>OX422214.1:185083390-189908390 GCA_949130495.1 Sambucus nigra | reverse complement strand
GGACGTCTTACATCGAGGTGGAGCATAGGATGAAGGTAAGATTTAATTTTTCTATAACTACATAAATATATTATTCTTCATTATTTTACTTTGCGGGGCTGATACTAATTTTACTTTAATTTATTTCAGGGGGTAGGGAGTGGCCCAGGGGGTAAGCCACATAGGCTCGATACTTATGTGGCTCTTCGGACGAAGAAGGGGAAGGACAAGGAGGTGTCCCCGAGCGTCGCGTCCACAATTGTAAGTAATCCGACAGTTTAATTTTTGTTAATTACGTTATAATTTTTTAGTTTACTTATTTTACTAATCATGTGCTTTTTGTCGTTTCAGGCAAAGCTTAAGGAAGTGCATGAGTCGCAGTCTGATGCCGACAAGGAGTCTTTGTCCACAGACGCACTCACCCAAGTGCTTGGCTTTGATCTCAAGGGGAGGACAAGGGGGTGACCTCGCGGGTGGCCAAATCTAGGATCATCGGATTGGAGACGAGCGACACCGGGTTGACTCGAACGGTGGATTCACATGACGCAAAGCTGTCCCGTTTGGAGGCGATGGTCCAAGATATGTACTCATTCATGAAGCGTACGTTGGGCGAAGATCGTAAGGGGAAAGGGAAGGAAAAGGCAGTGGAGGAGGAGGAGGTGCGCGAGACGAGGCGCAGGATGACGAGAATGTGGACCTCGTTGCTTCATCACCGACACGTGCGTACTTCGATGATCCACTTCCTTATTTGGCTCCCTTCCCTAGACTGATGTCGATAATTGGTTGGCCGAGCGTGTTCCTATTGGATGTATTTGATGGCCAGCGGATAGGGCGGGGGTTGAGGGACCCGAATATCGTCCAGGGTGGAATAGTTTATGGACGTGCGCTTCAAGAGATCGAGTCCAAAGTGCTCTTCATGCATGTGATACCCGGGAAGGAGAACTCCCTATTGTGGTGGCACGAACAATGTGGAACGATGTATTTTAGTGGGTGAGTCAATTCGTATATCGTGTGACCTACTCACCTCCTCACATTTACCCCAGACATGTAGGGACATTATTTTTAAGTTAGTACATTTTAATTATATTTGGATTATATCGTCATGTATATTGTTTCTATTTTGAATATATATTTGCATTATCTTTAGTTTGTTTGGATATATCATGTTTAAACAGGTACAACGTTGCTATAACAGGTACAAATATACTGCTGGGCAGTGGCAGTGGCCATAGTGCCCAACAAATTTTTTTAAAATTCTGCCCAGAATTGTGACATGTCCTTGACAAATATGGTTGTCACGGACTTGTCACGGTCAATGACCGTGACAATTTTTTTAAAAAGGGTTAAGGCTTTGTCACGGTTATGAACCGTGACTAAACTTGTCACGGGCCATGACCGTGACACGACCGTGACATTTCTAACGAACTTATCACGGTCAATGACCGTGACACGTCCGTAACAAAAAAAGTTGTCTCCCCCCGAATTATCACGGTCATTGACCTTGACAAGTCCAACTTGTCAAGGTCAATGACCGTGACAATTAGGCAGATTTGGTGTAGTGATATGTATTTATATATATATCTATATTATAAAGTAGCAAAGATATGTATGTCATAAGCTTAAAAGATGATGTCATCTAGATAAGTTTTTCTTGCACTACCAATTTTACCCTTCAAATATATAGTTTCCCCCTCTTTTGAAACACTCTAATTTATTTCCCCCTTCTCTTCAAAATTCAAAAATAGGGGTACAATAGTATTTGCACCATTCTCATACGCTACTCCATATTTCCCCTCCCCGTCTTCTCATTTTTTCCCCTCACTTTACTCTCTCCCACCATCTTTCCCTTTGTGATGTATGATGAAATCTGGCAACACAAAATGTCCACTCCCTCATTCTCTCATTTTCTCAGTTTTTTTCCTCTTGCTCTTCCTCTCTCTAACACATACTCGAACATGTATTCTCCTTCACACACACACACACACATACACATTTTTGGTCATTTATTTTGTTGGTAAGAAAACATGAGGCGATTTCGATTAAGATCTACTGATAAATTTAGGGCTTTTTTATTTTTATTTTACGTAAGATCTACATGTATTTTTTGGTCTAAAAACATGAGGCGATTTTTGTTGGTCTGATAATATAGGGCGATTTACATGTATGTTAATCTTTATGTTTATGTTTTGGGATCTACTTATTCTTTGTGTTTTGTTATTTTGGTTTGCAGGGGATCTGATTATACTTGAACACCCTAAATAGGTATGCTCCTTTTCTTTCTTAAATTGTGTCTATATTTATAGATTGTAGGTTTTTTTTGTACATTTATATTTTGGTTAAGATCTATTTCGAGATTATTTACATGTATGTTTATGTTTATGAAATAGATTACACATATTTACATGTATATAAAATAGACATAGATGCTTAACATGGTTTCAGATCTATTATATAAAATAAATCATGTTAAGAATCTATGTTTATTTTATATAGCAGATCTGAAACCATGTTAAGCATCTATGTCTATTTTATATACATGTAAATATGTGTAATCTATTTCATAAACATTAACATACATGGAAATATGTGTAATGTCTATCTCTTAAACGTAAACAAACAAGTAAATTGAGATTAGCCGCGTTTTACAACACTTTTAGTATAATACTATTGAAATTACATCCATGGCGTTGACACAGGTTTGATACATATTGCATTTGGTATATGTTTTTATAAATGTCCGAAAGAATTTTGCATGGTATATGTTTGGATAAATGTCCAAATGGTATTTGTTTGGATAAATGTCTGAATGGATTTTTTAATGGTTTGTTGAATTTGTTGGGTTGGAGGTTTTAGAAACTTAGTCCTCTCATATTTTTTTCTATTTTCGTGTCCTAAATCTGCAATTAATAATAGAAAATGCCCAAATGTCTTCAATGGGAATATGCATCCATGATGTTTTACTGTATATATGTTCCCTCAACTATTTCATCCGCGCATAATGTGCATTGATTGATATGTAGGGGGAGATTGAGAATATGGGAGGTTATTTGAATGCCTACACCTCCATATAACAGACTACCTATTATTTCATTCTTATGGAAATAGAGGAGGTACTCATTTCTTTTTTAAATCAACTTCGCTAATTTTTGGTCAATTCTTCACATATATTCATAGTTGTTTATCAGTATCATTTTTCTTTTTGGATGACCAAATTATAAAATCATGGTGTATCCTTAAAAACTGATGTTTTCAAATAGGACCGAATGACGAGACATGCCACTACCGATCCAGTTTGTTTGGATGCAAAACACATGGAACACATGCCATGATCCGGTTGGTTTGGCTGTCGGTAAGACGAACCCGGACTGATCAGTAAAAGCCTCTTACATTGGGTAAACATTCCAAGCCTCTTGCAGTGTATATATTTTGTTGTTCCATGTGTTTGGATCTTCTTACTTCCTTTCCATGGTTTGAACCTTTTTTTTGGAGTTTGATTTATGTTGTTTGTACATTGTTTGTTTTTGCAGATCTGAAAGTTTGTATGGTATTTGGGGCACAAAATTAATTGGCAATGATGTTTGGTGACTATCCTGATGATTTCGTTTACATTTTCTAAAGTGGTATGAGGTTTAAATCTATTAAATATAGTTTTGAACGTGTGGTCTAAGTTCATCCTTAAGTCCCTTTTATTTATAGTCATTTTTAAACATCTTTTTAGATATATTGTGAGAATTTATAGGGATATGCTACTTTTTTGAAATCTTAAAGCCCTTTTATTTGAGTTTTTTGGAGGAGGAATGGTCCTTATCTACCACACATTATTTACAAAATTCACTTTAATTCAAACATTAGGTTTCTCTAAGTGATCCTTACAAATATTTATCCCTGTTAACTTTGATAAAGAAGGGCTTGGATTCCCTTTTATATAGTTATTTTCAAGGTCTGATTCTCTAAATGTTATTATTTTCAAGATATGATTCTCTGCGGCTATTTTTTTGGTGCTACAGTTCTCTAAATGCCAGTCGAGGCAACAGTTCTTGATGTGCGGTTACTTTTTAGTCAATTTGGCCATGTACAAAGACATATGTAAGTCGCTGAACAAATGTATCATATGCGGTTGTTTACCATAATCTTTAAGTGGCTGTTGAGCTCAATTCATGTTCAATGATATCTATCAGCTGAACAAATGTATGATGCCGAGTTGACACAGTTCCATGACACCTCTGTAACTCGGCCTATAAGACCTACATTGAGATACAATCCATATTAGAACCCGTAACTCGCAATTTCTTACCAAGTTTACATTTGTATTTGTTCATTTTTTTTTTCATTTACTACTGTTGACTAAATTTTTTGGAATGATTCCTAATGAGTGTTTGTAAAAATTCCTAACGAGTGTTTATAAGAATTCCCCAATTGCAAATTACACTTTGAACACTGAGAATCATATGATTTTCTTCTCAACGAGTGTGATGTTCGTACACTGTATATTGCTGCAATTTAATCATAGTATAATACAATGTTAGTATACTGTATGTTAGTACTCTGTATATTGTCAATGATTTACACAAATGTTTTTCTATTTGGCTACTAATTGTGGTTATATACAATTGATTTGGTACAGGAAATTGTATATGCTACAAATTCGAGATGTGGCGTTTGGCGTTTCATTGTAGATGGTTGACTGAAAAAGAGAATAACTACAGTTTTTATTCCTTCAGCAATCTCATGTTAGTTGGCAACACGGGAGCCTAATATTGGTGGTGTTACATAGAATCTTCCTTATAAAAATGTTGTAGTCCTATAACACAGTTCATTACAATCTTAAAGCTTATCAGGTATATGATAATGTTGGTCTCTTTTGTCCTACAACAACATTAAAATATTAAATAGGTGAATGGAATACAAACATGAAATTTATTTACTTCTTAAGTTGAGCTTAAATTATTCGTAGTTAACTTAATGCTCCATTAGACAGAAATGATGACTTGGGGTCACTTAATCTTATTCCAAAATATTGTTATTATTTGATGTGGTATTTATTTATTTGTAGCAATTTCATTTTATAACAGTCTTTGGTACAATTTAAGTAGTAGTGCATTTGTTTTACTCTGTTGACTTGGCCTTATTCTCTAAATAACTTAGCCTTTTTGTCAATTTTAGTTGCACTTATATATCATGGCTCTTATGTTGTTTCCTGATATGCATATGACTTTTCTTACACCCTACTTTATGAATCTTATATGTAATTGTAATTGTAAGTCATAAGTTCAATTATTTTATTAGTATCTAATCTGTCCAATTCTGTTTCAAGTTATTAGTATGTTAAATCTCAATCAATATTAAAGAAATTCTTTGTTCATGGTATCATTTGTAAACTGATTGTGTAGATATTGAATCCATGGGAGATGTTTTGATAGATCTGACTAACAGTTAATTCTTTTATCATCTTATGGGTTGTAAAAAATAAATGGATAATTAAAAGAGGTAGCGGAGAAACCCGTGTCTAAATGAAATAGGTAGCGGAGAAACCACGGATTTGAAACATGGACAGGGGCTTGGGAATCAAGGGCAGGGGATTACGACGCCATTGACGGCCAAAAAGATTGATAGGAGATCCGAGGTGATTATCAATGTCAACAAGGCAAAGCAGTTCCAGAAGCATTCAGAGAAGAGGGTCAAGAGTGTTAGCCTCAATGGTCTGCCCACGCACATTATACAGTGACTCGGGTCCATATATTTGAGTAGCAGAACCAAACTTCCTAGCATATAAAGCAGTTATCATTTTGGTGCAGTTTGAGAGAGGTGCAAAAGCAACAAAAGCTCCTATATAGACATTTATGGCCGTTTCTTTGGGGGTCGGGTGGTTCAAACCTCTTTATACGAGGAGAGGTTCAATATGAATGAGTTATCTCCAATGTCGGGTGAAATCCATGGCTTCTTGATAGTATATGCTAATAGTGTTATTTTCTTTTGAAATACTAGGCGACGATGGGATACTTCTCTTTAGAACGTGAGAGTTTTTAATGGCAGTGTTGAAACATTTAAGCTTTGATATAAGCTTTGCTTTAATGTGTTGAACCTGGCTCATTGCTTCAAATTGTGGTTGTGACTTTAAAATGGATAGCTTTGTCCGCCCTTCAAAGAAACAAAGAGAAGATACCACCAGGAAACACTTTCCAAAATCAGTAAATGGACTACTTTCCAAGATGATGGTCATGTAAGCGATAATTATGGCAAGTTTTCGAGTCGGGCCGAGGTTCCAGTTGCTCCCATGGTTGGGGTTGGGGTCGTTTCTCCGAAGATGATGATATGGGAGGTGACTTTAGGCAGGGTAGGTGTGGTGGTAGCAGCAGAGGTGTTCGAGTATTTGGTAACGGGGCTCTAGAAGCAGTGGTGACAGTTACATCCGAATTTATATAGAATGTAGTATAAAATGTGAATTTTTTATGTTTTAATTTTTATTAGATCTATAATGAACCTATTGTTCTCTTTATATTATTTTAAATATCTTTGAGATATTAAGACGCCATTCTTATTTAATTATTTATAACAACCCAATGTCATGGAAGTATGGTCCATGTATTCTCAGTTGGTTTCTTTATGCAGCTAATGTAAAATGGTATATTGCTTCTAATGTTAAAATGTATATGGGTGATTTAATATCCTGAACTATTTTTACCCATCATACTTTTTTTCTTTATGGTTTCCCCTGGGACTTTACATTTGATTGAATGTTCTATTTTTTCCAATCCATTTTCTGGGAGATTGCTTCTACATTGCCTTGGATAATTTCATGTTATGAATGTTCTTACTTATTTCTAGGTGAAAAATGTTAATGTTGAAGATTAAATGAGATGATCCATTACCCACATTAGTGATTATATTTCTACTTAGAGGGTATTTCGATCTGATGACATATTTATTATGGCATTCCTATTGTTTGATATTAGTGGTGGGAGGGGGCCTACCAAATGCAGATTGATGATCATCACTTTGCCATCTGTCAGTGGTGGGAGGGGACAGGCAATCGTCCTTCTTGCCATTTCCCCAATGGTCAGGTTTAGCAGTAGTAGTCTTCCTAATGGAGGGTGGTTCAGACTCTTGAACCTTTGCACCTACTTTCCTGGTGACGGCACTGCTGCAACGGTGGTGGCTGGTGCTGCAGGTGCAGCCTTAGAGGGACAAAGTGGATGTGCGTGCATATGTTAGAAACTTGGTATGTTTGGTACACCTACAATCTAATTTTTATAGTACACGACAATTATGGATAGTGAAGATGATTTTGCAATTAACTAATCACTTGGAATCCTCTTCTTATTGTTTTATAGAAGCTAACGGATTGAATGCGTTAGAGAGAGTTGCTACTAAGGACCAATTATATCCATATTGTCAAGAGGGTAAATTCTTAGAATGAGAAATGATCTCCGTATTTTGAAATAAAATGATGCATAAGCCTTATGACTAAACGAAGTCGACGGTGGAGATTGAATTCAAGTAACCGACACAATTGAACTTTCAACCCTCACATCCAAACTTTTAAACCCTCAAATCCAAACTCATAAAAAATAAGGCATTTTTGCATATGCTATTCAGCATTTTTGCATATGTTATTCGGCGTTTTTGCATGTACTTATCGATGCCCTTTTTTCGAGATTAGACAGAGTTGTACTCGGTTTACATAATCAGTGCATGTTTTAAAAATGAAATGAGGTTGGATAGTATCATGTATTGGAAATATACATGCAATATCGTAATGAAATGAGGTTGGATACATTTTATTAATTATTCACATTGTGGCAAAAAAACAATGACTAATGTCTCTGCGTAACCTGCATCTCTACGTAACCTGCAGATGTTTTATAATATAGTTAATGATTTGTTTAGAATAGTGTTATTGGATTAGTTCCCAAGATGGACAATTATTATTGTTACGAACTAAATATGACGTATGGTTCAATCAACGACGCACAATTTATTTAAAATAAATAAGATTTTACACAGTATGGTGTTGTGTAGCGTATTAATTTGGACATGACTTTGTCTGGTTAAAAAAAATGATTTCATATAAAATGGGGTGCCATGTTGTGTTTTAATTGGACCCTATACGTGTTTGGTAAAAAAAATAAGATTTTGTTTTGTTGAAAAATAAAATTTCATACCGAATCAAATAAAATTTCCAAATTGGTACGTCAGATGGAGAACACTATGGAAACACAACGTACATTTAATTTAATTTGTGTTATATAATAGTTAATAATTATTACGAGATTTTTGATCGATTAAAGACGATGAATAGTTATATTAACATAGGAAAATTTCCCTTTTTTTTTACACATATGTGTTCTAAACGAACTTTTTGACATGTTAGGTTCGTACTACAGTGTATGTAGGTTCATAAACATGGTGTACGTATGTATGTAAATAACTTTTTTTTTTTTAACTGATAGGTTCTTACAATAGATTATTTCAAAAATTGTTTATCTGATGCCAAGAAAATGATGTATTGTTCAATGAAGAATGTACCCTATCAAAAATGATGTAATTTATGTGATTGTTTTATTAACGTTTTTCGATACCAAGATCAGTCGTAGATTTAGCGAGGGCACTTTTCGTCGCACCAAGGCACAACTTTGTTCTTTTCAAAATTATCAGCGTGCCTTCAGGCATGGGCATACCCTAGTGTGTGTGTATATATATATATATTGTTGTGATTTCAAAAAGGTATAATGGTCTCGGAGATTTAATCCCTGTATGCGTAGGGATTTAATTGATATGATTCATATGTAATTGGTTTACTAGTGAGCGAAAAGGTTTAGCTGGTTATTATAATTAACGCTCAGGGTGTCGTAATAATAAGAGTGCATTATTTTATCACCCTTAGAGATTTGGGAGTTTAAACCCATAGTTGTGTGTCTGGGGACGGGATTTTGAGAGTCCCGATTATTATTACATGATGTATATGAAATATGATTACCATCAATGTCAAGAGAAAGTGTATTTCATATGGAGTTACTTATTTGAGTGTCATTGTGGAAGGAGATGTAACTTTATTGCTAAAAGACGGGAATATAGGGGTACATGTTATGGACTGAGGGCGTAACGAATCCCGATGACCTACAATGTTAGGTAGTAGTGTATCGGGGGGTTCCATGTTTGGATTTCGCTTTGCGATACATCCCACGCATGAAACTTAGCATAAGGTTGGTAGTAGGGAGATGGTTAACCACTCATCGTTATGGAAGTAAGTAGTTATAACTGGAAGTTAACAAGGGGTAAATTTATGATATAAGGCCAGAAGAGCCAGTTGTTAGTGAAGAAGTACTGATAATTTTGGTTTTTTTCGGATTGAAGGACGCATTGAGGTTAAGAAGGATTTAGGATTTCAAATTCAGAAGTGATTGAAAACGCCCAAGTGGTATAGCCACGTTGTAAATGCAGCGGCATTAAAGAGTTTGGAGTAGGTATGAAGCGTATATAATGTTTAAAAACCGTATGATTGGGTTATAAGGGGTGTAGACATCTTGGTTTGCTAATGTAGTAATCGCCGGAAGAAGGGACATAGATGGGTAAGATTATTACTTATGGGATTAAACGTCGTAAGAAAAGATGTTAATGAATATCATGTGTAATCAGTGTAGCACGTCCGAAATTGGTGAAAAGGCAGTGGAAAGCCACTTAATAAGGGGTATCTCTTGTGAAGGCATATATTTAATTATTATGGGCAATTTGGAGTAAAGTTCCAACCAATCGAATGTTGAGGGTCAAGAGTAAATAGAATGAGGATGTCAATAAGGTATAAAGAGTCTAGATGTGCACAAAGTGGTGAAAAGTGTAACGGTCGAAACTTTTGGTATACGCCGAGAGAAGAAGATCATTAAGTATCACTTAGCGGTAAGAATTATACGTGAAAGTCGGCATTGAAAGGGGTGTAGTAAGTAGTAGAACGGTTGGGGTTAGATGATCAACCAGATAATTTTTTATCAAGCCGACGATTCCAGGGATGGAAGAGTTAAGTTGGTAACTTTCCTTGAGGGGTTGCCAACTTATAGATAAGTAACGAGTTCCTTCGAATACGTGGGACAGGTTGTCCAGAAGGAGAGAAATGGTTATATTGGGTGATTTACACTATTAGATAGTGAACACGCCAGTACATGGTCCTACGCAGTATTATTCAGAACCAATAGGAGATCCCCGAAATCCACCTTCAATGTGGGGTAGCAAGAAGTAGTGGAATTAACGCTTCGTTCTGAAGGTTGTATCACCTATAGCCCGAGGTGTAGGCGCAAGTTGATTGACGACTGATGGATTGTATGAAAGAAATTTTGGATTCATTGCGATCTTTTCAATTCCAAATCAGGTATAACTAGTAAGTGAGGTATATTGTAGTAATGAAGAGAAGATATTACCTAATGGTAAAGTTGGGGGAAAGCACCCGTATCTATTTATAGTGGACAAGGTGCTTACAAATGTTTGTGTAACACCAACCGGCTGAAGTGGTTTTCCCTTGTGTAAAAGTCGCAACGTCGGGAACAGAGATTCAAAGAATGGGCAAGAGTAGTCAGATGTGTTATTTATTTCTTCCAGGATGGGACTTTGGTGTTTTGATAAACGCGGGAGTTAATGCGTAGTGAGGTGCTGACTCACAATAATATTGAGATAATGAGGCCAATTATGTATAGGCTATTTTTATTCGAATGTTGTTTAGTAAGAGAAAAACGTGACGTGCATTTATTGAAGTGTAATCTGATAAAGAATCAAAACTATTAAACTAGCTTGTTGTGAAGCGAGGGCTTTAAAGATTGGGCCTTTCATTATATTTTTTTTAAGTACTGGAGGATACCTAATTTTTCCAGGTATGCCTTACTTTTCCAAATTTCGGGACGAAATTCTGTTATTAGGGAGGGAGTATGTAATCCCCCGTATTTTCATGGCTTTTAATTATGAGGTAAATGAAATGGAAATTATTTTTTTTAATTTGGGATAATTAATTGGAAAATTAATTAATTGGAAAAAAAATTAATTTGGATTTAAATGCTAGTGAGACGAGAGTTAGTATTTGGTTATTAATATGTTGTTGAATATTACTGTGTGATTATGGCAATATGTGATCAATGAATTTATTAAAAATGTCGTGAGTTGAAAATACGGCAGTTTCGGTAATTTAGTTGGGATACGCGTGTCAGGATAAATTAATGGATTTAAAAGTATTTTTTTATGTCATACGTATGAGCTTTTTGAGTGTGCCAACGTGTCCGGAAGTTTCGAGATAGTCGAAAAACACTAGCCGGGGGTTTAGTTTGGGTCCTGGGGCACTTTTAGGCCTAATCGGCAATCCGGAAGGGTATTTTGGTAATTTTAAAAATTAAGGAATTAAGACCCACGAATTTTAGAGTTTATTTATATATTATTAGAAAATCCATTAGGGTCATTATCAGCCAAAAACAAGAGAGTGGGATACGTGAGTTAGAGGGAAGTTGCCAAAGGATTTCCAAACCAAAACCATCACCCACCACCACCATTTTCGTCGAAATTGTGGCCGGAGAAAGGAGGAGGACCAGCCCTAAACATCATCAACGAATCAGAAGCAACGTTTTTCAGGCAAGTGATTTATCTTGCAAAGATTAAAAGCATATAGTTTACATTTTTTTATAGATTTGAAGATTTATCATGAAAAATGAAAATTGAATGGATTTGAAAGGTTTAAAATATAATATGGATAGAACTTGCATGTAGTAATTGTGGGAGATTATAACAACCATGAATTTATGATTTATGGGTAGAGAATTATGAAATTTGATTGAATTATATGATGTTCTTGAAGAAATAGGAAAACTAGGTTTTTACATGAAATTGGGCATTTTGATTTAAGTAATTAATGTTATAGGTTGATTTGATGAATCTGAAACGTGGGGAGTGATGTAAACATGTTAGTAGGTTGATTAGTATATTTAGTTGTGAGTTTTGGACGTTAGAATGAAGAGTTTGAGGTGTAAAAAGTGGAGAACCTGTAACCATATAGAATTTCTGGGTTGATACCTGCTTAGTCGATCGATCGACTCAAGAATGTCGATCGATCGAACCATCGATCGATCGACCCCTTTTCTTCGATCGATCGATCCCTTCTGAATTTTGACAATTGTTTTTCTTGAAGGTTTAATGATTATTCCAAAGCCAATGTTGGTTATTAGGGAGATTGATATGATATTATGGGACTTAAATAAAGTCAGTAGGGTCTTAGTATTATTGAAGAATGTTATAACTTATGGAATTGAATGTCATCGCTTACGAGGGTTTACCGAGAGAGGTACAGTTACAAACCGTTCGAATTGGAAATATATTGAAAATTGAGTATGACGTAAGGTTAAGGGCAGTAACGGAGGGACTTTAAGTACTGAGATAACATTAGAAACTAATAAGAAACCTAGTAACCTTTTGAGATAGGTTTAAGTGCTCAAATTGATACAACGAGAGACTTATCAAGCTAAAAATGTATTACGTATTAAACTTGCTACGTACGAGTCATTACCAGATGAAATGTGTGAATACTTATATCGTAATATGATTACTTAGGTTGTGTGAATGCTTAGTGTATGGATTTCTTATGTGTATGACATACCTACCATACTTGCTATCACGGGAGGTTAGTTTTTATTTTGGAAAAGGACCCTCTTATCCATGTGTGCCTTCGGGGGGATTTAGACTGGTACCTTATGGACAAAGGGTTGTGAATGACTTATTTGTGAGTTGATAAGTCAGCTGACCATGGGAGCGTAGGTATGTGCGTGACCTATGGGTATGTGAACTATATTCACCTCCAATATGTGTGATTTGTAACTAAACGGTTCCTGAGTGATTCGAAACTTGTGATCCTTACGTACGTGATGTACCGCGATTCGATAGCAGTGTATGAGGGCATCGTAGGTTCTATCCTTGTGGGGTGCCTGATTTGCAAATGAAATATTATATGGGTGTATATACATATACTTGAGGTAGTTCTGTTGTGTTGCTTAGTAGATGTGAATAGCTAAGATTTTTGAATGGGTTGAAAATATATGAATTTAATTAATACTAGATATGAGTAATTCAATAAATGTGAATATGAGTTATGAAAATGACTTATTTGGGTGTTACGAGTAGATATCCTATGTTAGAATGTGAAAGCAAGAGTGGTACAAACTAGTTAGACAGCGTCATATCTAGGATGGGTTAAGGGCATACGTTAGGCGTGCACATTAGTTGAGAGGTAAGAAACTCATGTGAGAGTTCGCAACTAACGTGTTTATAATATGTGATGTTTAATTGTAATTTAAACACTTGCTAAACTTTTAAACTGTTTTCACATCGGGCTCTGACCCGTTTCCCCCCAAATCTATTTTTGTATTATAAAAACCTTTAGGTGCCCAGCCACAGGGACGCCAAGTATAGGAGTTCCATTCAGATGACGTGATGTAGCTGTTGTGGAAGTTACAGGATCCTTGTAGTAGACGATCTCATTTTATCCTTGATTCTTTCAGAGTCATTCGTATCAGTTAGGGCATGTAGCGCATTCTTATTTAGAGGTTGTAGTTGCAGACTTTCAGTATTTCAGTTTTTGGTTCATTATTTATTCAGACTCTTGTATTGGGACATTTTTTTACTCTGGCATCTTTATTATTGGAGTGTTTACTCCAGACTTATTTGATTTCTTCTCGATGAGCATTTTTATGAGATTGGTTATGCGATTGATGGTTTATTAATTAAATTCTTGTTTAATTGTTGGCTTAATTAATAAAATTTGACATCTCTCTTTTTAAATATTAGGTGGCTAGTAATTAATTTAATGTTTTTCGACAGTGATGTTAAGACTGAACCAACTGGATATTCTGTATTAGTTTGATAAAGGAGTAGCTACCCGGTATTTAATTAGACGGGGTGTCACACTTAGCATGTCATTCGACGTTTCAGTATGATAGTCTCTCCAAGTCTGAACATTTATGATACAAGGTGAATGGACACCTCATTTATTTTACTCACATCATTCATCATATGCCTCCAGGTTTCCATTTTTCTATTGGGTCGATTATCAATTTTTCAGACTTTTGATTTATGATTTGGGGTAGGTGAAGACGATTTTATTGGGCCCCGTATACGAGGATGAGTAAGTTTTAGGAGAGAGGTCGTCGCACCCCTATGCGTATGGGGTGAGTTTTTGTTGTATTTTTTAGTCATGTGAGAGAGTAGAGTGTTTAGGAGCACGTTGAATGCGAATTGTGTTTGAGTTTATTATTGTCCCTTTGCATTTTAAGTAATTGTTTGTTTTATTTCGCACTATTCTTTTCTTAATTATATTTTAGTCCTTTTGATTGAGGACAATACAAAAGTCTAAGTTGGGGGGGGGGGGGGGGGGGGTACACGTGCGCCTTTTAAACTTTACAAATTTTAAAATGCCCAAAAAAATCGAAAAATTCCAAAAGACAAATATTTTTCTTTAAAATAAATAAAAATTAGAATTAAAAATCATCAAAAATATCACTAAATTTTTGTTTGAAGTTTCCATTTGTAACAATCAAATGCACTAACCCTAAATTGACTAAAAACGAAAATTGAGCAAAAATTGACGATTTAACTAATAAAGTTGAAGATTTTTAACCCGGTGAGATTTTTGAGCCTATCATTTTTTTAATAATTAAATCAATCTGAGTTAAAATTAACTCAAAAGTTTTTTTTAGTAATAAAAAGCCATTTGATGATCTCTAAATAATTGTTTGATCAGTTACGGAAAACGAGTGAAATATTATTTAAAAATGCGCTAAAAATGCCTCAAAATTAAATTTATCTCTAGATGCATATGGTAACTTGGTTAGTAATTCGGATACTTGAAATTAGGCCATCATTTATTTACCCAAAAATATTAGACATAAAAAGTCATAAAAAATATCCTTTTCCAAGACAATTTGAGACCAAAAAAATGATACCCTTTTCGGTTGTTAACTAGAAAAACCCAAACTAGCCCAGAGTTATGAAAATTGGGAAATTCAAGGTACATAAAAAGGGGCACGAAAATAATAAAAAATTGAAAGAAAGATAAAAATATGAAAAAGAGAAAATGAGCAAAATCCCTTAAAAGTGCCAACGGACATCGCAAGAAAATTTTCCAACTCTGAAATTTCCCTATATTCCCATTATTAACCAAAACACCTTAACCCGAGAAAGTCCTAACCGAGTCCGAATAACGAAATTAATTTTCGCGTGGAGAGCTAAAATACAAAAAGATAATAAAGAGACAAAATGGTGTGGATAAATAATGATATTTTCTCATTTTCCAATGGTCATATTCCATTCATGAGATCTTTTCACCATAAATATTTTTGTCTTTCAATTTGTGTGTGTGAACTTATGTTCATTACTTTTACTCTTAATATCACGCACATCAAGAGAAAAAACCGCAATTCGAGTGATTCGTTTACGAGAGCATTGCGTGACATATTAAATGAAAGCGAATTTTTGAAAAGTAAAGTAATTATCAATCGGTGGAAGTTAGTGGTTTATTTTTCGACTTCATGCACACACCCTATAAATTCAGATTTATCGAATAAAAAATTTTTGCGATTGTTTTTATGGAATTTAAATTTTATGTTTTTTAATTATTTGGATATTTTCTTTGAGTCGTGTAAAAATAATTTTTGGGGGTGTATTCACTGCAAACCCTCACGAGATACCACTCTTCCTACTAAGGAAACCTTGTGGTTTAGCGGCTTGTTGCATGCGCTAAATGCAATCGCTTACCCGCAAAAGAGGTATTCTACCCCTTTAGTTGTTTAAAGGTTTATTTAGACGCATACTCTCATTCTTTTACATTTCTAGGGACTTACAACGTTCTAAGTTAGGAGAATTTGATTAAGAAAAAATATTCCATATGTACCCCTTTAATTTTAATATTTTTATGGTCCCGTACATTGCATTTCTCTCGAATTTATCTCATACTTATGCTAGTAACCCTTTTCGACAAGTATTTCATATTTTGTAAATTTCTCTCATATTTTACAGGAAAATTTTGCAAGAGGATGGAAGAGAAAAGCCGAAATAGTAAAGAATCACGAGAAAGGGAAGTCAAGAGTAATTTCATAATTTTTCAGTCGTAACCCGGAGGAAGAGCCACTTGAAGAGTTGAAGAGCTTGAAATCAAGAGAATACTGGAAAAATTGCACCTCAATTCAAGCTACGATGAAAACGTTATGACCATTTGAAGTTGAGAAGAAATTCAAGGGAAAAATTGCAATTAAGAAGAAATTGTAAAAGCTGAGGTAGAGATTTCGACCAAACCGGTTCAGTCACCCCATGGATTCGGTCCAAGACGGGAATTTCCTAATTTACTTCAATTTTAGCTAGAATAGTTTAAGTTTATTTGAACTTCTTTAAACAACTTTTATCACTTGTAAACACCAATTATGAGTATTTTATCATTATTATCATTCATTAGATGGCATCATAGGATTAAGAACTTCTTGGAGCAACTTGTACATACTTTTGTACACAAAAGTCAATAGAACATTATCGTCTCTCTGAAATTTCAGTCAAGCTTGATTCTTATTACATGCTTTACATTCTTCATCATTGGTAACTTTAATTTACTGTATATTTCTTGTTATTTCTTCATCATGTCTCCATGAAAATCAATATATTCATGCGCAGAAATTATGATCACTTCTGACTAAATTTTTAGAGAGTTGGGGAACATGATCCCAGCCTAGATGTGTGTGTTAAATGTAAAATTTGATGTAATCATATACGTAATTACTAGGGTTTGATACTTTTACTGAGACTAATATTGCAGGTCTCTCAACTTCGTTTGTCCTAGGCAACCGTAGTGTTTGAGGATACGATATACGTGTGAATAAATTTGTCATTCACGTTAACTTAGTTGTTGACTAAATATTATGCGAAGTAATATTCTCGTATATTTAGTGCTTCGAATCAATTAATGTTCTTTTTTAATTAATTATATAATAATCAAGAATTTTATATATAAAGAATATACCTACGGTTCAGGAGATTGGATCTCGACTCCACTTTTTACAGATATTTTTCAAAAATCAAAACTATAGTTTGTTGCTTTCTTTTGAATTACATTATACTTTCTAATATGTTTTTATAGTTAGTTAGAGATTTCCCCAAAATTGAATCACTTTTTCTTTTCTTTCGAGTGTCGATACCTATATTTTTGCAGCCTACCTTGTCATCATCATAACATTTATCATCATATTCCCTGAGGATTCGACCTCAACTTATAGGATTTCACTTGAGCGATCGACTTGCACTTGAGTCGTAGGTACAAACGTTGATCACACGTTCTCTATCGCGTCCCTTCTAGATTGACTTACCTCAATAACAATGTGGAGAAAACCATGCCAATATCCTCCTAATTCCTCTTGTCCTCTTTGAGTTCCTTATCTCTAATCTCAAGATGCCATTCCTTATCTCTAGTGTCAAGATGCCTCCCAAATGTAATATGTGACTTGTGAGATCCCTAATGACTCATTAAAATCCTTAATAAAAAAAATTAGGCTTGGACTCCAAATGATCATCATTTAAAAGATCCCAAAATCACCTCCAAATGACTTAAAGCTTAACCAAGTCTTATGCTAACCCAATAGGCCTAAAACCCAACATTTTAAGCTAACAATTAACATTCTACGCATTCAAATTTCGGAGTAAAAAATATGCCAAATCAAATAGCTAACAACTCAAACCTTTAATAATCAACAGGTACGAGTCCAAATTTCATTTAATCAATTAATGAACTAACATACATAAAATCCGATTTCAAATCCGAATTAAATACTACATAAAAATGTAAACAATGACATCTCTAGTCGCGACAAGCACACATAATTAATTTTCACAAATTTTCATAATTAAATAATACGTATAAAAATATGGGGTATTACATTTCTCCCCCTTAAATAGGAAATTTTGTCCTTGAAATTGAAATTCTTTATAGATCTACTTTGATGTCTCAAAGATATCTATCTCATATCATCCTCACATAACTATAAAGGAATCCTTTACCTCTATGACCAATACACGCTAAAGTCTCTCTCGTTGCAAGTGGTAATTGGCTAAGACTCTGTACTACGATACTCTAATCGTTGTTACGATAACTTATTTCCTCATTGCACACATATTAATGATAATCGGATAAAATCAAACGAAACTGACCCTAACCAATAACAAAACACCCAGATGATCTTTCACACGAGTTGCTTACCCTTAATTGTAACCTAACTCCATAATCTCCCACAGGGAAGAGATCAATAACAAATATTTACATGATTTGCTATGAGCATCTTATCCTTAAGGTGTTCAGAAACAACCCTAACATGGATAGATTACTACTCATACCTCTAATCGGTTTGGACAAAATAACTCAATTGACCCCAAATGGTCCCATGACTTCTTTGGAAGTCAAGATTCCCATTAGATGAATTAGTTTACCCTCTTACCTTTACGTTGGGATTTCAAATATTGCACTTCCTAAAATGTCTATGATTTTCTACAGTGTCAACTAGTAAGAACTCCATCTTAACACAAACCATAACAATAATTACTTCATCATAACAACTGTATGGGCTCTTCCAAATAATTTACATTCAATCATTTTTGGAATGTATTAAAAATCACAAAACACACGCCTCAGTCAAAATTACTTCTCGTAGTTTAGGACCCACCCCTCGCAAAAGAAATTCCTTGAAAAATATAACACTCTCCTCTCTTCAAATAAATAAAGAAAATATTTTTAATAGGGAGCGACTATTAGCACTCCATCCCATTCTTAAGGCACTCCAAAACTTTTGACAATGACAATCTTACCCTTGTCTCTCTCATACCTCCCAAAATATAGTAGAAATCAATTAGTAATTGTTCAAATGTTGAACTTTTTAAAAAACGTTTATAAAAAATATTTTCTTTTAAATTTTTTTTATAATGATAAAAAAAATGCTCTAATAATAATAATTGTTTGGAGAGTTTTTCAAAAAGCTGTTTTGAGAAAGTAAAAAATTATTGTTTATGTAAAAAAATAGATTTTTAAAACAATTATTTTCAATAGAGAACAATATTGTAAATCGTTCTTTAAAACATTTTTTATTTTTTAAAATTAGAAAATAACTATTTTTTATATAAAACTGTTACAATAGTTTTTTTTAAATAAAAGGAGGGTTTTACAAAAGCTGTTATGATAGTTAACAACACCTTTTTTTTTATTTAAAAAACTGTTATGATAGTTTTACAAAAAATATTTTAAGACAATTTTAAAAACGATTTTTTAATAAAATTTCAAGACAACAGTATTTTTACATAAAATTGGGGAAAAAAATTAACAAATTAAAAAAACTGTTTTTGTACATTGAAAACTGTTTTTTACGTTGAAAACTATTTTTTATTTTTAAAAAAATGGGTCATTTGATGAAAACCCCCTCGACATTTTTTTAATTAACGTTTAGTACAAACATTTTTATTTTGTTCCAAAAGGTCCTTCACAATATAAAACACTCACAAACACTCTTTACTATTTCAAAAATAATCTTTTTACTTTTAAAAAAAAAATAGTCCTCGGCGGTCCAACCACCTATACCGATCGCTAGCGCGAGCCATTTTTTTCTAATATGTTGGTCCGCCCCATCAGTATATGTATATGCGGTATTATAAAACATCGTAAATAAAATGTATGGACACTCCAAATACTTTTTTGTATATTTTATTTACGATGTTTTATAATACCGCATATACATACCGCTGGCATGGACCAACTTATTAAAAAAATGGTCCCCGCCATCGGTATGTATAGGTGGTTGGACCGCCTATGCATACCGCTCGCGCGGACCGTTTTTTTAAATAGTTCAAAGATTATTTTTGAAATAGTAAAGAGTGTTTGCGAGTGTTTTATATTGTGAAGGATCTTTTGGAACAAAATAAAAATGTATGGACTAAACGTTAATTAAAAAAATGTCGAGTGAGTTTTCATCGAATGACGCATTTTTTTATATATAAAAAAGAGTTTTCAATGTAAAAAACAATTTTCAATGTAAAAAACAGTTTTTTTTATTTGTAAATTTTTTCTCCGTTTTATATAAAAAAACTTGTTTTTAAAATATCTTTAAAAAAAACT
Organism: Sambucus nigra; assembly: GCA_949130495.1. Lineage (NCBI taxonomy): Eukaryota > Viridiplantae > Streptophyta > Magnoliopsida > Dipsacales > Adoxaceae > Sambucus > Sambucus nigra. The sequence goes on along the minus strand of OX422214.1, from coordinate 189,888,262 downwards.
TTTGTAAAACTATCATAAGAGTTTTTTAAATAAAAAAGGTTTTTAAAACTATTTTAACAGTTTTTTAAAACCCTTTTTTTATTTAAAAAAAACTGTTGTAACAGTTTTATATAAAAAAACAGTTATTTTCTAATTTAAAAAAATAAAAAATGTTTTAAAAAATAGTTTAAAATACTATTCTCTATTGAAAAAAATTGTTTTGATTGTTTTAAAAATCTGCATTTTTTACATAAACAACAATTATTTACTTTCTTAAAACAATTTTTTAAAAAACTCTCAAAACAATTATTATTAGAACATTTTTTTATCACTATAAAATAAATTTAAAAGAACAATATTTTTTTAGAATTTTTTTTAATAAAGTTCATCTAACATTTGAACAATTAGTAGTAGATTTGTAATCTATTTTGGGAGACATGAGAGAGAGAAGGGTAAGATTGCCATTGTCAAAAGTTTTGGAGTGCCTTAAAAATGGGATGGAGTGCTAATAGCCGCTCCCTTTTTAATATTATTTGCATACTCACTATTAATAAACTTCAACACCGGGGCATAAAGCACCCTTGATTAAAAATTTGTGTATAATGGACACCATAACTATACCATCATTCTTCAACAAGATATCAGCACAAATCATAATGAATTACCCCTTTTCACGATAGAAAAATCCACTAATGATGCGCTCGCTCAATATTGTGCTCGAAAGCTACCTTCGGGATATTCTCCACCACCACTAATGATAAATCGCTCCCGTCTCACTTACTTGAAAGAAACACCATATTAATTGTTCCAGCAGGTCATTGCTACGTAATAACAAACACTCATCACGTATCTTGACCTTATCCTTCTTCTTGTGGTCCAAAGATTCGCTTAATGAACCATACCATTTTTGGATCTTCCTCAAGGTATTGTCATTAATGAATACTATACCGGCTCAGAAATTATGTTGTCTACTTCCACAACACCTCTACTATCTCTAGTGAAGTCATTCTCTTAAATTTCCCTCGTAGTGGATCCAATTCGTGTGCTAACTCGAGTAGAAGAACTAAACTCTTATATAGGTGACAACTCAACATCCATACATCTATAGACTATGAGAACCTCGGACTATCAATGAAACCTTGATGCAATTGCAATCCCCTCTAATATACTCACATCCATAGACAAGTGCCAGACCTTCTCCCGAACCTAATCACAACCACCCAACACTTTTTTTTGAAATCCCAACACTTTAAATATAAAATGCAAGTGGAACTTTAATAAATTTTTACCAAAAATATCTCGTTGGAGCTTGAATGTTGAAGAGCACTTGTAATTCAGATCCGAAGTTTGAAGATGATAGCTTACTCAATTCTTTGACCACTTGTAGCGGTATACGACATAATTAAATGTGACGGGCAATGTTCTTACAATAGCCTCACTCCAAGGGAGGACAACAGATCCATCAGCATCGGTGATCTCAGCAACATTCCCTTGAAATCAGTGAAGTTCCTCATGTGAAGTTCCATCCAAGCTTACATTCCCATCCTTTTTGTACCCAATTTGGCAAAATATCCTTCTCTCTCCTCAACATTCATCATCTCTCTAATCAACATTCATCAACACTCAAGGGATTTCATCCAAGATCAAAGATCAAGCTTCAAAGAAGGTCCAATTCCTTTCCTCTCTCTTTAAATTTCTTATTTTTGCATAGTTAACATTAGATTCATAATCTAGTTCTAACTTTAGTTCATACACATTAATATCTACACTTTTATTAGTATATTTCACATACTTTATTTTCTACAAAAATCCCAAAACCAAATAAAAGAGGCTTATTCCCGTAAATTTCGAACGGAATTATCCATCACACATTTTTTCAAAATCAAAACAACACACTTTCTACACATCACATATAATAAAATTACATTCCAATCTATGGGATAAACCCCACCCCTATGATACATTCGAACTACGTGGACTTTGATGACTTTATAGGGTACGTAGGCGTCTTGGATTAAAATCCGAGACTCGAGTCCAATTTTTTAATTTCCCCAATTTCTTAAATTCCCTAGATTTCTAAAACCTCCCATATATATATCGTACTTGTTTGTGTTTCATCCAACACATATTATCATTCCCTAATAACGATAAATATTATGATGAACACACAAATCATACTTTCTACATATGTTATTTTGGGAATATTCCTATATATGACCTCACTCTACCTTGTCCATGGTATGCATTGAATAAATCTGATCTCCATTATATAAATACACACACACACACTTCACGGGGATATAAAGGAAGATAATAACACTAGCCCATGAGATACTGAAAGGGGGGATGGGTGCCTAACACCATCCCATTTCGTAACTTTGCCTCCTAACCTTCGACCTATTGGTTTCGTATGCATCAGTTTGTCCTTGATGGCGCTCTCTCGAAGTGGAAACATTTCTTTTGCCTGTTTTGTGAAAAATAGGCTGGAGACTCTGCCTCTTTATATTTACCCCTACACCGACAACGGCCGAAGCAACCTTCCCAAAAGGGGTACGAGACCGCGGCGTAGCCTTCCCGAGGCCACAGTGGCGACTCTGTTGGGGATGATTTTTAAGAGGGCTAGACTCTGTTTGCATGGGTGTTTTACTTTCTTTTATATTCCCCTATTTTTATGTCCCCCTTATTATTCCCTGTACATATGTACCTCATGTTTATGCCACTATTCACTCACTTGTAGAAATTTTCAATGTACACTTCACACCACGTGAACCTTGGATCATGTATGTCCACAGGTTGAACACACCACCCACTCTCACGCCTTATCCCTACGCTACTGTTTATACTTGTACATCATTCTCAACTGGGCATAATAAAAAAATATATTCTCTCCATAAGATAGTAATCAAAGAATCATGCATGGTACACACAACATCACCAAAGATCATTGTTATTGACAAAGTTTTGTCCCCTGACTGGGGAGTCACTTCGTGATGGGCGCTGGTCTGGAAAGTCGCAGTTAGCCTAAGCGATACGACTCTCACATTTCATTTGCCAAGTACCTTAGACGTATATCGAACGGTTCCCCCGCATCGTATCGCTTGACCGAAGTCATGATGGCAGATATATCGAAGGAAACTCATTAACGTACGTCGAGTATATCGAATTCTCTTACACACGTATCGTCCCCACGAGGTATATAGTGAGGCTATTCAAGTACACTCGGGAATATCAAATGGCTTATCTACACATACCAATTGCCCTCAAAATCAAGACGTATATAGTGGAAGTCACGCCAAAGGTGGGAACACCCTCCAATTAACCCAACAAATTCATACCCGCATATAGGTGTCAAGCCTAGGACACATATATTAGATTGTCGGTTTCGACCCGAAACTCTTCCAAAATTTTAGGTCAACCTACCGCACAAATTTTCGCTCAACTTTTAAAACGGGACTGTGGCCATACCCGATCCCCACCGCAGAGGGAGGAAGGGATCCTTCGGGTCCCGCGCATCCCCTCTCGGAAGAGCGCTTCGACCGACGTCGATTTGTGAGGTGTGAATATGTAGAGAGATTTAGAGTCGCCATTCTATTTTACTCAAAACAGACAAAAGAAAAGGGGGAAGCCACCCCGAAGGATGGCATCCGAAGAAATACTGGTGCATGCGAAACCAAATGATTCGAGAAGGGTTCGTAGGCTTAGTTACGAAATGGGAAGGTGTTAGGCACCCATTCCTCCCAATCTGTTTCTCATGGATATTTCCTATTTTCCTTTATATTTCCTCCCGTGATATGTGTGCATGTGTATATATACAATGGAGGTAGGAATCCTCGACTTGTATCATAGAAAAGACAAAGCGAGTCATCCGTAGAACTGTGAGATTTGTGTAGAAAATAAGATTTACGTGATTACCCCTACGTTGACCGTTATAAAAGAACGATAACGCATATGTAATAATACGTTACTAAGAACAAGTATATAGAATATAATGGAAAATGAGATAAAGAGAAGATAGAAAATAAGAGAAAAAGTGAGAAAAGGACTCGAGTTTCGGGTTTTACCCCAAGACGCCTACGTAGCCTATAAAGGCATCAAAGTCCACGTAGTTCGCGTATAAACGAGGGGTAGGGTTTAACCCATAAATACAAATGGATAAATCTCTTATATGTAAGTGTGTGTGTGTGTGTGTGTGTAGAAAAAGTGTTTTAGTTGTGAGAAAAGTGTGGAAAAGGTGTGAGAATCCCTACTTGGAATTTATGAGCAAACCCTCTTTTTCTTGTTTTTTGGGTTTTTTATTTATATGAAAATAGGAGATGTGAAATACTACTAGATAAAAAGTATGTTAGGATATGTGAACTAAGATGATAAAAGTTCTTAAGTAATAAAACAAGTTATTGCAAATTTAAGAAGAGAAATGTGAGAGAGATGGACCTTCTTGGAGACTTTGAGCTTGATCCTAAATGTTGAAAGGCAGCCCTTAAACTTGGATGATTATGGAGAGTGGTTAATTCATCAAGTTTGATGAAAGGGGTGATGAAAAGTAGAAGTAAAAAAGGGATTTCAAAGTTGAAATCACGCTGCCTTCGAGAGAGGTTTCTGGGGGTTTGCTGAGAGTGATTTGCCTCTGATCTGAGCTCCCTTGCAAATGAGGCTAAGGTCTCCTTTTATATCTCCAGGGGACTACTGATCGGCTTAGAGCCCTTCCTGCCTACCGGCAGGAAGGTGCCGATAGGCAGGTTCTGGGACCTGCCGTTTGGCAATGTGTTTCAGGCTTTTTCGGAACATTGGCCGCCGAGGGCAAATCGTTGGTCAGAATCATGCACGGGGCATACCATTGGAAAGGTATTTCAGAGCCTTCGAAAGTCTTTGGACCGCTCCCAAGTTCGGGAGTTGACTTTGGGTCAAATGTGGCTCAAAAGGGTTTGTCGGTCCGCTAGACGGGGAATCGTTCGGATGCAAATGGATCGTTCGTTCGCTTGGTAAGTCCGAATCGCGCACGAGACAGACCGTTAGAAAGGTTAGGAGGTTTACTTTGACATTCCAAAGAGTTTGGCCCAGTTTGGGGAGTTGACTTTGGTCAACCGGGCCCAAGAAATATTTGGTGACGTCTCAGAGTTAAACGGATCGTTCGTCCGCATGGTAAGTAAGAATCGGGCATGGGATGGACCGTTGGAAATGGTATTTATTTCCCTTCAAATATTCATTCAGCCTCGGTCGATCTGAAGAGTTGACTTGGGTCAAACAGAGCCTGGAAGCACCCGGTGGCCTCCAGGTAGGGTTTCGGACGCAAACGGATCATTAGTCCGCATGGTAAGTCAGAATCATGCACGGGGCAGTCCGTTGGAAAGGGTATTCAGTGCCCTTCAAAGATTCATTGAGTCTCGGTCGAGATGAAGAGTTTGACTTTTGGGTCAAACTGAGCCGGGGAGTGCCTGATGGCTTTTAGGTCAGTACTCGGGATGTGACCAGGGTTTACAGTGATGAGTGGAGGTACTAGGGACCTAAGGAGAGTTTGGGGGTGACGTAATGAGGTGTCTACAGGGACCCTTCCCGTGATCCTGGTAACAAGTCTAACCCTAGTTTTTACATATGGTAAACCCAATTTTTCCAAGCTAAGGATACGTTCGGCATTTCTTTTTTACATCCAGGAAAACTTAATACAAGTGAGAACCTAATAAATAAAAAAAATCATGATAAGACCCATGTCTCATATTTTCCTCTCTCTTTCAAAAAGTGTCCAAAAACATTTTTTTCCTCCTTTATCAAAAATACCAAAAACATCTTCTTTTCCTCCAAAACAAAATAAAAATTATCCTCATATTTTCCAAAAATGTCAAAAACATTTTCCTCCTTATCTAAAAATAACAAATTCCCCTTCTTTTCTTTTTTAAAATAAATCCCATTTTTTATCCTTATCAGATTGATCGTATACCCTTGGCCTGGCTCAATATTGGTGACGATCGAGGACCGAGGTCAATTCTGACCTAACTTAGGTGACGATCCAAGACCGGGGCCAATTCTGACCCAAGAGTGGTGACGACCGAGAACCGAGGTCAATTCTGACCTAACTCAGGTGACGATCCAAGACCGGGGCCAATTCTGACCCAAGAGTGGTGACGACCGAGGACCGAGGTCAATTCTGACCTAAATCAGGTGACGATCTAAGACCGAGGCCAACTCTGACCCAAGAGTGGTGACGATCGAGGACCGAGGTCAATTCTGACCTAACTAAGGTGACGATCCAAGACTGGGGCCAATTCTTACCCAAGAGTGGTGACGACCGAGGACCGAAGTCAATTCTGACCTAACTCAGGTGACGATCCAAGACAGGGGCCAATTCTGACCCAAGAGTGGTGACGACCGAGGATCGAGATCAATTCTGACCTAACACAAGTCATGATCCAAGACCGAGGCCAATTCTGACGCAAGAGTGCTGACGACATAGGACCGAGGTCAATTCTGACCTAACTCGGGTGACGATCCAAGACCGAGACCAATTCTGACCCAAAAGTGGTGACGACCGAGGACCGAGGTCAATTCTGACCTAACTCAGGTGATGATCTAAGACCGGGGCCAATTCTGACCCAAGGGTGGTGACGACCGAGGACCGAGGTCAATTCTGACCTAACCCATGTGACGATCCAAGACCGGGGCCAATTCTGACCCAAGAGTGGTGACGACCGAGGTCAATTCTGACCTAACTCAGGTGATGATCCAAAACCGGGGCCAATTATGACCCAAGACTGATTGCATTTCCTTTGGGAAAAGAAAAACGGTTCCACTGAGGAATAAGAATTGGATTTGAGGTTCCGCTGGGGAATAAGAATTGGATTTTAGGTTCCGCTGGGGAACGATGAATGAGTTGGGGAAGATTTGGATCGTCCTTTGCGAGAGATCGCCTGGGGCGAGTGATTCTTCTAAATTCTGCTGAGAAAAATACCATGAGATATTGTTTCGCATTGGGTAGCCGATGGCTGGGGAGGCCTTTTGCCTTTGATTTGAGCAGGGGAGCTGATCGTTGGGGAGATAACCGGTTTGAGGTCGTAAACTCTACTGAGGAAGTGATTAGGGGGTCCGGGGTTCATCGCTCGAGAGGTCATTTGCTTGGATTTTGAGGGTTCCGCTAGGGAAATAGAGGTTTCACCTGAAGAAATGCGAAAATTTTCTTGATGAAAAAGTTCAAAATCCATCCTGGGATTTTTTGGGGATTTTTCGAGGCTTTCTGGCATTTTATGGGAATTTCTGTACAAAATTTTAATGGGGGTGCCGGTTGGCATAGACTGAGGGGTGCCATTCGGCAGTGGCACGGAATTTTGGATTGCCTCGGGAAGGTGAGGAGTTAGTGCCGATCGGTATGGTAGGGGGAGGTACCGATCGGCATGGCGCTTGGCCTCCTATAAAAAGGGGGCGAATCCCCTTCATTTTTCATAGCTTCTTTCCCTCTCTCTTTCTGCGATTACTCTCTGCGAATCGTTCTAAAGTTCCGATCTTCAATAAATGGCTGCTTTTATGAGCACCGCCATCTACCGGGAGTGGTTGACCATTGATGATTAGGTGAATGTGGATTGGAGGGATAGGGTGCCCCTTGCTTTGGGGAACGAGAATGCCTTCGATGCATTTGAGCCGGTTGCGTATGAGCGGACCTTGCTACAGGAGCCATCGCGTCATCGCTCTTCGAGAGTGATTCCCGGTGATTATGTAAGTAACCTCATCTTTGACATTCCTTTCTTTTTGGGTGATTTTTTCTTGACCTTTGACTGAATTTTTCCTTTTGCCAGTCGGATATTTCTTTGAAGAACATACGTGCCTGCGGGACGACGGGGCTTCAGGATGTTTGGGAGCATCTTCCACCCGTGGTGTGCTGGATGGTATCATCAGCGGGTTTTGGGAGGTTGGCGGTTACGCTGAATTAGACGCCTCGTTCAACAGCAGTTTTGTGTGCCTTGGGGGAGAGGTGGTGGGACACTACCCACCCCTTTCATTTTGGCTTCAGGGAGATGACGGTGACTCCCATAGATGTACAGCAACTTGTGGGGTTGGATTGTGACGGGGAGCAGATAGAGGTGGATCGCTCCTTGTGGGTGAGGCCAGAGGTGGTGCATGTGGCACTTGGTGATGTGAGGAGGATAGTTTTTGGAGATTCCATTTAGCTGTCCTTGCTGAAGGATGTTTTGCTGAGCAGGGTGGTTGATGTGGAGGACGGGCTGCAAGTGAGGCAGATGGCCCGGTTATTCATCTTTTTGGTATTGGGAGGTTTCATGGTGGCATCGAGCGGCGACGTCGTCCATTTGTGGTTTCTGCCATACTTGAGGATGTTTTTGAACATCCCTTTCTATGATTGGAGGAGTCTAACCTTGGCGACCCTTTACTCTTCTCTGGATGCATTCATTCGGTGCTGCCGACAGACTTTTACTGGAGCCGCGTATCTCCTTGAGGTATTCTTTATTTTGCGCATTTTCATTTCATGCATTCACATTTTCCTTTCATGCGTTTACATTTTCCTTATGTGTCTCTTTTTGCTTGTGAATTTAGATGTGGTTCTATGGGGTGATTGGGTGCAACACCCCGCTGATTGCTTTGAAGGATGACACTGTTGGGTACTTATGCCGAATGTACCGATGGCGTAAGGCCAATTGGCAGTCGAAGGGATCTCTTTCCCTGGAGGTGGTGCGTCAGGTCTTGAATGACCTGACCAAAGGTCGGGTAAGGTCTTTTCCTTTTCAATCTTGGTTTTTGCACCTTCTGATCTTGTATCAACTCATGCTTGTCTTGTTGATTTTCAGGTGACCTTTTATCCTTGGGGGATAGCTATTCAGGACACGGGGATGACTGGGGTGAATGCGCAGGTGAAGTGCTTATTGGCGCATGAGTTCGGCCATTCCTGGTACCTCGGGGAGAGGATGATTCGTCAGATTGCTGAGGAGGAGGTGGTGGTGACACCTTCGCAGCCTCCTACGTCTATGAGGCGGGAACGATAGCTGTTGGAGGATGAGAGGATCGCGGCGATGATCGGCGAGTCCTATGCTTTGTATACTAATACGGTCGCGTCGTATGATTATATGGACTTTGTGACGAGCTGGTTGATGGCACCCAGCATTCATGATGCCTTGCCCTTCCCTCCTGCTGGTTCTAGTCGGGCGGTGGGGTCTTCCCGCAGTGGTGGTGGTCCGTCGGCACCTGCAGTGGCGGCGACATCGGAGGTCCTTTTCGTTCGGCTTCACACTCCTTCGTACAACATCCGATGGGCTGATGGAGGGATAGTGCCGATGTTTCACCGTCCCCTTGCGATGGATCCGGAGGAGCTGGGTTTGACAGAGGAGGTCCTTCGTTCTGCGGTAAACCTTTCGGTCCTTTTCCTCTTTTTGATTTCTTTTGCTTGATACGGATTCTGCCTTTTCTTTGCAGCAAATTCGGGTGTCGACCACTTGGCTTAGGGACATTAGAGATTGGATATCATCGGCGACTGCCCACATTCGGGATGATGTCCCTGTTCCTTCTTGCTTAGTGCCATCAGCCTCGTCCGGGGAAGACTCTGGTTCGGGTAGTGGGGGCGCGTGGTCTCGCCATAGGGGGAAGAGAGCGCGTCGCAGGGGTGGAAGCTCTTGAGAGAGAGAGAGAGAGAGAGAGAGAGAGAGAGAGAGAGAGAGAGAGAGAAAATGTGGATTCGGGCTGAGTCCCATTATTTTTGGCTTTTTCTTTCTATTTCCTACAAGGTGATGTAACACGGAAAACAGATATATGCAATGCAATGTAATTTTTTTTTTACTATAATCTTTTATTTATGATGAATGAATGCATGCACATGCGCTTTTTACTTTGCTGCTGAGACCGTAAAAAGGTATATTTTTGGAATTTTTGAAGGAAATTCTTCATTAAAAAGGGGGATTATATAAGAAGAAAAGGGATTCTTGAAATTCTATTGAGAATATCAATTTAAAAAGGAATGCACATGCGCTTTTTTTTTGTCAAAAGAGGAAAAAAGGAAATTTCCAAAAATAGGGGGGTTGTCGATCGGCAAACACCCTGACCTGCTTATCGGCAGTTCAGTCCAGTTCCATCAATTGAAAGCTTTGAATGGTACCCTCTTCAGCCTTTGGTACCTTGTGGGGTAGGATTCCCTCCGATTTCTGCAGGGATTATGTCTTTTGTGAGAGTTCTCAAGTATAAAAGGGGGTGAGGGTAGAGTATTTTCATCACACCTTTGCATCCTTATCCACTTGCCTACTAGTTCTTTACCCTACCTCCAAGTTTGTCAACTACCTCCAAGCCTTGGAAGCTATGTGCTCTTATAATGTCGACTATGATGCTTTCAACATGCGTCGAGTCTCCTTGTGGCATAATCGACCTTTTGAGTGGAATATGCTGATGGCGGCAGTACAATTTTGGTACCCCGAAGACCACGTATTTCGCTTTGGGTTGGAAGAAGTTTGTCCTACCTACGAGGAATTTTCTGCCATACTAGGTGTGAATCCTAGTGTTGCTGCGACTTTACCCGAATTTTCTCGCTCTCCTAGGGATTTTTTGGCCGGGCTTCTTCATATCTCGCCCTTGGCAGCCAGGTCATTGGTTTCTAGAGGAATGATCTCCCTCCCGGCGGTGTTGCAGTCCGTGCATTTATGAGAAGTAGGTGATGCTGGCTATGCTGGAGCCGTTATTTTGGGTCTGGTCTCAAAATTGTTGTTGGTGGCCGAGGAGGTGCGAGTGGACCCACAACTTGCAACCATTACTTCATGGATGTCATATCGTCGCAATCCTGTGGCGGTAATATTGGCGGAGACTCTGAATGGCCTGGATGCCTAGAGAGAAGGTCGTTTAATACTGCCTATGACTCAGCTTCGACCCATTTGGTTAAGTAATCGATGGCAACCAGGATGAACTTATGCCCGTTTGACGCTTTTGGCGTAACCTTCCCTATGATGTCGATACCCCAGGTGGAGAACGGCCAGGGAGAAGTCATGTTGTATAATTCCCGCGGAGGCAAGTGTTGAAGATTGGAGAACTGTTGGCATTTAGGGCATCTCCGAACATAGGCGGTGCAATCCTGGGCCATGGTGGTCCAGTAGTAGCCCTGTCGGATGATCTTCTTGGAAAGCATGTGACCGTTCATGTGGGGCCCGCATTCCCTGCTGTGGATTTTCTGCATTATCTTTTCAATGTCAGCCCCTGCGATACAGTGCAAATGAGTTCCATCGAAATTCCTCTTGAGTAGTGATTTATGACAGATGATGTACTGAGCGACCAACCTTCATTAAGAATTGTTCATTTGCAAAATCATCATCATCAAAAGTTTGATTAGAATCTAAACAATTAATGTAAGGCACAGCAAGATACTCAAAATCTTTGTTTATTTCATTGATAGGAAAAACAACATTAAGAACCCCATCAAATGAGGTCTCGATTACATTTGAGCAAGGATGGACAACAGTAGAAGAAACAAGGTAAACATTGGGGTTAGGGGAGATTTCAAGAGGTAGAACTGGCACAGTATGCCAGTTGAGGAGAGGTGTATCAGCAACTTTGATCAGATGAGGATGGTCCAGCGATGTAGTGCCTGAGTGAACCATGCAGAGTCCCAGCCCCAGTGTCTACAAGTTGAAGGAACCTTTAAAATCACTTTCTTCAGTCTCTTCGATATTTTTGATGAGCGGTTGTACGTGGTATAGGAAACTTTCGGCCCATGGGTATCTATCTTGGAAGAAGATCTCCATTCCAGGCTTCATTTTCTTATATGTATGGTCATACCACGATTCTGGAAAGCCGCAAAAGGGGAAGCCTTCACCCTCTTTAGTGAATCGTCCATTTAAAGAATCACCCGAGATAGTTTGAACGCAGTCTAACCCTTTCTTTGATCGAGATTGGCGGATCATTCTGAGATCTTGTTCTGATGGTTGATATCCCAAGCCGCAAGGAGGGAAAGCTTTCTTCAGTTCGATGGGCTCCAGTATCCCTTGTTGTCTTTGTCCTAGCCCTAGTCCGGGCATGAAGTGCATGTTTCTGAACATCTGAATCACATTGACATTGCCATGAAGGTTGTATTCTGGACAAACCCTTTCTTTGAAACCGTCCCCTGCCGGGAGTAGAGGTGGCTCAACTCGAAATCCTGATAGGAGCATATCATTTGACCCATGTTGTATCTCGAGGATCGGACTGCTGGTGCATGCACCCTCGGCGTTATCATCGTCACCCAAGATGGTGATGACTCGCCCATCGACGAAGAACTTCAATTTCTGATGGAAAGAGGAAGAGACACCATTTATACTGTGGAGTCAGGGTCGTCCGAGCGACAGGTTGAAACAGGACGGGATATCAATGACTTGGAATTCGACGATAGGGTTTATAGGTCAAACCCCCATTGCAAGCCCCCATAGAGTGATGTTAGCTTGAGTTTTCTTCAGTTGATCGAGGATCTTGCTCTCCTCGAGGGTCATTTATGGCATAAGAAGGTCTTCAACGCCCTTCCCCTTCTCATTTGCTGGTAGTGAGTTTGGAATTTGATAATGTCTCCCAGATCTGGTCATGTGATTTACTGAAGAAGGGAAAAACTTAAATCCAGTTTCCTCATCAATCTCAAGTTTTTCTACCACCCTATCTAGTTCTCCGAGGAGTTCTTCGAATGATATCATCCCACATATGTCGTCTACTGGGCTATTTCCTCCTGAAACTTGTTCTTCATTTGAAACTTCGAATTCTTCCCCCCCATCCGGTGGCAATAAATCTATTTTCCCTCGTGAAATCAATGCATTCCACAACTTCAACGGCTTCCTCATATAGGTCTTCCCATTCTGTGGGGATGTGTAAGGGTGAAGGGATCAGGCGCCCTTGTAGCTTCAAAGTGTCAAGTAACTCGGTGATACTGTAAATGTTGTTGGTTTGCCCGTATGCTTCCGCCATGATCTGGACAACATCATCTAAGCTGACTTCTTCGGTTGGTACCATCCACCTATATGATTCTCGAGCCCATTTCCGCGCTTCTAAAAATAACGCACTAAACCTCTGACAATCGATAATCATCTATGAGGGCAATTTCATCCCGAACTCTAGGAGTTGATTCAATACTTCTGACAATTCCATACTTCCACTTTCAGAACAGGTCCAGACAGTGATGCACGCTCTGGTAAGAAGTGATAGTGCCTGATCAGTGGGTCTAGTAGGGTGTATAGGGGTGTGATTTGAGTTGATGGATCGAAATTCAGGTTTTCTTCCAAGAAGATGGCATTGGTGTGATTTGGGAGTGGGTTAAGAGTAGTGTTTGGCTTAGGATTGGCTGGTGGGGCGATGGTACCCCGATCGATGAGATCTTGGATTACATTCTGAAGGTGAGAGCATTGGTCGGTGGTATGGCCAGCTGTTTGGTGAAAGGCGCAATGAGCATCGGTCTTGAAGTTTTTTAGGAGTGGGTTTGGTAATGGACGGGGAACCAAGGGTTTTATAAGGTTTCGGCTTAACAGGGCATGGTAAACTTTGGAGAGGGGAGCATGAAGCTCAGTGTATTCCCTTCGGACGGGGGCAAGGCATATTTCTAGTGCCCATGATGTGGTTGGTTGAGAGATGTTGTTGATGGTTGAGACTGTAGCGTTGGCAGGCTCGTCATACTTTCTAAGGGTGAACTGTTCGGTCACCTTCTTCGGTTCAACTTCTATTTTGGCAAGACCTTCCTCGATTTCTACTCCTGCTTCTCTGAGAGCTCGAAAGTGGGGGTAGTACTGTCCTCCCATGGTTGCTCGGACATGGGGCAAGAAATTCTGCTTCACTATGTTGACTTGTTCTTCCTCAGACGGCCGATTGGTCATGGTAGCTGCTTTTTCCCTCCATCGGGCTATGAAGTTACTGACTGATTCTCCAGAGTTTTGTTTAAGCAGCTCTAAATCATGGCGGGTGACCTCGAGCTTTTCGTTGTATTTGTACTACGACATGAATTCGCAGGTTACATCCTCCCAGCTATGGATTCTGGATTCTTCAAGAGATAAAAATCATCGGAGAGCACTGTCCTTCAAAGTTTGCTGAAACAGTTGGGTCATTACCTCTTCGGAAGCCCCTAGTAGAGTCATGGAACGATGATAACTGCGAAGATGAACAATTGGGGGACCACTCCCTCCAAATTTTTCGATGTTTGGCATCTTGAACTTCTCGGGTAACCTTGCTTTAGGATAAGGAGACATATGGGTGTAGTCCATGTAATTCCCAGAGATTCGGACCTGGTCGAACTTCTTAGCGAGCATCTTAAAATCTTCTTTGACTTTTTTAACTCCTCCTCCTTTGGATCAGCGACCACAGGCGGTTAACCACAGGCTGGGCAATATTTGGCATTGGAAGCTGGGCAGGCGATGGCCCATTAGCTGGAGGGGCACGTAGAGCGTGCTGATATTCGTTCGGGACCTAGATGGGCTCGGGTGTACCCATAGCACGAGGGAATAGGGCCTCGAGCTCTTGAGGCATAGGAACTTGGTTTCGTTGCATTTCTCAGACCTCAGCTTGAAGGTTGTCAATCTTGGCCATGAGCTGAGCTAGGACGGTCGGCAGATCTGGTTGTATGATCGGTGGTTAATCTGCATTCTCCATAGAAGATGGATGGATTCTGGATTCGGAAGAAGTAGTAAAGGAGCGGATAAAACTCTGAGGTGATTTGACTGAAGACCGAAGCCAATAAGGAGCCAGGCCAAGGGCGTGCAATCGACCTGAGAAGGCGTAGGATGAGATTTATTTGTGAGAAAAAGGGGAAGAAACTATTTTTGGATTTTTGATAAAGAAGGGAGAAATGTTTTTGCATTTTTAATAAAGAAGGGAGAAATGTTTTTGGAGGCGGAACTCAGCATAATTATTATGATTATTTTGTTCTCACTTGTATTTAATTCTCCTAAATGAAATGTCGGACGGGATCTGAGCCTGGAAAAGTGGGGTTTTTAATACATGCAAAGCTACGGTTTGGACTTGTAACCAGACTCGCGGACAGGGTCCCGTTTTAAAAAATGCGCAAAAATTAGGCGGCAGGCCGACCCGAAATTTCGACAGAGTTTCGGGTTGAAATCGGCAATCTAAAGTGCGTGTCCTACGTTTGACACCTATATGCGGGTATGCAGTTGGTTGGGTGAATCCGCATGGGTTCCCCCATTTGGCGTGACTTCCACGATATACGTCTTGCTCTTGTGGGCAATCGGTACATGTGGACAAGCCATTTGATATACCTGAGTATACGTGAATTGCCTCACCATATACCTTGTGGGGACGGAATGTGTGAGAGAAAATTTGATATACTCGGCGTACGTGAATGAATTCCCTGCAATATACCTCCCGTTATTACTTCGGTCAAGCGGTACGATGCGGGGGAACCGTTCGATATACTTCGAAGGTACTTGGCCAATGGAAGGTGAGAGTCATATCGCTTAGGCTAACTGCGACCTGCCGGACCAGCTCCCATCACGAAGTGACCCTCCAGTTACTGGGTAAAATTTGGTAAATATCAATGCTCTTTGGTGATATCATGTGAATCATGCATGATTCTCTTATTAGTATCTTATGATGATAATGCCTTTCTTGATTATGCCAAACAGGGAGCCAATGTACAAGTACCCCAAAAGGTACACCAAGCATGGATGGATGATGCGTGCAACATGGGGATATACATGTGATCCTAGGTGCACGTGGTGTGAAGTGTACATGGAGAATTTTCTACAAGTGTGCGAATATAAGCATAGGCATGGGATATACATGTGAGAAAGGGGGATAGGCATATATGGGGGGGGGGGGGGGGGGGAAACATAAACAAATATAGCATCCATGTAAATATAATCAAGCCCTCAAAATATAATAAAAAAATAAAGTCCCCAGCAGAGTCGCCGTTGTGGCCATCCCCGATCCCCTCCACGGAGGGAGGAAGGGATCCTTTGGGTCCTGCGTGTCCCCTCTCGGGAGAGCGCTTCGGTCGGCATCGATTTGTGAGGTGTGAAGATGTAGAGAGATTTAGAGTCGCCAGTCTATTTTACTCAAAACAGACAAAAGAAAAAGGGGAAGCCACCCCAAAGGATGGCATCCGAAGACATACTGGTGCGTACGAAACCAAATGATTCGGGAAGGGTTCGGAGGCTTAGTTATGAAATGGAAAGGTGTTAGGCACCCATTCCTTCCTTTCGGTTTCTCATGGATATTTGCTATTTTCCTTTATATTTCCCCCCGTGATATGTGTGCATGTGTATATATAGAATGGAGGTAGGAATCCTCGACTTGTATGATAGAAAAGACAAAGCGAGTCATCCGTAGGAATGTGAGATTAGTGTAGAAAATAAGATTTACGTGATTACCCCTACGTTGACCGTTATAAAGGAACGATAACGCATATGGAATAATACGTTACTAAGAACAAGTATATAGAATATACTTGAAAATGAGATAAAGAGAAGATAGAAAATAAGAGAAAAAGTGAGAAAAGGACTCGAGTTTCGGGTTTTACCCCGAGACGCCTATGTAGCCTATAAAGGCATCAAAGTCCACGTAGTTCGCATATAAACGAGGGGTGGGGTTTAGCCCATAAATCCAAATGTAGAAATCTCTTATTTGTAAGTGAGTGTGTGTGTGTGTGTGTAGAAAAAGTGTTTTAGTTGTGAGAAAAGTGTGGAAAAGGTGTGAGAATCCCTACTTGGAATTTATGAGCAAACCCTCTTTTTCTTGTTTTTTGGGTTTTTTATTTATATGAAAATAGGAGATGTGCAATACTACTAGATAAAAAGTATGTTAGGATTTGTGAACTAAGATGATAAAAGTGCTTAAGTAATAAAACAAGTTATTGCAAATTTAAGAAGAGAAAGGTGAGAGAGATGGACCTTCTTGGAGACTTTGAGCTTGATCTTAAATGTTGAAAGGCAGACCTTACACTTGGATGATGATGGAGAGTGGTTAATTCATCAAGTTTGATGAAATGGATGATGAAAAGTGGAAGTAAAAAAGGGATTTCAAAGTTGAAATCACGCTGCCTTCGAGAGAGGTTTCTGGGGGTTTGCTGAGAGTGATTTGCCTCTGATCTGAGCTCCCTTGCAAATGAGGCCAAGGCCTCCTTTTATAGCTCCAACGGAACTGCCGATCGGCTTAGAGCCTTTCCTGCCTGCCGACAGGAAGGTGCCGATAGGCAGGTTCTGGGACCTGCCGTTTGGTAGTGTGTTTCAGGCATTTTCGGAAAATTTTCCGCCGAGGGCAAACCGTTGGTCAGAATCGAGCACGGGGCATACCATTGGAAAGGTATTTCAAAGACCTTCGAAATTCCTTCGGACCTCTCCCGAGTTCGAGAGTTGACTTTGGGTCAAATGTGGCTCGGAAGCATTTGTCGGTCCGTTGGACAGGGAATCGTTCGGACGCAAATGGATCATTTGTCCGCATAGTAAGTCCGAATCGCGCACGGGATGGACCGTTAGAAAGGTTAGGAGGTGTACTTCGACATTCCAAAGAGTTTGGCCCAATTTGGGGAGTTAACTTTGGTCAATCCGGCCCGAGAAATAATCGGTGACCTCTCGGAGTCAAACGGATCGTTCGTCCGCATGGTAAGTAAGAATCGCGAACGGGACGAACCGTTGGAAAGGGTATTCAGTACCCTTCGAAGATTCATTCAGCCTCAGTCGAGCTGAAGAGTTGACTTGGGTCAAACAGAGCCTGGAGCACCCGGTGGCCTCCAGGTACGGTTTCAGACGCAAACGGATCATTCGTTCGCATGGTAAGTTGGAATCATGCGCGGGGAGGTCCGTTGGAAAGGGTATTTAGTGCCCTTCGAAGATTCATTGAGTCTCGATCGAGATGAAGAGTTTGACTTTTGGGTCAAACTGAGTCGGGGAGTGCCCGATGGCTTTTAGGTCAGTACTCGGGACGTGACCAGGGTTTACAGTGATGAGTGGAGGTACTAGGGACCTAAGGAGAGTTAGGGGTGATGGAATGAGGTGTCTACAGGGACCCTTCCCATGATCCTGGTAACAAGTCTAACCCTAGTTTTTACATATGGTAAACCCAATTTTTCCAGGCTAAGGATACGTTCGATATTTCTTTTTTACATCTAGGAAAACTTAATACAAGTGAGAACCTCATAAACAAAATAATCATGCTGAGAACCATGTCTCGTCTTT
Organism: Sambucus nigra; assembly: GCA_949130495.1. Classification (NCBI taxonomy): domain Eukaryota; kingdom Viridiplantae; phylum Streptophyta; class Magnoliopsida; order Dipsacales; family Adoxaceae; genus Sambucus; species Sambucus nigra. Next base: position 189,870,185 of record OX422214.1, on the reverse strand, counting down.
TCCTCTCTCTTTCAAAAAGTGTCCAAAAACATTTTTTTCCTCCTTTATCAAAAATACCGAAAACATCTTCTTTTCCTCCAAAATAAAACAAAAATTGTCCTCATATTTTCCAAAAATGTCAAAAACATTTTCCTCCTTATCTAAAAATAACAAATTCCCCTTCTTTTCTTTTTTAAAATAAATCCCATTTTTTCTCCTTATCAGATTGATCATATACCCTTGGCCTGGCTCAGTATTGGATTCGGTCTTCAGTCGAACCTCCCTGAAGTTCTGTCAGTCCCCTTACTTCTTCTAAGTCTGAGATTCACCCGCCTTCCATGGAGAACACAAATCAAGTGGCGAATGTTCAGCTGGATTTGTTGACAGTTGTAGCTCAGCTCACTGCCAAAATTGACCACCTTCAAATCGAAGTTCATTAGATGCAAAGAAATCGGGTCCCTGTCCCTGAAGAGCCCAAGCTCCTTTTCCCTCACGCTATGTGTCCGCCTGAACTCGAGCCTATTTGGGTTCTCGAGGAATACCAGCACGCTCCTCGTGCTCCTCCTGCTAAGGGTCCATCTCCATCCCTCTTCCTATGCCAAACCTTGCTCAGATCGGGGCTAACTTACCCGTAACTGTTAACCCAAAAGAGTAAGAATTGAACAAGGTAAAGGAAGACCTCAAGAAGTTGACCGAGAAATTCGATCAAGTCAGACTCTCTGGGAACTACATGGACTACACCCACATGTCTCCCTATCCTAAAGCCAGGTTACCAAAAAAATTCAAGATACCCAATATCGAGAAATTCGAAGGCAGTGGACCCCTGATCGTTCATCTTCGTAGTTATAATAGAGCCATGAATCTCCTAGGTGCTTCTGAAGAAATAATGACCTAAATGTTCCAGCAGACTTTGAAAGATAGCGCTCTCCGTTGGTTCTTATCCCTTGAAGAATCCTGAATCCGTAGTTAGGAAGATATTATCCGCGAGTTCATGCCAGGGTACAAGTACAACGAATAGCTAAAATTTACCCGTCATGACTTATAGCTACTTAAGTAGAACCCTGGAAAATCAGTCAGCACCTTCATAGAAAGGTAGAGAGAGAAAATTGATACCATAACCAATCGGCATTTTGAAGAAGAACAGTTCAGTATCGTAAAGAAGAAATTACTACCTCATGTCCGATCAACAATGGGAGGACGGTATTACCCTCACTTCTAAGACCTCTGAGAAGTAGGAGTGGAGATCGAAGAAAGTCTTGTTAAGAAAGAAGTTGAACCGAGGAAAACCTCTAGACAGTTTTCTCATAGAAAGTTTGAAAAACTTGTTAGCACCACGATTTCTACCATCAACAACATCTCTTAGCCTGCCGCTTCACGGGCACTAGAAAGTCGCCCAAACCCAGTCCGAAAGGAATACATCGAGCTTTACTCTCATCTCTCCAAAGTCTACCAGGCCCTTTTGACACGAAATCTTATCAAACCCTTGGACCCCCGTCCATTACCAAACCCACTTCTAAAAAACATTAAACCTGATGCCCATTGTGACTTTCACTTAACTGCCAGCCATACCATAAACCAATGATACCATCTCCAAAATGTGATTCAGGGCCTAATTTATCGGGGTATCATTGCCCCACCAGCTAATCCCAAACCAAACACTACCCTTAATGCACTCCTGAATCATGAAAATGCCATCTTCCTAGATGAAGACTCAGAATTTGACCCATCCACCCAAATCATGCCGAGTAAATCACCAGTCGTACCGATATACTCTCTTAAAACTCTCCAAACATGCCCATATTTTCTCTTAAACCCTACTAGCCTTGACGATCAAGCCTTATCCCTTCTCACCCGAGCATGCATCGTTGTCCGCACCTGTTATGGAGGTAAAGATATGGAACTGTGATAAGTGTTGAACCAACTCTTAGAGTTCGGGTTGAAATTTCCCTCCCAAATGACCATCGACTGTCATAGATTCAGTGGGTTGTTCTTAGAATCTCAAAAATGGGCCCGAGAGTGGGATAATTGGGTGATGCCAACTGACAAAGTCAGTCTAGATGACATGGTCCAGGTCATGACAAACTCGTTTTGATAGATTAGTGATATTTGTAGTGTATCTGAGTTACTCGATGCTTTAAAACTACAAGGAGACCTGGTCCCTTTAGTTATGCATTTCCCTGCCGAATGGGAGGAATTATGCGAAGAGGTCGTGGAAGTGTGGAGTGCATTGAATTTTCATCAAAGGACAATATCATTGCCACCGTATGGGGGGTGATTTTAAAGATTCAGATGAAGAGCAAGATTCAGAAAATACTAGTTTGATAGTCAACGTATGCGAGATGACATCATTCGAGGAGATTCTAGGAGAAATCAATAAGGTGGATCAACAACCCGATATCGATGAAGAAATAGGATTTCTGTGAACCACATGACCAGATCAGGAAGACATTACCAAATCCCAAGCCTACAACCTTCGGCGAGCGATAAAGGAAAGGGCGCCAAGAATCTCCCTATACCATAAATGACCCTCGAGGAAAGCAAGATCCACTTAAGAAAACCCAGGCCAACATCACTTTATGGGGACTCTTTATGTCTTCCCAACTGCACCAAAATGCCTTAATCAAGCTACTTATAGGACCCACAATTCCTCCCTTAACCACGCGAGAAGAAGCGGTGAACCTAGTCAGATCCTTGACCTCTACTCGAATACTCTCATTTTCTGAAGAAGAAATCCCTAAGACTGGTCCCAACCACAATCTTGCTCTTAATATCTCTATTGAAGTTATGGGGAAAACTATCTCCCTCTTTCTCGTCAATAATGGATTGCTCTGAATGTTTTCCCAATAAGAACCCTCAATTATCTGGGATTGAAAGTGAGCAACCTTGCTCCAACCTTTGTTGGCGTACATGCCTACGATAACACCCACCAAGAAGTAATAAGATCTATCAAGCTTGTAATATGGGCTTACCCTATAAATCCTGTTGTTGAATTCCAAGTCATCGACATCCCAGCCTGTTTTAATCTGCTGCTCGGATGACCGTGGCTCTAATGAATCAAAAGGGTGTTTTCTTCCCTTCATCAAAAATTAAAGTTATTTGCCAATGGGAAGGTTATTACCATCTTAGGACATAGTGACAACACCGAGAATGCAATCACCGATAATCCAGTACTTGAAATACAACACGGGGTAAATACTATGCTTCTGTCAGGATTCCAAGTTGAACCACTCCTACTCCCAACAGGGGATGACTTCAAAGACAGGGTTTGTTCGAAATATGATCCTCGTGGAAACGTCTAATCTAAATGTTCAAGAACATACACTTCATGCCCAGACTCGGGCTAAGGCGAATACAGTAAAGGATAATTAAACCCATTGTGTTGAAGGAGGTCTTTCCTCCCTGTGGCTTGGGCTATCAGCCGTCAAAAGAAGAACTCCGACTGATTCGTCAGCCTTGACTGAAGAGGAGGTTAGAATTTTTTAAAACTATCCCAGGAGATTTCTTAAATGGAAGACTCATCAAAGAAGGTGAAGATTTCCACTTCTACGACTTCTCTGAACCTTGGTATGACCCTGTAGACAAAAGGATGAAACTCGGAATGGAGATATTCTTTCAAGATAGCTACCCATGGGCTGAGAGTTCCCAGTACCGTGTACAACCACTCACTGATGAGACCACAACTGATATCGAGGATTCTGAGGGCAGTGATTCCTAGGATTCTTTTAATTTACAGGCATTGGGGTTGACACTTTGCATGATCCACTCAGGGGATACATCGTTAAATCCATCTTACCTCATCAAAGATACGTATGCATCTCTTCTTAACTGGCATGCTACACCTATGCCACCGACTAATATTCAACCTAACCTTGATGTTTATCCCCTTTCCCCTTTAGTTGTTTACCCTCACTCTAAAGTAATCGAGACCTCCTTTGATGAGGTTCTCGATGTTATTTTTCCTATCAATGAAATAAACGAAGATTTTAAGTATTTTGTTGTGCCTTATATTAATTGTATTGATTCTATTCAAACTCTTGATGATGATGATTTTGCAAATGAACAATTCTTAACTGGTCTAAATATGGATAATAACAAACAACATAACCGCATTGAAGTTAATGAAGATGAAACTTTTGTTATTAATCTCGGTTCTAGTAGCCAAATGCGCGAGATTAGGATAGGGTCCACCGTTAATGAGCATGAGTGCGCGCAACTCGAAGGACTACTAAAGGAATTCATGGATATCTTTGCCTGGTCCTATGATGATATGCCGACATTAACACTGAGATAGCCTGGCATGAGATTTCAACTATCCCGGACTGTAAACCAATCAAACAAAAACTGCAAAAGCTCCGTACCAAATGTTCACTCAAGGATAAAGAATGTAGTCAAGCAACTGAAGGTGGGCTTCATTCGTGTGATCGAATATCCCACCTGGCTAGCTAATATCGTACCCGTGTTAAAATTAGGAGGGCATGTTTACATGTGTGTCGACTATCGAGACTTGAATAATGCCTCTCAGAAGGATGATTACCCACTACCCAACATCAATATGATTGTGGATAATACGGCCAGTCACGCTCTCAAGTCATTCGTTGATGGGTTTTTCGGATGTAATCAGATCAAGATGCACCCAGAGCACCAAGAGAAAATCCCATTCATCACCCCTTGGGGAACCTTTTGCTAAATTGTCATGCCATTTTGTCTAAAAAATGCAGGGGCTGCCTACCAGAGGGCTTCCACAACCATTCTGCATGATCTGATACACAAGGAAGTTGCGGTCTTCATAGATGACATAATTATCTTATCCAAGACTAGGAAAGGCCATGTTCCAACTCTCCGGAAGTTCTTCAACGACTGCGATAATACCAGATGCGGTTCAATCCACATAAATGTGTCTTCGATGTCACTAAAGGAAAACTATTGGGATTCATGGTTAGTGATAAAGGGATAGAAAAATATCCTGCCAAGCTAAAATCCATACTTGAGATGTCACCACCTCGAATGGAGGAGGAAGTTCATAGATTCCTTGGGAAATTATAGTACATCATCCAGTTCATTATCCAATTAACTTCCATCAATGAACCCATCTTCAAACTCCTCCGAAAGGATTCAACCAAAGTCTAGAATGAAGCTTGCCAAGAAGCCTTTGACCGAATCAAGCAATACATAACCCAACCCCCGGTGCTCATGCCGACATAGCCTGATCTTCCCTTACTCCTATACCTAACTATAATTGATACTGTCGCTGGGGCTTTGGTAGCCCAATACCTCAGAGAAACCTGCAAAGAGAGAGCCATCTACTACACTAGTTGAAAGTTGGCTAGTTACGAAGTTAATTACACTGCCTCGGAAAAAGCATGTGTCACTCTTTTCTGGATTACTCAAAAGTTACGGCACTACATGCTCGCCTTTACCACCAAGCTTAAATCCCGAATGGATCCCATCAAGTTCCTACTCGATAAAACTACCCTGTTCAGCCGAATGGGCAGTTGGTTGATGCTCCTAGTTGAATTTGATATCACATATGTCACGTAAAAGGCCATGAAAGGAAGAGCCATATCTGACTACATTACTAACTACCCTATGGAAGAGGTCGATGTCTGGATCTCTGATTTCCCAAATAAGAATTACCTCCTAAGAAGACCTTCGATGGAAAATGTTCTTTGATGGCGCTACCAACAAGAAAGGGTATGGCATTGGGATCCTCCTAATTTCCCCTGATGACTCTCACACTCCCATTGTCATCAAGCTGGATTTTCCTTGCACCAACAACATGATTAAATATGAGGGGTGCACGGTAGGCCTCAAAGTATGCCTCAATAAAGGAATTCGATACCTCGATGTCTGTAGGGATTCATCCCTCATCATCGATCAAGTACTTAGAAAATGGAAAGTCAAGGACAAGAAACTCTTACCCTTCCATGCCCACCTAGAAGAGTTGGCTTCCCAATTACAAGAAATCACCTTCCACTACCTACCCCGAGCAAAGAATAACCTAGCAGACACCCTTGTTACCTTAGCCTCCATGATTGACATATTTAAGGGAATAATTATGGCCCCTTTCCTTGTCCAAAAACTTGACAAACCCACCCACTGCTACCACATTGAGCTTGGCACATAACAAGATACCGAGATAGCCAACTGCTGGTACTATGATATTTGACGCCTCCTAAAATATAGTAGGTATCTCCAAGGATCTGATAAGAAAGACCGAGCAACTCTCCACAGAATGGTTTCCCAGTATATTATCTGTGATAAAGTACTGCTTAAGAGAAACTTCGATGGAACACATTTGCAATGCATCGCAGGGGCTGACATTGAAGAAATGATGCAGAAAATCCACAGCGAGGAATGCGAAACCCAGATAAACGGCCATATGCTTGCCAAAAAGATCATCTGATAGGGTTACTACTGGACTACCATGGTTCAAGATTGCAAAGCCTACGTCTGAAGATTCCTCAAATGCCAGCAGTTTTTGAACCTACAGTACTTACCCCCGCGAGAATCGTACAACAGGACTTCTCCCTGGCCATTCTCCACATAGGGCATTGACATCATAGGGAAAGATACACTGAAAGCATCCAACGGGCATATGTTCATCGTAGTCACCATTGACTACTTCACCAAATGAGTCGATGATGAGTCATAGTCAGTTCTGAATGCCAATAAAGTGGCCAAGTTCATCAATAAGAACATCATCTGTCGATATGGGGTCCCGCACGAGCTGGTATCAGACAACGGGTTACATTTCGAGGCAGAAGTTACAGAGGTGGTCGATGAGTATGGAATTCAAAGACAGAAATCTTCTCTATACCGACCTCAAACCAATGGCACAGTCGAGGAATCCAATAAGAACCTCAAAGCCATTATCAGCAAGATGACCGGGAGTTATCAAGATTGGGACGACTGGATCCCTTATGCCCTCTGGGGCTATCGCACTTTAGTTATAACCTCTACTAGGGATACCCCTTACTCTCTAGTCTATGGTATGGAAGCAGTCATACCCGTGGAGATGGAAATCCCTTCACTGCACGTCATGCTTGAAAGCAAGATCAGCAAGGAAGCCTGGCGCCAAAGCCATCTTGACGAGTTGTCCCTCTTGAATTAAAGAAGGCTGAAAGGTCTATATCACATACAAGGGTACCATCGTCAGATAGCGCAATCATTAAACAAGAAAATCAAGGATCACGGTGTCCAAGAAGGGGACTTAGCCCTCAAAGAAATAGTAGAGCCCATCTGGGACCCCAGAAGGAAATTCCAGCCCAATTGGAGCGGCCCCTACATTGTGAAGAAGATTCTGTCAGGCGGTGCCGCTATGCTCACCGTCCTTGATAGAGAAAAAATGGAGCGTCTAGTCAAACTGGACCATCTCAAGAAATTCTACCCCTAGTTCGAAATCTTGGAGCGCTACGACTCTTCTCATCTCCCTTCTATTTCATTCTTAAGAAAAATAAAAATAAATAAAACTCTTCATTTCCCCCTAATCAGAACTACGTGGGTCCTGATCCTCTAAAAACCTTTTTCTTGCAAAAAAAATTCATTTCATAAAAATTTTAAAATCCTCAGAGGTACGTAAGCAGCTCATCTGCTTACATGACCACGACCCCCTTCTTTTTCACGAAATGCTATTCTTTTCTAATTCCCGAGAATGATAGTTCATTTTAATACATACATGAACAAAAGGATTATGTATGCCTTAGCGATTGGTATATATAATTAAAAATGCAAAGGTCATCAAGAGGCACAACTAGATGATCAAAAACTTCTTTATTTCATTATTTGAAAATTCAATACAAATTACATCGGCATAGGGAGCCAAACTACTTCCTAAAACCAAGATAAAGCCAAGCCCCACTACTCCTGAAAATCACCCTTCAATTATTCCCATAAAAACATAAAACCACACTGTAGACACCCCATTCCGTTACCCCCAACTCTCCTTAGATCCCTAGTACCCCCCCCCCCATTCATCACTACAAACCCAGGTCATGTCCCGAGTACTGACCTAGAAGCCACCGGGCACTCCTCGGCTTAATTTGACCAAAAACTCCAACTCTTCATCTAGACTGAGACTGAATGAATCCTCAAAGGGCACTGAATACCCTTTCCAACGGTCCGTCCCGTGCGCGATTCCGACTTACCATGTGGATGAACGATCCGTTTGCTTTCGAAACTTGACCCAGAGGCCACCGGGCGCTCCCGGGCTCTGTTTGACCTAAGTCAACTCTTCAACTCAACCGAGGCTAAATGAATCTTCGAAGGCCACTAAATACCCTTTCCAACGGTCCATTCCGTGCGTAATTCTGACTTACCATGCGGATGAACGATTCATTTGACTCCAAGAGGTCACTGAATGCTTCCAGGGCCCGATTGACCAAAGTCAACTCCCCAAACCGGGTCAAACTCTTTGGAATGTCGAAGTACATCTCCTAACCTTTCTAACGGTCTACCCTGTGTGAGATTTTCACTTACTATACGGATAAATGATTCGTTTGCGTCCAAACGATTCCCCGTCCAATGGACCAACAAATGCTTCCGAGCCATATTTGACCCAAAGTCAGCTCCCGAACCCGGGAGCGGTCTCAAGGACTTTCGAAGGTCTTTGAATTACCTTTCCAACGGTCTACCCGTTCCCGATTCTGACTAACAGTTTGCCCTTCGCAGCTGATTTCTCGAAAAGGCCTGAAACACACTGCCAAATGACAGGTTTCAGACCCTGCCTATCGGCAGGTGCCGATAGGCAGGATCAGGTCTATGCCAATCGGCAGTGACCTGAGCCTATAAAAGGAGGCCTTCACCTCATTTTCAAGGAGAGCCTAGATCTGATAAAATTCACTCTCAACGAATCCCAGAAACCTCTCTCGAAGGCAGCGTGATTTCAACCTCCAAATCCCTTTTTTACTTCCACTTTTCATCATTCTTTTCATCAAACTTGGTGAATTAGCCACTCTCCATCATCATCCAAGTGCAAGGGTTGCTCTCCAACATTCAAGATCAAGCTCAAGAACTCCAAGAAAGTCCAACTTTCTCAAACTCTCTCTTAAATTCTCAATAACTTGTTTTCTTGCTTAGCACTTTTATTATCTCATCTCGTACATCCTAATATACTTTTTATTTATTATTATTTCACATCTCTTATTTTCATATAAATAAAACCCAAAAAAACAAGAAAAAGAGGGTTTGCTCATAAATTCCAAATAGGGATTCTCATACTTTTCTCACACTTTTCTCACCACTAAAACACTTTTTCTACACACACACACACACACACACACACTCACAAATAAGAGATCCCCCATTTGGATTTATGGGATAAACCCCACCCCTCGTTTTGTATGCGAACTACGTGGACATTGATGCCTTTATAGACTACGTAGGCATCTCTGGGTAAAACCCGAGACTCGAGTCCTTTTCTTACTTTTTCTCTTTTTTCCATTTTCTCTAATTCTAATCTTCTTATATTCTATATACTTGCCCTTAGTGACGTATTACTCCATATGTGTTATCGTTCCATTATAACGATCAACGTAGGGGTAATCACGCAAATCTTATTTTTCTAATATTATTCTTATATCTTCCTATGGATGACTCGCTTTATCTTTTTCATGATATAAGTCGAGGATTCCTACCTCCATTATATATATACACATGCACACATATCATAGGGGAAATATAAAGGAAAATGGAAAATATCCATGAGAGACCGAAAGGGCGGAATGGGTGCCTAACACCTTCCCATTTCGTAACTTAGCCTCTGAACCCTTCTCGAATCATTTTGGTTTCACATGCACCAGTATGTCTTTGGATGCCATCCTTCGAGATGGCTTCCCTTTCTTCTTTTGTCTGTTTTGAGTAAAATAGACTGGCGACTCTGAATCTCTCTACATTTTTTACACCTCATCTCAAATGACGCCGGCCGAAGCGCTCCCGAGAGGGATGCGAGGAACCCAAGGATCCCAGGCGAGGATCGGGGATGACCACAGTGGTGACTCTACTAGGGATATGTTGTATATTTTGAGGGCTTGACTCTATTTACATGGATGTTATATTTTTATATTTCCCCTATATTTGTATGTTCCCCCTTTTCCGTGTGTATCCCATGCTTATGCTGATGTTCACACACTTGTGGAAAATTTTCCATGTACACTTCGCACCATGTGCACCTAGGATCACATATATCCACATGTTGCATGCATCACCCATCCATACTTGGTGTACCTTTGGTACTTGTACTTTGCTCTCTATTTGGCATAATCAAGAAAGGGATTCTCATCATAAGATACTTATAAGAGAATCATGCATGATTCACACGACATCACCAAAAAGCATTATTATTAACCAAATTTTACCCAGTAACTGGAGGGTCACTTCCTAATGGGTGCTGGTCTGGCAGGTCGCAGTTAGCCTAAACGATATGACTCTCACCTTCCATTGGCCAAGTACCCTCGACGTATATCGAATGGTTCCCCCGTATCGTACCGCTTGACTAAAGTCATGACAGGAGGTATATCGCAGGGAATTCGTTCACGTACGCTGAGTATATCGAATTCGGTCTCACACGTACCGTCCCCATGAGGTATATAGTGAGGCAATTCACGTACACTCAGGTATATCAAATGGCTTCTCCACACATATCGATTTCCCTCAAGAGCAAGACGTATATCGTGGAAGTCACGCCAAAGGGGGGAACCCATGCCATTTCACCCAACCAACTGCATACCCGCATATAGGTGTCAAACCTAGGACACGCACTTTAGATTGTCGGTTTCAACCCGAAACTCTGCCGAAATTTCGGGTCGGCCTGTCGCCCAATTTTTGCGCATTTTTAAAATGGGACCCTGTTCGTGAGCCTGGTTACAAGTCCAATCGTAGCTTTGCATATATTAAAAACCCCACTTTTCTAGGCTCGGGTCCCATTCAGCATTGCATTTAGGAGAATTAAATACAATTGAGAACATAATAATCATAATAATCATACTGAGTTCCGTCTCCTAAAACATTTCTCCCTTCTTTATCAAAAATCCAAAAACATTTCTCCCTTCTTTATCAAAAATCCAAAAATATTTCTCCTTCAAAAAATCAAAAAAAAAAAGAAGAAAAATAGTTTCTCCCCTTTTCCTCAAAAATAAATCTCATCATACGCCTTCTCAGGTCGATTGCAAGCCCTTTACCTGGCTCCCTATTGGCTTCGGTCTTCAGTCAAATCACCCCAGAGTTTCGTCCGTTCCTCTATTACTTCTTCCGAGTCCGAAATCCATTTACTTTCCATGGACAATACAGATCAACACCAGTCATACAACCAGATCTGACGACAGTCCTAGCTCATCTCGTGTCCAAGATTGACAACCTCCAAATCGAGGTTCGAGAGATGCAACGAAACCAGGTTATAATTCCTCAAGAGCCCGAGGCCCTATTCCCTCGTGACAAGAGGGGCATGCTCCACGTGCCCCTCCTGTCAATGGGTCGTTGCCTGCCCAGCTTTCGATGCCAAACATTGCCCAGTCTTTGGCTAACCTGCCTATGGTTGCTGATCCAAAAGAGGAGGAGTTGAATAAAGTCAAAGAGGATCTCAAGATGCTCACCAAGAAGTTTGACCAAGTCAGGATCTCTGGGAATTACATGGACTACACCCACATGTCTCCTTATCCTAAAGAGAGGTTACCCAAGAAGTTCAAGATGCCAAATATCGAGAAGTTCGGAGGGAATGGACCCTCGATTATTCATCTTCGCAGTTATCATCATTCCATGACTCTACTAGGGGATTCTGAAGAAGTGATGGCCCTATTGTTTCAGCAAACTTTGAAGGATAGTTACCTCCGATGGTTTTTATCCCTTGAGGAATCCAAAATCCGTAGCTGGGAGGATGTAGCCCGAGAATTCATATCGCAATATATATACAACGAAGAGCTTGGGGTAACTCGTCGTGATTTAGAGTTGCTCAAGCAGAATCTAGGAGAATCAGTCAGTAACTTCATAACCCGGTGGAGGGAGCAGGTAGCTACCATGACCAATCGACCATCCGAGGAAGAACAGGTCAACATAGTGAAGAAAAACTTCTTGCCCCATGTCCGAGCGACGATGGGAGGACAATACTATCCCCACTTTCGAGCTCTCAGAGAGGCTGGAGTAAAAATCTAGGAAAGCCTTGTTAAAACAAAGGTCGAACCGAAGAAGGTGTCCGAACAGTTCACCGCCAGAAAGTATGACAACATCTCTCAACCAACCACATCATGGGCACCAGAAAGCCGCCATGCCCCTATACGAAGGGAATACACTGAGCTCCATGCTCCTCCCCTCTCCAAAGTTTACCAAGCCCTGTTAAGCTGAAACCTCATCAAACCCTTGGATCCATGTCCATTGCCAAATCCATTCCCAAGAAACTTCAAGTCCGATGCTCATTGCGCCTTTTACCAAACAGCTGGCCATACCACCAACCAATGCTTTCATCTTCGAAACATAATCCAAGATCTCATTGACCGGGGTACCATCGCCCCACCAGCCAATCCTAATCCAAACACTACTCACAGTCCACTTCCAAATCATACCAATGCCCTCTTCTTAGAAGAAAACCCAGATTTTGATCCATCAACTCAAATCACACCCATATACTCTCCTAAACCTCTTTAAATTTTACCCATATTTCCTCCTACACCCTACTAGCCTCGTTGATCAGGCACTGTCACTCCTTACCCGAGCATGCATCGTTGTCCGTACCCGCTCTGAAAATGGAGGTATGGAATTGTCAGAAGTGTTGAACCAACTCCTAGAGTTCGGGTTGAAATTGCCCTCACGGATGGTCATCGATTGCCAAAGGTTCAGCACACTATTCTTGGAAGTATGAAAGTGGGACCGAGATTCAGATAGGCGGGTGGTACCAACTTACAAAGTTAGCCTAGATGATGTTGTCCATATTATGGCAGAATTGTTCGAGCAAACCAACAGTATTTGTAGTATCATCGGGTTACTTGACATTTTGAAGATACAAGGGAGCTTAGTCCCTTCGATCACACATATCCCCACAGAATGGGAGGACCTGTATGAAGAAGTCGTTGAAGTTGTGGAATGCATTGACTTTACATGGAAATAAAGAATTGTTGCCACCAGATAGGGAGAAGAATTCGAAGATTCGAGCGAAGAACAAGCTTCAGGAAGAGCTGGCCCAGTAGCTGACATATGTGGGATGATATCATTTGAAGAACTCCTCGGAGAAATAAATAGGGTGGACGAACAACCTGAGATTGACAAGGAAACGGGATTCATGTTCTTTCCTTCTTCAGTAAATCACATATGACCATATCAGGGAGACATTACCAGGTTCCAAGCTCACTACCAGCAAATGACAAAGGGAAGGGAGTTGAAAACCTTCCTATGCCAGAGATGACCATTGAGGAGAGAAAGATCCTCGATCAACTGAAGAAAAATCAAGCTAACAGCACTCTATGGGGACTTTTCATGTTTTCCCAACTACACATAAATGCTTTAATCAAATTACTCACTGGACCCACAGTTCCTCCCTCTACCTCACCAGAAGAAGTGATAAATCTGATCGGACCCTTGACCTCTACCCGAATGCTATCATTTTCTGAAGAAGAAATCCCCAGAATTGGGCCAAATCACAATCATGCCCTCAACATCTTCGTCGAAGTTATGGGGAAGGTCGTCCCACTGTCCCTTGTCGATAACGGATCTTCCTTGAATGTTTACCCTCTGAGAACCTTCAGGTGTTTAGGACTGAAAGAAAGCGACCTTGCCCCAACCACCGTCGTTGTGTGTGCCTATGATAATACTCACCGGGAGGTGATGGGATCCATAAAACTTGTAATAGGGGTTGGCCCTAAAAACCATGTCGTTCAATTTCCACTCATAAACATCCCAGCTTGTTTAAACTTATTGCTTGGACGACCCTGGCTCCACAATATCAAGGGTGTGTCTTCCTCACTCCATCAGAAATTGAAGTTCTTCGCCGACGGGCGAGTTATCACCATTTTGGGCGACGACAAAAATGTCGAGGGTGCAAGCACCAGCAGTCCAATTCTTGAGATACAGTACGGGTCAAATGATATGCTCCTATCAGGATTCCGAGCTGAGCCACTCCTACTCCCAACAGGGGACGGTTTCAAGGAAAGGGTTTGTCCAAAATATGACCATCATGACAATATCAATATGATTCAAATATTCATAAACATGCACTTCATGCTCGGACTCAGGCTAGGGCAAAGGAAGCAAGGGATACATGAGCCCATCAAACTGAAGAAAGATTTCCTCCCTTGTGGCTTGGGGTATCAACCATCAGAATAAGAGCCCAGAATGATCCACCAGTCTCGACCAAAGAGAAGATTAGACTGCGTCCCAACTATCACAGGAGACTCCTTGAATGGACTATTCATCAAAGAAGGCGAAGATTTCCCCTTTTTTGCTTTTTTCCAGAACCATGGTACGACCACACAGACAAGAAGGTGAAGCTTGGAATGGAAATCTTTTTCCAAGATAGTTACCCATGGGCCGAAAGTTTCCAACACCAACTACAACCGCTCATCAAAGATACCTAAGAGACTCAGGAAAGTGACTCCGGATATTCCTTCAACTTACAAACACTGGCGCTGGCACTCTATATGGTTCATTTAGGTATTGCATCAATGGATCCATCCCGTCTGATTAAAGCTGCTGATACACCTCTCCTTAACTGGCATGTTGTTCCAGTTTTACCTCTTAAAATCTCCCTGAACCCCAATGTTTACCCTATTTCTTCTTCTGTTGTCTATCCTTGTTCAAATGTAATCGAGACCTCTTTTGATAAGGTTCTAAATGCTATTTTTCCTATCAATGAAATAAACGAAGATTTTGAGTATCTTGATGTGCCTTACATTAACTGCTTGGATTCTAATCGAACTTTTGATGATGATGATGATTTTGTAAATGAACAATTCTTAACTGATCTAAATAAGGTTAATAATAAACAACATAACCGCGTTCAAGTTAATGAAGAAGAGACTATTGTTATTAATCTTGGTTCTAGTAGCCAACTGCGCGAGATTAGGATAGGGGTCACCCTTGACGAGCATGAGCGTGCACAACTCGAAGAATTGCTGAAGGAGTTTGGGGATTTCTTCGCATGGTATTATGATGATATGCCCGGCATTGATCCTGAAATAGCTCAGTATGAGATTCCCACTCTCCCAGATTACAAGCCGGCTAAATAAAAATTGAGAAAACTCCGCACCGAATGGTCGCTCAAGGTTAAAGAAGAGGTGGTCAAACAGTTGAACATGGGCTTCATTCGTGTGATCGAATATCCCACATGGTTGGCAAACATAGTACCCATGTCGAAATCAGGGGGAAGGTTCGAATGTGTGTAGACTACCGAGATTTAAAAAAAGCATCTACAAAGGATGATTATCCGCTACCCAATATCGACATAATCGTGGATAACACAGACAGTCATGCTCTCAAGTCATTCGTCGACGGGTTTGTCGGATACAACCAAATCAAGATGCACCTCGACCACCAAGAAAAAACCGCATTCATCACCCCATGGGGAACCTTTTGCTACACCGTTATGCCATTTGGTCTCAAGAATGCTGGGGATACCTACCAAAGGGCAGCCACAACCATCCTGCACGATCTGATTCACAAAGAAGTCGAGGTTTATGTGGATGATATGATTATCAAGTCCAAAACTAGAGAAGGTCATGTTCCTGATCTCCGGAAGTTCTTTGAACGATTACGACGGTATCAGATGCGACTTAATCCACAGAAGTGTGTCTTCGGCGTTACAAAGGGAAAACTCTTGGGATTCATGGTCAGCAAAAAGGGGATAGAAGCAGATCTTGCAAAGTTGAAGGCCATACTTGAGATGCCACCACCCCGAACAGAGAGAGAAGTCCGAGGTTTTCTTGGGAAATTGCAATATATCAGCCGATTCATCAGCCAGCTTACCTCCATCTGTGAACCGATCTTCAAGCTCCTCCGAAAGGATTTAACCAACGTTTGGAATGAGGCCTACCAAGAAGATTTTTATCGAATAAAAAAATATATGACCCAACCTCCAGTGCTCATGCCACCACAACCTGGTCTCCCTTTGCTCATATACCTAACCATAACCGACACTACAGCTGGGCTTTGCTAGCCCAATACCTTGAGGAGTTCCATAAAGAAAGATCCATCTATTACACCAGTCACAAATTGGCCAGATACGAGGTCAACTACACTGCCTTAGAAAAGGCGTGTGTCGCACTTGTCTGGGTCACCCAAAAGTTACGACACTACATGCTCGCCTTCCCCATCAAACTTATATCCCGAATGGAACCCATCAAATACCTGCTTGAGAAACCCGCCTTATCCAGTCGAATGGCCCGATGGTTGATGCTCCTAACCGAGTTCGATATCGTGTACGTCACACAGAAAGTTGTTAAAGGAAGAGCCATCTCTAACTACCTCGCCGATTACCCCTTAGAAGAAGCAAATGTCTGGATCTCTAAATTCCCAGATGAAAATATCCTCTGCACAGCTCAAAACCACCTTCGATGGAAAATGTTCTTTGATGGCGCTGCCAACAAAAGGGGATATGGCATTGGGATACTTCTGATCTCCCTAGATGACTCCCACACTCCCATTGCCATTAAATTGGATTTACCTTTCACCAATAACATGACGGAATAAGAGGCATGCACAGTAGGCCTCAAAGTTTCCCTCAAGAAAGGTATTCAATACCTTGATGTCTACGGGGATTATGCCCTTATCATCGGTCAAGTGCTCAAAAAATGGAAAGTTAAGGATGAAAAGCTCCAACCCTTCCATACCCACTTAGAAGAGTTAGCCTCCCGATTCCGAGATATCACCTTCCATTACCTACCCCGATCAAAGAATAACCTAGCCGATGCTCTCGCCACCATGGCCCAAGACTGCACCACCTATGTTCGGAGATGCCTCAAATGCTAATAATTATCTAATCTTCAACACCTACCTCCGTGAGAATTATATAACATGACCTCTCCCTGGTCGTTCTCCACCTAGGGTGTCGACAACATAGGGAAGATTACACCAAAGGCTTCAAACAGACATAAATTCATCCTAGTCGCCATTGATTACTTCACTAAATGGGTCGAAGTTGAGTCATACACATTGTTGAATGCCAAGAAAGTAGCCAAATTCCTCAAGAAGAATATTACCTGTCGATATGGGGTCCCACACGAGCTAGTGTCAGATAACGGGTTGCATTTCGAAGCAGAAGTCACAGAAGTAATCAACGAGTATGGGATTCAGAGACACAAATCTTCTACCTACCGACCTTAGACCAATGGTGCAGTTGAAGCCGCCAAAAAAAACCTCAAAGCTATCATCAATAAGATGACCGAAAGTTGTAGGGATTGGGCCGACAGAATCATGTTCGCCCTCTGGGGCTATCGAACCTCAATCTGAACCTCTACTGGGGCTACCCCTTACTCCCTGGTCTACGGCATGGAAGAAGTCCTACCTGTGGAGCAAGAAATACCCTCCCTACTCGTCATGCTCGAAAACAAAGTTAGCAAAGAAGACTGGTGCCAAAACCGTCTTGATGAGCTAGCACACCTAGATAAAAGAAGATTAAAAGCTCTTTACCACATACAGGGGTACCATCGTCGAATAGCACGATCATTCAATAAGAGAGTCAAGGACCGCGGTGTCTAGGAGGGGGACTTAGCCCTTAAAGAGATAATAGAGCCCATCTGGGACCCCAGAGGGAAATTCAAGCCCAATTGGAGTGGCCCCTACATTGTGAAAAAAATCTTATCCGGCGGTGCCGCCATGCTCACTGACCTAGATAGAGAAGAGATGGCTCGTCCAGTCAACTTGGACTGTCTCAAGAAATTCTACCCTTAGTCTGAAATCTCGGCGCGCTACGACTCTTCTCATCCCCCTTCTATTCTAAAAAAAACTCTTCATTTCCCTCTACCCAGAACTACATGGGCCTGATCCTCTGCAAAAAAACTATTTTCAAACAGATAAAAAAAACCTTTTTCAAAAAACCCCAGAGGTGCATAGGAAGCTCACATGAGTTCGGCCCTTTCTTTTTCACAAAATACCATTCTTTTCTTACCTCCGAGAACGGCGGTTCATTCTAAGGAATACTTGAACAAAAGGATTACGTATGACTTAGCGATCAGTATAGATAATTAAAAATACAAAACTCATCGAAAGGAACGGCTAGATGATCAGAAAATTGTTTATTTCATTAATAAGAAATTACAACACGGATTACATAGGAAAAGGGATGCATAACTCCCTTCCCCCTACTACCATAAAAAGCCAAATAAAATCCTCGCATCTATTACACAAACGAAATCTTCAAGAGTCCTACCCACAGCTACCAGAGAATCCTGCACCCTCATCATCTACATCCTGAGGTCCCCAAGTTTTCCCTGCATGAATAGAGTGTCGTAGTCACTCCATGGACCGATAAGCCCGAACCATCTTCGAAAAGACCACAACACCCCCTTCCACGGTGTTAGATAAAACAAATCATCTTTGTCCAGTCTCCACTGACAACATCTTGCTGACTACTTTCCTCCACAACCACTTCATATAATCTTTGGGGACATGCCAAACTTTCCCGACAGACAGGGAAGGACGGGTCGACGGATGCCGATTTTCCCACAGAGATCCAAGCAACAGACGTAGGCGCTCAGTCAAATCTTCTACCGAAAAGAAATTTCAGGTCCGAGGTGGCACGACCTAGGCCCAGCCAAATTGGCGCAGAAGTCGCCAAGGGAAATAAAATGAGGTTTGCCTGAGACCAACCAGCCACACATACAAATACTCTCCTAGCTCCAGAACAGGCTGCAACTGCCCCCACCGAGGCACTGACCAATACAGACCACGAGCCCCATGCTCCACAACCCAATGCTCCCAGTTCTCAACATACATACCAACACTGATGAAGTAACATGAAAAGAAATTGGGTACGACCGATAAGGGATATTCTGGAAGGGTCGCCAAGCGGAATCTTTCAGACAACCACATGAACAGCATCATGGGGATACCCCTCAAAAAGTCATAACGACCTTCTCTCCAAGCATCCAGGCCATTCAGGGTCTCAGCCAGTATCATCGCCGCAGGATTGCGACGATAGGATATCCATGAGGTAATGGCGGCAAGTAGCGGGTCCACCTGCAGTTCTCCAGTCACCAGCAATAATTTTGAAACCAGACCCAGAACAACGGCTCCAGCATAGCCAGCATCAACTACTTCCCGCAAATGCACAGACTGCAGCACCGCTGGGAGGGAGATCATTCCTCCAGCAACTAAGGATCTGGTCGTCGAAGGCGAAACACGAAGAAGCCCGGCCAACAAATCCCTGGGAGAACGGGAAAATTCAGGCAAAGCTGCAGCAACACTAGGATTTACATCCATCATGGCAGAAAATTCCTCGTAGGTAGGATAAACTTCATCCAACCCAAAGCGAAATACGTGGTCTTCGGGGTACCATAATTATACCACTGCCATCAGCACGTTCCACTCAAGAGGCCGATTGCGCCATAGGGAGACTCGACGCATGTTGAAAGCATCATAGTCGACATTATAAGGGTACATTGCTTCCAAGGCTTCGAGGTAATTAGAAAACTCAATGCTACCAGGGAGAGCCATCTTGTAAGGCTAAGAAATAATGGGCAAGTAGGTGAAAATGCAAAGGTGTGATGAAAACACTCCACCCTTACCCCCTTTTATACTTGAAAACCCTCACAAGAAACATAATCCCTGCAGAAATCGGAGGGAATCCTACCCCATAAGGTACCAAAGGCTAAACAGGGTACCAAACAAAGCTTTGAATTGATGGGACTGGACTGAACTGTCGATAGGCAGGTCAGGGTGCTTACCAATTGGCAACCGCCCCATTTTAGAAATTTCCTCTTTTGTCAAATCAAAAAACTCAATAAAAATAAATTGATATTCTCAACAGAATTTCAAAATACCTTTAATTTCCCCTTTTTAATCAAAAACTTTCCTTCAAAAGATTTCAAAAATATTCTTTTTTACGGTCTCAACAGCAAAGTAAAAAGCGCATGTGCATGCATTCATTCATCATTAATAAAAGATAATCAAAAAACTCCATTGCATTGCATATATCTGTTTTCTGCGTTACATCATCTTTGCAGGAAATAAAAAGAAAAAGCAAAAAAATAGCGGGACTCAACCCGAGCCCACATTCATTCTATCTCTCTCTCTCACTAAGAGCTTCCACCCCTGCGACATGCTCTCTTCCCCCTACGGCGAGATGACGCACCTCCACTACCCGAGCCCGAGTTCTCTCTGGACGAGGCAGACGACACCAAGCAAGAAGGAACAGAAACCGCATCTCGAATATGGACAGTCGCCGAAGATATCCAGTCTCTGATGTCCCTTAGCCAAGTGGTCGACACCCGGACTTGCTACAAGAAAAGGAAAAATCAGTTTCAAAATAGAGATGGCCAAAATCGAAAAGAAAGAAAGAGAGGAATAGAAAGGTATACCGCAGGTCGGAGGACCTCCTCTGTCAAACCCAACTCCTCCGAATCCATCGCATGAGGACGGTGCAACATAGGCACCATCCCTCCATCAGCCCGACGAATATTGTACGAGGGGGTGTGCAACCACACAAAAGGAACCTCTGAAGTCGCCGTCGCCGCAGATGCCGATGGACCACCACTGTTCTGGGAAGATCCCACCGCCCGACTCGAACCCGCAGGAGGGAAAGACAGGGCATCGTATATGATGGGCGCCATCAACTAGCTCGTCACAAAGTCCATATAGTCATACGGCGCAGCCGTATCGGTGTACAACAAGTAGGACTCGCCAATCATCGCTGCGATCCTCTCATCCTCCTACAATAGTCGCTCTCGACTCATAAACATAGGAGGTTGTGCAGGTGGCACCACCACCTCCTCCTCAGTAATCTAACGAACCACACGCTCCCCATGGTACCAAGAATGGCCAAACTCATGCACCAACAAATGCCTCATCCGTGCATTCACCCCAGTCACCCCCGCATCCGGAATGGTTGTCCCCCAGGGATAAAAGGTCACCTGAAAATATCCAAGCAGGCATAAATCAATTTAAGATCAGAAGGTGCAAAAACCAAGACTGAAATGGAAAGAGCCTTACCCTACCACTGGTCAGGTCATTCAAGACCTGACGCACCGCCTCCAGAGAGAGAGATCCCTTCGACTGCCGATTGACCTTACGCCATCGATACAATCGACAAAAGTCCCCAACAGTGTCATGCTTCAAAGCGATCAGTGGGGTATTACACCCAATCACCTTGTAGAACCACGTCTGAACTCACAAAGCAAAAAGAGACGCATAAGGAAAATGCGAATGCATGAAAGGAAAATGCGGATGCATGAAAGGAAATGCGCAAACCAAAGAATACCTCAAGAAGGTACGTGGCCCCAGTAAAGGTCTGCCGGCAGCACCGGCTGAATGCATCCAGAGAAGAGTAAAGGGTGGCCAAAGTCAGACTCCCCCAATCATAGAAAGGGATGTTCAAAAACATCCTCAAGTACGGCAAGAACCAAAAATGGATGACGTCATCACTCGACGCCACCGTGAAACCTCCCAACAACAGTAAAATGAATAACTGAGCCATCTGCCTCACTTGCATCCCATCCTCCACATTAATCACCCTGCTCAGTAGAACATCTTTCAGCAGAGACAACCGGATAGAATCCCCAAAAACTATCCTCCCTACATCACCAAGTATCGCACGCACTACCTCCGATCTCACCCGTAAAGAACGATCCACCTCTATCTGCTCTCCATCACAATCCAGCACCAATAACTGCTGCACGTCTATGAGAGTCACAGTCATCTCCCCGAAGTCGTACAGAATTTCCTAGAAAATACCAGAAAGCCTAAAAAAATCCTCAAAAAATTCCTAAAAATCCCAGGAAGGATTTAGAACATCTTCACTAAGAAAATTTCGCATTCCCTCAAGAGAAACCCCTCTTTCCCAGTGGAATGCTCAAAAACCAAGTGAATCTCCTCCCGGCGAAGCACCGGAGGATCTCTAAGGATCTCCTGATCACTTCCCCAACGGAGTTTTTTACAGCACCAAAATAGGTTGATTCCCCCCGCGAGGTCTCCTAAAGAAACAAAAGCTTCCCCAGCTATCAGCTCCCCAGCTCAAATCAAAATCACAAGGCACCTTCTCCAGTGAAATCAAAATTCCATATTTATCCACTCTTACGTCAAAATTAACCTCGGTCTTGGATCGTCACCTGAGTTAGGTCATAATTGACCCCGATCCTCAGTCGTCACCACTCTTAGGTCAGAATTGACCTCAGTCTTGGTTTGTCACCTGAGTTGGGTCAGAATTGACCCCGGTCCTCGATCGTCACCACTTTTAGGTCAGAATTGACCTCGCTCTTGGATCTTCACCTGAGTTGGGTCAAAATTGACCCCGGTCCTCGGTCATCACCACTCTTAGGTTAAAATTGACTTTGGTCTTGGATCGTCGCCTGAGTTGGGTCAGAATTAACTCCGGTCCTCGGTCATCACCACTCTTAGGTCAGGATTGACCTCGGTCTTGGATCGTCACCTGAGTTGGGTCAGAATTGACCTAGATCCTCGGTCGTCACCACTCTTAGGTCAGAATTGACCTCGGTCTTAGATCGTCACTTGAGTTGGGTCAGAATTGACCCCGATCCTCGGTCGTCACCACTCTTAGGTCAGAATTGACCTCGGTCTTGGATCGTCACCTGAGTTGGGTCATAATTGACCCCGATCCTCAATCGTCACCACTCTTAGGTCGAAATTGACCTTGGTCTTGGATCGTCACCTGAGTTGGGTCAGAATTGACCCCGGTCCTCGATCGTCACCACTCTTAGGTTAGAATTGACCTCGATCTTGGATCGTCACCTGAGTTGGGTCATAATTGATCCAAGTCCTCGTTCGTCACCACTCTTAGGTCAGAATTGACCTCGGTCTTGAATCGTCACCTGAGTTGGGTCAGAATTGACCCCGATCCTCGGTCGTCACCACTCTTAGGTCAGAATTGACCTCGGTCTTGGATCGTCACCTGAGTTAGGTCATAATTGACCTCAGACTTGGATCGTCACCTGAGTTGGGTTAGAATTGACCCCGGTCCTTATTCGTCACCACTCTTAGGTCAGAATTATCCTCGATTATTAGATCTTCACCCTAAGCCCGCAGATTCGGCTTTGACCTGCAGAATTGGTCATCCACCAACACCACTTCAGGTCCTCGGAATCGACCTAAACCTTCGATCGTCATTCCATCCCCAGCACACTCCTTAGGTCCTCAGAATCGGCCTTGACCCTCTGAATCGATCGTACTCCCTCAAAAGCATCATGCGGTGTCTATTCAACGGTTATTATTTTCTCCAAACTCACCCGTCGAGGGGATCTGTAGACACCCCATTCCATTACCCCCAACTCTCCTTAGGTCCCTAGTACCCCCCCTTCATCACTACAAACCCAGGTCATGTCCCGAGTACTGACCTAGAAGCCATCGAACACTCCCTGGCTCAGTTTGACCAAAAGTCAAACTCTTTATCTCGACTGAGACTGAATGAATCCTCAAAGGGAACTGAATACCATTTCCAATGGTCCATCCCGTGCGCGATTCCGACCTACTATGCGGACGAACGATTCGTTTGCGTCCGAAACTTGACATAGAGGCCACCGGGCGCTCCCGGGCTCTGTTTGACCTAAGTCAACTCTTCAACTCAACTGAGGCTGAACAAATCTTCGAAGGGCACTGAATACCCTTTCCAACGGTCTATCCCGTGCGCGATTCTGAGTTTCCATGCGGACGAACGATCCGTTTGACTCCAAGGGGTCACCGAATGCTTCCAGGGCCCGGTTGACCAAAGTCAACTCCCCAAACCGCGTCAAACACTTTGGAATGTTAAAGTAAATCTCCTAACCTTTCCAACAGTCCGTCTCGTACGCGATTTGTACTTACCATACAGACGAACGATCTGTTTGTGTCCGAATGAATCCCCGTCTAATGGACCGACAAACGCTTTCGAGCCATATTTGACCCAAAGTCAACTCCCGAACCTGGGAGAGATCCAAAGGACTTTCAAAGGTCTCTGAATTACTTTTCCAACGGTATGGTTTGCCCTCGGCAGCCGATTTCCAGAAAAGTCCTGAAACACACTGCTAAATGTGGCAAGGGCTATGCCAATCGGCAGTGACCTGAGCCTATAAAAGAAGGCCTCACCTCATTTTCAAGGAGAACCCAGATCTGATAAAATTCACTCTCAACGAATCCCAGAAACCTCTCTCGAAGGCAGCGTGATTTCAACCTCCAAATCCCTTTTTTACTTCCACTTTTCATCATCCTTTTCATCAAACTTGATGAATTAGCCACTCTCCATCATCATCCAAGTGCAAGGGCTGCTCTCCAACATTCAAGATCAAGCTCAAGAACTCCAAGAAGGTCCAACTTTCTCAAACTCTCTCTTAAATTCTCTTAAATTCTCAATAACTTGTTTTCTTACTTAGCACTTTTATTATCTCATCTCGTACATCCTAATATACTTTTTATTTAGTATTATTGCACATCTCTTATTTTCATATAAATAAAACCCAAAAACAAGAAAAAGAGGGTTTGCTCATAAATTCCAAATAGGGATTCTCATACTTTTCTCACCACTAAAACACTTTTTCTACACACACGCACACACTCACAAATAAGATATCCCCCATTTGGATTTATGGGATAAACCCCACCCCTCGTTTTGTATGCGAACTACGTGGATTTAGATGCCTTTATAGGCTACGTAGGCGTCTCGGGATAAAACCCGAGACTCGAGTCCTTTTCTTACTTTTTATCTTATTTTCTATTTTCTCTAAATCTAATCTTCTTATATTCTGTATACTTGACCTTAATGACATATTACACCATATGCGTTATCGTTCCATTATAACGATCAACTTAGGGGTAATCGCGCAAATCTTATTTTTCTAATATTATTCTTATATCTTCCTACGGATGACTCGCTTTATCTTTTCCATGATATAAGTCGAGGATTCCTACCTCCATTATATATACACATGCATACATATCACGGGGGAAATATAAAGGAAAATAGCAAATATCCATGAGAGATCGAAAGGGCGGAATGGGTGCCTAACACCTTCCCATTTCGTAATTTAGCCTCTGAACCCTTCTCGAATCATTTTGGTTTCGCATGCACCAGTATGTCTTTGGATGCCATCCTTAGGGATGGCTTACCCTTCTTTTTTTGTCTGTTTTGAGTAAAATAGACTGGCGACTTTGAATCTCTCTACATTTTTTACACCTCATCCCAAATGACGCCGGCCGAAGCGCTCCCGAGAGGGATGCGCGGGACCCGAGGATCCTTTCCCTTCGCGTTCCCGCCCGTGCAAGCGAGGATCGGGGATGGCTACACACACACATTATAAAAGGCTTCACAAATACTACTCGCACCTCCCAGAGGAACCATCCCCATCATCACCAGCATCCTGGGGTCCCCAAACCTCCCCTGCCTGAATGGAGTATCGCAGACACTCCATAGAGAGATAAGCCGGGACTCTCTTAGGAAAACCCACAATTCCTCCCTCCATGGTGTTAGATATGGCAAACCACCTTTGCCCAATCTCCATATCTAGCATCCATGCCACTACCTTCTTCCACATCCACTTCATGTAGTCCTCGAAGACGTGCCAAACTTTACCCACAGACTGAGAAGGACGGATCGAAGGACGACGATTCTTCCACAGAGATCTAAGCCGTATATGCTCTGCCAGGTCCTCCACAGGAAAGAAGTTCAGTGTCCACGGTGGCATGATTTGCTCCCAATCAAATTGGTACAGAAGCCACTAGGGAAAGTAGAAAGAGGTATGCCTGAAGCCTTGGTACTCCTCGAGTTCCAGAATGGGTAGCAGCTCCCTCCACCAAGGCACTGACCAACGCAAGCCTCGAGCCTCATG
Organism: Sambucus nigra; assembly: GCA_949130495.1. Taxonomy (NCBI): domain Eukaryota; kingdom Viridiplantae; phylum Streptophyta; class Magnoliopsida; order Dipsacales; family Adoxaceae; genus Sambucus; species Sambucus nigra. Next base: position 189,844,266 of record OX422214.1, on the reverse strand, counting down.
CTTTATAAACCAGTTCCCTCAACTCTCAATCTCCAGGCCCATGGTAATGAAATTGAGTGTGAATAAGTTTGTCACCTCCGAAAAAGGATACTCAGGTGGGACCGTCATACGAAATCCATATGAACAACATTACACGGCTACCCCTCAGAAAGGAGGAACGACCTTCCTGCCAGGAATTCGGACCATTCAAAGTCTTCTCCAGTATAACCGCCACAGGATTGAAATGGACAACATCAACGAAATGATAACCGTAAGTTAGGGTCCACTAGAGTTTCCCTACTCACCAATAACAATTTTAAAACCAGGCCCGGAATAACGGCCCTAGCATAGCCGCCATCACCCATATCCTGTGAATGCACGGATCACAGTACTACTAGAAGAGAAATCATTCCTCTTGTAACCAATGGCGTGGATGCCGAAGGCAAGATATGAAGAAATCCAACCAAGAATTCCCTAGGAGAGCAGGAAAACTCGGCAAAAATGCAGCAATGCTGGGATTTATCCCCAGCATGGCAGAAGATTCCTCGTAGGTAGGACAAATTTCATCCAACCTGAAGTGAAAGACATGATCCTCGACAACCAGAAATCAACTACCACCATCAGTATATTCCACTAAAAGGGTCAGTTACACCACAAATAGATTCGCCGCATGTGGAAGGCGTCATAATCAACATTGTAAGACCACATTACTTCCAAGGCTTCAAGGTAGTTGGGAAACTCAATGCAACCAGGGAGAGTCATCTTGCAAAACAAAGAGATGATAAGCAAGTAAGAATGTGAGAAAGAAAGGAAATGAAAGTGTGAGGAGAAAATCCCCATTCACACCCCTATTTATACTTGAAAACTCTCAAGCAAAGACAAGAAACACTGCAGAAATCGAAGTAAAACTTTCCCCACCAAGTATCAAGCAATTGAAGAAAGTTCAATCAAAGCCTTGGGTTGATTAGACTGGACTGATATACCGATAGGCAGGACATGGATCATGTTGATTGACAACCCCCTATTTTGGGAAAATTCCCTTTTTCCTCTTCTATAAAAATCAAAAAACTCAATAAAAATAAATTTTATCTTAAGGGAATTCTGAATTTCCTCATGCTTTTACTTATCCCATTTTAAAATAAAATCCTTCTCAAGTCAATTTTCAACTTCTTTTTACAGTCTCCGCAGTAAAGTAATAAGAGCATGTGCATTAATCACTGAAGCAAGAATTAATAAAAATTTCATCTTTATTTGCATATATTTTTCTATGTTACATTGACATCTTGCAGGAAAAACAAAAGAACAAAACAACGGGACTCAGCCCAAATTCATTTTCTTGCTCTCTCTCTCTCTCTTCACCTAAAAACTCTCTCCCTCTCTCTTCTTTCTCTCTTTTCTCTCTCTTTAAGAGCCTCCATCCCTACGACGTGCCCTCTTCCCCTTGTCGCAAGATAATGTGCCAATACTTCCAGAACTCGACCTTTCCCCGAACGAGGCAGATGACACCAAACAAGAAGGAACTGGAACCACCTTACGGATATGGCCAGTCACCAAAGATATCCAATCTCTAATATCCCTCATCCAAGTGGTGGAGACCCGAATGTGCTGTAAAAGAAAATAGAAAAAACAAATCAGTCAAGTTTGAAAAGAAGAAGAAAAGAATCAGGAAATCAAAATGATAAGGAAAAACAAAGTGTACCTCAGGTCGAAGGACCTCCTCTATCAAGCCCAACTCCTCTGGGTCCATCACATTAGGTCGATGATGTAAATGCACCGACCCTCCGTCAGGTCACCGAATATTGTAACCAAGCGAGAACATCCGTACAAAGGGAGCCTCCGAAGTCATCGACGTCGCTGACGTTGTTTCATCGCCCGCACTATGGGAGGACCTCGCCTACCGACTCGAACCCATGCGAGGAAGAGGCATCACATCGTATATAATGGGAGGCATCAACCGTGTCGATATACAACGAGTACGGCTCTCCCATCATTGCCACCGCCCGAACATCCTCTAATATCTCTCTTACTCATGTCATAAACATAGGGGGCTTTACCGGGAGCACCGTAACCTCATCCTTCATAATTTTTCGGACTAACCTCTCCCCGAGGTACCAAGAATAGCCAAACTCATGCGACAGCAAATGCCACATCTACGCCTCTCCCCCAGTCACCCCAGTATCCTGAATGGCCTTCCCTCAAGGATAAAAGGTCACCTAAAAATCCCCAGCAAGTGCAAAAGATTAATATCAATAAAAACCATCAAAGGAAAGGAGAGTCCCAAGATAAAAGAGGGATTACCCCCTCGCTCGTCAGGCCATTCAAGACCTAACGCACCGCCTCCAGAGAGAGAGACTTACTTGACTGTCGGTTAGACCTCCGCCACCGGTACATTCGGAAGAAGTCCCCAACAGAGTCATCCTTCAAAGATACAGATTGGGTTCTTAACCCAATCACCTCATAGAACCATCTCTGCAAAAGGAAAAGGCCAACATTTAATAAATCAAGATAAAATGCATGAAAGAAATACGAAAGCATAAAGGAAAAATGTTAAAAAATATAGAATACCTCCAGAAGATACGTGGCTCCAGTAAAAGACTTTCGGCAGCACTGGCTGAATGAACAAGCGGGCCATCTGATGCACCTACTACCCGTCGCTCTCATCAATCCTCCTCCTTAATAACAACTCCCTCAGCAGAGACAAACGGAGAGAATCCCCAGAGACCACCCTCTCCACATCACCTAGCACCGCCGTTACTGCCTCTAGTATTACCCTCAGCATCATGTCCACCATAATCTGAACACCATTACAGTCTAGCCCTAGTAGTTAATGCACATCAATGGGAGTCAACTTAATCTCCCCAAAGACAAAATGGAAGGTGTGGGTATTATTCCACCACCTCTCCCCCAGAGCATGTAGAACGTACATAGAAGGAGGCATCTTATCCAGAAAAGACGCCAGCCTCCTAAAGTCGGCTAATGACACCATCCAGCGCACCACATATGGAAGGTGATCCCAAATATCCTTAAGCCCCATCATCCCTCGGGCACATATAGTCGACATGGAGATGTCGGACTGTTAAAGAAATAAAGAAAATCATTGTCAAAATCAAGAAATAAAGCAACCTCGTCAAGAAAAAGGAAAAGAATGTCAAAGTTCATTCGATACTTACATAGCCACCAAGGTTCATCACCCTAGAATAACGATGACGCGAAGGCTCGCATAGAAAAATCTGATCATACACCACCAGTTCAAATGCATCAAATGAGTTCTCTTTACCCAGTGCAAGGGGCACCCCAGACCTCCACTCCAACCCTACCCAATCGTTGGCATTAAGCCATGTCATGTGAGTAGCGCTGCTTGAAAACTCAGCCATCATTTTTAGATGGTAATTGCAGAAGAAGGCAAGTCGAAAAGCTATGAAAATTGAGGAGAACCCGCCCCCTTTTTATATGAGGCTAAGGGGCATGCGATCGGCATCTCCAAACCACCCACCGATCAACACTATCCCTCCACCTGCTCGAGGCACCCCAAAAGATCGTGCCACTGACGTTTGGAACCCCTCCATCTAAGTTGGTCGGTACCCCCTTTAAAATTTCGTACAAAAAGTCCAAAAAAATACCAAAAAATCTCGAAAAATCCCCAGAAAATCACCAGATTAATTTTGGGAACCTTTTCACCAAGAAAAAACATTTTTCTACATCACCAATGGAATTCCAGAGAACAATCCTCCCCAGCAATATCTCCAAAAGATGCTCCAAAATTCCAAAAACTCCGTAGCTTAAAATCCTCTGATCATTCCCTCTTCCCCAGCGAAACTTAAAACCAAATGCTTCCCCAAATCCCCAGAGAAATATCACACATCCCCAGTGGAGTCCCCAAATTTTCCAAAGGAAAAATAAGCCCTTAGAATTGGCTTTGAGCCTTAAAATTGTTCGCTTCTATTTAAGACCACATAATTGGCATCGACCCTCGGAATTAGTCACCCAAATAAGCCCACGGAATTGGCTTTGACCCTCTGAATTGGTCGCTTCTACTTAAGCCCTCAGAATTAGCTTCGACCCTCAGAATTGGTCGCTTCTACTTAATCCCTTAGAATTGGCTTCAACCCTTAGAATTGGTCTCTTCTACTTAAGCCCACAGAATTGGCTTTGACCCGTAGAATTGGTCGCTTCTATCTTAAGCCCTCAGAATTGCCTTTGACCCCCAGAATTGGTCACCCCAAATAAGCCCGAAAAATTGTCTTCGACCCTCAGAATTGGTCGCCTCTACTTAAGCCAGCAGAACTAGCTTCGACCCACAGAATTGGTCGTTTCTACTTAAGCCCTCAGAATTGGCTTCAACCATCAGAATTGGTCACCCCAAAATAAGCCCGTATAATTGGCTTCGACCCTTAGAATCGGTTTCTTCTACCTAAGCCCTCAGAATTGGCTTTGGCCCGCATAATTGATCACCCCTATCTTAATCCATCAGAATTGGCTTTGACCCGCAGAATTGGTCGTCTCTATCTTAAGCCCTTAGAAATATCTTCGACCCTCAAAATTGGTCGCTTCTACTTAAGACCTCAGAATTGGCTTCGACCCACATACTTGGTCGCTAGAATTTAGATCCTCAGAACCAACCCTGGCCCGCAGAATTGGTCACCTCCTTACTCTTCACCTCCTCTAGGTCCTCAGAATCGATTGTCCCAACATCACCTTAGGTACTCACCATCGACCTCGACCCTTTAAATCGGTCATTCTCATCCCTTCGGTCCACAGAACTGACCTCTATCATATGGTGTCTATTCGATGGCTATCACTTGTTCCAAGATCACCCATCAAGGGGCTCTGTAGACACCACATTCTAGGACCCCTAGGTCTCCCCTTAGGTACCTATCACCTCCCCATCTCACTGTAAACCCTAGGTCGCTCTCTGAGTACCTATTTAAAGCCCTCGGGCCCTGTTTAACTCCGATCAACTCTATCATCAGAGCAAAATCTCTAACGGTCTACCCCGTATGTGAATCGTCATAATGGTTTGGACGAATGGACCATTTTGCTACCGAATATCGATTTAAAGGCCACCGGGCACTCCCGAACCCCGAATTGATCCCAATAAACTTCACCGTCAGAGCAAAAGCTCTTTGAATCTTCTAAGGTCATTGAAACCCCTTTCTAACTGTTCACCCCATGCCCAAAATAGCATAACCGTTCAGACGAACGATCAGTAACCCCAAAAAATCAATCCGGAGGCCACTGGCACTCCCGGGCTCTATTTTGACCAAAGTCAACTCTTCAAATCAAATGAGACTAAATGAAACTTTGAACCTCACCGAATACCCTTTCTAACGGTCTACCCCATGCGTGATTCTGACCTACGGTACAGACGGACGATTCGTTTTACTCCGAGAGGTCCTCGAGCGCTTTCGATCCCCAATTGACCAAGGTCAACCTTCCAAACCCAACAAAACTCTTTGGAATTTCGAATTACAACTCTTAACCTTTCCAACAGTCCTCCCCGTGTTTTATTCTGGCTTACCATGTGGATGAATGATCCGTTTGCGTCCGATAATCTCACGTTCAAAGGACCGACGTGCACTTTCGAGCCACATTTAACCCAAAGTCAACTCCCAGACCTGGGAGCAGTCCAAAGGACTCTTGAAGGTATCTGAAATACCTTTCTAATGATATGTCCCGTGTGCAATTCGGATCAACAGTTTGTGTTCTACGATCTTTTTCCAGGAAAATCTGTACGGGACTGCCAAATGGCAGGTCCTGAACCCTGCTAATTGGCACTATGTCTGGGGTCACATGTCGATAGGCACCCCCAGGTATAGGCCTATTGACACCCCCTGACCTTATAAATAGGGTCCATAACCTCACTCCAAGGGAGGACAACAGATCCATCAGCATCAGTGATCTCAGCAACATTCCCTTGAAATCAGTGAAGTTCCATCCAAGCTTACATTCCCATCCTTTTCATTCCCAATTTGGAAAAATATCCTTCTCTCTCATCAACATTCATCAACACTCAAGGGAGTTCATCCAAGATCAAAGATCAAGCTTCAAATAAGGTCCAATTCCTTCCCTCTCTTTAAAATTCCTTGTTTTTTCATAGTTAACATTAAATTCATAATCTAGTTCTTGCTTTAGTTCATACACATTAATATATATACTTTTATTAGTATATTGCACATACTTTATTTTCTACAAAAATCCCAAAAACAAATAAAATAGGGATACACCCGTAAATTTCGAACGGAATTATCCATCGCACCTTTTTTCCAAAATCAAAAAAACACACTTTCTACACATACACATATAATAAAATTCCGTTCGAACCTATGGGATAAACTGCACCCCTATGCTATATTTCAATTATGTGGACTTTGATGCCTTTATAGGCTATGTAGGTGTCTCGAATTAAAATCCGAGACTCGAGTCCAATTTTTCAATTTTCTCAATTTCCTAAATTCCTTAATTTTTTAAAACCTCCCATTTTTATAATTTATATATATCGTACTTATTTGCGTTTCATCCAACACATATTATCGTTCCCTGATAATGATCAATATCATGACGAACGCACAAATCATACTTTCTACATATGTAATTTTGGGAATATTCCTATGGATGACCTCACTCTACCTTGTCCGTGGTATGAGTTAAATAAATCCAAACTCCATTATATAAACACGCATACACACTTCACGGGGATATAAACGAAGATGATAACACTAGCCCATGAGAGACCTAAAGGGCGAGATGGGTGCCTAACACCTTCCCATTCCGTAACTTAGCCCTCAGACCTTCGAACTATTGGTTTCATATGCATCATTTTGTCCTTGATGTCTCTCTCTCGAAGTGGAAACATTTCTTTTGCCTGTTTTGTGCAAAATAGGCTTGCGACTCTATCTCCTCATATTTACCCCTACACCGACGACGGTCGAAGCAACCTTCCCAAAAGGGGTGCGAGACCGCGGTGCAGCCTTCCAGAGGGGGAGATGTATCTATCTCTATCTCTCTCTCCTCCCCTAAGGCGCCGCCTGGGATGGTCATAGCTTTTATGGAGTTATCAGACAAATACTCAACCTCAATTACATTGAGTTCACACATACGGTCTTTTATTATGATTGGGTGGATGTTGATGATAATAATGCTTGCAAAGTTGAACCCACCTCAAAATAGGTGATGGTGAATCTTAGTAAGCTCATGAGTAAAAATAGCATTCACGACGATCTGTTCATCCTTGCATCTCAAGAAAGTCAAGTATTTTATTGTCAAGATGTAAAACTGAAGGTGCGGTCAGTTGTTTTACACTCTCCCAAGAGACTGACAAAATAAATAGATGCGATTGATATTGACCATACGATGTATGACTCCATTCTCAAGGAAAATGATAAATTGTTGGAGCTTTTGGACACCGATGAAGTTTTCTAGTGCAATGATTTACTTCTTTCTATTTTTTATTTTGAATGGGTAATATTCTATTTATTCCGTTTGTTGTTGTTGTAAATATTTAATAGTTTGTGTATAGATATTTGGACTTGTAATTTTATGTTTACTGTTGTTTAAACATGTAATCTTCTTTATATTGCTATTTGAACATGTAATCTTCTTTATATTGCTATTTTAACATTTAATATTCATGTTAATGTTTATTCTGATTATTTTGGTGTCCAATAGTCACTTTTTCCAGATAAATGTCCCATATGGGTGATACTTCGTAACCGTCACTAAGTGGGGCGGCACCTATATCAACCTCCCGTTCTAAGGTTGCTTTGGGTGATTCGAGAGCAGGTGATGACTCTTTCACTAAGAAATTGAAATTTAATGAGCTCGACCTTCCAGTTGGTAAAGATTCATATACACTCTCAACCAGGTTGGGAGATTTAGCATGGACACATGTTCCCATTTCTTATACGAGGTGGAAACAAGTGGATATGAGATATAAGAACTCAGTTTCGTCATCATTCATGGTATACTATTTTTTTCTTTTTAGAAGAATGTAATAGTTAGTAAATTCACTAATGTGATGTTTTAATTTTATTTCTTCATATATTGTAGAAAGACTTCCCAGATGTACACGAAAGTCAGAAGACTATGTTTATGAAAAAATAGAATGATGCATGGAAAAAGTTCAAGTCAAAGCTAAGGGTTAATTTGAAGGATGGTGACATTGGAAAGTGGAAGGAGAAAGTTCCACAAAATGTCAAATCTGAGGACTTGGAGATGTTTTGCAATAATGAAGCTTTAGAGTTCAAAAGACTTTGCGAAAAAAGAACAAAGAGACTAAAAAAAATTATGTGAGAAAGACAACTCTTAACACAGGTCGTCATGGTTATGCCCGAGCTTCACAAAATTAGAGAAATAATCATGGAAGTGCACCCACTCCTGCTAAATTATGGTTGACGACTCATATAGTCAAAGGAGGTGATTATGCCCCTCATGATAAAACATTTGCGTAATTTAAATTTTTTAATTTTCGTTTTATCCTAAAAAAGTATCATATCATTATCATCAAATCTCATGTTAATATATTTTTTACAGGATCAAATTCAATTGCTTCTGAATGTATACAAAGAGAGTGGTCAGGAGGAGACCTTGGATGTCGGGTCAATTTTTGAGGTTTTCGAAAAAGATACGCGAGGACGTGTTCATTATATTGGGCCCACAATTTCTAGAACCGCTATATTAGGGTCGGTAATTGCTAGAGAAATGATTGAAGAGGTGAAAGAGGACAGCAGAAATTATAAGGATCATGCTGATGACCTTAGGAGTGAAATAGAGGGGATTAAGTCCTCATTATCAGAATTAAATTAATTACTGACTTCAAAACTGGGAAATTTTCAAGTTTTGGATACAGCGCTCAGGAGTTACCTACTTTAGAAACTAGAAGTCCTTCATGTTCTCTTTCCTCCCCTGCATTCGAGGTTCCAAATTTCATCTCTCTAATTTACTGTAAAATACTATCCCACATATGTGAACTTGTTGGTTATGCGAGGAAAACGCAACTAGGAGTCGTCGTTACCGTTCACTTCCATACGTTGAGAAATAATGAAGTGCGAGTCTTACTTGATGACATAAAAGGGCCCGAGTATCCAGTTTGGGGTGGAAAACAAGCTCATTTCAAGAACTTGGGAGATGTTGGTAAAAATGGAATCATGTATTGTCTTGATGACCTCTGTCCTCCCATTGGTGACACCGTCGAATAGTTATCTTGGTGCTAATTAGTGTTATTGCACCAAATTTTGTAACTTTTGGGGTATTGCACCAACTTTTGTAACTTTTGTGCTATTGCATATAACTTTTGTAGTCCTAAGTGTAAAAGTAACTATCGCTTCTAACAATATAACTTCCATATTTGTTTTGCTTATTTGCATATTATATTTGCATTTGTGGTGTTGTGATAAAATATTATTATGGATGGAATGCATATTATATTTGCGTTTGTGATGTTGTGGCATGGATGGAATGAAAATTATATTACATTTACTCTTCTCTAACTTTGTTTCTCTCTCTTGGATTCTGATCAGACTTAGTCCCCAACACCACTGAGGTAAGTCCCCAATTTTTCATATAAATTGTAGGATTTCGATATTAGTCTATTGTTTGTGATTTTTATGTTTGATTTCGATTGTGTTTAAAATCGACAAGGTTTGGAGTCAGATCTTAGAGCTTGACCCATGTATCTTTGATTTGATCAGATCAGGTAAACTCTTTAATTTTTACCAAAAAATAGAGATCAACCCATTTGTTTGTCACTTTGAATTTAGGATTTGTGGCCCTACGCCATCTGATAAGATACAAATAGTTGTTTGTTCTAGTAGTTTGGACTTTCTAGGGAAGGCCCAATTGGGGATCGTACTCATGTGTCTACAACGGTACGTAGATAATTCATGTAGCTCTTAAATGAAATTTCCTCTTTTATGAATTTCATCTTTTATGAACTGGTTATATGCAGAAGGTACTCGTTACCACTTCTCAGGAGGTCGATTCACACCAACAATATCAGTGGGTTTGGATTCAAAGATTATAATTCCAAAGGTTTTGGTTTGGATGGTATCTCTATCCAGGAGTTTCGATTGGCGATGTTTACAAATGTTATAATTCGGATCAGATGATTTACAAATTAAAAAACATTATGAGCTCATCTGTATCAGTTGAGGTACCTGTCTTATAAAACATACGTTTCCTTTATTTTTACATTGTATGCTTTAGGATTTATTAGTGGGTAATTAGCAAAACTCTGGCGTTAAAGGCTTACGATTAGGGTGTGGTAGCAGGTAAGGTGAGGATGCGAGGTTATGCTGGGTGGCAGCAGGAGCAGTGGGTGAGAAGCTGTGTGGTCTTGGTTTGCAGCAGGAGCAGGAGGTAATGGCTCGGGTCAGATGCAGTAGGACAGAGGCTTGATGGGTAATGGATCGTCTTTATTCATTTATTAATGTTTTATCGAATACCCAAGTTTTTTTGTAGTCCGTTTGTTATGTGGCATAAGTTTTTGTAATGTGGTACATCAGTAAGTTCCGAGGTATAAGTTTTTTTCATGTACATCAGTAAGTTCCGAGGCTTAAGTTTTTGTAATGTTAATGAGTCTATAAATGCCTTTGTACGTGCTTATAGTACTAAATCTTATGTTGCTTTCATGTGTTTATTTTCCTCCCATGATAACTTTTCCAGTTCAAGTCATACTTGGGGATTCATGCACTGCTTTTTACAAACTAAATATTAGTGAATGAAATTTTATGTTTTCTTAAGATTTCTATGTCTAATTATATGTTATACAAATCTCTTTTGAGTTAGTTCATGTGAAATCTAGTATCACTCATTATTTTGGCCTATGAACAAATATTGGGATAAAAGTCCAAATCACTGTGAACCGGAAAAAAAAGAGTCAAAATCATCCAAAAATTACAGAATTTTTAAATAGCAATGCTAAAGTTTTCAATTTCCATAATTTTGGTACTGCTTACTTGTCAGCATCTCAAAGAGGAGAACGCCAGCTCCATGTTTTGTTTTTCTTCCCTATCAAGGCCACGCGCACACACGCATAGCACTGCCACACACATGCACACGCACTACATTATCACGTGCACATACACTGCCACACCCACTGCCACATGAACGCATTACCACACACGCACAACACTGCCACATGCATTGCACTGTCACACGCACACACACTACAACACTACCACATGTACACACTGCCACACACATGCACACACGCACAATACACTGCCACACGCACAACACTGTCATTAATTAGGATATTTTTGTTAGTTTCATTTAACTGTCAACTAATGAGGGTTATGTTGACTTTATTAAGAGGCAAGAAGGATGGAGGTGCTTATAAGAGTTTTGTCAACAGTTCTACTGGGGTTATTATGCTTTTATTTGTAATAAGGACTCCGTATAAAATTTCTAACAGAACTGCTATTGGTACTAGCGAAAAAACATTCTTTAGATTATTATCCAGTAGCTTCTAGACATATTGTATACATAAGTTTTGGATATAAATAGATGTTTTTATCACCCCTTTAACAAAATAATAAAACAAACCCGATCCTCAACAATCATACATATAAACAATTAAAAGTGATATAGATTGTTCTCGCCTCTATTTATAGTGCCATTTGTAATTTTCTTTTTTTATGTTGTCGATTTTCTTATGTGTTGCGCCACTAAAATTAATTGAATTCGAACTTTCTGTTTTTGTTAATTGTTGATACCATTAAATTTAGAAATCGTGTACTTTAGGAAACATGAAGTTGGCCAAAGCTTAAAAGCTAATACCAGTTCTTTCTTTGCATCTGCAGGTACCAACTCATTAGAGTGCACTGAAGTAGACTTGGAGATTATTGCAAGTGGTTAGAAATGTTCGAAGATGTTGACCATGTCGTTTACTATGTTGCTTTAACCGACTATAATCAATTCATCCACGAAAGCAATGGAGTTTCCACGAACAAGATATTAGCAAGCAAGAATCTCTTCGAAAGGACGTATAGGTTGTTGGCCTTCAATATTGTAAAATGATAAGAATTAATTACTCTTTTTTTGTTTGTTTGTTTGTATTATAGGTTGGAACTCATTGGAAGTTTAATGGTTGTGCATGTATTGAGATGAATTTCATATGTATTGACATGAATTTTATATTAATGGAATTTGTGCCATTAATTTTTAGTGGGCTTATTGTATGTGTATTAGTGTTGTTAAGGACTATTTATATTGTTGTTGTACTATTTTTTCCATCCTGGTTTTATATTATTATTTTATTTTTGTTATTCTAAAATAGGTACAAAAGATAGTGGAAATACTGCTGATTTTTTTTTGGGTAATATTTATAATTAAATTTTTATCTTTGATCCAAAAATTTGGCACAGTCAAAACCGTGCCAAAAGTGTATCAAATTTGGGCACATTTTTGAACTGTGCTAAAAGTGTATCAAAATGTACTCAATCTGGCACAATTATAAAGTGTGCCAAAAGTGTGCCAGAAATATTAAATTCAGGCACAGTTTTAAAGTGTGCCAGAAGTGTTCCTGTTTGGTCAAATCTGGCACACTTATAAACCGTGCCAGAAAAAATGGCCATTTTGGAACACCTGATGGCACAGTTCAAAATCGTGCCAGTTTTGATCTGGCACAGTTTTAAACCGTGCTAGATTGCTATTTTTGGTGTAGTGCATCTCCGAAGTCGTTGTATATTTATTCCACCATTATTTGAGCCTCACCTGTCTCCAAAGGTTGGTTGTATACTCGAGTTCCAACAACCTTGGAGATGAGTATGTACACCCCAACAACCCTCTTACTGCTCAGGTCTTTAAAATAGTAAATTTTTCCATAGTCACCGTGAGTTGTTCATGATGATGCAAGTCCCGTGACAGGCGGAGGCACAGGGAATGGTAATGTTGGATGAGGCGTCATTTGGGAGGGGAATGTTTTTTTTGTAGCATACCATGAGGTGTCCGGGCCAACTTACGCGCACCTCGACTAATCCCCATTCGCGGTTCATGTCTTCCGCTGGCCAAGCATTATTTTGATAGTGCCCGGGATTTAACTGGGGACTAAACCCAATCCACCCCCAAGACTGTCCCAGTGGCAGCCTTATACCACTGGGCCAAGAAGCTTAGGAGGGGAATGTTAGATGAGGTGGCATTTGGGAGGGGAATGTTGGATGAGGTGGCATTTGGGAGGATAATGTTGGAGGTGGCATTTGGGAAGGGAAACTTAAAGGGGGGATAGGGAAAACCTTGAGGAGGAGGGTGAGGGTAAGGGTAACCTTGAGGAGGTGACATTGGGATCCCTTAATTTTGGAAAAGGGACACAAGGTGCCCAATTTGATTCATCGAAATTCCTAGTTTATTTTTTATATCCTGGACATCCCCATCGATCTTGAACTGTCATTCCTCATTGGACGAGAAACGATGATTGATCGAAGAAAACTCGTCCATGAGAGGTGAGGTCTGTTAAAATTTTATTTTTGGCATATGTGAGCTAACACCTATCGTCATACTCCTTTTGTCATTTCCAAAGGTTCGGGTTAGGGCATCATTTTCAAGGCCAAAGTTATCGATAGGTCTCGACCTGACTGACTGCTGATTACCTCTATTGATTGTAGCATCTCAGCCAAGTGCGGTGGGAATGTATTGTCTTTACCCCGTCGATCATGAACGAATAAGTTGGACCGATTTGGTTTTTTACCTGCATCTGGACCATCCTTTGTCCTACTCGCCCATTCATTCTTCAAACTCTCATTGGATTTGGATCCCAGCCTGTGGATGTCCGTTTTTTGTGCCCTATTTTTTTTTAGTTTTCTCCCTTTGGACAAAATTTTGCTCCGTCGCCTCATTCTCCAAAAACTTATTCCATTGCTCCACCGGAATTTCAACATTTGGAGCCACTCTCTTTTTCAAAGATAAATTATCGGAGCTCGTTGCGTCCTTGAAGAACTGTTTCTCCCATATGTCCTCAATGATTCAGCAACTTGAGATAGAATCTTATTCTTGGAACGATCGGGAAATGATAAATACTTAGAGAGTTGATCATATATATAATCCTTGATGGCTTGATCAAACAGGTTACAGTTGTCTAGTCCACCAACCCCCGCATTCATTTTTCCCAAAGCCAAACATTGGGCTTTAAAGTTCATCACATCATTCCTATCACCCGTCGGGTTATTCCCGAGAAGGTAGAACCCAATGGGATTCTTTTAGGTTGATAATGAGGCATCGACCGCAATGGATGGGGGTGGTGGAGCAACGGGAGTGCTGGATGAGGGTGCCGAAGCAGTTGGACTTGGTGAGGAAAGTGTGACACCCCGACTAATTAAATACCGGGTAGCTACTCCTTTATTAAATTAATTCAAAATGCCAAGTTGGCTCAGTTAATAGCATCACTGTCGAAAACATTTTATTATTACTAACCACCTAGTATTTAAAAAGTAAGTTGCCAAATTTTAATATAAGTCTGATTAACATGCAACAAGTGTAACAAAGAATAACAACATCATTCACCATACTAAAGTAAAACGAATAACCATCACATAGTGTAAATAAAGTCTGGAGGAAAACTCCTCACTACAATCCCATACTGAAATAAATAACCGAATGCTAAAACAATACAAATCAAAGTCTGAAAACTGTAATGTAAAAGATGTCTCTAAATAGAAATGGGCAACATGCCCTGCAACTGATAGATAGTGACTCTGGAATCCAAAAGATGGAAGCGTCTACAAGCAAATCCCTGTAGCTTCCACAAACAGCTACAGCTCGTCACCTGAATGATAATCCTATGCTTGGTGTCCCTGTGGCTGGGCACCTAAAATGGTTTTACAAGAAAAAGATTTGAAAAGCAAACGGGTCAGAGCCCGAATGTGGAGTTATATTTTAAAAACCTGCAAGTGCTTTAAAAACATTTAAAACATTAAATGCAAAGTACATGTTAGGACGTGCACTCAAATGATATTCTCACCTCTCGTCTAACTGTGCACTCCTAACGTAAGTACCCATCTAGAGTGATACAAACTACTAGATAAGTGACAACATATCTAGCTAGACTATCATAGGTCTTACCCTTAGTACTCGGTTCTATTAACATAATAACGCTCGTAATTAAGTAGGGGTTTAACGCAAACTCAGATGCTCAATATGCAATATATATCACTATCAGTTAACTTGCTATATTTCTCGAAGCAATACCGTAATTATATTCACAACATTAACATGAAGGTTCCCATTAATTAAGTGTATATTATTCACATCATAAATATACAATATAAGCACCCCGAGAACTAAGCTGTGGTGCACACATACTCTGCTATCCATCCCGGTACATCACGTACATAAGGATCACATATTCCAAATCTCTCAGGAATAGTCCAGATAACACAAATCACAATTAGTGGAGGCGAACACAGTCACATCACATAGGTCACGCACATACCTACGCTCCTACGATCAGCGGACTTATTAATATCCCAATAAGTCTTTCTATGACCTATGTTCATCGAGGTAACCAGTCTAAATCCGGGCAACACAAGGATTAGAGGGCCCTAAGCGAACGCAAACCTCCCGTGATAGCAAGTATGGTAGGTATGTCATACACACAATTCATATACCAATACTAAGTAAACACACGTCTTAGTAGTACCGTAGTTTAATCGTAGTACATATCGCATTCTCGTACTAACTTATAATTATCACAATTTATACTATTTCGGTTTGTAATTATACGCGCCATAATTCATCCTCACGTCGTAGTAGACACTCACGTCTCAACCCAAATGGTTCATTGAATATAACTCTCGTATATAATTTACTCCTCCTAATAATCCAAAAGTCCCAAATCTATCCTTACATCATCAAGGAATGTTAACTCTACCCTCGAACCAGTTTACGGGACTCTAAAAATCAAAACAGTCCAAAAAGGACCAAACTGTCAACTCGTTAGAAGTCTCGTTCGAACGAGACTGTTCGAACGAGATTCCTCTGTCAACTCGTTAGAAGTCTCGTTCGAACGAGGCTGTTCGAACGAGATGCCAGTTCGTTCGAACGAACTGTACCTTCTAACGATATCTCGTTCGAACGAGATATCGAACGAGATCCCTTCTCGTTAGCAGCGACTGGTCAACTCGTTAGAAGCTCGTTCGAACGAGTTCGTTGGAACGATCTGGGTAGGGGCTTCTAACGAGCTACCAGATTCGTCCCAGATTTCCTAAGTTACATTTCTCACCATTTTTAACACCTCAATCCTTCTCCAAAGTTCGTTCTAACAGAGTTTTAAGTCCTCTAATCATACTACAACATGCTAAGGTCATATACTAACATCTTTTAATACATTAATGCATCCTAAACCTCATTAAATCACAAAATTTTATACTTTTCCCCAATTTTATCAAGAATATGAACCCTAGATTTATATCATCATCAAATCCCAGAATTTAATTCGTTTTAATTTCTTCTAATCACAATTATCATGAGAGAAATCATCTACCTATCATTCTACATGCAATTCTCTTCAAAATTTTCAAGTTCTAAACTCCAAACTATATGGGTTTTCATTCATCTTTCAAGAACAATTAAAATTCCTCAATTTCTAACATGGAAGAGACATTCTCTGAAATTAAATGGAATAAAGTCACTTGCCTTGATTGTCTCTGAGTTTGGTGTAGGTTTGGTAGAACTTTTCTGCAGAATCTCTTCTCTCCAAGCTTCCTCTCCAATGGTGGCTTAAGGTGGCTAGGGTTTTGATTTGGGAATTTAGAAAACTCTTCTAATAACCTACGTAGCCTTCTAGGTTAATATGGTTTGGTTAATGGGCTTAGTGGGTTTAATCCACATCAGATTTACATCTCTAATTTTCGTCACTTTTAATTCCTCAAAATGTAAAATTACCAAAATACCCTTTATGATGCCGGTATGGCCAAAAAATACCCCGGGACCCAAACTACACCCCCGGCTAGTGTTTTCTGACTATCTCGACCCTTCCGGACGCGTTGGCGCACTCAAAATGACCATACGGTTTATAGATTTTAAATTCACTTTTATTATCAAAATATTACACCGTGACGCGGCGGTCCCACGCGTCTCAACAAAATTTCTAAAATGCCGTATATAAATCTCACGACAACTTTTATAATACCAAATACATATATCAAAACATGTATGCACATAATCAAATACCAACTCACATCTCGTTAGTATTTATAACCCGGATTAATTTCCAATTAATACGCATTTAATTAATTAATCCTAAAAATAAATATAGCCAAAAGTACGGGGTATTACATACTTCCCCCTTAATAACTGAATTTCGTCCCGAAATTCGAAACTAGAAAGTACCTGCCAAAAACAACTCTGGATAACGTTCGCGCATCTCATCCTCGCGCTCCCATGTGGACTCCTCGACATTGTGATGTCGCCACTGAACACGCACTAACGGAACTATCTTTGACCGCAGTTTCCTCTCACTTCGGTCCAAAATAGCAATCGGCCCCTCCTCGTAGGAGCTATCAGGCTGGAGATCGATGTCCTCCACAGCAATGTGAGAATGAGCCAAATTATCTCTAAGGTATTTCCTCAGCGAGGAAATATGGAACACATCGTGAATCCGATGCAAATGCTCCGGTAGCCCGAGTCTATACGCAACCGGTCCGATTCGCTCAATAATAGGAAACGGCCCCACATACCTCGGTGCCAACTTCCCCTTCTTCCCGAAACGCATAATCCCCTTCATAGGAGATACTCTGAGCAAAACCTGGTCCCCCACTTGGAACTCCCTGAAAAACCTCTTCGCATCAGCATAACTCTTCTGCCTGTCTTGAGCTACCCGAATGCGACTCCGAATCAACTCAATCCTTGCCGAAGTATCCTGAATCACTTCCGGCCCAAGTAGTTTGTTGTCCCCCACTTCTAACCAACATGCTGGGGAACGACAAGGCCTACCGTACAATGCCTCAAACGGAGCCATGCCAATAGTGAACTGATAGGAGTTGTTGTAAGCAAACTCCACCAGTGGAAGATACTGCTCCCATCCACCCCCAAAGTCAATAATGCACATGCGTAGCATGTCCTCCAACATCTGATTTGTGCGCTCAGTCTGCCCATCAGTCTGCGGATGATACGCCGTACTCAACCGCAATTCCGTGCCCATGGCCTCCTAGAAACTCTCCCAAAATCTCGAAACAAATATCTTGTCTCTGTCAGACACGATATTTAGGGGCACACCGTGAAGTCTCACAATCTCTGAAATGAAGAGCTGGGCATACTGTCCCGTAGTGTAATCAGTCCTAACGGGTAAACAGTGAGCGACCTTGGACAACCTGTCCACAATTACCCAAACGGAGTCGTGGCCCCTCTGCGACGTCGGCAACCCCGTAATAAAGTCCATGGATATGCTCTCCCACATCCACACCGGGACCTCCAATGGCTGTAGCAATCCTGCCGGTTTCTGATGATCCACTTTTACAAGCTGACAAGTGGCGCATTTCGAAACAAACTCAGCAATATCTCTCTTCATACCGCTCCACCAATACTGCCGTCTCATGTCTTGGTACATTTTGTCCCCTCCGGGATGTACCGCGAACCGTGAGCCGTGTGACTCTGCCATCACATCGTGCCGCAATTCCTCTCCTTCCGGAACTACCAATCTCCCATTGAAGCGTAATCCCCCGTCTGAGCTAACGGTATAGGACTCGGCTCCCTCTGCTAGTAATCGAACTATCTGCTCTTGACAGAACGAGTCATTGGCCTGTGCCCGTACTACCTTCGTGACAATCTGCGGTGTAACGGTCATCACAGACATGAAAGATCGGGCCACTGCATCCTGGTGTCCCAATTCCTTCCACTTAGCCTTCCACACCTCTGCCACCTCATCTACTGGCCTACGGCTCAACGCGTCTGCTACCACGTTAGCCTTTCCCGGGTGGTACTGGATGTCGAACTGGTAGTCCTTCACAAACTCAAGCCACCTACACTGCCGCATATTCAACTCCTTCTGCGTGAACAGGTACTGTAGGGACTTGTGGTCCGTGAACAGTTGGAACTTCTCCCCCAAAAGATAGTGCCTCCAAATCCGTAGGGCAAATACCACTGCCGCCAACTCCAAATCATGCGTGGGGTAATTCTTCTCATGAGGCTTAAGCTTACGGGAAGCATAAGCTATGTCCTGTCTCTCCTGCTGTAATACACCTCCCAGTCCTTGCAAAGACGCATCGGTGTAAACCAAATACTCAACTCCCAGTCTCGGCAATGCTAACACAGGTGCTGAGGTCAATTTGTGTTTCAATTCATCGAATGCCAACTGACAGGCATCACTCCAGATGTAGGCCACACCCTTACGAGTCAGATGTGTCAAAGGACCTGCTATCTCCGAGAAACCCCGAATAAACCTCCTGTAGTATCCTGCTAAACCCAAGAAACTACGAATCTCCGTTGGTGTCGTGGGCTGTCCCCACTCCCTCACCGCTGATACTTTCCCCGGATCAACAGATATTCCCCGGTCGGAAATGATATGTCCCAAAAACTGGACTTCCTTCAGCTAAAACCCGCACTTCTCATATTTTGCATACAACTCGTTCTGACAAAGTGTCTGCAAAACCTGCCTCAAATGCTCGGCGTGCTCCTCCTCTGTCTGGGAGTAAACCAGAATGTCATCAATGAAGACAATGACAAACTGATCTAGGAAATCCCTGAACACTCTGTTCATCAAGTCCATAAACACTGCTGGAGCGTTGATCAACCCAAAAGGCATAACTCGAAACTCGTAAGAACCATATCTCGACAAAAACGCGGTCTTCGAGACATCCTCCTCCCTGATACGCAACTGATGGTATCCCGATCTCAAGTCAATCTTTGAGAAGAAAGAAGCTCCTCTCAACTGGTCGAATAAGTCATCGATTCGAGGCAACGGATACTTATTCCGTATCGTGACCTTATTCAACTCTCGATAGTCCACACACAATCTCAGTGAACCGTCCCTCTTCTTCACAAACAAAATTGGAGGGCCCCAAGGTGAGGTACTCCTGCGAATAAAGCCCTGGCCTAACAACTGCTCTATCTGATCCCGTAACTCCTTCATCTCAGCTGGAGCCATACGGTACGGTGCGCGTGCTATAGGTCTCGTACCCGGTAGCAAATCTATAACAAAGTCTATCTCTCGACTGGGTGGTAAGCCTGGTATCTCCTGAAACACATCCGAATACTCCCTGACAACTGGGATAGAGTCTAAAGGAATCACTACCTCCTTAGAGGTATCCTCCTCAATGTAATACAGATGAGCGGTCGATCCTCCCTCTGGGCGAGGCATCGCCACTACAAACATCTCTTGCCCCGGAATGGCAAAAACAATGCTCCCGCTGAAGCAATCAATCATGGCCCAATATGCTACGAGCCAATCCATACCGATGATCACATCGTGAACATGCATGTCTAACACTAACATGTCTGCAGGCAATACCAAACCACCAATCTCTACCCCCACTCCCCGGCATATAAAGAAAATAAGTGACCCACTCCCCAATGGTGAGTCGACACACGTCACTGTGCTCTCTGCCGTAGCTAACAATCCTAAAGCTTTCGCGAAGTGTGTAGCTATAAAACAGTGTGTAGCACCCGTATCAAATAATACCCGACCCATAGTGCCATGGATAGGAAACGTACCCTCGATCGCGGGCGGTGCCTGTGGAACTGCAGCCTGGTGGACGTTGTAGACACGTCCATACTGTAGCTTCCCCTGCTGAGCTGGGACTGGTGGAATGGGTGGCAATGCTGCCATCTGTGGCGGTGCGGGAAGAGCGGCGGGAAGCATAGGCCTCGGTGGCTCCTGGCGAGCACCCTGCTGCTGCTGCTGTGGGGCCCTGCCCCTATCAGGACAATCCTGTCGCTTCTGGCCAGTCTTGCCACAAACAAAGCACTTCCCTGGGAAGTTCCCTCCTCTCTTCCCCTGCTGTCCCCGGCCCTGGTGGTCGTTACCATTCCTCCCTTGGCCCTGCTGGCCCTGGTGAAACTGCTGCCCATTCTGCCCCTGTTGGCCCTGATGGCCGTTTGGACCCTGATGGACCTGACGGAAACCTCCCTGTCCCTGTCTGTAGTTCCCTGACCGGAACCTCTTATTATCCCCCTGCTGGGAGCCCTGCTCATTCTGTCTCTTCCCCTGACCAGATTGTGCCCCGCTGGCACCATGTCCTCCAGTCCTGCCCTGATGGCTAGACTCCCCCGACCGCTTGCCCTCGGCCATATGAAAACGGTGGTCCTGGCAGTGCAACAATGC
Source organism: Sambucus nigra (assembly GCA_949130495.1). Classification (NCBI taxonomy): domain Eukaryota; kingdom Viridiplantae; phylum Streptophyta; class Magnoliopsida; order Dipsacales; family Adoxaceae; genus Sambucus; species Sambucus nigra. The sequence goes on along the minus strand of OX422214.1, from coordinate 189,823,040 downwards.
AGCGTTAACCACGTCAGAATAAGTGGCCAACGATAGGTTCCCTAGCAGATGCTGACGGATCCTCCAAGTCAACCCATCCGTGAACTTCTCAATCTTCTTCTTCTCTGTTGGTATCTCGTCTGGAACGATGTTCAACAGATTCGTGAACTCTGCCTCATACTCAGCCACTGTCTTGCCCTCCTGCTTCAGACTCATCAATCTCCTCCTCATTTCCGTATGAACAGCTGACGGAAAGTACTTGCGGTCGAACCGCACCCAGAACTACTGAATCGTGAGAGTATCCCTCTCCTCCATGGTGGTAATAGACTCCCACCACTGTAGTGCAGATCCAACTAGCTTGAAAGTAGCTAGTACCTGCTTCTGAACATCCGTGCACTCATACATCCGTAAGTGTCTCTGCATATCCTTCCTCCATTGGCTCGAGACTACCACATCTGAGCTACCTGCAAACTCTGGCGGATGCGCTTTCTGAAAAGCGTCACGTACACGCTCCCAAGCAGACGGGAATGCATTAACCTGTACTGGCGCGACAACCGGCGTCTGAGGTGGTGCCTGCTGAACAACGGCAATGGCGGCATTTACCGCTTGGGCTACTATAGCTGCAACCTCAGTGGCGTTCATCATGCCCTGAACTGGAGCGGGCTGGGGTTCGGGCGTTGCATCCCTGGGAACTCATCGTGCACATCGTGGAGGCATATGAAATAAGAACAAAGTTTATAAGTTCGCTGTTATAAACTTAATAAAGCTGAAGAACGAAGCATACATAAAAAGAGTACAACAGTCCTAAAATATAGGGATCTATATCAAAGAAACGTAGCGGAAACATAATAAGCCATCAGATCCTAAAGGACACTAGAACCTGATGCTCTGATACCACCTGTGACACCCCGACTAATTAAATACCGAGTAGCTACTCCTTTATTAAATTAATTCAAAATGCCAAGTTGGCTCAGTTAATAGCATCACTGTCGAAAACATTTTATTATTACTAACCACCTAGTATTTAAAAAGTAAGTTGCCAAATTTTAATATAAGTCTGATTAACATGCAACAAGTGTAATAAAGAATAACAACACCATTCACCATACTGAAGTAAAACGAATAACCATCATCACATAGTGTAAATAAAGTCTGGAGGAAAACTCCTCACTACAATCCCATACTGAAATAAATAACCGAATGCTAAAACAATACAAATCAAAGTCTAAAAACTATAATGTAAAAGATGTCTCTAAATAGAAATGGGCAACATGCCCTACAACTGATAGATAGTGACTCTGGAATCCAAAAGATGGAAGCGTCTACAAGCAAATCCATGTAGCTTCCACAAACAGCTACAGCTCGTCACCTGAATGAGAATCCTATGCTTGGTGCCCTGTGGCTGGGCACCTAAAATGGTTTTACAAGAAAAAGATTTGAAAAGCAAACGGGTCAGAGCCCGAATGTGGAGTTATATTTTAAAAACCTGCAAGTGCTTTAAAAACATTTAAAACATTAAATGCAAAGTACATGTTAGGACGTGCACTCACATGATATTCTCACCTCTCGTCTAACTGTGCACTCCTAACGTAAGTACCCATCTAGAGTGATACAAACTACTAGATAAGTGACAACATATCTAGCTAGACTATCATAGGTCTTACCCTTAGTACTCGGTTCTATTAACATAATAACGCTCGTAATTAAGTAGGGGTTTAACGCAAACTCAGATGCTCAATATGCAATATATATCACTATCAGTTAACTTGCTATATTTCTCGAAGCAATACCGTAATTATATTCACAACATTAACATGAAGGTTCCCATTAATTAAGTGTATATTATTCACATCATAAATATACAATATAAGCACCCCGAGAACTAAGCTGTGGTGCACACATACTCTGCTATCCATCCCGGTACATCACGTACATAAGGATCACATATTCCGAATCTCTCAGGAATAGTCCAGATAACACAAATCACAATTAGTGGAGGCGAACACAGTCACATCACATAGGTCACGCACATACCTACGCTCCTACGATCAGCGGACTTATTAATATCCCAATAAGTCTTTTTATGACCTATGTTCATCGAGGTAACCAGTCTAAATTCGGGCAACACAAGGATTAGAGGGCCCTAAGCGAACGCAAACCTCCCGTGATAGCAAGTATGGTAGGTATGTCATACACACAATTCATATACCAATACTAAGTAAACACACGTCTTAGTAGTACCGTAGTTTAATCGTAGTACATATCCCATTCTCGTACTAACTTATAATTATCACAATTTATACTATTCCGGTTTGTAATTATACGCGCCATAATTCATCCTCACGTCGTAGTAGACACTCACGTCTCAACCCAAATGGTTCATTGAATATAACTCTCGTATATAATTTACTCCTCCTAATAATCCAAAAGTCCCAAATCTATCCTTACATCATCAAGGAATGTTAACTCTACCCTCGAACCAGTTTACGGGACTCTAAAAATCAAAACATTCCAAAAAGGACCAAACTGTCAACTCGTTAGAAGTCTCGTTCGAACGAGACTGTTCGAACAAGATTCCTCTGTCAACTCGTTAGAAGTCTCGTTCGAACGAGGCTGTTCGAACGAGATTCCAGTTCGTTCGAACGAGGCTGTTCTAACGAGATTCCAGTTCGTTCGAACGAACTGTACCTTCTAACGATATCTCGTTCGAACGAGATATCGAACGAGATCCCTTCTCGTTAGCAGCGACTGGTCAACTCGTTAGAAGCTCGTTCGAACGAGTTCGTTCGAACGACCTGGGTAGGGGCTTCTAACGAGCTACCAGATTCGTCCCAGATTTCCTAAGTTACGTTTCTCACCATTTTTAACACCTCAATCCTTCTCCAAAGTTCGTTCTAACAGAGTTTTAAGTCCTCTAATCATACTACAACATGCTAAGGTCATATACTAACATCTTTTAATACATTAATGCATCCTAAACCTCATTAAATCACAAAATTTTATACTTTTCCCCAATTTTATCAAGAACATGAACCCTAGATTTATATCATCATCAAATCCCAGAATTTAATTCGTTTTAATTTCTTCTAATCACAATTATCATGAGAGAAATCATCTACCTATCATTCTACATGCAATTCTCTTCAAAATTTTCAAGTTCTAAACTCCAAACTATATGGGTTTTCATTCATCTTTCAAGAACAATTAAAATTCCTCAATTTCTAACATGGAAGAGACATTCTCTGAAATTAAATGGAATAAAGTCACTTGCCTTGATTGTCTCTAAGTTTGGTGTAGGTTTGGTAGAACTTTTCTGCAGAATCTCTTCTCTCCAAGCTTCCTCTCCAATGGTGGCTTAAGGTGGCTAGGGTTTTGATTTGGGAATTTAGAAAACTCTTCTAATAACCTACGTAGCCTTCTAGGTTAATATGGTTTGGTTAATGGGCTTAGTGGATTTAATCCACATCAGATTTACATCTCTAATTTTCGTCACTTTTAATTCCTCAAAATGTAAAATTACCAAAATACCCTTTATGATGCCGGTATGGACTAAAAATACCCCGGGACCCAAACTACACCCCCGGCTAGTATTTTCTGACTATCTCGACCCTTCCGGACGCGTTGGCGAACTCAAAATGACCATACGGTTTATAGATTTTAAATTCGCTTTTATTATCAAAATATTACACCGTGACGCGGCGGTCCCACGCGTCTCAACAAAATTTCTAAAATGCCGTATATAAATCTCACGACAACTTTTATAATACCAAATACATATATCAAAACATGTATGCACATAATCAAATACCAACTCACATCTCGTTAGTATTTATAACCCGGATTAATTTCCAATTAATACGCATTTAATTAATTAATCCTAAAAATAAATATAGCCAAAAGTACAGGGTATTACAGAAAGAACCATTGGTAGAGTTGTGTTTGCTCACCAATTGGGGTTGAGAATTCGGGTTACGCATGTGATGGTGAAAATCCTTGCGGTGTCCCCTCGGCACTTTTTTTCCTTGGGTTGTTTCCTCTCGACATTATCTACAAAAATAAAAAACCATAAGTGACTAAAAAATTATTAATAAGAAATTATAATTAATTAATCAAGCTTACGACTATATATATATATATATATATATATATATATAAGACTTTAGAATAAGTTCAATGTGCCTGATCTCCATCCATTATGTATTAGTTTTTAAGAACCTATGAATTTTTTCACGTGGCCAACTAGGACGAAGGGTATCTATGATTGATGTGTAGATATCCGTGACATGAACTCGGAATTCCATCATTTTTAAATTGTTAGAAAGATTCAATTTAGCATGCAAATGACGCAATACATCACAGTCTATGTCAATTCTCTTTGTACGCAGTTGTATCCATATGAGGTGGATTTTATTCCGCCTTCTCCAACATCGTAACCAAGGACCAGGCTACGTAGGGATTATGCGTGTGAAATAAATTTTGTATAACGTCATCCCAGTTTTCTGGAAGGGAAAATATAATACAATCGAATAGGTAATGTTGTCGAAAATTAACTCCACGATTTACAAGGTAGTTGTATTTTGTTCTTCTTGCTGGAAATCACCTCGTTCCCTTTGTTATGACAAGTTAATCAATGTTTCGTATTTTGATAGCATTTTTCAGGCAAGTTATTCTTACTATTTACTCTAGTATATCTGATTACTTGAATCTTATGGCATTGATTGAAAATTTTCGCACTTGATATCATTATGCTTATATGCCTGAAAAATAGAATTGCTTGGTTATTGAGTTAAATATAATTAATTAAAATAGACTATAAACATTATTTAGGTTGTTACACATGACTCCATACTTAATTCATCCGAACCAGACTGGATTGACTCGCGGGAAACCTATATCTCCTATTCGGGGCATTACAACTTGGTATCAGAGCTTTAGGTTTAAATTCCTAAGGGGGGTAATGTGTAGTTGTTAGGAATGGATTTCATCTTTCGATCTTCAAAATTTGATTGGGGGCTCGGCCTTTTCAGGTGAGTGTGAGTTTCGGTTTATGCATGCATGTGACTATGGCATTGCAGTTGAGGATTAAGACATTATTATAGGTTTATTCGTTAATAACGATAGGTTTAGTTTTATTCTTTGTACTACCTCATTGGCATCCTCGAGTAGAATAATTTGAAGTGTTCACCTCGGGAACGTGCGATTATATCGAAATTCTCGAGAATTAGGTGGCATCCCATGATTCTTATTATGCGGTGTTTGGGCATTCTTGGGTCTCATTAAAACCTCGAGTGTTCATAGTAAGATATTTATAAAAGGGCATGTGACAATTTTCCATAAGAAACCGGAATGGATTTATCAGTCTAGTGCAGTGCAAGCATAGTGGCCCACCGTCGGGGATCATCCGGCGCATCGATCCGGCTCTCATTACTTGTATAAAAGATAGTGTAAAGGCTTGTTAAACTCTACCTCATGGTTGTGTCACACCACATCGTGGAAATGAGACACGAATAGGTAGAGAAAGTAGCACAAAAATACGCATTAAGAATTAACGTTGATGGTTTGAAGTATCATCGAGCGAATGCCCAAAACGGGGTTCTATACCTAACAAAAGGTTTTTCGTTACCTATGGGAAATGTTAAATCATGGTGATGTGTTCTAGAATCTCAATAAGTTTTCAAAGGCCACCCATATGTGGTGCGTAAGCTAAGGAGACTTAGAGAATGCAAGTATTAAATGGTGTAACTTATTGAAGCTTTGGCATGAGGATTATCGTCCTCTCGTAGAGGGGTTAATTTAAGGGAATGATTTTAATGTTTTCCTTTTCATCCTCTCGAACGATATTTAGTGATTACATATTCATTAGGAAGAGAAGAATGAATTCTATCTTAAGAAGGCATTAAAACGTCTCATGTGGTAGGAGACATAGCATTTGGAAGAAAGTTTCTCGCCCTTATTTCGACGACGGAAAATATATTGGTCATAAGAGAATATCTATATGGATCAAACATCATGTCTTTCCAAGTGTGTCAGCACCAAGTGGTGAAATTAGCGAAAGATATAAAGGAGGAATTTTGTTTCAAATGCTATATAGCATGTCAAAGTGCATAAAATAGCGGTTGCACTCACAGTAGGGTGGGCATATCACGAGGGTAACTTGTCAATGAAAAAATTGTCACAACCCGGATATAATTATGATAAATTATGTTTGAATCAGTCTTACCTTATGTGATATGGATAATGTCTTATATATACATATATAGTGTTAGGTTATTATATTTAATCTAATCCTACCTTCAAAAATCATGAAATATCAAATTGGTTACAAACATGGAATTTTGAAGTTTTTGGCAGGAATGTTCATGTTGGAGATTAGTTTTTACCTTTGTAATGTTACAACTGACTCAAGCTAAAAGTTATATAGTTTTGTATATATGAATTAGGTTTGTAACACAACAAACTGTGTGTTAAACGGATTTCCGATCAAGAGGTCACACCGAAATTACGAAACAAGAAAAATTGTGTCCATCCTTTAAGTGGTATTTTGTCTTATTAGCACACCATGTGTTATGCTTTGATTGGTTGGAAGGGGAGGCTGGTTTGGATGAATTAAACACCTTAGAATTACCTCCTTCTTCATCAAATTTACTTTAGGAGAGTTTTATCTTGAGGAAAGAGAATTGTGAAGTTTAAGAAGAGGAAAGTGAGGTGAAAATTTGAGAAAAATCAGGTAAGAATTCCTAAGGTAATTCGATCCATAAATCTTGTTATTTTTCTTGTATTAATGATTCAAATGATAGAAATCATCATTTTTTTATTAAACGTTTATGCCTTGGTGTATATGCAGGGATAGATACACGTTTAAAGAAAGTTGAATGTATAAACCCTTTATATTGCCTTGTTTAAAAACCTTGTGTATTCAAACTTCTATATCATTTTGTATGCTTAATGGAACTGAGTAATTCTATTTGGAGATTAAAATAAACTCGTATATGCAAAGCATACCCAAAAAGTAGAATTTAACTCCACGTGGTTAGACCTTGGCGATGTTTGAAGTTGATACATAGTTGTTGTCCTTAGGGTTTATGCTTACATAGCCTGAGTTTGGTGTTCCATTTGGTATCGCAAATGAACTCTAAAAACTATGAAACTTTAATTTTGTATTATTCAGTATGTTTGTGGAAAATGGATGGAAAATCATAAAAAGTTATGCTGTAAAAAATTTATAAAAATTCTTGTAAGTTGACTGTATACTAGACGAGATTATATGGTAGATTTACTATGTTATGAAGAAATGGACATATTTTGCTCTAGGAAACTTGAAATGATGCGCCATCTTTTGTATTGAAAACCTAATATGATATTTATTGAATTACCAAAAATAAATGAAAGCATGTTTGGTGTATGATTTGGATATATTAAATATCTTGACAAAAATTTAGATAGAACTTCATTTATGATAAATTATTTGAATGGGATCATGTGATTCTTATGAATTGGGTTACATTTAAGTTATTCTTTGGATTGTTAATATCCATATAATGATACTAATATTGAAAGAATGATAGGAAGAGAAGAAGAATCGGTTGACCAAGTATCGGACATAGGTAAAGGAAAAGCCTGTTAAGCTGCCAAGGTGGGTGTACTTATGATTGTTTCATTTATAGATATGAAAATGACATGATGGATAGGAATATAGCTCTAAGAGAGGATTGATTTGAATACTTCGGTATTCAAGATTTGTTTGGATATTCAAATATCCAGTATTTTTTTGGTCTTATGATCCAAGATTGGAATTGGACAAAGATCTAATGATTTATTTTGTCTTATGACAAGGATTTGTCGGAAGTTCTATTCTAGGATTTGTTATTGCCATAACGAGTAGGATTGTTTGGATTTTATATCCACAGATTTGATATAAAAATGTATTTCATTACAGAGAATGAGCTCCTCACTAAGCTTATATCTTAACTTTTATATTTTAACATTTTCAGGTTTGTACGCTGCCATTTAGGATACCATATGATCGGTTATTTTGAGAGTTGCACCGTTAGAAAGAGCTGGAGTTTAGATATGGGGATTTTGTTATTGTTACAGTGAGGATTTTACTACACTCATACATTGTATATATTGATTTATAGTGGTTCAACTTGATAACTATAATAGTTTATCATAGCATCATATGTTCTCTTATTTATGACTCTGATGTTAATTATGTTATGGTACAAAGAATAGGATTGTGTTCATTATGTCCATTGTGCATGATAATATTGATAAATGAATTATATTTCAAATGGGCTGAAGATTATGATTTAATTATTATTAAAAGCAAATGATTAGGATGGATTTAGGTTTGGGGTGTGATAACTAGTAGTATCAAAGCATCTGGATTGTAAGTTTTGAACCTGTGTGACGGTTAAATGGCAGTTATTGGTTTGCTTTGATATTGTTGAATTGTTTATGTACTAACCAATAATTTAGTATTATAAATATTTATGTTGGTTGTTAGAACTTTGTTTTATTACATATGATTATATATGGAACCTGGGGATGGACAACATAGAGAATATGGAGTAACTTCTCATACAGACGAGGATACTGAAATAGAGCAGAGTGTTGCAGGAAGGGCTAGAGAGCATGATCAAACTACATAGATTCAAATCATGTCATAAGAAATGATGAGGATGGAAGAACAATAGGAAATAAATATAGTATTAATGGCAGAACAACATACTAGATATCTGGAATCAAAGACTATAGGTAGAATTGAGAAAGAGGCGAGGAAGGAAATTAAAGATACCATACATGAAAAGTTTTTGAAGTTGAATCCTCCAAAATATTTAGGATAACTTAAACCTACAGAAGCTGAGATGTGGGTTAGAGACCTAGAGACTATTTTTGTAGTAATGAAAGTTCTAGATAACCAGAAGAAAATTTAGTTGTGTTTAGGCTAAAAGGAGAGGCAAAATACTAGTTGGAATCCATCAACCATTTGGTGTCCAAGATGGAAGGTACTGATGTTATTACTTGGATTGAATTTATTAAAGCTTTGTATGTTAAGTTTTTTCCTTATATTTATTGGAGGGAGAAGATAAGGGATTTATAAATTTGACCCAAGGAAAAATGTTTGTGAGGCAGTATGAGGCTAAATTTACGTCTTTGTCTAGATTTGCAACTAAGTATATGGAGGATGAATAAGAGAAATGTAGTAAGTTCCAAGAGGGACTGATTTAGCCCATTCAAAATAGAGAGTCCACTTATGAGTTATAATATTATTCTTCTATCATGAATAAATCCATGATAGAAGAAAGGAAAATGAATCAAGGGGTGGCGAGTAGAGAGAATTTTAAGAAAATTATATTCGATTCATCTCTGTGGAACCTCATAAATTTCATAAAGGTTGTGGAGATAGTGGTAAATGTCAGGGGAGATTTGGTAGAGATACCAAGGGTGGAGGATCTTCTAGTCTAGGTAGGAGGTTGAGAAGAGGTGAGGCTTCAGTGGGAGTTGTTACATATTTTTTTGTAAAGAGGAAGGGCATTATGAATCTGATTTTCCTAATCTTAAAGGAGTGGAATGATACTATTGTCACCAAGTGGGGCATGTTAAGAAGAATTATCCGCACTTGGCAGAGACTTCAGTAGCACCAAGTGAAGTAGCAAGTAGAGTGTTACCTCCAGGCAGTGAAGTGAAAAGTATGGGCAGAGGACAAGCTAGTGGTTCCAGGCTCAGTGGACAAGTCCTTATGATGAAAAGGGCTCAAGTTACTTTAGATACGGTGACAGGTACACTTTCTGTTACTGATAGAAGTGCTTATGTTTTGGTTGATCCCGATACCACACATTCTTTTGTGTCATATGCTTTTGCTATATATCTAAGTAGACCATGTACTCATTTAAATGTGGGTTGGGGTATTTATATACCTATGGGGGATATGGTTATTTTTAAATATGTTTTTCGTGGTTCTGTTTTAACTGTGGGGTTTAGAGATACAATTATATACTTACTTCCATTGGATATATCTAATTTTGACATAATTCTGGGAATGGATTAGTTATCTAAATACCATGCATCTATGGATTATTTTCGTAAACAAGTTGTTTTTAATAAACTTGGTGAGCCCGAATTTAAATTTGTGGGTGAAAGGAAATTGTTCCTAGATGCATTATTTCTACTATTCAGACGAGGAAATTATTGATTAAGGGTTGTGAGGGTTTTATTTCATATGTTCTTGACACTAAGAAGGGGGCCTTACAATTATTTAATGTTCTTACTATACGAAATTTTCCAGAGGTGTTGCCTAGTGAGTTGCCTGGGGTACCTCCAGAGAGGGAAGTTAAATTTAGTATTGAATTAGCACTGGGGACAATTCCTATTTTGATGGCATTGTATAGAACGGCACCTGTTGACTTGAAAGAACTCAAGATTCAGTTGCATAATTTACTTGATAGGGGATTCATACAGCCTATTGTATCTCCATAGGATGCACCAGTATTATTTGTGAAAAAGAAAGATGGTACTATGCATTTTTGTATTGATTATTGGCATTCGAATAAAGTTACAATTAAGAACAACTACCTTTTTGCCTCGTATAGATGATTTATTTGATCAGTTTCAAGGTGCTAAAGTATTTTCAAAAATAGACTTGCGATCAGGTTATCATCAGTTGAGGGTGAAGGAGAGTCATATTTCTAAAACTACTTTTTTTTCATGGTAAGCTCATTTGGAATTTCTTGTGATGCCTTTTGGAGTGACGAATGCTCCAGCTTTATTAATGGATCTTATGAATCAGGTAATGGATACTTTTATTGATTCATTTGTGATAGTGTTTACTGATGATTTTCTGATTTATTCACGTGATATGGTTGAACATGAAAAGCATCTCAGAACTATTTTGAATGTGTTGAAAGATAAGCAGTTGTATGCTAAGTTTATCAAATATGAATTTTGGTTATCACAAGTTGTATTTTTAGTCCATGTTTTTTCTGGGGATGCTATATGCATTGATCCCAAAGAAAGTAGAAGTTATTGTAAAATGGGAGATGCCCAATAATGTGACTGAGGTAAGGAGTTTTCTGGGTTTGGCTGGGTATTATAGGAGGTTTATAAAGGGATTTTCTTTGATTGCTTTTCCAATGACTAAATTAACAAGGCAAGATGTTAAGTTTGAATGGAATTCTGGTTGTGAAAATAGTTTTGAAGAATTGAAAAGGAGGTTGGTAACTTCACTTGTTATTACTATTCCACATGGTGGAGATGGTTTTGTTATTTATATCGATGGTTCACATCATGGGTTGGGTTGGGTTTTTATGCAGTATGGTGAGGTTATTACTTATGCTTCTATGCTATAGCGTACACATGAACGTAATTATCCTACGCATGATTTATAACTTACTGCTATTATATTTTCTTTTAAATTGTGGCGTCATTATTTATATTGTGAATTATGTGAAATTTTTACTAACCATCAAAGTCTTAAGTTTTTATTTTGCTCAGAAGGAGTTGAATTTGAGGCAGAGACGGTGGATGGAGTTAATTAAATATTATGATTTTATAATTCACTACCATCCAAGGAAGGCGAATGTAGTTACAGATACTCTGAGTAGAAAGGCTTCGAGCGGGCTATCTTGTATTCGATGTTCTAGAGTTTATCACATTATGGATTTGAGATTGATGGAAGTGAAATTACAGCTAGCAGATGGGGACATTTTCTTTGCTCATATGAATGTCAAGCCTTTGTTAGCTACCCGTATTCGAGTCTTGCAAAGTCAGGATCCATTTCTTGAGAAGAAACGACAAGATGTCAGAGATGGTAAGTTTGATGATTTTTATATTATTAATGATGCAAATTTTTTGTATAAGTAACGATAATGGCTGCCTAATGTGGATGGATTGAAAGCAAATATTGTGGATGAGGCTCATAATTCCATTTATACTATATGCATCCTGGTAGTACTAAAACGTATAGGAATTTGAAAGATTATTATTGGTGGAATAATATGAAGAGATAAATAACCAATTTTGATTCTAGATGCCTTATATATCAGCAAGTAAAAGTGGATCATCAAAAACCTGCGGGTTTTCTTCAATCATTGCCAATACCGTAATGGAAATGGGATCATGTAACGATAGATTTTGTGGTTGGGCTTCCTCGATCTCAAAAGGGGTCAAATTCGATCTGGGTAGTGGTATATAGGTTAACCAAGTCTGCTTATTTTTTAGCACTCAATACTGCATATACAGTTGATAAGTATGCTAGATTATATGTTAATGAAGTTATTCAATTGCATGGAGCACCTGTATCTATTATTTCATATAGGAACCCTACTTTTACATCCAAATTTTGGGATAATTTGCAGTATGCCATAGGTATTAACTTAAATTTTAGTACAACTTTTCATCCTAGGACAGATGGGCAGTCTGAGAGGACAATTCGGATTTTGGAAGATATGCTTAGAGCTTGTGTGGTTGATTTCGAAGGAAATTAGAGTGAATATTTTCTTTTGATAGATTTTACATATAATAATAGTTTTCAGACTACTATTGGTATGGATCCATATGAAGCATTGTATGGTAGATGGTGTCGTACACCAGTATATTGGGGTGAAGTTGGAGAAAGTAAGATATAGGGTCCAGAGTTGATTGAAGTCACCACTAAAAAGGTGAAGATTATTCAAGATAGAATGAGAACAACCCAAAATCAGACAGAACAGTTATGCACATAATAAGCGAAAATATTTGGAATTCCAGAAAGGGGATAATGTGTTTCTTCGAATATCACCATGGAAAGAAGTTACGAGGTTTGGAGAGAAAGGGAAGTTAAGTCCACTCTACATTAGACCTTAGAAAATTCTTTAAAAAGTCGAGAATGTTACATACAAGTTAGCATTGCCACCGGAGTTACCCCGATTACATGATATTTTCCATGTTTCAATATTGAGAAAGTATGTAGCAGATCCTTCAGATGTATTGGTGGAGCAACCTATTGAGTTAAAGGAAGACTTGAGCAATGTGGAAGAACCACTTGCTATTATGGATAGGAAGGAACAAGTATTGAGATCCAAAATAGTCCCACTTAGGATAGTTATGTGGAGAAGGCATTCCATGAAAGAAGATAGATATGAGAGCAAGGATAGTATGAAGCTATGTTATTCATATTTGTTTGACTCGATCAACCAAGGTATGTCAATTTCTGGGATGAAATTTCCTAACGGGGGGAGAGTTGTGATAACCCAGATATAATTATGATAAATTATGTTTCAATCATGCTTACCTCATGTGATATGGATAATGTGTTATAAATATATATAATGTTAGGTTATTATATTTAGTCTAATCCTACCTTCAAAAATCATGAAATGTCAAATTGGTTACAAACATGGAATTTTGAAGTTTTCGATAGGAATGTTCATGTTGGAGATTAGTTTTGCCCCTTATAATGTAACAATTGACTCAAGGTAAAAACTATATAATTTTATATATATGAATTAGAATTGAAACACAATAAACGGTGTGTTAAACTGAGATTCGAGCAAGAAGTTATACCGAAATTACGAAACAAGGGCAATTATGTTCGTCCTTTAAGTGGTATTTTGTGTTATTAGCACACCGTGTGTTATGTTTTGATTAGTTGGAAAGGGAGGTTGATTTGGACGACTTAAATACCTTAGAATTACCTCCTTCGATAAATTCAATTTTGGAGAGTTTTAGCTTGAGGAAAGAGAATCGTGAAGTTTAAGAAGAAGAAAGTGAGGAGAAAAATTGAGAAAAATCCATAAAAAATTACGTAAGAATCCCTAAGGTAATTCAATCCATAAATATTGTTATTTTTCTTGTATTACTAATTGAAATGATAGAAATCATCAATTTTTTATTAAAATTTTATTCCTTAGTGTATATGCATGGATAGATACACGTTGAAAGTAAGTTGAATGTATAAACCCTTTATATTGCCTTGTTTAGAAACCTTGTGTATTCAAACTTATGTATCATTTTGTATACTTACTGGAATTGAGTAATTCTAGTTGAAAATTGAAATAGACTCATATATGCAACGAATGTTTAAAAATTAGAATTCAACTTCTTATGGTTAGACCTTGGTGATGTTTTGAAGTTGATACATAGTTGTTGTCTTTAGGGTTTATGCTTACATAACCTGAGTTTACTGTGATATTTGGTATCATAAATGAAATCTAAAAATTATGAAACTTTAATTTTGTATTATTTAGTATGTTTGTGAAAACTGGATGGAAAATCATAGAAAGTTATGACGTAGAAAAATTATGAAAATTCTTGGAAGTTGATAGTATACTAGAGGAGCTTATATGGCAGATTTACTATGTTACGAAGAAATGGGCATATCTTGCTCTATAAAACTTGAAATGATGCGGAGTCTTTTGTATTAGAAACCTAATATGATTGTTTATAATTACCAATAAGAAATGAAAGCATGTTTGGTATATGATTTGGATATATTAAATATCTTGATATGAATTTAGATGGAACTTCATTTATGATAAATGATTTGAATGGGATCATGTGATGCTTATGAATTCGATTACATTTAAGTTATTCTTTAGATTGCTAATATCCTTATGATAATACTAATATTGTAAAAATGATAGGAAGGGAAGAAGCGCTAGTTGAACAAGTGCCAGACAAAGAGGAAAAGCATGTTAAGTTTCCAAGGTGAGAGTACTTATGATTGTTTCATATATAGATATGAAAATGATATGATGGATATGAATAAAGCTCTAAGAGTGGATTGGTTTGAATATTCAGGATTTTTTTGGATATTCAAATATCCAGGATTGTTTTGGTCTTATGATTCAGGATTGGAATTGGATAAAGATCCAATGATTTATTTTGTCTTATGACAAGGATTTATTGGAATTTATGTCCCAAGATTTGTTATTACCATAACGGGCGGGATTTTTTGGATTTTATATCCACATATTTAACAAAGAAATGTATTTCATTATAGAGAAGGAGTACCTCACTAAGCTTATAGCTTAACATTTATATTTTAACATTTTCATGTTTGTACACTGCTAGCTAGGATACCATATGATCGGTGATTTTGCAAACTACACCGTTTGAAAGAGCTGGGGTTTAAATATGGGGATTTTGTTATTGTCACACTGAGGATTTCACTGCACTCATCCATTGTATATATTGATTTAGTGTGGTTTAACTATATAATTGTGATAGTTAATCATAGTATTGTATGTTCGTTTAATTATGACTCTGATGTTAATTACGTTATGGTACAAAGAATAAGATTATGTTCATTATGTCCATTATGCATGAAAATATTAATAAATGTATTGTGTTTCAAATGGGCTGAAGATTATGGTTTAATTATTATTAAAAGCAAATGATTATTATGGATTTGGGTTTGGGGTGTGATGAAAACTCTTAGACACTGTCCTGTAATGTCATGAGACAAATAATGTTCTAGACACAATTAGTCAATTTTTTCCTAAGGTCAAGTTTGGGATGCATTATATTGCAATGGTTAAAAAAGAGCTTTAGGTCTAACGTATAAGGAATGATGTCAATGTCTTAATGGTTATTCGTCAAACA
This sequence comes from Sambucus nigra, assembly GCA_949130495.1. Classification (NCBI taxonomy): domain Eukaryota; kingdom Viridiplantae; phylum Streptophyta; class Magnoliopsida; order Dipsacales; family Adoxaceae; genus Sambucus; species Sambucus nigra. Next base: position 189,807,479 of record OX422214.1, on the reverse strand, counting down.
TTTGCCTCCATTGGTATAAGAAGACGCGTAGGTATCTCCTCTAAGGAGGTGGGTCTAGCATTATGATATCCCAGGTAGTAATATCCTCATCTTGACGCGTAAGGTTGACGGTTTCACGATTCAGTTTCGCTGTGGATTGACATCCTAGGCCAGGATTCACAGCCCTATAAAGAACTCCATTAACTAGTAGTGAGAAAATTTATTGTTATTTCCAGTTGTGTGTAATAAGTGGGTGTGTATTAAGTGAGACAAAGATCATAATCGACTTGAAATATTTTTTCAAATTTTGGGACAGGATGTTCAGGTTGTTCGTTTCACTCTACCTTCCTTTATATTATTTCTCGTGGTTGGAAAATTTTACTCAACGATTATCTGAGTACGAAACAGTTTTGGCTCAGTGTTGGTGCGGGTTAGACCGGTCGTAGCTTATGCATCACTGTAATTGAGATTAATTTCATATGAGCAATCATTTAGGGTTGCATGAGCAGCTTTGTGTGTGTGATTGCGCAAGTAATTGATATTGCTTACATGTATTATTTGTTGGAAAATTGGAATTTAAATGGGTATTTAAAAGCTGTCCAGATTTTTCTGGACAGATTTTTGAGCAACTTTGAGCTCAAATTTAGGTGGGACCCACACTACGAAAATTGTGGGACCATATACGAACGCGTTCACCTCCGCAAGGAGATTAACGTAGTATATTCATATGTCCAATTTCAATAAGTTATGAATGATAATTATGTCCCCAAAGTGACTCACAAAGCAATGAAAGTTAAATGAATTGGGTGTGTTTTAACTCTTGTCCCACATTGGAAGAGTAGTGGAATTTTGATGAGTTAATAACACCCCAAGTATGGACTAAGGCTTGGATGCCTTGGGGGTATCCCAACTCTTTGAAGGGGAGATGACCTAAGCTATGCACGGGTTGACTTTCGGTCAAAAGTCCACACGCGCGCGCGCGCGCGCGTCCGTCCGGCCGGCCGGCCGGCTCGGCTCGGTTCGGTTCGGGCTTGGGCTTGGGCTTATAAAAATCTCCTTCATTTTTGGGCCGAATTTATTTAACTTTCTGGGCTTTAATTATTAATTAATTACGAAATTAATTAATTAGTTGGCAGTTATTGCCAACAGTCAACAGTTAATTTCGTTTAACTGATTAACTGTTTTGACAGTTAATTTCGGTTGACTGTTCCAACAGTCAACACAAAAGCTTTAAACATTCCCCCTACAGAATTTATAACTGAAAAAAATTTCCCTCCTTCCAGAATTGCTGTCAATTTTATCCCAGAATATTTCTGTCCTTCTCCTGCATAACATATCTATACTGTTTGTTATTGAGTTGAGTAAAAGCCACAGATTTGAGTTCGTTGTAATTAATTATTGTCGTGCTACATAATTAATTGGAAAATCCGTTCTATCTTGGGAGACAATATTCATCAACCTCGGAGCACATTGGAGGGAATAAATTGTCTTAAGGAAACTGTGAGATTCACAGGGCTCGGATTATTTCTTTTATTCTTGTTTAATTTCTGCAAATTCAAGTAAGTGTTTCATTTCTGTAATTCTGTTTTAATTCTGTAATTATATTAATTTCATAATTCTGTACAAATTGTTATTTATAAATAGTAGACATAACAATCTTAAGACAATTTATAAATAGTAGACATAACAATCTTAAGACAATTTATTCCCTCCAATGTGCTCCGAGGTTGATGAATATTGTCTCCCAAGATAGAACGGATTTTCCAATTAATTATGTAGCACGACAATAATTAATTACAACGAACTCATAATTTCATAATTCTGTACAAATTGTTATTTATAAATAGTAGACATAACAATCTTAAGACAATTTATAAATAGTAGACATAACAATCTTAAGACAATTTACAAAAGTTCTACTGTTTTTAATGTACAGAATTTTTTTTATTACAGAAATTTATTTGTTGGAAATAAATCTGTTTTGACAGAATAAAATGAATTAAATTACTGCTTTATTGTAGAAATTAGTAAAACAGTTTTGTTATAGAAATTAGTTTCTATACTGTTTTTATATTCTGTTTTAGAAAATAAAATTTTATTTGCGTACTCTTGTTAAAATCTGTTTATCTAAATTTTTTTTCTTAAATTATAATTCTGTTTTGTACGGAATTCTTTTTATTATTAAAAATTAGTGTGACACAGATTTTAAAATTTTGTATTCTGTTTTGTACGGAATTCTGTTTATATTACATTTTTATTCTGAATTATTATTTGAATTCTTTTGGAATTCATTTATTGTGAATTATATTTGGAGGAAATTGGTGCACAGAATTTTGTATTCTGTTTTGATTAAAATTCTGTTTTTGTAACAGAAATGGAATCACAAAGTACGAACACTACTCCTACGAAACTGATTGTCACCAACACAAGTGTGACTGCACCCGTATCTATGCCACACGGGGAGAAACCTGAAAAGTTCATTGGGGCTGACTTCAAACGTTGGCAAGGACAAATGTACTTCTATCTCACTACCTGCCAATTGGGCAGGTTTGTATATGAAGATTGCCCCTCTATTCAAGAGGGAGATGATGCTGAAAAGGTTGCTGCTGTCGATGCTTGGAAGCACTCGGACTACCTATGCCGAAATTATATTTTGGCCTACTTGGACAAGACTTTGTACCATGTCTATTGCACTATCAAAACTTCCAAGGAATTATGGAATTCTTTGGAAAAGAAGTATAAAACTGAAGATGCTGGGATGAAGAAATTTATCGTTGGGCGTTTTCTGGACTTCAAAATGGTTGATTCTAAATCTGTGATCTCGCAAGTGCAAGAATTCCAAGTGATCCTCCACGACATTCATGCTGAAGGAATGTCAATCAGTGAAACTTTCCAAGTTGCTGCAATTGTTGAAAAGTTGCCACCTTCTTGGACTTTGTTCAAAAACTATCTCAAGCACAAGCGTAAGGAGATGAATGTGGAGGAGTTGGTGGTCCGGCTAAGAATCGAAGAAGACAACCGTGAATCTCAAAAGAAAAGTGGGAAGAATCCGATGGAAACAAAGGTCCATGTCGTTGAAGGTCCTAAAAAGAACAAACGAAAATATGATGGGGAAGGCACTTCTAAACATAACAAGAAAAAGTTCAAAGGCAAATGCTACAATTGTGGTAAACCGGGACACCGCTCAAGTGAGTGTCGTAAGCCTAAGAAGCAAAATAAAAATAACTCTCAAGCAAATGTGACTGAGGGTGATCATATCACCAATGATTTGGCGGATATGAATCTTTCTGCCGTTGTCTCTGAATGCAACTTGGTTGGAAATACCAAGGAATGGTGGGTGGACACTGGAGCCACACGACACATTTGTGCAAACAAATGGATGTTCTCCACCTATAAGCCTTTGGAAAATGAGGAGAACCTTTTTATGGGAAATTCTTCCACTTCTAAGGTGGTGGGACAAGGAAAGATTGCTTTGAAAATGACTTCTGGAAAAGAACTTACTCTTAACAATGTTCTTCACGTGCCTGACATCCGAAAGAATCTGATTTCTGGATCTCTCCTTACTAAGAATGGTTTCAAGCTTGTGTTTGTGTCGGATCGCTTTGTGTTGTCTAAAAATGACATGTATGTAGGAAAGGGCTACCTAAATGAGGGGCTCTTTAAACTGAATGTTCTTACTGTAACCCCTAAAACATCTGTTTCAATAAATGAAGTTGCTAGTTCTTCTTATTTGATTGAGTCATCTAATATTTGGCATGCTAGATTGGGACATGTTAATTTTGATACATTGCGTAGATTAATTAACTTGGAATTTTTGCCAAAATTCAATATTGATAAAAATCATAAATGTGAAATTTGTGTAGAATCTAAATTAGCTAGATTACCTTTCCATTCTATTGAAAGGATAACTGAACCTTTAGATTTAATTCACACCGATATTTGTGATTTAAAATTTGTTCAAACTAGAGGTGGAAAAAAGTATTTTATTACTTTTATTGACGATTGCACAAAATATTGCTATGTATATTTGTTACATAGTAAAGATGAGGCTATTAATGCATTTAAACAATATAAGAATAAAGTTGAGAATCAATTAAGCAAAACGATAAAGGCTATTAGAAGTGATAGAGGAGGTGAATATGAATATCCATTTGAGGAATTTTGTTCTGAAAATGGGATCATTCATCAAACAACCGCTCCTTATTCTCCTCAATCGAATGGTGTTGCTGAACGCAAAAACCGTACTTTGAAAGAAATGATGAACTCAATGTTATTAAGTTCAGGAGCTCCACAAAATTTGTGGGGGGAAGCCTTACTTTCTGCTAATTACATTCTCAATAAAGTACCTCACAAAAAGACTCACAAGACACCTTATGAATTATGGAAAGGTCGAAAACCTTCCTATAAATATTTACGAGTGTGGGGGTGCTTAGCCAAAGTGATGGTTCCTAAACCTAAAAAGGTAAGAATAGGGCCAAAAACCGTGGATTGTGTATTCATCGGTTATGCTACTAATAGCAGTGCATATCGATTTCTAGTTTGTAAATCTGAGATTTCGGACATTCATGTAAATACGGTTATTGAATCGAGGGATGCTTCATTTTTTGAAAATGAATTCCCGTATAACATGACCCGAGAATCTGGTCCTTCTAAAAGGACAAATCAAGCTACTACAAGTGGTACTCATCAACCTATTGAATCAATAGAGGATGAACCAAGACGTAGTAAAAGAGCAAAAACCTCGACTTCTTTCGGTCCGGATTTTCTAACATATTTGTTAGAAAATGAACCTCAATCGTATAAAGAAGCTATATCCTTACCCGATGCTTCCAATTGGAAAGAAGCAATTAATAGTGAAATTGAATCCATATTACAAAATCATACATGGGAACTAGTGGATCTTCCACCAGGTTCAAAACCGTTAGGTTATAAATGGATCTTCAAAAAGAAATTGAAGGCCGATGGATCAATTGATAAATATAAAGCTAGACTTGTAGCTAAAGGCTATAGGCAAAAGGAAGGGTTGGATTACTTCGACACATATTCACCGGTAACAAGAATAACGTCCATTCGGATGTTAATAGCAATAGCTGCTATTAATGGACTTGAAATACATCAAATGGATGTAAAAACTGCATTCTTAAACGGTGAACTAGACGAGGAAATTTATATGGAGCAACCTGAAGGGTTCAAAGCTCCCGGACAAGAAGGAAAAGTATGTAAGCTTGTTAAATCACTATATGGATTAAAACAAGCACCTAAACAATGGCATGAAAAATTTGATAATGCAATGTTATCAAATGGTTTCAAAATTAATGAATGCGATAAATGTGTTTACTTTAAATACATTCATAATGGATATGTCATTGTATGCCTCTATGTTGATGATATGCTTATCATGGGTAGTAACTTGGAAATTGTCAAAACTACAAAACAAATGTTGAGTAGTAGATTTGACATGAAAGATATGGGAATCGCCGATGTTATATTAGGAATTAAAATTTCTAGAACATCGGATGGACTTATATTATCTCAATCTCATTACATTGAGAAAGTTCTTGAAAAATTCAAGAAGTATGATATTAGTCCTACCAAGACACCTGTAGATGTAAATTTACATCTAGCAAGAAATAATGGTGAAAGCATATCTCAACTAGAATATTCTCGTATTATCGGCAGTTTAATGTATGTCATGAACTGTACGCGACCGGACATAGCATACTCAATAAGTAAGCTAAGTCGATTTACGAGTAATCCAGGAAGAGATCACTGGAAAGCAATATTGAGAGTTTTGGGTTATTTAAAATATACTCAAAACTATGGATTGCATTACTCAAAATATCCAGCTGTTCTTGAAGGACATTGCGATGCAAATTGGATATCTGATACAAAAGACTCTAAGTCTACGAGTGGGTATGTGTTTACCCTCGGAGGTGCAGCCGTATCTTGGAAATCCTCAAAACAAACGTGCATTGCTAGATCAACAATGGAATCTGAATTCATTGCACTAGACAAAGCTGGAGAAGAAGCTGAATGGCTTCGAAATTTCTTAGAGGATGTTCCAAATTGGTCTAAACCTGTGCCCGCAATATGTATACATTGTGATAGCCAATCAGCGATTGGAAGAGCACAAAATCACATGTATAACGGAAAGTCACGACATATTCGTCGTAGACACAATACCGTTAGACAACTTCTCTCAAACGGAATTATCACAATTGACTATGTAAAGTCAAAAGATAATATATCGGATCCACTAACGAAAGGTTTAAACCGAGAGCAAGTTGAAAGATCATCGAGAGGAATGGGTCTAAAGCCTATAAATAAATAAGAATCAATATAGTGGCAACCCAACCTAGCTGACTGGAGATCCCAAGATCTAGGTTCAATGGGCAAACCGAACTACATTGTATTCAGTAAGCACTGGAGGATATTTAATCCTATCCATTCCAAAGATGAGACAGTGCATATCTGCCGCGAAATTAGGATAAGTTATGCTTTTAATGACATCTATATCTTAGTACGTCTAAGTGGGGTATTGCAGAATACTCTTTATGGAAGTCACCTACGTGAGTAAGAAGGGGGCCACTTCTATGAGAATAATGAAAGGCATATTCTCTAAAATACTTGCGGAACCAAGTGGTGTTCACGGCCAAAATGAACACAAACGTGAGAACCAACTGTGTTGAAGAATTGTTGTGTGAATACTGTTGTCTAGGTTTACAAAAACGGTTGACGGTTCAAGGACGTGAAGTCTACTGATTAACCAAGTAAATCCGATAGTATATCACTAAGGAAAGTTCAATGCCACTAGGCTACTTCTCCCGATGCAATAAGTCTTCAGTTTTACTCAACTTGTGTCTGCATCTGCATTAGCATCTGTTTTGTTTTATTTATAGCGATATATCATTCATGTGGGGGATTGTTGGAAAATTGGAATTTAAATGGGTATTTAAAAGCTGTCCAGATTTTTCTGGACAGATTTTTGAGCAACTTTGAGCTCAAATTTAGGTGGGACCCACACTACGAAAATTGTGGGACCATATACGAACGCGTTCACCTCCGCAAGGAGATTAACGTAGTATATTCATATGTCCAATTTCAATAAGTTATGAATGATAATTATGTCCCCAAAGTGACTCACAAAGCAATGAAAGTTAAATGAATTGGGTGTGTTTTAACTCTTGTCCCACATTGGAAGAGTAGTGGAATTTTGATGAGTTAATAACACCCCAAGTATGGACTAAGGCTTGGATGCCTTGGGGGTATCCCAACTCTTTGAAGGGGAGATGACCTAAGCTATGCACGGGTTGACTTTCGGTCAAAAGTCCACACGCGCGCGCGCGCGCGTCCGTCCGGCCGGCCGGCCGGCTCGGCTCGGCTCGGCTCGGCTCGGCTCGGCTCGGCTCGGCTCGGGCTTGGGCTTGGGCTTGGGCTTGGGCTTATAAAAATCTCCTTCATTTTTGGGCCGAATTTATTTAACTTTCTGGGCTTTAATTATTAATTAATTACGAAATTAATTAATTAGTTGGCAGTTATTGCCAACAGTCAACAGTTAATTTCGTTTAACTGATTAACTGTTTTGACAGTTAATTTCGGTTGACTGTTCCAACAGTCAACACAAAAGTTATAAATTAAACATTCCCCCTACAGAATTTATAACTGAAAAAAATTTCCCTCCTTCCAGAATTGCTGTCAATTTTATCCCAGAATATTTCTGTCCTTCTCCTGCATAACATATCTATACTGTTTGTTATTGAGTTGAGTAAAAGCCACAGATTTGAGTTCGTTGTAATTAATTATTGTCGTGCTACATAATTAATTGGAAAATCCGTTCTATCTTGGGAGACAATATTCATCAACCTCGGAGCACATTGGAGGGAATAAATTGTCTTAAGGAAACTGTGAGATTCACAGGGCTCGGATTATTTCTTTTATTCTTGTTTAATTTCTGCAAATTCAAGTAAGTGATTCATTTCTGTAATTCTGTTTTAATTCTGTAATTATATTAATTTCATAATTCTGTACAAATTGTTATTTATAAATAGTAGACATAACAATCTTAAGACAATTTATAAATAGTAGACATAACAATTCTGTCCAGATTGTTTTAGGCCTAATGGTCCATTTCATGGGACCTAGTAGGGCATAGCATACGACTAAAATCATTAGAACATGGATTATAGTTTGAAGGCTAATTCAGGAATATCAAAAAAAGGATTTTGACTTAAGGGGAAAAAATCATGGTCATCATATTGGAGTTTGGCTTCGCTTGACTATTCATTTTAAAGAACTGTCATGAGTGACATAGTTGGATGTTATGTGTGTTTCATACATTGGTATAATGTCTATATGCATATTTTATCGACTATTAAGACTAGGGAGAGACTTGGTATGCGTGAACTTGTGTATGAAACAAAATGGTCATGTAAATGACCAAGTTTTAGGAATTGTGTAGTGTTTCGAAATACTAGATAGTGTACTAGAAGGGTAATATGTGACAAATGTCAGAACCTACAAGACTTTGGGGTAGTCGTGGCGTCGAGCTGCATGACCACGTTTTGTATAAGAATTTAAAGGATTTTGTTGAATAGTAAAAATATAACATGGATATGAGGTTAGAAGTCAATCGTATATCGGTGCTTTAACATAGGTGACTCCACGGGAATGTTCAAGGTACTAATATGTGTGACGGGTTATAATTTGAGTTTTAGGCTAGCGGTGTTCCTTAGGGTTATGCCAATAGCAGTTGCCTCCGTTAACTGCAGAAGCCTTAAGAAATTCGTACATCGCTCTTCAAGGAGTAAAGTAAAGCACTAAAGGGCGTTCCAGTTTTGGCAAAAGAGGATGATGACTCTTATGGGTGATACCCGAGAAGTGAAAAATGAAAAGGTTGTAATATTTACATGGGCATTGTGTTAATTTGTGATTACGTATGGTCTAGAGGAGACAAATGTGATAATATAGTGATGAATTAGAGACATCAATGGTTATAGTAACCCGATTTTTTGATAATGGAAGTATAATTAAGAATGAGCTAAGGATTTCAAAAGTTTTGTTGAGGTAAAAATATGATAACTTTACAAAATAAATAAAGAGTTATTGATGAGTACATTATTTTGTAATATTAATACCCAAATTTAGGCCTTGTTAGGCCCCTTGCATCATAAATAGAATACTTTTAGAGTCATTTTTGTTAATTAAAAGAAAAATACAAATTTAAGAATAAATGAGATTAAAAGTGCAGTTTTGGAACCTCTTACTTACGTCTTACGTCTTGTATAAGGTTGTTTTTTAGTATTGACAGGTTTAAAATGCAAGTGGTGGAGTCCGGAATCAAATTAAACATGAAAAGGCCACTTACGCACCTTCAGGGGCAATATTGTAAATTCAAATGACTGGTTTTAGACTCAGACCAGACATGAAAATTGAAGGCCTTGAATCAAGGGACGTCTAGGTTCAAACGGCGTATCAATCGAAGTTTAAACGAAGAAATTATGGCCGTGCAAAGTTCGAAACTCAAAAGAAAGTCAAAAGTCATGCGTGAAGTCAAAATCATTCCCCTAATCCAAACGAACTTAAACCGAGCTCAACCCATACTCACACCTTTTGTGTGTGTGTGTGTGTGTGTGTGTGTGTGTTTAGTTTGTATTTATATATTTTTAGACTTTAATTTTAGTCATGTACATATTTTTTTAATGTTTTATTTGTGTGAGTATCATATTTATTTTATTTTTAATTTTTTTTAGAGTCTTTATTGTCACTTTGACTATTTAATTATTTTATGTAAATATTATTTAGAGTGTGTCATTTTATATGTTGTGCTTCTATTTTAGTGTTAGTCATTTTATTTGACTCATTGTACATTTTTTTATGTCATTATAAGGTTATTGTTCTAGATTTATTCTTTTAGTTTTATTAATTTATTTTTATTCTTTTTTTAGTCTCTCATTATTTTATAGGTTAAATTTATTTTTTTTTATTTTTTTTAATTTTGTAATTTTTTAATTGAGTTGTAAATAATTTGGTTAAGTTTTATTAGGTGTACAATTAGACACACACACATTATACCCATACACACTCATACACCCAAACAACTCACACACACACACACCTCACTACACCTAAACACAACTCTCACTATTCACCATCTTCCACCCACACACCCACATTCTCTCTCCAACCTCTATACCCAACAACAACCAACCTCACCTCCACTTCACAAACCCATCATCACATCCTTATACCCCACTATTCATCATCTTCTCAAACCACCCACACACTCTCTCTCACTACCCCACTACTTCAAAACCCATAAACTGAAAATCAGGATAAACACAACTCCAACTCGAAATCCGACCAGCTCCGGAAATCCCTTAATCCGGTTTAACCCAAGATTCCAAATACCTCCCACTACTTCAAAACCCACAACCTAAAAAAATCCTCTAAGAAATGAAAAGGGTCGTGGTTATAAAATAGGAGACGAGAGGAGACACAAAGGGACGAGAAAAAAGATATGGGTACCAAATTTAGTTCCAACAGAATATAAAGAGGAGACAGAAGAGAAAAATCAAGGAGTGAAACACAAACACTGTTTAATTTTGTATGCATCTTTGAGTGTTTGGGAGATTAATTTTGTGCAACTTGGGAGGAATATTGTGCATTGGAATTCAAGTCTTGGACCAGAAATTTTGTAAGTGGATTATTGTTAATGAAAATTAATATTTCATCTTGGAATATTTATTTTCCATTTATGATGTGTGAGTAATTTTATTTCTAGGTTCATCGTGATTAATTAATTTTTGCATTTTAATTTAATTCAGTATTTATTCCCAACATGTATTAATTGAAAATAAAAAATTGGTATAAAATTACACGAGGGTGTGTTTTAAGCCTCTGAACTTAATTGTTAAATCACATTTCGAGAATTTAAAGTTGTAATTTTTGATGGGTTATGCTGACATTAAATTGTTTTGATATCTCATACTTAAATACACATTAAAATTTTGAAAAGTGGTATTTTTTAGGAAATAGGGATTTAAGGTGTCTATTTAAGAGACATTAAAATATTTTGAGACGTGTATTGTTTAATTTTTCGAAATGTGCGCGACGAGAGTCGGCATTTTTTGAGTTACTAATTTGGAAAAATACGAGATTAAATTAACATGCGACTTTAATTAAAATTCATAAATGGATTCGACGACCTAGTTTTCTCCCATATTTGATATCATCATTTGTAGTCATTTATTTAATTAGTCTAATTTTAGTTTTAAAACTCAAACTATATATTTATACACTCATTTGTTTAGTTGGACAGTCGATACTTTATAAAAATTGACGAAATCTCTGTGTGTTCGATTCGTACTTACACCCGATATATTCCAATAGCCCGTGCACTTGCGATAATATTAATATTTAAAATTTAACAACATGTTTTTGGCGTCGTTGCCGGGCATTTCGGTTGATTTTAAACGTATTGAGTTTCGGACTAGTTTAAAAAAAACAATATATATACTAAAAAAACAGTAGCATTTTTTTATTAAAAAAAAATATTTAAATCGGATTTGTGTCATTTATGAGTAAATAGTGTTTTTAACACTAGTTATGTTACAAAAGTACCTAACATTTGAAGGGAAAAAATGAAATAAGAATTTTAATTTTTTTTAAATTTCCAGATTTCAAAGTTATGTAATTTGGAGCAAAAAAAATAAAAAAATTAAAATTCTATTTATTCTTATTCATTCTAGTAGAATTTTTTTGATTTGTAGAATATAAAAAAAATATCAGATTTAATGTCTTTAGTGCTTAATTAGTTGTTTTTTTACACTAGTTAAGTGATAAAAGTACCTAAAATTTAAAAAAGAAAAAAAAGGTAGCATATAATTTTATTTCCCTTATAGTGGAATATTAGTTTTCTTGTTTTATTTGTTCTTTTTCACTTGTTTATAGCGAAGTACACCGTAAGTGCATGTGTAATTATTTTTGTATTTAATAATTTTTGTGCACTTTACCCTTGGTATAGTTTTGTGTTCTTTTTCAGAAAAAAATATATAAAAAAAAAGAAGAAAAACTCCGAAAAAGCAAGCAAACGTGTGAAAGCGCTCAGGTTTCTTGTGCAATCTTGCCACACGCACAAAGTACTCTTAGAGACGACTGAAACGTAAGTTACGTTTCACTCCGATCGACGTCAAATAAAACTTCGGCCCGGCGTAAACAAGTAACCGTTTAAAGTCCACAACGGAGGTAAGTCTTGTGTGCTCCTACGTGAAACTATTTTTGCAAATTTCCATAAGCATGTTGCATGATGCTAGGGAAATCAAGTGTTCGTGTAGGGACACTGTCGTTGATTTTGTCTCCCGCTCTACATGCAAAAACCTAAACTACAACTACACTTGACAAGCAAGCACAGCGGTAAGTCGGGTATCGTAGAATCCACAGGGAGTGAATGAATTTTAGATTTTAATTGGTTTAAAACTTCAAGAATAAAAGTGTAAAATAAATAAAAGAAAAGGTGATGTGTGGTTATGGTGGAAAAAGAAAAGAATAAGTTACGTTACACAAAAGTAAAGCGAGGATCGGGATTGCATCCTACCAAACAGATCAAAACAACTACTAATCGAGATTTCGGCTCGAAAGCAATTTAATCGAGCATTTTCAATTAAGCATAAACATCACACAATAAGGAATTCAATTCAAAGTTGCGAGATTAAACATTTAATGGAAAATGGTCACACGCGGATTAAATTCGAAATATCGCTATAAACACTAAAGTTCCGTGACAAAGAAAGTTAAACGTGTAATAATCCGACTTTAATACGCGAGGTTTCAATTAAATGCAATTTTACACGAAACCTTAACTTTCGAGGTCCAAATATGTAATTGGCAGAACGAAATCCCGACCCTATTTATCTAAGGGTACATCATGAACTAAAGTAATTTATACTAATTAAACTAGGAAAGTAAGAAATAAAGCAAGTAAACTAATTAATAAAGCATGTAAATTAACTACAAAGCAAGAATAAAGGAAATACACACTATATTAATGGAGAGGGAAGATGAAAGTACCAATTACAAATCCAAATGGGTGTCAAACCAAGAGAGGAAGAAGAAGAGCTCTCAAATCCCCCCAAACCCTAAGCTAAACTAAAGAAAACAGAGTTCTTTTGTTTTTACATCAAAATTCCTTTATATAGTAAAAGGAATTAAATTAGAAAAGAAAAGAAGAAAGAAAATAAAAGGCCAAAATATCAGCAGAAAACAGGAGATCGATCGATCGATGCTCAGAAATCCAGCCCACTGTCTCTCACGATTTGGCAAAATAAGAAGGATCGATCGATTGACCCCTTTGGTCGATCGATCGATCAAGCAGGTATGAGCCTCCTGATTGCTGTTTTGGGATGTTTGCCTTTCTCGTCCGCTGAAATCGCCGTAACTTCTTCATTCTGAATCGGATTCGCGCACTGTTTGCGGCCACGCGAAGCTTGCGAGGAGGGCTACAACTTCCGTGAAGATGATGGTCCAGGTGCCCAAAATATGAATTGAATAAAATTCCCTTGAATGTGCGAACGCGTACGGAAATTGAGCGAAATGCATCCGAACTTCACACTTAGCATCCAAATACCTATAAAAGCTCAATTAACCCTTGCAAAATATGTTAATGTATAAATTCGAGGTTGTCTGGTTAACGAGCATAAATATTTAGAATAAGATACCCAAGGGGGCTAAAATGCGTAGGTTCGAGGAATGAAATACGCAATATTTGCGTTGTATCACACCCCAGAACGTACACATTGCTAGTCCTTAGTAATGAAATAGGATGCAATAAGAACTACAAGAAAACCAAAAATAGGATAAGTACAAAAGTATGGTATAAAAGGAAAATGCCACTTTCGCGGGTGATTCGATTGCATTTAGCGTATGCAATAAGCCGCTAAACCCCTAGGTTACCCTAGTTGACGAGTGTCGTCTCGTGAGGGTTTTCAGGGTTGAAACCCACAAACATCACATGGTTTCCTCAAAATATGCCCAACCCAACATGCGACAAACTCAACAATAATGAAAAAGATTTCAAACATGTTATTAGCATATTGAACGAATTCAAGCAAAAGTCCGTTGTTATTAACAGGTTGAATGCACCTTAAAGAATTGAAACTTTAAAAGTGGGAGGGGGGAGAGCACATGCATAGTATGATTTAGCAAAAACTTAAATAAGCCGGATAATTAACATTAAAGCATGCATATATTCAATCCTCATGGGCATTACACTCATCAAATGAATTCACTTGAAACAGGGAGGTAACACACGGGACATGCGGTCATAAGGAGTAAATGCAAATGGAAATTAGGCCGCACATATGTCACAAATGAAGAACGCTATATATAAATTGAAAAACTGTAATCTCAATGAAAGATACCGCACATTAAAGGAGGCGAAATGTATTTTCACAGATTCTCAAAACTATTATGACTTTTGAATTACATCAACCTAAGATCACATAGGAATTGTATAGGGTTATAATGTAGGTTAGGCTAGGGTACGAAATGAAGGAATGTATGTACGGATTCAAAGTGTTCGAAATGAAAACTTGGGATAATGGAAAAATAAGTTCCAAAAAGGCATTAGATATATAATCGGGGAGAGTAATCAAAGCTTATTGAACTATATACACAATATTTACAACTTTCTCTTTCTTTTCTTTTCTTCTTTTTCTCATGTTTTCTTTTCTTTTCTTTTGCTTTTTGCTTTTTCTTTTCTTTTTCACTACTTTCTTTCTTCACTCACTCTCAGATGCACAAATTGCAACCACGCTACACAACATCATTCAATCCCAAGAAACATTCCAAACAAAGGTATGTAAGGTAATATGTATGATGTATAACTCCAATTTGGATTTGGTTATGGGATTTTGGGTTATGAAAAGAAAGGCTATATTTAGGCTCAAAGGGGTTGACTAGGGAAACATATAAGGTGAGGTATGTAAGGCTATATTTTAGGAGATGATCTAGCAACTCGTGCCCTAAAGGATTACCTGTATCCCAATAAGACGAGCCAACCATCATGCATACTTCTTCCCCCGCATAATGAAAATAATTTTGAGTTCAAGTCGGGAATAATTCGTTTACTTCCCATCTTTCGAGGCACGGAAAAGGAGGACCCATACCTCCACGTGCGTGAGTTTGAAGAATTTTTTGGAACGGCTAGGTTACAATAACTCACCGATGAGATTGTTAAAATAAAACTGTTTCCATTTTCTTTGAAGGACAAAGCTAAAAGTTGGTTACTCTCACTAAAACCAAATTCCATCACCACATGGAATCAGTTGAGTGTTGAATATTTGCAAAAGTTTTTCCCTAACCAAAGGACATCGGCAATATGTCACACCATCAATACTTTCAATCAAAAAGAGGGAGAGGATTTATGGATGTACTTGGAAAGATTCAAGGATTTGACCCTGCAATGTCCTCACCATGGAATCGAATTGGGTCATCAAATCCAGATTATGTATGAGGTTTTCGATTATACTACTCGGTCTATGATTGAACTAATGAGTGGTGGATATTTCATAGAGAAGAGTGAGACTGATACATGGTCATTTTTAGAATCCATTGTTCAAAAGTCCCAACGATGGGCACCCCATTGGGTACATAGGGCCAACACAATTAAGGAGGGTATTGCTCATCAAGAAGAACAAGGATTTGAACTGAATGCCAAAGTGGCTACATTAGCCCAACATTTAGAAGCCTTAAAAATGATCAAGGAGGGTAATCGAGCGGCACCTGCCGCCGTGCAACATGTAGGGTCACCTATGTGCTTGCTTTGCGATAGTTTCGACCACCTCGTCGAAAGTTATCCCACCCTTTCGAACCACAAAGCTATAACTGAGCAGGCTAACGCCCTCTATCAAAACAGGCCCAAATACCACCCATTTTCCACAACTTACAATCTAGGTTGGAAAGATCACCCTAACTTTTCATGGTCTAAAGGTCAATACCAGGGTAGTGGAGGTCAATCTTCATGTAAGCCACCCCTGGGTTTGCAAAAGAACGCCCTCGCACCGTCGCTTCCTTCACCCCAAAAGATTTATTCTTTAGAAGAAACGGTGAATTTACTTGCCCAAAGTACCCTGCAGTTCCAACAGACCACGCAAAGTGTCCTCCAATCTACACAAAAAAACTTGCATGCCAACACACAATCGATTGCCAAATTAGAGGTACAAGTGATTCAACTGGCCAATGTTTTGAGCGGGAGAAATAAAGGAATGTTCCTAAACCAACACGAGCCTAATCCTAAGGATAACATGCCTAGGGGTCAGTATGTTATCCAAGATAACACTAGCACGCCCACTACCCAAGAGCATGTTAGGGCTATCATCATGCTTAGGACAGGTAAAGAAGTTGAGAATAATGTCTCATGACCCAGCATGAGTGAATCCGAGAAAGGTAAGGAAAAGGAGGATTCACCCGTGGATCCAACTTCTTCATCACCCTCATCCTCTAAACCATCTGTTGAAACCTACGTCCCGAAAGCCCCATTTCCACAACGTTTAGTGCCACAAAAGAAAAAGGCACAAGGGGACAAAATTTTGGAAGTATTCAAGAACGTACAAATCAATATCCCATTGCTTGATTCTATACAACAAGTTCCATCATACGCTAAATTTTTGAAGGACCTTTTTACCTTCAAGAGAAGCACAAACGTTCCAAAGAAAGATTTCATCATCGAGCAAAAAAGCTCGATCATCTCATATAGGACCCCTATTAAGTATAAAGATCTCGGGACTCCAACAATCTCTATCAAAATAGGGGAACATATAATTGAGAAAGCCCTTCTGGATCTAGGAGCCAGCGTGAACCTTTTGCCTTACACGGTATACGAGAAATTAAGCTTAGGAGAATTAAGGCCAACTAGGACTACCCTATACTTGGCTAACCGGCCTGTTAAGATTCTAAGAGGTGTTGTTGAGGATGTCTTGATAAAAGTTGGAGAATTTGTCTTCCCAGGCGATTTTGTGGTTCTGGAAACCCAACATGTGCCTAATCCTAATGCACAAATTCTAGTGATTTTGGGTCATCCATTCCTTGCCACATCCGATGCCATCATTAGATGTCGTAGTGGCTAATTGAAATTATCATTTGGAAACATGACTATGGACCTTAATGTGTTCAATTTTTTCAAACAACCACCAGATGATGATGAACCCTTGGACGTCGATATGATTAACACTATCATTCAGGATATTTTTTAACATACTTATAATGACGACCTTTTAGCAGCACGCCTTGACCATCTTGGGTCTGAATTTGACATCAAAAACTCAATTGAAGATGTTAATGCCCTCCCTGACTCCGCCTCTATCTTGGAAGTGGGAGTTTGGAAATCTAAACCCGAACCTCTTTCGCTCTCTACGTCTCCAATTCCACCCTCTATTGAGAAAGCCCTCAAACTTGAGTTGAAACCATTGCCAGAATCACTCGAATATAGGTTCTTACGACCTTCTGATACCTTGCCTGTCATCATCGTGTCTGACTTGGACAAAGAACAGGAAGGTAGGTTGTTACGTGTTCTTAGTGAACACAAAGAAGCCCTTGGATGGACAATAGACGATATTAAAAGGATAAGTCCACCAGTGTGCATGAACAGGATACACTTAGAAGATAATGCTAAACACTCCCATAAAGCACAACGTAGACTTAACCCCACTCTGAAAGAAATCGTTCGAGCCGAGGTGATTAAACTGTTAGATTCGGGTATTATCTATCCCATCTCTGATAGTCAATGGGTCAGCCCCATTCAAGTTATTCCAAAGAAATACGGTGTGACGGTGGTGAAAAATGATGATGATGAGTTAGTAACCACAATAATTCAAACCGGGTGGCGTGTATGTATAGACTACAGGAAGTTGAACACCGTCTCAAGTAAGGATCAGTTTCCTCTTCCTTTCATAGACCAAATGCTTGAGAGATTAGCCGGTCATCCCTATTACTGTTTTCTTGATGGTTACTCTGGCTATAATCAAATTCCAATAACTCCTGAGGATCAAGAGAAAACAACATTCACCTATCCATTTGGTACTTTTGCCTATCGACGCATGCCCTTCGGGTTGTGCAATGCACCTGCTACCTTTCAGCGACGCATGATGAGTATCTTTTTGAACATGGTTGAAAGGTTTATCAAAGTTTTTATGGATGATTTTTCAGTGTTTGGGTCTACCTTTGATGAGTGTCTCCATAACCTCACCCTCATTTTAAAGAGGTGTAAGGGCAAGAACCTTGTACTTAACTAGGATAAATGTTACTTTATGGTTAAACAGGGCATAGTGTTAGGTCATATCATATCTGAAAAGTGTATCGAGGTTGATTAGGCTAAAATTGATCTCATTTCTAACCTCCCGCTCCCAAAAACTGTGCGTGAAATTCGATCATTCTTAGGACACGCCGATTTTTATCGAAGATGCATTAAGGATTGTAGCAAAATCTTTGCAATCTTCTTACCAAAGACGCCCCATTTGAGTTCACCGATGATTTCCTTCAAGCCTTTGAGAGGTTAAATAAGGAATTGACCTCACCACCTATTATGCGACCTCTCGACTGGAGTCATCCCTTTGAAATCATGTGTGATGCTTTTGATTATGCCTTAGGTGCGGTTCTTGGTCAGCCCCCAAACCCAATTTCAACCTTTTCCTCAATGTACAAGACAAAAATAAAAAAAGGGGGGAAAGATATTACCGTAATTAGGGACTTTTTCCAACGCACAATTCCTGTAAAATAAAAACTATGATACAACAACAATGACCCAATTTCATGTTCACTTGTGGTACACAAGGTCTTGGAGGAGAATGTACTCCACTTTTCGATCTTGCAATTTCAGATATGGCTTTAACCTTTGACCATTAACTTTGAAAATTTCACTATTTTTCGGATTCTCTATTTCAACCTCCTCATGTGGGTAGACCGTCTTAACAACAAAGGGACAAGACCATCTAGACCCTAATTTACCAGGAAAGAGATGCACTCTAGAGTTATACAAGAGAACTTTTCGAATAACTTTCGTAGGATGGATTTGTCATGGAACATTTTCATTTTCTCTTTGTACAATTTTGCATTTTCATATGAATCATTCTGAATCTCCTCTAACTCATTGAGATGGAGTTTTTGAACCTCTCCCATAACAGGTAAATCAAAATTGAAGGTCTTAATGACCCAGTAGGCTTTATGCTCTAACTCTATCGGAAGATGACAGGCTTTTCCATAGACACCAATACGGGGATATACCAAGTGGGGTTTTGTAGGCAGTGCGATAAGCCCACAGTGCATCTAGTAACCGTAAGGACCAGTCCTTTTGATTTGGATTCACTGTTTTATCAATGATTAGCTTGATTTTCCTATTGAAAATTTCTACTTGTCCACTGGTTTGCGGGTGATAAGAACATCCTACTTTATGCGTGACTGGATATTTTTTCATAATACTCTCAAATGAACGATTGCAGAAATGGGTTCATTGATCGCTGATGATGGCTCGAGCTATACCGAATCGAGAAAAAAATATTTTCTCGAATAAATTTGACTACCACATGGTGGTCATTTGTCCGCGTCGGTACATCTTCGACCCACTTAGACACATAATCAACTGTCAAAAGGATGTAAAGATTAACGTAAGAGTTTAAGAATGGACCCATGAAATCGATGCCCTAACAGTCAAAAATCTCAAAAATCAATATGGTCATTTTTTCTGTCACAACTTCTACAATAGTCATTTGAATCAAGAAAAATTATGGCCCAATAGAATCCACACTGCAAAATTTTTGCAGCGATTTTCTTCGTACTGAAATGACCTCCACATGCTTGATCATGAAAAAAAGAGATTATTCTTGGAATTTCGTGAATGGGGACACACTTGTGAATGATTTCATTGGGACAATACTTAAAGATGTATGAATCATCCCAAAAAAATGCTTGGATTCCTTAAGGAATTTGGAACGATCTTGTTTAGGCCAATGCAGGGGTATCTCACCTGTCACAAGATAGTTCACAATATCAGCAAACCAAGGAAGCTGAGAAATACGGATTAGTTTCTCATTGGGGAAGGACTCATTAAGTGGCAACAAGTCATCGGATGATTCAATAGTTAACCTAGATAGGTGATCAGCCACTACATTCTCACAACCCTTTTTATCTCGGATCTCGAGGTCAAACTCTTGCAGTAGTAAAATCCATCTAATGAGTCGAGCCTTAGAATTCTTTTTAGACAAAAGGTATCGTAAGGATGCGTGATCGATGAAAATGATAACCTTGGATCCTATTAAGTAAGTTCTAAACTTTTCTAGCGCGAAGACGATAGCAAGGAGCTCTTTCTTAGTTGTGGAATAATTCAATTGAGCATTATTAAGAGTCCTACTAGTGTAGTATACAACATGAGGAATTTTCTCATCGAGGTCATTTTTCTACGATTTGAAAAAAAATAAAAAAAATTCAAAAGATTTTCGATATAATTGAGTTTTGAAATGATTTCTTAATATAGAATTAACTCATGGATCTCTCAACTTATGAAATTTTTACACATAGACCATATAATATAATCGAAAAATGATATTGAGGATATTGTTATTAAACTTAACGAATAAATGTGGAGATTGTAACCCGACGAGATTTTTGCGTCATTCATCATTTTTCAGAAATTTAAATCAATCCAAATTTGAATAACTCAAACTTTCCTTCAGCACTTAATTCATCGATGATCTCAAAATCTTTGTTTTGCTCGATTACTGAAAAATGAAAAGTCAAAATATGAATCGTACACACTAAATGTCTTAATAAGTTGACTTGAGACACAAAAGTAACTTAACAAAATTTGAGAAATGAGATTAGGCCATCATTTTGAAAACCCAAAAATAAAAGCCTAAATTCAGCCTCTTCTACATTATCCTGTTGCAAACCCAGTTGTGCCTATAAAGAAAAATGAGCCTTTTATTGAAAACTCAAAACTCCATACCCACTTTCTATGAATATCAGGGTAAAATCAGGGTAAAAGGCCTAAAGAAGAATGTTTTCTACAACAATGTGTGAAAAAAAAAAGAGAAAAAGGAGTATGTGAATCGAAAAAGAAAAGAAAATGGAGGTTGAAAAAGTTCCTTAAATATTCAAAATACGGATAACCTCTATACTCTCAGAAAATTTTGAAACTCCAAAAAGAATCCCATTCTTTCTAACCAAAATCAAGCCAACAATACAACAGAATGAAAGTCCTAATTGATCTCAAGTGAAGTTAGTTATAGTGTGGAGAGAATGATTAGGATATATGGTTTGATTCAAGTTTTTGAAGTATTCGATTTTCCATTCACAAGATCATATTCATCCATTATAAAATGTCTGTCTTTCATGATGTATATGTGACGTTTGTTCATTGAAGTTACTCTTTTATTCCCATATACAGAGAGAAACTACCCAATTCTGAGTGTTCATTTTTTTAGTGCATCCCGTGAGAATTTGAACCAAAATGAACTTTCGTGTAAGAAACTTAACGATCAAATCTTTTGAATTGGACGGTCATATTGTCTATACACACACTCACAATAAGTTGAGATCGAAAAGTGAATTTTTACTATATTTATGAAATGTGTATTCAAGCCTTGTTTATATTACATTTGTTTCTTTTGTAAATAGAGTCAAGTTTTTGAATTTTGGGGGTATATTCACTGCAAACCCTCACGAGATAAAACTCATCCACTAGGGTAACCTAGGGGTTTAACGGCTTCATGCACATGCCAAGTGCAATCGTGATTCCTACGAGAGTGAGTTAGATTTTAGTTTTTGCTCGAGGACTAGCAAAGTTTAGGTTTGGGGGTATTTGATGAGTATATTATTTTGTAATATTTATACTCAAATCTAGGCCTTGTTAGGCCCCTTGCATCATAAATAAAATACTTTTAGAGTCATTTCTATTAATTAAAAGAAAAATACAAATTTAAGAATAAATGAGATTAAAAGTGCAGTTTTGGAACCTCTTACACACGTCTTATATTCATGACCTTGATTATTCATTGGTAATCGCTTGTACAGGGATGTTTTTTAGTATTGACAAGTTTAAAATGCAAGCGGTGGAGTCCGGAAGCAAATTGAGTATGAAAAGGTCACTTACGCACCTTCAGGGGCAATATTGTAAATTCAAATGACTGGTTTTAGACTCAGACCAGACACGAAAATTGAAGGCCTTGAATCAAGGGATGCCTAGGTTCAAACGACATATTAATCGAAGTTTAGACGAAGAAATTATGGCCGTGCAAAGTTCGAAACTGAAATAAAGTCAAAAGTCATGCCCGAAGTCAAAATCATTCCCCTAATCCAATTCAACCCTTAAACCGAGCCCAACCCATACCTACACCTTGTGTGTGTGTGTTTAGTTTGTATTCATTTATTTTTAGATTTTTATTTGAGTCATGTACATTTTTTTTATGTTTTATTTGTGTGAGTGTCATATTTATTTTATTTTTAATTTTTTTTAGATTCTTTATTGTCACTTTGACTGTTTAATTATTTTATGTAAATATTATTTAGTGCGTGTCATTTTATATGTCCTAGTGTTATTTTAGTGTTAGTTATTTTATTTGACTCATTATGCATTTTTTATGTCATTATATGTTATTGTTCTAGATTTATTCTTTTAGTCTTATTATTTTATTTTTATTCTCTTTTTTTAGTCTCTTATTATTTTATAGATTAAATTAAATTATTTTTATTTTTATTATTTTTGTAATTTTTAATTGAGTTGTAAATAATTTGACTAAGTTTTATTAGGTTTACAATTAGACACACACACACATTATTCACATACACACTCATACACCCAAACAATTCACACACACACACCTCACTACACCCAAACACAACTCTCACTATTCACCATCTTCCACCCACCCACCCAGGTTCTCTCTCCAACCTCCATGCCCAACAATAACCAACCTCACCTCTACTTCACAAACCCATCATGACATCCTTATACCCCACTATTCATCATCTTCTCAAACCACCCACCCACACACTCTCTCTCAGTACCCCACTACTTCAAAACTCATAACCCGAAAATCGGGATACCCACAACTTCAACTCGAAATCCTGTATTTTTCGGGTTCCTTATGCAGTTTTTAGTAATTTTTTTAATTTAATAAAATTTGTTACGACCCACATGACACATTTTCCATCAAAACAATTAGGGCAAATTTGAATTTAATATATTGCTGTTCTTCGATTTTAGACTTGAATACAATATTATTTAAAAATTATACTTTAATACAAAGTGTCAAAAAAATTCACTACACCAAAATGGCCAAATTGTCACCTTTCAGCCGGCCACCCTTGTCAAGGTCATTGACCGTGATAAAAAATACGCGTTTTGTGTCACGGTCATTGGCCTTGACACGACCGTGACAAGAACTTATCACGGTCAATGACCGTGACAATTCTTTAAATAATTGTCACGGTCAATGACCTTGACACGACCGTGGCAATGTTTGCAGCAAAAACCCTTTCCCCCTTCTTTTTTCCCTCCCGCCGTTCCCTCCCTCTCTCTCTCTCTCTTCCATTTATATATATGTTTGTGTGTATATATATGTGTGTATGTGTATATATATGTGCGTGTGTGTGTGCATGTGGGGGGGGTGGGGCAGGGTGGGGGTAGGGGGTGGGGCAGGGTGGGGGCAGGGTGGGGGTAGGGGGGTTAAAAATGTAAATAAATAAGTAATTTTCTATAAATTTCCAAAAATAATATCCAAAAATGTAAATGTAAATAATATCCAAAAATAATATTCAAAAATGTAAATGTAAATAATATCCAAAAATATTGGATAACAATTTATTTTCATTCAAAATAAATAAGTAATTTTCTACAAATTTCATAAAAAAATGAAGGCCGGCTTAATATGTGATTTAAGTGTGAAATAATCGCTATATACTTATACTAATGGAGAAAAAATCATATATGGCGTTGTTTTTTTACTTTATATGGTGAAATAATCACATGACTTTATATCCATCAAATAAAAGCATGAAAACTAAAAAACTACAATAAGGGTTAAAATGGCATCCGAAGTTGCTAAAAGCATGAAAAATAAAATATTTTTTAAGATTAGTGGTGAATAACTAAAGTTAAAAAAAGTATTACTTTAGTCATTAAATTACTTTTTGAATTCGGGCGATGCGCATAAATTTGTAGTAATTGTCTTATAATAAAGATCATTTAGTCTATGTTGTTGAAAAATTTGATCAAATTGGTGAGCCCTTCATATTTTAAAAATGTTATTTTTATTCCTATTTAACTTTTCTTTCTATACACCCTTAATTATATTTAAAGTTTAATAAAATAGGAGTTATAGAAAGAAAAGTGGGGTTTAAATAAAAACACTTTTTTTAAATTTTAGGTTCTGGTACATAATCTTACTTTGTCACAATTAATTTATATGCCTCAAAGTTATTTTATCACTCTTAGTTTATATTTGTGATAATACTTTATGAACAACAACTTTAGGTTGATTATTTTAGAACTTAAACTTCATGACACAAAAAATAATTCTATAGAACAGCTTAGATATCTTAACAAAATACATATCTAACATTGAATATGATTTATAAAAAGCACAAAACAATAGTAGAAATTCAATACATGAAATTAACATTGAGATTATTTTAAATAGATAGTCACTACTGTGTGTGTGTGTGTGTGTGTGTGTGTGTGTGTGTGGTGGGTGGGGGGCTATTGTGTGTGTGTGTGTGTGTGTATGTGGTGAGTGGGGGTGGTGGTGTGTGTGTGTATGTGGTGAGTGGGGGGTGTGGAGGGAGGTGGGGGTGTGTGTGTACGTGGTGAGTGGGGGGTGTGGAGGGAGGTGGGTGTGTGTGTGTGTGTGTGTGTGTATATTTGAATTAATCCATGAATTTATATTTTTGTATTTGAATTAACCCATGAATTTATTTTTGTATTTGAATTAACCCATAAATTTATTTTTGTATTTGAATTAACCCATTATATGAAACATACTTGAAATTAAATATAGTGCGCATAGATACTAGCCTTCTAGTTCTTATGCGTACGCATTCAATAGCCCTTAGACCCGTTCGAGAGTCATTACCCCTGTAATGAGATCTCTCGAATTGTCCCGTTTGGACAGTTTGAGACTGTATAATTTCTGTATAATATTCTTATTGGCTTAAAGTTGTTACTTTTGGAAGAAGTTCTGCAGTCGTATCTTAATGTTCTCTGGGTACATACTAGATTGACAAGTGTGACTGTTATTTCAATTGACCAATTGAAATAACACTCACACCTGCCAATCTACGTCGTGTACTTGGAGAACTAAGGGGATATGCTGTCGAATTTTTTTCAAATCGTAACAATGTGCATGAGCTGTTAAGTATATTACAGAAAAATGCAGTCTTGAATGGGATAGGACCACTTACCCTTTAATAGGATAATTAAATGATGGGATAATTAAATAAAACATACTATAAATCTAAGTTTTGTTTACCTTTAATAGGTGTTTAGTTGTGGTTGCTGTGATGGGATATCCGAAATACAAAGAGTGGATGGGTGAGACTAATAGAATGGGGGATGTGTTTCGCAGAGGTGCTAACGAATTTGTGAAATATGCAAAGAGATGTCGTTGATGACACTGATGAATCCGTTTGAAAGATTGATGAATTTTTTTAAAGATTACGTCAATAATACGCGATATATTGCAGGATCAATTGCAGAGGAATAAATCACCGTGGAGTCATCAATATATACTCGGGAATATATGCCTGACTCGACCAGCGTTGATGACACTGATGAATTCCTCGATGATGGTGGTAATGTGATGGGAAAACGAGTGAAATTAACGAGTTTGCAACATGAACAAGTAGCTCGTTATCTATTTGACACACATGAAGATGTCGAAGAATGGAAAAATTAAGTTTCGAATATTATAATGTTTAACATTATTTTAGATTATTTTATACATGATTAATTTTGTAATACGCAGTAAATATGAAGCCTGTGAGAACAATAAAAGATGAAAAACAATGGTACAATCAGACAGCGAATTTAGGCTATGGTTGACACAAGAGGTAATTATAATGAAAACAGTCGTTATATAACGTTACATTACACTCAAATTTTACCACTAATATAATTAATTTATCTATATTCTCAGCTCCTAAAGATGGGTGATGCGACATCAAGGCTTGCTCGTCTAGCCACTGGACCCTTGTTCGTGGCACAAGATTACAAAAAGTATTGATTGAACGGTTACATTTTCGGCGCTACAGTGTACGAGGAAAGTACAAATGTACAGAACTCGGGAATTTCATACAAGGCTCTTACTTTCTTTCGAGCGAGCGCAAACGATAAAAACCTCGTTGAAGCTGAAATGACTTACTATGGTGTAATCCAAAATATATTTGAATTGTATTATATAAGCTTCAAAGAGGTTGTATTTTACTGTGAATGGGTAAGAGTTGAGGATAAAAATGCTTGTAAAGTTGATCCTGTCACCAATTTGATCATGGTTGACTTGTCCAAGTTGAAGAGCAACGGCCACGTGAGCGATGAGCCATTTGTTTGTGCATTTCAAAAGGTTAAGCAAGTGTTTTACTCGGAGTATATCAACAACGAGCCGTGGTCAATTGTCCAACACGCGCGAAGGCATCTAAATAGTAGTGTGGATGGCTTGGCTGCTCCTACCGAATATCAATCCATTTTTTATGATAACCCAAATTTGAAACAATTTTTCAATTTGTAATAAATATTTCAATTTGTACCGAAACATCCATTTTTAATGCTTTGAATTTATCTGCACTTTATCATTTTCACTCTTGTGTAGTGTGCGTGTGTGGAGAGGAGATTAATACATAAATATTCCAACTACATCTAAGTTTTGTTTATACTAATCCATGAATATACGCTTCTTACCTTTAATAGGTGATTAGTACATAGTGATTTGGGGTGTCCTATTTGTGGAGAGGAGACTGAATCTCTTCGTCTATCCGAACACTAAGAAATGCCATAATCCTATGGAGCGATGCTCTGCAAATTCCTCCCAACCGTTATGT
Organism: Sambucus nigra; assembly: GCA_949130495.1. NCBI lineage: Eukaryota > Viridiplantae > Streptophyta > Magnoliopsida > Dipsacales > Adoxaceae > Sambucus > Sambucus nigra. The sequence goes on along the minus strand of OX422214.1, from coordinate 189,780,425 downwards.
AGCCAAACATCATCAGTTGAAGTTGTCAATTCCACTTTCCATACCCCACCACTTGGAACTTCTAGCAAAACATGGGAGAGCATTGAAAGGTGAAATTGACAACTTCAACTGTTGATTTTTGGCTACACAACGATTGGAAGGAATTTGCAACGCATAACTCCATAGGATTATGCTATTTCTTAGTGTTTAGATATGAAGAGAATTATATTTGACACGATTGTCCGGGGTACATTAGTTGGAAGGAGGTGCCATATGAGCTCAAGTTAGCTGTTTGAGTGACACTACAGGTAATGTATTTATATTTATATGTCAATTTCGATTTCGATTTCAATTACGATTTATATTTATCTATATTTGAGGGGCGGATACTAATTTTACTTTATTTCAATTCAGGGGACAGGGAGTGGCCCTAAGGGTAGGCCACATATGCTCTATACTTATGTGGCTATTCGGACGAGAAGGGAAGGATAAGGAGGTGTCCCCGAGCGTCGCGGTACAAAATCTCTTTTCCATGCAAATAGTTTGTAGATTTGAGATAATTGATGGTGATGTTGTTTCTTCTTAAATAGTTTCTATTTTGAATATATATTTGCATTATTTTTAGTTTGTTTGGATATATGATGATTGGAACAAGTACAACGTTGCTTTAACAGGTACAAATATACTGTTGGGCAGTGGAAGTGGTCATACTGCCCAGCAGATTTTTTTTAAATTCTGCCCAGAATTATCACGGTCATTGACCGTGACAATTTTTTTTAAAAGGGTCACAGCTTGGTCACGGTTTATAACCGTGACAAACGTGTCACGGTCATTGACCGCGACACGATCGTGACACAAAATGCGAGTTTTGTGTCAAGGTCAATGACCGTGACACGACCGTGATAAAAAAAGTTGTCTCGCCTCGAAATGTCACGGTCATTGACCTTGACAAGTTGGATTTGTCAAGGTCAATAACCTTGACAATTCGGCGGATTTGGTGTAGTGATCGTCAAGTTTAATGGTCACGTGTCATTATATATAAAATAATTAAAAATCCACAAAAACCAAAATAAAAACCATGAAAAAAACATTATAGGTAAAAAATTCAAAAATATAGAAAATGAGAAAATAAAATATAAAAAACTTATTGAGCTATGAGGGGGAGGAGAGACAAAATGAGTTGTGTCAATGGTTTGACGGGGTTCTTTTTTAGAGTGGAGAAAAGAAAATTGAGAGGGAGAGAGAGAGAGAGGTGAGGGATTTTGGGGTGGACGGAGGTGGGTGGGTGATGGGAGAATTGTAGGCGAAGATGGCAGTAGGTTGAGGAGGGGAGAAGAAAGGGTGGGGGCAATAATGGATTGTCGGAGTGTTTTTGTGTGTGTGTGTGTGTGTGTGTGTGTGTGTGGTGGGGGGGGGGGGGGAGGCGCTATGTAGAAGACTAGGGTTTTTATTTATTTTTTTCTACTTTTGTTTTTTTTAAAGATTTTCTACATTTTTTAATATTTTTTAACTAGTAATGCATTTTTTAAGTATTTTTAATTATTTTAATTTATAAATCACATGGCAGTTAAACTTGACGATTTTTTGACAATTTATATTAAAGTTTAATTTTTAAACAAAATTATATTTAAGTCTAAAATTAAATATTAGCATTGTATTAAAGTCAAATTGACTCAAGCAATTAGTAGTGTTAGTGTTAATGGGTTACTTGACGCAATTTGAAAAGCTTTGGAGATTAAATTCTAAAAACAAAAGTTTGAGCAGCGAAGAAAATGTAGTTAAAGTTTAAAAAGAAAGTTGCAATTAATACTATATTTTAATGTATGGAGCATATAAAATTATTAATAACTATATATTTCTATAAACCAATATAGGATTAAAGGGTGATACTATTGGCACTCCACGAAAGGTTTGTGGCACTCCAACTAAAGGAAAAATGTCCAAACTAACCCTTTTGTGCACATATTTCTGGTTTAGTTTTGAGCGCATAAATGTCTTATTTTAATTACCCTCCCATTACAAAACTAAAGCTCTATTAAAGGAGAATGCATAGTGACCGACATGTTAGAGCATGTACAATGGTGGGACTAAAATACAACAGAATTTGTAAGTTTACAAATCTTTACAAATCGAATGCACTCCACTGGTGAGGTTTAAACAACATAACCTGTAAGGTAATTTGCATAGGTTCTGCAAGTATACAAATCGGGGGAAGAATTTACAAATGGTTCCTGCGAACTTCTGAAGTTCGTAGGAATTGGTACGAACTTATGTTGTTCGTAGCAATTCCTACTTCGTAGGAGCCATTTTTATCATAAAAAAATTATATATTTGGGTTCTTACGAACAACATTTGTCCGTAGCATTTCCTACGAACAAATGTTGTTCGTAAGAAAAGTTGCTTTAATTCCCACGAACAAGATAAGTTCGTAGGAGCTCATTATCAATTTTCTCCAAACTCCCCCACTGTGCACTGATATGTTGGACGAAAAGTAAAACCTTTTTTGATTCCCTAACTTTGCAAATCAAGAGCATCCACCACTGTGGATGGTCTTAGTGGAAGTATCAGTCCTACGTCGACTCTCAGTTCAGATTCATTGTGTGTTATTTGCTAACTTGTCGTACTCATATTGAATTGTTTATTATATAAATTTTCATCTAGAAAAAATAAATGAATAAATATATTCTTAGATGAATATCAAAGTATTTGGAATAACTAACAGGAAAAATGCCAAATTAATTCCGAAGTTTGGGGTCAATTTTAATTGTCCTAAAACTTTCAAAAGTTGGTTCGTGACGCGTATGTCGTTTTTATATGGGTCATGACGTCACAACCCCGACCCGAAAATAGTAGGGAACGGGTGCCTTGACATGCCACCAAGGCATCCAATATTCTGGCCTTAAAATTTTTGTTTTAAAATATATGTAGCGGAAGTATAATCACATGGTTATGAATCGTAAAATACTGAAAGTGAAGGAATTACATCATCAGAGCATTCTAAAGGGAACTTCATTTGTATTAAAATATCAACGAGTTACAACTTGACACAAAGAGCTAAACATGCTCTATCTAATTAAACAAACTTCTACTTAAGGTAACAAAAAGAGCTTTAAAAGCTAAATCTTCAACATAGTCCTTTTTCGTTCCATCCACGAACTTAATTATTTCCTGAAAAATGGTTATTTATACAACGTCAGCTAAAAGCCGAATGAGATTCAATCTCCAAATATTCCAAGGTTTTCAGAAAATAGATACCTATTCAATTTAGAACGGAAGGTATATACATAGAGATAGGAATTTCAAGTAATATATATAAAGTAAATGACAATATATATATTCAGAATAAACAGTTCAGAACAGAACAGATAAAACAATTGAGCATGTGTCAATTATTCAGTTTTAGTGGCCATGTACACTCTAATACCCAGACAGATAGTGTTATCAAATGTTTCCACCCGATAACATCACAGACAGATAATTATGATTTCTGGAACAACGTCTTGTTTAGGGCACACCAGCGATAAACCAGCTGGGAAGGTACCACCCAAATATTTCCACCCGGTAGTCAAGGCCAATATAGTAAGAGAGTTTCCATAGGCCGAATCAATAATTTCATAATTCAAATCAGATGTTTATATGGAGAAATATAAGCATATAACAAATGACGGAATCATCGGTATCAGATGCATTTTGAGAATAAAAGCATTTCACAAAATATACGTAGTTTGCATAATATAATATAATCAAAATGCGCAAGAAATTGCATAGAGTACTCACCTAAAATAGAGGTCGAAATTATAGATAACGAGTCTTCGATCGCACGTTAATCTAACAAATACGATAAAGGTTTAAGTATATGTTCTAAACAAGGTCCAGCCTACATATTGTATTTTAATAGTAACTTGTTTCAAAGGATTACTAAAAAACCATTTTCTTAACTTTTAAAACTTATTGACCGTAATTAAAGGATTCAATTCATAGTTCTTCCTAATCAGTCGGTTCCCAGTAGAGATGGAGGGTCACAGGGGCACCGCTTAAATACCATCTCCTCTAGACAGAACATTTCCGGATTCATTCCCAGTAGAGATGGAGGGTCACAGGGGCACCACTTAAATACCATCTCGTCTAGACAGAATTTCACCGGGCCTGACTTTGGAATTACTTAAATGAGATTCCATAATAACGAGCAATTACTTTTAAAAAAAATCATTTTTAAAAGCGTATATACAACTTCAAACAAGTTTACATGAAAATAAAATCAACTTGGATTTCTTCTAAACTTTAAGTTTTGATTAGTGAAGTCCTTAGTGTATTTTACCAGCATAACTACTAAGTAAAGCTATAAAACACAAAATTTAAAATTTAAAAATACATTATAACATTTAAATAAAATCATACCTACGAAATGAATTCTTTCTTCGAAATTATAGAACTCCTTCTTAAGATATTTCCCAAGCTTTCTATCACTCTTTCTTACTATAATTCTCAAGGAATTGGTGTGAGTTTCAAATGATCCCCAAAGGCCCTATTTATAGTTTTCCAAAGATATCACGGCATTGACACGTGTCCATGATGACCAAGCTTTTACAATGGGAGTCAGCGTTGACGTGTCGCGTAACGGAGGTATCTTGCAGTCTTATTTCACTAGACTACGACACGTGTTTTAGCTTATCCTCTAACGACGACACGTGTTTTGGCTTCTCCTCTAATAACGACACGTGTATGGTGGAGGTGACCAGCACGTGGTGGAAAGGTGATAGGGGTATAAGGGTCATTTAACACATGAAGGGTATTTTGGTAATTTCACACTATATATTTTGAATATTTCTTAGAGGTCCTTGAAAATATTTTATTTACAAAATGGACCATTTTATATTTTTATTTTAGTCCTTAAATTTTCATAAAATTATATTTTCTACCCCAAAACTTATTATTTACCTTAAGATATGTGATAAGACTTCGATTTGATCCAATTTACAGTTGATTCTTCGTAATTAAAAATGGGATTTATTATATTGATAGCCAATAATACCACATATCTAATAATTCAACATCTATAAGATAATAAGTAACACAAGAGTGTAAAAATAAACTATATATAAAAGTGGGGTCATTACATCCTACCCTCCTTATAAAAAGTTTGGTCCCCAAACTTTACTTGCATTAATTTTCAAAAAGGTATGGATATCGCTCCTTTATCTCATCTTCCCACTCCCACGTTGCTTCTTCAACAGAATGATTCCGCCGTAATACTTTAACTAGTGAAATAACCTTGGTTCGTAATATTTGATCTTTATGATCCAAAATTTCCACTAGATGCTCAATGTACGACAAATCTTCTCTAACTTGAAGAGGCTCATGACTTGAGATATGTTTTGGATCTGGGACATATTTCTTTATCATTGATACGTGAAACACATTATGTACACTAGAGAGTTTCGGTGGTAAGGCTATTTTATACGCAACAGCTCCTATCCTTTCAAGGATTTCAAAAGGTCCTATGTATCTTGGGCTCAATTTCCCTTTCTTCCCAAATCGTATTACTCCCTTTGTAGGCGATACTCGCAAGAACACATAATCTCCTTTTTGGAATTCTAACTTTCGGTGTCGATTGTCAACATAACTCTTTTGACGGCTTTGAGCGGTTCGAAGTCGGTCTTGTATTAATTTCACCTTCTCTGTTGTGATCTGAATCAATTCTGGTCCCAACAATTTTCTTTCCCCAACTTCTACCCAACATGTAAGGGAACGACACCTTCTACCATAGAGTGCCTCATACGGAGCCATTTGAATACTTGCTTGATAGCTATTATTATATGCGAATTCCACTAAAAATAAATAATCATCCCAATTTCCTTTTAAATCAAGTGCACATGCCCTAAGCATATCCTCTAAGGTTTGAATAGTTCTCTCTGATTGTCCATCCGTTTGAGGATGAAAAGCAGTGCTAAAATTCAATTTTGTTCCCATGGCTTCTTGTAGGCTTTTCCAGAAGCGAGACACAAATTTAGGGTCACGGTCAGAAACAATTGAAATTGGGGTTCCATGAAGCCTAATAATTTCCCGCACATACAACTTAGCTAACTTCTCTAAAGAATGGGTAATCTTAGTGGCAAGAAAAGGAGCAGATTTAGTTAACCTATCAATAATTACCCAAATAGAGTCATTACCATTTGAACTCCTCGGTAAACCTGTCACAAAATCCATAGTAATATGTTCCCATTTCCACTCAGGGATAGGTAGGGGTTACAGTAATCCTGAAGGTTTTTGATGTTCTGCCTTTACTTGTTGACAAACCAAACACTGAGATATAAATTCTGCTATCTCCCTCTTCATGTTATTCCACCAAAATACTTCTCGAAGATCCCTATACATTTTTGTACATCCGGGATGAAATGTGAATCTTGAGTAATGACTTTCCTCCAAAATTTGCCTCTTTAGTTGGGCATCACATGGCACACACACTCTATTTCCAAACCTCAATATATCATCTCGCATCGCAAATTCAGTTCTCTTACCCTCGATGACTTCTTCTCTAATCTTCTTCAGTTGTGGGTCATTTACTTGTGCAATTTTGATCCTCTCCATCAACATGGGTTGTACTTGTAAGTTTGCAATTATTCCTCCTTTTCTATAGATACGTACATCTATTTCCATACTTCTCAAATCCCTTAACAGTGCTTCCCGGCTTGTAATAAGACATGCTAAATTTGGTGTAGACTTCCTACTTAAAGCATAGGCTACTACATTAGCTTTCCCCGGGTGATAGTGAATATTTACATCATAATCCTTCATCAATTCTAACCACCTCCTTTGTCTCATATTCAACTCTTTCTGAGTAAATATATACTTCAAACTCTTATGATCGGTATAAATCTCACAAGTCTCACCATACAAATAGTGCCTCCAAATCTTAAGAGCAAAAATTACAGCTGCTAATTCTAGGTCATGGGTTGGATAATTCTGCTCATGGGTTTTCAACTGTCTTGAGGCGTAAGCTACTACTTTTCCATTTTGCATTAGCACACATCCCAAACCATTTTTTGAAGCATCACTATAAATCACAAATCCCCCTGTCCCGGAAGGAATAGTCAAAATTGGGGCAGTTACTAATCGATTCTTAAGTTCTTGAAAACTTTTCTCGGCTTCCTCAGACCATTCATATTTTACCTTCTTTTGTGTTAACCTAGATAGAGGTTTGGCAATGCTAGAAAATCCTTCAACAAATCTTCGGTAATAACCTACTAATCCAAGAAAACTACGAATCTCACTCACATTAGTTGGTCTGGGCCAATCTAGTACAGCCTCAATCTTTTGAGGGTCAACTGACACTCCCTCTTTGGATATGACATGTCCTAGAAAATAAACGCTAGGCATCCAAAACTCACACTTCTTTAATTTTGCATATAATTTCTCTTTCTTAAGGATTTGTAATATTGTCTCTAAGTGCTTCTCGTGTTCTTCAATACTCTTAGAATAAATGAGAATGTCATCGATAAAAACAACAACACATTGATCCAAATATTTCTTAAAGACTCTATTCATCATATCCATAAAAGCAGCTGGTGCATTAGTTAGTCCGAATGGCATTACAAGAAATTCATAGTGACCATATCTAGTACGAAAAGCTGATTTTGAAATATCATCATCCTTAATCTTCAATTGATGATAACCTGACCTAAGGTGGATCTTAGAGAATACTTGTGAACCTTCTAATTGATCAAACAAGTCATCTATACGAGGTAAGGGGTATTTATTCTTAATGGTTACCTTATTCAGTTCACGATAATCTATACATAGTTTCATTGTCCCATCCTTCTTTTTCACAAATAACACTGGAGCACCCCAAGGCGATATACTTGGTCTGATAAAACCCCTGTTTAAAAGGTCTTCTAATTGCACTTTTAACTCCCTTAATTCTAAAGGTGCCATACGATATGGTGGTTTTGAGATTGGTATAGTTCCAGGAATAAGGTCAATGGTAAATTATATTTCTCTATTAGGAGGTAGGCCTGGTAAATCATCTGGAAAAACATTCGTAAATTTCTTAGCGATAGGAATATCTTCTAATCTAGGCCCTATTGTCTGCAAACTGGTAACAGTTGCAAGAAATCCTTGACATCCCTTCTTAAGAAAACTATAGGCTTGCATTGCAGAAATAATACACATTGGAGATATGATGCCAGTTCCTTCAAAACTAAATTTTGGTTGGTGAGGAATTTGGAAAGTAACACTCTTCTCAAAACAGTCTACCTTAGCATGATGTGATGCTAACCAATCCATCCCCAAAATGACTTCAAAATCTTTAATGTCTAAAACTATCAAATCAATATATAGTTTATGACTATCAATATCTATGGGGCAAGCCTTGTATACTAATTTACCCATCAATAACTCACCCGAAGGAGTAGAAACATGTAAGTTATGATTCAAGGGTTCAGGAAATTTATGAAAGCGATTTAGTACATGTATAGATATGAACGAATGGGTAGAACTAGGATCTATCAAAGCTTTAAAAGGCTGTGCACATATAGAAAGTGTACCTGACACTACCGCATTAGAAGCTTGGGTATCAGAAAGTCCGAAAACTCTACCTTATCTGTCTTGATCCTTATTTGCACTTGAAGGTTTTATCGGAATCCTTGCTGGGTTTGGGCAGTCTTTTATCTGATGTCCTTTCTGTCCACATCTAAAACAAGCTCCTGAATCCTTATAATAGGGTCGTCCTCCATGATTCTTTCCACATTGCTGACATGTCTGGTTATTATACTGTTTGTTATCACTAGATCCCCCCAACATTAGATGTGTTCCTAAAGAAATTTCTATTATTCGGGTTCTTTACTTTTTGTTCCCCAAACTTCCTCTTGCCATCTCTAATTCGATTGTACTCCTCACCATCCCTCTCAGCTATTGTAGCCCTAGTCACGACATCAATATATGATGTTAATTTCAGGATGGAAATTCGACTACGAATATTCAACCTTAACCCACGCTCAAACTTCTTCGCTTTTAAAACATCAGTTGCTACAACATGACGTGCGAAACGGGATAACTCAGTAAAATTTGCCTCATATTGACTAACCGTCATATTCCCTTGCACCAGACTCATGAAGTCAGCTGCCATTTCGTCTTTCACCGTTTCCGAAAAATATTTCTCATAAAAGATTACTAAGAAATCATTCCAACCTATGTAAGTATTCCTTTCCCCGTGTATTCTCTTAGTCATTCTCCACCAATGTTCAGCCTCCCCTTCTAACATAAATGTTGCAAATGACACCCTTTCTTCGTCGGTACACTTAAGAACATCGAGTATCTTTTCCATCTGCATCACCCAACTTTCTGCCTCGGTGGGGTTAGGAGTACCTTTAAAAGATGGAGGATTCAACTTCTTGAACTGTTCAATAGTAGATCTACTTAGTTCAAGATTCTTTGGTACTCCATTATTTACCTGCTGCTCCACAATCTTTGCCAGACTTTCAATTGCCTTGTATGCACCTTCCAGTCCTTCTATACTCAAATCACTAGTTCCCATTGATGATCTTCTCTTGGTCATTTTCTACAGTCATGGCCAAACGTAAGATCTACTATACTATATCAATATTGAAAACTAAAAGACCAACTATAAATAATATAACACATAGGGAGGGTTATCACATAAATGAGATTTTTAATACTATCTCCTAAGGATGGAAACATAAAATCTATAACATTCGAAACCTATGCTCAGTAGTCTACGGGTTCATAACCTATGCTCTGATACCACCTCTGTCACGACCCCGACCCGAAAATAGTAGGGAACGGGTGCCTTGACATGCCACCAAGGCATCCAATATTCTGGCCTTAAAATTTTTGTTTTAAAATATATGTAGCGGAAGTATAATCACATGGTTATGAATCGTAAAATACTGAAAGTGAAGGAATTACATCATCAGAGCTTTCTAAAGGGAACTTCATTTGTATTAAAATATCAACGAGTTACAACTTGACACAAAGAGCTAAACATGCTCTATCTAATTAAACAAACTTCTACTTAAGGTAACAAAAAGAGCTTTAAAAGCTAAATCTTCAACATAGTCCTTTTTCGTTCCATCCACGAACTTAATTATTTCCTGAAAAATGGTTATTTATACAACGTCAGCTAAAAGCCGAATGAGATTCAATCTCCAAATATTCCAAGGTTTTCAGAAAATAGATACCTATTCAATTTAGAACAGAAGGTATATACATAGAGATAGGAATTTCAAGTAATATATATAAAGTAAATGACAATATATATATTCAGAATAAACAGTTCAGAACAGAACAGATAAAACAATTGAGCATGTGTCAATTATTCAGTTTTAGTGGCCATGTACACTCTAATACCCAGACAGATAGTGTTATCAAATGTTTCCACCCGATAACATCACAGACAGATAATCATGATTTCTGGAACAACGCCTTGTTTAGGGCACACCAGCGATAAACCAGCTGGGAAGGTACCACCCAAATATTTCCACCCGGTAGTCAAGGCCAATATAGTAAGAGAGTTTCCATAGGCCGAATCAATAATTTCAGAATTCAAATCAGATGTTTATATGGAGAAATATAAGCATATAACAAATGACGGAATCATCGGTATCAGATGCATTTTGAGAATAAAAGCATTTCACAAAATATATGTAGTTTGCATAATATAATATAATCAAAATGCGCAAGAAATTGCATAGAGTACTCACCTAAAATAGAGGTCGAAATTATAGATAACGAGTCTTCGATCGCACGTTAATCTAACAAATACGATAAAGGTTTAAGTATATGTTCTAAACAAGGTCCAGCCTACATATTGTATTTTAATAGTAACTTGTTTCAAAGGATTACTAAAAAACCATTTTCTTAACTTTTAAAACTTATTGATCGTAATTAAAGGATTCAATTCATAGTTCTTCCTAATCAGTCGGTTCCCAGTAGAGATGGAGGGTCACAGGGGCACCGCTTAAATACCATCTCCTCTAGACAGAACATTTCCGGATTCATTCCCAGTAGAGATGGAGGGTCACAGGGGCACCACTTAAATACCATCTCGTCTAGACAGAATTTCGCCGGGCCTGACTTTGGAATTACTTAAATGAGATTCCATAATAACGAGCAATTACTTTTAAAAAAAATCATTTTTAAAAGCGTATATACAACTTCAAACAAGTTTACATGAAAATAAAATCAACTTGGATTTCTTCTAAACTTTAAGTTTTGATTAGTGAAGTCCTTAGTGTATTTTACCAGCATAACTACTAAGTAAAGCTATAAAACACAAAATTAAAAATATAAAAATACATTATAACATTTAAATAAAATCATACCTACGAAATGAATTCTTTCTTCGAAATTATAGAACTCCTTCTTAAGATATTTCCCAAGCTTTCTATCACTCTTTCTTACTATAATTCTCAAGGAATTGGTGTGAGTTTCAAATGATCCCCAAAGGCCCTATTTATAGTTTTCCAAAGATATCACGGCATTGACACGTGTCCATGATGACCAAGCTTTTACAATGGGAGTCAGCGTTGACGTGTCGCGTAACGGAGGTATCTTGCAGTCTTATTTCACTAGACTACGACACGTGTTTTAGCTTATCCTCTAACGACGACACGTGTTTTGGCTTCTCCTCTAATAACGACACGTGTATGGTGGAGGTGACCAGCACGTGGTGGAAAGGTGATAGGGGTATAAGGGTCATTTAACACATGAAGGGTATTTTGGTAATTTCACACTATATATTTTGAATATTTCTTAGAGGTCCTTGAAAATATTTTATTTACAAAATGGCCCATTTTATATTTTTATTTTAGTCCTTAAATTTTCATAAAATTATATTTTCTACCCCAAAACTTATTATTTACCTTAAGATATGTGATAAGACTTCGATTTGATCCAATTTACAGTTGATTCTTCGTAATTAAAAATGGGGTTTGTTATATTGATAGCCAATAATACCACATATCTAATAATTCAACATTTATAAGATAATAAGTAACACAAGAGTGTAAAAACAAACTATATATAAAAGTGGGGTCATTACACATGATGTGTTGTGTCGTTTTTATTTGAGTCATGACGAGCTGAGTCACTTTTATTTGGATTGTGTTCATATTTGATACAAAATTATTTCATGTTGTGTCAACTTGTATATGGATCAGATTTGTGTCGAGTAAATATAAGATTTTGTATCGTGTTATGCCATGTTGGTCACTTTTATTTTGGCCATATTCATATTTGGTTTTAAAAAAATGATTTTTCTTCCTGTCACTTTTACTTTGGTTGTTTCCTTCTTAGGTAAAAAAGTGAGATTTGACATCGTGTCAATTTTATTTAGGTTTTTTTCTATTTCGTTAAAAAAGAAATTGTTTCTTGTTGTCTTCCTTTTATTTGAGTTGTGATCTTGTTAAAAAAGAAAATTAGGATTTCGTATTGCTCGGTTTTTTGTCTTGTTTTAATTGGGTCGATTTTTTTGTTTGGTTAAAAAAAGAAAGATTTTGTATCGTGCCGGTGTTGCTTTGCTTATAAATGGGTCGTGTTCATGTTACGTGACAAAATAAAATTTCGTAATGTTTCGCATCACGTCACGTTTTAGTGAGTCTGTTCATGTTTGGGAGAAAAAGATTGTGCGTTATGTTGTGCCTGTTATCTCACTTTTATTTGAGTCGTGTTTTTGTCAATAAAAAAAGTTAAAACCTCATATCGTCTCATTATAATTCGTCGTTTTATTATTTGGTTAAATAAGATTTCATGTTGTGTTATGTTGTGTCGCTTGTAATTGGGTTGTGTTTAATTTAAGACAAAAATAAAATTTTGTGTTATGTCGCTTTTTAGTTGGACCGTGTTTGAATTTGACTAAAAAGATAATATTTCATTCCATGTTGTGTTACTTTTATTTAAATTGTATTCGTATCAGATAAACAAATTAAAATATATGATGTGTTTTACCATATTCTAAATTTTAATTAATTCATATTTTTGTTTGTTTAAGCCAAATTAGTGATGGAAATTATAAACATATTATAAACATGAGTCATGCTACGTACCCCAAATAATTTTCCCAAATGTCTCCCAAAATAACTTTGTTTTTGTGCTCTGACGGAACCCTCATCATATGACAATAATTGACAGGCATGTGAGAGAATGATATGACATTCACATCAGATTTAAAGGACATTTGAAAAAATTATTTTATACTCGTATCATTATTCTATAAACATATCCAGATATATCATAAACATGGCCAAGTATTAAATAAGATGTCGGAATGCGTGTATGTGTATTTTGACGACTATACTTTACTATATAAAAAAGTTATTAATATTTTATGAAACGAGAACAACAGATTTTTTAGGGTTCACCTCGCCGCCCTTGATACGTGTCCCAAAATTTATACTTTAAAAATTTGAAAGTATTCGAAATTATATTGATAACATAAAAAAAACGTACTCTATAATAGTACACACTTTTTTAAAAATAAAATAGTGAATTGCAAACTTGCACCGACGGCGAGGCATGTTGCTCTGTGTGGCGACCGAATCACTTCAATTGTGGGCGGTGGGCCACATAAAATACCAAATCCCGCGTTGACGGGGTAAATATGGTGAGTGATTATGAAGATGACACGTAACTTAACGCAAGTATAATTCTAATTGAATATTAGTTTTTGAAAAAGTTTGGTTCCTTTGTTAATTTCTTGGTGAGTGGTAAGAAACTCAGAGATAGCGTGTTGGAGAGTGGGAGGCGACACGTGAGGGCCCGTTGAGACTGAAAAGTCGTGCCGTTGTGCAGTTTCGTTGGGACCCATTCTTGTTGGAATCTACAGATTTGGATGTTCCATTCCTTTCAATCTCAAATTTTGGTATGTTGAAAACATGGCCGGGATGATACATCAAATGCATGCATTTACTTTCTTAGACGTTCTTCTCAAACAAAATACCACCTCAAAGTCTCACTTTAACTTAAAATCATAAATTCATTGTCTGTCATAAAAAAGCCTATCTAATGGAATGACAATTCATGTTTTTGAATCGTATCGAAACAATATTTTACGATAAGAGTTTTTCGGACATAATATAAATTCGTATTTTTTTAGTTAACATGAATACGATCCAAATAAAAATGACACGACAAGAATAATATGATTTCTTAAATTTTACACTAAATTAAATATAAATAGACATGATAATCCAAATAAAAACATGATTAACACGACAAGACACGATCACATGATTCATAATTTTGACACGAATATGACACAGCTTCGTGTAAAAAAAACCGACATGAACACGACATATCGTGTTAATTTCGGGCAATTTCATGTCGTTCTGTAACGTTTTTTCGTATCGTTTCAAAAATTGTCACCCCTACTATCTAACTAGCAAATTTTACATTTTCAAGTCTTTTCTCTCAAAATCTATGGTTGATTGTGTTAGTTTACATTTTTTTTATAGTTATAAAAAAATATTATGTTTTCGTGGAAGAAAATAAAAATTAAATAGTACAACATTCGCTTATTTTTCGTTGATATTGATTCTTCGATGTGCAGAAAAATATTTTCATAAAAATGACAAAAATCGAACACTCTACATTTAAGGCTATTCTTCTTATTACACCGCAATTATATGAAAACAATAATTTTTAAGGATACACGGCTGTCATAAAATTTGATTTGTATATTATGTTTACGAGCTTTATAAATTTAGGCCCTATTTGTTGGTGTAAAAATTTAGATTATCTCTAATTAATCAATCATAGATAAAAACAAACAAGATAAAAGATTTTTAAAGTGGTTCAGCCTTAAAAGAATGGCCTACGTCCACTGTTTTGTTATTGCTGACTGTTTGAAAATTCTCGATTACAGGTTTTACCAAGAAATTTCGAGTCCCCTTACAATGAGGATGATACAATGTATTTATAGCCCTCAGGCTGTAAATGTGAAAGGGTAATACATAGCTGTCCAATAGGCGTATACATCTGTATGATAATAATGAGCATTTAATGCGCAGTCGATCTGTTGATTATCTAGACATTAATGCTCTATACGAGATGCAGCTCGGATCGCCTAAGTAGCTCGGTATTTATGAGTTGCTCGGTACAGTAAAGTTTCCCGGAGAGCACCTATTGCTCGGAGTGTCTGAGTTGGTCGGGGAGGTTGAGTTCCTCGAAGTCAAGGTGTTGTTCAGAAATGTTTGTAAGTGCTATGTAGATTGACACATGTCTCCACTTAACTGATCCACGTCAGCAGACTAAATTTGGTATCAACAGAAGTCCCCAATGTTTCACAGTTCGAGGTTGAGGAGTGTGGAACATTCTTCTCGAAATATAGCGGGATTAAATAGTCATCCTGAATTTTAGGAGTATTTTCCTTGTATTTATTCTTCCTTTCGAACTCATAGAATCAGACTTTTTGAATTTTTCTCACTACTTTGGTCTCCGTGCCTTTTTTGTCCTTTTAGCCGCCGGTAGCGCGAACGTCTTTCTTTGTAATCATTATTTTTAGCCCTTCCCAAGGTAAGGTATTTAAGCGTTGCAGAAAATCCTATCGTCTCTTACTTTTTCAAATCTGTATCTTTGAGATCTCCATTTATTCTCCATCTTGTGCGTTCATTCCTTCCATCGTTCGTTATCAACTGATCTTCCCTTCTTCTGTAAGATCTTCTTCCTTCTCTTTTATTTTCTTTGTTCATCATGGTTTACCTTATTGAGTCACTTGATAAATTTCGTTCTGATTTTTCTATTCCTTCCTAGGTCATTTTGGAAGAACTTTCTGGTCCTTCTGCTTATTTTCGTTTGGCTGAGGGACATTGGTTCCCCAGTCTCTTTGTAGACGAATGTGGCTTTTCTTTTCCTCCAAATCCCTTGTGTTTGGAATTCTGTCAATATTTTGACGTGGTACCTGCAAAAATAGCCCCCAATACATGGAGAATAGTTAATGGAGTCCATCGGTTAAATCAGATTCATGGAACCCGTTTAGGAATTCCAGAGATTATGTTTTGCTATAGATGGGCTGTCAGTGATAGTACTTTTTATTTGAAAACTAGGTTTTTAAATAGGGATTTAGTTGTCAATCTCCCAGATGCCAACAGGGATTACTTCGAGCATGGGGTTGTTATGAAAAATTGGCAACATGCTCCATTAACTGAAAATGACGTATATCAGGGTCCTAGATGCCCTCCCTATGGCAATGGGATAGGTTGTTTTTATTTTATTTAGTTTTTGAAATCGTGTTTTCTTTATATTCGATAAAATGCGTCACTGATATTTTGATTTTTATTTATTTGCAGTTGACAGCAAAAGAAGGTCTCCAAAGGAGACAAAAGTTAATTTAAAGCATCTGAAACTTATCTGGGGTTTGCATCAAACTGTCGCTGACGAACTTATCACATCAGCCTCGTACTTGTTGTAGTACAAGAGTTACACCTCGTCTTTCACTACTCGTTCAGTGATAAGTAACATAGAACTAGCACCAGTTTCTGAAGATTCTTCTCCCGAATCGCATATTCCTCTCAGTGACAGAATGAAGAGAAGAAGAGCTCCTGCCCTCTTCGATAAGTCTGCCTCTACTGCTGGAGAGGCAAAGAAAAGTAAGCAGGATGTCCCAGAAGAAGGGACAAGACAAATTGATGCACCTCCTCCAGCTGCTACTAAGAAGGTTGCCGAGAAGCCCCCTATAGCTCCAAGCAAGATTGCAGTTGTTTTCCCTCCTAGCGAGATTATAGTTATATCACCGACCAAGACGACATCCTTGGTCGAGAATGTTCCTGCTCCCACGAGGAAGTTGAAGAAAAGCTCCTTGGACAATTTGGATGAATCCATCTCTCAGCCTCTAACTACTGGAAGTGGTGTTCCCACTTTTGTTGCTCCGAGCTCTGCCATAAGATTGGTGAAGTCTTGGATTATCCCCGAGATCCAAGGTGTTGAAGAAAATCTTTCTCGGGAGAGGGTCACTACCTTGACAACTCAACATATTGCCTCTGTAAGTATTACTATTTTAAACTTTCATTTTTTAATGTTATGTCCTTGCACTGACTTACAATTATTTTCTTTTTCCAGTTGGTAACTTGTTTTAACACCATTCTGAAAAAGGATGAAGCTATTAAAGCTTCGTGCTCCTCGTCAGGCGTGGAGGAGTCTCTTGTAGGTCTGTCACAGTTCGTAAAGGATTCTCGTCAGAAGTATGACGAAGACAAAGTTGCGTGGGGGAAGCAACTAAAAGCCACCGATCAAGAGAGAGATAAAGCTGTTGAAGTCTCCAAGGGTTTGGAGAAGAAGATAAAAGACTTAGAAAGTAAGAATAAAGAGCTTGAGGGGAAACTCCAAAATGCTGGAGAGCTTGAGACCAAATTCAAAGTTGTTGAAGAGGAGTTAGGCAAACTCCGTGAAGCGGATCGCCAGAGGGAAGAGGCAGAAAGTAGGGGTGTGGATCGGTTCGAAACCGACCTATTTGGATCAAACCGAATCCAATCCAATTAAAATCGGTTTTTATATTTTGCAATCCAATCCAAACCTATATTGAGTTAAAATCCAATCCAATCCAATCCAATTGTAATTGGATTGGATCGGTTTTTTTTAATCGGTTTCGATTATCTGATTTGGGTCCCATTTTTTCGTAGTTGGATTGGATTTGGATCCAATCCAATCCAATCCATTTAACTGAGCCAATTGGATCCAATCCAATCCAATTAACTGAGCCAATTGGATCCAATCCAATCCAATCCATTTCATAGTTGATAAATTGTAATTCCAGTTAATAAATAATAAACCAGAATTTAATAAATAATAAACTTGATTTTTTTAAACCAGATAATAAATAATAAACCATAATTTAATACAAATACATTAAACCAAAGAAAAGAACCAAATACAAATTAACCTTCTCACATAATCTTCCCATTACAGCATTTAAATTAGTACAAATTACAATAGACACTTCATACAAGCCTTCACATAATCCAACCAAAACTTGCTTATTAGCCCAAATATTATAGTAGGCCAAAAGTTTAAATTACTACAAAAAAAACACATGACATTCAACTTCCCAAAATCTGCAGAAAAAGGCCTTCACATAATCTTCCCAAAACTTCCAAGATCCAAGCTTGTACCCAAATATTAGTAGGCTGCCTCTACTCCTATAGAGCATTAAAACAAAAAATTGGCATTAGTAATTGAATAGTAATGGAAAAATAGAAACTTTAAAAAATCAAAGTATTACCTGATTCTAATTAGTACTAAAAGCCGACTCCCGTAACTGTCGAGGTGGACGAACCCAAAATCTCTACAACAAATTAAACAATGACTTGTCATCAAACAAAATAATTAAGATAAATTGACCTTAAACAAACAGAATAAGTATTAATTAAATTATTACCTGATTCAACGTCCTCAATTTCATCCATTGATGCACGAAGATCAATTTGAGGCTTTTTACGTATCCAATTTTGTGCGCAAATGAGGGCCTCCACGGTCTTTGGAGATAAAGAACTCTGAAATGGATCAAGAATTCTACCACCGGTACTAAATGCAGATTCAGAAGCTACCGTAGAGACGGGAATAGCTAAAACATCTCGTGCAATTAAAGATAAAATCTTATACTTGGGTGAGTTAGTCTTCCACCAAACCAATATATCAAACTCCAAATCAGTGTGGTCCTCGCATGACTCCATTAAGTATCGGTCCACCTCTGTTTTGCATTCTTTCTCATTTGTCTCTTTTAACAACCTCATAAAACCCGCATTAAATAATGCATCAACATCAACTTCGGCACTATCAACCTCAATCTCATTGGCTATTTGTTGTGAATTGCGATTTTGTACGGGTTTACTAGAGTAAAGCAATATGTACTGATCGTACAAGTCGTCCAAACTCTTTCTCACCTTACTTGTTAACTCACTAACCTTATCTTCCCCAAACAAGGCACTCAAACAATAAACCAAAAATCTTTCCTTATGCCGTGGATCTATAGTAAGGCAGCAATAAACAACATCGGGTTAATCACTGACAAAGAACCCCAATATTTGTCATATTTTATGCCCATATTCTCACCCATTTTCTTCAAAAAAGGATCTCTACTATTAGCCCATGACCTTATTTGAGTGCGAATCAAACTCAACTGTCTTAAGAAAGAATTAGAAGTAGAATACGATGATCCAGAAAACTTAAGTGTTGCATCATAAAACGTTTTCAAAAATTTAATGAATGAGAGGGCATGTTCCCAATCTTCAAAATCTGGAGCACCTCTCTCACTAGATAAGCAAAACTCACGACGGTATTGTGAATCATCTACCTCTAACCGTTTAAATGCTTTTTGAAATTTTTCATCCGCCTCTAACATCAAATAAGTCGAATTCCATCTTGTGGGAACGTCTAAGCCAACAAGTTTTTTCGATGATATCCTTTCCCTTTCACAACAAGCCTTAAACTTATCTAACCTCGATGGGGAAGCCCTAACATATCTCACCACATTACGAATTCTATTAATATAGCCATGATATTCCTTCAAACCATCGGTGACAACTAGATTCAAAATATGTGCACAACACCTCATGTGCATAAACTCACCCCCCAAAATTGCCCCACACCAATTGTTAACTTTGTCAGACAAGTACGCAACAGCTACATCATTGGAACTAGCATTATCAACCGTTACCGTAAAAACCTTCTCAATGTCCCACCCCAATAGACACTTCTCCAAATGTTGGCCAATTGTTTCACCTTTGTGATTTGGCACTAAGCAGAAATTTAGAATTTTTTTGTTATAGTTCCAATTGCTATCTATATAGTGAGTTGTCAAACACATGTAATTAAGATTTTGCAAAGATGTCCACGTGTCCGTGGTAAGACAAACTCGCTGCCCCGATTTCTTGAAATAATTCCTCAACATATCCCTCGCATTTACGTAAATTTTCAAGCAATCTCTAGCTATAGTGGTGCGACACGGGATTGGAAATCTAGGCTCAAATACATTAAGTACATTTCTAAACCCTTCATTCTCAATAAATTTAAAAGACAATTCATCTATAATAAACATTCTAGCAATTGCATCCCTACATCGATCAACACTATAAGATGTAGCCACAAGAGTTGATCCACCCCCCTCTCCACTTTTTTTGGTTAGAAGGCCAAGGTCTTTTGTTTTTTTGGTTCCCTATTAGGATAAGTGGGGCATGCATGAGTTAAATGGCTCAACAAATTAGATGTTCCATTCTTTTTACTATCACAAGCATATTGTTTGGCACAATAATTATAAGTTGCATGGAATCCATCGAGTGATTTTGTAAAATGATCCCACGCGATTGAGGGGGGCCGAGTAGGTTTTCTTTTACCTTTAACAATTGCTTCTTGTTGACTCAGTGTTGAACTAGGTTGTTGAGATACATGTTGTTGATCCACTTGATCACTATTTGAAGCATTGAGATCAGGCGGATGATCATTTGAAGGTATTCCATCAATTTCCTTGCTAGGATCATCATCCATCTAAAAGTAAAAAGAACTAATTAAAAACACATATAATTAATCATAATATAATCTGAAAATATAAATAAAAATGAATCAAAGCATTTACATTCAAATTTACCTGACACGATGCGCATGAAGATTGAGCCGTGATTACTCTTTAATTTAAAAATATGAAAGCAGTAAACAATGAAAATCCCTACAAATGTTAAAAATCAAACCATTAATTGTTCACTCAAACTATTAACTCACTAAGTTAATGGTTAACAATTCAATAACTGTTAAAAACTCATTAACTGTTATCCATATATATATATATATATATATATATATATATAAAAATTCATTAACAGATCTTCTCCCCTTATACATACAGATCGGCGGTAATTTCTGTATGTATGTATTATCCATATATATATATATATATATATATATATATATATATATATATATATAGAGAGAGAGAGAGAGAGAGAGAGAGAGAGAAATTACCGCCGTCGCCGTAAGGGGAGAAGATCGGATCAGCGTGCCGTCGCCATGAGTGCCGTCGTCGTCGTCGCCGTAGGTAAGGGATAAATGGATCAGCCGTATTGAGAGGAAATGAGAGGAAAAGAAAGTGAAGGGAGAGAAAGGGGGTAAATGGATCAGCCACCGTATGTATATTGGGAATGGGTAGGGTTTTTTTAAAAGCAATATATATAATGGGTATTAAATCGGGTGGGTATTGGGAATGGATATTTTTTATAACCACAATCATTTTTATTGGATCGGTTCGGTTTTCTAATCGGTTTTGCATCCAAGAACCGAAATCGATCCAATTAAATCGGTTTTTGAAAATTAAAATCCAATCAAATCCAATTGAGGTCGATTTTGTAGTTGGATTGGATTGGATTGGATTGGATTGGATCAGTCGGTTTAATCGGTTTGGTTTGGATTTTGCACACCCCTAGCAGAAAGGAAATTAAAAGTTGCCGAGGAACTCATGACTGAGAGGGTTTCCTCAGAGAAGACGAAGAGGAAACTTGCTGTTAAGAAGTCCTTCAGTACTGGCTGGGACAAGGGTTGGAATAAGGGTTTGGCTGCCATAATCTCACAAATGGAGTATGGCAGCCTTAAATATTTCAGGGATGGTTGGGTGGCTGCTCTGAGAGAGATGAATGTTAATGAGAATTCAGACCTATTTCAGCGACACATTCTTGGCCCCCCTCCTTCTCCTGGGGAAGAAGAAGACGAAGCTGCTTTCGAGGAATCCTCTATGGTGATCGGAGATCAGATTTCTCATCCCCCGGTTGTCCAGACCTCCTGCGAGGAACTTCAACCAACCAACATTTCAACCGAGCAATTTCTAACACCCTCCGAGCAACCTTCTATGCCATCCGAGCAACCTACCTCTTCGTCCCAGCCTCCCGAGAAAGTTTTAGGAGACAAGGAGAAGGTGTAAAATTGTTTGGACTTTTTTTCTTTGCTTTTTTGCTCAATGTAACTCTGGGCTATGTACTTATTTTATGATGTAATAAAATTTAAAGTTTTTGGTTGTGCAACTTAACTCCCTTTTTCTTGCTCTGCTTTTATTCTTCTTGCTCTGTCTGCATTTTATTGATTCTTTCTATCTCTTTTCTTTACTAGTTTATGGTTAGAATGGAACTCTTGTCAGCCCATGATACAAAACTGATGAAAAAATGTAACGACTACTTCAAGGCTGGCCATGCTGACTTGAATGAATCTCAAATCGTCGATATCCTCGGTCCAGATGCTTCAGAAGGTTGAAGCCTACCAGTATTTGAAATGCCTACTCGACCGTGCAGTTGCTAATAATGTGGCATACTATGAGATGATTGAAGATCTCCAGGGTACCCTCGAGAAACTTCAACAACAGTACAAGGAGTCTACTATCCTTCTGCATCAGGGATATGAGAAGAAGTATCAGCAACTAAGTGTTGATAAGGGATATGATAAGTTGGTTGCTTCTTATGATATAAAGGAAAGGACTTTAAAGATCGAGATTGAAGAGCATAGGCAGATCGCCAAATTATTAGAGCATGAAAACAATAATTTGCGAGGAGAGATATCTCAGCTGAAATCTGCAGCCTCTACCTCGGGAGCCTTGGTTCCTGTCAACAATGAAGGTTTTTCTTTCTTGGAGGTCGAAAATGCCAATCTGAGAGATGAATTAGAAACCTTGAAGAAAACTAGTCCTTCTACCTCTGCTCGCGGACGAGCAAGAGCTTCTCGGGGACGAGCAAGGACTGCTCGGGTTACTGTTGAAGAATAAAGAACTCAATCAGCTTTGGAGAATCATGCCTTCCAGTTAATGGCGAAGAATCAAGCATTAGCTGAGATGTCCAAGAAGATTCTGAATCTGGACGAGCAGCTCTCTGCAGAAAAGTCTGCCTTGGAGAGTAAAGAACTTTTAACGAAGAACCTCCACGAGCAACTGGAGAGGTTAACCTATCAATTCCACAAGCAGCCCAGAGAGTTCTGGATGGCTGGTTATAATGAAGCCCTCTATCACCTCGATGACCGAATCCATCAGTCGAACAACGAGGGGTACAAGTAAGGATGGCTGAATGCCTTAGGTGTGCTGCAGCTGGAACATGGTTACTATTTATGGAATTACTATGACCCTGGGTTGCTCGAGTTACCAGTGCCACCTTTTAAACTTGATATGAGCTGGATTCCTGCTCGGGCCATTCCTCAATGTCTGATTTCAAAGTATCTCGGTGACTACAGTCTTCATTCCAATTTTGAGATATCTTGCCCTGAACACCTACTTGATCGGCCCTCAGTAATGAATGTCAGGATGCTCAAAGATCTAAATTTCATCAATTCCCCCTATGCCTTAGACGATCCTCCCGCTGGTGAAGAACCTGTTTCAAAGGCAGAGGGGAAGAATCCAATATAATAGGATTCTTGATGTAACAATTTTTTATGTATTTCATTCTCAATGTATTTTGTTCTGGATTTAATGAAAAAAAAATTCTTTGCAATCTTGATTGTTGATACCAAAATTAGTATGCTGATATAGACGAATCACAAGAAGACACGTGTCGATCTACGTGGCACAATAGCAACGAGGAAGTCTATTCCCCCGACCAAGTCAGACTCACTCCGAGCAACAAGTATACTCCGAGGAACTCCAGCTCTCCGAGGAACTCCAACTCTCCGAGGAATTCCAACGCTCCAAGGAATTCTTGAACGACGAGCAACTAAGGCGGTTCGAGCTGCATCTCGACCACAGCATTGATTGCCAGATAATCAACAGTTCAACTATTCATTGAATGCTTATCATCTTGACGCGAATGTTTGAAGAGCATTAAATGAATTACCCTTTCATATGTGTATCATTTAATGTAACACCCTTTCATGTACAACCTAAGTGCTATAAATACCTTGTATCACCCTCATTCAAAGGGACCAGAATTTCTTGATAGAACTTGTAATCGAGAATTCCCAAATACTCAGCAATAACATAACAGTGGACGTAGGCCATTCATATAAGGTTGAACCACTTTAAAATTCTTTATCTCATTTATTTATCTGTGATTGAATAATTAGAGTAATCTAGTTTTTTACGTCAACAGATTGGCGCCGTCTGTGGGAACGATTGTTATTATCGTTTTTCACCAAAAATCATTCATCATCAATGGCAGATAACCCGGAATCCAGCAATCGAAACGGTGGAAATGCTGGAAATCCTCCAAATCCCTCTGCACCTCCAGATTTGGCTGGGATTATGACGAATCTGGCTCAAGGACAAACCGCCATGCAAGAAACAATGCGGCAACTCATACAGACCCTTCATGGCGGTGCACCTGCACGTTCGGGACAACGAAGTGGTCAGAGGCAAACCTATTTACTTTCTTCACGATCCAGACGTACTGAGTCATATCGTAATGAGGAATCTGATGATTTCTCTTATCAACCGGGGCGAACTTCGTCAATAAGGGCTATAGATACTGATCAACGTATCACTCTCTCTCCAGAAAGACCCAGTGCCTTGGAAAGACTGAGTAGGGTGTCTCCTTTCAGTCGATTAGGCCCAAGGAGGAATAGGAGTCCACCTAAGACCATGTCGAGGAGTTTTCGACAACCATCAGATCTCAGAGAAGGATCAGCACAATCACGACCAGTTGCTCGTCGAGATAGATCTCAGGAGGCCACATCAGAACAATCAATTGCTCGAACTAATAAGCCCGAGGAAGGAAATGATGCGTGGAAGGGTTCCATTCAGCGGTTGGAGGATAGATTGGGAGAAATAGCTAAGGCGAAGAATCCCTTACAATGAACTTTTGTTCAAGGGACACCTTTTGTCCAGGCCATTGTGGGTTTTCCTACCCCGTTAAAGTTTAAAGCACCTGTGGTGACCCCCAAATATGATGGAAAGACAGATCCTGTTCTACACATAGAGCAATATCAAGCTGCCGCCGATATCTATGCTGTCCCCGACGAGATGAGATGTAGAGCATTCTCAAGAACTCTTACTGGATCTGCCCAGATATGGTACAACAATCTTCCTCGGGGTAAGATTTCAACTTTCTTTCAGTTGGCCGAGTTGTTCATCAGCAATTTCTGTTTTGGGGCAAAGCCAGTAAAAAGAGTAGCACACTTGTTAAGTGTTAGACAAAAATCTGGTGAGAGTACTAGAGATTACATAACTCGTTTCAATAACGAGAAACTGGAAGTTATAGATTATGAAGAAAAGACAGCAATAACCGCCTTGATGAGTGGGTTGTTGCCTAACAAGTTGTATTACACTTTGGCCAAAGATCCACCTACAACTATGTCAGAGTTGATGGCGAAAGCGGCCAAAATCATTAATGCCGAGGAGGCTATGGCTGCGAAGAAGAATATGGATAAAGAAACAAAGGTGGAAGACGACAAATCCAAGAAGAAAGAGCATAAGGGGAATGGCGGTGCCAAGCATTCCAAGAATAATAAATCATTATGGGAAGTCCTGAAGAAATTCGATAATTATACTCCTTTGAAAATGGGTATTAATCATGTCTTGGAAGAAATCAAGAATAACGAGGAAGTAAAGTGGCCAAAGAAACTGAGGTCAGACCCTGACATGAGGAATAGGGAGAAATATTGCGAGTTCCATAAGGATCACGGCCATATGACCAAAAATTGCATAGCTCTTCAGAACGAGATTGAAACACTCATCCGAAGACGGAAGCTAGCAAAGTATGTTGATCGGGGAGGCGAAAGAAGAAATAATGACCGAACTAGAGAAAGGTCTAGATCTCCTCGTCGAGCAGAGGAGAAAAAGAAGAGAAACCATGAAGATGATACAGATGATGACACCGATCTTCCCAAGAAACCAAGGCAGCTAGAACGAGAGGTATTTTCAATACGCTTTGGGTCATTTGATTGTAATGTTTTTACAGGAGGAGATGCAGGAGGAGGGGACCTTACTGCAGAAAGAAAAGCTTACCTCGGTGAGGCTCAAGCTTGCTCATACATTCAACGGATAAATTTGGCTGAAGAGGATCGCCCGAGGAAGGTAAACAAAGAGAAGCTGGTCATTGGCTTTTCAAAAAACGACCTGGCAGGTGTTCTTTACCCTCACGACGACCCTTTGGTGATCAAAATGAGGATGAAAGAAGTGGTGATTTCAAGGGTGCTGGTAGATAATGGTAGTTCAGCAGACATCATGTACTATTCATGCTTTGACAGTTTAAATTTGAAATTATCTCAATTGGAACCTTATCACAGACCTCTATTGGGTTTTGCTGGCGAGAAAGTCTTTCCACTTGGGACGATCAAGTTGGATATATTCATTGGAACTTGGCCTGCTTGTCGAACAGAAAAAATACGCTTCTTTGTGATGGATAAGAATGTGCAGTCAGCTTACAACATCATCATGGGAAGAGTTGGTTTGAAGAAGTTCGAAGCAGTCCCATCTACAGTACATCAGTGCTTAAAATTCCCAACAAATTTCGGAGTAGGAGTTGTGAAAGGTGATCAGAAAGTAGCTCGGGAATGCTATTATTCGTCTGCCGAGCAAGAGGAGCTTGAAGAGTCAAGGAAAAAGACTACTACCTACCAGGTGGATGAAGGTACAGAAATTGAAACACTGGATCCCAGAGATGAATCCCAACTGGTAAAAGGACAGGTGGTGGAATCTACAGAAAATGTTATTCTGGACGACGAGCACCCTGAACGAGTAACCCAGATAGGTTCATCGTTGGATGTTTCGATAAAACAGGAGTTGATAACTTTTTTGAGAAACAGAAAGAAAACTTTTGCATGGAGTCATGAAGACATGCCAGGAATAGATCCAATCTTCTTATGCCATGAACTCAATGCGAATAAGGAGATCAAGCCTGTAAAGCAGAGAAGAAGAGTGTTTAGTCCCGAGAAGAATCAAGCCATACAAGAGGAGGTCGAGAAGCTCCAGAAAGCCCAATTCATTGAAGATGTGAAGTATCCAGACTGGTTAGCAAATGTGGTGACGGTAAAGAAGAAAAATAATAAATGGAGAATGTGTGTTTATTTCACTGATCTCAACAAGGCCTGCCCAAAGGATCACTTCCCATTACCCAGAATTGACCAACTAGTGGATGCTACCTCGGGACACGAGCTACTCAGCTTCATGGATGCTTACTCTGGTTACAACCAGATCAAAATGAAACCTGAAGACAGGGAAAGCACTTCTTTTATTACCCCTAGGGGAACTTATTGTTATAATGTTATGCCTTTTGGTTTGAAAAATGCAGGAGCGACATACCAGCGGCTGATGAATAAGGTTTTTGCCGAACAAATTAGTTGCAATATGGAGGTCTATGTCGACGATATGCTGACAAAGAGCAAGAAAGCTGCTGATCATCTAGTTGACTTAGGTCAGACCTTCGATCAACTGGATAAATACCAAATGAAGCTCAACCCGACGAAGTGCACCTTTGGAGTACGAGAAGGAATGTTCCTCGGGTACATCGTCAACCAACGAGGCATTGAGGTAAATCCAGCAAAGATCAAAGCTCTTTTAGGGTTGCGATCTCCAACGACGAAGAAAGAGGTGCAGAGTCTTACAGGACGAGTTACAGCGCTCAACAGATTTGTATCCCGAGCAACTGATAGATGCCTCCCATTCTTCAAAACACTTCGAAAAACTTTCGAGTGGAATGATGAATGTGAAAAAGCCTTTCAAGACTTGAAGAAATATTTGGGAGCACCTCCACTGTTGTCCAGACCAGTAATGGGAGAAAAGTTGTACTTGTACCTGGCAGTATCAGAGAATGCAGTCAGCTCGGCATTGATCAGATTGGAGAATGGAGTCCAGAAGCTAATTTATTACACAAGTAAGGCTTTCCGAGGTGCAGAGATCAGGTACCCAAAGCTAGAAAAATGGGCATTGGCATTAATTGAAGCAAGTAGAAGAATGAGGCCTTATTTCCAGGCCCATACCATCGTCGTGTATACCGACATGCCATTGCGACAAGCCATTTGTAAGCCAGAAAAATCAGGGAGACTGATGTATTGGGCAATAGAGCTCGGTGAATATGATATTGCGTATGAACCCAGATCATCATTAAAAGGGCAGGCTGTAGCAGATTTTATAGCAGAATTTACATATCCTGATACCCCCGAGGAACAAAAGTTGCTCGCTGACCAACCTGTGGATGTTACAGGATCAACAGACATAAGTCCAGATCAACTCCGGTTGGTAAAAGGGCTTGTGGATGTAGAAAGATCATCAAATTCAAACCCAGACCAACTCCGGTTGGTAAAAGGGCGAGAAGAGATGGTCGACGAAGAGCGAAATATACTAGGGGAGGATGAAAGGAAACAGCAGATATTTCACCGAGGAACTCTGTCAGATAAGAAATTTGAAGACGAATTACCTACATGGAGATTATATGTAGATGGATCATCTTGCACAACGGGTTGTGGAGCAGGGATTGTTTTGAAAACCCCAGACGAGATTGACATGGAATATGCCTTGCGATTCCAATTCAAAGCCTCCAATAATTAGGCTGAGTATGAAGCCTTGATAGCAGGTCTTAATTTAGCAAAGATTATGGAAGCGCAACAAGTGATGGTATTCAGTGATTCTCAATTAATTGTGAATCAGATGATGGGAACATATGCAGTTAAAGGAGAATTAATGGTCAAGTATCATGCAAAGGCGATGGAGTTGTTGGCAGAATTTAATGCCATTCAGTTGATCAGAATACCAAGAATGGAGAATGCACAAGCAGACGCATTGGCCCGACTAGCATCAGCTACTCGTACCGAGCTGCGAAGAACGATACCAATTGAAGTATTAGAAGCTCGGAGCATAGATGAAGACCTGACGATGAATGTTATTACCCTTGATTTAGGACCATCTTGGATGGATCCCATCAGGGCATATATTGAGGAGGGAGAATTGCCGGAGGATAAGATCGCTGCAAAGAAATTGAAGTTTAAAGCTGCTCGGTATGTACTAACTAATGGTGTTTTGTATAGACGAGGAATTATGGCCGGTTTGCAAACATGTGTGCATCCCTCCGAGGTGAAGGAATTGATTAAAGAGATCCATGAAGGGTCCTGTGGAGCCCATGTAGCAGGTCGAACACTTTTGCAAAGGGTGATGACACAAGGATACTACTGGCCAACGATGAGGACTGATTGTATAGCCTATGCTAAGAGATGTGATAAATGCCAACGTTTTTCCTCTATCCAACGAACTCCACAAGCATTGTTGACACCCATAACTTCCCCTTGGCCTTTCGCCATGTGGGGAATGGTTTTGGTTGGACCACTGCCAACGACCCGAGGAAGATTCAGGTACCTCGTCATCGCAGTGGATTATTTTACTAAGTGGGTAGAAGCTGAGCCTCTGATTGATATGACATACGAGAAGGTGTACCAATTCATTTGGAAGAACATCATCTGCCGATATGGTCTCCCTTATGCCTTCGTCACAGACCATGGAACACAATTTGATAACGAGGAGTTTACCGCCTATTGTCATCAGTCAAACATTTTGAAGGTTCATTCAGCACCAGGCCATCCTCAAAGCAATGGGCAGACTGAAGTGACGAACATAAAAATACTAAATGGTTTGAAGAAGAGGCTAAGTGAGGCTAAAGCTAATTGGATTAATGAGCTACAGTCAGTATTGTGGGCTTACCGAACAACTCCCCGAGCAGCAACTGGAGAATCACCATATATGCTGGCATTTGGAAGTGAGGCTGTAATACCTGCCGAGTTGGGTCTTCCAACACACAGAGTGCTGAATTTCAATTCCCCAGTCAGCGACTTGATGAGGAGATTAGATTTGGACATGCTCGAGGAAGTTAGAGAAGAGGCAGCCATTAGGAATGCTGCTTATCAACAGCGAGTAGCCCTGTTCTACAACAAGAGGGTGAGAAAATGCGACTTAAAAGAAGGAGATTACGTGCTAAAGAAGGTCATTCAGAAGCACAATAAGTTGGAAGCAAACTGGCATGGACCTTACCGAGTTACTGCAGTTGTCCGACCAGGAACTTACCGAATAGCAACTCTAGAAGGAGAGGAATTTAAGAATGCATGGAATGCTGAACACCTACGCAAGTATTATCAGTGATGTAAAATGTAAAGCAGTTCCATAAATATGAATAAAATGATGATATTTCACAATCTTCTCTCCTTTTATTGAAAGTTTTTCGGGGAATACTAGTGTGTTTAACACTACGCTGCTCGGCACACAACGTTGCTCGGCAGTAAAAAGAACACTACGCTGCTCGGCACACAACGCTGCTCGGCAGTAAAAAGAAGATGATAGTTCAAACCCACGACCAACTCCGGTTGGTAAAAGGGCGAGAACAAACTATACTCCTTTGGTTAGGAGGCGTACACTAGCGTGACCAACTCAGGTTGGTAAAAGAGCTAGTGGACATGATAGTTCAAACCCACGACCAACTCCGGTTGGTAAAAGGGCGAGAACAAACAATACTCCTTTGGTTAGGAGGCGTACACTAGCGTGACCAACTCAGGTTGGTAAAAGAACTAGTGGACATGATAGTTCCAACCCACGACCAACTCCGGTTGGTAAAAGGGCGAGAACAAACTATACTCCTTTGGTTAGGAGGCGTTCACTAGCGTGACCAACTTAGGTTGGTAAAAGAGCTAGTGGACATGATAGTTCGAACTCAGATCAACTCCGGTTGGTAAAAGAACGAGAACACGAGACTCCTAAAAAGGCCAATCTCGGTTGGTTAGGAAACAAGATATACTCTCAAATACCGAACTGAACTAAGTATAGTTGGTCGGGGATGAAAACCCACTAACTGTAGTTGGTCGACGAGGAAAAATCATCGACCTTGGTTGGTCGGGCACATTTTATGAAAAAGACAAAAATTTACCAAGTATGGTTAGTTGGGGATAAAAACTCTCACTAACTATAATTGGTCGACAAGCACAATTTGACAACCTTGGTTGGTTGGAATAATTTTCAACATTTTTATACTCATTACTTTATTATTAAGTGATCGAGCAATATTACTAATACTTGTAATTTTTTACTAAGTTGGTCGATGAACCACACAATATTGTTATGCAAGCACAAATATAAAGTGTTTGACAAATACAAGAGCAATACAAATTTGCAAACAAAAATGAAATTCTTTCATTAAATTCAAAGTGAATTACACAAGTTTATTACATTGATATTAAATTGTGTACTAATTATTACATCAGAATTTCCTATTCTACTGGTCGTTTCCCTTTTGCTTTTGAAATAGGCTCCTCGCCAGCAGGAGGATCTTCCAGGTAAAGGGGAGAATTAATGAAATTAATATCTCGGAGCATTCTGACGTTCATTATTTAAGGAGTGTCCAGTAGATGCTCGGGACGAGATACCTCGATCTGAGAATGAAGATTGTAGTCACCGAGGTATTTTGCAATTAAGTTCCGAGGAATGGCCCGAGCTGGGATCCATTCCATGTACAATTTATAAGGTGGCACAGGCAAGTCTAGTACCCCAGGATCATGATAGTCCCACAGGTAGTGCCCTTGTTCGAGCTTCAACACGCCCAAGGTATTCAGCCAACCTTGCTTGTAGCCCTCATTATTGGCATTCTGGATACGATAATCTAAATGGAATAAAGCTTCGTTGTATCCAGCCATCCAAAACTCCCTGGGCTGTTTATTAAATTGAAATGTCAACCTTGCAATCTTCTCGTTAAGACTTTGGATGAAAAGTTCATTAGTCTTCAATACTGAGTTCTTTGAAGAAAGCTGTTGTTCCAGTTATCTAACCTTCTTGGACAGATCAGACAAGGCTTGGTTCTTAGCCATTAATTGAAATGCTTGATTTTTCAACGTTGATCGAGTACGAGGTTCTTCAACATTACGACTAAGAGCTCTTGATCCTCCCCGAGCAGGTTGAGAACTTGTTTCCTCGACAACATTCTGAGCAGCTCTTCCTCGACCACGAGAACCTCTTCCTCGTCCCCGAGTAGCAGTAGAGGCACCCGACCTTCTCCAGGTATCCAACTCTTGCCTTAATTTGGCATTTTCAACCTCTAAAAATGAAAATCCCTCGTCAGTCACTGGGATTACAGCTATTGAAGAAGAAGCTGCAGACTTATACTGTGCTAGCTCTTTCTGCAAATTGTTATTCTCTTGCTCCAGCAGCTCGGCAATCTGTCTACATGCTTCAACTTCACCCCTTAGGGTTCTCTCCCTGACATCGTACCCAGCAAGGATCTTTTTGTGGCCTGTCTCGGCAGAAAGCTGTTGATACCTCTTTTCATACCCCTCGTGCAAAAGGGCATTTGATTCCTTGTACTGAGTCTGAAGATCTTCTAAAGTATATTGAAGCTCCTCGATCATGTCATAGTAAGCCACGTTATTGGCCACAGCTCGATCAAGTAAGTCCTTCAAGTATTGATAAGCTTCGACAGCCTGCTCTGAAGCATCATGACCAAGGATGTTGGCAACTTCTGATGCACTTAGGTTTGTGTGACCAGCCTTATAATATTTATGGCATTGCTGCATCAGTTTTGTATCATTGGCAGACAGCAATTCCATTCTAGCCATAAACTAATAAATAAGAGAATGCAAGAGTTAATGAAAAAGCAGACAGAGCATCAACAATGTATAAGAACAAAAAAGGTAATTTTATTACATCATCAAAAGAAGTACAACGTTCAGAATACAGAGTACAAGAAAAAGAAAAAGAAAAAATAGAAAGAGAATACCGAATAACTTCACACCTTTTCCTTATCTCCCAAGACTTTCTCGGGAGGCTGGGATGAGGAGCTCGGTTGCTCGGTGGGAACAACGAGTTGGTCGGCAGGAACTGGAACTTGTTCAGGAGGAGCAAGCCGAGATGAAATCTCCTCGTCAGCAGGCTGGGTAAGTATGAGATCACCCACTACCATTGAAGATTCTTCGGAGGCAGCTTCATCCTCTTCTTCATCCTCAATAGCTGGGGGAGGACCAGGAAGATGTTGTTGAAATAGCTCAGAGTCCTCGCTCACCTTCAATTCTTGCAGGGCAGCAACCCAAGCATCTCGGAAGTATTTCAAACTCCCATACATGACCTGGGTCATCATTGCCGCTACCCCCCTATCCCATCCTTTATCCCAACCGGTGCGGAAATATTTTTTCACAGCCATCTTTCTTTTCATTTTCTCCGAGGAGAGCTTATCGGATAGAAGATCCTTGGAGGCTTTCAACTTGGCCTCCACCTCCTCCTTCTGGCGATTTACTTCTCGCAGAAGGGTTAGCTCTTCCTCAGCCGACTTCAACTTGTTTTCAAGCTCCCCAAAGTTTGTGAGCTCGACATATTTCTTATTCTCTCTCTCCAAGTCTTTTATTTTGTTTCCCAGCTGCACCTTCTCTGCCTCAGATGCAGCCATCTTCTTCTCCCATTCACCCCTATCCTCGTCATACTTTTGACGAGAATCCTTCAAAGATTAGGCCAAACCCAGAAAATCATCCTCCACTCCAGACGAGGAGATAGAAGCCTTGAGTGCTTCATCTTTCTTCACTATGGTGTTAAAGCAACTCACCAGCTGTAAAAAGAAGAAAATAATGATAAGTCAGTGCCGAGATACATATATTGACTGAAAGAAAGAAAAATTCAGGATAAGAGAAACTTACTGAAGCAATGTGACGAGTAGCTAGGGATGTCAGCATATCCCTAGACATGTTTTCTTCAATTCCTTGGACTTCAGGAATAGTCCAAGTCTTTACCGAGCTCATTGCAGAACTCGGGGGAATAATGGTTGGGACACCAGCTCCACTAGCTTGGAGCTGGGGAATGGTTTCAGTCAAAGTGACCGAGGAGGATTTCTTCAATCTCCTCAGTGGCACTTCAGCAGTTTCAACCAAAGAACTTTTGGTGGTAGAGATGGCGACCACTTCCACAGGTGCATTTTTCTTGCTCGGAGCCACTGGGGGCTTCTCGGCAGCCTTCTGAGGAGCAACAGAAGGGGAACCATCTACTTTCTTCATCCCCTTTGGGACATCAGCCTTGTTTCTTTTTCCATCTCCAGCAGAGGAAGTCTCCTCAAAGATAGCAGGAACTCTTCTTTTGCCCATCTTCTGACTTAGAGGAAT
Organism: Sambucus nigra; assembly: GCA_949130495.1. Taxonomy (NCBI): domain Eukaryota; kingdom Viridiplantae; phylum Streptophyta; class Magnoliopsida; order Dipsacales; family Adoxaceae; genus Sambucus; species Sambucus nigra. The sequence goes on along the minus strand of OX422214.1, from coordinate 189,746,441 downwards.
GTGAGATTCTGGTGAAGATTCCTCAGAAGCTGGCAATGGTTCACTAATGTTGACCACAGGACGAGCAGTAAATGATGATGTGTAGCTCCTGTACTGCAACAAATATGAAGCAGACCTGATGTGCTCGTCTGCAACTCTTCGATGCAAATTCCAGATATGTTTCAAATGTTTAATATTTACTTCTGATTCTTTTGGAGTTTTTCTCTTACTGTCAACTGCAAACAAATACATAGTGAAATATCAGTCATACATTTTGTCAAACACAATGAAATCGTAATTTCAAAAATAAAATAAGATGAAAATAACCTATCCCATTGCCATATGGGGGGCATCTGGGACCTTCATATACTTCATCTCCAACCAAAGGGGTATGTTGCCAATTTTTGATAACTACCCCGTGTTCAAAATAATCCCTGTTTGCATCAGGGAGGTTGACTACTAAGGCCCTATTCAAAAATCTAGTTTTTAAATAAAAAACATTGTCTAAAACAGCCCATCTGTAACAGTACATAATCTCAGGAATTCCTATACGAGTTCTATGAGATTGATTTAACCTATACACCCCATTAACTATTCTCCATGTGTTGGGGGCTATTTTTGCAGGGACAACATCGAAATACTGACAGAACTCTAAACACAAAGGGTTTGGTGGAAAAGAAAATCCACATTCAGCAATAAAGAGGCTAGGGAACCAATGTCCCTCAGCCAAATTAAAATAATTTGAAGGCTCAGAAAGACTCTCCAAAGTTACCCAAGAAGGAATAGAAAAGTCAAAACGGAATTTCTCAAGAGATTCGATAATATAAACCATGGTGAATAAAAAGAAATGAAGAAGAAGGAAGAAAATCTTACAGGAAAAAGGAGATCTGTTGACAAACAAACGAAGAAAGGGATGAACGCACAGGAGAGAGAAAAGCTATAGAAAACTCGAAAGCAGAAATTGAAAAAGGTAGAAGACGATGGGATTGCCTCTGAAGCTTAAATACTTTGCCTTGGGAAATGGTGAAAGAAATGATTACAAAAAGGAAACTATTACGCTATCGGCGGCTAAAAGGACAAAAAGTGCACGAAGATCGAAGCGCTTATAAAAATGCAAAAAAGCGGATTCTGCGAATTTGGAAGGAAATTCAAATACGAAGAAAATGCTCCTAAAAACCAGGAAGGTCATTTAATATTGCCATATACCGAGAAAGAATGTTCCATACTCCTCAAAGTTCGAAATATGAAACATGGGGGGCTTCTGTTGATACCAAAATTAGTATGATGATATAGACGAATCACAAGAAGACACGTGTCGATCTAAGTGGCACAATAGCAACGAGGAAGTCTATTCCCCCGACCAAATCAGACTCACTCCGAGCAACAAGTATACTCCGAGAAACTCCAGCTCTCCGAGGAACTCCAACTCTCCAAGGAACTCCAACGCTCCGAGGAATTCTTGAACGACTAGCAACTAAGGCGGTTCGAGCTGCATCTCGACCACAGCATTGATTGCCAGATAATCAACAGTTCAACTATTCATTGAATGCTTATTATCTTGACGCGCACGTTTGAAGAGAATTAAATGAATTACCCTTTCATATGTGTATCATTTAATGTAACACCCTTTCATGTACAGCCTAAGTGCTATAAATACCTTGTATCACCCTCATTCAAAGGGACCAGAATTTCTTGATAGAACTTGTAATCGAGAATTCCCAAATACTCAGCAATAACATAACAGTGGAAGTAGGCCATTCATATAAGGCCGAACCACTTTAAAATTATTTATCTCATTTATTTATCTGTGATTGAATAATTAGAGTAATCTAGTTTTTTACATCAACATTGATTGTCATTGTTTTGAAAATATTATGTAAAACATTTTATTTATTTATTAATGAATGTGCATGTATATCTGTTAAAAAGATAACAATATTGTGTTATTTTAAATAGTCGATCAACTAAAGTTGGTGAAAGCTTATTGTTGATTATCCTGAATTGATGATAGTCATCTAACGATCAACCAGAGTTGGTGATATTTCAATTTTTGACCAACTATGGTGGTAGTTTAAAATGTCACAAGTATCAAGAAATTTATCACTTTTTAATTTTAAGCCCTGAAATGATTTTTATTTGTTTAACCAACTATTTCCGACCAACCGTAGTTGGTGGTTTTTGTTCCCGACCAACCTTAGCTGGTGGATTTTTATTCCCAACCAACCTTAGCCGGTGGATTTTCTTCCCAACCAACCGTAGTTGGTGTTTCTGGGAAATTTTTCATTCCCGACCAACTATAGTTGGTGGATTTTCTTATTCCCGACCAACCTTAGCTGGTGGATTTTCTTCCCAACCAACCGTAGTTGGTGTTTCTGGGAAATTTTTCATTCCCGACCAACTATAGTTGGTGGATTTTCTTATTCCCGACCAGCCTTAGCTAGTGAATTTTCTTCCCAACCAACCGTAGTTGGTGTTTCTGGAAATTTTTTCATTCCCGACCAACTATAGTTGGTGGATTTTCTCATTCCCGACCAATATTAGCTGGTGGATTTTCTTCCCAACCAACCGTAGTTGGTGTTTCTCAAAAATTTTTATTCCCGACCAGCCTTAGCTGGTGGATTTTCTTCCCAACCAATCGTAGTTTTTTATTCCCGACCAGCCTTAGCTGGTGGATTTTCTTTCCAACCAACCATAGTTGGTGTTTCTGGGCTTAATGAGTAGTGTGTAGCACTAGTACTCCGAAAAAATTTCAACAAAGGAGAAAATTGGGCGAAATATTCAAAACTTTATTCATATCGAAGAAAACTGCATTACATAGAGATTAAATTACTGAAAATATTTGCTCAGATGCTCTGCGTTCCATGCATTCTTAAACTTCTCTCCTTCTAAGGTTTCAATTCTATACGTTCCTGGTCGAACAACCTCTATTACTCTGTAGGGCCCATGCCAGTTAGCTTCCAGTTTGTTGTGCTTTTGAATTACTTTCTTTAGCACATAGTCTCCTTCTTTCAGTTTGCATTTCTTTACTCTCTTGTTATAGAACAGAGTTGTCCGTTGCTGGTATGCGGCGTTTCTGATTGTTGCTTCTTCTCTAACTTCCTCGAGCATATCCAAATCTAATCTTCTCATCAAGTCACTGATAGGAGAGTTGAAATTCAGCACTCTGTGTGTGGGGAGACCCAGCTCGGCAGGTATAACAGCTTCACTTCCAAATGCCAGCATATATGGAGATTCTCCTGTGGCTGCTCACGGAGTAGTACGATAAGCCCATAGTACAGAATGCAGCTCGTTGATTCAATTTGCCTTTGCATCATTTAATCTTTTCTTCAAGCCATTCAACAGCGTTCTGTTTGTCACTTCAGTTTGTTCATTTCTTTGAGGGTGGCCTAGTGTAGAGTGGATTTTCAATATGTTCGACTGATGACAATACGCAGCAAACTCCTCATTGTCGAATTGTGTTCCATGGTCTGTGATGAATGCGTGAGGAAGACCATCTCTACAAATGATGTTCTTCCATATAAATTAATACACTTTGTCATATGTTATATCGATAAGGGGCTCGACTTCCACCCATTTAGTAAAGTAATCCACTATGGCGACGAGATACTTAAACCTTCCTCTGGTCGTTGAAAGTGGCCCGACCAAGTCAATTCCCCACATGGCAAATGGCCAAAGGGAAGTAATGGGTGTCAATAATGCTTGGAGAGTTCTTCGGATAGTGGAGAAGCGTTGACATTTGTCACATTTTTTGGCATAGGCTATGCAATCAGCCCTCATCGTTGGCCAGTAGTATCCTTGCGTCATCATTCTTTGCAAAAGCGTCCGACCTGCTACATGGGCTCCACAGGACCCTTCATGGACCTCTTCAATCAAATCTTTCACCTCGGAGGGATGCACACATCTTTGCAATCCTGCTATAATTCCTCGTCTGTATAGAATACCATTAGTCAGTACATAACGAGCAGCTTTAAACTTCAATTTCTTGGCTGTAAGTTTATCAGTTGGTAATTTCCCTTCCTCAATATATACCCTGATGGGATCCATCCAAGATGGCTCTAAATCAAGGTTAATAAAGTTCATCATCAGATCTTCATCTATGCTCCGACTAGCCAAGACTTCTATTGGGATTATTCTTCGCAGCTCGGTGCGTGTGGCTGAAACTAGCCGAGCTAAGGCATCTGCTCTTGCATTCTCCAATCTTGGTATTCTAATTATCTGTACTACAATCAGGCTTGATAAAACTTCCATTGCTTTTGCATGATACCTGATCATTAATTCTCCTTTGGCTGCGTATACTCCCAGCATTTGATTTACGATCAATTGCGAGTCACTGAATACAATAACTTGCTCTGCCCCCATGGCTTTTGCCAAATTAAGACCTGCAATTATAGCTTTATATTCAACCTCATTATTAGAAGCCTTGAATTGGAAGCGCAAAGCATACTCCACATCAACCTCATCCGGACTGTTCAAAATAATCCCTGCCCCACAGCCTGTAGTGCAAGATGAGCCATCACATATAGATTCCATATAGGTACCTCGTCTTCAAATTTTTGATCGGACAGAGTTCCTTGGTGGAATATTTGCTGCTTCCTTTTATCCTCCTCTAGCACTTCTTGCTGCTCGTCGACCATCTTCTCTTTCTCGCCGACCGCCTTAAGTTGATCGGGGGTTAAATTTGATGATCCTGTAACATCCACAGGTTGGTCGGTGTGCAACTTTTGCTCCTCGGAGGTATCAGGATAGGTGAACTCTGCTATAAAATCTGCTACTGCTTGCCCTTTTAGCGACGATCTAGGCTCATAAACTATGTCATATTCACTAAATTCTACTGCCCAGTACATCAATCTCCCTAATTTTTTTGGTTTATGAAGAGCTTGCCTCAATGGCATATCAGTATACACAACTATGGTATGAGCTTGGAAGTACGACCTCATTCTCCTACTCGCCTCGATCAATGCTAGTGCCAACTTTTTCAGTCTTGGATATCTGATCTCTGCTCCTCGGAAGGCTTTGTTAGTGTAATAGATTGGTTTCTTCACTCCATCCTCCATTCTTATCAATGCCGAGCTAACTGCATTCTCCGACACTGCAAAATACAAGTACAATATTTCCCCCATCACTGGCGTGGATAACAGTGGAGGTGCTCCCAGATATTTCTTCAATTCTTGAAAAGCCTTCTCGCATTCGTCATTTCATTCAAACGTTTTTCGGAGTGTTTTGAAGAATGGGAGACATCTCTCTGTTGCTCGTGATACAAATCTATTAAGTGCTGCAACTCGCCCAGCGAGACTCTGTACTTCCTTCTTCGTCGTTAGAGATCGTAGTCCCACTAGAGCCTTGATCTTCTCTGGGTTCGCTTTGATTCCTCGTTGGTTGACAATATACCCGAGGAACATGTCGTCTCGTACTCCGAATATGCACTTGGTGGGATTCAGCTTCATTTGATATTTATCTAGTTGATCAAAGGTTTGGCCTAAGTCAATTAGATGGTCAGCAGCTCTCTTGCTCTTCGTCAACATATCATCAACATAAACTTCCATATTGCAACTGATTTGTTATGCAAATACCTTGTTCATCAGCCGCTGATATGTTGCACCTGCATTTTTCAAAGCAGAAGGCATAACATTATAATAATAAGTTCCCCTAGGGGTAATGAAAGAGGTACTCTCCCTGTCTTCAGGTTTTATTTTAATCTGGTTGTAACCAGAATAAGCATCCATGAAGCTCAAAAACTCGTGTCCCGAGGTAGCATCCACTAATTGATCAATTCGGGGCAAAGAAAAATGATCCTTTGGGCATGCCTTATTAAGGTCGGTAAAGTCTACACACATCCTCCACTTGTTATTTTTCTTCTTCACCATTACTACGTTTGCCAACCAGTCTGGATATTTGACATCGTCAATAAAGAAATCTTTCTGGAGCTTCTCGACCTCCTCTTGTATGGCTTGGTTCTTCTCGGGGCTGAACACTCTTCTTCTCTGTTTTACTGGCTTGATCTCCTTATTCACATTGAGCTCGTGACATAAGAAATTTGGGTCTATTCCTGGCATATCCTCATGACTCCAAGCAAAATTTTGTTTTCTACTTTTAGGAAAACTATCAATTCCTGTTTTAGTGAGGCATCTAACGACGAACCTATTTGAGTTGTTCGTTCCGGGTGCTCGTCGTCCAAAATGATATTTTCAGTAGCTTCCACCACCTAACCTTTCATGAGCTGCAACTCGTCTCTAGGATCCAATGTTTCAATCTCTGCACCTTCATCCACTTGGTAGGTCGTAGTCTTTTTCCTAGATTCCTCCAGTTCTTCTTGCTCGGTAGATGAGTAGTAACATTCCCGAGCTACTTTTTGGTCACCCTTTACAACTCCTACTCCAAAATTGATTGGAAACTTCAGACATTGATGTACAGTAGATGGTACTGCTTTGAACTTCTTCAAACCTACCCTTCCCATGATGATATTGTAAGTTAACTGGATATTCTTATCCATCACAATGAAACGTACTCTTTCTGTTCGACAAGTAGGCCATGTACCGATGAACATATCCAACTTGATCGTCCCAAGTGGAAAGACTTTCTCGCCAGCAAACCCGAGGAGGGGCCTGTGATAAGGTTCCAACTGAGACAACTTTAGATTTAAACTATCGAAGCATGAGTAGAACATGATATCCGCCGAGCTACCATTATCCACCAGTACTCTTGAGATTATTACTTCCTTCATCCTCATTTTGATCACCAGTGGATCATCATGAGGATATAGTATACCTGCGAGGTCATTCTTAGAGAAACCGATGACCAGTTTTTCTTTGTTCACCTTCCTCGGGCGATCATCCTCAGCTAGATTTATTCGCTGAATGTATGAACAAGCTTGAGCCTCATTGAGGTAAGCTTTCCTTTTCACAGTAAGGTCCCCACCTCCTGCATCTCTACCTGTAATAACATTACAATCAAATGATCCAAAACGAATTGAAAATACCTCACACTCTGGCTGTCTTGGTCTCTTGGGGAGATCGGGGTCGTCTTTTGGATCATCTTCATGATCTATTTTCTTGTTTTCTTCTGCTTGACGAGGAGATCTAGACCTCTGTCTTGCTCGGTCGTTGCTTTTTCTTTCATTTCTTCGATCAACATACTTGGCCAGCTTTCCTCGTCTGATGAGTGCTTCGATTTCATTCTGGAGAGCTATGCAATTTTTGGTCGTGTGACCATGGTCTTTATGGAACTCGCAATATTTGGCCTTATTCCTCTTGTCAGGATCTGTCTTCATTTTCTCAGGCCAGTTTAGTTCCTCGCTGTTCTTGATCTCTTCTAGGACATGGTTTATGTCTACTTTCAAAGGAGTATAATTTTCAAATTTCTTCAATATTTCCCATGATGGCTTTGCTTTTGACTGCTTGTCACCACCATTGTTCTTATGATCTTTCTTTTTAGCCTTATCAACCTCCACCTTGTTCTCTTTGATGTCCATATTCTTCTTCGCAGCCATAGCCTCCTCGGCATTCATGATCTTGGTCGCTTTTGCCATTAGTTCTGACATGGTTCTAGGTGGATCTTTGGCCAAAGTATAGTACAATTTATTGGGCAACAGTCCACTCATCAAAGCAGTAATTGATGTCTTTTTCTCGTAATCAATAACTTCGAGCTTCTCGTTATTGAAACGAGTTATGTAATCCCTGGTGCTCTCACCTGTTTTTTGTCTAACACTTAACAAATGTGCCACTCGTTTAACTGGTTTTGCTCCAAAACAGAAATTTCCAATGAAGAGCTCGGCCAGTTGAAAGAAAGTTGAAATCTTCCCCCGAGGAAGATTATTGTACCATATTTATGCAGATCCGGTAAGAGTTCTCGAAAATGCCCTGCACCTCATCTCGTCTGGCACGGCATAGATGTCTGCAACAGCTTGGTATTGTTCTATATGAAGGACAAGGTCAGTTTTCCATCATATTTAGGGGTCGCAACAGGTGCTTTGAACTTCGATGGTGTTGGAAAATCCACAATTGCCTGTATAAAAGGCGTCCCTTGGATAAAAGTTCTTTGTAGAGGATTCTTGGCCTTAGCCATTTCCCCTAGTCTATCCTCCAACCTTTGAATAGAGCCTTTCTATGCATCCTTTCCCTCCTCGTGCCTATTGGTTCGAGCAATTGATCGTGTTGAAGTCGCTTCCTGGGATCTATCATGTCGAGCAACTGGTTGTGATTGGGAAGAACCCTCTCTTAGATCAGATGGTCGTCGAAAGGTTCTCGACACAGCCTTAAGAGGACTTTTATTCTTCCTAGGGCCCAATCGATCAAAAGGAGAGACCCTACTTAATCTCTCCAATGCACTAGACCTTTCTGGAGAGAGAGTGATGTGTTGTTCAGTATCTGTGGCTCGTACTGACGAAGTTCGACCCGGTTTATAAGAAAAATCATCAGATCTCTCAGTGCGATATGAATCTCTCTGCCTAATACGCGAAGAAAGTAAACGGGTATTTTTTTGAACACTTCGTTGTCTTAATTGGGTCGGCGCTCCACCCTGGATAGTTTGCATGAGTTGTCGCATAGTCTCTTGCATGGCCGTCTGGCCTTGAGCCAAATTGGCCATAATTCCAGCCAGATCTTGGACATTTGGAGGAGCGGATGGATTCGGGGGGTTTCCAGCGTTTCGATTACTGGATTCAGGATTATCATCCATTGGTGATAAATTGTTTTGGTATCAACACTATTGTAATATGTATTTTGGAAATAGGACAACAAACATTTTATTTATAGTTTTAGTCTCTAATTTTTAATAAAGTCGCTGGCGTAGACCCATATTCATTAAACGTCAACCAATCAGACATGCCACGTGTCCTTTTAATTTGAAAATAGGGACTAAAAATGAAAACAAAATGTTTATTGTCCTATATCCATAATCAATACTGTTTTAAGTCTTAAAACTACATAATCTATTATGTTTAAATAAAGAAAGTTGACTATTAATATAAGATGCCACCCCCCACCCCCCCCACCCCCCCCCCCCCCCCCCCAAAAAAAAAAAAAATTATGGCTATCAATTTGAGACTGAAGTAATATAATTTTTCTAAAAAAATGTTGTGTCAATTAAAGACACTCAAAAAGTTAGTCTTTGAAATATGAATTTTAGTAAAAATCTTGGTCATGTTTTTCGCGCAAGACAATCAAACATGATCGATTTAACACAACACAATCCGTATGACTATAAATTTCAAACGAAAAATATAATCAAAGCATGATATAAATAATGTGGCAATATAATACGATAGATCGTTAAGCAATTGTGTTTATATATTTAATAAAATATTGAGTATGTAACTCAAAATCTACAAACACAACTAGAAATTGGTCCAATCGCATACCAAAACTTTGTCACAAATATGACATTTAGCGTCAACTTCATATCTTCTAGCATCGTGCTATTGTATTCTTTGCAATGTCATAACTCAAAATTTAGAAGAAACAAACATTAACTGTATCTATTTTTTATTAAAATCAATACTTATCCAATAATGGTGTAATCTGATATGCATACTTTTTAAAACATGATTGTTGGAGATCTTATAAGAAAATATATTAATTTGTGTATGCACTTGTAAAGACTCAGAAATAAGTGTCTTATTTTTACTACATCTATAAAATAATTATCTTACATAAAGAAGTGAAATTATATTGATAATGAGGACTATAAATGTGTACTTAAAGTTGGCAAGCTTATCACGTTTTATTTGCAAATGGATAGTGCAAAACTATTACATTTAAAGGAAATCTGTGACAAACAAGCTATAGTCATTTTATAAATGTTTATTTAATTACTCGCCGTATGTGGGGAGCATCCCTATCTACTCTTTTGCTCTGCTGCGCAGACAGATAGAAGTGCAATATTTCACTTCAAAGCAACTAGACTACATAAAAACACCACCAAGTAAAGTAAAGGTTGTCTAACTAACAGTAGCAATAGCAGCCGCCCACACTTGAACCTTCGACTCTTTTTCACGTTTTGCTTTTCTTCGAACCTTTTCTTTTAGGGCGACATGTGGCGATAAAACAGGACACTTCCTCTTATTAGGTAGTGGGTACAACTAACCCGCGTGGACCCAGGCGGCTCAACTTAACTTTTTTTTTTTTGGGTAGAAACTCAACTTTACTACAAATTTTTCTTTATATTTGTTGTTCCTACGGGGTTCTGGACCACTAGTTGCTTTGTTTCTTTTTCCACTACATAAAAAAAACAAACCAATACTTAATTACTGCCCTAAGTAACCAAATTTATATACTACTATATTTTAACTTCAGGTAATGCATGAGCGTCTTACAAATTTTATATAAAAAAATAAAAAAAATATGTTATTCAATTATTATAAAAATGCGTATTCAAATATTTTTAATGAGCAAATTTTTATATTAGTTGACAATTACATAAATATTTAAATTAAATTTACATAAAAAATTAATTGACATGAAATCCACTCGTATAAATTACATAGTATACAACTTTTTTATGACATACTATTCTTTTCATGAGGATAGTGCTAAAAACAAAATTAATATAATTGTAATTGAATAGTTCAGCGTATAATATTACAACTTAATATTGAAAATTATCTAATGATGAATATTTTGAAATTTGACCGTAACCTCAACCAGCCTAATTCTTAATGGTAACGAAATGAGTTAGAACATGAAACAAATTTTTTATCCTTAAATCTTTTTATTCTCATCACAAAATAAAATAATCAAATCACCAATTAAGTTAAGTAGAAATGTTCCTTTTATTTAAGCAAATAATACAAATATATTTCTTATTATAAAGTGATCAAATCTTATAGTCAAACAAATACAAATATAATTAAATTCTCAAAGAAATATATATATATATATAAAGGATCTCATGCATACCCTATGTGCGGTTTACTTTTTTTAAATAGTAAAAAAAAAATTGGGCTGAATTTTTTTTATAGTTTTTAAACATTTCAACTGGACCTTAAAAAAAATCAACTCAAAATGAATTGTTTTGCTATTTAAAAAAATCAGTCAAACTTTGTCAGTTTTTTAAGTTGTTAAGAACTGACAAAGTTTGACTGATTTTTTAAAAATAGCAAAAAAAATTATTTTGAGCTGAATTTTTTTTATGGTCCTACTGAAATGTTTAAAAATCATAAAAAAAAATAGCCCAAAATTTTATTTTTTACTATTGTATAAAAAAGGTCAACGGAATCAGTATACAAACTAGGATATACATGAGAACCTCTCATATATATCTATATAATAAGTTACAATGGTGTTTTCACTATTCATAAGATGGGCAGACACTTCACGGTTCAGATCGAAGCCAACAAGACTGGAAATGTAGGGCTGAGATTAACTTATATCCTGTAATACCCTTTTTACCCCTGAAATTTTTGGTTCCCCCTTTTTTTATACTTTCCATACTTACAATTTAATTCAAAATTGGGGATATTTTGGTGAAAATGACAATGGTACTCTACTTCTCTCCCACTCACACAAACCCTACCCCAATTTTCTCATTTTCCCCCATGACAGATTTTGGTTCTATCCCAACGAAAACCCTCCTCAGGTTGCCTTCCTTGGGATCCATTACCGCCCCCCGCATCCAAGCTTGCAGCCCTAAGGTAATCTCTCTTAGACACTCACACACGCACACACTCACACATGCAAATACACGAACCTACCTTTCTTCATCATCTCCATCAGCCTTCGCGTCTCTCTCTCTCTCTCTTACTTTCTTACACACGCACACACACAAGAAATCACATATATGGTTGATTTTTGGTTTTTTAAAATTCTGATTTAGTTTTTTTAGTTATAAACATAGTTGATTTATTGTTTTGTTTTGAATTTTCAATTGGGTTTTTTAAGCTAACGTAGTTGATTTTTTGGTTTTGTGAAATTTTGATTTGGGTTTTTTTGCAACAGGTATATATAGCTTGCAAGAGGTATTTTGATTTGGGGTTTTTTAACATAGTTGATTTGGGATTTTGCAACAGTTATATGGAGCTTGCGAGAGGTATAGAAGAGCTTGCAATAGGTATATTGAGCCTGCAATGGGTATAAACCATAGGAATTTTCAAATCTCAGTTTTAGGTCAGATTTCTATCATTTTAATTACAGTTTGTGTTCATTTTAATTATATTCTGTATTCTGGGGTTTTAATTAATTTAGTTTAGCTTTTTTTACAGATTTATAGTTAGGTTTTCCCATTAATTTAGTTTAGATAATTTAGTTTAGCTTCTTGACCATGAACTAACATTGGTCTCTTTGATCAGACAAGAATTTGCCCATCCTAAATCTTACACTGAAAGCACATCCTGAAATTGCTTGGCCTCCACGAAATTGAGAATAATAGAACGAGCAGAGCCTTACGTCAAGTCATCTCCCATAGCCATGGTATGGAACTGTAATGTGGAAGTTGTTGATCTTACCCCTATATTTGCTTTGGCAATTGAGAGGGAATATGAACCCATCATGTTTGAGAAAATGCCCACATACTATTAGAATGTTTTTCCATATAGAAAATTTGTATACAAAGGATTTGTAGTATTAGAAAATATGTGTTATCTTGCATTTGTGGGGATTATATTTTTTAGGGTGCATGATTATAGATTTTTGACTATTCATTCCTTACTATTGTGTTTTTCTTCATATATGCAGTTTCACAGTGTTAATCTCTAAGAGATGGACTTCGCTTCTTTATGCGCGACCTCAACGGACAACTTCCATATGTTAATACGGAAGCAGTGCGTGTAGTATGTTAATGACGTTGGAAATTACTTACTGATATATGTTACCTCACAGTTTGATTAGCTGATATTAATACCATTCCAAGAGGCTATTAATAAAGAAAGGCCAATAAAATGTTGACACACTTCGTTTGTGTTGATTAGTTTTAAAGTTAGAAATCATTCCTAGATTTTCAACAAAATGTTTTCATGAAATTTGCACCTATAATTATTTTGAAGACGATAGATGGAAAATGGATACATTTCCATTTGTATTATGATGTTTCAACTTATATATTCCACTTATTAATTGATTCTCAATTTTTTTAACAATAAAGGTCTATAAAAATAAGAGAACAATCTCAAGAGGTGGCAACTTTCGACGCAACGATGTAACTCAACGGTGATGGTTGATTTAGGAGGAGTGGGAAAAGGTTATATTGTTTTCAATGGTGTTTTTTATGGGTTTGAGATTTAATTTAGTATGAGATATAATTTTGGAAAAGTGCTTATACGTGTCTGAAGCTAGATCTATGCTATTGATTTGCTCCACTTAACTCAAAAGTGAGTGCACAAATGGGCCATATTTGGTTTACTATCCCATGTTATGAATTTCTGTTTTAATTATTTTCCATGTGTGGGCATACCATAGAAACATTTCACTTATATGAATTTAATTGAGCTAGGTGCATATTATGGGAAAGTAATATTTTTTCCAAAACTTTTTTTTGTTTTCTTTTATATCCGTTACTCATTTATATGAATATAGTATGCAAAACAATATATGATAGTAAGTGTAAAGTAAAATACACTCCAAATACTGCTGAATTTGTCAAAGAAAAAGGCTCTTAATAATCTGACTGCTAAAATTGTCCATTTGTCAAAATAGATTTAGTTAAAACAAAAACTGATTGAGTTTTGGTATTGGATTGTCCATAAGAGAATGAATGTACAGTACTTTTCGACTTATAATTTTCGACATAGAATTCACGCATATACTTTAATTGGGTATTGAGTATAAAATTTGCCTAATTCAACTTTTAATTAACATCATGGAATCTGATTTTTCTCTTTTGCCGTGAACTTTTTATTCTCCCTATTAATGTTTGATGTTTTTGGTGTCCATCAGTAGATTCATTGCTTAAATTCAAAGAAATGATCCCGGAATAGATTTAATGGACTGCTGGAACCACATCCCCAAAACCAGGCAGGCCCTTGAGTTTTTTGCTAAATAGAAATCATGACTACTTCTAGATCTTTTCTCCACGAGTGAGAATGTGTACGCATTTATTTTCTATTGCATGCGTTGTGTCTTCATGTTTGTGTATGAGCATTTATTTTCTATTGCCTAATTATTTAACATACAACCGTAGCTTGGTCGTCCTAAAAAAATTAGGTTTCGAATTTATTGGTAGGTTACAGCAGCGTTGTCCCTACAACCATAACTTGGTCACCACAATACTGTTTGCAACATGTGCGGTCGTCCAGGGCATTTGTCCATAGGTTGCCCTTCTGATCCCAAGTCTAAATGTACTGATAATAATCCTAATGCCATATCATGCCTGAGCTTCTTCTCTCCAATGATGGCCTCAGTTACATTCTTCGCCATTTCCCTCGCTCTTTCAAGTACCGTGGCAACGGACATGAGGTAACTGATTTGGGTAGCCCAATTGGCTTATACCTGGAAAAGTGTGTAAAGTAGAATCTGGATTGCTTTCTTCTCTGATTACTCTTTTATTATCTGGGACGCTGGGGGATCATTGCTCTGTGGTTGATATATTTTGGGATTTATGTTAGTGGAGGCCGTTAAAGAATTTATTGCTTCACATGACGAGCATCGTGGATCAACAAGGTCATAGTTTTTCTTCAAATGATAGAGAAGTGGAGTGTGCCGAGAGTTCTTTTGCTAGGGCCCTTAGTGCAGTTCAATGTTTTTTAATGAATGGGCAAGATGATGGATTACCTGGAATAACTACAGCATTTTTGTTTTCACTTCTGTGCACAACACCTGCTGAGGTATTACAAAAAAAAAATTATTATTATTTTACCTTTTTATATCCAAAATATATGTTGAAGATGAGTAGAGGTGAAAAGGGTGATTCAATGGATTATGTAACTTTTATTTGAGTGTAAATAAAAATGGTGGTGTACAAACAGATTGATGTTATAATTTTCGATTGATACACAACAGTTTATGATACAAACGGATTGATGGCTTCCGGTTTTGGTTTTTGATTGATTCACAACATTTTATGATCATGAGGATTTAAATCTAATCCACCGAGCTATAGTGGAGAGTTGTGAGATTCGGAAGTCCAAGTATATTAATGCATCTCTTTTTCCCCATTTTTTACTTTTTTGAGATTTTGAAATCAATTTTTGTTCTTTGCATAGGATTTTCTTTTTTATTTAGGCCATCTCCAAAGGGCAATGCAAATGTGTACATTTGAATTGTCTCCCTTCACAGTGGGTAGAATAATGTACACAATTAGGAGAGAGAAAAGCTAAGCGGGATGTAAATGTAAATGGTCTCTACACAATGTCTAAGGGGGTGGGGCCCATAGCCGGGCGGGCAAGTCTTATCCGCCCAGACTATGGGCGTGTAAATCATATCCGCCCAAGGTCTTTTAGAGAAAAAAAAAAGGGTCTGGGCGTGGAAGACTTAACCGTCCAGGTGCTGGGCGTGTAAGTCTTACCCGCCCAGTGCTATTTCGCACCTCCACCTCAGTTTATTTGCATTGTCCCAGTGTGACAACCGTCCTCATAACCTACTCAAAACAATACACATTTACATTTTTTGAGGGTATCCCATTGGAGATGGCCTTATTAGGTATATTAATCAACTTAAGCCAGTATTTATGCCCACAAGAGATAATCCAAAGCTGTTGTATAACTTTCTTGGCATAGCTGCAATTTGAGAATGTTGATTGAGATAGGGGACAAATAAACTTATGTATGATTCAGTGTTGGTTGTTCATGTTTGGAGGACTGATTTGGAGATCATGAGGAAACAGAAGCAGTGTTGAGTGTTTATGTTCAGGTAATGCCTCATGAGGAAACAAAAGTAGTGTTTGAGAAGATCGAAAAATGATGCTAAGAATTATCGCGAATCATTGATTGAACGGTTCTTCAAAGAAAGTATAATTTATGCTTTCATGGTTGTTTCTTGATGACAATTGGTGCAGTAAGTTCTCATCAAGGAATCCTAATATGTGTCTCTTCGAACTTTTACATTTTTGGTTTATAGGTTATTGATAAAATGCCTAAGTAATTGTTTTACGCTATTTAAGACCCTTTTCTTATTAGATTACTTATTTGTTATAGAATAGAAGAATCAAATGATGTTTTTAAGTTTATAAGATCACACGGTAAGTTTTTCTTTATTTAATTTTAGATCATTTTCATTTGTTTTATCATATTGGTTCTAATTTCAATAGTTTTAGTGCATTATTCAAGTTTTTACATCTGAAAGGAATATGGAAATATGATTATATGTATATTTCAATCACATATGTGTACGTGGATGGCAGGATCTTCAATATGACAATGGAGCTAAGTTTATTTTATCTTTCCTTTTTGTAATATACGAGTAATTTAACATTGTTGTTTTTGGCAAGGTAATAATCCTTAGTGTATGTTTGAAGCACCTAAGGATGAAGTTTAAATTGGAGAGTCTGGAGTAGTGTTAATTATTGAGGAAGATAAAGCGTCGGGAAGATTAGAGGTAAGTCTCTGGGCCTGCTAGTCCTATTTGATATTTTTTTTAAAGTTCAATTTCTTTGAGAAAGAAGCTGACATTCTTATTTAACTACCTTTATCTCTCATGGCTTATTGTTTTCCACATTTAAAAGTTTATTTGTTTAACCAGTACATGTACTAGGTAAAACTCTGGTTTCCTTTTTTTTCTTTGTGTAGATTGTTGTTACCACTGGAATACACAAACGGATAACTAACCATAACCTCCACAACATCTTCTGAGTGATTTGTCGTTAGGCGTCATCTCAGAAGGAAATAAATTATTTGCTTAGAAGTATCACTCCCACAACAAATTTTCTAAATCGGGAGGACATAATTATTTGTTTTGAAAGTGGGGTTTAATCATGTTTTTCATTGTTAATTTCTTTCCAACTTTAAAAAATAGACAAATTTCTTCATTTCAGTTTGGACCCGACTTTTTTTTATTCAAATTCCTTTTTATTTCAGTTTGGATATATTCTACTTTCATTTCAGTTTGAATATGTTCTACTTTCATTTCAGTTTGGATATGTTCTACTTTCATTTATCGAGGACTTTTTCGTGAAACAAGACAATACATAGGGATATGTTCTACTTTCAGTCTGATGTAATTATGTTTTCTATTTTAATTTTTCACTTTTGATGTGAAAGTCTTCGATAAAATTATTAACCCTTATTATATTTGTCTATTGTGTTTGGGATCATAACATTATGAATTTCTATCGGATACATTTACACTGTCAGTTGCCTTTGACATGGTTTTCAAGGTCATTAGGACTGCTTTTCAGCATCTCATTATTGTTGACTATAAGGGAGGATGGGTATGCTGCAAGTGTCTCATCATTTTTGGATATGGGTGGCATGGATTATTGACCACAATTAAGGATGCCCTGATTTCTGCAGAACAGATTGGTTTCAATATGAAAATTACATCAGATTGAAAAGTACGTCGGTTAAATGGCAGCTTACTTCCTTAAATTTGATTTTTGCAAATTAACCTATATAAGTTGAGTTCTCTTAATTATTTGTCTTCTTTCTGGCTATTGTGAGGTATGTATGGATTGATCTCTAAATTTCAAAAGGATACAAATTAAACTATTGTAGCCAAATGTAGATTTTAGTTGGTCTATACATGCCATCCCTGGATCAATTGAGCAGAAGGAATAATTGTAGAAATTTGTGGATTCATTTTTATGATTCTGCCAATTGATCATGATTTTTCACCAAACATGCCACTTCATGACTCGAAAGTCGGTTGTCAATGAATCAAAGAAAGGTTAATCCAAAACAATTTAATTATAAAATTATTAGATCGAATCAGATTCGTTCTGTATGTAGGATCATCGAAACTCCAATTCATATCTGAATCCATTAACGTATGGATTGGATAAGATATTATTTACCTTATGAAAATTATTAAAGATATAGTATTTATTTACAAGCGTGATAATAACTGTGATATGAACACAAATATGGTTAAGATTGTAAAAAATATGAAATTTGTATTTATAAGTGTAATTACAATTGCTATAATGAAGTGTTAAAATTAAAAGAATTAAATATATTATTTATATAATATATTGAATTTTATCAGATTGCTAGTGGATTATTGGATTAGAAAATGTCGATGCATAATTGGATAATTAACTTGGATTTGGATTGGATTACCATCTGATTCATTGAAATGCCTGCTCAAAAGTGCGTCCGCTCACATTTGAGTACTGAGGATTTCAGAACTTGGTACTATTTAATACCCGGGGTTAGGAGTCTATGTATGCCCTTTTAAGTTTTTGAAAACTTCTATTGCATTTATTATATTGTATGAGATTTAAAGCTTTGTCAATTTGACAATTTTTTATTTTTTACTGTTCTGTTAAAGACTTGGATTAAAATCTTCCATAGTTTTAGTAGCAAATACATAGTTACAACATCACGGAATCCCCAAGCATATTTAGGTTGTTGCAGTCTCTCCACCCACCTCTCTTTCTTTCAATTATACTTGCAACTTACCTTTATCTTTATTTATTATGAAATAAGGATTTTTAATGAAAAGTGGCTGACAAAATTTGTTATTTGATCAGTTGCAAGTGGGGGATTTCATGACTAAAGACCTCATAACTGTAGATTAGTAATATGTTCAAAATGTTGTATGTTAAACCATTAATGTCGTCTATCAATATGTGAAACTTTTTTTTATAAAGAAGGTTCAATTATGCAGTTATCAATTTGATAGTTTTCTGTTTCAAAATTTGAGATTTAGCTACATCCTTGCCCACCCCCATTTTGTAGATTTCCATCGAAGTTAATAGTATGTTAGTGTAGTGTTTGACTACTCTGTTATTGGATGTGTAAGTCATTGATGTCAATTCTTGAAATTATTCTCTCGAGAAAGTAGCAGGGTCAAGGTAGATCGCGAGATAACAAAAGGTGATGATTGACCTGCTGAGAAGAACTATGTAGAGATGAGAAATATATATGATGAGTATTTATTGATGAGTATTTATTTCTTATGATTTGCTATACATTTTTTTACTATAAATTTTAAGAGTGATATTTTTCCTGCAGCTTTGCAGTTCTCGATCTAGATTTTGAGTTGTTTGAGGAGTTAAAAGTGATACCAACCAACAAAAATATTACATAACCACAAAAGGTATCTATCTCAATGCCACCCTGTGTATATATCACCTTTTTTTTCTTTTTATCATGAAGTATTTCAGTTTAGTGGCTCATTTTGGTCATGTTTTTAAAATCAAGGTATGATGTATAATAATGATATGTAATTGAACCTCATTTGGTTCATATTGTAATTACGATATTTAGTTGAACCTCATTTGGTTCATTTTGCACAATTATGATATGTGATTTTTATTTGAAGTGAGTTTGTGGCCATATAGAGCTGCAGAACTACTCCACGGCGACCAAAACTGAATAGTGGGGCAATGCTTATATGTACAAGCTTTCGGTTTAGTTTCTGATCAAAGAGCTCTCGCTTGGAGGTTTCTGCCCAAAATCGAAGTACGAATAAAGCAATGCAACCTCAGAGTGCGATGGCGTAGATGTCTCCAGCGATGGGATTTTGGGACAACATTGATATGGCCGGCAACAACATTGATGGGGATTGTTCACTTTCATATATTTTATATTCATGCGCTATTCACTTTTGTTGATTTAGTTTTTTTGTTTCGTATCTCTTATATGGTGCATGTTTCAAGCTATGGTACCGATGTGCGTGGGTGCAATGGGGTACATACCCGCCCCTTTTTTTGTTACTTCTTTATTGATTGAATAACTTATCTTTTACTTATAAAAAATATAATGTTAGCTATGTATTGAGATGAATTTTACATTAGTGAAATTTTATCCATTAAATTTTATTGGGCTCATTGTTTGGATATGTTTGTTTTTTTATTTCTAAATTTTTTACACATTGGTGTTATGAGAAATAGTTTACGATTTAGAAGTATTT
This sequence comes from Sambucus nigra, assembly GCA_949130495.1. Lineage (NCBI taxonomy): Eukaryota > Viridiplantae > Streptophyta > Magnoliopsida > Dipsacales > Adoxaceae > Sambucus > Sambucus nigra. The sequence continues at coordinate 189,726,528 of OX422214.1, read as the reverse complement.
GATGGATATGATGTTTACACTATTATTAATGTGATCGTGTATATGTTTAATTGAGTGGTTTTATTGACAACCACAAATTTTCCTCAGTTAGATTTGGAAGTGTGCATGTCAAATACCTTGGTTCAGTTGTATGTGTAGGTGTGCGTCGTTTGTTGGGGTGTTTGTGATAGCTGGCGATGACATCGTGTCGTAAGTCCAAGTAAAAATATTGGGGGTGAATTTGTCTTCATGCCTTCAGGCACGGGCATGCCCTAGTATATATATATATATAAAGAGAGAGAGAGAGAGAGTCTCATACAAACACATATGAGGTCCACCAATGCAGACCTTTTCTTTTCAATAGTAAAAAAATATATTTTTGAGTTAATTTCTTTTTTATGTGGTGTTTAAACATTTCAAGTGAATTAAAAAAAATCAGTTCAAAATAATTTTTTTTGCTATTTTAAAAAATTCGGTTGAACCATGTCAAATTTTAAGCGGTTAAAAATTAACATAGTTTAATCGATTTTTTTAAAATAGAAAAAGAAATTATTTTGAGATGATCAGTTTTCGTGAGGGTGCGTGAAATATTTAAATACCACACACAAAAAAATGAATTCAATTTTTTTTACTATGTTAAAAAAATGATCCGCACATATGGTATGTATGGGTGATGTGTATGCGAGTCTCTCTCTCTCTCTCTCTCTCTGTGTATATATATATATATATATATATATATATATAAAGAGAGAGAGAGAGAGAGTCTCATACAAACACATATGAGGTCCACCAATGCAGACCTTTTCTTTTCAATAGTAAAAAAATATATTTTTGAGTTAATTTCTTTTTTATGTGGTGTTTAAACATTTCAAGTGAATTAAAAAAAATCAGTTCAAAATAATTTTTTTTGCTATTTTAAAAAATTCGGTTGAACCATGTCAAATTTTAAGCGGTTAAAAATTAACATAGTTTAATCGATTTTTTTAAAATAGAAAAAGAAATTATTTTGAGATGATCAGTTTTCGTGAGGGTGCGTGAAATATTTAAATACCACACACAAAAAAATGAATTCAATTTTTTTTACTATGTTAAAAAAATGATCCGCACATATGGTATGTATGGGTGATGTGTATGCGAGTCTCTCTCTCTCTCTCTCTCTCTCTCTCTCTCTCTCTCTGTATATATATATATATATATATATATATATATATATATAATGCTTAAATGATTAACAAATTCTTCCGAGAAAAGGGTAAAAGAATGCACCTTAGAGTTTTTAGTCACACCTATCTATTCATTCTTGATATTGATCCTGAATTCTGGAATGAAGCAAAAAAAAAATGAATAAATCAATTATAATACATGGTGAAATTTCTTGCTATCTTTGTTTTGAAATAACACAATTTCTTTAAAAAAAATGTTGTCAATCTAATTCTAATATATATTTAATCTAATATCTAATATATAAATATAAAAATGGTGGCTTTTCATTTCCTCTATTAAATTTCAAGTAATTTAATCAGGGAGTAAATTGAATGAGCTACATGTCGAATCTCTTTTAAATGACACCATTTTCGTATTTATATATTAGATTTCCGTCCCTAATTAATAGTCTTTCATTTGAAAATCACAATTTTTTAAAGATTTTTTATTCATTGATTACATCGAAAAATAAGTGACAATTAATTTGAAACGACATAAAAAAACTATTAATTTGGAACGAAGTGAGGACCAAATTATTACATTTTCAAATAGCATTTTTTTCCTCATAAAAAAGCAAACTTGAAAGAGCAAATTTTAGTTTTTGTATTCAATTCATTTTCTCAATGAGTTGATGTTCATAATATGAATATTAATTTTTTCTTTTAATTTGTTTGATAAAATAACCTTTATTATTCACGAACGAGCCCCTCACACACATACACGTATGAAAAATGATTATATATAATGGAATAATAATAAATTGGAAGAAAAATCGCATTATTTTTGTTAAAAGTCATATTTGATAGTTCGATGTTAGGGAAGCAAACAATTGAGATTTAAAATATAAAGAAAAATATTTCATTAACTTCATATTTGACTAAATTAAGTACTTTTGGGGGTGTAAAGCGAAAAAGGCAACAGCTCGAGAACAAAAAGTAACTACAAATCTAATGGTTTAACTTATATAATGGTGGACGGTAAAATTGAGTCCTTGTGTGTAAAACATAAAGGGTAAGTAAATAATAGTTTTAGGCCTATTTATGTGACCAAGCCACTTTTACTAAAATAAATAGGCTTAGAGCTTATAATTTGACAAGGAGAAATATATGATGCAGAGGATGAAGAGGCCTAAAAAAATGGGGAACCTTTTTCACCATATGGATAACCTGGGCCACCTTGATATTGCGTGATTATGAAAATCTCTCAATAAGTAGATTTGGGTTTAAATTTTACCTTAAAGTTATTATCAATACTGAGTAATTAACAAAATCATTTTGTTCTTCTTACAGAGCACTTTTTCTTTATGTTTGATTTGTTTAAACCATTTAATATGATTTTCATTGTTTATATTATTTATAAGAGTTATTAGTATTATTTTGTGAATATCTACAATTCTAGTTTTACTACACACCCACTTCTTTAACACTCATTTTGTTGAAGATGTTGATTTGTAGTTGTTCAACACTCTATCACATAAAACATGACCAATTAGGTGGTTGTTGTGGGGCCATAATTTGTCGTTGTATCCATCGACAATATTGCCAATCTTAAGTGCAAGGTGGTCCCACTTTTTATCAGCTAAATAATCAAGCCCCTAATGTAATTGAACAATCATATATATATATATATATATATATATATATATATATATATATATATATATATGATTTCATGGAAGATAAGAAAATTCTAAAAAGAAGCCCATGTAGATTAGTTTGGAGACTCTTAATCAACAACTACAAGAGTATCACTTTCACACTTACATGTATATTATATGATACACTATATAGGGGGCTTAAAGCTAAATCATTCATTACAAAAAATTCCACTCATTAAGAAACTAGAGAATGATTCAACAAAGATTAGTGAGATTATAAAGGAGTGTAAGGAGTCAAGCGATCTTGCTTATAATCCCGCTCGAACAAAGACAAAAGAAGTTGGAGTGAACATAAAGGAAACTGAATCAAGAAAAGAAAAAGCTGGAGCAAGAACAAGGGAAGATAGAAGAAAGCTTACCAGTTCAAATGGTATAATGGGGCACAGAGGAAGCCTTCCTAAGGAAGCTTGTCACGACCCCATCCCAAAATTAGTAGTAGGGAATGAGTGTCTTGACATGCAACCAAGGCAAAAAATATTTCGATTTAATTGTTTACTTAAATAAATGCAACGAAAATATGATCACATGGTTATGAATAGGAAAATACTGAAAGTAAAGGAATTACGTCATCAGATCTTTCTAAAGGAAACTTCATATATTAAAAGTAACAACGAGTTACAAACATAAGAGAAAAATTTTAAACTTATTACAAGAGAGCCAGACATGCTCTAAATAAATATTTTACAAAAAGAGCTCTAAAAGCTAAATCTTCAATATAGTCATTTTTTGTTCCGTCCGTGAGCCTAAATGTTTCCTGAAAAATTATTATTTATACAACATAAGCTAAAAGTCGAATGAGGTTCAATCTCCAAACATTTCAAGTCAAAAGAGAAGGCATATACATATATGGATAGAAACTTGCAGTAAATAGATGTATATTTTGAAATGAAAGTATATATATCACAATTGGATAGATCAGAATTAGACGAATGCAACAAATCAAGTTTGATATCTTTTTCTTTCAATCATATCATTTTGATGGCTAAGTACACTCTAATACCATATTCTTCTACCGTATTATAATTATAAGACATATTGTACTATTTTGTGAAGTCACTCGGTATCCGCGAGGGCCAGGTCAAGCAAGACTTGGGAGAACTTTCATGATCTATCGAACAACCTCACCTAGGGAACCTATAAAAGAAATGGTTTGGAGGATTGAGAAGCAAGACAACGTTAAGGAATGACTTAACCTCTTTAGATACACCAGGTAAAACATCGGCTAATCTGAGAGAGCATAAGTCGAAGGACCATATTGCGAGCATGTCAGTGTATAAAGAATTATCTGACATAAAGGAATATTCTTTTTGCACATGATTCGATACCGATAGACTTTATATAATGTATTGGGCAGTGTGATCATTACTTTTTATTAAAGTTATACTTTTGTCCATACTTTGAGATAATTTTATACCACATTGAACACGTTTATCCCCCACTAGAGGGCTGATGGCGGACCAACAAGGTCATGCCAGAAGAGAAAAGAGGATTCAAGTTCCCACGAGATTAGGACTGAGATGAAATATACTATGTTTTTCCATCGAGGGAAGGACAAATTGCACAAAGGGGATTACACATCAGAGGGAGGTATAGAGATTTTCTGAGATAGTTATTGTAAGAACAAGATATTTTATCCTTCATCATTAATACCTTTACCCAAACTTTCTACCAAGAACATATGTAATACTCTGTCACAGTAATTCAATTAAGATTTGTATAAATTTTAATGGAATAAGGGTTGATGATAATTATAGGGAAATTGTGGATTGAAAATTAAAGAAAACAAAAGAATGAAAAATATTAAGGGTCGCTCGAATGACTGTGAGGAGTCGTTTGAACGACATCACGGCCTCATTATAAGTAAGATGGATCTCGCGAGATATAGGGCTTCAAACGATATGCTACTACTTTATAGTAGAAGGTCGCGCGAAGGGTCTCACGAACCATACTTCAAACGAGATGAAGAAGTTGTTCAAACGACTTAGGCTTGTCATTCGAACAACGTAAATCAAATTTTTTTAATCAGATTGCCCTTGTGCGCTGTCACATTCATGGCCATTGATTTGGTGTGCTGTCAAGTTCAGAACAACCCAGATTGGGCAAAACGGGGATTTAAGGTTTTGGGGTATTTTACTAAAGCTTGTTTGGCCATTTTATTGGGATAAAAATCCAAGAAGAGAGAGAGAGAGAGGAAAGAGGGTGGTCTTCCACCATGGGAAAGCTTCTCCCACCACTCTTCCACTATTCTTTCATCATCCTACCACCACGAAACACCATTTTATGTAGTATTCCACCATGTTCAAGCCTACAATACCCATTTTCACCAATGTTTATGAAGAACTACGAATTTTAGAGAAGTCTTTGGGGGATTTTGGAGAAGATGAAGATGGGTTTTTATAAAGTTTGGAGTGGGTCTTGCTTGGAAGCTTTGATGGAGCACATTTTGGAGCCTTTGGTGGATGCATTTGGTAACCCTTTGAGGTCACCTTTGAATGTGAGTGTTGCTCCTCCTACACCAACATCTCTACCACCATTGAAGCTATTAGAGGTGGAAAAATCTATTTATAGTGCTAATACTCTATTTTGCATTATTTGTAGTCTTGTAGTTAGATTACATGTGTAGTATGCATATGATTAGATGATGAAATTATGTCTAGTAAATAAGAAATATTTTTATGAAATAAAAATGATGAGAAAATAGTATTTTGTTGAAAAGAGTGAATGAATAAATATTCCAACGTTTTGAAGTATAAAAGTTGATATTTTATGAAAATGGTGTATTTTCTAGAAAGATTGATGTTAGACATTTTAGAAATAAAATGTTTGGAATAATGATTTATTTTGATAAACATTAGAGAAATAATATTTATTGCAAAAATGAAGATTTGAATGAAAAATGGACATTTGTTGAGTTTGAAGAGATTAAATGTCTTTTATGCATTAAAAATGTATTTTTGCAAGTATGATGAATTTCTATAATGAAGTATGTGTTTAAACCATTTAATAGAATTTTAAGGTTTAAAGTCCATCTTTTCATGCATGTAAACTTGTAGTATTTTGGAACTAAGTGTATAAACAAGTTTAAAGAAGATATTGGGTTAAAAACATGAAATAAGAAAAGTAAAAATTATTGCCTTTAAAGTGTGTGTGAAAAAGGGGTTAAAAATACGATAAGCATAAAATTGCAAGACTATAAATAAAATCAAAGAAATGGTAATTTCTTATAAAAGTAGTCTTAAGCATAAATGGATTTCTGGAATAAAGAAAGTAAAGAAATATGTGGTTTGTAAAAAATTGTTATTAAAGGTATTGAATAAGTGTTAATGGATAAACATGGAGAAGTTAGTGTGTATAACTTAGTAATGTTGCAAAGGGTTAACACCTATGAAATTGAAAGGGAATTAATGAGGTAAATGTGTTTCCAATTTGGAAGAATATTACTCCAAGGTTTAAAAGGGTGTTAAGGTGTTAAGACACTTAAGAAGTTAGGATGGGTAACTTAATAGTATTTTATAAGGAATTAACACTTGTGAAAATGGAGTATAGGGTGATTTTAGAAATAAATAGGTAAAATGGTAATTTTACTTAAAGTGGAACATTTTTATGAAATAAAAATGTTGAAAAAGGTGTTACGCAAAGTGGTCCTAAATGAATATAATTTTTGGAATAAAATCAAGGTTAAAGTATAAAGGATATGAAATGGTTAAATTTAAAACTGTAGCACAAGTTAGGGTGTAACCCTGAGATTTGGCTTCAGCCTGGTAAAAGGGAAAAGTGGAGTAATGTGGACATTTCTAAATGTTAAAACACATTAAAAGGAACTCATATGATACCGGGATAAGCAAGAAGTGTCTGAAGTCCTAAGGTGAAAAGCCCCAAATAACTAGCTGGAGCATATGGTGCGCATAGTTGGCGGTGGGGAGCCCGTTAAAGTATACAGTATTTGGAAGATTTCGAGAAAAGATAAAGAAATAAGGGAGATGTTAATACAACCTAACTTGAATGAATTAATAATTGTTCTAGTAAAGGTTAAAATGGAAAAGCAAATGTTAATGATTAATGACCATAAAGTCAGGAAAAATAGTAAAGTAAGTGGATAATTGGGTGATTAAGCAACCTAAACAGTTAAACCCATAATTAATACGAGAATGTGTTGTAAAGAGTTCTCAATAATTAAATGAGTAATTCTGACACGATGTTGCGTGTGTTGAAAGGGTGAATTTCAATGAAATTACTAAAGTGTGTTGGATAAGATAAAAATGATGATTCCGGTAAAGGAATATTTTCGGGTAAATCAAATGTAGTGGTTTCAAGTGTTGAACCGTTTGTGTTAAAGAAAGTGAGAAATGCTAAAATGAGTAAAAAGGAAGTCTTTTATAAGATTAAGGTAAATTAATCTGGATAATGAGGTTTTGAAAGTAAAACCGTTTCATGCATTAAGTATGGGTATATGTATGTATATATATATGTATACAATGTAGTTGCATGTGCACGTAGGCATAACGTGTTGAATCTCCTTTCTGTAATTTAATTTTATACTGCATTTGTATCTTTCCCACTGTGCATCGGCTCACACCGTCACTTTGTTACATGAGGTTGGGAGCAGTTTCGTATTTTGAGAGCATTATACAGGTAAGTACTTTATTTATTTTACGTTAGTAATTTTGTATGCTTGAACTTCAGGATTCTCTCCATGAGTTCCTCACGTAGTTTGATATGAAATTGGAATCGCATGCTAAATAAGTAAAATGTTAATAAAAATAAAAATGGACTAGCAACATTGTATGAATTGTTTCATTGCACTTCACATCTAGTGCTCGGGTCCGACCGGGTTCACGACGGGTAACCCATAAATCCAGGACGGGGCATTACAACATAAACATTTATTAAGTTTTGACCCTTATTCCTTCGTACCTTAGTATTTGAGCTGCATATCTGGGGTGTATCTAAAGTATTTGCTTTTCTCTCTCTCTTGCTAACTACTTCAAAGGTTCATTTATTGTTCAAAACAAATCATATTGATTTCTTTTTATTTAGTTATACATGGGAGTTTGTGAGTTTATATCAAAGAGTTTGATTCATTCCAATTAAGTTTATTCCTTCATTGTCAATAACATTTTGTCTGTTAAATTATTGCCATGATTAGAGGTTACGTCTCAGTTTATACTTAAGGATAATTTTTTTAATACGCTATTTTATTTAAGACCCAAATAATAATAAAAATCAAATTAAAATTAAGAAAAATAATGAAATAAAAATGTCTACAACCTTTACATAAACATTATGAATTGAAAAAATTTAGTCTAAAAGAATAAATTACAAAATTTATTAGCAAAGTCTCTTTAAACCTATTGTTTAGATTCATCATGTAGAATTCATTTGCATAATATATATATATATATATATATATATATATATAGCGAGAGAGAGAGAGAGAGAGAGAGAGAGAGGCTCACCTACATCATGCACTATACATCACATCGTACATCACACCTAATTTTAAGCCCTAAAAAACTTTTTTTTCAAATTTATATTTTTTCCTTGAAATTAACCTTCCAATCAACCCATATGCAAAAAATTAGGTCAAAATACATTTTGTAGCTATTTTTAAAAAATTCACAAAAAACTGCTGGCGCAGACCCTTATAAATAAGGTATTTTTAGCAGTTTTTTGTGGATTTTATAAAAATAGTTACAAAATGTATTTTGACCTAATTTTTTGCATATGGGTTGATTAGAATGTTAATTTTAAGGGAAAAATATAAAATTTGAAAAAAAAGATTTTTTAGGGCATATAATTAAGCGTGATGCATGAATGATGTATAGAGCATAATGTAGGTGAGCATTCTCATATATATATATATATATATATATATATATATATATATATATATATATATATATATATATATATATATATATATAATTGTTGGATTCAGGTCGAATTTGTGCTTAGCCACATGTGGCTCAAGCTATGCTCAAATTCAGTTAAAACTCGAATGGAATTTAGCGGGCAAACAGATGAACTTCGAACTTTCTCGGCTCAATTTATTACCTTACATCCAATGTGTGCTTGGTGCATCATTAAATAAAAAAAGGTAAAACAAAGGTTTTGCGGTGTTAATACTCTATATTAATAGAAATGAAGTTTTAATTCCATGTTTGAAGTGACTTAACTTACTTATGAGGCAAAATGACTTCAACCCTTTAAGATTTTTTTGTAAACATTTTAATTACACATTAATATTTGATATTATTAAATAGTTGTAATAATTTTCTTAAAATTATAGTTTTTTATGTTCAACTCAAAAGCCGGCAACAACGATAGTGTCTCACTCGGCCCGCTTGTTTTAGGAAACTCACGCGTGCCACGTAACCCAAGGAATAACACTATTTTGGACGGCGCCTCTTTCCCCGAGTCAAACACCATCTTGACAAAATCTCCTCTCTTCTCTCTTACTCTTCTCAAATTCACCTATATAAATAAGCCCACCTCCCTCTCAAGCTATTCATCTTCACTCCATTATTTTCCCAACAACAACAAATACATATATCAAAATGACTATGAAAGAGAAGGCTACCGGAGTTAAGGGAAACAAGAGAAAGATTGATGGAGATAACGAGGTTCATTATAGAGGAGTTAGAAAAAGGCCATGGGGTCGTTACGCTGCTGAAATACGAGATCCCACCAAAAGAAGTAGAGTTTGGTTGGGAACTTTTGACACGGCCGAGGCAGCCGCCCGGGCTTATGATGCAGCCGCCTTGGAGTTTCGAGGAAACAAGGCTAAAACAAACTTCCCTCCCCCCTCACACACAGACAACCATAGTTCAACCCACAGCAGCACCGTCGAGTCTTCTAGCCCAGATGCTGCACAACCTCTTAATGGGTCTGTTGCTGGGAATCATCAGTATTATTACCAGCACCCAACAGTGGCGGTGTATACGCATGCGCATAATATGTATTTTGACGCGTTTGGGGTTTTGGGTCCGGTCACTGAGTTGAATGTCCAGAGTGAGTCGGACTCGTCCTCTGTTGTTAATTCCAACCAACCCGACATAAGCGTTACAAAAAGGGTTCTTGATTTCGATCTTAACCTACTTCCCACAGAGAGAGAGTGAGAGAGGTTTTCTGACGTTTTGACATGTAGATATTAGGATTAGGAACGTTGTTTATTGCAGCTGTAAGGAATAAATGGTAATTCCTCTACTTGTGCTATCTACAATTGTAACATCTTTTCCCAATATTGGGTTTTTCTCAATTCGATGGAACATTATTTCGATTATGTGGTGTTTGGTGCAGCTGACAATCTCTTAATGCTCTTCTTTATTTCCGTTTGGGTTGTTTCCTTGAGAGGGAGTTGGGAGAATTTGTTGCCAAACCAATGTTGCAGTAATCAATTATTAAACTAGTACTGCACCTAGTAGTGTGTAAATTGCTCAAGATAAATGCGGCCTACCCAAATCGGTTTCAACCATCGCCAGCAGCCATGGGTTCTCTGTTAAATATTCATTTACATAGAATTATGAATGAGTGCATATGTTTAAAGAGTTAATTATACAGGATACGTAAAGAATTCAATATACAGCCACGGGCTTTCGGATATATGCAATAATTAGAGCGCTAGCTTGGTATCCCTAGAGACTGGGGTCGAAGCGGTACGAGTTTTTATCGTATCGTACTATTTTGATAAAAAAAAAAATGGTTTTGATTTCATATATTAAAATACCAGAAATCGGTCTTACTGAAACCGAAATTATCACAAAAAAGTTGGTTGTTTTGGTTTTAATATTTTAAAAATCGATTTATCGAAATTACCGTACCGAAGTTACCGAAACCAGAAAAAATCGTACCGAAATTACCGTACCGTACCGAATTTATCGGAACCAGGAAAAAATGGTTTTGGTTTTAATATTTAAAAAAGTTGGTTGGTTTTGTTTTTGATTTTTTGAGGCTTTTAGTGTTGTTTACCGAAAACAGAAACCAAAATTTACCAAAACCAGAAGAAATCAGAAAAAATCAGAATTTATCGAAACCAGAAAAAATCGAAAAAATTGAAATACCGATCGGTTTGGTTTTGGTATTGATTTTGGTGTACCGGGTGGTAAACTGGTACGGTTTGATTTTACCATCCAGAGTTTGGTTTTGGTACTGGTATATACAATTTACCGACCAAACCGTAGCGCTTACACCTCTAGTAGAGACTATGTTTTGCCATTTTCGTAGTGTTTATAAAGAAATTATATTGATTAAGTTGATACTAATTATGATAATATAATTTTAAATAAATAACAGTTAATATTAAATAAATATATGAAACTTCATGAATGACACTTGTAATTTTGAGAAAAAATCAAATTAGAAATAACATTACCATTTGATTATTGAGTCATTGATTTTTCAATTTTCTCTTGCAATATAGTAGGTCACCTGCAAAAAAGCTGCACATTATATATATATATATATATAATAAGTTACAAAACTTATGTCTGTCATAAGATAAAAGTATGATGTCATCTATTAGAGTTTTTTTTTCACATTCTATTTTGCCCCTCAAATCTTTGATTTCCCCCTCTTTTCTTACTTACCAAATTTACACTTCAATTCAAAATTGAGGATATTTTGGTCAAAATCACTTCATCAATTTGTTCAAACTCTCTCATTTCTCACACAAACCTCTCATTCTCCCGTTCTCTCATCAGCGAGCCCAAAAAAACCCTACCACCTCTTTCTCTCTTTCGTCGCTCGCCGCTCTCTCGCTCTCTCACCACGTCTTCTCTCTACACATCACTGGATTCAGGTTTTCTTGGTTTTAGATCTAGATTTTCTTCAAATGGAAGATCCCCTCTTGAAAAAATCATGTACGAAGGTCTTCTAATGTATTTCTTATTTTCATATTGTGTTTTAGGGGCTTTTATGTTTATTATTTATAATTTCCAGGTATGCTAGAGTTTGAGGTGGAATCAAGAAGTTATGGGTTTTTCATACAAGAAGCTATGGTTTAATATACTGTTATTACAGGTATATATGTACCCGATTTTTACAGCTATAAACGATTGATACATGTTCTTAATACATTTATGGGGGTTTTAATTTCAGATTATTATTTGTTTATTTCAAATTGTTGTTAGATTAATACATTTCTCTTTTGAGTAATATATTTACACTAACTCATATGGGGTTGTATAATGTATCATAGGTTTTAATTGATCTTTGTTTGGATGATGCTAACTCGGTGAGGGGATGAGCTGTTGTATCATGGGTTTTTATGTTTACAGTGATGGATTCAGCTCTATTAGTGTAAAAAAAATAAAACTATTGGGGCTTTGTTATATGAGTTAATTCTTCTTTTAATATTTAGATTCTCTTTTCATTTTGTAATTATAGGTTTATCATTTTGATGAATTTGGTGGTGAATCACTGAGGTATGCTTATACTTTATTTTTTTCTATGTTGTTGGTTGTTTGATTATTGTCCTAACTAAGTGTTTCATTTTGTTTGAGACTTTTTATTTTTACTTAGATGTTATGTGCACTACTTGGACCATTGAGAAAGCATTAACTCAAAATGTTCGGTTGTGTGAAGATCAAAGTGCTATTGTGCTATTGTGGAAGCATAAGTAACAATCCGTTAAGGATGATTCTTATTCGGGGGTTTCTAAGTTAGTAAATGGTCTTTTTGGGGCGTTTATTTTCTGAACCTTTTTGTGGTTAAAGTTACAAAAGTTATCATCTTTCATTTTATTTCCTTTTTACAAATAACACAACTACCATATGGCTTTTGCTTTACGTTGGTTTTAGGTTCTTCGAGTACTAAACATATCGTTGGTAATCTATATTGAGTTTCATGTGATTAGCTATGTTCAACTTCATTATAAATGAATGTTTACTGGGAATTTTATTGCAAGATTTAGGTCATGATTTGAGTTTAATACTACACCTGGGGGGTAGGTAATTTTTGGGAATACAAATAACTTTCATATATTTATTTATATTTGATATAATATTATCTTTCATCAACCTTCCCTTCCCTACGAATGCATATGGTGTCGTTATCTCGATCGAGATTAGTAGGTCAAAATTTAAGCTCTCACTTTACTAACTGAAATATGAATTATTTGGGTTTTCAGAAACTTTATTTTTAATTGGTACATGTGAATGTCATTCTACCAACTCTATATCGCTTTTATGGCGTATTGAGTACATATCCCACTTGCCCTTATTTGATGAAGTCTAAAGACAAGGAGTAGGATAGAAAAAAGAGAAACAATGTTGGTTCTACTGTGTTGGTTTTGTGCTTCCTTTTGATCATTGTATTCTTACCGGGAATAGCTGGAAGAAAATAAGTCGCCATTATTGTTAAAAAGTGAGTAATAACACCTCTTATGTAATAAATAATTTTATGTTGTCGTTTGATGTTCATTATTACTAATACTCTATCTCTTTCTCTTTATTTATAGACAAAGTTAGCCTACGTGAAAGTCGCTTACCCATTATTACCTCTTCAGGGCCTGACTAGAGGTCTCCCAGAGGTTGGATGTGAAGATTAGGATGATATTGTCTTCCTCTCCTTGGACACTGTTTGTTGTAGTACATAACTGAAGCAGAAACGTCGTAATGTTATCCTGAGTATGAGGTTTTGCCTGGGATATTCTCCTATCTCTGTCTTTCTTAAATAACATGGGAAAGATGAATAAAGGTGATATCACAAGTTTCCTAGGAATTTGTTTAAGACAAGTGAGAATTTGCTTATATGTTTATCATTAATGTTCTCCTGTGACTTTAGACCAAACGAAACATACACTAGGCTTACTATTTTTTCTATTTTATTTTTACCTTAGAATTTTGTTAGTGTTTAGTTAATTAGAATTTAGTATGCCCCCACGTATCCAAGTTAATTTGAATTTAGTACTTTCATCTTATTTTTTGTACATGTGGGGTTTGCTTCATCTTTCTTTTAATTAAGGTGACATTAATGTGTCACTTCTTGACATAAGACATTACTGTACGTAAAACTTAGGTGAGTTCATGTGAGCTCAAGCCTATTATAAGTGGGCATATCTCACTGAATGAGCTCAAGCCTATTGTGCAGTTCTTTTCTTTCTTTGTTTTAAAATCTGATATATTGTTATGAATGCACTTTGGTTCAGGTGAAGTTGAGTGTTTGAAAATTGAGGTCAAATTTCACAAACACACTATTTTTTAAATGTTATGTATTGTGTTTTTTTTTTATAAAAGTCTGTTTATAATCAAAATTTCAGGAATAAGAGCGATGGAGTTATGAAGAACTCAGTAAGCAAGATGATATATTATCATCATCAGAGAAGAGTATGGTAAAATCTTAGCGCCCCATCACTGGACCCAAACTCCATCATGTAGTGGAGGTTAACGTTGATCCGTTTCATAGCGCCCCATCGCTGGACCTCATTGACGAGGCTCTTGGAGTATTACTCCAACAGTTTCTTCGTCGCCATTTTAGCTAAAGTAGAGAGCCAACACTGTTGACTGAAATTTTCAACATTGAAAATATCACAACTATGAATCGTTTGATGGTAGTTCAATGCAGTGAATTAATTTTGAACACTGAAAATATAACATTATTTGAATGCAGTGAATCAATTTTAAACACTGAATCGTTTAATGGAAGCTATGCATTTTGGTTGTCTCTAGAACTTCTATTGTTGTTGTTCAACCGATGTCTTTGGTGAGTTATTGAGAGTACATTCAAAGTACAATTAGGATCTTTGCACTTTTTTGTAAGTGGATTGAGTTAGAGGGCTTTTTTAGTTGATTAAGTCTATACTACTGTTACTACATATATGTCTATTTTTTAAATATGTTTGATATCCCATAAAATAATGTTAAATGTTTTCTGGAAGGCCTAATCTACCTACTTGACTCTAGCTTCAGTTATTTTTCCTCAATGATTTGGTATCTATATGATTTGGTGAATGTAGGAAATTTGTAATTCATTCTTTATTGTAATTTTCAGCGTGTGATAGAGTACTTTCGACGATTGGCCTAATGGAGGAAGGGAGGCAAGTTGGGGTTGCAGGCCAAACATTTGGACGTTGGAGTTCTCTATAGAAATGTACTATTCAATTCAAATATGCTGTTAATTTATTTTTATTTATGTTATTTCTACTAATTCCTTGACATCAAAGCATAGTTTTTTTTAACATGAAGACCTTTTAACATTATTTTTCGATTTCATGTAATTTTCATTGAGAGCAAGGCGATGTGTATTTGGCATAGTCACAACACCACGCTCGAGAGCAGGGTAGTTAACTAGAAGAAAATAGGATTGATGGCAATGGGGGTATAAGAACTTATAGGTTGCGAAATTTGAGCCCCATCGCTGGACCCGAACTCCATCATGTAGTGGCGGTTAACACCGATCCGTTTCATAGCGCCCCATCACTGGACCTCATCGATGAGGCTCTTGGAGTACGACTCCAACAGTTTCTTCGCCCCCATTTTAGCTAAAGTAGAGAGCCAACATTGTTGACTGAAATTTTCAACATTGAAAATATCACAACTGTGAATCGTTTGATGGCAGTTCAATGCAGTGAATCAATTTTGAACACTGAAAATATAACATTATTTGAACGCAGTGAATCAATTTTAAACATTGAATCGTTTAACGACAGCTATGCATTTTGGTTGTCTCTCTTTATAATCTTGAGTAGGTTAAATTAATAGTGAGAACTTCTATTGTTGTTGTTCAACCGATGTCTTTGGTGAGTTATTGAGAGTACATTCAAAGTACAATTAGGATCTTTGCACTTTTTTGTAAGTGGATTGAGTTAGAGGGCTTTTTTAGTTGATTAAGTCTATACTACTGTTACTACATATATGTCTATTTTTTAAATATGTTTGATATCCCATAAAATAATGTTAAATGTTTTCTGGAAGGCCTAATCTACCTACTTGACTCTAGCTTCAGTTATTTTTCCTCAATGATTTGGTATCTATATGATTTGGTGAATGTAGGAAATTTGTAATTCATTCTTTATTGTAATTTTCAGCGTGTGATAGAGTACTTTCGACGATTGGCCTAATGGAGGAAGGGAGGCAAGTTGGGGTTGCAGGCCAAACAATTGGACGTTGGAGTTCTCTATAGAAATGTACTATTCAATTCAAATATGCTGTTAATTTATTTTTATTTATGTTCTTTCTACTAATTCCTTGACATCAAAGTATAGTTTTTTTTAACATGAAGACCTTTTAACATTATTTTTCGATTTCATGTAATTTTCATTGAGAGCAAGGCGATGTGTATTTGGCATAGTCACAACACCACGTTCGAGAGCAGGGCAGTTAACTAGAAGAAAATAGGATTGATGGCAATGGGGGTATAAGAACTTATAGGTTGCGAAATTTGAGCCCCATCGCTGGACCCGAACTCCATCATGTAGTGGCGGTTAACACCGATCCGTTTCATAGCGCCCCATCACTGGACCTCATCGATGAGGCTCTTGGAGTACGACTCCAACAGTTTCTTCGCCCCCATTTTAGCTAAAGTAGAGAGCCAACATTGTTGACTGAAATTTTCAACATTGAAAATATCACAACTGTGAATCGTTTGATGGAAGTTCAATGCAGTGAATCAATTTTGAACACTGAAAATATAACATTATTTGAACGCAGTGAATCAATTTTAAACATTAAATCGTTTAACGACAGCTATGCATTTTGGTTGTCTCTCTTTATAATCTTGAGTAGGTTAAATTAATAGTGAGAACTTCTATTGTTGTTGTTCAACCGATGTCTTTGGTGAGTTATTGAGAGTACATTCAAAGTACAATTAGGATCTTTGCACTTTTTTGTAAGTGGATTGAGTTAGAGGGCTTTTTTAGTTGATTAAGTCTATACTACTGTTACTACATATATGTCTATTTTTTAAATATGTTTGATATCCCATAAAATAATGGTAAATGTTTTCTGGAAGGCCCAATCTACCTACTTGACTCTAGCTTCAGTTATTTTTCCTCAATGATTTGGTATCTATATGATTTGGTGAATGTAGGAAATTTGTAATTCATTCTTTATTGTAATTTTCAGCGTGTGATAGAGTACTTTCGACGATTGGCCTAATGGAGGAAGGGAGGCAAGTTGGGGTTGCAGGCCAAACATTTGGACGTTGGAGTTCTCTATAGAAATGTACTATTCAATTCAAATATGCTGTTAATTTATTTTTATTTATGTTCTTTCTACTAATTCCTTGACATCAAAGCATAGTTTTTTTTAACATGAAGACCTTTTAACATTATTTTTCGATTTCATGTAATTTTCATTGAGAGCAAGGCGATGTGTATTTGGCATAGTCACAACACCACGTTCGAGAGCAGGGCAGTTAACTAGAAGAAAATAGGATTGATGGCAATGGGGGTATAAGAACTTATAGGTTGCGAAATTTGAGCCCCATCGCTGGACCCGAACTCCATCATGTAGTGGCGGTTAACACCGATCCGTTTCATAGCGCCCCATCACTGGACCTCATCGATGAGGCTCTTGGAGTACGACTCCAACAGTTTCTTCGCCCCCATTTTAGCTAAAGTAGAGAGCCAACATTGTTGACTGAAATTTTCAACATTGAAAATATCACAACTGTGAATCGTTTGATGGCAGTTCAATGCAGTGAATCAATTTTGAACACTGAAAATATAACATTATTTGAACGCAGTGAATCAATTTTAAACATTGAATCGTTTAACGACAGCTATGCATTTTGGTTGTCTCTCTTTATAATCTTGAGTAGGTTAAATTAATAGTGAGAACTTCTATTGTTGTTGTTCAACCGATGTCTTTGGTGAGTTATTGAGAGTACATTCAAAGTACAATTAGGATCTTTGCACTTTTTTGTAAGTGGATTGAGTTAGAGGGCTTTTTTAGTTGATTAAGTCTATACTACTGTTACTACATATATGTCTATTTTTTAAATATGTTTGATATCCCATAAAATAATGTTAAATGTTTTCTGGAAGGCCTAATCTACCTACTTGACTCTAGCTTCAGTTATTTTTCCTCAATGATTTGGTATCTATATGATTTGGTGAATGTAGGAAATTTGTAATTCATTCTTTATTGTAATTTTCAGCGTGTGATAGAGTACTTTCGACGATTGGCCTAATGGAGAAAGGGAGGCAAGTTGGGGTTGCAGGCCAAACATTTGGACGTTGGAGTTCTCTATAGAAATGTACTATTCAATTCAAATATGCTGTTAATTTATTTTTATTTATGTTGGTTCTACTAATTCCTTGACATCAAAGCATAGTTTTTTTTTAACATGAAGACCTTTTAACATTATTTTTCAATTTCATGTAATTTTCATTAAGAGCAAGGCTATGTGTATATGGCATAGTCACAACACCACGTTCGAGAGCAGGGCAGTTAATTAAAAGAAAATAGGATTGATGGCAATGGGGCTATAAGAAGTTATAGGCTTGCAAAATTTGATCCCCATCGCTGGACCCGAACTCCATCATGTAGTGGAGGTTAATGCCGATCCGTTTCATAGCGCCCCATCGTTGGACCTCATCAATGAGGCTCTTGGAGTACGACTCCAACAGTCTCTTCGCCGCCATTTGAGCTAAAATAGAGAGCTAACATTGTTGACTGAAATTTTCAACATTGAAAATATCACAACTGTGAATCGTTTGATGGAAGTTCAATGCAGTGAATCAAGGTTAAAAAAAATCTTTTTAGCGCCATAAAATTCTATTGTTCTTATCTAGCGCCAACAAATTTTGGTAAAGAGGCGCCAACAAAGTTTGGTAAAGAGCCATAAATTTTTTTAAAACTCTCTTTATAATCTTGAGTAGGTTTAATTCTATTATTCTTATTTTTCCTTTTCGCAGAATAAACTTTCATCAAGTATACGTGTAATATTTTGAGTAGAAAACAATATACGGATATGCATAAATAATAGTATTAAGCTCATTCATATTTTCTTTGTTTCGATAATTAATTCCACATGTCATTTCAAATTGGCCTCTTTAAAGACTCGAATGTTATTTAAGATACAATTACTTTTATCTTATATTTGTAATTCCAACTTTAAGTTTTATTCTTATACATTTCTTGATTTATGTTCTGTGATTTTAGATATAAGCTTTAGGTTTATTTGGGGATTCGATTTTGTCAAACGAAGTACAACTTTTCCTAGAAAATGAGACTCAAAACAAAATTTTGGATTTTTATTTCGGAGTCAAATATTATTGACTAATGACTAATGATTTTTATTTCGGACTCCAGCAGCAGGATTGCGGCCCAACTAATGAATAATAGTATCCTCAACCCATGGTTGATTATAGAAGACTGATCACCTCCAGCAGGGGCTGATACTATAGGAGCATGATTGTGGCAGTTACACGGTCTGCTACTATAGAAGCAGAAACCCTCCTTAGTAATTTGTTGTTGTGGATGTGGTAATGGTCGTGGCTGCTACATAGGAGCTACTAAAAAACAAATGGCGCCTCTTTAAATGATATCATCAATGGCTCACTCATTGCATTTCTACCTAAAAAACAATGGCGCCTCTTTTTCCATAGATAATGTCGTAGATTGCATCCAATAGTCAGTTCCGCATATGATCTTTCAACTTGAGACAAGTAACAATATGGTTCCTCATTTTTCAAGAAGACATTTGAATTTGTTCTGAGCATGCTCTTTATATCATCTAAAATCTGAGGAATCTTATCAAAGTCACCAATTTGTTCACAATTACCTGACTAGAAAACAGTGAATTTAGAATTATAATTTTTCTTAATGATTTTTCCCTTTTTCTAGGCCGGTTGGAGCTTAAATGATCCTTCTTTCTTCCATATTCGAAAGAGAACTCTCTCAGCTGATTAAACTAATGTCCATATCTAGCGGCATGTTTAGTGTAAAACTTATGTTTATTTCAAACTTATGATATGTATTATATAAAAGAGGCATGGTATGTGCAGGTTTAGTGATGAAAACTTATCATATATATTATATAAAAGAGGCATGCATAGGAAGAGGCATGGTATGTGCATACTAAACTTATCATATGTTTTTTAGTGAATGTCTAATTCAATTAGTTCCAATTTTGTGGTACTAATATGGTTCGTGTGATTTTTACAACTATGAGTTTTTTACAGTAAGTTAGTTAAATATTTTGATTTATATCGTACCGGAACATAGGAGGAAGCTACTTCAGTACATTTATTAATGTTCTGTTATATGGCACATTCAATTTTAGCCTACGCGGATAAAGAGTCGCTCATTACCAAACTTTGTTGCTGAGAATGCTGAGTAACTCAAATGTGTTATGTTTTGTGTACTCAATGTTTTCAGTAGTTCTAATGATATGAATTGTCCCGTAGGTGAATCCATCGCGGGGATAAAGAATTGTCCAGTCAAATAATTCTTAATACCGAAACGATTATCGTTGATGAGTGGTTGTCTAATTCCTCAGGACACCAGTCAGGATACACATCAACCATAGCGGGAACCACCTAAGGAGTCGAATAGGTGCAGAGAGGGAAGAACTCACCCTTACAAGTACAATATAATGCAATGGTTGATAGGCCTCCCAGCAACCCATTCGATCCGTTTTCAATGATGGCCATATGGAACCCCCGTCAAGGGAAGTACATGTGCCAGTGAGTTTTTCTTTTTTCCTTATGAAGATTTAAAGAAAAATGTGCAAGTGAGTTTTTATTTTACTTTTCATTATCAAATCAGTAAATGAACTAGACTAGATACACTTGGTCAATTCAGCCTCTTACATTGGGTTGTTTGTAAAAGGGAAGAAACAAAAGCAACCCATGGCTGCCTCTGTTTGAAGTTTAACAGAGTGTTTTAGTTGAAGCCTGCTAAAACTTTTTTTTATTTGTGAATTATTTTCTACGGCACACACCTATGTCTGTTGAAATAGGATGAATACATGAATTAAACTAGATGTTAGTTTCTTATTTGTGCATTATTTTCTCTGGCACACACCCATGTCTATTGCTTATTTGTGCATTAGTTGCTTACATTTTTTTGACAAGGAAAATTTGACAAATTGGTACTGACTTTGAATCATCTTTTGATGTCAGATATCTATCTTAGATGTCTGTCTTCGGCAGAAGGTTGGATTTTTTCCAGATATTTTGGAACGTAAAGTGACTCAGCATTTTGATAAGGAAGATTATGTTTCAGCTTTGGTGATTAGAGAATTCTATACAAAGAAGGAGCATTTTCTATGATTTGGAAGACCTTTTGTCTTCAATTCAAAGGTTTTGCTGAGGGTAGGGTGTGATTGAGAAGCTAAAGATGCTATAAGGGGGGGCCTAAAGATTCCAAAACATATCAGTGGGGCAGAGCATACTCTAATAGAAAAGTTGGCTTCTTTTGGGGCAACACGCAAAGGCCAGTTTTTTCATCACCAGGAGATTTTAATAAATCTGAAATGAATCATGCTTCAACCCACGGAAGCAAAAGTGGTGCATATATGTGAAACTCAATCAAGGACTTATTGGGGGAAGCGACAATCTGGAAATAGGTTTGCATCAATTTGCGTGGAGACCTCAGTAGTATTCATTAGGTGTAGCAGCCCAAGTCCTCGACTCATGAATTCTATTACGGTTGTTTTCATTTTGAGTCGTATATTTACTTTGTGAGCAAGGCTCTCTTTTGTACTTTATAAACAATGATATTATACATTTTGAGTCGTATCTTTACTTTTGTGGAACTCAATCAAGGACTTATGAATTCAATTAGTTTTGTTGTTGATGTCCTTATTTCTTATACAAGGCGGATAATCCTATAAACAAAGGAATCTCTCTCCAAATTTCTTAAATTGTTTATGATTATTTATTTTATATAAAAACATTAGACTTAAATTATACATGACTTGATATTTTGAAAAAAATTCTTCGTTCCTTTAGTCAAAGGGCAATACGCTTAACGGTAGGATCTTCAATAGGCGGATGTCGGCTTGCTTACCCCATATATGAAGATGTTGCTCCCGTGTTTCGAACCCAAGTCCAACTGTAGCTTTGGTGAGGGCACTTTCCATCGCACCAAGGCACAACTTTATGATTTTAAAATAATCAGCGTGCCTTCAGGCACGGGCATACCCTAGTGTGTATATATATATATATGTGTGTGTGTGTGTGTGTGTGATAAATTGTTAAGATAATATTAAATTATCAACAAAGTTTCAACTACACAAATTTTAATTATGTAAATTCACCATAAAATAGAGTTTATGGAATGAACATGAATAAAATGTGACCTCGCCAAAAATCAAAATACATAATGCTAAATGATGAAATATTTTACCTTGCGAATAAAGAGATTAAAGTCAAGTTTGTCCGGGCCTGCTGAATATAATAAAAAAAGAAGAGGTGGTACAAAAAGATAAAAATCTATAAATGAATAATTAGAAAACATAGTCACCAAAAGAAAATGAATCAAATCAAATTTATTTTCATTACTAACAATTCCGAAATGTCTAATAGAGATCTCACATAAAACATTATGCAAATATAAATCGGATGAACTTATATCATGCATATCAGTAAGAAATTACTAGCTACCTAAAACCCTATAGTAAGATCCACGAAGAAGCTCAAACTAAAATCAAATCGCCAGATCCAGAATATACATATAATCAGTTTCAATTTATACATACATAATAAGAAGAAATTACAACAGCATTCTAACACCTAAAACCCTACTTTTTGCAACAACATCAATGCGAAATCTAATCACAATCAATTCTCTCTCTCTCTCTCTCTCTCTCTCTCTCTCTCTATATATATATATATAAAATATACACACACACTAGCGGATGCCCATGCCGAGTTCACGACGATAAATTTGTCCCCGTGATAAAAAAAATTAAAGAAAAAATTAAAAAAGAATATTTTAAAAATATAAATTAAAAAAAAATTAAAAATATAAATATAAAAATATAAATATTTTTTTTAAAAAGATAAATTAAATTATTTAAAATTATTTCCCTTTTTAAAAATAATTGTTTGCCTTTTAAATAAAAAAACAAAACCCTTTTTATTAAAAAAACAAAAAAGCACTTTAGCGTGACGTTTCATGCATGGACATAAAAGAGGAAAATATCATACATCCAAAAAATGAAGATATTTTTCAAAATTTTTCAAAAACCATGCTATCATATATATATATATATATATATATATATATATACCTCAAAAAGGTTCCTTTTAAGTGAAACTATATCGAAAACCATAATTAAGTAAAAAATGTTGAAACATTAATCGAACATGTCAGGTTAATATTGATATTATGTTTAAATATAAAATGTTTAGGGAAGATATGGTCATATATACTGGTTGGGATGGATTAATATATATTGAAAAAAATATTTTCGAAAAAGAGGTAAAAAATCCTATCTTTGACGAAGAGTAGATTGAACCTGGCCTTATGCCAATTTATATGGATATATACATATACGTATCTTATTATATATACGCTTGTAGTTGGGAAGGTTCCAAAACCCCATACATAATTTTCTAGAATTTTGAAGTTATTAATTAAAAAATATCCATGTGTTCCTCCCCCCCTCTCAAAAACCTCTTACGCAACCCACAATTATATCAGGATTGTTTAACACGATCTTGGAAAATTTTAAATTCATTAAACAAATGAGATTAATTGCTTCGATATATCTATCTGCCCCCTCTCTCTCTCTCTTTCTCTCATCTCCCGTATGTTTCCCTTTCCTTATCTCACACCCTTCTTTCTCTCAGCATTAAAGTCCCGGTTGGGGTAACAGATTTGCTTCGATTGGGATATCCGATCTACTTCGATTGCTGATCTTGAGCTTGATCTCTCCTAAGTTACATAGTAGACTTGCTCCAGTTGGGGTATCCGTCGACAAGATGATTGCGGGATAGGGGAGTTCAGATGGTGATTTTTACGTAGCGGCCGATAATATTTTTCTCATTTTGCCCTGCCATTTAGTTTTTTCCCCTCCATTTCTCCTCTACATCTCAGTTTTTTTCTCTCCTTTTCTATTTAGTGTTGTTGATTATAATTTGGTTTTGCAAATCAAAGGTTTCAACTGATGCTATGTTTTTTTCATATTCAGTTGTGTTGTGTTGTGGGTTTACTATTAGGGACTTTTTTTTTCTACTTTTCTATTTTATTGTAATTTTACTATTAGTGATTGAACTTGTAGGAGAGTTCATACTCAAAAATATCGAGTAGGACTATATCTGTGGAGGAAGCCAATTGGATGTATGGTTTTCACAGAAAAGAGAGAGAGGCAGTAAGATGGGTTTTCTTAAAATTTTGGTGTACGACGGATCTTACAACTAAAAAGAAAATTTTACTTTGTGGAGGTTATATTTTGATCTTTTTTGTTCCTGCTAATCTATCTTAAAATTTGTAATTTTTAGTCTTGAAATTCTTACAATCTTCTTCAATGAGATTAAATGTAGATATGTTCGAAAGCTTTTAGACAAAAACATACGTTTTTGTTTTGTGAAAAAGTTCCTAGACCATGATAATATAAGTTGTTCGCATTATAGTTTGGTTATGGGTTTATGTTTTAGTTTTCTATATTTTGGACTTTTTTCTTGACGATGGAGAGTGTGGGTGATGGGTACGGAGCCATAAAGATATTACACATTGTTGTTGTATTTACTTAAGGAACTATGTACCTATTTACACTCTGTTGACTTATTTACATTTTCATAAATACAATCTGGATGCCAAATATTTGATAAAATGCCCTATTCAATCTTTTGTTTTCTTAGGTGATTTTTTGGCTTAGACTTTATAAGTGTGTATGTGTTTGATTTAGTCTTAGTCATTTTTATTATTGAATCATTCGGGGTTTTATTATTGAAAGGATGTAAACATGCTTATACTCTATTGTAGCTTGTTTGTAAACATATGTTCCGCTGAAATCTTCATTTAACTCTTGGTGTATTTGTTTGATTTGTTTGATTTTTTTATTTTTGTACTTTTAAGAGTTTATTTGTCTTGCTTGCATTTATCTTCAGTTCATCTGGCAATGCAAATTAGTATTTCCATGCATTACTGTTTCCTTATTCATTTCGGGACAAGTTTGGGTTTAACATAGAGCTACAACAAAAATTGCATATTTTTTATAGAGCACTTTGTAGTTTATAATTGCATAATTCAATGTGTTTACCTAAATGTTTGTCTCTCTCCTCTTTGTTTCATTTCAATAAAAATAACTATTATTTCTCTGAGATCTCCTAAGGCTCAAATTAATTGTCAAAATAGTACACTTCACAGTTCATCTTTGGCTTTCAATTTCAGTTCATTTTTGGGTTGGCAAAGGCCGGAGACGATTGTAGAGTGGTGGGTTAACAGGGATCTGTGTGAGGCTAGAGTTGCTTTGGATTTCTTTACTTATTTTGGTTACTAATTGCTGAGATTGATAATTGTTGTCTCATTTTATGCATTCGGGTGGAAAGTCAAGCATCTTTATGATATGCGTGGTTGGGATTGGACAATTATGGGTTCTTGGTTCGTACTCACTTTGTTTACTTGGGTGTTCCATTTGGATTAGTCGGACATTTGGGATCTGGGGTAGATCATTTGGTTCGGGTAGTACCTAGGTTGATTCTTCTTGAGTGCGCTGAGATTTGTTTGATCCTAGGTGCTTAGTTTATTATTTTTTATTGTTTATGCCTTAGGTGGCTACGAGGTCTTTTTATTGTTTTTATATTGGTTGCCCTTAGTGGTTTCATCCCCTTTGTTGAGGTTGGTATTTCTCTATTGGGGTTTACACACCCCTATGGTTTGTTCTTTCCTTTTTGGTATGCCCTCTTGAAAGTTATAGTGGGGAGACAACATGATTATGATAAATTTTTTTACAGAATATTCCTAAAGTTTAACCTTGGTTGTACAAAAAAATACTCTTTCCATACACCTTAATTTTTATTTAAGATATCTAAGCATCACTAATTTATTAAGTTTTATGAGAAGGCAAAAAAATATTATTTTATTAAGCTTCATGAAGCTTAGGCAAAAAAAAAAAGTATGAATACAATAATAAGTTTACTATTAAATTTAATGTGTACTTCGACACATTTTTTTCACAGATTATATGTTAAACAAATTATATTTAAAGAAGGCAAAATTGTGTGGGTGGTGGTAAATAACATACCGTTTATAATTTTTTTTTTTCAGTTTTTTATGTTAAAAGAAAATTTGTTTTTCAAAACAGTTTAAAAAAACATATATAACATTACCAAGACAATTTTTTTAAAAAATAAAAATGGTTTTTTTTACTAAAAACTGATTGGGGACAAATTCCAAGAAGGGAAAACTATGAGGCTGGATTAATAACGAATAATTAATGGGTGTCCATTAATTAATCGAGCAAAAATTATTTTTCCATAGTTTAAGTTTACAACACATTTAATAGACATTGAGTACCTTTTCATTTTTTTAGACATTGTCGAAATTGTATATAAACAAGAACATTGAAATTTAACTGAACTTATAAGCCAGTAAATAGAAAATTAAGAAGAAATGTAATTGTTTATCATAATCTAACTATTTTGTGAGACAAGAATGCGATAGAACAAATGTGATTTAAATTTATTTTCAATTACACTCGAATTATTATGGATCTTAATATGGAGCGATAACAATAATTCACTTAGTGATACCTATTTTATTTTGGGAGATGCTCATCAAACATGTTGTGTTTAATTTTTTTTTTTTTGTAATTTGATATTAGATATATGGGGAGATATTGAATAGTATAACAAACTTTGAAAGCAAAAAACACAATAAAATCAACATTTGAAGTAATTTTTACATGACTTACACACATATTAGTGAATATGCAAGTAGTTTCACAAGCAATTTGTATCAAGCCCAATTTTTGGTGGTTATGCAAGTAGTTACACAAACAATTTGTGGTCAATCAATATATGTATATAATGTAAGTTTTTTTCGTAGTGTCGTAGGCACAATTGTTTTTATTTTTTTTCCTCTGCATTGGCCCGTGCATCACACGAGTTACCACTAGTGTATATATAAATGCTTGTTTGTATATTATATATAAAAAGAAAGAGCATTTGTCAATAAAAGAATTTAATAAAATTTATGTACACAGTTTATCAAATAAATCAAGGACCGCAACATTCTAGAAAAATTAGGAATGATTCAATATGGTTTATAAACATATAATTAAATACACAAATAATAGAAAATAAACCCAACTTACATGGAGTCATGGTGTTCAAATCTTGTCATGAAACTGTTTTGAGAATGTAAACCCAAAGGCTCCCCATTTCGAGAAGTTGTGTACCATTCTTGAGAGTGCGCTTGCGATCTTAATGAAATACTTATATAATTAAATGTCCACTACATACAAATCCAAATTTTACCTTTTTACCCAAAGACATACATCTAGGTGATAAACCCGATAAAGTGAATCATGCAATAAAACAAGACAATTTGAGAAAATATCCCTTACGAGCAAAACCTATTTCTGCACTTTAGAGTTTTACAAGACACTACTTACAAAACTTCTAACGAATACGGATCTATCCCGAGTCGTTCATAAGTGGATGTTTAACCTCGGTATTCACCTATCATCCTTTGTCTTCCTTAAGTAGTGATCCCCTCAAGAACCACAAGATCAGCAGTGAAGAATGTCTCTCCATAAGAGTAACTCAGATATGAAATATTTTAGGGTTTCAAACAAATTCAAACAAATATTAGGGATGAAGTTTGTGAATCAAAAGGTGCTTTAAACCTAAATAAAATGAGGACTTTTGCAGTAGGTATGCTGTTTTCTATTTGCAAAAAGTCTTTGTGAAAAACTGTACGAAGTAGATATTTATAAGATGTCATAAAATTGAAGGCGGCATCATTCGTTTGAATGAATACAATCTTCGTTCGGATGAGAATAGCATCTCGTTAAACGATAGCAAGGTCGTTAGAACGAAAACCCTATCTCGTTTGAATGAGATTCAGACAAGGCCAAATAGTATGCCCTCGTTAGATGCACATTAGATAAAAAGTTAAAACAAGACTTCTAACGAGTTTGAGACTTCTTGTTTGCACGAAGTCAATGAATTTTGAAAAAAAATTTAAACATAAAACTGCTTTGTTTTGAATAAAAATATTTCCGAATATAAATGTAAATAAATTTGAACTCCTAATTTATTTATACCTTCATAATGTGGAGATCATCTTGAATTTTGAGATGTTGGAGATTCGGTTCTTCAAGATGGCTCGAGTCAAATGGTAACGCGATATGCCAAAATCTATGTAAGCCTATAAGCTATTGAGCAATGATATAAAATATGCTCTTATAATTCTAAAATATCATCAAGGAACAACTCTCAACAGATGAAAAATACAAACCTTATTCGTCCTTGTAAAACCTAACCGTTGTAAAACAAAGGCATACAAGAGACCAGGAAACATGGATGTAGTAATATTCGGTAAAAGATCAATACCTTTTCACAAGGGTGTATTTTAGTGACCATAAAATGTTGAAAAAACAGAGATTAATGTCTTTTATTACAATTTATGGGAATAAATAGAAATTGGAAATAAAGTGAATCTATAACTTGTTATAGATACTAAAGCATGAATTGCAAAGCATCACAAATAATAAAAAGATATCATCACAAAAAGATATGAATGATAAACATGAAATGATAATCTCAAAGGCTCCACAAACTATTTTTGAAATTTTTTCAAGTATAAAATTTTAACAAATGTAACACACTATGGAGAAACATAAAAATTCCCGAATCATGAAAACAGAATGTAGAAGTGTGAACATATCCTATAAGTTAATCAACGTAGACAAACATAACACATGTGCACGAAGGATTGAGACACCACTAACGAAAGATCTCAAAGTCTACCTTAAGTGTAAAAATGGTGAACACATGTGAAATTGACTTAATCTAATCAACAAATCAAGACCATAAGTGATTTTGACACCAATGACGCAAAAAGCTATGTAAAGTCTTTCAATATTTTTATAGTATGTGCAAACCCATTGATCTTCGACTTAACTCCCTCAAAATCTCACATATTGTAATTATTCTCTCAACTATTTTGAAGAATTTAAGGCTCATTTGTAACGAAGCATCAATATTCTAAATATTGGACTGGCACTTCTGTTTTTATGTGCCTTCAATCTTTTTGGCCTTTTTTTAAATTGTAAATGGGGGATTTTCTCACAAAGTCAACATGCCTTTCGCAACCTGATTCCATTGCTTAATATATAATAATTTTACCTAAAAAAAGGTTTTTTTAAGTTTTTCAATCCGAGCAATGGTTCTTATATGCACAACTTTTATCCTCTCGTTTTTCACATTTGGTTCAGTTTAAAAGTATGATTAAGATGAAAACACTATAATCGGTATCTGACAGGTAAGTGCAATAATCAAACAAGTTTGTGCTCATGTGCATTAAAAGTGACAAGTAGTCGAATATGTAGTAAGTTGTCATCAAATCACATCTTAATGACTACACAAATTATAAAGCACATAAATGAAATGATGTCATGTCACAAAACACTACAAAATAGTGACGTGGGTATGTAATAAATTGGTGATTCGAACATCTTTAATATTGATCCACATATGGCGTAAAAAATACAAAAAGTCTTTTTTTTAAATGTCATCAAAAATAAAATCTTTATGTCCTTTTCAACTTTTTCTTAACAATCGAAAATCTTTTTGCCTTTTCAAAATTTTTCAAAAAAAACTCATTTTGGATTTTTTGAAAATATATTAAAATGAAAAATATAAGTACAATGGTAGTACATACTAGAAATAGAGATATATAATATGAGTAAGAAAAACACCCTATTCTAGTAATCAAGTCATTATCTTAATTATTAGGTCCGGAGGAGTTCTCCAAAGGAGATGGCATTATATGAAAAACCTCCATAAAATTTTATGAAGTCTTGACCTAATATTATACTTGCTCTCGAAAACTCTCAAAATCTCTCAAGTGATGTGAGGGAGCATGAAGAGTAACATGTGTGGGAGTGCGTGTGGGAACTTGTGTAGGAACTCGTGTGCGGGCAACCCAAGGAACATACCTATAAGACACTCCCTAGCTTAAAACAAAACTCTCTAAAGTGACCTCTTTATTTGTAATAAAAACAAACATACACAGGCTTGGGTCCACCTCCCTCAAAATGTCTAGGATGATCTCTCCTAGATGGGTTAGGTCAAGGTCCATAAGGATCCAAAACAAAATCTAGAACCAATTTGGGTGCGGTATGGGAAGTGGATGCACCGTCATAACTATTCCTTGTGTAATACCCCGTATTTTTGTGATATTTATTTAGGGGATTAATTAAATTAAATGTGTATTAATTGGGAATTAATCCGGATAAAATACTAACGAGATGTGAGTTGGTATTTGATTATAATGTGTACATACGACGTTATATGAATATTGAAATTATTAAATTTGTCGTGAGATTGATATACGACAATTTGAGAAATTTTGTTGAGACGCGTGTGACAGTCGCGTCAGGAAAGTATTTATTTAGTTAAAAAGTGAATTTTATTTCTATTAACCGTATAGTCATTTTGAGTGCACCAGCGTGTCCGGAAGGGTCGAAATAGTCAGAAAACACTAGCCGGGGATTTAGTTTGGGTTCCGGGGCATTTTTGGGCTATACCGGCAACCCAAAAGGGTAATTTGGTAATTTCAGAATTTTAGGAATTAAAACCTACGAAAATTAGAGTTTAATTATGATTATTAATTAAACCCACCAACCCATTATCACCACTAAACTGAGTAGTGGGCTATGGGAGAAGTTTAGAATAGAAGTTAAGGGTCCAAGAATAAACCCCCACCTCCATTGTCATCATCTTTAGAGAAGAACTTGTAGAGAGAGAGAGAGAAAAGAATTCTGAAGAGAGAGAGAGAGAACAATTCAACATTCAAGATTCAGCATCAAATTCAGAGAAAGATTAGAGGCAAGTGGTTTAATTACGTTATTTACAAAGAATGTTTCTTCCATGCGTAGGAAATTTATATAATTGTTTTGTTCTTGGAGAATGATAAAGACCCATTGAATTGGAATTAGAAAATTACATTTTGATGAGAAGATTACATGTAGAATTGTGTTAGGATGATTATTCTGACAGAAATACATCTTTTATATCACCAAAAACGGATTTAATTATGTTTATGGATGATCTTAATTTTCTAGGGTTCATGTTCATGGGATTTGGGGAAAATTGGGGAGATTTGATGATTAAATGTGATTTAGAATGATTTGATCCCATATTCATGTTGATATATGTCCTAAGTATGTTTAGGAATGATTAGGAACCTTAAAACACCGTTGGGTTAATGTTGGGATGAGTTTTGAGAAAAGGAAGTTGGAGGAAAAACGAATTTAGGAATTCTGGGCTCGAAACTGTCACCTCGTTAGAAGGCCTGCCCAGGTCGTTCGAACGAGCTCGTTCGAACGAGCTTCTAACGAGAGGGATGTTCGTTTGATGCCTTTCGTTCGAACGAGATCTCGTTAGAATGCTCACTTCGTTCGAACGAACTCTCGTTCGAACAGCCTCGTTCGAACGAGACTTCTAACGAGTTGACAATTTGGCCTTTTTGGCCTGATTTGACTTCTAGTGTTCCGTAACCTTGTTTAATTGTAGAGATGACAATCCCTTGATGACTAATCGATATTGTTGGGACATTTGGGATATATTGAGGAGTAAAACATAGAAGTGTGGTTTGAACCAAATGATATTTATGGGTTAGAACGTGAGTAACAAATTACGACGTGAGGATAATGGATGATGTGTATAAATAAACCGGGTACACGTGTATAGGTATAAGAATGAAAGTATACCACTATAAAATATGTTAAGTACTAAGACGTGTGCATGCTTAGTATACGTATATGATTTTATGTGTATGACATACCTACCATACTTGCTATCACAGGAGGTTTACGTTCGCTTAGGGCCCTCTAATCCTTGTGTGCCCGAATTTAGATTGGTACCTAGAGGACATAGTTCAAGGGAATGACTTAATTGTGAGTATTAAGTCAGCTGACTATGGAGCGTAGGTATGTATGTGACCCATGGATATGTTGAATTATGTTCGCCTCCATTTTTGTGTGTTGTGTCGATTATAACAATTCCTGAGAGATTCGGAATTTGTAATCCTTATGTACGTGATGTACCGGGATGGATAGCAGAGTATGTGTGCACCGCAGCTTAGCCTCGGGGTGCCTGTATTGTATATTTATGATGTGAATAATATACGGTGCAATGAAGAGAAATTATTAAGTTTAATTCGAGAATAATTTATAGTAACTCCTTGAGAAGTTAAAAAAGGGATAACATGCCGTGAATTATAATGTTAACAATTGAGAATCCGAGTTTAATTAAAGCTATCTGTTTAAGTGACAATAATGGAAATTCATATTGTAAATTGAGCAGGAAGGTTAGAACTTATGTCGGTTTAGCTAGATATGAGAATCATTTGAATGGGTACGGTACGTTAGGAGTGCACAATTAGTCGAGAGGTGAGTGTTTTATGTGAGAGCACGTCCTAACATGTATTTTGCATTCATTGTTTTAATGTTATTAAAACACTTGCTGTTTTTAAAATACTCTCCACATTCGGGCTCTGACCCGTTTGCTTTCAAATCTATCTTTTTTGTAAAAACCTTTTTAGGTGCCCAGCCACAAGGACGCCATGCATACTATTTCCAGTCAGGTGACGAGCTGTAGCTGTTGTGGAAGTTACAGGGCCTTACTAGTAGACGCTTCATTTGCCTTGAATTTATATTCAGAGTTCATCAGTTGTAGGGAATGTCGCCTATTTCTTTTAGAGACATTTCATTTCCTTCAGTTATTCAGACTTTTGGTTTGTAATTAATTCAGGATGCAGACTCAAATTTTAAATTTTTGTTTTTCTCAAAAATCTTTTTATTGGAAGAATTTTCTTTGGAAAATTTGAAATCTTTAATTTTTTTTGCAAATAAGGCCAAGTCATCAACATCAAAATCATCCTTGGATTCATACTCACAAACTTTTTCTTTCTTATTTTTCTTAGTTTGAGTCTTCAAAGTAATCCCTACCTCTTAAGGTTTAATGGTTTTAGGAACATATCAATTTCTTAAGTCTGAAGGTCTCCTACGAGTTCTTCTAAACTAAGAGTATCTAAAATCCCTAATGAGTTGAGCACGGTGACCTTAGGAATAAAGCAGGCAGGAGTGACCTCAAAATATTTTTCATAATTCTCATCTCCGAATTTTTCTTACCCAAATTAAAACAACAATTGACAATTTCTAATAAACGCGCATAAAACTCATCGAATGGCTTGGACTCTAGCATAGTGATGGTCTTAAATTGGGTGGTCAAATTTTGAATCTTTGACGCTTTTACAATGTTGGTACCCTCTTGACTGAGTTGGAGGGTATCTCATGCTTCCTTAGACATAGTGCATGTTATGACGTGACAGAACTCGTCATGGGTGACAGCTCGAAAAATAACAATGAGTCCACGAGAGTTAAAATTACTCCACTTAAATTCCTCATCATTATAGGATAAACAGGTGTAGGGAAAACAAAATTATCAATAATGATTGTGGGTAGAGTCCACCCTCTTTCACAAACTAACTAGACTCGCTCATCTATAGCTTTTAAAGCACACCCCATCCGAGCTTTCCAATATGTATAGTTTGTACCATCAAAGATGGGCACTCGATTATACAAATTCTCCATTAAAATCCGATTTTTCAAAGATCAATTTTTAAAAAAAAGATTGATATCGAAGAAAAAGTAATTTTGCGGAAAAGGATCACACAGTAATTTTATGCAACAGGTTTTGAAACCAATTTGACAATGTGCTTGCGATCAAAAGGGAATATTTATAAAATTAAATATCCAACACATACAAATCCAAATTATATATTTTTACCATAAGACATACATATAGTTGATAAACTAGATAAGTAAATCATGAAATCAAACAAGGAAATTTGAGGAAAAATCCCTTAGAGGCAAAATCTATTTCAACACTTTAGAGTTTTATAAGACACTACTTATAAAACCTCTCAAGGATACGGCTCTATCATGAGTCATCCATAGGTGGTGGTCCACCCTTGATATCTATCGATCAACCTTTGTCTTCCTTCAGTAATGTTCCCCTCAAGAACCACAAGGTTAACGGTGAAAAGTGTCTCTCCCCAAGAGTAACTCAGATGTGAAATACTTTTGGGTTTCAAAATGATTCACACAGATATTGGGGATGAAAATTATGAATCAAAATGTGTTTTAACCTAAATAACGTGAGGATTTTTATAGTAGGTATGCAGTTTTTTATTTTCAAAAAGTCTGTGTGAAAAATTGTACGAAGCAGGTATTTATAAAACGTCACAAAATTTGAGGCGACGTCATTCGTTCAAACAAAAACAATCTTTGTTCGAACAAGAATAGCATCTCATTATAATGACAGCAAGGTCATTAGAATAAAAACACTATTTTGTTTGAAGGATCTTCAAACGAGCTTTAGACGAGGCCAAACAATACCCCCTCATTAGATAAAAAGTTAAAATGAGGCTTCTAACGAGTTTGACATCTCGTTCGGATGAGAATAACTTCTCGTTTGAACGAAGTCAACGAATTTTAAAAAAATTTAAACTTAAAAAATAATTAGTTTTTAATAAAAATATCTTCCAATTTAAATATAAATAAATCTGAACTCCCAATTTATTTATACCTTCACAATGTGGAGATCATCTTGAATTAGGAGATGTTGAAGATTTAATCTTTTGAGATGGCTCGAGTTAAATGGTAACGGGTTACGAAAAAATTATGTAAGCTTAAGCTATGGAGCTATGATAAAAAAAATTCTCTTACAATTCTAAAATATCATCAAGGAACAAATCCAAACAGATGAATAATCTAAACCTTATTTGTTCGCATAAAACCTAACCATTGTTAAAAAAAGCATACAAAAGACCAAGAAACATGGATGAAGCGACATTCGATAAAAGATCAATACCTTTTAACAAGATTTAGTGACCATAAACAAATAAAAAAACGGATCAATGTCTTTATTTACCATTTATGGGAGTAATTAGTTTTTGGAAATATAGTGAATCTATCACTTGTTATTGTTAGAGAAGTAAATTAAAACCATGCTTTATGTAATAATTTTAGTTATGGATTTATTGTTATAAGAAAATCAGTTATTCCTACTTTAATGGAATCAAGTATATGGACATAATGTTTCCAGTATTTTATATATTGATGATGTCTTTTATTCTTCCCAATAGGTGTTCTGGTGTGTAGAGTACGACTTATACACAGAGGATCAGATCACTAGTTCTTATGGAATATAAGTTTTATCGTTCACAGTATTAGATGGAACTGGACACACTATCAGTAGGAATGTAGCACAATATTTTAGTAGCTCTATCATGATTACAGAAAACTGCATAGTTTCAACTTATTGTGCTAGTACACTTTGTGTGTATTGAACGGGACCAATTTGAGGTCATTGTTTTTATACTGATTTTATAAGACAATGTACACCTCGTGACTATTAGGTTTACTTAAGACTCTTTATCTGGATATGATTCATGGACACAAGCAGTAGTCATTTATTACTTTGAGTTATTGGGTGAGATTCATTATTGGATCAATAATCTTGATAAATTGGGTAATGGTGATTAATGTACGATGAAAGTATTTTATAGATGGAATCCACGTCTCAGTATAGAGACTGGTGATAGCCCTTGAGATACTTATAAGTTTTGTATGTATCAAACCCTGAAGGTGGAATATGTTAATCCGACACTACAAATAAGTTAAGTTGGACCGCTTAAGGACTTAAAGTTATTAATCAAATACATTATCAGCAATTTATTTTATTAACGAGTATGTGAACCTTAATGTGGGGAGAATTAAGTAATTAATAATAAAGAGCTAGAAATATAATTTTGAGTGAAGGAGTGGAGTTGCAATTATAATTATTTAGTGGTATTAATAATAAATAAGGGACTGAGATTAGGATCCCGAAAGGATTAGGTTTTCTCAGGTCTATTAGGAGATACATTCTTATCTCTCCTTAGGGTCCCTAATGTAGCCTATATATATGCATCTAAGTCTCATTCTTTCTTAACCTAGTCATGACTCTTGGATACTCAAAAGACCCGAGTTCATACTTGTTAGAAAGAGAGACAATGGGGAAGAAATAAGAGATAAGAAGGTGGTCACGAAATAGGAGCTCACCCTCTACTCGTGGCTATCCATATCAGGAATAAAGTAGAAGATTGTGAGGTGAATCGATCCATCACATATTCTGTTCTTGATAAAATGAGATAAAATCAAAGAGATCTCATAGGTAAATCCTAAATCTGCCTTATGGATTTGACGTATGTGTACTTTTTTTTTGTAGTTCGATCTATATAAATTTTTAATAGACCTTTGGACTTCAGTTCTAATAGTTATAAATACATAAGCGTCAAGATATAAACTTAGTTATATGAACTTATATATAGTATCAATTTGAGGGAGATGGAAAGACATATAGGTTTGGCTCCCAGAAAGAAAGGAAGAGGTGAAGGAATAGAAAAGGGAGGTGTGAAAAGACAAAGAAGATGTAACACCGCTCGCAAAACACGAGGCGCTACTACGATTAAAACTAAACTAAATTCTCAATAATTAGTATAGAGCATCTATAATTCACAAAAATAAATTTAACGAATCCAAAATATACACTTCCAAAATAATTACAATTAAATTCCACTCGAAAAATAATGCTAAGCTCTTTAAATACATTACACTACCAAGATATACAAAATAAAATCCTCTGAACGTAGTTTTCTTAAATCCTCCAAAAATTTATAGCGTCTAAATCCATGCTAACATGCCACTAGAAGAAAAATACGGGAAAGTACACAATACGACAAGAATAGATGCTCAAAATAATAACGGTGAATAAAATGCAACAATAAGAATCTATATTAGGGTCTATTAGATTTCTCAGGCCTATTAGGAGCCACATCCTTATCTCTCCTTAGGGTCCCTACTGTAGCCTATATATATGCACCTAAGTCTTATTCTTCTTAACCAATTAGAACCCGAGTTCATACTTTTGAGAAAAAGACAACGGAGAAGAAAAATAAGACAAAAAGGTGGTCACAAAATTGGAGCCCACCCTCTACTCGTGGCTGTCCATATCGAGAATACGGTAGAAGATCATGAGGTGAATCGAGCCATCACATTAACTGTTTGTGATAAAATGAGATCAAATAAAATAGATCTCGCATGTAAATCCTAAATCCGTCTTGTAGTATTTCACGTATGTGTAGTTTATTTTTATAGTTCGATTTATACGCATCTTCAATAGAACCTTGGACTTTCGCTACAACAATTGGTATCAGATCCCTATTGATACCGCGTATAGTTTGAATTCATCCACGTTGTCCAATTAACTCAATCGTATATGTGCATAGATATTGGGTGGAATATAGATCTGTGCTAACTTTTGTTTTGAAGCGATCTTATCCCACTATTATGGTGACATATTTATGGGTTTGTTTTATGTGATTGGATCCCATGATTGTTTATTCGTAGTTATTTTTTTATGATGGATGAATCTAATATTGATGTAGAATGTGAACTCTTTCAAGGATAACTGTTGGGTTCGAGGATGGCTGTTGAGTTCAAGGATAGTCGTTGAGTTCAAGGATGACTCTTGAGAACTCCAATCTACGACAGAGTTGTATCTTGACCATAATAATCGAGAATCCTTATTTATCTCGATTTTCTTATTTACGTTGATTTATGTCTCTATTATTCATGTTTTAATTGTTGGGTTGTTAATATGTGTTAACGGTTCCCTTAGAATTATGAAAAACATGGAATACCGACCCGGTTTAAATCATGTAGATGCTAAATGTGAATAATTTATAATTACTTTTAATTGTGGACATTAATATGTGTGGTTAGAGAATAAAAAAATTGAGTATTTTTTTCACGATCAAGGGTATTTGAATTTTTTTTATTTATCACACATTTGCTTGATATATTAATATAGGGATATCTCGGTATTTTTGAAAATATATCAAATGTCCTAAATTTTTCAAATTAATTAAGAATTGGACACATTTTTTTTAACCGTCACAAAAGTTTTTTAAATTACTAAGTGGGAGAGGAAATTTTCCAAAAGAAAATCCCATGGTCTCCATCAACAATTTCTAGACTTTCAATAATAAGTAGGCCCTCAAACGAGGAAGGTAAATTATTGTGGTAGTCAGTATAAATTTCCTTAATAATAATTTTGGATTCATTATTCACATAGGCAGCCCCAAAGGAGGAGTCTATGTGATATGAGAATATCTAAACTTAGTTGGTGGTATACACTTAGACATAAAATAAATGGTAGGTTCTCCAAAGAGGAATGCTATGATTTTATGGGACCAAAGTCTCGGCTATTTAGTTTTATTTGACATAGGTTTTGTCTAGATAATAAAATTAAAAGGTATAAGCTTTCCTAATTTTTTTAAAAGTAAGTTCTCTAAAGAGGAATATCATTTAAATGGTAATTAGGATGCCGACGAATTCTTTTAAAATTGATAAACGGTACATTAATTTTATTATGGAATTCAAAGAGATTTATGCCCTATAATGATTTATTTTACTATTTGATTCTCAGTATTAAGATGGAAAGCTCTTTCAATCCACCTGCTGTCATTCTCAAGGGAAATAAATTAACTGGACCTAATTACATTGACTGAAAAAAGAATTTGGATATTATGTTGACTGCTAACGGGTACAAGTTTGCGCTTTATGAGATCTATCTTGAGAAACCTCATGAAGGGACAACCAAAAAGGAAACCAAGGATTACCCAAAATGGATCAAGGCTGATGAGATGGAGCGGTGTTATATTTTGGCAACTATGTGAAATGTTCTACAAATTCAGCATCCATTAATAGACACTGCCTATGGCATGATGCTGAACCTCTAAGATATGTTTGGGGATCAAAATTTTGCTGCAAGGAAAGTTACTATGAAAGAACTCATGAACACAAACATGACTGAAGGAACCCCAGTGAGGGAACATGTTTGACGAATGATGTCTCTTCTCAATGAGTTTGAAATCCTTGGAGCAAAAATTGATGGGGGAACTTAGGTCGATATTCTTCTCTAGTAGCTGCCTGAGTCCTTTAAGTAGTTTTGCCTAAATTACAACATGAACAAACTTTCTTACTCTTTGGCAGAACTACTTAAAGAACTACAAGAAGTTTAGGGTCTCATTAAGAAGTCAGTAAGTGCTTTTGTTAATGAGAAATGTTCAACTTCTAAGCCTATGGATAAGAATAAAAATAAGAAGAAGGCTCAGAAACAAATTATGGTCCCTTAGGCAGCTCGTGGGCCTTAGGGAGGTGAAAAAGTTCAAAGGCAAGTGTTCCACTGTAAGAAATTACGACATTGGAAGAACAATTGCCGATTTTCCTCAATAAATAGAACAACATAGGTAAATTCCATTAATTTGTCATTGAATCATGTTTTGTGGTTCGTACTACCGGTACTTGGTGTATAGATACGGGAGACACTAATTATGTATGCAATTCATTGTAGGGGTATTTGGGAACGAGGAGACTAAGTGATGGAAAGATTTATTTGACTCTGGGAGATGCTACGAGAGTAGCGGTAGTTACTGTAGGAGACGTTCATTTAATCTTTAATAATGATAGAAGTTTATTTTTAAAAGATTGTCTTTATGCACCTTCCATTATAAGGAATTTTGATTTTCGTTTCTTATTTAGCCTTTTATGGATATTCAGTTTCTTTTAATAAACTCGTGGTTATTAAGAAGAATAAATCTTCTATTTGTTTTGGTACATTAGTTGATAATCTTTATATTTTTAATCCTGTCTCTCCCACATAATAAATTAATATTTTTCATAATTCAATTGGACCATATTTAAAGTGAAAGGAACCCTCCTCAGTGAACCAAATGTATCTTTGACACTTATGCCTAGGTTATATTAATATAAAATGGATTCGTAAACTGGTAGCAAGTGGCGAATTAAACTCACTAGAAGTGGAGGCACTTTCAAGGGATATAGAACTAAAGAACTATTCGAATTGGTTCATTCTGATCTATGTGGTCCGATGAAAACCCGAGCAAGATGGGGCTTTGAGTATTTTATGACTTTCATAGATGATTACTCAAGTTATGGGTACCTTTACCCAATGCATCAGAAGTCCGAAGCCTTTAAAAAATTCATAGTGTATAGGGCATAAATGGAGAAACATCATGGTAAAAGTATTAAGACACTACGATCTGATCGTGGTGGCGAATACCTCTTAGGGGAGTTTAAGCAGTATCTAGAAGATCAAGGGGTCATATCCCAATTATCTGCACCTGGTATGTCTCTGTAAAATGGTGGAGCACAAAGGAGGAACATAAATCTTTTGGATATGATTAGGTCCATGTTGAGTTATACAGATCTCCCAGATTCCTTTTGGGGACATGACTTAGAAACGACCACTCATTTACTAAACTTGGTACCTTCAAAGGCGGTTTCTACTACACCCAAGGAATTATGGATTGGGTTAAAGCCCAGTATGAAATATATTCAGATCTAAGGTAGTCCAGCACATGTTCAAAAGAGAGATCCTAGTAAGTTGGAATCAAGATCAGAAGTTTATTTCTTTGTAGGATATCCTAAGGAAACCAAGGTTTTTTTTATTCTATGATCCTAAGAATCAGAAGGTCATTATTAACACTAATGCCTAATTCTTGGAAGAGGATTACATGACGGATCATAAACCCAGAAGTAAAGTTATTCTTGAATAATTACGAGGGAACCAATAAGATTCTGTAATACCACCAATATAGGATGAAACAACACAATGTGTTGATACTAGTACACCAGCATAAGGAATACCTCATCTTAATAGGAGGGTTATATGTCAACCTGAACGGTTTATGTTCTTAGAAGAGTCTTATAACAAGGTCCCTGATGAACTCGAAGTCGATCCCTGTAACTACAATGAGGCTATCTAAGATAAAAATGCAGAACTTTGGCTTAAAGCTATGAATTCTGAGATGGAATCTATGTATTCTAATCAGGTACGGAGTCTTGTAAATCCACCTAAAGGGATAAAAACCCAGGATGTAAGTGGGTCTATAAGAGGAAAAGAGGGGAGGATGGGAAGGTTGAGACCTTTAAGGCATGACTTGTTGGGAAAGGGTTTACTTAGAAAGAGGGCATCAATTATGAGGAAATATTCTCTCCGGTAGCTATGATAAAGTTCATCCAAATTCTCTTATCCATTGCGGCTCATTTTGATTATAAAATTTGGTAAATGGACGTCAAGAATGCATTTCTTAATAGGAATCTTGAAAAATGTATCTATATGGTGCAACCAAACGGTTTTATTGACCAACACCAAAAGCATAAATTATGTAAGCTTAAGAAGTCCATTTATGGACTTAAGCAAGCATCTAAAACTTGGAACATTTGTTTTGATCAAGAAATAAAATCTTTTGATTTGGATTAATGCCCAGATAAGTCTTTTGTGTACAAGAAATGCAACGAAAATGTAGTGGTGTTTTTATTATTATATGTGGATGACATTCTGCTCATTGGAAATAATGTTAGACTTGACTTCGGTTAAAGTTTGGTTGTCCAGCCAATTCGATATGAAGGACTTAAAAGAAGCTAATCATATCCTTGGGATCAAGATTATACGTGATCGCCAGAAAAGTATGTTGGGTTTATCACAAGCAACTTATATCGATTCGATTCTTGCCAGATTTTTCATAAAAAATTACAAGAAAGGGTTCATCCCTTTCAGACATGGAACATCTCTCTCCAAGGATTAGTGTCCTAAGATACTTAATGATATAGAGAAGATGGAAGGCATCCCTTATGCTTTGAAAGTTAGGAGCCTTATGTATGCTATGCTATGCACTAGACTTAATATCTGCTTGTTGTTGGCATGGTTAGTAGATATCAGTCTAACCATGGGTAGGAACATTAGATTTTGGTAAATCATATATTCAAATGCCTAAAAATAACACAAGATTATATGCTAGTTTACCAGGAAGAAAGTCTAGTACCCATTGGTTACATCGACTCATATTTTTAGTGTGATAGAGATTCCCGAAAGTCTACCTCAGGATATCTGTTTACCTTAGGAGGTGGATCCATTAGTTGGAGGAGTATTAAGAAATCTTGCATTGCTAATTTCACCATCAAAGATGAATATGTGGCGGCCTCCGAGGCAGCCAAGGAAGCAGTATGGATTAAAAACTTCCTAATGAATCTAGAAGTGGTACCTTTAGTTCAATCAACTATTACACTTTATTATGATAATAAGGGTGCGATTGCTAACTCAAAGGAATACAGGAGCCATAAAAGAGGTAAACACATTGAGTGAAATTGTTATCTCATTCAAAAATTTGTGCAACGGGGTGATGTCATAGTTACGAAGATTGCATAAGAGAACAACCTGGAAGCCCCTTTCACAAATAGCTTAGTAGTAAGAATTTTGATAGTCACGTAGAAGGGATGGGAGTGAGATGCATTACAGTACGACTTTGAGTTTAAGTGGGAGATTTTTAGAGAAGTAAACTAAAACCATGCTTTGTGTAATAATTTTAATTATGGATTTATTGTTATAATAAAATCAGATATTCT
This sequence comes from Sambucus nigra, assembly GCA_949130495.1. Classification (NCBI taxonomy): domain Eukaryota; kingdom Viridiplantae; phylum Streptophyta; class Magnoliopsida; order Dipsacales; family Adoxaceae; genus Sambucus; species Sambucus nigra. The sequence goes on along the minus strand of OX422214.1, from coordinate 189,684,026 downwards.
TATTTTAATGAGAATCATGTATGGACATAATGTTTGCATTATTTTATATATTGTTGATGTCTTTTATTCTAGCAAGTATGTGTTCTGGTCTGTAGAGTACGACTTACACATAGAGGATCAGATCACTAGTTCTTATGGAATATAAGTTTTATCGTTCACAGTCTTAGATGAAATTAGACACACCATCAGTAGGACTGTAGCACAATATTTTAGTAAGGCTATCTTGATTACAGGAAACTGTATAGTTTTAACTTATTATGCAAATACACTTTGTGTGTATTGAATGGGACCAATTTGAGGTCATTATTTTTATGTGCTGTCTTTTTTTTCTTTCTTCTTTTCTTTTCTACCAACTTACTATATAAGAGAACCTTCGTTCTCTTTTGTAGTTATCTCCATTTTGTCTTAGATTCGGGTTTGTTTTGGTGGGAGCTAATTCTTTTTCCTCATTTGTTGTGACAACTTTTGGGTATTGGAAGTTTATACTATTCATCATCCTCTCCATTAATATAGTTTGTATTTCTTTATTTCTTGCTTTGTAGTTTAATTTCATGCTTCATTAAATTAGTTTATTGTGTTTATTTATTAATTTCTTACTTTACTTAGTGTTAATTAGTTTTCTTCATGCTTAGTCCCTAGATAAATAGGGTCGGGATCGTGTTCCGCCATTTACAGGTTTGGACCTCGAAAGTTAAGGTTTCGTGTAAAATTGCATTTAATTGAAACCTCGCATATTAAAAGCGGATTGTTATGCGTTTATCTTCCTTTGTCACGCAACGTTAAAGTTTAAAGCGGCAATCCGAATTTAATCCGCGTGTGACCAGTTTTGATCAAATGTTTTATCAAGTATATTTGGGTTTAAATCCCTTCATGCGTGATGTTTATGAAAATGCTAGGTTAAATAGCTTTCGATTCGGAATCATGATTTGTAGTCGTTCGATCCGTGTGGTACGATGCGATTCCAATCCATGTTTTACTTTTGTGTAGCTTAACTTATTCTTTTCTTTTGTCCCCATTACCCCCACATTACTTTTTACACTTTTATTCCTGAAGTAAATAAACAATTAAAATCTAAAATTCAATCACTCCCTGTTGATTTCTTACGATACCCGACTTATCGTTGTGCTTGCCTCGTAAGTGTAGTAGTAGCTTAGGATTTTGCATTGAGTCGCTGAACCAATAACAACGATTTGCGTATTACACGACGCACGGTTCGCACTCCATCAGCTCACTAAGGGAGGTTCGAGCACACATTTGTATTAAGACTAACTTTAAATGGGAAATTAAGCTCGTTGGAAGTGGAGGTACTTGCACTATACGAATCCTATTTTGAAGCTAAAATGATCAAGAGTCTCTTCATGACTAAAGTTTAAGCTAATGAAGTGTTGGAATTGGTTCATAATGATATGTGTAGTCCCATGACAATTTATTTGAGAATAGGTTATAAGTATTTCATCACTTTCATTGATGACTACTCAAGGTATGAATATATTTACCGTTTGAGCCATAAATCTAAAGCCTTCGAGATGTTCAAAGCGTATAAGGCTGAAATAGAGCGTTGGCATAGTAAACTATGCCAAACTCTACAATCTAATCATGGGGGTGAGTATCTCTTGGGATATTTTAGAAATCATGAATCAGAGGTGGGTATTACACTTTAATTATATGCACTGGTCATTCCACCACAAAATGGTGTAGTGAAAATAAGAAACAAGACTCTCTTGGACATGGGGATCCACGATGAGCTTTTTGGATTTGCCAATTCCTTTTGGGGTTTTGCATTAGAGATGACCATGTACTTAATAAACTTAGTTCTATTTAAATCGGTCTCAATGACTCCTATAGAAGTACGAATTATGCATAAGCCTAGTCTAGGACATGTTCGTATCTGGGGCTACCGAGCATACGTGCTGAGGAAGAATCCATGGAAGTTGGAATCAATGACAAAAGTATGTCTCTTTGATGGTTACCAAAAAGGAACTAAGGGTGGTCAATTTATAATCCTAAGGACCAAAGGGTATTTGTTAGCCCAAATGATCGGTACTTAGAGGAATATTATATGTTAGACCACAAACCAAAGAGTAAATTGATCTTATAAGAGCTAAGAGGGAAAAAAAATAAGAAATTTCTTCTAAACCCCCTGTATGTGATGAAATACAACCTAGTTTCGATAGTATACACTGCCTAACGATTGTGGGAATACGAACGATAAACATGATATATGTGTCACTTATATTGGACCAAAACTAGAGCCACATCATAATGGGAGGGTCAAACATCACCTTCATAAGTTAGTGTATTTGAGTGAACATGAAATGGATCCCAGGAACTACAATGAGGCATTTTGAGATAAAGACTCCAAGATCTGTCTTACTTTTATGAATACCGAGATGGATTCCCGTAGAAATTAAATGAATCTATAAAAATAAAATAGGATTAAATGAGAAGGTGGAAATGTTCAAGGCAAGGCTTTTTGTGAAAAGGGTTTACTTAGAAAAGGGGATTGACTATAAGTAAAACTTCTCGCCGGTGGCCATGCTAAAGTTTATTCATATTGTTTTGTACATTGCATCACATCTCGATTATTATATTTGGAAAATGGATGTCAAGACAACGTTTTTGAATGATAGTCTTGACGAGTGCATCTATATGGTAAAGCCCAAGAGATTCATAATAAGTAGCCATAAAATAAAAGCATGCAAGTTAAATAAGTCCATTTATGAACTTAAGCAAGCGTCAAGTATTGAAACATCCGATTTGATCAATAAATCAAAGTTTTTATTTTTTATCAATGCCCAGATGAAGCTTGTGTGTATAAAAAGTATAAAAAAAATATCGTGGTATCTCTGGCCCTTTATGTGTATCCTAATCGAGAGTGATGTGGGTGTGTTATCCAACATAAGAGTGTAGTTATCTAGTCAATTTGATATGAAGGACTTATTAGAAGCCATTTACATGCTTGGGTTCAAGCTTTTGCATGCTTGAAAAAAATAATATGTTGGGCTTATCCCAAGCCACTTATATCTATGATGTTCTCAAAATGTTTAGCATGCACAATTTTGAGAGAGGATTTCTTCCTTTTAGGTACCGAATCACTCGACTTGAGGATCAGTGTCTTAAAACACCTATTAGATAAAGAGGATAATGAATATACCTTATGCTTTGGTGGTGGGCAACCTTATATATTCTATAGTGTGTACTACACCGAATATATAATTTGCCTTTGTTATGGTCAGCATATTCGAGTCTAAACCATGTGAGTATCACTGACTGAAGTATAATATATTCTCAAGTACCTAAAAAGGACTAGAGATTATATGTTTATTTACTCAGCAAATAGTCTTGTATCTTTAGGGTACATAAGACCAAACTTTAGTTTAGATTAGGAATTAAGGAAATCAACATCGGGATATGTTCACCCTAGAAGGTGGAGTCAGAATTTGGGGGAGTATCAGGAAATCATGCATTGATGATTCGACCATAGAAGCCAAACATGTTACCACTTAGAAGGTAGCAAAGGAGGTTATTTAGCTCTAGAATTTCATAAGTGATTTGAATGTGGTCCCTTTAGTGAAGTCACTATTAGAGTTTGATATGAAAATAGCGGATCAGTTGATAACTTGAAATAACTAAGGAATCATAAATGGTATAAGCATATTGAGCACAAGTATAATTTGATACGGGTGACCCTGCGAATAAGTGACATCATTATGATCAGAATTGCATCTCGGGACAACCTAGTAGATCCTTTTACAAAGATCATACACGATATGGCTTTTGTATAGTAATGTGGAGGGAATATGAGTTATATACGTGGGAATATAGGTTTAAGACTAAGTGGGAAATTATTAGGGTTTTTATTCATAAAACCATGTAACACATTGATTTATTAATGAAGGTGTGGAAAGTTCACTTTGAAACGAGAATCAAAATTGTGAGAATGGCGTATGTTTGTTTTAAATATATTATATGAATGTCAATCAATGTAACTTAGTAGTAATTCAATTAACTTGGGTTCGACTAATCACATAAAATTGGAATTCCAGTTCTAGTTCCATTAAACAATTCATATCCTTGATAGGGAATTGAAATCTCATCGATAAAGTTGCGTGTACGATCTTCGTCGTATATATTGATTATGAGAATCTATGTGATGGTTTTGGAACTTGTTTGATAGTTCAAAAATGATTATGAATTGTTCATTGGGAATTTATTCAATGGAACAAGGGTTAGGTTAAAGTCTAGTTTTGATAGATTAGATTAGCACAATCTCATATCATTTTCAAATGGTCCATTAATTATTAATCTCGAGGATTTTGAAGATTGAAATGTTCATACACTTAAATATTCGATTGATGTGGGTGCGATCTAATTTTTTGGCTCTAAATCTTTGCAAGTTGGGCAATCAATGTGTATAATTATCTAAGATCGAATTCTACAGGAATCCACACGTGGGAGATATCTTGGATTGTGACCCCCTTGATAAACTTATATTTTTTATTCTAACACTAGACGTGATGTAACACCCCATATTTTGGAGGATATAGAAATTTAATTATTGTTGGTGAAATAAAAATTATTTAATTTAGAGAATTTAATTAATTTGGAGAATTTGGATTTTTTAATTTTATTCGGATTATTTAAATTTTTATGTGTCGCATTTTGAGATCGAAATTGGAAAATTTTATAGGATAGCTCGGATGCTAATTTTAAGGTCACAATTGAATCCAGAAGGGTCGATATAGTCAAAATTGTGTACCCGGGGGTAGTATGTGGGTCTCGGGGCCTTTTTAGACATAATCGAGGTTTATTTTGGCTCATAAGCTTAATTATGGGATTAAGGAAGTTTAACCTAGATTTAAGAGAGTTGAGCAGCCATTACTCATTCTTAAACACAAAAGTTTGAGATAGGAGAGAAAGGATAAAGAAGAAAAAGGAAAAAGAGAAGAAAAGACCATTTCGAGTAAATTTACAAGAAGAGATCGTCGAATTTAGTCCACCAAGGCAAGTATTTTCTTGCTTTATGTGAGTTGTGGTTAATAGTGATAATAATTGAATTTGTGGTAATCAATCTGGAGATTTAATATCATTGTGTACAAATATTTTAAATTCGATGTTGAAGAAAATCTAATTTAGTACCCATATGAATTGGGAATTTTTGAGTAAATAATGTGTTAGAGATTCATTAAATTTTTCTAGGTTTCTAAAGATCCAAAATGACGAAAGAATATAGAAAATTTTGGGAAGGTAATACATAAGAAATTTGTAAATTTTTGTCTTCTAGAGGTTGAAGACGATGTATAAACCCATAAATGGAGGTATTTATGATTTTTGAGAAATTGGGTTTCAATGTTAAATTAATTGTTTTAAATGGTGTAGATTCAGTATAATTAAGAGGAACTATGAAGAGTCATGAATAATAAATGTTGGAATCGTTGAGGCTTAATGGAGTTATGGTTAACACTGATGGAAAAAGAGTTTTGGGTGGAAGAAAAAAAAACAAAACTCAATAGCATTTTTGAGCAGGTCGGGGGGGGGGGGGTCATTTTGGGCTTGCGATATAATGGAAAAAATGTTTTGGGTGGACTAAAAGCCCAAAACTCAGCAACATTTTTTTATTAGGTTCGGGTATCATTTTTGGCCTGAGACGTGATGGAAAAAGAGTTTTGGGTGGAAAAAAAACTCAAAACGCTGCAATGTTTTTTGAGGAGGTCCAGAGGTCATTTTTGGCCTAAGACGTAATGGGAAAACAGTTTTGAGTGGAAGAAAAGTCCAAAACACAACATCGTTTTTTTAGGCAGGCTCGAAGTTTATTTTTGGCCTGAGACGTGATGGAAAAAGAGTTTTGGGTGGAAGAAAAACCCAAAACGTAGCAGCGTTTTTGGAGCAGGTCCAGAGGTCATTTTTGGCATGAGATGTGATGGAAAAAAGGTTTTCGGTAGAATAAAAACCAAATAAAATGCGGAAGCATTTTTTGAGCAGGTTTGGGGGTCATTTTTGGCCTGAGACATGGAGCAGTAAGGCAAAAATTGTATCTTTATTTTTATTTTTGAAAAACTTTAAAGGGGGATAACTTTGTCACACAAACTCGAATTTACGTGTCGTTCATGGCCACGTGTAGCTAGCGAAGAGTAGTACGCTGTCCAAGGAGTATTATTATTTGAATATAAAATATTTAAGGTCTAAAATGCCCTTGAAGTTCTAAATTGTGATGAAACTTCCAAAAATTGAAACCAAAATTTATAGGGACCTTGTGTGACTAATAGGAACCTATTCGAGTATATAGGAGGCGAGAAGCACAATCCTATAGTTAATAATAAATAGCGGGGTGTGGCTATTTAATGTGGGGCCTAAAAATTATAAATGGGCTCGTTAATACTTGGGTTATATATAAATGTGTGAATTATATACATAGATGTGTGCATATGAGTTGAATGCAAATTTGTATGTATTTATTAGTTACTCGAGGATGCTATCTTGGAGGTTGCGCGTAGTGAGCGGTCCCACCCTGGTGATTCCAATGGGGTCTGGATTGTGCTCCAAGTTATAGTGCTCGGGTGGCTCCTACTGTGATGAGAGGGGGATGTCACGCAGGTATTTAAGGAAGGTGCAAAAAAATCCTAAGGCCTATGTATTTATAACTGCATCCACTATTTGTTTACGAATTGGGATCGATGTTGAGATTCCGACCCGGTGACCAGTGGTGACATGAGATGTGGCTGGAACCCGATATCATGTATGAGGGATCCATCTTATAGGACCAAGCGATGAAGATGCTATGTATATATACGCGTAGTGAGTGATATACATATATATTTATAGATAATGTATGACTATCTATTGACAATATCGATGTGATATTTAGTATATTGAGTGTTATGGGAATATATCTATAAATAATATGTGACTATCTATTGATAGTATTGGTGGGAGATTTAATATGTTCATGTAGATGAGAGTTACATATGTTATACTAATCGAAATAATCTACTTAACTTGCGATGGGATGATTAGAGGGCTAGTTAAGATAGCTATTATGTACTAGTTGGATAATTAGGTTAAAATAAATGAATGCGATAGGTGTGCACTATAGAAAAGAGGTGAGATATCTTCAAGGGAGTGCGACCGTAAAATCAATTATGAACATTATATACTACGCATTTCATTTATTGCAATAAAATGCTTGCGAAACTTTTTTATAATATGGTTCTGACCCGTTTGCAAAATATTTTCTTTTCTTAAAATCCTTTTTAGGCGTCCCGCCACTGCGGCACCAGACTTGACTTATCTATTCTAGGGTTACGTAGCTGCAACATGTGTGGATTGTTGCAGGATTTGAGCTAGACGCGTCATTTCTTTATTCCTTGATTAGGAATCTTTCAGTTACAGTTTCACTAAGGGCGTGTTAACCATTTACTTTTAAACTCAATATTTGGATTTTGTATTCATTTGTTGGATTATTATTTTGGGATTTCTAGACGATGGTTTACTTGGCAGATTATTTATTCATTCAATATTATTTTAGACTCAATGATTGTGTATGGTTTAAGTTTATTTCTATTCTACATGTTTACCTGTTTAATGAAAGATAAAATTTGGCACCGGTTTTTTGAATACTAGGGGGTTAGTGAAAGTTTAAAATGTTTTCGACACTGATGCTAAGAATGAACCAAATGAGATTCTTTTCTTAATTTGATATAGGACTGATCACCCGGTATTTTATTGGCGGGGTGTCACAGATGGTATCAGAGCATCAGGTTCTAGTGTCCTTAGGATCTGCACGACTTTTCAAGTTTCAGCTTAACGTTCTTTGATGTAGAGCCTTATGATAGAATTGTTGTATTATTTTACGTACGTACATTTACGCTCTTCCGCTATTATGGATGTATGAACTTTGAACTCATACAACTTATTTTTAAATTTTCAGATTCCTCCAAAGAGAGGACGTCCAGCTAAAGCAACAGTGAGAGACGAGGAGAGAGAGGCTCGTGAGAAGCCAGTAGTTTCTTAGCCATGACCATGAACACGACCCCGACCAAGGTTAATAACGAATGCATATGTGACTGTGATAGTGTCCCAGACGGTCAATGCAGTTATGACAGCTATGGTCGTTCATTTTCCATAGCCCCAGCCATAGCAACTAGTGGCTCCAGTTATTCAGGCCCACCCGGGGCCATCAGATTGGAAGAGAGCTAGGGAGGCCTTTTGGAAGGGCCACCCACCAGAGTTCTAGGGAGGTTCAAAGGTAATATTAGCGTGCCAGTGAAAGTAAAACACGCAGCGCCACCTACGCATGGTAGATTGAAATGAGATATAGAAGCAGATGTTAGCCACATTCAGATCAGTCGAGGCAGCCTTACATTAATGGGAGTTTGTGACCACTGTCGAGGAGACGAATACAATGATTATCACCGAGTTTTGGGTGCGGTTCGACCGCAAGTATTTTTCGCCAGCAGTTGAGATCGAGATGTAAAAAAAGTTTAGTGAGGTGACCTAGGGCGACCATTTAGTGGCAGAGTATGAGGAGGAGTTCACCCATTTGGCAAATTTTGTGCCTAATGGGGTGAGCAATGAGGTGCGAAAGAAGGTGAGGTTCATGGATGGATTAGCTTGGAAGATCAGACAACATTTGATCGGCAACCCAACATTGGTAACATACACAGATGTCATTAATGTAACATTACTGCATTGCTTGGATCAACATCTTCATATGAAGAATAGTAAAAAAGTGAGTGGGTCCAGTCAGACTAGAAAGGTTGTTGAGAATGGTGTCTGGTAATCACCCAAAAGTGTCTATTTTATACCCCGAATAGATGCATTTTAGTCGCTCATTTTAATTAAAATTGGCCTTATGTTCGTATTTTATCATTTTGCAGGTCAATACGCAGTTGCGGTACAAATAATGCTAAATCAGTACAATTGCAACTCAATAGCGATCAAAAGCGTGCATCGAAGAAATCAAAGGAGACCGTGAAGTCTGAAGTCCACATTAAGCTTGCCCAGAAGAGTTTCGATATTCCGAACCAGTCCCGTAACCCTAATCTGAGCCTACACCGAGCCCTGACCATTTCCCAAGCCCGGCGTGTGTTGAGTTTGTACCCTTATTATTTTTCTAGATTTTTATTTTGAGTCGTTTTATTTTTAGGATTTATTATAGATTTATTTAGAATTTTCTAGGATTTATTTTCTATTTTTCTATTTCTTTATTTCTTTATTTTGATTTTCATTAGTTTTTAATTTTGAATCTTTATTTTATTAGGATTAATTTTTAGGAATTTATTTTTTTAGTTATTAGATTTCATTTTATATATTTTCTTTTATTTATTTTAGTTTTATTTTATTAGGATTATATATTTTTTGTTTTAATAGAGTTTTATTTTATTTCTTTTTGTTTTATAGATTAGAAAGTTTATTTTGTAAGGACATTTTTGTCCATTATTAATATGTATGTCGTACGCCGTTACACCGTTGAAGAATTCAAGATCGCATCTACATCAATGGATCCGAATATCAAAGCGTCTTCAACATCATAACCTCTGCGAGTGAACTTGGTAAAGTTTTGTTTTTAAGTTCCTTAAAGTTTCATACTTAGTATTGGGAAACTTTTATAAAATGATTTTATAAAAAGAGTTTTTTTAAGAAAGGTATTTTTTTTAAAACCGAACCGGTCCACCTCTATACAGGATCGATCCGCTGTGCATCAGAACCAGTATACCCCGGATCGCAGGCAAACCGAAGAAGCCACTTTAAAAAATGAACCGATCCGAGGTCGGAACGATCCGCCTCCAAAACGGACCGATCCGCTTCTGATAAATTCGATCCGTTCCATGAGATGTTTTACCACCAATTCATATTTCCTATAAATATACCTATTTCAGTGGTGTATTTTTTAAGTCTTTGAGAAAACATTTCTAAGAGTTCAAACACAACAAGGCTTCGATTTTTGATGTGCCAAACATCTTTTTGATTCACACACAAAAATCCCAATTACTTTTGTGAATCATTTGGAACCCTAGAACATAAGCTTTACTATTGTTCAACCTTTGTGGGTAGATCTTTGCAACCGAAGGCTGCATGTCATTGCTGAGGGAGTCTCTACAAAGTGTTATGGCTGCGTGTCATTGAGGAGAGATGCAGTTCTTCCTTTGTTATTTGGGATGCGAGTCCTTGGAGGGTGCTGCATGTATTCTCTTGCTGAGTTCAAGATTGCGTGTCTTTGTGGGTTGGCTGCGCGTTGATCCATTGCAGATTTCTCTATTTAATTGTAAGTTGCGATTTATATATTCATAGTGAAATAAAGGTTTTACCCGAAAGGTTTTTTTTCCTGAAATCTGTGTCTCAACATATTTACTGCGTTGCTTGCTTTATTAGTTTATGGGTTGACACTTGCACTTTAGATGCATGATTAGGGGCTAAAATTAAATAAGTGTGTCAAATTAGAAATTTGCGAAGTTAATCAATTATCACACAGTTATAAGTCGTTTAATATTTTATTTCAATTTTAGTTTTTATAGATTTTATAGTTTTTTTAGGATCTTACATATTTTAATTTTATTTTTTTAGGGGTCCAAATTAAACACACTAACACACACACACCCTAACACTACATATCCTCATCCTCACCTACACCCTATTATCCTATACCCTCACCCACACAATTACCCCCCAACATCATCTTCTCCAACTTACACCAACCACCTTTTCTCTCCTCTCTCTTCCCCCATTAACAAAACCCCTCAACCTCCATAGCTATCCAACAATACAAAAAGAAAAAAAAAACACTAACCCCCTTACCCTTTCTCTTCCAACTGCACATACCTCCGGTCAGCCCTACAAACCGGCGCCGAAAAATACACCAGCCTCCACCCGGTGCTCCCCAGCCTCCACCCCGGATCTTCTGCCTCAACCCGAAATGCAAACCCGGTTCGGACCTACTCCTAACCCAACTCGCAAACCCCTATCTCGCTGAAAATCACCAAACCCACGAGCTCCTAAAACCCATGTATCAAACCCGCTTACCTCCAAACCGGGCACGAACGAACCCAAGTCCAACACCGGCTTTATCCCGCCTGAACTAACCGGCTTTTTCATTGTGTGACATTTTTAAATTAATTTTCTGGATTTTTTTTTATTAAATTTATAATTTTAACGAGAGTTAGATTATCGATTTAATATTATCTCGAAATATTTCAAATTAATAAATTGAGAAATTAAAATAATTGAAATTGCAGTGTAATCCCATCTCTTGACTTTCTCACATTATTTCACACTCGGTTGCACATTTTTTTTTCATTATTTGGTCATTTTATAATTTTTAGCATTTGTTAGTTAATTTATCCCTTGAAATTGTTTTAAAAAATAAAAAAAAAAGATTTTCATAAAAAAAATTGAATTGCACGTTTTCACATTAATTGTTTCACCTTGAAAGTAGGATTGATACCCGTATTTATCGCAATACGAGTTTTTATTAGACAAGTTTTGTAGGTACTCAAGGAAATTTTGAGAGTGGCTTTTGAAGACAATGACCGTACAACGATATACCCAAAGAGCTTCTTATCAAATGGCGCCATTGCCTCTTTCTTGCCTTGGAAGAAATTGAAGACTTGTAATTTTATTTTTTTTACTTGTAATTATTATTTCTTCTCCCTCCTCCTTAGACTGGTTGTATAGGCTTATTGAAGCTTTGTATTTATTTTGGTGCTTTTTGACACCGATTTATTTGTAATAATTATTTATATATAAAAAAAGCGAAAAGGGAAATCGAACAAGGTAGAGAGAGGGCGTCCAAGGCGAGGAATTTTGAAGCCTCTCTACTTTAGGTCGGTAGGACTCCCGGGGACGACTGAGATATGCGGGATCTCCCCCCGATCGACTCAACTCGGTCTTCACCCCACGTGTGTAAAAGCCGTGGGAGGTATATTTTTTTATCCCTCACAAGTCTCCTGCAAGCGAGTTCATTTTTTGTGTGATTAATTGCTCCTATGTGCTTTTAATTTCTGCATCGCACTTAAATTGAATGGTTTGATGAATTAATTTACCTAAGACCTGGACCCGGTCATTGAAACGAGAAGGGATTTCCTCAACCGACTCACTCGCTTATCCATTGTGTGCTACCCTAGCTATCATTAAATTTAAAGTCAATCAAGTAGCTAGCCCCGTAGGAACACACTTTTGCATAAGGCGATCACAAAGATAAATTCTGTGATTTTGTCGCCCGCGGACTTAATTAAAATTTGACTACCCATTTCACTAATTTTGAAGATAATAATTGGCTGCGTGCTCGTTAGGATTTTTTCTTGACTCGTGTGTGTCCAATTCCATTCTTTAGGTAGTCAATTTTAGTTAGTTCGACCAAATCAAGAGTCCAATTTTTCCCATTTTCCGAAAAATACCAAAAATATTTTCCTTTTTTAAAAATATTTTCAAAAATCCCAAAATGATTTTATTTTTTTTTTCCATATTTAAAATACCAAAAATATTTTACTTTTCTTATTTTCAAAAATCACAAAAAGATTTTCTTTTCTTTTGAAAAATATTTAAAAATCGAAAAATATTCCTCTTGTCATGGCCGAAGAACGTCCTTTTCGAGAATACTTTGGCCATTTCACATTCTCTCGAAGTTTGTTTGATGATAAGCCCGAATCGACCCTTGATTCATTAATTTAGGGCTTTAACTCACAAACGCACACCGTTGATACTCCCGTGTCGTCCATGCACACATCTCATCTTCCACCGCCTCCGGTGACGAGTGTCAACCCATCACATGCTTCGCTGTGCACACACTGCTTTTTTAGCGATCACTTGTCCCATGAGTGTCCATTTATATTCTCTCCATCTGAATCCACCTTGGAACATGTGTATCCCTATGATACTGTTTTGGACCCACCCTCGACGTATTGTCACGACATATCTACTGTCGAGGGGTATGAGTACCCGAGCTATCCATGGAGGTCTGATCACCCTTCCATGCAATCTGAATCCCAACGCCATGTTTTGGATCCTTACGGTTTTCAACAGTCGTCATCTCCACCTTGTGCACCTCATATCTATCAGTCCACTTACTCTGCTCCTCATGCTGATCACCCTTTTGTCTCTCACGGAGATCCTTCTCCCGCGTATGAACAACTTGACCCCATTCCCCACACTTCATTCGACTATTCTCCACATCCTATTGTGTCTAGCGGTTGTGTCCACCACCACCACCACCGCCACCCACTACCACCGACATCTCCCCACCTTGCACATCCGCTCTTGAAAGTCTCTTGCACAAGTTCAAACACACTCTTCAATCTCAAACTGAATCACTTCAAAGGCTTGAACACCAATTATATGATTTTTAGTGTGCGAACGAGATGGATTCCACCTCAAGTCGACCCTTTATTACACCTACGTGGGATGATGATGTGTCCTCTTGTACCACGGATTTTGAGTGTGACCAACACTATTATCCTGAGAATCTCGACATTGAGACCACCTCGTGGTTCGGGCCCCAAGTTGACAATTGTGTTGATGTATCCATTGATTGTGAGACTGATCCCACACCACCACATTCCTTCGAACACACAATTGAGGTTCACCTTTCCCCTTCCACCGAATCCATAATTATGCTTGAGCTTACACCTTTTGATCCTTCCCTGTGTGTTCCTGAGGAACCCATTATTTATCAGTCAGCTCTGGATACGAGTGCTCATCAATGTCCCAAAATAGCATCGGAGATGGTACCCACCTCTCTTGATATGGATCCTTCCCTATCATATTTGGCTCCCCTTGAGCCAAATATTTATGTAGATTCATCTATCTCGGATCTTAAAGCCTCGTTAGACCCTTTCACCACCTCGGATGGTGACGTAATGGTGGCTAAGTTGATTACTCCCTCGTTTATTTCCACACTTCCTCCTGCAAGTGACCTTGAGGATCACTCCGCGCCTCATGAGGAATGTGTGTCTCCTACTCATGAGTTAGATCATCTTCCCCCACCCTTTACCCCACCTGATCCACCCACTGTCCCTCCTACCCCACCACTTGGTTTGGACCTTGTTATTGCACCTCACCCGTTCTCATCTACGCATTTAGGTCCTCACCTACACCCACCCTCCACCCTAGTACTCCACGATCACATTTGTGCATTTTTCCTCGACCACACCACCCATGTGAGTAATTTTGCTACTCTTCTCTTTCGTGACACCGAGCTTGTTACTCTATGCACACCACTTTCTTGTGGTGTTGATTTTTTCCATCGACATCTCCCTGGCATGTCACGGCACGACCATTATCACCGACCATATATAGAACGGTCATGCACTTTCTCTGAGGTCTACTCCATTATTATTGTCAAATCCTTCTGCCTCCCTCAACAACTTGAGCACCATTCTTATAGGGCCCTTATTGCCCACACCTTTCGGCTCAATACGGCCCGTAACCGGTGCCTGTTCACCCTCACCCTTGCCCATCTTTGTCTTACCCTGCTACCCACCCGCCCATGGTCCATCGATGCTTTGCATCGAGTGATGCACTTTGCTATACAAGTACATTGACCTCTTTTATCCTTTATCCAACAAGACTGATGTTTCAGTCTTGTTTGGGGGTGATTATCATCACCCAAATTTTTCCGTCGTCCTGTGCTTTTCAAAGTTCCTATCCTTACGGTGAGATTGGTTCAGTCTGTCTGAAGACATTAAACTTAGCGCTACCGGGAGGCAGCCCGTCATTCATTGTTTCTGAGTATGAGTCTTATCCTATTTGGGGGTGGTGTTTCACATCACCCAATGATTTTCACATGCTTTACAGACTTGTACATATTTTTGTATCGCATTTGTTCTTCAGGTTCTATCTTTGCTCCACCATGCGGTCCAATTTCATAAGCGGTTCATTATGGTAATATATTTCCTCCCTTGTGCTTTCATTTTTATATATGGTTTTAAACATCGAGGTCGATGTTCTCTTTTGTTTGGGGGTGAGAAATTTATCAAAATCGTACCTCTTTTGAAAATTTTCAGAAACAAGTTATTTTAAACCTTTTGTGCAGTTAAATTTAAACTTTTTAAGACATGATTTGTCTATCATCCCTCTTTTAGAAATCTCGAAATACCAGTGTTCGACCTTAAAATTACACTTTTTACAAATAAATTAATTAATACCTATTTAAGCGTATTTGCACCATGAATTCCTAAACTCGGTAATTTGCACTATCACATTTACAATCAAAAGTTGAAGAGTAACTATATTCTCAAGAAAGTCTTAAAGATCACTAGTGGCGACTTAAACCCCTTGAGATTTGAGCTTTTCACCTTTTTGAGGGTTTTTATATATCTCCGAGTCACAAGTTGACTCAACTTTCTTTGGATACCGCATTTAGTCGTTGCATGATCTCATTATTTATTTTCAAATTTGGCTTAATCACTGAGAATGACATTTCTTTCGAGTTGTTAGAAACATGTGTCTTGTAGTTGTCCCGAGCACTAAACTTATTTTTTCATACATTCATCTCTTTCCCTATCACATTATCATTCACCCATTATCGTTTTCCATATTACCCTTACCCATATATGTCTAAAATACCATCCATCATTGCCATTGTTTTTTGAGAAAAAGAGTGCTTGAAATTATCAATGTAAATTGTCTTCATTTTCGTTATGAAAAGAAAAATGCATAGCAAAAAAAAAAAGAAGGAGAAAAAAAATAGAAAAGAAGAAAAAGAAAGATGCAATCATAAGTTCAAATGATGAAGACAATAGGCAGTCAAAGTGTGTTTCACTCTTCTCAAAACACCCCATCATTCATCTTCTTCATTTCATTATTCCTACATACCTTACATAAACCCCATTTTCACCTTTGGTAAAGTGTTTGGGCAAACGAGAAGATTGTATGGTGAATAACTTGACATTCTCACCATAGTGTTTAGCATTCCTTCATGAGATAAATTTTCTTTCATGTATCCATCATTTTTTATAAAGTGTGTAAGACGTTTGAACTTGTTTACATCTACTCACATCCTCACACACTAGAGAGATACACTTACCCAATTCTCAAAGAGTTCGATTCAGAGAGATATGTTCAGTGAGAATTGAAGCCAAAGCGTTGATTCTATAAAGGCGATCTTGGAATTACTCTAATGATACTTAAGATTGTTTCACACTACACACGCTGAGTTTTCGGAAGGATTACGCTTTTGGTATTAATTAATATCATATCTTATTTTGATAGTTGAATACGGTGTTCCTTGATGTCCTTTTAAAGTTGGGTTGTATATCATTTCATCATCTACTCAGATACTGCATTTAAATAAGTTTTGAATTTTGCGGGTATATTCACTGCAAACCCTCACGAGACACCACTCGTCCTGTAGGGCAACATATATGTTTAACGGCTTATTGCACATGCTAAGTGCAATCGCTAGTGCCTGCAAAAGTGGCACACTTTTGATTACTTATCTCTGTTTTCTCTCTAATTTTGGCTCGAGGACTAGCAATGTTCTGTTTGGGGGTGGTGTGATAAGCACCCAAAAGTATCTATTTTATACCCCGAATAAATGCATTTTAGTCGCTCGTTTTAATTAAAATTAACCTTATATTCGTATTTTATCATTTTGCAGGTCAATATGCAGTTGCGGTACAAAAATGCTAAATCAGTACAATTGCAACTCAATAGCGGTCAAAAGCGTGCATCGAAGAAATCGAAGGAGATCGTGAAGTCTAAAGTCCACATTAAGCTTGCCCAGAAGAGTTTCGATGTTCCGAACCAGTTCCGTAACCCTAATCTGAGCCTACACCGAGCCCTAACCATTCCCTAAGCCCGGTGTGTGTTGAATTTGTACCCTTATTATTTTTCTAGATTTTTATTTTGAGTCGTTTTATTTTTAGGATTTATTTTAGATTTATTTAGAATTTTCTAGGATTTATTTTCTATTTTTCTATTTCTTTATTTCTTTATTTTAATTTTTATTAGTTTTTAATTTTGAATCTTTATTTTATTAGGAATAATTTTTAGGAAATTATTTTTTTAGTTATTATATTTCATTTTATATATTTTCTTTTATTTATTTTAGTTTTATTTTATTAGGATTATATATTTTTAGTTTTAATAGAGTTTTATTTTATTTCTTTTTATTTTATAGATTAGAAAGTTTATTTTATTTTAATTTTAGTTTTTATAGATTTTATAGTTTTTTTTGGATCTTAGTTATTTTAATTTTATTTTTTTAGGAGTCCAAATTAAACACACTAACACACACACACCCTAACACTACCTATCCTCATCCTCACCTACACCCTATTATCCTATACCCTCACCCTCACCCTCACCCACACAATTACCCCCCAACATCATCTTCTCCAACTTACACCAACCACCTTCTCTCTCCTCTCTCTTCCCCCATTAACAAAACCCCTCAACCTCCATAGCTATCCAACCAAACAAAAAGAAAAAAACAAAAACAAAACTACTAACCCCCTTACTCTCTCTCTTCTCACTGCACAAACCTCCAGCCAGCCCAACAAACCGGCGCTGGAAAATGCACCAGCCTCTACCCGGCGCTCCCCAGCCAAACTGCGGAGCTTCTGCCTCAACCTGAAACGCAGACCCGGTTCGGACCTACTCCTACCCCAACTCGCAAACCCCTTCATCGCTGAAAATCACAAAACCCACGAGCTCCCAAAACCCATGTATCAAACTCGCTTACCTCCAAACCGGGCACGAACGAACCCGAGTCCAACACCGACTTTATCCCGCCTGAACTAACCCGCTACCAGCCTCTACTCGAAACTGACTTGGCAGCCCAAACCCATATCCGAGACCTCCTGTGCAACCCCATACCAGTTAAACCAAACCATCTCATCTTAAGTCAACCACATTAACAGCCAACCCAAAAAATTCGGACCTGAAAAATTTCAAAACAAAAATTCAAGTCTTTCACTTATCTAAATGCGATCCCAACAAAATCTCCACATCCAATTCAATTCGTGGGTTCTATAAATGAGAAGGCATCAGCTCATAAAAAAAAGAGGATTGTCAATATAAAAAAAAGGAGAGACACATATAGAGAGAAAAACAGTGCGTATATTATGTACATTTTAGGGTCATAAAAAAAGTCAAGAAAAAAAAAATTAGTTTAGCTTTAGGATAATTTTTTGGTTTAGTTTCTACTCTTCTTTTTGTAATCAAGTGCTGAAAATTGTGAAGAAGTTGGACGCATGTCAAGGGGCATTTCAAGACAAATTTGGGAAAAAAATTGCGTATTGTATTTCTACATTCTCTTTTTAATTTTCTTCCTTCTTGACATATTATCTATTTTTGTTTATGCACACATGAGAATGTTTGGTTAAACACCCCGTTCAAGGGGTGGGATGCACTGCAAATGATGTTAATTTAATTAATTGGTTTCATTAATTTTATATTTCTAGGTAAATTAAAATTAACTGTCACTCATTAATTTATGTAACGAGAGTTAGTAAATTAATTGAACAAATTAATGTTCGAATTTAGGAATCGAACTAGAGATAGGTTTTTTCGAAATTTGAATATTAATTCGGTATTGAAATTTGAGGATTGCTATTGTTTTCGTTAAATTGATCCTAGCGGGTAATTTTCTGAAAATAATATAATTCCTAATTTTTCATTGTGTGACATTTTTAAATTAATTTTCTGAAAAAGATTTTATTAAATTTATAATTTTAACGAGAGTTAGATTATCGATTTAATATTATCTCGAAATATTTCAAATTAATAAAATGAGAAATTAAAATAATTGAAATTGCAGTGTAATCCCATCTCTTGACTTTCTCACATTATTTCACACTTTGTTGCACATTTTTTTCATTATTTAGTCATTTTATAATTTTTAGCATTTGTTAGTTAATTTTTCCCTTGAAATTGTTTTAAAAAGTAAAAAAAAAATAAAAATGAAAAAAAAATTCATAAAAAAAATTGAATTGCATGTTTTCACATTAATTGTTTCACCTTGAAAGTAGGATTGATACACGTACTTATCGCAATACGAGTTATTTTCAGACAAGTTTTGTAGGTACTCAAGGGAATTTTGAGAGTGGCTTTTGAAGACAATGACCGTACAACGATAAACCCAAAGAGCTTTTTATCAGTGCTAGTGGGGTGCAACAACAGCAGGAGCGAGATCTTCAGCAAGGGAACCACGCTAAGTGGTTTTGCTCCGGGGGCTACCGACCTGAGGGTATTAGGTCCAAGCAGGGTCAACAGGGCCCTCAGCAGCTGAAAACACCCAAAAGTGTATATTTTATATCCTGAATAGACGTATTTTAGTTGTTAATTCTCCACAAATTGGGTCTTCTATGCTTAATTATTTAATGTGCGGGCTTGATTACCGTTTGTGAACGTTCGACGCTAATTTGAAGGCAAATATGCGATTTATGGAACTAATTCCCTAGTCCCGTACCTTACCCGAGCCTAAACTTACCCCGAACCCCATGTGTGTTTAGTTTGTGATTTTTAGATTTTTATTTGAGTCGTTTTTATTTTAGATTCATTTAGATTATTGTAGGTTTTATTTTTTATTTTTCTATTTCCTTTTTTATTAGTGTATTTTTATCTTTATTTTGATTTTTATTAGTTTTTAATTTTAGTCTTTATTTTTATATTTTATATTTTAAGGACTTTATTTTTTCTTCTGTTGAACATTTTTATTTTTTATTATTTGAGTTTTATTTTTAGAGGATTTATTTTTTAATGTTTTATTTTAGTTCGTCAGGTATTTGTTTTCCTTTGTTTTTGTTTGTTTTTAGTTTTTAGTTAGTTTATTATTATTATTATTATTATTATTATTATTATTATTATTATTATTATTATTATTATTATTATTATTATTTGTTTGGTTCAATTTTATTTTATTTTATTAGTTTTTATTTGAGTCGTGTTTAGTTTTTAGAGTTTGCATTGTGTGTCATGTTATTTTTATTTTAATTTTTTTACATTTTTAGCGAGTTTTATTTTTAGTTGATTTTTTTTAGTTTAGTTTAGTTTTTTTTATTTTACTTATTTTTATTAGGTTTATTTTACTTATTTATTATTTTCTTATTTTATTTAGGATGCAAAGTTAAACACACACACACACACACATTATCCCATGCGCTCACATACACCAAAACTAATCCCTCAACCACACCCCTAAACGCCTACACTCACATACACCCCCAACAAAATAAACACACACACACACATAATCCAACCCTCATCTTCTTCCCCAACAACCCATTCTTCTCTCTTCCCTCCATAACCAAAAACTCACTCATACCTCCAACCAACATAACATTCTCTCTCCTCTACCATCATAACCAAACAACCCATTTCTATCCCGAACTCGATTTCCACCCAAACCAAAATAAACCCAAACCTCCGAACCCACCTGCGAAATCCGACCTACCTAAATCCGTCTCACCTTCCGTACCCGTTGGCCTTATTACTCGCTACCATCAATACCCTGACTTGACGATCCCTGCCCATACCCTGTACCCCCTACTACAGCCAACCTCCGGCGGCCATAAACTCGAAAAGAGGCCACCCACCCTCTTCAACCCAAGAGCCACTCGAACCCTCCATCCCAAGTCGTCAGTACCGAATCCCAAACCCGCGACTAGCTGCCTTAACCTTACTTCCACCACCTGTTCAAAACCAAACCCCGGTTGTTATCCCTTGATCCAAACCCATGTCCCAAATGCCATACCCCATTTCTTTTACCCGATGTCACCTGTATAGACCCCAAATACAAAGCCAAAACCAAAACCAAAATAAAATCCACTTGTATTTTAAACCTTATAACCTTATTCTAAAAATACCCCCAACTTATTCCCAACCTTATTTCCCCACTTCTTCCACATGACCTCACCCATAACACATGTGTGCCCATTACTTTAATTACCCTTACCTAAATATCTTCACACCTCACACCCCTCATGCACATTAGTGTGTATTTCCAAAAATTACCCTTAGCTCCATGCCTACTATTTAAGGAAGAAAAAAGACCCAAAAGAGGAAGAACTTTAGAGGAAGGAAAAATTGTAGAGAGAGTAATAGAGAATTGTAGAAAAAAATTTGTAGAGAGTAGAATTTTATTTTTAGAAATTCATTTCAGTTTTTTTGTAGTGATTGTAATTAATTGAGAAGATTGTTGCATTAATTGAAGATCAATTGCCATTCTCCTCAAATTGGGTTTGATTAACTTATCTCTAATTTTTCATCTCATGCTTTTAATTCACTATTATCTTATTGTTAATTGGATGATGATCATAGAAGGCTAATCTTCCAATCAAGGGATAAATTGAAGCCCCCATGAATCCAATTAGTTTAGTTTGTTAGTTTTAATTTTATTGAATTCTTTTGATTAGTAAATTTAATTCCCACTCTTAATTTTTCATTGAGAAATGAAAAATAATCCTTGAGAGAGGATTGAAAATTGTGTTGACACTTTATCATTTGATTCAAACTAGAGATAGGCTTATCATATTGATTAAAATGTTAATATTATTTTCACCTACTTTTATTTCATCTTGTCAAAATTAAAACTAGTTGGGTGAATCTATTCTAGCGGGTGATTCATTTGATTAATTTTAATTACACTTTTAGTAGTATTTGTGGGAATTAAAATTACTTTTGTAAAAGAATATTCAATTAGTTCATTTATGTAGTGAGAAATATCATTTTAATTAATAATATTTTAAAATTCAATCAAATTAAAATAGTTCAAGCAAAATTAGTTGTGTGAATTGGGGGTGGTGATTCGTATCGAATATTGCATATTTTCGCCTCTCATCTTTATGCATTCTTGCGCTTTTACGATCCTAATGCCTATATTTATGCTCATTAACCAGACAACCTTGGATTTGGATATATACATGTTTTGCAAGGGTTAATTGTGCTTTTGTAGGTATTGGAACGCTAAAAGTGAGGATCAGTTGCATTTCGAAGAAGTTTCGTTGCTGGACGCTACTTTAAGGGCATTTTAGTCAATCCACATTTCTTATCCGGCTTATGGAAATTCCACGGATGCGTAGTTCATTGAGTTATCATCACGTGGCCGCAAAACGGTGCATCGTTTGGAGTTCGGACGAAGAAACTAGGCCCGTTTTGGAACTTTTCTCCCTCTTCATGGACCAAATACAACCTGAAAACAGAGTACCGGTTGACCGCAGTTTGGGTTTTTGCCATGGGAAGGAGACACTGCACTTATACAAGAAGGACCGGTCGACTGCGCCCTTGCGATCGGTCGACCGGTGATGCCAAATATTTTGAGATATTTTCTTTTCTTTTCCTTTTCCTTTATTTTCTTTCCCACTTACTATATAAAGGAGTTTTGTTTCTATTTTCAGATATAATTAGTTTGTAGGATAGTTTAGTTAGGGTTTGGGAGTTGAGAGCTCATTTCATATTCCTCATTTGGTGTGACAACATTTGGGTTTGTAAGATTGATCTTTTGTGTTCCCTCTCCAATTAATATAGTTTGTATTTCCTTATTTCTTGCTTTCTAGTTAATTTACATGCTTTCTAATTTAGGTTTACATTCTATATTTCCTTACTTTCTAGTATACGTTTACCGCGTTTATTTATTGCGTTTATTTATCGCGTTTTTACGATGTTTTGTAGGTAATTTAAATTAGGTTGTGTTTGAATGGAACTCACTCGGGTTAACGCGTTGCTTTGCTTGGTGATAGTGTTTACGGGTCTATTTCGGGTTTGTGTCCTAGTTATTACACCTAGGAGATTTAACGGGGCATATCATGTATGTCCCGTGCTCACGACCTTTTGCGTGTAATTTTTGGGATATTTGTTGACGCCAAAATCTTATTAGGCTTTTATGAGGATTTAGGGGCGTGACAACCCTTAGTTTAATTAACTGTCGAAACGAGACGCATTTGTAATAACTCGTCGACCTATGTAACCATTTTATACAAATTAAATCGGGTGAGGGATATTCGACGCAACCTATAGTTTCATTTCCCTTGCCTAGTTAATTATTTTCCTTTCATTCATCTTTTCCTTTTTAGTTTGTAATCATCTTTTACACTTTTATTTCGGAGTATTAAATCAATTGAATTCTAGCAACTCATCCCAGTGGATCTTTCGATACCCGACTTACCACTAGACTTGTATCACAAGTGTAGCCATAACTTAGGTTTGTTTGTATTGAGGTGGTGAACAAAAAACAACGATCAGCATTTGACACGCGCTACTTTTCGCACTCGATCAAAATGGCGCCGTTACTGGGGAGTAGTTTGTTTTAGACTTTATTTGATTTAGTATTTCATATTATTTTCATTCTATTTGCATTATTTGCTAATATTTTGCAGGACTTCCACATTTGAACACTTAGAAACGATCGAATTTTTCTCGCGCGCACTTACTTTGTGGAATCCGCCACTTCGAGCCATTTTTGGGGTAAGCATGTCTTATTCCAATTCTTTCGGTAATCCTTGTCATAATTCTCAAAATTTTTGCAAGCCTAATACTTAGAATCCCAAAGTATAACAAATTCACATATGACTTTGGGAGAGTATAACGAAAGTCAAAATTTGGGTTATTGGAATTTTGATGATGATGACAATGATTTTGGGCCTTTACCTCCTTATAATAGGAATTTTGAAACGAATTTAAATAGTTTTCAAAATTCCTATAATAATGAGTTTTCGTTTAAGTCCGATGGTAATTTTCAAAGCTCCCATTTTCATGGATCCGCACCTCGACCAATGACATTTGGTGAGGGTTTGCGTATGTATGAAAATGAGAAACTTGAAAATCGTTATCAGGAAGAAAATCATTTGTGGGAACATGACTTGGATTTAATTTTTGAGTCCGATGACAATTTCTCTTCCGAGACATTTGAAGTCGAAGAATGTTTTGAACCAAGTGAGGTTTTTGTGCGTACTTTGGAACAAGCCATTCGTTACTTGGCCCAACTTGTAATTGAGAATGAAAGCGAGGATGAAATGGATGTAGTATCCATTTGTAATGAAATGATTTCTTCTTTGGATCCCAAAGAAGAAAGTTTCATTGAAAATGATCCTATCTCCTTTGAAATTCCAATTTTGAGCGATGATAACTCATCTCTTGAGTTTGAATTTCTTTCCTCCCCATTTTCATTCTCCTTTACCACACCATCACAAGCACCCGATGAATCGGTGCCGAACTTTAAAACGTTCAATCCTTTCACCGACGAGGAGTACTTACTCGAGTTACATTCCATGAAGGCATCTTTGCCCTCATGTGCGCCACCTCCCATTCCGCCTGCTAAATCTTTGGGAGGAAATTATGCTTTTCTCGGTCCCCACATGATTTTGTCACCCGTTCAATCCAAATACCCCATCGTCCCTCCAAAACTTTTAATTGACGATGGTTCCTTTCTTACGCCTTACACATGCCTTCCGTTGTTCAAACGCAATTCATATTTTTTGAAAGGCATGCTTGTATGTGAGGGTACACCGGTTATCCTCCAAAGTCAAGTCGTTTTTACGGTGGACCCTCAGCTATTTAGATTTCTAGTGTATAATTAGTGTGAAGCCTAAATAGTAGGTTGTATATAGTTAGCTTTTTCTTTCTTTCTTTTTATTTTTTTCTTTCCTTTTTAATTTAGTCTAGTGTAATTAGTTAATTTTTCGTTATTTGTTTTTTCCATGCTCGGTACTAACTTGTTTTGTAGATTCTTTGGACTTGTTCTTATGGGGATCGCTCCAATTTTGGGTAATATCGCTCTTTTCCTCTCGTTGACTTGGTTCTTAATTCATATTGAGTACAATGTCAAGTTTTAAGTTAGGGGGTGTGGGATATTCTATCCATTTCTTTATTTAGTCCATGTTTTTGCTCACATGATAGTTACTTAGTATTCTTTTCTTAGAAAAATTCAAAATTTCAAAAAGATTTTCTTTCTTTTTTCTCCTTTTTTGGGATTTTTGCCTTTGTTTCCGATGATAAATTTCAATAATTGCCTGATCCAATTGACAACCCAATGATGCATGTTCTCGATTTTAGAAATTATTAGAATTTAGTTTCGATTATTGATTTTATGAATAACTTCATGAATTAAACTTTAATCCCATGAGCACATGCACTTTTATTGTCTTATTGATTTGGTTTAAGATTTTTATAACTCGGTAATCTTTTGTTGCATTGTATATACTTACACCGAGTAAGCTTTGTACCTTTCGTCGTTTGTGAGTGTATACACTGTTCCTTTCTCATTGAAAATGTTGAATTCATTGGTAATCTCACTATTCTTTCATTTGATCGTTCATTAATTGAGTTCATACTTGAAATGTGTTACTTGAGCATGATTTTCATATATAGTTCTGATTCGAGAATTGCGTAAACTTTGTGAAATGATCATAGGCATTCTTTGTTATATCACCCATATTATCCTTGACCTCACCCTTATATGTTTACCCTAGTTAACCACCTTGAGCCTAAATATAGCCTTTCGTTTCACACCCCAAAATCCCATGACCAACTATAAATTGGAGTTTTAAACTATACATACACTTTCCATACCTTTGTTTGGATTGTTGCTTGGGATTGAATGATGTTGTTGTGATGTCGGTAGCAATTTAGGCATATGAGAGTTTGATAAGTAAAAAAATGAAAGTGTAGTGAGAAAAAGAGAAAGCAAAAAGAAGAAGAAAACAAAAGAAAACATGAGAAAAAGAACAAAAGAAAAGAAAGAGAAAGTTGTATATGTTGTATATAGTTCAATAAGCTTTGATTACTCTCCCCGATGAGATATCTAATGCCATTTTGGAACTTGTTTTCCAATTTTGATATTGTCCGCATTTTTCCAATATCCCGAGTTTTCATTTCGAACACTTTGAATCCGTACATACATTCCTTCATTTCGTACCCTAGCCTAGCCTACATTACAACCCTAGTAAAGTCCTATGTGATCTTTGGTTGATGTAATTTAAAAGTCATAATAGTTTTGATAATTTGTGAAAATACATTTCGCCTCCTTTAATCTGCGGTATCTTTCATTGAGATTACAATTTTCATTTCCCATATAGCATTCTTCTTTATGCCTGCATGTGTGCGACTTGTGTGCGACCTAGTTTCCACTTACATTTACTCTTTATGCCTGCATGTTCCGTGTGTTACCTCCCTGTTTCGAGTGAATTCGTCTGATGAGTGTAATGCCCGTGAGGATTGAATGTATGCTTACTTTAATTTAGTATCCGGTTTATATAAGTTTTTTGCCAAATCACACTTTGCATGTGCTCGCTCCCCCTCCCACATTTTAAGGTTTCAATTCTATGAGGTGAATTCTATAATGTTAATGATTTGGACTTTTGTTTGAATTCATTCAATTTGCTAATAATGCGTATGAAATCCTTTTCGTTATTGTTGGGCTTGTCCCATGTTGTGATTGGGCATATTTTGAGGAAACCATGTGATGTTTATGGGTATCATCCCTGAAAACCCTCACGAGACCACACTCGTCCACTAGGGTGACCTAGGGGTTTAACGACTTATTGCATATGCTAAATGCAATCGTGTTCCCTACGAAAGTGGCATTTATATTTTGATGCATATATACGTCTTGTACCGCCCTCTATGGACTGGTTTTGTTTGTTTCATTACTAGGGAATAGCAATGTTTAAGTTAGGGGGTGTGATTCGTATCGAATATTGCATATTTTCGCCCCTAGTCTTTATGATTCTAGTGATTTTACGATCCTAATGCCTAAATTTATGCTCATTAACCACACAACCTCAGATTTGGATATATACATGTTTTGCAGGGGTTAATTGTGCTTTTGTAGGTATTGGAATGCTAAAGGTGAGGATCCGTTGCATTTCGGAGAAGTTCCATCGTCGAACTCTACATCAAGGGCATTTTAGTCAATCTACATTTCTTATTCGGCTCTTGGAAATTCCACAGATGCTCGTTGAGTTAGCATCGTGTGGCCACAAATAGTGCGTCATTTGCCATGGAAAGGAGACAGTGCACTTATACAAGAAGGACCGGTCGACCGCGCCCCTGCGACCGGTCGACCGGTGATGCGAGATATTTTGAGATATTTTCTTTTCTTTTATTTTTCCTTTATTTTCTTTCCCACTTACTATATAAAGGAATTTTGTTTCTATTTTCAGATATAATTAGTTTGTAGGATAGTTTAGTTAGGGTTTGGGAGTTGAGAGCTCATTTCTTCTTCCTCATTTGGTGTGACAACATTTGGGTTTGTAAGATTGATCTTTTGTATTCCCTCTCCAATTAATATAGTTTGTATTTCCTTATTTATTGCTTTCTAGTTAATTTACATGCTTTCTAATTTAGGTTTACATGATTTATTTCCTTGCTTTCTAGTATAGTTTTACCACGTTTATTTATTGAGTTTATTTATCGCATTTTTACGATACTTTCTAGGTAATTTAAATTAAGTTGTGTTTGAATGGAACTCACTCGGGTTAATGTGTTGCTTTGCATGGTGATAGTGTTTACGTGTCTATTTCGGGTGCGTTGTCCTAGTTATTTCGCCTAGGAGACTTTACGAGGCATATCATGTATGTCTCGTGCTTATGACCTTTCGCGCGTAATTTTCGGGATATTTGTTGACGCCAAAATTTTATTAGGCTTTTATGAGGATTTAGGGGCGTGACAACCCTTGATTTAATTAACTGTCGAAACGAGACGCACTTGTAATAACTCATCGACCCATGCAACCATTTTATACAAATTAACTTGGGTGAGGGATATTCGACGCAACCTATAGTTTTACTCGCTTTCTTAATCTAGTTTCATTTCCCTTGCCTAGTTAATCATTTCCCTTTCATTCATCTTTTCCTTTTTAGTTTGTAATCATCTTTTACACTTTTATTTCGGAGTATTAAATCAATTGAATTCTAGCAACTCGTCCCAGTGGATCGTTCGATACCCGACTTACCCCTAGACTTGTATCGCAAGTGTAGTCGTAACTTAGGTTTGTTTGTATTGAGGTGATGAAGAAAAAACAACGGTCAGCATTTTCCATGCTTTACTTTTCGCACTCGATCAAGTGGATATACATCCCTTGATTTATTCTCTCATTTAGTTACATTTCGCTCATTTTCATCACCCATTAGCTTACATTTTTCACACTTTTACTTTAGTTCAGTTAACATTTTGTATTTAGTTCTTAGTTTAAAATCCACCTCATTCTCAAAATTGTTTTAATATTGAAATAGATAATATATATATATATATATATATATATATATATATATATATATATATATATATATATATATAGAGAGAGAGAGAGAGAGAGAGAGAGAGAGAGAGAGAGAGAGAAAGAAAAAGTCCAAAAAGAGAATAAAATTTATTTACATTTGAATTTTCATCTTGTTTCACGTCTTGAAATGGATTGATTCCCTTACTTACCACT
This sequence comes from Sambucus nigra, assembly GCA_949130495.1. Classification (NCBI taxonomy): domain Eukaryota; kingdom Viridiplantae; phylum Streptophyta; class Magnoliopsida; order Dipsacales; family Adoxaceae; genus Sambucus; species Sambucus nigra. The sequence continues at coordinate 189,655,663 of OX422214.1, read as the reverse complement.
ACACTCTAGTATTGATATATTTTTGTAGGTATGAAAGGTTTTGATTATAGGAGCTTTCAAGCAACGAAAAACCAATACCGAGCATAGACAGGGAGAATTTATTGGAAAATATTTCTTTTGTTGGGAGACAAGCCATAGGAGGATAGATTGTCCCGAGAGAGGCAGAGGGAAACTGCAGGATGAGGTTGTGGATGTACAACCGCTACAGCAGTTTATGGGCTAGTTCAGACTAGAGGACTTCGATCAGGGATCCATTGACCAGGCTAAGCAGTTAGAGTATGGAGGTAAGTTCTTTATTATCCTATGAGTATGGGGCATGCTCTGAGTGACATTAGGGACGTCACATGTAATGTTTCTATCACTAGAATTCGTAAGTGGGTTGAATTTAGTGGGTGCGTTGATCGTGATAGCCATATTGTGTATATATAATTATGATGGGGGTAACGGGGCTCGTTAGTAACACCTACGGGATATCTGGTGTGTACAGTAAGAGGATGTTTGCATTACATGTGAGATTTATAATTTCGAGAATTATGAGAGTAGAGTGGGTTATTTTCCAAGTTTCAGGTGTTTAGTGATAGTTTGGGGCTATAGTGGATAAATATAGTAAGACTATGTGTTCATTGTGCCAAGATATGACTTATATTGCTAGGTATCACCTGAAATAGGGTCTACCTTATGTATGTGTATATATGTTATAGTGTGTGCATATGAGACTAATGAGAATATGTGTGTACAGTTATTTTATTTCGGTGAGTAAGGAGGTTTACTGATGTGATCCGGGGCAGTTTGGATAATTATCGAGCAGAGAGATATAGCTCGTAAATTTATTCGTGCTAAGAAACTTGTGATAGTAAGAGAGTTGTAATGTGTGTTGTCTTTTGTAGGATGAGAGTGTATGAGAATACTTTTATGATAAGAGATGGTGATTTAGGGGTACGTGTTACGCACCGAGGGCCTAACGGATTTGGATGACTGACAATGTTAGGTAGTAGTGTATTGGGGGGTCTTTTTTTGGATTTCGCGTTGTGAGACATCACACGCATGAAACGAAGTGCGACATTGGATGTGGGGAAATATTTGGTCATCAGTACATGGGTCTGTTACCTCGGTCATTATACAAGTATGTAGTTATAATTGTGAGTTGAAAGTTATATTACGATTTAAGGCTAGTAGAGCTGGATAACGATTGTGCAGATAAGCACAGGTATAGGGTCTGTGGACGCCCTAGTTAACTAATGTAATTTTAATATAATTCACAATTAGAAGTGGTAGAGATAGGTGTAGCGATCATAAGGGTAAATTTGAGACTTGGAGTAATAGACTTATTCGAATTTCGAGGATGAAATTCCTTTGTAAGGGGAGAAGTATGTAACACCCAATATTTTTGAGGATATAGAAATTTAATTATTTTTGGTCAAATAGAGATTATTTAATTTAGAGAATTTAATTAATTTGGAGAATTTGGAATTTTTAATAATAATCGGATTATTTAAATTTTTACGAGTCGCATTTTGAGGTCGAAATTGGAAAATTTTATACAATAACTCGGATGCTAATTTTGAGATCACAGTTGAGTCCAAAAGGGTCGATATAGTAAAAATAGTGTACCTGGGGGTACTAAGTGGGTCTCGGGGCCTTTTTAGACATAACCGAGCTTATAAGGGGGTATTTAAGCCTTTTTATTTGGGCGTGTTGACCATTTACTTTTAAACTAAATATTTGGATTTTATATTCATTTACCAGATTATTATTTCAGGATTTTTAGCCGATGGTTTATTAGGCAGGTTATTTATTCATTCAGTATTATTCTAGACTCAATGACTGTGTTTGGTTTAAGTTTATTTCTATTCCGAATTTTTATTTGTTTAATGAAAGAAAAAATGTGTCACCGGCTTTTTGAATACTAGGTGGTTAGTAAAAGTTTAAAAAGTTTTTGACAGTGATGCTAAGAATGAACCAAATGAGATTTTTGTCTTAATTTGATATAGGACTGATACCCCGGTATTTTATTGGGCGGGGTGTCACTTGTAATTAGTGGATTATTTTTAATCCGGTACAGTATCATATAAATGAAGTTTGAGGTCAAGGAATAAATAAGATGCTTGTATTAGAGATTCATTAAATTTTTCTAGGTTTCTAAAGATTGAAGATGATGAAAGAATATAGAAAAAATTTGGGAAGGTAATACATTAGAATTTTGTAATTTTTTGGCTTCTAGAGGATGAAGACGATGTATAAACCCATAAATGGAGGCATTTATGATTTTTGAGAAATTGGGTTTTAATGTTAAATTAATTGTTTTAAATGGTGTAGATTCAGTATAATTAAGAGGAACGATGTATAGTCATGAATACTAAGTGTTGTAATCATTAAGGCTTAATGGAGTTATGGTTAACAGTGATGGAAAAAGAGTTTTGGGTGGAAGAAAACATCCCAAAATGCCATAGCAGTTTTGAGAAGGTTCGGGGAGGGATCATTTTTGGCCTGAGACATGATGGAAAAATATTTTTGGGTGGAAGAAAAGCTCAAAATGCAGCAAAGTTTTTTTTAGTAGGTCCGGGGGTCATTTTTTCCTGAGACGTGATGGAAAAAGAGTTTTGGGTGGAAAAAAACCCAAGCAGCAACGATTTTTGAGCAGGTCCAGGGGTCATTTTTAGCCTGAGACGTGATGGGAAAAAGGTTTTGGGTAGAATAAAAGGCCAAAATGCAGTAGCGTTTTGTAAGAAGGTTCGGGGGTTATTTTTTCCACGAGATGTGATGGGAAAAGGTCTTTGGTTGGAAGAAAAACCCAAAGCGTAGCATTATTTTTTGCGCAGGTCCAGGGGTCATTTTTGGCCAGAGTCGCGGAGAAGTAAGGCGAAAATTGAATATTTATTTTTATTTTTGTAAAACTTTAAATGGTGATAACTTTGTCACACGAACTCGGATTTATGTGTCGTTAGAGGCCACGCGTAGCTAGCTGAGAGAGGTACGCTATCCAAGGAGTATTATTTCGATATAATATGTGAAAGGTCTAAAATGCCCTTGAAGTTTTAAATAGTGACGAAACTTCCCAATATTGAAACCAAAATTTATAGGGACCTTCTGTGACTAATAGGAACCTATTCGAATATATAGGAGGCGAGAAGTATAATCTTATAATTAATAATAAATAATGAGGTGTCACTATTTAATGTAGGGTACATAATTTATCACTGGGCTTGTTAATACATGGGTTATATATAAATGTGTGAATTTTATATATAGATGTGTGCATATGAGTTGACTATAAATTTGTATGTATTTATTAGTTACTCGAGGATGCTATTTAGGAGGTTGCGGGTAGTGAGCGATCCCACCTTGGCGATTCCAACAGGGTATGGATTGTGCTCCAGGTTATAGTGCTTGGGTGTCTCCTACTGTGATGAGAGGGGGATATCACGCAGGTCTTTAAAGAAGGTGCTTAAAAATCGTAAGGACTATGTATTTATAACAACCTCCATTATTTGTTCACGAATTGGGATCGATGGTGAGATTCTAACCCGGTGACCAGTGGTGACATGAGATGTGCCTGGTGCCCGATATCATGAACGAGGGGTCCATCTTATAGGACCAAGATATGAAGATGCCATGTATATATACGCGTAGTGAGTGATATGTGTATATATTCATAGATAATGTATGACTATCTATTGACTGCATCGATGTGATATTTAGTATATTGAGGGTTATGGGCATATATCTATAGATAATGTGTGACTCTCTATTGATAGAATTGGTGGGACATTTGGTATGTTCATGTAGATAAGAGTTACACATGTTATACTAATCGAAATAATGTAGTTAACTTATGACGGGATGATTAGAGAGCTAGTTAAGATGGCTATTATGGACTAGTTGGATCGAGTAATAATTAGGTTAAAATAAATGAATGCGATAGGTGTGCACTATAGAAGAGAGGTGAGATGGTCTTCAAGGGAGTGCGACCCTAAAATCAATTATGAACATTATATACTACGCATTTCATTTATTTCAATAAAATGCTCGCTAAACTTTTTTATAATAGGGCTCTAACTCGTTTGCAAAATATTTTCTTTTCTTAAAAATCTTTTCAGGTGTCCATCCACAGGGATTCCTGACTTGACTTATGTATTCTAGGGTTACGTAGCAGCAACATGTGGGTATGGTTGCAGGATTTGAGCTAGACGCATCATTTCTTTATTCCTAGATTAGGAATCTTTTCAGTTACAGTTTCACTTAGGGTGTGTTGACCATTTACTTTTAAACTCAGTATTTGGATTTTGTATTCATTTGTTGGATTATTATTTTTGTATTTTAAGCCAATGGTTTACTCGGCCGGTTATTTATTCATTCAGCATTGTTTTAGACTCAATGACTGTGTATGGTTTAAGTTTATTTCTATTCCTCTTGTTTATCTTTTGAATGAAAGATAAAATTTGCTATCGGCTTTTTGAATACTAGTTGGTTAGCGAAAGTTTAAAAAGTTTTCGACAGTGATGCTAATAATGAACCAAATGAGATTCATGTCTTAATTGACATAGGACTGATCACCCGATATTTTATTGGGAGGGGTGTCACAGATGATATCAGAGCGTCAGGTTCCAGTGTCCTTAGGATCTGTACGACTTTTTACGTTTCAGCTTTGCGTTCTTTGATGTAGAGCCGTATGATAGGGTTGTTGTATTATTTTACGTACACACATTTACGTTCTTTCTCTATTATGGATGTATGAACTGTGAACTCATACAACTTATTTTAAATTTTTTATATTCCTCCAAAGAGAGGACATCCGGCTAAAGCAACAGTGAGAGACGAGGAGAGAGGCTCGTCTGGAGCTAGGGGTTTTGCAGCCACGACCACGACCAATGTTAATGATGAATGCATACATCCATAAGCAGATGTTAGACACATTCATTATAGTCGAGGTGTCCTTACAATAGTGGGAGTTTGTGACCACTGTCGAGGAGTGGGATATAATGACTATCACCGAGTTTTGGGTGTGGTTCGACCACAAGTATTTTCTGCCAGCAGCTGATATCGAGATGTGGAAAAAGTTTAGTGAGGTGACCCAGGGAGGGAGATCGTTCCGTGGGAGAGTATGAGGAGGAGTTCACCCGTTTGGAAAATTTTGCGCCTGGCGAGGTAAGTAATGAGATAAAGAAGGAGAGGTTCATGGATGGATTAGCTTGGAAGATTAGGCAACATTTGATCGACAACCCAACATTTGTAACGTACACAGCTGTCATTAATGCAGAATTAGTGCATTGCCTGGATCAGCATCTTCATATGAAGAATAGTAACAAAGTGAGTGGGTCTAATCAGACGTGAAAGGTTGCTGAAAATGGTGCCACATGGGTGCAACAATAGCACGAGCGGGATCTTCAGAAAGGGAACCAGGCCAAGAGGTTTAGCTCCTGGGGTTACCGACCCGAGGGTATTAGATCCAGTGAGGGTCAACAGGGCTCTCAGCAGTAATAACATTTTTCTCCTCAGGGCCGTCAGGTCCAAAGAAATGGCGGGGGAGGCAAGCCGGGTCAGAACTAGAGACTGGGAGGATTTATCGGAAAATATTTCCTTTGTGGGAAGACAAGACATATGAGGATAGATTGTCCTAAGAGAGGAAGAGGGCAACTACAGGACGAGGTTGTGGATGTACAATCGCTACAGTAGTTTATGGATCAGTTCAGACGAGAGGACTTCGATCAGGGACCCATTGACTAGGCTAAGCAGTTAAAGTATGGAGGCAAATTCTTTATTATCCTATGAGTATGGGGCATGCTTTGAGTGACATTAGGAGCGTCATACGTAATATTTCTATCACCGGAATTCATAAGTGGGTCGGATTTAGTGGGTGCTTTGACTGTGATAGCCATATTATGTCTATATAATTACAGTGGGGTAGCGGGGATCGTTAGTAACACCTACGGGAGATCGGGTGTTTAGAGTAAGAGGATGTTTGCATTACATGTGAGATTTCTACTTTCGAGAATTATGAGAGTAGAGTGGTTTATTTTCCAAGTTTTAGTTGTTTAGAGATAGTTTGGGGCTATAGTGGATAAATATAGTAAGACTGTGTGTTCGTTATGCCAGGATATGACTTATATTGCTAGGTATCACCTGAAAGAGGGTCTAGATTATGTATGTGTATATATGTTATAGTGTGTGCATATTAGACTTATGAGAATATGTGTGTACATTTATTTTATTCCAGTGAATAGGGAGGTTTACTGATGTGTTTAGTGGCAGTTTGGTTAATTATCGAGCATGGAGATATAGCTAGTAAATTTATTCGTGCTTAGAAACTTATCATAGTAAGAGAGTTATGATGTGTGTTTTCTTTTGTAGCATGAGAATGGTTGAGTATACTTTTATGTCAAGAGATAGTGATTTAGGGGTACGTGTTATGCACTGAGGGCCTAACGAATTTCGATGATCGATAATGTTAGGTACTAGTGTATCAGGGTGTTCCGTGAAGTTTTAAATAGTGACGAAACTTCCCAAAATTGAAACCTAAATTTATATAGGAGGTGAGAAGTATAACCCTATAGGTAATAATAAATAGCAGGGTGTGGCTATTAATGTAGGGCATAGATATTACGACTGGGCTCGTTAATACTTGGGTTATATATAAATATGTGAATTATATATATAGATGTGTTCATATGAGTTGAATACAATTTTCTATGTATTTATTAGTTACTCGAAGATGCTATCTAGGAGGTTGCGCCTAGTGGACAGTCCCACCCTAGTGATTTCAGCTGTGTCTGGATTGTGCTCCAGGTTATAGGGCTTGGGTGTCTCTTATTGTGATGAGATGGGGATGTCAAGCAGGTCTTTAAGGAAGGTGCATAAAAATTCTACGGCATATGTAGTTATAACCACCTCCATTATTTGTTTGAGAATTAGGATCGGTGAAGACACGAGATGTGGCTGGCACCCAATAGCATGTACCAGGGATTCATCTTATAAAACCAAGCTATGAGGATTCTATGTATATATACGTGTAGTGAGTGATATGTGTATATATTTATAGATAATGTATGACTATCTATTGACAGTATCGATGTGATATATAGTATATTGAGTGTTATGGCCATATATCTATAGATAATGTGTGACTATCTATTAGTAGAATTAGTGGGACATATAGTATGTTCATATAGATAAGAGTTACATATGTTATACTAATCGAAATAATGTACTTAACTTGCGACGAGATGATTAGCAGGCTAGTTAAGATAGTTATTATGGATTAGTTGGATCGAGTGAAAATTAGGTTAAAATAAATGAATGCGATAGTTGTGCATTATAGAAGAGAGGTGAGAGGGTCTTCAAAGGAGTACGGCCATAAAATCAGTTATGAACATTATATACTACGCATTTCAATTCTTGCAATAAAATGCTTGCTAAACACTTTTCTAAATTGGGCTCTGACCCGTTTGCAAATTATTTTCTTTTCCTAAAAACCTTTTCATGTCCAGCCTCAGGGATAATTTTTTGTTCCAGGGTTACGTAGCTACGACATGTGTGGATGGTTGCTGGATTTGAGCTAGACGCATCATTTCTTTATTTCTAGATTAGGAATCTTTTCAGTTACAGTTTCACTTAGGGCGTGTTGACTATTTACTTTTAAACTCAATATTTGGATTTTATATTCATTTACCAGATTATTATTTCAGGATTTTTAGCCGATGGTTTATTAGGCAGGTTATTTATTCATTCAGTATTATTCTAGACTCAATGACTGTGTTTGGTTTAAGTTTATTTCTATTCCGAATTTTTATTTGTTTAATGAAAGAAAAAATGTGTCACCGGATTTTTGAATACTAGGTGGTTAGTAAAAGTTTAAAAAGTTTTTGACGGTGATGCTAAGAATGAACCAAATGAGATTTTTGTCTTAATTTGATATAGGACTGATACCCCGGTATTTTATTGGGCGGGGTGTCACTTGTAATTAGTGGATTATTTTTAATCCGGTACAGTATCATATAAATGAAGTTTGAGATCAAGGAATAAATAAGATGCTTGTGTTAGAGATTCATTAAATTTTTCTAGGTTTCTAAAGATTGAAGATGATGAAAGAATATAGAAAAAATTTGGGAAGATAATACATTAGAATTTTGTAATTTTTTGGCTTCTAGAGGTTGAAGACGATGTATAAACCCATAAATGGAGGCCTTTATGATTTTTGAGAATTTGGGTTTTAATGTTAAATTAATTGTTTTAAATGGTGTAGATTCAGTATAATTAAGAGGAACGATGAAGAGTCATGAATAATAAGTGTTGTAATCATTAAGGCTTAATGGAGTTATGGTTAATAGTGATGGAAAAAGAGTTTTGGGTGGAAGAAAAAATCCCAAAATGCCATAGCAGTTTTGAGCAGGTTCGGGGAGGGATCATTTTTGGCCTGAGACATGATGGAAAAATATTTTTGGGTGGAAGAAAAGCTCAAAATGTAGCAACGTTTTTTTTAGTAGGTCCGGGGGTCATTTTCTCCTGAGACGTGATGGAAAAAGAGTTTTGGGTGGAAAAAAACCCAAGCAACAGCGATTTTTGAGCAGGTCCAGGGGTCATTTTTAGCCTGAGACGTGATGGGAAAAAGGTTTTGGGTAGAATAAAAGGCCAAAATGCAGCAGCGTTTTTTAAGAAGGTTCGGGGGTTATTTTTGCCCCGAGACGTGATGGGAAAAGGTCTTTGGTTGGAAGAAAAACCCAAAGCGTAGCATTATTTTTTGCGCAGGTCCAGGGGTCATTTTTGGCCAGAGTCGCGGAGAAGTAAGGTGAAAATTGTATATTTATTTTTATTTTTGTAAAACTTTAAATGGTGATAAGTTTGTCACACGAACTCGGATTTATGTGTCGTTAGAGGCCACGCGTAGCTAGCTGAGAGTGGTACGCTATCCAAGGAGTATTATTTCGATATAATATGTGAAAGGTCTAAAATTCCCTTGAAGTTTTAAATAGTGACGAAACTTCCCAATATTGAAACCAAAATTTATAGGGACCTTGTGTAACTAATAGGAACCTATTCGAATATATAGGAGGCGAGAAGTATAATCCTATAATTAATAATAAATAATGGGGTGTCGCTATTTCATGTAGGGTACATAATTTATCACTGGGCTTGTTAATACATGGGTTATATATAAATGTGTGAATTATATATATAGATGTGTGCATATGAGTTGACTATAAATTTGTATGTATTTATTAGTTACTCGAGGATGCTATTTAGGAGGTTGCGCGTAGTGAGCGATCCCACCTTGGCGATTCCAACAGGGTATGGATTGTGCTCCAGGTTATAGTGCTTGGGTGTCTCCTACTGTGATGAGAGGGGGATATCATGCGGGTCTTTAAAGAAGGTGCTTAAAAATCCTAAGGACTATGTATATATAACCGCCTCCATTATTTGTTCATGAATTGGGATCGATGGTGAGATTCTAACCCGGTGACCAGTGGTGGCATGAGATGTGCCTGGTGCCCGATATCATGAACGAGGGGTCCATCTTATAGGACCAAGATACGAAGATGCTATGTATATATACGCGTAGTGAGTGATATGTGTATATATTTATAGATAATGTATGACTATCTATTGACTGCATCGATGTGATATTTAGTATATTGAGGGTTATGGACATATATCTATAGATAATGTGTGACTCTTCATTGATAGAATTGGTGGGACATTTGGTATGTTCATGTAGATAAGAGTTACACATGTTATAGTAATCGAAATAATGTAGTTAACTTAAGACGGGATGATTAGCGAGCTAGTTGAGATGGCTATTATGGCCTAGTTGGATCGAGTAATAATTAGGTTAAAATAAATGAATGCGATAGGTGTGCACTATAGAAGAGAGGTGAGATGGTCTTCAAGGGAGTGCGACCCTAAAATCAATTATGAACATTATATACTACGCATTTCATTTATTGCAATAAAATGCTCGCTAAACTTTTTTATAATAGGGATCTAACTCGTTTGCAAAATATTTTCTTTTCTTAAAAATATTTTCAGGTGTCCATCCATAGGGACCTCTAACTTGACTTATGTATTCTAGGGTTACGTAGCTGCAACATGTGGGCATGGTTGCAGGATTTGAGCTAGACGCATCATTTCTTTATTCCTAGATTAGGAATCTTTTCAGTTACAGTTTCACTTAGGGTGTGTTGACCATTTACTTTTAAAATCAGTATTTGGAATTTGTATTCATTTGTTGGTTTATTATTTTTGTATTTTAAGCCAATGTTTTACTCGACCGGTTATTTATTCATTCAGCATTGTTTTAGACTCAATGACTGTGTATGGTTTAAGTTTATTTCTATTCCTCTTGTTTATCTTTTGAATGAAAGATAAAGTTTGCTATCGGCTTTTTGAATACTAGCTGGTTAGCGAAAGTTTAAAAAGTATTCGACAGTGATGCTAATAATGAACCAAATGAGATTCCTGTCTTAATTGACATAGGACTGATCACCCGATATTTTGTTGGGAGGGGTGTCACAGATGATATCAGAGCGTCAGGTTCCAGTGTTCTTAGGATCTGTACGACTTTTCACGTTTCAGCTTTGCGTTCTTTGATGTAGAGCCTTATGATAGGATTGTTGTATTATTTTACGTACACACATTTACGTTATTTCTCTATTATGGATGTATAAACTGTGAACTCATACAACTTACTTTAAAATTTTTAGATTCCTCCAAAGAGAGGACATCCGGCTAAAGCAACAGTGAGAGACGAGGAGAGAGGCTCGTCTGGAGCTAGCGGTTTTGCATCCACGACCACGACCAATGTTAATGATGAATGCATACATCCATAAGCAGATGTTAGACACATTCATAATAGTCGAGGTGTCCTTACACTAGTGGGAGTTTGTGACCACTGTCAAGGAGTGGGATATAATGACTATCACCTAGTTTTGGGTGTGGTTCGACCACAAGTATTTTCTGCCAGCAACTGATAATTAGATGTGGAAAAAGTGTAGTGAGGTGACCCAGGGAGGGCGATCGTTCCGTGGGAGAGTATGAGGAGGAGTTCACCCGTTTGGCAAATTTTGTGACTGACGAGGTAAATAATGAGATAAAGAAGGAGAGGTTCATGGATGGATTAGCTTGGAAGATTAGGCAACATTTGATCGACAACCCAATATTGGTAATGTACACAGCTGTCATTAATGCAGAATTAGTGCATTGCCTGGATCAGCATCTTCATATGAAGAATAGTAACAAAATGAGTGGGTCTAATCAGACGGGAAAGGTTGCTGAGAATGGTGCTACCGGGGTGCAATAATAGCACGAGAGGGATCTTCAGAAAGGGAACCAGGCCAAGAGGTTTAGCTCCTGGGGTTATCGACCCGAGGGTATTAGATCGAGTCAGGGTCAACAGGACCCTCAGCAGCAATAACATTTTTCTCCTCAGGGCCGTCAGGGCCAAAGAAATGGCGGGGGAGGCGAGCCGGGTCAGGACTAGAGACTGGGAGGATTTATCAGAAAATATTTCCTTTGTGGGAAGACAAGACATAGGAGGATAGATTCTCCTGAGAGAGGAAGAATGCAACTACAGGATGAGGTTGTGGATGTACAATCGCTACAGCAGTTTATGGGTCAGTTCAGACGAGAGGACTTCGATCAGGGACCCATTGACTAGGCTAAGCAGTTAAAGTATGGAGGAAAATTCTTTATTATCCTATGAGTATGGGGCATGCTTTGAGTGACATTAGGGGCGTCATACGTAATATTTCTATCACCTGAATTCGTAAGTGGGTCGGATTTAGTGGGTGCTTTGACTGTGATAGCCATATTATGTCTATATAATTACAGTGGGGTAGCGGGGATCGTTAGTAACACCTACGGGAGATCGCGTGTGTACAGTAAGAGGATGTTTGCATTACATGTGAGATTTCTACTTTCGAGAATTATGAGAGTAGAGTGGGTTATTTTCCAAGTTTTAGTTGTTTAGCGATAGTTTGGGGCTATAGTGGATAAATATAGTAAGACTGTGTGTTCGTTATGCCAGGATATGACTTATATTGCTAGGTATCACCTGAAATAGGGTCTAGATTATGTATGTGTATATATGTTATAGTGTGTGCATATTAGACTTATGAGAATATGTGTGTACATTTATTTTATTCCGATGAATAGGGAGGTTTACTGATGTGTTTAGGGGCAGTTTGGCTAATTATCGAGCAGGGAGATATAGCTCGTAAATTTATTCGCGCTTAGAAACTTATCATAGTAAGAGAGTTATGATGTGTGTTTTCTTTTGTAGCATGAGAATGGTTGAGTATACTTTTATTTCACGAGATAGTGATTTAGGGGTACGTGTTATGCACTGAGGGCCTAACGGATTTCGATGATCGATAATGTTAGGTACTAGTGTATCGAGGTGTTCCGTGAAGTTTTAAATAGTGACGAAACTTCACAAAATTGAAGCCAAAATTTATAGGGCCCTTGTGTGACTAATAGGAGCCTATTCGAGTATATAGGAGGCGAGAAGTATAACCCTATAGGTAATAATAAATAGCAGGGTGTGGCTATTTAATGTGGGGCATAGATATTACGACTGGGCTCGTTAATACTTGGGTTATATATAAATATATGAATTATATATATAGATGTGTTCATATGAGTTGAATGCAAATTTCTATGTATTTATTAGTTACTCGAAGATGCTATCTAGGAGGTTGCGCATAGTGGACAGTCACACCCTAATGATTTTAGCTGTGTGTGGATTGTGCTCCAGGTTATAGTGCTTGGGTGGCTCTTATTGTGATGAGATGGGGATGTCAAGTAGGTCTTTAAGGAAGGTGCATAAAAATTCTACGGCATATGTAGTTATAACCACCTCCATTATTTGTTTACGAATTAGGATCGGTGGTGACACGAGATGTGGCTGGCACCCAATAGCATGTACCAGGTATTCATCTTATAAAAACAAGCTATGAGGATGCTATGTATATATACGTGTAGTGAGTGATATGTGTATATATTTATAGATAATGTATGACTATCTATTGACAATATCGATGTGATATATAGTATATTGAGTGTTATGGCCATATATCTATAGATAATGTGTGACTATCTATTAGTAGAATTAGTGGGACATATAGTATGTTCATATAGATGAGAGTTACATATGTTATACTAATCGAAATAATGTACTTAACTTGCGACGAGATGATTAGCAGGCTAGTTAAGATAGTTATTATGGATTAGTTGGATCGAGTGAAAATTAGGTTAAAATAAATGAATGTGATAGGTGTGCATTATAGAAGAGAGGTGAGATGGTCTTCAAAGGAGTACGGCCATAAAATCAGTTATGAACATTATATACTACGCATTTCATTTCTTGCAATAAAATGCTTGTTAAACATTTTTCTAAATTGGGCTCTGACCCGTTTGCAAATTATTTTCTTTTCCTAAAAACCTTTTCATGTCCAGCCTCAGGGACAATTTTCTGTTCCAGGGTTACGTAGCTACAACATGTGTGGATGGTTGCTGGATTTGAGCTAGACGCATCATTTCTTTATTTCTAGATTAGGAATATTTTCAGTTACAGTTTCACTTAGGGCGTGTTGACCATTTACTTTTAAACTCAATATTTGGATTTTAAATTCATTTACCAGATTATTATTTCAGGATTTTTAGCCGATGGTTTATTAGGCAGGTTATTTATTAATTCAGTATTATTTTAAACTCAATGACTGTGTTTGGTTTAAGTTTATTTCTATTCCGAATTTTTATTTGTTTAATGAAAGAAAAAATGTGTCACCGACTTTTTGAATACTAGGTGGTTAGTAAAAGTTTAAAAAGTTTTTGACAGTGATGCTAAGAATGAACCAAATGAGATTTTTGTCTTAATTTGATATAGGACTGATACCCCAGGTATTTTATTGGGCGGGGTGTCACTTGTAATTAGTGGATTATTTTTAATCCGGTACAGTATCATATAAATGAAGTTTGAGATCAAGGAATAAATAAGATGCTTGTGAAAATCACTTAGTAATAAATTGAATTTCACTAAGCGGATATTGTATGCTTTACGCGAGGAATCACATCATTCACTATCTAACTTTGCAAACAAATGCCTCATTATTCTAGTAATTCTTAGATGGAGTGCACTTATTTTTCATATTAGTAATACATTGAATTTCACTAAGTGGGTATTGTATTTTTAACTTTGCAAACAATTAAACAAGAGATAAAATATATTATGAAAAGTAGTATGATATTTTCATATTTTTCATTTGTAATCCAATTTAATTATTGGTTTTGGGTCCTTAGTATAGTCCATTACCTAAATACTAGTCCCAAGTTCTCTGCAGGCTCTAATTGGCCCAAACCCACTTTGTATACCTATATATAAAGGTAAAAGGTGTGATTTTAGGTAGTAGAACACATCATAAGGGGTTGAGAGAGGAAGGGAGAGAGAGAGAGAGAGAGAGAGAGAGAGAGAGAGAGAGACTATTCATATTTTTATGAAGGGGTGAGGAAAGACAAAGTCCGTTTTCTCATATATCACCAAATTTTCATCATTGGGAGTGCCCACACACTAGGCATACTTTGGGAGGATCATGTACTAGAAGATTTAAGGCTTTCAGAGAGTTCTAGAAATCTTTTGGAGGGCAAGGAAAACTTGCCTCTTCATCTTCTATAAACCATATTTCTTCTCATTCAAATCATCTACAAGATCCGTAAATCTATCGCAATTCAAAATCCAAGATTTATACTTCATACCTAGTTTTTATTCTTACTATGTAATGAATGATCATTCAAAGTTTATGGGTAACAAAGTTTTTAAAAATATCAATCTCCATCAGATAAAACCTAGATTTTTTCTCTAGGATCCTTGGATGATATTTCTTACCCCCACTCAATTTTTTTGTTGTCTACTATTTTTCCCACTAAAGAAAATTAGTTAGGATCCTCCTCTTAAATATTGTTGTCTTCTAGGGTTATGAGCTCTTACTTAGGATTTTGTTAAAGAGGGTAATTTAGTTAGAACATAGATTAAAGTACATCCAATAGGAGAGGACTTGTTTTATGCTAGGTTAAAAAAATTGTAATTGTTGGAAGTAATATATGGTTAAGATTAGCTTATGGGTTTGATTCACATCACTGCCATTTGAGTGTTACAAACTGAATGAGATTTTGAAAGGTTCTATCGTACAAAGAGAGGCTCTCATAGAGTATTAAACCCTAGATAGAAAGTGATTCTTGCAATACTATATCTAAAAATAAATAAAATATCCCATACGAGTTAGGAAATCGAGTGACAAAGAAGTATGACATCTTCAAAGAATTGAACATAAAAAACTTGATTAAGGAAAAAGTCAATAAAGCGTGAAGTCGACTTTTTGTTACAAACTGTTCCTTTTCTGTATCGAATAATGATCACAAACATTATAAACCTGAACGAAATGGTGATAGCTAGACTATTTGTAATAATGGGCAGTATTGGTTTCACACATAATCCTGCAGAGTATCATATTTGGTTCAACAGTACTAATTATTTGTGGTCAATTCATGATCTCTCATAGATTTTACTTCTCCAAGCGTAATAACAAATTTCTACTTATCTCGTGTAAATAAATTTATTTTGAAACTTCATTTGAATTAAGTTTCTTAAAAGTTGGGGTTTTTATATAACCCATTGCGAATTGATCCATGGGTGGGTATGGATATACAACTTGCAGAAACACAATATTGAGACTAGGTATGTAAACAATCTCCATCAACCAATTATAACCCAAAATCCTATATAAAAATCACTAAGGAGTTAACATTTAGTTAAAATTGGGGAAATAAGAAATGGTATACGCAATGAAAACATTACATGATTCGGGGAGTTTAAGGAGGAGGTTTGTTTCCTGGCATGATCGCTTAAGGAATATTTTAATAGGATTTTAAGTAATACCTCATTATTTGTTAACCAAAGGATCATTACAAGGAATCAAAATTTAGTTTTTGGTTCATGCATGGAAAGTGATATGGAAATATCATTATATACCCATGATTCCCTATACCACTTTGTGAGGGAATTATCATACCATGAAGGAACAGTTGACATGTATCCGACAGACTTCATGAGCGACCACAAATCAAAAGATAAGAATAGATAGAGGCCGATCAACAAAAATCTCAGAATTAGATTTACTCGATCAAATCCTAACAGCAACCCAAGGTCATGGAGTCCCACACGAATCAGTCTCTTCCTATTCTCTATAAAATGTAACTCACACCCTTGGGAAAAGGAGTATGTAATTTTTGTCATCAATAATCAATCAATAAAGAGAGTAAGAAACATTTCCTGGACATAGGCACATTACCAAACCGTATTTGTACTGTGTCACTATGTGATTGATCGTTATTTTATGTTTGTCTTATTTGTGTTGAATCTGTAATGGTACGAATTTACCACTTACAATTGGCTCCGTTTGTGAAAATCGATTTCTTTTTTTTTTGGCTAAAAAAAATCCAACGAGCAGTTTCTCTTACACAACCCACATCTACTGTCTAATGGTGACCATCAAAATGATCAAAATGGACCTTCATCATCGAGAGTCAAGTATGGGGTTCACCCTAATAGGAGTCATAAAACCCCTATCTCATGCTATCGCCCCTAGGAGGAGAAAACTATGAAAAGTAATGAACATACACAATGCATCTATATTTTACGGCTTGTGGATGCTTATGAACGGAGACTTCATTTACAGGAGGATACCGTGTGCCTCCAGTAGGAGGAGAATTCCCGTTTGAAACGTTGTGTGAAAATTATGGATTAAGAACTCTGTGGAAATAAAAGATCAAATGCCATGACCGAACACCCATCCCTCAGGTGAGAAAAACTCGCAGTCGAGGAAAGAGTTCGCGGTGCGATCAGAAGCGCTCCAGGTACAGGAGCCCACTAGAAAAAAATAACCAAGAAGGAAGACGTCGCAAGAAAGATCTTTGCGATATCATCCGAATAGAGATGGATGAGGACCCTGCTCATCGAGGATCCAGGTTCACTAAGAAAAATGCCAGGAGGTCTCTTATCAGTGAGATAATGTCTATTTTGTCAAGATTAATTGAAGAACCATAACCTCCCAAGTAGGGATGGCAACGGGGAGGGTTTGCTCAAATCCGATCCCGAACCCATTTACTCTGCCCTAACCCCGAACCCACCCCGACCCCATTTACCCCACTCCAGTCCCCGTCCCCGCACCCACCCCATTTAAAAACCCCGCGAGGTCCCCGAACCTGCCACAAACCCGTCCAAAACATTTTATGATATTTTTTTAATTTATCTATATAAAACATATTTTAATTTATTTATAAGTTTTGTAATACTATTAAAAAATTAGGTATTAAGAGATTAAAAAAATATGCATAAGGAAATTAAAAGATTAAAAAACAAAGTATACATTTAAAAAATTACAAACTATATATATAAGGGCGTATTAGTAAACATACACTTAAATGGGGGGGGCGGGTTCTGGATTTTTATAGACTAAACCCGACCCTGACCCGACGGGATATTTTTAGTACTAAACCCGACTGCGAACTTGCTCCGTTTATTATCCAATAATTCTCCCCATTAGTCCCCATAAAAAGCCTCCCCATTGCCATCCCTACTCCCAAGAAGTTCTCCACTTCGAGATTAAAAATCTATGATGGGATGACTGATCCCATCAATCAAGTTTTCCACTACAGACAAGAAATGACTATCTGGAGCAAGAATGAAGCCCCCATATTACGTATATTCCTTCATAGTCTGAGAGATATTGCAGAAAAGTGGTTTGAGAAGTTACCACACAAGCCGATCACTAGCTTCAAGTATCTCGCAAAGGCTGCCATCACAAAATTTATGATCATTAGTTCCCATCCAAAAAGGATGAACTCACTCCACATCATAAGGAAGAAACACCATGTAACTTTATAGGAATATGATCGACGGTACTGGGAAACTTACAATAAAGTGGAGAATTGCTCTGAGCAGTTAGTTGTGGCCTCATTTATTATTAGTCCACCGAGTAACTTTATGTTGCACCAATATTTTATGAATAAGGAGGCCGACACTATTGATGACCTTATATCTAGGATCAAATATGTAAGATGTGGTAGACGACACTCAGTACGATAATGGTCGAAAAAAAAATGACCAAGAATGATGGCAAAAAGAATGCTCCCATGAACAGGGGCAAGAAAAAGAATGACGGATCTAAAAGTAACGACAAGGTTGACACCATCAAGGCTCACCAGGTGATCAATAATGCTTTCAAAGATCCGATTTATAAAATTTTGAATAAGATTAAAGATCAATAATATTGCAAATGGAAGAGGAAAATGATAGCAAGTTCATCAAAGAAAAACACTTCCCTGAGGTGTTCCTAACACAAGAAGCATGGGTATAAGACAGAGAACTGTAAAGCGCTAATTTCCCACCCGGAAGAGTTGACCCATGAAGGCCACCTGGAGGACTAAGTGGAAAATAAGGGTGCAAAGACCACCGTAGAGCACGATCAGAAGCTCAATAATATCATAGAAGATAACGAGATTGTACACGAGCTTGCAGTCATCCACGGTGTAATATGTCCAAACCAAATTCATGGTAAAATTGTTCACATGGAATTAAATAAGGCCACTATAGTAATAGAGGCTTTTCAAATTTATCCATCCAAACAGTGAGAAAATGTCATCGATCAGAAGACATTAAATATGACAAGCGCATAGTATTTACCAGGAAGATTTGATCGGAGAGATAGGGATGTGGAAAAGCTACTACTCGACCATGGAAGAACATCAAAGGTTATGTACCTAAAACTATTAAACAATCTCACACTACACCAAGAAAGGCGATTTGTCACCACTGATATACCCATATATACCCTCGACTAGGCCGAGGGTGTCCTCCTCCCAAACGAGGGCTCAGGCCCAGGACGAGTCCAATGACCACGGCTCCATCACAGGAAGGATCAACCACGGATGACCCTTCAAGGGGCCGACCCTTTAGAGTAGCCCAGATGATCATACAAGGGGTCGACCCTTCATCATGGCTCAGACGACCCTTCAAAGGGCCGACCCCTCATCATGGCCCACACGACCCTTCAAGGGGCTGACTCCCTCATCATGGCTCAGACGACCCTTCAAGGGGCCGATCCCCTCATTATGGCTCAGACGACCCTTCAAGGGGCCGACCCCTCATCATGGCCTAGACGACCCTTCAAGGGGTCGACCCACTCATCATGGCCTAGACGACCCTTCAAAGGGCCGACCCCCTCATTATGGATCAGACGACCTTTTAAGGGGCCGACCCCTCATCATGGCCCAGATGACCCTATGAGGGGATGACAGTACGAGGCCACATTCAGTCAGACCCAATGCCATCATCAACTTTAGCCTCGGCCTAGCATTTTTGGACGAGGGTGACGTCATCGTAGCGCATGATTTGGGAGACACATGGAATAGTGCGCGTGGGACTCATATGGCATGTGGACATGACCGTTATAACAATAGCACGCCCACACGTGAGGGAATATTATGTCATTATTAATCATAGGTGGCATCTCTAGGTGTCAGCAGGGGATTGGCTAGACCATCACTCACATGCACCATGAATGCATAGGGGGTACATTACTCCCACCAAGACCTATATATAGTTGTCATCTTCAACCCTGTAGGGGGATCGAGAATTGTAACCCTAGCTAAAACTCTTCCTGTACACACAGTGGAGAGAGAGTGAGCTCATGTGCATTGTATCCAAGGCCATTAGTGCCCATATTTAGTGGATCACACACTCACAATGGATGTAGGCCTAATTGACTGAACCACTATACATCATTGTCTTATTCCTCTTATACTCATCCCCTTCTATACACTTCCACACATATAGAACTCCACGGCTGCCATTGTTGTTACTGTTTGAGCTCTTCATCACTTATCTAGTGGTGCTGAATCTTAGCATCATCAACCACCATTAGTAGTGACAAATGATCTTTGTCATTACTATTTACTGTCACCCCTATGGGGTTATAAATTTTGATATCCATTACCACATATATTTTTTCACCGCTAATAGCAGTGACAAATATTGAATTTGTCACTGTTGTTAGTAGTGACAAAAATCATATTTGTCATTGCTGACAGCAGTGACAAATTTGTCACTACTCGTAGCAGTAACAAATGTTAAGTTTATTAAGTTTGTCAATGCTACAAGCAGTGACAACTATCCCCACAAAGGACCTTTGTCATTGCATTTATAAGTGACAAGTTATATTTATATTTTTAAAAAAATTGAACAAAGTTTCCTTTATATTTCATGCATTCCAGATACCCTGTAGACATGAAATGTGTTTAAACTTAAATTTAATACCAAGAATAATATCACACAATCCCATTCTGGGCAACATACAAAAAATTATTTAAAATAAATTACCAACTGTGAAACAAACTATGAACAACATAGTATAACAAATCTAATTCGTAAAATTACCAACGAAAATAGAAAAAAAAACATAATTTAGATTCCTACTAACAATTCAAAATAGTACAAATTGCTCACTTTGACAACTTAAAACAAATTCCTACAAACATTAAACTTCCTTACTACAGATATTTCAAAATAAATTACTCGGATCAACCATTTAAAGATAGACCAAGGGCTAATCCACCCAAGATAACATATAATCCCACCATTTGTGTTAAAGATAACCTTTGGATGAGAATTAGTGGTGGATTGTTCCTCTTGACTTGAACCTACTGAGATGGACGATGGAATGTAACTCCTAGATGCTATTTTATGCATTTACACATGCATTAGTATACATGTTAATACAAGAGCAAGGAAATAATATAAAAATATAATATAAGTTAAACATTTTCAAAATACTCTAAAAGTTTTGATAATTCAACCATTTAATTAGTTCCATATTACATCATTTCACGCAAAGTTCTTATTGGGAAAATGTTTCTCTTCCTCCACATATTAATTATCTCCATTTGAAAATGCGATTTTTTAGGATACACTCGATGCTCATTCACTATCATAGAATTTGATTAATTGAATATGCCCAAAAGAGAAACGTGGACTTTAATTTGGGACCGCGGGGAGTATATTCCAAACATAATCCTAATTTGAATCCCTATTGGCCAAAGAGGCAATAAAAGAATTATAGTTCAAAGATGAGCAATAAAATCATGAAAATTAATCCAAAAAACCAGAACCCTTCGCCCACACATTCTCTTCAAAACAAACTATAATCCCATATCATATCTACAAAGAGACATAATAGGGAAAGGATGAAAGACTGTGAAATAAATTTCGGTGACTATGAAAAGAACCTTTTTTAACAACCTACCTAAATTCGACTAAGAACTCTTCTTCCACAATCTGAGGAGACATATATTCATCTAACTAAAAAAAAGGAACTATAGACACATTATGATACCGCTGGTGAACTTCATTCTAAAACTCAAGTATTTGTTGGAGGAATCATAAATACAACTTCCGTCTCGAATTAAGACTTCCACAATAATTGAGAGTCTACGCTCAAACTCAATGAACCAAATTCCATGATATTCAATCTTTAACTTTAGACATTGACTATATCAAAGTTAATTTTCCTTAAAAGTTTGACTCCCAAACGTAGATTCTCTATGTGGGATAGAGATAGTATTACACAATAGTGTGTAGGATATGCAAAAGAAAACTGATATGGATAATATTTATGATCTCAGCTATGCATTGTTGTCTTATGCATAATTCTGTTGAAAACATATTAACCTCCTTGACAGAAGTTAAACGAGATATAGGTAAATTTAAAGATGCTACCATAAACAATAGAACCTGTGTAGAATGTATGTCTGTTAATATCGTAAATTTAAAGGAATCACATATTTAAGAGCTAGGATTGGTTAAATAACAAGAATAAAGGATATGTCACAGTAAGCAGTTATAAAATTCACACTGAATTCATGTTTCATGAGTATGCAGATAAATATGCTAGACATTGTTTTGCATAAATAAGTGTTATAATTAGTAGAGAATTCAATTAGAGATATGTCTAGATTAAGGAAAGAGTTGCAGAAAGTTACTCCAAGGTATATATAAACAAATTAAAGGAATAACTTGGATTACAACTCAAATAAGAATTATGTCCAATTGTAAACTTATGGGGATCACAAATTATATGCGATTCTAACTTGATCACTTTCTCTGACACCTCATAAAATCTATAAATAGATTGATCAAGTCTAATACAAAAACCATGAGAATAAATTTTTTTTGGTAACATTATCAGTATAAGAAATAATTAAAATCAAATGAACAATGACAAGATAATGAAATACTAAATCAATACAAAACTAATTGTGATACCAATCATTGCCAATACCACACAAATCTAACTCTGAATATAAGTATACACATACAACCGGATTTCAAATAAAATAATACAATAAAAGAATGATATATACTTGCTCGACTCCTACAATCATAGGAGTAAGAAATGGAACGTCGCTAGAGATACTCCTCTAACAAACCCGCATCTACAGCAACTGCCGCAATAGGGACCTATAAAAACCGTTTTAAATAAAAACGTAAACAACAAGCCTTTGTAAAATAGGATTATAATTTAATCGTGGCCACATTGTAACTACACATCTTCCTCTCATGTTTTAATATATTTTAAGTTATCAGTTACCCAACCCAATAACATAAAAAATACGCAGTTCTAAATCCCGAACCCATATGTAGCCCATGTACTCTTACAACCTCATTCTTTAATATTTACCGTTAACTATAATAGGTTAATATATTTCAATAGAAGTCACATGATGTACTAAGATATCAAACCCAAAGGTGCTTCTCACATAATAACTACGATAACAAAAACAAGCTCATATCTCAAATCTATCCGCATTTGACTACTTCATACCAATAATCCTATATACACATCTCTAGTATATGTAACACATAAATATGAGACATTAGTATATAGCTGGACATCCCCACTATAATTCATATACATTTCTAGTATATCATAAAAACTGATATAACTCTCTCTAGTACCAGTATAAAAAAATCACATATGGTAGGATAAAAACTCTACTCTCATCTAACATCCATACAAAGGTACAACCCCCGGTATATACAAATAAATGGTCTACTCTAATGCTTACAAATAATGAAGGTCTACTCTTATTGAAACTGGGTATCTCTCCCACGTACTAATTTAGTATTTGGTCATTTCAAACCTAAGACCTCATCACGGAAATGGACAAATCACAAAGTCTACCCATCAGTCTTAAAGCCTACCATACCCAAGACCTATGAAAGAAATATCCCCGTAAACCATCTCGGTCACGAGTATGTAGACGTGTGACCCAAGGGTAAATATGATTAAGGAAGATCCCGTCTAGTCACCGGGGTACTAGCACGGTCTGCATTACATGTACCCCATCATGAAATCCCTCCTAGTATGCCTGCTAACGAGAACTCACACATGGTATGCATTGCACCTAAAACACGCAAGGAGGTATAACCCTCACTAACGAATAAAAGCAAATAGATCTAACTCTACCCAATCGCAAATAAAGCCATAACAATATATGAGGGTATTACAAGTATTAACCCTAATCGTCCTTATACAACGTTACACCTAAACCTTAAGACATCTCAAGTCTTTTACCGTATTACCCTTCACTGACGAGGATACTCCAAATCATATGCTACCCTCTACCAGGGGTTATCGATCATATTCTAAGACATCCCCAGCCTTTAGATTTCACATACGCGTTCCTGGATATCCAACATATCCTGAGTCTAGATAAAAAAAATAAGTCCCCCTATTAGCTATTCATCCCGCCTAACTCATGCTATAAAACTAATTAAAACCCCTCATCCTTCATATATAATCAGTATATAATCACCCAAACACTAAATCTAAACTTTTAAATCCAAAAACACAAGATTAAAAGGGTCAATTTCTAACTTTCACTCAAAAACCCTTGTTTTGTGAATTTCAACCAAATTCTTCAATTCTAATCCAATTCAAGGTATTTATAAGGGGGTTTTATATACTTTTGATTGTTGAACATACTTCTAAAAATATTACATTGATTCCAACCTCAAATCATTTGAATTTCATCTCAATTTTCATAATAGGCTTAATAAAAATTTAACTTAAAATTTAATTAAGTTAATTAATCAAAACCAATTCTTATAAATTTAGATTTCAATTAATAGGAACATAATAAAATGAATACGATTATAATCCAACACTCAATAAAACTTGCCTCTTGGTGGATTGAGAAATCACACCCCCAAATCTCCATGTTTCTTTTTTCCTCTTTAGCCTCCTTCTCTCCAGCCTTAGGTGCCTCCCCAACTTATGAAATGACTTTAATGAAATCCTAGTGACACCTCTTAGACTTTTAATTCTGAAATAAGGCTTGGGACAAAA
Source organism: Sambucus nigra (assembly GCA_949130495.1). Taxonomy (NCBI): domain Eukaryota; kingdom Viridiplantae; phylum Streptophyta; class Magnoliopsida; order Dipsacales; family Adoxaceae; genus Sambucus; species Sambucus nigra. The sequence continues at coordinate 189,631,214 of OX422214.1, read as the reverse complement.
ATAAAGCTCATCTAAATGAGCCCAAAAATACCTCCAAATGACTTAAAACACTCCTTAGGCCCTATGCTAACCCAAAAGACCTAAAACTCACCATTTCAAGTCGTAAATGACATTTTACGCATCCCAAAAGCCGAGTATGAAATAATGACAAATCAAATATATAACAACTCGAACATTTAATATTCACTCAATATGAGTTCAAATATTACTTAATCAATATATATATATATATATATATATAATCTGACTTTAAATTCGAATTAAATACTATACAAAATGTAAATAGTGACATCTCAAGTCATGATAAGCACACAACAATTAATTTTCAAAAAATTTTACAATTAAATAACACACATAAAAATATTGGGTATTACACTTTCTTTATCCAATTACACTCTTCTATGAAAACCATATGATAGATATACTGGAAGAGTTGTGAGAACAAGTCAATATTTATAAATGAATGAATTCATATATGTTTTTTTAAATACTGAACAAATATGATAATTTACTGTAAATACATGTATATTATAGAGTAAATTAATTAAATTATCGCAGATCAGTAGAAGAAAATTGAAAAATACCTAAAAATATATTTTATTCCATTAAATTTACCACAAACTCACATAATCAAATTGTCTTCATAAATTACAGATTTAGATTTTAAGAAGAGTTTTCTAAATTTAGTACTTTTTATGAACATTTTGTTTTAAAAAAAATATTTGTAAGGATTTGTATGGGAATGTAGTAATCTCACATATAATGGATTTATTTTAATTCTATAAATTATCCCACTGAAGAGGGAATCTGATTCCATTAGAGCGTATAATTCTCGTGCAACTTAAATTCACGACAAACTCAGTAACCTTCCACTTTTCCAAAATTTTTAGAAGGAAAGGGATTCCACCTAACATTACTGCCTATCAAATGGTTAGGTTGAGTTGAAGAAAATATAGGTTAAAACAGTAACAAGAAAATATAGTTGGTGTATATTTTCTAAGATCATATATATGTACCAATATTAGATTTAATCACAAAAATACTAATCTAAAGCAAATAGTAGAGAGAGGTGAGAGAAATAAAACAAAATTAGATGTAGCTAGTTCGACCCAAAGAGGTGCCTAAGTCCACATGTTCTAGTGTTGATTATATAGATTTAATGGGCAAAAAACATAGATGAGGATTGGATACAAGCTCTCAAATTCTCTCTAGATTTAGATAATATAATAGTATGGGAAAATATCTCGATCTCCCTAAACTGACGGTGTGTGTGCTATTTATAAGTTATTAGAAGAGAGAGAATAGAGAGTGACATGTGTCATGCCTTTATATGTTATGAAGGTACACATTTTACATATAAGTTGGGGGAATAAGCATAGTTTGTTATGCGTACATGGATGATAATATTTGCATATATCCCACTTGTGTACATGATGTGACCGTTGCTGATGTCATTTTATCACATGGTACATGCTTGGGCAAACGGTGTAAACTAATGACATTGGCTAATGGTGAACTATAGTGTTAATACGGACTGTTGGGACTATTTGGCCAATCTTATCACTATATCCGACCAGATTCATCATTTAGCTGACCTCCTTACTGTTATGAATGAGTCCATATGTTGTATTCTAACCGGCCCGCAAGGTATTCCATATTTTTCGTATAACAAAAGCCTCGAAGATTTTACTCATGGTTGGATCTGATAGTAGGTTCTCCGTAGTGTTTGGTCTTCTGAGAAGTTACGAGGTGAATTGAGTGAGTGAAGTGCTAACTGAATAATGTTATCGACTTCCTGAATCCTACTCGTCTTTAGATCTTCTTGGCGCACACCAATCATATTGACTTGTGTTTTTTTCTTAAAATGTTATATTTGACACGTGTTGAGCATTGGGAAGTTTGTCAAGTGTAATTATGACACGCATGCCTGGGGAAGAGTATCTCAGTCCGCAACACGTTAGCTTAATTTCCCAGACATGACATCATAATTTTCTTTAATGAGGGTAATGATTATCGCCTAGAAGATATAAAAGCCAGATTTCAAATCATTTCAAACTTTTTAGACTCACTTCCTTTACTCAATAGTTTCTAGAGAGAGAAATAAAAACTCTTCTTATCCCAAAACCTTTGCTTTTTGGCAAAATCTTCCCATTCACTACCATTTTCGGCTGGATCCTCATGTGAAAACTCTTTTCCAATAAACCTTTTCAGTTTCCTTTCATTTATTGATGGATATTGAGAACGGTTTGAGTTGTCTTCATCAGATGAATATTGGTTTAATTCATACTGATAGTGATGTAATAATTTTTCATTTTCCAAATACGTGTTTTGTATTTGTTCAATGAGTTTATTTCGTTCTGAAACATTTAATGTTGGATCTTTATATAGATGTATCCAATAGTCTAATATTTCACGAACGTTTATATATTCGGTCTGATTAAATTCTACTGTTTGAAGAGCTTTAATTTCCCCCGATCTATAATATAACCTAGAAATTTAATTATCCCCTGGGTTATTCGTTTCAGTTTGTTCTGGGTTTTGATTATCTATTTTGTTTAATAGATTTTCTATTTTTTGCTTAGTTTCCTCTTTTAAGTCTAGGTTTGAGACTGTTTCGAGTTGACTTTCAGATACATCGTCTTTCTCTTTTATTGTTTCTTAGGGTTCCTTATTAGTTTTTTTGTACTTGTTTTTGCGATTCCATCTTTTTTACCTATTTGTGTTTAAATTTGGGTGTTATTGGTATTTGATTAAAGAATTGCGCATATTTAGGTGGCCATTGAGTTGGTTGGCCTAGGGATTTTCGTTTTAACTCTTTTTAGGTTTTCATCCAAAAATATGCTTTGTCGCCTAATAGGCTCCATTTTATTTCCCAGTTCCATTACTTGAAGTGTTTTGAACCTTGTATTCGAAAGTGGTGCAACATTTGGTTGAATTATAGAAATCTTGTCCAGGAATCATTACTAGAAGTTTTTTTGATTCTCTACAGGTTGTTCAACATAATGACTATCCTGGTCACCCTACGTATACTCCCAAAGTAGCCTCTTCTACTGGTTCTGCCCCATAACCCCCAGCTATGGATCATAGTTCCCCTAAGTTCATGAAAACTGTAGTCATTGCTGAAGTGGAACACCCACTGGGTGGTGGAAAATTTGTAAACGGAGTGTTTGATATATCCACCGTTGACTTAGACGCCTCACCGAAAAGAGCTATGCCTAAAGGGCCTAGGGATTCTACCTCTCCTATGGTTGTACCCCTCACTAAGGAGAGTACCTCAAGAAGCTTTGATTCTTGGGATACAAGCAACACCGATGCTTAAATTCACAGCTACGACATCACAAGGATGGGCTAGAGGAGTTCAAGGATAAATATAATATTCCCAATTGTATTTTTTAGAAACTACACGACTCTGATAAAAGAGTCTACGACCAGATTAATGCCGATGAGATATGCTTTCTAGTTTGGACCTTCCAAGTTAGAGTTCGGTTGCCGCTCCATCCGATTATAAGGTTTATCTTCAGTGGTTATGAAATGGCTCTGACTGAGATTCCACCAAACTCTTATAAGTCCCTTCTAGGATCGTTGATTTACTGGCAAGCCTACGCTAGTTTTGACCTTACTGTGATACTTTTAGATTTTTGTATGGCATAAAAAATAGTGCCAAGGCCAATAAGTACTACTATTTTTCCCCCGAAAGTCTAACCTAAATATGAGGCAAGTTGTTCAGACGAGCAACCATAGCAAGAAGAATCAGTTCATATACATAAAGGGTGATTGGGAGTTCCGTTCCAATGAGAAAAAATGATCTTATAGTGTCCCTCGTGATTGGTGTGGGCCAAATTTTATTGTTATACATCTTTCTATTGTAATTTCTAATTTTGTTCTGATTTATTATATGCTGACACTTTCTTTTGCTCGACCTTTCTGTAGATAAGAAAGCTCCAAAATTTCCCACAGCTCTAAAACAATTGGTGCTGAACACTTGCACACCAATTCTTCTTGAATTTGAGAAGCTTTTATCGCTGAGAAAGTTTATAAATATTGGTATTACACTCCTCCTGAAAGTTCTCCCCCTCGAGGGGATTAGGTAGCCTTGGTGGTTAAAGGTAATATTTCTATCCATAAGGATGGGCTAGCTGAGAAAAAGGTGGAAGAAGGTATAAGGATTTTCACCTTTAATAGCTCGTCTTTGGCTTACCAATTCTATTATATTATCTTTGGATTAATACTTTGACTTTGCTAAATGATGCATTCATGTGCATCTTCCATTCCCACTTCATCAGCTTTTCGAATCGAGCCATCATTCGGCATAGCCCCTCCACAAATCGACCATGTCGCTATAGATATTACTCAAAAGAGGAAACTCGATGCTGAGGATAAAAATAAGAGGTTCGATGATGATTCTAGGCTCTAAAAGAAATTTGGTGATGAGATGAGGGATAACTCTGAGGCCCGAAAGAATGCTAAATAAGCTACTAGAAGGCAAGTCGAAGATGATGGCTCTATCACTGTGAAAACTAAAGGCAAGGGGAAGGCTGTTACTTCAGATGTCGTTCCACCAAATGTAATAAGAGGCTTATGTATGGTCCCACATATTAATATAATCCTAAACACCAAAGAATCAACATTCCTATGGAAATAGTTCAGATGCGTAAATAGCCGACTTAATGTTTGGTTTGAGGTAGGGGATCATCATCCACCACGCATCCGATCACACTAGAGCAACTAAAAAAAATATTCGAACTCCATATGTTTCCACACAAATAATGCTACTGATGCGGTCAGTTGTCATGGGTATGCCTCTGATTTTTAATTCCCGGTTTTTTTAATGTTGACTACTTTTGTAATTTTGTGCAACACTGAATGATTGTGGTAAATTATCACCCAGAGTTATGTTATCTTTATTTTGATGTAATAATTTTAATTCTATGTCAAACTTTGTCTTATTTTAGGGTGAAATTGTTGCCAACATATTAAGGGATCAAGTAGTATCGTACTAGAATGCTTATAACGATGAGAGAAAGACCAATTTTGATCTCTTTACACACCATGAGACCATGTCGGGGGAACTAAAGATTAGGAAAGATGACTATGAGGTCTATACTGAGCTCAAGGATAAGTATGATCAACTTATAATGAAGGTTCAGGGTTTAATCCAATCTGAAGTAAAAAATACAAAGTTGAAAGAGAAGATCAACACTGATGTTACAAAGCTTAGGAGTTCAGAGGAAGCACAAATAAAGGGGTATGAGGAGCTTGTTTAGGGTAATAATTCTCTCAATAAAGCCACTAAGGCCTTTGAGAAGGCTAATGGGGTCCTTGACCATGCTAAGAAGCAGGGTGTTAGGAAGTACAAGACCTCTATCGAATATAACATTTATCCGGTGACATCTTCCTTGAGGGTTATAACAAGATGACAACGAAGGTAATTAATCATTACCTTAACATTACTGAGGTCGTATAAATGTGGGAATGGGACGATGATAAAACCAAGGCCTTGGTTGCTAAGTGGGAGGCGATGGAGGTTGATGACTAGGAAATGGTGTTGCCAAAAACTAGCTGGAGGTTAAGTCCAAGAAGAATATCACAACCAATATTCCACCTATTTCAAGGATACTCTGGTGATTGAAGTTGATACTTCCCATGCTCCTAAGGCTTGAGTTTTCTTCTCTTCTTATATTGTTGTTCTTTTTTGTTAAACTTAGTTTGTAAGCACTTAAATAATTATATGTGATGAATGTTTAACTATCTTTGCCTGCTTATTAATGAGAAGTCAAGTTGTTTAAGATATTTGGTAGCTCGCCTGTATATGCTTTGACTTTCAATCAGTTATTTTTCTCAGCTAAGTTTTTACCCACCACTTGTAGTTAAGTGTTTGTGGAAAAATATTTTTAATAAGTAAATGTGGTCAGATCTCATTAACCTCCTAGTTACTTCTAGTCTTACAGACTCATGGTGGGAAATTTTACACTTTCCTTGTCAACTTACTAGCTATTTGGTGTTGATATAGGCCTACTACTAGTTTAGTCTTATGACCATGTGGTCGGATATTTTTAACCTAATCTGCCTTATTAGCTACTAGTTTTGGATGAACCTGAATTTTCCTAACTTACGATCTACTAATGCTCATGTCACCTTACTAGTTATATGGACATATCCTATCGTCCTGACCATGTGTTAAAATTGGCTACCAGAGTCGACAAAATTTACTAGGATTTATTCAAATTTTAGTCAGTTACGATCAGATCTTGTCCTCCATATGGCTGCACCAGATTTTCCAGATTTGGCTAAACTTCTGAATTGTGAACCGTCTAAGTACGATGCCATCTATGAAGTATGGTTTTGATCGTGTATTTTGATATGCTTGGTTTTGAGATGTCTTTGACTTGGGGTTCTTATACATCTCTCACATTAATAAAAATAAACATTGAATAATGTAGAAAAACATAAAATGACAATATATATGGAGGAGAAAATTCCAATTCTCATTCATCTTCAAAGATTGATAACAAATAAATAAAAACTATTTACATGGTGTTCATTCTTTTGATTGTAATATGTTCTTTATTACAGGTAATACTTGTTCAGGTGCTCTGTATTCCACGAATTCTTGAATTGCTCATCTTCTAAGGTTTCGATTCGATAAGTCCTAGCTCGTACCACAACATAAATTCTATACGGGCCATGCCAGTTTAGTTCTAACTTGTTCCCTTTTTGTATAACCTTTTTGAGAGCATAGTCTCCTTCCTTTAAGGTGAACGATTTTACCCCTTTTGTTGTAAAATCGAGCAGTTCACTATTGGTACGCTACTACTCGAAGTGTTGCATGCTCCCTAAATCCTTCTACTAAATCCAGATCTAGACTTCTCATCAAGTCACTCTTTAATGACTGAATGTTGAGTACTCGGGGACTAGGCAATCCGATCTTGGTTGGCACAATAGCCTTTATGCCAAATGCCATCATAAATAGAGTCTCACTTGTCGTAGTCCTTAGAGTGGTTTGATAAGCCCATAATACACTTTGAAGTCCATTGATTTAGTTTCCTCTGGCTTCATCAAGTCTCTTTTCCATTACATCTAAAATGTTCTTATTTACTTCCTCTTCCTGCCCGTTGCATTGGGGGCAAACAAGTGATGAGTGCAGTTTCTAGATCTTCGAACGTATACAATAATTCTCAAACTCACTATTGTCAAACTCTATACCATGATCTTTGATGAAGGCGTACGACATACCATATCAAAAAATTATATTCTTCCATATAACATGGAATACCTTCTTGTAAGAGACTTGATTCGTCTCAAATATTACATATTACTTTTAGCCCCCTTTTATGCATTAGTTCCTATATATAAGCTCACTAACCAAACCCTCATATATATATATTCTTTGTGAGATTTTATAGGTGTTAAGATGCTAAGCATGAAGTTTGGTTGTGTTTCGAGAATGTTTCATCACAAGATGCAATTTCAAAGGAAATTTAATAGTTTCAAACTATATATTTTGGATGGTATAAAATCTTAAACATGTATATCATCAAATTATCATTGTGTGGCTGCTAATCGTGCGTTACTTCGATCCCGAATGGGGAAGTTATGGTCGTTTTTAAAAAAAATTGGAATTTACTTCAATGACAAGGGTAATTTTTTCCATTCATACTACACAATTTGGAGGTTTTTACAAATCCATCGTATAGATAATTGAATTTCTTGACGTAGCTTCTGACCGTGCATTATTCCGAGTTCGTATGAGGAAGTTATAGCTTTTTTCATACTCACACACGAGAATGGACTTGAATTTGACCAAGGTAGCAGCTGTGAAAATTCCCAGGTACGGCTTGGGCTAGTTTTTGTTCATACATGAATTTTGGACATTTTTGAGGTTTTTTTACTTTAGTATAAAGGGGGAATCATCCTTCTTTAATAGATATTCATTTTTAGGGTGATTTGAGATATTTTAAGTTAGTTTGAGTTGGTGTTTGGGAGATTATCTCCTTTGTCTCTCTAAGGGTTCAGTGTTATGTCACTATTCATCATCTTGTTCATTGTTTTATAGTTTTTTTTATGTTGATTTCTATCTTTATAACCTAGTTGTGTGCTAATGTAACTTTTGTTGTTGGTCAATCTGTTATTTACTTTCACTAATTAGTTGTATTAACTATTTTAATCATGTGTTGTGACTAGTTTATATGTTGGGATAATATTTTCACCATTGATGGGTATTGAGCTTTAAAATCTAAGTTTTGGGTTGAAATACTTTTAATTGAAACCTTGTGTGTTAATGTTGGAATATTATGCATTTAACTTTCTTTGTTAAGAAATGGTAGTGTTTATAGCATTATTACAACGTTAATGCATTTGTGACCATACTCAATGGTAGTGTTGGAATATGATCAATTAATTACGATTCGAACCAATTTCCGTAATGAGTTATGTATACCCGTGGTGGAGAAATGGCCATAATCTATTTTTTGTCAATTAATTTAGTTTAATTGTTGCCTAGTGTTAATTATATTCTCACCATATCATCTTTTCTTTACCCCATTTTTAAATACTAAATTAATTTTAATCCTAAATATTATTCCTCATGGATTCTATCCCCACTTCCCACTACACTTCCATATATAGTATACCAAGTTGTGATATTTGTTTTGTATAGGGCATAAATACCCAATGACATGTTTTAAATACGAAGTTTGAGGTTCATAAAAAATGGCGTTGTTATCGGGGAACGATTCATTCTAGGATTTTAGTTTTTAGAACTTTGTGTAAATATTGTATATTTTCTTTACTTGCTTTGTAACTTGTACTAAATTATTTTAAGAAACTTGAAATTTTGATGCTCGTGACGTGTTTAAATTACCCTAGTGTTCTATTTCTAAAAATGTCTCATCTTAACTCCTTAGATAGTAGTGATTGTTATGATAACACTTTTTCACGTTACAGTCTTAAGACTATGCGTGAACGCTTCTAAATTTGTGAAAAGAAAAGAATTGAGAGTGAAAAAATTTCTCCACCACGTATGACTATGGGTGATTACATGAAAATTCTTGAAAATGAGAGAGTTCAACATAGCGCTTGGAAAACTTCGCAAAGTGGGAATAAGGAATTGAACGGACAACTCGAGAGTCATAAATCTTGTACAAATGAAAAAAAATATCCAACTTGGTGAAATGATGAATCCTTCCAAAAGTTCGGTTGAGTTTGAAACTTGCATTTCACCTACATCCAATTTTGAAGAAGAAATCATCGAGAGTGATCCAGGACTTTTATATTTTAACCTCTTATTAATATTTCAAATTATTTTGAGGTTAAGTATCCTTCATTTCCTTATTTTCCTACCGTTATCTAACCATTGCAACTATCACAAGACTCGGATGAATGTCCTGAATAAGTTAACTCGATTATTAAACGAGAATATTACTTTTAGATGCTTTATTTGATGGGATATTCACTCACACTTTCTCAACCTCCCATTCCAATTGAAAAATATTTGGGAGGTAATTTGGATTTTCTATATACAAATATTTGATTTTTTTCATTTGGGAGGTAATTTTGGCACCCTTTTGTGCATTAATTCCTATATTTATGCCCACTCCATTTGGGGTAATATCTTTCTTTTCCTCAATTTTCTATTGTGTTCTCTATTCGAATTGAGGACAATACAATATTTTAGTTAGGGGGTATGGGATATTATTCCTATTCATAGGTAGTTTCATTGACTTGATTACATTTTTCTTACCAAGCATGCTTTTATGGAAGAAAATATTTTTTTTTAAAATTATCTTTCTTTTTTATCCCTTGTTGGGCATTTTGCCTCTGTTTTCAAGGATAAATTAAAATAATTTTTTATGATAAATTCAAATAATTGCCCAACCTAATAAATAATTCAACGATGCATGTTCTTGATTTTACAAGTTATTAGACTTTAGTCCTCTAATCATTGATATCATAAAAAATTTCATGATTTAAACTTTGACCCCGTGGGCACATTCAATTTCGTTGCATTGTATAAACTTACACTAAGTGAGGTTTCCGCTTTTCTTCATTTGTGAGTGTTATATATTACTCTTTCTTCCTTCAAAATATTAAATTCGTCGTCAATCTCTCTATTCTTTCATTGATGTTCATTAATTGAGTTAATTAAGAAATGTATTACTTGAGCATAATTTTCAAAGTTTTTTTGAGTCAAGAATCGCGTAAAATTTAAGAAAGGATCATAGTCCCTCTTTGTTATTACACCAATATTTACCTTGACCTCACCCTATAAACTTCCCTAGTCATCCCCTTTGAGCCTAAATATTAACCTTTTGATTCAAAATCCAAAATCCCTTAACCTACTCCACATTGAATTTTTACACCACTATAATACCCCGTATTTCTGAATATTTATTTAATTAAATTGGAGAATTAAATGAGAAAATACGGCTTAATTTAAATTACGTAAGAGTAGTAATTTATAGAGTTTTAATTAAAATTGTGATTTTGGAATATTAATCGGGAGATAGATACCGGTTTATATTGCCTCATTATATTTACTTAGTGCGAGTGGTAAATAGTTGCTTAACGCATGTAGACCGTGTTGGGGTGAGAACGAGTAATATTTTTAAGTGACTCAAATGATAATTTAGAGGTCACAGATGAGCCCGAAAGGGTCAAATTAGTCAAAATAGTATACCCGGCGGTACTAGTTGAGTCCTGGGGTAATTTTGAACTAAACCGGGACCGTTCGGGGGCGTTTTGGTCTTTTAACATGAGAGGGTATGGAGACCTACGAAATTGGGAGCTTTATATCAACCGTATGATAGAGGGGTTAGGGTTAGAACACCCATGACAACACCAATACCATTAGAGAGAAGAGAGGCACAACTTTCTAAGGCAAAAGAAAGAATTGGGAAAGATTCAAAGGAGATTGTCACTATTAACTTGTTGGGGAAGAAGGATTGAAGGATGAAGATCATCAATCATCAACAACAACCACGAAATCAGACCCTACTGATCATAAGGCAAGTTGTTTATTGCAAAAATTATAAAGTTATAATACCCATGTGTAGGGTTTTTGAATAGTTTTCTTTAAATCATTATCTTGGTTTGAGAAAGATGATATTTATACATGTTGGGATAGGAATCGCATGTAGAATGATTTACCTTATGTAGAGGATTAATATTCAGATTAGACTTGATGATTTTTTGGAATAAAATCTGGATTTTGAATGAAAATATGGGAAGAACACCATAACTAGGGTTTCAAGAAAATTCTGGGTTTAATTCACTTTTTCTTGAAAGGAATTTGAGTTTTGATGTATTTGACACGTTAGAAATTGTCCTAGTATATGTGAAAACATATTAGGATCATTGGGTCGAAGTTTGGTGGACTATAATGGAGTTTGAAGATTTGTTAATGGAGGAAAATCTTAACGAAGAAGACGAACTGCGTCTGTCCATGCTCGATCGATCGATCAATCTCGAACTATCGATCGATCGACTATGTCGATCGATCTAACCCAGCATTCGATCGATCGACGCAAGCTATTTTTCCCGAATTTTTCGTGTTTAAATCTTCGTTGATTTTCGGGAATGAATGAGTATCCTAGGGTTTATAATATACTTATATGGGAGTGAGAATAAGACCAATAGGTATATTGTTGAGGTCCGATAAAGCCATTGAGTGTAGGGCTTGGATTACGGACCGAGGAGAATAATACAATTTAGTAGAGTATCGGGGACTTCGAAAATTGAGTTACGGGGCGAAGTAAATTCAATTTAAGTAATAGACCATAGGGTAAGCAGTAACTACTGAAATTATATGTAAGGGGTAACTAGGACCCTTAGAGTTATGTGAATACTCAAATAAATGCGATTAATGAGATAAATCGTAAAACGAATGTTGTACGGCTAATATATGAGATTAAAATATTACGTACGAATATAATTAATAGGTCGGGCGTGTACCTACTGAATTATGTGATCTTTTAGGTCGAGAGATTTATACCTAAATTAATTATGTTAGGGTCGATGAGACATTCCGAACTAACATAAAGTTATCATACGTTAGGGGTCGATGAGAAATGCCGAACCAAACCATGAACTGGTGTCGCGATGAAAGAGTCCCGAATCAGGATATGTGTATATATATATTTTTAAAATAGTTGGGGTTGATGGATAATTCCGAACCAACTCTCACTTGGGGTCGATGTATCATTCCGAACCAAGAATCATTTACGTGTGTATATAAATAATTGGGGTCGATGTATCATTCCGAACCAATTCTTACTTGGGGTCGATGAATCATTCCGAACCAAGAGTCCTTTACGTGTATAAAAAGGGCAAGATAGTAATGACTGATATTTAGTATATATTGTGTGTGAAATATATATACTTGATGATAATCTACTTCTGTGTATTAGTAGATTGATACATATTGTGTATTTAAAGATACATACTGAATTGGTAAGTTAAGTAGTGAAACTTAATTACGAAATGCACCTTTAGATAGAGAAAATCTATTTTGTAATTTAAGTAGCGAAACTTAATTACACAAGTGGAAAGTTAACAATTGTGAGAATTGTAGTAATTTTTAGTAGTGGAACTAAATGAGAAGTCTTGAAATATAACATAGATGAAATGTTACTTGAGAATTAATTAACATATGCGAGATGTTAGTGAAACGGTTGTACTGTATGGGCGGTACTGGAACTTGGGTACAGATAAGTTCAGTTGACTACTTTGGTTTTAGTTAACTTGGGAAGTATGGTTAGATAAACTAAGTGTAGAAAGTTAGGTGTGCACAAAAGATGAGGGGTGAGTTAACTCAAGAGAGTGTACGAGAACCTAACATGTGTAATCAATAACCGCATTTTTATATTGTGATAAACGCTTGTTAAATATTTTCAAAATGTTTTGAGTACTAACTCTTGCTATAAAATATTTTCAAAACCTTTTAGGTGTCCAGCCACAGGGACGCCATGTATGATGATTCCATTCCAGACTCGGAGCTGTAGCACAGTGGATGCTTATAGAATTTTGACTAGACGATATCTCATTCAGATCTAGTACAGGATCTCACACTATTCTATGTTTGGACTTGTTGTCCGGTATTAGTCTCAGATGTTAGTTTCAGACTAATGGTTATTCTATTGTTGTTTGAGATTTTTAGCCGATGGTTTATTCGGTAATACTTTTGTTCTGTTGTACTTTTACTTTGATGATTGGGTTATAGTACATGATTACTTTTACTTTGTTCCGAATGGTTGACTTATCTGTTTTAAGAAATATAAAATTTGGCACCGGTCTAATTTTACTTAGGGGATTAGTAATTAAAAAGTTTTTGACAGTGATGCTAAGAATGAACCGTTTGAGAAACCTGTTTTAATTTAATAAAGGCCTGATCACCCGATGTTTAATTAGGCGGGGTGTCACAACCACATATTCACATTCAATACCTTTATTTTGGGATTTAAAGATGTTTTTATTTCGTAGTTGCAATTAAACATAGGAGTTCATTTTTATTCTCATGGAAAAATAAGTTAAAAAGAAAAGAAACAAAAGAAAAAGGAAAAAAGAAAATAAAAGAAAAAGAAGAAAAATATAAGGATTGAAAAAGGTAAGAATCCCGTAGGTATTAGAGATGTAGGTCATAATCCATTATTATATCCATTGATTTTTATGGAAATAATATTTCAACTTTTGAAATTGCCCACAATTTTTTATTTTCCGAATTGTTTCATCCCCAAATACTTTGAATCCATAAATATCCCCTTCATTTCATAATCTCTATATTATTATTTTTTAAAGTCCTATGTGATCCTAGGATGAATTTGATTCAAATGTCATAAATTTTTTGATAATTTGTGAAAATAAATTTCACCTCCTTTATTAAACGGTATCTTTCATTGAGATTGCATATTTTGAATTTTAATCACTGTGTTCTTATTAATGACATGTGCGACCAAGTTTCCATTTATATTTACTCTTTATACCCGCATGTCCCGTGTGTTATATCCCTTTTCATAGTGATTTCATTTGTTGAGTGTAATCACCGGTGAGGAATTAAATATCATGCTACGCTTTAGTGCTTATCTGGTTTATAAAAGTTTTGCCAAAGTAAACTATTTTCATGGTCTCGATTTCGCTCCCACACTTAAGGTTTCAATTATATAAAGTTCATTTTATAATGTTAATGCCGTAACACCCTTTGTTTTTTTAAACATGAAATCTGTTGGGAATTTAAAATTTTGGGTAAAAATAATATTTTGAAAATTAATTATTTTCATATTTAAAAATGTTGATCTTGATTTATATAAAAAGGAATTTTTATCAGAATTTAAATTGGATTTATATTTTGAGAGTTTTGCATTTTATATAAAAATGCGAAAATTTCGGATCTCAGGGCATCCGAACCGGTTCGCAGGGAGGGGCAAACTGGTTCGCTCCTACAATTTTGGGAAATTAAATATCTTTACTTTTGTGTAGCACTCAAATTCTTTTTGATATAAAAAAATTAAAAGGTTTAAGGTTTTTAAAATCTATTTTAACCTTCTCCAAAAGCAAGAACCTCCCATAATTTTTATCCTCTATTTTCTTCCAAATCTAAACCTTTTATACTCAACTTTTAACTCAAGATTCGAAGAACATAATCACGATTTCTCAAGATTGTCCAAGAACGCGTCTTTCTTATTTTCTCGTGAGGAACACATCCATCAAATCAAATTCTTGAAATGATTTTTGCAAGTATGAATACTTCTATTGCTCCTCTTTAGTATTATGAATTTTAAATATTGCCTAAATACTAATAATTATTATTTTCTTAAAATGAATTAGAAAGACTAATTAGGGAAATTAAAACTAAAGTTTGGAACTGATTTTATTCAAATCTTTAATACGAATTAAGACTCAAAACCCTTGCATATTTAGATTAGAGGTTGGAATTTCGTTAGAATTTATGACATAAGCATGCAGAATTAATCATAGAGATGCTATAATTTGATTTCAATATGTAAAACCACGTTAATTTTATGCGTCTTGTATCATAGATATTTGTTATTGTATGCTCCCAAAAATATATGCACGTGAATATAAACTTTATAAATTGATGAGAAAATAATTTTTTAATTAATATTATAATTAGTTGGACATAATTTGGATAGATAGTGATCCTGTAATTAATTCAAAGAATTGTTGTGATAAGTTGAAAATATGCCATATGCAATTTGTTAATTTTTATTTATAATTGACACTACGGGGGTGACGGGATTGTTCGGGTAGTTATTGCTCTCAACTTATTTTTAGGTTGCTTGCTAGGTATGAGAATAGTAGTTAGACCTTGGTTGTTGGTAACGCTTTATAGGTATGGGACTAGATAGGGTGGGTTTTTAGGCATGTATGATTCCTTTGTGGGGATGAATTGTACGTCATTTTTGTGGATAGTTAGCCAACATGCAAGGCTAGGTAGTAGTTATTGGTAGCCATTCTTCCTAAATAATACGCTAGGATACACTTGCATTTTGAAGACCTCTAGGTTTGAGACTAGGGGTAGTTTAATAAATTTACGCTCGATAAGATGGGGCTAATATAAAATAATGAGAACTTGAGAAAATTGAGAATTAATGTCTAAGACTTATAACGGGTATTAAAATGAATTTGCGTCGGGAGTATGTGCATGATTGATAGTTATCGGGTCGACTAATTATAGCGACGTAGGTGTGTTTTGGCATTACGAGTATGTGCATGGATAACAGAAGACGAGTTGATAGCCTATAGTCATGTGTCATGTATGGAACCTCACGAGTTTGTGCAGAGCTGACATAATATGGACTGACTAGCTATAGCGAGGGGAATGAGTATGATGTGGTGGAACTTAAGCGCGCCAACTGTGTGTGCTGGACCGATAAGGGGTTGACTGGTCGTAATGGTGTTGTACGAATAAAAAAATAGATAATTAAATTAAGTAAGAGCAAGAGCCAATGTTTAAATTAAAATTGTAATGGAGTGATTGGACTTAAACAATTAGGGTGGCTTAGTTATGGGGGTATATGGTAGTAGTTTATTTTTTCTCATAGGTTAATATATCTCGTTTAATTTAAAATACTCTATTATGATGTTTATCATGTATAATGATATCGTATGGGTTCACGGACCCTAATTGGGAGGAGTAACTAGCATTTATGCAATGAGCTCTGACCCAATGTTGACTAACATTTCAGGTATAGTTGCTGGAGTAGCTGCATATGATGCATTAGAGATTTTCGGAGTGCAGTTGGATTTTTTTTTTATTTGCTTTAGTAGTTTATATTTACTTTCCATTCCGTCACTTTTAGTATGAGACTTTCATTTTTGGATTTGGTGGGCCAATCGGTTCCACAATTGTTTACATTTTCTGTCAGATATTTATGGTTGGAGTATTTGAGTAGAGTTTTAAATAAAATTTGAGTTGGTTTTATTTTAAAGATTAGTATGGTGATGGATATTATTGGTTTGATGGTCTTTTATACATTCGTTGGATTTAATTGCACATTATCTTGTGGAATAAAATTTTTATTTTTTCATAATTTGTTCACATGCTCAGAATGATATTTTATTTAGTAATGCCCGGTGTAGTTTGGTAACGGTTGACGCTAGAATGCGTGGGGTATTAGATATGGTATTAAATCATGGTCTTAGGTCTCATACGTTGTGAGTCCATTTAGTTTTCGCATTACCGATCTTTAATTCCCTTTGTCGATTCGTACTCCTTAAGATATTGGGTCTAGCATACATGTTAGTAGTGTTTCTTGGAGATACAAAATTTTGTGTTAAGAACATTGTAGACATTGAGGTTAGAACTAGAAATCTTTATGTGAGGTTACTTGGAATTTATATTGGAGACGAGATTTATTTTGAAGATTGTTATTGCAGATGCTAGGTATCTCTAGTATCAATTTGGTGATGTGATTTGATTTGAGGACTTAAGTGTTGCGATGACTTTTAGAGAAAGAATCTAGTGGTCATTCGTGGGAGAGCGTGGTATGTCATTATTTTCATAGATATATTTATATATATAGTTGAGATATGTGTTGTATTTTGTTCATGGGATAAGTGCGTGTAGGATTGGTTGTATTGGCGCCCAATCGTGACATTCTACGTGTAGGCATATGTGAGCCTTATTTTATATTGCGCAATTACGCTTCATCGAATTTCGAGGACGAAATTACTGTGCAAGTGGGGAAGTATGTAACACCCCGTGTTTTTTTTAAACATGAAATCTGTTGGGAATTTAAAATTTTGGGAAAAAGAAAATTAGAAATTAATTATTTTCATATTTAATAATGTTGATCTTGATTTACATAAAGAGAAATTTTTATCGAAACTGAAATTGGATTTATAAAACGAGAGTTTCACATTTTCTATAATTGGGAGAAACTTTCGGATTTCAGGGCATCCAAACTAGTTCATAGGGAGGGGCGAATCGGTTTGCTCATACAATTTTGGGAAATTAGAACTCTTTACTTTTAAGATTTTGTAGGAATCAAATTCTTTTTGATATAAAAACACAACGTGACATGTTTAAGGTTTTTAAAACATATTTTAGTCTCTTCCAAAAGCAAGAACCATCCGTAATTTTCACCCTCTCTTTTCTTTAAATCTAAACCTTTTAAACTCAACTTTCAACTCAAGATTCAAAGAATTTAATCAAGATTTCTCAAATTCATCAAAGAACACATCTTTCTTATTTTCTTCATGAGGAACGCACCATCAAATTTGATTCTTCAACAGATTTTTACAGGCATAAATACTTCTATTGTTACCCTTTGGTATTATGCATTTTAAATGTTGTCTAAACACTAATAATTATTATTTTCTTAAAATCAATTAGAAAGACTAAGTAGAAAAATTGAAACTAAAGTTTGGCACTGATTTTATTCAAATCTTTAATACGAATTAAGACTTAAACCCCTTGCATGCTTAGATTAGAGGTTGCGATTCCGTTAGAATTTATGACTTTCATATGTAGAATAAATCATAGAGATGTTATAATTTGATTTTGACATGTAAAACCACTTTAATTATGTGCATATTATAGAGAAGAGATTTATTATTGTATGATCCCAAAAATATATGCGTGTGAATAGAAAATCTATATATTGATGAGAAAATAAATTGTTCAATTAATATTGTAATTAAACGGACATAATTTGGATAGATAATGATCTTGCGATTAATTTAAAGAACTATTGTGACAAGTTGAAAATATGCCATATGTGATTTGTTATTTTTTATTAATAATTGACACCGCGAGGGCGATGGGATTGTTGGGGTAGTTATTTCTCCGACATTATTTTTAGGTTGCTTGCTAGGTATAGGACTTGTAGGTAGGACTTAGTTGTTGGTAACACATTCTAGGTATGGGACTAAATAGTCTTGGTTTTTATGGATGGATGATTCCGGGGTGGATGGGGTTGAATTGTTCGTCGTTTCCATTGGATAGTTAGCTTAGGTGCGAGGCTAGGTATTAACTATTGGTATCTATTCTTCCTAAATAAATAAAATGGGCTACACTTGCATTTTAGAGACCTCTAAGTATAGGAATAGGGGTAGTTTGAGGAATTTATGCTCGATAAGGGTGGTGTTAATAGAAAATAATGAGAACTTAAGAATATTGAGAATTAATGCCTAAGACTTAGAACGGGTATTAATATGAATTTGCGTCGCGAGTATGTGTAGGGCTGAAAGTTGTCCGGTCAACTGGCTATAACGATGTGGGTGAGTTTTAACATCACAAGTAAGTGCAGGGCTGACAGAATATGGGCTGATTGGCTATAGTGACGCATCATGCGTGGAACCTCACGAGTATGTGCAGAGCTGACAGAATACGGGCTGCCTGTCTATAGTGAGGGGAAGGGTGTGATGTGGTGGAACTTAAGCGCGCAAAGTGTGTGTGCAGGACCGATAAGGGGTCGATTGGCCATAATGGTGTCACACGAATAAATAATATAGATAATTAAGTAAGAGTAAGAGACAATGTTTAAATTAAAGTTGTAATGGAGTGATTGGACTTAGATAATTGGGGTGTTTAGTTATGGGGGTAGATGGTAGTAGTTTATTTTTGCTAGCATGTTAATATATCTCATTTAATTTAAAATACTCTACTATGATGTGTATTATATATAATCCTACTATATGGGTTCATAGCCCCTAATTGGGAGGAGGAGTTAGTATTCATGCGATGAGCTCTGACCCATTGCGTTGACTAATATTTCTGCTGGAGTAGCTGCATAGGATGCATTAGAGATCTTTGGAGTGCAGTTAGAGTTTTATTTTATTTACTTTTGTAATTTAGATTTACTTTCCATTCCGTCGCTTTTTTTATGATACTTTCATTTATGAATTTAGTGAGCCAATCGGTTCCATAGTTATTAATGGTTTCCCTCAGATATTTATGGTTGGAGTATTTCAATTGAGTTTTAAATAAAATTGGAGTTAAATTTATTTTGGAGATTAGTATGGTGATGGAAATTATTAGTTGCATTTTTTTGTATATGCGTTGGATTTAATTGAACATTATCTTATGGAGTAAAAGTTTTATTGTCTCATAATTTTGTCACATGCTGAGAGTGGCATTTTATTTAGTAACGCCCGACGTAGTTTGGCGGCAACCAACGCTAGAATATGCAGAGTGTTAAAGATGGTATCAGATCATGGTCTTAGGTATCGTAGATTATGAGTCAGTTTAGCTTCCACATTGCCTATCTTTGATTCCCTTTGGTGATCGATTATCCTTAAGGTATTGGGACTAGTATTCATGTTTGTTGTGTTTCTTGGAGATAGGGAATTTTGTGTGAAGGAAATTATAAAAATTGAGATTATAACTAGTAATCTAGATGTGAGGATGTTTATAATTGATTTTGGGGACGATATTTATTTTAAAGATCGTTAGTGCAGATGTTAAGTATCTCTAGTATCAATTTGGTGATATGATTTGATGTGAGGACTTAAGTATTGCGATGACTTTGGAAGAAAGAATCGAGTGGTAATTCATGGGAGAGCGTGTCACCTCGTTATTTTCATAGATATATTTATATATATAGTTGAGATATATGTTGCATTTTGTTCGCAGGGTTAATGCATGTAGGATTAAGTGTATGCACGCCCAATCGTGGCATTCTGCGAGTAGGCATATGCGAGCCTCATTTTATTTTGCGCATTTACGGTTTGTCGAAGAAAAAAATTCTGTTAGTGGGGAAATGTGTAATACCCCGTATTTTTTGTAAAAACATGAAATCTGTTGGGAATTTAAAATTTTAAGGAAAATTAATTTTTTGAAAATTAATTATTCTCATATTTAAAAATATTAATCTTGATTTATATAAAAAAGAATTTTTATTGGAATTGAAAGTGGATTTATAATAGGAGAGTTTTGTATTTTATAAAAAATGGGGAAATTTTGGATCTCAAGGCATCCTAACCGGTTAGCAGGGAGGGGCGAACTGGTTCACTCGTACAGTTTTGGAAAATTAAAATTCTTTACTTTTAGAGTTGTGTAGAATTCAAATTCTTTTTTAAATAAAAACACAAATTTATGGGTATAAGGTTTTTAAAACTTATTTTATCCTTCTTCAAAATCAAGAACCTCCCATCATTTTCATAATCTCTTTTATTCCAAACATAACCTTTTAAACTCAACTTTCAACTTAAGAATCGAAGAACTTAATCAAGATTTCTCAAGATCGTTCAAGAACGCATCTATCTTATTTTCTCATGAGGAACGCAACTATCAAATTAGGTTCTTCAAATTATTTTTACAGGCATGGATACTTATATGGTTCCCCTTTGGTATTATGCATTTTAAATGTTGTTTAAACACTAATAATTATTATTTTCTAAAAAACAATTAGAAAGACTAATTAGGGAAAATGAAACTAAAGTTTGCCACTGACTTTATTCAAATGTTTAATATGAATTAAGACTCAAAACCCTTGCATTCTTAGATTAGAGTTTGGGATTTCATTAGAATTTATGATGTTCGCATGTAGAATAGATCATAGGGTTGTTATAATTTGATTTTGATATGTAAAACCACGTTAATTATGTGCATCTTATAGAGTAGAGACTTATTGTTGTTTTCTCCCAAAAATATATATGTATGTAAATAGAAATTTTGTAAATTGATGAGTAAACTAATTGTTTATTTAATATTATAATTAAACGGACAAAATTTGGATAGATAGCGATCTTGTGATTAATTTGAAGAATTATTATGATAATTTGAAAACATGCGATATCTGATTTGATAATTTTTATTAATAATTAACACCGTGGGGGCGACAGGATTGTTGGGGTAGTTATTGCTCTCACCTTATTTATATTTTTTCTTCCAAGGTATGGGACTAGTAGGTAGGCTTTAGTTGTTGGTAACGCTTCCTAGGTATGGGACTAGATAATGTGGGTTTTTACGGATCGATGATTTCGAGGAGGGGCTAAATCATACGTCATTTTCGTTCGATAGTTAGCCTAGGTGCGAGGCTAGGTAGTAGGTATTTGTAGGTATTCTCCCTAAATAATAGGATAGCATACACTTGATTTTCGTAGACCTCTAGGTATGAGAGTATGCGTAATTTGAGAAATTTATGCTCGATAAGGGTGGCGCAAATAGAAAATAATGAGAACTTGAGAAAATTTAGAATTAATGCCTAATGTTTAGAACTAGTATAAATATGAATTTGCATCATGAGTATGTGCAGGGTTGATAGTTATCGGGTCTACTAGCTATAGAAACATGGGCGTGTTGGTGTCACGTGTATGTACAAGGCTGGCAGAATATGGGCTGACTGGCTATAGTGACATATCGTGCATGAAACCTCACGAGTGTGTGCGGAGCTGATAGAATACGGGTTGACCATCAAGAGAGTGTGCAAGACCAATAAGTGGTCGGCTAGCCATAATAGTATCACATGAAATAAAAAAAATGATAATTAAATTAAGCAAAAATAAGAACTAATGTTTAAATTAAAGTTGTAATGGAATGATTGGACTGAAACAATTGGGGTGACTTATTTATTGGGATAGATGGTAGTAGTTTATTTTTACTCACACCGTAATATATCTTGTTTAATTTAAAATACTAAATTGTGATGTTTATCATGTATGCTGCTGTTGTCTGGTTTCATGGACCCTAACTAGGAAGAGTGACTAGTATTCAAGTGGTAGATTTTGACCCATTGCGTTGACTAACATTTCAAGTATAGGTGTTGGAGTTGATGCATAAGATGCATTGGAGATCTTTGTAGTGTAGACGGAGTTTTATTTTACTTGCTTTAGTAGTTTATATTTACTTTTAATTTCGTCGCTTTTATAATAAGACTGTCATTTATGGATTTGGTGGGCAAATTGGTTCCACAGTTGTTTTTGGTTTCCGTCAGATATTTATGGTTGGATAATTTCATTTGAGTTTAAATAATATTAGAGTTGGATTTAATTTGGAGATTTGTATGATGATGGGTATTACTGGTTGAATGTATTTTTTATATATTCATTGGATTTAATTGCACATTATCTTTTGGAGTAAAAGTTTTATTGTCTCATTATTCTGTCACATACTGAGCATGGTATTTTATCAAGTAACACTCAGTGTAGTTTGGCGGCGGTTGATGCCAGAATGCTCGGGGTTTTACAAATGCTAAGTAACTTATTAAAATCCTTTTCATTAATATTAAGCTTTTTGCATTGTTGTTTGGATATACTTTTGAGGAAACTTTATGTTTGTGAATTTTATCCCCAAAAAACCTCACGAGACAGCACTCGTCCATTTAGGTAACCTAGGGGTTTAGCGGCTTATTTCATATACTAAATGCAATCGTTACTCCTTGAAGTTAAAATTATCTCCTTTGTATATATATCTCCTCTTGTTACGCTACATGTACTTCTTGTTTCTTTAAACTTTATTGTTAGGGACTAATGGTGTGTAAGTTAGGGGTGTGATTTGCCTTAAATATTACATATTAGTACCCCTTATACTTGCTCATTTTATCCCTCTTTTGTGCATTAATTCTTATATTTAATCTCATTAACCAGAAAACCTCATATATATATATGCTTTATGAGGTATAATTGAACTTTTGTAGGGGCTAGGTGATAGGCGTGAAGTTTGGTTGCATTTTAATAAAGTTTCGTCGCAAGATGCAATCTCAAGGGTAATTTGTTCTTTTGAAGCTCTATATTTTCGTTGGTATAAAAGTATCAACTATAGATCAGTAAATTATCTTTCCGTGGCCACCAGCAATGCATTATTTTGATCCTGAATGAGAAAGTTATCCTCATTTTTGAAAAGTTTTGGAAGTTACTTCAACTTTAAGGGTAATTTGGTTTTTTTATACTTTAAAATTTATAGGGTTTCAAAATTCATTATAGATCATTGAATTATCTTCGCGCAGCTTCTAACTGTGCATTATTCAGAGTTCGTATGAGGAAGTTATGACTTTTTCCGTACTAACGCGCGAGAATGGACTGGAATTGGACCAAGGCAACAACTTTGAAAATTCCCAGGTTCGACTCGGGCCTTTTACTGTTCATGTAGGGATTTTAGTTATTTTTTAGGGTTTTTGTGCTTAGTATAATGGGGGAATCATCATTCTTTAATAGACATTCATTTTTTAGGTTAATGTGAGATATTTTAGGTTAATTTTTGTTAGTGTTTGGGAGCTTATCTCCTTTCTCTCTCCAAGGGTTTGGTGGTATGTCACTATTCATCATTTTCTTCATTATTTTATAATTTTTTAAGTTGATTTCTTACTTTATAACTGTGAAGACTGAATTTATTCACTAAGCCAAATTCAGATATCAAATTTTCTTGGACATGAATTTAACATGAACTTAAATATATATTGATGAACTTAAATATATATTAATAGACTCAAATCAATTACCAATAATCTCATAGGGATATTCAGGGACACCTTATGAGCTATCTACATGCTGGATAAATTACTTTCACAATTCAACCACTTATGTGTGAAGACTATAAACGTAAACTATAACCCAAGGGTAAAGGGGATGTAATTTCGATTACTTGAGAGAGGCTAATAAGCAATAGTTACCTCTCCATGGACATGGGAACATTGCTGAAACAAGTACATCTTGTATTATGTGTGGTCATCTTTATTTTCTACATTCGTATATTTTCTGTGATTGTTTATTATGAAAATTTTGTACTCATAATTGGCCCCATCTGTGGAAAACAAGTCTTTTTCCTACGAAAACAATCATAAAAGAAAGCACGCAAATTCTCACCATAACTACAACTTATCGCATATTGGCGATGTACAAGTTGACCTAGTTCCATCTAGGGTTAGGTCTAAGATTCGCTAACAAAACTCCAAATTTCTCCCAGAAAGGAAATCTTCTGAAGAGAGTCATGGACCGTCTAGGTCTACTCAAATTTCTAGGCTGGTCGATACATGTGAAGCCCGTCTTTAAGAGCAGGAGGAGGCAACGCACCTCCAAGTGGAAGACAATGCTCGCCTCTAGAGGAGATTTGAAAAAATGGTGAGGGATCTCCTTGGACACAACCAGAAACCTCGCTAATGTACTCCTTATCCCCAAGCGAGTAAGGCTTATAGCTAAGGGAGGATTTACAGGTGAGACCGAGATTGCTTAGAGCGTGGCCAATCAAAAAGGCACCATAGAGACAATGGCCATAAGAGAAATGATATTAGGAGCTTGTTCCAGAGAGGGATGGATTAATACCTAGCCAATCTAGGGGCTAGGACTCTTAGAGATCTATCCAGGAGATCTCTCAACACACAGGTGAAATCCCCTTTTTCAAAGGCGATTGAAGAGGAAGAGCCCCCAAAGAAGTTCGTTGTTCCCAGGTTTAAAATATATGATGAAAAATTGATCCTATAGACTATGTCAGATAGTACAAATAAGAGATGACTTTGTGGAGCCACAATGATCCCCTCATGTGTCGTATCTTCCCTTTTATCTTGGACAATATATATCAGAAGTGGTTTAATATATTACTACATAGACGCGTTAAAAGCTTCAAGGGCCTCACTAAGTCAATCACAACTCAATCACAACTTGATTCATAACCTGCAGTTTTCACCTGAAGATGGTGGATTCACTACTCACGATGAAGAAGAATCCATAGGAGACTCTTTGTGAGTACACTAAGCGGTATTGGGAAGTTTTCAATAAAGTGTAAGATTTCTCGGAGCAAGTTGTTATGGCATCTTTCAAGATTGGTTCGGTGACCACGCTACTTCTACACTAGTCCCTCACCAAGAAGGAGGCTAACACCATCGATGACTTCATAGCGCGTATTAAAAAATAAGTCAAGGTTGAAGACTTGATTCATGCTATTCTTGGGGAAACTGGTCTTGTCAAGGCTAACAAGGTAGGAGACAAGTCTGACACTCCCAAGAAGGGGAACAATAACGGGAGAAAGAATGGTTTAAATAATGGGAGAAAGGAAAATCCCTTAAAATCCTTCTAGGCTATAAATATAGTCTTCAAAGTGTCAATCTACAAAAAACTTAGAAAAATAAAGGACCAACCATTTGTGAAGTGGCCTAAAAATATGGGCGGTGACTCGATGAAGATGAACAATGCATTACGGTGCGCGTTCCACAAGGAAGGCGACCACATAACAAAAAATTAGAAAGCACTAAGGTCGCATTTAGAAGAGTTAGCCCAAGATGGGCATCTGAATGTGTATATAGACATGAAGGTTGACAAGGTCGCAGTTAATGTCAACCCGAAGCCAGATAATGTCCTTAATAATAACATGGGACAAGAGTTTACAATGATTTACCAAGCATCTTATCTAAAGAAGATCTAAGGGAACATTGTTCGGATAGAACTGAAGAAGGTCACAATTATTATGGAGACATTCCAGATTAACCCTAAAAAATCCAGGCTCGCAAGCGCCGGAGACCAGAGGATATGACTACACTAAACACATCATTTTCACATAGGAAGATTTGGTCGGGGTAAGGACCACACACCATGATGCACTCGTGTTCACCCTTAGGATCATAAACTGGGACGTCAATAAACTTATGGTGGGTCAGGGGAGCTCATCTGGTGTGATGTAACTAGATCTCTTCCATAAGTTGAATATCAACCTCTCTGACCTCAAGGTATCAACTGTTCCCTTGGTTAAATTCACGGGGAAAACTTTAATTCCTTTGGGAAAAATAATCCTACGAGTAAGCGTAGGAATTATTCCAAAGATAATTGAGTTCCCGGTGGTGGATATCAATTCTCCCTACTATTTAATTCACGATAAAGGGTGGCTTCACACTATGAAGATCGTGTCATCGACCTACCACCAAAAGCTCTAATCCCAAAAAGCTTTAATCGAGTAGTAGTGGAGATTCGTAGTGACCATTCCACTTCCCAAAAGTGCTTTATTGCCACCATCCAACCCCAAAAAGAGAAAAAGAAGGAACAAGAGATTATCCCAGAGGACTCACGGGATGGGGCTACCTCTTCTAAATAGCAACTACGGTACGACTGACTGGGGTGGAGGATATTAGGGTCCACCCCACTAGCAGGGTTGTTGAAAGCCTGGAGGAGGTTACATTTTAAGCCAACCTGTCGTGAAGAAATTTTTTGACCAGGACAACACTGGCCAATCACGAGAAAAGGAAGTTGATCACCTTTTTTAAAAGTAACCTGGATGTATTCACTGAGGAGCCATATGACTTATAAGGGATTGATCCCGAAGTAACCTACCACTGCCTTCATGTATACCCAACCTTTAAGATAATCACTTAAAAAGCCTATCGAATAACCCCAGAGAAGGATAAAGCAATAGAGAACGAAGTAGAGACACATTTTAATTCAGAGTCTATCAGGGAAGTTCAGTTCCTAGAATGGTTGTCAAATCCAGTGGTAGTATGAAAGAGTAACGACAACTGGAGAGTTTTCATCGACTTTATGAACCTCAATAGAGCTTCACACTTACATATAGGATGGAAGTTATCATCCCACTTGAAGTCGGTCTCCCTACCATGAGATCCAACTTGGTCGACTAAGAACTTAACGACGATTCCTTAGGCACTGAACTTGACTTAGAAGATGAGCAAAAGGAACGAGCCATGATTAAGCTGGCCTCATACTAGCACCGACTAACAAAGCAGTACAATAAAAAGGTCAATCCGAGGAAGTCCCAGATAGGAGACTGTGTCCTATGAAAAGTCCTCGGTAGTATTGTAAGACCATCAGATGGAAAACTGGGATGGGCCTTTCAAGGTGGTCAGAGATAATCTTAGAAGGAGCTTATCACTTAAAAACGCTGGAGGGAAGAGAGATACTAAGAGCATAGAATCCGTCCAATCTCAAGAAGTTTTATTTTTAGTCTTCTTTATTTATTATAACACATTTAGTTTATGTAAATTTTCATTTCATTTTCATTTCAATCTCATGTTACTCGCGAGTTAATATTTTATGAATAAAGTCCCATTTGATCTTATATCTTGATTATCTCAGTTTTATGTGATGTCTTGATTATCTCGATATCATGAACCATTTCCAAGTAACAACTCCAACCCTGGCTACAAAGCAGGATTACACTTGATTACAATAAGTTATTCAACTTATTCCAGTCAAGGAATTTCCTCGTGCCGATCAGGATGTAAATTAATCATAATAGGATATTAAGTTAATTTCGATTAACAAAATACTCAGGTCTTTGTCATTTCAAACATAAAGTACCTCATGGGTTTCCCAAGAAACAGTAAAATCCCTACAAGGGAACTTTAGGCAAAAATGTAACTTAGGTTGGTCGTTAACTATATACATCAATAAAAATCCTGAACGGGTAGATGGCCCATTAACCAAGTACATTTTTTCAAACATCTCTCCTAAGCCTAAGGGAGTGTGGTGACACAACCTTAAAGGTAAGGGGGAGTTAATAATACATGCCAAGGAATAATGGATTGGAAAAATGCAACAACGGTTATTATTGACTTTATTTAGTCAGTAAATAACCAAAATTCATAACAGTTAATAATTAACTTCATTATTTGGCAAAATCCCAGAAGTACAAACTACACATAATGCTAATTACATAGCAGAATTATAAAAATATATTACAAGGGCACATACTATTTATGGTCGATGAGCCATAAATTCTGCTATCTGCCTTCCCCGACCATCATCCGTGTTGGGGACAAACTCATCCTCTCCACCAAGATCCACCTCAAACTTTATTTAGTAATCCAGAGGAACCCACTGCTCATCCTTCCCAAACAGAGGTCGACGATACGCAGGGCAGTCCATCTAGTGCATATAATATAGTTGGGACTCCTTAGGTTGTTTGATCACTTTAAAGGCATTCATCTACCTATGCTTATACACCATGTCTTGTGACTCTTACATCCTTATGGGTGAATCTTGCCATCCTTCGTCATAGCCTGTCATCCATGTATCTCAGAGACCCATCCTGAATAAAAACTTTAGCCTCTTTATGCCTAGATATGATAACATTCTTACTCTGAAGATCTTCCTCTAACACAGAGACCCTTTTCTTCAAGGCGCCATTCTTCGCTTGAAGTAGTTCACCAACCTATCTTATGTTTTTACTTTCTGTAAGTTGGGCCTTCAGGTCGGTTATCTCATTTTGCACAAAGGAGCCAGTATCCTCCATGTCTTGGAGGTCATCTTTCAACTTGGCGACCATCTCAAAATGGTCCTTATAAGCCTCCGTTCTTACCTTCAATGCCTTGTAGGCCAATAAGAACATGCAATGAGCTTGCTCGCTCGCATTAGGAACAAGAAATGTATAAATATTTTTATCAGAGTAAATGTCCACAATAACAAGCTATAGGTAACAGAAGCAAACAATAACTGTATAGCAAATCAGTAAAGAGGAAACGTTTTTTTCATTAATAACTAAAAAGGTGGGTTGAAGCCATTATAATAAAAAAGTAGAGTACAAAACTTGAACAAAAATAAAATAGGTTAGCCTAAATCTATAGAGCTTCACTCCTTTACCTTCTCAGATGACTCCAGGTCCTGATGCCTCCCAGCTTGGTCGACAGGCTTTCAAGAAGAAGGTTCTTCTTCAACAATTAGATGAGAACCCGACATGTGCTTCGTAAATAGCTCTAAGTCAAGACCTGTAACGTCGAGTCCCACCCCTTCTTGAAGGATAACTTTTGATCATAAGTAATTTGGATTTTAACATCATCTTAGGTTGGCTGCAGTCCAGCCCTCTGAATAGATATCCTCCTTAATGCTCGGGACCTCTCCCTTCAGCTTTATCACCTCCTCAGCTAGCATGTCCTTCTCCACTACTATCAGACAGTTAGCCATCTTCAGTTCGCCCACCTACCTCACAATAGTCCCTATTTCATTCTCAAAGTCCTTTATAGCATCGGCTGTAATGCCCCGTATTTTTATGGCCTTTAAGTATGGGATTAATTAAATTAAATTGGGATAAATTAATTTAATATTAATCCGAATTTTTAAATTGAATATTTACTAGCGTGACGAGAGTTAGTAATTATTGGTAAGAATTGTGTTGAATATTACTTAATGAGTAAATTAATATATGAAATTGAATTTATTAAAATTATCGCGAGTGAATTATACTACTGTTACAGAAATTAAGTCGGGACGCGCGTGTCAGTCACGTCGAAAATAAATTAATGGGATAAGAAGTAAATTAATTCTCAGTTACCCATATGGTCATTTTGAGTGTGCCAATGGGTCCAAAAGGGCTGAGATAGTCAGAAATGTATACCCAAGGGTTTGGTTTGGGTCTCGGGACATTTTTTAGCCTAATCGGCAACCCGAGAGGGCATTTTGTTAATTTATAACTCTAGGCCTTAATTAATGACGAAAATCATAAGGTTATATCTGTTGTTAGAGGTTTTCTTCTAGGGTTAGAACAAACACAACTCACAGAAGACATTAGAGGAGAGATGTGAGGAGCTTTCCCAAGGCTAGAATCATCCTAGTTGCATCGTTTTCACCACAAACACCGCCGGAGTGTAGATTAAAGGAAGAGGAACTCAGCCACACCATCAAATCCTAGAAATTCAGACCTTCATTCTAGAGGAAAGTATCTAACTTGTTGTTCTTGAGTTGATAATACATCCACGCTAGTATAGGAGATATAATTTCATGTTCTCATGTAAAAATAATGTTGTTTGGAAGATTTATATTACAATTTTGAGGAGAAACCATGTTGGGACAACTATCTTGATGTATGTATAAGATTAACTACGAAATTGATTATGGGAATATTGAATATGATGATAAAAATAAGGTTCTTGATGAATTAGTTTGAACTATCCCCTTTAATTGATGACCCTTGATGAATTTGTATTTATTTTACGTTGAGAATCATGCACTTAAGTTAGTTCAAATTTTTCTTTGATTGTTTGGGAGTTTGGGATGAATTAATGGTTGAACTGATGATGGAAATTGATGAAACTCGTAGGTTAAAATTCTACAGAAAGTCACCAAGAAGTGATCGGTCAACTAGGTCGGTCGATCGACCCTTTTCTTCGATCGATCGACTCTTCTTGGAAATTGAATCTTCTTTCCTTTTAAATCTTGATCCAACCCCAATGTATAAGGACCCTTAAACATAATTTAAATATCATAATGGGACTTGAGAAGGACCATTAGGGTTGTAGGCAAGGTTCGAGTAGTACGAATTCACATGGAATTGAACCGTGGGGTTACAAGGGTATAAAATGGGTTATGATGGCGTGTTTGATAAATTGGGGATTGTGCAAGCCGATGATGACTTAGAATAGTAGGGTAGAGAGGGTACACCTACTAATTTGATATTTACTGAAATGATACACTTCGAGGATCGAGAAGTACATAAGAACTTGCAGTAATTGTGGTAATAAGAGAATTAATTAATTACGTAAGACTCGAGCGCTACGTGCCATGTACGTTAGAATATGTTATGGGCCGTGGGTGTACCTATCTGAATAATGTATATATATATATATAAGAGTGTATGTATATATATAGTATGGGAACATATGTGTTTAATCATACCCGCGCTGCGCTAGGACAGTCTTATCTCGATGTGACCTTTATGGGGGATATTGACTTGTACCCTAGAACATAGGATCCTTGGTACAGGATATTTGAGAATGATAGTCAGACATTCCTAAGAGACGTGAGGGTATGTACTGACCTCTTAGTGACTGGGAACTATGATTTGCCTCTAATATGTGTGTTTTGTGTTAATACAGTTCGAGAGTGATTTCGAACTAGTATTTCCCTTTGTATGAGAGATATAGGGACTTGATAACAGAGTATGCCGGCACCACAGAATTATGTGGGGTGACCTACTAGTGTATATATTATGAGTGATAAATATATGTACCAATGATTCATTTACTGTGTTTATAAGTAGATAAAATTAAATAATTAATATTAAATAAATTAAGTGGTTAAGAACTTAAGACTGTATTTCGATGTACATAGTGGGATTGGTAAATTCATAAAAAAAGTTATCATATATAACCTATAGTCATGCGATCACGTGAATCAGGATTGGTGAAAGGAAATTGGGTTAGACTA
Organism: Sambucus nigra; assembly: GCA_949130495.1. Classification (NCBI taxonomy): domain Eukaryota; kingdom Viridiplantae; phylum Streptophyta; class Magnoliopsida; order Dipsacales; family Adoxaceae; genus Sambucus; species Sambucus nigra. Next base: position 189,599,684 of record OX422214.1, on the reverse strand, counting down.
GTTAACTAGGTTAGCTTTACCTAGATTAGTTATGTAATACGTTAGGCGTGCACACTAGTTGAGAGGTGAGAATTTTCAAGTGAGTGTCGAGGCACTAACATGTATGTTATATCAACTGGTAAGCATTTTAAATACTTGATAAACTATTTTAAAGCTATTTTACACTCAGGATCTGACCCATTTCCTGTCATCTCTTATTTCTCTTGTATATATATATGTATTACAGGTTCCCAGCCACAGGGGCGTCAGACTTAGATCTTTGTACTGTTGACGTGTTGCAGCTAGTGTGGGAGTTGTAGGTCTTTGCATTTAAACGACTTCATCCTTGTCATCTCTTCTCTTGACATAGTCATTTTAGATGGGGCATGTGTCACCAATTTCCAGTTTTTATTTAGTTCATAGAGACTTGTACTCTTTATTATTTTCGTATTCAGTTTTAGATGGGATTGTTTTAATTATTTCATTGTCCTTCGATTTAGAATATTTTATTTGGATTGATTAATCTAGCCTGTTTATTCCACTTGGATAGTTTGGTATTTAATATTATTATCTGTCTTCATGAGAATGGTTTCTTATATTAAATCATAACAATATTACTTAATCTGTAAAATGAAATGTTTTGACACTAAGCTTAATTATTTATTAGGTGATTAATAAGGAAAAATTATTTTCGACAGTGATGCTAAGAATGAACCAACCGGACACTTTGATTTAATTTAATAAATGACTAATCACCCGGTATTCAATTAGGCGGGGTGTCACGGGTGGTATCAGAGCATCAGGTTCTAGTGTCCTTTAGGATCTATACAACTTATTGTGCTTCCAGTAAAGCATATTTGATATAGAGACCTATTTTTAAGACTGTTGTATTCTTATTTATGCAATTACGTCTTCAGCTATTTGAGATTTAATAATAACTATGGACTGATGAATTCCTTCTCGTTTTAGATGCCTCCGAGACGATCCCAACCAGAGCAGCCAGCAGCTCTGTCTCAGGTAATAATGAACGCAACTGAGGTCACCGCCATAGTTGCTTAGGCGGTGAATGCAAATTTAGCGGTGCTGTAGCAGGCCCCACCCCAGGTTCATGCAGTGGCGCCAACTCCATCTTAGTTTCCCACTACATGGTAGAGAGTTAGGGATGATTTTCATAGGGCACATCCCCTAGAGTTCTCAGGCAGTTCTGATATTGTCATCGTGAGCCAATGGAAGAAAGACAGCCATAGGCATATTCACATGTACAAGTGCACAGATATTCATAGACAGCTACTTGCTTCCTTCAAGCTAGTAGGGGCCGTTTTACAGTGGTGGGATTCCACTACCACTTTGGAGGAGAGGGACAGTATGGAGATTCAGATTTTCTGGGTATGGTTTGATTGCAAATACTTTCCTTCCGCCGTGTAGATTGAGATGAGATGAAGACTATAAATCTTAAGCAGGAAATTATGATTGTTACGGAGTATGAAGAAGAGTTCACGAGATTGATTAATATAGTGCCAGATAAGGTACCTATCGAAGAGAAGAAGATTCAGATGTTCATGGATGGCTTGGCCTGGAGGACTCGCCAGTACCTCTTGGGTAATCTCTCATTGGGTAATTATAATGATGTACTCAATGTTGCCCTATTGCATTGCCATGACCACCACTTCCACCAGCAGGGGAGAAAGCCAGTCGGGGAGTCCAACCAGCAAGTCCAGAGAGGATGTAGTAGTGCCAGTGGGGCACTAGCAGCTCAGGGGCAGGTCCGTCAAGGTGAGATTAGTTCCAATCAGGGGGATCCTGCCAAACGATTTCGATCTAGTGACTTTAGGCGGGGATATAGGGGATATAGATAGGGTCAATAGGGCTAGTCCAATCAGCGGCCAGCAAGGACAGTGGAGGGATGGTAACGACCATCAGGTCCGAGGACAGCAGTGACAGAGGGGAGCAAATTTCAGGGGCTTGGTTGTGGTAAGAATGTCCATAGACATCAGGATTTCCCCGAGGGGGACAGAACCCCGCAGCAGCAGGGTGCCTGTCAGGAACTGCAGAGACTGAGCTTTCGAGCTTCCCTCCTAGCACCACCTTAGGTATTGTCCTTAACAGCCATCCCAGCAGTCCCAGTTCAGCAGGGAAAATAGTAGTATAGATGTGTTTATAATGTCCACCAGGTAGCAACACCGCAAGTTCCACCCGAATTTGAAGGTAAGTTTCCTATCCATGGTACTATGTGGCACATTTTATTTGACACTGGGGCATCACACTGCTTCATAGCCACTAATTTTGCACGGTCCACGGGGTTGTTAGACACGAAAGAGAGTACGGTGACATGTGTAGACTCACCATTAGGTAACGGATAGTTGATTTTCATTATATGCCGGGGAGTAGGTATAGAGATTGGGAGTCTAATTTTTCCTGCAGATATGCTAGTCTTAGATATGCACAAGCATGACGCCATTATTTTCATTGATTGTCTTACTGCTTATAGATCCATGATAGACTATTTCAGTAGGAGTTTTATTTTTTCTATTTTGGGTCAGGAGATGTTTCTAGTTACGATGCCTCGTCCAGAGAGAGGATCGTCCACCCATTTATATTACATAGAGGAGGAGACCTCTAAGGAGATAGTGATTCTTATTGACTCGATTCCTGTAGTTCACAAGTTTTTCAATGTGTTCTAGGATATACCGAGAATATTGCCTATCCGAGAGATAGATTTCGTTATAGATTTGATGTCAAACACTAGACTGATAGCCCGTGCACCATACCGTATGGCTCCAGCTGAGATGAGAGAGTTACAAGATCAAATTGAGTAGATTTTGGGACAAGGATTCATCCGTAGGAGTAACTTGCCTTGGGGTGCTCCCTTGTTTTTTGTGAAGAAAAGAGATGGGTCATTGAGGTTGTGTGTGGACTACCGAGAGTTGAACAAAGTCACGATATGGAATAAGTATCCGTTGCCCCGAATCGATGACTTGTTTGACCAGTTGAGAGGAGCTGCCTTCTTCTCAAAAATAGACTTGAGATCAGAATATCACCAGTTACAGATTAGGGAGCAGGATGTGTTGAAGACTGCTTTCTTGACGCGATATGTATCATATGAGTTCTCGGTCCGTTTGGGCTAACCAATGCTCCAGCCGTGTTCATGGACTTAATGAACAGGGTGTTCATAGAGTTCTTGGATCAGTTTGTCATTGTCTTCATAGATGACATTTTGATTGTTTCCCATACTGATGAGGAGCATGCCGAGTATTTGAGTTCTTAGGACTCTACGAGGCATCAGCTATATGTTAAGTATAAGAAATGCGAGTTTTGTATACGTGAGGTCCAGTTATTAGGGCACGTTGTTTCCTCTAGGGGATATCCATGGATCCAGTAAAGGTGTCCATAGTGAGGGAGTGGGGGAAGCCCACAACACCGTTAAAGATCCATAGTTTCTTGGGATTGGCAGGGTACTACAGGCGATTCATTTGAGGATTATCGAAAATAACAGGTCCATTGATTAATTTGACTCGCAATGGGGTACCGTACGTATAGAATGACGCTTGTCAGTTAGCTTTCGATGAGCTCAAGGATAAGCTGACTTCAGCACCAGTTCTTTCTTTACCCAGGCCAGGAGTGGAGTACCTGATATATATACTGATGCATACCTACAGGGACTCGGTGGAGTACTTGAGCAGGAGGAGCAGAATATAGATTATGCCTTCTGCAAGATCAAGCCTCACGAGGGGAATTACACCACCCACGAGTTGGAGCTAGCAAAGGTCGTGTTTGCCTTACGGATATAGAGACACTACTTGTTGGGGGAGAAGTTTTGCCTATTCACATACCACAAGTGACTACAATACTTGTTCACTCAGTGGGAGTTGAATATGCATCATCATAGGAGACTTGAGTTTATGAAAGATTATCAGTTCGAGATACAATACCACCTGGGGAAGGCTAACGTAGTTGGTGATGCGTTGAGCCATAGGCCAGTAGGTGAGGTGCCCGAAACGTGGAAGGCAAAATGGAAAGAGTTGGGACAACAGGATGCAGTGGTCCGTTCCTTTATGTCCGCCATGACAGTCATACCAAAGATTGTTATGAGGGTGATCCAGAACCAAGCCGCTGATTCGTTTTGCCAGGATCAGATTATACAACTTCTAGATGAGGGCACAGAGTCTTACTTAGTGAGTTCAGATGGGGGTTTGTGATTTAATGGGATATTAGTAGTCTTGAAGGGGGAGGACTTTCGTCATGCAGTGATGACATAGTCGCATGGATCTCGATTTGCAGTACATCGTGGAGGGGATAAGATGTACCAGGATATGAGGCGATAATACTGGTGGAGTGGGATGAAGAAGGACATTGTGAAGTTCGTGTCCAAGTGTGCCACCTGTCATCTGGTAAAGGTGGACCATCATAAGCCACTAAGGTTACTTCAGCTGCTAGAAATCCCTATATGGAAATGGGAGAGCATTTACATGGATTTCATCACTGGGTTACCTACGTCACAGTGGGGTCACAATTCTATATGGGTCGTGGTGGATCGATTGAGAAAGATAGCCCATTTTCTATTGGTGCGGACAGACTACAATATGGGACATTTTTCCCAGTTATTTATTGCTGAGATAGTGAGGTTACATGGGGTGCCTCTGGATATTGTGTCCGACAGAGACAAAATTTTTGTGTCACGCTTCTGGGAGAGATTTCAGGAGGCTATGGATATCGAGTTGCGGTTGACTACGGCTTATCACCCACAGACAGATGGGAAGACTGAGCGTACTAATCAGATTCTGGAGGATATGTTACGCATGTGTCTCCTCAATTTTGGAGGGGTTAGGAACAGTATCTTCCACTGGTGGAGCTCACTTATCATAATTCCTACCAGTTTATGATTAGCAAGGCCCCATTTGAGGCTTTGTACGCCTGACCTTGTCATTCTCCCACTTTTTGGCTAGAGGTGGGGGTCAATAAGTTACTCAGGCCAGAGGTGATTCAGGACATGTCAGACAGGATTCAGTTGATCAGGAGTCACATTCGGGTAGCCCAGGATAGGTAGAAAAGCTACGCCGATGTAAAGCAGTTCTTTAAAGAGTTTAGCATGGGGGACCAAGTATTACTGCTAGTGTCTCCTATGAAAGAAGTGATGAGGTTGGGGAAGAAAGGGAAATTGGCTCCGAGGTACTTATGATCATTTCCCATTATCGAGAGGATAGGACCGGTGACATATAGACATGGGTCGCTGGAGTACTTGCACCTTATTCATGATGTGTTCTACATTTCATTACTGAGGCGGTATCTTTGGGATGATTTGTCCCACACTCACTGATGATGTTGTGAATAACACCACCAGATCAAGGTGTCGTTGAGCTCAAACTAGTATAACAATGGCAATAAGTAAGCAATATATATATAGAAGGAGGTGAGGAAAGGAGGAGAAACATACCAATATAAGTGGTTCACCCTATCTAGGACTACGTCCGCTGTACAGGTGACTGATATTCACTATAAAATAAGGGCTCAAATAGCCTTGTGATACAATACACTCACTTTCTCTCTCTATTGTGTATTTTAACAAAGCTTCTGCTAGGGTTTACAGTAATCGATCCTTTTACAAGGAAGGGGAAGACAAGTATATATATTGATTGAATGTTGTGTACCCCCTAAGCACGCAATGATCATGTGTGTGATGATCTATCCAATCTCATGTGGACACCTGGTTGTGCCACATGTAGATAATGATGACCAAATATTTCCTCACATGAGGGAATAATTTAGTCATAATGGTTTTGTCCACTTATTCCAAGTCTTCCTTGTTCTTGCATATGCTCTGACCTCTGACATCAACAAATGGAACCTCAACCTATCTGGGGACGAGGTTGATGATTCCGATAGGTGCATTGGTCCTCCAACCATAAGTATAACCTCGGCCAAATTAACTAGCCGAGGTTAGGAAACTAGGCCTCACCTGGACTAATCAAGGTTGATCCATGTCGAGATAACTTTACAAAGGATGACCTTGTTACTGACTGATAGAAACTTAGTCGTGAAATAGGACGATGTTATTTCTCAGAGTAAGAGAGTACAGTTTGGTCATATCAATCACCCCTAGCCCCTAACCTTCTATGTGAGTAGGTGGCGGAGGGGTGTATATTCTCCCCTACTTGGAAGGATGTTTCTATATATTGGGATATGGGAGTAGCCATTGGGATACATGTCACTCTTATAACTTGTTTGCATCTAGCCCGAGGCAATGAGTGATGTAACGGCGCCTTTTAGGGCTTCGAGGGGAAACGATGAGCGTGAAGACCAAGGCGCCTCATCATTACAATGGTATTTAAACCATTTTCTCTTTTTCCCCTTTCTTCATGTCATTGGTTTCCCGCTTTTGAGTTCTCTCTGCAAAAACCTTGGAAACTTCATAGCCTTCTTTCCATTTTACCTATATTCAATCTTTTCTTCCTTTAGTCATCTTCTTCCATCGTCTATCATCACCTAAGTATTACTCTTCTACCTTTGTTTTTCCATTTCTGGCTTTCATTTGCCTGTTTGACTTTTCTCATGGCATTTCTATTTTTTGGTGAGCATTGCCACCATTATCTGGTGGTGTTAGGGTCAAGGCTGTAGTTGCTAGGTGACCCCCAGGCCATATTTGGCTATTTCGAGGTTATTTTAGGTCAAAATTCCCCCTTTTGGGTTTTTCGGTGGTCCTCCGGTCATCATCTCCGGTGGGTTACTTCTTTAATGTTCTTGGTGTTCTTGATAGGAAACCCTTTAAATTCCAAGCTTTGATCTTTTTGCTTAGATATTAGAGGTTGTTTACCTATTTGTCTGGTTAGGTTTTCATTAGAAGTGTAGTGTCGTCTCTCGGATGCTACGACCTTTGTACAAGCTTGCAGAAGAGTTTCCAACTCTGCGAGAGAAGTGCTTCAAAAAAATTAGACATGTAGAGTTAGTTCAAGCCGAGGCTGCTCGTGAGGCCGAGGATTTTCCCCTTCGACAAATATTTCCTCCACCTTTAGCCGTCATATACCCTGAGGCTGCTGAGGCCTCTGACACTATGTCGAAGTCACCTGCTTCAGACGCCATGTCCACATTTGAAGCTTCTGAGAGTGTATACTCTTTCAAAGACGCTATGGATTCCTCCCCTAAACAAAGTGGAGTTTTTGAAGATCAAGGGGATTCAGACCGTGCCTCGTCTTACAAAGATACTAGGCCATCACACAGGTCTCCCTACGTATAAATTTTAGAGCACAGTGTAGCCTTTCTGCCTCCCATTAATGCCATTCCTCTATCAGCTGCCACTGGCCCAAAATTTACAAAGAGGTTTCCCAGTGGTGTCCCCACCGATGCCCAAGCTATGGTTGTTGAGGATGATGATGATGATGAGAGTAAACTCGACACCTCTTTAGCTGCTGGGTAAGAGAGCACTATCACCGAGTATGACCTTTTGGTCTTCAGACACCTATATTCTATTGATTCCTCAATCACCCTGAGGAAACCTCTGAAGGATGAGAGGGCCTTTGATGGCCGATAGGGTGAAATCTGCGTGTATGAGCAGATGTTCAAATTAGGTTTTTGCCTACCCATTCACCCAACTATCTGATCCATTCTTTCCTATATAAACCTCGCCCCTTCTCAATTTTCCCCTAATGCATAGAGGATCATAGATGGGGCTATCGTCCTCTCAAAGGATGTTCACCACATCGACCTTCAAATTAGGGTTTTTATCAGATGTTATACTCCCTCGTCTAAAAAAAATCATTCAAGCTACTATCACTTTATAGCTAGAAATCTTAGAAGAAGATGCTCCTAGTTACCCAAACTTCCAACCATAACTGGAAACCTCGGTATTTCTTTGTTTCGGGAGCCTGGGAGTTCAGCCCAAATGAGGCTTGTGGAACGTCTGATCCATGAACTCCTCTGAGATGGAGTAAAGTCTCTCTTTCGATAAAAGTTAACCATTATTTAAGCCAGTATAATTATAAGGACGTTGAGGACCTTCGTAAACAAGGCGAGAATGGTCATCTCGTCAAATATGAACATCTGATGACCCCCCACTACCTTTCTTAGACAGATTTGGGGGTGGTACTTTGTAAAAGCTTCGCAAAATTAAACAATTTTTTATAAGTTATGTCTGGTATATTTTATCTATCTGATTTTCTAACTCCGAGGCTTCTCTTCTTACAGAGCGACCAGAAGGTTTCTGTGATGACTTTTGGGAAATGTCGGCCCCTAACCTTACAAAACCCATTAAGAGACGAGGTGGCAAGAATGCACCTCCTCCATATTAAACAAAAAAGAACGTTGACACTTCAAAGGTTGATGTTGCCATGAAAAGAAAGGCTCCTGCTGATCCTGCTCATACCAGACCAAACAAAGTTCCAACTACCGACCGTGCCATCCTAATTTCCACTGATGATGCTTTGGTTGCTCATCTGTTGAAGCTAAAGATAAATGACAACGTGATCGTCTGTAGCATTCAAGCTGCTAATGCAATCGTAAGTAATATGATCGAGGAAGACAAGCATTTTCTCCACGCCTTGGATGTCCCTCTGTTGGCTGAGTTTTCCCTTCACAGGGCAGTTCAGGTCTCAAAAGTTTTCTTCAGGGTGTTGTCTCTGCTCTTTAAAAGCCATTATTATTCATATGTCTGATCTTTCTCTACAGGGAGTGGTGTCTCTTCACCACCTAGTTGACTGGACCTTAAAAAGGTTTCCCTTGATCCAAAAGGGAAGAGATGCTTAGAAGGTGAAAGGAGATCTAAAGGAGAGATACAACCAGATCATTCATCTGAATGATGACCACAACAAGGCTCTGAAGGCAAAAGATAAGTGTCTTCGAATAAAGGTTTAAGTTGCTGTCAAGGCTGCACTAGTCGATGCTTCAGAGAAGATAATTGAGGACTATAAATTCTCTGATGAATTTTTTGGCTTTGGGTTTGAGTACCTGGAGAGAGGTATCAGGGCAACTGGCTGATGGTCTGATCTTAAGTAAGGTGAATCTGGGATTTTAACCACTAAGGACTTTATTGATCTCAGCTTTGTGAACCCTTGTCTTGTTGAGGCTCTAAAAGAAGTGATAAGGATGATGGTGGCCCAGAAGAAACGTGTCCCCTGGATGTCACTGAAACTGAGGAAGTTTCTCGTCATGAGGATGAGGTTAAGATCACGAACACTGGTCTCAGTAGCACAATTCCTCTTGCTGACGGGTCGGATCCAACCGAGGGAGAAACTCATCCCTGAGGGATTCTTCTGCTTGTTACTTAGTTTTGTGAAGCTGACTATAATTTCTACTTTTTATGAACTATGGTTGTAACTTTTGTTTGGCTCTTTTGGATTGTTTGTAACCTTATTGTTATCAATGAAATGAAATTCCACCATTCCTTGCTCCTATTGCTTATCATGATGTTCTGTTACTCTATAACTTATGATGTTCCACTTGTTCACTACAAAAATAGAAACATAATAACAGAAGCAAACAACGACAAAAATAACCCAGATTAATGAGATCACCATTAGGGTCCGAGGTCACAAAATAAATGGTGCTTAGCCTCATAACTCGCAAAATTAATTATGTTTATCCTCATAATTCACCAAATCAATGATGTTTGTCCACATTATTCACCAAATTAATGACGTTAAGGGTCTGAGGTCACCAAATTAATGATGTTTATCCTCATTATTCACAAAATTAATGATGTTAAGGGTCTGAGGTCACCAAATTAATAGTGTTTATCCTCATTATCCACCAAATTAATGGTGTTAAGGGTCTGAGGTCATCAAATTAATGGTGTTTATCCTCATTATTAACAAAATAAATTGTGTTAAGGGTCTGAGGTCACCAAATTGATGATGTTATATTCGTTATCCACCAAATTAAAAGTGTTAAGGGTCTGAGGTCAGCAAATTAATGATGTTTATCCACATAATTCACCAAATTAATGGTGTTAAGAGTCTGAGGTCACCAAATTAATCATGTTAAGGGTCTGAGGTCACCAAATTAATGATGTTTATCCTCACAATTCACCAAATTAACGATGTTAAGGGTCTGAGGTCCAAAATTAATGATGTTTATCCTCATAGTTCACCAAATTAATGGTATTAAGGGTCTGAGGTCCCCAAATTAACGATGTTTATCCTCGTAATTCACCAAATTAATGGTGTTAAGGGTCCAAGGTCACCAAGTTAATGATGTTTATCCTCATAATGCACCAAATTAATGGTGTTAAGGGTCTGAGATCACTAAATTAATGATGTTTATCCTCATAATTCACAAAATTAATGGTGTTAAGGGTCTGAGATCACTAAATTAATGATGGTTATCCTCATAATTCACCAAATTAATGGTGTTAAGACACATACACTAGTACAAATATGTTAATAGAACATTGATGTTTCTCATTGATATTTACTTCTCCATAATTTGATAGACGAATTATAAAAAAGCAAGATAACTACAACATCATAAGTAATACTTCTCCAAATGGTCGGCATTCCAAGGGTTTGACAAGGGTTCTTCTCCCAGATTCTCCAGTCCGTGGGTGCCTGGGATGACTTCATCAGTAACTCTATAGGGGCCATGCCAATTTGGATGGAGCTTGTTGGGTTTTATCCTTATCTTTTTGAGAACTAGGAACTATCGGCCTTTCTTTTACCCTTTGATTATAAAATCTTGCAGCTCTTTGTTGGTTGGTTGCTTGCCTCACCTCGGCATCTTCTCTTCTTTTTTCAATCAAATCAAGATCAAGTCTACTTTCTGTGGCATTTATTTGAGGGTCATACATCTGAATTCTTGGAGTAGGAAGCCCAATCTCAGTAGGAACGACAACCTGTGAACCACATGCCAACATGAATGGGGTTTCCCCTGTAGGAGTTTTGATTGTCGTCCTATAGTCCCATTGCACATCGTACACCTCTTCAATCCATCTTCCTTTTTACACCTCTAGCTTCTTCTTAATCCTATAAAGGATCGTTCGATTTGTCACCTCGGTTTTCCCATTTGCTCGGGGCGGCCAGGGGTGGAGAAGAATTGTTTGATCCCAACTCTTTCATAATACTTCTCTAGAGAGACATTCATAAACTGAGCTCCATTTTCCAAGATTAAGGTATTTGGAAGAGCATACCTGCAGATAATGTTTTTCCATATGAACTGGAAGATCTTCTGCTCTTTAATAGTGATCATCGGCTCGACCTCTACCCACTTTGAAAAGTAGTCTATCGCCATAATCGTGTACCGATAGTTATTCACTGCTCTAGGCAAAGGTCCTACCAAATCAATTCCCAAAATTGCAAATGGCCAGGGAGATGTACTAGAGGTCAGATGTTGCTGAGGTTGGTGGGGGATGATAGCAAAACATTGACATTTGTCATATTTCTTCACATATGCTGCTTCATCTTTAGCCATGGTCGGCCACTAGTACCCCTGAGTTATAGTCCTTTCGGCCAATGGACTTACTCCAATATGGCTAGAGCAGGAACCCTCATGCACGTCTTGAAGAATATATTGCACTTCAGATGGATGGACACATCTGAGCAATGCGAGTAAAGACTCCTTCTTATACAAAGTGTCTCATACGATACAGAACTTGGCAGCTCTATATCTCAGCTTCCTTCTCTTGACTTTTGATGGAAGTAGCTTGCCCTCTTTGATGTATCTAAATAAAGGATCCCTCCATGAAGGTCCTCTGCTCAGATTAAGACAATATCCAGTTGAAATATCGTCCTCTTTAAAGGTCGGCCGAAGTAGTATCTTAACTATAACTGTTTGTCTAATGTTAGTTCTTATAGCTGAGGTTAACCTGTTAAGGGAAGCCACTCGTCTAGTAAGTCTCTGAACCTCTTTGATAGTCTTGGGTGTCTTCATGTCCAATAAGGCCTTTATCTTCTCTGGATTAGCCTCTATCCCCCTTTGGTTGATAATGAAGACCCAAACCTTTCCAACTCCGAATCCAAATATGCACTTAGCCAGATTGAGTTTCATCATGTACTCATCCATGGTATCAAAGGTTTTTTCAAGGTCGACCACATGAGTGTCAGCCTTCAGGATTTTAGTCAACATATCGTCCACATAAACCTCCATGGACTTTCCAATTTGATCCTCAAACATCTTATTCACCATACGTTGATATGTAGACACGATATTCTTCAGGACGAAGGGCATCACTTTGTAGCAATACATACCCTTGTCTATAATGAAGACATTTTCTCTGAATCAGCGAGGTCTATGAAGATTTGGTTGTATCTAGAATATGCATTGATAAAGCTCATCAACTCATGACCTGCTGTGGCGTCCACCATCTGATCAATACGAGGAAGAGGAAAGTTATCTTTGGGGCAAGACTTGTTCAGATCAATTAAGTCCACGCACATCCCCCACTTCCCAATGTCCTTTGGTACTATGACGGCATTGTAGACACCCCATTCTAACTCCCCCTAACCTCTCCTTAGGTCCCTAGCACCTCCCTTCATCACTACAAACCTAAGTTATACCCCGGTTACTGACCTAGAGGCCATCGGGCACTCCCAGGCTCAGTTTGACAAAAATTCAAACTCTTCAGTTTAACCGAGAGTGAATGAATTTACAAAGGGCTCTGAAACCCCTTTCCAATGGTCTGCCCAGTGCGAATTCTGACTTATGGCGCGGACGAACGATCTATTTTCCCCCGAAACTTGATCAGTAGGTCACCAGATTCTTTCAGGATCCATTTGAGCAAAGTTAACTCTTCATCTCGATCGAGACTTAATGAATCTTCAAAGGGCACTAAAACCTCTTTCCAACGGTCCACCCTGTGCGCGATTCTGACTTACGGTACGGACGAATGATCCGTTTTACTTTGAAAGGTCAACGAACGCTTCGAGGCCCCGATTGACGAAATTTGACTCCCCAAACCGAGTCAAACTCTTTGTAATGTCTAAGTACATCTCCTAACCTTTCCAACGGTCTACCCCGTGCACGATTCTGACTTACCATGCGGACGAACGATCCATTTGGTCCGATGATTCCCGTCCAAAGGACCAATAAACACTTCTGAGACACATTTAACCCAAAGTCAACTTCCGGACCGAGGAGCAGTCCAAATACTTTCGAAGGTCTCTGAAGTAACTTTCCAACAGTTCACCCCATGCACGATTCGGATCAAAAGTTTGCACTCTATGACCGATTTTCTGAAAGAACCTGAAAGAGACTGCCAAATGGCAGGTTCCAAACCCTACCTATCGGCAGTGTGCCTAAACACACCTGCCGATGGGAAGGACCATGGCTATGCCTATCGATAATTCCCTGGGACTATAAAGAGGAGAACCTGACCATATTGCAAAGGGAGACAAGATCTGAAACCCATCACTCTCAGCGAGCTCAAAAAACCCCTCTCGAAGTCAGCGTGATTTCCACATCCAAATCCTTTTCCAACCTTCACTTTTCGTCATCCTTTTCATCAAAATTGGTGGCTTAACCACCCTTCATCATCACCCAAGTGCAAGGGTTTCTCTCCAACATCCAAGTTAAAGCTCAAGTTCTCCAAGAAGGTCCAACCTTTTCAATTCTCTCTTTATATTCTCCTAAATTCGCATTAATTTGTTTTATTACTTAGCACTTTTATTCTCTCATCTCACATATCCTAATATACTTTTTATCAAGTATTATTGCACATCTCTTATTTTTATATAAATAAAACCCAAAAAATAAGAAAAAGAGGGTTTGCTCATAAATTCCAAACGGGAATTCTCACATTTTTCTCACACTTTTCTCACAACTAAAACACTTTTTACACACACACACACACACACACATAAGAGAAGTCCCCGGTTGGATTTATGGGATAAATCCCACCCCTCATTTTGCATACGAACTACGTGGACTTTGATGCCTCTATGGGCTACGTAGGCGTCTTGGGGTAAAACCCGAGACTCGATTCCTTTTCCTACTTTTTTCCTTTTTTTCTATATTCTTTAAACTTAACTCTCTTAAACTCTCTCTCTATATATATTTGTTCTTGATGGCGTATTATTTCGTATGCATTATCGTTCCCTTATAATGATCAATGCTAGGATAATCGCATAAATCCTATTTTTTAATATTACTTTTAGGAACATTCCTACGGATGACTCGCTTTATCTCTTCTATGATACAAGTCGATGATTCCTATCTCAACTACATATACACATGCACACATATCACGGGGAAATAAAGGAAAATATAAATAACCCATGAGAAACCGTCAAGGCAATATGGGTGACTAACACCTACCCATTTCGCAACTTAGCCTCCGGACCCTTTCCGAATCATTTTTGCTTTCGTATGTATCAGTATGTCTTTAGATGTTGTCCTTCGGGATGGCTCCCTTTTCTTTTGTCTGTTTTGAGTAAAATAGATTGACGATTCCATCTCTCTACATTTTTCACCTCGTCATCGACGTCGGCCAAAGTGCTCCCGAGAGGGATGCGTGGGATTAAGATCCTCTCGATGTTGAAGGCACCCCTCTTCTTCGTCCCTCTCGCCGCGAGGATCGGGGGATGGCCACAGTGGCGACTCCACTGGGGATAAGTATTTTGAGGGCTAGACCCAAGTTTCATGGGTGTCATATTTGTTTATATTTTCCCCTATTTTGCATGCCCTCCTTTACTATTCATTTGTACCTCATGCTTATGCTTCTATTCACACACTTGTAGAATGATTCTCCATGTACACTTCACCCATGTGCACCTAGGATCACATATGTCCACATGTTCGAAAGCATCCTCAAGTAGGTTAAGAACCATAACTGGACAACGCCACCGCTCGACGCCACCAGAAATCCCCCCAACACTAGTAAGATAAACATCCGATCCATCTGCCTTACCTACAGCCCGTCCTCAACATCAATCACCCTGGACAACAAAACATCTCTCAGCAGGGACAGCCGGATAGAATCCCCAGATAGTATCCTCCCCACATCACCAACCTCCGCCAGCACTGCCTCCAACCTCACCCACAAAGAACGGTCTACCACTATTTTCTCTCCATCTCAATCCATCCAAGAAGCTACTGCACATCTGTGGGAGTCACAGTCATCTCTCCAAAACCAAAATGGAAGGTGTGGGTAGTGTCCTACCACCTCTCCCCCAGAGCGCATAAAACCGTCGTCGAACGAGGCATCTAATCCAGTACAGACGCCAACCTTCCAAAGCCTGCTGCTGATACCACCCAATGCACCACAGGAGGAAGATGCTCCCAGACATCCTTAAGCCCCGTCGTCCCGCGGGCACGCATAGACGAAAAAGAAACATCAGACTGCCAAAAGAAAAAACCTTGTCAAAATCCAAAAAAAAGGGAAACCACCAAAAAAGAATGCCAAAATCATTTTACTTACATAACTGCCAGGGTTCACCACCCTCAAAGAGCGATGATGCGACGGATTCCATAGCAAAGTCTGCTCATCCGCAACTGGCTCGAATGCATCAAAAAAGTTCTCACTCCCCAAAGCAAGAGTCTCCCTAACCCTCCACTCCACATTTGTCCAGTCGTCAGTAGCTAAACACTCCATGTGTACCACAGTACTCACAAAAGAGGCAATTTTTTAGATCGTGGAATGCTAGAACGATTCGCATAAGAAAATTACAGAGAGAGAGAAGGCAAGAAACTGTGAAAAATGAGGGGAACCCGCTCCTTTTTATAGGATGCTCCACCCCCATATACCGATCGGCACTAACCTTTTACCTTCTTGAGGAAGTCCAAAAGTTTTTGCCACTACCAAATGGCACTCCATACACCATGTCGACTGGCACCCCCCTTAAATTTTTATACAGAAATTCCAAAAAAAAACAGAAAACCCTGAAAATTCCTCAAAAAATTCCTAAAAATCTCGAAAAGGCTTTAGAACATTTCCACCAAGAAAATTTCGCATTCCCTCAAGCAGAACCCCTATTTTCCCAGTGAAACTCTCAAAATCCAAGTGAATGTCCCCCCGGCAACGTCCCCGGAGGACCCCTGAAGCATCCCAAACTTCAGTATCATCTCCTATTCTCCTAAGGTCTCATATTTCCTCGAGCAATACGTCCAAAATCCTGGACCACCTAATCACTTCCCCAATGGAATTTATTGCATCAGATTGGCCATTCCACTACAAAATCTCCAAAAGATACAAGGATTTCCCCAGCAATCGGCTCCCCATCTCAAATCAAAATCATGAGGTAATTTTTTCGGTAGAGTTCCCCGAGAATATCTCAATTCAAGCCCTCAGAATTGACTTTGACCTGCATAATTGGTCATCTCAACTTAAGCCCTCAGAATAGTCTTCGACCCGCATAATTGGTCATCTCAACTTAAGCCCTCAGAATTGGCTTCGACCCGCAGAATTGGTCATCTCAACTTAAGACCTCAGAATTGGCTTCGACCCGCAGAATCGATCATCTCAATTTAAGCCCTCGAAATTGGATTTGACCTGTAGAATTGGTCATCTCAACTTTAAGCACTCAGAATTGGCTTCGACCCACAGAATTGATCATCTCAATTTAATCCCTTATAATTGGCTTCGACCCGATGAATTGGTCATCCGAACTTAATCCCTCAAAATTGTCTTCGACCTGCAAAATCGGTCATCTCAATTTAAGCCCTCGGAATTGGCTTCGACCCGCTGAATTGGTCATTTAAACTTAAGCCCTCAGAATTGGCTTTGACCCGCCGAATTGGTCTTCTCAACTTAAGACCTCAGAATTGGCTTCGACCCGCGGAATTGGTCATCTCAACCTAAGCCCTCAGAATTGGCTTCGACTTGTAGAATTGGTTATCTAAACTTTAAGCCCTCAGAATTGGTCGCAGAATTGGTCATCTCAATTTAAGCCCTCGAAATTGGCTTCGACCCGCAAAATTGGTCATCTCAACTTAATCCCTCAGAATTGGCTTCGACCGGCATAATCGGTCACCCTCATCTTTGATCCCTCAGAATTGGCTTTGACCCTCTGAATCGGTCATCCTCATCCTTAGGTCCTCAGAACGTGCCTCGTCTTACAAAGATGCTAGGTCATAACACAGGTCTCCCTCGTAGAAATTTTAGAGCCTAATTTTTCCTTTCCCCTCCCATTGATGCCATTCCTCTATCAGCTGCCACTGGCGCTGAATTTATAAACAGGTTCTCCAGTGGTGTCCCCACCGATGCCCAAGCTATGGTTGTTGAGGATGATGATGATAAAGAGAGTGAACTCAACACCTCTTTAGCCACTGGGTATGAGAGCTCTGTCACCGAGTATGACCTTTTGGTCTTCAGACACCTGTATTCTATTGATTCTTAAATCACCCTAAGGAAACCTCTGAAGCATGAGAGGGCCTTTAATGGACGAGAGGGTGAAATCTGCGTGTATGAGCAGATGTTCAAATTAGGTTTTTGCCTACCCATTCACCCAACTATTTGATCCATTCTTTCCTATATAAACCTCGCCCCTTCCCAATTTTTCCCTAATGCATGGAGGGTCATAGTTGGGGCTATCGTCCTCTCAAAGGATGTTCACCACACCGACCTTCCAGTTAGGGTTTTTATTAGATGTTATACTCCCTCGTCTGCCAAGAATCATCCACGCTACTATCACTTTATAGCTAGAAAATATTAGAAAAAGATGCTCCTAGTTACCCAAACTTCCAACCATAACTAGAAACCTCAGTATTTCTTTGTTTCGAGAGCCTGGGAGTTCAACCCAAATGAGGCTTGTGGAACGTCTAATCCATGAACCCCTCTGAGATGGAGTAAAGTCTACATTTCGATAAAAGTTGACCATGGCTTAAGCCACGATAATTATAAGGACGTTGAGGACCTTCGTAACTAAGGCGAGAATGGTCATCTCGTCAAATATGAACATCTGATGACACCCTTCTACCTTTCTTAGACAGATTTGGGGAGTGGTACTTTGTAAGAGCTTCGCAAGATTAAATAATTTGTTATAAGTTGTGTCTTATATATCTTTTCTATCTGTTTTTCTAACTCTGAGGCTTATCTTCTTAGAGAGCGACCAGAAGGTATCTATGATGACTTTTGGGAAATGTCAGGCCCTAACCTTTCAAAACTCATTAAGAGATGAGGTGGCAATAATGAACCTCCCCTAGCTCAAACAAAAAAGAACGTTGGCAATTTAAAGGCCAATGTTGCCAAGAAAAGAAAGGCTCCTGCTGATCCTGCTCATACCAGACCAAACAAAGTTCCAGCTACTGACCGTGCCACCCTAATTTCCACTGATGATTCTTTGGCTGCTCGTCTGTTGCAGCTAAAGATAAATTATAGCATGATCGTCCATAGCATTTAAGCTGCTGATGCAATCGTAAGCATTATGACCGAGGAAGACAAGCCTTTTCTCTAGGCCTTGGATGTCCCTTTATTGGCTGAGTTTTACCTTTATAGGGAAGTTCAGGTCTCAAAATTTTTCTTCAGGGTGTTGTCTCTGCTCTTTAAAAGACATTATTATTCATATGTCTAATCTTTCTCTATAAGGAGTGGTGTCTCTTCATCGCCTAGTTGACTGGACCTTAAAAAGGTTGCCCCTGATCCAAAAGGGTAGAGATGCTTAGAAGGTGAAAGGAGATCTAAAGGAGAGAGACAACCAGATCACTCATCTGAATGATAAACACAACAAGGCTCTGAAGGCAAAAGATAAGTGTCTTAGAACAAAGGTTTAAGTTGTTGTCAAGGCTGCACTAGCCGACGCTTCAGAGAAGATCATTGAGGACTATAAAGTCTATGATGAATTTTTTGGCTTTGGCTTTGACTACCTAGAGAGAGGTATCAGGGCAGCTGGCTGATGATCTGATCTTAAGTAAGGTGAATCTGGGAGTTTAACCATGGAGGACTTTATTGATCTCAGCTTTGTGGATCCTCGTCTTGCTCTGGCTCTGAAAGAAGTGAAAAGGATGACGCTAGCCCAGAAGAAACGTGTCCCCTGGATGTCATCGAAAATGAGTATGTTTCTTTTCATGAGGATGAGATTAAGATCACCAACACTGGTCTCAGTAGCACAATTGCTCTTGCTGATGGGTCGGATCCAGCCGAGGGAGAAACTCAGCCCTGAGGGCTTCTTCTGCTTGTTACTTATTTTAGTGAAGCTGATTGTAATTTCTTCTTTTTATGAACTATGGTTGTAACCTTTTTTTTACCTCTTTTGGATGCTTTTTAACCTTATCGTCATCAATGAAATGAAATTCCACCATTCCTTGCTTCTATCGCTTATCATGATGTTCTGTTTCTCTATAACTTATGATGTTCCACTTGTTCACTACAAAAATAGAAACATAATAACAGAAGCAAACAATGACAAAAATAACCCAGATTAATGAGATCACCATTAGGGTCCGAGGTCATAAAATAAATGGTGTTTAGCCTCATAACTCTCAAAATTAATTATGTTTATCCACATAATTCACCAAATTAATGGTGTTAAGGGTCTGAGGTCACCAAATCAATGATGTTTATCCTCATTATTCACCAAATTAATGATGTTAAGGGTCTGAGGTCACCAAATTAATGATGTTTATCCTCATTATTCACAAAATTAATGATGTTAAGGGTTTGAGGTCACCAAATTAATAGTGTTTATCCTCGCTATCCACTAAATTAATGGTGTTAAGGGTCTGAGGCCATCAAATTAATAGTGTTTATCCTCATTATCCACCAAAATAATGGTGTTAAGGGTCTGAGGTCATCAAATTAATGGTGTTTATCCTCATTATTAACAAAATTAATTGTGTTAAGGGTTTGAGGTCACCAAATTGATGATGTCTATCCTCGTTATCCACCAAATTAATAGTGTTAAGGGTCTGAGGTCACCAAATTAATGATGTTTATCCTCATAATTCACCAAATTAATAGTGTTAAGGGTCTGAGGTCCCAAATTAATGATGTTTATCCTCATCATTTACCAAATTAATGGTGTTAAGGGTCTGAGGTCCCCAAATTAATGATGTTTATCCTCAAAATTCACCAAATTAAAAGTGTTAAGGGTCCTAGGTCGCCAAATTAATGATGTTTATCCTCATAATGCACTAAATTAATGGTGTTAAGGGTCTGAGATCACTAAACTAATGATGTTTATCCTCATAATTCACCAAATTAATGGTGTTAAGACACATATACTAGTACGAAGATGTTAATAGAACATTGATGTTTCTCATTGATATTTACTTCTCCATAATTTGATACATGAATTACAAAAAAACAAGACAACTACAACATCATAAGTAATATTTCTTCAAATGGTCAGCATTCCAAGGGTTTGAGAAGGGTTATTCTCCCAGATTTTCCAGTCGGTAGGTGCCTGGGATGACTTCATCAGTAACTCTATAGGGGCCATGCCAATTTGGATAGAGCTTGTTGGGTTTTATCCTTGTCTTTTTTAGAACTATGAACTATCGGCCTTTCTTTCACCCTTTGGTTATAAAATCTAGCA
Organism: Sambucus nigra; assembly: GCA_949130495.1. Taxonomy (NCBI): domain Eukaryota; kingdom Viridiplantae; phylum Streptophyta; class Magnoliopsida; order Dipsacales; family Adoxaceae; genus Sambucus; species Sambucus nigra. The sequence continues at coordinate 189,579,318 of OX422214.1, read as the reverse complement.
TCTCTTTGTTGGCAGGTTGCTTGCCTCACCTCGGCATCTTCTCTTCTTTCTTCAATCAAATCAAGATCAATTCCTCTTTCTGTCACATTTCTTTGAGGGTCATACATCTGAATTCTATGATTAGGAAGCCCAATCTCAGTAGGAACGACAACCTGTGAACCATAGGCCAACATGAATGGGGTTTCCCCTGTAGGTGTTTTGACTATCATCCTGTAGGCCCATTGCACATCATACACCTATTCAATCCATTTTCCTTTTTCCTTCTCTAGCTTCTTCTTAATCCTATCAAGGATCGTTCGATTTGTCCACTCGATTTACCCATTTACACGGAGATGGCCAGGGGTGGAGAAGAATTGTTTGATCCCAACTCTTTCAAAATATTTCTCCAGAGAGATATTCTTAAACTGAGTTCCATTGTCTAAGATTAAGGTATTTGGGAGAGCATACCTGTAGATAATGTTTTTGCATATGAACTGGAAGATCCTCTGCTCTTTAATAGTGGTCATCGACTCGGCCTCTACCCACTTATAAAAGTAGTCTATCTCCCCAATCATGTACCGATAGTTATTCACTGCTCAAGGCAAGGGTCCTACCAAATCAATTCCCCAAACTGCAAATGGCCAGGGATATGTAATAGAGGTCAAATTTTGATGAGGTTGGTGAGGGATGATAGCAAACCTTTGACATTTGTCATATTTCTTCACATATGCTGCTGCATCTTTAGCCAGGGTCGGCCACTAGTAACCCTAAGATATAGTCCTTTTGTCCAATGGCCTTCCTCCAATATGGCGATAGCAGGAACCCTCATGCACGTCTTGAAGAATATATTACACTTCATATGGCTGGACACATCTGAGCAATGCGAGTAAAAACTCCTTCTTATAGAAAGTCTCTCATATGATACAGAACTTGGCAGATCTATATCTCAACTTCCTTCTCTCAACTTTTGATGGAAGTAGCTTTCCCTCTTTGATGTATCGAATAAAGGATCCATCCATGAAGGTACTCTGTTCAGATTAAGACAATATCTAGCTGAAATATTATCCTCTTAAATGGTCGACCGAAGTAGTATCTCAATTGGCACTGTTTGTCTAATGTTAGTTCTTATAGCCGAGGTTAACCTCGCAAGTACATCGTCTTGGCCATTGTCCAGTCGAGGTAACCTCTTCACTCTAACTTCTCTGAAATATTTCATCATTGACCTTACTCTCTGCAGATATTTGGCCACTCTCTCATCCTTGGCCTCATATACCCCCAAGATTTGGTTCACAACCAATCTAGAATCACTATGGAATAGGAGATGGCCTAAACCAAGAGCTCGGGACAAGGAAAGACCTTCTACCAGGGCTTCATATTAGACTCATTGTTGGAAGCCTTGAAGTGAAATATCAGAGCATACTTGATGTCTATGCCATCTGGTGCTGACACTATCAATCCGGTACCACTTCCATTTTCACAGGAGGACCTATCAACGAAGAGGCTCCATACAGTGTTGTCCTTTGAGAAGTTTCCCTCTTTCAGGGATTCTTATTTGAAGAGATATCTTCCCTCTTCATTCTCAGCTGCCTTTTCTCTAACTATGCTTGTCTCGACCTCATTTGTGGCAGGGCCGACACTTCTTTCGGGATAACTGTCTACAATCTCAATTTTTTATTTTTAACCTCAGTCGCATCCCAAGTGAACTCGGCCACAAAGTCTGCCAATGCCTGGCCTTTGATTTCCACCCTCGACTGGTAGACAATATCAGACTCTCCTAAACTCAATTGACAAAGCCATTAGTCGCCCTGATTTCTAAGGTTTGTGGATGACATGTCGGAGCAGTAAGTCAGTGAGGACGACCATGGAGTGTGCTTGGAAGTATTATTTCATCTTTCTAGAAGCATGAATAAAAGCATAAGCCAACTTCTCCATCCTAGGATACCTCTTCTCAGACCCTTGGAGCACTTTGCTGTTGAAATATACTGGCTTCTGTACTCCATTCTCTTACCTCACAATAGCAGAGCTAATGGATAACTCAGATACGTCTAAGTCCACACATAAATTTTCTCCTTAGCCTAGCCGAGATAGTAGTAAGGGAGAGTCGAGGTAGGACTTTATCTCTTTAAAAGCTTTATCACATTCCTCATTCCATTCAAAGGCTTTCCTGAGGACTTTAAAAAATGGAAGACATTTATCTGTGGCCCTAGAGACAAACCGGTTAAGGGCAACCACTCGTCCTGTAAGTCTCTGAACCTCTTTGATAGTCTTGGGTGTCTTCATGTCTAGAAAGGCCTTTATCTTCTCTGGATTAGCCTCTATCCCCCTTTGGTTGACAATGAAGACCGAAAACTTTCTAACTCCGAATCCAAATATGCACTTAGCCAGATTGAGTTTCATCATGTACTCATCCATGGTATCAAAGGTTTTTTCAAGGTCGACCACATGAGTGTCAGCCTTCAGGCTTTTAGTCAACATATCGTCCACATAAACCTCTATGGACTTTCCAATTTGATCCTCAAACATCTTATTCACCAGACGTTGATATGTAGACTCGACATTCTTCAGGCCGAAGGGCATCACTTTGGAGCAATACATAACCTTGTCTACGATGAAGATGTTTTCTCTGAATCAGCAGGGTCCGTGAAGATTTGGTTGTATCTAGAATATGCATTGATAAAGCTCATCAACTCATGACCTGCTGTGGCGTCCACCATCTGATCAATACGAGGAAGAGGAAAGTTGTCTTTGGGGCAAGACCTGTTCAGATCAATAAAGTCCACGCATATCCTCCACTTCCTAATGGCTTTTGACACTATGACGGCATTGTAAACACCCCATTCTAACTCCCCCTAACCTCTCCTCAGGTCCCTAGCACCTCCCTTCATCACTACAAACCTAATTCGTACCCCGAGTACTGACCTAGAGGCCATCGGGTACTCCCAGGCTCGGTTTGACAAAAAGTCAAACTCTTCAGCTCAACTGAGACTGAATGAATTTCCAAAGGGCACTAAAAACCCCTTTCCAATGGTTTGCCCCGTGCAAATTCTGACTTATGGTGCAAACGAACGACCCGTTTTCCCCTGAATCTTGATCAGCAGGTCACCAGATGCTCTCAGGCTCCATTTGACCAAAGTCAACTCTTTATCTCGATCGAGACTTAATGAATCTTCAAAGGTCACTGAAACCCCTTTCCAACGATCCGCCCCGTTCGCGATTCTGACTTACGGTACGGACGAACAATTCGTTTTACTCCGAAAGGTCACCAAACGCTTCCAGGCCCCGATTGACCAAAGTTGAAACCCTAAACTGAGTCATGCTCTTTGTAATGTCTAAGTACATCTCCTAACCCTTCCAACGGCCTGCCCCGTGTACGATTCTGTCTGACCATGCGAACGAACGATCCATTTGCGTCTGACGATTCCCCGTCCAAAGGATCAACGAACACTTTCGAGACACGTTTAACCCAAAGTCAACTCCCGAACCGGGGAGAAGTCCAAATACTTTCGAAGTTCTATGAAGTACCTTTCCAACGGTTCACCCCGTGCATGATTCGGATCAACATTTTTCACTCTACGACCGATTTTCTAAAAGAACCTGAAGGAGACTTCCAAACGGCAGGTTCCAAACCCTGCCTATCGGCAGTGTGCCTAAACACACCTGCCGATGGGAAGGACCATGTCTATGCCGATCGGCAATGCCCTGGGCCTATAAAGAGGAGTGCCTAGCAATATTCCAAAGGGAGACAAGATCTGAAACCCATCACTCTCAGCGAGCTCAGAAAACCCCTCTCGAAGTCAGCGTGATTTCCACATTCAAATGCTTTTCCAACCTTCACTTTTCATCATCCTTTTCATCAAAATTGGTGACTTAACCACCCTTCATCATCACCCAAGTGCAAGGGTTTCTCTCCAACATCCAAGTTAAAGCTCAAGATCTCCAAGAAGGTCCAACTTTTTCAACTCTCTCTTTAAATTCTCCTAAATTCGCATTAATTTGTTTTATTACTTAGCACTTATATTCTCTCATCTCACATATCCTAATATACCTTTTATCTAGTATTATTTCACATATCTTATTTTTATATAAATAAAACCCAAAAAATAAGAAAAAAATGGTTTGCTCATAAATTCCAAACGGGAATTCTCACATTTTTCTCACACTTTTTTCACAACTAAAACACTTTTTTACACACACAAACACATATAAGAGAAGTCCCTGGTTGGATCTATGGGATAAATCCCACCCCTCATTTTGCATACGAACTACGTGGACTTTGATGCCTCTATGGGCTATGTAGGCGTCTTGGGGTAAAACCCGAGACTCGAGTCCTTTTCCTACTTTTTTCCTTTTTTTTCTATATTCTTTAAACTTAACTCTCTTAAACTCTCTCTCTCTATATATATATTTCTTCTTGATGGCATATTATTTCGTATACGTTATCGTTCCCTTATAATGATCAATGCTAGGATAATCGCATAAATCCTATTTTTTAATATTACTTTTAGGAACATTCCTACGGATGACTCGCTTTATCTCTTCCATGATACAAGTCGATGATTCCTATCTCAACTACATATACATATGCACACATATCATGGGGAAATAAAGGAAAATATAAATAACCCATGAGAAACCGCCAGGGCGATATGGGTGACTAACACCTTCCCATTTTGCAACTTAGCCTCCGGACCCTTTCCGAATCATTTTTGGTTTCGTATGTATCAGTATGTCTTTGGATGCTGTCCTTCGGGATGGCTCCCTTTTTTTTGTTTGTTTTGAGTAAAATAGACTACAGACTCCATATCTCTACATTTTTCACCTCATCATCGACATCGGCCGAAGAGCTCCCGAGAGGGATACGTGGGATTAAGATCCTCTCGACGTTGAAGACACCCCTCTTCTTAGTCCCTCTCGCCGCGAGGATCGGGGGATGGCCACAGTGGCGACTCTGCTAGGGATAAGTATTTTGAGGGCTAGACTCTATTTTCATGGGTGTTATATTTGTTTAAATTTTCCCCTATTTTGCATGCCCCCTTTACTATTCATGTGTACCTCATGCTTATGCTTCTATTCACATACTTGTAGAAAGATTCTCCATGTACACTTCACACCACGTGCACCTAGGATCACACACGTCCACATGTTCGAAATCATCCTCAAGTATGCTAAGAACCAAAACTGGACAACGTCACCGCTCGACACCACCAGAAATCCCCCAACACCAGCAAGATAAACATTCGATCCATCTTCCTTACCTGCAGCACGTCCTCCACATCAATCACCCTGCCCAACAAAACATCCCTCAGCAGGGACAGCCGGATAGAATCCCCAGATACTATCCTCCCCACATCACTAAGTTCCGCCCGCACTGCCTTCGGCCTCACCTACAGGGAACGGTCTACCTCTATCGGCTCTCCATCTCAATCCATCCCAGCAGCTGCTGCACATCTGTGGGAGTCACAGTCATCTCTCCAAAACCAAAATGGAAGGTGTGGGTATTGTCCCTCCATCTCTCCCCCTGAGCGCATAAATCCGATGTTGAAGGAGGCATCTAATCCAGCACAAATGTCAACCTCCCAAAGCCTGCTGATGATACCACCCAATGCACCACAGGTGGAAGATGCTCCCAGACATCCTTAAGCCCCGTTGTCCCGCGAGCACGCATAGACGACAAAGAAACATCAGACTACCAAAAGAAAAAACCTTGTCAAAATCCAAAAAAAAAGGGAAACCACCAAAAAAGAATGCCTAAAGTCATTTTACTTACATAACTATCAGGGTTCACCACCCTCAAAGAGAGATGACGCGACGGATTCCATAGCAAAGTCTGCTCATCCGCAATTGGCTCAAATGCATCAAAAGAGTTCTCACTCCCCAAAGAAAGAGGTGCCCTAGCCCTCCACTCCACATTTGTTCAGTCGGCAATAGCTAATTACTCCCTGTGTACCACAGTGCTCACAAAAGAGGCCATTTTTTTAGATTGCGGAATGCTAGAACGATTCGGAGAAGAAAATTGCAAAGAGAGAGAAGGCAAGAATCGTGAAAAATGAGGGGAACCCTCCCCTTTTTATAGGATGCTGTACCCCCACATACCGATCGGCACTGACCTTTTACCTTCTTGAGGAAGTCCAAAAGTTTGTGCCACTACTTAATGGCACCCCATACACCATTTCGACGCCCCCCCCCCCCCTTAAATTGTTATAGAGAAATTCCCAAAACATACCAAAAAACCCTGAAAAATCCTCAGAAAATTCTTAAAAATCTCGAAAAGGATTTAGAACATTTTCACCAAGAAAATTTCGCATTCCCTCAAGCAGAACCCTATTTCTCCAGCGAAACTCTCAAAAGCCAAGTGAATCTCCCCCCGGCAATGTCCACGGAGGACCCCTAAAGCATCCCAAACTTCAGGATCATCTCCTATTCTCCTAAGGTCTCATATTTCCTCGAGCAATACGTCTAAAACCCTGGACCACATAATCACTTCCCGAATGGAATTTATTGCATCAGATTGGCTATTCCTCCACAAAATCTCCAAAAGATACAAGGATTTCCCAAGCAATTGGCTCCCCAGCTGAAATCAAAATCATGAGGTAATTTTCTCAGCAGAGTTCCCCGAGAACATCTCAATTAAAGCCCTCATAATTGATTTTGACTCGTAGTATTGGTCATCTCAACTTAAGCCCTCAAAATTGTCTTCGACCTGCAGAATTGGTCATCTCAACTTAAGGCCTCAGAATTGGATTCGACCCGCAGAATTGGTCATCTCAACTTAAGCCCTCAGAATTGGCTTCGACCCGCAGAATCGGTCATCTCAACTTTAAGCACTCGGAATTGGCTTTGACCCACTGAATTGGTCATCTCAATTTAATCCCTCAGAATTGTCTTCGACCCGCTGAATTGGTCATCCCAACTTAAGCCCTCGGAATTGTCTTCGACCCACATAATTGGTCATCTCAATTTAAGCCCTCGGAATTGGCTTCGACCCGCTGAATTGGTCATTTCAACTTAAGCCCTCAGAATTAGATTTGAGCCGCAGAATTGGTCATCTCAACTTAAGCCCTCAGAATTGGCTTCGACCCACATAATTGGTCATATCAACTTAAGCCCTGAGAATTAGCTTCGACCCGCGGAATCGGTCATCTCAACCTAAGCCCTCAGAATTGGCTTCGACTCACAGAATTGGTCATCTCAACTTTAAGCCCTCAGAATTGGCCGCATAATTGGTCATCTCAATTTAAGTCCTCAAAATTTGCTTTGACCCGTAGAATTGGTCATCTCAACTTAAGCCCTCAGAATTGGCTTTGACCCGCATAATTGGTCTCCCTCATCTTCGATCCCTCAGAATTGGCTTCGACCCTCTGAATCGGTCATCCTCATTCTTAAGTCCTCAGAATCGACCTCGACCCTTTGGTCATCCTCTTTCAAAGGAATCATGCGATGTCTATTCGACAGCTATCATTTGTTCCAAACTCACCCGTCGAGGGGCTCTATAGAAACCCCAATCTAAGACCCCCTAACCTCTCTGTAGGTCCCTAACACCTTCCTTCATCACTACAAAACCAAGTCATACATCGAGCACTCCCAGGCTCCGTTTGACTAAAATTTAAACTCTGCAGATCGATCGAGACTGAATGAATTTCCAAAGGTCACTGAAACCCCTTTCCAACGGTTTCCCCCATGCGCTATTCTGACTTACGGCACAAACGAACGATCCGTTTTCCCTCAAAACTTGATCAAGAGGTCACCGGACGCTCCCATGCTCCATTTGACCAAAGTTAACTCTTCATCTCGATCGAGACTGAATGAATCTTCAAAGTGAACTTAAACTCCTTTTCCAATGGTCCACCCCATGCGCGATTATGACTTACGATACGGACGAACGATCCATTTTACTCCGAAAGGTCACTGAACACTTCCAAGCCACGGTTGACCAAAGTCAACTCCCTAAATCGAGTCAAGCTCTTTGGAATGTCTAAGTACATCTCCTAACCTTTCCAATGGTCTACCCCGTTCGCAATTCTGACTTACAATGCAGACGAATGATCCGTTTGTATCCGACGATTCCCTATCTAAAGGACCGACGAATGCTTCTGAGCCACATTTGACCCAACGCCAACTCCTGGAACAAGGAGAAGTCCAAAATACTTTCGAAGGTCTTTGAGTACCTTTCCAATGGTTTGCCCCATGTGCAATTCGGATCAACGGTTCGCGTTCTACGACTGATTTTTCGAAGGAACCTGAAAGAGACTGCCAAAAGGCAGGTTCCAAACCTTGCCTATCGGCAGTGTGCCTAAACACACCAGCCGATTGGCAGGACCAGGGCTATGCCAATCTTTAATTCCCTGGGCCTATAAAGGGTAGGGACTGACCTCATTGCAAAGGGAGACAAGATTTGAAACCCATCACTCTCAGCGAGCTCAGAAAACCCCTCTCGAAGTCAGCGTGATTTCCACATCCAAATCCTTTTCCAACCTTCACTTTTCATCATCCTGTTCATCAAACTTGGTGAATTAATGACCCTTCATCATTACCCAAGTGCAAGGGCTTCTCTCCAACATCCAAGATCAAGCTCAAGATCTCCAAGAAGGTCTAACTTTTTCAACTCTCTCTTTAAATTCTCCTAAATTTACATTAATTTGTTTTATTACTGAGCACTTTTATTCTCTCATCTCACAATCCTAATATGCTTTTTATCTAGTATTATTGCACATCTCTTATTTTCATATAAATAAAACCCAAAAAAAAAGTAAATTTGCTCTAAAATTCTAAACGGGAATTCTAACATTTTTCTCACGCTCTTCTCACAAATAAAATACATTTTTACACACACACATATATATAAGAGAAGTCCCTAGTTGGATTTATGGGATAAATACCACCCCTCATTTTGCATACGAACTACATGGACTTTGATGCCTTTATGGGATACGTAGGCGTCTCGGGGTAAAACTCGAGACGCGAGTCCTTTTAGTACTTTTTTCCTATTTTTTCTATTTTCTTTAAACTTAACTCTCTTAAACCCTCCCTCTATATATTTGTTCCTGATGGCGCATTATTTTGTATGCGTTATCATTCCCTTATAATGATAAATGCTAGAATAATCGCATAAATCCTATTTTCTAATATTTCTTTTAGTAACATTCCTACGGTTGACTCATTTTATCTCTTGCATGATAAGAGTCGATGATTCCTATCTTCACAACATATACACATGCACACATATCACGGGGAAATAAAGGAAAATAACAATAACCCATGAGAGATCGTAAGGAAGAAATGGGTGCCTAACACCTTCTCATTTCATAACTTAGCCTCCGAATCCTTTCCGAATCATTTTTGGTTTCGTATGTATCAATATGTCTTTGGATGCTGTCCTTCAGGATGGCTCCCTTTTGTTTTGTCTGTTTTGAGTAAAATAGACTGGAGACTCCATCTCTCTATATTTTTCACCTCATCATCGTCGTCGGCCGAAGCGCTCCCGTGAGGGATGCACGGGACCAAGATCCCCTTGACATTGAAGACACCCCTCTTCTGCATCCCTCTCATTACGAGGATCGGGGATGACCACAGGCATTGGATATCCATTCGGGGTAGATAACTTCTCTAATGAACTCGGCTTCTTCAAGCTTTTTAACTTCATATATGATAACGTCATACTTTTCACGGGAGTAGATCCTTCTCCTCTGCTTAACTAGCTTTGTATCTTTCACTAGATTAAGTTGGTGACACATGATCTTAGGGTCAAAACCTCGCATGTATGCGTTACTCCAAGCGAAGATGTTTTGTCTTCTCTTCAGCAACTTGATAAGCTTATCTTTGATCTAAGGCTTTAGGGTTTTACCGACCTAGATGGTGTTTTTCGTCTTGCCTCATTGAGGATGATGGATTCTACCTCTTTCGTGGCCTCTCCCCTTTTGAGCTTTATCTCATCTCTTAGATCAAGAGTGTCAATGTTGTAAGTAGTGGTATCTTTTTTGTATGCCTCTCTTTCCTCAGCAGAGTTGAAGTAGAATTCTCGTGATGATATTCAATCACCCTGAACTTCCCCTACTCCATAAGGAGTCGGATATTTTATCATCTGGTGGACCGTTAAAGGCCCGTCCTCGAACTTTTTGATGGATACTCATCCAAGTATGAGGTTGTAGGCTGAGAAGACGTTCTCATCCATGAAAAAAAAGTTTATTTTTTTAGTTAGCCATTTTGGCCACTCATCCCCCGTTATTATATCCATCTCATACATCCCAAAGGGGTGTGAACTTTTTCTCCACTGAAGCCGATCAGAGGATGGTGGTAGGGGACGAGCCTTTCCTGGCTAAGTCATAAGGCCTTAAAACAAGGCCAGAACATGACATCTGCCGAGCTTCCCCCATCAACTAAGATCCTCGGCACCTCACATCCATGCACACCAGTTGTGATGATGATAGGGTCATCATGTGGATCTAGAATACCCTTAAAATATAGTTTTGAGAAGCTGACTATCAGGGTGTTCATGTCCACTTTCTTCCTTTTCTCAGATTTCACATTAATTGAAGTCAAGTACATAACCTCGGCCTTTGTAACTGCCTTTGACTCTACCACATGAGCTTTTCTATCAACTACCTCAGAGCCTCCTCCTTCTAGTCCCCCGCAGATCATTCCAACACCAAAATAAATCATGTTTAACCCCATTACCGAGATATTTTCATCGTTTGGTGGGAGGTGAGGTTCATCATCATCATCGTCTGAGGGATCATCATGCCTGACAGGGACGTCCTCTCGGCACTTTTCATTACATCTCTTCCTAGGGTCGGTCAGCCACCCTGTGAAGCACCTTTATCTACATACTTCCTTAATTTTTATGCTTTCAGCATTTTCACAATCTCTTCTTTCAATGCGAAGCATTTGTCAGTCACATGGTCATGATCTTGATGGAATTCACACCACAAACATTTATTCCTCGTGTGAGGAGGAGACCTAAGCTTTTTTGGACACCTTAAAGATCGATCGCTCTTTATCTCATCGAAGATGTGCTCACAGCTTACAGTCAATGGAGTGTAGTCTATAAACTTATCATTTGTCAACCTTTTCTTCCCATCTTTGTTCTTTTTCTAGAACTTGCTTCCACTGCTGTTTCCTTTCTCATCCTCATATTTAACAGCCATTTCTTTCTCAACATTCATAACCTTCCAAGCTATTGCTAGCAACTCGGTCATTGACTTGGGAGGGTCTTCAGTAAGCTTCCATAATAGCTTTCCCTTTTAGAGACCTTCGATGAGGGCTGTCATAACTATACTTTCTTCATGGTCTTCCACTTCTAACTTCTCCTTGTTAACCTTGTAATGTAGTCGCTTAGACTCTCATTTTCCCTTGCTTGACATAAAGCAGTTGGGTCGTCTTTTTTTGAGGTCTTATCCTAAAGTAGAAGTTATGGATGAACCACTCGGCCGACTACTTAAAATTCATAATGGAATTCTTTAAAAGAGAAGTGAATCAGAAATGAGCAGCCTCGGTTAAGGTGCTTGAGAAAGCTTGGCACCTCATCTCATCAGATATGGAGTAGATATCTATTGCTGACTGGTACATTTCAATGTAATGGAAAGGGTTGGTGCTACCATCGTACTTGGGAGACACTACAGGAGGCTTGAACTTGGTCGAGGTTGGAAATCTGATGATCTTTTCCACGAAGGATGAACCCTATGAGTACCCCCTATGCAAATGTTCTCTGATTTTTAGGATATCCCCAATCTTATCTTCAGGCCTTTTAATTAATTCATTCCATGGCTTAGCAATGTCGGCCAGGCTGAGGTTGTCCCCTGCCACCTCCAAGGGCTCAACTGGGGGTTCCCCTGCTGCAGCGCGACGTCGACTGTTGACTGATAGCAAAAATATCACATCCTGCCGCAGAAGTTATTCAGCATGCACATAGGATTACAAGCCGCGGCACCCACTTATCATAGTGTATGGACCTATCGACTATAGGGTGAGGCATATACCTCTTGGCCTTATACACAGGCTGTGGCCATACCCAGTATAGTGTGCGGTCCCTTTCGCTGTAGCCTCGTGAAGGATGCAGCATTAAATTTGTTTGTCTTATAGGTCGCATCCCTCACTGTTACAGCAAATTCAGACTTGGTATACGCCACGTGCCCAGGTCACGTGACACAACTCGCTTATCTCCTATAAATAAAGATCCACATCTTGAGGTGAGGGGATCGGATCCTCTCCCTCAGAGCAGATTCTACAATACCTGGTGAAGCCTTGCCAAATTCCCTTTACACAACCTCAACATACAACTTGGGGGTTACTCACCTACATCGTAGTCAACTCTCCAGCACACCGGAATCCTCATAAACATGTATTCTCTTTTATTCATATGCTTGTATGCCTCTTTAGGCAAAATTACTATGTACCAAACTGCATATATAATGAGAGTGAGGAACCAAAGTGGACGTAGGCTGATTATTATAGCCGAACCACTCTATATCTTATATTTTATCTCTCTTTACTTGCTTTGTTTCCTTATTATGCACTTTACTCTTGGTTTGCTGATACGAGAACGGCAAGTGGACGATTTCTCGTATCATCAATCTGGCGCCATCTATGGGAAACGAGATACGTCAATCTTGTTTCTCTATATTTCGAGTTCTTAAACAGCTTATTTTATTCATGGGGATCCTTCGGATCATAATCTCATGAGTAAGTTTTGGTTATTGAGCTCTGTTTCATATTTACACCCTTAAAATGGGAATTTTATATATTCAGATCTACTCTGGGGTCTACATTTGATGACCTTGGATTTATTTTACATACCCCTATGACATCATTTCATCTAGACAGTGCTGAAAAGCACGATGGGCTTTAGCCTCGAAAAGGTTAATGGTTGGGGGAGGATTGTATTAGACCCATTTTTTTACTGTTCTTGACCTATGATCTGGGGTTTTATATTGAAAATGTGTCGTTTTGTGCACTGTGAGGTTGTCCTCTCATTAAAAAACCTTAGTAGGTATTCTCTCCACATGTTGCGAAAGAAAAACTCAATAAGGGCTCAAAATTCCGTGATTGCTCCTTACACTGCTTAGGAAGCGGTGCGACCGGTAAGTTAAGATGCCTTATGGTCGCAGCCTCTACTAGTGCGGCTTTGTTACTGAAGCTTCAAAACATCAAGGAAAAGACTCAGAGGTCTTCAGATCAACCTTGGTGAATATCATACAAAGGCCACAGTAGTGCACCTATGTTCTTTACTGGTCGCGGCCTCAACAGTGATACCATGCATCAGTGCAAATGTTACATCCCTATTTCTTACTTGGTTACTCCAACACTAATAAGATTACTCACTTCTGATTAGTTTTATCTCAGATTATATATACTTTGTAAAGACTCACAAAAGCATAAAATGAGGGATAATCCAGCAAGAGCATAGAACTCAAATATGAGATCTCGCAATTGTACACTCACCTCAACCATCTCTACGACAGTCATGCCTCACTCCAAACCTAGGTAAACTACTTTTTAATTAAACTTAAACTTTGTATTGTCCTTACAAAGTTATATATATATATATATATATATATACACACACATGAGAGGATACATGAAATCAAGTTCACTCTATAGTGCCATATTTTGATTTCTCAATTTCATTAAATGTTATCTTATAAAAGACCATTTTGTCTTAAACAGATCTTTCTTCGAGACAATTTGTTATATCAGAAAATAGAACATCTAAATGAGCACAAAATTCCCGTCAAGGCACCTGATTTCTCGAAAGCAAATGACAACTGAAAATGAGGGGAGCAACTACCTATGTTGGTTTGCAGCACGAATCATAAGGGCTTCTAATGCCCGTTCTTAGCTTTAGGGATGCGTCATTAGCTTGGGAAGGTTACTCCCCGAGCAAACATCATTAACTTGTTGGATATGAGACTAAACATCACTAACTTGGTGATCTCATGTTAGCTTGGGGAATCTTCATAATACCTACCCTGGGAAGGCCTGGAAATAACCCACGGGGGCCAGAGACTTAATCATCTACGAATAATCCTATGTATCTGAAGGGACTAAAGACTTAATTATCTACGAATAACCCTATTATAGCTTGGGAAGGATTTATATATATCCACATATGATTGGGGAAGCTTTGTAATACCTAGCCTAGGGGGGGCTGATAATAACCCAATTGAGGAGACTAAAGGATGGCCATGAAAGGCAATTAAAGTGACTAAAGGAAGATGCTTTGATGAGATCACGAAGCATGCCAGGCTACAGAATGATGGACTTAATATCCTAAAAGGCTAAATGTATCGCCACGGGATTATCAACTTATCGCGGCCCTATTCAAGAAGAGTGCATCCATATATGTTCAAGAACATTAAACATTCATGAATTCAAGTAAAGAGGCCATGGCCTATGTGAAGAAACCTCCCGCACTACAATACCACGGCCTATAACTTTAGGTCTACGTATAATCAAGCAAGCAATTCTTGTGAAAAACATCAATTCAAGTACCAAGATATTGGATGTATAAAGCATGCAAATGATGTTCAGAAACCATTGGCTTTTAAAGGCAGCCGCATCCTTGATAGTAAAGTTGGAATCAAAGATGTATAAGGAAGGCATTCATTCAAGTGTACAAGCAAAAAAAAAGAATAAAAAAGCTACTTGAAAATAAAGCAGTTAACATTAAAGGTGGTCGTAGACGAAAATCTTGACAACTATTAATGTTAAGGTTACAGTCCATATACGCAAAGTTCAAAAAATTGGGAAGGGACGCAGATCTGTATGGATGAACAGTTCAAAAGGATTATACATGCTACATGTTCATGAGGCCACATCATCATTATCATCCCCCTCATTGGCGTTCGCAGATGTTTCGATCTCTTTATCTCCTATCGCAGCCTCCTCAGCCTGCTTCCTTCCTCTCTCCTCAGCTGCAGCTCTTAGTTCAACCACGCACAGATCATGGTCAGCATCACTCAACTTACAGAACATAATTTGGTCTTTGGACTCTGGGTAGTTTTTGACAACTCTGTGCCTCAGCTCTTGAAAGCCACGGAGGTAGGCTCTATTGTTGATTAGAAAAAAGTCCTTGGACTTCTTGAAGTTGGTCACAACAAGGTCCGCGGCTTGGCTTACAGCTGCAGCGTGACTCTCTTCTTTCAGTTTCTTAGCCTTAGTATATCGACTCTCAAGACTTTTTAGGGAAGCGGCATGATCTGCAGCCATCTTCTTCATTTGATGTTCAGCTGCAGTGAGTTTATTCTGAGCAGTAGCAGCTCGTTCTGCAGCCTCAATAGCTTGAACCTTGGCAATTGATAAGGCCTGTGCGGCCTGAGAGAAGTTCTACTCAGCCTCATCCTTCGACTTAAGGGCGGCCTCCAAGTCTTTCTTAACCGCCTCAAGTGTTGCAGCCGAGGAATCCTTCCTCTCTTGTAAAGAGGAAGATTTAGCCGCATCCAAGTCATTCTTATGGGAAGCCTCCGCAGCCCTATAAAGCTTGAAGATCCCTTCGTAATTCATTCTTTGGGTCACCATGACGTCCGTGGCCTGTTGGAATTCTAAAGAATTAGTATAAGAATTAATAAACTAAAAAAAAAGAGCCAAGTGGGAGAAGTTGTTACCCATAGCAAGCTATAAACGGTGAACTCCTCTAAATCCTCGTGATCTTCCTCTACAAGATGATTCAGATCCACCTCCTCGAGAACCTTTCGCATTCTGCAGACGGCTCTCGTAGTTGTATCCCAGGAAGAACTGGGATTTTCTTCCCTAAGTTGGGGCCGCGGACGGCCATCATGCCCAATCCTCGGCCTAGCTTGAGGTGGTGGTAAGTTGGCATTTACAGCCATGATAGTGCGCGGAGGGGAACGGATGGCAAAAATAATAGGTGGAGCCAAGTCCTCCATGGTCCTCAAATTCGGAGGGTAGCAGTCCTGCCGCGGCAAGTTGTTCACCAATGTTATCATCATATTGACCTTCTCTTTATAATTCCGCGACACTATCCTCAATTACCACATGGGTTGCGTCCCTCCCAAGTGTGGGATTTGTGACATCTGCCTCTTCAACGGTAGTGGGATCAGCATCATTTGGTACTGCGACAGGAGCCCTCTTTCTCTTCCTCCCCTTCTTTACAGCATTATTGAGGTTAGCCACATCCTCATCTGTCTTTAGTAACTGAGCTTTCAAGAGCTCCCTATCTATCTCCTCACCTGAAGAAATAAAGTAAAAATTTCAAGTACTATGGGAACACAAGTGCTGCAGAGTGCTAAGGAGGGGTGATTAATACCTTTCGCAGTTATCTTTCTTGGCTGAGATTTATTGGGGGAAGTACCCTGCTTCAAATATGAAAGCAGAAGTGACTAAGGTGTTATACCTTTTGTCCTTAGCCTTAACTGCCGCGGCCCTTTCGAATCTTCTCCCTTGCCGTTCACTAAGGTGAAAGTTATCAAGTGCGTCATAAGAGGCTTAACGTTAGTACAATACAATAAAAGGGCAAAGTAGGATGTAACAAAGTAGGCTGCAACCTTATGTACCTAGTTTGGATGGGCGTCCCCACTACCGCAGCATCCTATGATATTTCTCTCTCTCCGACTCCTCTGGGTGAATCTCCCATCCTTCCCAGAGATATAGAAGAACTTTACCTTCCAATTCTTCACACTAGAAGGTCTCTCAGTGTATAATTCCTCTCTATCTTTTTGAAGAGCCATGTAGTAATACCACGAAAATTTGACAGAGTTCTCCTTTGGTCTGTAAAAATAGAAGAACTCCGCAGGAGTTATGTCCCTCTCAAATATCTTACTCAAGAGAACCACCGCGGTAAGTATAGCCCTCCATCCATTTGGATCCACCTAGGATGGTGCTAACTTCATTTCAGTAAAGGTCTTCCTAATTGGGACTGGCACTAGCAGTTGCAGCCCATATACAAAGGCATGGAGTGGGAAGCAGACTCCATCCTCAGAAACTTGGGATCAAGGCCTTCCTTTCGCGGAAGGAGAAGTATAGACCACACCCTATGGAAATTCGAAGGCTTCGGCCACTTGATCAACCCACTCTTGGGTCATAATGCTGCGAATAGCAAGTGCAGCGGGAGGTCTCTCAACTCTCGTAGAGGTGCCGGCTGGTACATCCGTAACCAAAGATGGACCCCCTACCGTGTTATTCTCATTTATGTCCATTGGTTGGTTGCTAGAATTAGCCCCTTCCTCCATGGTCGCAGAATCTGAGTCTGAGTCTGAGTCTTGCACTATGTAGTTGGGGCAATTTCTTAGCTGACAATGTCCTATCAACCTTAAAGGAAGCACTGAAGGAAGATCAGGGGGTGAAACTCCAAAATGTTTATTCCAAAATTGTCTGAGAAATTCGTCAGGATCAAAACTCATATGGCTGAAACAATACCTAAAAAGCAGAGTCCCTAGTTAGGCATTGCAGCCATTATGGTTCTAAAAAGCCCTAAGAAGCCATGGCAGTTTATGAAGATTAAAGTAAATAGAGGTGATCAGCAAGGTAGGCTAAATATGACAAGTGTGGGATTCTAGAGCCCTCAAAAAATAATTGACATCGCAAAATGTAGGTGTCATCACCTTTTTTTACCGTGGTTACTATGGTCTAAAACACCGTTGACTCTAGTCAAAGAACCTAAGTCTGGAGTCATCGAACTATGGGCTTAACTTTCGCGTATTGCCTTCAGAGCCTACTAGCCGTAGCCCTCACCTAAAGTTACTAAAGGGGTATTCTACAATGTTGTGACCTCTTACTCAAACAGTTTAGTATCTTAATGTTTATTCACTTAAAGATCAAAGAATCAGAATGCGAAGAGTTTATTCAAGAACAGCAAGAACAATTATATGATTCAATGCAATTCAACACAAATACAGGCCATATGATCTAAGCAGTGGAAGATTAATGGTTCATATCGTATTATGAAGATTGATTCAAAGAACGAGTTAGCAGCAGTTACAATTATTTATCATGCATACGTGTTCAATTCTTGGAAATTATAAGATTATTCAATCAAAATCCTAGGTTCCTATCAAGCAATTGGGGTTTTTTCGGAAATAAATACAACCCAAAAAAATCTGACACGAAGTTCAGAAATGCAGAAGTTCATGTGTTCGACTATTAAAGAAGAATTACGAACTACAAAAGCTATTAAAAAGGATGTTGGTTGAAAAATTACCTGGAAATGAAGAATATAGCAATGATCAGCCTCAAACCTCCTTAGAACCACCACACTCAGCCTTGGAAAGTCACCAGAAAGTGCAAAAGGGCGTATGAACAGAGTTCAACTCTCGAAATGATCTCAAAGATTTAGAAAATGTAATGAAGTCCACGGCCTGAACAATTTATATAAGAGGGCGTGGAAGACGAATCGTCGCCTTAGAAGTACCACGGCACCTAAGAAGACTGAACTAAGTCGCAGCCCCAATTAAAATCTCCTGGCACTACGACTTGGGGGCTTATTGATAGTAAAAATATTGCATCCTACAACAGAAGTTATTCAGCATGCACATAGGCTTATAAGTCGCGGCACCCACTTAGCATAGGGTGCATCCCTATCGACTACAGGGTGCGGTATATACCTCTTAGCCTTATACACAGGTCGCGTCCCTACCCAGTATAGTGTGCGACCCCTTTGGCTGTAGCCTCATACAGTATGCAGCTCAATTTGCTTGTCTTACAGGTCGCATCCCTCACTGTTACAGCAACTTCAGACTTGGTATACGGCACGTGGCCATGGCACGTGACACAACTCGCATATCTCCTATAAATAAAGATTCACATCTCGAGGTGAGGGGATCGGATCCTCTCCCTCGGAGCAGATTCTACAATACCTGGCAAAGCCTTGCCAAATTCTCTCTACACAACCTCAACATACAACTTGGGGGTTACTCACCTACATCATAGTCAACTTTTCGGCACACTGGAATCCCCATAAACATGTATTCTCTTCTATTCATATGCTTGTACACCTCTTTAGGCAAAATTACTATATACCAAACTGCATATATAATGAGAGTGTGGCACCAAGGTGGACGTAGGCTTATTATTATAGCCGAAACACTCTATATCTTATTATAAGAGGGTAGTTTAGATAAGATGGAGGCATAACCCCTTTTTGGGTATGGTGATGATAATTTAATTAGCAAAAACCTTGGATTAGTAAAGGAACATGCAAACACAAACTCAATGGAGATAGACTCAGTGTGATCTCACAAATCTCTCGCGTATGACTCAGAAAGTAGTAATGAACTTAGAAATAACTTAGCTAGAGGGAGAGAGAAGTAAGCACCCTAGGTACACCTTGGCACGCAGCCAAACACACAAACCACCCTCAAGAATCTCTATCACGTATTAAAGGCTTCCTAATAAATGACAATGGTGGGTGAGAAAACTCTCTGGTTTGTAATAACTCTCTCTGATGTATATTCTCTCTAGTAATAACTTCTGAACTCTCAAAAAAGATCTCTCTTCCTCAAAGGTGATTGGGGTCCTTAAATAGCCCCCCCCCCCCCCCCCCCCCCCCACACACACACCACCCCCGAGGCAACTCAGTCATCAATGCCTATGAAAGACCTCCCTCATTCTTTATGTCACAAACATTAAATACCCGATGCCCTAATTTTCTCCACGTCATAAACATTAAATGCCAAGACATGCCTTTCGCCTAACCAATGTGTGTTAGGGGGATGTTGTCGCAGAGGAGGCTCACCAACTGCCTGACAACCCCAAATACCACGGTGGTTTACTCAAGTGCATGTCTGACAATGTTTAGCTGGCTAGTGACATCACCTACAGTAGAAGTGACATTAAGTAGAGGGCGGTTTGGTTCACAACTCAATGCTCGACGGAACTCCAAGCTGCTCCGCCCGAGGTTCCACAGTCAGGGTTCTTCGGTGTTTTGCCAGGTGTATCTAATATGGTCAGGACATGCCCCAACGGTGCCTTACTTCTCAATCCTCCAAATTAAGTCCCTCTCAAGTTCCCACGATGAGGTCATTTGATAGAGCATGAAAGCTCTCCCAGGCCCTGCCAAGCCTAGTCTCTCGCGAGTATCGTTTGACCTCACACAAACTCATTATTATTCTCATTACATCATTACAACCTTTATAGCTCAGAGTCAATATAAACAAAAATACAATATGACTGACAAGCACAACAAGATAAAGTATGAGCTGCTACGCTTGAGCTGCCATGCTTGAGCTACCTCGGTGCCTTAATCCCCAAAACACTGTTGCTAATGTGGAATTACCTCTAATCTCAAAATTACCTTCAATCCCCCTCTAAACTTATCTTTTATCTCTCTTTACTTGCTTTGTTTGCTTATTATGAACTTCACTCTTGGTTTGCTGATACGAGAATGACAAGTGGATGATTTCTCGTATCATCATTGACCTCCCCATGGACTCCGTCTCGGCCATGGTTGGTCCAACAATCTCCCCATTCTCTTCTGGAGCCTACAAGACTTCTTTATCTTGATAACCTCTCCCTTAGGCCATTGATTGGGCAGAGCCTTTCAAAGGCGGACCCTCTGCTCAATTGATCAAATGCTGAGCCTTTTGGGCGAACATCAGAATTTTATCCCCCGCACTAACCTCGGTTCTGGTGAACAGGTCTTACAGTATTTTTAGAAATCTCGTATAGCTCTCAGCATTCTACTGAAGTATCCTCGACCTCCACATCGTCATACTGGTCCTCAAGGCAAGGGTGTCCTTACCTCCCCAGGCATAAACGCCTAGGGTTAGCAATGTTCCTCCGTCGCTGGGGTGGAGGCAGATCTTTGCGTGGTGCCTGGGGTGGTCCCTGGACTCCTGATGTTATTCTTGTGTAGCTACCGGAGTGATCATCTCCAGTGAGATTCCCGGTGACCTCTTCATCACATTTTGGCTGAATTGGGAAAATTGCTCCTGCATAACTTATTGACTATCCACCAAGGACTTCATGGCTGCAGCCACCTCAGCCATCTCGGACTGTGGTGGTGCATGGCTGGAACTTGGCCCTCCACCACCAGCTGGTGGATGAGGTGGTGTTAACTCTAGTGTCATATGTTTGATCTGTGATTAAGATACTTGTGAGCTTGAAAACCTTAATGGATCTCTTTCAATGGTGAAACAACTCCACACAAGGGGGAGGATTGGTTCACCACCAGAGTCTCCAGTGAGGCCAAGCTTCAAGAAGGAAGAGATATAGCTTCTCGTTCCCACAGACGGAGCCAAAATGATGATGCTGTAAGAAATATAGATATAGATATAGATATAGAATGAGGTGGGCTCAAACTAGTATAACAATGGTAGCAATGGTATAAGTGGTTATCCTATACCAAAATGATGATGCTGGTCGTTGAGCTCAAACTAGAATAATAATGATGATGATGGTCGTTGAGCCAAAATGATGATGCTGGTTGTTGAGCTCAAACTAGTATAACAATGGTAGTAAGTAAGAAATATAGATATAGAAGGAGGTAAGGAAAAGAGGAGAAACACACCAATATAAGTGGTTCAGCCTATATAGGCCTACGTCCACTATACAGGTGAGTGATCTTTACTATAAAATAAGGGCTCTAATGTCCTTGTGACACAATACACTCACTTTATCTCTCTACTATGTAGTTTAACAAAGATTCTGCTAGGGTATACATTAATTGATCATTTTATAAGGAAGGGTAAGACAAGTATATATAGTGCTTGGGGGTGTAGTGTATCCCCTAAGCACACAATGAGCATGTATGTGATGATCTAGCCAATATCATGTGGACATCTGGCTGTGCCACATGTAGATAATTATGACCAAATATTCCCTCACGTGAGGGAATAATTTAGTCATAATGGTTTTGTCCATGTATTCCAAGTCTTCCTAGTTCTTGTATATGCTCTGACATGTGACATCATCAACTGGAACCTCGGCCTATCTGGGGATGAGGTTGATGATTCCAATAGGTGCATTGGTCCTCCAACCATAAGTATAACCTCGGCCAAATTAACTAGCCGAGGTTAGGTAACTAAGCTTGACCTCGACTGCTGACCAGTCGAGGCTGATCTATGTTGAGCCGACCTTACAAAGGACGACCTTCTTACTGACTGATCTGACCCTCCTAGGGACTCAACCGTAAAATATGATGATGTTATTTCTCAGAGTACGAGGGTAAACTTTGGTCATATCACTCACATTTCGATAGAGGCGATTGATTTGCAACCCGACAGTTCTTATGAGGAGAGACCAGTGGCTATCCTAGACCATAGTGAGAGGAGATTGAGGTCGAAGGTAGTTCCACTTGTAAGGGTCTAGTGGGAACATCATAATATTGAGGAGTCTACTTGGGAGCGCGAGGCAGATATGCGCGACAAGTATCCTAAATTATTTTTACCAGGTATGCCTTATTTTTCAAATTTTGAGACAAAATTCCGTTATTAGGGGGAATTAGGTAATACCCCGTATTTTTATGACCTTTAAATATGGGATTAATTAAACTAAAATGGGATAAATTAATTTAATGTTAATCCGGATTTTTAAATTGAATATTTACTAGCATGACAAGAGTTAGTAATTATTTGTAAGAATTAAGTTGAATATTACTTAATGAGTAAAGTAATATATGAAATTGAATTTATTAAAATTATCGCAAGTGAATTATAAGACAATGGCAGAAATTAAGTCGGGACGTGCGTGTGAGTCGCATGGAGACTAAATTAATGGGATAACAAGTAAATTAATTCTAAGTTGTCCGTATAGTCATTTCGAGTGCGCCAATGTTTGAGGAAGGGTCGAGATAGTAAAAATGTATACCCGGGGGTTTAGTGTGGGTCTCGGGACCTTTTTTGGCCTAATTGGCAACCCAGGAGGGCATTTTGGTAATTTTCAATTTTAGGTCTTAATTAATGACGAAAATCATAAGGTTATATCTGTTGTTAGAGGTTGTCTTCTAGGTTTAGAACAAACAAAACTCATATAATCCATTAGAGGAGAGAGGTCAGGAGCTTTCCCAAGGCTATAATCATCTTAGTTGCACCGTTTTCACCACAAACACCGCCGGAGTGTAGATCAGAGGAAGAGGAACTCAGCCACACCATCAAATCCCAGAAATTTAGAGCTTCATTCTTGAGTCAAGTATCTAACTCGCTGTTCTTGAGTTGATAATACATCCATGCTAGTATATGAGATATAATTTATGTTCTCATGTAGAAATAATGTTATTTGCAAGATTCATATTACAATTTTGAGCAGAAACCATGTTAGTAAAACTATCTTGATGTATGTAGAAGATTAAATACAAAATTGATGCCCAGTAGAGATTGAAATCTAGAACAATTATGAGAATATTGAATATGATGATAAAAATAAGTTTCTTGATGAATTAGCCCCTTTAATTGATGACCCGTGATGAATTTGTATTTAATTTACATTGAGAATCATGTACTTAGGTTTGTAAAACTTTTGGTTTAATTGTTTAGAATTTTGGGATGAATTAATGGTGGAATTGAGGATGGAAATTGATGAAACCCGTAGGTTAAAATTCTGCAGAAACTCCCCAATAACTGATCGATCGATCAACCATTTTCTTCGATCGATCGACTCCTCCAGGAAATTTAATCTGCTTTCCTTTTTAATGTTGATCCAACCCCATTGTATAAGGACCCTTAGACATAATTTAAATATCATAATGGGAGTTGAGAAGGACCAGTAGGGTTGCGGGCAAGGTCCGGGTAGTACGAATTCATATGGATTTGAAGGGGTTACGAGGGTATAAAATGGGTTATGATGGCGTGTGTGATAAATTGGGGATTTTGCAAGCCGATGAAGACATAGACCAGTAGGGTAGAGAGGGTACACCTGCTGATTTGATATTTATTAAAATGATACACTTTGAGGATCGATAAGTACCTAAGAACTTGCAGTAATTGACGAAATAAAAGAATGAATTAATTACCAAGGACTCTGGCACTACGTGACACGTACGTTAGAATATGTTATGGGTCGTAGGTGTACCTATCTGAATAATGTAAATATATATAAGAGTGCATGTATATATAGTATGTGAACATCTGTGTTTAATCATACCCGTGCTACTTACTATCACGGAGGTTTCCATGCCGGGATAATCTTATCTCGATGTGACCTTTATGGGGGATATTGACTTATACCCTAGAACATAGGATCCTTAGTATAGGCTATCTGAGAATGATAGTCAGACGGTCTTAAGAGACGCGAGGGTATGTGATGACCTCTTAGTGATTAGGAACTATGCTTCGCCTCCAATATGTGTGTTTTGTGTTAATACAGTTCGAGAGTGATTCCGAACTAGTATTTCCCTTTATATGAGAGATACGGGGACTTGATAGCAGAGTATGCCAGCACCATAGAATTATGTGGGGTGCCCTACTAGTATATATAGTATGAGTAATAAATATATTCACAGATGAGTTATCTATTGTGTTTATAAGTAGATAAAAATAAATAATTAATATTAAATAAATTAAGTGGTTGAGAACTTAAGACTGTATTGAGATGTACATAGCGGGCTTTGTAAATTCATAGGAAAAAGTTATCATATATAAATTATAGTCATGCGATCATGTGAATCAAGATTGGTGAAAGGAAATTGGGCTAGACTAGTTAACTGAGTTTGCTTTATCTAAATTAGTTCATTAGTACGTTAGGCGTGCACACTAGTTGAGAGGTGAGAATTTCGTAGTAAGTGTCGCGGCACTAACATGTATGTTATATCAACTGGTAAGCATTTTAAATACTTGCTAAACTATTTTAAAGCTATTTTACACTCGGGCTCTGACCCATTTCCTGTCATCTTTTCTTCCTCTTGTATATATATATATATATATATATATATATATATATATATATTTGTGTATGTGTGTGTGTGTGTATTGCGGGTGCCCAGCCACAGGGGCATTGATTAGGCACATATTCTTCACATTTATCCCCTTAATTTCGGTATTTTTGTGATCCCGTGAAGTGTAAATAGCTTGGATTTGTCTCGTATTTATACTACTAACCTCTTTTGGCAAGTATTTCGTGTTTTGTGTATTTCTCATGTGTTTTACAGGTATTTCATGCAAATTAGTGCGAAGGAGAACTCAAAACAATGAAAGAAATCAAGAAATGGAGAGTTGAAGGGCATTTTTGTAATTTTTCAGCCTTATTCCTGAGGTGGGGCCAACTGGAAAGTTTAAGATCTCTAAATTATAAGAACATTGAAAAAAACGTCACCCCAATCCGAGCTACGGTGAAGAAGTTATGCCCATTTAAAGTTGGAGACAGAAAGTCAAAAGTTGAAATTAATTATGGAAGCTGAAGAGACAACTCTTGAAATTTCTTGTTTAATTCATTTTTATTAGTTGTAAAATGTGGAGATTCATGGGAAAAGTCTCATTTAGGTATATTAAAAGGGTAAAACGTGGAGAGGCATGGGAAAAGTCATTTTTGATATCTATAAAAGGCCAAGCCCTACATCCTTCCAGGGGAGTCGAATTCTAGAGAGTAGAATAGAATTTTAGAGAGAGTATCAGATTTTAGAGAGTTTGTAGTAGACAAATTTCTTATTTTTAGAAAATCCATAGTTTTTAAGAACAAGAAGTATTTCTGGATTCAATCATCTCTCTTCCTTAGTGCAGATTTCAAGTATCAATTTCCCTTTCTCTTATTTTATCTCAATTATATTTTCAATTCAATTATCACTTGTTTTGTAATTTTTGTTTTTACAATAGTTCTTAGATCCACAATTACATGCATTGTTATGAATTTATTTTCATTTAATAAAATCATGCCTAGCTAAGTTTTTAAAGGTTGGGATGCATGAACCCATCCCAATGTAAATTACTTATGTAGAAAATAGAATTTAAATTAAAAATTTGAAAGAGTCGTGCGAGATAATTTTACAACCATTGTAGATCTTTTAATCTCTCTTGCCCTAGGTACTTGGGATGTTTAAGAATACGATGTGCGTATAATTATTTAGCACCGCTTTATATTTACCTTTGATTTCGTATGGTGGGGGCATGAACCTCATATACGTAATGCTTAGGATCTATAAAGACTGGATTCATTCAAATTTATAATTTACAATTCTAGTATTCTACACGGTAAATTACTAGGGTTAGGGGATTGTATTCCAACCTACTTTCTCATTCATCTTAATTAGTTTGCTCATGCATGCATAGTTTATTTTTTTATTTTTTTCCTCTTCAACCATCATCATCTTTTTCACTTTTATTTTAGAAGTAATAAATCAGTTAGATTCTATCAAACATTCCCTGTGGATTCGATACCCAGACTCGCCACTATACTCCTTAAGAGTGTAGTTACAAGTTTAGGTTTTTTTGTATTGAGGTTGGAAGCCGATAACAACGACTAGCGTATTACACGGACGCTCGGTTTTTCCACTCGATCAAAATGGCGCTGTTGCCGGGGAGTGTTTGTTATAGATTATAATTGACTTACTACTTCGTAAAAAAAATAAAAATAAATATCTCATCTCATCTTTCATAAGTTGTTCATGCAAACTCCTCTGTTGTCTCCAACCTAATTTCACAAAAATCCCCTTGCTGAAGCTAACTCTGACAATTCTCATACTACCGAGGCTCCACACTTTTGAGTCAAACACTGAGTGTGAATTATGAATCGTTGGGTAGCACTATGTCTGTGCACGGTAGTGTTGGTATTGGTGCTGGAGAGGAAGAGAGACCATATCTTCCCATGAAAGACCTTTTATTTTCGGAGCGAACTGTTACCCCTGGTTGCATTTTACTCCCGTATAATGCCGGTCAGTTCCACTTTCGTAATGGGATGATTCAAATTCTTCCTACATTTCATGGTATGGATTCTGAAAATCCATATCTCCATATTCGAGAATTCGAAGATACATGTGAGACGTTTGGTGATCAAGCCTTCCCACAAGATGTTATCCGATTAAAGCTTTTCCCTTTTTCCTTAAAGGATAAAGCTAAGACTTGGCTATGGTCTCTACCCCCGAATTCTGTTCTGTCCTGGAGAGATATGCAGACTAAGTTTCTCTCCAAGTTCTTTCCACAACACAAAACCAATTCTGTAAAGGCTCAAATCCAAGCTTTTTGCCAAAATGACAATGAAGCCTTTGACAAGTTTTGGGAGAGATTTCAGGAGTTAGTTAGCGCTTGCCCACATCATGGGTTTTAGAAACATCATCTCATTTCGTTCTTTCATCAAGGTCTTACTTTAGCATCTAAACAACTTGTTCAAACCATGTGCGAAAGACCATTTTGGGAATTAGACTCGAGCGATGCTGAGGCTCATTTGAAATACGTAGCAGAGACTACGCAATCATGGGATGTTTCTGACCCCAATAGCCAAAACAGACATCAACAAGTGTCCAACACTCCTGCTGCTTCCGGTATTTATCAATTGGACAAGGACACTTTGTTAGACCGTCGGCTTGATCAGTTTGAAAAAAGGATAAGAGACATCCTTGAGGTTCGGTTTAGAGAAGATACTGGACATATCTCAGCTGAAAAAGAAGAGGTGTGTGCCATTTGTGCGGCGGGTCATTCTACCAAAGGATGTCCGGCAATACCCGCTTATAAGGCAATGTACACTGAACAAGTTGAGGCAATAGGGGGGTTTCGCGGAAATTATAATGTACCACCTCAAGGGGGGATGGCTCCTAATTAACATGTGACTTTACCACCACCACCCCCTCAATTTCAGCAAGTGGTTCCTCCTATGCATGTACCACCTCCTGGTCCTTATGTTACCCCACCGAGGCGATCCCTTGAGGACAACTTAAATCACCTCATCCAATCTCAAAAGGAGAACAGTGCTAAGTATGATCGAATGTTCAATGAAATACATACTAGCATATCAAGGTTACAAACTGCATCGAATGTCCAAGAGAAGGGCAAATTTCCTACTCAAAGCCAACGACCTCCCCGAGGAAAAACCAGTATTAGCACTACATCCCACGACCATCGAGAGCAATGTAGCGCTATTACCACTCTACGTAGTGGGAAAGTAGTTGATTTGTCACCTCCCCCACACAATGCATCCAAAGATAAAGAGGTTTCGCCCGGCACAAGAGAGGCCGAAGCCACTTTAATTGAGAGTGAGGAGGAGGAAAACACTAGTGGACCCAAGCCCATCACCCCCACCGCTGCCCCATACCCTCAACGGTTGGTCTCTCACTCCAAAACGACCTCCCGTGATGAAGTTCTGGAAGTCCTTAAGCAAGTAAAAATTAATTTACCTTTTCTCGAGACTATACAGAGAATTCCCGCGTATGCTAAGTTTATTAAGGACTTACTCACGGTGAAACGCAAGCTAAAGGTAAACCAGAACGTCTCTTTGGACCAAAATGTCAGCGCAGTCTTGTCGAGTGACTTTCCATTAAAATATAAAGATCCAGGTGCACCCACTATTTCATGTATCATGGGGAAGAACCAAATCGAGATAGTTCTAATAGATCTAGGGGAGAGTGTTAACATTATGACCTATTCCATCTATAGGCAACTAGAACTGGGGGCCCTTAAGCCCACAAATATGACACTCCAGCTCGCGGATCGTTCAGTGAATCTTCCTCGGGGAATTGTTGAGGATGTGATTGTCCAAATAGGCACTTTCTACTTCCCGGTGGATTTTTTCATTTGGGACGAAGAACCCTCCGTTCTCCCAAGTAATCATGTTCCCGTTATCCTTGGCCGCCCATTTTTAGCTACAGCTAATGCTCTTATCAATACCCGAAGTGGGCGTATGCAATTAACTTTCGGGAACATGACCCTCGAAACAAATATCTTTAATAATTCCAAGAAAGAGGCTGATGAAGGGGAACCGCGAGGATTGGATTTTTGGGGGAAGCACACGAGCAAGAAAGAACTTACAAGGAAGAGCCATTAGGGGAAGGTTGTGTTGCGCACAGTGAGAGGAGTGGTTGCAACATCGAGAGCAAGGTAGGGGATGTATGTTTAGTTAATGCATTCGAGAGCATGAGTGAGCCCATGAACAAGAGTGAAAGCGGAGATTTAGAGTGTGTCGGGAGAGGCTCGTCGAAATACTTAGAGGAAAGAGAATGACAGGACACTATCGATACATTTCTCCTCGATTACCACCCACCCACACCACCCTATCATTCGGTGAGTGAGCATGCAAGGCATGTTGAGGGCACCAAGCAAGAGAGAGAGCTAGAGGAGTTGAGCCTAGCAGAGTTTGAGAGGGAGTTTGGATAAGTGGATGCAAGCCTCAATGATGAAGTCCAATCTTTCTGGGCCTCATTTCGTCATTTAGACGAAAGCGAGTGTGAAAATAGAATTGATGAATTTCTCCTTCCCAAACCTCCACCCAAACCATTTGAGTCTTCGGAGGTACTTGAAGATAAGACTCATATCTCGTCCGACTTAGAGACCAACCCACGTGCTACGCAACAAGAGGATCCTTTTCCGGTTTATCATAATGCATCTCCCGATCTTTCCTTTATCTATGGGCATGGGCCCAATTTGTTCCGGCTATTCACGTATGATGGCAAGATGGGAGAGACGAGGAGCGCATCGTACCCAAAGAAAGGGGTCGGGTGATTTGTGGAGAGAGATGAGAGGTCGTCGCACCCTCGACGCGTATGGGGTGATTTTTGTTGTATTTTTGAGTCATGAATAGGTGGTATATAGTGTCTTGTTGCATTTAGAGTAATTAGTTAAAGTTTTTGTTATTCTTTTTTGTTATGCTTGGTTCTAACATGTTTTGTATATTCAATGGACTCTCACTCATCGGGATCGCTCCATTTGGGTAATATCTTTCTTTTCCTCTCTTTATGTTGTGTTCTTGATTCGCATTGAGGACAATGCAACATTTAAGTTAGGGGGTGTGGGATATTTTTCCCATTTATTGTTTAGATTCATTGCTTCGATCACATGTTCTTTCCAAGTGTGTTTAAAAATATATCTATATTTGAAATTTTTTGAAAAAAGCCAAAAATATTTTTCTTCAAAATAAATAAAAATTGGAATTTAAAATTTTCAAAAATATCACCTTTATTCTATTTAAAGTCTCAAATTGTTAACAATCAAAATGCACTAAGCCAAAATTGAACGAAGATGGAAATTGAAAGAAAATTGACGACTTTACGAATAAGTGTGGAGATTAGTTCAAACCCGGTGAGATTTTGAGCCTTTCAATTTTTCATGAGTTTTTAAACCAATCTGAGTTTATGATTAACTCGAAGTTCTTTTCAGCGTTTTAATAAGTCGTTGATGATCTCAATCCTTTGTTTTGATCGGTTATGAGAAATGTGTGAAATGTTGTCTCAAAATTCGTGCTAAATATATCTCTAAACTTAATTAATCTCGAGATGCATATGGTAATGTGATTAGCAATTTGGACAATGAAGTAGGCCCTTGTTTGTTACCCAAAAATATTAGCCATAAAAAGTTGTGAAAAACAAAATTATCCCTTTGCAACCCACTTTGAGCCTAATAAAATATTTTCCTTTCGTTTGATAACCCGAAAAACCCAAATAACACGGAATTGCGAAAATGAAATATTCATTAAGTCCGAAAAGTGCAACAAAAAGGGGCAAGAAAAAAAAAGAAAAAGAAAAAAGAAAAAAGAAAAAAGAAAAAAGAAAAAAGAAAAAAGAAAAAAGAAAAAAGAAAAAATGAAAAAAGAAAAAAGAAAAAAGAAAGAGAAAAATGAGCAAATCCCCGAAAAAGCACTAATGGACATCATAAGGACATTTTCCAATTCCAACATTCCCGTCCATTCCCAATTTTACCCTTTACACTTTTAACCCGAAAAGTCCTAACCGAGTCCAAATTGCGAAATTGGTTACCGCGTGGAGAGCTAAGACATGAAAAGATAAAATGGGAGATTAAATGGTGTGAAATACAGGTGATGTTCCCATTTCCTAATAACCGTATTCCGATGATGAGATCTTTTCACCATATATTTCCTTCTTTTCAATTTTGTATGCGTGAATTTGTGTCCATTATATTTACTCTTTATATCATGCATACCGAGAGAAAACAGCCACAATCCGAGTGATTCGTTTGTGAGTGCATCCGTAAGAATTTGAATCAAAACGAATTTTCAAAAATTAACGTAATGCTCAATCGGTGGAAATTTGAGGTTTAATTTTTGGCTTTGCACACACACTATGGTTTGAGACATTTGAATATGAATTTATGGTGATTATTTTTCGAAAAGTTTAAATTGAACAATTTTTAAGTATTTTGATATTTATTTTAGTCAATAAAGAATTTTGTGGGTGTATTCACTGCAAACCCTCACGAGACAAAACTCGTCCTACTAGGGTAACCTAGCGGTTTAAAGGCTTGTTGCATACGCTAAATTCAATCGGTTGCCCGCAAAAAAGGTATTCTATCCCAATAAAATAATTTTCAAGAGTTGAACTTTAAACTAATTCATTTACATTGCTCGGGACGCGCAAAGTTCTAAGTTAGGGGGTGTGATTAGGCACATATTCTTCACATTTATCCCCTTAATTTCGGTATTTTTATGATCCCGTGAAGTGTAAATAGCTTGGATTTGTCTCGTATTTATACTACTAACCTCTTTTGGCAAGTATTTCGTGTTTTGTGTATTTCTCATGTGTTTTACAGGTATTTCATGCAAATTAGTGCGAAGGAGAACTCAAAACAATGAAAGAAATCAAGAAATGGAGAGTTGAAGGGCATTTTCGTAATTTTTCAGCCTTATTCCTGAGGTGGGGCCAACTGAAAAGTTGAATATCTCTAAATTACAAGAACATTGGAAAAAACTTCACCCCAATCCGAGCTACGGTGAAGAAGTTATGCCCATTTAAAGTTGGAGACAGAAAGTTAAAAGTTGAAATTAATTATGGAAGCTGAAGAGACAACTCTTGAAATTTCTTGTTTAATTCATTTTTATTAGTTTTAAAATGTGGAGATGCATGGGAAGAGTCACATTTAGGTATATTAAAAGGGTAAAACGTGGAGAGGCATGGGAAAAGTCATTTTTGATATCTATAAAAGGCCAAGCCCTACATCCTTCCAGGGGAGTCGAATTCTAGAGAGTAGAATAGAATTTTAGAGAGAGAATCAGATTTTAGAGAGTTTGTAGTAGAAAAATTTCTTATTTTTAGAAAATCCATAGTTTGTAAGAACAAGAAGTATTTCTGGATTCAATCATCTCTCTTCCTTAGTGCAGATTTCAAGTATCAATTTCCCTTTCTCTTATTTTATCTCAATTATATTTTCAATTCAATTATCACTTGTTTTGTAATTTTTATTTTTACAATAGTTCTTAGATCCACAATTACATGCATTGTTATGAATTTATTTTCATTTAATAAAATCATGCCTAGCTAAGTTTTTAAAGGTTGGGATGCATGAACCCATCCCAATGTAAATTACTTATGTAGAAAATAGAATTTAAATTAAAAATTTGAAAGAGTCGTGCGAGATAATTTTACAACCATTGTAGATCTTTTAATCTCTCTTGCCCTAGGTACTTGGGATGTTTAAGAATACGATGTGCGTATAATTATTTAGCACCGCTTTATATTTACCTTTGATTTCGTATGGTGGGGGCATGAACCTCATATACGTAATGCTTAGGATCTATAAAGACTGGATTCATTCAAATTTATAATTTACAATTCTAGTGTTCTACACGATCAATTACTAGGGTTAGGGGATTGTATTCCAACCTACTTTCTCATTCATCTTAATTAGTTTGCTCATGCATGCATAGTTAATTTTTTTATTTTTTCCCTCTTCAACCATCATCATCTTTTTCACTTTTATTTTAGAAGTAATAAATCAGTTAGATTCTATCAAACATTCCCTGTGGATTCGATACCCAGACTCGCCACTATACTCCTTAAGAGTGTAGTTACAAGTTTAGATTTTTTTATATTGAGGTTGGAAGCCGATAACAACGACTAGCGTATTACATGGATGCTCGATTTTTTCACTCGATCAGGCATATTCAGTTTTAGATGGGATTGTTTTAATTATTTCATTGTCCTTCGATTTGGGATATTTTATATGGATTGATTAATCTAGCCTGTTTATTCCACTTGGATGGTTTGGTATTTAATATTATTATATGTGTTCATGAGAATGGTTTCGTATATTAAATCCTAACAATAGAGCTTAATCTATAGAATTAAATGTTTTGACACTTAGCTTAATTATTTATTAGGTGATTAGTAAAGAAATATTATTTTCGACAGTGATGCTGAGAATGAACCAACCCGACACTTTGATTTAATTTAATAAACGACTGATCACCCGATATTTAATTAGGCGAGGTATCGCATCGGCCAAGTCCTATTGGGACTTTTTCAGAGCTTCAGATATCTCCTAGTTCTTCCTGAACTGGTCAAAATGACCATCCAAAAGAGTGGTGAAATCTGTAATAAACTACAAAATATAAAGAGTTAGTATAGGAGCAAAACAGTTCACACTAACATAATGGACAAAGAAAAGAACACTTATCAGAGCTAGAGCTTGAGCAGATTTCAAGGACATCAGCCAAAACCCATCTTTAATTAGTGCCCGTGATCGAAGATGAGCCTCGCCCCTTTCAGTAGTTCAAGAGGAAGGGTAGGATTGAGGGCCGCAATGTCGCCTTAAGGAGTAACAGAGAGGGAAGACAAAGATTTCACAAGGGCCTCAATGGCCTTCTTCTTCTTCTTTTTCTTCTCTTCCTTTCTCCCCATCTTGTCCTCCCTTTTCCTCTTCTCTCCCTCTTTATCCTTGGCTCCCAAGTTGGAGCCACCGGTTTTGGGGGAACTCCCCTCTAACTTCTTCAAGGCTAGGACCCTGGTAGAGAGCAAGACTTGGTCGTCATCATCTTCGTTGCCCAGCAGCAGTCTTCTCCTTAAAGGAGCCATTTTTTATTTTTCTTCCTTTTTTCCTCTTCTCCTTGGGAGTAATAATCTACGTTCACTAGCCCAGACGATCCAGAAGTCTCCTTGTCTAAAAGAGAGATCTCAAGGATGTCATTTACCGGTTGAGCGATAAAACTGGAGTTGGTGTTGGTGTATTCAAGGAGATAGGCAACCGACTGGGGATGTTCACCGTCGGGCAGTCTATCCTTGATCTTCCAGACCTTCATAAGGTCAACAACCTTTATATGGTGGAGAGTAGGCTCCTTGTTCTTATCTCGAGCTGCACAAATATAAATCATGTATACATTAGTAAATAGAGAAAGTGGCAAAAACAAAAAATCAATAATTTATAGAAAAGAGCAATTAACAAGCTATGTGGTCCTCCCCCCAATCAGGGAAAAAAAAGGCCACTGCGCTTCTCACCCTCGGGAAGGGGAGGATATTTCTAGTTTTTGGTGATAAATCCCATATCCTAATATCTTTTATTAGAATTAGGCAAGTTCGCGATCAAGATTTTGTTAGCCTTTTGCGCTTTCAACTAGAGAAGTCCATCAGAAGTATAAGACTAGACGTAGCAAAATCTTATCTCATGGACATAAGTAATTTGGGAAAAAGGTAAACTCCCTTAGACCACAGCCAGGGTGTGTATCAAGTGCCCCTCATCCATGTATTTGACATTTTTGGCCATGGGGGAACAGTCGATCTCTACCCAGTCCGATATAGAGTACCTTTTCTAAACTTTTCTACAGTTCTACCATTGAGAGTGGACATTAAAGAAACAAATTCAAACAACAAGTAGGGCAAGAATAAGGAACTTACACGAAGAAAATAATGCGAAGGAACTCTGAAAATATGCAGAATTAGTAGGAAAGGTCTGAGTAAAGATCATAAAGAAGAAAGGTTGGAATGCTAGAGTGGCGATTGCTTAAAGCTGAACTATGTTTAAAACTTGTGTGAAATGATAGGAAACAGTTCCCAAAGAAGATTTTGGCACTTCAAATGACTGCTCGGACCAATTCACCCCCATCGTTTCAAGGTTATTACAAGTCTTCCATTCCAGTCACTTATAAATCCACTCGGACAAGTGTACCCTCAATAGTTCTCAAGTTTTATAGATGTTCCATGCTAGTTTTCAATAGGTCAATTCATGGACTCAAAATATATTGGCACAACATTTCAGCCCAAAGATTTTAGGGGCAATTATGGGGAGTGAATTTATTCACTAGGCCCACTATGTTAGCCGACCAGCCCAATCCGTAGCAAGGACTGCCCGACCCAATTCGAATATCTTATTTTCTTTGACGTGTATTTAACATGCGCTTAAATATATGTTGATACACTCAAATCATTTACCAAAAATCTCAGAGAGATATTCAGGGACACCTTACGAGCTATCTACATGCTAGAGGAATTACTTGCATAATTATACCACTAGTGTGATGACTATAAATGTAAACTGGGACCCTGGGGTAAAGGGGATGTAATTTCGCTTACTTGAGAGAGACTAATAAACAATAGTAACCTCTCCATGGACGTAGGCACATTACCGAACCACGTACATCTTGTGTTGTGTGTGATCATTTTTATTTTCTACATTCGTATACTTTATGTGATTGTTTATTATGATAATTTTTTACTCACAATAACCTTTTCATGTTCTAATATAACTTCTTTTTATTGGTTAATTTGTTGTATACTTTCATTAGTGAGTTATATTGATTATTTTAATCATGTGTTGCAACTAGTTTATATGTTAGGATAATATTTTCACCATTGATGGGTATTTAGTTTTAAAATCTAAGTTTTGGGTTGAAACACTTTTAAGTGAAACCATATGTATTAATATTGGAATGTTATGAGTTTAACTTCCTTTATTAAGCAATGGTAGTCTTTATAGTGATATTACAACGCTATTGCATTTTTTTACCATATTCGATTGAATATTTTATCTCTCAGTTTTAAGTTTGTTCTCTTTATAAGTTATTTTAACAATTAATGGAATAATTCAGTTCATTGTAATTCGAACCAATTTCCTTGATGCATTTTGTATACCTATGGTGTAGAAATGAGCATAATCCATTGTTTGTCAGTTAATTTAGTTTAATTATTGCGTAGAGTAAATTATATTATCACCATATCATCTTTTAATCTCTCCCTTTTTTAAGAACTAAATCAATTTAATCCCAAATATTGTTCCATGTGAATTTGCTCCTTACTTGTCTATACACTTCCATATATAGTGTGTCAAGTTATGGTATTTGTTTTGTATAAAGCATAAACACCCAACAACATATTTTACATACAAAATTTGCACTTCGTAAACCCTTATACGTATATGATTCATCTCGAATATTGCGCATTAGTAACCCATATACTTGTGCATATTAGCCCCTTTTTGAGCATTGATTTCTATATTTATGATCGTTAACCACACAACCTCTTATATATATATATATATATATATACACTTTGTGAGGTATAATTCAGCTTTTGAAGGAGTTAAGGTGGTAATTATAATGTTTGGTTGTCTTGCGAAATGGTATCATCACAAAATGCAATCTCAAGGGCAATTTGGTCTTTTTAAACTCTATATTTTGGATGGTATAAAAGTACCAACATTTAGATCATCAAATTATCCTTGAATGGCCACTAACAGTGCGCTATTTCGATCCTGAATGAAGAAGGTATGGTAGCTCCGGAAAATTTATAAAATTTTCTTCAACTTGAATGGTTAATTGGTCTTTCCATACTACTTAATTTGGAGGGTCTCAAAGATCTAGTATTTAGATTATGGAATTATCTTCGTGTAGCATCTAATTGTGCATTAGTCTGAGTTCGTATGAGGAAGTTATGTATTTTTCTGTACTGATGCGCGAGAATGGACTTGAATTGGACCAATGCAGTAGCTTTGAAAATTCCCATGTCTATCTCCGGCCGAGCATGGATGGCTCAGATTAGTTACTATTCATGCACGCATTTTGGCTTTTTTTTAGGGATTTTGGCTTTAGTATAAATGGAAAATCATCATTCTTTAATAAATATTCATTTTCAGGTTAATGTGAGATATTTTAGGTTAGATTTAGTTGATGTTGGGGAGCTTATCTCCTTTCTGTCTCTAAGGGTTTGGTGGTAGGTCCCTATTCATCATTTTCTTCATTGAATTATAATTTTTTAAGTTGATTTCTTGCTTTGTATCCTATCCATGTTCTAATGTAACTTCTTTTTGTTGGTTAATTTGTTGTTTACTTTTATTAATTAGTTGTATTAATAGTTTTAATCATCTCTTATAACTAATTTATAAGCTGGGGTGATATTTCCACTATTGATGGGTATTGTGCTTTAAAATCTATGTTTTGGATTGAAACAATTTTGATTGAAACATTGTATATCAATGTTGGAGTATTATGTGTTTAACTTCCTTTTTCAAGCAATGGTAATGTTTACAGCGATATTACGGCATTAATTCATTTGCAACCATATTCAATTGAAAGTTTTATCTCTCATTTTTTATTTTGGTCTCATCATGACTTATTCTTATAATTAATTGAATATGATCGGTTAATTACGCTTCAAACCCATTTCCTTAATGTTTTTTGTATACCCATGGTGGAGAAATGATCATAATCCATTTTGTAAACTAATTTAGTTTACTTATTGCCTAGTGTTAATTATATTCTCACCATATTGTTTTTATTGCCTCCTTTTTAAGTACTAAATTAATTTAATTCCAAATATTGTTCCTTAGGGATCAATCCCTAGTTGCCACTAACCATCCATATAGAGTGTGCCAAGTTATGGTATTTATTTTGTATACGATGTAAGCACCAAACGACATGTTTTAAATATTCATTTTGCACTTCATAAACCCTTATACGTAAATGATTCATCTCGAATATTGCATATTAGTACCCCTTATACTTATGCATTTTAGCCCCCCTTTGTGCATATTAATGCTTATATTTATGTTCGTTAACTAGACAACCTCTTATATATATATATATATATATATATATATATATATATATATATATATATATATATATATATATATATATGCTTTATGAGGTATTATTGGGCTTTTGTAGATGTTAAAGTGCTAAATGTGAAGTTTAGTTATGTTTCAGGAAAGTTTCGTCGCAAGATGCAATCTTAAGGAAAATTTGGTCTTTTTGAAGTCTATATTTTATATGTTATAAGAGTACCAACATGTATATCATCAAATTATCTCTACATGAATGCTAACCGTGCATTATTTGGATCCTAACTGAGGAAGTTATGGTCATTTCCAGAACATTTCAAAATTTTCTTTAACTTCAAGGGTAATTTAGTTTTTTCATACTATATAATTTGAAAGGTTTCAAAAGTCAATCATGTAGATCATTGATTTATTATCGCGTAGCTTCTGAGCATGCATTATTTCGAGTCTGTGTGAGGAAGTTATGGCTTTTTTCATATATATGCGCAAGAATGGAGTTTAATTGGACTAAGGTAGCAACTTTGAAAATTCTTAGGTTCGACTCGGGTCGGTTACCTTTCAGGCACATATTTTGGCTATTTTTGAGTATTTTTGGCTTTAGTATAAAGTGGGAATCATCCTTCTTTGTTAGATTTTCATCTTTTAGGTTAATGTGAGATATTTTGGGTTAGCTTTAGTTAGTGTTTGGGAGTTTATATCCTTTCTCTCTACAAGGGTTTGGATGAATGTCACGATTCATCATCTTCTTCATTTTTTTGTAGTTTTTTAAATTAATTTATTTCCTTGTAACCTATCCATGTTCTAATGTAACTTCTTTTTGTTCGTTAATTTGTTGTTTACTTTCATTAATTAGTTGTGTTAATTGTTTTAATCATGTGTTGCAACTAATTTTAAGTTGGGATTATATTTCCACCATTGAAGGGTATTAAGATCTAAAATCTAGGTTTTGGATTGAAACTTTAATTGAAATGTTATAGATTAATGTTAGAATATTATGCGCTTAACTTCTTTTGTCAATCAAAGGTAGTGTTTATAGCGTTCTTCCGACGTTAATGCATTTGTGACCATATTCAATTGAAAGTTTTATCTTTTATTTTTGAATTTGGTCTCTTCATGAGTTATGTTTATAGTTAATTGAATATGATCAGTTAATTGTGATTCGAAGAAATTTCCTTAATGCGTCTTGTATACCATGGTGGAGAAATGATCATAATTCATTTTGTGTCAATTAATTTAGTTTACTTATATTCTAGTGTTAATTATACTTTCACAATATTATCTTTATTTCCCCCTTTTTAAGTACTAAATCAATTTAATCCTAAATATTGTTCACTGTGGATTCGATCCCTACTTGCCTTTACACTCCCATATATTGTGTACCAAGTTATGATGTTAGTTTTGTATATGGCATAAACAACAAACAACATGTTTTAAATACGAAGTTTGTGCTTCATAAACCCTTATACGTAAATAATTTGTCTCAAATATTGCATATTAACACCCCTTATACTTGTGCATTTTAGCTCCCACTTTGTGCATTAATTACTATATTTATGCTCGTTAACCAGATAACCTCTTATATATATATTCTTTGTGAGGTATAATTGAGCTTTTATAGGTGTTAAGGTGCTAAGCGTGAAGTTTCGTTGCGTTTCGAAAAAAAATCATCACTAAATGCAATTTTATCTTTTCAAGCCCTATATTTTAGATGGTTTAAAGCACCAACATGTAGATCATCTAATTATTTTTGCAAGCTGCCAATCATGCATTATTGTGATCCTGAATGAGGAAGTTATGGTCATTTTCAGAACATTTTAAAATTTTCTTCAATTGCAAGGGTAATTGTCTTTTCATATTACACAATTTGTAGATTTAAAAAGTTCATCATGTAGACCATTGAATTACCTTCGCATAGATTCTGACCGTACGTTATCCGAAGTCCGTATGAGGAAGTTACGGCTTTTTCCAAACCAATGCGTGAAAATGGTCTCATATTGGACCAAGGTAGCAATTTTGAAAATTCCCAG
This sequence comes from Sambucus nigra, assembly GCA_949130495.1. Taxonomy (NCBI): domain Eukaryota; kingdom Viridiplantae; phylum Streptophyta; class Magnoliopsida; order Dipsacales; family Adoxaceae; genus Sambucus; species Sambucus nigra. The sequence goes on along the minus strand of OX422214.1, from coordinate 189,539,519 downwards.
GTTTAACTCAGGACAAATATTATTCATGCACAAATTTTGTCTATTTTTGAATGTTTTTGGCTTTAGTATAAAAGGGGGATCATTCTTCTTTAATAGATATTCATTTTTTAGGTTAATGTGAGATATTTTAGGTTAGTTTTAGTTGGTGTTTGGGAGCTTATCTTTTTTCTCTCTCCAAGGGTTTGGTTGTATGTCACTATTCATCATCTTCTTCATTGCTTTATAGTTTTTTAAGTTGATTGATTGCTTTGTAACCTAGCCATGTTCTAATGTAACTTCTTTTGTTGGTTAATTTGTTGTTTACTTTCACTAATTAGTAGTATTAATTATTTTAATCATGTGTTGAACTAGTTTATAGGTTGTGTTTATATTTCCACCATAGATGGGTATTGAGTTTTAAAATCTAGGTTTTGGGTTAAAACACTTTTAATTGAAATTTTGTGTATTAATGTTGGAATATTATGCATTTAACTTCCTTCGTCAAGCAATGGTATTGTTTATAGAGATATTGCGGCATTAATGCATTTGTGAGCATATTCAATTAAAAGTTTTATCTCTCTTTTTTTAGTTTCACTTCTTCATGAGTTATGTTTTTACCTAATTGAATATGATTAGCTAATTTTTATTCGAACCAATTTCCTTAATGTGTTTTGTATACCTATGGTGGAGAAATGATCATAATTCATTTTTTTCAATTAATTTAATTTACTTATTTCCTATTGTTAATTATATTCTCACCATATCATATTTTATTTCCCACCTTTTTAAGTAATAAATTAATTTAATCCTAAATATTGTTCCCTATGGATTCGATTCCTACTTGCCTCTACACTGTCGTATATAGTGTGTTAAGTTGTTCTATTTGATTTGTATATGGCGTAAACACCCAACGACATGTTTTAAATGAGAACTTTGCGCTTCATCAGTATTTCAACTTATGACTCTACTTTAAACCACTTAGTGAAATGATCCATAACGCTGACTAGATATATGTATATACTCCTTATCTTCGGTAGTGGGCCGGTCTGATCAATTCCCCACATGGAAAATGGCCATGGGGATGTGATTGGATCCAATGTTACACCCGATCTCTTGTGGATCACGACATACCTCTGGAACTTATCACGTTTCTTTGCATAGTTAGCACAATATTCTTTCATTTTTTACCAATAGTATCCTTGCGTGGCGACTCTCTTCACCAATGACCTTCTTTCCAAGTGGGCTCCACATGAGGCTTCATAGACTTCTTTAACCACATCATGAGCCAGATCATGAACTTAGAAAGGATGAACACATCTAACTTGTGAAAATAATTTTCCTCCTTTAAGTGCGCATCTTGCTACTTTATAACGGAGTCTCCTTGCCTCCTTTAAATGTCCTCGTACTGCGTCGATTTCCAAGTACGTACAAATGGGATCCATCCAATATGGGACCAAATTTAACTCCATTATCATCACACATTGTTCTTTGATGTTGTGCTGGAACAAGATTTTAATTGGTACTATTCTTCGAAGCACAGTTCGAGTAGCCAATAATATACGGGCAAGTGCATCTTCTTGGGCATTCTCATCTCTTGATATTCTAACCATTTGTATGGCCAAAAATCTTGTCACCAGTTTTTTTTACCTTCTCCATGGACTCCTCTCTGGCTTCATAAATGCCCAAGAAATTGTTGATTACCAACTGAGGGTCATTGTATGCCGACAACTGCTCTACCCCAGTGATAACGCTAAACCCAAACATGCGATTAGGGATTCATACCTGGCCTAATAATTCGAGGCCTCAAAGTTAAACTTGAGGGCATACTCAATCTCTACCCTGTCAGATCTGTTGATGATTACTCCTACTCTATTGTCGTTGGCACATGATGAACCGTCTACAAAAAGTTGCCACACGGAGGTTCATTTTCAAAATCAAATTCGATTAAACATCCATCTTTAATCAACTTTCTCATCTGTTCCAAATCCCTGGTCCTTTCTTCCTGTCGAACCAATGACTCTGGTCGAATGTTTATGTTACTAAGCTTTTTTTTAGAAGTCTGTTCGATTGGATGAATAGTTGAGCTCTATTTCATAGAATTTTGCTCGATTGACTTTATTACCAAGCCCTCTTTCGTAGAAGTCTGCTCTATTGTCTTTCATGTTGAGCTCTCTTTCGCAGAAGTCTGCTCCGCTATCTTTAGTGTTGAGCTCTCTTCCATATAAGTCTGCTCGATAGGTTTTCTCTTTGTAAGTGAAAACTGCGATAAAGTCATCCACTGGTTGGCTTTTGATTACCATTTTGGGTTCTTATCGTATGTCATACTCTCCTATTTCTATAGCCCAATCCACGAGTCTGCCTAAATTATTAGGCTTATGAAAATTTTGTCATAGAGAAAGGTCTGTATAGATGACAATTGTATGTGTTTAAAAATACGGCTTTATTTTGCGAGAAGCTTCAATAAAAGCTAATGCCAACTTCCCCAACCTTGGATATTGGATTTCAGCTCCATGATACGCCTTGTTAGTATAGTTTATGGGCTTTCAAGCTCCGACTTCTAATCAAACCAATGTCGAACTGACTTGTAATTCTGATATTGTCAATTATAAATAGAGCTTCTCACCTAAGACTGGCCTTGGCAGTAAAGTCGTAGATTCCAAGTATTTCTCCAATTTTAGGAAGGATGCTTGACGCTAATTATTCCACTAAAAGGTCTTTATAATCACCTTAAAGAATGAAAGATACTTATCACTGGATCTTAAAACGAAATAGTTCAGCGTTGCTACTCGTCCTGTCAACCTTTGAATCTTCTTTTTGTTCCTATGAGACTTCATCTTAATCATTCTTGGATCTTGTTCGAATTAACCTCTATACCTCTCTAGTTGACTGTAAATCCCAGGAACTTACCTTCTTTAACTTTAAAAACACACTTTGCCGAGTATAACTTCATTTGGTACTTTTCTAATTGGTCAAAAGTTTACCCAAGGTCACTGATGTGATCGACAAGTTTCTTCTCTTGGTCAACATGTCTTTAATATAGAATTCCATTATTTTGTCGATCTGTCCTTCAATTTTTTTTCACTAACCTCTAATATGTTGCTCCATCATTTTTTAAGCCCAAAATACATAATGTTATAGCAAAAAGTACCTAAGAAGGTGATAAATGAGGTTTTTACCTATCTTCTGGCTTAATCTTTATTTGGTTGTAACCTAAGTCGGCGTCCATAAAATTGAGAAGCTCATGCCCAGTAGTGGCATCGACCAGTTGATCACTGCTAGGTAGAGGATAATGGTCATTGGGGAAGGAGATGTTAAGATATGTGAAGTCAACGCACATACGCCAATTGTCATTCTTATTTTTTTACCATTATCACATTTAAAAGCCACTTTAGATACTTGACGTCTTCAATGAAATTTACCTTTTATAATTTGTCACCCTCTTCCTGGATAGGCATTTTCTTATCCTAACTGAACATTTTATGCTTTTATTTGATAGACTTCATGTCCTTCACTATATTAAGCTTGTGGCAAAGGAATTCTGGATCTATCGTAAGCATATTTTCATGTCTCCACACAAACACGCTCTTTTGCTGCTTCAGAAAATCAACTAGATCTTTCTTAAAAGTAAGATCTAGTGATGAGCCAAGATGAGTCGTCCTCTTTGGGTGCTCATTATCCAGAATCACTGATTCAACGTGCTCCACAACTTTGCATGTGACCAACCTTTCTTCATCTCAATGGTCTAAATTTTCGATCTAATAAGTAGTGGTTATCTTCTTCTGCCCTTCGTTCCTTGCAAAAGTACAGTAGCATTCTCGCGCTTCAATTTGGTTACACTTGACCATATTAAGTCCATAATGTGTATGGAATTTTAGGCATTGATGGATAGTGGAAGGCATGACTTTAAATTTCTTCAGATCGACCCTGTCGAAGATAATATTATAATCCAAGTGAATGTTCTTATCCATGATAAAGAAATGTATTTTCTTTATTTGGTAGGTTGGCCATATGCCAACCACGACCTAGTGCTAAATTTCTCCTAAGGGGAATACCTTCTCCCCTGAGAAACCGATAAGAGGCTTGTGATAAGCCTCTAACTTTTTATATCTCAATCTCAACTTCTTGAAGAAAATTTATCATTGAACATCAATCAAACTTCCATAGTCGACCACAATCCTTGCTACCCTGCTTTTATGCACCATCATTGTGACGACCAGAGGATCATCTATCGTGTAGATAAAGTACTCTTGACAAGTAATTTTTTGAAAGTCCAACAATGAGATGATCTTTGTTTACCTTCCTAGGATGAATATCTACAACTTCGTCCAGATTGATCTGCCTGATATGAGCACAAGCCTTTTCCTCATTAAGGTACGCTTTCCTCTCAGTTGGGTCATCTCCACCACCAGTGTCACCTCCCGTTATAAAGTGACACCCAAAATAGATCATGGTAGCGTCGTGCACAGGCTCATTGGGAAGATTTGGATGATCCTACGAATCTTAATCCCAGCCCATTTTCTTCTCCTCCGCCTTTTTACAAAGGGAGTTTGATTGTCTCCTGGTTTTCTGCTTGTCTTGCCCATTTAATCGACCACTTTTATTAACATACTTTGTCAGTTTCCTCGTTCGATGTGATTTTTAATTTCGTTCTTCAAGGCCACCCAATTATTAGTGATGTGTTCATGATCCTTATGGAATTCATAGTATTTACTCTTGTCGCTCAAATTTGGTGGAGCTTTCAATTTTCTTAACCATTTCAAATCGTTTCTTCCTCGAATCTCATCGAGGGTGTGGTGAACACTAACGGTAAGCGAAATATACTCAGCATACTTCTTCAGCTTGTCACTCTTCTTATTATGCTTGGACTCTTTATTATTTTTTGAGTCTTACTAGTGTCGGCCTTAGCATGGATCAACTCCTTTACTGCTAGTGCCTCTTCAGTATTCATGATTTTATCGGCCTTGGCCAAAATCTCTGACATCGTGCTCGATGGATCATTTGCCAGCACACAATGAAACTTCTTAGATAATAAATTGCTCATGTTCGCTGTTATTGCTATCTTCTCATCATAGTCAATTACCTCAAGATTCTCGGTATTAAAGCGTGTGATAAACTCCCTAGTCATCTCATGCATTTTCTAATGGATGCTTCACAAGTGATCCACTCTCTTTCTTACCTTTATACTAAAGTAGAAATTACTGACGAAGAGATTGACCAACTGTTGGAATTTGAGAGTTTCCTTCTTGGTAAGCTGTTGTACCAAAATTGAGTCGATCCGGTGATGGCACTGGAGAATTCTCTATAACTCATATAATCAGGGATGGAATAAATATTGGTAGTAGCCTGTACTAATCCACATACAACATAAGATTAGACTTACCATCGTATTTGGGGATGATGACATGCGTTTTGACTTTTCGAGCATTGGATAACCCACAATTGAGGCTATAAATAGTGGTCCCTGAACAAAACCCCTCTGTAAAGGGTTCCTCATATTTATAATCTCCCCCAGACGATCCTCTAGGCATTGGATAGACCCCTTTCAGGGTTATTCCTCTTTTTCGACCTTAATTGACATTGTTTTGCTACTAGACCTCAACTTTCAATTCAACTCTCTTTCTGATAAGTCTAACTGACTTTAACTAACCCTTGCGTTCTTGGTCGTGAACTGTTTGAGCATTCAATTTTTGTGGTCTCAGTTCTTATCGATTCTTTTCTATACTCGCTAGGCTCCCTCAAATCTCTGTATTGGTGGGTCCTCCCAGCTCTTGGGCCTAATCGATCAAATGCAGATCCTCTGTCGATTCTCTAAAAAATACTTGGGCATTCTAGGGAGTAATTATGTTCATCCTCATATCGACCTGATCTGATGGTGGATGTTTCCCTTAGGCGATAGGATATGTTATCGCACTTTGATCTAGAATATTTGGACTTTCTACCTTCCCCTTTCGAACTCAAATCCATCCGTCTAGGATTTTCCACAGCTCTCTCGTGGTGTGTCTTCCTCCTATCCCTATACGGGGCTGAAGGAGGCATCTCTCGCCTTCTATCGGAGCTTTCACACCCTGTTTGGGTAACCGTGTTCCCATGGGCCTATTCTTCCCTTCCATATTTCTCTACTCAGTTGCCTGGCGCTCTACTGCATAGCCTCTTAGCCTCTGTCCAAACACTACAATATTCTCTACAAATACCCCATACCTACAAGTGTAGAAGGCGGAATTCCCTCAACGTCTCTACTACATTTTTGGTTTTCATCCATCTTCATAAAATTTCCAGGAAAATAGAGTACTATAATATAGAAAACAAAGTATAACAACTGCGAAAACAAAAGTCACAAAAAAAGAAAATTTAAAGAAGGAAAAACTAATTCCGATGGTAGATTCAAGGAATCAAAGGGAATTGAAAGAAAATTTGTAGATTAATGGACTCTAAACGAACAAAACGCATATAAATCGGATTGTGATTCATTGTTTGCTCAGAGTAGGGTATCCTCGAGTTTCAGAAATAAACAATGATGGGAATCAACAAATGGTTTACGGATTTCCCACAAAGGGCGCTAATTTGTTGACATATAAAATTGGTATATAGATTTGGTCTTAGTAAATATACACTAACTATAAACAATAACATATAAAGAGATATCATCATAAAAATACTAATCTAAAGCAAACAATAGAGATAGGTGAGAGAAAGAGAACAAAATTAGATTTATGTGGTTCGTCCCAAAGAGGTGCCTGCGTTCACAGGTGCTAGTGTGGATTGTATAGATTTAATGGGAAAAAACCATAGATTAGGACTATATACAACATTTCAAATTCACTCTAGATTTGGACAATATAACGGTATGAGAAAATATCCTGATCCCCCAAAAATGAGGGTGTGTGTGTGTTATTTATAGGTTGTTAGAAGAGAGAGAATAGTTAGTGACATGTGTCACATCTTTATAGATTAGGGAGATACACATTTTATATTTTTTTGTTTGTCTAGACCCAGGTTCCGCACACCTTTGGCATGGGATTAATCCTGTTCGAGCGGGGTATGACCACAAGGGCGACAAAGCTCTCCCTTCCAAATTTTAACACAGTTGCATTCTCAAGGCTCGAACCCGAGACTTTGATTAAGTTAGAATAGCCCCTTACCAACTGTTCTACGTGATAGAAATTATACACATTTGCAACGGGGGGGAATAATCATGAGTTTATCATGCACACATGAAGGAGAATATTTGCATATCTCTCACATGTACGTGATGCGACTGTTACTGCCGTCATTATATCATATGGTGCATGCTTGGACAAACAATGTTAACTAATGACATTGATAATGTCAAGACGGACTGCTGGAACTATTTGGCCGGTCTCATGGCTCGCCCATCAAATCCATCACCGAGCCAACCTCCTTGCTATTGTGGATGATGCCATGTGTTATATGGTATAACTTTACTTCATCTCAAAGAGTTGGACTAAGTTGAAGAAAATATAAGCTAAAACAGTAACGTACATTATGTTGTAAATAAAGTTTTGAAAGGGAAATAACAATTCATTGGAATACGTAACTGTGTAAAAGTGAAATTAGTTCATTTTTTTTACCGACTTTTATTTCCTTTATTTTACTAAAGGAAAAAAAAGATTTTTCTTTTTAAAAATTATCTTCTGTAATGAAATTACTTATTACAAATTCTTTTCAATGGTCATTTTTTTACGAAAGAAAATGTATTTTCCATCCAAAAAAAATTTTTAGTAACGAAATTATAAAAAATTGTGATTGGAATTAAATTAAGTTATTAATAATATTGTATAATATAATACCATTTAAAGTATTTTTGTTTCAATGTAACAATTAATAATAATTTTCAAATATTTACTAGACCATTAAGATCATCTCCAACCGTCCATGTTACATATGTTATTCTTTTTTCCGGCCAAAGCAAATCCAACTCGCACTCCATAATTGGCAAAATTTATTTTGAAACCCCAACATCACTTATCTTTTGTCAAAAATTTGTGTTCAGCACGAAGGGATATACATGTCCTCAGGCGACAGTTCCAAAGCAACTCGACTAGCAAAGTAAGACAGTATTAGCCGCCCTTGCTTTGCATTGAACATTTTCTTTTAGGGCGACATGTGGCGAATAATCAACACACTGTCCTCCATTGGTGGTGGACTGGTGAGTAACCCACCTCAGTTCTAATTTGTTTGACACGTCGCCATCCTTCATTTCTGCCACCCCCGCGTGTTTCCATATGCCATTTGGTCGCAGGGGCGATAATTTTTGACACGACACCATAATTCGACACGAACTCGATACGAAGTTAGCGGGTTAAAGTTGACGATTTCTTGATACGAACCCGAATATGACACGACCCGCCAACACGAATAATAAACGGGTTGGGTTAGTGTCAAACACGTTTAACTCGAAAATGACACGAATAGACCCGTTTAACTCGTATTTTATGGAGATTATATTAGATAATTTATATATCTTGATAGACATTCTATAAAATTCATGGAGAATTGGATGATAGCATATTTATGTGTTGCAAGAAGTGGAAATTAATTAAATTTAAGTTATTGTAGCGCTATAAGTGGTATGATTGGTTAAGAGAGAAGAAAAAAATATTTTATATTTTACTTAATGGGTTATGCGGGTCAACCCGAACACGACACGATAATAAATAGGTCGGGTTAGTGTTTGCTCATATGACACGATTAGTTAAATGGGTCGGTTAGAGTTGATTAATACTTGACACGAACTCGAAATGACACGACCCGAACACAACACGACACACACGAATTGCCACCCCTAGGTGGCCGTAAGAGCGGCGTCCGTCAAGTTTGTCCGATCTGCCCGATAAAAAAATAAGATTTAAATAAGGTAAATAAGCTCACGAATCGAATTTGATAGAACTTTATAGAATTCATTTTTTTTCGGACGGACTTAAACATAATCTTAAACCCGACTGAGCTCGTCCATGTTCGACCCATGACCACCATGACTGAAATTATTGTTGAAATTATTAACAAACTTTAATAATTATAATTCATTGTAAGTTATATTTAAATTCTTTCATTAGTTATTTTGAATAAACACGAGGATCGTAAGATCTGGATTGTTCCCAAGTCCCCCGTCATAATAATCATGCTAAGGGTTCATTTTTAAAATATTGTATCTTTTTCAAAGAGTGTAATATAGAGTTTTAATAAATAAAATTTTGCGTCGTCAGTCTTTTGTAGATTCAATGTTGTTTGACAAAGACTGAAAAGTTTTTTTTTGATAATAGGAGGCATATGTTTATCAAAATCTGGCTACGGGACAGTTTTTCTTTAAGTAAATTGTTTGGAAACACTCCAATTTTGTTCTTTTTAGTCATATATGCATTTTACTTCATCTAATTAGCTAAAATATTAAAAATAATAAAAATTGCTGTAATTATTTATTTATTATTTTAATATTTCAACTAATCCGATGAAAGGATCACTATGATACTTTAAAAGCGAGTTTTCAAATTTAAACTCCATTTTACATGATTTAATTATTATATTTATCCTAATTGTGTGATTTTGATTTATCATAAAAAACAAAAAGGACACCTATTGTCTAGCAACTTTTATATGTAAAAAACACGACAGGCTATGAAGTTTTAGAGGTCTTAAGCGAATAATAAATTGAGGGTCCTTTACATAATCAAATTAAAGAAAATGTATTTTCTCGCATTTTTTGATGCAAAACTATCGATTAAATCATTACATTGAATTGTTCTTAACAAATCTTGTTCAATTAATAACATAGTTAATCAATTTCGTCTTTCTTGTGACATGGTAGAATGAAAATAGGATTTTATTAATTTTAACCATGAAAAACTTTTTTCGACCGAGGCAACCATAACAGGTATTGTCAAAATTATTCTATAGGTAATTCAAGCATTTGGAAAAGTACAATCCATTTTTTTAATATAGCCTAACACCTCAATTGATTTTTTTAGTTTCTTTAAGTAAAGAAGTTTTCAAAATTTCAATTTACAAAACAATTGATTTCCATCAATATCACAACTATTGTCATATTAAATGATCGTCAAGCTTAATATAATAACTATTTAAAATATCATCATCTAAAATTTCTAACTTGTTCAAATCAAACAAAAATTCAAAAGTACCCTCAATTTTTTTTAAATTGTTCAAATCTAGTTCTAAGTGACATAATCGCTTGATCTATTATATGTAAGAAGTAATTAACTCTATATGATTCTTCCGATGATGTCTAATCCCACCACTAGAATTCTCATCAAAATATTTTTTCAATAAATATTACGTTTTTCATGAAATACGGGTTCAATTTTTATTTTTTTTAGCAATATCTATAGCTTCAATCTTTGTGAATTCAAATCCGTTTTCTCTTTCATTTTCAAAAAAAGAAACAATTCCTTTTAAAAGATTCAAAGTAACATCACTATCCACGACATATGTTTGTAAAAGTTTGCTAACTTTATTGATCGCATTCAATACATTGTACCAAATAACCATACTAAAAATAAAATCAAAAGTACCAAAAGCATTAGTTAGTAAGCTCTCACAAATATGATTTGTGCTTCCCTCACATTGGGGACAAGTCGTTAAGTCAATTAATGCATCTCAAATTTGTGGCATTTGGAATCTAATTGCTTTTATACTTTTATTGTGACTTTCTCAACGTGTTTGACTTAATAGTTTAAGTGTGCGCTCTTTTCTAATAAAATCTTTAAAGACTTGCTACCATTTTGTAGACGATGAAAATGCATTATATAAATTTTTTACATGACCAAAAAATTATATACCTTGACTACATAAATTAACCATATCAACAAGTACAAGATTAAAACTATGACAATCACAGTGTGTAAAATGCCTCGAGATTAATTTGTAGTACTCTATTTTGTACACCTTTATTTTTTTTCTTTCATATTAGAACCATTATCATATCTCTGTCCTCTTCTATCATTAATATTTGTAGGTCCCTGTATATATAACTTTCAACAAAAAGGTTTTCTTTTAGCAGAATTAAGTTAATGATGAATGCAAACCAACTTTCTCTTTTTGAAAAATTAATTTTCAATTTTATCAAACGAAGTTGTGACACAGATTAACTTAACCAGATTTTATCTCGTTTAACCCTAAGCATACAACTAGTGATTAAAGCAAGTAAAATAAAGTAAAGCAATACTCACAACGCCGATGTACGAGAAAAAACCCAACCGGAAAAAAACTTCGAACGACCCAGGCCAGAAAATCACTATGACAATGGTTTTACAAAGTCATACGGTAGTCTTATACAACGAATCGATCCCCACGAGACTTGACGCTCCTCTGATCTTCTACCAATCTTCACAGTGCCCACGCTGAAAGTAACCTTCTTTTACAATGCTCATCCACAACAGTCGCCTCCACGAATGCCTCGGTATCCACCGATGCGGCCTTGTGTCATCTATGATATTGAACGCAAAAGTAACCTTCTTTTCTTCTCCAGCGTAAAACCAACAATGTTCGAGTGTTGAACAAACCCAACTTGGTGCAACAAAGATCACATAAACATATGGTAATGATGACCCGGATCTTTGTAAACTCTAAGGATGTTTTGTAAACTCTAAGGGTGTCTTTACTATTTTCGTGAGATGAACACAACCATGTAATCAGATTTTCAAGACGACTTCTTCACTACCTTCTATTGTTACCCTTTAGTATTATTACGTTTTAAATGTTGCCAAACACTAATAATCTTCGTTTTCTTAAAATATATTAGAGACAGTAATTAAAGAAAGTGAAATTTAAAGTTGAGACTATTTTTATTCAAATCTTTAATAAGAATGAAGAATCAAAACCCTAGTATGCTTAGGTTAGAGGTTGGACTTTCATTAGATTATATGGATGTCCACATGCTAAAATAAATCGTTTGATTTTTATAAATGGAATTTGACTTGTAAAATCATGTTATATATGTGTATCTTGTAGAATAAAAAATTATTGTTGTATACTCCGATGCATGCGTATGGAAATTTATAAGTTGTTGAAAATCGAAAGTGTTTAATAAAAATTAAAATTAAACGGACGTATTTTGGTTAAATTAGAATCTTGGAATTTAATTGAATGAATTGTTGTTATAGGTTGAAAATATGTCTTATATAATTTATTAATTTTATTAATAATTTACACCGCGGGGACGACGAAATTTTTGGGATAGTTATTGGTCTCACCTTATTTTAGGTTACTTACTAAGTATGTGACTAGTATGTAGACTTAGTTATTGGTAATGATTTCTAGGTAGGAGACTAGTTAGTGTAAGTTTTATGGATGGATAATTATGAGGTGAGGCTGAATCGTACGTCGTTTCCGTTGGATCGTTAGCTTAGGTGCGAGGCTAGGTAGTAGTTATTGGTAGGTATTCTTCCTAAATTATAGGTTAGAAGATACCTATGTTTAAGAAACCTCTAGGTATGGGACTAGGGGTGGTTTTAGGGTTTATACTCGATAAAAGGGTGGGGCTAATAGAAAATAACGAGAACTTGAAAAAATTAATAATTAATGCCTCAGACTTAGAACGGATATTAAATTGAATTTGGGTCATGAGTATGTATATGGCTGACAGAATAGGGGTCGACTGGCTATAGCGTGGCGTCATGAGTATGTGTAGGGCTGAAAGAATAAGGACAAATTGACGATAGTGACGTGTCGTGCGTGGAACCGCACGATTATGCGCAGCGCTTATGAAATTAGGCGAACTGGATATAATGAGGTGAATGTGTGTGGTGTAGAACATAAGAGGGCCAGGAGTATGTGCAGGACCTGAAATAGAGTGAACTGGTTATATTGGTGTCGCATAAATTAATTGAATTTAATTAAGTAAATTAAATTATAGAATGCAGTGTTATGTTAACATATCATAATTAGATTAAAACATCGGGGTGGCTTAGTGATATGGATAGATAGTGGAAGTTATTTTACGCGCATCTTAATTTATATCTCGTTTAAATTAAAATACTCTATTATGATGTTTATCATGTATAATGCTATTGTCTGGGTTTACGAACCCTAATTGGGAGGAGTAGCTAGTATTCATGCGGTGGCTCTGACCCATTGCGTTTACTAACATTTCAGGTATAGTTACGAGAGTAACTGCATAGGATGTATTGGTAATCTTTGGACAAATGGAGATTTATTTTATCTTCTTTAGTAGTTTAGATTTACTTTTCATTCCGTCGTTTTATTTTGAGTTATTTATTTATGGATTTTTGATGGGACATTTGGTTCCACAGTTGTTTATGAATTTCAGTTAGAGATTTGTAGTGAGATTATTATTGGCTATTATTTTATAAAATTTGAGTTGGATTTATCTTGGAGATTGCATGGTGATGGATTTTAATATTTTATGAATGGTTATATTTTGTGGAAAATTTGAGGATATCTTGTGAATTTTTTTAAATGTCTCATATATCTGTTACATGCTAAGAATGATAATTAATTTAGTAATTTTCGGCGTATTTTAGTGGAGGCTAATGCCACAATGCGCATGATCTTATAGATGGTATGAGAGCATGGTCTTAGGTCTCATAGGTTGTGAGTTCGTTTAGCTTCCGCATTATTGATCTTTGATCCCCCTTTGTTGATTCCTACTACTGAAGGTTTGGGTCTAGCATATGTTTTAGCAGTGCTTCTTGGAGATAGGGAATTTTGTGTTAGGGACGTTCTAGTCATTGAGGTTAGAAGTAGTAATCTTGATGTGAGGATCCTTATAGTTGATTTTGGAGATGGTATTTATGTAGCGAATCGTTAATATAAAATTTTGGATATATTTAGTATCGATGAAGTGTTGCGATTTAATTTGAGGACTTAAGTGTTGCGATGACTTTTGGAGAGATAATCGAGTGGGGTTGATGAATTGGCGGTGGGAATGGGGTAGTCGTGTTAGTGAGGCGGGGCATTGACATTGCTGGTGCGGTTATAGTGGTTGCGAGTGGTGTTAAGGTCATTGTGCTAAATTTAAAATAAATTTTTATTTAAAAGCTATTATAAAACGTTCCAATTGTGTTATCCAATTTTTTTCGAAATTAGAAAAATAACAAACATGTTTTTAGATTGAAAAATAAGGTTGATTGTTTTTTTTTTTAATTTCCACATAAACTATTGTTTCTCTAGAAAACAAGCTGCCCTGTTTTACATAATTAAACGTGGCCCATATATAGTTTTAACATTTGGGTTGTTTGATATCAGAAAATTAATGGTGGTAAGTCGTGTTTTTGATTTGTGATTTGGATTTAAATGTCAAGACTTATTAACACACGAAGACAACATGACTTCATATTTTTTTACTCGACATAAACACGATCCATTCAAAACTCGACACGACAAGATTAATACAAGTAAGGACTAATTTCACAAGTGTCAAGTCTGTAATAAGTTTATTATAAATTTATAATATTAGTTTTATTCTGTTTGGACAAAAGTGTTTGAGTCATATGTTAGGATTGCATTTAGTTTATCCTTTAAGCTTATGTTGCATCGAGGAGTGTAGCGGCGCGCGTTAAAGTGATATCAAGTGTTGTGCTGAGTTTCATCTTCATCCATGGGATCTCGCAAAGGTATGAATGGTGCATTATGTTGATCCTTGAGTTTTATTTTGGGTGGAAGTTTTTAAAAGTTACTGAGGCATTTTTTTGAAAAATATTTTTACAGAAATATTTTTAAGTTTTATAAGTTGTTCGAACGGAATATTCATTTTCATTTAAATGCGTTTATGCATGTCGTTTGAATGACATGTTTGGTTCATTCAAACGAGGTGCGTGGTTTCATTCAAATAAGCATTGAATGAGCATTAAACAAGAACATTATGTCTTGAAAGAAAGCTTTCTTGGGAAACTCGCTCGATACTTATTTAAACGATTTTTGGTAACTCGTTAGAACGACTTTGATGTTCATTCGAACGAGGTTTCCAATCTTGTCGAACGACTTTGATTTCGTTAAAACGATATGCCTCGAGTTGTATGTCGCCATTTTTATGGGCTTTCTATAAATCCAAAACACAATAAAGTTATTTTAAACAAAGAGTTTGCGAAAAAAGATTTATAAATCAAGTGAAGATCCTCATGTAACCCTAGTTTACACCATTTGTTTAAGATCTAAGAATCAATATAATATTCTTATTTTACATCTCACGTTTGAGTACTCAAATCAATTTACTTTTCATTATTATTGAGTACGTTTCATGCGGTGTATTTCGTGTTTCGTTGTGGTGACGGTTGACTAGGAAAAAATAAAAAGATCAGTGGATACCGAGACATGGGAGGCACCTGCGTTGTGAGGGCCGTTGGAAGGCGTCCCGTAGTGGCTCTGAAGAAGGTTCAAGGAGAGACGAGTGCATCAAGTCTTGAAGGCGTCGAGTCTGTGAGTATGTCTAATTCGTCCTGGTATGATACCTATATCATAGTGGATTTGCATAGGCTAGGCATTCCGAAGTTTTTTTAATTGTGGGTTTTCCTCGTACATTGTGGCGTTGTGAATTGATCTTTATTTTATTCTTGCAAGTCACCTAGAGGCATGCTTAGGGCAAGATAAAATTGGTTAAATGTTTACACAACATATGTTTAATTTGTGCTTGATTAAATTTGGATTAATTACTCCCACTCGGTAATTTAATTGGAATTAAAATTTGGTAACCCTTAGCACCACTAGTCCGTTTCTCAATAAAATTTATGATTTTGACACCTAATTAAACTTATCAGAAAACAATAACACAAATAAAAAAACATAAGTGATAATTTTGATACGAGCACAATACAATATGACTTCATGTTAAAAAAAATTGAACACAATCTTGATTTATCGTGTCAATTTTAGCTTGTATTATCCGGTTGTCACCCCTGCTGAAAAATTCCTTGAAATTTATTTTAGGTTTGCCTACTGTGGGGTGCAAACCGCAATGTTCCAAATTCCAACAGCCCAAATAGGCCCAACCCAGAGGTACAAAGCGCCCTGCTTAAGTCAGGATTAATGTCACGTGGGATAAACATGGAAATAAGTATGCCAATGGGTAGGGTCTAGGCTCAGACCCGATCCGAACCCGGAACTTATAATAGGGCCTGGGCATTTTTTTTGGACCCGAGACCCGAAGACCCGTTTATTACATGGGTAGGGTCTGAATCCTATACAAAATTCGGACCCGAAGACTCGACCCGCCTTGTACATTATTATTTTCTAAATATATATATATATATAAATATATATTTACGTATATGATAAATATAAGTAATATATGTTTTATTTATACTAATCATATATATTATAATACATTACAAAATATTTTTACCTAAGATTTAAAAATAAAGAATGGGGATAAAATAAAAATAAATGTATATATCTGGCCAGACCCGGATCCGATCCCTTACGGATCCGGACCTGGATCCAATATTTTAGATCCGATTAAGACCCGACCCGGACCCAAATTCGATTAAGTGATTACTAAATAAATTTGGATCTCCCTAAATCCGATCCGGACCCGACCCGTTGATAAGCCTACATGGAAAGTTCAATCCTTTTATCTATAATTTCGGAGGAGATCAAAATGGATTAGTAAACGAACGAATTAGCAGTTGAGAAAGTTTGAACATAACTCAACCACTTTTATCATTATAAATAAAACTCTTATCCCGAGGTAAAAGGCATATAATTCTTTGTAACGAATCTTCTAAAGAATTAATAGACACAGAGAAATATGTCGTGGACGTAGAGAGTTACCGAATCACGTAAATCCTTTGTGTTGTGATATTATTTTACTCATTGATTATTTTCTTATTGCTTAAAATTATTAATTATAATTATTTGCACTCACGCTTACATTACAACATATTTTAGATAGGATCGGTCCTGAAATTTGAAGTACCCCGTGTGAAACTCAATTTAGGGCCATCTTAAAGAAATATTGTACAAAAGTATTAAATACCTAAAAACTCATTGAAAAATAGTTCTTCTAGGATTTCTACTTGCAAAATCACTAATTAAAGTTTTACAATCAAGTTTATATAACAATTCATGTTCAATAGATAACAAGGCTAAGCGGTTTAACCTTTTTTGTGACATAGTTGATCTATTATTCTTTAATAATAAATTTATCAAGCCATCCCTTAAATACCTCTTCTATTCTTTTCCGGTTTTTTCGTTTTTGATATCCGGATGCTTGTTTTTTTGGTAACATTTCTAAAAATTAGAAACGAATCTAATAGATAATTTTATTCTAGAAATACCTCAATTGATTGAATATAGAAAAAATGTGGAAAAATGTCACCTGGTTTGAGCCTTTTATTCTCTCTTTAATTTCATCAATTTGGTTCATGTAGAAATTAAGAACTTGATAAAAAAAATAATTACATAAAAAACAGATTTATTATACCTTGATGAATTTAATAAAAACTAAATTAATAAAAAAATAGTAATAAAAAATATTAGAATTAGGCAAAACAGTGTCTAAAAAAATTAACATTTGCCTTGCGTAATAAAAACTAACATTTCAAAAAAAAAATAACAGAAATTTTAACATAGTAATAAAATTAACATTTCTAAAAAGAACATAGTAATAAAAAGGGGCATATACTAAATAGTCCCTCTAATATTTTTTAATACATATTTAGTTCAAGCCTTCAAAAAATTCTTTTTGATACACAATAAAAGGCTCGGACTAAATGTATATTAAAAAATATTTGAGAGAATTTTTTGTATTTGATCGTAATAAAAATTAGTGTCTTCTTACCTTTGCCAGTACCCTTGCGTAAGCCAAAATAGGAATTAGAATAAGGCAATTAGCTAGCTACCCTCCAAACCAATCCAAACCTTTTGCAAAAGAGAGAAAAAAATATACTTGCAACAGATTAGAGTTGCAGAGTTGCACAGAGAGAGAGAGAGAGAGAGAGAAACGTTGGAGAGAGGAGAGAGAGGGAGATAGTGGGGCGGTGTTACCGTGTAAAAAAAAGAGAAATTGGATACCAAAAAGATTTTTTGGGTAGTAAAAAAAATAGACTCCTAAAAAATTGAAAATATTAAATGAGTTAGATGAGATTTTTTTGGGTACTAGAATCATTTTTTCAACAAATTTTTTTTTCAATAGTTGAAAAAATGCATCCCTAAAAAACTAAACTCATTTTAAAAATAAATATTTTTTTACTACATATAAAATATTTTTGTACCACTAAAATATGTATATATTGATACTCTAAAATGGCCATGGCCACGGTCGGCAATGATTTTGGACATTTGACATTTTTTTTTTCTTTTGCAGGGAAGAGTGAGGTTAAGAAATTTTATCCATGGAGAAACTTAGTATAATCTTCTACCTACTCCTATCAAACATACCCCAAGTGACTAAGGATTGATTCGTGGGACTTTTATTTCTGGGAATCTGAATTGATAAATTCACAGTGTAGATTTTGGGTATACGAAAGAAATGTTCATTAGGTTGGCACTAATGTGAATTTACCAATTTGAGGATCCAACAGGACCAAGTGATATATTTACAAACAGCGAATATTGGAAACTTTGCCATGGGAAAAAAGTACAATTATGCAAGTATCATGTTTAATATTCTGTGGGCATAATTTTAAATTTATAGATAACATTTGCAGATGTAGTTATCAACAAAGAATAAGACAACAGAAAAATGTAGTTGGTTTATTCCCAATGCAAAGCAATAAGTCCAAGTTTTGAGTCAGTTGTTGGCTGAGGATAATGAGCTCTTCTGTCTAGTTGCGATGAAGATCATGGACCTGGGCTAAAGCTATCAGGCTTACGAGTAATAGTAATTAGTGTCCAAAATCTGTGCTGGGCATAGAAAAGAAATACTTTTATACAAAATTGGGCTGTCTGTCTTGGCCCTGAAAATATGGGGCTGGAGGCAAACTCTGGAAATGAGATCTTTTGATTTTATTTATATTTATGACATAATATAATTATTCAGTATTATAATAACATTCTAAAATTTTAAATATTTTCATCCCCAAATGTAAGTGTGTTATAATTTAAATTGAGTATATCATATAAAAACAAATGCACTATTATTTTGGAGATTTTTATTTAGAGTAATTTAATTCAAATTAACTAATTTAACGATCATAATGGAATCTAAGCTCAAAATTTCAAATATCTCGAAACTTTGAAATGTTTCATTAGAAGTAATTTTCTAGTTAGTTGTCTTGATTTTCGAACAACTGGACCAACTGTGACTTATTTTATGCAAAATAAAATAACATAATGTAACTCATTGGGATTGAACAGGAGACCTCATACTTCTTAAAAAATGTATGTGACTAGTTATAGTTTATGTAGTTACACAGATTTAATATAAAGGTACGTAGAAAAATATCATTTTAAAAACGTTTGCAGCCCCTATTATTGAACAAAATTCGGGATCTCGAGCTAGTGGCTGCTCTTGCCTCCACTAGGGCCATCCCTGTTTGTCTCTAGCCTCATTACCAATAAAATAATTAGTTTTTTTTTTCCAAAAAGTGAAGCTTTATTCAAACCAACAGTATTTTACAGGAAATGTTTGCTGCTGCATACCTAAGAATAGTACTACGACTCATATCGTGACATAAGAAAGGAAAAACATAACTAGGAACTGACTTAAAAATCACAGAAAAAAGGACGCATAACCGAGGTAACAGCAAGAGCATCCACACACATATTAGCTTCACGAAAATAAAAACGACAATACTACATGGTGAAATCTCTAGAGGCCTTCATGGATGGGTTGCACTATGTCCGCGTGGATCTGATGATGAGCCTTGTTCCTCGCAATCATGTGGAACACATTTTGACAATTTGTTTCGATTTCAATACAATTTATCCCTATCTGATAAGCTAAATCTAGGCCAGTTTTTAAAGCCCACAGTTCAGCCAGTAATGATGACACATGACCCATATTTTTAGTGAATCCCAAGATAAACTCTCCGCTCTCATTCCGAAACAAACCGCCAATGGACGCGAGGCTAGTAATATGAGATTTTGCGCCATCCGTGTTACATTTAACAAAACCGTACAAGGGAGCAGTCCACGCAATGTGAATTTGAAGTAACAGGTGTTTTTACGACAAGGTCGGTTGTCTTTGGTGGGAGTGTAGAAACCGGCTTAGAATAATCAGTTCATTGGCTCTTTTTTTTTTGCACAAAACAAACTTACGTTGCAATGAATGTATATTATTTTTTGTGCATCCTTTAAGCAAAACCCATAAATGATAACGTGATGACTTCACCATAATTTTAATCAACAATTAAACATGACATAAAAAAACATACACATTAGACTTATGTCTATTTCTTTTACCTTTTGCGCATATTACCTTTTTCTAACACCCTTTCAATTTGGAATGAAATGAAAATAACAAAAAAAGAAAACTAAATATATAACCTAAAATTCTAACTTATTCTCTGTGTGTGTGTGTGTGTGCGTGTGCGTGCGTGCATGCGTGCGTGTATATCAATTTTAAAGACCCTTATAAAGAAAACCCATTTGAGATCTTGATTTTGGAATTTTGATTTCAAATTTGCTTTTTTTTCTCAATATCATTAACGTTTTATTTTGGGTGGTGGGTTGTTGCCCAAGAGGAGGGGTGGGTGGGTTATCATTTTTTTTTTGGAAACATGATGGTGGTTGTGCACATGGGTCTAGGTTGAATATTTTTTGACAATTGCATAGAGTATCTACTTAGGGATTTTTTAGGGGCAATCCATCATTGTGGTAATGGCACAAATCTTGTTACACATGAGAAAGTCATATGTCCAATAAGATGCGTGTGCTTAGAACTGCGATCACGATGGTGATTTGGCGTTTTGCGCACGCTTGTGCAATCAAGCCAAATTTCAACTTTGTGAATGATTTTAAATGAAATTCATTGGCTATAAGAACTATAAATATTTGTTAATACTCTTGTAATTATCTTTATCAATATTTTAAACAAACAAAATCATCTGTGTGCAAAGTCATAATGTCAAATACTCTTATGTGATAACCCAAACATAATTATGATAAATTATATTTTAATCATGCTTATATTATGTGATATGAATAATATGTTATTAGTATATCTAATGTTAAGTGATTATGTTTAGTCTAATCCTAATTTAATAAATCGTGAAATGGCGAGTTATATACGAACACAAAATTTTGTCATTTTCGATAGAAATGTTCCTGTTTAAGATTCGTTTTGACCCCTATAACATTACAAATGACTTGAGGTGAAAGATAGATAGTTGTATACATGTGAGTTGGGGTTGTAACACAACCACTACACCAAAAACAGGATTCTGGCACAGTTCAAAACCGTGCCAGATCAAATCTGGCATGGTTTTGAACTGTGCCAGAATCAGGTGTTCCAAAATGGAAATTTTTTTCTGGCACGGTTTAAAAGTGTGCCAGAATCAGCCAAACAGGAACACTTCTGGCACACTTTTAAACCATGCCAGAATTTGATATTTCTGGCACACTTTTGGCACAGTTTTTAACTGTGCCAGATTCAGCAAAATAGGAACACTTCTGGCACACTTTTAAACCGTGCCAGAATTTGATATTTCTGGCACACTTTTGGCACAGTTTTTAACTGTGCCAGATTCAGCATAGTTTAAAAAAAAATAGCACAATTTAAAACCGTGCCAAAATATGATACACTTTTGCCACGGTTTTGAACTGTGCCAATTTTGTAATTAAAAAAAAATTGAAAGCACAAAATTCACAAATTAATAATATTGCGCGTTATTAATAAACTAATGTACATACAAACTTCAAAATATTACAAGTCTTTAATTGCTCATAGGCCCAAAAAAAATTGGGCAGAGTTTCCTCTATTTTCTGGACATTCCAAAACCTATTAATACAAAACCTGCCTAACATAAAGCCCGCACGGCCAGAAAATATAACAATTAACTTACAAAAGCCCTCATGGCCATAAAAGTCAATAATAAAACAACAAAAGACCGTACGGTCATGACACAAAAAAATGGATTCATTAATAAATCCCTTGTTGTAAACCATTGAGTTCTTTGTGTTCCACGCGAATAAAAGCCAACGATAAACTGTTATCCTGCAAAAAAAATAGAATACAAAAAAGATACGATATTAGTAACCCAATAATTTACAAAAAAAAAATACTCAAAACAAAAAAATTACATATATGAATGGAAATTATCGTCATACTCACAAACCGGGAGACCCGGGACTACGCGGTTAGTTCCTACAAGTTACATTGGTCCCGTGCGAGGTGTTCGTGCCTCCTACGGGGTCGTTTGAGGAGTGGTTTGGGTTTTCACCCTTTAACGGCATGTTTTTAAGTTTAAGTGTTGATTTTTGCAATTATCGTCCTATTCACAAATCGGGACATCCGGGACTACGCAGTCAGTTCCTACAAGTTACATTGGTCCCGTGCGAGGTGTTCGTGCCCCCTACGGGATCGTTTGGGGGGTGGTTTGGGTTTTCACCCTTCAACGGCTTATTTTTAAGTTTAAGTGCTGATTTTTGCAAATTCTCATCATACTCTCAAACCGAGAGACCCGGGACTACGCGATCAGTTCCTACAAGTTACATTGGTCCCGTGCGAGGTGTTCGTGCCTCCTACGGGGTCGTTTGGGGGTTGGTTTGGGTTTTCACCCTTTGACGGCATGTTTTTAACTAAGTGTGATTTTTGCAAATTATCGTCATATTCACAAACCGGGAGATCCGGGACTACGCGGTAAGTTCCTACAAGTTACATTGGTCCCGTGCGAGGTGTTCGAGCCCCCTACGGGATCGTTTGGGGGGTGGTTTGGGTTTTCACCCTTTAACGGCTTGTTTTTAAGTTTAAGTGCTGATTTTTGCAAATTATCGTCATACTCTCAAACCGAGAGACCCGGGACTACGTGATCAGTTCCTACAAGTTACATTGTTCCCGTGCGAGGTGTTCGTGCCTCCTACGAGGTCGTTTGGGGGTTGGTTTGGGTTTTCACCCTTTGACGACATGTTTTTAACTAAGTGTGATTTTTGTAAATTACCATCATATTTACAAACCGGGAGACCCGGGACTACGCGGTCAGTTCCTACAAGTTACATTGGTCCCGTGCGAGGTGTTCGTCCCCCCTACGGGGTCGTTTGGGGGGTGGTTTGGTTTTTCACCCTTTAACGGCTTGTTTTTAAGTTTAAGTGATGATTTTTGCAAATTATCGTCGTACTCTCAAACCGAGAGACCCGAGACTACGCGATCAGTTCCTACAAGTTACACTGGTCCCGTGCGAGGTGTTCGTGCCTCCTACGGGGTCGTTTGGGGGTTGGTTTGGGTTTTCACCCTTTGACGACATGTTTTTAACTACGTGTGATTTTTGTAAATTATCGTCATATTCACAAACCGGGAGACCCGGGACTACGCGATCAGTTCCTACAAGTTACATTGGTCCCGTGCGAGGTGTTCGTGCCCCCTACGGGATCGTTTGGGGGGTGGTTTGGGTTTTCACCCTTTAACGGCTTGTTTTTAAGTTTAAGTGCTGATTTTTGCAAATTATCATCATACTCTCAAACCGGGAGACCCGAGACTACGCGGTCAGTTCCTACAAGTTACATTGGTCTCGTACGAGGTGTTCGTGCCTCATACGGGGTCGTTTGGGGGGTGGTTTGGGTTTTCACCCTTTGACGGCTTGTTTTTAACTAAGTGTGATTTTTGTAAATTATCGTCATATTCACAAACCGGGAGACCCGGGACTACGCAGATAGTTCCTACAAGTTACATTGGTCCCGTACGAAGTGTTCGTGCCCCCAACGGAGTCGTTTGGGGGGTGATTTGGGTTTTCACCCTTTAACGACTTGTTTTTAAGTTTAAGTGTTGATTTTTGCAAATTATCGTCATATTCACAAGCCGGGAGACCCGGGACTACGCGGTCAGTTCCTACAAGTTACATTGGTCCCGTGCGAGGTGTTCGTGCCTCCTACGGGATTTTTTTGTGTTGTTTTACGTTTTCACCCTTCGATTGCATGTTTTTATGCTTAAATCTAAATATTTTGCAAATTTATGTCGTACACTCAAACTGGGAGCCCCGTGACTACGCGGTCGGTTCCTATGAGTCGCATTGATCCCGTGCGAGGTGTTCATGACTACGCGTGTCTCATTCTGGTATGTTTATTAGTTGTTTTACGTTTTCATTCACCAATGTTCAATTTTCAAATGTTGTATGCTAGCCTTAATCAATTTAGGACACTTACTTATTTTATAAAATTTCGACAGAGTTTCCTTTGTTTATTCATGAAATCCAACTTATTTTAATATTAGCATAAGCCCAACAACAACAACAACAAGCACAAAAGCCACAGCTAAACCACCAATAAATCCCTTCCACCGATTTAACATCTAAAATTCGTATATAAATCCATATATAGCCCCTTCCTTCATGTCAACCACTTATTAAGGCCTTAAGACACACATATTACACAACACACACACGCGCACACAACTAAATGAAGAATTTACTTTAGTAAAGGTGCACTACATTATAAAATCTTCTATCATCAATATAAAATACTTACCAAATTTATTCGCAACTTGAGATCCTCCGAATAAGCTCCCTCATTCTTGATCCTTGCGTATTTGTGCAAACAACTTGAGATCTTCCCTTTTCCAATCACTTCTTCGAGTTCCGCTTTGGCTTTCACCAGTGTGCTGATGTTGTATCAGTCCCGACACAAAGAGGTCCTGCAATACCAAAATTATATTTTAAAAAGATATATTAACCATTATGTAGGGAAAGTAGTCATTTTATAACATGTGACTTAATTTTCTGACTTGTGAAATGTTCTTGGTTTTTTGTTTTATTTACCAGTTTTTTAATTTTGGCATACATGAAGAATTAGTGAAAATGAGTAAGTAATTGAGAAAGGCCACAAACCAAGCACATGTGTTCGATGTATATTTATTACGTTTTATATTTATTACGTTTTACTTTTGATTTAAGTTTGTGAATCTTCTCCGTGATCTAAGAGAAAAGCTAATTGTCAAATTCAACCCACCCCACTCCCCACCCATATATGCAATCATATATGCACCATATATGCAGATATATGCATATATGTGCATTTATGCAGATATATGCTGCATATATGTTGCATATATGCAGAAATATGCATATATGCAGATATATGCAGCATATATGCTTGCATATATGCACCATATATGCAGATATATGCATATATGCTGCATATATGCAATCATATATGCATATATTTGCATATATGCTTGCATATATGCAGATGCTTGCATATATGCATATATATGCTGCATATATGCATATATAACCTGATGGAGGCAGCGAGGGAGGGAGGCAGAGAGGGAGGCAGCGAGGGAGGGAGGGGCAGTAGAATTTTCAACCAACTGACCTGCTTCTTCTTAGATTTGTCAAATTTAACCCACCCCACTCCCCACGCATATATGCAATCATATATGCACCATATATGCATATATCTGCATCTTTGCTGCATATATGCACATATATGCAGATATATGCATATATGTGCATATATGCAGATATATGCTGCATATATGTGCATATATGCAGCAAAGATGCAGATATATGCATATATGCAGCATATATGTGCATATATGCATATATGACCTGATGGAGGCAGCGAGGGAGGGAGGCAGAGAGGGAGGCAGCGAGGGAAGGAGGGAGGGAGGTAGAGAGGGAGGGGCAGTAGAATTTTCAACCAACTGACCTACTTCTTAGAATTTTCTCTCTTCAGATATTCAGAGAAGAACTACTCCATCATTGGACACCACACTTCAGCTCTGCCTGCAATATCAAGAAAAAAAATAACTAAGAATAGATAAGCATCAATACTCCTAAGAATTAGAAAATAGCATGATAAATTACATGAATAATAAATTTTCGCACTTTTGTGTGCCTTCATGAGTTGGTACACAGTATGGCCAAAATGAAAGCAACAGAATAATTTAAAAGCATATGTATGTGAATAATGTATATCTAGTGCAATAAAGGTAGCAAATGCCTCGAGCAATTAACAGTGCCCAACAATCCAGTGCATAAATCTTTGTTCCAATTACTTGATCCTCCTCTACCATAATTTCCCAAAAAGAAACTCCTCCAAAAGATTTCCTAAATCTATCCACAATAGATGATGAATTTGGAAAATCTTTTGGAGGTATTTTTTTTGGGGTAAAAACATGTTGTGGATTGATCAATCTGACATTACCCCAAGAAGATAATATAATTACAGTAAAACTCCTCCTCTCTCCATTCAATACGGTATTAGCTAATATATATGTCCACTCATTGTACATATATTATACTCTGTATTTTTTCCTTCCAAGTTCCAACCAACACACCTAATAGTTACAAATAACCATCTAATAGTTACATACAAATGCACAATGTGAAAAATACTAACTAATAAAAGAAACATAAATACTGTATGCACATGTTTGTGTAATTATGCAAACCAAGTTGGATAGAGTTAATGAGCAAAGTCAATGTTACCTTCAATCCTAGAAGAATAGGATGGGCTTTAATTGAGGATTGCAATTTTTGATAGAGGTTGTTCTCCTATTCCACCACTAGTTAAACTATGAGCTGAACCAGAAATTAAGCTCAAAACGACAACACCCAGTAAAAGTAATTCCACCAAAATCAATAAAATCATCAATTACGAATTTCAGGTGGTGGGTCGACACTTTCTGATTGATCCAACTTTATTTTCTCACTCCCCTCAAGGGAAAAAAACACACTTTTGATTCATTTAGCCTCAATAAATTTCATTAGAAAATTTAACTTGATTTGTTTTTTCCATTTTCCATATCTATAAACCATTGAATAGAAAGACATCAAGAAATTAGAAAAAAGAACAAGTGGAAGAGAGTGATAGAATTACCATTTCGACGAATGGCAATCTCTCTTATCCGGCGGACGAGACCACTAATTGGATCAGAGAAAATTTTAGTCTCGAGATTTCCCTCCAAGTACAAGATTGATCTATAGCAAATGAAGCATTAAAATATGACTAGAAAATGCATTTAGTTAAAAGAAGAAAAGGAAATGAAAAAGACGGAAAGGAAAGGAGGAGTAACCCTGGAGTAACATGTTTGATGGAAACATCGCCCAACCTCTCCGGGTAAATAGAAACTCGGTGCCATTGAACCGAACATCTATTAGCATAGTCTGTTGGTTCCTCATTATCCAAGGGCCTCCGATTGTTGCGAATCCCTCCGGTATCAACTGAGAGCAAAGTCACCATCCTACCGCTCTTCAAATGGAGCAAATAGAGCGAAGGGGTTGGAGCCGATGAGCGGTGAGGGTCTGCGTTTTGGTCGAGAGAAAGAGAGAGGGGGAGCGGTGCGTTTTGGTCGACAGAAAGAGAGAGGGGGAGCGGGAGATTGAAGATGAGAGAGGAGAGAGAAGAGGGAAATAAAAAATAGGGTATTTTATATTTTAGTGAAGTGTACTCAATTTTGGCACACTTTAAAGCAGTGCCAAATTTTGGCACTGTTTTAAAGTGTGCCAGATTGTCATTAAACCGTGCTAGAATCTGGCACAGTTTTAAACTGTGCCAGATTTTTAATATCAGGGTGTGCCAAATTGCTGTTTTTGGTGTAGTGAACAAACGGTGCATCAAACGGATGTTCGAGTAAGAAGTTAGGCCGAATTTACGAACAAGGGGCAAATTTGTCCATTCCCTTTATGTGGAAAATTGTCTTTTGGTAAACCAAGTGGTTTAATTTGATTGGTGGGCATGGGAGGCAACCTTGGCCGACTTAAACATATCCCTTTAACTTATTTATTCAGAAAATATAACCCTAGGTTCAGTTTTGAGATATTTAAGCTTAAGGAAAGAGAAAGTGGAAGTTTAAGGAAGAAAAGATTACAAGAAAAGCTAGGAAAATTCCAAGAAAATCCTTAAAGTGTTTTCAAGGTAGAAGTTTGTGATTAATATTGTTTTAATCTTGTTTTATACTTATTTCAAAGTATATAAATCGTTAATTAGGGATTAAAATTCCATCACCCTTTGTGATAATATGTATTTGTTCATATGTGAGGTAGGTGGTGTTTATAGGCCATATTGATTTGTATTGAAACCCCTTGTATTCAAACTTTCATATATATATATATATATATATATATTTATATATTTGTGTGCTTACTGGAATTCAGAAATTCCAATTGAATATGAAAGTAGACTCATATCCGAAAATTAGAATTTAACTCCTTGTGGTTGGGACTTGGTGATGGTTTCAAGTTGGTACACAGTTGCTGTTTGGATATTTAATTTCGGTATACCCTGAGTTTGGTCAAGCTTTTGACATAGCAAATGGAGTCAAAAGATTATTAAACTTTAATTATGTATTATTAAGTATGTTTATTGAAAATAGGATAAAAATCATGGAAATTTATGCTGTATAAAAATTATAAAAATTCTTGGAAGTTGAAGGAACAATAGAGGAGTTTGTAGGGAAGATTTCTTGTGTTGTAAAGAAATGGCCATAACTTGCTCTAGGAAGCTTGAAAAATTACACCGTCACTTGTAACGGAAAGTATATTAAGATATGTTTTCATATTGATAAGCTTGGACACCTGTATGTGTACTATTTATGAATATGGGATGGTTAAGTATGGAGGACAATAATTTGAGGCCATATTGGATACCCCATAAAAGAATGTTTTTATCTGCTCTTTTCAAAGAGTATTTTGAGTACATGTTTCTTGTGTATATATATTGAGAAGTATGCTTTAATATTTACTTAGGTTTAGTTATAAATTACTTATGAGGTATTTCCTATGGTTGAATGTCCATAACTTTATCAACATGTATACCACTGTTTTGTCGTTACACATGTTTTATGGAATGTGACTTGAGTAGAATTATATTGTTGTTGTATATTCATTGAAAGTTACATAGATATATTAAAATAATACTTATGATAGAGATTCAGTACTGATTTAGTTGGATTAACAGGTGTAAGGTCAAATCAACCCAGTTCAGCTCCATCAGAAGGAAATGGGAATACATAGTTAACAACCCAATGTGAGTGTACTTACTGAGTTAATTATGGATATGATGTGTATGTATTATATATTGAGATGATATGGCTTATTAAAAGTCATGAGATGTTGAGATGTTATGTCTTGTTAAAAGTCGAGAGATGTTGAGATGTTATGGCTTTATAAAAGTCAAGATATGTTGAGTTGCTATGCAATTCAAGATATATTAGGTTATTAAAACCTATGGATATGATTATTGCGCACGGGCAGGAGATGTGGGGCTTATTAACTCTAAATATGTATATGGCCAAATTTGACACAGAGATGGATATTTATTGATATGTTGAGATGTTAAAATAGTACTTTTACTATATAGAGATGTAGTACATTCACTGAGTTTTTAAACTCATGGTTTTATATGTTTACGTTTTCAGGTTCTGAAGCTGCCACTGCTAGGTCTAGGAGGTTGAGTGAATAATAGTGAAGTCTTATTAGTTTTGTTTTATACACTGTACTAGTTGTAATTAAGTTACATGGTATTTGAGTTCTGTTTAAATTATGTCTCATTAAAATTATTGGATTTTTTTGTATTTCGCCTTTTAACCTTGAAGTTGTTTCAATATGTATTACTAAATAAATAAATAAATAATAAATGTGGTTTGTGAACTATTTAGTTAATTATATCCTAATGGGATTAGGAGGTGACAACTTGGTATCAGAGCTTTTGGTTTTTATATTCTGGGGTTAGAGAGTCTAAATGTGGCAGTGGCAGAAATAGTGTGGTGTGGGTCATTTATATTAACTTGTGAGAAATACTAACCATTATGTTAGAAATAAATATTGTATTCTTGTTATGTAATTGTGGTTTTATGACATATAGTAAGATATGGAAGGAGTAAATGTTCATGAGAGGGTGGATGAGGAGTCTTTAAATACAATAAACCAACAAAATCCAAATAATGTAAAGGGGGCACCTGAACATCTTACAGATATGCAGAAAATGGCTCGTGCCATGACTTTAATGGCAGAACAACAAAACATGTTTATGGTGCAAATAGCAGAACAACAAGCCAAATACTCTAAGGAGCATACTTTGTCTAGAAGATAAAGAGAAATACATGTTGGAAAGCCCGCATGAAATCTCATTTAAAAGAAATCGATAATCATGATTGGGTTATTTGTGAAAGAGGGTGGACTCCTCCCACTATCACCGCTAATAACTTCACTAATCTTAAACCTGGTACTCACTGGACTAAGGATGAATTTAAATGGATCACTTTTAATTCTCGTGGGCTAAGTGCGATTTTTGGAGCTATCACTCCTGACGAGTTCCGGTGTATCATGACGTTCACTATGTCAAAGGAAGCATGGGATGTTTTAGGACTTACCCATGAAGTCACGAATGCAATAAAAGAGTCCAAATTGCAAATTTATTACTCAATTTGAAACAATTACCATGCTTGAATATGAGTGTTTTAATGAGTTTTATGCATATTTGTCGAATATTGTCAACACTAGTTTCAATATTGGTGAAAATATTCTTGATGCAAGAGTAGTTAAAAATACTTTGAGATAGTTTCCTAAACGTTTTATCCCGAAAGTCACTATGTTTAATTCCTTAGAAAATTTGAGCAATCTTAAGTTAAAAGAACTAGTAGGAGACCTCCAGACATTTGAAATTGACATGTTTCCTGAAACAGTCAATCCTAAGGATAGAGGGATAACACTTATAGCCCAGTCTAGAAAAAGTGAGGAAGGGTCGAAGAGAGAAAAGAAAAAGAAAGTGAAAGTTTGTGAGTCCGAGTCTCAGGACGAATATGATTGTGATGATGTGGCAATAATTGCTAAAAATTTCCCAAAATTTTCAAAGAAAATTCTTCCAATAAAAGGTTTTTTGAGAAAAATAAAAAGAAAGAAGAGGCC
The DNA here is from genome assembly GCA_949130495.1 of Sambucus nigra. Classification (NCBI taxonomy): domain Eukaryota; kingdom Viridiplantae; phylum Streptophyta; class Magnoliopsida; order Dipsacales; family Adoxaceae; genus Sambucus; species Sambucus nigra. The sequence goes on along the minus strand of OX422214.1, from coordinate 189,508,611 downwards.
AAAGAACATAGTGAGAAAGAGAAAGATAAAAAGAAAGAGGAAGATGAGAGATATTTTGAGTGAGAGGGCAAGGCGCATAGGGAGTTTGAGTGTCCCACTAGAATAAAGAGAAAGGGAAAGAAAGTTGCCATGCTAGTCACTCTTAGTGATAGTGAGGAGGAGGTGAATGAGTCTGGGGATGAGTCATCGCATGGTATATGTGTCGCCTTTATGGCAAGTCACGTTAGCACCACCAGTTTGTCCCACGACGATGAGGATACTTGTGTACGTGAGACCCCCAATGATGTTTTGAGTGTTTCGAGTGAGAGTGATGTAGAGCGTGGAAGTCAGGTAAAAGTGAGCTTTAAAATAGATTTTATAGATTTGTATGACAAGACCTTAAAGACGAAGAAGTTTAATATGGAGTTAGATCTTAAGATGTTATATTTGGAGAGAGATTGAGATTTTGAGGGTATTTGAGGCGTCGACGAGTCAACTCGAGAAGGTGAAGGTTACTTTAAGTGAGCAGTTGATCGTCATAGGTCAGGAAAAGAGTGAACTTGAAGCCCATGTGTCATAATTATAGAGAGGTATTGAATGTTACCAGGAGGGAAAGGTCACTATAGAGGATACATTTAAGAAGGTAAGTAAGGTGCTCCTCAGTCCCGCTTTGTGTAATATTGAGAGATTAGGAACAGGTCATGACGGTGCATCTACTTCCCATGTTGCACCCGAGACGGTTCCCAAATTTTTTATAGATCTTTATGTCTCTCAACCCAAGCCACCTAGGCGTCCGTTACATGATAGCAAAGAGTGTCCTTGACATTTTAGGAGATGTGTACTTAGGCTCGTGCATGTTTGTTCCCATTATAAGAAGAGAGAACACCTTAGGGAATTTTGCTTTAAGTTGTGTAGTGTGTCACATATATTTTTGCCATGTGTTCCCACACATACACCAACACATGATGCTCCGAATGATTACATGAGAGAGTTTGCACATATTCGAGAGAAAGTTAAGTTTTTAGTTGAAACTTCACATGATTTGATGAATGTTTTTCATAGGATGTCACCACATTTGGAAAACTCCTCCGCACCTAATGGTTGAGGTTTAGACTTGTTCGCTAGCATAGGATGATTTTCATGATGATATTTTATGCCTATTGCTAGTGTGTACAACTTTTATATTTAATATTTTCAATTTTGATAAATTTTGGAAAAACACGAAAAGATTTTCTTTTAAAAAAACTGATAAAGCCAGAAAGAATTTTTTTGATAAAATTTTTGGAAAAAGACAAAAAAAAAATTCTACTTTATTTTACAATGTTTTTGGATGGACATTTAGGATGATCAAGTTACAACATCATTCCATATCCATGGGACTATTCGATAGTTTTTTGAGACGATACATCAATTCATCCATGTGCTTTATAATGTTTGGAGTCATTAAGATGAGATTTGAGATTACTTTCTACATGTTTGACTCATGATTTCCTTTAATGCACACTCACAAAGATTTGTTTGATTATTATACTTATCTATCACATGTTGGTAGAAGTGTTTCCATCTCAATTCTATCTTTAAAACGAACCATATGCGATAAAACTTGATAATGAAACTAGTACATGTAAGAATCGTTGCCACTGAGGAATTTGTTTCAATGAAAAATGGGGAAGGGTTACGAAAGGTAATCATAATATCCTTTGCGATTAAGCCACCGTTTAAATCAGACATAAAAAAGTGTGGCATTGTAAAAAGTAGCCAAGTTCAAAAAGAATTTAAAGAGCCAAAAGTGTGGCATTGAAAAAAGTAGCCAAGGCCAAATTAGTTTAGTTTGGTATGATCATTCAAAAGAAGAGAATTGAATAGAAAAATGTGATCATTATCTTATATTTGAGAAAGTTTGGTTGGAAATATATCAACGGGTTTGCATGTCCTTACAAAGTCTTGAAAATGAATTGAATAGTTTTTGACGTTACTGGTGTGGAAATCATTTTAGACTTTAATTTGATTAAGTCGGTTTCATTTAAATTCAATAATTTTTACACTTAAGGATGATTGTAAATTTCATTCGTTAGGAGTATCCATATTCATCATGCACATTTGTTATGTATATTTGAGTTGATTTACATATTGAATATGTTCACATCTATTCATTCCGTTTCCAAAATTTGGTTATCTTAGTGTAAATTCATGGCGTGTGATTTATTTTTAAAATTTTTTTGCTTGAAAAAAATTTGAAAGATAAAAAATAGTTGGTGAAAACTTTCAAGTTTATCCTTGGATGATCGAAGTTGATTTTCTTTTCTTATCGTGACACTCCATGACCATTTTTGTTTATTCTTTTCCTTGTCTATTTCGGACAAATAAAAAGGGGGAGAAGTAATTATGATTTAATGGGGGGAGTTTATATTATGGGGGAGAGTTGAGTTTTATGCTTTGTTTATCTCCATTCAAGCTCGATACGTCACGAAGGTATTGATTTCTTGTCTCATGTGTGTAGGTACACTATTTGAGGATCATTATTTTACACACCCTGATGATGACAAAGCAAAGTTAGAGATTTGAAGATTTCGAGTTTTAGACGATTGAAGAAAGTTTAAAGACTTACATTTTTAGTACCTTTTCACTTTTAAGTTCATGGGAGGGTATTATATTTGTATAAAACATTTGATTTGATAATTCGGATTGTTTTGGGTTTGTACCGTCATAGACATAAGGGGAGATTTGTAAGGACATATTTTAAATAGTCCGCTTTACATTAGAGTATATCGTATATGACTATAACCATCAAAGAAAGTTCAAGTTCAATCATGCATCAAGACGGATCCGAAAATATCAAAATTCTTCAACAAATAAGCCTTTACGAGATAGATTTTTAGAAGGTTGTGTTTAAGTCCATTAATGTTTCATTTAAAGTGTTGGGATAATTTTTCTAAACTGTTTTTAAAATTTTGAGGTGTCTTTTTTCTTCAAAAACAATTTTTTTAAAGACCCGTATGGGGAGTTTTAATAAAAAAATAATTTTTTGCTAACGTCGTTCAAATGACAGGAGCAAGTCGTCAAACGACTGCTTTCACGTGACATTTCATCTTGCGTAAAGGGTCGCTTGAAGATCATTTAATCAGTTTTATCTAATGCCATCACTATTTCAAATTTTTTAACCTCGTTAGATGGTCACGCGATCCCTGGATTGAATGACATTTGGTGTCGTTCGAGAGACCTTCCATTGCCATTCGAATAAAGATGTCGACTTAACTTTTTTATAAATAGTTGATTCTTGAGTCCAGTTTTCTTTAGAAGACCTGTGAGTTTTGATACACAAAAACTGCAATCTACATATTTTTTGTCTTCTCATTTACTTTGTTTTTCAATTCACAAATCATCCTAGTTTCTTTAGTGAATTGTTTTGGAACCCAAGACACAACTTTGTTGAAGTATTCTCTTGGAGAGATGAAATATCTACGGCTGACTTGGTAGCTCTTAAGGGAGGTGTTGGCTGACGACTGCAGTCACTTGGGAATGCTTGAATGTGTCTCTTGCTGTAGAGAGAGGTGCGGTTCTTTTAGGTTTGCTGTGGTTGATCGATTGCTGATTTTAGGTTAAGGCCTATATGAGTGTTCTGAGGAATATTCATTGTAGAATTCTGTAAGTGTTGTTACATTTATTGAAATAAAGGTTTTTCCCTTGCAGGGGATTTTTTTCTGAAATTTGTGTATCACCAATTTATGTTTATTTGTGATAACATGATTTATACACCTAGATGCATGTGTTAGGGTTTATTTAATTTGGATAAAAAATTGACTTCTAATTAAATAATCTTTTAATTGGAAATTTGCGAATCCATTAACAATCGATATCACACAGCATTCTTAGTTGTTTCTGAGTATGACTGCACTCAACCATGTGCAAATTCCTCTGGATGTTCTTCTTCCATTGGCTAGCCATTACAATATCCGTACTTTCTTGAAACTCTAGCGGATGGCCCTTATAAAAGGACTTTATGACTCACTCCGAAGCAAACTAAACTAGGTGATCTTCAATTGGCGCCACTCGATGCTGTGGCAGTGCTTGTGGAAATTTCTGCGCTATGATGATCATCGCAGCATTAACTTCCTGAGAAACAATAGTGGCAACCTCTTGTGTGGTCACCATTCCCTGAATAGTCTGCGGCTCTAGTCGAGACTCTCCTCCCATGGCCTTCCTTGCATCCCGAGCTGGTTGGCCTCTCCTGTTTGGCATCTGATACCAAAAAGAACTCGCATAAGATTCACTTCAATTATACACCATAGTAGGAGAACGTAAATCGTATTATGAATCAACAGTCCTAAGCATATGGCTCTACATCAAAGGAAAACAATGCTAAAAACATAATAAGTCCGTACAAATCCTAAGAACACTAGAACCTGATGCTCTGATACCATCTGTGACACTCCTCCTATTTAAATAATGGGTTGCCATCCCTCTACTAAATAAAATAGGAGTCTCACACTGTCTCATTATTAGCATCACTGTCAAAAAATAAATTAATTACTAATAACCTATTAAGCCCGGTGTCAAATTTAAAAAAAACTTATTAGCTTTCTTAGATAAATTTTCCATTCATACAACTAACCATTTCAAATAATTTAAATATACATTCACCACACGAATGATACAAATGCTAAGATAAAATAAATAAAAATAATCGATAACTCTTAGTAAAAATCCCAATACAACAATCCAACTGAAACTAAAATGAATAAAGTCCGAATGATACAATAATTGTCTAACTTGGTGACATACCCGAAATAAAACCTGGAGTACAAATCATATCTAGATACAAATGATAGAAGCATCTAATCAATACCTGTAGGCATTCATAATTACCGTAGCGTTGTCTGACTCGAAGGATAGTTAAGCCTGGCATCCTTGTGGCTAAGCACCTAAAAGGTTTTGGAAAATGATTTTTGATACGGGTCAAAGCCCAAAACTGTTTGAAAATATTTTGTAAGTATTTTAAAAGGAAATAATGCGAATGCAGCATAATCGTTCATATGTAAACTAGTGTCGCACTCACATAAGATAATTCCTCGCCCCTCATCTATAGTTCAGACCTAATGCATTCATTTTAATTCCCTAGTTATGCTACCCCACCTAATTAGCATAATCACATAACTTAGTCCCACACGTTAATCTTGTAGCCCAATCGTGCTAAATATATTTGACTATTTCATTTCTCATTTAGCTATCACATAAGCTTTATCATTATAATTCTCAATTATAATCATTTCATTAACTGATTCACATAACTTTGCACTAGTTATAGTTTCAATGTCTATACATTCGTTTAATTCACACGTATATATTTAACATGCTTATATACATATATACATATCATATCTCATACACATACATATATATCACACTATATACGTATAACCGGATCCCCAGAGCTAAGACCTCACAAATGCATTCTCTAGCATGCTATCAGGCTCCAGGTACATCACATACCACTCCTAGCCACTAGATCAGGATCTCACCACCGAACACAAATTATAAACATATATTTGGAGGCGATCATAGACATACATTTATGGGTCATAACCATACTACATTAACACACTAGACTCTAAAGTGACACACATGGGTCATGCAATAGTTCTATGACCTGGGGAATCGACCGAACACCTACTGGTCAATGCCAGGATGGGCCACCCACAATGCACAACCTCCAACGATAGAATCCAGAGAGTAGGTATATTCACATATATCAATCACACACACACAAACAGACACACACACACACACACACACACATATACATATATATATATACATACATATATATATATATATACATACATATATATATATATATACATACATATATATATATATATATATATATATATATATATATATATATATAAAATAAAGAAGGAGGGCTTTTTTGTCTAGGCTAATTGACGGTGGGGATGAAATCTTTGAAGTTTGTATCTTATGTATATATATATATATATATATACATACATACATATATATATATATATATATATATATATATATATACATATATATATATATATATATATATATATATATATATATATATATATATATATATATATAAAATAAAGAAGGAGGGCTTTTTTGTCTAGGCTAATTGACGGTGGGGATGAAATCTTTGAAGTTTGTATCTTATGCTTGTCAAATCTAACTCACGACTGAGATTAAATGTGAGAAATAATTACGGTGAGGTGTATAACATAGTAACCCTCTATCTACTTATTATGAGTATTGTACTACCTCGAGCGTCCAACTCGTCACATTTTAACAACTACCTCGAGCCTCACACCCATACCCTCATTAACATTATCTCTAACTCTTACGCCCCATACCCACTACCTTGAGGTAAATGATTCAACCCTCTTTCATCTTAGGTCGCCTGAACTCCTCCACCCACACAAATCTTCTTTCTTCCTCGCTCACAAACGCACACATAAACACTTGAGGTAAATGATTTCATCAGGGCTTGAGGTAATAATATTTGAGATTTGGGTTATGTTTATTGGTTTTGAAGGTCTTGAATTCTACTTTTTCTTCTGATCATATTTTTTTATTCTATTTTTCGTATCAGAGCTTGAGGTAACCATATCATAGCTTAAAGGACTTTTTGAGGTTGTCAAATCATTATTTTTTAAATTTAATTGAGATAAATTAATTTAATATTAATTCGAAAATTTGTTTTAAATATTTACTAGCGTGATGAGAGTTAGTAATTATTAGAAATTTGTTGAATATTACTAGATGAGTAAAGTAATATATAAGATTAATTTTATAAAAATTGTCACGAGTGAATAAAATGATAATTTTGGAAATTAAGTCGGGACACGCCTGTATCATGTTAGGACTAAATTATTATTATATGAAGTGAATAAATTATAAGTCACCCGTATAGTCATTTAGAGTGCACTAGTGTGTCCGGAAGGGTCGATATAGTCAGAAAAATGTACCCGGGGGTTTAGTTTGGGTCTCGGGGCATTTTTAGGCCTAATTGACATCCCGAGAGGGTATTATTGGTATTTTGTATTTTGGGTAATTAAACCCACGAATTTAATTAGGTTATATCATCCATTTGGAGTTGTCTCTTAGGGTTAGCAAACATAGAACCTTAGAACGGCCATTAGAGAAGGAGTTGGAGAGCTTTCCAAGAAACTCAAGGCCAAAGCCTCACCCGTTTGAACCGCCACCACCACCAAAGTGTAGATCGCGTGACGGGGAACGCAACCATACCTTTTCATCCATGAAATCAGAACCTTGAATTCCAGACAAGTATCTATCTTTATTTGTTTTTAGTTAATGTCTCACCCATGTTAGTTTAGGATTATCAAGAACATGTTATATAAAAGAAATTGATAATTTAGAGACTTTATATCGCATGTTTAGAGAAATTTAATATATTCTCGACATACCCATCACACGTAGAAGATTACCCATGAATTAGTAGGAATTTAGAAACAAGAAATCTGGGAAATCATTAGAAGAATGTATGTTTCCTCCAAAATTAGGGTTCTTGAAGATTATGTCAGTTTTACCCCCATTAATTCGATATCGTTGATGAATTTGAACATGTTTCATGTTGGAAATCATGTAGTTAGGTATATAGTACTAGTAGTAATGTTATTCGGGAGTTTGGGCAAAATTGATAGAGGTTTTGAGGACTCTTGGTGATGAAACCCGTAGGATAGTATACGTAGAATCTGGGAAATATCTGGGCGATCGATTGATCGACCTTGAATGTCGATCGATCGACCCCCTACCTTCGATCGATCGACCTCTTCTAAATTTTGAAGATTGTTCTTTATTCTTAATGATTAACCCTGTCTCACTTTGTGGGAACCCTTATACATATTTTATTTAGCATAATGGGACATGGGAAAGACCTGTAGAGTTATAGGCAAGGTTCGGGTGATACGATTCATGTGTGATTTAAGTGTGGGGTTTTGGGAATATAAATTTAGTAGGAAATCATGCGTACGTTATGGTATATCTTGTGAGGATTAAGGAAGACTTATACCAGTAGAGTAGTGAGGGTGCACCTAGTGATTTTATATTATTTCGAGAGGATACACTTCGAGAGTCGAGAAGTACTTAAGGATTTGTTACACTTAATAGAATAAAAAGAGTGATTTACTTATACGTAAAACTCGAGCGTGATAGGTTACGCATGGCTAGAATAATATTATGGATCGTGGGCGCACCTAATTTAGAAATATGAATATTTATATATATATGACTGTGTGATTGTGCATATTATATAGCTGTATAAAAATCATACCCGGGATACTTGCTATCACGGGGGTTTCCGCACCGGGATAGTCTTATCTCGATTGGACCTTTATGGGGGATATTGACTCGTACCCTAGAAGATAGTATCCTCGATACAGGCTATCTAAAAATGATAGTCAGATGTTCTAAGAGACGTGAGGGTATGTGCTGACCTCTTAGGACCTGGAACTATGCTTCACCTCCATTTGTTTATGTATTGTGTTAATACAGTTTGAGAGTGATTCTGAACTAGTATTTCCCTTAGTTTGTGTGATACGGGGACTTGATAGAAAAGTATTCCAGCACCATAGATTTTATATGGGGTGCCGTTAGTATATATATTATATGTGTGACTAATATATATACGTATATCTATATGGGAACTTTCTACTGTGCGTATAAGTAGATAAGTACTGAATAAATGCTTCAATTTTATTATAATTGTTCGGGAACTTTATAGTGGAAATGAGTTATTCTAAATAGCGTAAGAAATCTTGAAGAGAATGATTTCCTAAATTAAATATCATAACCTCGATTTTCACCTGATAAAACCTTATGGAGAACAAGTTAGAGAAACTTATGAGATTTATTAGTACGATAGGCGTGCACACTAGGTGAGAAGTGAGAATTCTCAAGAGAGTGTCGCATATTAATATCGTTGTTGCATTAGCCGGTAAGCATTTTAAATACTTGATAAACTATTTTTAAAACTGTTTTACACTCGGGCTCTGACTCGTTTCTTGTCTTTTTCTCTCTCTTATATATATATATGTATGTATGTATTACAGGTGCCCAGCCACAAGGGCGCCATGCTTAGATTCCTTGGAACGGACGCGCTGTAGCTTATGTGGAAGTTGTAGGCCATTTCTTAAACGACCTCGTTGTTGACTCTACTCTTAATTTAGTTTTGATTAGTCAGGACATGTGTCTTCCGTTTCCCTATTCAGTTTGATTTATCAGAGATTTATATTCATTTATTTTCAGTATTTGGTACTTTTTAGGATGTAATTCGTGTCAGGATGATTTCATTTGTAGTTTTTAAACTTGGTATTGGTTTATCTGAATGGTTGAATTCTTGGGTGTTTATTACCATTGTTCATATTTATGTGATTCTTAAACTGTTAATTATTAAAAAGGTTTTTATATCTGGATTTAAATAAAATGGAAATAAGGATTTAAATTGTTTTTAAACTTAGCTTAATTATTTAGGGTGTTTAAATTGGAAATTTATTTCGCGACAGTGATATTAAGAATGAACCAACCGTTCACCTTGATTTTAAGTTAATAAAGGACTGATCACCCGGTATTTAATTAGGCGGGGTGTCATAGGTGGTATCAGAGCATCAGCTTTTAGTTTCCTTTAGGATCTGTGTGGCTTATTATGCTTTCAGCATAGCTTTCTTTTATATAGAGCCCTATGTTTAGGATTGTTGATTTCTTTGGTGAGATTTCATTCTCCTGCTATCATGACTATATCAGTGAATCTTATTTATGTTCGGGCATGTTCGAATAATGAAGTATGGTAGATGAGGGCCGTTGGGCGTCTAGTAGGAGGCAAGGCTTAGTTGAGGTTGTAGAGTATATTCGAGGATGATGACCACAGTAAGGGTCACCCCTATTATGGAACGAGAAGCCAGGACTGTAAAGACGGCTAAGACGCTGCCTAGATTTCCAAGTGCTTCTATAGTCGAAAGAGGTGCAAGAGTAGACTCACCCAACGTAGTGTGACTGGGAAAGAGTCTGAAGAAACATTGAAGAGAACTGTCAATGGAATTCCTAGAAATGAGGGGATTATGCGTGTTAGCCAAAGGAGGTAAAAATATCCAAAGGTTTGGACATATGACAGAGTGTGGCTAACTGAAAGTGAAAATTTGGAGTAAAATTTTTCTTGACTTGTCGGAACGAAGTTATAATGGTGGGAGTGAAGCCACCACTTTTAAAAGTGGAATGCTATGTCTATAGAAGAACCTTAGGTACAGTTTGGCCGCATGTTCCTTCATCAGATGTTCAGAATAAGATGTGAACGTTGTCTTGAACTCATCAAAGGAGGGTCGGACAGGGGTCCATTTGTGAATATGAATCTAAACTGTTAGTGAATCTTGTATCAGAGGATGTAGATGCAAATGTTGGAGAGGATTCCAAGTGGGATATCGACTCGTAAAAATAGTTAATAACACTTAAAAGGAAATTCTGTTGGATAATCGATCCATATGGTGACAATGTCATGCATTGTCCGTAGAAATGTTAATTCTCTTATGTGAAGGGAGCTATAGTAATCAAAAGATTTATCGGAGAGTGAGACTAGGTGAAACGCAATTAACAATGCATCGCAAGAGGGAGACCCATCAGGGGGCTCATTTAAATGATTCGGATAGGTAAATTTTTACCAAGCGATGGTAAATTCAGTGAGTGTTATTAAAGCCAGTAGCACGTTCCTTAGGGCCAACAAGCTAAAGGAACGACAGGGGTATCCATCAGGATAAAGACTATTTAAGTCCGAGAGAAGGACAACCCTAATAGGGTCAGTATGGCAGAAGATAAGTGGGATGTGTGTTGGGGTTTTTTACGGATGGTAAAACCACACGAGTTAACATTTTCCGAAGCAAGAAAAAGGACAAGGGTATGGTGCTTGCAAGATAAATGCTTAATGTAATTTTTGATTTGGTTTAGACAGATACGTTATGTCTGGAAGACCATTAAGTAGCCAAGGCGATTGGTAAAGTAGAAGTATGAGTTTTATCCTCGGAGGATGAGGCGTATTTTATGTGACACGAACGAGTCATTACATTTTTGTTTATTTCTAGATTCTCATGTGAGGAATTTAATGCATATACCTATAGCGTTATAATTATGTGTATATTTTCCCTGCAATAGTGGAGTTGTCTTCAGTGTTATCCGCGAAGGATGAATGGGTGCATTGTTTGTGTTATATATTTTATTGAGGTTACTCATTTTAGTGATGTGAGATACGAGTATGATATTGTATTGGTTACAACTTTATAGTAATGGTTAGTACGATAGTAGGAAGTTACTGCAAGGTTATCGGAGTGGTTGCCTTAGTGCAACATGTCTTGTTCTGGCGAGGCCTCCCCCGCGAGAGGGATGGACTCGCACTTATATTATCTATTTTAAAGACTTCGGACGGGATAGTGGGCTCGAAATATTCAATTTCGGTGTGTGAAGGGACTTTGTTGTTATGATTCAGTACGTATTGGGTTTACTGTTGAGTGAAAAGATTTAACTCATTATTATGTTTAGTGCTTAGGACTTGGTAATAGGAAGAGTGGATTGATATATCTATCCTTTAGAGATGTGGGAGTTAAGAGTTATACCCATATGTTTGGGAATAGAATTTTGAAAGTCCCGATTGTATGTACTCGAGGTTTATGGAATGTGATTGCCACTAATACTGAGCAATAGTGAAATTAGTAAAAGGTTCTTTGTTTCAGCACAATTCCAGGAGGAGATGTAGTTTTTCTGTTAAGAAACGGAATATAGGGGTACATGTTATGGACGGAGGGCCTAACAGATTTTGATAACCGACAATGCTAAGTAGTAGTGTATCGAGGGGGTTTCTTGTTTGGATTTCGCTTTGGGAGACATCCCACGAGTGAAACTTAGCGTAAGGTTGGAAATGGGGTGATGTTTGGTCATTAGTCCATGAGTTCGGTGCCTCGGTCATAATAGGAACAAGTAATTATAAGTATAAGTTGGAAGATAAATTACAATCTAAGGCCAGTGGATCCGGTTGTGTGGTAAGAAAGCATTAAAAGTTTTATCACCACAAGTTGAGGAGTGGAACGATGATAAGGAGAATTTAAAATTTTGATTTCTAGGAGTGATTGAGATTACCCAAGTGTTATAAACGCGTTCGAAACACAAGGGAAATAAAGAGTTGGGATGATTTTTTTTAGCATGGATTATCTAGGAAGAATTTTTAATACAAGGGAGGAGACTTGTATTTATTTTGATTTATGGAGTATTGGTGATTTATTTCAGTTATTGTATTTATTCGAGAGAATTTTTGTACTTATCTGAAGAGATTTGAGATTAGTGATTTATCTTTTGTTGTTGTGGGATTTAGATGCTCTATACCTTGCATTTTATTGGATTTGGGTAGTTTTATCGATGAGTAGCGGGTCGTTCGCTCTCCCCGGGCGGGCGGGGTGTTACAGAATGCGGACATCCTAGTTAGCTAATGTTAGAATCGCCCGAGTTGAAGGGACATGGGAATAGACGTGTGGAATATAGGTTTATGGGACTAGCATAACGAGGTGGAAGTGGTAGAGTGGATTAAGCATCGCATGTAGAATGATAATCCATATATACGTGTGTAATTAGAGTAGCACACCCGAATTTGGTTGAAAGGCCGTGGGAAATCATTTAAAACGGAGTATTCCTTGAGAAGGGTGGAAATAACGGGGAACACTTGGAGAGGAGTTGTAATTAGTCAAAGGTGAGAGCGACTTGCGCATACAAGATTGATGATGTTAGTGTGGTATAAAAGCTCTAGAAGTGCACATCGTGGAGAAAAGTGCACGGGTCAGAACTTTCAAAATACGCAAAGGAAAGAAAGGGAGTATTAAATGTCTGTTAATGTGAGACATTACAAGTAGAAGTCGATGTTTAGCAGGACATAATGAGTAGTCTCTGCATGCACCACTCATAGATAGAAAGTGGTTGGAATAAGAGGATCAACCAGAGAATTTTTTGGCTATCGACAATTCCTGTAATGGAAGAGGCCGGTAAAGTTTCTTGGATAGGTTTCCACCTCAAGGAAAGATCAAGGGTTCATTCGAACATGTGGAACAAGTCGCCCAAGAAGGAAGTGATTGATATTCCTTTGGGGTGATTTACAATATCAACTAGTGTGCCCAGTCTTCCTTTGAAAGGAAGGATCGCTCCGGTACGTGGTCCTACACGGTATTATTTTATGAATCGGAATGAGATTTTTGAATCCCACCTTCAATATGGGATTTCAAGAAGCAGTGAGGATAACATTTCGTTTTGAGTAGGATGCATCACCCATAGCCTGGGAGTAGGCACACAGTGATTAACGATTAGTAGAGACGCGTGAAGGTAATTTTGGAATCTTGGTGATCATCTCATTTCGACAACGGATATAGATAGCAAGTAAAGTATAGTAAGGTAGAGTTCCATGGAAGCACTCGTACCTATTTGTCGCGAACGAGGTGCTTATTGAGGTTTTGGTGTGGAAAAACCTTACCTATTATCCCTCTGTATGTTTAGAGGAGAGCGAATAATCAGAATTTTAGATCGGTCGAGAATAATCCAATAACTAAGGTGGAATTATCACGAACCATTTTAGGCGGCTTAGAATTTCGTAACCAAAAATCGAGATTTAAAGAATTGAAAAAAGTGGCCAGATCTTCATTTAGTTTCTCTCAGCATGGGTAATTAAACCCACGAATTTTAGACATGTAGTTGTCATGTAGTGAGGTGCATGGGTATTGTAGTTGTCATGTAGGAGTTTTGTGTATTTTTGGGTAATTAAACCCACGAATTTAATTAGGTTATATCAACCATTTGGAGTTGTCTCTTGGGTTAGCAAACACAAAACCTTAGAACGGCCATCAGAGAAGGAGTTGGAGATATTTCCAAGCAACTCAAGGCCAAAGACTCACCCGTTTGCACCGCCACCACCACCAAAGCGTAGATCGTGCGACGTGGAACGCAACCATACCTTTTCATCCAAGAAATCAGAACCTTGAATTCCAGGAAAGTATCTATCTCGCTTTGTTTTTAGTTAATGCCTCACCCATGTTAGTTTAGGATTATCAAGAACATGTTTTATGAAAGAAATTGATAATTTAGAGACTTTAAATCGCATGTTTAGAGAAATTTAATATATTCTCGACATACCCATCACATGTAGAGGATTACCCACGAATTAGTATGAATTTAGAAATAAGAAATTTGGGAAATAATTAGAAGAATGTATGTTTCCTCCAAAATTAGGGTTCTTGAGGATTATGTCAATTTTACCCCATTAATTCGATATCGTTGATGAATTTTAACATGTTTCACGTAGAAAATCATGTAGTTAGGTATATAGTACATGTAGTAATGCTGTTCGGGAGTTTGGGTAAAATTGATAGAGGTTTTGAGGACTTTTGGTGATGAAACCCGTAGGATAGTATATGTATAATCTGGGAAATATCTGGGCGATCGATCGATCGACCTTGAATGTCGATCGATTGACTGGATCAATCGATTGAGCCCCTACCTTCGATCGATCGACCTCTTCTGAATTTTGAAGCTTTTTCTTTATTCTTAATGATTAACCCTGTGTCACTTTGTGGGAACCCTTATACATATTTTATTTACCATAATGGGACTTGGGAAAGACCTGTAGGGTTGTAGGCAAGGTTCGGGTGATACGATTCATGTGTGATTTAACCGTGGGGTTTAGGGAATATAAATTTAGTGGGAAATCGTGCGTACGTTATGGTATATCTTGTGAGGATTATGGAAGACTTAGACTAGTAGAGTAGTGAGGTTGCACCTACTGATTTTATATTATTTCGAGAGGATAAAATTCGAAAGTCGAGAAGTACTTAAGGATTTGTTATACTTAATAGAATAAAAAGAGTGATTTACTTATACGTAAAACTCGAGCGTGACATGTTACGCATGGCTAGAATAATATTATGGGTCGTGGGTGCACCTAATTTAGAAATGTGGATATTTATATATATATGACTGTGTGATTGTGCATATTATATATCTGTGTAAAAATCATACCCGATCTACTTGCTATCACGGGGATTTCCGTGCCGGGACAGTCTTATTTCGATTGGACCTTTATGGGAGATATTGACTCGTACCCTAGAAGATAGTATCCTCGATACAGGCTATCTGAAAATGATAGTCAAATGTTCTAAGAGACGTGAGGGTATGTGCTAACCTCTTAGGACCTAGAACTATGTTTCGCCTCCATTTGTTTGTGTATTGTGTTAATTCAGTTCGAGAGTGATTCAAAACTAGTATTTCCTTTAGTTTGTGTGATACGGGGACTTGATAGCAGAGTATGCCAGCACCATAGATTTTATGTGGGGTGTCGTTAGTATATATATTATATATGTGACTAATATATGTACGTATATCTTTATGTGAAATTTTTACTGTGTGTATAAGTAGATAAGTAATGAATAAATGCTTCAATTTTATTATAAGTGTTCGAAAACTTTATAATGGAAATGAGTTGTTCTAAATAACGTAAGAAATCTTGAAGATAATGATTTCCTAAATTAAATATCATTACCTCGCTTTTCACCTGATAAAACCTTATGAAGAATAAGTTAGAGAAACTTATGAGATTTATTAGTACGGTAGGCGTGCGCACTAGATGAGATGTGATAATTCTCAAAAGAGTGTCGCATACTAATATGGTTGTTGCATTAGCCGGTAAGCATTTTAAATACTTGCTAAACTATTTTTGAAACTGTTTTACACTCGGGATCTGACCCGTTTCCTGTCCTTTTCTCTCTCTTTTATATATAAATGTATGTATTATAGGTGCTCAACCATAGGGGTGTCATGCTTAGATTCCTTGGAACGGACGCGCTGCAGCTTATGTGGGAGTTGCAGGCCATTGCTTAGACGACCTCGTTGTTGACTCTACTCTTAATTTAGTTCTGATTAGTCAGGGCATGTGTCTCCCGTTTCCCTATTCAGTTGAATTTATCAGAGATTTATGTTCATTTATTATCAATATTTGGTACTCTTTGGGATGTAATTCGTGTCAAGATGATTTCATTTGTAGTTTTTAAACTTGGTATTGGTTTATATGAATGGTTGAATTCTCGGGTGTTTATTACCATTCTTCATATTTGTGTGATTCTTAAACTGTTAATTATTAAAAAGGTTTTTATATCTAGATATAGATAAAATGGAAATAAGGTTTTAAATTGTTTTGACACTTAGCTTAATTATTTAGGGTGTTTAATTTGGAAATTTATTTTGCGACAGTGATGCTAAGAATGAACCAACCGTTCCCCTTGATTTTAATTTAATAAAGGAGTGATCACCTGATATTTAATTAGGCGGGGTGTCACCATGGCAGAAAAGAGGTATCGGTTCTTGAAATTTTCGATGGTCAAATCTCTGTTCATCTGACCATATTTTTTACTTAGTTACAGATGGAACAGGGGTGTAAATGGATTGGGAGGTACACGACTTTGCCTCTAGGGGTGTAATTTCTTTTACCATATTATTAGTCCTATTTTGATATAAGTTTCTATTTTTTATTTGGATTGTTAGTTTTTTTAAGGATTTTCTTCCTCTCTTTAATTCCTTTCAATATAAAGGACATGAGATCACCGGAACTGATGAAAAGGAATGGAATGCCCATTTCAATATAAAGGAACTGATGAAAAGGTATCTGTTAATGCCCATTTCATGAAATCCTTAAAAAAATATGTAATGATTTTAAAATACCTTTTTAAATCCATGGCAAAACTGAGGTGTCAGAACATAATTTTTTTAAGCAAATATGTTTATATCAATGTTAAAATGAGAGTTAGATTGTTGGAGGAACATAGGTACAGGAAAAGGAAGCCAAGGTGGACATACTGACCAGCGTAAGAAATAAGCTCAATAGTTTGGGCCACATAATATGCCAACCACTCAATAGGAAGGAAGCGTTGTACAAATCTCCGATGTACAGGAGGAGGAAGCCCTGACGTAAAAATTATTTTTTTCCGCTTTCATAACTCTAATTTTGGTAATGTGTTCTAATTACTCTATAAATGCAGACTATTGTGCGTGAAATCAACCATAGCATTGTGGAAGAAGAGGCATTTGTATCTTAATATGGAGATATGGTATGGTGTTTATTTTAATTTTTAATTTTTGTTTTTCTACCACATTTAATATTATCCCACTTTAGACTTTAAGTAAAAATATTCAAACAACTTTTATTTTTTTACAGTTAACTGTTGACAATGTATGTTTAGTTTTATTATATAGATTTAATCTACTCATTTAGGTATAAATTTTTATTTATTTATTTAATCTACTCATTTAGGTACTTGACGATCTTCTTTGAATAATTTATATTGAGATTGTCATTGTTGATGTACATATGTAATTTAAAAGTGTTAAATATGTAGTTTTAAATAACATCTCTTTTTGATCCGTAGACGAAATTTGATGTGCTAACTTTGCTTTGGTTGTATTAGGCATAGCTACTTGATTTTGAGTTAAACATGCCCTTTTTTTTGGAGATGTTAATCAAATATGTTGCACTATATTTTTTTGTAACTCGATTAATAAACATGTTTTTTTAGAGTTTTAAATTTGAATGTGGGGAGAGTTGAACATTTTAATATCACTGGAAAAAGGGTCTACGTTTACGTTCCATTAATTTTATCATTTGCTATCACACTATATTTGATTGTGTTTTGATTACACTTTTATTTACTTGGTTTTTGGCATTAGTTATGATGTGGATTTGTTTTATTCTTGATTTGTTTTCAGTGTTGTTATCACAGTTTGCTGGTAAATATGGTGACTAAAGGGTACCATAAATATAGTTTCTGAAAGCTAAATACCTACGTTGATGTGTATTAGAATGTGAAGACAAAAATAATGACTGTTTATGGGGTGGGAAAGTCTGTAGGGGCTATGCATTTGCATGCCACAATTCTATTTCGTTATGTTATTGTGTTGTGTTATTGTTTTTTGTACCGTGAGATAAGTTATATTTATTTTTCTAATTCCCAACTGGTGAAACTTGCAATTTTCTTATTATTTGTCCATAGTCACAATAACCATACTACAAATTTTGATGGTATAGATAGGTATACAGTTGGATTTGAACTTCTGAATAGCACTCCTCATTTCGTACTTCTACATCCAACCAGTTTGTAAACTTAGGATAAAGTTCAATGGTTCATGTTTGTAAGCTTTTAGTTGGTTTCCAACATAATATATGTAATTTAAGGCATGAAAAATTAAATTTCGAGCTCGAAACATATAATTTTTTTGGTATCTAATTGAAGAAATGTTTTTTAGCATGACATGTGTTGTATCCGGTAGTCATTAAATGTGGCAAAAATATGATACACGGGTGCGTCGCAAACAAGATGAGGATGTTGGTAAAAATTTCAAAAGCACCCCTGCAAGGTCACAATTTTACATTTTGTATACATTTTAAATTTATTGGTCATGCAACTCCAGTTGCAAAAATTACATATTGATGTTCCTTAGAGACAAACACTCCATAACGAATGTGCAAGCGTGCCATGTTCGTGCGTGGGCTCGGGTTAAAAAATTATTTGCAAATAAAATTTATATTATTATATCCCCCTTCGCGCCTGGGTTCGAGTTACAAAATTATTTGCTCTATTGGCAACATGGTTAAAATATAAAATATCACGGTAACAAATTTATCGCCTTGTCATCGACACGGGTACAAAATATAATCAGGAGGGTCTTTTTGCCATGTCAAAAGGCTATATATACAAAATCTATTTTTGTATATATCTATATATCTTAACGGCTGAAATGATGCCACCTGCATTAAACAGTCTTCGTAGTCTCCGAGTTAAAAAATGATGCCACGAGCATTTAACAATCTTTGTAGTGAGGGACAGTATTTGTTCATTGAGCAGAAATTTAATGTACCCATGATGATCTTTCACGAGTAGTTAGAAAGCTCATGTCTCAAGAAAATAAAAGTACTTTATGCGGCTACTCTATTCTGTAAATTAGAGTCCTCGCCCTTTAATTCAAATACCAATCTCATTTTTAAACCCATATCTACTCTTTCGCGATTATGCTTCTCTCTTTATTGCTGCCATTAAACCCATATATTCTCTTCCAAATGTCAATCAACTGTGTATTGATGTGGAACGAAAGAGCGTTAGAAAAAGTTAGAAGATAATAAAATTATAGATGTTAAAAAGATAATAAACTTATGTAACATAATTCATTTTTCATTCTTAAAAATTTTGAAACTTTATTTAAAAAAAAAATCATTCTAACCAAGTATTATACCAATTTTATTAGAAAATTATTTTTAACAAAATTAATCAAACGTACTTTAAAAAAAATATTTAGACAGCCAATCAAACAATGTCAATAAATAAATGCATGAATGCCTAATGTGTATAAATGCAAATATGTGCAATCACACCTGTTATGCCTTCACTCCAATATGTATGTTGAGTAGAGTCTCGGGTTAAGAAGAGTCTGGGATTAAATAACCAAACTCTATTATTTAACACATTATGTATATCACAATAGGTTCACAATAGGTTGCAGATTTAAGAACCAAACTGTTATATAAATTTTGTGTATTGTTGGTAAACATTTAAACTTAATAGTGTAGCTTGGTTCTATCAATCATATTTGACAATAAATAATGTTGTGGAAAATAATTTCACTGTGGGACTTTCATGGAATGTTTTGTTTATATTTGTGTGATTACTAATTCTATTTTTTCTCTTATAATATATTTGCTGTAAAAAATAATTAATTAGCTCAAGTAAGGTGTGAAATTTTAGGTCTTTGTTAAAGTGACATTAATGTTCATACGTAATATTACATAGGTATGAGATGAATAATACGATGCATGAAATTTCGAAATTAAAAAAAAGAAAATATTACGGGAATACATATATCACCGTGCCATCGGCATGGGTACTAACTAGTGTGTGTATATATATATATATATCGGTACGTATATATATAACCGACTAAACGTGCATAAATCTCTCGTAGCACTAGCCCACAATTCCCGAGTCCACCCCGAGTCCACCCCTGACTCATGCACACACACACACACACACACACACGTGTGTGTGTGTGTGTGTGTGTGTGTGTGTGTGTGTGTGTGTGTGTCATTTATTGTTACACTTTACACCATTGCATGATAAACTTATTTTTTCATTATGCCTACCCATGTTTCATTTAGGGAAAGAATGGTTATAATGGGGAGAAATGGTTTATTATGGACCTTTTTCTTTGTCTATTCCTGAACAAAAAGAGGAAGAAATGGTATCTCAATCTTTATAGTTCGGGGAAGATTTTAACTTAGGGGGAGAACATCCTAACTTAGGTGGATATTTTTAGACAAAGGGAGATATTTTATTCATATGCGGATCATGGTATCTCAATCTTTATAGTCTGGGGGAGATTTTTACCTTAGGGGGAAACATCTTAACTTAGATGGATATTATTAGACAAAAGGGAATGCTTATTCACATGCGGATTTATATTGTTATATATTCTCTTTACATTTGAAGGTATGTTTAAGTGCGGAAGTTTTCAACGATACGACGGAGTTTATACAAGAGCAAAGCTACTTATAGTGAGTACGCCAAGTGTATGTACTTTTTCCTTTTAAGGTTAATAATTGAGTCTTTTAGAGAGCTTGGTGACCTATAGGTTTTTATTATGTGTTTTGTCCAGGAATAGCCAAAGGGGGCGATTTGTAAGGACAAATTTCCGAATAGAGTGAATTAGTATGTTTTTCTTATTTCGTATTTGGACAAAACCTTTGAGTCATAAGTTAGGACTTCAGTGTGTTTACATTTCATTCATGTGACCTGTTTGCTTGAAGTGTAGCGGATAATATAGAACATCTACATCATCGTGTTGTGTTTCATGCCACCTTTAGTCTTCAACATTCGAGGAATCTAAAAAAGGTATGGATGCATTTTATTTTAATTCATTGAGATCATTGGGTTTTTGTTTTTAAATGTTTGAAGCTATGCCTTCATAAATCCAATTTTAAAAAGAAAAAAATATTTTTAATTTAAAATGAGATTGTTTATTCGTTCAAACAAGATAGTGAAGTTAGTTAGAACGACCTTCAAATGAAGATTACACATAGTCTTATCTATTTACAAGGGATTCTTATTTGAAGCTCGTTCGAATTCTATTCGAATAATATGAGCTAGTTCATTCAAACGAGGTTCAAGTTGGTTCGAATGAAACATCAATTACATATGTCATATGCCAAGTCACTTACCTTGATTATAATTCAATTGCGGGCCCCACGAACTGATTTCTAAAAGTGTGTTATCTTTATATCTCTATTGGGACGGAAGTTTTTCAAATTGGTATATTATTGTTACATATATACAAAATCTTAAAATCGATTTTACTTCAAAATAGTTTGCATCCGCCCAATTTTTTTCTAAACGATTTTCTTCACCTACAATAAAAGTTCCTTTATATTTTTTTGCAATATACATACGTTATACCTATGTCCAAGTAATTGAGCCCTACACATTTTGAGAGCACCGGGCAATATATTTGAACTTGGTCACCTTAATTTTCTTTTAAGAAATGAAGTACACATTATCTTTGGACAGTGTACTATCCTTTCACTTTAATCCCACACGATTTTCCTCTTAGTTAATTTTAGTTCTTTCATTCGTCACCTCGCCTCTGAAAGAAATTTCCTTGGGCTACTATAGATGGCTCGTGTATCAGTAAATATTGCCTTAGTAGATTTCGGTCATATCTATCTAGATTCATGCATTTCTTTCTTGTAAAAGGATAGATTATATATTATTTTTTCATACAAAAACAAATCATATCTTTTTATATGTTTTATTGTCTACAAACGTTTTAAATATTAAAAAATTTCTCGTGAACTCTGAGTTTTCATTCTTAATCAATGTATTAATTGTTGAGAAGTTTTGTTGGCCCACACATTTTTTTGCAACAGATAATTATTATATGTGTATTTTTTTCACTTAGTCAAGTAGTGTGTTCTGTTTTCAATGACCACAGTGGATTGTATCTTGAACCCACATGGTATCAGTTGTATCTGGAAAAATTGTATATTTGCAAGTGGTCTGCACCGATTATTTTTGGTCCCCATAAATATTTATCTCCGATATTATTTAATACCCATTGTCTACTAACACTACACACGGTATTAGTTTCATTAAATATCCCATTTGTTTCTAACAACTCTCTCTCTCTCTCTCTCTCTCTCTCTCTCTCTCTCTCTCTCTCTCTATTAGTCTATATTTTCTCTTTTTAAGAGAAATGAAGACTTCAATCAGATACATTTTGTTCTCTCAAGATTGTATGCATTTAGTGCTGCACTTCAAGTTGCAGACACTCTCTCCAACGTTCGTATTTTTAAGGTAATATTTATCTCCTCAAAATATACAAGTGCGAGGATAAGAAAATCAGACAACAACAAGAAGTATTAAGATAAAAATTTCAGGTTCTTTAAAGTGCAAAATACTCTACAAAAATCTGCAACAACATATACACAAAGAACAAGATCATCCTTCTGGGTTGGTTATGTAATAAAAGAAACACTCAAGTCTACATTTTTATTCTTTGAAAGAGTGTAAATTATACCAAATTTCTACTACATCTATGTAAAAATTTGAAGCTATTTTTTCGCTTCGGCTATTGTAGCTAGTGGTGCTGCTGCAAATGGTGGTTTGATATTACCGTCAAGTGGATTAGCATTAGTGAAGCATGGGAGATGAAAAGCTTATGGCGCATGGACGTACTCCTCGTTTTCAGTTCGAACCACGTTAAAAACTGGTGTATTTTATTTACTTGCTTTTGTGTGTGATTGGCATAATTTTACATGTTAAAATCTGAAACCCATCACTTAGATTTTTTTTGGTGGATTATTTTTTTTTAAAAAGGTTAAAATATTTTTTTGGGTTTAATATCATCTTGAAATTTCAGCATTTACTTAAAACCAAAATTCACTATTTTTATTATATTTATATAAAAACAAATTTCTGTTTTATATATAACCTTGGTTCTCCATTCCATATCTCGGTTCTTTGGATTATTAAAAAAAGGGAAAATTGATTTTTATTAAAGCACTAAAATATTTCCAGAATTGAAAAAAGTAAAAAAAATTACTTATTTTATTTGTTATAGTTTAAGCTTATTAAACGAGTTGAAAACAAAATATTATGTGATTAATAATTTTTTTCTACTTACTCTGATTTAGTCTTGAAGAATTATTTTTCTGACTTAAAGTTCAGTAATAATTAAATTGAAATAATTTTAATTAAGTAAAAAAATTATAAACTCAATTCACCCCCCCTCTTGAGTATAATGTGGGCAACAATGCATGTTTAAGATCTCCGTTTGGAACTAAAGTTGTTTACTCATCATCATTGTTGAGTGTTTTTTATATACACGCGGTGGGATAATTTTTTGACTTTACGGTGAAGAGGCAGTGGACTCTGTGTTCGAATACGTATATGGTTACTAAGCTTGTTCAGTGGATACCGAGACGTGTGTGGACTCACACGTTATGTCTACTTCGTGAGTGGAATCATACATGTCACTGTAATGAGCATTGCGGAATGAAGAGCATAAAGTCTTGAGAGGGTTTCAAGGTTATTATGTAATTCTACTATCATGTACTTTGTAATTCTGTACATAGTGAATTTGCGTAGCTTGACCGTCCCAAGTTTTTCTTGGTATGGGTTTTTCTAATGCATCGGCGTGTTTTGATATTGATTGTATTTTATCTTTGTATCACCTAGATGCATGTTTTACGATAAGATAAAATCACTTAATCATTTTAACACATTAATTGATTAAAGATGTTAGTTTAATTTGGGATATTTTTTTTATTTAAACCTAAATTTGAATTTTTTTAAAATAGTGGTTTGATTGTTTTTGACCGTATCCATATATGACCCCTTACACGTAATTTTGGACTTCCTTTTGTTGACGGAGCCGCTATTCGTATGCGTTGACCAAACGTGAGATATGGGTAGATCGGGGATGTTCATTACATTACTCGGAGTGCTCCTCCCGAGGGCGATAACGTGCATTAGGAGCATTACAACTCCTGTTGGGGTGGATCTCATACCTCACTGTAGGTGCTGGATGCCCATTCTAATGATTGTCATTGAATGGCAGAGATGCACTGTGAGGGTAGCGTAGTAAAATAAACTCTATTCCCCCAGACGACGCGAATTGTAGGTGCTAAAACCCTAAAAAGAATAATTCCAAAAAATTAAAGCCGAACAAGGAAAACAAATCACACAATCACACAATATAATAATATACGTGGTTCGACAATGAGTCTACGTCCACGTGGTATTTATCTCTTTCTTATTAATTGGTTCACAATAAAAATTGTTACATGGACTTTAGGAGCTCTAGATGTAGTTACATCATGATCGAACGTCTTTTTCTAGAGATCCTCACTCATCAAACTTTCCTTTGTTCTTATATCTAAAGTTGTGACCCTATCTATGCTGTCAAGTAGGTGTCACCCAATCTGAATAACTCGGCTGTCCGGATAATTCCCTCACACTATTTAGCTAAATCTTGAGAACTAACTCTTTGTAGTTATAATCTTATTCTGTAATTGTTTTTCTATCCAAGATGCTTAACATCCTCTCTTTTTAAAAATACTGTTTCTTAAAAACTATAAAAAAATTATCTCCATAAGAAAAATTTCTCTCTTTAAAATTCTACTACATTTACTTTCATATATTTAATACAATATATCTTTAAAATTTTAATATCTTTTATTTTCCTCTTAAATATGTTAATTCCTTTCTCATTAAAGTTGTAAGATCTGTATACCTTATAACTAACATCTCTCTATAAAATTCTAACTATTTTATTTATTTAAACAAAGTTTATATCTCTAAATTTGTAATCTCCTTCTCTTAGTAAATCAAAATTAAATAGAGAAAGTAATTGGAATTTCAGATTGATAATGTATTAAATATAGAACGCATTAGAATAGTCATGGAGCCATGATTTTATTTTGGGTAGGATGGCAACAGGTCGGGTATGGGGAGGATTTACCAAAATCCAAATCCGCCCTGTCCCGCGACCCTTGATGGATTTAGTTTAACCTACCCAAACCTGATTAAATATAAAGCTTTTAAACCCATCCCGCCCCGTTTACACTACACAGCTCAAAAACCCACTCGGGGCGGGTTAAAACCCGTATACTAAAAATCTTAAGATTTTTTAACTTATAAATATATAAGGTTTTGGAGTATATAAAATATCAAAAAAGGGTATTTATGAAAATATAAGAAATAAAGAGGGCGGGGTGGGTTATGTTTAAATATACTAAAACCGAACCCACATCGTTTAGTTAGCGTTTTTTAACCCATAGCCACCCCTATTATTTTAAACGGGTTTTTAACCTGCCCCATTCGGGTCGGGTCGGGTCGGGTCGGGTCAGGTATTCGACAGATCGGGTTAAATTTCCACCTCTGGTTTTGGGTGAGGCACTCGAAGAAGTTCAGGGTGTGTGTGTGTGGGGGGGGGGGGGGGGGGGATGAGGCGGTTTTTTTAGGACCATTTTTTATTATTATTTTTCACAAATATTCTAATTTTAGGCAAGTACATATTTCAAATTTCAAATTAAATTGATGTGTGAGATTTGGAAAAAACACCTGAATATAACAATGCCAATTTGATAACCTTTAATACAAATCCATCACCAGAAGTTGTAAACCACTAAACAACAACCAATTAAATGAAATTGAAACAAAATTATACCCTAAAAAACAATCAAATATAATAAAATGAAACTCTAAAACGCCCAAATCAATTTACTCAAACAATGAAATCTTAAAAAATTGAAATTGAAATTCCCTTCATTTAAACCCAAAGAGAGTTACCTTCAAACTTCAACAAATTTGAAAAAAGTTTTTCGTTTCCAAAATCTTTGGTGGGACACTTGCCCACCCCTACATTGCCTACCTCGCTACCGATTAGAACTTTAGATTGGTAATTTTTTTATAAATATAAAGTAATCGAAATGTAAATATAAAAATAAGAAAGAGAAACATGTTTCTATTTTAGATAACAACATTTTTTGGAAAGATAAATTATTTTTGAATTTCAGAGAGATAAATTTTCTTTAAAAGATATTGTAGAATTGTGGTGAGAAGTTATAACTTTAGAAGGTGTTTTTATTCACATCACACCCTATTTACGTTTCTACTGCCCACTTATAAATTGTTAGAAATTTAGGTCCCGTTTGGTATGTACTAAAGTTTGGTGGAATTCGATTCCTTACGAATATTTGTGAGAAAGTGTAAGATTACTGCGTTTCGTGCGAGGCTAAATTGCATGGTAATGTGAGCCTCGATAGAATCAGATTATCTCCTATGTGGGAAAGTGGGTGGAATCAAAATCCATCCAATATACGTGGGATTTTTACTTTCCCATGAGAATCCTTACAAATAAGTTTTGTTAAGACAAAGATGCCCCTAAAAATACAAAATTATGAAACTACCCATAAAATCTAAATACTTATTTTGTGAATACAATTTTGTTATGTCAGTCCGTATCAAATTTAAAGTCAAACAAAATTTATTTAGGCATTTTTTTCAACTAAAGTAACAATTAATTTTATTAACTTACAATATAATACACACATATCTACGATAATGTGACAACCCGCTCAAAATAATAACGGGTGGCCAGCCATATACTACATTAAATCAGGTATCCCAGATGGCACAGTCTCAACATCAACCAACAATACTAAATAATATAAGGCTAACTACCCGAAACTATTAAAAGCGGATGTTAAAAATTTAAAACTTTTATTTAACACCAATATAAAACCAACCATACCATAACTAACCAACAACATAACATCTAAATATGATGAGTGATGAATACAAACTCCAATAATGTATAAAAGAGTACAACAAAATGTACCCAATAAAATACCCGAATATGTTGTCGGGTCACAGACAATACAAAAATCTGAGAGAGAATATAAAAGTGTTAATCTACAATACTGGGGTATAAACCCGATATACAAATTGAATCCTAATCTAGATATACAAGAGATACGAATCGACTAGAGCGAAGTTCCGCAACAGTCCGCTACTGCTACAGCTCCACGAATACTTTGGGTGGATAAGCATCCATGGCGCCCTTGCAGAGGAGCACCTAAAATAATGCAATATATATGCATAACATGAGAAAATATAAACGGGTCGGAGCCCGAGTTGCAAACATTTTATAGCAAGTGCATTAAAATGCATAATAATTATAAATGCATTATTACATGATTAAGGTGGAGTCGCCCTCTCCATAATAATCCAGCTCACCTCTCAACTAAAGCGCAACTAGTCGTATGCACATGATCTCCAAACAAAGGCCCAAAGATATTTAGGCAGGGTAATCTAACTTAAACCCAATTGAAACCTTTAATTTAAAGTTATCTTACAACTTACACTTAACTAAATTCCATCTAAATCATATCATTTAATTTTTATTGATCTCAATTATTTGTTTACTTACAAAACATTAAAAGGGTTTGTATAACCATTTCTTACAATCATACTCTACACATCAACATTCTCATGTACTAGAATTTCTCATATTCTAGTTGTGCCATCAATATATATACATATTATTATATATATGAGTTATTAGCGTCTAAGTGGTAAGGACTAAACTTCTCCCAATTCTCAATACTATACTACGTTTCGTGCGTGGAACGTCTCGCAAAAGAGAAATTCAAATAAGGAACCCCCCAATACACTACTCCTAGCAGTATTGATTGTCAAGATTCATTATGCCCTCAATGCATGATGCATGTAACCCAATTACTTATTATCCAATTTTAATTAATTTTATTATTCCCAATTCTCAACAGTACACGGCGTTTCGTGCGTGGGACGTCTCGCAAAAGAGAAATCCAAATAAGGAACCCCCCGATACACTACTCCTTCGCACTGTCGATCGTCGAGATACATATTATATATAAATATGAGCATTAAGGACTAACTTCTCCTCACTCCCAACATTACACTGCGTTTCGTGCGTGGGACTTCTCGCAAAAGCGAAATCCAAACAAGGAACCCCCGAATACGCTACTCCTTGGCAATGTTGGTCATGAGGTCCATTATGCCCTCGATACCCGAATAACCAATCACATCCATAATATAATAACCATCCAAACGAGCTATAACTCGAGGACGCAGGCTCACAATGCTATTATCTTCCAGTTGCCCAAACCACGTAGCATACTGGGGACCACCTGGTGGGGCTAAACGACACCCACCTCGTGATCAACTCAGACACACAACGTCCGGGAAGCGATCATAGCTCCTAATCGACAAGTGAGAACGACATATACCCACGACTTCTCACCCCCAAAATAATCATGTATATCACATAATAATCACCATGGATGACTATGACCTGGGGAATATCCACACCCTGCTCATCGAGCCAGGATGCTCACCCTCATCGTACGCAACTTCCCAATGATAGCAAGGAGGGGGTATATATATATATATACCATCACATAAGGTATACACACTTCATCACATCATATAAAGATATACCATCATATAAGGTATACCTATCACATCATTTACATATTCATAGTACGCTCTTAGGCATAGATGAAATAATATTATTGTTTAGTATATTTCCCTCTCGATATACTAATCGTCAATTCTCACACATCTTTCCCACTTAATATACCCTATACTATTTCTCGCTTGAAGCTCACATGTCGCTTCTGATTATGAATTGTCTCTCAATTCGATTTATGTTAAGGATATTCTTTATCCTAATGCACCTCAAATAGCATTTCTCATTGTGTGAGACATCTCCCAAATTATTCATCATTTAGGATATTTCTATATCCGTATGCACATTTATTAGCATTTATATTCTCAATCCAAAATATGGTTCAATTTATCATAAGAACCTTTAAATTTATCCCATTTGGGATTTAATACTAAAATCCATTTTCTTTAAGAGCATCGTAACTCTCGCTTATAAACCCATAATTCTCTCTCCCTATGGAGTACTCAATAGTAGTGGGCTTCCCCACTTAGTATATATTACATCTTTTAATCTGCGTTCTCTCGAACTAGATCGATAAGACTCTAATAATTTCTTATAAGGGAAACCCCCCCTAAAATCTCCAAAACATACTTCATATAATTCCTATAGAGGTTTCCAATCGATAACCTCGAACGAAACAGAATTAAATTCTCCCTAGAAAAACATTCCCCAAAAAAGCCCTGTTTCTGAATCGATTCGGGCCAAATCCGAATCGATTCGGCCCTACGAATCGATTCGGCCTCTAAGGTGAATCGATTTGGGTCATTAGACCTGGGATTCTGTCTCAGGACGAATCGATTCGATCACTCAGACCTGGGCACCTGCATATTTCCAAATCGATTTGGTAAGGGGCCGAATCTATTCGGCCCTTCAGAAGGCTCGAAAATGGCTACTTTTTAGTAAGCCAAAAATCCCAAAATTCATTTTAATCATCTTCTCTTCATTTATCTTCAACCCAATCATATATATATCATCAATACTCAACCATAAACACATTTAAACTAATTTCTAACCTCAAATCCATTTATACCCTACAAATCTAAGATTTTCCCAAAAAGTTTGGTTTTGACAAATTAAGCCTAAAACCCATAAATTTAATCCACAAATCATGCAATAAATGGTACACAACAATTATTTAGCAAGTTTAATCACTTGCCTCAAGTTCGTAGGGTATGATTCCTCCTCGAGATCGCGTATTGGCTGGAAAATCCACTTTCTCTCTCTTTCTCTTCTTCTTTCTTCTTCTCTATTTCTCTCTAAGGAGAATTGATCTCTCATAGGCTTAATAAGACTTATCTCCCAAGATACACAACTTTAAATGATAATAAACACTTTAAATGACCCAGTAACTTTAATTCGAGCCAAACGAGCTTAAATTATTTCAGAACCTAAATAGACCCCAAGTAGAGTCATTTTGACTTTCTCGACCCTTTCGAAAATAACTACACCCTCAGAATTTCCATTCGAAACACTTTCTAACAACTTCAAATTTTGACCTCAATTGCCAATCTAATAATTCTCCAAATAAATTAATATTTATTTCTCCCAAAATAAATAAATTATTGTCTCTAAACTCTCGGGTTGTTACAGATAAACTATTATATTTGTTAAATATTGGAAAAAGTTTATTTAAAAAAAATATTTGAGTTCATACAAGTATAAATAGTGAATCGTAATACTATGTATATGTATGTGTGTGTGCGTGTATATTGGAATATATTTTACATTCCCATGCCACTTTCCATACATGAACCAAACACAAAATTTTCATTCCCGATAGAAATACATTGGTTAACCAAACCAAACGAAAGAATTTAAAATCAAGAAAAAGATTTTTTGGTAATCACTTTCCCGGTAATCAAAATCCATCAAAAATATTATAACGAACCAAACGGGGATTTAAAATATTGTGTAAAAAAACTCAGTGCCCCGTTTACAACACCCGAATTGGATTAAAACTGTGCTCGAAAATATATACAAACAAAAGTTTAGATCAGCTTGAAAACTATTGTAGGAACTCAAATTTTACACCTTTCTCTTTTCTAAATAATAAGAACTAAAGTAAAATTGAAACTAATTAATCTCCTTCATCATTTAAATTTTGAAATTTTTAGTCACCTTTTTTCTTGTTTAATTTCATAATTAGTTCAAACATTCATTTGTTTAGTAAATTTTGTACAATTCCAACAAGTTTTTCCTCGTGAAAATTTCATCAAAGAACTCATAGCAATTGACCAAGAGTTTATATATGTAAGAATGTCGTTTACGGTCACCGAAATGGGGTTAGATTCATGGAATTGGTATTGCATGCCGTCGTCGATAATTCGAATAAATCTCGCAGCTCGTAACTGGTATCAAAAGAATGAAAACTACTATCAATAAACCAACAAAATGGGATGAAAATGAACTCTTGTTCGTGAATTCAAGAGGCATTTTTTGAGCTCTTTGATGTTCTCTCCTCCTTCCTTTATTTTTTTTTAAAATATGAAATGGCCCTCACGTATAATTGCTAGAAGGAATGCAATTATTGTTTCGCTTGAGAAGTTTTTTTTCTTCGGAGATGAGAGATCGGGGTTTCCATCACTTATGTGGAGTGGAGATTTTATAAAGGTCGTACCCAGTGCATAAGGCTCCTGCTTAACTACAAGGTCTGGGAGAGGCGGATGTCCACTCGTCTTACCCCCTATATGGAGATGCTGCTCCATGTCTTGAACTCGAGACCAATCATAGCTTGAGAGAGAGTACTTGTGTGGGGTGAGTCAAATGATTATAATAATATTTGTGCGGGGTTAATAAGATCATAGGTTGTTAAGAGAAAATTGTGGTTGAAATAAAAATACCCATTTATAAAGATATACTTTTAGAATTGTATGAGTAAGACTTTATGGTGTAATTTTTTTTGGTTAGTCCAATGTCTGAAGTTTCGTTAGGATCACATCCCATGTATTTTTTAAATTGTATTAAGTCTCATAACCATCCAAAGCTACCTTTAACAGCCTTATAACCGCCTCTCTTCCTCTCCACATAAAATGATACTTAATCCATAGTTATTACAATAGAACCAACAACTAAAAAAATAAAAAAATGAGAATGGATACATATGAATTTTTAAAAATAAGATTAAATGCGCCTCATACAAAATAAAAATTCAATCGAATGAATTTCTTCATACCCAACCCGAGTCATGCTTGACCCGGTTATTATATTGGATGATTTTAATGTTGGAATTAATATTGAATTATTTATTAATTGGAAAATTCGGCCAAATTTTGTAATTATAAATTAAATAAATTATTTGTCCTAAATAAGTGTGGTCCAAATAAGGGAACGGATTTGATTAAATTAATGGAATTAATCTTAGAAAATTATTCCAAAAGTCACATGACTTTTGGTATATTTGTGAGACCCTTTAGATACCTTAGTGGATGGTAAATGATGAGTTTAAAGGGGAAATTTGAGTCCCCTTCCACTCTATATATAGTGAACCAATATCCACTAATTGGTACATAATAACACATAAAATATATCTGGGTTAGGAAGGAAAATACCTGATTTTCCAAAATTTTCCACAAATCAACATTCTGGCCATTTTCTAGAGCTTGAAGAAAGAATAGATAGGAATTTAAGAAGTTGTTCTTAAGGCACATCAACTCCAACCAATAAATCCAATCTCAATGGAGAAAGTTGATTTTCAATAAAAGTTGTACTAAAGTTTATAGTGGTGATTGCATGAACATATTGAACATCCTACAAGAATTAATTTAATGTTATATATATATAATTCTTCTTAAATTTACATGTGGTATCAGAGCCTCATTTAAATATTGTCATGCTATCCCTCTACGGATTGAAAAGATCAAACTACATATATTGATAAACTCAGTTTTTATGATTAAATTCCGCACTGATTAAATATCATGACCATTAGTATTACGTGATAATTTTAACACTGATTTGTTTGTCATAATGATTAGTATTATGTGCTAAATTATGTAAGAAAATTATTCTTATGTACCAGAATTTTTTTTGTCAAATTGTTAAGAATTTTATTTATTTATCTGATTTGGTAAGAACATGTTTTATATGTTTGATTTAACAAATCTGATTAAGAACAGTTTTCTTTGTTTAATTTGTTAAGAAAATTTTTATATGTTTAAATTTTAACAAATCTTATTAATTTTTTTTTTATATGTTTGATTTTTAACAAATCTCATTAAGAACAATTTTACTTGTTTGATAGAAATCTGTTGAGAACAGTTTTTTGTTAGATTATATCAAAATAGTTAGGAATCACATAAAACAGTTTCATTCAATGTACTGAGACCATATAATTGATGTTTTGATGTTATTATAATGGTTACCTAATCTGTTTCTATCAACCCTACAAATTTCAAGCAATTTCGGAACACAAATTTTCAAAAAGCGCTTGGGGTGAATAATATATTTGTCCCCGAACTTGTTCCGAATGCGATGAAACTTAGTAGTCTGATTGGAAACGAGCCATAAACCAATTTTCACGATCTTTGATCGTGATATAAACTGTTTTTCGGCGATTCGAGATTGTTTAGGCCCTTAAAACTCTAAATTTGTCATTTAAGGAAATAATCTCGGGGGTATATCTCACTTTAGAAAGTTTATTTTTGAATTCCGTAAAAAGTTTTGAGATCCTGGAGTATTTTTCTATAGTTTCGTGATGCTAACTCATTTTTTCCATTTTTGGCAAATTTTCATGTTTTTAATATTTTATAAGTGTTGCACCTAGAATTGTTTTATAAATTGTGTTCTAATGATCTTGTTTTAGTTGAATATTCGTGCCAAACACAGGCCAACATATTTCATATGGTAGGATATTAGACTTATGTGAATTTAATATTCTTGTTTTTATGAGCCTCGTGCCAAACACAGGCTAATGATTCATAACATGGAATATTAAAAATATTATATATTTTTTTAAATTTAAATATTCATATTTTTATGAGTCTCATGCCACATACATGCCAATGATTCATAACATCGAATATTAAATATTAATTTTTGATATTTTGATTATCGCGTCTAGTGTCAAACACACGCCATTGACTTACTATGTGAAATATCAAATTTATGCCCATTCTAAAGTTTGTTATCATATAGATTTTATCAACTTTAGAATTATTGATTGAATATTGAATTGTCTAATAATGCGTTTATTAAATCAAAGTTTTCTATCTTAGAAATTCATTAAAGATATTTTTCTTTATGGTTTTGTGATTAAAGGGCAATTTATAATACAATTTATTGTAATTCTGCCATTAAAATTTTGATAATTATATATATTCATTTCCTTATAAATTTTAGTCAAGTGTGTTATATTTTAATTAGAGTGAGCATTTTGCAGTGAATCTTAACCTGTTTTATCAAGCCTCAACCTTTTCGAAATTTGACGGAAGTAATCTGTCGGAATGGTGCGAGCAAATTGAGTTTAGCCTTGGGGTTTTGGACCTTGATGTAGCACTTCTTACCGATGAACCCGCTGCTATTACTGAACAAAGTAGTGAGGATGATGTGCCCATGTATAATACATGGTCAAAATCGAATAGATTTTGTCTCATGTTCATAAGAATGTGCATTACAACAAATGTGAAAACTTCCCTACCTAAAACCACCAACGCAAAATAGTATCTGACAAATATTAAGGATAGGTTTTGCACTGCTGAAAAATCCCTGGCTGGGAAACTTATGGCTGACTTGACCACTATGAGGTTAGATGGCACTCGGACCATGAACGCACATATTATTGAGATGACCAATATTAGTGCAAAACTACAAACTTTAGGCTGTGTAGTGGAAGATTCTTTCTTAGTCCAATTTGTCCTAAACTCCTTCTGATTATAGGTCTTTCAAGATTCATTACAATACCATTAAAGATAAATGACATGTTAATGAACTATAAAGCATGTTAGTTCAGGAAGAAGGAAGTATCAAGCAACAAAGTGGTAAGGTGCCTAAATTGCAAGTGGCAAATGTAGTGGTCAATAAAGGAGCTGGTAAGCAAAATAAAGGAAAGGGCATGAAGTGAGGTCCTGGTCCTTCCATCATTGGGCATGGTCCGTCACACCAAAATAAGGAAAAAACAGCAGTCACATGTCACTTTTATCATAAGAAGGGGCATATTCAGAAAAACTATATTAAGCATAAAGCTTGGTTTGAAAAGAAAGTTAATCCTTGTGCTTTTGTTTATTTCGAATCAAACTTAACTGATGTTCCTTCTAACACATGGTGGATTGCTTCTGGTTCTATATGTCATGTTTCAAATATTATACAGGGCTTCCTTTCAATCCGAGAAATAAATCAAAATGAAGATTTTCTTTACATGGGAAACCAGGAAAAAACATCAGTTGAAGCTATTGGAGTTTTTCGTTTAAAATTACAATCTAGACTTTATTTAGCTATTGAAGACACTCTTTTTGTACCCACTGTTTTGAGAAATTTAATTTCCTTATCTAAACTCTCAATAAGGGGTTTCTCTTTTAATTTTCATAATAATGGTTTTACTTTATATAAGAACAATTATGTTTTTGGCTCGGGTTTCTTGTCGAATGGTTTTTTTTAAATTAATCTTGATCCTAATTTTTCAGAATCTTTATTGTCTTTGCATACTAATGTTGAAACTAAACGTAACTCATTTAATGAGTATTATGCTTACTTATGGCATAAAATATTAGGACACATATCTAAAAAGAAATTGAAAGTCTTATTAAAGAGGAAATTATCCTTGATCTGGTTTGGTCCAATTTTGGAGTATGTGTGGATTGTATTAAGGGTAAACATACCAAACATACAAAGAAAGGAGCCACAAGAAGCACACAAATTCTTGAAATTATACATACAGATATTTGTGGTCCTTTTGATGTTCCTTCCATTGGTGGAGAAAAATACTTTATTACTTTTATAGATGATTTTTTTCGCTATTGCACATTGTACTTAATACATGATAAATCTCAATTCTTTAATGCGGTTGAAGTTTATATTACAGAAGTAGAACGAAAATTGGGCAAAAAGGTGAAAATCATTTGATCGGATAGAGGTGGTGAGTTTTATGGAAAATGTGATGAATCGGGGCAATGTCTCGGTCCTTTTGCTAAACTCATTTAACGTTTGGGTATTTTGCACACAATAGACAATGTGAGGTTCACCATGGCAGAATGGTGTTGCTGAAAGGCACAATTGTACTCTTATTGAAATAGTTAGGAATATGTTAAGTAGAACTGATTTACCTATATTTTTGTGGATGCATGCTCTTATAACTGTTGCAGATATCTTAAATATGATTCGTAGTAGGGAAGTTTCAAAGATTCCTTTTGAATTGTGAAAAGTTTGGAAACCCTCTTTAAGTCATTTTCGTGTTTAAGGATGTACAAAAGAAGCAAGAATTTATAATCCACACAAAATGAATTTGGACCCCAGAACATTAACTTGTTATTTTATTGGGTATCAAAAAAATCAAAGGGTATAAATTCCACTCTCCTAACCATACAACAAGAGTTATTGAAATCGAAAATTTGAAATTCATTGAACATGGTGAATTTGGTAGAAGTAATGAAGTTCGGAATGTGATTATTCAAGAATCAAGGAAAATCCTACTCTTCCAAGAACTCTAGATAATCACAATGAGGTTCCTCATTTTCCTATTGTTCATACTGACGTTGTTGCACCGATTATTTCTCCGACCAACAATGAAAAACAAATGGATGAACCACATACTGAGCCCAATATTGAAACACCACAAGACATAGCTTTAAGGAAATCTGAGAGAAATCGGAGATTAGATATTTCGAATTACTATGTGGTGTATCTCCAATAAAATGAATTTAACATTGGGGATATTGATGATTGTTGTCAATTTTTATAAAATAATGTAAGTGCACGGGCTATTATAGTATAGCGAGTGTAAGTACGGGTCGAACCCACGATGATTTGTCAATTATTTTCTTCAAACTAATTATAACTTTCCAACTAAACTAAATGGGTTTAGAGATGAGATTTAGTACTAAACTAAGCAAACACATAAACAAAAAGTAGGACTACGACAGATATAATTAAGCGTGCATGAAAACTAGGACGTTGGATCCATTTATCATATTAAAATAATACTATGCAGTACTTTAAATTTGTCATTTCTGATTCTAAAACTCAAATTAAACCGACTCTTGTCGTATTTAATTTAGAAAAATAACATGTTATAAGTCCAAAATATAAATTTAATGTCTCTAAATATAGACGGCTAAAATCCTTATTCCCTTAAAAAGTTCACTTTTAAATTTCAAAATATAGTCTTTAAGCATGGACTATCAATAAATTTAATAAAAGTATAACCCATCAAAAAGTACTCATACTTAAAATTAAAAAAATGATTTTTTTCAAACAATACAGAAGGTTTAAAACGCACTCTCATGTCGCTTTAAATGAATACCGATTTTTTAAAACATTTAGCACATATCGGGAACAAAAATGAATTTAAACCACACACAATATTAATCTAGGGGTGGCAATTCGGGTTTATCGTGTCATTTTCGGGTCGCATTGATTTTGATTTGAGTATAAGTTTTCGGTACTCTTAAATCTATACAAGCTAATCGTGTCATGTTCGGGTCATTTTCGGGTTATTACCGTAAACGGGTTATCGTGTCAAAAATTTCCAGCCCTATATTAATCACACATGATAAATTTCACCTAGTCCTAGTAAGAAAATTAAGCGAGCATAATTGTAGACATAATAAATTTTCAAGAATGAATACTAATTTTCATTAAATAAATAAACTTACAAATGACGTGTCACAAATATTCTTGGCAGAATTCCTCCAACAAAATAATTATTGGGCCTCAAATATAAATAAAGCCCTCAAACTAAAACTACCAACAATTATTCTAAAGTGGCCCTCTACAACTCTCCTCCCAAAATAATTAGCCCAAGGGTCCTATTTATAGGCTTAGGAGTAAAGCATTTGGACGGGTATAAAACACCTATTTTCATTGGTAAAAATGAATTTTAAAATTCAAAACCAATTTAAAAGGTATTTTACGGAATAAAACCAAGGGGGTTTCTTTATTATTGGTGGCTCCTTTGATTAGTGTTTATCTGATGTTGAAAATGTCAAATATGGAATTATCTCATATGACTTTGGCTGTTTGTAGATGTATGGCCTTAAGGCCACATATGGATGTGGCATTTTGGCTTATGACAAAGGCCTGGCTTTTTCACAAAAAAATTAAAGGTCAAGGGGGAGAATCGAACCCCTAACCTTCTCCTTCCCATGCACGTGCTTAAGCCACTAGGTTAGCAACTTTATTCAATTCTATAACCACTGCAATCAATTATAACCAGAACCAATTTTCTAACTTTCTTTTTTCATGCTTTCACCCGAAGATTTTTTTCTTCTTTCAATTCTTCCCACAATCTTCATATCTTCACCAAATGACCTTGGATCTTCACCAAACTTCATAGGTACCTGCAAAAATATAAAATAACTTATATTAAATTAAAACTTATCCCCTTAAAGTTTAAAAAATTACCAATTCACCCTTATTTGGATTTTAAACCCCGAAATTCATAACTTTTCCGTTTTAACTCCCAATTCAACCAAATTTCAAGGAGAACTTTATTTTGCCTAGATAAACATTTAAAAATTATCCTCAAGCCCATAAAGTTTCTAAAATTATAGTTTACCCCATAGTTATTAAAATCACACTTTTAACTCGAATTTTATTCAAACTTACATTTTTCTTTTAATTTACGAAAAAGACTCTAAAGATCATTATTTATGATACAATGG
The DNA here is from genome assembly GCA_949130495.1 of Sambucus nigra. Classification (NCBI taxonomy): domain Eukaryota; kingdom Viridiplantae; phylum Streptophyta; class Magnoliopsida; order Dipsacales; family Adoxaceae; genus Sambucus; species Sambucus nigra. Next base: position 189,470,179 of record OX422214.1, on the reverse strand, counting down.
GACTAACAAGGCCTAGATCTGGACATAATTCATGCAAAATATTTCACTAATCAAATACCCCCAGACCTAAACTTTTCTAGTCCTCGAGAAAAACTAAAATTTTAAAATCTAACTCACTTGCGTAGGAGTTACGATTGTACTTAGCGTGTGCAACAAGCCGTTAAACCTCCAGGTCACCCTAGTGGGCGAGTTTTGTCTCATGAGGGTTTGCAATGAATATACCCACAAAAGTCAAAAACTTGACTCGACACAAAAAAAGACTCAAAAGTAATATAATCAAGTTTGAATGCAAACTTCATAAATATAGTAAAAATTCGTTTCCCAATCTCAACTTATCATATGTGTGTGCATAACCAATATAACCGTCCATTTTAAAAGATTTGATCGTGACATTTCTTATCCGAAAGTTTATTTTGATTTCAAAATCTCACGGGATGTACTCTGAATCGAACACTTGAAAATGGGTTATTTTCTCTCGGTATATGTGAATAAAAGAATAAATTTAAATGAATAATTTTCAGATATACATGATAAAAAATGGACTTTTTATAGTGGATGAATATGATCTCAGGAACGGAACATCGATTACTTTTTGAAAACATTGAACCACACCATATATCCTATTCATCTTCTCTCCACACTATAACTAATTTCACTTGAGATCGATTAGTACTTTCTTTGGTTGTATTGTAGGCTCGGATTTTAGCTACAGGGAATGACTTTGGAGTTAAAAAAATTCTGAATATAGATATTTTTCGTATTTTGACTTTTAGGCACTTTTTCTTCCAACCTCTATTTTCTTTTTCTTTCACTGTTTCATTTCAAACTCACATTTTTATCTTTTTTTTTGTTTCTTTCTTTCTTCTCCTTTTTTTTCTTTTCTTTTCACACATTATTTTTTTGCAAACTTTTTTTTTTCCTTTTTCCCAGCGTAATTCCACTCTAGAATTCTCAGAAATTGGGTATGACTTTTTTATGGGCTTTAAACTCCTAGTTAGGATAATTGATTTTCAACAAAAGGTTCATTTTATTTTTGGCTCAAATGGGCTTGCAACTGAATAATGTACAAAAGATGGAGTTAGGATTAATTTCGGGCTTTCAAACGACGACCTAATCTCATTTCTCAAGTTTCGTTTGTTGATTTGTATCTCAAGACGACTTACTAATACTTCTAGTGCTTTAAGATTCACATTTTGACTTTATGTTTTCAGTAATTGAACAAAACAAAGAATTTGAGATCATCAACGAAATTATCACTGAAGGAAAGTTTAAGTTATTTTAACTCAGATTGATTTAAATCTCTCGAAACAATGAATGGCACAAAAATCTCACTGGGTTAAAATCTCTACATGTATTCATTAAGTATATTAACTTTCGTCTCAATATCCATTTTTGATCATATTATATGGCTAAAGTGTAAACAATTTCATAAGTTGAGAGATCCATGAGTTAATTCTATATTGAGAAATAGTTTCAAAACTCAACTATATTGAAAATCTTTTTGTTTTTTTTGAAATTGTTTTGATTTTTTTCTTCTTTTTTTTTTATTTTCAAAACTAAAAAAATGGACAAAGTAAATAAAGTACAGAACTAAAAGGACAATATTACCTGTGAATTTCCTCTTGTGTTACCAACTTCCCACTGATCTCACATGCATTGCATCATAAATCAAAAGTCTGAACAATTGAGAGTCAACCCAATTGACAAAGTATACACATGAAGGCACATAATGAATGTGGTGAGTGAAATTATCGAGTTGCACATTCACATTATAACATAGATGGTTAGTCTCGAAGAGACTATCATAATGAAATTCCGAATGACATGCTAAGCCTAGGTTTCCCTCAAACTCGAGAATGAATAAATCGGGCGCTAAATGGGATAATACTCTACTCATTTCCTCAATATCATCGAAATATTCAAATGACACGGGTGGACATGGTGGAAAAGGATAATGCGGTATGAAAAACCATGCGTCACCAGGTGGAAATGCTCGAATGATTTTCTCAATCTTGTCACTAGTAGATAAAATCTCATGTGTCATTAGACTCTCAAAAGGCTCGTGTTTTCGTTCACAGAGAAGGAATTTATCCATCCTATCATCCCAGTCTCTCTCATCTAAATGACAAAAAGAGTCCAATAAAGATTGGATGTCAATAATAAGCTCCTCATCAATCAAACAAACTTATTTTTCAAATTCTTCAAGACTCATATCTAGAGACAGATCAGGTGGCTAAGCATGTAGATCGTCTGTGTCACTATCCCGTGGGGTAGTGAAATCGTTCACTTCTTGAACGTACTTGACTTCATTCTCTCCCTCATCAGACGTTGACCTATATAAATTAAAAATATTCAAATCCACGGTCATGTTCCCAAAGGAAATGTTCATTTGCCCACTACGACATCGAATGATAGCGTCAGAGGTGGCCAAAAAGGGTCGGCCGAGGATGATTGGGATTTTTGCGACTGAGTTTAGTACGTGTTGTGTGTCTAAGACCACAAATTCTATCGAAAAATAAACGCACCCACTTTAATCAATACATCTTTTACAACATCTCTAGGCACCTTAATGGATCGGTCGACTAAGGACAAGGTCATCTTAGTGGGCTTAAACTCCCCCGAACCTAGTTTGTCATACACGGTTTATGACAAAAGGTTTACGCTTGCTCCTAAGTCTAAGAGGGCGTTCTCGAAGTGATGTTCCCCTATCTCAATAGAGATCGTCGATGTCCCTAGATCCTTATACCTGACAGGAGTTCTATATGAAATGATCGAGATTTATTTCTCGATGAGAAAAGCTTTCTTGGGCACGTTGGTGTGTCTCTTGAAGGTACAAAGGTCCTTCAAAAATTTAGCATAGGATGGGACTTGTTGTATAGCGTCAAGCAATGGGATATTGATTTGTACTTGCTTGAAAACTTCCAACATCTTATCAACTTGTGCCCTTTTCTTTTGGGGCACTAATCACTGGGTAAATGGATATTTTGGAACATAGGTCTCTACAAATGGCTTGGAAGATAAGGGTAGGGAGGAAGTTGGATCCACATGTGGATCTTCCTTTGCCTTAAGTTTCTTGGATTCACTCTCAATGGGTGGTGAGACATTCTTTTCTACTTCCTTACCAGACCTAAGCGTGATGATTTCTTTGACATCCTCTTGGGTTTGTGATGAATCGACATTATCTTGCACAAAAAAATTGACATTTATGTAAGTTACCTTTAGGATTGGGCTCGGGTTGACTCGGGAATGTTCCCTTGTTTCTCTCACTCAACGCGCTCTCTAATTGACTCACTTGAACCTCGAGTTTGTCTATGGATTGAGTGTTTGCATGCAAGCTTTGTTGGGTGCATTAGAGGACATTTTGAGTGGTTTCCTGGAATTGGAGGGTTCTTTGAGCAATAAAATTCACCGTATCTTTTAAATCTTGGATCTTTTAGGAAGAAGGATACGATGGTTCGGGGGCATTCTTTTGGAAACCCAGAGGTGGATTACCAGAAGATTAACCTCCACTTTCTTGGTATTGACCCTTGGACCATGAAAAATTAGGGTGGTCTCACCATCCTAGATTGTACGCATTGGAATATGGGTCATACTTTGGCCTATTTTGGTAAAGGTCATTGGCTTGCTCAGTACGTTCTTTGTGGGTCGAAAGGGAGGGATAATTTTTGACTAAGTGGTCGAATTCATAACAAAGTATACACATAGGGGAACCTGCATGTTGTACGACCGTAGGTGCGACTCGATTTCCCTATTTTCTCATCTCTAAAGCTTCTAAACGCCGGGCTAATATGGCCTCTTTGGCATTTAAATCATAACTTTGTTCGACTTGGTGAGCAAAACCCCCATTGGACGTGGTGGACCTAGATTCTCTATTGGGTTCCCATTACTAGGACTTTTTCGCTACGGCTTCTAGGAATAACTAAGAGTCGACCTCACTTTTCTCAATAAAATAACCGTTACATAATGACTCGAGCATAGTTAGAGTATTACAATCGAAACCCTCATGTAAAATTTGGACTTGGAATCCCATCTCAATCCCATGGTGCGGACATTGAAATAACAAGGCCTTGAATCTCTCCAAATACATCCACAATCCTTCCCCCTCCTTTTGGCTAAATGTGTTGATGGCGTGACATATCGACGCTGTCTTTTGGTTGGGAAAGAATTTTTGCAGGAAGGAGACACTCATTTCGTTCCAAGTGGTGATGGATTCGGGTGTTAACGAGTTAAACAAAATCTGGGCTTCGTCTTGCCACGAGAATAAGAACAATTTAAGTTTGAAAATCTCATCTGTGAGTTGTTGATACTTAATGGTCCCACATATATCCTCGAATTCTCGAATATGAAGGTAGGGAACCTCTTTATTAGTACTTCGAAACACATGAAACATTTGAATTGTTCCATGATGGAATAGAAAATTATTCGCAGTGTGATCGAGTAGACGTATGCACGAAGGTTAACTCGATGTAGTCAGATAAAGGTGATATTTAAGGACATGTGGAGCTAACTCGTCTCCGATCTTGGTGAATATCGAAAATCTACCTATGTAAGTATCATGAATGCTAGACTCCACACTCGACAAATGACCGGTACGATCTTGAAACGAACTTCGCATACACTGAGCTCACTCGAATTTTTTATTGTTTACCCCTTTTTATGTGAAGAAAATTAAAAAAAAATTATTTTACTCGAACCACGTAATTCCTAGCTAACATAAAGCAATTTGAATTATCTAATTTATGTGAGGGAAGTTTCAAGTTTAAAATCTAGTTTTTCCGAGATTAATCGACGACATCAGGGGTTTCCGAATTAATCTCCCTAATTAGACAACTCCTACTCTTTGACAAGGAAGAATTTAAAAGACGACCAACTATGATTATCGCCTCAAATCCCATTTTTTTCTCAAGGTAGGTGGTCGGTAAAAGGACACATTAAAAATCATCAATCCCAGACAAGGAGAAACAACATCGATTTGACAAGTTCACGTTGGAGTAGCTTTTAATTATAGCCTTGTTAAGAGGTTTCCTATGAGCTATGTGATATCCTAAGGCCAACATCTAGTTGATTTTAAATTAAATGTGATGGATAGGGATATGAAAATGCTTGGTTATTTATTAATTTTTGGGCCAAAAAAATCTCAACACAAAATAATTTATCGAAAGAAAACAATCACCAGAATTAAACAAAGAACAACAATCACACAACACGAGAATATACGTGGTTTGGAAAATTACCTATGCCCACGGAGAGGTCTACCGTTTCTTATTTAATATCTCTCGAACTGTTTTTTTTACATGACATTTTCCCCATGCTAGGGGTACAATATAGATTCCGTTTCTCAAAAGCAATGGGAAGGAGTGTTAGCAGGTAACACGTTAACCTAGTATTCCTTGAATATCTCATTCGAGTTCTTAGGGAAGGACTTGGTGACATCTTTCTATTCTAACCGTCACTTTGAACCCATGATTTGGGTCGGGTCCCCCTCTTTCTCATTTGGGCTTTGTCCGGCTATTGTTATGGGTTCTAGTGAGAAAACGGGGTACCCACCATTGCCCCTAAAAGTTTAGGGGGCACAATTTGGGCATAAAACATTTAAATGGTGCCTCCGGCCTGCTTTTGATAGTGCATTTTCAATTCTCAAATCGTGTGGGGAGTGAATCATCATTTCGTAGCTATTTCAGGAGGCAACTCTTCTTTGATTGTAGTGCATTATCATTAAGCGTTTAAACTGAGGCATTCAGATGGTTCATTTTTCCACTTCTACTTTGCGTTTTCTGTCGTTTTCAAAGTGTTTCTTACTCTCAATCTTCTTCTTCATTACTCCCAAGCTATTTTAGCCTCAATCATCTTCATTTGCCCATGGTTTTCCATCATTTCAAGCTTCATTCTTTTTCCTGTAAGTTCTCAGTCTTTCCTCTTTGTGTATATCCTTTTGTCATTTTTAATTCTACTGTAGTTAGTATTTTTCTTATGGCAAGGATAAATAACAAATCCCTGGTAGGGTTTAGGAAATGTTACAACATCCCTAATTGGGTGGGTATTGAGTGTGCCCCTATTCATCGTAATGTTCGCGACATTGAGGATGTGCACTAAATTCATGTTCTTTTATTGTCCCAGGAGGGTTCAACTTTACCCCCAAATCATCTATTCATGCACTTCTTCCAGTATTTTGATATAGTCCCAACCCAATGTTCTCCAAACGTTTGGAAGATTGTTAATGGCGTTCATAGAATAAATTAACTCTATGGCACTACGTTAGGCTTGGTTTAAATTTATTTTTGTTATTCCTTCTCACTTACCAGTCTAAGCCTTCTTTACTTGAAAGCGAGGAGTCCTGGTACGGTGTGGGTAGTTAATCTACCTGATTCCCATAAGGATTACTGGTCTGAGGGATTCATAGCTAGGAACTGGCAGTTCCCTCCTCAGGTAGGGGGTGAGAGGTACATGGGACCTCGAATTCCTACTTATGGGGAAGAATACATAGGTTGTTGTTCAATCTCTTTATATTTTCATTGCTGCTATAATGTGTTCTTCCTTTAATGTTTTCCTGTTCCTTTACAATAAAGTCCAAGAACCAGGAGCCTTCTCTCCACGAGAGCTATGCTGCGGAGTTACTTAAGGTCTGGAATATAAGAGACTCTGTTGTAGAAGGTGAATATCCCAGGTCGGCTCCGTTCTTATTGGAATATAAGAACACTACCTACAACTTCATCTCCCATCCAGTTGACTCCATTCCTCATCTTGATTTCTTAGAGGAAGAAGAGGGGGAATAAGGTGATCTCCAACCTATCGACCTAGATGAAGAGGAGGAGATCAATTCAGATTAAGGTGCTGCTAGAGGTGGTGGTAAGGCAGGATCTTGTGAGGAGGAATCCAATGAAGAGGACTTTGGTGGAGAGAGATCCAGCGAGGAGGGCTCTATCTCAGGTGGTTCTAGTTCAGAGAGTTCAAGTGAGGAAGACGTGTCTCCTCCCAGAAAGAAGAATTTGATTCCTGATGATGACGTCTTACTGTCCGGATGATTAAATATACAGAAGACCTTGTCTATGGATACTGCTAGTGGTTCCCAAACAGCAGCTCACGAAAAGGAGCTAGAGAGGGAAAAGAGATAAGAAGAAAAGAGGAAGAGGGAGATAAAGAAAGAGGAAGAGAGAAAAAGATAAGAGGAGAAGAGAGAAGAAGAGTAAAAGAAAGGAAAAAGAACGCACAAGCTTCCTAGTGCCTGTTGCTACTCCATCTGAGGGGGCTTCTATGGTTTTGTCCCCTCATCTCGTCCCTATGATGATTGAGAGGGTAGTATTAATAGCAGACCGAGAGTGATCTTTAAAGATGATTCCAGACCAGTTAGACTTGAAGGAAGATTAGGGGCTCACTTTGGTAAGGACATTTATTTTCTTCTTCGCTGTTTGCCTGGTTCTTTTCATCGCTTGCCTTATACTTGTTTTTTCTTACAGTTTCTGTCTGACTACTCTGTCCTCCATCGCAGTCGAGATGGGCTGGCGAGGAGAAATGTTGAGCTTGATGGGAGCCTGCCCAGGAAGCTCTTACAACAGTTGAGGCCTCATTTGCTAAGGAAAGGGTCGGGGCAGCTAAGGAGCTGCAAGAGCTTTGTGAGGCTTACGAGCTGGTAATGGCTAGTAAGATCTCCATCACCAATAAAAACATAAAGCCTGCTGAGAAGGTGATGAACTTGGAGGCAGAGGAGTCCACGGCCAGGGAGAACAAATATAATGAGGGTTGGGAAGCATTCTACACAGACACCGATAAGAAAATTGAATACATCTGCGAGGCGAACTTTAAAAAAGGTTGGGATCGAGCCTTGGTTGCTACTGGAATTTCTGCTAACTCCCCTTTATTTGGCGAGCAAGATCCTAGCCCAAAACATATTGTAGATGAAGCCCCAACTATGACCCATCCCGCTGCTCCTTCTTCTGATTTTCCTGTTACTCATGCTGCTAATGCCCCCTCCCTTGGGGCAGAGCCGAGTGAGGTCATCGCTAGCAAAGAGAAAGAGCCAGCTTCCACATAGCAGTTCAAGATCGAATAATAGATTCTTAGGACTATCTTTGTATTTTCTCATTTTTTATTCTCTTTCCTTGTCATTTCATGTACCTGTATCTGGTTGGTGCCAATTTTTAATGCAAGGATTTGGTTTGTTCTTTTGCTGATACATTTTTGTTATTCTTGCTCCATGTCTTGTAGTTTGTTGACCTTGATGACTACATTCCTGCCTCTTCTCACCTAATCCAAATCCTTGGTTCCAATGTAAGCGACCAAGTTTGCTGAGCAATTGTCAAGATTTGTAAATACCTCAGGATAAGAAACCAAGATTATAAGGATCAATCCGAGGTTGTATCCAGGTTGAAGGATAGACTTGCAAAAATGGAGGAGGTCGGTGCCTTCGTTCAAGAAGAGATGGATGCCTCTAAGATCAATCAGGTTGGATAAGTTTTGCAACAAGAGAATGTTTCCTTGAGGAGGGAAGTTGCGCACCTTAGGGAGAATGCACCAAGCGTTTCCCCTCCAGTCATACAAGGTTCTTCTTCGTTAACTAGGCAGGGAGCTAGGCCTAATGACAGTGGTTCAGCCAGGGAGATTACCAAATTGCGGGGAGATGTTCGTAGGGTGTACGTGATAGCTGTTGGGCTTCAAAGGGATGTCACCCCACTGAGGCACTTGTTCAAGAAAGGTCCTCGATAAGTGTGGGCAAATGGGTACAACCAGGGATGGACAGAAACTCCTACGAGGTTTAAGGAGGTCGAGGAGCTATCCTTTATTAGAGGGTGGCTGAGTTCCCTTAGGGAGTTAAATGTGTCTAAGAACTCTGTCCTTTGGTATAGACATGAGATCACTCTCGTCTCTGGAGCAAAATTCATTCAGAAGGGATGATCACTGGATCACAATCGACACAATCCCAAGGCAACTATTAGAGTCAAGCCCGGAAGAGGTCGAGGAGGACTTTACCCCTTATCCAGATGATGGTCGAAGGGCGCGAGTTGATGATTGCCTCGCTCAGCAACCTAGTCCCTCTTAGGATCCAATTTATTATTTATTATTTTTCTATTTTATCATTGTTATATGTTTAACCATGTAATCTTTAGTAATAATTTTTTTATGTTTTGGGCAGTTGTTGACTAAACATATTGTTGATTGACAATCTCTAGTGACTTAGGGCTTTTCAGCCAACTAATCATGGACTTATTTTTGAATGAGTATTCTCCCAGTCCAGTATGGCATACACGTACCATTTCACCTTGCTTTACCTTATAGGTCGTGTCATCACACTTCCTTAGGCCTATGTAAGACGATGGTGAGGATACACCTGACTAGTGGGCAATCCACCCAGGCAGGATTTTGAATCCAAACTATGTTAGCGACCAACCTGGGTTAGCCATATTACCTGAGGATCCCCTGTAGGTGTTTACTTATTACCGGAGCAACCTCGGAGGCTAGTTATCACAAATAAGTGCCTGAGGAGGGTGATTATGTATCAACACTGCTTGCTTCTCTATGGAGAAGTCGAGCTGGTATAAACCCGACTACTGTGATGTAACCACAAGAGGATATTTATGTTAAAACAGTGAAGCCTATAACTTGGAAAGGGTGCATAAAATAACATACATTTAAGACAACCAACATATATAGAATTCCAAGGCAAACCGATTTTTATCTATAATAGTCAGAAAAAATGCAGCATTAATTTGTAAATGAAAATTTTCCCAAACTAATGGTGAATAAAGAAATTTAAAAGAATAATTTCTTTAGGTTGGCTACATTCCAGGCCCTCGGTATCTCCCTGCCCTCGAGCATTTCCAAGTAGTAGGCTCCTTGTAGGTTGTCCCTTATGACCTTGAATGGTCCCTCCCAGTTAGGTCCAAGATTTCCATCTGACGGTTTCACCGCACTGCCAAGAATTTTCCTTAGGACATAGTCTCTGACGTGGAATTTATTTGGGTTGACTTTCTGATTATATTATTTGGCTAGCTATTGCTGGTAAGATGCCAGCTTAACTAGAGCCAACTCTCGTCGTTCGTCCACTAAGTCAATCTCGGTGAGTAATGCTTCATCATTTTGGCCTTGGTCAACCAACGTCGACTTCACGGTAGGAAGACCAGCTTCTAAGGGGATGATTGCTTTCATTTCGTATGTGAGCGCAAAAGTTATTTCCCCAGTTTCTCGCCTAGGGGTGGTGAAATAAGCCCAGAGGATGTGGTACAGTTCATTTTCCCATGCTCTTTTAGCTAGTTCAAGGCGCTTCCTCAATCGATCAATCACTATCTTGTTAGAGGCCTCTTCTTGACCATTGCTTTGGGGGTACGCTACAGAGCTGAAGTAGTGCCTGATTCCATGATCAATGCAAAATCTTTAGAAGGGGCCACTCTCGAAATGGGTCCCGTTATAGTAATGATCATCCTGGGTATGCCAAAGCGCGTGATAATATTCTTCCATATGAACCTTATCATGTCAGCATCCCTGATGTTCGCCAGTGGCTCTGCCTCTATCCATTTTGTGAAGTAGTTCGTGGCCACTAACAGATACTTCCTATTTCTAATTGCAGTAGGCAGAGGGCCCGCGATGTCTAGGCCCCACTAGGCGAAGGGTTAGGGTCTAGTTAAGGACTTTAAGTCGCTGGCGAGTTAATGAACTAAGGGCGAGTGTTTTTTGGCATTTCTCGGATCTTCGAACATAGGTTCCAGCATCGTTCTTCATATATGGCTACCAGTATCCTTCCTTCATTTCTCGAAACACTATATATCTTCCTCCTTCATGACTTCCATAAATCCCTTTGTGGAGATCGTGCATGACTTGCTCGACGTCCTATGGGTGAACGCACTGGAGGTAGGGGCCATTGAAACATCTTTTATACAGTTTACCTTTAGGAGATAAGTGAAAGCGAGTAGCCTTGAATCTCATCTGATGGTATATCTTCCTATCACTGGGTAACTTATCATTTCACAAATAATATATAATGGGATCCATCAAGCTAGGAGCTTTTTCAATGTGGAGGATCTGCTCGGGGTTCTGCAACTCAGCGTCCTTACGAATATTGGGTTATCACAAGGAAATTAATTTTAATTGTTCTTCTTATGTCCGAGTCTATTGCTGAGCTTAGGGCTGCTAAGGTATCTGCATGGCTATTCTGTTCCCTGGGGAATTGATGAACATCGACTTGATCGAATTTGTCCATTACTCCCGTCACAAGGGTGAGATAAGCTGCCATTTTTCATCTTTTGCGTTGAATTCGCCACTTACCTAGTTGGAAACTAGTTATGAGTCACCGAAGACTTGAAGATGCCTTACCCCTAGTAGCTTTGCTTTGCGTAGTCCGGCGATCAATGCCTCGTACTCTGCCTCTTTGTTGGAGGCTTCAAATCTAAGTCTAAATACCTTCTCGAGCAATGTGTTCTCAGGAGTCACTATCATGATACCCACTCCCGCCCCCCTTGAGTTGGAGGCTCCATCAATGTATAATGTCCAAACACCTAAACCTTCCTTTGGGTGACTAGTTTTAGGGTGATTGTAAGACTGCTCCCCTGTAAATTTGATAATGAAATTCGCCAATACTTGCCCTTTAATGGTTGCTCTTGGTTGAAAGTGGATATCAAACCTTCCGAGCTCGGTTGACCATTTGGATAGTCGGCTAGAGAGATTCTCTTTCCTTAGAACGGACTTAAGGGGGGTGTGAGGTAACTATAAAGATGGAATGAGATTCAAAATAATGCTTTAGTTTCCTTGAGGCTACCACAAGCGCGTAAGCGAGCTTCTCCAATGGCAGGTATCACTGTTCAGCCTCCAAGAATAATTTGCTCACATAGTATACTGGATACTAGCTTCCCTCCCTTTCACATACCAAGGCAGAGCTTACCGCGTGGTCTGACATTGCTAGGTATAGGTATATCGGATCGTTCTGCCCAGTAATTACGAGCAAATGGGGCCTACTTAAGTAGACTTTGATCTCCTCTAGGGCCCTCGAGAAATTTTCGTCCCATGTTACTCCTTTGTTCCTTTTCAACAATTGAAATAATGGTTGGCATCGTTCCGAGGACTTATAAATGAATCGGTTAAGTGCAGCGAGCATTCCTGCTATCTTCTTTACGTCTCTTACTGTTTGGGGCAGTTGGACCTTGATGATGGCGTCGATCTGGTTGGGGTTTGCTTCTATCCCTCTCTTACTGACTAAGTATCAAAGGAATTTTCCTAACTGGACGTCGAAGGAACACTTACTTGCATTAAGTTTCATTCGGTACTTTCTAAGGGTTTCAAAGGTTTTAGCTAGGTCGGAGAGGTGGTCATCCTTGAGTTTGCTCTTAACGAGCATGTCATCGATATAAACTTGCTGGGTATCCCCTATCTGTTCTTTGAACATCTTCGTGACCAGCCGCTGATAGGTTGCTTCTCTGTTTTTTAGGCCAAAAGGCATAACCTTATAGCAATATAAACCAATAATGGTTATAAAGGAGATTTTATCTTGATCTGGCACGTGAAGGGGGATTTGATGGTTTTTCGAGTATGCATATAAGAATATCATTCTCTCGTGTGTAGCTATGGCATCAACTAGTTAATCGATCTTCAAAAGGGGGAAAATGTATTTGGGACAGGCCCTGTTGAGGTCGGTGAAGTCAATACAAACCCTCCACTTTTAGTTGCTCTTGGGAACCACTAGTGGGTTTAATAACCATTTGGGGAACTGATCTTCCCATATGGACCCTGCGTCGAGTAGCTTCTAGACCTCTTTCTCTACTGCTTTGGCCTTCTCCGGGGCTGTTCGGTGAGCCTTTTGCACCACTGGCCTGAAAACTGGGTCCACATGTAGTTGATGGCATGCGACGCTGGGATCAATTCCAGATAGCTTGTAGGGTTCCCTCGCAAAAACATCCACGTTTCTCTGGAGTAAGGCAATTAGTTATTTCTTCTCGCCATCAGTCAAAGGAGGAGCCAATTAAAAACTTCTTTTCGGTCAAGCCACTTCTAGCTGCGACCTCTTGCAGGTCTTCAATGACCCTCTCAGAAGGGAGGAGCCTGGTTTCCTCCACTCCTGGTCGACCATTCCTTAGCTGCTATTTAGAGGGCATCCATGCCACTTGTCCTTATGTAATACCCCGTACTTTTATGGATATTTATTTATGGGATTAATTAAATTAAATGTGAATTAATTGAGAATTAATCCGGATAAAATACTAACGAGATGTGAGTTGGTATTTGATTATAACGTTATATGAATATTGAAAATATTGAATTTGTCGTGAGATAGAAATACGACAATTTGGAAATTTTGTTGGGACGCGTGTGACAGTTGCGTCAGGAATATAATTATTTTAATTAAAAAGTGAATTTTATTTTTATCGACCGTATGGTCATTTTGAGTGCGCCAACGAGTCCGGAAGGGTCGAAATAGTCAGAAAACACTAGCCGGGGGTTTAGTTTGGGTCCCGGGGCATTTTTGGGCCACACCGGCAACTTAAAAGGGTATTTTGGTAATTTTGGAATTTGGGGAATTTTGACCAACGAATTTTGGGAATTAAAAATAGGGTATTTGGGAACCCACTAACCCATTACCAGCACTTAACTAATTATAGGGCTACGGGAGTTATAGGAGAAGTTAGGAGAGGTTCCCAAAAGAGAAAAACCATAACCATCATCTTCAACCTTCAACCTTGAGAGAAATTGTAGAGGAAAAGAGAGCAACATCCAACATCCAACATCAAATTCAGAGAACAATCCGAGGCAAGTGGTTTAATTACATTATTTGCAACGAATGTTTCTTCCATTCTTAGACATTTATGAAAATTGCATTGTTTTGGGAGATTGATAAAAACCCATGGATTTGAGGATTAAAACTATAAACCAGGTTAGGATTTGCATGTATACATATTCTGGATGAATTATGAATTCATACTATAGCCCTTGATAATTAAAAAAAACGGATTTAAGAAGAGGATCATTGTTGATTTTGAAAGAAATAGAAAACTAGGGTTCTTGATGATATTTTGATCTAAATAAGGCCTTTGGGTGATGATTAATTAGTTTTAGAACGTTAACAATGTTGTAGGATGATTATTTGATGATATTATAACGTTAGAATGAAGTTTCATGCATTGTAATGGATTTTTGGGATGATTGGAGGACTGCAAAACGAAGCAGTCCGTAACTTATCTGGTGCAATCGATCGATGGACATTCATCAGTCGATCGATCGACCACCATTGATCGATCGATGTTCAAGGTCGATCGATCGACCTTCCCAGAATGATAAATATTTTCCCTAGTTAAATTTTAATGATGTTAACCCTTAGAAAATTATTAATGGAGCTTTTATGAATATCCTTAGACTTAAGGAAGACCAGTAGGTATGGTTATAAAATTTGGACATGCGTTAGAATTCAATTTGAGGAATTATTATGAAATCTATTAAAATTCGATGAGTGAGATAATATTAGGGTTAAAGGAGTAAATTCGAATAATTTGATGAAATGAGGTTTGGGGCAGAAGTAAGGATCTTAAGAATAATGATGTTATATGTGGGAATAATAGGAGACTTAGTAATCCCTTTGAGATAGGTTTTAAGTACAAGAAACTATGACGTGAGATGTGTCGGAAGTCTACATTATATATTATCGGAAGATTTAAAAATGTATAAAATTGGAATAATGGTATAAGGATATAGAATATACCTTTACTAATAATGAGATATCTAAGATGTCTGAATGCTTAGTATATGACTTATGTGTATGACATACCTACCATACTTGCTATCACGGGAGGTTTGCGTTCGTTTAGGACCATCTAATCTTTGTGTGCCTACGGGGGGATATAGATTGGTACCTCGAGGACATAGGTCAGAGAAGGACTTATTGAGAAGTTAATAAGTCTGCTGATCGTGGGAGCGTAGGTATGTGCGTGACCCATGTGATGTGACTGTGTTCGCCTCCATTGATTGTGATTGTTGTTATCTGAGAACGATTCCTGAGAGATTCGGAATGCGTGATCCTTATGTACGTGATGTACCGGTATGGATAGCAGAGTATGTGTGCACCACAGCTTAGTCTCGGGGTGCTTGTATTGTATATTTATGATGTGAATGATATACGGTTAAATGAACAGACTTGTCATGTTTAATTATGAGAATAATTTATAGTAACTCCTTGAGAAGATAAATAAGGGGATAACCTCCAGTAAATGGTAATGCTAATAATTGAGAATCCGAGTTTAAGTAAAGCTATCTATTCAAGTGATAATATTGGGAATTCATATTGTGAATCGAGTAGATGGGTTAGAACTTATGTCGGTTTAGTTAGATATTAAATACCACTTAGATGGGTACTGTACGTTGGGAGTGCACGATTAGTCGAGAGGTGAGTATTTCATGTGAGAGTACGTCCTAACATGTATTTTGCATTCTTTGTTTTAATGTTATTAAAGCACTTGCTGTTTTAAAATACTCTCCACTTTCGGGCTCTGACCCGTTTGCTTTCAAATCTATTTTTGTAAAAACCTTTTAGGTGCCCAGCCACAAGGACACCATGCATAGGATTTCCATTCAGTTGACGAGCAGTAGCTGTTTGTGGAAGTTACAGGGCCTTGCTAGTAGACGCTTCTTTTGTCTTGACTCTATTCAGTTTTCATCATTTGTAGGGCATGTCGCCCATTTCTATTAGAGACATTTCATATTTCAGTTATTCAGATTGTTGGCATGTAATTAATTCAGGATATACTGTTTTATTTATTTCAGTGGTGGGATTGTTGTGAGGAGTTTTCCTCCGGACTTATTATTATTTGTTGGTTACTTTATTGTGACTTTATGGTGTAGGGTTATGATATTCTTTCATAATTCTTTTATTGTATGTTAATCAGACTTAATTTAAAATTTGGCATCTTACTTTTTAAATACTAGGTGGTTAGTAATGATTAAAATGTTTTCGACAGTGATGCTGTTAACTGGACCAACTTGACATTTTGTATTAATTTAATAAAGGAGTAGCTACCCGGTATTTAATTAGTCGGGGTGTCACACCTTATTCCTTGCCTTTAATTTTTTCTACTTTCTTCTCCTATTTGGGGCGTATGGTCATGATGAAACACTTCCTCACCACAGCCTGGGCCCTATGGATTTTAACTATTCCTCGATCAGTTACGCACTTCAACTTCTGGTGATATGTCGATGGAACGACCTTCATTATATGGAGCCACCCCCATCCGAGGATGTCTTGGTATGGTGATTCGATATTGAAAATAAGAAACTCAATCAATTTGGAGATGTTTCCTGCCCTGACTGGCAGGAAAACCTTTCCCAGAGGGATTGTGACTTTCCCAGCGAAGCCGACTAATAGGATGATGGCCTCCTTCATATCTTCTATGCTTAATTTCATCTTCCTGAATAAGTCGAGGTACATTACTTCGGATGAGATGCCTTGGTCGACGAGCAGCCTGTCGACGTCCTAATTGGATATCCTGAGTGTAATGACCAGTGCGTTATGATGAGGGATTCTTACTCCCATCAAATCTTCGTCTGTAAAAATGATATGTTTGTTATAGTTAATGTCCTCTGGTCGTCGCCGCTTCCCTACCTAAGGCTTGGCTGGGTCGATCTGGAAGGCCTGCATAACTGCTAGGGGTGTGCACGAACCCGAATAGACCGAATGGACCGAAAAAACCGAACCGAACACGCTCTTGCGTTTTTATTAATTCGGTTTTAATTCGGTCTAAAAATATTCAGGACCGCATAATTCGGTTCGGTTTCGGTCTTGGCTCGTAAAATTCGGGTTTGGACCGGACCGGACCGCTTTCATTATATATATATAATTTTTTTTAATTATTTTCCTGTACGCACGGTACCATAAGTTCATTCAACCACAAACGCACATTGTGTGCATAAACTGATTCCAGTCCAACATTTAACCTAACCTAATTTCCTTCTCTCTCTCTCTTCTACGAACATCCACCACAACAAACACCACACCTCGGATCCGTCCGACCACAACCCATCTCCCTCGGATCCGTCCGGCCACAGCCCATCCCCCTCAAATCCGGCACAACTCCTCTCTCTAATACCATCAGCCCTCACCATCTCTTACACGCCACAACCACAGCCACAGCCACAACCCTCATCATCTACTGCGAGTATGCGGAGATCGGGCACAACCCTCACCATCTCTTACACGCCACACAAGGTACATCCCTTATTTTCTTAGCAAAACTCTATTTTTTCCCCTTTTAAACATATTGCCTATTTGTATTCCCCCCCCCCCAAACTGTCACTGTCTGATTATTTACACAAAGAGTTCTGTAATTCTTGAAAATTTTATTACATACACTAAATTCTGAAATCACAAACTAGAATTTGACTCATCGACTCCATTGTCCTAGTCAAGGAGAAAATATTGAACACATCCTATATGTGTCCGACATGGTATCACAAGCAAATAAAAACGAGCAAATTGTTGAAAAAGTGAAAATATGAGTTAGAAAGAAAGAAAAGTTATAAAATTGCTTATGTGATAGCATAATATATTTATTAAATATGTTCACATTGGTCAAAGTTTTGGATTCAAGAAGCAGATGCTGCCCCATCCGAATGTATTTTCGGGCTTTGTCAATAGCGTCTGTTATAATATTTGTTATAATAGTTGGATTTGTTATAATATTTTTTATAATAGTTGAAAACTTTCATCTGATTCTGTTATAATTATTTTTTGATGACACAAAATGCCTTAGTGTGACAAGGTTTTGAAAACTCATATGTTATAACCATCCATGTGTTTTCAATAAAAAAAATATGTGATGTTTTATATGGGTTGGACCGAATTGGATCGAGACCGAACACGGACCGTTTGAAAACCGAATAGGACCAATACCGATTAATGCGGTCCGATTTCGGTCCATAAATTTTTAGGACCGATTAATGCGGTCCGGTCCTAAAAATACCCCAAAACCGGACCGGACCGCGAATACCCCTAATAACTGCTGTAAGCTTCTTTACTTCCATTTGAGGTCGTTCCCTTGAATTTGTTTGAGGTCTGATGACCCATGTATAACTGTAAATTCATGACCAGCATCCTCCTCCAGGACATTATTCGGTCGCTGTTCTTCGTTCACCACCGATTTATCTATCTTCATTTTCACAAACTCATTGAGGTATCTGACCTGGGCTAACTCCTCGAGGTGAGACTTCAGGGCTTTATAATGTTCAGTTTTATGTCCGCCTTCTTTGTGAAACGTGTATCTCAACGCGTTGTTTCACTTGGAGGGGTCTCCTCCCATCTTCCTTGGCCATTTGATGAATGACTCGTCCTTGATCTTTGCTAGGATCTTATAGATCGTCTCTTTGAAGATTGTGTTTAAATCTTGAAATGCCTTTGAGGCATCGTTCTTGTTCCCATTCTTGGAGCCATTATTGCCCTCGTTCTTATTACCTTTCTTTTATGGTTCAACGTTCTCGCCCCCTTTCCTGTCTTCTCGCGACCATTTTCCCCTGCATTAATATGGGTCATATCCTCGACTTTAGCGTATTTCTTAATACGGGCCATTAAGTCATCGATGGTTGTGGCCTCCTTCTTATTTAGGGACTGGTGTAAGAGGTAAGGGCTGGGCAATCCTATTTTGAAGGATGCTACGAGGACTTGCTCCGAGCAGTCTTTAACCTCATTAAATATCTCCTAGTACCTCTTCGCATACTCTCTGAGGCTGTCCCGTGTCTTCTTCTTCATAGTGAGCAAAGCATTCATCCTCTTCGGATGGGAGCTGCTCGTAATTAAGCGAGTCGTGAAGAGCTCGACCAGGGATTTGAAACTCTTGATGGATCGATGAGGTAACTTCTCGAACCATTTCTGGGCTACGTCGTGCAAGCTCGAGGGGACAATTCGGCACATGAGTGCATAATTATGATTCCATTGAGCCATTGCTTGTCTGTATTTCCTAACATGGTCGATGCGATCTAATTTTCCATCGTAAATCTTGAACTTGGGGATCGCGAACTTTTTGGGGGCCTCCTCTTCTTTTATCACCCTTGAAAAGGGGACTTCATCTGAGTTTTGAGAGCTCGTCTTGCTAACTACCTTGTTGATCTGGCACAACGGTAAGCTGGGTGCTAGTCCATCTCTCTCCGGACCAGACTTTAGATATCATCATCCTTCCGATTAGGACTTCGGTACTGTCTAACTGGTCGCGAGTGCTTAGAGTGCTGGTCGCCTGACCTTGGTCTTTCCATATTTTTCGAGCCAAGTCTTGGGCTTCTTCCTCAGCTGCGAGATTTGCTCGCTTGAAGGCTAGGAGTCCTACTGTGGCTTCGCCTCGTATTTCGACGGAGCTCTCTATCCAGTCGCTTCTTGAGGTGGGCATTCTCGTTTTCCCGTTGGCGAGTGGCCTCCTCCTGCTCCTTGAGCCTGGCCTCATAGGAATCGATTATCCTAAATATTTGTGTGAACCTGGGTGGCCCTTGACTTTTTTCAGAGTCTTGCCTCTCCTGGCGAAGTCTCAGGTTTGAATAGAATATTTTAGACCTTACCCTCGGGGGTTTAGCTATTATTGAATGTCTCTTGCTTGAGGAACGTTACTGCTGTAATGTGACATTACTGGTCCATACTGGTAAGGGTTTCGGAGGAAAAAACAATCGTTTCCCATATGAGGCGCCAATTGTGGTGATAAAAATCTCAACACAAAACAATTTATCAAAAGAAAACAATGACCAGAATTAAAGAAACAACATCAATTACACAACATGAGAATATACGTGGTTCAGCAAATTGCCTACGTCCACAGAGAGGTCTACCGTTTCTTCTTTAGTATCTCTTGAACGGTTTTTTTACATGTCCTTTTCCTCGGGCCAGGGGTACAATATATATTCCGTTTCTCAAAAGGAATGAGAAGGAGTGTTAGCAGGTAACACGTTAACCTAGTATCCCTTGAATATCTCATTCGAGATCTTGGGGATGGACTTGGTCACATCTTTCTATTCTAACCGTCACTTTGAACCCATTATTTGAGTCGGGTCCCCTCTTTCTCATTTGGGCTTTGTCCGGCTACTCTTATGGGTTCTAGTGAGCAAAAAGGGTACCCACAAAATCTCCACCTTATCTTTCACACAGGTTTTTCCCTTAAGTCAATTTATGCAACATGTTAAATTAAGTGCGAAATTAAATTACGTAGGAGCGCACAAAAATGTACCTCCGACGTGGACTTCTTACGGTCACTTGTTTATGTCGGGGAGAAGTTTAAGTTGACGTCAATCGGAGGGAAATATTACCTAGGTTTCCATCGTCCCCGAGAGTTCCTTGTGCTCGTGGCAAGATTGCACAAGTTTTCTTCACGTTCGCGCACTATTGCACACTTTTATGAATTTTTCTTCACTTTTGCCTTTTTTTTTGAATGTGCTTCTAAAAAAAGAAACTATACCAACGTAAAGTGCGCTACACACAAAAAAAAATACTAACAAATAAAGAAGAAGAAGAAAAAAGATGACACGACACACGCACTAGCGGTTTATTTAAAACAAAAACAAAACAAAACAAAGTGCACTTATGATTTTTTTTTATTCTGGAAATAGTAAAATTAATACTAGAAAGATTTTTTTTTTAATTTTCGTTTTTTGGACTACTTACCAAAAAAAAAAACGAAACTGGAAATTTCGAGAGAGAAAAAATTCAAGTTTTGTTTTATTTTTTTTTATGTATTTTAGGATAAACTAGTGCTAAAAGTTCTATTTATTAAAAAAAACTAAAATTTGATTTTTTTTATACACAGAAAAATAGAAATATTTTTGCTGATTTTTTTTCGAGAATTTTCTCCCTTTTTTTGATGAATTTTTACTAACAAAAATTCGAAAAGTAAAAAGAAAACTAGTACGAAAGTCAGAACTGTTTAAAAAAAAAAAATTCGAACAAATTCCCGACAACACCACCAAAAACTTGTTGTCAATTTTTATAAAATACCGCAAGTGCACGGGTTGTTATGGAATAGCGAGTGTAAGTACGGGTCGAATCCACGAGGATTTATTAAAAAAAAAATCTTCAAAATAATTGTAACTTTTCAAATAAACTAAATGGGTTTAGAGATGAGATTTAGTATTGAACTAAGCAAACACACAAGAAAAAAGTAGGATTACGAGAGATATAATTAAGTGTACGTGAAAATTAGGACGTTGGATCCATTTATCATGTTAAACTAACACTGTGCAATAATTTAAATTCGTTATTCCCGATTTTATAACTCAAATTAAACCAACTCTCGTCGTATTTAATTCAAAAAAATAACACCCTATAAGTCCAAAATAAAATTTAATGTCTCTAAATTTAGACGCCTAAAATCTTTATTCCCTTAAAAAGTTCACTTTTAAATTTCAAAATATAGTCTTTGAGCATGGGCTATCAATTAATTTAATAAAAGTATAACCCATCAAAAAGTACTCATACTTAAAATAAAAAAAATATTTTTTTCAAATAATGCCGAAGGTTTAAAACGCACTCTCATGTCGTTTTAAATGAATACCGATTTTTTTAACATTTAGCACATATTAGGAACAAAAACGAATTTAAATCACACATAATATTAATCACACGTGGTAAATTTCACCTAGTCCTAGTAAAGAAATTAAGCGAGCATAAATGTAGACATAATAAATTTTCAAGAATGAATACTAATTTTCATTAAATAAACAAACTTACAAATGGTGTGTCACAAATATTCTTGGCAGAATTCCTCCAACAAAATAATTATTGGGCCTCAAATATAAATAAAGCCCTCAAACTAAAACTATCAACAATTATTCTAAAGTGGATCTCTACAACTCTCCTCCCAAAATAATGAGCCCAAGGGTCCTATTTATAAGCTTAGGAGTAAGGTATTTGGATGGGTAAAAAACACTTATTTTTATGAATTTTAAAATTAAAAAACAGTTTAAAAGGTATTTTACGGAATAAAATCAAGGGGGTTTCTTTATGATTGGTGGCTCCTTTGATTAGTGTTTATCTGATGTTGAAAATGTCAGACATGGAATGATCTCATACGACTTTGGTTGTTTGTAGATGTATGGCCTTAAGGCCATGTTTGGATGTTGCATTTTGGCTTATGACAAAGGGCTATTTTTTTCATAAATAAATTAAGGGCCAGGGGGAAGAATCGAACCCCTGACCTTCTCCATTCCACGTGCGCTCTTAAGCCACTTGGCTAGCAACCTTCTTAAAATCTATAATTGCTGCAATAAACTATAACCAGAACCAATTTCCTAACTTCATTTTTTCATGCTTTCACCCAAAGATTTTTTCTTCTTTCAATTCTTCCCCCAATCTTCATATCTTCACCAAATGACCTCGGATCTTTACAAACCTTCATAGGTACCTAAAAAATATAAAATAACTTATGTTAAATTAAATTCAGGCCCTTAAAGTTTAGAAAATTATCAATTTACCCTCATTTTCATTTTAGATCCCCAAATTCATAACTTTTCCGTTTTAACTCCGAATTCAACCAAATTTCAAGGAGAAATTTATTTTTGCCTAGATAAATATTTAAAAATTATTTTCAATCCCATAAAGTTTCTAAAATTACATTTTTACTCCAGAGCCATTAAAATCACATTTTAAACTCAAATTTGATTCAAACTTGCATTTTTCTTTTAATTTACGAAAAAGACTCTAAAAGCTCATTATTTATGATACAACGGTCCTAACAAGGCCTAGATTTGTATATAATTCATGAAAATAATTCACTCATCAATGATCCGATCCCTTATGAAAAAGTTTTTTCCAACATAGATTGTAATAAATGGATTGATGCCATGAAGGTTGAAATAAAATCTATGAATTTTAACCAAGTCTGGGAGTTAGCCGATTTTCCTAAAGGTTCTAAAGCAGTTGGGTCTAACTGGATTTATAAGACCAAACACGACTCAAATGGCAATATTGTACGACATAAAGCTCGACTTGTTGGCAAAGGTTTTACTTAAAAAGAAAGCATTGATTATAGTGAAACCTTCTCTCCCATTTCCATGAAGGATTCTCTTAAAATCATAATAACACTCATATCTCATTATCAGTTAGAGCTACACCAAATGAATGTTAAAATAGCTTTTCTTAATGGGAGTTTAGAGGAAGAAGTTTGTATGGAACAACCAAAGGGCTTCATTCAGAAAAGGAAGGTAACACAAAGTCTGTTTGTTAAAGAAATCCATATATGGACTTAAACAAGCATCTCCTCAATGGTATTTTAAATTTCATTATACCATTACATTATTTGGGTTTAAGGAAAACATTGTTGATCGGTGTATATACCTAAAGATTAGTGGGAGTAAGTTTGTACTCTTGGTCCTTTATGTTGATGATTTGCTTATAGCCAGCAGTGATATTGATTTACTGAAGGACACTAAGAAGTACCTTTTGCAAAACTTTGAAATGAAAGATTTAGGTGAGGCATCCTTCGTGATCGGGATAAAGATTTATCGTGATCAATCACGTGGACTGATAGGATTGTCTCAGAAGACTTACATTAACAAAGTTTTGCAAAGGGTTGACATGCAAAATTGTAATTCCATTAATGTTCCACTTCTAAAATGGGAGAAATTTAGTTTAAGTCAATGTACCGAAACTAAATTGGAAAGGGATCATATGAAAGGTGTGATGTATGCTTCTCTTGTAGGGAGTTTATTATATGCACATGTTTGTACTCGACCGAATATTAGTTTTGCAATTGGGATGCTGGGCAAATATCAAAGCAATCTGGGTGACTTCTATTGGAAGGTTGCAAAGAAGGTGTTAAGGTACTTGCAAGGAACCAAAGACTACATGCCCACTTATAGTAGATTCGATCATCTTGAGGTGGTTGATTATTCGAACTCATATTTTTTAGGATGCCTTGATAGCAGAAAAAACACTTCGGGTTATGTTTACCTTCTGGCAGGAGGGGTCGTTTCATGGAAAAGTTCTAAGTAGAGTGTCATCGCCTTTTCAACTATGGAGGCTGAGTTATGGTTTGTTTTGAAGCTACAAATGATGGATTGTGGCTGCAAAATTTTATTTCAGGACTTAGTATTATGGGTTCAGTAACTAAGCTAGTGAAGATTTATTGTGATAATGTCGCAGCCGTCTTCTTTACAAATAATTATAGATATTCTAAATCAGCTAAGCATATTAAGATGAAGTATCTATCTGTCAAAGAAGAAGTTCAGAAACAAACTGTGTCAATTGAACACATTGGTACTAGTGATAATATAGCTGATCCTTTGACGAAAGGGCTATCTTGAAGATATTTTTGCAACGTACTAAAGAGATGGAACTCGAGTAGTTAATTGTGTAATTGCTATTTGCTTAGTTATTTGACACAACTTTTTATATCAATAAATAGTTTCTGAATTCTAAATTTCTGTCTTAATTGTATATATGCATGTGAATGACATAAATAGTCTTTTCTAAAGACATTATGAGATCATTATTATAATTCACACATTTATCCTTATTAAGTTTGACATTAGTGGCGTGGTACATGGAAGGAACCATACTTTGGAATTGGTGTGGAACCGCCATGACTCACACGGATGAAGTATTTAGTTAAGGTGCTTGAAGATGTTCTAATATACTTGCACAACCTATGTTAATCATTATGTATAACCTTATTAGGACCAAGCGGGAGACTGTTGAAATTAATATTTAATTATTTACTAATTACAAAATTCCGCCATATTTTGTAATTATAAATTAAATAAATTATTTTTCCTAAATTAGTGTGGTCCAAATTAGGGGACGAATTTGATTAAATTAATGGAACTAATCTTAGAAAATTATTCCAAAAGCCACATAATTTTTGGTTTATTTGTGAGACCCTTTAGCTACTTTAGTGGATGGTAGATGATGAGTTTAAATGAAAATTTTGGGTTCCCTTCCATCCTATATATAGTGAACCAATCTTCACTAATTGGTACACAATAACACACAAAATATATCTGGGCTGAGAAGGGAAAAACTTATTTTCAAATTTTTTCATGAATCAGCATTCTCACCATTTTCTAAGAGCATTTTTTTGAGCTTGAAAAGGAAGAGCTAAGAATTTAAGTTGTTCTTGGAGCACATCAACTCCAACCAACAAATCCAATCTCAATGGAGAAATGTAATTTTTAATAAAAGTTATGGTTAACAAATTATAATGGTGATTGCATGAACATATTAAAGATCCTATAAAAATAAATTTAATATTATATATATAATTTTTATTCATGTTGTATGATAAATTTACATTTGACACCCCGCTGAACTTTCATGTATGAATGACCTGCCCAAGAACGCCATTTAACACCATTGCCCTGGTCGATTTCAAACAAATAACATGACAAATGTGGAGACGGGGAAATTAGGTAGGATAAGTACCATTAGGTAGGATAAGTGGGAAAAGACGACCAAAAGTTGATGGGGTATTAGCGGCAGCAGTGGTATCTATGGCTGGCTATTCAGTAATGTGGGTCCTCCCTAATTAGGGATGGTATTAAAAGTCAAACCCAAGAGAGAAAACGAGTCGATGTTGCCATTATGTTAGTACCGTTGAAAATTTAATTTTGCGGTCATCACTACTGCCATTTAAGTTTACCATTTTTGTTGGATGTGTAAAATTTAAAAGTTTGGGGGCTAAACGCCGGTATGATTTCAATTCTACCCATTTTTAGCCAAGTATTTGATTGCGAGTGCTGTACATAAATGCAGTGAAAGCGAGAAAGTTTAATATTGGATCCTCGCCTAATGATGAACATTTTAAGTAGTCGTATTAAAGACCTGAAATCCATTAATTTTGCCTTCACCTAAATGTAGAAAAAATGTCGAGAATTGTCGGATTGGAATTGTGTCATGTTGAGCTTGCGTTATTTATCATAATCCTAGCCACTTTGTTTAATTTATTATGCCAAATGACCCTGCTTAAACGTGCGTTCTTTCAATATAGAAAACTCGTGCATTAGAAATTTAAACTTAAAACATCCCGCTATATATTAAACAATAATTATAAAAAAAAATGCTAACATGCTTTTACCTTCACGTGTCTTATAAACGAAAAACTATATGTATAAATAATCTGACATTTTCCTCGTAGTAATTTATTTGTGATCAAAACTAACTCATATTGTTCACTATATTTGTTAACGATTTGTGTTACTCTTACATAGAGTAATCATAATCCTGAACCTAACTCGAACCCATTATAACCTTGTCGGATTCTAAAATTTTGGTGCAAAAATTATACCCTAATAGATAGATGTCAGCCCTACCTTTTAGGTGAGGTGAATCACAGGTATTACAAGTATGGGCCTGTTGTCCCATGAAGAGAAATAAAAGGGGAGAAAACTGTGAGTGAGCTGAGGGAGTTTGGGACAGTGAGTCATTGTAAGGGCATGTAGGGGACCCCTTTTACCCCATGAAAGGTGTTTATGGCATGGGGCTGCTCCCCATCCCCACACCATTCCTTGTGACAATCATCCACCTAACCCTAGCCCACCACCACTGCAAGGTTCATTTCATACACTGTGTACACACCCCCTTGGATCAGAAGGAGAAATTATAGATAAGTCCCACTTTTTCCATAAAAAAACACAACTCAGTGCTATTGACATAAGCCACGAATATACAGCAATAAAGAATATACAGCAATAAAGTCCAATATTTGTCTCAATTAACCGAATTGTCCTTTTCAAAGAAGTAGTACTTCTCTATTATTTTCTATAATAGTTAAATATACGAATCTGTGTATCACTTAACATATTTACTTGTTTTTTTAACAAAATTAATGCGTGATATAAATATCGTTATTGTTTTTTCGTAGTTAGAAGCATGTATAATTGTATATCCTGTGTTTATTAGGCTCGAGACATCGTGTGAACGTGCCAAGTCATTTTCTACATTAGGGGTGACAATTTTGGGAACGAAATGATAACACGACACGAAACGAAATTGACACAAAATTGACACGGTCTTTCGTGTTCAGGTCATGTTCGAGTCTAGATTTTTGGACCCGCTATCGGGTCGTATCGTGTTCATGTCCAATTTTTGCCACGAAATTGAAGGACCCGATAGTGACACGATATTGATGGAATTAAGGACACGATATATACTCTATGTAGATCCACTATTGATCCCATTTAGATCCATTATCAACCCATTATTTAGACCCACTATTATTTTTAATTCTTTACTAACTGGTCTAATCGTGTCCATTCGTGTCGTGTTGGGCGGATCTAATCGTGTCCAATCGAATCATATTTACTTATCGTGTTATCGTGTCGTGTCGTGTTTTTAATGTGTCGTGTTCGGATTAAAGAAAAAAAACATGTTATCATATCGTGTCGTGTTCGATCCACTCGTTTTTTATAATGTCGTGTCGAATCGTGTGAAAACACTGCCCGTTAGACCCGTTTTGTCACTCCTACATGCACCTACCTATGTTTATACCTTCCTTGCTGTCCACCAACAGCTGAGTCCCCTCCGAGGAAACACACAGCAATGGATAAATGAAAATAGTCAATGATAAGAGTTGGGAGGCATCACGCCATTACTGTGCTTAAGTCTACATCTTTATGCTACTATGAGACGTGCATGCATTGATTAATTGCAACCAATTAGTGGCAGGGCCAACGAAATTGTTTTTATTCTCCAAAATCTTCACATGAACATGGGTGCTGAATCACAATTGAAAGAAAATGGAAATTAATATTTTAACCCAGTTTAATTTAACAGAAATATTAAAAAATTGAAAAAATATGAATTGCAATAGGGAGAATAACTAAAATATTTAAGAGTTCATTCGACTATATGATACCACCTAATTATTAACTCTTTTATACAAAATTTATTCCCGGAATTGGCCGGTCTTATTAATTTCTTTTGGTGGTCGATCTTTGATATAACTTCATCATGTACTGATTCGTCGACGATAACATGGATGCACGGCAAACGAAAGAGAGTTTAAAAATTCTCTCCTTCCCAAATTAAAACTCAATGTCTTTATGCATAGATTAAAGATATAATCAATGAACAACTAAAATTAATTCTAGTTCATTAAGAGCTCGCTCAAGGAAAAGTGAGGCTCTAGGTAAACAATTGAAAGTGGCCCTTTTATATCTAAAAATATTATTATTTTATTAATCTGAATTTCATTAAGAGTTGTGTGTATACCTACTGAATTATATAAATACTTAGGTGGAGTGAATTCCTAAAGTACATTTGATTATACTAGGGTCGAAGAAGGATTCTGAACTAGTATGTGAAAATAATGTAATCTAAAAAGTATGGTGAATATTCGAGAGAAATATTACGTACGAGCATAATGATTATGTTGTGTGTATACCTACTAAATTATATAAATACTTAGGTGGAGTGAATACCTAAAGTACATTTGATTATACTAGGGTCGAGGTAGGATTCCGAACTAGTATGTGAAAATAATGTAATCTAAAGAGTACGGTGAATATCTGAGATAAATATTACGTACGAGCATGATTATTAGGTTGTGTGTATACCTACTGAATTATATCGATACCTGGGTGGAGAGAATACCTAAACTATATTTGCCTATATTAGGGTCGAGGTAGGATTCCGAAATAATTTATGGAAATAATGATTTGGGTTCGTGATGAAAGAGTTCTGAACCAATGCATGTATAAAATTTCATGAGTGGGGTCGAGGTGGTTTTTCGAACCAATACATGACATAAACTTGGCATTGAGGTGAAATTTTGAACCAATCCTTTTACTTGGTGTAGATGGACCATTCCGAACTAAGAGTCCTTGATGTGTGTTATGAGGACATATTAGCGATGAATGAATTTATGAGTATATACTGTGTGTGAAATATATATATTGTATGATAATCTGCTTATATGGGATAGTAGAAAATTAGATGACGTGCATACATCTAAAAGTAAATTAAGTAGAAAGACTTAATTAGGAGAATTAAACAATAGATAATGATTATCCTAAGAAAATTAAGTAGTGAGGCTTTATTGTAAAAGTAAGAGATAACAAGATGTGACAAGTTATCTAAACATATAACATATGATATGTGTTACTGTTAATATACTGTATGGGAGGTATGGGATATTAGTCATATAGATAAGTTTAGTTGAATACTATAATATAGTTAGCTTGGGTAGTACAACTAGGTGGGCTAAGTATAGGACATTAGGCGTGCAATATAGATGAGGGGTGACGTAACTCAAGAGAGTGTACGAAATCTTAACATGTATAATAAATAACTCATCTTATTGTGATAAACTCTTGCTAAATATTTTCAAAACGTTTCGAGTATAAACTCTTGCTATCAAAATATTTTCAACACCTTTTATGTGTCCAGCCACATGGACGCCGAACTTGAGGATTCAATCTAGGGACTCATAGCAGAAGTATTATGGAGGTTGGCAGGACTTTGCATAAATGATTCATTGATTCAGATCTAGTGTAGGATCTCATTTTAGTACTCTCTATTGGGACATGTTGTCTATTGACTTTATTTCATATATTCAGTTTTGGATTATAATAGTTTTATTTAGAAGTTTTATATTTTAGCCGATTGTTGACTCGGCAAGACTTTATTCATTATATATTGTGAGATGGTTTGAATTATAGTATATTGTGAATGTTCTATTATTATTTCCGCAAGTGTAATTTTCTCAGGTTAATGAAAGATAAAATTGACACCGGTATAATTTCACTTAGGTGATTAGTAATTAAAAAGTTTTCGACAGTGATGCTAAGAATGAACCAACTAAGAAACCGGTTTTAATTTAATTTAGGACTGATCACCCGAAATTTAATTAAGTGGGGTGTCACATTCGTGCAATGACATTATTTGTAATTACCAAGTTATGGATAGGGGTACGTTGTTCTTTAGTCCCAAAATGAACCGCTAGTTGCATTAATGACATCAGACTCTAGTCCGTATGATCAGACTTCTAGGATTTTTCTTTTGTTTACTCAAAGAGACTCCGCACTGTCGTTTTCATACCTTCCTTCATTCAAAAAGATCATTTGCAGCGTTCGTCTTTACAATATTCTAATAAGTTTTCCTTGATCTTGCTTATTTTTTTCTTATGACTATCTGAGTTTCTTCATGTCTTCTTCTCTGTTCTTGTTGTGTAGTCCATTATTCCATAAAAATGGTGTATACTGTTAATGAAAAAATGGCGGGTGAGTTTAGGAAAGTATATTCGATCCCCTCCTGGGTGACGATTGAGTATTCCCCCATTCCAAAAAATTGTGCTGGTGTTGAGGGTGGTCATTAGATTCACACCCTCTTAGTTGATGAAGAGGGGATTACATGTCCCCCTAATAAATTATTTTTGGAATTTTACGAGTTTTTTGAGGTGGTTCCCTCCTAATGTGACCCAAATACATCGCGTATTATCAACGGATTTCACTGAATTAATGAGCTATATAAGAAAATATTGGGATTCCCGAGATGAGATATTACTACTCTTGGTCCCAAACCATAGATAAAATTTTATATCTGAAGGTGAGGAAGGCGGACAGGGTTTTGGTTGTCAACCTTCCTCGGTCCAATAAAGGCTATTGGGATCAAGGATTCATTGACAAAAAGTGATAACACCGCCCTCTTCCAGAGGGTGAATAGTATAATGGATTTCTATGCCCAAAGAGGGAAAATAATATAGGTTAACCTTTGTGTCCATTACATTGAGCTTCATACAATTAAATTGTTACTAATGATTTCTCCTTTCTTTTATCTAGATCGATGAAAGAAGAAATTGCTTTCCCTTTTATATTTTAACAGGGACGAGTTGATCATGGTCTAGAACTTGAAAAAGTCGTTGGTCGTCATTGGGGATTATCCAAGTTCTGCATATTTTATTTTGGATTATAATAATTACACCAGCAGTTTCATAGCTCGCTCAGTGGAAATTATGCCTGAGGTTCCCCTCCATTCTGCAAGCAAGGAGAATGCTACTTCTTCTTCATTTGAGTCCTTGAGTGTTAAGTCTAGTCCTGTTACTGAGGATGAGAAAATGGTTCCTAGAAAAAGTATTTTTTTAGCTGAAGATGATGACATGGCCCCTACCTCTCCTAAGTCCAAGGTTCCCAAGAGGACTGAGCATGAGTGCACTTTTGCCTCTGTATTTGTGCCAGACTCATCAGTTCGTGAGAAGTGCATGAAGGAAAAAACCCATTCTTCAATGTCTCTAGTGCTTTCCAAGAAGGATGATACCTATAACTCTGAGAGGACTTAAGAAGTGATGTCAGTGGAAAATTATACCTCTTTGGCCTTTGGTCTGCTAAAGGGTGGAGTGATCTCACTTAATCGAGAGAAAGTGAATCAGCTGATGCATGATCATCTTTCTTCTATTGCTACTTAGGCATTGTCTCTAGTAAAATGAAATTTTATCCTACTTCGTCTGGTTTGTTGAACCTTTTAGAATCATGACATAATTTTTATTATCTTTTTTGCAGTTTGTGGCTAATTTTATCACCATTTTGGAGAAGTGCTCCTGGTGGCCTAAGTTAGAAGACCTAAATGTCACCTTGAAGAATTCTCAATCTTCCCTGGATGCTATACATAAGGCTTATGAGGATGAAATATCATCCACCAACTTGGCGATGACTACCTTAAAAGATGATCTTGCTCATCTCTAGGGTAAGTTTAACAAGTTGAGACTGATCATGATGAGGTGGTGGTCGAACGTGATCAGTTGAAGAATGATCAAACTGAAACTCTGGCTACTTCTAATAATACAGGTTATAATAATGGATTCAACGAGGCCTATGCGGATGCCAAACGTCAGTTTGGATTTATAAGAAGGTACAACTTCAACAAAGATTGGGATGATGATCTGGCCAGAGCCAATATCCCAACTGAATCTTAACACTTTGATGAACACCATCTAGGTTCCCGACCATAGAAAGAGAGAGATGTTCGAACGAACTAGGAATCTTTCAAAGAAGCTCCGAGCAAGGGTTTAGAAACGAAAGAGAAGGTGAAGTAAA
Organism: Sambucus nigra; assembly: GCA_949130495.1. Lineage (NCBI taxonomy): Eukaryota > Viridiplantae > Streptophyta > Magnoliopsida > Dipsacales > Adoxaceae > Sambucus > Sambucus nigra. The sequence continues at coordinate 189,438,229 of OX422214.1, read as the reverse complement.
AAAAAGTCCAAGGCTAGTTATGATAGTTAACTTATGAATATTTATTTTTCCTTTTGATCTTCATTTCTATGGGCCTTGTCCATTTGGTTTATAATGAAAGATGCTGTTAATGTTTAATCTTAATTTACATTATTGTTGAACTCCCCCTTTTTATTTATAATTTATGTAGCATAATAATGTTTCTGGAGCAATTCCTTCTTTTGCTGGTAACTTAGATGTTGTTCTTAGTCGAGATGCTAGTGTTCAAGATCATTGTGATTTTTTCTCTATTCGAAAGTCTCTTTAGAGGGTAATTAAGGTCTATAAGGAAAAATCTTCCTTAGTGGCCAATTTCAAAGATGATGTGAAGAACTTGGTAAAAAGGGCACTCTTATATATGAGGAGATGAATTCCCTGTAAAGGCAGCTCATTGAGGCCAAGGACATTAAAGATGTGGGGGATCTTCTACAAGCTGAGGACAATTCCCTCAAGAAGCAGTTCGCTGAGTCAAAGAAAATCTAAGAAGGGAGGGCATTATAAATATTGAACTTAGACGTGATATAATCAAGCATCGTAACCTCTGTAGGAAGGATCCTCATATAGAGGGACCTCCTGGCTATGGCGAGGGGTTCATAAATATCCCCATTAAGTTAAATGAGGCAAAGAAGATGACATACAAGCATAGTTAGTTGAACATATTGGGGGTTCTAAAAGTCCCAAAAGACATTAAGCTTTGGTACTGGTACCAAGTTGACTGCCCAATATATCGCCATCCCCTTTTTGGGAGTGAAGAAAGTTGGGTTCCTCTGGATGATGTTCCTATTCATCAAGCCAAGAATTATTTTTCCTCGTATAAGAATGATGATGAGTTCTGACCAAATCCATATAATGGTCGAAGAGAATCCCTTACTGAGGCACTTGCTCGCCAAGTATGATGATTGCACTTTTAATGTTGTAAATTAACTTTGCTAGTGTATTATAACTTTATGTAGCAACAAATTGTTTATATAATACAATGCTTTGGGTTTTTCCATTCCATTATGCCAAACATATGTTTTATTATTTTCTCTTACCTTTTAGGTTGTGTTGTCACACTACCTTAGGCTTAGAGAAGACTCTGGAAAAAAACACACCTAATTTTAGGGCCATCCACCGATTCAAGATTTTTATCTGACTAAAGTCGTGTTTACTTAGTGCTTAGGGATCCCCTATAGGTCTTTTGTTTTCCTGGGAAATTCATGAGGTTTAATTGTAATTAAACATCTTTTAATTATAATCAAACTAAGGTAGTCATTAAAGTGTAAGCCTGCCATTTTAAGAAAATGTTAAATAACTTGGGGGCTTATACTTTCATATAAAATCTCAAAAAAATAGCGAGCATCATAAGTTCTTAAATATAAATTTACAAAAATTAACTACACTAGAAATAACTAAATACTAGTAAATTCAAAAACAAAACTTCTTGTGGTTATCTGCATTTATAAGACTTTGGTATCTCCCTGCCCTCCATTATTTCCAAATGGTAGGATCTTTTCAAATCATCTCTAATTACCGTGCACGATCCCTTCCAATTAGATCCCAACTTGCCATTTGAAGGTATTTTAATGTTGTCTAGGACTTTTCTAAGGATGTAATCATCGACTTAGAATTTTCCCGGATTGATGCCTTGTGGTTTCGCTTAGCTAGCTTCTATTGATAAGAGGACAAATTTATCATGGCATGCTCCTTTCTCTCTTCTACTAAGTCAAGTTTAGCCCTCATGACTTCGTCGTTCAAACCTTGCTTAGCAATAGTGGTCCTCATGGTCGGCAAACCAACTTCTAAAATAGTGACAACATCCATCTCATATGTTAGAGAGAAAGGCATTTACTCACTAGGTCTTCTGAGCACAGTATGATATAAGCATAGGAAGTGAGGAATCTCGTTCTCCCAAACTCTTTTTGCTTTTTATAATATTTTTTTTCATGCTGCCGATTATCATTTTATTGAAAAACTCTGTTTGGGCGTTAATCTAGGGGTAAACCACATAGATAAACTATTGCTTTGATGCCATGGTTATCATAGAAATCCTAGAATGTTCCACTTTCAAATTTTATGCCATTATTCATGATAAACGTCCTGGGTAAACCAAAACGTGTTAATATATTTCTACAGACGAATATGATTATTTTGGTATCCCTAATGTTCGCTAGTGGCTCATTTTCAATCTACTTTGTGAAGTAATCTGTGCTGACCAAGAGGTATTTACGATTTCTTAGTGCTGTTGGGAGTGGACCTACGATATCCAAACCCCACTAATAGAATGATCAGTGGCTAGTCAGTGATTTTAAGTCGTTAGCTGACTGATAGAGCATACGGGAGAACCTTTATCATTTCTCTGGGCGTGAGCGATTGCATCTTTCTGCATGTACGACCACTGGTAGCGTTCTTTGATTGCTCGGAAGGCATGAGATCTTCCTAATGCTTGTCTACCATAGATTCCGTCACATAACTCGTACAGAAGTTGGTCGACGTCACTTGGATGAACGCATTAGAGGTAGGTACTAGTGAAGGATCTTTTGTAGAGTTTTCCATCGGGAGTAAAATAAAATCGTGTAGCTTAACCTTGACTTGGTGGGATTAATTTTTATTAGATGGAAGGATGTCGTTTTGTAGATAAATAATTATCCGATCTCTCCAGCTAGGATTTTTTTCACGATGAGAACATGCTCGATGACCATGAGCTTTGTGATGATGTTTTTGGTGAGGAATTCCACTTGGATTGTTCTTCTCAGATCAGATTCCACTAATAAGGTTAAGGATGATAAAGCATCTTCTTGTATATTATGCCCCTAGGGAACTTTTGAATGTGTACTTCCTCAAATTTTGACATTAAATCATGAGCCACCTGCAGGTATTCTTCCATAAGATACTTTTTGAAATTAAAATCTTCCATTACTTGGTTGGATACTAACTTTGAATCGCAATATACATTAAGGTGGCTTGGCCCTAACAAGTGAGATTTACATAGTCCGGCTAGGAGGGCTTCTTATTCAACTTCATTATTGGATGCCTTAGAGCCAAGCCTAATTCCTTGCTCGATCATGGTATTCTGTGGTGTGACGAGCACAATTCCTAATCCGACCCCAGAGTTGGAGACACCATCCACATATAATGTCCAATTCTGGACAAGTCAATCTCGTGGCTTCTCAATTGATAAACAATATGTTGGTCACTGGGGTTATTCTCTCCTGTAAATTCTGTGATAAAATCATCCAACACTTTTCCCTTAATTGCCGTTATTAATTGATAGTGTATATCAAATATCACATGTTCAACCAGCCACTTGGACATCCGTCTAGATAACTCGGCCTTCCGAAGAACAACATTGAGGGGAAAAGATGTGATGACTATGATCGAGTGATATTTAAAGTAGTATTTCAGTTTGCACGACATGACAATCAAAGAATAGGATAATTTTTCCAGTGGGATGTAGTGTTGCTCGGCATTTGGAAGTGTATGGCTGACATAGTAAACTGGGGATTGATGTCCCTCTCTCTCGCAAACTAAGATCAAACTGACTGCATGGATTAAACCTACTAGGTAGAAATAAAGAGGACCTTTTAGATCTGGGATGGTCAGCAGAAGAGGCTTGCTCAGATAGGATTTGATTTCTTCAAGAGCCTTTGAGCATTCCTCATTCTAGGTGAGGCCTTTTTCCCTTTTTAATAGTTAAAAAGATGGTCGGTATCATTCAAATGACTTAGAGATGAAACAATTAAGAGCTAATAACATTCTCGTTAACTTTTAAATCTTGCACGGTGTTTTTGGTTGGAGAACATTATTAATCATAACTATCTAGTCGGGGTTTGCTTCAATACCCCTTTTGCTGACCAAGTACCCTTGGAACTCTCCAGATTGAACCCCAAAGGAGCATTTGGATGCATTAGCTTCATTTGGTAATGACTGAGGATTTTAAATGACTCCACTAAATCCTTAAGGTGATAGATTTTGAGCTTGCTCTTGATGAGCATATCGTCAATGTATCCCTCTATTATCTCTCCTAATTGTTTCTTAAACATCTTTGTGACCAATCTCTGATACATGGCTCCTGCATTTTTAAGGAAAAAAGGCATGACCCTATAAAAATACATGCCCAAAGTGATTATGAATGTAGTTTTGTCTTGGTCGAAGTCGAATAAAGGGATTTGATGGTACCCTAAGTATGCATCTAGAAAACTCATTCGTTCATGGCTGGCTGTGGCATCGACCAACTAATATATCTTGGGAAGAGGAAAATTTTTTTTGTGACAAACCTTATTGAGGTTGGTGAAGTTCACACACACTCTGTAGTTATCGTTACTCTTTCTTACCACCATTGGATTTAACATCCATTTCGAGAATGGAACTTATCTGATGGAACTTTCCTCCATAAGTTTCCCTACCTCTACCTTCACTTTTTATGGGGTGGTGCGGTGAGACTTTTTATGTGATTGATAAAAATGTGGGATGAACGTGCAGTTTTTGTCACTCGACTTTAGGATCGATCCTAGGAATATCGTACAACTTCCATGAAAATACATTTTGAATCTACTTCAGCAAAGAAATTATTTCCTTTATTTTATTCTCAGATAGTGTGGTGACGATTAAAAATTATTTTCCAGTTAGGTCTAATTAAAGGTTATCTCCACAAATTTCTCCATGACCCTAGTTAACCCCCATTTCTTCCACCCCTAGTCTTCTGTACTTCAGTTGTTATTTGGATGGTGCAACTCCGTCTTGAGATGTTTTAGAGATGTCTTCCTTTTATTTCTTCTTTTAATATTTAGGCCTGATGGCAAAGATAAAACACTTCCGAGCAATGGCCTAATTACCTTTGATCTCCATTATTCATTGTTCTGTAATGCACTTATTTTTGGTTGTAAGTAGAGGGAACAACTTGCATGGCATGCAACCACTCTCTTCGAAGGATGGCATAATAGAATGATTCAATGTCTATAAAAAAAAACTCAATAAGTTTGAGATATTACCAGCCCTAACTGGTAGACCACCTTCCCCAAGGGTATAGTCATTTTTCTAGCAAAGCTATCCATAGGAATGATTGATTCCTTCAAGTTTTCTATCTTCAGTTTGAACTTATGAAAAATCTCGAAGTATATGACTTCAGAGGAAATCTCTTGGTCGACTAGTAGCTTATCCACATCCCAGTTTGCAATCCTGAGGGTGATTACTACCGCATCATGGCTTGAGGTTCTCACTCTGATCAAATCATCTTTTGTGAAGACTGCATGCTTGTTGTAATCCATATCTTCTGGTCATCTGAACTTACCCACTTAGCTTTTTCCAGGGTCAATTTAGAAGGCCTCTATAACCACAGTGACCTTATTAAGTTCCATCGAAACTACATTGCCTTGGATCTTCATGGGATTCAAAGCATCGTGGATAATGGCAAACACGTGTCATATATCTTCATATAAAACATTGTCCTTTTTTGGGTTAGAGTTAGCGAAGAACTGGTCTTCTTTCTTCTCAACGTATTCCCTAAAATGACCCACCTAGGCTAACTCTTCGAGATGGGATTTGAGGACCTTGCAATTATATATCTCATGTCCGTTCTCCTTCTAGTAGGCGCACCTGAGAGCATTATTCCTCTTTCTCGGATCATTGCCCATTTTCTTCGGCCATTTTGGGAATTATCTATCCTCAATCCTGCCTATCTTGTTGATTAGTTCCTTAAAAACCATGTTAATCTCTTAGAAAGCCTTAGATGGGTTTGTCTTGTCCCCGATTTTGGATCCTTCGTTAAGTTTTTTTCCCTATTTTTAGGGGTATTCTTTTTATCTTTTTCTTTAGTCACCTTTGCATGCCCATTCTTGCCTTGGCTGAGGGCGACCATATCTTCCACATTATCATACTTTTCAATGCGTGACATAAGGTCATTGATGGTGTCTGTCTCCTTCTTAATGAGGGACCAGTGTAACATGGAGTCATGGGGCAGGCTTATTTTTAATGATGCCACGATAACCTTCTTCGATAAGACTTTGATCTCATTAATGGTTTCCTCATAGCATCTGGCATAATCTCGTAAAGTCTCTCGTGGTTTCTTCCTTTTGATGAGAGATAATTTATCCTCTTTGAGTGTGAAAGACTCATTATAAAGAAAGTTATGAAGTCCTCTATGAGTGACTTAAAGTTCTTAACTGACCTTTGAGGCATCCTTTTGATCCACTTTTGGGGGACATCTCCTAGGTTGGATGTTAATATACGACACATGAAGGTATTGGTATGATTCCATAGGGTCATTGCTTACTTATATTGACATACGCAATCTATGGGGTCAGTCTTTTCATCGTATATCTTGAACCTTAGGATTGATAACTTCTTTGGGGGCACTTCCTCAATTTGTCTTGAAAAGGGGGGACTGCATATGAGTAAAGAGTGTACTCATTTTCATCTCCTTGGTTGATCTAGACCCATGATTAGTTGAGTGTTAATATATTTCTTTCCGGACTAGACTTCATATATCGTGCTTATGACATCCTTCATCTTGGTTTCACCTTGTCAGACGAGTTTCATGCTCTGAGTGATCCTGTTCACGTAGTCAGACTGCGATGCTTGTGGTTATTTTTATGGATATTTCCCTCTATTTTTTTCACATCACTGGAAACGTGAATTTTCTCCACCTGGAGATGTGTTACATCCTCTTGTTAATAGAGTCATTCCTCATAGGCGTCGACCAGTCGCAACATCTATGTTAATCCGGGATGCTCGTTGCTTGGCTCAGAAGACAGCTCTTATGGGAGAAATCGTGGATAGTGTATGGCCTATTTCTATCCCTGTGGATCTCACATCTGACTCTGTGTACTGAGAGCCCAACTCGCATATCACCTTCAGCCGGTGCACTATAAGGGTGAAGCATTACTCAACTAGTTAGTTTCGATTTTCTTTAGAGAAAATCGTTTCCCACATATGGTGCCAATTGTGAGTGCAGATATTCATAATCAATGGTTCTGAGCAATAAAGAAATAATTAAGAAATAAAGAAACATCATAACACATAGGATTTATGTGGTTTGGAAAGTGCCTATGCCCATGGTTTTTTTCAGTGTATATTAATTTTTAAGAGTTTCATAATAAAGAATTACATGCCCTTTTGCCCCGGGGTCTATTTGTAATAATAGGAGTTGTTGAGCCTCATTCGAACTCTCCCAGCTGCTGATTGGCTTTTTTACAAATATATGTTGATCTCCTTCGAGATTATAGATAACAAGAATGAACCTTCCATGTTTTTCCCATGTGACTTTAATCCTGACTTGAATAACATGCTTCACATTTCTGGGTTGGTCCTATTTGAATTGTCAAAATTTGGGCCATTATGGTTTGCAACCCACACTTACTTAGAGGAAGAACTTATGGAGATGGTGGGCGTCAAGTAAGTATTTTGTTGGAGTGTTCAGTTAAAACTTTTACATATCCTTCGATCTTTCTAAAAGAACGCTTTTTTGCAATTTCATTTAAATTTTAAACTAGGGTTTGCATTTCGTTTAAATACAACAAGTTTTTGGATATAGATGTCTTCAATTGTTTATTTTGATATGCAATTTCTATATTCACTCCATAGTGTTAATAATGGTCTTTTAGTTTATGATGTTTCCATGCAAGTAAAGATGAATCTTTTTTCACATTGGTTGTCTATCATCATAGAAGGTTTGAGTTATTTCCCTCTTGAAATAGGTGTGCGCCTAAGGGTCTATATTCAATGAACTAATTACACAGTCAAATAAAATTAAATACTTTTTATTTAAATTAGTTTTATCTTTACTAGATAAAATGAATTAGTCCAAATCGCATTCAAGTTGTTATTAACGGAAACAAGTAACAAAACTCATCACAACCATTACATAAGGATTTGGAGTAGAAACCCTTGCTAGAAAAACACTCTCATCCCAATCCACACAATTCTATTAGTATTTAATATTATTTAATGGTCTTAGAAGGGCTGAGACATGACTTACATATACAATAATGATAAGCGTGACAAAGTCGCTCTCTAGTGTTCTGATAATTTGATTCTACCCGTGCTAGCTATAGTTGTTCCAGTCCACGAATTAAGTCCAAGGCCTCGATATCAATTAATATTAACTTAATAACAATATTCTCACACGTATTCCAATGTGGTAATCACCCACACGATCTATCCAATAATTTTTCTGCTAATGTAGGTATTTCGAAGGGTATTATAAACCTAAAGTCTACCTTTGAAGTATGAAAGTTCAAATGCACTTACACTCTCAAAAGACTCTCTCAAAACAAAAAAAAGGGTTTTGTAAAAAATGGGCTTCCTACTTTGAATACTCATTTATGAAGTTATTTATACCATAACCATAAGAAAATGTAACTAGAACAGGTTTGCAAAAAATACGCCCCTCCTTCTAACTAGGTGACTTTCGATCTAGGTCCTCTCGATTGAAATTCTTATCTTATGAAGATATCTGAAGGAAAATTAGACTCCTCATTTGAATCCTGCAACTTTCGAGGTTCCCTCAATTTAAGCATTGTATCTTACGATGTTCGTTACTTGAAAAGTAATGATCTCGATCAAAACTTCTTTTGATCGAGGGATCCTAATTTTTGGGTTTATTTAAAATAAAAATTATTGAAAGAAATACAATTTTTTTTCGAAAGCAAGTTTTGTCCTATCAATTCCTTACTTTAAAAGAAAAACTATGAGAGTGTTGAGTGCTTGAAACTTGAGTGGAGTGAAGTACCCATTTAAAGTTATCGTCGTAATAGAAGCAATGTTTTTATTTGTTTTCTTTAGGTATAAATTAGACAACCGAGTTCTATGTGATCAAATGTTTACCAATCAGATAACACCATTTTTTGTCTTTAATTTAGATGAATAAATATAAATTTGAAAATGAGTCAAACAATCACACAACACCAAGTCATACGAGAAAAAATCATAATGGAAAAAAGCCTCAAGTTGACGGAATAAAAAATGCACTATGACAGAGTATTACAATTAGAAGATAAAGGATTTCGATAACAAAATTTTATGATCGTCTAGAGACTCTTTTGCACAGTATTTTTCGAGAAAAGCACCAACAACTTGATAACGCTACACAACTGCAAGTAGTTTTGGACTTATTTAATGTCTCCTGAAGCTACGCCAAGAATCAAAATCCTCTTGAAGTAAAAGACAAACTTTGTTAAGAATCCACCAATGCTTGGTTAGCACTTTCTAGGATGTGAATTTTGATAATGGTTTTGAAAGTGCTTAAAATTATTTGGCTTTCTAAAACCTCACAATGTATTTTTGAAGTATTCACACAAGTCTTTAATGACAAGAATACAAGTATTCAAGTTCAAGAACAAAAGTAGAAGGTTTTAATCTTCAATATGATTTGTGATAAAAGTTTATAAATCAAACACTTCAAGAACATAAAGAGAAATGTGAAGAAGATAAGAAACAATTTAACTCTCTATATTAATCAAACTAAAAAGCAAATCTCTTATTCATCCTAATCAAATGTCTTTGATCTCAAAAATATTTTCTCAAAAATATTTTCTGTATATTTTTTATGAACTATGTATATTGTGAAGTCAATAATACATTTAACGCGAGCTCTTCCAAGAGTGGAAGATAATCTTAAGACAAGTGGGGGATGGCATCGAAAGGGGATTAAAAGCGCATGAGTCTTGGAAGGATTTGGCTAACCAAAGTCTTCTTGTTTTCCAAAAAGCTATTTTGTAAAATATATTGCTTGTAGGTCAATATTATGACCAGTAAAGGTATTTCCGTGGGTGACCCAAGATTTCTTGCGCTAACAAAGGAAGTTACGAGGAATTTTGGAAAAACTAGTAAAAATCTCTGTGTTATGCCACGACCAGTGAAGAAATACTTTATGCCAAGGAAGGCTAGCTTTGTTGCAGGGACCACCAATGAGATATCCAAGTTACAAAGTGTAAGAAAAATCAATCCATGAATGTTTTAACCATTACATAAACATTTATGTGAGGTACTTCTGGAAAAAGTAACTTTAAAAAATATATTTATAAGAATATCATACTTGCATAAGTTAATCACCTAAATTACAAAACAATCCAAACACATGTGCACACACAAAAAAATTAATTTGAATGTGACGAACTGTGAAATGGTGTTTAGGAATTCCAAATACCCCAAGCAAGTGGATACACCAATATGTGATCATGTGGGTGTCAGGTTGAGAAGTGAAAGCATGTTTGGAGCAAGTATGCCGTAGGTGTGCTATATTGAAACAAACTCATGGACTAATAAAAGATAGAAAGTATATTTTGTACACAAAAAAAGTAAATCTAGTTATGTGTGTGGCACATGAGTATACAAATACTCTCATAATCTTCCCCTAGTCTATTCTGTGACAGAATATACAAATAAAACATTACCGGAAAGTAAAAGAAAATCTCTAATTGTATGACAGTAATGACATAAGCCTAGCCAAAGGCATACATCACCCTATGAGTTGAGTGCATACTCTTTGTTATAGCCTATTTGTTCGAAGATAAAATTGATGAGATGGATTAATAACTCTTTGTTGTGGTCGGTTCAGGATGGTTGATTTGCCTGGCTGACGTGTTATGTGTATATTATGGGGTATACATGTATATTTAATTATTGGGGATATTTGCGTAAGGAGTCTCATACCATTGTCTCGAACTAATGAGTCATCTATAAAAAGTGTATTTGGGGGGGGGGGGGGGGGTTCCTTGTTTGGATTTTTCTTACAAGACGTCCCATGCATGGAATCTAGTTCGGTCATGAGTTATGAGATATTGGGAGAGAGGTACTTACAACTTACCTATTTTAGATAATGGACTTATGTGAATATTATTTGTGAGCCTTAGGTTAATGGATCTTAGATACCATCAAATTCTAAGCATACGTGTATCGAGGGCATCCTTGTTTACATTTTTCTTCCAAGATATAACGGTTAAGGTTGGTAGTTGGGAGACGACGAGGAACCCGATTGTTAACTATTCATATTGTACTTATGATGATGAATAACCTTCTATTATGATATCTAATTTGGATTGGGTGAGGTTGGATAAAAACGTATTAGGATAGAGGAGAGGTAAGGTGTGTATGTATGAGTGACGATGGGCGATGACATGTGGTGTAAATGGGTCACATTTTAGTATTGTTAAGAAACTAAATATTTCTTGTAAATTTGTGTCCCCGACCCGAATTTGTAAGCCTTCCCCTCCCAGGTAATATTGTTTTGAGGAGTAGAGGGACTGAACAGTTAGAGTTGGATTGAGCAGTCAGAGTTCAAGACCTTTGGAGATCTAGTTCATCATCCTTAGTTTAGGATTTGATTTGATTTTAGTTGATACTCGAATATCATTTTTATTCATGTGTTTCATTTACATTTCAATTGGAGGCATTTGTATTTTGAAAACTCATATTAGCGGATTAAGTTTTGGATTTTTATTTTATTTTAGTTTAGTTGGGTTATTCTCATTATCGTTTATCAACTTTACTATTCAGGGTGGTTTTTATTTACTATTATGATTATTATTATTATTATTATTATTATTATTATTATTATTATTATTATTATTATTATTATTATTATTATTATTATTATTATTATTATTATTATTATTATTATTATTATTTATCGTTGATGCTGAGAATGCTATAAATTGCATATAGTTCCATGTTTTGAGCATTTCATCTTTATGAACTGGGCAACAAAAATTGGGGGTGTTAAATAGGGTGTGGGGTTTTGACAGAAAAAAACATTATCCATTTGTCCTTGAACAACCTCCCATACAACCGTCAACTTAAATAATTGTGGAAGGTTATGAGGATACTAAGTAGCATAATATATTGCACGATTTAATATAAAATGCTTATAGTGTTCATGCAGTGAAAGACAATGATGATTTTGATACGAATGACAATGAACTTTGTGGTGGAGGTTCTAATGCTCATTGTGGTGTTGGGATAAACCTTGAAGATGACTACCAAAGTTTGAAAGTCAAATCAACCCAACTATTGTACCCTAACTTTAGCAAAGATCGAACAACATTGGATGGCATGGTAGGTTTTAATAGTTTGGAGATCCGTTTTGATTTCTCTGGCAATAACGTAACTGGAATTCTGAATTGGAAGGTTTGGAAAAGAAGTATAATTCAATTCATGCTTGCAAATTTGATTTCATACTATATCGGAATTAGTATGAAAATCATTATCATTATCTAGTATGCAAGGAACCTAGATATGTTTCAAATCATGTTTCAAATGGTAAAAGAAGCACACCTTCTAAAATGGTAAGAGAACCTATATATGTTTTCAAAGAGACATTTGTATTTTTAAAACTCATATTAACGGATTAAGTTTTGGATTTTTATTTTATTTTATTTTAGTTCGGTTATTCTTATTACTATTTATCGACTTTACTATTGTGGATGGTTTTTATTTAATATTATTATTATTTATCGTTGATGCTGATAATGCTATAAATTGCATATAGCTCCATGTGTTCGGAATTTCATCTTGATGAACTGGGCAACAAAAATTAGGGGTGTTAAACAGGGTGTGGGGTTTTCACAGGAAAAAACATTATCCATTTGTCCTTGAACAACCTCCCATACAACCGTCAAGTTGGATAATGGTGGAAGGATATGAGGATACCAAGTATCATAATATATTGGAAGATTTAATATACAATGCTTATAGTGTTCATGCAGTGAAAGACAATGAGGATTCTAATACGAATGACAATGAACTTTGTGGTGGAGGTTCTAGTGCTCATTGTGGTGTTGGGATAAACCATGAAGATGACTAACAAAGTTTGAAAGTCAAATCAACCCAACTATTGTACCGTAACTTTAGCAAAGATCAGACAATATTGCCTGCCATGGTTGGTTTTAATAGTTTGGAGAGCCATTTTGGTTTATCTGGCAATAACGTGATTCGAATTCAAAATTGGAAGGTTTGGGAAAGAAGTAAAAATCAATTCATGCTTGCAAATTTGATTTCATACAATATCGAAATTAGTATGAAAATCATTATCATTATCCAGTATGTGAGTAACCTAGATATGTTTCAAACCATGGTTCAAATGGTAAGAGAAGTACACCTTCCAAAATGCCTTAAACATTATTAAAATATTTCCCCGTTATTCTTAGGTTGAAGAGATTTTTCACAATACCCTGGATAGTATAGGCAATGACTGTCATCCTATTGACCTAACTGTTTGAAAAGGAAATTTTTTTAATTACGTAGATGTCATCATTGTACAACGTAATAATCAAAATGCGCAAAGCTTTGCAGAGCTTAAATCTTCATTATCTAAGTTGAACACATCCTTAAGCATTCAAAAAAGGGTAAGTTTCCTTCACAACCTCAATGTCCCATTAAGAAAAATAGTGTGAATACCGACGTCTCGAATCCCCTTCTCGATAAAGCAAAAGCTATTACCATTCTAAGGATTGGTAAAGTCATCAATAGGTTTATTCCCCCTCCCACTTCCAGTCACTAAGGAAGTCTCGCCTGGCCCAATAGAGGTCAAAGACACTTTCTTGAAAGAGAGTGATGATGATCCACGAGTAGAGTCGTAGGTAGTTGCGAAGTGTCCCATTCCCGCGCCTTATCCTCAAATGCTTATAGCCATGAAAGGCAATCTTAACAACGTCGATGTCTTAGATATGTTCAATTAAGTAAATATTAACATCACCCTCCTTGATGCAATAAGACATGTTCCCGCCTATGCTAAGTTCCTCAAGGACTTGATTACGGTGAAGCAAAATTTTTTTGTTGGGAAAAAGGCATCCTTGGCTCGAAATTTGAGCTCGATCATTCAATCCAAGTTATCTCCCAAGTACAAAGACCCCGGATGTCCCACTATATCTTGTGTGATATGTAACTTCAAAACCGTACAAGCTTTGCTCGACTTAGGTGCGAGTGTTAACTTGCTATCATATTCGGTGTATGAATAACTCTGCCTAGGTGACCGCAAACTCACTAAAATCACTCTTCAATTAACAGATCACTCTGTTCAGGTTCCGAGAGGGTAGAAAATGTCATCATTAAAGTTTACAAATTTTACTTCTCGGTGAACTTTGTGGTGTTGGATACTCATCCCGTTGCTCCTAGTAGCAATAATACCCCCATTATCCTTGTTCATCCTTTTCAATCAACCTTAAATGCCTTAATTAATGCTAGAAATGGACAAATGAATCTCAAATTTGGGAACATGACCTTGAAGATTAACATTTTTAATATTGCTAAGCAAATGGGCGACGATAATGAAGTCCAAGATGTAGACCTCATTGAGGAGGTAGTCCAAGAGCATTTTGATGCTAAGTATTGTGAGGATTCTTTATAGGCATGCCTAGTGAACTCACTTGATTTAGAGAATGATTATTCCCCTTATGATCAAAAAGTCATGTTGATGAGTTCAATGTTACAAGAGGTGGAGAGTATAGAGGAAGAAAGTTGGTGTTCCAATTTTAAGGACCTATCCCCTCGCGACTCGTATGAGATACCCTCGGGTGTGTGATTTCCCAAGCTTAATCTAAAGAATTTGATTTTCGACCTTCAATATGAATACTTAGGTGACAATGAGACATATCCTGTCGTTGTCTCATCTCACCTAGAAGGGGGTTAAGAAATAAAATTTATGAACATGTCAAGAAGGAACATTAGTGCCTTTGGGTGGACTACAGTGGATTTAAAAGGAGTGATCCCTTTGATTTGCACTCAAAAAATCCACCTCGAGGAGGATTCCAAACCCTCCCTTGAAATGCAGTGTAGGTTAAATATGGTGATGAAGGAGGTAGTTAGAGCTGAGGTAATTAAGCTTTTTGATGAAAATATAATTTACCCGGTATCGTATAGTAAGTGGGTGAGTTCGATTCATGTGGTTCCCAAGAAATCAGGAATCACCGTAGTCGAAAATGCGAAAGGGGAATTGATATCTAAATGCACCACCATCAGGTGGCACATATGCATTGAGTACCGAAAACTCAATGGCATGACTTTTAAAGATCACTTCCCCCTTTTGTTTATCAATCAAATGTTAGAGCGTGTGTCGGAGAACCCATTTTATTATTTTCTCGATGGTTATTCCGGATATAACCAAATCGAGCTCGATATCCAACACCAAGATACAACCACTTTCACCTGCCTTTTCGGTACATTTTCTTATAAAAGAATGTCCTTCGGGTTGTGTAATTCTTTGCCTACGTTCTAAAGGTGCATGTTTAGCGATATGGTAGAATGAGGGTTGATGGTATTCATGGATGACTTTAGCATCTTTGGTAACTCCTTTGACCATTGTCGCTCCATTCTTAAGAGGGTTTTGTCAAGATGCATTGAAAATAATCTAGTCTTAAACTGCGAAAAGTGCCATTTTACCAATGACTCATCAAAGACGTTAGCCCCATTACTAGGACCTTATATAATCTACTCTCAAAGGAGACCCAATTTAAATGGAGCGATGCTTGTCAAGTAGCTTTTGAGAAGTTGAAAAGCATGCTTACCACTGCTGTCACGACCCCGACCCAAAATAGTAGTAGGGAACGAATGTCTTGATATGACACCAAGGCAACATATATTATGGCATATTGTTTCCTTAAATAAGTGAAATGGAAATACAATCACATGGTTAGGAATTACATTATCGGAGCTTTCTAAAGAAAACTTTAATTATATTAAAAGTAACGATGAATAACAACATAAGAAATAATTTAAAAACTTATTACAAGAGGGCCAAACATACTCTAAATGATAAAGCACTCATAATAACAAAAACAACTATAAAAGAGAAATCTTCAACATAGTCGTTGTAGATTCTCTCCACGAGTCTACTTATTCCTAAAAATGGTTATTTATACATCATTAGCTAAAAGCCAAATGAGATTCAATCTCCAGACATTCCAGGGTTTTTGAAAAAAATGATACCTATTCAATTTAGAATAGAAGGCATGTATATAGAGACAAGAATTTGCAGTAATATATATAAAGTAATTGACAGTAAATAATTTCAGAATAAACAGTTTAAAATATAACAGATAAAACAATTGAGCAATATGTCATTTATTTAATTTTATTTTGATGGCCATGTACGCTCTAATACCCAGATAAACATATAGTGTTACCAAATGTTTTCACCCGGCAACAACACAGATAGAAAATTATGATCTCAAGAACAATGCCTTATTTAGGGCACACCCGCGATAAACCAGTTGGGAAGGTACCACCCAAATATTTCCACTCGGTAGTCAAGGCCAACATATTAAGAGAGTTTCCATAGGCCAAATCAATAATTTTATAATTCAAATCAGATGTATATATGGAGAGATATACACATATAACAAATGACGGAATCATCGGTATCAGATGTATTTTGAGGATAAAATATTTCACAAAATATATATAGTTTGCATAATATCATATAATCAAAATACGCAAGGAATGTCACAGAGTACTCACCTAGAATAGAAGTCCTAAGTTACAGATACAGAGTCTTGGATCGCTTGTTAATCTTAAGACGAAACTTCTTATTAAATTTCCTCACACTTTCTCTCACTATTTATTTTTGATCTTTGGAATGAATTTAGTGTAATAACTGATCCTAAGGCTTTTATTTATAGTTTCTCAAAGTTTTAGGGGTGATATCACGTGTCGCGATGACTTAACATTCATTTTGGTGAGTCGGCATTAACGTGTCGCGTAACGGAGTTATCTTGGAGTCTTAATTCACCGAACGATGACACGTGTATTGTCTTTCTCTAATTTCATGACATGTGTTTTTTTCTTTCCTTTAAAGGCGACACATGTACAGTGGAGGTGTCAAAACCAAGCACGAGGTGTCAAGCTCGAGTGGTCAAGTTATTAAAGGTATAAGGGTCATTTTACACATGAAGGGTATATTGGTAATTTTTACACTGTACATTTTTAATATTCCTTAGAGGTCCTTGAAAATATTTTATTTACAAAGTGTTCCTTTTTATATTTTCATTTTAGTCCCTGAATCTTTCTTTATTTAAAACAAATTCCTAAAGTTTCATAAAATTTCATTTTCTACCCCAAAACTTATCATTTAGCTTAGGGTGTGCTATAAGACTTTGATTTAATCCATTTTGATTAAGAAGGAGGTTTATTTAAAAGTTTTTAAGTTGGCCAAACTAGTCTCCCCTTCCAACCAATTAAAATATAATACATGGTGTGGTAATAAGACAAAATACAACTTAAAGGATGGATAAATTTGCCCTTATTTCGTAATTTCGGTATAACTTCTTGCTCGGACCTCCATTTAACATACCGTTTATTATTTAACAAACCTAATTCATATATGTACAACTTTTTAGTTTTTACCTCAAGTCAATTGTTATATTATAATGGTCAAAACTAGTCTCCAATATGAACATTCCTACCAAAAACTTTAAAATTTAATGTTCGTAACTAATTTAATATTTCATGATTTATGAAGGGAGGATGAGACTAAAAATAATAAATTAACATTATCCATATCACATATGAAATAATACAAAATTCAAAACTATATATGAACATATAAAAGTGGGGTCATTACATCCTACCCTCCTTATAAAAAGTTTGGTCCCCAAACTTTGCTTACATTAATTTTCAAGCAAGTACGGCTATTTCTCTTTTATTTCATCTTAACGTTCCCATGTTGATTCTTCAATGAAGTGATTATTCCATAATACTTTGACCAGTGGAATTACCTTGGTTCGTAATATTTGATCTTTATGGTCCAAAATTTCTACTGGATGCTCAATGTGGGTTAGATCTTCTCTAACTTGAAGAGGTTTATGAGTTAGGATCTGCATTGGATCTGAGACGTATTTATTCATCATTGACATATGAAACACATTATGCATAGTAGAAAGTTCAGGGGGTAAGTCTATTCTATACACAACAACTCCTATCCTTTCTAGGATTTCAAAAGGTCCTATGTATCTTGGACTCAATTTTCCTTTCTTCCCAAATCGGATTACTCCCTTTGTTGGTGATACTCGCAAGAACACATAATCTCCTCTTTGGAATTCTACTTGGCGGTGTCGACTGTCAACATAACTCTTTTGATGGCTTTGAGAGATTCAAAGTCAGTCTTGTATCAATTTTACCTTCTCTGTTGTAATCTGGATCAAGTTTGGTCCCAATAATTTTCTTTCTCCAACTTCTACCCAATATGCAGGGGAACGACACCTTCTACCATAGAGTGCCTCATACAGAGGCATTTGAATAATTTCTTGATGACTATTATTATATGCAAATTCTACTAATGGTAAATGATCATCCCAATTCCCCTTCATATCAAGTACACATGCCCTAAGCATATCCTCTAAGGTTTGAAATTTCTCTCAGATTGTCCATGTGTTTGAGGATCAAAAGTGGTGCTGAAATTCAATTGTGTTCCCATGGCTGCTTGTATGCTTTTCCAAAAATGAGACACAAATCTAGGGTCACAATAATAAATAATTGAAACCGGGGTTCCATGAAGCCTAATAATTTCCCGCACGTACAACTTAGCTAACTTGTTTAAAGAATGGGTAATCTTAATGGCAAGAAAATGACCAGATTTAGTTAACCTATAAATAATTACCCAAATAGAATCATTACCATTTGAACTTCTGGGTAAACCTATCCATAGTAATATTTTCCCATTTCAACTCAGGGATAGCTAGGGGTTGTAGTAATCCAGATGGCTTCTGATGTTCAGCTTTTACTTGTTGACAAACTAAACACTGAGATACAAATTCGGCTATCTCCCTTTTCATGTTATTCCACCAAAACACGTCTCAAAGATCCCTATACATCTTTGTAGATCCTGTATGAAATGTGATTATCGAGTAATGACTTTCCTCTAAAATTTTACTCTTTAGTTTGGCATCATATGGCACACATACTCTATTTTCAAACCTCGATATATCATTTTGTATCACAAATTCAATCCCATTCCCTTCAATAACTTCTGCTCTAATCTTCTTCAGTTGTGGGTCATTTACTTGTGTAATTTTGATCCTTTCCATCAACGTGGTTTATACTTGTAAGTTTGTAATTATTCCTCCTTTACTATAAATACGTACATCTATTTACATACTTCTTAAATCCTTCAATAGTGCTTCCTGTCTTGTAATAAGAAACACTAAATTTGGTGTAGACTTCTTACTTAAAGCATTAGCAACTATATTTTCTTTCCCTGGTTGATAACGAATATTTAAATCATAATCCTTAATTAATTATAACCACCTCCTTTGTCTCATGTTCAACTCTTTCTGATTAATGATATATTTCAAACTCTTATGATTGGTATAACTCTCACATGTCTCACCATACAAATAATGTCTCCAAATCTTAAGAGAAAGCATTACAGCTACTAATTTTAGGTCACGGGTTGGATAATTTTATTCTTGTGGTTTTAACTGTCTCGAGGCATAAGCGTCTACTTTTCCATTTTGCATTAGAACACATCCCAAACCATTTTTAGAAGCATCACTATAAATCACAAATCCCCTTATCTTGGAAGGAATAGTCAAAATTGGGGCAGTTACTAATCAATTCTTAAATTCTCGAAAACTATTCTCAAATTCCTTAGACCATTCATATTTTAATTTCTTTTGGGATAATCTAGATAGAGGTTTGGTAATAATAAAAAATCCTTCAATGAATCTTCGATAATAACCTGCTAATCCAAGAAAACTACGAATCTCCCTCTCATTAGTTGGTCTAGGCCAATCCAGTATAGCTCTGATCTTTTGAGGGTCAACCGACACTCCCTCCTTAGAAATAACATGTCCTAGAAAAGAGACGCTAGACAACCAAAACTCACACTTCTTTAATTTCGCATATAATTTCTCCTTCCTAAGGATTTGTAACACCGTATCTAAATGGTTTTTGTGTTCTTCAATACTTTTAGAATAAATAAGGATGTCATCAATGAAGACAACCACACACTGATCCAAATATTTTCTAAACACCCTATTCATCATATCAATAAAAGCGGATGGTGCGTTAGTTAGTCAATGGCATCAAAAGAAATTCATAGTGACCATATCTAGTACGAAAAGATGATTTCGAAATATCATCTTCCTTAATCTTCAATTGGTGGTAGCCTGACCTACGGTTAATCTTTGAAAATACCTGTGCACCTTAAAGTTGGTCAAACAAATCATCTATACAAGGTAAGGGGTATTTATTCTTAATGGTTACCTTATTTAATTCACAATAATCTATACATAACCTCATCGTCTCATCCTTCTTTTTAACAAATAACACTAGAGCACCCCAAGGCGATACACTTGGTCTAATAAAACCCTTGTCTAATAGATCTTGTAATTGAACTTTTAATTCCCTTAATTCTAAAGGTGACATACGATAAGGCGATTGTAAGATTGGTATAGTTCCAGGAATAAGGTTAATCGTAAACTTTATTTCTCTACTAGGAGGAGGACTGGCTAAATCATCTGGAATTTTTTTAGTGATAGGAATATATTTTAAAATAAACTCTTTTGTTTTCAAATCAATAACACTTTCAAGGAATCCTTCACATCCCTTCTTAAGAAAACTACAAGCTTGCATTGTAGAGATAATACATATGGGAGATAGGATGAAAGCTCCTTCAAAACTAAATTCTGGTTGGTTAGGGATTTGGAAAGTAACTCTCTTCTCAAAACAA
The DNA here is from genome assembly GCA_949130495.1 of Sambucus nigra. Classification (NCBI taxonomy): domain Eukaryota; kingdom Viridiplantae; phylum Streptophyta; class Magnoliopsida; order Dipsacales; family Adoxaceae; genus Sambucus; species Sambucus nigra. The sequence continues at coordinate 189,417,573 of OX422214.1, read as the reverse complement.
TATACCTTAGCATGATACGATGCTAGCCAATCCATACCCAAAATGACTTTAAAGTCTCTTATGTATAAAACTATCAAATTAGCAAAGACTTTATGAATACTAACATCTATAGGGTAAGACTTATATACTAATATTCCCGTCAATAACTCACCCGAAGGAGTAGAAACATGCATGATATGATTCAAGGGTTCAGGCATATTAGGAAAGAGATTAACAAAATGCACAAACACAAATTAATGGGTAGAACCATGATCTAATAAAACTTGAAAAGGTTGTGCAGATATAGAAACTGTACCTGACACTAATGCATTAGAAGCTTGGGTATCATAAAGTGCAAAAACTCTACCCTGTCTGCCTTGGTCCTTTTTTTCACCTAAAGGACGTATCGGGATGCTTGTTGGGGTTGGGCAATCTTTTATCTGATGTACTTTCTGTCCACATCTAAAATAAGCTCCCGTATCCTTATAACATGGTCATCCTCCATAATCTTCCCACATTGGTGACATAACTTATTATTAAATTGTTTGTTATCACTAGCTCCCCCAACATTGAATGTAATCCTAAAATTATTTCTATTATTTGGGTTCTTCCCTATTTGTTCCACAAACTTGCTCTTACCATCTCTAATTCGATTGTACTCCTCGCCATCCCTTTCAGCTATTGTCGCCCTAGCCACAACGTCACTATATGATGTCAACTTTAGGACGAAAATTCAACTATGAATACTCAACCTTAACCCATGTTCAAACTTTTTGTATTTTAAAACATCAATTATCACAACATAAGGTGCAAAACGGGATAACTCAGTAAACTTTGCATCTTATTGACTAACCATCATATTCCCTTGAACTAGACTCATGAACTCAACTGCCATTTCATCTTTCACCATTTCAGGGAAATATTTCTCATAAAATATCACCAAGAAGTCATTCCAACCTATGAAAATATTCCTCTCCTCGTTTATCTCTTTGTCATTCTCCACTAATGTGCAGTTTCACCTTCTAACATAAATGTTGCAAATGAAACCTTTTGTTCTTTGGTACACTTAAGAACATCGAACATCTTTTCCATCTGCATCCCCCAACTTTCTGCTTTAGTGGGGTTAGGAGTACCTTTAAAAGCAGGCGGATTCAACTTCTTGAAATGTTCAATGGTACATCTAGTTTGTTCAATATTCTTTGGTTCTCCATTATTGACCTGATGCTCCACAATATTTTCCAGACTCTCAATCGACTTGTATGCACCTTCCAGTCCTTCCATACTTGAACCACTAGTTTCCGCAGTTGATCTTGTCTTGGTCATTTTCTACAATCATGGCCAAACTTAAGATGTATTATACTATCTCGAGATTGCAAATTAGAAGAATAATTATACATAAATAATTATATAGAATGTAAGACATATGGAGGGTTATTACCGAAGTCGGATATTTAATCATATATCTTATGTATGGAAACTTAAAATTTATAACATTTGAAACTTATGTTCAGTAGTCTATGGGTTCATAACCTACTCTTTGATACCACCTCTGTCACGACTCCGAACCAAAATAGTAGCGGGGAATGACTGTCTTAATATGCAACGAAGGCAACATATATTCCGACTTAAATTGTTTCCATAAATAAGTGCAACGAGAATACAATCACATGGTTATGAATCGTAAAATACTGAAAGTAAAGGAATTACGCCATCAAAGGTTTCTAAGGGAAACTTCATTTATGTTAAAAGTAACGATGAATTACAACTTCAGACAAAATTTAAAAACTTATTACAAGAGAGCCAGACATGATCTAAATGATAAAACAAGCATAATAACAAAAACAACTATAAAAGCTAAATCTTCAACATAGTCCTTGTAGGTTCTCTCCACGAGTCTACGTATTTCCTGAAAAATGGTTATTTAAAAAACATCAGCTAAAAGCCGAATGAGATTCAATCTCCATACATTCTAGGGTTTTTCAAAAAATTGATACCTATTCAATTTAGAACATAAGGCATATATAGAGAGACAGGAATTTGCAGTAATATATGTATAAAGTAATTGACAGTAAATAATTTCAGAATGAACAGTTCAGAACAAAACAAATAAAATAATTGGGCAAAATGTAAATTATTTAATTTTATTTTGATGCCCATGTATGCTCGAATACCCAAATAAATAGCTACTGTTACCAAATGTTTCCACCTGACAATAACACAAATAGAAAATCAGGAGCAATGCCTTATTTAGGGCACACCAGCGATAAACTAGCTGGGAAGGTACCACCCAAATATTTCCACCCGGTAGTCAAGGCCAACATAGTAAGAGAGTTTCCATAGGCCAAATCAATAATTTCATAATTCAAATCAGATGTATATATCGAGACATATACACATATAACAAATGACGAAATCGTCGGTATCAAATGTATTTTGAGGACAAAACATGATATGCCCAAGTATGACCTCGGCCTAGTGGAACATACCTCGGCCGAGATGAGAGCTGAGACGTTAGCCGACCCACCGGTGCAGGGGGGGCCCATGATATCTTCCCTCGGCCAAGGCTACCTCGGCCCAGGCCGACACTAAGACATGCACTCCCCCCGGAACACTTCTCATATCACAGATAACATCAACTCCAGGTGTCAAGGAATAGCAACCCCGGTCAACAGTAGGCCAAGATAACAAGAAGCTAAACACACCTTCAGCATGAGCCCTACCTCGTAGGAGGCCGAGGTTACCTGGGAGCACTTATCATCAGCACGATAAATGGCTCGGCCCAGGCCGATATAGGTGTTTACCTCGGCTGACATAAAGCCGAGACAGCGCATGACACATCGCGAATGGGTCGGACGACCTACCCTTATAGCTCGGCCTCTCCTAGGCCGAGGCCACTCACCAGCACGACTGTCAAAGTATCCGCAAGCATTTGGATAAGGACACCTGGGCCAAGATCAGTTACAACAAGATTATTCCCCACATGCGGGGGGAATATTTCATCATCATCACTTACATGTGGACCTGACAGCTGGCACACCCTCATTGGTGAGGAAACTACACACATGCACATTACATGCATAGGGGGTACATTACACCCCCTAGGCATTATATAAAGGGATCATCCCCTACCTTGGAAAGGGGGAGACAGATATAAAAACCCTAGCTAAAGCTCTGTCTAATATACACAGGAGAGAGAAAGAGCTTGAGAGGTTGTATTCATGGCCGTTAGTGCCTCCTTTTAGTGATATCACTCACACTCACTCACAGTGGACGTAGGCCAGGATTGGCTGAACCACTTATATTCAGGTGTCACTCCTCTTATCCTCACCTCATTCTTACCTCGCTCATATCACTGCGTTGCCATTGTTACTCCTGTATTGAGCTTGCAAACATCTCACCAGGTGGTGCTGATTTTCAGCATCATCATTTTGGCGCCGTCTGTGGGAATCGAGAGGCTATCTCATCCTTATTTCCTGCTTTACCTCACCAGAGACTCTGGTGGTGAACCAGAAACCACCCCTTGTGTGGAGCTGTTTCACCATTGAAAGAGGTCCTTTCAGGTATTAAGCTCCCCTGCAACCAAGACTCTATACAGCTTAACACATGGCACCAGACTTGCCGCCGCCTCTTCCGCCACCCGGAGGGGGGGGAGCTAGCTCCAGTCAGGTTCCTCCCCAGTCCGAAATGGCGGAGGTGGCAGCTGCCTTGAAATCTTTGGCTGCAACACAACAAGCGATGAAGGAGCAATTTGCACAGCTCAGCCAAACCATGATGATGAGACCACCTGGAGTCTCACCGGACCTGATCACCCCGGCGGCAGTTCAACCCCAACCGGGTGCCAGGGGACCACCCCAGGCACCGATGAAGGACCAACCTGCGCCCCAGCGGAGAAGGGACGTTGCTGACCCTAGGCGTTTGCGCCTGGGGAGGCAAGGAAACCCTTGCCCGGAGGATAGGTACGATGACATAGGAGTAGAAGAGGCCCCAGAAGACTGCTGGGAGCCATATGAGGTTTCCGATGATACCGTACGACCTCTTCGGCAAAGCCAAGGATGTGTCGGCCGAAGAAGAGATGAGGCCCAGCAGAGAGGGTCGGCCTTCAACAGGTTGAGCTGAGGCTCGGCCTTCGAGAGGCTGGGACCAGTTAACGACCTAAGACACAGGCTATCAAGGTCAAGGAGTGCGGCAGGCTCCCAAAGAGGGGCTCGGCCAGACCAAGGCCGACCCATGGAGGGAAGAGCAAGGGAACAGGAAGAGGTCAACAGTCGGAGGGTCGTGGCTGGGGAACCTTCTGTCCGCCGCAGAGAGGTGGCAGGGGACAACCTCGGCCAAGTTGACGAGAGGAGACCGTGGAATGACTCGATCCAACGTCTCGAGCAGAAGATAGGAGACCTCATAAAGAGCAAGGACCCCTTACAGAGGGGCTACACTGAGGGCTCACCATTTGTGGCTAAGATAGTGGGGTTCCCAACCCCAGCTAAATTCAAGCCTCCTGTAGTGACTCCTAAGTACGATGGCAGCACTAACCCTGTGCACCACATCGAGATGTATCAGTCGGCGGCAGATATTTACTCGATACCTGATGAGATGAAGTGCAGGGCCTTCTCGGGCACCCTAATAGGGGCTGCGCACAGCTGGTTCACCTCTCTTCCAAAGAATTCAATCGAAAACTTTAAGGGATTGGCCGAGCAGTTCATCCACAACTTCTGCTTTGGGGTAAGGCCCCAAAAGAAGACCACCCACCTCCTATACGTCAAACAGGCTAAGGGTGAAAGCCTAAGGGACTATATAGCATGATTCAACAAGGAGAAGCTGGAGGTGGAGGATTACGAGGAGAGCATAGCCATGACCGCCCTTATAGGAGGTCTTCAGAAGGGAAAGCTACTATGGAAGCTGGCGGAAGACCCCCCCAAGTCTATGGCGGAGCTGTTGTCCACTGCAGGAAAAGTAATGAATGCGGAGGAGGCGATGGCCGCCAAGTACGAGGAGGATAACCGCGGTAGTGCTGGGAGGTCCCAGGGCAAGAAGGAAGGAAAGAAGCGGTCAGCCGATGACAAGTTCTCCCATTACACTCCCCTGACCGTGAGCTGTGAGCACATTCTTAATGAGATCAAGAGTGACCGGGCTCTAAGATGGCCAGAGAAGTTGAAGGCCCCGCCACATAAGAGGAATAAAAACCTCTGGTGTGAGTTTCATCAGGACCACGGCCATGTCACAGACAGTTGCTTTGCCCTGAAGGACGAGATTGAGAAGATGCTGAAATCCGGGAAGCTAAGAAAGTATGTGGATGGCAAGGCCCCAAAGGGCGGCAGAGAAGACCCTAGGAAGAGAAGAGACGACAAGTGCCGTGGTGATGTCCCGGCTAAAAGGCATGATGATTCAGATGGCAATGATGGAGATGACCCAGATCTCCCACCTAGGGATGACAACACCCCAGTGAAGAGGGTAGGAATGATCTCCTTTGGTGTTAGCACCATATGTGGGGGATTCGCAGGGGGTGGATCTGAGGTAGCCGATAGAAAGGCTCATGTCGCGGAGGCCAAGTCGGTAGTCAGGCCAGAGGTTGTGAACCTGACGTCTTTTGACGCTGTGCAGAAGAGAACGAAGGTGGACATGGACACCCTGGTGGTGGGTTTCTCCCGGCTCGACTTCAAAGGCATCTTAGCCCCCCATGATGACCCCTTGGTCATAACGACAAGGGTGCATGGGTGCGACGTAGGGAGAATCCTCATAGATGGGGGAAGCTCAGCAGATGTAATGTTCTGGCCTTGTTTCAAGAGCTTGGGTCTCAGCAGATCAAGATTAGTGCCATACCACCATCCCTTGATAGGCTTTAGTGGTGAGAAAGTGCACCCGTTAGGCATGTATGAGATGGATGTGCGTATGGGGGATGAGTGGCCTAAGAGGCTGACTAAGAACATAAACTTTTTTGTGATGGACGAGAATGTCTACTCTGCCTACAACCTCATCGTTGGAAGAGTAGCCCTCAAGGAGTTTGAAGCCGTGCCGTCAACGGTCCATCAAATGCTAAAATTCTCGACCCCTTACGGGGTAGGGGAAGTGCAGGGGGATCAGACCACGGCACGGGAGTGTTACTTCAACTCAGCTGAAGAGAAGGAGGCCCATAAGAGAGCAACCGCCACCTACAGCATAGACACTCTTGATCCGAGAGATGAAACGAAGCTGAAGAAGGGCGAGGCCGCGGAAGAGGTAGAATCCATCGTCCTCAATGAGGACGAGCCGGAAAAAACCATCCAGGTCGGCAAGGCCCTTGAAACAAAGATTAAGGAAGAGCTGGTAAGCCTTCTCAGGAAGAGGCAGAGTGTCTTTGCCTGGAGCCACACCGACATGCCTGGTATAGACCCCGAGGTCATGACTCACAAACTCAACGTGGACAGGGATGCCAGGCCAATCAAGCAGAGGAGGAGAATTTACTCCAGAGAGAAGTATGAGGTCATTCGGGAAGAGGTGAAGAAGTTGGAAGAGGCCGAGTTCATACGAGAGGTCACCTATCCAGAGTGTCTCTCAAATGCAGTGATCGTGCCTAAGGCCAATGGAAAGTGGCGGATGTGTGTGGATTTCACAGACCTGAACAGGTCCTGCCCGAAGGACAGCTATCCCCTACCTAGGATAGACCAGATGGTGGACGCAACAGCAGGGCACGAACTCATGAGCTTCATGGATGCTTATTCGGGTTATAACCAAATATTCATGGACGCCGAAGATTCTGAGAAGACAGCCTTCATCACTGACAAGGGGACATACTGCTACAAGGTAATGCCCTTTGGTCTGAAAAATGCGGGGGCAACATATCAGCGTCTCGTCAATAGGATGTTTGAGGAGCAGATAGGTAAGACCATGGAGGTGTACGTGGATGATATGCTAACGAAGATCCTGAGGGCATGTACTCATGTGGCAGACCTTGAGAAGACCTTCGATGTCATGGACTCGTACAGAATGAAGCTCAACCCAGCTAAATGTGTCTTCGGGGTAGGAGCTGGGAAGTTCCTGGGGTTCATCGTTAATCAAAGGGGGATTGAGGCGAACCCAGAGAAGATCAAGGCATTGATTGACATGAAGACTCCTAGGAGTATCAAGGATGTCCAAAGACTCACGGGAAGAGTGGCAGCCCTGAACAGGTTTGTTTCCAGAGCAACCGATAAGTGCCTTCCATTCTTCAAGGTCCTAAGGAAGGCCTTCCAGTGGGATGAAGAGTGTGAAAAAGCTTTTGATCAGCTCAAGTCTTACTTGGGGTCTCCTCTGCTGCTGTCCCGGCCCATTGCGGGAGAAAGGTTGTTTGTGTATCTAGCCGTCTCTGAGTCGGCCATTAGCGCGGCCATCATACGAGAAGAGGGTGGAGTTCAGAGACCTGTGTACTTTAACAGCAAGGCCCTACAAGGGTCTGAACAGAACTATCCCCGAATGGAGAAGTTGGCTTATGCTCTTATCCATGCTTCAAGGAAAATGAAACCCTACTTTCAAGCTCACTCTATGACAGTCCTCACGGACTCCCCCTTAAGGCAGGTCCTGCACAAGCCTGAGAAGTCCGGAAGATTGATGACCTGGGCCATTGAACTAGGGGAGTATGATCTTACTTACCAGCCCAGGACAGCCATTAAGGGACAGGCCCTTGCTGACTTTGTCGCAGAGTTCACTTGGATAGAGACTGGGTCAGAGAATAGCTTGGAAGGCGGCAAAGGTGTCTCCCGAGATTCGGGAGAGATAGACCCTTACGTCTTCCAGGGCCGAGGAGAGGTTGTATCAGGCAAGCCATGGAGGAGAGTAGAAGAGAATGAAGAGGATCGATACCTCTTCGAAAAAGGAGTGATGAGAGAAGGGGTCTTCTCTTCAGAGGAAGACGTGTGGAGCCTCTTCGTGGATGGATCCTCCTGTGACGGTGGAAGCGGCGCGGGGCTGGTACTCTCGGCTCCGGATGGAGCCAACATTGAGTATGCCTTAAGATTCAATTTCCAGGCCTCAAACAACGAGTCTGAGTATGAGGCCATGTTAGCGGGCCTCCTATTGGCAACAACTCTGCGGGTAAAGCGGCTTCTACTACATAGCGACTCAAGGTTGGTTGTCAACCAAGTATTGGGGGCGTACGAAGCCAAGGATGAGAGGATGGACAGATACCTAAAAAAGGTAAGGGGATTGCTAGAATTTTTTGAAGAGGCCAAACTGAAAAGAGTGCCGAGATTGGGCAACAATCACGCCGACGCATTGGCAAGGCTGGCCTCGGCAATGAAGACAGACTTGGGAAGAACCATCCCAATTGAAGTCCTGGGAAAGGCAAGCATCGAGGAGGACGAGGTGCGCAGCCCTTGTCACAACGTGAACCTAGGGGACTCTTGGATCGACCCGCTCGTCAGGTACTTGAGAGAATGGGAGCTACCTGAGTCCAAGCTGGAAGGAAGAAAGTTGAGGTACAGAGCTGCCAAGTTCTCTTTAGTAGGGGATGTCTTGTATAAAAAGGGGTTCATCTTGCCCCTCCTCAGATGTGTGCATCCCATGGAGGTAACCCGGGTCTTGCAGGAGGTTCATGAGGGCTCTTGCTCTAGCCATATAGGAGGGAGACCCCTAGCCAAGAGGATCATCACTCAGGGATATTGGTGGCCAACCTTGTCGAGGGACGCCGCTGACTATGTGAAGAGGTGCGACAAATGCCAGAGGTTCGCCACTATCCCTCACCAACCCCATCAGCCTATGACATCAATCTGTTCGCCATGGCCGTTCGCGGTATGGGGAATTGACTTGGTAGGGCCTTTGCCAAGAGCAGTCAACAACTATAGATTTTTGATAGTAGCCATTGACTACTTTTCAAAATGGGTAGAAGCTGAACCCATGATAACAATTACGGAGCAGAAGACCTTTCAGTTCATCTGGAAGAACATCATATGTAGGTATGGCCTCCCAAACACGCTCATCTCAGATAATGGGACCCAGTTCAAGAACGCCTCCTTAGAGAAGTACTGCCAAAGTGTGAGGATTAAGCAGTTCTTCTCGTCTCCTGGTCGACCCCAGGCTAATGGCCAGACTGAAGTCACAAATAGGACAATCTTGGATGGAATCAAGAAGAGGTTAGAAAACGCGAAAGGGAGATGGATAAAAGAGGTTTACGCTGTGCTATGGGCTTACAGGACAACAGCAAGGACACCCACAGGAGAAACCCCATTCATGCTGGCACACGGTTCAGAAGCCGTCATACCAACGGAGATAGGCCTACCAACTCATCGGATTCAGACCTATGATCCGGACAGCAATGGGGAAAGGAGGAGGTTAGACTTGGACCTCATTGAAGAAAGAAGGGAAGACGCGGAGGTCAGGAAAGCAGCCTACCAGCAGAGGGCAGCAAAGTTCTACAATCAAAGGGTAAAGACAAGACCCATTGCGGTAGGAGACCTAGTGCTTAAGAAAACCCTACAGAAGGCAAACAAGCTACACCCGAACTGGCATGGCCCCTACAGAGTAACGGAAGAGGTTGTGCCTGGCACATATAGGCTAGAGAACCTAGAGGGAGAACCCTTCACCAACCCGTGGAATGCCGACCACCTAAAGAGATATTTCATATAATGTTGCATCCATTGTCAATTGTAAAAGTACTATCTTATTGAGAAGAGGTTGTGAATAAAGAACAGTTTCCATGGCAAATTCTTGTTTCATCTTAACATCATTAATTTGATGAAATTATGAGGCTTACCTCGGCTCAGGTGATGACCTCAGACCCTCACAACACCACTCGGGGGTGACGAGGTCTGAGTTCAGACACCTCGGCTATAGGGCCTCAGACTTTAAACATCATTAATTTGGTGAAATTATGAGGCTTACCTCGGCTCAGGTGATAACCTCAGACCCTCACAACACCACTCGGGGGTGACGAGGTCTGAGTTCAGACACCATGACTATAGGGCCTCAGACCTTAAACATCATTAATTTGGTGAAATTATGAGGCTTACCTCGGCTCAGGTGATGACCTCAGACCCTCATAACACCACTTGGGGGTGACGAGGTCTGAGTTCAGACACCATGGCTATAGGGCCTCAGACCTTAAACATCATTAATTTGGTGAAATTATGAGGCTCACCTCAGCTCAGGTGATGACCTCAGACCCTCATAACACCACTCGGGGGTGACGAGGTCTGAGTTCAGACATCCCGGCTATAGGGCCTCAGACTTTAAACATCATTAACTTGGTAAAAATTTTTGTGGGGATAACCTCTTAGGTGAGGACCTCAGACCTTAAACATTCATTCGGTGAAATTTATCATGGGGATAACCTCTTAGGTGAGGACCTCAGACTCTTAAGTAATGGTCATGACACCACATCCAGTAATGACTACAGAGGGTGCATAGCATCTATGAACATTCACAAATAAAGATGAAGAGACACTTGCATTCAACAAAAGCTTGACATTGCAAAATGTTTAAGTGTAAAAAAAAAAAAAAAAAAAAAAAAAAAATTACATGCGAAATTACAAGTCAAAACAAAAAGGGAAAATACAAGTTAAACATCTGAATGAGGAACGTCTGATTCCTCTTCAGGGTTGGCCTGCTCGGTATTGGTCACCTCGGCTACTTCGTTTGCAGGGTCAGTGTCCCCGAGGTCTGCTCCTTCCAGAGTGACAGTTTGACCAGGGGCAGCAGCTTCATCCTCTATCTCCTGCAAGGCCTGGGCAAATTGGGCATCGGCAAGGCCGAGGCCCACAAAATCTGAGGCCTTAATGGTGCCAACCTCGGCCTCCCTTACCTCGGCCCACTTGGAGGTGGCCTTGATACCTCTTTCAAGGTACTCCAGGCCAAAACCTACAAACTCCTCAGAGACCTTATAGTCGGCAATTATTGTCTCCGAGGCGTCTGCAAGAGAAGCCTTCACCGCAGCATCAACTTTCCTCTGCAAAGCATCGTCCTTGTCCTTCAGGGCCTTGGTATGACTCTGAACAAGTGCAGAGATGTCCTTCTCTAGGGATTGGGCCTTATTTTCAGAGGTCTGAGCCTTGGTCTCAGCCTCCTGTAACTCTTTCCTCAGACGAGCAACCTCAGCCTTCAGGGTACCCTCCACTTTCTCCGCCTCCTGGCCCTTCTGAATAAGAGGCAATTTCCTCAGGGTCCAGTTAGTAGCTGATACATGGCTGCCGCACCCTGCATAGTAAATGAAGAAGTTAGATAAAAGCAAGATCAGATGTTGCACTTCGAACAAAGGGACAAGTTATACCTGAACTACTCTGTGAAGTCCGAATTCAACCATCGTAGAGGTTTCCATGGCCCTGAGGAAACGCTTGTCAGCCTCTGTCATCATGTTGTTAAGAGCGTCCATGGCTTGTCGGCTGTGGTCGAGCACACTGTCAGAAAGTTTTAACTGGTCCAGACGAGCCGATAATGTGTCGGCTGTGATAGGGATCGCAGCATCTGGGGTCCTCCTTGTCCTGGAGCTCGGCCTCTGATCCTCAGGAGGAGGGACCTCAGGTGCCCTCTTCTTGGACTTAGATGTTGAGGGAGCAGGTGGAGGAGCATTTAGACCGGTCTTCTTGACAAGCCTAGCTAAGCTTGGGGCTGCCATCTCCCACAACTCTTCTGAAATCTCTGGTGGTTTCTCTGCAAAAGTGAAAAGATATGAGTCAGAAATAAAGCACGTAAGATAAGAGGTTACACTTGGGGTCAAAATAAAAATCCTTACCAAAGTCAGCTAGGGGACCTCCGCCCAGGCTCGTCCCCGAGAGATACTGGGGGGTCAGCAGATGTTCAAATTTGACAAACATCCCATGGGCCCCTTGGTCCTGCAGGGCCTTCACCCTCTTGCCGTGTTGCACACTTAGTCCAGGGTCGGCCCTGGCAGACATGGAGACTTTCCCCCATTTCGTCGGTATTCTTGGCTCGAAGATGGAAGAGGGAATGGAAGAACCAAATTCCCAAGGCCCTGAGATGAAAAAGTACCTGGGTTTCCAATTATGGTTGGAGGTCTGAGTGACCAGGAGCATCTTTTTCTCAGGCCTCCGAGCCACAAAGTGATAGTAGCTCGGATGATTCTTGGCCGAGGTAGGGACGTAGCAACCAGCAAAGACCTGCACTGGGAGGTCAGAGTGGTGAACCGCCCTCCACAAGATGGTTGCCCCTATAATGACCCTCCAGGCATTAGGAGAGAGCTGCGAGGGGGCCAAGTTAATGAATGATAGAATGGTCCTAATGACGGGGTGGAAGGGAAGGCGAAAACCTAACTTGAACATCTGCTCGTACAGGAAGATTTCTCCATCCCTGCCATGGTAGGCTCTCTCTTCCCTCAGAGGTCTCCTTAAGTGGATAGAGGGGCTAATGGAATATAAGTACCGGAAGTGCAGTAAATCCACCTCGGTAATGGTACTCTCGTACTCGTCTGCCTCAGAGGTGTCAACTTCACTTTCGACATCCTCATCATCGTCAGACTCAACGTCGGCTGGAGCAGACGTTGACGGGTTACCGGGGAACCTCTGAGCAAACTCGGCCTCGGTTACGGCCGACAGAGGAATAGCATTTAGAATGGGAGGCACAGCCACACTTGGCTCTACAAGTTCAACCTCTGAAGAAGAACTAGAGGTGCTTGTGCCATTCTGAGACGAGGCACGACTGGAGACCTCGGCATGGTCAGGGTTCTGGTCAGCTTGAGTAGTGAAGTCCATGGCCTCTTGGAAAGAGTCCACTGACATCGGATCAGAGGTAGAAGACTCAGACTCGGACATCGGCAAGTTGTTGGCAGAGGCGTCTATCTGGTAAAAATTTTCTGGAGGACGAGGGTACACCACCTTGAGAGGAGGAGGAAAGAGGGGTCTGATGGGGGACTCTTGCGACCTACGAGCTTCTTCCTGAGCTCTCTCTATTTGTCTAATTTTATCCAAGGTCTTCTCCTTTAGAGATGGAAAGTCTTCAAGAAGTTGGTACAAGGGTCTGAGCATCTGGGGACGACACAAGGATTTTGCAGACCTTAAACTTGGGAATATCCTAAAAACTACAAACAAAGATGGCTTGAAAAGTTAAGGGAATTTTAGATCCAACTAAGGAACCTATGCAGGAAGCCTGCTCCACCGGAAAACTCAAGGTCTAACCGGAAATCCCAAGATCTCACCGGGAAACTCAAGATCTAACCGGAAAGTTCAAAATTAAGAATATCAAAAACGAAGGAGATGGAGAGGGAAGATACCTGAAGGTGAGGTTGGTGAACAATGTGGAGAGTATCGCGCAGGAAAGGTGGTATCCCTCAGCGGAACAATCGCTGGAGCAGAGGCTAGCTTCGGAGAGAAAATCGCAGAAAATAGGAGAGTAATCGCCTGAACAGGAGCGAAATGAGGAAGAAGAAGAAAAAGGAGGGTTTTAGCCTTTAAATATTTGGGCATGATTCCCAAGGCTCATCATTGCCTTGGGAAGCCAAAGGGGACAATTGACAGCATATGCCAACCAAGTGGGCACGCCTTAGCAATGGACAAGTGTCATGCGGGTATTGACTTTGGGGTAAATAGACCTCGGAGGCAAGAACCCCTTAGCCACTACTCTTCGTAAATGACTAAGGGCTGGGGGGTGATTGATATGCCCAAGTATGACCTCGGCCTAGTGGAACATACCTCGGCCGAGATGAGAGCTGAGACGTTAGCCGACCCACCGGTGCAGGGGGGGCCCATGATATCTTCCCTCGGCCAAGGCTACCTCGGCCCAGGCCGACACTAAGACATGCACTCCCCCCGGAACACTTCTCATATCACAGATAACATCAACTCCAGGTGTCAAGGAATAGCAACCCCGGTCAACAGTAGGCCAAGATAACAAGAAGCTAAACACGCCTTCAGCATGAACCCTACCTCGTAGGAGGCCGAGGTTACCTGGGAGCACTTATCATCAGCACGATAAATGGCTCGGCCCAGGCCGATATAGGTGTTTACCTCGGCTGACATAAAGCCGAGACAGCGCATGACACATCGCGAATGGGTCGGACGACCTACCCTTATAGCTCGACCTCTCCTAGGCCGAGGCCACTCACCAGCACGACTGTCAAAGTATCCGCAAGCATTTGGATAAGGACACCTGGGCCAAGATCAGTTACAACAAGATTATTCCCCACATGCGGGGGGAATATTTCATCATCATCACTTACATGTGGACCTGACAGCTGGCACACCCTCATTGGTGAGGAAACTACACACATGCACATTACATGCATAGGGGGTACATTACACCCCCTAGGCATTATATAAAGGGATCATCCCCTACCTTGGAAAGGGGGAGACAGATATAAAAACCCTAGCTAAAGCTCTGTCTAATATACACAGGAGAGAGAAAGAGCTTGAGAGGTTGTATTCATGGCCGTTAGTGCCTCCTTTTAGTGATATCACTCACACTCACTCACAGTGGACGTAGGCCAGGATTGGCTGAACCACTTATATTCAGGTGTCACTCCTCTTATCCTCACCTCATTCTTACCTCGCTCATATCACTGCGTTGCCATTGTTACTCCTGTATTGAGCTTGCAAACACTCACCAGGTGGTGCTGATTTTCAGCATCATCAAAACATTTCACAAAATAGATATAGTTTTCATAATATCATATAATCAAAATAAGCAAGGAATGTCACAGAGTACTGACCTAGAACAGAAGTTCGAAGTTACTGATATAGAGTCTTGGATTGCTCGTTAATCTTAAGACAAAATTTCTTCTTAAACTTCCTCGCATTTTACCTCACTATTTATTTTTGATCTTTGGAATGAATTTCGAGTAAGAACTGATCCTAAGGCTTCTATTTATAGTTTCTCAAAGTAATTTGGGTTATGACACGTGTCCCGATGACTAAGCATTCATTTTGGTGAGTCAGCGTTAGCGTGTCACGTAACATAGTTGCCTTGCAGTCTTAATTCACCGAACGACGACACGTGTATTGTCTTTATCTAATTGCATGAGACGTGTTTTTTCCTTTCCTTTAAAGGCGACATGTGTATGGTGGATGTGTAAAAAACAAGCACGATGTGTCAAGCACGAGGTGTCAAGTTATTAAAGATTTAAGAGTCATTTTACACATGAAGGGTATTTTAGTAATTTTTACACCATACATTTTTAATATTTCTAAGAGGTCCTTGAAGATATTTTATTTACAAACTGATCCTTTTTATATTTTCATTTTAGTACATGAAACTTTTTTTATTTAAAATTAAGTCCCTCAAGTTTCATAAAATTTCATTCTCTACCCCAAAACTTATCATTTAACTTAGGGTATTCTATAAGACTTTTATTTAATCCATTTTGATTGGAAGGAGTTTTATTTCAAAGTGTTTAAGTCGCCCAAACCAGTCTCCCCTTCTAACCAATCAAACTATAATACATGGTGTGGTAATAAGACAAAATACAACTTAAAGGATGAATAAATTTTCCCTTATTTTGTAATTTCGATATAACTTCTTGCTCGGACCTCCATTTAACACACTGTTTATTGTGTTACAAACTTAGTTCATATATCTACAACTTTTTAGCTTTTACCTCAAATCAATTGTTATATTATAATGGTCAAAACTAGTCTACAATATGAACAATCCTACCGAAAACTTTGAAATTTTACGTTTTAAACTAATTTGATATTTCATGATTTATGGAGGGAGGATTAGACTAAAAATAATAAATTAACATTATCCACATCACATATGAAATAATACAACATTTAAAACTATGTATGAACATATTAAAGTGGGGTCATTACAACTGCCCCCATAATTCAAACCCGTGATTTTGCAGTTGGGGCGGTGTTGGGACAAAGAAGTGATAAAAGGACCATATTATGTATTATGCTAGTAGAACTCTAAATGGTGCACAATTGAATTAATCTACCATTGAAGAGGAGTTGCTAGCATTTGCTTTCGCCTTAGACAAGTTCCAAGCTTATTTGGTGGTATCTCCCATTATGTGCTTCACGGACCACGCGACTTTAATATATCTTCTTTCAAACAAGGACACCAAGCCACATTTGAT
Organism: Sambucus nigra; assembly: GCA_949130495.1. Taxonomy (NCBI): domain Eukaryota; kingdom Viridiplantae; phylum Streptophyta; class Magnoliopsida; order Dipsacales; family Adoxaceae; genus Sambucus; species Sambucus nigra. The sequence goes on along the minus strand of OX422214.1, from coordinate 189,401,624 downwards.
TAGGTGGGTCCTCCTACTCCAAGAATTCAATCTTATGATCAAATAGAAAATAGCAGTAGAGAACATAGTTGCTGATCACTTATCTCGATTGATGTTCGAGGCACCTAAGAAGAAATTACCCATCGATGAATTATTTCTAGATGAACAATTATTTTCCACTTCCTATCTTCCATGGTTCACCGATATTGTGAACTACCTCGTGACGGGATCCAACCCTTATCATTCTATCCCTCAGGAAAAGAGGAAGTTCTTGATTTGGGTGTGCATGTTCTTTTCTATAACCCGTACTTGTTTAAATATCGTGCAGAAAAAATCATTCAAAATGTGTTCCGGATGAAGAGATATTAAACATCATAAATTTTCCCACTCGGAAGCATGTGGGGTCTAGTTTCTCTTTAAGAAAATCACCAAAAAAATCTTGCAGTGAGGATTATATTGGCCCACACTTTTCAAGGATACACATGAATTTTTCATCTTGTGCTAGCGTTGCCAAAAGTTGGGCGCTATTACTTGAAAGAATATGATGCCTATGTTCCCAATAATTGAGATATAAGTTTTTAGTTGATGCAACATAGATTTCATGGGCCCATTTTCCCCCTCATTTGGTAACCTTTATATCCTTCTAGCGATTAATTATGTTTCCAAGTGGGTGGAAGATATAGATTCATGAACCAATTATCATAGGGTGGTTTTGAAGTTCCTAAAAGAACACATTCTTTATTGATTCGGGACTCTGAAAGCGATAATCAATGACAACGGAACCCATTTTTGCAATGGTCCATTCTCCAATCTTATGCGATAGTATGGGGTCATTAATAAGGCTTGAACGACCTACAACCCTCAGATAAGTGATCAAGCCGAGTTGGTCAACCATGAGATCAAACATATCCTAGAGAAGACAATCAATACCGACCGCAATGATTGGTCTCTAAGGGTAATCGATGCTTTGTGGGACTACCACACGACCTTCAAAATGCTCCTTGGTATGTCCCCCTTTAGGCTTGTGTATGGAAAACCATGTCATCTCGCAGTGGAGCTTGAGCATAAATCCTATTGGTCGATTAAAAAGTTAAACTTTGAGCTAGATAAAGTAAAAAAGAAACGGATGCTCCAACATTGAGTTGGAGAAAATTTATAATGATTCATATGAGAGTGCACGAATTTACAAAGAGAGGGTGAAGGATAAACATAATAAGAACATTTCACGAAAATAATTTCACCGTTTCCAAAAGGTACTCTTATACAACTCCCGATTGCATTTATTTTTGGGGAAGTCGAGGTCGTGGTGGACGGGTCCGTACGTTGGGAATACCGTTTTTCCTCATGGTTCGATTAAGATTGAGAAGTAGAAAGATGGTAATGTGTTTAAGGTGAATGGTCAAGGCCTTAAACCATTTCTGGAGTTATTTGAACCTTCCATATAATCAATTCCGTTATCCGACCCCGTTTATGGCGCCGAATAGGTTGCCATGTGCCTAGTTTTTTATGCTGAGTCACCCCCGACATGTGAGGGTTTATAACTTTTTTATTATCGACCATTCCACATGTTTTATACATCCATTGGTTCCAAGAAATACATTCAAAACCCGCCGTTGGGTTATTTTCATGTTTTACCATAGGCAGCAGGGGAAGAATTGAAAAGTAGCAGGTGCGAATCGATACAGTGCCTCACCGAATCAATTCGATTTGGTCCAGTGTTAAATTTTAAGGTTGTTAGTCAAATTCAGGTATGGAATATTATGGCATTTGTGAATCAACTCGTCCCCTCACCGAATCGATTCGATTTAGTCTAGTGCAGAATTCAAGCAATGCGAATCGATTCGGCCCCACGTTGAATCAATTCGGTTTGGCAGATCTTTTAATATTCCCCATCCTTTATAAGTCCACAAAATAATCCTCTCTTTTACACACCAACAACAAACGATATTTCCCTCTTCCAAATTCATTTCCCCACACATTCCTCCTCATTTCTCAAGGTTTACTCTTCCAAGGTACCCATTACTTCCTTCTTTTACTATTTTCAACATGTGATTTGTGTTCTAGGTACTCAAACTAATGTAAAATGTCATTGTGTTTATTTTTTGCTTGTTATTCAATGAAATATCCATTTTCTTTACTGTTTTCCATGTATATCCAACAAATACAACTTGTATATATTTCAATCTTTAAATGACATTTTGACCCTAATTTTAACACTTTGCACACAAATGTGTTTGATAAAATTCCCCAATGGGTAATGTGGGCACAAAAGCTTCTATCTTTCTACGTTTATCTTACAAATATGTTGATTATCCCTATTTTGAGTATGGTGCACATCGTCTACCTTTATCCTATCGATTTCTCCCTACGTTCACCCTTTGAATCGTTTTGACCTAATTTTCACACTTACTTTAATTTGTGCATCACACTAATTGTGTGTGTATTGAATTAATGTTCTGTAGGTTCTTATGGATTCAAAGACAATCTCTAATGAAGTTACAGGATGAGTGGGTTTCAATACTTTGCATTCAAAAGAATAAAGGGATTGGTACCGGGAAAAGTTCAAATCCAGCCGCATCATTGCTATAGAATGGGAAATGAAATTAGAGGAGTTACCGGCCTCCGTGCGACATTTTTTGAACAAATTCTCTAGGGATGACCACTTGGCCAAAGGTGGGGATGTGAAGGAAGAACATTCACATCGTTTCAATGATTCTCTTGTATCATTGTGAGGTGGTACATATGAAGCTTATCTGAGGGCTAGGCGGATTGAAATTTAAAAGCCCATTTTAACTTTTCACCTTAGCGGAGCTTATAATCTCAAACTCTACCATTATCCGATCAGTGATAACGCTCCAAGGCTTTAATAAGATACACTCATAGGGCATCTTACACCTGATAAAGTTTGGACCGGGACACTTTCCCCACCTCCGTCATGCATGTTGTACATCTCTCATCCATCTAGTGGCCTTCAATGCCATCATCATTCCTACCCAAACCAAATCTATCCTTAGTTACAAACTGAACCATTTTCTATATAATCTATTAGAGAATGATACATCCGTTAGTCTTTAGGCCCTCGTGTTACAACAAATGATTGCTTCCGCATATGATAATAGGGGATAGATTACTCTCCCTTACGCATAACTATTTTCTGAGATTTGCAAGAATGTCGGATGTGAGGTGGTGGCCAGTGACAAGATTCCTAAGGTTCCTAAATTGGTCAACGACAAGGCAATCTCCAAATTCTTGGGAATGAATTATTGAGAATGGAGGAAGAAGGGGATGATGGACCACCCAAGAGTTAGACGATGGGGTGATGAGGCTGTAAATCTCTATAATACGAACACTGATGATGTGGAGGCAATATTTCACGATGTTCTGGCGGTTCAACCTCTTGCTAATTATATTTGGGAGTGGGGGTTTTAGGTGGACGCTCTCCAACGATAAGTGTTACTAAAAATTCTTCTACGACATGGACTACACGTAAGATATCTAACTTTTATCTCCACAAGGCCGTTATACTATTTGTAGTGCGTTGGCTTTGGGAGCATTCCGTCGCATTCACCTTACCCGAATGCTGCTGAATAGAAAAGTTATATTCCTTCACCAACTCTAATCGTCGCCTTTGACTCATGTTCAACTCCCACTAGGATGTAAATATTGATATATCATATGGCCCATGGTTAATATGAATCTCTCTTTCAATAAGTTATGCCTTTAAACATAAAAATCAAAAGTGTGGTTGATAACTTCTCTTTCAACTTCTCAAAAGTCTTCTGATAATGCATGTTCCAAATAAACAGTACCCCTTTTTCAATTTAGGTGTGTGAGTGGTCCCCCAATGTTCAAGAACCCATTAACAACCCTTATTTAGTACCTTGCTAAACCCAAAAATCTTATGACTTTAGTAGATAATGTGGGTTGTCCCCACTCTACCTCTACTAATAACTTTTCATGATCCGTAAAATCATAGCCTCTGATCATCGTTCCCCTAAAAATTATTTCCATACTAAAAATCCAAACTTAAAGATTTTAGTGCGCAATTTTCTTCCCTAAGTGTTGACATAATTTTCCTCAGATGAAGTACATGGCCATACTCGATTATAGATGATGATGCCATCAGTAAATGTAATAATGAACTGGTCCACATATGGTTGAAATAGTCCATGCATCAACCTCATGAACACATATGCATAAATAATCATCCCAAATGGTGTGACCTGGATTGCGTATGCTCCATATTATGTCAGAACTTATCTTTAAGATATCTTCCTCCCGAATCCACAACTAGTGGTATCTTGAGCTTAATTTAATCCTTAAAAAAAAAATTTCCCCTCAATTGATCAAACATGTCTTTGATACATAGCAATGGACATTTATTCTGTATGGTGACCTTACCTAGCTCCCAACGGTCCCCATATAAACTTAATGAACCTTTTATCTTTCATTAAAGAGGACTAAAGCTTCCCCATTATGACGTACTCTTCTGAATAAACCTTTGGCTCAAAATTCATTGTTCTTACTCCCATAAATCTTTCATCTCCAACAGATCCATTCTAAAAGTTTCCCCCCCTTCATGCTTATTTATGATGCTATACTAAGAAAAAACTCAATCTCAAGCGTAGGCAGTAATTTTGGTACCTCCTCAAATATAACTGGAAGAATCCCAGACTATGAGTGACAACTCTAAGAAACCATAACTTCCTTAGATGTTCTCGCATCTATATAATACATGTGTGTGTTAGATCCTCCCTCAATCCTAGGCGGAATTAATGGAAACACCCTTAACCTAAGAACAACAAAGTTAACAAGCTACTCACTTTAGTTTCCCTAAACATAATAACCGACTACTCACTTCGATCTCTCTAAACATAATACATAGATAACCAATCCATGTCCAATAATAAAATGTCTAAAATCAATAAATCAACTAAAAATAAATCCAGTCAATCATAACTGCTATGTCTCCAGAATCGTAAAATAAATCCACACCCCTACAAACTGGGGTAACCACGCCTAAAGAAAGCTGAGTGAAACAATCTATACTTCCCAATGTCATAGATAAAATACTACCGGTAAAAATAATGGGGATTGATATACCCGTTTATATCCTCGGCTTAGATGAGGATTGCCTCCACAACGGGCGACCCTAAGAGGGGACGACCCTTCACCAGGCCCCAGCTGGCCTCCACCAAGCTGGCCTCCACCAGGCTCTAGCCGACCCTACGAGGGGCCGACCCTCCACTGGGTTCCAGCCGACCCTTCCCCAGGCTCCGGACGACCCTACGAGGGTACGACAGTACGAGGCCAGAACCAAGCCAGACTCACTACCGGAAGAAACTTTGCCCTCGGCCTCGGCTCATAGGCCGAGGGTGATATCATGACAGCGCGTGGTTTGGGACATGCGTGGAACAGTGCGCGTCAGGCTCATATGACACGTGGCAGAACGTTATAACCGAATCACACCCTCACGTGAGGGAATATTATGTCATCATTTGGCATCTACAGGTGTCAACAGGGGATTGGTTAGATCATCATTCACATGCACCATGCTTACTTGGGGGGTACACTACACCCCCCAAGACCTATATATACTTGTCACCTACAACCCTACAAGGGATCGATCCAGAAAATTGTAGCCCTAGCTAAAACTCTGCTTGTATACACAGTAGAGAGAGAGAGAGGGTTATGTGCATTGTATCCAAGGCCATTAGTGCCCATACGTAGTGGATCACACACTCACAGTGGATGTAGGCCAAGTTGGCTGAACCACTATACATCATTGTCTTATTTCCTCTTATACTCATCCCTTTCTACATACTTATACACATATACATCTCTATGGCTGCCATGGCTGCTACTGTTTGAGCTTACTATCACTTATCCGGTGGTGCTAAATCTCAGCATCATCAGGGATCCCACTCTATCAAAATAAGATCCTTGTGCATGAGCTATAAACATAAACGTAACAATTTTTGATCTTATCTTCGTAAATACTTATTTCTCATAAGGAATATCCTAACTAAGTGTCCCCAGTGGCCATAAGTGTAACAAATCTCCAATAAATGAATCATTATTATGATGAACCTACTAGCGACTCTGTTGATCATGTCTTTACGGTTGGTCCTACTAAATCTAGCCATGTCAGCCCTATCCTCATTGGTAATGGTCCTACTGGCTCTGATTCCATTGTTCTTAATAGCCTTGATATGTCTTATTGTCTTCTCCTCGGAAACTTTTGGGGTATACTTCCCATGTGTGGTTCCCTTCTATAGGTGAGGGCCTCCCGAGCTCTAGGTAACTCCCCACCATCTCTTGTCTTTAGGCCTAGTCCATCCCCAATCTTATCTTTCTTAGGAAATTTGTCTTTTTGATAGTTAAGATGATACTGGAGATATATAAGAAATACTCCCACCACCTGAGCGTAAGTGGGGAAGGACGATTTCCCTATAAAATCTGTCGAATGATTCACATGAGGGTTTTGATAATGCAATCTATCTTCTTCTCTTTTTGGATCAATCTCTTCGGTTAGAAAAAGATAAATATAGTGGGACCCCCTCATACTGATCTACCACATGATCGCCTTGATAAGGTTTTGGGATTTTTCTCCCTATATTATTGTTGACAGCGAGTAGAAGACACTTCCCTTAAAACCATTTTCTAAATACATACTACAAGTATCTCTCCCAATAGGTGCCAACTCCCAACTAAAATCAACACCATGCGTGGGATGTCTCACGAATGAAATCCAAATAAGGAACCCTCTCGATACACTTGAGTCTATTTGAGTCATTCGTCCGAACTAATTACACAAAAATCCTTAGGATATTATCACTGTGAAATATAAAAAATAATCAATGGTATAGCTCTAAAGTAGTCAAAGAATGCAATGCAAAAAGAGGTGGACTCACTCAAGACCCTATACAGTAGAACTTGAAATGCTCTCATACCAATTGTGACACCGCATAAAATCCATAAATAGATCGGTTCGTTATAATACAGTATCATGGGAGTAAAAAATAGTTAGTAGCATTCTATGCACGAATAAGATAAATAAAAATGATATTACTAAATATAATGCTAAATAACAGAGAACGGAAAAAATCAAAACATATTTGATACCATCCCAATAATAGTAGAGGAAGAACTCAAACTCTAGAATATAAGAAATATTAACAATACAATATCCAACTCTGAATAAATACTCCAATAACAATAATTTATCTCATATAAATGTCTAGCTCAGAAAATATGAAACAATACAATTGACTGAAGACTTAAATAAAAGTGAAAACAATAATATAATGGATCAATGATGCCCGGAAACTACATATTAGGAATGATATTTACAACAAGTATTGGGGAAACTCTTCCAAAGAGTATCTCAAGTCTGTGAGAACGATTGTGGCCTAAGACGTGTAAAAATAGTTCAATTGAGAGGATTAAATCTAACATGTATCTAGTGCTTAAGAATCTAAGGACATTTGTGCCACAATAATAATAGCACATGTTCCTCCGATATTAAGTTTATTTGAAGTTATTTAAGCTACCCTAATCTAAACAAAAATAAATAAGCACTTGTTTTATATCTGAAACCCAAATAAGGACCATGTGATATACTTTAATAATGTAATTAAGTGATAATTACTTTATATCATTCTTAAGTTCACCTATTGTAAGGATAAAATTTCTAATTGAGTCCTTTGTATGTTTTTGACTTATTCTCTGGACAAAACATGTTTTTGAGTCATAAATAGATTTTTTATTGGTCACGATCCCACATAGACTATGACGTATTGAGTTTTATTTAAGACGTAGCGACGAAGCTTCAGGTTTGAATGCGTAATGTTAATGGGACTCGAGAAATGTTTAAGAATGTTATTTTATTAAAGAAATGTTTTTAAAATGTTTAAACTTTGTTTATTCTGAGATAAAGATGGTTTAGAGTTGTGTAAAACACAAACTCTTATTTTTGTCCGTTCAAACGACTTTGACAGTCATTCAAGCAAGATCACCATGTCGTTCGAATTACATATACATCTCGTTCGATCGGAGGTCTTATTTTGTTCGAACGATGTGCCGCCTCAACTTTTGTATATAAGGCATGTTTCACTAAGAATTTCATGAGGGTGCAGTCCAAAAAAATAGTTTACATGCATTACATTTTCTGCATAAGCTTTCTAAGGTTTTCAAAGGATAAAAACATCCTTAGAGTTTCAAAGATCCGAGTTTTCACTATCACATGTAATAGTGATATTTGTTTCCAACAAAGAGAAGTTTGTTCTACACCTTGAAGAACATCGTTGGGTTTTGCGGTGAATATGAGAAGGAGTTCGTGTTCAACATTGTAGACTTTCCAAGCTATGTAGGTGGACACCGAGGCATTCGTGAAAACAAGTGTTGTGGACAAGTATCGCGGAAGGATTAGAATGGGTACCATGGAGGAGTGATTAAAGATTCAGAGAAGCTTTAATACTTGTGGGGATCGAGTCATTATGTAAGTCTGTATTTGTAATTTATAATACCACATCGTAGTGATTGTTTAGCTTGGGTCATTTGAGGTTTTTACCCTTAGTGGTTTCCTTGTATATCCGGCGTTGTCAGCATTCTTTCCTTACTTTACTTGCTTTAATCACTAGATACATGTTTAGGATTAATCAAGATAAAATTTGGTTAAGTTAATATTAGTTCACAACTTGGTGTGGTTTACTATTTGGAAAAAGGTATTTCAGAAAGAAAGTTGGTTTTGTCATCCTTAAAACACACTCCAAATAAAAAGGGGCCTACAAATTGGTATCAGAGCTAGAAACATTTTTTTTTATTGTGTTGATCCCATGTGTTTTTAAGGATGAATTTAAAAAACTATGAAAGTTTTAGAGCTCCTAGTTTTATGGCACTAACTATGGTTATTAGAAAATGCGAATGAGAAATGTGTGTGTGGTTAGCGGTCAAAAAGTGTTGGACTCCACTGGTTGCATGAGAGGGTGAGGCCATTACACTAAAAGACGTTGAGTTATGTATCGAAGCTGAAAATAGACTTGTAGTTTACAACTCTAAAGGTCTTCACATTATTCCTAACATGTCACACCGGAAGAGTATAATAGAATTATGACATGTGAAACTTTGAAAGAAGCTTGGGATATACTTACACTTACTGATGAGGGCACAAGCACAATTAGGGCGTTTAAACTTCAAAACCTCACTACACAGTTTAAGACGATTAAGATGTTAGAGAGTGATTTGTTTGATGAGTTTTACCCTAAGTTATCCAATATTATCAACTTGTCGTTTAACTTAGGAGAAAAGATTCTCGACAATCATGTCATAAATAATATATTAAGATCGTTGGCAAGTTGATTTGATGCAAAACTGACCATTTTGAACTCCTTAGTTGTCCTGAATCGATGAAACTTGTAGAGATTGTAGGTGACCTACAAGCCTATGAACTTGATATGTTTACCTCCAAGAAAGTTCCAAATAAAGAAAAAGGCATTGCTTTGAAAGGCCGGAAGGAGGAGACTAAAGTTTTGGATGTTGATTTCGATTCCGATTTTGAGGATGTATCCTTGTTGGCAAAGAAGTTCAAAACGTTTCTTAACTTCCAAAAGCAATCGAAAGATGGGAAAAGACTTGAGAAATTCAAGAACAACAAGGTTGATCCCACCCCTAAGGATAATAGTGAGAAATTTAGGAGGGATGAGTCGGATAGGTATTTTGGGTGTGAGGGGTATAATCACAAGGTTACCGAGTGTCCCACTAGACATAAAAGGAGGGCAAGAAACCGATAGCATATAATGCCACCTTAAGTGATAGTGAACCATAAGAGGGAGGGAGTTCTCCTATTGGGCATAACTGTGTAGCGTTCATGGCATGTGATGTAAGCGATGATGATAGATCTTCCCATGAAGATTCTCATGTGCATGATACTTTTGAGGTCGTTAAATCCCAAGTGAGTAAGGGTGAAGTTAATGAGGATGAGGAGATTGATGTAGGAGAGATGAAAGTTGACTTTAGAGAGTTGTATGAGGAAGCGATAAAGGTGAAAAAGGCTAACTTAAAATTTCAAGCTAGGTTGAATGAGTGTGGTGCAAAGAATAATGATGTTTTAGTTGAGGATCTTAGGGAACGGGAAAAGACTCTTAGCGAGAATCTAGAATATGTGGAGAAAGAGAAAGATAGTCTTTGTGGTTTGATGGAGGCTTTAAAGAAATAAATTCTAGAGTTTGAGGAGTCTAGGCATTTGCTTAAGTCTAGGATTAGTGAGGTTGAGGAGAGATTTAAAGACTCGAGTAAGTTTAAGTTTGATTTGGAATCTAGGTCAAAGAAGTTAAATAGGATGGTAGGCATTGTCCAAATCAAGGGAGATAGGCTTGGTATAGGCTACGATGATCATGTTGCTCCCATTCCAAAAGACAATACCAATCGTGTGATAGAGCCCACTAGGATTGTGAAGAGAAGTCGAATTTTTGGTAATCATTCTCGCCGTGTTTACAATTGTTCCCATTGCGGTAGAAAAGGTCAACTTAGATGTTTTTTCTATGTCCTTAGGAATGATCCTAGGAAGTTTAGGAATAAGTCGTTTCGATTCCCAAAATCCCTATGCATCATATCACACCTACTTGGGTTAGGAAATCAGACTTAGAGGCTTAAAGACTAAAACTTCAAGGTTCTCATTTGGTTGCACTTGATTATTCCTATTCTAGATCTAAAGGATGATTGTGTTGCCATGTTTGTTATACACTAGTCTTTGCATCATGATTTATATCTTGCTGGTGTTATGACATGTGTATCTTTTGTATTATATTTTTCATTTATTAAGTCTTATTTGAAAAATACAAAAAGATTTTTGGTTTTAAATATTTTTGAAAAATACAAAACGATTTTTGGTTTTAAATATTTTTGAGAAAAATACAAAAAGATTTTTTTTTGGTCAAAAATATTTTTTAGAAAAACACAAAAAGATTTTCGTGTTTTTTGTCATGAGTGTTTCATGTGTGATGTAGCATATTAGTTTTCTTGGACCCCCGTCATTTCATTATCCATAAGGCTAGGACATTGGTCATAAGTATTGATGCGCTAAATGATCTTAACCATTGTATTATGGGGTTGTTTCGAAGTTGATATTCATTTGAATTCGACTTTGTATATATGCTATTTCTTCACATATGCACGGGTTTATATGAATGTTTGAAATTTCATGCATATTTGAGTTTGGGAGACGTTCTTATCTCAATTGTGTCATCTATGCGTAAGTAGACTTAGGAGGACATGTGCAAGTAAGAACTATTTACCATGAGAATTAATAATGCTTAAATTGAAAAAATAATAAGTGGTCACGGGAAAGGGTTGCGAGAGTACAAAATGAACTCATGGTTGTTGATACTAAAAATTATCCTATTATATGGGCCAATCGGATACTGACATGTGCAATATAGCTGAAGGATAATCATGATCATAAAAGATGAAATACCGATTTACTAAGGGATGCCGACCAACCTGTCATTGAAGCCCGACCAAGAGTAGGGAAACCGACCATCAACGCTAGGATTACCGACCAATAGTGATAGTAAAATACCAACAGTTGTATACATAAATGATTGTACAAATGTAATTGTCCAGGATATAAAGACATTCCATCCTTTGATATTCCAGCACTTGTACACCCCATTGGGGCTATAAATACATTGTAAACCCTATATCCAAGGGACACACGAAACAAGAGACAATTGAGCAAAGCCAAAAGCAATACACCACACTGAACGTAGTCTCTTCCTTTAAGCTGGACCACTTTAAAAATCTTTTGTCTTTTTTACTCATATTTATCTATGATCAATTAATTAGCCTAGTTTGGTTTTCTGCATCAAAAGATTGGCGCCGTCTGTGGCAATGATATTTATAATCCATCTCATTCATTTAAACATCTAAATGGATGATATTCCTGAATCAAGTCTCAGGAACGAAGGCATTCCACTAGTCCCTTCCGCTCCTCCATCTGCAAATGATTTAACTAGAATTCTGGCTAGTTTTGCAAGAGGCTATACAAGACACTACCAGGAAACTTGCACAAACTCTTTAAGCCGGGGAGCTGCCCTATTTGCACAGGGAAATATGCCATCACCCACACCAAAAGGTGGACAGCGTAGACAATCAATGACAACAAGGGATGTATCCTACCATTTACTGTCAAATTAATTAGTAAGGACATCAGAAACATTCCACTCGCAATCTTATTCTCTAGAAAGGGCAAGTGCTTTGGAGAGATTAAGTCATGCTTATCCCTTCGATCTCTTGGGGCCCAGGAGAAACATAAATGTTTCTAGGGAAATTTCAGGTAACACCCGATGACCATGTGATCAAAGGGAAGGCACAACCCAGTCTAGATCAAATGCTCGGCAAACTATAGCTCAGACTGAACAACTTCAAGAAGAAAGCTTAGCAAATAATAAGGCTACAACTCATAGATCTGGTGCTGACAACGTTGCATGGAAAGGTTCCATACAAACTTTGGAAGACAGATTAGGAGAGATGGCGAAGGCTAAAAATCCACTTCAAAGAAGTTTTGTAAAAGGGTCTCCATTTGTGCAAGAAATTGTGGATTTCCCAACTCCAATAAAGTTTAAATCTCCAGTAGTAACACCCAAATATGATGGAAAAACTGACCTAGTTCTTCACATAGAACAATATCAAGCGACTGCTGACATTTATGCCATCGTCGATGAAACGATCTGTAGAGAACTTTCTGGAACTATTAGTGGATCTGCCAAAATCTGATATTATAGTCTTCCTCTGGGTCAAATTTCTAGCTTCAGCCAACTGGTCAAGCTATTAATTAGTAACTTTTACTTTGGAGAAAAACCTATGAAAAGGGAGGCACACTTTCTTAGTGTTAGATAGAAAGAAGGAGAGAGCACCAGAGATTACATCACTCATTTTAATAACGAGGAACTGGAAGTTGTTGATTATGAGGAAAAGACTGCAATAACTTCCCTTATGAGTGGACTGCACCTCGAGAAACTGTATTACACTCTTGACAAAGACCCTCTGAAGACAATGGTAGAATTGATGGCTAAAGAAGCAAAATCATGAATGCCGAGGAAGCAATGGCAGTTAAGCGTAGCTCGGGCACAAAATTTGATGGCAAAAATCATAAGAAAGATCATAAAGACCCCAAAGAACAAAGGGAATCAAAACAAAAAGGAGTTTTGGAGCGACTCAAGAAGTAAAATGATTATACCCCGTTAACCATGGTTATTCACCATGTTCTGGAAGAAATCAAGCATAATAAAGATGTGCGTTGGCTTGATAAGTTGAGAAGCTCCCCGACTAAGAGGGATAAGACTAAGTACTGCGAATTCCACTGGGATCATGATCACATGCTGGAGTGTTGAATAACTTTTTAAAATGAAATTCAAACTGTTACCCAACGAGGAAAGATGAATCATTATGTTAATCGACAATGAACAACAAAGGAATTCGCAGTAGATCAAAATCTCCTTGCAAGCCCAAAAAGAAGAAGAAAATAACACATGAAGATGAGTAAGATGATTATCCCGATTTCCCTAAAAAACCAGGCAACCAGAATGCAAGGTATTCTGCATCAGTTTTGGTTCTTTTGATTGCCACATTATTATAGGTGGAGATATAGGAGGAGGATATCATACAACATAAAGAAAAGCTTACCTCAATGAGGCATAAGCTTGCTCATATATAAAGAGAATCAACCTTATCGAGGAAGATCAGCCAAGGAAGGTTAATAAAGACAAACTACTAATTAGTTTCTCTAAAAATGATCTCTCAGGATTACTATATCCTCACGACAACCCACTAGTAATCAAAGTTAGAAAGGAAGAAATCATTGTCTCTAGAGTACGAATAGATAGTGGTAGCTCGACGGATATCATATTTTATCCTTGTTTCAACAACTTGGATTTTAAACTCAGCCTGAGAAATTCTTTCCTTTGAGAACCATTAAGATGGAGGTGATGATCGGCACATTGATAGCTTGCCGAACAGAGAAGATTAGTTTCTTTATGATGGGTAAAAATGTCCATTTAACTTATAATATAATCATTGGAAGAGTAGGGCTAAATAATTTTGAGTCGGTACCATCCACTTTACATCAATGTTTAAAATTCCCTACTAACTTTGGTGTTGGAATTGTGAAAGGTAATCAGAAAGTAAATCGGGAGTGCTAGTACTCTTCTCCCGAGCAATAAGACTTGAAAGAAATAAAGAAGAAAACCACTACTTACCAAGTGGATACCTCTGAACCTGACGAAGAATCTGAGGTTGAAACCTGAGACCAAAGTGATGAAACATAGCTGGTAAAGGGACAAATTATGGAAGCAACTGAAAGCATTGTGTTAGACGATGATAAATTGGAGCACATCACTCAGATAGGGACAACGTTGGATCCTGTTCTTAAAGAGGAACTGATAAGCTTCCTTAGACAGAGAAAGTATGTGTTTGCCTAGATTAACGAAAATATGCTTGGGATAGATCCCAATTTCCTTTTCCATGAGCTCAATGTAAACAAAGAAATTAAACTAGTAAAGCAAAGACGAAGAGTGTTCAGCCCTGAAAAGAACCAAGCCATACAGGAAGAAGTCAAAAAGCTTCAAAAAGTAACTTTTATTAATGAAGTGAAATATCTAGATTGGTTAGTCAATGTAGTTATGGTAGAAAAGAAGAAGAACAAGTAGAAAGTGTTTGTATATTTCACAGATATAAATAACGCATGCCCAAATGATCACTTTCCTCCCCCTGAATAGATCAACTCGTGGATGCTACATCAGGACATGAACTCCTCATCTTTATGGATGCTTATTCTAGTTATAACCAGAAAAAAATGAAGCCTGAAGACAGGTAAAACAGTTATTTATTCACTCCACGAGGAACATACTAATATAATCTTATGTATTTTGGTTTGAAAAATGTAGGTGCTACATATCAAAGGCTGGCTAATAAGGTTTTCAAAGAGCAAAAAGGCAAGAATATGGAAGTCTACGTAGTTGATATGCTTACAAAGAGAAAAAAGGCGTCTGATCACATTGTCTACCTCACCCACACTTTTGATCAACTTGAATAGCACCAGATGAGGCTGAATCCGACCAAGTGCATTTTCGGAATACGGGAAGGAATGTTACTCGGGTACATAGTAAATCAAAGGGGAATTAAAGCAAATCCAGATAAGATCAAGTCATTAATTAAAATGCAATCCCCAACTTGTAAGAAAGATGTGCAGTGACTGATTGAGAAAGTAGAAGTACTAAACATATTCGTGTCCCGAGCTACAGATAGGTGCCTTCCGTTCTTCAAGGTACTAAGAAAAGGCTTAGAATGGAATGAAGAATGTGAAAAAGATTTTGTGGAGTTGAAAAAGTATTTGGGGTCACCTCCATTTCTCTCTCGACCAATCATAGGTGAGAAATTGTACCTGTACTTAGCTATTTCTGAGTCAGTCATGAGTTCTGCATTGATTTGAGAAGAGAATGGAGTTCAAACACCCGTCTACTATACCAGTAAGACTTTCTGAGCAGTAAAAATCAAGTACCCTCATTTGGAGAAATTGGCATTGGCATTTATTAAAGCATCTCGATGTATAAAACCTTATTTCTAATCCCATACAATCATAGTTTACACTGATATGCTTCTAAGGCAGGTTTTGCATAAATTGGAGAAATCTGGAAGATTAATGTATTGGGCTATGGAATTGGGGGAGTATGATATTGTATATGAACCAAGGTCTTCTTTGAAAGGCCAAGAAGTGTCATATTTCATAGTTGGGTTCATTTATTCTGAGGTCCCCGAGCAATAAAGTAAAAAGGCCGAATAAGAATTATGAGGAAGTGATGTTAACAAGAAAGCTCCCGAGGAACTTTCAACAAAAGAAGCAGTTATCGACCTACCAGATTCCTCTTCCTGAACATAGGAAATGACCAAAAAATATAAAGAAGCAAGAGGAAAAATATTCCACTATGGGAGTTTAACAGACTAAGCATTTGACAACAACGCCCAATTTTGAATTTATATGTTGATGGGTCATTTTATGCAACCGGCAGTGGAGCAGGTATAATTCTTAACACTTCTAATGGTATTGATATTGAGTATGTGTTGCATTTTCAATTCCTAGCTTATGGGCTTAAGTTTATCCCAATTATTAAGTGCCAAGCAAGTTGTAGCACACAATGACTCTCAGCCGATGGTGAACCAAATACTGGGTTTATATGGAGCTAAAGGATAATGAACGACCATGTATCTATCCAGGGTGACGGAAGTAATTACAAAATTATCAGTTGTTCGGATGCATAAAATCCCAAAGTTGGAGAATGCACGAGCTAATGCCCTTGCTCGTCTAGCCTCAACTACCAGGATTGAACTCTACGGAACTATCCCTATTGAGATTTTGGACAATAGGAGCATACGTGAAAATCTGATGATCAATTTTATTGGCATAGATATGGGGCCATCATGGATGAATCCCATCATAGCATACATTGAAGAGGGAACTCTACCAGCAGATATGGTGGAAGCCAAGAAGATGAAATATAAAGTAGATCGAAATGTGTTAGATAAAGGTGTTTTGTATAGGAGAGGATTAATGGCTAATTTTCCACGTTGTGTGCATCCATGAGAGGTTCAAGACCTACTTCAGGAGGTGCATGAAGGATAATGTGGAGTTCACATAGCAGGGAGAACACTTCTGCAGAGAATCAGTGCGCAAGGTTATTACTGGACAACAATGAAAGAAGACTGTGCAACATTTGCCAATAAGTGTGATAAATGCCAAAGATTCTCCACCATTCAAAAAAATCCACAGGCTTCTCTCACTCCAATCACGTGACCATGGCCATTTCCATGTGGGGTATAGACTTGGTCGGACCATTGCCGACCAACCGAGGAAGATTTAAGTACTTAGTTGTCGTAGTGGATTATTTTACAAAATGGGATGAGGCAGAGCCCTTGATAGATATGCCTTATGAAAAGGTCTATCAGTTCATATGGAAAAGCATCATCTGTAGGTATAGGTTTCCCTTATGCTTTTATTATCGACCATGGAACACAATTTGGCAATGATGAATTCGTAATTTACTGTGCTCAATCCAATATTCAAAAATTGCATTCAGGTGCAGGACATCCTCAGAGTAATGGACAAACTAAAGTTACGAACATAACTTTGCTTAATGGGTTGATGAAAAGGCTGATGATGCTAATGGAAACTAAAAAAATGATCTACATTATGTCTTGTGGGCATACCGAACAACCCTGAGAACAACAAGTGGAGAATCCCCATATTTGGGACTAAAGCTATCATACCTGCCAAGTTGGACTTATCATCCCATTGAGTTTTCAATTTTAACTCTCCTGTAAGTAACCTAATGAGAAGGTTGGATCTAGATATGCTGGAAGAAGTAAGAGAAGATACTACCCATGAGAAATGAAGCCTACCAACAGAGAACAACCCATTTTTACAATAAAAAGATGAAACCAACCAACTTGAAGGAAGTAGATTATGTGCTGAAGAAAGTGCTGCAGAAAAATAAAAAACTTGAGTCAAATTGGCATGATCCATACCATATTTCAGCAGCCATCCGACCTGGAACTTATCAAATTGAAACATTGGAAGGCGAATAATTCAAAAACCCATGGCATGCCGAGAATCTCAAAAAATATTACCAATGATGTTATCAGTTGTAATCAGTTTGAAATCAAATTTCAATATCAATAAAATATTCTGTTCTTTTAGTTTTTGTTGTCAATTTTTTTGGAAGTACTAGTGCTATGCACTACAATAAAACTTCAAATTGATGAAAGTTAGAAGTTATTGCCACAAATTTTTGCTCGATTTAAGAAAATCTTTTCCTAAAAGTAGCTCAAAAAATCCACAAACTTCACAAGAATACGAGAAAGTTTCTCGACACAAGCAATAAGTTTCTTGGAAAAGCCACAAACTTGATTGTTGATATGCAAAGTCCAAGTCAACAGGATGCTAAGTCCTCAAGAAACTTTTTCCACAAATATACGAATAAAACAAGATCTTTATCTTACTTGGCAAAGTGCAGGAAGAACGTTGCAAACATTCCTCAAGAGTAATGTAAGCACATATTCCACAAATGCCTGGTCACACCACTGGTATCTAATGCAAAAACCTAACACTTGGGATTATTAGTAAAACCTTTATAGACAAATGGGTAACTAGCTCTAAATTTAGATTTTAATCTAAGTACGCTAGTAGAACCTATGCATTCATCTCCCTAGCTCTAAATTTAGATTTTAATCTAAGTATGCTAGTAGAACATATACATTCAATTGTAATTGATACTCAACCTAGATTTTAATCGAAGTGTATCAATATAACTAATGACAAATACACGATTAACATTCAACACAAGATAAGTTGATCAAATTTCCATTTCATTAAATCAAATTAATTACATGACTGTGTTAACAAAACAAAGTACAAAGCTTCATTCTGTAGGATATTTCCCTTCAGCTTTGGAAACAGGATCCATTCTAGCAGGAGGATCATCTTAAGTGTAAGGATAATTAATGAAGTTAAAATACTGAAGCATTCTGGCATTGATGCTACTAGGATGATCAAGCAGATGAGGAGGTTGGACGATCTCTAATTCATCATGAAGCTCATAATCTCCCAAGTACTTTAAAATCAAGCATTGAGGAATACATTTGATATTAATCCAATTGACATCTAATTTAAAAGGGGAATTGTCAAGGTCAAGCAATCCAGGATTATACCAGTCCCACAGTTGGTTGTTTTGATCCACCTTCATCACTGTCAAAGCATTCATCCAACCCCATTTATAACTTTCATTCATAGCTTGTTGCAGCTTATCATCAAAATGCCCCAGAGCTTCATTGTAACCTTCCATATAGACTTCCGTTGGGTCTTTATGGAATTAAAAGGTCAATTTGTCAACCTGGAAATCTAGTTTCTTCAACATTCCATCCTTAGCTTGTAACTCAGAAGATTAAGCGGATAGTTGCTCGGACAAGGCATGTAGCTTCTGGGACATCTCAGCAATGGCTTGATTTTAGGCTTTTAATTGTGTAGCTTTATTGGTAAGGGTCTATTAAGTCCTCAGTTCTTTTATAGTACCTCGAATAGGTTTGAATATAGCTTGGGAAGATGAAGAAGAAGGTTTTGATTTCTTTAGGTCCTCCAACTCCTCACTCAACCTTACATTCTCAGACTCCAAGAACGAATGAACCTCATCTATAGTAGTAACAACAATAGTGGATGACTTCAAGGCATCAAGTTCATCTCTTAAATTGTTGTTCTCCTCCTCTAGAACCTTGACAATGGACCTTGCTTCTTCCACTTTACGTTTAAGTAGGAATTCTTGCCTTAAAAAATAGGAGGCAAATCTACCTAACTTTTGCTCAAAGACCTAACCTTTAATAAGGGCCTGGAACTTCTTCTCATAATCCTCATGCAAACATGCCTTAGTTTCATTATGGCCTCCTGTAGCTCTTCAATCATTTCGTAGTAGGAAAAGTTGTTGGCTACTGCCTGATCAAGGAGACACTTCAGATGAACATAGGATTCTTTGAGTTGATCGGATACCCCTTCCCTGAGCAACTTTAGTAGGTCGGCCTCAGTCAGGGATAAGTGACCATCTTTGAAAAGCTCATTACACCTCTAGAGTAGCTCGGAGCCAGTAGATGAGAAATATTTCAATTTATCCATAAACTATTAAGAAGAAGAAAATCATCAATCAACAAGGTACAGAGCAGGAAAAATACAAGAAGAGGAACGAAAACATTTCTCTTTTAATTAATAAAAGGGGAAAATACAGGTACAATCTTCAAGAAGAAAAAGAAAAAATCTAACTACTGAAAAAGGGAAACAAAAAGCTTATCAAATTTATACCTTCTTCTTATCTGCGTAAGGTTTAGCGGAAGTAGAAGCAGGGGAAGAAGGAGGAGGATGATTAACTGTGGAGGGAGTGAAAGAATCAATATCTTCGTGTTGATCGGCAGACTTCATCACCATAAGGGATTCATTGGAACCCCCATCATCATGAACTTCCTCGTCCATGTTTAGAGGGGCCCTAGGATCATGTCGCGAGAATATTTCGGAGTCTTTTGGAGTGCCGACCTCCACCAGGGTAGCTGACTAGCCATCCTTAAAGAATTTTTTCTTCGCAAACTCAATTTTCGAAGAAGCTTATCCAATGACCTTACCCCAGCCTCTATTAAAGCCACCTCCCTGGCCTTAGTCCTTTTCACCTTTTTAACATCCAAATCCTTCTATAACTGGGCAATATTGACTTTGTCAGCATCTAAGTATTTTTACAACTTATTAGCTAGATCCCGAGCAGTTTTAACTACTCCTTAAGATATTTTTAACTTCTCCACCCATTTCTTCCGTTCATTGGCCATTGCTTATTGGGAATCAAGCACTAACTTTTTCAGCTCATTAAAATCCTATTCAACTTCCCTAGAAGAAGCTCTCAAAGCCACATTTTTCTCCAACGTGTTGTTAAAGTCAACAAGGAACTACATAAATATAATAAGGAAAGTCAGTATTATGAAGAACAAACAAAGAGACAGAAAAATAAAGAAGGTAAAATAATATACCATGGAAAGGCTTTGAGCATCCCTGTTAGAACTTTTGGAATGAGTTAGTGCAGTTGCAGCACCCCCGTGGTTTGGTAAAGTCCCAGACTTTATTAGTTGTCTTGCCAATCTAGGGCTAAGGACCACTGGAGAGGTAGAAGAAGATATATCGACCAACTCTCGTTAGTCGAGAAGAGTAGAAGAACCTTCTTCTAACCTAAAAGGAATCCCCTTCCTTATTCTTTTCAAGGGGTTCTCTTGAACTTTCTTGGTTGAGGGTTTTTTTCCCAATTTCATCCCTATTTTTCATCCCTTCATCGACTTGTTTAAAAGGGCCATTGGCAGCTATTTCTCGTAAAATGATGGGAAATTTCGTTTTTCCCATACCAACGCCAAGAGATTAGTTTGAATCCAAGGAAGAAGGGGAGTGGGCAACAATATCACCACTGCCAGATGCAGTAGATGAGGAGGTAGAAAAAGGTTCCTACTCAAGTACAATTATAGAAGAATGAGTAACTATTATGGGACGAGCAATAAAGGAGGAAACTGTATTCTTGTACTGCAGCAAATAGGATGCAGACCTGATGTGCTTCTCGCCAATCCTCTGATGAAGTCCCTAAATGAATTTCAACTCCCTGAGGTTCACTTAAATATTCTTTGGGAACCTTCTCTTCTGATAAACTACAATCAAAATTTATAGAGAAATAATTACTATTACATTTAAACAAGTACGTACAGGGAAAGATGTTTAAATAAGGAATAACTTATCCCATTGCCAAAAGAGGGCATCTAGGCCCCAAGTACTCAACATTCCCAGTCAAAGGGGCGTATCAACATTTTTTTACAACAACTCAATCTTCAAAAGAATCCCTATTGGAGTCTGGAAGATTGACTACTAACTCTTTATTTACAGACATAGTCTTCAAATAAAAAACGGTGTCACTAGTCACCCACTTATAACAGAACATTATTTCTGGAATCCCTAGATGGGTTCCATGGATTTTATTCAACCTATACACTCCATTTACAACCCTCCAAGTATTGGGGGATACCTTAGCTAGGACAACATCAAAATTTTAACAAAACTCAAGGAAAAATTTGTTTGGAGGAAAGGTAAACCCACACTCATCTATAAAGATAGAGGGAAACTAGTGACCCTCGACAAGTGAGAAAAAATCAGCAGGCAAAGTAGTGTGTTCCAAAACAAACCAAGAGGGAATCTTAAATTAATTTCTAAATTCGTCAAGAGAATCAATGGAGTTAACCATGATGAGGAATAGAAGAAAAGAGAAAGGGTTCTTACAGAGATTAAGGAATCAACAAGAACTGAAGGACAAAAAACGATCGCATAAGAGAGAAAAAGAAAGCTTGAAGACGCAATAGCCAAAAACACTCAAAAGATTTTCGGTAAGATAAGATCGTGGCTTTTCCCTCTCTTTATAGGTTGCTTCAGAAACTGGAAAAATAATGATTAAAAGGCACCGTCAATTGAACTGACGGTGGCTAAAGGCAGAAAAGATAAATTTGCCCAAAAATGATTCATTAAAATGATGGATAGTTACAAAAATGCCATGCGCATTATATGTCAACAGAAAATTCATAATTTTTACAAGTATGGAAAGTCGGCAGCCAACCAAGATTATAATTTCACTCTAATCTACTAACTCAAGATTAATAATTTCACTCTAGGCTTGAAATCGTTCCAAACATGTGTGGAAACATATAGTATGATGAGAGATGGCATCTAGACTTGATAAATTATGTTTGAAATGGGTTTCACAAGAAAGTAAGAATTTTTTTGTAAAATAGCACTTAAATGTGTTATAAATGTTGTTAAGAATGAAGAAAAACTATGTTTGGGACTATATATGATTACAGAGAAAAGTAGTGGACAATTTG
The DNA here is from genome assembly GCA_949130495.1 of Sambucus nigra. Lineage (NCBI taxonomy): Eukaryota > Viridiplantae > Streptophyta > Magnoliopsida > Dipsacales > Adoxaceae > Sambucus > Sambucus nigra. The sequence goes on along the minus strand of OX422214.1, from coordinate 189,379,163 downwards.
CGAAAATGACCTTCAAATTATTAAATATATTTTATGTGGTTTGAGCATAAAATGATGAAACATGATTTTTGAACATAAAATCATAAAAAGTGGTTTTGAAAATAAAAATGATGATTTATGATGCCATAATGAATTAAGTATATATTTCACAAGGTTGGGATGAATAAAAGGGTAAAAATGTAATTTTGTTAAAATTAAGGGTCCTAGCGTCGGACTTCCTCGTTAGACCTTATCAATTAATTTTTCTGAAAAATTGATGAAGTAGGTAAAATGGCATGTAGACGATACAATATGGTGAAACGAACCATACAAATGATAAAAATGGTAAAACGACAAAATAATGTGGACATTGGCAAAATTATTAGAAAAAAGTTAATATGGAGTCGAATGACGTCGGGAATAATTAAGAAGGGCCTAAATCCATGGGGTGAAAGATAAAAAATCAATGGGCAGAGCATCTGGTAGCATAGTCGGCGGTGTAGATCCTGATAAAGTATACCAATATTTGAAAGATTATGAGAAAAGATAGTGAAAATGAATATGGTTGTGCTTAAGGAATGTAAATAAGACAACTTAATGAAAAGGATAAAAAGGAGACTAAGGAATAAAATATGGTTAATTATTCTCTAGACCCGGTAAAGGGTGGTTTGAAATGGCTAAGTATGAGTATGATCACATCGCTCAGATGCGTTGTGCGGTATTTGCATTAATACTAGCTAAATTTGTAAACTCTTTAGAAATTGTTTAAAATACATGAATATGTATAGTATTTTAAAGAAAATATATAGATTAGAATTACCCACCCTAGTGAGTGTTTTCTCACCCCTGCTCTTTATGTAAAACCCCCACCCCCACCCACACTCCCAGTATATCGAGTAGGGACATTGAAAAGGACAGCGATAAGGCCCTTGAGGGTCGTCATTGTCATTAGTGGCTCTGTCATTTTATTTAAACTGCCTTTTAAAACACTAGATTTAGGACATTTAAATCATTTTATTCTGGCCTTTGGCCATGTGATGTAATAATACAGGGACAACTATGATTTACTTCTTATTTATTTAGAACTGTTGGATTAAATGGATATTCATAAATGAACCTTGTTAATAAACTTAATTACTTAAAGTGGTCACGTTTTTTCTCAAATTAAAATTGGTAATTTAATTCTTAACAAATGGTGCAATTGAAGGGTTTTTCTTAAATAATGAAACTAAATCTTCCCCTCCCCCCTTTAACTCCTTGATCCAGTGTGGGTTGACCAAACGGTGACCAAAATTTGGTTCGGGGCATTACAAATGGTGTGGGAGCAGTAGAATCCTCAGGTATGATGGAGTGATACGCTTTCTTAGTAATCTTCCTTTATGCATTTTAATTGTGGTTTCTTTTTAAGCTAATTGCTTTCATTTCACATCATCGTATATTGAAATCTCCTCTCTTGTGTAGATGCCTCCACGTCGTGATGGGGAAAGTGACTCAAGGGAACAATGATCTTAGATGCATCGAGCAGGTCATTTGTCATGTTACAGAGTTTCTCTTGTAGTACCAGAGGGCCAACCGTAGTGGAACAATTGAGAGAACTACTCCAGCCTCCATTCCGAAGGAGTTCAGGTGGCTCCACCCACCCACGTTTAATGGGGTAGCTAGCCCCGACACTGCGTAGGAGTGGCTTGATGAGGTTACTTGATTCATGGAGATTCCAAACATGCCAGTTGGGCACAAAGTCAGGATAGCTATCTTCCAGCTTATGAAGAAGGCACAATGCTGGTGGAGGGTTGATTCCTCTAGTATGATAGAGACTAAAGACTGGGAAAGATTCAATGTCGCCTTCCTAGACTAGTACATTCCTCAAGAATTTAAGGGCGGCAAGAAGGATGAGTTCCTTCATCTAATTTAGGGGAAGACTTCTGTGAACAAGTATCTGGTCATATTTGAAAGCTTGTGTAAATATGTGGACGTAGTGAAAAGGGATAAGGCCGAGAAGATAAGGTTGTTTGTTAAGGGCCTTAACCTCGGTATCCGACGGGTTATGGAAGGTTTGGATCTGCCAAACTTCAAGTCAGTGGTGATCAAAGCTAGAAGGATGGAGTTAGATGCATAGGATGTCAAGGACATCATGGAGAAGAAAAGGGAGCCTAGTGGGTCCTAAGGCGACGTTCATAAGAAGTCTAAGAGTGAGGATCAATATAAAGGCCTCTACGGGGTTGTCTCATCATCTACCTTATATACCAACGACCTGAGTCCTATAGCCCTTACTAAGAGGACTTATTTTACATGTGGATGCCCCACTCACTTCAAGAGGTATTTATCGTATAGAGCTTCGGGTAATGAACATGGCAGTCAGTAGACTGTCAATAATGTACCGAGAAAGAGTTCTATCTATACAATCCCTACTCAGCAGCAACAGTAGTTTTCCTTCGTCTATCATCAGCCAGTGAGGCATAGCATGGACGGTTCACATACTAGTTTAGGTTCTAGACACCACGGGGCAGGTCAGGTGCCCAGTGGCTAGAGTAATAAGTTTAACCGTGGATGTGCCAATGCATGTCACAATTTACAGCACCTTTCGATGAACTATCTGTTATGGAAGGTATAATTCTTTCATCACATGGGCAAAATCACTATTTGATTCATGCGCATCATATTCGCTTATTTCGAGCTCATTAGCATTTAGTTTGGGACTAGAGGTAGATCAGTTTTACCCTCTGATCTTCATATAACTTTCGGTTGGCAGAGAGATAGTTCTTGATAGGGTCTATCATAGTTGTATGGTTATGTTTGGAGACTATGTTATAGAGTATTAATTGATTCTCATGTACATGGAGGGGTTTGACGTGATTATCGATATAGATTAGCTATTGTGTTTTAACGCTGCCATCAAATGCCATCGACATAATGTCTCACTATCTCTTCTAGATGGGTCTCTCCACCATTTTAGTAGTGATGAGGACATTGGTTATCCATCCAACCTCTCCATCATGCATGAGTAAAAATGGTACTTTTGATTGGTTGAGTATTATAATGGCTTAGGATGAGATGGATGGTATATTGTTAGATTATCCAATGGCGCGGGAGTTTCTCAATGTGTTCTCGGATGATCTCCCTAGTTTACCCCTATACTGGGAGGTAGATTTTTCCATAGAAGTGAATTAGGGCGTCTCGTTGATCTCTATACCACCTCATAGGATGGATCTAATGAAATTATAAGAACTAAGGGTCCAGTTAGAGGAGTTGACCAACAAGGGCTTCATTCTCCTTAATGAGTCCCCTTGGGTAACCCCAGTCCTCTTTCAAAGTATAAGACAAATCCCTGTGAATTTTCATTGACAATAAAGTAGTTGAACAGGGTAATAATAAAGGACAAACACCATATTCCATGTATTGATGATTTATTCGACCATGGGCATGGAGCGGGCAGGTTTTTGAAGATTGATCTTCGGTCCGGGTACTATCAGTTTTGTGTCATAGAAGAGGATATTTCTAATACGATGTTTTAGACTCGGTATGGACACTAAGAGTTTCTAGTGATGTCCTGTATTTTGATGAATGACCCAACGACTTTCTAATTTGATGAACCGCATTTATCGCCCTTGCTTAAACCAGTTTGTAGTGGTATTTGTGGATGATATATTGGTCTATTTGGCATCGGAAGTAAACCAAGACGAGCAACTTTGCATGACATTGCAATTTCTCATGGAGAGCCAACTGTATGCCAAATTCAATAAGTATGAATTATGGATAGATGAGGTCAAGTTCCTTAGCCATTTGGTTTTTAACGAGGGCATTTCCATTGACCCTTAACGTAGAGGCCATTCTGGGACAGGATAGGCCAAGGACAGTAATAGAAGTGCACAATTTCTTAGGTTTAGTTAGTTACTATCACAGATTTATTCAAGACTTCTCAAGCGTTGCATTTCCCCTCACCATGTTGACTAAAAAAAATATGCACTTTAAGTGGCCTGAGAATTAAGAGTCAACCTTTCAAGAGTTGAAAGTTAGGTTGACTTATGTGCCCATTCTGATCCTTTCAAAGCATGGAATTTATTACACCGCGTGTTGTGATGATTTTGAGTTAGGGGTCGGCGCAATATATATGCAAAATAGTTAGGCAGTCACATACGCATCCCGTCATGTAAAGGTGTATGCGAGGAACTACCTTACTCATGATTTGGAGGTATTCACTGTAGTGTTCGCACTTAAGAGCTAAAGGTTATCTGTCTGGGGAACTATTTGAGGTGTTTTCTGATCATATGAGACTCCAGTATATATTCTCGCAGCATGACCTAAATCTTTATTAGAGAAGATGGATGGAATTGATGAAAGACTATGAATTTTCCTTAGAGTATCATCACGGCAAAGCCAATATAGTGGCTGATGCTCTTAGTTAAAATTTTAGCCTCACTTAGGCAATGATGAAGTGTCACTGGGCAAAGATGTTTGATGAGATGCACCTTTGAGGTGTGGTGGCTAGGGGACTCATTCTGTAGAAAGTTCTAGATGCCCAATTTTTGTGGTCCTGAGTTCACACATTATCGTAATCATATTCAATGTAGTGGTGTGTTTGATACCCTTATCATGGACAAGGATGGCTATGTGAGACACAAGGGCTGGTTGATTGCTTCAATTATTGATGAGGATAAGGACATGATGAGGTGATAGATGAGGCCCATCACTCATGCTTCAGCATACATCCCGTTGCTACAAAGATGTATAAGGACCTGTGTCGGTATTTTCAATGATCTAGTATGAAGAGGGATGTGGTGACGTATGTGGCCAATTGCTAAACGTGTCAGTGAGTGAATACCGAGCATAAAAATCCAACAGGGCTATTACAACCTCTACCCGGGGCTGAGTGTGGGATCGTATCACGATGGATTTTGTCACAACCATACCATAATCGGAGCATAGTTATGATGTAGTGTGGGTTATAGTTGATTAACTCACAAAGTTTGCATGCTTTCTGTCGATTAAAGTCATAGACAACATGGCTAAATTGGCGAAGCTGTATGTTCGTAAGATATTCAAACTTCACAGTGTTTCTCTCTTTATTGTCTCAGATTGGGATCCATGATTCATGTCTCGATTCTAAAAGAAGTGTCAGGAAGATTTGGGTACCTAGTTGAGTATGAATATGGCATATAATCCTGAGATCGATGGGCACACAGAATGAACCATCCAGATTTGGGAGGAAAGTTGAGAACTTGCGCACTCGATTTTTAGGGTAGTTGGGCAAAGAATAGACATCTGGAAAAGTTTTCCTATAATGGAAATTACTAGGCAAGCATCGAAATGTCTTCCTACGAGGACCTTATGGGAGGCCATGCCACTCTCTGATTTGTTGGGTAGAGGTAGGTGAAAAGCATATCACCATTTCATAATGATTAGACAAATGACCAATAAGGTTTGTGTAATTGGACAGAGGCTCATGAAGGCTTAGAGTCAATAAAAGAATTACACCGATAATAGGATAAAACCATTTTAGTTTAGAGTGGGTAACCATGTACTGATGCAAGTTAGAGTGAGAACCTACAGTCAGCGATTTGAGCAGAGGGGGAAGTTGGCCACTCAGTATATTGACCCCTTTAAATCCTAGAACTTATTGGGGATGTATCGTATCGCATGGAGCTAACTCTAAAATTATCCCAAGTTCATTATGTGTTCCAAATCTCTATGTTGAAGAAGTATCTTCACAATCCCCAACATGTCATTGATTGGAACCACATTGATTTGGATGAGGATGTCACATTTTCGATGTGACTAGTGTTCATTTTGGACTGCGAGGATAGAGTCTTTCATAAAAAGGTCATTCTATTTTTAAGGTTCTTTTGGAGTTCCAAGGAGGGTGGGATTTGGGAGATCAATTCGGAGATGCATGAGAAGAACCTAGAGCTCTTTCCCTAGTTTGGTTGTTCTGATTTCGGGGATGAAATCTTCTAAAGCAAGGAGAATGTAACCCCCGTGCCCCAAATTTGTACCTCATCTTGTGGAATTTGTAAGTCTTTGGTCCATGAATGGAATTTAATGGAAAGTTATCCATTTTAATGTGTCCTTATTGATTTTGTGCAAATAAAATGGGAAATATGGGGATATTACTCCATAGACGTTTAACAACTGATAGGGGTTGATTGTGATGGATTCTAGATAGTGGCGGATTGCACATTAAGGGTGTCATCGGATGTGGTGCATAAAGCTTTAGGGGACGTGGGTAGGATCGTATCTGCTGATTCTATCCGCATTTTTTCTTTGAGAGACGCTTTTGAGGATGAGGGTGGACATAACTAATGGGCGGCAGGTAAGAGAGATGGCCCATGTGTTTATTTTTCATTTTTGGGTGGCTTTTCGATGGCGATGAAAGGCGACGTCATCCATATTTTTTCTTGTCATTGATATGAATAAATATGACCTCGTCCCAGGACGAGACCTTTTAAACCAACAGTCGAGCTTCTAAAAGGAACTCACAGGTCATTTCCAAGACTCATCCAGAACCAGGGTTGGCCTTGTACGAATCCGGCCATCTAGAAGGCTGGGACTTCAGGAAAATACTACAAAAATAGGAACATCTCTCGTCCTATCTCCCAACTGACATTAGGCGATGCATGCTTAGTTCACCTCAGCATGATCTCCTCAACCGAGACCACACTTACCAATTTCCCACGTAAGGTCAAATTCTACATCAATAGTATCATACTCGGCCAGACCGAGACCTCTACAGATGACACCATATCGGAAGAGCATTAAAAGGTACCCAGGCAACATGTCCCACGTGAAGAATTCATTTATAACTAAGATTATTCCACCCATGTGAGGGAAGATTTCATTATCACTGTTTACATGTGCATGGACGGATGGCATCATCTTAGTTGGTCCCTTCATCAACCTACGCTATCAGCATGCTTATGGTTACATTACACCCCCTAAGCTCTATAAATACATCTCATCTTCTTCATTAAGTGGGATAGATTAATGGAAACCCTATTTAAATTATGCTAATTTATCTCCAGAAGAGAGAGAAATATTGAGTGTTGAAACCCTAGCCATTATATCCATATTTGTTAATGCATTTCACTCATACACACAGTGGATATAGGCTCCAGTCGAACCACTTAAATTCATGTGTTCATCTTCTTCGCCTCATCTCTTTCTCTACTGTTGTATTGTTTATTTGATGCCATTATTGTATACCTATTTGAGCTTTTTATCTCTGTGACCTGGTGGTACCATTTTTGGTATCATCAATCAGGCGCTATCTGTGGGAACGCGAATTATCTTCTCTTCCTAAATCTAGTTTATACTCACCGGAGTCTCTGGTGGTGAACCAGTCATCCACCTCTTATGGAGATATTTCACCATTGAAAGAGCTCTTGTTGATCTTCTAAGCTTTTACACTATAATTTATAGCTCATCCATCAGGTGTGAAATATGGCACCAGAAATTCCACCACCAACTGGTGGTTCTATTTCTAGCCTCTCACCTCCTCAATCAGAAATCGCAGAGGTGACGGCATCATTGAAGTCATTGGTGGCTAGTCAATAAGCGACGCAGGAGACGGTAGCTACCTTCAACCAAAATTTATTGGTGAGACCCTTGGGGACAACGTCAGAGATGATTACTCTGGAAGCCATGGAGCAGCCTTCAGATGCTAGGAGACCACCCCAGGAGCCACGCAAGGAGATACCACCTCTTCAATGGAAGAGAGACGTTACTGAACCTAGGCATTTATTCCTGGGAAGGCAAGGCCAACCCTGACCAGATAACTAATATGATGACTATAAGGCTGAAGATTCTCGGGATGAATGCTGAGAGTCATATAAAGTGTCAGGAAATACTATATGCCCCATTAAAGCAAGCCAAGGGCACAATAGGAGGCCATGTCAAGATGCTCAACCAAGGGGCTTGACCTTTGATCGGCTAAGAAGATAACCCAAGGGGTGATCTCAGAAATAGATTATCCATATCCAAGAGTATGGATGGCTCTAGAAGGTAAGGGATAGACTGTCGACCACCATGAAGGATAGACGAGGTCCAAAGAGAAGTAAACATTCGACACAGGTCAGTGGCAAGGGAACCTTATGTTCGACCAATTGAGGTGATAAGGGATAATAACATCCAGGCCGACGTTATGGAAGCAACTGAGAGGCCCTAGAATGACTAGATTCAAAGACTGGGTAGTAAAATTGGAGATATTCTTAAGAGACGAGACCCCTTCCGGAGGGGCTATTATGAAGGCTCTCCTTTCATAACTAAGATAGTCAATTTTTTTACCCCTGCTAAGTTCAAGCCACCAGTGGTTACTCCAAAGTATGATGGGAGTACCAATCCCGTTCGCCACGTAGAGATGTACCAATTGTCTGTAGACATCTACTCAGTCTCAGATGAGATGAGATGTCGTGACTTTTCAAGCGCTTTGACTGGAGATTACCATGTGTGGTTCACTTCACTCCGAAGAATTCAATTGAAAATTTCAAGCAACTCACAGAGAAATTCATACACAACTTCTGCTTCGTGGTAAGGCCCCAAAAGAAGACTCCTCACTTATCGTACGTTAAATAAGGGAAGAATGAGAGTATCAGGTAGTACATTACGAGGTTTAATAAGGAGAAATTGGAAGTAGAGGATTACAAAAAAAGTATTGTGATGAGAACACTAAAAGGAGGTCTGCAGAAAGGGAAATTGCTTTGGAAGTTTACTGAGGACCCACCGAAGTCTATGGCCGAGCTATTGGCGATGGCCAACAAGGTCATGAATGTCGAGGAAGATATAATAGGGAAGTATAAGGATGATAAGGGGACTAGCAGTGGGAGAAAGTTTTAGAAGAATATTAAAGATGGAAAGAAGATATCAACTGATGATAAGTTTGCCGACTCTACTCCCCTTACGATCAGCTGTGAGCATATCTTGAATGAGATCAAGAATGATCGATCCCAGAGGTGGCCCAAAAAGATAAAAGCTCCCCCTCACAAGAGGAATAAAAACCTATGGTGTGAATTTTACCAAGACCCTACCACTTGACCGAAAAATATTTTGCTTTGAAGGACGAGACTGAGAAGATGCTCAAGTTTAGGAAACTAAGGAAATATATAAGTAGGGTTAATCCAAGGGAAGGTCGAGACGACCCAAGAAAAAGAAGAGACAATAAGTGCAAAGAGGATGCTCCTAGGAAAAAGGATGATGCCTCATACGACGATAATGGGGATGACCCAAACCTACCACCAAAGGATGATGACCCCAAAGGTCGCCTTCATATGATCTCGTTTGATGTAAGGATGATTTGTGGGGGCCTAGCAAGGGGATGCTCAGAGGTGGTCGACAGAAAGGCACATGTTACAGAGGTTAAAGATCTTCCCAATGTTGAAGCAGTTAACTCATCTGCAATAAGCACTAAGTCAGATAAAAGGAAAAATGGGGGATATGAACACTTTGATTACGGGGTTTTAAAGACTCAACTTCAAATGTATCCTTACTCCCTGGTGATTACAACCAGGGTTCATGGGTATGACGTACCAAGAATACTAGTTGATGACGGAAGTTTAATCGATGTTAGGTTCTGGCCATGCTTCAAAGACCCGAGACTTAGCAAGAAGCACCTATTGATTGGATTCAGTGGTGGAAAAGTCCACCCGTTGAGAATGTATGAGATAGATATAAGGATGGGAGATGTTTGTTCGAAGAGGATCACAAAGAAGGTCAATTTCTTTGTAATGGATAAAAGTGTATACTCGGCTTATAACATTATTATGGGAAGAGTGGCCCTCAAAGATTTTGAGGTCGTGCCCTCCACTGTACACCAGATGGTGAAATTCCTGACTCCTTCTGGGGTAGGGGAAGTCCAAGGTGATCAAGTGTTGGCACGAGAATGCTACTTCAACTCAGTCGAGGAGAGGGAAGCTCACAAGAAAGAAACTACAACATACAATATTAATACTTTGGACCCCAGAGAAGAGGCAAAATTAAAGAAAAGGGAAGCTGCGAAGGAGGTAAAATCCATCGTAATAAATGAGGATGAGCTAGGAAAAACCATCTAAGTTGGCAAAGCCCGAAAGAAAGAGGTCAAGGAAGAGATGGTTAAGCTATTGAGGAAGCGACAATGCATCTTTGCCTCGAACCATGAAGATATGCCCAGTATTGACCTAATAATCTTATATCATAAGCTCAATGTGGCCGATGATGCTAATATGATACGATAATGAAGAATAATCTACTCAAGAGAGATGTATGACGTTATTATAGAGGAAGTTAATGAAATTAGAGAAGGCCGACTTCATCCGAGCAGTCATTTACCCCGACTGGTTGGCAAACGTTGTCATCATCCCCAAGGCTAATGGCAAGAGGATGATGTGTGTAAACTTCACAGATCTTAATAAAGCATGCCCGAAAGATAGATTCCATTAACCAGGATTTATCAGATGGTAGACACTATAGTCAACCATGAATTAATGAGTTTCATGGATGCCTACTCAGTCTACAACCAGATATTCATGGACCCGATCGATGAAGAGAAGACAACATTTATTACTGATAAGGGGACCTATTGCTATAATTTCATGCCCTTTAGATTGAAGAATTATGAGGAAGCATATCATAGGCAAGTCAACAAAATGTTTGAGGACCAGATGGTTAAGACATTGGAAGTGTACATTGATGATATGTTAACAAAGGTCCTCAAGGCCGATACTCATGTGGTCGACCTTGAGCGCACATTTTACACTATGGAAAAGTACCAAATGTAGCTCAACCCCGCCAAATGTGTCTTCGGTGTAGGAGCACGTAAGTTTTTTGGATTTATTATGAATCAAAGATGGATTGAAGCCAATCCTGAGAAGATCAAGGCCTTGTTGGAAATGAAGACTCTTACGATGATGAAGGATGTGTAGAGACTCACCGAAAGAGTAGCAACACTAAACATGTTTGTCTATAGAGCCACTGATAAATGCCTTCCTTTCTTTCAAGTATTGAGAAAATATTTTGAGTGGAATGAAGAGTGTGATAAAGCCTTTAAGAATTTTAAATCCTACCTTAGATCTCTACTCCTATTATTTAGACAAGTTTAGGGGGAGAAACTGTATCTTTATTTGGCAGTATCTGAGTCGGGCATCAGCGTCGCCTATAAGAGAAGAGGGTGAAGTCCAAAAACTAGTGTATTTCAACTATAAGGAACTCTAAGGGTTGAGCATAGGTACCCCAAGATGGAGAAGTTAGACTATGAACTCATCCATACCTAGAGAAAGATGAAGCCTTACTTTTAGGCACATACTATGGTGGTCCTCACAGTCTCACCTCTTAGAAAAGTAATTCACAAGCCTGAGAAATCAGGGAGACTAATGGCTTGGGCAATCGAATTTGGATAGTTTGACATCATTTACCAATCGAGAATGGATATCAAAGTGAAAGCCCTTGCTAACTTGTTAGCCAAGTTCACTTCAGATGAGGCCGACACTGAAGGTGTTAAAGCTACAGCTTATGAGCAAGAAAGGAGAGTATGTCCTCTCTCGGATGAATCCGAGACTATTTTAGCAGGGAATAAATTTCGTAAGAATGAGGAGGAGCATTATCTTTTCAATAATGGATCCTTGGAAGAGGGTATTTTTTTCCAGATGGTACCATGTGGAGCCTCTTTGTTGATGGGTCTTCATATGAGAATAGAAGAGGAGCACGATTGATAATGTCGCCTCCACATGGGACTGATATTGAGTAAGTGTTGAGATTCAACTTCAAAGACTCCAATAATGAATATGATTACGAGGCTCTACTAGAGGGTCTTTCCCTAGCTCGTGCACTGAATGTTGGCTAACTCCTCATTCATAATGATTCCAAATTGGTTATCAACCAAATTTTAGGGGTGTACGAGGCAAAAGATGACAGAATGGCAAAGTACTGGGGAAGGGTTAAAATAGCATTGAAGTAGTTTGTTGAGGTGAAATTAAATAGCATACCCCGGCTGGACAATGGCCGAGCCGATGCTCTGGCAAGGTTAGCTTCGACCATCATAACTAAAATCAGATAAACAACCCTGGTAGAGGTTCTTCATCGGTTGGGGATCGAAGAAGGGGATAATACCATGGAATTTTATTTAAATGTTAACATGGGAGTGTCCTAGATGGATCCTATAGTCCGTTATATTAGAGGTGGGGAGCTACCCGAGTCTAAGGTCGAGAAAAGGAAATTAAGATACAAAGCTTCCAAGTTCACCCTCATAAGGGACATTTTGTACAACAAGGGGTTCTTAATTTCTGTCCTCACATGCTTCCATGCTTCTAACGTGGATTATATTTTAAAAGATGTGCATGAACGGTTATGTTCAAACCAAATTGGGGGGAGATTGTTGGCTAGGAGTATCATTACCCAGGGTTATTAGTGGTCGGCGTTGGCCAAAGATGCAGCTGCATACGTCAAGAAGTGTGATAAGTGCTAGAGGTTTGCCACCATACCCCACCAACCTCATCATCCTCTTATCACCATTACATCTCCTTGTCCCTTTACGATTTGGGGGATCGATCTGGTTGGACCCTTACCAAAAGCTGTGAACAACTATCGCTACTTGATCGTGGCGATCGATTATTTTTCAAAATGGGTAGAGGATGAGCCGATGATAATAATCACAGAGAAGAAGACCTTCCAGTTTATTCAGAAAAATATCATCTGCAGGTACAACCTACCCAGTACTCTGATTTCTGATAATGGAACACAGTTCAAGAATGTCTATCTAGAGAAGTATTACGAACAAGTTGGCATCAAGCAGTTCTTCTCTGCTCCTTGCCGACCTCAGGCCAATGGGCCGACAAAAGTAACAAATAGAACTATCCTCGGTGGAATCAAAAAGAGGATGGAGGATGCCAAAGGAAGGTGGATTGAAGAAGTGTATGCTGTCCTCAGGACCTACAGGATGATAGAGAGGACTCTTGCTGGGGAAACTCTATTCATGTTGGCTTATGGCTTAAAGGAATTAGTGCCAACAGAGTTGGGTCTCCCTACCCATAGGGTTCAGACCTATGACCCAGAAGAGAACATTGTTCAACAAAGACTAGATTTAGACCTTTTGAAAGAAAAAAGAGAAGATGCTGAGGTTAGGCAAGATGCATACCAACAAAGGACAATGAAGTTCTTCAATAAGAGAGTCAATGCATGCCCACCAAAAGTAGGATCCCTGGTGTTGAAGAAGACATGGCATAAGCCTAACAAGATTGAACCAAATTGTCATGGTCCATACAGAGTGGTTGAAGGTGTTGTAACAGGGATGTATGGATTGGAGAATCTAGAAGGGAATCCATTCTCCAACCCATGGAACGCCGACCACCTTCAAAAGTATTACTTTTAAGATCTTAGTTTTGATTATTTCTTCTCCCTTGATTATAATACATGTATATGAGGCTCATATGATTAATGAAATATGGACGAAATTTAATAGAAATCTCGAGTGTTCTCCCATACTTTGTATATTCATTTGAATTCTTGTTACTTGTATGTATGAACTCATTTTGAGCTATAGAACATCATTAGTGGTGAAATAGCCTTAAATTTCTCTTAGTGACACGACAGTCCAAATGGGTCCGACCTTGTCCATGGACTGTCAATAACATCGAATGATATTTCAATACACCAAAACGGTCCAATTGGCACCCTTTAAGCAGCTAGCCTTGTCACGGTCATTGACCGTGACAAAAAAATACGCATTTTTTATCACAGTCAATGACCATGAAAAATTCTTGTCATGGGGTGTATATGTGCGTGTGATGGGCAGGGGCAACCAGGGGGAGGGGTAGGGCTGGGGGGCAGGGGGTGTATATGTGCGTGTGTGTGTATATGTGCGTATTTTGTTTATAATTAAATTGTTATTGGTTTATTAGATATTTACCCTCATATTGTAGTTACCCTTGTAAAAGAATTGGTTTATTTCATATTGATTGGTTTTTAATTTTTTTTTTGTAAATTAATAATTAGTGCCCCTTTCATATGCAAGTAGGATTTCCCCTCATTGTAAATTAGTAAATTAATAATTGTATACTTTAATTGTTAGTTTAATTGATGAACATAATTAATTGAGTAGATGAATTAGAAGGAGTACGGGATACACATTTATTGTTGCCATTACGGTCGGATTATAGTGGATCGATGTTGGGTTGGTTAATTTTAAAAGTGGCATGACCAATTGCAGAGGAATACATCACCATGGAGTCATCAATATATACTCAAAAATATTTGCCTGACTCGACCAGCGTTGATGACACTATGAGTTCATCGATGATGGTGGTCATGTGATGGGAAAGCGAGTGAAATTAACAAGTTTGCAACAAGAACAAGTAACTCTTTATCTGTTTGACACACATGAAGATGTCGAAGAATGGAAAAAGTAAGTTTAAATTATTTTAATGTTTAACATGATTTTAGAATATTTTTGATTATTTTATACATGATTAATTTTATAATATGAAGAAATATGAAGCCTGTGAGAACAATAAAAGAGGAAAAACAATGGTACAATCAGACAGGGAATTTAGGCCGTGGTTGTCACAAGAGGTAATTATAATGAAAATGGCTTTTATATAACGTTACATTACACTCAAACTTTACAACTAATCTAATTAATTTATATATATTCTCAGCTCTTAAAGACGGGTGATGAGACATCAAGGCTTGCTTGTCTAGCCACTAGACCCTTGTTCGTGGAACAAGAGTACAAAAAGTATCGATTGAACGGTTACATATTCGATGCAAAAGTGTACGAGGAAATTAAAAATGTACAGAACTCGGGCATTTCATACAAGGCTCTTACTTTCTTTCGAGCGAGCGCAAAAGATAAAAACCTCATTGAAGCTGAAATGACTCACTATGGTGTAATTCAAAATATATTTGAATTGCATTATATAACCTTCAAAGAGGTTGTATTTTACTGTGACTAGGTAAGATTTGAGGATAAAATTATTGTAAAGTTGATCTAGTCAGCAATTTGATCATGGTTGACCTGTCCAAGTTCAAGAGCAACGACCACGTAAGCGATGAGCCGTTTGTTTGCGCATTTCAAAAGGTTAACCAAGTGTTTTACTCGGAGTATATCAACAACGATCCATGGTCAATTGTCCTACACGCGCCAAAGTGTCTAAATAGTAGTGTGGATGACTTGGCTGCTCCTACCGAATAGCAATCCATTTTTAATGATAACCCGAATTTGAAACAATTTTTTAATTTGTAATAAATATTCCAATTTATACTTTATCAATCCATTTTTAATGATTTTAATTGATTTTCACTTTATCATTTTCACCCTTGCGTAGTGTGCGTGTGTGTGGGAAATAGTGGTGGGGATGTTTCGGATTTTTAGTAATTGTACATATTATGAGCTAGATGCTGTATTTTTGGAATTCAGAATTGAGGTGTTAAACAATAACAATTCATTTGGATTTGTAGTAATTGTACATATTTTCATGTCTTCTTCTAATTCATTTTTATTTGTACTAATAACAACATTTTTTTGCAGCAAAGTCTCCTTCAGGTATTAAGGCGAGGATGATGATGCTGATTATGATGATGTCGTCTGGGCTCAGTGGTAGGGGAGTCGACGAGGGATCCTCGGCCCCTAGGCTCCCCAAATATGGCAAATTGGGGATGGCCATTGAGAACAAGACGAGGCTATTAGCTTGATACCTCCAGCTAGTAAAGACGATCATCGGCCCGGGGTACATTAGTTGGAGGGAGGTGTCAAATGAGCTCAAGTTAGCTATTTAGGTGAAACTATATGTAATGTATTTATATTTATTTTTATATTAATATTTCAATTTAAATTTAAATTTAAATTTCAATTTCGATTTCGATTTCGATTTTGATTTCATTTTATATTTATATTTATATTTATATTTATTCGCAACTAACATTGTATTTATTGGACAGGAACAATTCAACCTGGATCCAAAGCTACGCGATTCCGTCTTGGAGTAGTTGAGGGATCAACTCAAGATGTGGAAGAAAAATATGCGGACCTGGTACTTTGGAAGACCTGATAGTCCGTTATCCGAATGCGTGAATATGTCCCGCTGAAGGAGCCGATCTCATTGTCACAATGGCAAATGTTAATTGACAATGAGATCGGGGAGCAACAATTGGTTTATCGCCAATCGGGGAGGGAAAATCGGGCAAAAAAGATGGATGTGCACTACTCCGGCCGGACGTCTTACGTCGAGGTGAAGCATAGGATGATGGTAAGATTTAATTTTTCTATAACTACAAAAATATATTATTCTGCATTATTTTACTTTGTTGGGCCGATACTAATTTAACTTTATTTTACTTCAGGGGACGGGGAGTGGCCCTGGGGGTAGTCCACATAGGCTCGATACTTATGTGGATATTCGGACGAAGAGGCGGAAGAATCAGGATGTGTCCCCGAGCGTGGCGGCCACGATTATAAGTAATCCGACATTTTACTTTTTGTTAATTAAGTTATATTTTTTTATTTACTTATTTTACTAATCATGTGCTTTTTGTCGTTTCAGGCAAAGCTTAAGGAAGTACATGAGTCGCAGTCTGATACCGACAAGGCATATTTATCCATAGACGCACTGAGCTAAGTGCTTGGCACTGATCGTAAGGGGAGGACAAGGGGGTGAGCTCGCGGCTGGCCAAATCTAGGATCATCAGATTGGAGATGAGTGACACCGGGTTGGCTCAAACGGTGGAGTCGCATGACGCGAAGCTATCCCATTTGGAGGCGACCAAGATATGTTCTCATTCATAAAGCGTTTGTTGGGCAAAAACCGTAAGGGGAAAGGGAAGGAGAGGGTGGTGGACGAGGATGTGCAGGAGGACGAGGATGTGGACCTCGCTGCTTCATCGTCGACACATGCGGACTTTGATGATCCACTCCCCTATTTGGCGCCCTTCAATCGACTGATGTCGACACTTGATTGGACGAGAGTGTTTTTACTGATCATATTTGATGGCCAGTGGATAGAGCGGGGGTTGAGAGACCCGAATACCGTCCATGGTATGCCAGTTCATGGACGTTTGCTTCAAGACATCGAGTCTAAGATGCTCGTCATGCATGTGATACCCGAGAAGGAGAACTCCTCCTTATGGTTGCGTGAACAATGCGACACGATGTATATTGTTTGGTGTTTTAATTCCTATATCATGTGGCGTACTCACCTCCTTAGAGTTAACCTTACCCCAGACATGTAGTGACATTATTTGAATTGAATTATTTTAAGTTGTTACATTTGAATTATATTTGGATTCTATCGTGATGCATATTGTTTTGAATGTATATTTGCATTATCTCTAATTTATTTCGATATATGATGTTTGAACAAGTACAATGTTTCTATAACAGATACAAATATATTGCTGGGCAGTGGTAGTGGCCATACTGCCCAGCAGATTTTTTTTCAATTTTGCCCAGAATTATCACGGTCATTGACCGTGATAATTTTTTAAAGACTGTCACGGATTTGTCACGATTTATGATCGTGACAAAACTTGTCAAGGTCATAGACCGTGACATGACCGTGACAATTTTAATGAACTTGTCACAATCAATGACCGTGACAAGTCCGTGACAATAAAAGTTGTCACCCCCAAAATTGTCACACTCATTGACCTTAACATGTCTAACTTCTCAAGGTCAATGACCGTGAAAATTCGGCAGATTTGGTGTTGTGTTTATTATTAAACATCATTAACTTGGTGGATAAAACTCTCTCGACCGAGACGATAGTGTATGGATGAGACGACGCTCACCTATACACTCTCAAAACGATGAGAGGGGACTTATACTAAAACACCATAAATTGGTGGATGAAAAATTTAAAAATCACTTAGTTGTGGTTAGCTTATTAAACATCACTAACTTGGTGGAGAAACTCTCTCACCCGAGACGACGGTTCATGGACGAGACGACACGCATCTATACGCTCTAAAAAATGATGAGAGGGGACTTATGATAAAACACCATAATTTGGTGGATGAAATTTAAAAATCATATAGTTGTGGTTAACTTGTTAAACATCATTAACTTGGTGAAAAAAACTCTCTTAGACAAGACGAAAGTGTATGGACGAGCTGACACTCATGCATACACTCTCAAAACGACGAGAATGTTAGTTTGTTACCAATGATCCCTTAGACATATTAATGCTACCAATGATCTAATGAAAATATAAGAGAAAGTAGATACAACACATGAATTTTTCAATGAGCAATTCATTGATCAATATTCGAAGATTACAAAAGTACAAGTCCATGAAAGGTAGATTATCAATACAAAAAAGCAAAAATAAAAAGCTACACAAGATTAAAGCTGAAGGATGACATAGTCACTAGTAGGGCTGAATTATCGCCACATGTATGTGTTGTCCCATCAACCCTAACATTTGTGATCCTAACCCCATCGTCATTAAGACCCAGGTCCTCCATGTTCTCGTTGGTCTCAGTGACTTCCAGAGCGTTGGTCTTCACAGGGTCGGAGGTGTTCTCAACGTCAGCCAACGTAGTTTGGAGACGTGTATCACTGAAGTCAAGGCCACTAAAGTCATTTAGGGATAGGTTCCTAACCTCAGCGTGTTTGATGGCAACCCATCGACCGGCTGTATTGATGCCTTTCTCCAAATTGTCAAAGGCATAGTCTCCAAATTCCTCAAAATCCTTGAACTTTGCTACAACTTGGGCTTTGGCCTTATCCAAGGCATCCTCAACAGCAACATCAATCTCGACCTTCTTGTTATCGGCCAAGGTCTTCAGAGCTTTCTCATGGTTAGCCTTCAGAGTTGAGATTTTGTTCGTGGCCTCATACAAGGCCATATTTGTAGTTTGGAGCTCGTTCCTTGGGTTGTTCTCCATAGTAACCGCCTCCCTCCATTTTTTAATCAAGGGAATCTTATTGCTAATTCAATCTCCCATACGATCAAGAGAGACTATGCCCTGTATAAAAGTGGGGAGATAAGTCACTACGAGACATGAGCAAGGAAGAGACTACACTTCAGAAAAGTTTTTGAAAAATACCAGAACAACCCCATGAAGGACAAACTTAATCAACATCGAGATATCCATTAACTGAAGGAAACATTTATCGACATTAGATACAATAGAGCTGATACCATCTATGGCCTGTATTCCATGGCCGATGATGCTCTCGTCAGTAATTTTTAGCTGTGACAACCGAGTTGCCAGTGCGTCTTCGAATAAAATAGGGATGTCTTGTGTAGGACGATTTTGCTTTGGGGTTTGAGTGGTAATTTTGTTATCAACTCGTCTCTTCCTTTTCTTCCCAACGTCATCCTCTCAGTTGGTACCGCTAGCACTAGAATTTTTTTCTGAGCTGAAGTGGGCTCAGTCCTTTGGCCACATTTGTTGGCAAGCTTGCTCAAATTGGGGGCCACCAAATTCCCAAGCTCGTCTAAAATGCCTTCGGGACAACCTGTAAAAGATAAACCTCAAAAATTAGTTATTGGAAAATATGAAGTACGATACTACAATTAGAAAAGTTAACTACTTACGTAGCTCAACAAGGGTGGAATACCCCAGACCTATTTGATCTAAATAATAAGGAGTCATCAGATCTTCAAACTTCACAAGATGACCTTTATCACCTTGTGTACGAAGATTTTCTACCTTTTTAAAGACCTCAGGGTTCAACCCCTGATCAAGTTTGGCCGATGCAGAGACTTTTCCCCACTTCAGAGGGGTCCTGGGCTCAGAGGTACCATTAGCTTGGTTTGGGATAAAATCCCAAACCCTTGAGATAAAGAAGTAACACAATTTACAGTTGTGGTTTGAAGTTTGGGTAACTTGCGCAATCTTCTTCTCAGACTTCCTATATATGAGGTGGTAGTAACCAGGCCCAGTCTTGGGGTAGAAGGGGTGTAACAAGTAATAAATATGTTAACTGCAAGGTCGGTTTGATGGACTATCTTCTATCAGAAAATAGAGCCAAGGGTAACTCTCTAGGCTTTTGGAGAAAGCTGAGAAGGTGCAAGTTTTAGATGAGCCAGAATGGCTAGAATTGTAGGGTTAATGGGCAAGTGGAAGCTGAGTTTAAACATCTACTCGTTAACACAGACTTCATCCTGTCGTCTATGAAAGGATCTCTCTTCCTGAAGAGGATTTCTCATCGAAATGGAAGAATATCTGTCATATAGATGCCTCGAGGTCAAGAGATTAATTTTTGACACAGTACTCTCGTATTCCTCAGCAAGAGACGTATAAACATCACTCTCCTCACTACTATTTTCTGTAGCCTTAGCCTAAGGATTATTTGGGTCACCACTAGGTAACCTCTATGCAAACTCGACCTCAGTTACAATAAAGAGAAGAATAATGTCTACATGAGGAGGAATTTCCAGATTAGGCTCGAGTATCTGAACAAAGTCAGATCGATTTTAAGTCTTAGCTCTGTGAGAGGACGAGACATGGGAATAAACCTCATCCATATAAGAGCCTCAGTTTGGGATGTAGAATAGGCCATGGCCTCCTCATATTAATCTACACTATTAGTTGAGATGTGGACATAGGGTCGTGCAGAGAAGAGGACGACACAAACATGGGATCACTTGGCTCAGTGATTAGGGGGTCACAAGGTTCATATCTCTGGTGGTATATGACAACTAAAGGGGGTGGATATATTGGACGAAGGGGAAATGTTTCTTCTTTATGACTCTCAGCTCCTTTATCCATTACTCTCCTAATACGTTCGAAGCACTTCTCTCTGAGGCTGGGAAATTCCTCGGCCAACTTATATTGGTGTCTTAAGATCAAAGTATGAGGTTCAACTTGGTGAAAAATTGGAAAAAAGAGCAAATAGTTTACAATTTTTAGTACAATTGACCAAAAATCAAATAGGAAGTCAAAAAAATTTCAGGCAAGAACTTCAAGAACACAGCCTTGAAGCTTGTCGGAGAAGACGAACGGAGGTCACTGGAAAGGGTTTGGAATGACGGAAAAAAACCTAGAAACTTCCTGAAATGATGCCTACCACCTAAAAAATGTCCCAAGAAGGTCTAAAATGGGTCCTAGAATGCTCTCAACCTCGCCGATAAACTAAAAAGCTCATCGAAAAAATAAAACACAACTATCCAACAAATTATAATGGAAAAAAGTATGGGAAAAGAAGGTAAATATGATACCTGAAAGAGTTGAACGCCGGAGAAAGATAATGAAAAGGTCAAGATTGTAGAAAATGCAAGAGGTTAAAGAGAGAGCAAAAGGTTAGAGCGTTTAAGTGTAAAGAGGATATATAAAAGTTTTTGGGCTTAAATAGTAAGCAAATTATTAGGCACATTTCCCCAAGCATATAATCATTTGAGGTGCAAAGTCCAAAGTGCTCAACAATCAAGTCAGACTTCAGATAGGTGTTACCCCACCAGAACTGTGACGTGTGTCACTCTCTTACACATCAAGATGTAATCATTCGATCCTATCAGAAACATCTCATCAAAGGATAATGTAGACTCATATCCCCCAACCACCTTTTCACATAGATGACTGAGGGCTAGGGGTGATTGATATAAACAAATATGACCTCGTCCTAGGAAGAGACCTATTAACTACTAACTGTCGAGCTTACAAAAGGAAATCATGGGTAATTTCCAAGACTCATCCAGAACCAGGGTTGCCCTCGTGTAAATATCCTCGTCCATCTAGTAGGCCGAAACTTCTAGAAAGTACTACAACAACAGGAACATCTCTCACACTGACTCCCAGCTGAGACTAGGCGATGGGATGCTTAGTCCACGTCGGCATGAGCTCTTCAATCGAGACCACACTGCTAATTTCTCACGTAAGGTCAAGCACGACATCAGTAGTCTCGTACTCAGCCATACTGAGACCTCTAGAGACGACACCATATCGGACTAGCAGTAGATAGTACCCAGGTGATGTGTCCCGCGTGAGCTATTCAGTTATAACTAAGATTATTCCCCCCCATGTGAAGGAATATTTCATCATCATTGTTTACATGTGCATGGACAACTGGCGTCATCTTAGTGGGTCCCTTCATCAACACATGTCTTCACTATGATTCGGAGTATATTACACCCCCTAAGCCCTATAAATACATCTCATCTTCTTCATTGAGGTGGATGGGTTAATGAAAACCCTAGCTAAGCTCTGCTCATTTGTATCAAGAAGGGAGAAAAATCTTGAGTGTTGTAACCCTGGCACTTAGAGACATATTTGTTAGTGGATTTCACTCACACACACACATTGGACGTAGGCTCCGATCGAACCAGTTAAATTCTGGTGTTTATCTTTTTTGCCTCATTTCTTTCTCTAATGTTGTGTTGTTTATTTGCTGCCATTATTGTATAACTGATTGATCTTCTTATCTCTGTGACCCGGTGGTACCATTTTTGGTATCATCAGTCATATTTGAGGATAATTTACAGCATCCAATTTTACGATTGGCGGAGCCTGACTTTGGTATCCCTTTATTATTCTTTGGATGATTTCAGTAGGTGCTTTCGGTATACTTTTACGATATCCATGTATCTTTTGGAGGTGATTTTGGATTTATTTTCCTTTTTATGCATTTCCTTGCATTCTTCTCTTAATCCATTTTTTGTTAGTTCCTATCTTTTGCATACATAGTTCTAAGAGGTGATTGAGCACAATGTAGGGTTAATAGCCCTAAAGGATGAGGACTTGGGGGATTTCTGTCAGATCTTCTGGTGGCTGAAGTCCATCTGACGGTTAAATAAGTCCTTATCTTTGGTGTATGTACCACGGGATCTAAACGCCCTGGCGAGCAATCAGGTTATCTTATATATGTTTTGAGTTCTTTTCGCCATCTTCATTTCTTGAGTAGATATTGATTCTCTATTGGTGATTGCAGGTGACCTTCTACCCATGGGGGAGACACCATAGGATACTGGGGTGACGGGCCTACATGTGTAGATGCGACAATTGATTGTGCTTGAGTTTAGGTACGTCTGGTACTAATAGGAGAGGGTGGTGAGGCAGATTATGGGGGAGGAGGTGGTGGTACCACCATCGGCACCCCCTATATACATGAGGGGTAAGAAAGATATGTGTAATGAGGCCACGGGAACAACGATGATCGACGACCCCTATAGGCACTACATAGATACAGTGGCGAGCTATGATTGTCTGGTTTTTATGATGAGTTGGTTGATGCCTTCCTGTATCTATGGCATTGAGAACATGCCTCCACCCACCAAGGATATAGGAAGGGGTACTAGTGCACCAGTGGGATCGACCCATAGTACAAATGGTGGCATGTCGGTGGCGGAAGTAGAGGTGGCTCCAATCATTCAGGTTATTCCCCCTTCCTACAATTTTTGACTAAGTAACAGGGATCACTCAGCATGCCTCACCGTCCCAATGCGTCAGTGTCTGGGTTTACGGGGCTTACAGATGAGGCCCTCTAACCCGAGGTATATTTTTTATTTTTTATCTTTTCTATTTCCATTGATTTTTCTTTATTTATTTACGATTGATTTGCCTTTTATTGTTCCTTTTGCTTGCAGTATGTTGGAGTGCCAACCAACTAATTGCAGGTATTAAGGAATGGATGGCTTCCATGTATGATTATATCAAGAGGTCGGCTCCTTGTTTCTTTGTGCCTCCTTCCACCTCCGATGAGTGTTCTAGTTCTTGGAGTGTTGGATCCATCATTTGTGGCCGAGGAAAGCGTGTCCATTACAGAGGCTGAGGGTTTAAGGGGAAGGTTGATGGTTCAGGCAAAGTTTCGTTTATAATTTTTTGTGACGAGTTTCTTTGCGGCGTAATCGATCCATAGACCGGAACTTGCTAGCAGCGAAGGTACACTTCTGGTACCCTGAGGACTATGTCTTCTGTTTTGGACTAGACGAGGTCTGTCCTACCTATGTACAATTCTCAGCCATGTTGGGAGTCATTCCCAGTGTGGCAGTAGTTTTTCCCTGATTTTTATGGTTCTCCCCGTGCATTTCTGGCAAACTTGCACTATATTTGTCCTTTGACAGCTCGTTCGTCGGTTACTGGAATGATTATTTCTCCCTAGGAAGTTATGTATTCAGTTCACTTGAGGGGATTTAAGGAACTATCACCTTGGGCCTTATTGCGAGGCTTTTATTGGTGATAGAGGGCTTAGCAGTGGATGCCCAAGTTGTTGCGATAATGGCATGGATGTCTTACTGCCATAATCTTGTGGAGATGGTGCTGGCTGACACCCTGAACGACTTGGATGCTTGGAAAGAGGGGTGCTCTGACTTTCTGAGAGGGAGCCCGATTACGTTGTTCATATGTCTTGCATAGAGGTTTCATCTGGCGACCCCTCCTGAGGATCCTTTGGTGGGTGTTACTAATTTCTTTGTCCGGACTTTCTTTAGTTTTAGCCCATCGGTAGAGAATTGGGTCAACTAGTTTATGGAATATGGAGCCTGATGTCTTCGTTGGTCATTGCCATTGCGGGGAGATTTGCAAAATGTTTTGTAGCTTAAAGATTTCCAGAATATACGGTTGGCTGGCCTTTGCTAGACTTCTTTCTATTTCCCTTGGTAGCTTAGGTGCCAAGTCAAGTGGGAATAAATTATGCCCCTCACATAATGAACTTCTTCCCGATGAAGGATTTGACTGAATCACTGAGGATGATGATGGGCTCCTTGTAGCTGCACCATCAGTCATCTATCCATACATTAAAATCTATTAGGGGGATTAGCAAGTGTGTAGAGACTACTTGAAGTGGTTATGAAAACGGGTAGTAGAGAAAATTATGGAGGCAGAGACCGGTCAAAGGTGATTTGTTACCTTCGACACTATGTAGGAAGGTGTTATGGTATTATCCAAGATTTTTAGGGAGTACCTCTCCATGGAGAGGATACGGAGTGTTAACCAGTAGTGGGAGACTTGAGAGCCGAGAATTATGATGAAGTGAGGCCATCGGGCAGTTGATGGTAATGTCTTGTGAAGCTTGGGGGTGATTTTTTTGTGAAACTAGGGGTTTGGAATGATTTTTTTTTAAGATTGGTAAGGATAAAATTTGTTTAAAGATGGCTTAGTCAGCAGAAGGTGTGGTTTGTTTAACTCCTTTCACTGATATTTCATATAACAACGATGTATTCCTTATTTAGAAATAAAAGTTAATTTTGATCATATTTTGTTGTGCCTCTTGATGAGTTTTTCATTTGAATTATCTGTACCAGTCACAAATCCATACATAAGCCTTTTGTTCATGTAAATGATAAAATGGACCACCATTCTTGGAGGTTAGAAAAGAATATCATTTAGTGAAAAAAGGGACCGTGCCCATTCATGGCATATGGGCTGCCTACGTACTTTTGGGGTTTTTAAAAAATTTCATATGTTTCATGTTGAAAATGAATGTTTTTGAAAGGATTAGATCCCACGTAGTTCTCTGTGGAGGAAATTGAAAAAAATGAATATAAGGGTAATGAGAAGAGTCATAGCGCACTGATATTTCGAACTAAAGGTAAAATTTCTTGAGACGGTCCAGTTTGATTGAACGCGTCATCTCTTCTCTGTCGAGGTCTGTAAGTAGAGCGACACCTCCTCAGATAATTTTCTTCATAATGTATGGGCCACTCCAATTTGGTTTGAATTTTCCTCCAGGTTCCCTGATGTGTTCTATAATTTCTTTGAGGGCAAGGTCTCATTCCTGGACACCGTGGTTTTTTAATTTTTGGGTTGAATGATCTCAAGATCTGCTGATTATACCCTAGCATTTGATATAGATACTTTAGCCTTTTTCATGTAAGAGTGATAATTCGTCTAAGTGGCTCTGATGACATTATTCTTTGCTAATTTTTCTCTCGAGCATGATGCGAAGGGAAGGTATTTCTAGCTCAATGGGTTGGATCTCTTCCATGCCGTACACTAGAGAATAAGGGGTAGCCCTGGTAGGCAATCTGATTGAAGTGCAGTAACCTTAGAAGGCATAAGGGATCCGATTAGCCTAATCTACGCAATTTTCAGTCATCTTGATGAATATGGTTTTTAGATTTTTATTTGCAACTTTGAAAGCATCGTTGGTTTGGGGTTGGTAGGGAGAAAAATTTTATCTTGGAATCCCATAATTATCAACTTGTTATCTGAGCTCATCTTTGAAGTGGAGCCCATTATCTGATACTAACTCGTGGGGAACTTTGCATCGGCAGATGATGTTCTTTCTGATAAATATGGCCACTTTCTTGTCATTCAACATTGCGTATGAATCAGATTGGACCCATTTGGTGAAGTAATCAATGGGGACTAAGATGAATTTGTGACCGTTTGAATCTTTAGGAGTAACCTTCGCTATGATATCAATTCCCCAGGAGGAGAAAGTCCAGGGAAAGGTCAAGTTGTGTAGTTCTTGAGGATGCAAGTGTTGTAGATTTGTAATCTATTGGCATTTGAGGCATCTTCAAACTTTGGCAAAGCAATCTTGAACCATGGCGTGTAATAGTACCCTTGATGGATCATCTTTTGGGAAAGAATGTGACCGTTCATGTGGGTCCCACATTCCTTACTATGGAACTTCTTCATCATTTCTTCAACATCAACCCCTACTATGAAGTGCAAATGGGTTCCATCAAAGTTTCTCTTGAACAATGCTTTGTCACAGATTATGTATTGGGCAACCAGTTTATAAAGATTGCACAGTCTTTCTTATTGGCATCTTGGGGATACCGAACATGTTTAAGGAGGTGACAAATGTCATAGTACCTTAACCCATCCATATCAAAATCTTCCTCAATAACGAGTTCAATATGGTAGGAGTGGATGGGCATAACTTGATTCTGAACCAGGAAGAGGGTCATTATTATTCCCTCGGGCATGTAGACCATGGAGTTTAGGGTAGAAAGGGCGCAAACTAGGTTCTTCCTTACATGAGGCAATTAGTGGAAGGTGACATCTTTGAATGGGGAGGCCAACTCTTCTAGGTGGGCATGGAAGGGTAAGAGCGTCTTATCTTTAACTTTCCATTTTTGAAGGATTTGTCTAATAATGAGGTTAGAGTATCCGTAGACATATAGGTGTTAGATTCTTTTCTTGAGGTCGATCTTGAGTCCTATAGTTCATGCCTCATATTCAGTTATGTTCTTTGTGCAAGGGAAGTCTAGTTTGATGGCAATAGGGGTGTGAGAGTCATCAGGGGCAATCAAGAGTATCCCAACATCGTATCATTTTTTGTTGGTACCTCCATCAAAGAACATTTGTCATCTAAGGTTCTCTTAAGAGGTGAAGATAATATCTTCATCCGAGAACTCAGAGACCCAAGCATTGGTCCACTTCATGGGTTAATCAGTAAGGTACTCAGAGATGGCTCTCGTTTTCATAGCTTTTTGCGTGACTTACATAATATCGAACTCGGCTAGTAACATAAATTGATGGGCCATTCAGTTGGATAGAGCGAGATTTTGTAGTAGTTACTTGATGGTATCCATACGAGATACTAGTCAAATGGGTAAGGCATGCATGTAGTGCCATAACTTTTGCTTCACCCAGACCAGGACGACATATGATTTCTCTAAAGTAATGTAGTTGACCTTATACCTGGTTAGTTTTTGGCTAGCATAATAAATAGATATTTACTTAAAGTATTTTTTATTGTATTGGGCTAGCAAATAACCTACTACAATATCTGTCATAATCAAGTACAAGAGTAATCGGAGACCTGGCTACGGATGTATAAGCATCAGAGGTTGGATAAGGTATTTTTTCATTCAGTCAAAAGATTTTTGTCAGACCTCATTCTAGACTTTAGTTCAATCCTTTTAAAGAATCTTGAAATGGGTTCACACATAGAAGTTAGGTTACTGATGAACCGACTAATATACTATTGTTCACCCAAGAAACCTCAGACCTCCTTCTCTATCCGTGGTGGTGGCATCTTAGGTATGTCTTTTAGCTCGACAGGTGATTCTTTGATTCCCTTCTCACTGACCATGAATCCCCTAAAAAAAATCATTTCGTGACGCTAAAAACATATTTCTTTGGGTTTGGCCACATCTGGTATTATCATAATCGCTCGAATAACTTTCGGAGGGAGGGAATATGACCCTCCCGAGGTTATGAATAAGGTTATGCAGAATGGTTGTGGTAGCCCTCTGGTAGGTACCCCTACATTCTTCAGTTCGAATGGCATGAAAGTATAACAAAAGGTTCCCCATGGGGTGATGAAGACAATTTTCTTCTGATGGTTAGGGTGCATCTTGATCCTGTTATATCTGATAAATCCATCGATTAATGACTTGAAGGCATGGCTAGTCGTGTTATCAACGATAATGTTGATGTTGGATAGTAGGTAATCGTCCTTCAGGGATATTTTATTCCATTATCAGTAGTCGACTCATATACAAACTTTTCCTCCTACTTTTGGCACAAGGATGATGTTGGTGAGCCATGTTATGTATTAGTCTACGCAAATGAAACCCACGTTCAATTGCTTAATCACTTTCTCTTTGAATTTATATGACCATTTAGTGTTGAGTTTCCTTAGCTTCTGTTTAACCAAGTTGCATTCTGGAAATATTGGGATCTCGTACTTAGCTATTTGTGGGTCAATGTCGGGTATCTCATCATAGAATCATGTGAAGACATCCATGAATGCTTTCAGTAGTTCTTCTAATTACAAATGATCATGCTCGTTAAGGGTGGCCCCTATCCTAATCTCGCGCTAATGGTTAGTAAGATCGAGATTAATAACAACAGTCTCATCATCATTAATTTAAAAGCGGTTATGTTGTTCGTTATTCTACTTTTTAAGATCGGTTAAAAATTGTTCATTTGAAAAATCATCATCATTAAGAGTTTGATTATAATGAAGAAAATTAATGGAAGGCACAACAAGGTACTCGAAATCTTCATTTACTTCATTTTCAGGAAAAACAGCATTGAGAACCTCGTCAAAAGAGGTCTCAGTTGCATTGATATTAGAAAAATGATGAACAACATCGAGTGAAGAGATTAGTATAGGGTGAAAAATAGGTTCATGTTGAATCTTAGCAAGTTGGATAGGTACGACATTCCAGTTGAGGAGGGGCATGTCAGTAGATTTAATCTGAGTAGAGGGGTCTGAGGGTGAGGTATTTGAGCGAATCATGCAGATACTCAACCCTAGTGTCTGCAGGTTGAATGAGTCTTTAAAATCACTTTGCTAAGAATCCTCGATAACTTTCATGGCTTTCTTAGTGAGAGGTTGTACTTCATGCTAGTAGTCTTCGTCCCAAGAGTTATTGTCTTGAAAGAAAATTTCTAGCCCCGATTTCATTATCTTGTCGATATGGTCATACCATGGTTCAGGGAATCCATAGAAAGGTAAGTATTCACCCTCCTTGATAAACCTTCCATCCAAAGAATATCTAGAAATAGTCCTTTCTTATTCAAAGATTTTTTCGATCGTGGCCGCTAGAGCGCTTTAAGTTCTTCCGGTGACGGCTGGTAATCCAGGCCATATAGGGGAAAGGCCGCCTTCAGGACTATGGTCTCAAGGATCCCTTATTGGCATCTCCCTAGATTTATTTCTATTATGAAGTGCATGTTCTTAAATATCTTAATCACATTGATGTTGCCATGAGAGTTGTGTTTCGGGAAGACTCGATCTTTGAAATTTTCTCCTGCTGGAAGGGGAAGTGGATCAACTCTGAAGCTAGAGACGAGAATGCCATACATGTCATGATGGATCTATAATATTGGACTTCTAGTGTTGGTAGTGTCTGAACTGTTGTCATCCCCCAAAATGGTGATAACCTTGCAATTGGTAAAGAAATTTAGTTTCTGACTGAAGAGAAGAAGGTACCCCTCGGATGCTGTGGAGCTATAGATGGATAAAGAGATGGTTAAAACATGCAGGTATGTCAAGGAGCTAGAACTCGATGACATGATTGATATGGTCAACCCCTATTATGAGTGTTATGGATCCCATTACCTCTTGATGCGTATTATCGTAAGCACGCACAACGACGAAAGTGGGAGTGAAGTCACTGGCTTTCAATCCTTGGTAATTAAATGTTCTGAGATGATAAACATTGAGTACATATCCATTATCAATAAGTGAGAGTGGTACTATCTTTACCAATACTTCAAAAGAGATTTTGAGAGCATAATTATGGTCAAGGCTGATCGTTGGTATCTCTGCTTTAGAAAAGGAGAGGAGTCTGGAAGAGGTTAAGGACCCAACCATGTTTAGGGATTCTTAGGGAGTGGTAGAAGGAGGAACTGTCGTCCTGGTGAGGAGTTTCATAAGATCATTATGGTGCAAATGGGAGGATATGAAAAGACCCCATCGGGTGATATTGGCTTTGGTTTTCTTGAGATGGTCAAGGACTTTTATTTGTTCGATGGTCATTTCTGGCATGGGAAGTTCTTCGGTAACTCCTATTCCCTTATCCGTCTCGATCACATGAGGCCAATGGAAGGTGAGAGTCATATCACTTAGGATAATTGCGACCCGCA
This sequence comes from Sambucus nigra, assembly GCA_949130495.1. Lineage (NCBI taxonomy): Eukaryota > Viridiplantae > Streptophyta > Magnoliopsida > Dipsacales > Adoxaceae > Sambucus > Sambucus nigra. The sequence goes on along the minus strand of OX422214.1, from coordinate 189,348,794 downwards.
GGATCAGTGCCCATCACAAAGTGACCACCTTGTACAGGACAAAATTTTGGTCAATATTACCATGCTATTGGTGATGTAGTATGCAAAAATGCATGAGTACTACTTAACATAATATGGAGAGAGTATTTTTTATCATTTTTATTAACATGATGGGCAAAGTTTTACTACATTAACGGGGAGCATGTACAAGTAAATCTAGCATGGAAACTATGTTACACATAGATACATGTGAGTGAGTAGGTCATATGGGAATTTATATACAAGTGAGTGTGTGTGGTAGTGAACCTATACATGGATCAAATATAAGTAATGTGTGCTGTGTGTAAGTGAGCATGGAGATATATATAAGTGTGGGAAGTGTTGGTGTGTGCTAGTGAAGTATACACATGAATATTCTAAGTTGTGTACGAAGCATGTGAGTGTAAATTGAAGTGTGTGAAGTGTACATGGAGAGTATATACAAGTGTGTGAAGTGTATAAGTGAGTGGAAAGTGATATATATACATGAGAGATATATATACAAAAAGGTAAATAGAGGAGAAAAAGGAACATACAGGTAGGTGCATATGCACACATTTAGAAAAGAATAACGCCCGTGCAAAAATAGAGTCTAGTCCTCTTATAAGGTTCTGAGAAGAGTCTCCAATGTGGCCATCCCGAGGGCCACTCCAGGGGTTCCGAGGTAAATGGATATCCCGATGTGGATCCCTCCTTCTTTCCCCTTTTTTCGACCTGCACACGGGATTGCATCCTTTATCGAGGCGCTAGGCCATCATCAAAGTGGAGTATTTTTAGAGATAGAGTCGCCAGCCTATTTTGCAAAAACAGGCAAAAGAAATATTATCTCCTTGAGAGAACGACATCGAGTATAATAATGATGCTGACAAAACCAAGTAGTTCAAGTGTTCAGGGACTAAGTTACGGAATGGGGAGGTGTTTGGCACCCATCCCACTCTTTTGGTCTCTCATGGTCATGTATTAATATTCTCCTATAAAACACCGTGATGTGTATGCTTATGTGCATAATATAAATGGAGGATGGAATCACTCGACTCACGTCATAGATAAAGGCATAGCGAGGTAATCTTGGGGAGTGTTACCAAAATAATAATAGAAAATATAATGTAAATGTTTGTTGATTCCCAAATCATTATAGAAGAACGATTTCTTATATCATACAAGACACAAGCAAGCAAGCATATAAAATATATGTGTTAAGAATATATGATATGAAAAAAGTATCAAATTTTTGTGGGAGGATTCACGTCGATGGATTTACCCAAGATGCCTACGTAGCATGGGGCATCAAAGTCTTCATAGTTTGAAGACAATATGATGTGGTGTTTAACCCATAAATTCAATCGAGGACTTTATTATATAACTGTGTGTAGAAAAAAGTATTTTAATGTGAGAAAGTGTCATGAGAAATTCCCGTTTGGAATTTACAAGTGAACCCACTTTTTCTTATTTTTGGGTTTTTCTATGAAAATAAAGTATGTGCGAATACTAATAATAAAAAGTTTGAAGTTCAGATGTATGATGTAATGAAGTAAAGTGAAAATGAAGTATCTAATGAAAAAAATAAGAATTTAAAGACAAAGAATAAGACTTAGACCTCCTTATGAAGACTTTAAGTAGACCTTGATTGTGAATCCTCTGATCTCTAAATTAGTTGATGGTTGTTTGAGGAGGCGAGTGAGAATTTACTCAAAAGAGTATGATAAGTATGAAAAGAAGTGGGAAATGGGCTTTTAAGTAAAGAACTGCTCTGAATTCGAGGGAATTCTCCTTAAGTTGCTGAAAGGGATATTCAGGGGTGATTTTCAAATTGAGTTCATGGGTTCTATTTATAGGTCCAAGGGGGTACCGATCGACACCAGACACATTGTCGATATGCAGGGTCCTAGAGGTGCCATTCAACAGTTTGTGTCAGGTTTTTTCAAAAAATGGCCATAAAACGCAAATAGTATGTCAGAATCATGTATGGGACGGACCATTAGAAATGTTATTTAGATCCCTTTAAGAATCCATTGATCCACTCTCGGGTTTAAAAGTTGACTGAAGTCAAATGGGGCTCGAAAGTTCCCAGTGGTCACTAGATAGAAAATTATAGGAGGAAAAAAGATTGTTCGTCTAATCGTGAGACTGATCGCGCACATAATGGACCATTTGAACTAGGGGTGTTCAGAAAACCAATTGGACCGGTGGACCGAACCGGACCAAACCGAACCGACCTATTTTTATCGGTTTTTTTTTAATCGGTCCGGTCCAGTCTTTTTTTTTACAAACCGGTCTATCCGGTCCGATCCTCGGTCTGCCTTATTAAATAGCCAGTCTGGACCGACCCGGACCGGTTACATACATATATATATATATATATATATATATTTATATAAAAAAATACTCAAAGAAGGGGGTACGCTCGTCAATTTAAAAAGAAGAAGAAACAGGTTAACAAATAAAAACCCTAATCCAATCTGAGAAAAGAAGCAACACACGCACAACACCAACACTAAACTTCTCCTTATCTTCTCTCACACTAAACTCATTCTTGCGCCGCTCCTCTATCTCTCACCATAACTTCTAAGTCTCTTCTCTCACCCTGCCTCACTACCACTGCCAGCCACATATCCTACTCTTCTTTTCTTCTCAGTACCGCTACCCATCCTCCTTTTATTTTTCTCACGCTGCTACACACATTTGCGCGGTTCAGTTTTTTTTCCTCCAAAAACTATGTAAGTTTTTTGAGTTTTAGTTTTGTATGTTCAATATTTTGTATTGTATGAAATTTGTTGAATATTTGGTATGAAAACATGGTCATATCTGTTTATATTGGCTATATCTGTATAAGAAGCTATATATGTATGAAAACATGGCATGTCAGTTTCTTTCTTCCCCTATTCTGTATGAAATTTGTTTTTTTCTATATTCTGTATGTTGAATATTCTGTACATTTTCTGTATGCATAATTTTAAAATTGCTTGAATATGATGTACATATTCTGTATGGCCATATCAGTTTATATTGCCCGTATTCTGTATGGGCAAACTTTGGACCCCTATTATGCCAAAACTTCGAAAAGTTTGGACATATTTTAAAGGAAAAGTTCATTTTCTAAAATAATTAATTTAATATGATTAGGACCGACAAGTTAGACCGGACCGACCCTATAAAAAACCGGACCGATTAGGGTTGGGTGACCGATACAATCGGTCCGATCTTGGTCCGTTATTTTTTAGGACCGGTTTAATCGGTCCGGTCCTTAAAAATCATAAAAACCGGACTGGATCGGGCCACGAACACCCCTAATTTGAACTTGTATTTAGTGCCCTTCGAGATTTTATTGAGCATCATTCAGTTCGGATAGTTGACCATGGTCAAACGGGGCTCGAAAGTGCTCGATGACCCTTTAGAGTAAAATGGTTCTTTCGTTCGTACTACAAGGATGATTCATGCATGGTGACGACTGTTAGAAAAAGAAATTTAGATCCATTCGAAGATTCATTCAACTTCTTTTGAGATGAAGAGTTGGCCGAGGTCAAATGGGCCCCGAAAGCGCATGGTGGCCACCAGATCAGTTTTTAGGGTAAAACGAATCGTTCGTTCATATCGCAAGGTGTAAGCACAAATTTCTTATAGATTTAATTTTTTATGTTTGGCTTAATTCTGGACAAAATAAATTGAGTCTATGATAGTAATTAATTTAAGAATATTCAAAGTTTACAAAGACTCAAGATTGAAGACGTTGCAATTCAAAGCCATGAAGAAGAAATCAAGTCAAGTTGCAATTTCATATTTTGTTTGTTTTACGATCCCACAGGTATGAATAACAATAGGGATATGTGATTTAGAATGTTGTTTAAATATTGAATGAATTAAATGTTTTTAATGTTTGGGAATTAAAAATTAAAGTTTTGAAAACATATTTAGTTATATATGAGCTAAATTCTTTTTAATTCAAGGATAATCATGAAATAAAAGAAAAGGGTTTACTGTCATTCAAACGACATGTAAACTTGTTCGAACGATGAAGCTAGTCGTTTAAACGACAACGTTTGTTTCTTGTACGAGATTGCCTCAATTTGTATGTTTTATTTATCTTGGACTCTGGTTTTCTCAGATATAAAAATACTCTGCATAGACGTTTTCAATAGAGATGGACAGTTCTAAAAAATCCCATTCTGTTTAGTTTCATCCTTTGTTTATTCAAGATACTATTCTCATAATTACAAAGGTTTCTGATCTTGAACACATTCAGAAGAAGATTTTTTTTAAATCTTTGTAGAGAGGAAAAACCTACACCGGACTGAGGTATAATTAGGGAGTGTTTCGGTATTCCTTACTGAAGATAGGACTGCGGTTCTTGTGGATCTTATGTGGTTTTTCCATTACTGACGACATCGACCGACACCTGAGGGTATTCGTATGTCACCTTATTTTCACTGTGATCCGATTGTAAACCGTTATTTACAAATTATAGTGGAAATAAAAAGGTTTTTGCCCTTCGGGGAATTTTTCCTGAATTTGTTTCTTTTATCGCATGGTTTATTTATTCAATGGGTTAAATGGACTAGATGCATGTTTAGGGTTTAAGAAGATAAAATTGGAAATAATTAATTTAGTTGGTTTTACATAAAGTACTAATGAAAGGGTCTTTTCAAATTGGTATCAGAGCTTGTTGCCCTATTTTATTGTGTTTGTGATCCTTGTCTTTATGTATGGATTTCGATATTTTTGATGATTTTAGAACTCACGTGCTCGAAACTTCTAATTTGAAATCTCACATGAAGTCTGCTCTTAAAAAAAATTTTAAAAAGGAAAATTGTGAGAAGTGACTTTGCTGCGAAGGGTTTAGCCATAAGTTAGATGAGTGTCGCACTAAACTTAGGAATAATTTTAATAAACCGCTAAATTATGTTTCTACCCTTAGTGAGAGTGACCCTGTATGTTTCTACCCTTAGTGAGAGTGACCCTAAAGAAGAAAATTTTTATGCTACTAAGCGAGTACTTCCCACTCTTGTGGCTAATCATGTAGGTGATGATGACATACTTTTCCATGATTCTTTCGCAGTCACAGGTTGTGTTACCCTAGAAAGTGAGGGTGAGGTGATTGATGATGATAGTGAGGATAACGGAGACTTGCAAACTGCCTTTAATGAGTTGTATGAAGAAAATTTAAAATAAAATAAGGAAAAATTGAAGTTAGAAGAGAAATTGAAAGAACGTTCCATTGAAAATAATAACTCTAATACTTTAATTAAGGAATTTAGGGCGCGTGAGAAGAAAATTCATGATATGCTAGAATATGTCGAGGGTGAGAGAGACGGTATTTGAGGGTTAATGGAGGCTATGAAAAAGGAATTACTTGAGTTTGAGGATTCTAGCCATTTACTTGAGTCAAGGATAGGTGAACTTGAGAGATTCGAGTCAGGTTAAATTTGATTTGGAATCTTGGTCCAAGAAGTTAGAAAAAAATTTAGGAACTGTCCAAATCAAGGATAATAAGAGTGGTATTGGCTTCGATAAACACATTCCACCCTTTCCCAAAGCTAATACCAAGCTAGCTAGAGAGCTACTCACGATTGTTAGGAAAGAGGCACCGAGGAATGGTAGATTAATCGTCCCGTAGAAAACACTCCCTACCGTTTCTACACTTGCACTCATTGCGGTAGGAGAGGTCATCTTAGGCATTTTTCTATGATCTTAAGCACATTCAAAGAATCTCAAAGAAATCGAGCATTCCTGTCTCAAAATCCCCCACTCGTCGTTTCACACCCACATGGGTTAGAAAATCATATTTAGAGGCGTTAGGGATTAGACTTGGTGATATGCATGTCATTTTAGGTGAATCTCCACGTGTCACCTACTTCAGTTGATCTTGTTTGACGCTTTTCATACTCTAGTGTGTTTCTCGATGTATTTTCTTTCTAGAGTTATGATGTTTTCTCCGGATGTTTTTTTAGTATATTTAAAAAAAACACAAAAATATTTTTGGTTTTTGAATATTTTTGAAATATACAAAAATATTTTATTTTTGAGTCAAATCTTTGAAAAACAATTTTTTTTAGTCGTGAATCTTCATGTTTAATATGTCTTATTGGTGTGCTTGGACCACCATCACTTCATTATCCATGTAGCTAGGGCATTTGGTCATATTTATTGATGCGTTGAATGATCTTAACCATTGTCATAATGGAGTTGTCTCGAAATTAATGTGCATTTGGATTAATCTTTGTATATATGCCATTCTTGCACACATGCATGATCATTTATGAATGTTTGATATCACATGCATATTTGAGTTTGGTGAGATGTTCTTATCTCAGTTTTGTCATCAATGCATAAGTAGTCTTAGGAGGAGGTGTGCATGTAAGCAGCATTTACCGTAAGAAACTAAATTGCAAAATATGTTAAGTGCTTACGAGAAAGAGATGCAAGAGTGTAAAATTGACTTGTCGTGATAGCCACTGTGTAAAAAGAGCCCGAAAAAAAATTAAAACAAAAATAAAAAAATAATTATGCCAAAAAATTGGGCCATTTAGTTTAGATCACCTCAAAAGAAAAAATAGTGTGTATTATTTATGAGGGTTGTTTGGATGGAAAATAAAAATGGGTTTGCACCACAAATCCTAGGGATGAAAATTTGCATCATGACGATATTGTTTGTAGAATCATCAAAATTCTAGATATGTATGTATGATGATGGTTTTGTTCATGAAGCTCATTTATTAATTATCACACATGGCTATGTCATTGTTGGTTGACATATTGTTATCATCTACAGCATCATGAATGTTTTCATGTATTGAAATTGTGATTCATTTGTTGTAGTACATGCCCATTCACTCCATGTCTACGTTTGAGCACATTAATTACATGTTAGCATGAATTTCACAAAATTTTAATTTTGTCGATTTTATAAGTGTTTTCAGTACAGTGCTCTTTTTGGTAAAATATGGGATTTTTTTGACATCTCGTTAGAACGAGATGTCATGTCGCGAGAAGTGTCGTTCAAATGACAAATCTTCTCATTCGAATGACACTACTACAAATTTAAAAAGTCACGTTGTCAGTTCAGTTCGTTTGTTCCCAAAGTTTGAAACCCTGTTCTCTTCACTTCGTCTTCCAGCTTCACCCGAACTCAATTTTGATCCAAAACTCGCCATTTAACCTCATTTTTCGACCCAAATATCTTGCTTTGCATCGGTTTACTCCTCAAAATCCAATCTTTTGCTATTTCGTGGCTTGTGCTCACTGATTGAAGTAAGTTTTTTGAGATTTCTATGTTTCATTGTTTATTTTCGATTTAATTTTTTTTTGGGTGTTTGCTGTGTGTTTTGGTCTTAGTTTCAAAAGCAAAAATGGTTGAACTCTAAATTTTCTTGTTTGTTTCAAGTTTCTCTTCTACTGTTTTCTCCACTTGATGCATGGATTTGTGTTCATTTTTGAGATTCAAATCAACATAAACAGTTGGTATGCAAAATTAATTTTTTTGGATTAATTTTTGTTAGCACCCATTTATAGCCATTAATTTTTATGAGATAATGTCTTTTTAAAAAAAAATGGGGTGTTCATAATTTATTTCAGAAAAATTCTTATTTTTAAATACCAAATGTTGGTCCTTTTGGCAACATTGTCTACTTATGCTTATTCTAATTGTGTTATTGCTGTGTATTAGGATGGTGTTTATTGGTTTAGCCTGGTGGCTCAGATGGATTTATACGGAGATAGGTTCAGCTGTCAGTTGTGTCTGTCTACCATATTCATCTACACCCATGCTATTGAGTGTTTAGTCATGCCATCTAGATGCAGCCTTCCCCCACATCGCGAGCTCATAGGGATAGGAGTTATAGACCACCATACTCTCTTATACGTTGGTACACCATTTTGGATTATGATCATTACTGTCATTTGGACTTACATATTCACACTGTAGTTCGTGAGAAAGTGTTTTGTGTTGATCAATTTTCTGAGATTATTTGATGCCCATGGCATGGTTCACCCTGACATAGTTAGGGATTTTTATTATAGAGGTATCCACACTCCTCGTGGTCTTCAGAAGTCTGCCGCAGGTGTCCCGATACTTGTCATTTCCAATCTTATAGCTGAGACTCTATAATTATCCTGTGCCCCAGATTCTGCTTTTCCTAGGATTCCCGGGGATGGTCCTACTAGAGATGAGATTATTCATTTTTACTGTTGGTAGGTGATATGCCCAAAGTGCACCCTCGTACTCGGAGTCATTAACCTCGGCCTGTCTCACAGTCGAGTCGATAAGAAGCTTACAACAGCCATCGGGAAGGTCGTCTTCTGGAAGGTCAACCTCTCATAGGGAAACCTCGACTAAATAGCAGTCGAGGTTGACGGCATCACTTGGGCCATGATATTTTTGACCCCATAATCTGCATCAACCGACGTTGTACGCCACCTCATACATAACCTCAGCCAGTCCTTCGGGTCGAGGTCATCATGGCTATTGTCAAGGAAAAGAAACATCATCGAACTCACCAACCTCATACTCGTCCAAGCCGAGTTTGCATCAGTGAAGGACACAAGTCCGATCATATGCAAGCATATGTAAGGTTTAGAACACGTGAGAAAATCAATTATAACTGAATCAATCCCCTCACGTGAGGGAATATTGTGGTCATAATTATCTACATATGGTCATCTAGGTGTCATCATTATACTGGTTTGATCCTCATACACATTCTCATTGCATGCTTGGGGGGTACATGACACCCCCAAGCACTATATATAGAGGTCTTCCTCTACCTTGTATCGGGATCGATAAATACAAACCCTAGCCAAACTATAGTGCATTTACATTAGAGAGAGAAAGTGGAGTGATTGTATTGCTAAGGCCATTAAAGCCCTCTTCTGATAGTGATACTTACACTCACTTGCATAATGGACGTAGGAAATTTTCTAACCACTTATATTGGTGTGTTTCTCATCTTCTCCTCACCTCCTTCTACACATCTGTGTTGTTATTTGCTGCCATTGTTATTCCTGTTTGAGCTAAACTACCTCTTTATCTAGTGGTGCTATTTACAACCTCATCAGGAGGTTCTGCCTGCTGGGACTACTTTTTTTCATCGTCAGTTACACACAACTTTTCGCATCCTTAATCGTTTTGTATCCTCCTTTATCTATCCTCGAGTAAATCATACTCAGATATAGTATATTTCATGTATGCCGCATGTCAGGGGTGGGACATTGATCTACTATCTCTTTTGTTTCGGGTTATGTCCTCGGTTACCATTATAGGTAGATCTCATGTACGCCTCATTCTTCCCTATGGTCTCCTTGTATCCCTCATCTGTCCCTTGGCTGGAATTCTTATTTTAGAGGATGATGTCTGCCTTTCTATTTCGTCCTTTATTCACAGCAATACTTTGACTCGATATGAGAGTCATTTACCTTCCGAGGTGAGAGCGAGACCACCTCCTACTGACACATCATTTTTTGGAGAGCCATCTACTCATACTGAGCCTAGTTCCATACCCTCTCGGTCGCGTCCTTCTAGATCTGGATGACCTATTATGGAGGAGTTTGATACATTACAGGCCCATGTGACTTCGCGGTCTCAGATATAGGATTCTATGTTGGCACGTATTGATTCTTAGACTAAGGCGAGCACTCACAGCGACTCATAGATGTTTGCATTCTTTGACTAAGTGAGATGAAGGGAGATGAGCAGAGGTGATGGTTCATCCAGGTTGAGTCACATTGCTACAACATATGGAGATTCTGATGCTGATGATGATGAGGACTAGGATACATGTTGATATTTATGTTTTGAGACATTGTATTTGAGTCACTTGACGTATTTTGATTTTATCCTGATATAATGTACTCATGGACTTCTGATGCTACACTTTTTGTGACTAGATGTATATATTTCCTTCTGCAGTTTCGATATTTATTTACTGCCATATTTCTTATCCACTGTCTCAGTTTAACTTTTATGCCCATTTTTATATGCTATGTCTTATCTATCCCATGCTTTGTCTATTCCAGGTAAAAAGGGGGAGATATATGTAATGTAGGGAGAGTTTTAATAAAAACCCGTGTTTAAAATTTATTGATATATTTTATATATTTATGTTACTCCATACTTCACTTAGGTATATTTGCTTGTATCTCATGTATGTAGGTAATTTTGAGATTCAGAGATTCATTACTACATCACATTCAGAGACAGTTCTAGACTCAATGTGATTGCTTTATAGTTTATTCACTTCCTTATTTTTTCATATTTGGGTTTTTGAGATAGGACATTTGAATATAGATAGCATTTTTATTTGTGTTTTGTCTTGGAATAGCCAAAAGGGGAGATTTGTAAGCACATATTTCTTATGGATTTAATTGGTTTATATTTGGCTTAATTCCGGACAAAATAAATTGAGTCTAGAATAGAAATTAATTCAAGAATATTAAAAGTTTACAAAGACTCAAGATTGAAGACGTTTCAATTTAAAGCCATGAAGAAGAAATCAAGTCAAGTTGAAATTTCACATTTTGTTTGTTCTACGATCACACAGGTGTGAATAATCATAGGAATATATGATTTAGAATGTTGTTTAAATATTAGATGAATTAAATGTTTTTAATGTCTGGGAATTAAAAATTAAAGTTTTGAAAGCTCATTTAATTATATTAGAGCTAAATTGTTTTTAATTCAAGGATAATCATGAAATAAAATAAAAGGCTTTACTGTCGTTCAAATGACAAGTAAACTGGTTCGAACAACAGCGCTAGTCATTCGAACGAGAATGTTTGTCGCTTGAACGAGATTGCCTCGATTTATGTGTTTCATTTATCTTGGACTCTGGTTTGCTCAGATATAAAAATATTATGCATAGACCTTTTGAATAGAGATGAATAGTTCTAAAAGTTCCCATTTTGTTTAGTTTCACCCTTTGTTTATTCAAGATCCTATTCTCATAATTCCAAAGGTTTGTGATCTTGACCACATTTAGAAGAAGACTTTGTTCAACGCTTTGTGGAGAGGAAAAACCTACACTGAACTGAGGTCTAATTAGGGAGTGTTGTGGTATTCCTTGTTGAAGATAGGACTACGGTTCTTGTGGAGCTTCGGCGATTGTTCCATTCGCTGCGGGTATTCATATGTCGCCATATTTTCCCCGCAATCCGATTGTAAACCGTTATTTACAAATTATAGGGGAAATAAAAAGGTTTTTGCCCTTAAGGGATTTTTTCCTGAATTTGTTTCTTTTCCCGCATGGTTTATTTATTCAATAGGTTAAATTGATTAGATGCATGTTTAGGGTTTAAGAATATAAGATTGGAAATAATTGATTTAGTTGGTTTTACTTAAAGTACTTATTAAAGGGCCTTTTCACAAGGTCAATTAGTGCATGGGGTGGACCATTGGAAAGGGGATTCGCAACCTTTCGAAGAATCACGGGCTTTCACTCAGGGAAAAAAGTTGATGAGAGTTAAACGGGGCCCAATAGTGCATGTTGCTTTGATATTAGTTTTCGATAGTAAAATGGACCGTTCATTTGAATCGTAAGGACGATTCACACATGGGGAAGACCGTTGGAAAGGGGATTCAGAGTCCTTCAATGATTCATTGAGCTTTTTTTTAGGCGAGGAAGTCAACCAAACAGATGAAATGGTCCTCGGGAGCGCCCCGTGGCCTCGAGATCAATTTTTTATAGTAAAATAGACTATTCATCCGAGATGTAAGGCCAATTTACACACATGACAGACCATTGGAAAGGGAATTCAAATTCCTTTGAAAACTCATTGAGCTTTCACTCGGGTAAAAAACATCGACTAGAGTCAAACGGGGCCTGGGAGCATTCAGTGGCCTCCAAATCCGTACTCGGAGTATAACCTAGGATTTGCAGTGATGAGTGAGTACTAGGGACATAAGGAGGTTCTTAGTAGGGTCCTAAGATTGGGTTTCTATTGTAGTAGGGTCACACGAAACTTGGTGATACTCTTTTGAGACCCAGACAGGCTTGGGAGCGAGTGGACCCATGGCACGAGGAAAGAGAACCTTGGGTTCTTCGAGAATTTAGGCATGTTGATGATGTATTTCATGGACCTCAGTTTGAAGGATCTCAATCATGCCATTGATTTTGGATAAGACATTCATCAGATCGTGCTGCACATTCGGTGCTTGGTCAGTGTTCTCCATGAAGAGCTCGTGAAGGTAAATCCCAAACTCGAATGGAATTAGGACAAGAACTGGATGAGATTCGGGGAAATTTGACGGAGGATCAAAGAAAATAGGGAGACAGGATAAAATTGGGTATGCGATCGACCTAAGAGAGAAAACGGTTCAAATTTATTTTCAAAAAAAGAAGGGAGAAATTTTTTGGTACCTTAGATGGAAGAGGAAGAAAAAGGGGTTTGGCATTGCCAAAAAAGGGAGCGAAAAAAGTGATAAATCTCAGCATGATTATTATTAATGTTATTATTAGGTTCTCGCTTGTATTAGGTTTGCGTAAATGCATAAAAATGATGGATAGGACCCGAGCCTGGGAAAATAGGGTTTGAAAATATAGAAGACACTGTTTGACTTATTTCCAGGCTCATGGATGGGGTCCAGTTTTGAAAAAAAAGGCAAAATAGCACAAATATTGAGGCAATATGTTGACCCGGAGTTTCACATGGTAATCGACAAACTAAAAATGAGTATCCTAGGTTGGACACCTATTTTAGATTTATGAACTTATTGGGTTATGGGAAGGGTTTCTTCCTTCGGCATGACTTCCACGATATACCTCTTTAATATAAGGGTAATCACTTATCGATACGTGTGGATAAGCCATTTGATATACCTGAGTGCACATGAATTGCTCCACTACGTACCTTGTGGGTACAGTTCGTATGAGATAGAGTTCTATATACTCGATGTTCATGAACGTGTTCCCTCCTACATACCTGCCGTCATAAGTTCGGTCAAGCAATACGATGCGGGGGGAATCGTTTGATATACATCAAAGGTAAGAGGACAAGGAAACATAAGAGTCATATCTCTTAGGCTAACTGCGACCCGCGAGAACAGTACCCATCATAGAGTGACCCCCAGTATAAGATAAAATTTTGGTCAATTTTTTCATGCTCTTGATGATGGAGTGTGAAAAAATGCATGAGTCTTAATTAACATATTATGGAGTGAGATTATTTTTTATCATGTTTATCATGATGAGTAAAGGGAATAATACACAAATGAGGGATCACATACAAGTATTATGACAAGTAAATCTCTCACAGAGACTATACTATGCATGGATATATGGGAGTAAGTGATATGGGAATATATACAAGTGAGTGTGTGTAGTAGTCAGCCTATACATGAATTAAATACAAGTGATGTGTGATATGTGTAAGTGATCATGGAGATATATACAAGTGTGGGTGTGTTCTAGTGAAGCCTACACATGAATATTTGAAGTTGTGTGTGAAGCGTGTGAGTGTAAATTGAAGCTAAGTGTAAGTGTGTGAAGTGTAAATAGAGAGTATATACAAGTTTGTGAAGTATATAAGTGAGTGGAAAGTGATATATATACAAGAGAGATATATATATAAAAAGGTAAATAGAGGACAGAAGGGAACATATTGTATGACGCATATGAACACATGCAAAAAAAATAACACCCATGCAAAATAGAGTCTAGTCGTCTTAATACATCCCCAGGGGAGTCGCCCCTATGGCCATCCCAAGGGGGTGAGGTATCCTAAGAGGGAATCCCTCCTCTTTCCTTCCCTTCCAGCATATTTTTCATAAAACACGCAAAAAAATGTTATCGCCTCGAGAGAACAGCATCAAGGACAATACTTATGCTTGTAAAACTAAGTAGTTCAAGGGTTCGGGGACTAAGTTATAGAAGGGTAAGGTGTGAATCACCCATCCCTCCCTTTTGGCCTCTCATGGGGATGTGTTAATCTTCTCCTGTTAAACTCCAGAAAGTGTGTGCTTATGTGCATAATATAAATGGAGAATGGAATTGCTCAACTCGCATCATAGAAAAGGACAGAGTGAGTTTATTCTTATGAGTGTTCCCAAAATAATAATTTAAAGTAAAATTGAAGTGTTTTCCGATTCACAAGTCGTTATAGAAGAACGAATGCATACATCGTACAAAACACAAGCAAGCACATATATAAAATATATAAAGAATATATGATAAAACAAGGTAACAAATATATATATATATATATATATATATATATACACACAAGAGGGGTGGAGTTTAGGGATTTACCCAAGATTCCTACATAGCCCAAGGGGCATCAAAGTCCACATAGTTCAAAGATAACATAGGGATGGTTTTTACTCATAAATCCAAACGGGTAATTTCTCTTACATGTGTGTGTAGAGATAAATGTGATTCAAGTGTGAGGATGTGTAGTGATAATACCTTTTTTGGAATTTATAGGTAAACCCTCTTTTTTATGTTTTGGATCTTTTTATGAAAATAAAGTATATGCAAATAATAATAAAGATTTGAAATTAAGGTATGTGATGTAGTGAAATAAAGCACTGAAGTAAAAATAAAGTGATTAATGCTAAAATAAGAGGATTTAAGGACAAGGGTGGATAATTGGATCCCCTTATGAAGACTTGAAGTGGATCTTGATTGTAGATGCGCTGATCTCATGATGAGGTGATGGTGGTATGAGGATTCATGCGAGAATTTAGTAAAAGGAGTATGATAATAATGGAAGGAATGCTGGAAATGGTCTTTTCAAGAGGAGAACAACTCTGAATTCAAAATAATGTTATCTAAATTACTGAGAGGGATGTTCAGAAATGCCTTTCAAAGTGAGGTCATGGCCTCAATGTATAGGTACAAGAGGGTGCCTATCGGTATGGTACTTGACCTTCCTATCGACATAGAACCCCAGACACATTGCCGATAGGCAGGGTCCTAGGGGTGCCATTTAGTAGTCTAATATAAGTTGTTCGTAAAAATGGTCCTAAAATGTGAACCGTGAATCAGAATCATGCAGGGGTGGACCGTTGTAAAGAGTATTCAGATACCTTTAAGAATCCATTAATCTAGTCTCGAGTTCGATAGTTTACCGAATTCAAATGGGTCCCGAAGCACCTGTTGGTCATTAGACAAGAAAGTTTTAAAGGAAAATAGATCATTCATCTGAATCGTAAGGCGAATTAGTACGCGAGATAGACCATTGGAAAGGGTATTCAGAGCCCTTAAAGATTTCATTAAGCTTCATTCGGTTCAAAGAGTTAACCAATGTTGAACTTGCTCAAAAGTTCCCAGTGACCCTTCAGAGTAAAATGGAGAGTTCTTCCGCACAGTAAGGCTAATTCGTGCACGGGGTGGACCTTTAAAAAGGATATTCGAAGACCTTCAAATATTCATTCAATTTTGTTTAAGATGGGGATTTGAATAGAGTCGAAGGGCACCTGGGAGCACTTGATGGCCTCCAAATTAGTTTTTAGGGTAAAACGGATAGTTCGTCCATACCGTAAAGTCTGTTCGTGCACGAGGTAGATCGTTAGAAAGGGTATTAAGAGACCTTTAAAGATTCATTGAGCTTATGCTCAAAAGAGGAATTTTAGTGGACTCAAATGGGGCTCGAGAGTGCCCAGTGGCTTCTAAATCAGTTTTTGATAATAAAATGAACCGTTTGTCTGAATCATAACGTCGATTCTCACATGAGTAAACCTTGGAAAGGGTATTTGTGGCCCTTTGATGATTCATTGAGGTTTCACTAGGATGAGAAAGATGATCATAGTCAAATGGAGCTCGAGAACACCCGGTGGGCTCTAGATCGGTAATCGGTGTATGACTTAGGGTTTGCGATGAATGAGTGAGTTCTAGGGATGTAAGGAGGTTCCTAGGGGGGTCCTAGGTGGGGTGTCTACATTATCAATTTACTTAGCTCAAGGCTAGTAGATCAATAAGGGAGTTTGAGAGACTCGAGTCATATCAAATTTGATTTGAAATCTATGCCGGAGATATTGGATAAACTGTTAGGCACCGTCCGAATCAAAGATGACAAGTGTGGGATTGTATATGATGACATAGATACTTTCGCTATTAAAAATAAGACCATGCTTTTGAGAAAGTTGACCATTTCTAAAAACGTTTGCAAAGGTCAATCTTCAGGTAAAACCCTCACCGTGTCTACACATGCACACATTATGGTAGGAAAGGTCACCTTAGGTGTTTTTTCTTCAACCTTAAAAATGGTCATATAAAATCTAAGTCTAGAGTCAACAAGGTTACCAAAACCCTTAAGTTTCATGTTAAACCTAAGTGGATTCTGAAATCCGATTTGGAGGCTTTACATAATAGACTTGATGATAATGCACATGAGACTTCTCATGCAATATCGAACGGTTGATTGTGTTCACATGTTTGCATACACTAGCTCTTTTACTTCATAATATATGTGTTTGCTAGTTGTATGTGGTTTGATTCTTTTGTATTTTGATTTTTCATTTATTGGGTCTGATTGAAAAATACAAAAATATTTTGTTCAACTTTTGAGTTTATTTCCTTTTAAATTGGTAGCTTTTTGAAAAATGTTTAAAAACTAAAAAAAAACATAAAATTGGTTTATATGTAGTTTAGACATACAAATTTTTTGTGTCATATTAGTGTGTTTGAATCTACTTCATTCCATGTTTCCATGTGGATATGAAATTTTATTCTAATTTTTAAAAAAATATCCTTGGAAGGAAAGCCACCATTTCCAAGTGCCTAAAAAATGATAGGTAAAAATAAAAAGATTTAAGGCTAACTAGTTTGTTTATTTGATTTTCAAAAATGGTATCTTCAAAATAATTGAGTGAAATTATGATATTTGTTTAGCTTTTGAGGGTGTTATAGTTGATGATCAACAGGTTTGCACGATAAATCTTAGTTATGTTTATCATGACGCTCTTGATATGTAGAATCATCTATGTTATTGGCTTGTGTGCATTGTGATCGTTTGTTCATAGTCATCACATAATATGCCACTTGAGGCTAAATCTTAGGTTGATAAAGTTTTATGGTAAAATAGAACTCCTGGGACATTTTTGAGTTATTGGGTCATAATTTATATGTATTTAGTTTACGCCCATTCATTCCATTCCACATGTTTAGAAACATCGATACTATGCTAGCATGTAAATCTTATGTGTTTTATGTTCGTTTGTGATCGTTTATACATACATACTACATACACCATTTTCTAACACCCTCCTAAAACTTTCCTTAGGTCCCTAGCACTTCCCCATTCACCTTAAAACCCTAGGTCATACTCCGAGTATCGATCTACAAGCCACCGAGGGCTCTCGGGCCCGGTTTGACTCTTGTCAACTTCCTCGTCAGGGATAAAAATTAATGAATCTTAAAAGGATATGAAACTCATTTCCAACGGTCTGCCCCGTGTGCTAATCGTCTTTATGATTCGGACGAACAATCCATTTTACTATGAAAAATAGATCTAGAGACCACTGGGCACTCCCGAGTCCCGTTTTGACCCCAATTAACTTCCTCGCTCGAGAAAAATCTGAATGAATCTTCGAAGGGATCTAAATCCCCTTTCTAAAGGTCTGCCTCGTGCGCGAATCGGACGAACGATTTGTTTTCCCCCAAAAATTGATCTGGAGTCCATTAGGCTCTCTCGAACTCTATTTAACTCCCGTCATCTCTTTATCTCAAATGAGACAGAATGAATCCTTAAAGGGCACTGAATTCCCTTTTAAACGGTCTATCCCGTGTGCGAATAGGCCTTATAGTATGTACAAATGACCTATTTTACTCTAAAGGGGCACCAAGTGCTTTTGGGCACCATTTCACTAAATTCAACTCTCCTAACCAAATAAGCCTGAATGAATCTTCGAAGGGGTCCGAATACCCTTTCCAATGGTCCATCTCATGCTTGAATCGACCTTATGGTTGGACGAACGATCCGTTTTCCTCCAGGAATCTTTTGTTCAAAAGGCCTTTGGGCGTTTTTGATCCCTGTTTGACCAAAGTCAACTCCCGAACTCGGGAGTATCCTAATGGATTCTTAAAGGGCTCTAAATACCCTTTAAAATAGTATGCCCTATGTGTGATTCAGAATTACGGATTGCGTTTGACGACCATTTTTTCGAGTAATCTGCATGAGGTTACCGAATGGCAAACCCATTTCCCTTCCTATCGGATGTGTGTCTGGGGATGACTACCAATAGGTAGAACAAGGAAAATTTTGATCGGGACCTCCTTGATCTTATATAAGGAGAGCATGAGCTCACTTTGAAAGGCACCCCTGAAAGATATATCTTTGTGATATCAACAATATTCTTCCAAAGTCAGCGTGGTTTCTTTATTGAAATCTTTCCTCTATATTCCATTTCCATCCATTTCACATCCAATTTAGCAAAAATCGTTTCCCTCTCCTCCTACATCCTCCATCCACTTGTGAGGGCAACCTTTACATAATCAAGATCAATCTTCAAATCTCCAAAAAAGGTCCAAACATTCTTCTCTCTCTTTTAATTTCCTTATTTTTGCATTACGTATCTAATCCTTACTTTAGCATTTCATCTTTGTTAGTCCATACATATTAATAATCTCACTTTTTATTAGTAAGATTGCACATAACATATTTTCTATAAGAAAACCAAAAACAAGAAAAATAGGGTTTTACTCATAAATTCCAAACGAGATTCCTCATCAAATTTTCTCAATTAAAACATATTTTTCCTACACACACATCTAAATAAAATTCCCTATTGGATTTAAGGGATAAAGCCCACCCTTATATTGCACGCGAACTATGTGGACTTTAATTCCTTTATAGGCTACATAGGCATCTCGGGTTAAAACTCAAGAGTCGAGTCCTCCTTGCATTTTTTTTTATTCATATACTATTTCTATATATTGTATTTATGATTCTTTCTCGCGCTTTATCTAACACATATTGTCATTTCACCAGAATGATCAATATCCCAATAAGCGCACACATATTATTTTTTTAATTAGTGTTTTAGGAACACTCCTGCGGATGTCCTCACTCCGCCTTTCTCCATCACAAGAGTTGAGAAATTCCATTCTTGATTTATATACACATGTGCTTACACTTCACGGAGTTTTATAAGGGGAATAATAACACGTGCCCATGAGTGATCGCAGGGCGTGCTGGGTGCCTAACACCTTCCCATTCTGTAACTTGGTCCTTCAACCTTTGAACTAATTGGTTTCGCAAGCATGATCATGTCATTGATTTGTTATCTTGAGGCGATAATATATCTTTTGCCTATTTTGGTAAAAATAGGCTAGCGACTCTATTTCTTTACATCACCCCACATCGACGACCGCCGAAGCGTTCCTCCTATAAAGGGTGCGATACTTTCTCCTTCCCTCTCTCCAACCGCGTGCGCGAGCGCCGAAGCCTACTGAGGAAAGAAAATGGGAGGAAAAGAGAGAGATGACACACACACATACATGCACACACACACACACACACACACACACACACACACACACACACACATATATATATATATATATATATATATATATAAACACTCATGCCCACAATTTTATTTCGTTCCCCTTGTAAATTTGTATTTGTGATGAACTCTTGGGATCTCGATCAATATATATTATGGATTGTGGTTAGTAATTGAATGTTCTTGTGGTCCTTGTGGAATTTGTTGGAAATTAATTGGGAGAATTTTGAACTTGGAGGAATTTTGAGGATTAAAATAAAATCAGAGTCATTCAAACGAGATCTCGATATCGTTTGGATGAAGACCCTTTTGGTTCGAACGAGAGGTTCATCTTATTTGAAGCAAACTTATAATGAAGATCGAACAAACCTCAAGATTTTACCATCGTTAGTATGTTGTTCAAACAAGACTAGTATTCTCATTTGAACGAGATGTGATCTTGTTTGAACAAACTGTTCAAATATTATATAATCGAGTTACCCTTGTGTGTTGTCGCATTTTAAACCCTTGAATTGATGATGTATTGACATCTGAGAGAACCTGATGGACAAAAACATGTATAAGATGTGGTGTTTGAGTTTTTAAAACATTTTGTGGGTTATTTGGGGTTATAAGAAGAGGTAGTGAGGGTGGGTCTTCCCCCACCATTTTTCTTCAACATATTCTCTCTCTCTCTCTCTCTCTCTCTCACACACACACACACATTTTCAAGAGTATATCTTCTTCCCCAACCATTTTCCACAATAGTTCCACCTTCCCACCACATTAATACACCATTTTCAAGTCTTGTTCTTCATCCTTAAGCTTTATCAAGCGTGGAAGTGGGTAGAGTCAAGCAATAGGGGAAGCTTTGGAGTATATTTTAGGTCTTTTTAAATTCTTTGGAGCTAGGAACTTCCATCTCCTCTTCTTATTTGTCTCCTCTTCAAACCATAAGGTCGTATTTTCCTCTTCCTAAGATTTAAAGGTTTCTAGATGTGAAAAATGTGTAAGATGCATGCTAGATGATATTTAATGCTAAAAATGAAGTTATTTGCTAATATATTAAAGTCTTGCAAAAAATGGATTTTTAAAGAAGACAAGCCCTAAATGGGTCTTTAATGAATAAATGGAATTTTTACCTTCAAATATAGAAAGAAATCATGATAAATATAAATCCATGATTTATCTCCTGTTTAGTTCAATTTTCAGGAATATCTGGGCATGAAATTCTCCTTTACACGTGTTGAATCATGTAGTATGATAGAAAATGTCATTTTAGACATGATAAATCATGTTGAAATGGGTTTTATGAGGAAATAACTAAACGTAGAAAAAGAGCCCAAAATATGTGTATAAATATTGTTATAATGAAGAAAAATGATATTTGAAGTCACATGAAATAATAGGACTAAGTGGTGAACATTGGCTAGAATGGTCTTTCAATGGTTGAATATATTTTATGCGGAAGTGATGGGAATAAAATCAAAAAAAGGATATTTTGAAATAAAATATTGGTTTTTAGAGCCATAATTAATTAAATTTGTTTTTCACAAAATTATGATGAAAGAAAGGGATTTTGATAAAAATGAGGGTTCTAGTGGTTGGATTTCCCAGTTAGAACTTATCGATCGTTTTTTGGTGAAAACAAATTAAATGGATAAAAAGGCACTTTGACAAGATGAAATAATGGTGTAAACCGTAAAAATGATGAAAATGGTAGAATAATGTGGACATTAGGCAAAATGTTAAAATACATTAATATGGACTCGAATGATGTCGGGATTCATTAAGAAGATCCTGGAGCCCTAGGGTGAAAGATGCAAAATCACTGGCCAAAGCATATGGTAGCATAGTCGGTGGTGTGTAGCCCATTAAAGTATGCAATTATTTGAATATTTCGAGAAAATATAATGGAAAAAGGAAATCATAATGGTTGTGCTAGTTAATGTGTAAGTAAGACAACCTGATGAAATGTGATAAAAGGGTAGACTAATGAATAAAATATGATGAATAGTCTTTAAACTCAATAAAGGGTGCTATGAAATGGTTAAGTGTGAGTATGATCTCATCACTCGAGTGCATTTCATGCTAGTTGCAGTAATACAAGCTAAATTGTTAAACATTTTTGGAATGGATTAAAATACATGTTATATGTAGAGTATTTTGTAGAAAACATATAGTTTAGTATTTTCCACCCTACTAAGTGTCCGTTCTACTTTTTATGTTAAAACCTCCACCCTCAACCTAGGTACTTTGATTAGGGATGACTGGAAGGACGCCGGTAAGACCCCAGAGGGCAATTAACGTCGTTAGTGGATCTATAATATTAGTGAAATTATCTTTCGGAACATTGGTAAATCGAGACTCTAAACATTTTATTCGGGCCTATGGCTATGGTTTATAATAATACATGGATTATTATGGTTTATTTCGACTTTAATTAGCATTGTGGATTAAATTGAATTCTTATAAATGAGCCTTGTAATCTGACTTAATTAATTAAAGTGGCCTCCAGGTTTTCAACATAAAATATTGATCTTTAACAAATGGTGCAATTAAACGATTTTTCTTAAAATAATAAAAATTAAACACCCCCCCCCCCTTAACTCATTAAATCGGTGCGGGTTGACCCAATGGTGACTGAAACCCAGGCCGGGACATTACAAATGGTATCATAGCAATAAGATCCTCAGGTGCAATAGAGTGTTTACACTTTCTTAGTACACTTTCCTCATAGGTTTTCGCTTAGTTAATGCTTCAGTCAGTGTTTAGTAAATCAATTATGCTATTACTTTCAATTCGTATCATTGTGTATTGATATCTCATTTTTTGTGTAGATGCCTCCATGTCATGACGTAGATGGTGGGTCAAGTAAATGCAAACTTAGATGCATGGAGCAAGTTGTGCACCAGCTTGACGACTCCCTCTCATAACAACATTGGGTCAATCTTAGTAGAACGGTTGAAAGTAATCCTCTGCCTCCATCCTAAAGGAGTTCGTAAGGTTACACCCACCCACATTTAACGGGGTAGCTGGCCTCGTTGCTTTATAAAGGTGGCTCGATAAAGTCACTAAAGTCATGAAGATTCTTGACAGGCCATCTTGGAATAAAGTTAAGATAGCTACGTTTCAGCTCACGGAGCAAGCAAAATGCTTGTGGAGTGCCTATTCCACCAGTACTACTGAGACTATAGATTGGGGTAGCTTCAGGTTTGCCTTCTTCGACGGTTACTTTCCCCATGTGTTTAAGGATGCTAAGAAGGATGAGTCCCTGCATGTGAGACAGGGGAAGACTTCTGTGAATGAGTACCCGATGAAGTTTGAAACCATGTGTAAGTATGTGGAGTCGGTGAAGAGATATGAGACTAGGATGATGAGGTTGTCTGTTAAGGACCTTAATCTGGGTATTTGGCAAATCCTGACTAGTATAGATTTGCAAAAATTCAGTTTGGTAGTTAATAAGGATATTCGATTGGATCTTGATGATGAGGATCACGAGGCCATCAAGGAAAAAAAGAGGGGACCCCAGCGAGTCCCATAACGACGGTCACAAGAAGTCCCTGGGTGGGGCTCGAGGTTTCTTTGCGAAGCTAAAGTCCTCTATGGGGGTTAGTTTTTCATCATCCTAGTAAACCAATGATTAGGGTCCTATAGCCCCCATAGAGAGGACTTATTTTTCTTGCGGTTCCCCCGATCGTTTTAAGAGAGATTGCCCATAGCGAGCTTTGAACAGTCAGTAAGGCAGTCAACAGACTGTCAATTTTATGCAAGGCTAGAGTTCTAGTTACACAGGCCTCACCCAGTAGCAGAAGCAACAACAGTTCTCATTGGGCTATCATCACCTCGCGAGGCATAGTGTGGACAATTCATATCCAAGTTAGGGGCAGAGTAGTCGTGGTCGAGGTCAGGTTCCTGGTGACCAGAGACACAAGTTCAACCCTAGACAAGGATATGACATATAACAATTTGTTCCATATTTCGGTGATCCATAGATGATGGGAGGTAATATTATTTTCGACAACACATGGTTTAAGGCACTATTTGATTCTGGCGCATCACATTCTTTCATTTCTAGTTCCTTGGCATTCAGCTTCAGACTAGAGGTAGATCATCTTTGTCCTTCTAACTTCATAGGGCCTTCGGTTGGTGGAGGTATAGTTTTCGATAGGGTATGACGTTGATGTTATGGATGGAGATTATGTTGTGGAGTATGATTTAATCCTTACGGACATGGATGGGTTCTAGTTGATCCTTGGTATGGATTATCCATCATGTTTCGAGGTTATCATTGAATGCCATCGACAGAGTGTCTTCGTATCACTGCCAGATGGGCCTCGCCATCATTTTAGTCGTGAATAAGGCATTAATTATCCTTGCAAGTTTTCTATCGTGTGTGTAAGAAACGATTTTTTGGTTGGTTAAGAAATTTGGTGGCTCATAATAAGCAAGAGGGTATGATGTTAGACTACTTAGTGGTGTAGAATTTTTTCGATGTATTCTCGGACGATCTTCATGTATTACCTCCACACCGAGAGGTGGATTTCTCCATAGAATTAAATTAGGGCGACTCTCCCATCTTCATTTCACCTCACATGATGGATCCAGTTGAATTGCATGAGCTAAGGGTTTAGTTGGAGGAGTCGACCAACTAAGTCTTCATTCACCCTAGTGTATCTCTATAGGAAGATCTAGTCCTCTTTGCTATGAAAAATGACAATTTTATACATCTTTCCATCGATTACAGGAAGTTGAATAAGGTGATGGTGAAGAACAAATACCATATGCCCCATATCGACGAATTGTTCGATTAGTTGTGTGGGGTAAGCAAGTTTTCAAAGATTGAACTTCGGTCCAGGTACCATCAAATATCCGTCAAGGAGGTGGATATCCCTAAAACAGTGTTTTAAAATTGGTATGGAAACTATGAGTTCTTGATGATGCCCTTTGATTTGACTAATACCCTAGGGACGCTCATGAATCTAATGAACTTCATTTATTACCCATACTTAGACTGATTTATGGTGGTTTTTGTAGATGATATATTGGTGTATTTAGCATCGAATGTAGACCACGAAGAGCATCTTCACATGACATTACATGTTTTCAGGGGGAATCAGTTGTATGTTAAGTTCAGCAAGTGAGAATTTTTCATAGAGGAGGTTAAATTCCTTGGCCACGTGGGTTCTGGCGAGGGAAATTCTGTCGACCCTTCCAAAGTGGAGGTTATCCTGGGATATGAGAGGATAAGGAAAGTCATGGAAGTAAATAGTTTCTTGGGTTTTTTAGCTTACTCCGGTAGATTTGTGCAAGAATTTTTTAGGGTTGTATTTCCCCTAACTGTGCTGACTCGAAAGGATGTGCACTTTGAGTGGTTAGGGGACTCTGAGTCGGCCTTTCAAGAGTTAAAGGTTAGATTGACTTTTGCGCCCAATATTATCCTTCTAGAGAACGGAAGGGATACATCGTGTATTGTGATGCTTCGAGGTCATGGCTTGGTGCAGTATTGATGCATAATGGGTAGGTACTCTCTTATGAATCCCGTCAGATAAAAGTATATGAGAGGAATAACCCCACCCATGATTTGAAATTGTTCATTATGGTATTTGCACTTAAAAGTTGAAGATATTATCAACATGGGGAATGGTTTGTGGTGTTTCGAGATCATAATATCCTCCCGTATATCTTCATGCAACGTGATCTTAATCTCCATCATAGGAAATGGATGGAATTGATGTAGGACTATGATTTCTAATTAAAGTACTAGCCCAATAGGGCCAATGCGGTGGTCGATGCCCTTAGAAGAAAGCCTAGCCTCATCTTAGCAGTGATGTCATCAAGTAAAGATGTTTGGTCAGTTATAGAAGTTTTATTTGTACATCCATCGGGGTTATGATATGGCATAATTTTAATGTGTGGCGGCTAGGTTACTCACTCAGTATAAAGTTCTAAATGGCCAATTGTGTGATCTGGAGCCGTGATCGTATTCAAAATGGTGAAGTTTTCGACACTCTTACCATGGATAAGGATGGTGGGGTGCCATACAAGGGTTGGTTGATTTTCCCATTTATTGAAGACCATCAGTAGAGGGTGGTGGCCAAGGACCATCACTCTTGTTGTATCATACATCTCGATACCATAAAGAAGTATAAGTACCTATGTAGAGATTTTTAGAGGTTGAGCATGAAAAGGGATGTGTCGACATATGTAGCCAAGTTCTACACATGTCAGCAGGTGATAACTGAGCATAAGAAGTCGACAGGGTGATAATAACCACTACTCGTGGAAGAATAGAAGTGGGAGCGTATTATAATGGATTTTATCACTGCCTTACTACTATGACCAAAGTGTACCCTCATATTATGAGGGTACACTATCATCCTATTTCACGGTCGAGTTCCCAGGAGGGTCACATCAGTCAGCAAGAAGGTCGTCCTTTGTAATGTCGGCTCGACATGGATCAACCTCGACTAGGCATCAGCCGAGGTCAGCAATAGCCTTATGGGCTCAACTATGACCACCCTCATACTCTGCTTCAGCCGACACCACAGTTAGGCCTAGTTACCTAACCTCGGCTAGTTAATTTGGCTCAGGTTATACTTATTATTGGAGGAGCAATGCACCTATCAGAATCATCAACCTCATCCCCAGATAGGTTGAGGTTCCAGTTAATGATGTCACGAGTCAAAGCATATTCAAGAACAAGGAAGACTTGGAACACATGGAAAAAATCCTTATGACTAAATTATTAGCTCACGTGAGGGAATATTTTATCATGATTATCTACATGTGACATGGCCAGGTGTCTACATGAGATTTGTTAGATCATCACACATATGCTCATGGAATGATTGGGGGCTACACTACACCCCCACAAGCACTATATATATTTGTCTTCCCCTTCCTTATAAAGGGATCAGTTAATATAAACCCTAGTGGAAGCTTTGTTAAACTACACAGTAGAGAGAGAAAGTGAGTGTATTGTATCACAAGGTCATTAGAGACCTTATTTTATAGTGAAGATCACTCACCTTCACAGTGGACGTAGGCCTAGATAGGTTGAACCACTTATATTAGTGTGATTTTCCTCTTTTCCTCACCTCCTTACTTGCTGCAATTGTTGTACTAGTTTGAGATCAACAACACCTTGATAAGTTGGTGTTGTTCATAGCATCATCAGTTTGGCGCCGCCTGTGGAACGAGAAGCTATATCTCTTCCTTCTTGAAGCTTATCCTCACCGGAGACTTTGGTGGTGAGACAATCCTCCCCCTTTGTGTGGAGTTATTTCACCATTGGAAGAGATCCATTAAGGTTTTCAATCTCACCGATCACTTAATCACAGCTCAAATATATGGCACCAAAGTTACCACCACCTTCTCCACCAACTGGTGGTAGAGGGCCAAGTTCTAGCCATGCACCACCATAGTATGAGATGGCTGAGCTGGCTACAACCTTGAAGTCTTTAGTGGCTAGTCAATAAGTCATGCAGGAGAAATTTTCCCAATTTAGCCAAAATGTGATGAGGAGGCCACGAGGAATCTCATAGGAGATGACCACTTCAAAAGCTTCATAAGAACAACACCAGGAGTCTAGGGGACCACCCCAGGCACTACGCAACGATCTTCCTCCTCCCCAGTTGTGGAGGGACATAGCTGACCCAAGGCGTTTATGCCTGGGGAGGTAAGGATACCATTGCCTTGAGGACCAGTATGCCGATATAGAGGCCAATGATGCTCTAGTAGAATTCTAGGAGCCATATGAGATTTCCAATAATATTGTACGACCAGTTCACCAGAGCCGAGGTCAGTGCAGGAGATGAAATTCTGATGTTTTCCTAAGATGCTCAGCATTTGATCGATTGAGCACAGGGTCGGCCTTTTATAGGATCAGCCCAATCAATGACCAAAGGGAGAAGTTATCAAGGTCAAGAATTCTTGTTGTCTCTAGAAATGAAGGGGGAGATTATCGCCCCCCTCATGGATGATCCCCACATGGCCGAGATAGAGATCGGGGGAGGTTAACAATCGACGTTGCACTGCAGTAGGGGAACCCCCAGTTGAACCCTTGGAGGTGGTAGGGGACAACCAGGTTGGAATTTCTAAGCCATGGAATGATTTAATTCAAAGGTTTGAAGATAAGATTGGGGATATCCTAAAAAGACGAGACCCTTTGAATAGGGGGTAGTCAGAGGGTTCACCCTTCGCGACAAAGATCGTCATCTTTCCAGCCTCGTCCAAGTTCAAGCCTCATATGGTGTCTCCCAAGTACGATGAAAGAACCAACCCTATCAATCATATTGAAATGTATCAGTCAGCAGAAGATATCTATTACATCTATGATGAGATGAGGTACCTAGCTTTCTCAAGCACCTTAACCGGGG
Source organism: Sambucus nigra (assembly GCA_949130495.1). Classification (NCBI taxonomy): domain Eukaryota; kingdom Viridiplantae; phylum Streptophyta; class Magnoliopsida; order Dipsacales; family Adoxaceae; genus Sambucus; species Sambucus nigra. The sequence continues at coordinate 189,320,987 of OX422214.1, read as the reverse complement.
TTGCTCACGTCTGGTTCACTTCTCTTCCAAATAATTCCATTGAGAATTTTAAACAGTTGGCCAAACGATTCATCAATAACTTCTGCTTTGGGGTAAGACCTCAAAAAAAGTGACCCATATGCTTTATGTTGAGCAAGGGAAAAATGAGAGTCTAGGAGACTACATTGCAAGGTTCAACAAGGAGAAGTTGGAAGTGGAAGGCTATGAAGAAATCATAGCCATAATAACCCTCATCGGAGGTATCCAAAAGGGAAAGCTATTATGGAAGCTTACTGAAGACCCTCCCAAGTCAATGGACGAGTTGCTGGGAATAATTGAGAAGGTCATGAATGTTGAGGAAGAAATGTCTGTTAAGTATGAGGATGAGAAAGGAAACAGCAGTGGAAGCAAGTTTCAAAAAAAGAATAAAGATGGGAAGAGAAGGTCGACAGACGATAAGTTTGTAGACTACACTCCATTGATTGTAAGATATGAGCACATCCTCAGTAAGATAAAGAGCGATCGGGCTTTAAGGTGGCCAGAAAATCTAAGGATTCCTCCTCACAAGAGGAACAAAAATTTATGGTGTGAATTCCATTAAAACCACGGCCATCTGACCGACAAATGCTTCAGATTGAAAGATGAGATTGAGAAAATGCTGAAGGAGGGGAAATTGAGGAAGTATGTAGATAAAGGAGCTTCACAGGGTGGTCGAGCTGACCCTAGGAAGAGAAGGAATAACAAGTGCCGAGTGGATGTCCCTTCCAAGCGTGATGAGCCCTCAGACAACGATTATGATGACCCTAACCTCCCACCAAAGGACGACAATGCCTCTATAAAGAGGTTAAGCATGATCTCTTTTGGTGTTCGTGTGATCTATGGGGGACTAGTAAGAGGAGGCCTTGAGGTAGATGACAGAAAATCTCATGTGGCAGAGGTAAAGGCAGTTATAAAGACTGAGGTTGTGTACTCGACTTCAATTAGTGTGAAATCTGAGGAAATGAAGAAGGTGGGCATGGACACCCTGATAGTCACCTTCTCAAGACTAGATTTTAAGGGTATCCTAGCTCCACATTATGACCCTCTTGTCATAACAACCAGAGTGAATGGATGTGAGGTGTCGAGGATCTTAGTTGATGGGGGAAGCTCGACAGATGTCATGTTCAAGCCCTATTTTAAGGCCTTGGGACTTAGCCGGTCAAGGCTCGTCCCTTACCACTATCTCTAATCGGCTTTAGTGGAGAGAAATTTCACCCCTTAGGGATGTATGAGATGGGCATAAGAATGGGGGATGAGTGGACAAAATGGATAACTAGAAAAATTAACTTTTTCGTTATGGATGAGAACGTCTTCTCAGCCTACAACCTCATACTTACACGAGTAGCTCTTAAAGAGTTCGAGGTCGTGCCTTCAACGGTCCATCAAATGATAAACTATCTAACTCCTTATGAAGTAGGGGAAGTTCATGGAGACCAAACGTTGGCATGAAAATGCTACTTCAACACTGCTGAGGAAAGAGAGGCATACAAAAAAGGTACCACTACTTACAATATTGACACTCTTGATCAGAGAGATGAGACAAAACTAAAAAAGGGAGAGGCTATGGAAGAGGTAGAATCCATCGTCCTTAATGAGGACGAGTAGGAAAAAAATGTCCAGGTCGAAAAATCCCTAAAGCCTGAGATCAAAGATGAGCTAATCAAGTTGCTGAAGAGAAGATAGAGCGTCTTCCCATGGAGTCATGTCGACATACCAGGTATTGACCCTAAGATCATGCGTCATAAGATTAATGTAGTGAAAAATGCAAGACAGATAAGAAGAGGATAAGGATCTACTCCCGTGAAAAGTATGAAGTTATCAGAGACGAGGTTAAGAAGCTTGAAGAGGTCGAGTTCATTAGAGAAGTTATCTACAAAGAATGTCTATCCAATGTCGTCATAGTGCCAAAAGCCAATAGAAAGTTGAGGATGTGAGTGGACTTTACTGATATGAACAAGTCTTGCCCCAAAGATAGCTTTCCTCTTCCCCGTATTTATCAGAAGTTGGACGCCACAACAGGTCATGAGCTGATGAGCTTTATGGATTCATATTTTGGTTACAACCAAATCTTCATGGACCCGATTGATTCAGAGAAAACAACTTTCATCATGGACAAGGGTACGTATTGCTACAAAGTGATGCCCTTCGGCCTGAAGAATGGCAGGGCTACATATCAACGTATGGTGAATAAGATGTTTAAGGATAAAATTGGAAAGTCCATGGAGGTTTATGTGGATGATATGTTGACTAAAAGTATGAAGGCTGATACTCATGTGGCCGACCTTTGAAAAAAACTTTGAAACTATAGAGGAGTACATAATGAAACTTAACCCAACTAAGTGCATATTTGGTATCGGAGATGGAAAGTTTTGGGGCTTCATTGTCAACCAAAGGGGGATAGAGTCTAATCCATAGAAGATAAAGGCCTTTCTAGAAATGAAGACACCCAAGACTATCAAAGAGGTCCAAAGACTTACTAGACTAGTGGGTGCCCTTAACTTGTTTGTCTCTAGGGCCACATATAAGTGTCTTCGATTTTCTAAAGTCCTCAGGAAAGCCTTTGAATGGAATGAGGAATGTGATAAACCTTTTAAAGAGATTAAGTCTTACCTAGGCTCTCCCTTACTCCTATCTCGGCCAGTCCAAGGAGAAAAGTTATATGTGTACTTAACCATATCGAAGTCGGCCATTAGTTCAACTACTGTGAGGAAAGAGAATGGGGCACAAAAGCCAGTATATTTCAACAGCAAAGCGCTCTAAGGGTCAGAGAAGAGGTATCCTAGGATTGAGGAGTTGGATTATGCTTTGATTTATAATTCTAGGGAGATAAAGCCGTACTTCCAAGCTCACTCCATGGTCGTCCTCACTGACTCACCGCTTAGACATGTCATCCACAAACCTGAGAAATCGGGGAGACTAATGGCTTGGGCAATTGAGCTAGGAGAGTTTGATATTTTCTACTAGTCGAGGGTGTCTATCAAAGTACAGGCTTTGTAAGACTTTATGACCGAGTTCACTTGGGACGAGGCCCAGGTTGAAAATGAAAAATTTGAGATTGTAGACAGTCAGGCTGAAAGAAGTGTCATCCCTGCCACAAAAGAGGCCGAGACAAGCACCGTTAGAGAAAAGGCAACTAAAATTGAAGAGGGAAGATATATCTTAAAAGTAGGATCCTTAACAGAGGGAAACTTCTCAGAGGACAACGTTGTATGGAGCCTCTTCGTTGATGGGTCCTCCTGCGCAAATTAAAGTGGTGCGGGATTGGTAGTGTCGTCACCAGATGACACAAATATCGAGTATGCTCTGAGATTTAACTTTAAGGCTTCTAACAATGAGTCTGAATATGAAGCCCTGGTAGCAGGTCTGTCCTTGGCCCTAGCTCTTAGTGTCGACTATCTCCTAGTCCATAGTGATTCTAGATTGGTTGTGAATCAAATCTTGGGGGCATATGAGGCCAATGACGAGAGAATGGCCAAATATGTGCAGAGAGTAAGGTCAATGATAAAAAATTTCAAAGAAGTGAAGATGAAGAGGATACCTTGGCTAGACAACAGCCAAGCCGATGCACTTGGGAGGTTAGCCTCAGCTACAAGAACTGATATTAGACGAACAATGCCAGTTGAGATATTACTTCGGCTGACCATTGAAGAAGATAATTGTTCAACTGGATCTTGTATGAATATGAAAGGAGGATCATTATGGATGGATCCTCTGTTCAAATACATCAAAGAGGGGGAGCTACCTCCATCAAAAGCTGAGAGAAGGAAGCTGAGATATATAGAGATGTTAAGTTCTCAGTCATAAGGGACACACTATATAAGAAGGGTTTTTCACTCCCACTAAATAGATGTTTCCATCCATCTGAGGTGAAATATATTATTCAAGACGTGCATGAGGGTTCCTGCTCTAGCCATATTAGAAGAAGGTCATTGGCAAAAAGGATCATAACTCGGGGTATTGGTGGCCGACTCTGGCCAAAGATGCACCAGCATATGTGAAGAAATGTGACAAATGTAAAAGGTTTTCTAGCATTACCCACCAACCTCATCAACCTATGACCTCTATTACATTTCCCTGGCCGTTTGCAGTCTAGGGAATCGATCTGGTAGGACCTTTGCCTAGAGCACTGAATAACTATCGGTACCTGATTGTGGCGATAAACTATTTTTCCAAGTGGGTAGAGGCTGAGTTGATGATCACTATTACAGAGCAAAAGACCTTCCAGTTCATATAGAAAAACATCATCTACATGTATGGTCTCCAAAATACATTAATATAAAAAAATGGGACTCAGTTTAAGAATGTCTCTCTAGAGAAATATTATGAAAGAATCGGTATCAAACAATTCTTCTCCACCCCTAGCTGACCCCAAGCAAATGGGCAAAACGAGGTGACAAATTGGACGATCCTTGATGGGATTAAGAAGAAGCTATAGGTGGTAAAGGGAATATGGATTGAAGAGGTATACGTTATGCTATGGGCCTACAAGACGACAGTCAAAACTCCTACAGGGGAAACCCAATTCATGTTGGCCTATGGATCATAGGTTTTCGTTCCTACTGAGATTGGGCTTATTAATCATACAATTTAGATGTATGAACCTCAAAGAAATGTGACAAAAAGAAGACTTGATCTTGATATGATTAAGGAGAGAAGAGAAGATGCCTAGGTGAGGCAAGCAAACTACCAGCAAAGAGCTGTCAGATTTTATAATCAAAGGGTGAAAAAAAGGCAGATAGTTATGGGAGACCTAGTTCTCAAAAAGACATGGAAAAAGGCTAATAAGCCCTATCCAAATTATCATGGCCCCTATAGAGTTACTGATGAAGTTATCCAAGGCACCTCCCGACTGGAAAATCTTACAGGAGGGCCTTTCTCAAATCCTTGCAATGTTGATCATCTGAAAAGTATTACCAATGACCTTATAAATTTTTGCCTCCGCACTATTGTAATATATGTATCAGACTTAAGAGAGTGAATATCAATGAGAATATCAGTTCTTCCCTCATATTGTTGTTTATCTATCCGGATATTTATTACGTTAGTTTATCCTAAGCTATTAAACATCATTAATTTGGTTATCAGTTCTTCCCTCATATTGTTGTTTTTCTATCCGGATATTTATTATGTTAGTTTATCCTAAGCTACTAAACATCATTAATTTGGTGAGTTATGAGATGAAACATCATTATTTTGGTGATCTCAGACCCTAAACATCATTAATTTAATGAATTATGAATCTAAACACCATGTAATTGGTCATCTCAGACTCTTAACATCATTAATTTGGTGAATAATAAGGATAAACATCATTAATTTTGTGAGTTATGTGATCAAACATCATTAATTTGGTGATCTCCGACCCTAAACATCATTAATTTGGTGAATTATGAGACTAAACACCATTTAATTGGTGATCTCAGACCCTAAACATCGTTAACTTGGTGAGTTATGAGATGAAACATCTTTAATTTGGTGATCTCAGACCCTAAACACCATTAGTTTGGTGAATAATGAGGATAAACATCATTAAATTGGTGATATGAGACCCTAAACATCATTAATTTGGTGAGTTATTAGATGAAACATCATTAATTTAGTGATCTCGGACCCTAAACATCATCAGTTTGGTGACCTCAAACCCTTAACATCATTAATTTTGTGAGTTATAAGGCTAAAAACCATTTATTTGGTGACCTCAAATCCTAATGGTGATCTCATTAATATGGGTTATTTCTATCGTTGTTTCTGTTATTATGTTTCTATTTTTTTTGGTGAACAAGTGGAACATCGTAAGTTATAGATCAACGGAACATCATGATAAGAAATAGAAGCAAGGAATGGTGGAATTTCATTTCATTGATGACGATGAGGTTACAGTCAACTTCATAACAGTAAGTAACAAGCAGAAGAAGCCCTCAGGGTTGAGTACGTGCCTCGGCTGGAGCTGACCCGTCAGCAAGAAGAATTGTGTTGTCGAGAACAGTGTTGGTGATATCAACCTCATCCTCATGAAGAGCAACATATTTCATTTTGGTGACATCCAGGGCACAAGTTTCTTCTGGGGAAGCGTCATGCTTTTCCACTTCTTTCAGAGACTGAGCAAGACGAGGGTCCACAAAACCGAGATCAACAGAGTCCTCAGCGGTTAAACTACCAGATTCTCCTTGCTTAAGAGTAGACCATCAACCAACTGCTCTGATACCTCTCTCTATGTAGTCAAACCCGAAGCCAATAAATTCATCAGAGACTTTATAGTCATCAATGATCTTCTCTGAAGGTCGGTCAGTGCAGCCTTGATAAGAGCTCCAACCTTTGTTTGAAGACTCTCATCTTTTTCCTTCAGAGCCTTGTTATGCTCATCCTTCAACCGAGTGATCTGGTTGTCTCTATCCCTCAGTTCTCCTTTCAACTTCTCCAGCTCAACCTTGAGATCGACCTCTATTTTCTCAGCATCCCTGCCCTTTTGGATCAGGGACAACATGTTTAAGGTCCATTCAGCTAGGCGGTGAAGAGAAAGATCACACATATGAATAATGATGACTTTTAAAGAGCAGAGACAACACTTGGAAGAAAAATTTCAATACCTTAACTACCATGTGAAGGGAAAACTCGACCAGTAAAGGGAAGTCCAAAGCCTGAAGAAAATGCTTATCTTCCTCGATCATAATGGTGCCGATAGCATTAGCAGCTTAAATGTTATGGCCAATCATGATGTCGCCTATTTTTAGCCATGACAGACGAGCAGCGAAAATGTCATCAATAGAAATTGGGATGGCACGGTCTGTAGCTGGAACTTTATTTGGTCTGGTATGAGCAGGATCAACATGGGAATTTCTTTCTTGGCAGCATCGGCCTTTTAAGTGCCGACATTTTTTTTGTTTGAGCTGGGGGAGGTGCAGTAGATATGGTTAAAAGTTTGGGTAACTACGAGAATCTTCTTCTAAGATTTTATGGCTACAAAGTGGTAGTATCCTGGATTATTCTTAGCAGACGCGGGAGTATAACATCCAATAAAACCCCTAACTAGAAGTTCAATATGGTGAACAACCTTTTAGAGGATGATAGCCCCAACCATGAACCTCCATGCATTAGGGGACAGTTGGGAAGGGGCAAGGTTTATATAGGAGATAATGGCTCGGATAGTTAGGTGAGTGGGTAGGCAAAAACCTAATTTGAACATCTGCTCATAGACGAAGATTTCACCCTCTCGACCATCAAAGGCCCTATCATCCTTCAGAGGTTTAGAATACAGGTGTTTAAAGAGTAGAAGGCCATACTCATTGACAGAGATCTCGTACCTAGCGACTACAGAGGTGTCGAGTTCACTCTCATCATCATCATTATCCTCAACAACCGCATCCTGGGCATCAGTGAGGACACCATAGCGAAACCTCTCTGTAAACTCAATGTCAGTGGCAATTGATAGAGGAATGACATCAATGGGAGGAGGAAAGGTGATGTTAAGCTCTAAAATTTCTATGGAGGGAGACCTGCGTGAAGGCCCAACATCTTTGTAAGACGAGGCACGGTGTGAAACCACTTCATCTTCAGAAACTCCACTTTGTTTAGGGGAGTAATCTATAGCCTCTGGGAAACAGCCTACACTCTCAGCAGCTTTAGATGTGGACATGGGGTCTGAAGCAGGTGACTCCGACATATGGTCAAATGCCTCGGTACCCTCAGGGTATATGATAGCTAAAGGTGGAGGAAAGATTAGTCACAAGGGAAAAGCCTCGGCCTCACGAGCCTCGCCTTAAACTGACTCTACTTGTATGATTTTTTCGAAACACTTTTCTCGCAGAGTTGGGAACTCTTCTGCAAGCTTATACAAAGTCCGTAGCATCCGAGAGACGATACTACACTTCTAATGAAAACCTATCAACACAAACAGGTAAACAACTTCTAATACCTAATAAAAAAGATCAAAGCTTGGAATTTAAAGGGTTTTCTATCAAGAACACCAGAACATTGAAGAAGCAACTCACCAGAGATGATGATCAGAGATCCACCAGAAAACCCAAAAGTGGGAATTTTAACCTAGAATAACCTCATAACAGCCAAATATGGCTTGGGGGTCACCTAGCAACTATAACCTTGACCATAAAACCACCAAACAGTGGTGGCAATGCTCACCAGAAAACAATAATGCCACCGAAAAAGACAAATAAGAAACTAAAATCAAGAAATTGAAAAATAAAGGTAGAAGAGGAATACCTGGGTGAGGATAGATGATATATTAAGATGATTAAAGGTAGAGAAGCTCGTGTGCAGGTAAAATGGGAAGACGGCGATGTAGTTTCAAAGGTTTTTGCAGAGAATACTCAAAAGAGGGAAACCAAAGTTATAAAGAAAGGGGAAATGAAAGAGAAAATGGTTTAAATACCATTGTAATGATGAGGATCCTTAGTCTTTGCGCTCATCATTTGCCCTCGAAACCCTAAAAGGCGTCGTCACATCACTCATTTCCTTGGCATAGACGCAAACTAGTTCTAAGTGTGACATGTGTCCCAATGGCTACTCCCATATACCAATATGTAGAAATATCCTCCCAAGCAGCTTAACATATATACCCCTCAGCCTTCTATTCACATAGAAGGCTAAGGGCGAGGGGTGATTGATATGACCAAAGTGTACCCTCGTACTCTAAGAAACAACATCGTCCTATTTCACGACCGAGTCCTCAGGAGGGTCACATCAGTCAGCAAGAAAGTCATCATTTGTAACGTCAGCTCGATATGGATCAACCTCGACTGGGCATCAGTTGAGGTTAGCAACAGCCTTATGGGCTCAACTATGACCACTCTCATACTCTGCTTCAGTCGACACCACAGTTAGGCCTAGTTACCTAACCTCGACTAGTTAATTTTTCTGAAGTTATTCTTTTGGTTGGAGGACCAATGCACCTATTGGAATCATCAAGCTAGTCCCCAGATAGGGAGAGGTTCCAATTGATGATGTCAAAGGTCAAATCATATTCAAGACTAAGGAGGACTTGGAACACGTGGACAAAACCGTTATGACTAAATTTTTACCTCACGTAAGGGAATATTTTATCATCATTATCTACATGTGGCACAACCAGATGTACACATGAGATTGGTTAGATCATCACACACATGCTCATTGCATGCTTGCGGGGTACACTGCATCCGCCAAGCACTATATATATTTGTCTTCCCCTTCCTTGTAAAGGGATCGATTACTATAAACCCAAGAGGAAGCTTGTTTAAACTACACAATAGAGAGAGAAAGTTAGTGTATTGTATTACAAGGCTATTAGACCCCTTATTTTTCTGCACAGTGGACGTAGGCCTAGATAGGCTATACTACTTATATTTATTTGTTTCTCCTCTTCTCCTCACCTCCTTCTATATCAATATTTCTTACTTGCTGCCATTGTTGTACTAGTTTGAGCTTGATAAGTTAGTGTTGTTCATAGCATCATCACTTACCATGATCTGAACTTGGCCATGATGTAAGGTGGGTTATAGTGGATCGACTCATAAAGTCGCACTTCTTATCAATCAAGGTCATGGACAGCATGGCTAAGTTGGCGAGGTTGTATGTTCGAGAGATAGTTGTGTTTTGCTCTTGATCATCTCAGACACGGACCCCTGATATCTCGATTTTGGAAAAAGTTTTAAGAAGAGTTGGTTACCAAGATGAATATGAGTACGGCATATCATCTTGAGACCAACGAACAGTTAGAGCTAACCATTTATATTCTACAAGATATACTACGAGCATGTGCGCTCGACTTTCGGGGTAGTTGGACAAAGAATATGCATCTACCGGAGTTCTCTTACGACACAGACATCGAGATAGCATAGATATGTATCCCTATGAGTCTCATTATGGGAGGCCATATCGCTCTTTATTTTGTTGGGATGAGGCAGGTGAGAAGAATCTCACCAATTTAAAATCAATTCAAGAGATGATAGAGAGGATTCTAATAATTCGATAGAGAATCATGATGACACTTTGTCGGGAAAAGAATTGTGTCGATAATATTCGGATACCCCTAGAGTTTTGGGTAGTGACCATATGATGCTAAAGAGAAGTACACAAACTGATAGTCAATGATTCGTGCAGAAAGGAAAATTAGCCCCACGGTAAATTGTCCCCTTAAATATCCTTGAGTGGATTTGGGATCTATCGTACCACTTGGTGCTACCTAAATATTTGTCCCAAGTTCAGAATGTGTTCCATGTCTCCATGCTAAAGAAGTATCATCATAATCCCCGACATTTCATCAACTAGAAACTAATCAAGTTAGAGAAAGATCTTACATTTCCCACACGACCTATATCTATTTTGGAAAGTGAGGATATGGTCCACCGTAACAAGGTCATTCCCTTAGTAAAGGTTCTTTAGGAGTTTCAGGGAATCGAAGGTGTGACTTGGAAACGTGGGTCAAAGATACGGAGGAAACACCCAAAACTCTTTCCCTAGTTGGTTGTTCTTATTTCAGGAACAAAATCATCTAGGGATAGGATAATGTAATACCCGTGCCTACAATTTTATTCCTTTTCGTGTGTAAATTTGTATTTATGTAGAACCCTTTGGATACAGATCAATAGATTTTATAGATTTTGGTTGGTAATTAAATATTCTTATGGCCCTTAGGGAATTTATTGGAAATTAATTGGGAGAATTTGGAATTTGAGAAATTATGAGGTTCAAACGAAATTAGAGTCGTTTAATTGAGATCCCCATCTCATTCAAGCGAAGACCTTTTGGTTTGAACGAGAAGTCCATCTCCTTTGAAATAGGTTTCTAACAAAGATATTGTTTAAATCGAGTCTCCCTTGCGTACTGTTGCATTCTAGACCATTAGATTGATGATGTGTCGACATTTGAGAGAACCTAATTGCCAAAAATGTGTATAACATGTGGAGTTTGAGTTTTTACACCATTTTTGTGGGTTATTGGGGGTTATAAGAAGAGGGAGCTAGGGTGAGTCTTTCCCTACCATTTTTCTTTAGCATAATTCCTCTATCTCTTTAAGTTTCAAGAGTCCATATTTTTCACCATAGTTCCACCTGGCCACCCCATTAATACACCCTTTTCAAGCCTTCTTCTTCATCCACAAGCTTTATTAAGGGTATAAGTGGGTAATGTCAAGAAAGTAAGGGAAGCATTGCAGTATTTTGGAGGGCTTTTTGGAGTATTTGGAGCTAGGAACTTTCATATTCATTTTCTTATTTGTCTCCTCTTCAAAGCATAAGGTAAGATTTTCCTCTTCCTAAGATTTCAAGGTTTCTGGCTATGAAATATGTGTAGGATGCATGCTAGATGATGTTTAATGCCAAAAATGAAGTTATTTGCTAATATATTAAAGTCTTGCAAGAAAAGAATTTTTAAAAAAGACAAACCCTAAATGGGTCTTTTATGAATAAATGGTATTTTTACCTTGTAATATGGAAAGAAATCATGAAAAATATAAATGCATAATTTTTGTCTTCTTTAGTTCAATTTTGAGGAATTTCTAGGCTTGAAATCCTCCTAACACGTGTAGAATCATGTAGCATAATAGAAAATGACATTTTAGACTTGACAAATCATGTTTAAATGGATTTTATCAGGAAATAATTAAATGTAGAAAAACTACTCTAAATATTAGTATAAATATTATTAGAATGAAGAAAAATGATATTTGAAGTCACATGAAATAATAGGGCTAAGTAGTGAATATTGTCTAAAATGGTCTTTAAATGGTTGAATGTATTTTATGTGGAAGACATAAAATAACGAGGCATGATTTTGGGCATAAAATAATAAAAAGGATGTTTTGAAAGAAAATATTGGGTTTTAGTACCAAAATGAATTAAATAGGCTTCTCATAAAGATATGATGAAAGAAATAGCAAAATGGTAATTTTGACAAAATTGAGGGCCCTAGTGGTTGGATTTCTTCGTTAGACCTTATCGGTTGGTTTTTTTTATCAAAACAAATGAAATGGATAAAACGACACGTTGATAAGAAGAAATAACGATGTAAACCATAAAAATCATGAAAATGGTAAAATGGTGGAATAGTGTGGGCATTAACCAAATTATTAAAAATCATTAATATGGACATGAATGACAGCGAAGATAATTAAGAAGGTCCCAGAGCCCTGGGGTGAAAGACCCAAAATCACTAGCCAAAGCATATGGTAGCATAGCCGGCGGTGAAGTATGCGGATATTAAAAGATTTCGAAAAAAGATAATGGAAAAGGGAAATAATGATAATGATTATGCTAGAAAATTTGTAAGTAAGACAACCTAATTAAATGTGATAAAAAGAGAGACTAGTGAATAGAATATGATGAATAGTCGCTATACCTAGTAAAGGTTGGCATTAAACGGTTAATTTTGAGTATGAGCTCATCGCTCGGGTGCATTGCCTGGTAGTTGCATTAATATAATCTAAATTGTTAAATATTTTTGAAATTGATTAAAATACATATTGTATGCATAGTAATTTGTAGAAAATGTATAGTTTAGTATTACCCACCATGCTGAGCAATTACTCACCTATACTTTTTATGTTAAAACCCCCACCCCCACCCCCAAGTACTTTGAATAGGGACATCGGGAGGAACCCCGGTAAGGTCCCAGGGGGAAACTAATGTCGTTAGTCGATCTGTAATATTAATGAAATTATCTTTCAGAATATAGACAATTTAAGGCCTTAAACATTTTATTTGGGCCATTGGCCATAGTTTGTAATAATACAAGGATTATTATGGTTTATATCTTATTTAATTAACATTGTGGATTAAATTGGATTTTTATAAATGAACCTTGTAATTTAACTTAATTACTTAATGTGGCCACCTATTTTTCAACTCAAAATCGTAAAATTAATATTTAACAAATGGTGTAATTAATGGATTTTTCTTAAATAATAAAAATTGGACATCCCCTTCCCCATTTAACTGCTTGACTCAGTGCGGGTTGACCCAACGGTGACCCAAACATGGGTTAGGGAATTGCAATATATATATATATATATATATATATATATATATATATATATATATATATATATATATATATATATATATATATTCATGCATATCATTGGTATATTTTTCATATCTATATATACGGTATCCTTTTGTTTTGGGTCTTTGCGTTTGCATTTAGTCCATATTTGCCATGTGCTTTATCTTTGAATTAAATTGGCATGCTATATGATCATATTCGTATCTCTTATTGCTTGTTTACATTGGTATCTCATGTTGTACTATGTATTCAAGTAGGTATGATATTTGCATCAATATTGGTATTAATTGATCATTGTTTGGATTATATGTGCTTGTTTTTCCATCTGTTTATTGAACTTTACACCATTCCATGATATTATTCCTTCTTCCTTAATTTATCTTGGTATCACATGTTCCCACATATATGGGAGAAATGGTTTATGGGGGAGAAATAGTTTTATGCATTCTTACCTTGTCTATTATTTAACAAAAAGAAGGAGAAATGGTATATTTCTCTTTATCTTTAGGAGGAGATCTTTATCTTAGGGGAAGATGTCTTACCAAGGTTTGGATCATTAGACCTAATGGTAGTTTTATTCATTTACATATCTAAATTATGTATAAATTATCTTTTCATTTGATGGTCTGTATATATATGCAGGTTTACAACATGCGGCAATATTTGCAAGCGAGCAAAGCTGCTCAGCGAATGTGTCTGTTGAGCGAGTGTGTGTACTTTTTCTTTTTTGGGTTGAGGATTGAGTCTTTTAGAGATCTTGATAACTCATAAATGTTTTGTTTTTAGTTTTGTCTCGGAATATCCAAAGGGTGAGATTTGTAAGGATAAATTTCCAATTGAGTCAATTTGTATATATTGGCTAAATCCAGAACAAAAACATTTTGAGTCATAGGTTAGGCTTTGAGTTGTCAACCTTTCAAGACTATGATGTGTTTGATTGAAGACATAGTAGAAAAGTTTCAGAGATTACATAGCGTGTTTTGTTTCATAATGCATTTCATTTTTATGTATCCGAGGATCTCTCAGGTATGAATGCATGTGAATCAATACACCAAAATGGTCAAATTGGCACCCTTCAACCGGACAGCCTTGTCACGGTCATTGATAGTCACAAAAAAAACACATTTTTTATCCCGGTCATTGACCGTAATAAGGCCGTGACAATACCTTGCCGTAGTTATTGACCATGACAATCATATAAAGTTATCACAGTCAATGACCGTGACATGTCCGTGACAATTCTGTCAGTAAAAAAAACTCCCTCTTCTTTTTTCCCACCGATTCTCATTCCTTCCATTTTTCTCTCTCTCTCTTTCCTTCTCACTAATGACTGCACACACTCTCTCTCTACAGCTTTGGTATGTTTTCTCTCTATTTTTCCTCCACTTATATATATGTGTATGTATATGTGCGTGTGTGTATATATATGTGTGTGTGTGTGTGGTGTATATATGCATGTGGGGGGGAGGGGGGAGGGGAGGGGGTGTTTGTGCGTGTGTGTGTATATATATGTGTATGTATATATGCGTGTGTGTCTGTGTATATATGTGTGTGTATGTGCATGTGTATATGTGTGTATGTGTGTGCGTGTGGTGGGCAACGGGGGTGGGGGCAGGGGGCTATGTGTATATGTGTGTGTTTTCTTTAATTAAATTTTAATTGGTTTATTACATATCTCCCCTCATATTTTAGTCCCCCTTGTAAAAGAATTGATTGATTTAATATTGGTTCGTTATTAATTTTATTGTAACTTAATAATTAGTGCCCCTTGCATATTCAAGTAGGATAGTCCCTCATTGTAAATCAGTAAATTAATAATTGTATACTTTAATTGTTAGTTTAATTGATGAAAATAATTAATTGATTAGATGAATTAGAAGGAGAACGAGATAGACATTTGTTGTTGCCATTGCGGTTGGATTATAGTGGATCGATGTTGGGTTGGTTAATTTTAAAAGTGGCATGACCACTAGATTATTGTCCATATGGGGTGGGATTTTTCAACTTCTTTTGGAAAATTACTTTGTATAATGAACAATATATATATAGTATGATAAATAAATGAAACATACTTGAAATTACATATAGTGCGCATAAATACTAGCCTTCTAGTTCGTATGTCTAAGCATTCAATAGACCTTAGACCCGTTCGAGAGTTATTACCCCTGTAATGAGATCTCTCGAATTGTCCCGTTTGGATAGTTTGGGACTGCATAATTTTTGTATAATAATATTCTTAGTGGCTTCAAGTTGTTACTTTTGGAGGAAGTTCTGGAGTCGTATCCTAATGTTCTCTAGGTACATACTAGATTGACAAGTGTGACTGTTATTTCAATTGATCAATTGAAATAACACTCACGCTTGCCAATCTACGTCGTGTACTTGGAGAACTACGGGGATATGCTGCCAAATTTTTCTAAATTCTTAACAATGTGCATGAGATGTTAAGTATATTACAGAAATATGCGGTCTTGAATGGGATATGACCACTCACCCTTTAGAGGAGATGGATGAAATATGAATTTTTATTATAAATTGAATTCGAATTTGAATTTAAAATTTAAAAATCAAATATAAATAAGACATAATTAAATGAAACATACTATAAATCTAAGTTTTGTTTATACTAATCCATGAATATACGCTTCTTACCTTTAATAGATGATTAGTTGTGGTAGTTTTGATGGGATATCCGAAATACAAAGAGTGGATGGGTGAGACAAATAGAATGGGGGATGTGTTTCGCAGAGGTGCTAATGAATTTTTAAAATATGCAAAGAGATGTCATAATGATGAAGAGTTTGCGTATCCGTGTTCTAGGTGTAAGAATGGTAAGGTGTTTGAGTGGAAAACAGTTGAACTACATTTGTTAAGATCGGGTATGCAAGATAATTATCGATTTTGGAGTTTTCATAGTGCATTGAAAGTTTCTTTTGTCCCGGAACAACCTTCACAACAACCTTCAATAAGTAGGATATATGTATAAGGGGACGATGTAGATCATAATATGTTAGAGAATTTAGTTGATAACGCGTACGGAGTTTATGAAGCAGAGGAGAATGAGGTTACTGATGATGTACAAGGTTCAAGTTCTCGTGAAGATATCTCGATAAACCTTAATGATGACTACCAATGTTTAAAATTTAAGGCGACCCAACCATTATACTCTGGATGTGAGAAATATCAAACAACTTTACATGCCATGGATGATTTGCACAGTTTGAAGACGCAGTACGGCTTGTTTGGCAATAGCGTCACATGAATTCTGAAATGGGTGAAGGGCTTACTACCCCAGGAGAATATGCTTCCAAATAGCTATCATGTTATGAAGAACAGTTTGAAAGGTTTGGGAATGAAGTATAACTCAATTCATGCTTGTGTGTATGACTGCATACTATACTGAAAGGAGTATGAAAATCTTGATCGTTGTCCGGTATGCGATGAACCTAGATATTTCCAATCTACTAGTAAGGAAGGCACAAGCTCAAAAGTGCCTCAAAAAGTATTAAAATATTTTCCTGTTGGGCCTAGATTGAAGCAATTTTTCACAGTACCATGGATAGCGGAGGCAATGACTTGGCATGCTAAGGCAGAAGTAGGGGGTAATCTCACGCGTCATCCTATTGATTCTACAGCTTGGAGGAGGATGAATTAAGAGAAACCTGATTTTTCTTGAGAACAGCGCAACATTCGTTTGGCTATATCAACAGATGGTTTAAATCCATTTGGAAATATAAGCACCAATCAGAGTGTATGGCCAGTGATCCTAGCCCCACTCAACCTCCCTCCTTCACAGTGTATGAGACCTGAATTTTTTATGATGTCTTTATTGATACATGTGCCAAAGGCACGAAGTGATGCATCGATGTCTACCTGGCTCCTTTGGTAGAAGAATTAAATGAGTTGTGGGAAGAGGGTGTGCAATCATTTGACTCTTTTAGAAAAGAAGAGTTTACGCTGAAATCTATGTTGATATGGGTAATTTATGATTTTCAAGCTTATGGGACATTATTCGGTTGTGTAGTACGTGGTTATTTGGGGTGTCCTATTTATGGAGAGGAGACTGAATCTCTTCATCTATCATTTATCTCAAAAAATGTATACCATTTCCATAGAAGGTTTTTACCCCCGGCTCATAGTTTCAGATTTGAGAAAAGTTCTAATTTTTTAGTGAGCGGGGTTGACAACTTTCAAGCTTAGAAATTGAAAGTAAATCTTCTGAATGTGTCCCTAATATTCCAAGTAAGAATCCCAAATTTAAGAATGTCAAGCATAAGAAGACCCCAACTGGGAATGAAACCGAGACAAGAAAATCAAGGTCTAGGAGGTCAATTTTATTTGACTTGCCTTATCAGAAGAATAACCCGGTGCGCCATGTATTGGATGTGATGCATGAAGAGAAGAACTTCACTGAACATATTGTGGGCACTTTCCTTTGGGGGAGTCATTCGAAGGATGGAGAAAATGCACGAAAAGACCTTAAATCGTTGAAACTTAAGCCACAACTATGGTTGAAAGAAGATAGTAGGGGAAGGACAATAATTTCCTCTGGTCCATTTACTTTTACGAGTGGGGAAAGGAAGGTGTTTTTAGACACAATATATAATTTTAAGGGCCCATCAAATTTTTCGTCCAACTTGCAAAGGATTGTGAATTATGTTACTCATGATTTACATAAGTGTAAGTTCCACGATTGTCATGTGACCATACAATTGGTTCCTCTATTGTTTAAGCACTGTTTCTCCAAGCATAAGGATTTGTGGAGCGCTATTATGCAAATTAATATCACCTTCTCACTCTTATGGGAGAAGGTAGTTAGTCGAGAACACATAGTGGACGTAAAATTGGCAATGACCAAAGAGATTTGTGTGTTGGAGAAGTACTTTCCCCCAATATTTTTTGACATAAGTGCTCACTTGTTGGTACACCTATGCGACGAGGCACTTCTTTATGGTCTAGTTAGATATCGGTAGATGTATCCGTTTGAAAGATTGATGAAAGTTTTTAAAGATTACGTCAAGAATATGGGATACATTGCAGGATCAATTGCAAAGGAATACATCACCGTGGAGTCATCAATATATACTCGGGAACATATGCCTGACTCGACCAACGTTGATGACACTGATGAGTTCGTCGATGATGGTGGTCATGTGATGGGAAAACGAGTGAAATTAACAAGTTTGTAACATGAACAAGTACCTCATTATGTATTTGACACACATGAAGATGTTAAAGAATGGAAAAAGTAGGTTTAAATTATTTTAATGTTTAACATTATTTTAGATTATTTTATACATGATTAATTTTGTAATATGTAGAAAATATGAAGCCCGTGAGAACAATAAAAGAGGAAAAATAATGGAACAATCAGACAATGAATTTATCCTATGGTTGTCACAAGAGGTAATTATAATGAAAATGGTTGTTATAAAACGTTGCATTACACTCAAACTTTACAAACCATCAAATTAATTTATCTATATTCTCAACTCTTAAAGATGGGTGATGCAACATCGTGGTTTGCTCGTCTAGCCACTGGACCCTTGTTCGTGGCACAAGAGTACAAAAAGTATCGATTGAATGGTTACGCATTTGGCGCAAAAGTGTACGAGGAAAGTACAAATGTACAGAACTCGGGCATTTCATACAAGGATCTTACTTTCTTTCGAGCGAGCGCAAAAGATAGAAACCTCGTTGAATCTGAAATGACTTACTATGGTGTAATTCGAAATATATTTGAATTGGATTATATAAGCTTCAAAGAGGTTGTATTTTACTGTGACTGGATAAGAGTTGAGGATAAAAATGCTTGTAAAGTTGATCCTGTCACCAATTTGATCATGGTTGACTTGTCTAAGTTGAAAAGCAACGACCACGTGAGTGACGAGCCATTTGTTTATGCATTTCAAAAGGTTAACCAAGTGTTTTACTCGGAGTATATCAACAATGAGCCGTGTTCAATTGTCATACACGCCCCAAAGTTTCTATATAGTAGTGTGGATGACTTGGCTGCTCCTACCGAATATCAATCCATTTTTTATGATGATCCGAATTTGAAATAATTTTTCAATTTATAATAAATATTCCAATTTGTACTTTATCAATCAATTTTAATGCTTTCAATTGATTTGCACTTTATCATTTTCACTCTTGTGTAGTGTGTGTGGGGGGGGGGGGGGAGGTGGCGGGGGAGGGGGGAGGGATGTTTCGTATTTTTAGTAATTGTGCATATTATGATTTGAACTAATAACAATTCACTTCGATTTGTAGTAATTGTAAATGCATGTCTTCTTCTAATTCATTTTGATTTATACTAATAACAACTTTTTTTTACAAAAAATGTCTCCTTAAGGTATTAAGGTGAGGATGATGATGCTTATTATGATGATGTCATCTAGGCTCGGTGGTAGCGGAGGCGACGAGGGTTCCTCGGACCCTAGGCTCCCCAAATATGGAAAATTGGGAATGGCCATCGAGAACAAAATGGGGCTATTAGCGAGATCCCTCGAGCTGTTAAAGATGATCATCGGCCGGAGGTACACTAGTTGGGGGGAGGTGCCAAATGAGCTCAAGTTAACTATTTAGGTGGCACTACCGGTATTGTATTTATATTTATATTTATATTAATATTTCAATTTCAATTTCGATTTCGATATAAATTTCATTTTATATTTATATTTATATTTAAATTTATTCACAACTAACATTGTATTTGTTGGACAGAAACAATTCAGCCTGGATCCAAAGCTACGTGATTCCGTCTTGGAGAAGTTGAGGAAATAACACAAGACGTGGAAGAAAAATATGCGGACCCGGTACTTTGGGAAGACCCGAGAGTCCGTTATCCAAATGCGTGAATCCGTCCCGACGAAAGAGCGATATCCTTGGCATAATGGAAAAAGTTCATTGACAATGAGATCGGGGAGAGACAATTGGCATCTCGCCAATTGGGGAGGGAAAATCGGGCAAAAAAGGCAGACGTGCACTACTCTGGCCGAACATCTTATGCCGAGGTGGAGCATAGGATGATGGTAAGATTTAATTTTTCTATAACTATAGAAATATATTATTTTGCATTTTTTTACTTTGCGGGGCCGATACTTTTTTTTCTTTATTTTATTTTAGGGGATAGGGAGTGGCCCTGGGGGTAGGCCACATAGGCTCGAGACTTATGTGGCTATTCGGACGAATAAGGGGAAGGATAAGGAGGTGTCCTCGAGCGTCACGACCACGATTGTAAGCAATCCGATAGTTTACTTTTTGTTAATTACGTTATAATTTTTTTATTTACTTATTTTACTAATCATGGTCATTTTCTCATTTCAGGGAAAGCTTAAGGAAGTGCATGAGTTGCAGTCTGATGCCGTCAAGGAATCTTTATCCATAGACGCACTCAGCCAAGTGCTTGGCACTAATCGTAAGGTGAGGACAAGGTTGTGAGCTTGCGGGTGGCCAAATCTAGGATCATCGGATTGGAGATGAGCGACATCGGGTTGGCTCGAACGGTGGACTCGCATGACGCGAAGCTTTCCCATTTGGAGGCGACGATCCAAGATATGTTCTCATTCATGAAGCGTTCATTGGGCGGAAACCGGAAGGGGAAATGAAAGGAGAAGGTGGTAGAGGAGGAGGTGAAGGAGGACAAGGATGTGGACCTCGCTGCTTCATCGCCGGCACGTGCGGACTTTGATGATCTAGTCCCCTATTTGGCTCCCTTGGACAGACTGATGTTGACACTTGATTGGCTGAGCATGTTTTTACTGGATATATTTGATGACCAGTGGATAGGGCGGCGGTTGAGGGACCCGAATACCGTCCAGGTTATGCCAGTTCATGGATGTTCGCTTCAAGACATCGAGTATAAGGTGCTCGTAACGCATGTGATACCTGGGAAGGATAACTCCTCCTTGTGGTTACACGAACAATGAGGCACGATGTATATTTTTGGGTGTGTCAATTCGTATATCGTGTGGCCTACTCTCCTCCTCAGAGCTAACCTTACACCAGACATCTAGTGACATTATTTGAATTGAATTGTTTTAAGTTGTTACATTTGAATTATATTTGGATTATATCGTGATGCATATTGTTTTGAACGTATATTTGCATTATCTCTATTTTATTTGGATATATGATGTTTGAACATGTACAACGTTGCAATAATAGGTACAAATATACTGCTGGGCAGTGGCAGTGACCATACTGCCCAGCAGATTTTTTTTCAATTTTTCCCAGAATTGTCACGGTTATTAACTGTGATAAGTCTGTGAAAAATAAAACTTATCACAGACTTGTCACGGTCAATTACCGTGATAATTTTTTATTAAAAGTCACGGGTCTGTCACGGTTTATGGCCGTGACAAAACTTGTCAAGGTCATAGACCGTGACATGACCATGACAATTCTAATGAACTTGTCATGGTCAATGACCGTGACAAGTCTGTGACAACAAAAGTTGTCACCCCCTGAATTGTCACGATCATTGACCTTGACAAGTCCAACTTGTCAAGGTTAGTGACCGTGACAATTCGACATATTTGGTGTAGTGAATTTTGATCTTTAGAAAGTTTATTTTTGGGTGTTTGTTTTTAAATTATTTTGAGTTGTTTATAAAAGGAAAATATTTTTTTACCTTTGTTCGAACGACAATAGGGTTTCATTCAAATGAGAGTGGCAGTTCATTCAAATGAACATCAAATGAGGTTTATCTATTTATAGAACGAAACTTATTTTAAAATCGTTCGAATAAAGTTCGAATGAGATTAGTTGTTCGTTTGAACAAGGTTTGATTTGGTTCAAACGAGTTTACAATTTTATTCAAATGAAGTCTAGTTTTTGTTCTGATGAAATTCCTCGAAATTATGTCACCTCAAAAATTTTGGTTTCTATATAGAGGGGATCAAACGTTACTTTATGGAGAGACTTTTAGAAAAATTTATTTTCCAATACATATAAAAAAACTTCCAAACCCTAATCCACCCAAACATTTTAAATATCCATGTTTCAATCTTTATATGGTTTGATATGTTGTTTGAGGACACTATAGTATGCTTCTCTCATCATCTTAATAGAGAAAATTTTCATGCAGTGGACACTATACATTGATTTTTATTTAAACATGGTGGACTTCATAGTATGGGGTTGCGATGGAGAAGTGGTGGACTCCATATTCATATCCATAGATGGTTGTTGAGCTTGGATCGGTGGATACCTAGGCGTGTGTGGACTCACATGTTGTGGAAACTTATGTGGGTGGATTCACGTTTTGCACTATGGAGGAGAAGTTGAAGATAGAAGATGCTTCAAGTCTTGCAAGGGCATCGATTGGTTGATTAAGTCATTTGTCGACTTTTGTAAAACCTTATCATAGTGAATTTACATGGATGGGCCGTCTGAGATTTTTCCCATTGTGGATTTTCGTCGTGCATTAGCGTGTTATGGGATTGATATATTTATTTTATCTACTATCACCTAGATGCATGTTTTAGGTTAAGATAAAACCAGGTAAATAACTTTATTACAACTTGGTTTAAGATTAGTGCAAAATTTATTTAGGTGAATTTTGTTCAAAGTTTATATAAGCAGTTTGAAAAAAAAGTGACTTTTTTTGTCTAGATGATACTTTCGTACACTGCCTATTAGGGACTTCACTATAGGTGAAAGTGGTAGCCACAATTGTGCTTCCTCTGAATAAGCTTCATCTTATTCGTGAAACCATTGTTATGGTCATTGACTTTAAGATGAAATGTTACTCTTCATATGTTTGTAGGCAAACATTTTATTATCTCCTTCGATTTGTGGTGTTTTAGCCTGTCGGGAGTGAAAAGTGAGATCATCAAGCTCCTTCAACTGTGGGTTATCTGGTTTTAGTCCCCCTTGTTGCAACAATGGAACCTCAAGCTTCTTATGGTAATGCACTAGTTCAAGCTTCAGAGAATGTGGTTCTTCCTCCCTCCTCTGTTGATGAGGTAACTCTGTATAAACCTCTTTATGACTTATCTCAACCACATCTAAGGTTTCAAAGTAAATTTACACTTTGTAAGTCAACTTAGTATCTTACTACTAAGATTTTTATCAAAACTAATACTTTATAAGTCGACTTAATAGCGTACTACTCAGGGTTTTCTAAATATTTACCCTTTGTAAGTCAACTTAGAAGCTTATTACTAGTTTTTTCATAAAACATGCACTTTGTAAATCAACTTAGTAGCTTACTACTATGTCTTTACCTCAAAATTTACACTTTCTAAGTCAACTTAGTATCTTGCTACTAAGGTTTTCTCTCAAAACATACACTTTGTAAGTCAATTTAGTAACTTACTGCTAAGTTTTCTCTAAAAATTCCCAATTTGTAAGTCAACGTAGTAGCTTACTACTAAGGTTTTTCTCAAAATTTACACTTTGTAAGTCAACTTAATAACTTACTACAAGGTATATTTTATTTTTTAAATACACATTCTTAGTGACTTAGCACCAATCTTGCTAAGGTTTTGACTAACTCTTATGTTTCAACTATCTTTGCAGCATGTTATAAAAAGCAACCTTCTCGAGGCACCTCATGAGATTTTGTCTTCTGTTGAGATGGATCTAGCTTCTCCAGCTCATTCTCACTCGTCCTCCCATGATGATAAAGGTTTTATGACCAATGTGAAAACTAAGGAGAGTGGGTTTGGTTTTGAACCTCTTTTTCTAACGTGGCACCAAGATAATATTTTTTATAAGTGATTGAGCATATCATTATCATTTAAAGCTCAATTCATTATGTGCTTGATTAGATTTTGACTTCTCACCTTGAGACTTTTACTATTGAATTTGTGAAACCTCACAATTTGATGATGGTCTATCTTATACAAGGGGGGCTATCGTTGTAGCTGAGATTAAAAATATTTTATTATCTTCCTTAGAGAGATATGTGCTAAATCCCTACATAGGGAATCTCAAACTTCTGAGAAAAAATAGATTTTATTTTTCCATGATAATGAATAAGTTAAGGGATTTGAAAGATCCTAAATTATAAGTATGTCGTTGTTGCTATCTCAAAATGTAAAGTATCTCAAGGCTAAAGAAGGAATATTGAGAGAGGTCATCCCTCAGCTTGAGCAGTGTGATCAAGAGGTAATTATGACTGACAGAACTTTGACGGAGGTCAAGAGGAATTATGAACTCGGGTTTGAATGACAAGCAGAGGTCGAAGTCAATATTTCTGCCATGTCTGAGCATCAATGAAAGATTACTCAGGAAATAGCTATCTTTGTTGGGGAGAGTTTCTTCACTACTTATAGTTTTGTATTTTTATTAGTATAAGCTCATTATTTTGTACCTCTGCGTGGTAGACCTTTTTTATTTGTAATTATCCTAATTTAAAATACAAGGAAATACATGTTTTGAATCTTCTGTATGCACTTCATTATTTGCTTTAATACTTAGCTCACAAATATTATAATTTGATGTGCTTCTTCGCATTTCATTAGCAAAAAAAATTACAAGTGTATTTATCAAACATATCTCTTGAGCTCTTCAATTGTTAAAGAAGATGAAACAATAGTTTCCACTGTTTTTGCATATGGTGGAGTGATTAGAGGTAAATAAGTAACAACAAATGGAGCTTCAACGTTTAGCATTGTACTAGGATCAAGATTGATTATAATAGGAACAACTAGATTGGAAGGTGTAATGTGGATTCCCATTAAAGGAGTGACATGTTGTTCAATTAGTGTAATGAAATAACTAGGATACATCATGGAACCAAACATCGTCATTTCTTGTTATCTTTGGAAGAACTCCATGATCTTGACAATCAGACTGGTCATTTAGTTAGTCCCCAAAATAGATCTCGTGGAAGCTTACCCCGAAATAGGATTCCCCGTGATAAAAGTGACTTGATGAACTATAGTAGAATGTGTAATGACAGCCTGCTCTTCCTCATGATGAGCATCATCAAATACGAAAATATGATTTTTTTATTTCCATTCACCATTTCTAAAGAATACCTCCCTAGGAGGATCACCAAATGTAAGAGAGCACTTCTCTTTGGGTAATAAGTGGGAGTGGTAATTTCTCTTGTCACCGGGATGTTTATGATAAAACTGAGGTGTAACATATATTGATGGTGATGGTAAAATATACTTTGCATGAATGAAGATAAGCAAGCTCAATGATAAAGAAAAATATGCTCAAAAGAGGAAATCAACGGTAAATAACACAACAAGTTTCGTGGTTCACCCAACTTGGGCTACACCCACAGGAGCTTGGGTTTTATTCCACTTAGAGAAAGAAGATAAATGTTTAGAATCTCTCAATATCAAAGATAAAGCCTCTCATATCAAGTATTTATAGCGTTTAAACTCTCTTGGGATTTCTTCAAGTCTGTTAAAGTCTCTTGTTGTCTTTTTTCCATCACATTATGTGTATCATGTCCTCTTCAATGGAATAATGTAGTATATATAGTCTAAGCCTCACCCTTTGTGGACCTTGAATGCCTTTTCCTCTTTTTCAATGCTTCTGTTGATAAACCACAATCAACCATTTAACGGGGGGATGAACTTGTTAAGCGTGGTTTAAAGTTGTCTCAAAACATGGAGAAAATTATTACTTTATAAAAAGTTATAAATGCACTTCCCCAATACATTAGATAAAGTCTACACGCATGAGATCAGGTGGAAAAAATATATCTTTATGTGAGATGGTTCTTTTTGCGTTATCACCTTTTTATAACTTAATAATGAATCAGCCAATTGAGCTGATGGTTGCTCGCAACATGTTCAATCGGGTGAGCTATTTCACAACATGTTTGATCATATATTTGTTCTATCTTCGTTTTCTCAAAAGAAGCTTCCAATAGAACATTCCCATCCAGGCCAATCGATGGTGCATTGGACTTCCTCATTTCAACCCGAATTGGTTGTAACAACAAATAAGCTCCCCTTTGCCTGAATGAAGTAACTTATCTGTGAGTAAGGAATTTTACATATAATCCCAGCCTACACCATCAAATCATTATTATCAACCTACATGTGGGGAATAATTATTTGTATTCGAACAAGTGGAGAACTAGTGGCTATTTTTAACAATATAAAGATACCCAAATTAATATGAATTCAACAAGTCTACATAAATATAAAAAATTCCTGATCAAGGCTAGCCTAAGGGCAATTCTCAAATGAAATTAAATTTCATAAATTTAACAAATATGGAATTTTGGATTACAATTTTATTTTTAAGATTTACATATGAACATATTAATGAATTCCATATTCTACATATCACAATTTATATGTGAATTTAACTAAATTATAAATCTTACAATTTTCTAAATTACCAATTTTTTAAATTATCATAACTTACCAAATTGTATTTAAAAAATATTACTTTTCAATAGTTCAACAATTTGACAATATCACATTATTTAATTATGAAATTACAAAAATTAATTTAGAAACCAAATTATTTCTAATGGATTTTATTTATAAAAATAGGTTGAGGTAGAATTTGGTATTTAAAAGCATAAAGGAGGAGTAGAATGTTAGCATGGATTAAAGAAGAAAGTCACCAAATTGAAATAAAAATTGTAAAGAGAAATTTTGTAGAAGAATCTTCTCTTGGAAAGTAGTTTAATCAGCCCTCCAAAGTCATTTAAAAATTAATTCAAAGTTGTCCCAAAAATTTCTCGATTTTTTTTTTTTACTAGAATGAAAGGATATGTGTTTAGGGTTGGAAATCCATAATTTTTGTGAATTATTGTTGAGGTTTAAATTTTAACTTATGTACTAGAATTGAAAGGGAGTAGGGTTCTTTTGTATCGGAGTTTTACAGATTCTAAGAAATTGCAAAAATAAAAGGCGTCTCTTTTTAAAGAAGAAACCGCTACGTAGAATATTATTTTTTAGGGTCCAAAATATTATAACACACACACACACGCATATATATATATATATATATATATATATATATATATATATATATATATATATATATATATATATATATATATATATATAATTTAAAAAAGAAGACACGCAAACTTTTATTTTATTTTTCCTTATGATCATAAAGTCTCACATTAATGGTAAGATAAAGCTATAACATCAAGTGAAGCCCTTGAGGCACGGAAATATGATGTATATCATCGGAATATTAAACCAAGTAGTATAACACGATATATCTAAGTATGTGAACTTGTGAAGCACAATATAATATCACATATCTAACTACATGAGATCACAAGAAGTAGATCAACAAGATATATCACATAAGATCTAGAAAATCAGCAATATACTCCAAATATAAAAAATAGTTAGTATTAAACGATATCAATCCAAAATAAACTTGCAAAATCAAATAGGAGTGCAATCAATATATCCAAATTATCTTAACAAGTAGTAAAATAAAATAAAGACAAGATATAATGAAAAACATATTGATACAACAATCTTATCACTAAGGATGGTTAATGATCTCAAGATGTAAATGAGATACTAATACACCCTCAATGAGAATAACCTCAACTCCGTGAATAAAGGAAGTCAGTATAAATGGTGACCCAGATGAAATCAGAAAGTTTGCATAACGATTGCAAACAGCCATAACATTAGCCAACTCATATGGGATAAGTAAACGTGAAGTAATATGATGTTAGATATGCCTTAGAAAATATAAATCCTTGGGTGAGAGATTAATATGAATCAAATATACATCCCTCTATGTCCAAAAATAATAGCTTACAAATCCATTTTTGAAAGGAGTTCCATCTCTCTTGAACTTAACTTTTAAAGCATCCATAGTCAGCTCGGGAATTGGGATCGAGGCATTCGGGAACGGAGTATGAGCACGAGTGGAACAAGGAGCAATCGGATGCTCTTAAGAATGAGAAGTTCCATTTGGAGGCTCAAAAATTGAAAGTCTCTATTGCTCATAGGGGTTAACACAGGGTTATCAAACAAACACCAACTTTTATTTATCTTTTTTAATTAAACTAGTTTTAATTTTGCACCAACTTAAACCAAAGTGTTGTATAAATATTTTACTAATTTTTTCTTGACTTAAGCATGCATCTAGGAGATATAAGCAAGAATAAAATAAAGGCAAAACATAACACGCCAATGTACGAGGAGAAGCCATAACGAAAAAAACTTGGGTAGCACATCCACACAATTCCACTACGATATAGGTATTAAAACAAGAACAACTCAGACTTGCTCAGTGACTCAATGCCTTTAAGCCTTGACATGTATCATTAATCCTTGTTACTTTATTCGCAGACATTGTTATATGCCTTCCAACAGACAAGATAATGTAGGCACTTTCTCACGTGTCGGTATCTTACTGATCATACTTGCCTCTTGATTGGTCCAGCCATTACACAATGCAAACACGTAATCCACCACTTTGAAACACACGCCAGAACAAGAAACCTTGGTGCAGTATGAAACATATCTCAAATGCTTATAAGATGTTAAAACATGCATATCAAACTTTTGGTCTCAAATAGGGTTTGGGAGGCTCAATATTTGATTCTGAAAATCAATTTCGCAAAACTCTCACAAAAAAATTCATTTAAAGACCAAGTATTTATATAAAACATGAAAAACGAGGCAACACAAAAATCGACAAATCTCGTTCTAACGAAAATATCAATGGAGTTTGAACGATATTGACACATTCCGTTTGCTTGAACTAAAACTTGTTCGAATGACAATGTGAAAGTCATTTGAATAAGTATCGAACAACCTTCTCATGAGATATTTCTTTCAAATATAAACTTTTCACTTGAAGTTGATTTGAAGCTCGTTTGAATGAAACAATATATCTCATTTGAAGCAACTCTTACGATCTACTTTCATAAACTTGTTTGAACGACTTTTACATTGTTTAAAGGTATTTTTGCCCATTTAGGATGAAAAAAGGCGAGTATCCAATTTTTGGGGTTATTTATAATGGGTTGATAGTTTAGGAGGAGAGCATGTTGGGTATAATTTCAGTCGTGACCCATAAACTCAAGCTAGTGCAGGGTGTTTAGTTTAAATTAGCCATATTTATATGACTTGGATTTTCTTAACACTTGTCTATTTGATTTTTCAACATCATTTATGGATTTTCAAAAAATCATTTTTACACACATTTGATTAACACCTATCAATGACACTTAAATTCAAACCAACGTTATCACATCAATGATATCCGTTTCACTTTATTAAAAGAAAACCTTTTCTAACTCCATATAAACCATCTCTCCCCACTCCTCTTTTAAAATGGTCCATAGAAACTTTCAAGAAACAAGTTTGACTAATATCGGATCTCATGATTTATTCATGATATTAACTCGAGCACTCTTGCAAGCCACATAAATTTCTAATATGATCCAAAATACATATAAAGTGAATGAGCATAGTTAAATAAATACCAAATATTTCAAAAATTCAGCTATCATGATTTGCATAAGAAATATAAGATATCATTGAAATAATCATCATTTGCATATAATTATTTAGAGTCCATGTTTCGATCTTAATTCAAATTAAATCTATACACTAAATAGTAGGTTTACATATAATTTAATCACAAACAACAAAAATAATAAATGGAAAATCTTTTTGTGAGGATGATGAATTAAGTACATACATATTATGTAAGGACTAAAGGATATAAAATCGCATGAATGCACAATATATATAAATATCCTAACAAAAAAGTAAGAAAAGAGATCTATATATCCATAAAATACTCCCATCCATCAAACGATCCCATATGAATGAAGGAGTACCTAGGAAGGGAACCTACACAAGAAAAGACCCAAAGTATCCTGAGCAAACTACCAATCTAGGTAGCGAATAGTGGTACATCTCAGGAGATTTGGAAGGCACGGACAAAAATTCATTAATGTCAAATTTCCTTCGAGGCACATCAATCTTAATCTTCTTCGATTTCATATCTGTCATAAATTTAGGTATCCATATTTCTCTCCACATAGGAATCATGTTCTCAAGAATAGGAATTATACCTCTAGGCAACATATTCTATCCTTTCAATTCTCTTATTTGTTTGAGAAAAAGGTTAAATTTTATCATCATCCTGATAATATCACTTCTTATGTTAACTAAGGTATCTATTCTAAAAGCATTCCTTGATATCCCTAATGAACCTATCATTCCTAGCATTCAACCACATACAAGTCAATTTGAAATGTTCGTACAAATTGCAATGTGATAGTAGGACATATTTCTCCTAACCTTAGGTTTGTGTAAGGTCTCGTGATCTCTTTTTCTCTTACTTTAACAATATTTTTCCTCTTGAAGAAAAAGTGGGCTCTCGTATTTTTTATGAGAAATGCCTAAAGGGTGCTATTAGGGAAATGGTTAATCAAAACATCAATTTTTAAGTTTCAATTAAATTAATCGAGTAAATAATTAATCTCATTTTAATTAAGCACCAATTAATACAATGTTGTGTAAACTAGAACCAATTTTATCTTTCCTTAAGCATGCACATAGGTATTTGGAAGAATAAAATAATATCAATCCACAACACCGCGATATACGAGGAAAACCCAAAATGGGAAAAACCTCGGATGACCTAGAATATTCAAATCCACTATGATATAGAGATATCATAGAAGGCTGAACCTTCAAGCCTTGATGAACTCTTCGTTACTTTAACCTTTTTCATAGCCACCATTGGATGCCTTCCAACTATATTCACAGCACAAATGCCTCTCGAGTCTCGATATTAACCCATCTTCTCACTTTTAGTTAGTCGGCCATCATCACAACGAAACATGGAATCCACCACATAAAACAAATTAAACAATAATGAAGAGTAAACTTGATCTTAGTGGTCAAATGTCATATCTCTAACTATCATATTATGTAGAAACTTGGATCTCAAAACATGGGTGTAAACTAGGGTTACAAGATGCTCTTAGTTTAATATATAAATATGTTTACGTAAACCCTCTCTTAAAAATTATTATGCTATATATATATATATATGTGTGTGTGTGTGTGTGTGTGTGTATGTGTGTGTGTGTGTGTTTTCGTCAAAATGGGGCGGCACACATTATGAGGCATCTCATCGAATGAAACTAAAAGTCATTCAAATGAGATTGGCTACTTCATTGGAACGACCACCAAAGTCCTTCGAATGAGACCAGCGATCTCGTTTGAATGAGGATTGAGCAACCTTCTAACGACAACATTCTTCCTAGGAAAAAAC
Source organism: Sambucus nigra (assembly GCA_949130495.1). Taxonomy (NCBI): domain Eukaryota; kingdom Viridiplantae; phylum Streptophyta; class Magnoliopsida; order Dipsacales; family Adoxaceae; genus Sambucus; species Sambucus nigra. The sequence goes on along the minus strand of OX422214.1, from coordinate 189,289,763 downwards.
ATCTCACTCAAAGCTCGTTTGAAGCATGTTCGAAAGAACCCCTCAAACTCGTTTAAAGGAACACATAGAACTCATTTGAATGAAAACATAAAACTCATTTGAATGACAATCATACTTCGTTCACACAACTTTAAATATAAAAAATATTTTTCCTTAAAATTATTTTTGAAAAAAGCGACCTCAGTAAAACTTTTAAAAACATCAAAACCCAAAAAGAAATCCAAGGATCAAACATAATATACATTCATTCCTTTCTTGAGATACCATGGATGAAGACGAAAAATGGCACAAGATTTGATGTCATTTAACTCGTTCACTACAGTCTTTAATGCATCATAGACTCGAAGGACAAACTGAACACAATCCCAATATATGACTCAAGTAGTTTTGTCCAAACGGAATAAAGTCAATCTTAAATATTTGCAATAAAATATTACAAACGTGACATATTATGAAATTGTCCTTACAAATCTCCCCTTAGTCTATTCCGAAACAAAACCAAAAAATAAAAACCCACAAGGATGCCAAGCTCTCTAAGACTCAATACCCAACCATAAAAGGAAAAAGTACAAACTGACACTTGACTGAAACTAACTCTTGAGTATCTTTACTCTTGTGAAACTTTATTGCATCACTGCTTAAACTTGCACACTTAACACACCTTTCAAATACAAAGAGAATAAAAAATATATAATCCTCATATGAAAAAATCAACCACCCCCCTTTGTTAAACATCTCCACCTTAGAGAATACTTCTCCCCGATAGGTTTAACTTCTCCTCCTTTTTGTACAGAAAAGAGTAAAGGCAAAGGTGCATAATATGAAATAATTATCCCCCTTAATGTGATACATTTGATCATAAATCAGTCAAGCATATCATGCGATGTGAAATGAAACAGCAATAACAAACAAACCTAGCAACACAAGCACAAATAATTCAAACGGTGAATTATATGATATAAATTTGAAGCATTTGATATTAATGTAAACATATATGATGAACATTGTTTAAATGAAACACGTAGATCCAAACAAACACGCCATGTATATAAACACATATATAACAAGAAAAAACATGAATATATAGGTATACCATTCCACAAAAGACAAAAAAACAAATCTTTCCACACTAGTATGGCATAAATATGTCTAAACCAAATGTGGTAGGGAGTGAAGGGGTCATGAATTAGAAAATAAGAAAAATGTTACCTAACCACTCGAGATAGTCCAAGGAGTTTTATTTGATCGCATTAATTTATCAAACTTAGATTTATCCTCAAGTGACAAATAAAGTTAACTCCAAATGGACAAACGAACTAAATGCACACAAGCCTAGAAATCTTTTCATGATTCTCAAATCAATAGCATCAAACAGTAATGAAGAACTAGGTCTCATTGTGGAAACCCATTGATCTTCAACTCATAGAACCCTCAAACTATAAACATATTCAAGTTTTTCGCTCTTTTCTTTTTAAAGATGTTACATTAATTGCTAACTTGGCCTTTGAAAATCTTTTCATTATTGGCCTTTAATCCCTTCATGGCCCTTATCATTACACTCTCTTATTTTTCCAATCTATGAAAGAATTCACGTAATGGTTATTACATGCACAAATACCCAAATATATAGATATATATGTGACAAGATTGATAGGATAACACCTCACTTATCTCATGCAACATAAGAAGTTAAAATCTATAAATGCTCATGAAAGTTAGTGCACGTGCATATACTTAGATGCATCCATTAAGCAAACCAAATTCGAACAAATTTATGAAATACATGATTAAGAAATAATAAAAAATCATTGTAACCCATATTATAATGTTCAAGCCACATGGAAAATATGGAATGAATGGGAATCAAACACACCAATATACCACATAAAATGTGAAAAACTAACTACATAAAAAACACCAATTTTTTTTTTGAGGTTTCAGAATTTTTAATAAATTACTCACAAGGCACAAAAAATATTATTGTATTTTAGTCATAAAGACTTCACAAATGAAAAATAAATATACAAAAGACGCAAACATCATACAACAAGTCAAAGCATACAAATATGAAGCACAAAAACTAGTGTATGAAAACCATGCAATCACAATCACTCTTAAGATATAGCATGTGATGAACCATGTGCACGCATGCGAGAATCAACAAGTCTAATATTCAATGCCTCTAAATTCGATTCCTTAACCCCAATAGATGAAAATCTGTTGCCTAGGATTTTGGGAACCATGTTGGCACGATAATTAGACTTCCAAGGACCTTTTTCTAAGATCATAACAAAACTTCCTAAGGTGAAATTTCATACCATAATGTGTGCATGTGTAGACACGAGAAATTTTACCTTTAGGTTGAACTTTTCTAAACTTCTCGAAAATAGTTGACTCTCTCAAAATTTTGGTCTTGCTTTTGGGAGATGAAGAATTCGGATCATCGAATCCTAAACCTATCTTGGCATTTTTTATTTGAACGGTGCCTAAAATTTTATCAAACTTCTCCGACCAAGATTCCAATTTAATTTTGACGCTACTTGAGTGTCTTAATTTATTTTCAAACCTTGAAATTCTAAACTCAAAAAAATCTTAATCTTGTCAAACTTTAGGGACTCCATCATAATATTTTCAGCCATTCCTATAAGGTTATCTCTCTCTCCCTCAATGTTAGTGAACTTATCCCTAAGAGTCTTCTCAAGTGCTCTTAAGTCTTCCATTAATATATCATTATCTTCAATGAAACATTATCTCACCTTATCATCTACGTACTTTGATTCCTTCATCTCACTCTCTAAAACACGAACTCTAGCCTCACTTTCTTTCTTGGACTCTTTTAATTTAAGTAGATCATGTTTCACGTCATTAATATTTTCATAAAGAATATGTATTTGACTTTGAATATTTTATAGAAATTCAATTTCATATTTTAAGAACAAATTTTCATTTTTAAGGACTTTTAATCTTTTTGCAAGTTTCAAATCTAAACAATTTAACTTTTCAATGAGACTATGATCTCATTATACTCCTCTTATATATAAAAAAACATCCTCATCACTAAACCTATTTATGAACTTATCAATTTAAGGACCCATGAGAGAAAGAAACAAAATGTGAGAGCAAGTTTTATAATTTCTCATGTTTTAATTTTTATTTTGGTGTATCCCGTTACACAAACACTGCACCTACATGACTTCTCAAGACTCGAAGACAAAGTTGAAGATATTTGTAAGATTTAAGAATCGCACGTCTCAACAAATAAGAAGAAGTTATGGTTTTGATTGGTAAAATTTTTACTTTATCATTCCATGGGTTTTAGGATTTTTAAAGAGGTTAATTTTCATAAAAGGCTTTTAAATTTTTAAAGATTTTTTTAAAATGTAGACCATATCGTTCAAACGATATTGACACATCTTTTGAACAAGATATGGTACTTCGAACGAAGCAATTTTGGGCATCCTCTGGAATCTCATTCGAAGTCCCCATTCGATACTCGTTTAAACAAGATCATGCATGTCGTTTGAACGAGTTACATTTTCGTTCGAATGAGTGGGCGAGAATTTATTCTTTAATTAGTTCTAATACAAATATTTCATGCTTAGCCTTTTATAACAAACTTCTTATAAATAAAATGCACGAGATTAGACTTTTTAATAACTCCTTTTACCAGCTAAAAAAACCTTATTTAGTTCTTTTTATGATCAAACACTTCTATAATCATTCCAAACCCCTTGAAATCATAAAGATCACTTTGCCAAATTATGAAGAAGGCCTCTAGCACAAAAACCTTTATAGAAAGAAATTTATACTACTAATTTATAGAGACATTATTTCACTGCTAAAGAAGAAAAGTTTAATCAGTGGATATCGAGGGTTGACTGAGTCGTATTATATTGAAGGTTTTGAAGATTCTCGGTGTCTCACTTATATTGTCAAAGTTTTGTAAGTCGATTTTCTGTAAAATCATTTAGTAGTGACGCATATATGGTTTTTCCCTTTTTAGGGATTTTTCTTTATCTTTGCATAATTATTTGCATGATTGGTTGATAATTGAATATTGAACCACACATCGGATGCACACCTAATTTATTCGAAGATAAAATTTGCTAATAAATGGAATTTTTTCTAGAAATTTATTATAAAAATTAATTCATTGAATCACTCGCATTCTCAAATTTGTATCAGGACTTGTTGCATTAATTTACTGTGTGATCATTTTTTTCGATTTTTTTTAATTTAAGCGATAATCTTTATAATAGAATGCCCATTTTTTATGGTTTAAACTATGAATACTGGGAATCTAGAATAAGGTCCACTTTAAAATCCATAAATGAACATTTCTGGTTGGTTTGTGAAAGAGGGTGGACACCTCCCATTGTGATAGTTGATAATGTTATAAGTCTAAAACCTGTTTTTGCAATGACAAAAGATGATTTTAAATAGAGCAATTTTAACTCGTGCAGTTTGGGTGCCATCTCTGGAGCTGTTTACGCACTATGCTTGAGTCTGAATCTTTTGATGAGTGTTACGCACGTTTGTCTAATATAGTAAACTCAATTTTTAATTTAGGTCAGAAAATCCCTGAGACATAGGTAGTTAAGAAAATCTTGATATCTCTTACATATCTCTATATTCCTAAGGTTACCGTGATAAATTTGTGAGGAATATTAGATAATCTTATGTTAGAAAAACTCGTATGACACCTTCAAATGTATGATATAGATATGTTCCCCAAAGCTATTAAACCTAAGGATGTAGGGATTTCTTTGACAAAATCAAACTAAGAAAAAGAAGAAAGAAAAATTTTGTGATTCTGATTCTGAGTTTGATTTTGAGTTGGATGACTTAGCCCTTATTGCAAACAATTTCTCAAAATTTCCAAAGAAAATTCTTCCAAAGAAAATATTTTTGAGAAAAAGAAAAATGGGAATGCAGTAAATAGAGGTTGTGAAAAAGATGAAGAGACAAGATGCTATGCCTATGAGGGAAAAGGGAACAAGGCACATGAGTGTCCCAATAGGATTAAAAGACAAGGCAAGAAAGTTTCAAATAATTCCACTCTTAGCGATAGTGAAGTCGAGTTGGTGAATTCCAAGGATGAATCACCACATGAACCGTGTATTACATTCATGGACAATCACGATGTTAGTACTTCTAATTTGTCCCCACTGATGAGGACATTTCTAAACTTGAGTTCCTCGATAATGTTTCGATTCATTCTGGAGAGAGTGAGAGTGACGATGAGAATTTGAATGAGGGAGTAGGTGGTCTTTACACCGAGACTTTAAAAATCTTTTGGTGATCTTTACATCGAGACTTTAAAAATGATTTTTCTTATTAAAGATTTGTCTCTTAGGGTGTTAGATTTGGATAAGGAGGTGAAATTCTTGAAAGACTATGCGGCGTAGGCGAGTCAACTCAATAAAGTGAAAATTGCTTTGTGTGAGAAGTTGACTGATTTGGGTAGGGAAAATAACAATTTGACCAACATCATGGGTAGTCTTACGAAATATTTTCAATCTTCATTAGAGACTCGTGAGAAACTTGATACCCTTGTATCCCAACTCGAGAATGATCTCGAATGTGCCCAGGAATTCAAGGTCAATTTAGAGGACATATCTAAGAAGGTTGGAAAAATGCTCATTGGTCCCGCATTAGGTAACGTTGAGAGGAAAGGACAAGGTTATGGTAGTGCATCCTCTTCTAAAGTTGCACCTGAGCTAGTTCCTGAGTTTCTGATGGATCCTTATAGCCCTTGTGCCAACCAACCTAGAAGACCTAATCCACCTAGGAGAGATCATCCTAGGGGTTTTGAGCAATGTGGACCCAAGACTATTTATGTTTGTTCCCATTGCAAACAAAGAGGTCACCTTAGAGAGTTTTTTTTAAGCTAGGGAGATTTTCTCACATGCGTGTTCCCTGGTATACTCCGACATGAGTTTCTACATATATTTCCGCACACACTCGCACGCGTGTTACTCTTCATGTATTTCACATCACCATAGAGATTTTGAGAGTTTTGGTAGAGAAAGTAGAGTATTTAGTCAAAACTACACAACCTTTGATGGAGGAATTTCTCAGGATGACGTTTCCTTTTGAGAACTCTTCTCGGCCTAATGATTGAGGCTGAGATTTGTTTCTCGAATAGGATGATCATAATGTTCATATCTTATATTCCTATAGCTAAATTGTATTATCATTATATATTTATATGTTTTCCTTTTGATATATTTTTTAGAAAAATCCAAAAAGACTTTTTTTTGGAAAAAGTTTGAAAAATATAAAAATATTTTCTGTTTTTTTTTGGAAAAAGAAGAAAAATGAAAAATATTTTATTTCTGATAAATTTTTGAAAAATATAAAAATAGTTTTTATTTTCCTTTATCAGTATATATGTGTGATACCCCGCCTAATTAAATATTGTGTGATCAGTCTTTTATTAATTTAAATCAAAGTGTCCGGTTGGTTCATTCTTAGCATCACCGTCGAAAATAAATTTCTTTATTGATCACCTAATAAATAATTAGTGTCAGAACATTTGATTTTATAAATTAAGACCTATTGTTATGATTTTAATATGAAACCATTTTCATGAATACAATTGATAATATTAAACCAAACCATACAAATGAAATATCCAAGCTATATTAAACAATCCAAATAAAATATCCCAAATCAGAGGACAATGTAATAATCACAAGTAATTCCAACTAAAACAGTATACTGAAATAAATCAAGAGTACAAATCTCTTTGAACTATATAAAACTGGAAGTGGGCGACACAGGCCCTATGTAATGATGACTAAATAGAAGCCTGAGAAGGCAAAGATGAAGTCGTCTACTGCAAGGATGTGCAACTCCCACACTAGCAGCACCACGTCAACAATCGAAAGATCTAAGCCTGATGCCCCTCGGGATGGGCAGCTGTAATACATATATATATATATATATATATATATATATATAGAGAGAGAGAGAGAGAGAGAGGAAGGCTCACCAACATCATGATGTATACATCACACCGTACATCACACCTAGTTCTAGGTCCTAACAAACCTTTTTTCCAAGTTTTTTTTTCTCTTGAAAATACTTCTAATCAACCCACATTAAATAAATTAGGTCAAAATACACTTTGTAACTATTTTTAAAAAATTCACAAAAAATTGTTGACACATACCCTTATAAATAAAGTATTTTGAGCAGTTTTTTATGAATTTTTTAAAAATAGCTACAAAATATATTTTGACATAATTTTTTGAACATGTGTTTATTGGAAGGTTAATTTTAAGAGAAAAATAAAAAAAAATGGAAAAAATATTTTTTTAGGGAGTACAACTAGGTGTGATGTATGGATGATATATAGAGAATGATGTAGGTGAGACTTCTCCTATATATATATATATATATATATTTATATATATATATACAAGAGAAAGAAGATATGGAAGAAAACGGGTCAGAGCCCGAGTGTAAAACAACTTTAAAATAGTTTAGCAAGTATTTAAGTTGCTCACTAGTTGATATTACACACATGTTAGTACTTCGACACTCACTTGGGAATTCTCACCCCACAACAAGTGTGCACGCCTAACGTACTACTAAACTAATCTAGATACCGCTAACCCAACTTACTAGTTTAATCCAATTTCCCTTCACCAAGCGTTGTTCAAGTAATTACATCACTGATTTATATCCGATAACCTTTTCTTATGAATTAATTAAACCATTCATGTTCATCTCAAAATAGACTTAATTTTTCATCCACTTAATTCATTTAATATAAATTACTCCATTTTATCTACTTACAAACACCGTAAATCAATCACGGTTATATATATTTATCAATCATAATATATACACTAATAGGGCAACCCACATAAAATCTATAGTGCTGGCATACTCTACTATCAAGTCCCCGTATCGCTCGTACAAAGGGAAATACTAGTTAGTAAACACTCTCGAACTGCATTAACACAAAACACACATAATGGAGGCGAAGCATAGTTCCAAGTCACTAAGAGGTCAGCACATACGCTCACGGCTCTTAGGACAGTCTGATTATCATTCTCGGATAGCCTGTACCAGGGATCCTATGTTCTAGCGTAAGAGTTAATATCACCCATAAAGGTCATATCAGAATATGACTCCCGGTGCAAAAACCTCCGTGATAGCAAGTAGCGCGGGTATGATTAAATACAGATATTCCAATAATATATATACATGAACTCATATATATATATATATTTACATTATTCAGCTAGGTACACCCATGACCCATAATATTTTAACCCTACATGGCACATAATGCCCGAGTCCTACGTATAATTAAATCATTCTTTCATTTTCTTAATCACCGCAAGTTCTTCAGTACTTCTCATCTGTCGAAGTGTTTCATATAGATAAGCATAAAATCAGTAGGTGTACCCTACTGTTCTAAGTCCTTCTTAGTTCTCAAAAGGTCTAATTTAACATACATATGATTTGCCACTTAATACATACCCCCGAAATCCGATGGTTAAATCTCATATAAAGTTGTCTTACTCGGACCCTACTTATACCCTACTGGTCCTCCTCAAGTCCCATTATGATATTTAAATTAAATCCAAGGGTCCTTACACATTGGGATTGAATTAAGATTTAAAAGGAGAAAAGTTTCAGTTTCCAGGAGGGATCGATCGATCGACAATCTTCAGTCGATCGATTGATCAAGCAGGTGTTGGCCCATTTTTCTGCAATTTTAACCTACGAGTTATCTTAACATAATTCCTCAAAAACCTCCATTATTTTGTCCCAAACTCCCAAACAATTCATCCAACAGTTGTACCATACTACGTACATAATTTCTAACGTAAAACATATATGAATTCATCAAAGGCCATCGATTAAAGTGTTAATTCAAATTAATACATCAAGAAGCCTATTTTATCCTCATGATAAAATCTTCCTAATTCTTCCAGATTTTAACCTTTACCGGACATCTATTTCGTCGTTAATCATCTACATGTGACGATAGGGTTGCCCTAACATGATTTCTATTCAGAATTTCAATATAAATCTCCCAAATCTCATTTATCTTTCATGAAAACATAATTTATTATATCCTACACTAGCATGGATGTGTTATCAACTAAAGAACAATAAGTTAGATACTTTCCCCAGATATTAAGCCCCAATTCTCAAGTGTTGACGGGTATGGTTGTGTCCCTCATTTTCCGATCTACGCGTTGGTGGTGAAAGATGGCAAAGGTGGTGTAGGTAGGGTGCCACTCTCATTTGGAGTCTTCTCTCTTCTCCCTTCCTTAGCCTCTATGAAACTATACCAATTCTAATCCTCGAAGACTCTAACTCCCATAAGATATACCCCTTTAATTTTTGTCAATTATTAAGTCTTAAAATGCGTAATTACCAAAATGCCCTCCCGGGTTATCGGTTAGGCCTAAAAACGTCTCGAGACCCAAACTAAGCCCCCGGGTACACTTTTTTGACTATCTCGACCATTTCGAACACATTGGCGCACATGAAATGACCATACGGGTGACTTATAATTAATTCACTTTTATTCCATTAATTTAGTCCCGACACGACACATGCGCGTCCCGACTTAATTTCTATAATTTTTGTATTATTCAATCACGATAATTTCTCATATATTACTTTACTCATCTAGTAATATTCGACATTATTCTTACCAATAATTACTAACTCTCATCACGCTAGTAAATATTTATTTTAAAAAATCCATATTAATATTAAGTTAATTTATCCCAATTAAATTTAATTAATCCCATAATTAAAGGCCGTAAAAATACTGGGTATTACAATATGGATGAACAGTTCAGATGTCCGAATCACCCCTACATTCCATACGTTCACGTGACTTTTTCTTATGTTTTGAGGCCTGACTTTGTCTTTATAGTGTGCTTAATAATGTGTAGATATCATTATGTTGATCTTTGATGACTACTATCTACATGTTATACTCCATGTCTCTTTTATTGCACACGTGCAAGAGCTATATGAACATTGTGTGTACTTATTATTTTTCGAATATGATGTTCTCATCTTAATTCTGCTTAATAATGAACCAAATGTAAAAATATATATGTTTTGAATGTAAGAACCATTTCCCGTATTTCATATATATCCTGAAAAATATTGCTATATGTTAAGCAATGGAAAGGAGCTACGAAAGATCAAAATGTTATTTTCATTCAAATCCGCCATTTCCATAAAAAAGCCTAAGGAGATTATAGGCATATGAAAACAAAAGTTCAAGGCCAATTTTGTTTAGATTAATTGATGCTTCACTACATATGAGCACTACTATTTGTCGAAAATAATTGAGAGTGAATTCTTATATATGAGAGAGTTTGAGGTAGTAAAAGTCGAAGATTAATGGGTTTGCACAATGGAATTTCTTAAAAAATATTAAATAGTTTGATGTTATATGTGTGAGAATCATTTAAGTTCATGACATGTTGATTAAGTTGAATCAATTTCATTCGAGTTCACAATCTTTACACCTAAGGTAGACTTTGAGCTCTTTCGTTAGGAATGTCTAATGACTTTATCAACACTTGTTATGTTTATATTGATTTACCTATGGAAAATGTTCATACAATTACATTCCACATCCACGATTTGGATATTTTAGTGTTATTCCATGGTGTGTTGTATTTGTATATTTCACACTTTATATTTGAAAAAGATGAAAATTTTCAAAAAAATAGTTGTTTGTAACGACGCCTTTTGAGATTATCATTACTTGTACTTACTTGATAACTCTTATGATTATATCTTACTTGTTCATGTGATTCTTATGTCTCATGAGTAATTTCGACTCCTTTGTTTATTACGGAGAAAAAAGGGAGAACAAATTGAGGGGGAGATTTTATTTTCTATTAAAACTCGTGTACTTCATGGTATTTTTGTTTGTCTCACGTGTGTAGGAAGTTCCTCCTAGATGACGATCACCTGGACCACCACAAAATGAAGACAAAGCTAGACAAAAGGAAGATCCATTCCATTTGAAGACTTGCATAAGTATTACTTTTCATTTCTTGATTTAGGAGGGTAGTTATTGTTTTAGTCTTTCGGATTCCATTTGGCTTCAGTTTATGTTTTGTACCGGAATAGCCAAAGTGGGAGATATAACATAGAAAGTTTTGTAATTGCTCATGTTTTATTTTTGATTTTGGAATATCCCGTTACACAAACACTTCACGTACATGACTTCTCAGGACTCAAAGACAAAGTTGAAAACATTTCAAAGATTAAAGAATTATGGTTTTGATTAGTAAAATGTATACTTTATCATTTCAGGGGTTATAGGATTTTCAAAGATGTTATTTTTCATAATAGGCTTTAAAAATTTATAAAGATTTTTTTTTTGAAAAATGTCGCCTCGTTAGAACGAGTTGACTATCTCGTTCAAATGAGATAGGAAGATTAATCGAAAGAGATCTGGTTACCTTTGAACAAAATAATTTAGGGAATCCTCTGGAATCTCGTTTAAAGTCCCCATTCGATACTTATTCAAATAATAACATGCATATTGAGAAAAGTACTTGTCATACTTGATTAAACCGAATTCGCAAATTTCCATGTTAGCCTTATTTAATAGGTGTAAATTTTTAATCCAATTTAATTCAACCCTAAAACATGCAACTATGTGTGGATAAATTAAACAATCATAAATAAATTGCTAACATACAAATTTCAGGACAAAACTCCTTTCGGGTAAAACCTTTTATTTTACAAATAATTCTCATAATGATTACAAGTGAAATTTCCAATAGATTAACCACAATAAACCCACATAGGCCCAACAAAAATCAACAATTGAATTCCATAACAACTCCACATGAATCGCAGTTTAGTCAGCCCAAGAACACTCACGAGTACTCGCTTTAACACGCAGTCACGTTAGCCCAGCACCTCCCTCAATTGGAACCTAAATTAGCAGTAGAGATCTTATCTACAAAAGAAAATTTACAAAATTGTGTTCTTGGGTTCCAAAACAATTCACATAAAGATTAGGATGATTTGTGAATTAAAAACAAAGAATTTGAACCTTAAATGAAGAAGACAAAGGAATATGCCGATTTGCAGTGTTTGTAGAAACTAAAACGTTAGGTCTTCTTAATGAAAACGGAGTTGTTTAACACCCTTTATATACAAAAATATAAGGCAAAGCATCGCTCAAACGAAATGGTATTTCGCTTGAACGAAGCAGGTTGTCACTCGAACGACTTTGTGCGAGATAGCTCTGTCGTTCGAACGACGGGCTTATCTCGCTCGAACAAGATGTTAAAAAAATATTTTATTTTGATAAAAAACTCTGCCTCAACAATTAGAAAAAATTATTTGACAAAAAGCTCCGCTTCAATACTTAGAAAAATTATCCCAACACTCTAAGTAAACCGTAAATGTATAAAATCACAACCTTACCTAAATTAATCTCACAGAGGCTTGAATGTTGAGGAACTTTGATATTCTTATCCGTCTTGACGCATGATTGAACTTAAATAAGTCTTCGATGGTTGTAGCGGTATACGACATACTCACATATAAACTGGACAATAAAATTTGTCCTCCTTGCAAATGTCCCCCTATGTCTATATCGGTGCAAAATAAAAAAATCTCAATTATCAAATCAAAGTTCCTATAAAATTCTAATACCCTCCCATCAACCCAAAACTGAAAAGGTATTAAACATGTAAGTCTAAAACTTTCTTCAAAAATCTTCAACATTAAATCTTTAAGCTTTTCTCATCAGGGTGTGCAAAATAATGATCTTCAATTGTGTACCTACACACATGAGAGAAAAAAAATACCTTCGTGATGCACCGAGTTTGAAATGATATAAGAATAAATCAATCAATAATCAAATCGCCCCTATAATGCAAAAACTCCCCCATAATTCGTTCTCCCCCTTTTTATTTGACCGAAATAGATAAGAAAATGAATAAACAAAAATAAACAAGGAGTTGTCACAACAAATATGCATAGCAAAGATGAATCAATCTACGCTCATGAAAAAGAGTAACTAAAAATCTTCCACAAATTATTTTGGATTTTTCAAATTTTTCATACAAAAATGCAAAAATAATGTTACAAAAATCCCACACCAAGAATTTACACTAAGTTACCAAATCATGGAAACGTAATGAATGGGTGTGAACAATTTAATAGACAACTCAACGCAATCATGCATAACATATGTGCATGATGAATATGTGTACTCCTAATGAATGAGTCTCAAAATCATCCTTAGGTATCAAAAAATATGAATTTAGATGATATCGTCTTAATCAAATCGACAAATCAATATCAAACATTATTTTAACACCAATAACATCTCAAACTATGTAACTCTTTTTCATGACTTTGTCAGGATGTGTAAACCCATTTTATATTCCATCCAAACTCCCTCATAAATAATAATGCTAATTATTTTTCTTTTGAGGTGATGAAACTAAATCCTATTAGGCCACTTTATGGCATTTTTTTTCTTTTTATTGCCTTTAATTTTTTCAGGCTCTTTTCAACCTCTTTGGACCTTGGTTTATGTTTTTGTGCCATGTCTTTTCTAGGTCCAATTTGAACGATGGCTTAATCACAAAGGATAAATGAGTACCTTTCATAGCTCTTCCCCACTTTTCAAAGTCACACAAACTCACAAGAACGGTTCTTATATACACTACTTTCATTGTCAAGTTTTATCGCATTTTGTTCGTTTTAAAGACAGGATTGAGATGAAAAGAGATAGACTAACATGTGATAGATAACAACAATAGTCAAATAAATATGTGCAAGTTTTCATTAAATGAACTCATGAGTCAACCATGTAGGTAGTAAAAACAAATCACATCTCAATAACTCCAAACATTGTAAAGCACAAAAATGAAATGATGACGCATATCAAAATAATATCAAATAGTCACATGGATATGGAATGAAGTTGTGAATTGGTCATCCTAAATGTCCATTCATAAATGGTTCAAAACAAACTACAAAAATCTTTTTGACTTTTTCCAAAAAAAAAAGAAAATCTTTTTGTATTTTTCCAAAATTTTCAAAAATAATTTTTTTTTGGTTTTTCAAAAAACATATCAAAAATGGAAATATAAACATAAAAATGATACACACTAGCAATAGGCATAAAATATCATCATCAAAATCATCCTATGCTATCAAACAAGTCTAAACCTTCAGCGTGGTGGAGTTTTCCAATTGTGGTGACATCCTATGAAAAATATCCATCAAATCATGTGAAGTCTTGATTAAATATTGTACCTGCTCCCTAAGACGTGAAAACTCTCTCGTGTAATCATCTGGAACATTATGTGTGGGTGCGTGTGTGTGAATACATGTAGTAGAAAAACGTGACACATTACCCAACTTAAAATAAAACTCTCTCTGGTGTCCTCTCTTTTTGCAATGGGTGCAAACATAAGAAGACCTAAGTACACCTCTCTCAAAATGTCTCATATGCTCTCTCCTATTAGGTATGGGATGCCTAGGTGGATTAGGTTGATAGCCATATGGATCAATCGCTAACTCGGGAACCGGCTCGGGTGTAATGTGGGAAGTGGATGTACTGTCATGAGTTATTCCTCGTCTCTCAACATCACCAAAAACAGGATTGAGAACCATCTTTCCAACCTTCTTAGATGCGTTCTCTAAAGGGACTTTGACTTCCCAGGCACGTTCGAGATCACTCTTGAGTTAGGATACATGTGCCATCAAACTACAAACTGTGTTGATCAAATCACTCTTTTCCCGATCTAAAGCAATAAACTGTTCTCTCAAGGAAACTATCACCTTCTCGAGTTGACTTGATTTCGCCTCAAACACCCTCAAAAACTCTAACTCTATCTCTCTCTTAAAATCTGTCACCCTAATACCTAAATCCTTATTCAATTTCTAAGTCTTTAAGGTCTTGGTGTAAAAATCTCTAAACGCAATCTGGACCTCACTATCACCTTCGCTCCCACACTCGCTTTCTCCCTCACTCAAAACACTCAAACTATTACCCTCCCCGAGGGTATCACATGCACAAGTATCCTCATCATCTTGGGACAAACTCAGTTTTCTATTGTCACTAGCTAAAAAGTAAACAAACTTACCATGTGAAGACTCATCCCCGAAATCATTCACCTCTTCCTCACTATCACTAAGAGTGGCAGGCATGGCAGTCTGTTTGCCCTTTATCTTTAGCCTAGTGGGACACTGAAAACCTCTATGCCCCTACCTTCACACTCAAAACACTTAGCATCTTCCTCTTTCTCTTTATCACTCTCTTTTTCACTGCTCTCTTTGGCCTCATCTTTCTTTTTGTTTCTCTCAAAAAACTTTTTATTGGAAGAAATTTGTTTTGAAAACTTGAGAATTTTTTTAAAAAAATTCGCAAGCATGGCCATATCAAAATCAACCTCACCCTCAGAGTCAGACTCGCAAACTCTCACTTTATTTTTCTTTTCTTTCTTGGATACTTCCTCTCCCTTCCTAGACCGAGCTCTAAGTGTACCCCTCTATCCTTAGGTTTGACAGTGTCAGGGAACATGTCAATCTCATATGTATGGACGTCTCCTACCAAGTCTTCTAATTTTAAATTGCTCAAATTACCCAATGAATTTAAAATAGTCACTTTAGGGATTAAACATTCAGGTAGCGATCTTAAAATCTTTCTAACCACTTGTGCATCAGGAATGTGCTCACCAGGATCGAAACTAGTGTTGAAAATATCAGACAAACGTTCATAAAAATAAGCATGGTAATTCAAATTAAGTAGTTTAATATTGATTTTTAGACTCTTTGATCACATATGTGCCTTCGTGGGTAAGATATAAAATTACCCACGCTTATTTTGACGTGGTGCACGTCATAATACATTAAAACTCCTCAGGAGGGATGGCACTAGAAATTGCAGTCAGGCCACGTGAATTAAAAGTTCTCCATTTGAACTCGTACTCACTCCATTCTCTCACACTTTTTAAAGTAATGATATTATTTGCGGTGACACTAGGGGTAGTCTATCCTCTTTCAGAAACACCCTAAATGCACTCATCAATGGCCTTTAATTATGATATGATACGTGCTTTCTAGTAGGCATAATCAGATCAATAAAAAATGGGCATCCGATTATATAAGTGTTCCATTGAAAAAATTGGGATTTTTCACAAAAAATCAATATCACACAGCTTTTGCGAAAATAGGAATACACAATAATCTAGTGTAACCTTCTCTGATACCAGTTTGATAAAATTACATGTGATACTTGATTAAATCGAATTCTAAAATTTCCATGTTAACCTCATTTATCAGTGTCAACTTTTAATCCAATTTAATTCGGTCCTAAAATATGTAAATACGTGTGGATAAATTAAATAATCATAAATAAATTTCTAAGACACGAATTTCAGAAAAAAAACTTTTGGTAAAACCTTTTATTTCACAAATAATACTCACAATGATTACAAGTGAAATCTGTAATGGATTAACTGCAGTAAACCCACATAGGACTCAACCTAAATTAATAATGGAGTTCCGCTGCAACTCCACACGAACTGCATTTCAGTCAGCCCAGGAACACTCATGAGTAATTCCTTTGACACGTAGTCACATCAGCCCAGCACCTCCCTCAAGTGGCACCTAGATCAGTGGTAGAGATCTTCTTTATAAGAGAAACTTCACAAAATTGTGTTCTTGGATTCCAAAACAATTCACATAAATATTGGTATGATTTGTGAATTTAAAACAAAAAGATTTGAACCCGAAATGAATACGACAAAGGATTTTGCCGATTTGCAAAAACTAAAATAGCAGGTCTTCTTAATGAAAACGGACTTGTTTGAAATCCTTTATATAAAAAACTTAAGGTGGCGCGTCATTTGAACAAAATGGTATGTCGCTTGATTGAAGCAGGTTATCGCTCGAATGACTTCGTGCGAGATAGCTTTGTTGCTTGAACGACTAGATTATCTCGCTCGAACTTGATGTTAAAAAAATAATTTTTTATTTCGATAAAAAACTCCGCCTCAACACTTAGAAAAAATTATTTGACAAAAAACTCTTCTTCAACACTTAGAAAAATTATCCCAACACTCTAACTGAACTGTAAAGATATAAAAACACAACCTTACTAAAATTAATCGTGCGGAGGCTTGAATGTTGAAGAACTTTGATATTCGGTCCATCTTGACGCATGATTGAACTTGAATAAGTACATCAATGATTGTAGCGGTATACAATTGAACTAGAAGGACCGGGGGAGAATTTGTTTTTTTAATTAGTTCTAATCCGATTCTTTCATGCTTATCCTTTTATAAAAAAGCTTGTTATAAATAGGATGCATGGGCTTAGAATTCATAAGAACTCCTTTTACCATCTAAAAACACCTATGTGAGTTCTCTTTACGATCCAACACTTCTATAACCATTCTAAACCCCTTGGAATCAGAAAGATCACTTTAGAAAAATCAAGAAGAAGGCTTCTAGCTAAAAAAACCTTTGTAGAAAGAAATTTCTACTACTGATTTGTGGAACCGTGGTTTCACTACTGTAGAATAAAAGGTTGATCGGTGGATACCGAGGGTAGATCGCTACCTATGGACGACGCTGGACTGAGTCGTATTCTATTGAAGGTTTTGAAGATGATGCGTGGCTCACTTAGATTGTCTATGTTTGGTAAGTTGATAATCTGTCAAATTATTCGATAGTGCTGAATATATGGTTTTTCCTTTTTTGGGATTTTTCCTCATCTTTTCACAATTGTTTGCATGCTTGGTCGATAATTGAATATTGAACTACATCTGATATGCACACCTAATTTAGTCAAAGATAAAATTTATTGAAAACTGTATTTGTATGTGGAAATTTATTATACCAATCAATCCATTGAATCACTATGAGTCTCCCAAATAACCCTAAAACGCACTAAAATAAGGATCGAAATAATAACTTAGTGTACCCTCTTCGATACCAATTTGAGAAAAATGCCCAAAAGGGTGATAATCGGGATGTGGATAATTAAAACAACAATTTCTAATTTCTAATTTAATTAATCAAGTAAGCAATTAATCGAATTTTAATTAAACCAATGTTTTGTAAACTATTAATCATTTTATCTTTCCCTAATCTTGCATCTAGGTGATTTGCTGGAATAAAATAAAAGATTCATTATAAAACCCATGACGAAAAAAACCTATGACAACCTAACCTATGAAAATCCACTATGATATAGGTTCTATACAAAGATGAATTAGGTTTACTCACAAACTCGACACCTTTGAACCTTTATGCACTATTCGCTCCTTAAACCTTCTTCACGATCACAGTTGGATGCCTTCCAACAGACTTCACAACATAGGCACCTCTCGTGTCTCCATATCCGTCGATATTCTTTATTTTGGCTAGTAAACCATAACTACAACCAAACACAGAATCCATCGCACGAAATGAACTCAACAACAATGAAGATTAAGCTTTGTCTTGGTCCTCAAATGTGAGACCTCAAACTAGCACTTTATGCAGAAATATGTATTTGAAAATGAGGGTGTAACATGAGGCTCTTCGTTTGATATATAAATCAGTTTTTGCAAACCTCTCTTAACTTCTGTGTCGAACCTTATATATATATGGTGGCACAAATTACGGGGAATCTCGTTCGAACAAAATTCAATGTCATTTGAATGAGATCAGTGATCTCATTTAAGCGAGGATTGAGCAACCTTCTAACAACAATATTCTGCTTAGTCATAAATATCTCGCTCGAACCTTAAATCCTGTTCAAAGAAACCCATCAAACTCATTTGAATGAACACATAAAACGCATTCGAACAAAATTAGAAAACTCATTTGAATGACAATAAAACTTTGTTCAAATGGCATGAAAAAACTAATATTTTTCTTTAATTTTCTTCGAAAAATACCCTCAAGTAAAACTTTTAAAAACATAAAACCCCAAAAAAAATTGGGATCAGACATAATATACATTCATACCTTTCTTGAGATCCCATGGATGAAGATGAAACTTGACACAAAATTTGAAATCACTTTGACTCGGTCGCTTCGGTCTTCAATGAATTAAAGACTTGAAGGACAAACTGAACACAATCTTAAACATCTAAAATAAACATATTTTAGAAAATACACATTGTAAAATTGTCCTTACAAATCTCCGCCTTCGACTATTTCGGGAGAAAACCCAAAAATTAATAACCTACTAAGCTGTTAAGCTCTCTAAGACTCAATCCCCAACCCCAAAAGAAAAAATGTACGAATTGACACTTGATCGAGACTAACTTTTGAGTAGCTTTTCTCTCGTGAAACTTTTTATCATCATCGCTTAAACCTACACACTTAACACGCCTTTCAAACACAGAGAACATAAGATATATATATATATATATATATATATATATATATATATATATATAATTCACATATGCAAAAGCAATTCTCTCCCTTTGTTAAACATCTCCCCTGTTGATGTAAAAAATTAGATCACTCTAATTATTCAATCACAGATAAATATAAGTGAGACAAAGAATTTTAAAGTGGTTCAGCCTTATAAGAATGGCCTACGTCCGCTGTTATGTTATTGCTGAGTGTTTGGGAATTCTCGATTACAAGTTCTATCAAGAAATTCTGGTCCCTTTGAATGAGGGTGATACAATGTATTTATAGCCTTTAGGCTGTACATGTGAAAGGGTAAACAATAAATGATATACATATGAAAGGGTAATACATTTAATTCCCTTTAAGCGTGTGCGTCTAAATGATAAGCATTCAATGAATAGTTGAACTGTTGATTATCTGGCAATCAATGTTATGGCCGAAATGCAGCTCGGACCGCCTTAGTTGCTCGTCGTTCAGGTGTTCCTCAGAGCGTTGGAGTTCCTCGGAGTACACTTGTTGCTCGGAGTGAGTATGACTTGGTCGGGTAAATAAACTTCCTCGTTGCTATTGTGCCACGTAGATAGACACGTGTCTTCTTATTATTCGTCTATATCAGTATACTAATTTTGGTATCAACAGAAGCCCCCAATGTTTCATATTTCGAACTTTGAGGAGTATGGAACATTCTTTCTCGGTATATGGCAATATTAAATGACCTTCCTGGTTTTTAGGAGCATTTTCTCCATTTTCTAATTTCCTTCCAAATTCACAGAATCCGCCTTTTTTGAATTTTTATAAGCGCTTCGATCTTCGCGCACTTTTTGTCCTTTTAGCCGCCGGTAGCGTAATAGTTTCTTTTTTGTAATCATTTCTTTCGCCGTTTCCCGAGGCAAAGTATATAAACTTCATGGGCAATCCCACCGTCTTCTACCTTTTCCAATTTCTGCTTTCGAGTTTTCCATAGTCTTTCTCTCTCTTGTGCGTTC
Organism: Sambucus nigra; assembly: GCA_949130495.1. Taxonomy (NCBI): domain Eukaryota; kingdom Viridiplantae; phylum Streptophyta; class Magnoliopsida; order Dipsacales; family Adoxaceae; genus Sambucus; species Sambucus nigra. The sequence goes on along the minus strand of OX422214.1, from coordinate 189,269,374 downwards.
ATCCTTTTCTTCGTTCGTTGTCAACAGATCTCGCTTTTTCCTGTAAGATCTTCTTCCTTCTTCTTTATTTCTTTTATTCGTCATGGTTTATGTTATTGAATCTCTTGAGAAATTCCGTTCTGATTTTTCTATTCCATCTTGGGTAATTCTGGAGGATCTTTCTGAGCCTTCAAATTATTTTCGTTTGGCTGAGGGACATTGGTTCCCCAGCCTCTTTATTACTGAATGTGGATTTTCTTTTCCACCAAAACCGTTGTGCTTAGAGTTTTGTCATCATTTCGATATTGTTCCTGCAAAAATAGCCCCCAACACATGAAGAATAGTTAATGGGGTGTATAGGTTAAATCAAACTCACGGAACCCGTATAGGAATTCCTAAGATTATGTACTGTTATAGATGGGCTGTTCTAGATAATGTTTATTATTTAAAAACTAGATTTTTGAATAGGGCTTTAGTAGTCAATCTCCCTGATGCTAATAGGGATTATTTTGAACATGGGGTAGTTATCAAAAATTGGCAACATGCCCCTTTGACTGGAGATGAAGTATATGAAGGTCCCAGATGCCCTCCATATGGCAATGGGATAGGTTATTTTTATTTTATTTTATTTCTGAAATTATGATTTCATTATGTTTGAATAAATGTGTGATTGACATTTCAATATGTATTTGTTTGCAGTTGACAGCAAAAGAAAGACTCCAAAAGAAACAGAAGTTAATATTAAGCATTTGAAACATATCTGGAGTTTGCATCAGAAAATTGCAGACGAGCACATCAGGTCTGCTTCATACTTATTGCAGTACAGGAGCTATACATCATCCTTAACTGCTCGTCCTGTGGTAAGCACTAGTGAACCAGCGCCAGCTCCTGAGGATTCTTCACCAGACTCTCATATTCCTCTGAGTCATAAAATGGGCAAAAGAAGAGTTCCTGCTATCTTTGAGGAGACTACCTCTGCTGGAGATGGAAAAAGAAACAAGACTGACGTCCCAAAGGGGACAAAGAAAGTAGATGCTACCCCTTCTGTTGCTCCTCAAAAGGCTGCCGAGAAGCCCCTAGTGGCTCCGAGCCAGAAGGATGCTCCTGTGGAAGTGATCACCATCTCCCCAACCAAAAGTTCTTCTTTGGTTGAGACTGTTGAAATGCCACCGAGGAGACTGAAGAAATCATCCTCGGTTAATTTGGCTGAAACCACTCCCCAGCTCCAACTTAGTTGAGCTGGTGTTCCAACTATTATTCCTCCGAGCTCTGCGATGAGCTCGGTGAAGACTTGGACCATTCCTGAAGTCCAAGGAATTGAGGAGAATATGTCTAGGGATATGCTCACATCCCTGGCTACTCGTCACATTGCTTCAGTAAGTTTCTCATATTCTGAATGTTTATTTCTTTCCATCAATACATGTATCTCTGTGCTGACTTATCGTTATCTCCTTTTTTTCAGCTGGTGAGTTGCTTTAACACCATTGTGAAGAAGGATGAAGCAATCAAGGCTTCTAGCTCCTCGTCCGGAGTGGAGGATGCTTTACAGGGTTTGGCCCAGTCTTTAAAGGATTCTCGTCAAAAGTATGATGAGTATAAGGCTACTTGGGAGAAGAAGTTGGCTGCGGTTGAGGCAGAGAAGGTGCAGCTCATTAAAGTTTCCAAGGGTTTGGAAAATAAAGCGAAAGATTTGGATAAAGAGAACAAGAAGTATGCCGAGAAGCTCATGAACTTTGGGGAGCTTGAAAATTAGTTTAAATTGGCTGAGGAAGAGCTAACCCTTCTGCGAGAAGTAAATCGCCAGAAGGAGGAGGTGGAAGCTAAGTTGAAGGCCACCGAGGATCTTCTATCCGATAAGCTCTCCTCGGAGAAAATAAAAAGAAAAGTGGTGCTGAAAAAATCTTTTCGCACTGGTTGGGATAAAGGGTGGAACAGGGGGGTAGAAGCCATGATGGCCCAAGTGCAGTATGGGAGTTTGAAATACTTCCGAGATGGTTGGGTGGCTGCCCTGCAAGAATTAAAGGTTAACGAGGACTCAGAATTATTTCAACAGCATCTCCCTGGTCCTCCCCCAAATATTGAAGATGAAGAAGAGGACGAAGCTGCCTCTGAAGAATCTTCAATGGCAGTGGGTGATCCAATCCTTACTCAGCCTGCTCATGAGGAGTTTTCATCTCTGCCTGCTCCTCCTGAACAAGTTCCAGTTCTAGCCAACCAACTTATTGTTCCCACCGAGCAACCGAGCTCTTCGTCCCAGCCTCCCGAGAAAGTCTTGGGAGACAAGGAAAAGGTGTGAAGTTGTTCGGTATTCTCTTTCTATTTTTCTTCTTTGTTAAGTGTAACCAAGATCTTTGTAACTCTGCACTATGATCTAATAAAAGTTCTTTTCTTCCATACGATTGTCTCTTTTCTATATGTATTCTGCCTTGATCTTCTTTTTTATGATTACTTTTTCTTTCTTTGCTAGTTTCTGGCCAGGATGGATCTGCTGTCTGCTAATGACACAAAGCTGATGCAGCAATGTCATGAATATTATAAGGCTGGTCACACGAACTTGAATGCATCAGAAGTTGCCGACATCCTTGGTCAGGACGCTTCAGAGCAGGTAATCGAAGCTTATCAGTAACTGAAATGCTTACTTGACCGAGCTGTAGCCAATAATGTGGCTTACTATGAAATGATCGAGGAGCTTCAATGTACCCTAGAAGATCTTAAGAATCAGTACAAGGAATCAACTGCCCTGTTGCATGAGGGTTATGAGAAAAAGTACCAGCAGATTTCTGCCGAGAAGGGCTACGAGAAGCTCTTTACTGGATATGATGTTAGGGAGAGAACCCTAAAGGGTGAAGTTGAAGCATGTAGAGAGATTGCTGAGCTGCTGGAGCAAGAGAATAACAATTTGCAGAAAGAGCTAGCACAGTTGAAGTCTGCATCTTCTTCTTCAACATATATAATCCCAGTGACTGACGAGGGATTTTCATTCTTAGAGGTTGAGTATGCCAAATTAAGGCAAGAGTTGGACACCTTGAGAAGGTCGGGTACCTCTACTGCTATTCGGGGACGAGGAAGAGGTCCTCGTGGATGAGGAAGAGTTGCTCAAAATGTTATGGAGGAACAAAGTACTCAACCTTCTCGGGGATGATCAAGAGTTCTTCGTCGTACTGTTGAAGAAGCTCGTACTCAATCAGCGTTGGAAAACCAAGCATTCCAATTGTCGGCAAAAAATTAAGCCTTGTCTGACATGTCAAAGAAAATTAATGAACTGGAACAACAACTCTCTTCAAAGAAATCAATGTTGGAGACTAATGAACTTTTCATCCAGAGTCTTCACGAGAAACTTGAAAGGTTAACATTTCAATTTCACAAACAGCCCAGGGAGTTCTGGATGGCTGGATACAACGAAGCACTATTCCATTTAGATGATCGTATCCAGAATGCCAATAATGAGGGCTACAAGCAAGGTTGGTTGAATGCCTTGTGCGTGCTAAAGCTCGAACAAGGACACTACCTGTGGGACTATTATGATCCTGGGGTACTTGACTTGCCTGTGCCACCGTATAATTTGGACATGGAATGGATCCCAGCTCGTGCCATTCCTCTGAGCTTAATTGCAAAATACCTTGGTGACTACAATCTTCATTCTCAGATCGATGTATCTTGTCCCGAGCATCTATTGGACACACCTTCAATAATGAATGTCAGAATACTGAAGGATTTAAACTTCATCAATTCTCCTCAGTCTTTAAATGATCCGCCTACTGGCGAGGAACCCGTATCAAAAGATGAGGGGAAAAACCAATAAAATAGGAATTTTTGATGTAACAGTTAGTATACATATCCATGTAATTATCAATGTAACTTGTAATTTATTTTGAATTTTATGAAAGACTTTCATTTTTGTTTGCAAATCTGTATTGCTATTGTCTTGTACTTGTCAAACACTTTATATTTGTGCTTGCATAACAATATTGTGTGGTTCATTGACCAACTTAGTAATAAAAAGTTACAAGTATCAGTAATGTTGCTCAATCACTTAATAATAAAGTAGTGAGTATAAAAATGTTGAAAATTTTTCCAACCACCCAAGGTTGTTAAGTTGTGCTTGTCGACCAACTACAGTTAGTGGGTTTTTATCCCCGACCAGCCATACTTGGTTCAGTTTAGGATATTTTCTCCTCGTCGACCAACTACAGTTAGTGGGTTTTTATCCCCGACCAACCATACTTGGTTCAGTTTGGAATATTTTATTCTTCGAGAAACTTTCATATTTTCTGGAATAATCTTACCTCCCGACCAACATAAATTGGCATTTTAGAGCATATCTTGTTTCCTAACCAACCGAGATTGGCATTTTTAGGAGTGTTGTTCTCGTCCTTTTACCAACCGGAGTTGGTCTGAGTTCAAACTATCATGTCCACTTGCCCTTTTACCAAAATTGGTCTGAGCCAGTGTCAGCCTCCTAACCAAAGGAGTATATTTGTTCTTGCTCTTTTACCAACCGGAGTTGGTCTGAGTTTGAACTATCATGTCCACTTGCTCTTTTACCAACCGGAGTTGGTCTGAGTTAGTGTACGCCTCCTAACCAAAGGAGTATAGTTTGTTCTCGCCCTTTTACCAAAATTGGTCTGAGTTTGAACTATCATGTCCACTCGCTCTTTTACCAACCGGAGTTGGTCTGAGTTAGTGTACGCCTCCTAACCAAAGGAGTATAGTTTGTTCTCGCCCTTTTACCAACCGGAGTTGGTCTGAGATTGAACTATCATGTTGTTTTTACTGCCGAGCAGCGTAGTGTTACACACTAGTATTCCCCGAAAAACTTTCAATAAAAGGAGAGAAGATGGCGAAATATCATCGTTGTATTCATATTGATGGAACTGCTTTACATTTTACATCACTGATAATACTTGCGTAGGTGTTCAGCATTCCATGCATTCTTAAATTCCTCTCCTTCTAGAGTTACTATTCGGTAAGTTCCTGGTCGAACAACTTCTGTAACTCGATAAGGTCCATGCCAGTTTGCTTCCAACTTATTGTGCTTCAGAATGACCTTCTTTAGCATGTAATCTCCTTCCTTTAAAGTGCATTTCTTCACCCTCTTATTGTAGAACAAAGATGTTCGTCGTTGGTAAGCAGCATTCCTAATGGCTGCCTCTTCTCTAACCTCCTCGAGCATGTCCAAATCTAATCTCCTCATTAAATCGCTGACTGGGGAATTGAAATTCAGCACTATGTGTGTTGGAAGACCCAACTCGACAGGTATTACGACCTCACTTCCAAATGCTAGCATATATGGTGATTCTCCAGTTGCTGCTCGGGGAGTTGTTCGGTAAGCCCACAATACTGACTGTAGCTCATTAATCCAATTAGCTTTAGCCTCATTTAGCCTCTTCTTCAAACCATTTAGTAATGTTTTGTTCGTCACTTCAGTCTGTCCATTACTCTGAGGATGGCCTGGTGCTGAATGAATCTTTAAAATGTTTTACTGATGACAATAGGCGACAAACTCCTCGTTATCAAATTGTGTTCCATGGTCTGTGATGAAGGCGTGTGGGAGACCATATCGGCAGATGATGTTCTTCCAAACGAACCGGTACACCTTCTCGTATGTCATATCAATAAGTAGCTCAACTTCTAGCCACTTAGTAAAATAATCCACTGCGACGACAAGATACTTGAATCTTCCTCTGGTCATTGGTAGTGGTCCAACCAAATCCATTCCCCACATGGAAAATGGCCAAGGGGAAGTTATGGGTGTCAACAATGCTTGTGGAGTTCGTCTGATGGAGGAAAAACGTTGGCATTTATCACATCTCTTCGCATAGGCTATACAATCAGCCCTCATCGTTGGCCAGTAGTATCCCTGCGTCATCATCCTTTGCAAAAGAGTCCGACATGCTACATGGGCTCCAAAGGACCCTTCATGGATCTCTTCAATCAATTATGTCACCTCGGAGGGATGTACACATCTTTGCAAACCTGCCATAATTCCTCGTCTGTACAAAACACCATTAGTTAGTACATACCGAGCAGCCTTAAACTTCAATTTCTTGGCAGCGAGCTTATCCTCCGATAATTCTCCCTCCTCAATATATGCCCTGATGGGATCCATCCAAGATGGTCCTAAATCAAGGGTAATAATATTCATCGTCAGGTCTTCATCTATGCTTCGACTTTCTAATACTTCAATTGGTATCGTTCTTCGCAGCTCGGTACGAGTAGATGATGCTAGTCGGGCCAGTGCGTCTGCTCGTGCATTCTCCATTCTTGGTATTTTGATCAACTGAATGTCATCAAATTCTGCCAACAACTCCATCGCCTTTGCATGATACTTGACCATTAATTCTCCTTTAACTACATATGTTCCCATCATTTGATTCATAATTAATTGAGAATCACTGAATACCATCACTTGTTGCGCTTCCATAATCTTTGCTAAATTAAGACCTGCTATCATGGCCTCATACTCAGCCTCATTATTGGAAGCTTTGAATTGGAATCGTAGGGCGTATTCTATGTCAATTTCTTCTGGGGTGTTCAAAACAATTCCTTCTCCACAACCTGTTGTGCAAGATGACCCATCTACATATAATCTCCATGTAGGTAGCTCGTCTTCAAATTTCTTATCTGACAAGGTTCCTCGGTGAAATATTTGTTGTTTCCTTTCATCCTCCCCTGATATTTTTCGCTCCTTGTCAATCATCTCTTCTCGCTCTTTTACCAACCGGAGTTGGTCTGAGCTCGAATTTGATGATCCTTCAACATCCACATGACCTTTTACCAACCGGAGTTGGTTTGGGCTTGTGTTTGATGATCCTGTAACATCCACAGGTTGATCAACGAGCAACTTTTATTCCTCGGGGGTATCAGGATAAGTAAACTCTGCTATAAAATCTGCTACAGCTTGCCCTTTTAACGATGATCTGGGTTCATACACAATATCATATTCACGGAGCTCTATTGCCCAGTACATCAGTCTCCCTGATTTTTCTGGCTAATGAAGGGCTTGTCTCAATGGCATGTCGGTATACACGACGATGGTATGGGCCTGGAAATATGGCCTCATTCTTCTACTTGCCTCAATTAATGCCAATGCCAATTTTTCCAGCTTTGGGTACCTGATCTCTGCACCTCGAAAAGCCTTACTTGTGTAATAAATTGTCTTCTGGACTCCATTCTCCATTCTGATCCATGCCGAGCTGACTGCATTCTCTGATACTGGCAGGTACAAATACAACTTTTCTCCCATTATTGGCCTGGATAACAGTGGAGGTGCTCCCAAATATTTCTTCAAGTCTTGAAAAGATTTTTCACATTCATCATTCCACTCGAAAGTTTTTCGAAGTGTTTTGAAGAATGGGAGGCATCCATCAGTTGCTCGGGATACAAATCTGTTGAGCGCTGCAACTCGTCTTGTAAGACTCTGCACCTCTTTCTTCGTCGTTGGAGATCGCAACCCTAAAAGAGCTTTGATCTTTTCTGATTTCGCCTCAATGCCTCGCTGGTTGGCAATATACCCGAGGAACATTCCTTCTCGTACTCCAAATGTGCACTTCGTCGGGTTGAGCTTCATCTGGTATTAATCCAGTTGATCAAAGGTCTGACCTAAGTCAACTAGATGATCAACAACTTTCTTGCTCTTTGTCAGCATATCATCGACATAAACTTCCATATTGCAACTGATTTGTTCAGAAAAAACCTTGTTCATCAGCCACTGGTATGTCGCTCCTGCATTTTTCAAACCAAAAGGCATAACATTGTAACAATAAGTTCCCCTAGGGGTAATAAAAGAAGTACTTTCGCTGTCTTCAGGTTTCATTTTTATCTGGTTGTAGCCAGAGTAAGCATCCATGAAGCTGAAGCAGCTCGTGCCCCGAGGTAGCATCCACTAGCTGGTCAATTCTGGGCAATGGAAAGTGATCCTTTGGGCATGCCTTGTTGAGATCGGTGAAATCAACACACATTCTCCATTTATTGTTTTTCTTCTTTACCATCACCACATTTGCTAACCAGTCTGGATATTTCACATCTTCAATGAATTGGGCTTTCTGGAGCTTCTCGACCTCCTCTCGTATAGCTTGATTCTTCTCGGGACTAAATACTCTTCTTCTCTGCTTTACGGGTTTGATCTCCTTATTCGCATTGAGCTCATGACATAAGAAGTTTGGATCTATTCCTGGCATGTCTTCATGACACCATGCAAAAGTTTTCTTCCTGTTTCTCAAGAAAGTTATCAACTCCTGTTTTATTGAAGCATCCAGCGTCGAACCTATCTGGGATATTCGTTCAGGGTGCTCGTCGTCCAGAATAACATTCTCTGTAGATTCCACCACCTGTCCTTTTACAAGTTGGGATTCATCTCTGGGATCTAGTGTTTCAATTTCTGTACCTTCATCCACCTGGTAGGTAGTAGTCTTTTTCCTTGACTCTTCAAGCTCCTCTTGTTCGGCAGATGAATAATAGCATTCCCGAGGTACTTTTTGATCACCTTTCACAACCCCTACTCCGAAATTTGTTGGGAATTTTAAGCACTGATGTACTGTAGATAGAACTGCTTCGAACTTCTTCAAACCAACTCTTCCCATGATGATGTTGTAAGCTGATTGCACATTCTTATCCATCACAAAGAAGCGTATTCTTTCTGTTCGACAAGCAGGCCAAGTTCCAATGAAAATATCCAACTTGATCGTCCCAAGTGGAAAAACTTTCTCGCCAGCAAAACCCAGGAGAGGTCTGTGATAAGGTTCCAATTGAGATAATTTTAAATTTAAACTGTCAAAGCATGAGTAGAACATGATGTCTGCCGAACTACCATTATCTACCAGAACCCTTGAAATCACTACTTCTTTCATCCTCATTTTGATCACCAAAGGGTCGTCGTGAGGGTAAAGAACACCTGCAAGGTTGTTTTTTGAAAAACCAATGACCAGCTTCTCTTTTTTTATCTTCCTCGAGCGATCTTCCTCAGCTAAATTTATTCGCTGAATGTACGAGCAAGCTTGAGCCTCTCCAAGGTAAGCTTTTCTTTCTGCAGTAAGGTCTCATCCTCCTGCATCTCCTCCTGTAATGACATTACAATAAAATGATCCAAAGCGTATTGAAAATACCTCTCGTTCTGGCTGCCTTGGTTTTTTGGGAAGATTGGGGTCATCATCTGGATCATTGTGACACCCCGCCTAATTAATCCCGGGTGATCTGTCCTAAATCAAGTTAGAACAGGTTTCTCATTTGGTCCATTCTTAGCATCACTGTCGTTTTATTAAATTACTAACCACCTAAGTGAGAAAAATAGACTAGTGCCAATTTTTATCTTTCATTAAGTAAACTAAAACCCATGCGGAAAATAAAATAATATAACAATCACAGATAAATGAACTATTCATTCCACAAGTAAAAATTAATTAACCGAATAAACCATCGGTCCAAATAAACATCCCATAACGACAAGAATAAAATCCCATCAAGTCTAAGAAACAAATAAATGGAAAGTGAGCGACATGCTCGAATAAATAATAATGAGTCTCTACATCATGAATGAAAGAAAGAGGCGTCTATCAAAGGCCCCGCAACATCCACATATGCTGCAGCAACGGATTTCCTGGAATTGAGTCAAGTCTGGCGTCCCTGTGGCTGGACACCTAAAAGGTTTTTAAAAAGTTTTTATAGCAAGGGTTAGTACCCAAAACATTTGAAAACATTTAGCAAATGATTAACTTGCAGTAATAATAAATATGCATGCTCTTCATATTTTAGTTAGTGTCGCACTCTCTTGAGAACTTCCTTGCCCCTCCTCTAATGTGCACCACTAACGCTTTAATTACCACCTAGTTATCTATCTCATGACTAGATAATTATTAAAGACTCCTTATACTCCCTGATAAAAAGAAAAATTGCTTTTCTTAATGTAGATTTTGTCGTTGTTGCAACTTCTTTCTATCAAAAATTCCCTTGAACCTACAAAATTATAACAAAACTAGTGTAGAGGGTAAGTAAGGGAGTCAATCCATATCTAAGGGTGAAACACAAAATTGGAGAGGACATATATATAAATTCATTTGCATTTTATTATATTATTTTTTTCTATTTTTACTTTTTCTATTTTTTTTATGAATTTTTCAAGGGAATATTTTAACTAACTAACTATACTAATTTTTATAACTACTAATTAAGATGCAAAAGCTAATAAAAATTAGGTAAATAAAATTGAGCTAAAAAGTAAACTAACTAAATTGGACTCAAGAGGGCTTCAAAATTTCATCCCATAAATGGGAGATTAGCCCTCAATAATCATCATCCAAAAATATGAGATACATAATTGAAAGCATGAGATGATTAAACTAAAAGTAAAAGAGAGGAATAGATCAAACCAATTTGAGCCTTGAATTCGAATGGAATCTTCAATTTCATCATTAATCTCTCAATTACACATCCAAAATCTCTCGATCATAATCCCTCACTCATGTATTTATTGAATCTAAACTAAAATTTACAAAATAAAACTAAAAGGATAGTGGATGAATTCATAATGGATAATTAAATAATAAAAGAGATTTGCTAAAAATGCAAATCCTAAAATTATAAAATTGTACATTAGAATTCATCCAAAGAAATAAATTCTAGATCATTAATTTATATTGAGATAATTGCTAAAAATGCAAAATCTCAACATAAATGAATGGGTTAGAATTTATCTCCCATAAGGGATAAATTTCACTACATCAATCTATTATGAAATAATTGCTAAAAATGCAAAAATTCATAATAGAGGGGTGGGGTGAATTTTATCCTAGAGATAATTTTCAACACACACCTCTATATTGAGGTATTTGCTAAAAATGCAAATACTCAACATAGAGGGGTGGGGAGAATTTTATCACACCTAGCTTAAAACTAATTTGAGATCCCTTTCGAATGGCCTTGAGGTCTTCTTTTATATGCAATTGGAGCTAAGGGGTTAAATTGGTAAAATAAGGATGTGCACATGAGGGGTGTGAGGTCATGTGGGTGAGGGTGGTGAGGATAAAATCTGATTTGTTATTGAGGGGTAATTTGGGGAAATGGGTGTGAAAGAGTTAGTTGGGATTTTTAAGGGTATATTGAGAAAAAAGTGTAAAAGGAATAAATTGGTTTTATGGCATGTGGGTATTAGTTTGGCTTTTGGTTATTAGAAGCAGGTCACGAAAATGTGAGATGGGAATTGGGTAATGGGTTTTGAAAATGGGTAATGGGATTTGAAAATGGGTAAGGATTAAAGGGGTTGCACCGGAGCAGGAGGTCGCGATCGCCGGAGTCTGCGTCGCCGCTGGGAAGGGGTTGCCGCCGGTCGGTGGCAAGGAGGGGCAGCGCCGGAGTTGGAGGTCGTGGGTAGGTACCGGAGGTGTCTAGCTGCCTGGAGTCGCAGTCGCGAACAGGGAGAGAGAGGGGTCTAGCAGCCGGCGGCGCTGGGACGAGAGAGAGAGGGAGTCCGCCGGTGATGGGTCGCGAAGAGAGAGAGAGAGAGGCCGGAGATGTCGGACAGGACGCCGGCGGGATGGCAGTCCGGCGGGTTTTGGTCGGCAGTTGAAATCGGATTATGGTTTGTGGTGGTCTCGGTTTGGGTAAGGTGAGAGAGTAGAGAGAGGTTTGGTGTTGGTTTGATGGGGGTTTAATGGAGGAGATAGAGAAATAGTGATGTTGGGTATGAAAATGGTGGAAGATAGAGGAGAGAGAAATGGATGGGGAAGAAGATGAATAGTAGGTGGGTGGTTTGTTGGAGAAGATGAGTGGTGGTCTTGTGGTGTGGTGAGGGTGTATGGGGTTAGTGTGAGGGTGAGGCTTATGGTGTAGGATAGGTTAGTGGGTGTAGGATAGGTTAGTGGGTGTAGGATAGGTGTAATGGGTATTAAGTGTGTGTGTGTGTGTGTATTAGTTTGGACCCTAATAAAATAAAACTAAAAATGAAAATAAAATCTAAGTAATAAAATAAAACTTATAAAAACTAAAAATCTAAAAATTAAATTCCTATACTAAAAATTAAAATCAAGACTCAATAAAAATAAAACTAAAAAGAAATAACAATGTAAATCTATTAAACTTAAAAACTAAAGTCCTAAAAATATAAAATCTAATAAACTAAAAATAAATGAAATCCTAAAAATTAAAATCTTAATAAAATAAAATAAAACTAGAAACTAATAAAAATCAAAATAAAATAAAATTATATTAATAAAAATAAAATAGAAAATAAAATCTAAAAATTCTAAAATAAATCTAAAATAAATTCTAAAAATAGAAAAGACTCAAACTAAAAATCTAAAAAGTAGTAAAAAGGACACAAACTAAACACACATAGGGTTTAGGGTACGTTTAGGCTAGGTTTTAGGCTTGGGTTAGGGTACGGGAGAGGTATTTAGCTCCGTAAAATGCATAATTGCCTTGAAATACGTGTTTGAATACCGCAACGTACATTAAACCTGCATATTAAACATTTATGCGCATAAGACCCATATTGTCGAGAAATAGCAACTAAAATACAACTATTCGGGGTATAAAATGTACAGTTTTGGGTGCTTATCACACCACCCCCAAACAGAGCGTTGCTAGTCCTCGAGCAATAAGATAGAGAGAAAGAGAAAGATAAGTAACCAAAAGTGTACCACTTTCGCGGGCACTTACGATTGCACTTAGCATGTGCAACAAGCCTTTAAACCTATAGGTTGCCCTACAGGACGAGTTGTGTCTCGTGAGTGTTTGCAGGGAATATACCCACAAAATTCTTATTTGCAAAAATTTATTGAAGGGCAGTCAATCTCTTATTAGACGTAGAATAATCGCACAATCCATCATATGAAAAAATGATTTGAGAAATACAAGCTAGAATTGTAAAAGTTTAAGCTAAGTAAATACTCAAGGCACATCCTTCCTAGAACTCAACGTGTGTAGTGTGAATCAGTCAAAACGGGTCGAGTATCATCAAAGTAATTCCTAGATTGCCTTGTCGGAATCAACGCTTCAACTTCAAATCTCACGGATATATCTCTCTCAAATGAACTCTCGAGATATGGGTAAGTGTATCGCTCTTGTGTGTGAGGAGGTGAGTAAATGTAAGCAAGTTCAAACGTCTCACACACACATAAGAAAGAACGAACATATAGAAATAAAATTGATCTCATGAAAGAATGCTAATCACTATAGTGAGAACGTCGAGTTATTCACCACGTTGACTTTCATTTGCCCGAACACCTAGGGGAATATATGGATGATTGGGTTAGGGTAAATGAAATGAAATAGGAAGGATATGATGATGTGGGTTGTTTGGGATGAGGTAGGTAGGATAGGATGGGATGAAGTTATGATGGATGGATGGTGGATATTTGAGAAGAGTGTATCACTCATAGACGAACAAATGTCTTTATTTCTTGACTGCAACTTTCTCTTTTTCTTCTTTTCCAAATACACATCAATGTATGAGATAAATCTGCTAAAAATACAAATAACCCCAACATAGATTTGTATTTAATTTTTCTCTATCTGAATCGTCTTTGGGAGAGATATCCGCTAAAAATGCAAACACTCTCTATGATAGATCATCTCCTTTTTTTTTTTTACTTACTTTTTTTTTTCTTTTTTTTCTTATATATTTTTTTTTTCTTTTCCAAATACGCATCAATGTATGAGATAAATCTGCTAAAAATACAAATAACCCCAACATAGATTTGTATCAAATTTTTCTCCATCTGAATCGGCTTTGGGAGAGATATTCGCTAAAAATGCAAACACTCTCTATGACGGATCTTCTCCTTTTACTTTCAACACTATTCTCTGTGGATATGGAAACGGGCGGTATGGTATATGGTGATGACATGGAAAATGGAAGGTGTATGAATGTATGATAAATGAAATTTGGTTGGTGTATGAGTGAAGGTGTGGTGAAAATCTAGTGATCGGGGCAAATTTTAAGACACGCGTTTCTTACAACTCGAAAGTGATGTCGTTCTCGGTGATCAAGCCAAAATTTTATGAAAGATAATGAGATCATACGACAATTAAAGTGCGGACCCAAAAGAAGTTGAATCAACTTGTGACTCGGAGATTGCGTAAAACACTCAAAAAGGGTGAAGGCACAAATCTCACGGGCTAAAGTCTCTACTAGTGATCCTTAAGGTTCTCTTTAGAATTGTAGTACTCCTCAACTCTAAACGTAATGACGTGATAAGTGCGCAAATTTTGTTGAGTCTAGGAATTCATTGTGCAAAATGCCTTGTTACGTATTACATAAGCTATTTAGAAAAAATATTCTCTAGCTTGATTCCTAGACTTTAAAAGATGGATGATTGAAAATTCACATCAATGAGTGAGATGAAAGAAACTGCACGAAATTTTAAAATTCAGGTTTAAAAATCAAAATTTTTCAAAAGAGGTACGATTTTGATAAAATTCCCCACCCCCAAACAAAAAGGAACATCGTCCTCGATGTTAGGTAAAATGATTTTTAAAATTGAGAGCATAAGGTAGGAAAGAGATTACCAGAATGAACCGCTAATGAAGTGGACATGTGAATGCAAGAGTAAACCTGAGTAAGTGATAAGAAAAAAAAATGGTGTACAAGTCTATAACAGGGAAAGCATAGGGTGATGTGAAACACCACCCCCAAACAGGATGAGACTAGTACAAGAACAACGGGCTGCCTCCCGGTAGCGCTAAGTTTAATGTCTTCAGCCAGACCGATCCATTCTCACCCTAAGGATAAGAACAATGAATGTACGGGGTGGCAAAAAAATTGGAGTGATGAGAATCACCCCCCAAACAAGACTGAAGCGTCAGTCTTGCTGGATAATGTGGCAAAGGTGAGGGTGAAGAAACACCAAACACGACTTTTTTATTTTTTGGTTTTTTTGGTTTTTTAGAGAATGAAAGGAAGAAAATATTTTTGAATTTTTATTAAAATAAAGGAAGAAGATATGTTTTGGATTTTTGTGAAGAAATAGAAGGAAAAAAATATTTTTGGATTTTTCTAAAAAGGAAAGAAAGAAAATATTTTCGATTTTTTTTTTTTTTTTATAAAAATGAAAGAAAATATTTTTGAATTTTTTTTTTAGAACAAAAGGTGAGGAAAAAAAATATGGACTCTTTGAATTTGCACGAACTAACCAAAACCCAACTACCGAAAAATAGAATTGGACACACACAAGTCAAGAAAAATTCCTAACTAGCACATAGCCAATTTTTATCTTCAAAATTTAGTGAGAGGGTAGTCAAATTTTAATTAAGTCCGCGGGCGATAAAAAATCACGAAAATCTCTTAGTGATCGCCTTTGCAAAAATATTCTCCTATTGGGCTACCTAGTTGATTGATTTTAAATTTAGTGATGGCTAGGGTAGCACACAATGATAAGCGAGTGAGTCGGGTGATGAAATCCCTTCTCGTGAGTGACCGGGTGTAGGTCTTAGTCAATTAATTCATCACACCATTCGAAAATAAATGCGAGAATAAAATCACATAAGAGCACACAAATCACACACAATAAATGACTCGCTAACAGGAGAGGCGCGAGGGTGTAAGAAATGTACCTCCCACAGTTTTTAGGCCGTGGGGTGCCGAAAAATTTGAGTCGACCGTGGGGAGATCACGCCTATCTCAGTCGTCCCCGGGAGTCCTACCGACCCAAGGTAGAGAGGCTTCTAAATCCTCGCCTTGGACGCCCTCTCTCTACCTTGTCCGGTTTCCCTATCACGCTTGTCTTTAATTATTACAAATTTAAATGGAAAATAAATGGTGTCTCTAAGCACCGCAATACAAGCAATGATAGAATAATCCTAAATACAAGCCTTCTAAAAATATAAAAATGGTACAAAAAAAATAAAAAGTGCAATACAAATGAATCACAAATAGGTAATCCTCGCAAGTGCTTCAAGCTCCAAAGATCGGCAACGGCGCCATTTGATAAAAAGAAAAATTGCTTTTCTTAATGTAGATTTTGTCGTTGTTGCAACTTCTTTCTATCAAAAATTCCCTTGAACCTACAAAATTATAACAAAACTAGTGTAGAGGGTAAGTAAGGGAGTCAATCCATATCTAAGGGTGAAACACAAAATTGGAGAGGACATATATATAAATTCATTTGCATTTTATTATATTATTTTTTTCTATTTTTACTTTTTCTATTTTTTTTATGAATTTTTCAAGGGAATATTTTAACTAACTAACTATACTAATTTTTATAACTACTAATTAAGATGCAAAAGCTAATAAAAATTAGGTAAATAAAATTGAGCTAAAAAGTAAACTAACAAAATTGGACTCATGAGGGCTTCAAAATTTCATCCCATAAATGGGAGATTAGCCCTCAATAATCATCATCCAAAAATATGAGATACATAATTGAAAGCATGAGATGATTAAACTAAAAGTAAAAGAGAGGAATAGATCAAACCAATTTGAGCCTTGAATTCGAATGGAATCTTCAATTTCATCATTAATCTCTCAATTACACATCCAAAATCTCTCGATCATAATCCCTCACTCATGTATTTATTGAATCTAAACTAAAATTTACAAAATAAAACTAAAAGGATAGTGGATGAATTCATAATGGACAATTAAATAATAAAAGAGATTTGCTAAAAATGCAAATCCTAAAATTATAAAATTGTACATTAGAATTCATCCAAAGAAATAAATTCTAGATCATTAATTTATATTGAGATAATTGCTAAAAATGCAAAATCTCAACATAAATGAATGGGTTAGAATTTATCTCCCATAAGGGATAAATTTCACTACATCAATCTATTATGAAATAATTGCTAAAAATGCAAAAATTCATAATAGAGGGGTGGGGTGAATTTTATCCTAGAGATAATTTTCAACACACACCTCTATATTGAGGTATTTGCTAAAAATGCAAATACTCAACATAGAGGGGTGGGGAGAATTTTATCACACCTAGCTTAAAACTAATTTGAGATCCCTTTCAAATGGCCTTGAGGTCTTCTTTTATATGCAATTGGAGCTAAGGGGTTAAATTGGTAAAATAAGGATGTGCACATGAGGGGTGTGAGGTCATGTGGGTGAGGGTGGTGAGGATAAAATCTGATTTGTTATTGAGGGGTAATTTGGGGAAATGGGTGTGAAAGAGTTAGTTGGGATTTTTAAGGGTTTATTGGGAAAAAAGTGTAAAAGGAATAAATTGGTTTTATGGCATGTGGGTATTAGTTTGGCTTTTGGTTATTAGTAGCAGGTCACGAAAATGTGAGATGGGAATTGGGTAATGGGTTTTGAAAATGGGTAATGAATTTTGAAAATGGGTAAGGATTAAAGGGGTTGCACCGGAGCAGGAGGTCGCGATCGCCGGAGTCTGCGTCGCCGCTGGGAAGGGGTTGCCGCCGGTCGGTGGCAAGGAGGGGCAGCGCCGGAGTTGGAGGTCGTGGGTAGGTACCGGAGGTGTCTAGCTGCCCGGAGTCGCAGTCGCGAACAGGGAGAGAGAGGGGTCTAGCAGCCGGCGGCGCTGGGACGAGAGAGAGAGGGAGTCCGCCGATGATGGGTCGCGAAGAGAGAGAGAGAGAGAGGCCGGAGATGTCGGACAGGACGCCGGCGGGATGGCAGTCCGGCGAGTTTTGGTCGGCAGTTGAAATCGGATTATGGTTTGTGGTGGTCTCGGTTTGGGTAAGGTGAGAGAGTAGAGAGAGGTTTGGTGTTGGTTTGATGGGGGTTTAATGGAGGAGATAGAGAAATAGTGATGTTGGGTATGAAAATGGTGGAAGATAGAGGAGAGAGAAATGGATGGGGAAGAAGATGAATAGTAGGTGGGTGGTTTGTTGGAGAAGATGAGTGGTGGTCTTGTGGTGTGGTGAGGGTGTATGGGGTTAGTGTGAGGGTGAGGCTTATGGTGTAGGATAGGTTAGTGGGTGTAGGATAGGTGTAATGGGTATTAAGTGTGTGTGTGTGTGTGTATTAGTTTGGACCCTAATAAAATAAAACTAAAAATGAAAATAAAATCTAAGTAATAAAATAAAACTTATAAAAACTAAAAATCTAAAAATTAAATTCCTATACTAAAAATTAAAATCAAGACTCAATAAAAATAAAACTAAAAAGAAATAACAATGTAAATCTATTAAACTTAAAAACTAAAGTCCTAAAAATATAAAATCTAATAAACTAAAAATAAATGAAATCCTAAAAATTAAAATCTTAATAAAATAAAATAAAACTAGAAACTAATAAAAATCAAAATAAAATAAAATTATATTAATAAAAATAAAATAGAAAATAAAATCTAAAAATTCTAAAATAAATCTAAAATAAATTCTAAAAATAGAAAAGACTCAAACTAAAAATCTAAAAAGTAGTAAAAAGGACACAAACTAAACACACATAGGGTTTAGGGTAGGTTTAGGCTAGGTTTTAGGCTTGGGTTAGGGTACGGGAGAGGTATTTAGCTCCGTAAAATGCACAATTGCCTTGAAATACGTGTTTGAATACCGCAACGTACATCAAACCTGCATATTAAACATTTATGCGCATAAGACCCATATTGTCGAGAAATAGCAACTAAAATACAACTATTCGGGGTATAAAATGTACAGTTTTGGGTGCTTATCACTCCCCCCTACTCTAACCTGAGTAAAATGTGATTATGATTTAAGTCATTAGTAACATCAACTTAATTAAATCATTTCCCTTCTTAATTCATATAACTACTCCACTCGTTATACATATACAACAACACATGCTTGTATTTATTTAGCCCGTATATAATAATCACCCTATTATATACTTAGAATTTATTGCAGCATTCACACACATACTGGGATACATAAACCACTAATATCCACCCGAGTAAAAGTACTTCCCGGATATAATTTCTCTAAAGTGCTAGTACACTAGGTATATTCACATGTCCTAGTTATCCAAGTTATAATCTCTCACTAACTTGGTTTAGTATACGATTGGAGGCGGTCATATTCCTTCCCGGAAAGTGAGATGCCCCTCACCCCCTGTAACGGACGCTATGACCTGGGAATCTACTCGCCCTACTCCTCAAGCTAGGGGATTCATCCACTACGCGTAACCTCCCCCTATAGCACTAGAGTATAATAATATCTAACCACTGATATTAAGGCATACACTATATATATATACTATCACACACCGTATATATATATACATATATAAAAATGTTCTAGCTACACCGTGTACTAAACCCGTGACACAAGCCTATTCCATTTTTATTATGAGGTTATTATCCAACTCGAATTATTAATTAGTTTGCAAATTAATAAATTCAGTTACTTTTGATGTTGCCCTCACCATTTAATTGGACTCAACCTCCTAGCCCGAATTAACCTCACCCGAGTCTAAATCCCGACTCTAAACTACTTAGTCCATTACTAAATGAAATAATATACTCCGATGTCGCTCAACCAATTGTGACGTGACACCCAATTTCTACTCCCATCTTCTAATTAATTTCCTCACAATTAATCAGATTTAAATCATGTATTAATATTTTTCTCAATAATATAACACATAACAACTTTTATATAAACAAACTGGGCGAACTGTCAGTTTCTACCGACCGTCGATCGATCGACTTCTTGGCGTCGATCGATCGATCGAACAGGTACTCGTCTTCTTCGCGAAGACGGACAACCATGGGCGAAAATCTGCAAACCCTAATTTTCTTCTACACTGAAACTCAGTCCCTTTTTGCATTTGTACATATTAGGAAACCCATTAGGAATCTCCAGAATACTCATCCACATCAATAATTCGTCCATTAACTCCAATTTCTAAAATTGGGGAAAGTTTCATCATTAACCCTAGGTCCATTTATACCCCAAATTTCATCATCAAATTCGTTTCCAAATATGCAGATAACATTCTATCCGGTATGCAATAATTCACCATTATCAGATTTTACAAGAATTATCACCCAAATTTCGTAAATCAGAATTGTGGTTTTCAAAATCCCTTGTTCATTCCATTAACACCCAAAAACGGATTTCTACATAATCACTACACATGAATATGAATCGAAAACAGATTTAATGCTACTGCAAGTTATCCACTTGCCTCAAGGTTCGTAGAGTCTGAATTGGAGCTAAATCCCAAGGTTGAAGATGACCTTTGATGGCTCTCTTTGATCCCCAATTTGGCTTTGGCTGCTGTTAGGGTTTCCTAATCTTAATTTGCTTTCTCTAATTAAGTTCAGCCACCCCCTTATTTATTTTTATTAGATTAATTAACTTAATCCCGTTTTTTGACTAATGGGCCAAGCCCAAGTGACCCAAATGCCCCCAAGTGGGCCCGGCTATGTCTAAAAACGTCCCGGGACCCGTTTACTACCCCCAGGTACACTTTTCCGACTATCTCGGCCCATCCGGACTCAACTGTACCCTCAGAATTTGCATCCGAGTTAATTTCTAAAAAAATACTTATCCCCCACCTAATATAGTCTATACCGACTTTCGGGTGCGATAAGTACATACCTCGTCATTAATACTCTAGACGACATAATTACATTATTACTATTCACTTAGTAAATAAGTTTTCCCAAAATATTAACCATTCAATCCCAGATTAATATTTATATATTATTCTGTTCTAATTAATTCATTAAATTACAACACACTAAGTAATTTAAAATCGCCGAATTAATTAAATTATAAATGTACCAAAAATACGGGGTGTTACAATCATCTTCATGGTCTCTCTTCTTTTTCTCCTCTGCTCGACGAGGAGATCTAGACCTCTCTCTAGGTCAGTCATTATTTCTTCTTTCACCTCCCCAATCAACATACTTTGCTAACTTCCCTCTTCGGATGAGTGTTTCAATCTCATTATGAAGAGCTATGCAATTTTTGGTCATATGGTCATGATCCTTATGGAACTCGCAATATTTCTCCCTATTCCTCGTGTCAGGGTCTGACCTCAGTTTCTTTGGCCACTTTACTTCCTCGCTATTCTTGATTTCTTCCAAGACATGATTAATACCCATTTTTAAAGGAGTATAATTATCGAATTCAGGACTTCCCATGACGACTTATTATTCTTGGAATACTTGTCACCACCATTGCCCTTTTGCTCTTTCTTCTTAGATTTGTCGCCTTCCTCCTTGGTTTCTTTATCCATATTCTTCTTCGCAGCCGTAGCCTCCTCGGCATTCATGATTTTGGCCACTTTTTCCATCAACTCTGACATAGTTGTAGGTGGATCTTTGGCCAAAGTGTAATACAACTTGTTAGGCAACAACCCACTCATCAAGGCGGTGATTGCTGTCTTCTCTTCATAGTCTATGACTTCCAGCTTCTCGTTATTGAAACGAGTTATGTAATCTCTAGTACTCTCACCAGATTTTTGTTTAACACTTAACAAGCGTGCTACTCATTTTACTGGCTTTGCTCCAAAACAGAAATTGTCAATGAACAACTCGGCCAATTGAAAGAAAGTTGAAATCTTACCCCGAGGAAGATTGTTGTACCATATCTGGGAAGATCCAGTAAGAGTTCCTGAGAATGCTCTGTATCTCATCTCGTCGGGGACAGCATAGATGTCGACAGCAGCTTGATACTGCTCTATGTGCAGAACAGGATCTGTCTTTCCATCATATTTGGGGTCACCACAGGGGCTTTAAACTTTGACGGTGTAGGAAAATTCACAATGGCCTGGACAAAAGGTGTCCCTTGAACAAAAGTTCGTTGTAAGGGGTTTTTCGCCTTAGCCATTTCTCCCAATCTATCCTCCAACCGCTGAATGGAACCTTTCCACGCATCATTTCCTTCCTCGGGCTTATTGGTTCGAACAATTGATTGATCTGACGTGGCCTCCTGAGATCTATCTTGACGAGCAACTGGTCGTGATTGTGTTGATCCTTCTCTTAGATCTGATGGTTGTCGAAAACTCCTCGACATGGGTTTAGGTGGACTCCTATTCCTCCTAGGGCCTAATCGACTGAAAGGAGACACCCTGCTCAGTCTTTCCAAAGCACTGGTCCTCTCTGGAGAGAGAGTAATACGTTGCTCAGTATCTGTAGCCCGCATTGACGAAGTTCGCCCAGGTTGATAAGAGGAATCATCAGATCCCTCATCACGATACCCATTTGTACGCCTGGATCGTGAAGAAAGTAAATAGGTTTGCCTCTGACCACTTCGCTGTCCCGAATGTGTAGGTGCACCGCCATGAAGGGTTTGTATGAGTTGCCGCATTGTTTCTTGCATGGAGGTTTGTCCTTGAGCCAGATTCATCATAATTCCAGCCAGATCTGGAGGTGCAGAAGGATTTGGAAGATTTCCAGCATTTCCAGCGTTTCGATTGCTGGATTCCGGATTATCTGCCATTGATGATGAATGATTTTTGGTGAAAAACTATAACAACAGTCGTTTCCCACAGACGACGCCAATCTGTTGATGTAAAAAATTAGATCACTCTAATTATTCAATCACAGATAAATATAAGTGAGACAAAGAATTTTATAGTGGTTCAGCCTTATAAGAATGGCCTACGTCCACTGTTATGTTATTGCTGAGTGTTTGGGAATTCTCGATTACAAGTTCTATCAAGAAATTCCGGTCCCTTTGAATGAGGGTGATACAATGTATTTATAGCCTTTAGGCTGTACATGTGAAAGGGTAAACAATAAATGATATACATATGAAAGGGTAATACATTTAATGCCCTTTAAGCGTGTGCGTCTAAATGATAAGCATTCAATGAATAGTTGAACTGTTGATTATCTGGCAATCAATGTTGTGGCCGAAATGCAGTTCGGACCGCCTTAGTTGCTCGTCGTTCAGGTGTTCCTCAGAGCGTTGGAGTTCCTCGGAGTACACTTGTTGCTCGGAGTGAGTATGACTTGGTCGGGGAAATAAACTTCCTCGTTGCTATTGTGCCACGTAGATAGACACGTGTCTTCTTATTATTCGTCTATATCAGCATACTAATTTTGGTATCAACATCCCCTTACAGAATACTTCTCCACCTTTTTATAAGGGAATATAAAAGGAAAAGGTTCATAATATGAAACAATTTCTCCCCCCTTTTTTAGAAAATAAAGAGATAGACCTCTCTAAATAGGTTACAAGACATGAAGAAAACAATCAACTAATGACTCTAATGTTAGGATATCTATTTATATCTATCTTGATGGCACCTCTAACTTGATTTGGGGTATATTGGAAATCATAATAGAACTTTGGAAATTTATTGATCAGCCCCTCCTCTAAAAGCATATCAGCAATAACATTGGCTTCTCTGAAACAATGAGAATAGACAATGTCCATCATGCATAAATAATGCAAACGACGAAACACGTGATATAAATTTGACGCATATGATACAAAAGTAAACATATATGAGAAACATGGATTAAGTTCAATGTAAAGACTCAAAACAAACACACTATACATATTAACACATATATAAAATGAACGCAGATGAATATATAGGTATAACATACCACAAAATATGCACAACACATATTTTTCCACACTCGTATGGAATAAATGTGTCTAAACCAAATGTGGTACGGAGTGAAGGGGCGTGAACTAGAAAATAAAATAAATATTTTCTAATCACTTAAGATATTCCAAGGACTTCTATTTGATCGCCTTAATTTATCAAACTTAGATTTAGCCTCAAGTGACAAATAAAGTGAACTCAAAATGGACAAATAAACTAAAAGCACACAAGCCTATAAAAATATTGATAATTCTCAAAATAATAGTGTCAAACATTAATTATGAACTGGGATTCATTATAAAAACCCATTTATCTTCAACTTATAACACCATAAAAATATAAACATATTCAAGTTATTCTCTATTTTCTTTTTGAATATTACACTTTTGATGATCAATTTCTAACTTGGTCTTCACATATCTTTTCTTATATTTTCCTTTGCATTTTATTTTTCAAAGGCTCTTGACAATGGTGGCCTTTCATGAAAGGGAGATTTACTCCCTTCATATCCCTTTCCATTATTATCTCTTAGTTTTTTAATCTACAAGTAAGCTCACACAATGGCTTTTATATACACAAATCTCCGAGATATATAGATGGGTAAATGACACGATTCATAGGATAAAACCTCACTTATATCATGCAACATGAGAAGTTAAAATCCAAAAGACCTCGTGCAAGTGTGTGCAGAGGCATATAATAAGATGAATCCATTAAGCAAACTAAATTCTATAAGAGTAAGATTTTTATAATTTCTCATAGTTTAGTTATTTTGGCGTATTCCGTTACAAACCAAACAAGTGACATCCGCATATACTTCCCATGTTCATTGAAGATGAGTTAATGCCCGAGCAATATTTCGAAGTTTAATCCGTTAGAATCATCACAATTTTATTTAGAGGTATATGGTGTTGATGTACAAAATTGGATTAGGTTTAATTAATTAATCACATATAATATTTGTATGTAAAAGAAAGAGACAAAGAGTTTTTTAAAGTGGTTCGGCTTATAGATAAAAGTCTACGTCCACTGTACTTGTTATTGCCTTGTATTTCCTTTCCAATAAGTTACCCTTGATGAAGGGATTACAACGTATTTATAGCCCAATAAGGAGACAAAGAGATGGAATGTTAAAGGATGGAATGACTTTATAAATTAGGCATTTACATCAGTACAGATGATCCATAGTGTTTATGGCTATTGGAATTTTATTGATAGTGTTGGTCGGCCTCCCTACTGTTGGTCAGGCTTCCTGGCATTGGTTGGCATCTTGGTATAATGGTCGGCATTCCAGGCTTTGGTTGGTGGTTATGCCTTGCTGACTAGGATTATTTCTTTAGTGAATGATCCATGTTTATTTCTGATTGGTCCACGTAATTAGGTAATTTTTTGTATCAATAGAAGCCCCTAATGTTCCATGCTTGATGCTTTCTTAAGAGTATGGAGCATTTAGTTCTGGTAGTAGCTCGGGCTACAATTCCGATGCTTGGTCGGTTGCTGACTTCCCACATTTGTAAAATTATTAGCTTTCTTGATGGCTTGTACTACTGATGGCATTTTTGTAAATATCCAAACATATAATAAATCATTTTGGGGTAAATATGTCTTTTTTTAGACATCAAAATTTCAATCGTCATTGTTCTTTAATCATTACGTTCGTCGATTTTCGAGGCAATCTATAAGAGGCGGTAAAATCTCGGTCATCTCTTACCTCAAACTCTCTATGTTTTTACTGCAATTTCATGATCATTCGTGCAATCGTTCTTTTTATCTTCTAGTTCTTGTTGAATCCTTAAGTTTTTAAAATACAAGATTTTTGTTACCTCCTTTGTTGCCCGACCTCCTGCTATTATTTCTTCCATTGTGGTTGACTTCGAACAGGACCTAGTGTCCAGTTTAGCAGGCAGTCGTGAACTTTCTTTAGGTCCTTCTTCATCCTTGGACTCTGACCTTCCTCTTGCTGCTTCTATGGAAAAGATGAAATTCCCCAATATAATGGGAGATGTTGTTGCTCCCGGCTCCACCGAACTTTCTACTGGTGGGGACACTAATAAATAGGATGCTGAGAAGAAGCCCCATATCTAAGAAGGGTGAAGAGTACCTTCTTAAATACATAAAAAAGATCTTCCTTCTAAACTCGCTGAAGGAAAAGTTGCCACTCCCGACCAACTGAACTTGGATAATTTGCATGTTGTTGTTATTGGCTCTCTTATATCCATGGGTCCTATCTTATATAGGCAATTGATAAGGTTTGGTACTTTGACAGATCATATGTATGTTGCCTCTGCCATGCTCCATTTGAAAATTTCTTAAAGGTATGCTCAAAGCCTTGCCTTGGTAAGAATTTTTGCTCATTCATACCAATACTTTCTACTGTTTTCTTGTACTAATTTGGCCTCTCTTTTTGAAGTTTCTGGCTCATTTCAACCATATGTTGGAGGAGGATGATTCACTTCATTCTTCTTTAAATGACGTAGAAAAGGCTTTTTAATGCTTGAAGAAGTCCTTGTTTGACTCCCAATAAGCATTATAAAATGAGAAGCAGTGTTAGGAGAATAAAATAAAGGGTGCTGAGGGTGCTCAGAAGAAGGTTGAGGCTGAGGTTGTTGCAGCTGAGAGACAAGTCTCTGAGTTATAGAAGAACTTGGTTGCTAAGAAGGCCAAGAGGGTGAAATCTAGAGAGGTTTCTTTCAACAATGGATGGGAGAAGGCCATAACAACTGTTTCTATACAAATTGAGTATGTGAAGAAAAAATGTTACAAGGAGGGTTGGTCGCATCACTTACTGAAGTGTACTCCTTAAGAGTCTAAGCTCTTCCTTAGACATGACCCTGGTTCCCCACCAAACTTGGACGAGGAAGTGGAAGATGATGTGGGGTCTGTGGATTCCACCCTTGTTATGGAACCTACAGCTGAACAACTACAGACAATTGCTTTCTCTCCCCACCACTTCTGAGAAAATCACTCCACCCATTCTTGTCTCCAATCAAGTTGAAACTTCTACTATTGGGGAGAAGGTGTAGACTTACTCGATAATCATCCTTTTTCTTTTTTGTCTTCATTTCTTTTTTATTTCATTTCAATGTATTTGTAATCTGACCTTTATCAATATAAATGACTATTTCTTGTCTATGCGCTTGTCTTCTTTTGATTACTGGTTCAAACTCTTTATTCTGTTATTGATTGGAGATTTCTTTGCTCTTTATAGTTCATGGCCAAAATGGATCAACTTTCCTCTACTGACTCGGAGATACTCAAAAGATGCAATGATCTTTTTAAGGCTGGTCACATGACATTGTTCGAGGAAGATCTATTAAATTTTCTTGGGGCTGACATTTCAGATTAAGCCAATGAAGCTTACTTATAACTGAAGTGTCTTCTTAATAGAGCATTAGATAATAATCTATCTTACATTGAAATGATTGAAGAGCTTCAAGAAGATCATAAAGAAGCCAAGGCTCTCCTGCATGCTGATTATAAGAAGTAAAAAGCTCTAAGTGAATCTTGGGGTTTTGAGGAAAAATAGAGAAATATGCCTGTTCTTTTAGGAAGAAATTGTTTTTGCTCAAGTGTGAAATGGATGAGGCTAGGGCCATTGCCAAGCTGTTAGAGGAGGAAAATAATAGTTTGAGAGAGGAACTGAACTCTTTGAAGGTTCCTTCAACTACTGCTGCTGATGAGGGAGTCTTATTTTTGGAGACTGAAAATGCTAATCTGAGGGAAGAACTAGAGGCTTTAAAAAATCCAAACCTTTTACCTCCTCCCGATCAAGGGCAAGGCCTGAACGAGCTACAACTGATGAAAGTAGGACTCAACAGACACTTGCAAATCAAACTGCACAAATAAAGGCTAAGAATTTAGCAATTGTTGAGATGTCCCAAAAGATCCAAACCTAGGGCAAGAAACTTTCCACCCAGTCTTCTCAGCTGCAAATTACGGATGGAGTGATGAAAAAATTGCGGCACTAGGTTCAGAGGTTAACTTTTCAATTTCAAAAGAAACCCAGAGAAGCTTGGATGGAGGGTTACAATGAGGCTCTTGGTCATTTTGATGTATGCTTTAGTTAAGCTCAGTGCAAAGGCTATAAATGTGGTTGTACCAATTGCCTAAAAGTTATGAAGGTTGATCAGGACAGTAGACTATGGTATTGGGATGATCTGGGGCTTTTGGAGTGTCAAGATCCTCCTTTTAAACTGGATATCAGTTGGATCCCTATAAAAACCATTCCTCAATGCCTGATCTCCAAATAGTTAGGGGATTATGGTCTGCATGAGGAGCTAGAAGTAGTTCGTAGTATAAGAAATTAGCATTTTTATGACGTTTTTTAAGTGTCATAAAACGCATTTTATGACACTTTATTTTTCATGAAAAAGCATCATAAGTTTGGGTGTCATAATTGATATTCATAAAAAGTGTCATATTAGGTAGCGGTTATATATGACTTTTTTTTAAAGTGTCATATCTTCTACAAAAAGGTCATAATAAACTCTATAAGATGTCATATTTAATTTAAAAAGCATCATGATAAACTATTTTAAAATTTTTAAAAAGGTCATATAAAAATATCATTGCATGAGGGTTTAATATAAACGATCATAAACTAAACATAAAATAAAAAAAATTAATAACAAATATTAATGTCATAGTTGACAAATAAATCTAAACACAATTCAAAATTTTCAATAACATAAAAGTAATCTTGAATTTTTTTGTATTTGAAGTCACGTACACCTAAAATGCACCAAACCAAATCATTTTTCCATATAAAAAAACTAGTGGGGCACAAATAGATATATCCACCATCTACATTAATTTTCCACAAAAAAAATAATGACCTACTACATGTATCATAGCCAGATATACCCACTATGTACATTATTAAAAAAAATGTCTCCAAAAAAATGTACATAAAAAATTCACGCATAAATGTGTTGGCCCTCCTTTGGCTTTCTCGAAATTGTGCCGAAAAAGTGCTCCAAATCATATAATATAGGGCTAAATAAATTCAATGATCTCATGTTGAAGTTCATTGATCTCTTGAGTTTGATATGACGAATTTCCAGCCAACTCCTTCATCTAAACAAGACAAATAAAATTACATTTATCTTCCATCACATATAAATAAAAAATAATGTAAAAAATATTAAAAAACATGTGACCTTCATTTGTATAGACTTCGATGAATTTTTCACGAGCTATCGCATAAACTTCAATACCACACACAATTTATCCTCGTTGTTTAGGGCCCTAAAAATAAAGGTGTTAGTATACTACTCATGTCAAATATGAATACCTAAATATTAAATTTATTTTATCGAACAAATACCTAAACTTTCTCCTAGTTTAGTAGTGATCTTTTTCCTTTGATTGTAAAAAATGATCTAATTCCACTTCAATAAAAAAACATAATGACATAATTATATTACAAATATAAAAAAAATCAATAATTTTATTATATGCATTTATTTAGGACGCTACTTACGTGTTTATATAGAGCCTAAGATCCAAGCTCAATTCCTCATGTAAGGAATCAACCCAAAACACATTGTTCAAAATAAAGTCGATCACAAGAAAAACCCAATGATACCTATATTATGAAGAATTATCGAAGATTAGGAATATTATACATACACACATTTATTATGCTAGAAAACTTTTATATATCTACAAAAATTTCCTGGTATTGAATGGAATAATATATATTTGTTTTTCTGGTGCCTTTTGAAGAGTTTTTGTTATAAATTGATGCCCAATGTTTTTAGAAAATGCACCCCGAATGGAGAGGGGATTTACTAATATAATAACTTCAACCCTCCTTCCAAATTTATCATATAGGCATAAATACATAAACCAAATGCATGTGAGTTAAAAGGGCATTCATGTATGAAAAAATCTAAACTCCATATAATCTCATGTATGCATTCATGAATTAAATAAAATATGGTAAAACTTAAATCTAACCTCATGTATGCGATAATGCAAACTCCATCCAGTTCTTGCATCTTAGAAAACCGTATTACTTTATTTTTTGGAATATAAGCGATCTCAAAGATCATCATTAAAGATAGCCAGCGAAATCTTCACTGTATCCATTGCATTGATGTTATCAAGCATATTAGCAAATGCAATAATTGCTCCATCTTTGCCACTTGAATCTTTCTTTTGTCCTTATTTTTTACCTGATCAACATTGCCAAAATAGAAATGGTCAAATTACAATTATGCTCACATTAACTAGTCCAAATTGAGTACAAACTAAGGAATTCACTATAATCTAGGTTGGGAATGGACATGGTCAAAACATATAAGAAGAACATGGTATATTGCCTTTGGAAAGCTTAACTAAATTTAAAATAAGCCCACAAGTTTGGAACAAGATTGACAATTATATTTAGGTACCTGGACTTTCTAAGAGCGTAAGTGAGCCTTTGTTATATGTGAGGTAAGTTTGCGCAAGACTTTATTATCGTGGTTATACGTGGATGATTCGATAAATACTGACAAAAATCCATCATTAGGAGGAACTAAAAGGCAATCGTATTGGACCATGCAAATCACCACAGCCTGTGTCTTTTTGAAAATTGTGGGAACATAATAAACCGAATTAACTACATCTAAATCCACATATCATATAACCTACGAGTAAAGTTTATAACTAGGCACGTAGTGGGTGGCTAAAATTAGCAAACTAAAACCTCAACAATAAGAGAAGGTAGAACAACCACTTGTAAACAGTCCTGTAAAATATATATAGTATAATGAATCTTTTTTTTGGGTAAAAAAAAGAGTTTAGATTCGACCAGAACCAAAAAAGGTGGAAATGATACTCTTGGCCTAACAACCTTTACTATACAGGAGCTTTATTTAAAATAAAAGAACAATGGTTAAATATGCAGAAAATTAGTGGAGTACCAAGAACACAGTCTTACAAGTCAAGTGACACACCCTATGAACATTGAACCACGCGAGAACCCTAATTTTAAGACCCCGCATCATGCAATGCTCAACAAACTGATTAATGTCACACCCCATTACAAACTGAAATAGTACAAATATTAAGACTCTATAATGCAACTACTTTATGGCAACAGTAGTTGCCCCATTGTTAATAATACTTTTATTCCCTTTTTTGAATCCACCCTTCCCTAGTACCAACGCATCATCAAAGTTATTGGTCGCTGATTGAATCTCACCAAATGAAAATCGACGGCATGACAATGCTACACTCAATTTTTTGACAAGGTTTAATTCTTGAAATTGGCGCAACTTATAAACAATAACATTCAATACAATTATAGTAATAGTAATGCACGATGTTGACTTGACTTGAGTTATGTAGGTCCCCAAAATATAACTATCAACCAAAACACTTTTTTCTAAAGCGGAATTAAGTTAAGGATGAAAGCTAACCATGAAGGGGATCAAAAAGAAGACGGAGAATGGATTTCAGACTTAGAAGAGGAATCAGAAGAAGAACCAATAAAGTGTTGCAAAATGTGTTAGAAGATGAAGTGATTAATATAGAGGAGTTGGTAAACTTGAGGAATAGGAATCAAGAGCAGGTGGAGAAAGTTTACAACTATGATTCAAAAAATGTTAATTTGGGAGATAGCAAGAGAATAGATGACAAGGTGTATAATTTATATAATGATCCAGCTAAAGCTAAAAAGGAATTAGACATTGTAGACTTGATGAATTTTTTAGAAATGCTTTCTGCAAATTAAATGATTACCAAATGGCCATTGAGAAAAAGAATCAGAACAGTTCTCTTATTACTCCTAAGCCACAATTTAAGTAGGTTACAATGTTGAAGAAAATTAGGAATAGCCAGAAAAGTAAACTTTTTCCTAAAAGGAGGGTCACAAGATCAGTATCTAAGGCTTCCAGAAAAGTTACCACTACACCTTCTCAATGATCAATTCCCTAGTGTGGAATGCAAGAGGGATTGGGAACAAGTCTATGAAAAGAAGGTTGAAAAAGCTAAGTAAGTTTCATAATTTGTCTTTTTTGGCAATTTGGAACCTGTGATAGGTAGTTCAAAAATAGAAAACATGAGAAGATTGTTGAATTTCGAAGGCTGCTCTTTTACTGTTTGTACCAAAATCTTGTGCTTTTAGAGACATGATATCTCAAGTGAAGTTTTGGAGGATGGGAATCCAAATCTTCTTCTAAAAATGGATCATCCGAAATTGAAAAAGGTTATAGGAGTTAATCTGATTTATGATAAATGTTCCATATATGAAAGAAATTGCTTATGGGATGCTATTATCAATAGTTCCACAATTTTCTCTGTGATTCCTTTTATTGTCATATGGGAATTTAATATTGTTTCTAATAGTGATGAGAAAGCAGGAGGTAGGAGTATTGATATAGGTGGTGCTGCATATTTCAATAATTGTATTATAAGCAGTTATTTAAAGGATATGGGATTTGAAGGCTCTATGTTTAATAGGCTTAGAGAAACAAATGGTGCTTTAACTGTTGAGAGATTGGATAGAGGTCTGATGAATGCACATTGGTTAAATACATTCCCCCATTATTCTATAAAGCATTTAAATAGAAATTCCTCTCATCACAATTTCTTATGGTGACTATTCCAAGTTCTAATAAATCCCTAATTAAAAGATTTAAATTTCAGAATATGTGGAAGCGACATGAGAATTTTAATAAGGTAGTTAAGGATTCTTGGCAAGAGGCTTCTTCTGGTAGTTATATGAAGCAGTTTTGACACACTCCAACCCAGTTACTTATAATTAAGTTTGAAAGTCAAAGTGAGTCAAACCATAATTTTTTTAACCAAACGATATACACGAATTTTAATTTCAGAATCCTCAACGTAAATCCATACAACTAAAAACTTTTTACAATATTAAAGTAGTTATGCATTTATAAACTTCTTGAAGGATAAGTTAACTTAATTACATCATTTATATTTACACAAAATCATCGTTTCACCCATCCCCAACTAACCCGACCCGACCTCCTAGATTTGGCAGTGACCTCACATTACCTGAAAAACATAAATATTATAACCCTGAGCAACACAACTCAGTGAATGCATCGCTACTACACTATTGCATAAGATTAAATGCAATAAATCATATCCCTATGATAATAGATATATATTTATCTGGCTCATTCAATAAGAATGACCTAATTTTCTGGCTCATTCATAAGAATGACCTAATTTTTGGCTCATTCATAAGAATGACCAACTTTTCGGATCATGATTAACATATACCGTCTAAATAGATAATTCTCCCCTATTCCGGGTCCGGGAGTAACCTTCCATTTTCGTAAACCGAAGTGAATATTTTCATATTCATAACATTCTGATCATATTCGTAACCGTGTACAAATACGTCATTCCAGTGAGTACACTCACCATGGTTTACGACTATGTATTCACGTTTCCTTCAGGTGGAGCTGAACTGGGTTGATTAGACCTTACACCTGTCAATCCAACTTAATCAGTATTGATTCCCAATCGTAAGTATTATCCTAACATAGTTATTTAACTTTCAATGAAAATACAACAACAATATAATTCCACTTTAGTCACATTCCATGAAACATGAGTAAAGACGAAATAGTGGTATACATATTGATAAAGTTATGAACATTCAACCGTAGGAAATACCTCATAATGAATTTATAACTAAAACTAAGTAAATATGAAATCATACTTCTCATTGTATATACACATGAAACATGTACTCAAAATACCCTTTGGAAGGAGGAGATAAAAACATTATTTCATGGGGTATCCAGTGTGGCCTCAAATTATTGTCACCTATACATAACATTCCTATATTCCTAAATTGAATAAATAAAAGTGTCCAAGCTTATCAATATGAAATAATATCTGAATATACTTTCCATTACAAGTGATGATGTAATTTTTCAAGCTTTCTAGAGCAAGTTATGACCATTTCTTTATAACACAAGAAATCTTCCCTACAAGCTCCTCTAATATTCCTTCAAGTTCCAAGAATTTTCATAATTTTTCTCAAGAATAAATGTCCATGATTTTCCACCCATTTTCAATACACATACTGAATAGTACAGAATTAAAGTTTCATAATTTTTTCCTTCATTTGCTATGTCAAAAGCTTGACCAAATTCAAGGCATATCGAAATGAAATATACAAACAACAACTAAGTACCAACTTGCAAGCATCACTAAGGCCTAACCACAAGCACTTAAATTCTAATTTTCGGATATGATATGAATATATGAGTTTAGTTTCATACCCAATTGGGATTTCTCAATTCCAGTAAGCACACAAAACTATATGCAAGTTTGAATACAAGAGATTTCAATAACAAGAAATACGTGCTACATACACCACTTATCTCACATATGAACAAATACTTATTATCACAAAGGGGGATGTAATTTTAATCAATAATTCACTATTTCTATACTTTAAAATCAGTATAATACAATATTAAAGCAGTATTAATCACATAATTATACCTTGGAAACACTTTAAGGATTTTCTTGTAATTTTCCTAGTTTTTCTTGTAATATTTTCTTCCTTAACTTCTACTTTCTCTTTCCTCAAGACCAAAACTCTTCAAACTGAACCTATGGTTTAATTTTATGAAGAAATAAGTTAGAGGGAAAGTTTTAAGTCGGCCAAGGCTACCTCACATGCCAACCAATCAAATTAAACCATTTGGTTTACTAAAAGACAATTTACCACTTAAAATTTGTCCCTTGTTCGTAAATTCGGCCTAACTTCTTACTCGGACATCCATTCAATGCACTGTTTATTGCGACGTAAACCTAATTCATATATCCAAAAATATATAGTTTTCACCTTGAGTCGGTTGTTACATTGTAAGGGTAAAAACTAGTCTCCAAAAGGAACATTTCTACCAAAAATAACAAAAGTGTGTGTTTGTACATGATTTGACATTTCATGATTTATGAAAGATGGATTAGACTAAACATATTCACTTAACATTAGATATAATAATATCACATTATTCATATAACATAATGTAAGCATGATTTAAATATAATTTATCATAATTATACCAGCGTTGCCACAACTTCCCCCCGAGAAAATTTCGTCCCTAAAATTTGATATGAAGGTCACTTACCAAACAAATGGGGATACTGTTTCTTCATGCTATCCTCCGTTTCCAAATTTTCTTCTTTAATTTCATGGATCATACACATAAATTTAACTAAGGGAATAATTTTATTCCTCAATACTTGCTCCTTACGATCAAGAATTTCCACTAGTTCCTCGATATACGACAAGTCTTCCTTCAGTTCAATTGGTTGAGTCTTCAACTCATGAGATGGATCCACCAAATACATACAAAGCATCGATACGTGAAACACATCATGTAAATGAGACAATTATGAAGGAAATGCTAATCTATATGCCAGGGTCCCAATTCTTTTCAGCACTTCATATGGTCCAATGTATCTTGGACTTAGTTTCCCATTTTCCCTAAATCTCATAACACCTTTCCATGGAGAAATACGCAGGAATACAAAATCTCCCTTCTAAAATTCCAATGGATACTTCCTTTTATTTGCATAAAATTTATTCCTGCTTTGTGCTATCTTCATTCGTTCCCGAATCATTTTAATCTTTTTTATTTTCATATCTATCAATTTAGGACCCAAAATTTTCCTTTCACCTACTTCATCCCAACATAAAGGTGTTCTACATCTCCTCCTATATAAAGTTTCATAAGGATCCATACCAATGGTGGACTGATAACTATTATTATATGAGAATTCCATCAATGGTAATTAATCATCACAACTACCTTTGAAGTCAAATACACAAGCTTGTAACATGTCTTTTAATATTTGAATCGTCCTTTCTGATTGCCCATCGGTTTGTGGGTGAAACGTAGTACTGAACATCAAACTTGTGCCTATGGAATTCTATAAATGAGCCTAAAACATAGAAGTGAACGTCGGATTTGATACTATTGACACGGGTGACCCATGAAAACGGATAATCTCATTAATGTACGTGAATACTTTTCAACTGTGTAGGTGGTCTTAACTGGAAGAAAATGAGCTGACTTCATTATTCGGTCCACAATCACCCAAATAGAATCATACCCCTTTGGTGACCCCTTTGGTGATCGGGGTAATCATGTAACAAAGTCCATCGTTATATGTTCCACCTTCCATTTCAGAATAGGCAATGATTGTAATAATCCCACCATCTTCTAATTCTCTGCCTTTACTTGCTGGTATACCAAACATTTACATACGAATTCTGCAATGTCACGTTTCATATTATTCAACCAGTAATACTCTTTCAAATCTCTGTACATTTTGGTACCTCTCGGATGCATAGAGTAAATCGAACTATGTGCCTCATCTAATATATCCTTCTTTAAGGGTGGATCATTCGGTACACAAATCCTGTTTTATAACACAATGATTCATCATTCTTAATCTCAAAGTCACTCTGTTGACCATCCAGGACATCTTGTTTCTTATTCTCAAGGAATGGATCACTGATCTGCAAATTTTTTATGTGTTCTGCTAATAAAGGTCTCACTGTGACATGTGCTAATAAGCCTCCACTTTTTGAAAACCTTAATTCAATACCCATAGATGCCAAGTCAAGAATATTTCTCACACGTGCACATTGTATGCAACCTAGAATCCCCGATGATTTTCGACTCAAAGCATCTTCTACTACATTGGCTTTCCCAGGATAATGGTGAATAGTACAATCATAGTCTTTAGTCACCTCTAACCAACACTTTTGTCTCAAATTCAGTTCATTTTGTGTAAACAAGTATTTCAAGCTTTGATGATCCGTATATATCTCACAAGTTTCTCCGTACAAGTAATGTCTCCACGACTTTAAAGAAAAAACAATGGTTTATAGCTCCAAATCGTGTGTAGGGTAGTTTCGTTCATGCCTCTTTAATTATCTGGAAGCATATGCTTTTACCTTGCCATTCTGCATAAGAACACATCCTAACCCTTGAAATGAAGCATCTGTAGAGATTATGAAAGACTCATTCCCACACAGAATAGTAAGTATAGGAGCTGAAACCAACCGCTTCTTTAATTTTTTAAAACTCCTTTCTCATTCTTCATCCTACACAAACTTCACTTATTTATGGGTCAACTTTGTCAATGGTAACGCTATTACTGAAAATCCTTAATGAATCTGCGATAGTAACCTTCCAATCCTAGGAAACTCCTAATTTATGTCACATTCTTAGGACTCTCTCATTAAATGCTTCCACCTTCTTTGGATCAACGTATATCCCATTTCTCGAAACAACATGCCCTTAAAACATAATTTCATTCAACCAAAACTCACACTTGCTAAATTTAGCAAATAATTTCTTCTCTCTCAAAAAGTGCAATACAAGTCTCAAATGTTTCTCGTGTTACTCCATGCTACACGAGTAAATCAACACATCGTCGATGAATACAATCACAAATGAGTCAATAAAAGGGTGGAATATCCGGTTCATTAAATCCATAAAAACTTCTAGAGCATTAGTTAATCCAAATGGCATTACCAAAAACTCATAGTGCCCTTATCGAGTTCGAAAAGCTATTTTGGAAATATCACTATCCTATACTTTCAATTGGTGGTAACCCAATCTCAAATCAATCTTCGAAAATACTGTGGCCCTTGTAATTGGTCAAACAAATCATCGATATGAGGTAGAGGGTACATGTTTCTAATGGTCACCTTATTCAATTATCGATAATCAATACATAATCGTATTCTCTCATCTTTTTTTTCACAAATAACACTGGGGCTCTCCATCGAGAAACACTAGGCCGAATGAAACCTCTGCTTATCAGATCTTATAATTGCAATTTTAATTCTTTCAACTCTATTGGTGCCATTATATATAGAGCAAGGGAAATTGGACCAGTACCTGTAATTAATTCAATGGAAAACTCTACTTCCCTATCGGGCGGCAATCCTGGAAATTCTTCTGGGAAGACGTCAGAAAATTCTCTAACCATTGGTATATCTTGAATTTTAACTGTCTCTTTACTAGTATCAATAACATAAGCTAAATACTCTATACAACCTTTACCCAACAATCTCTTGCTCTTAATTGCCGATATAAGATAATTAGGAACAACGTTCCTTTCCCTTGTAAACTGGAACTCGGGCTCACCAGGCAGTTGAAATGTAACTTCTTTTCAAAAATAATCAATGGAAGAATTATACGATGATAACCAATCCATCACCAATATAGTATCAAAATCCCGAATGGCCAAGGATATCAAATCAACATATAAATCTCGTTCCCCCATTCGTAAGACACAATCTTTATAAATATGATCCACCAGAATTACACTTTCCATTGGGGTTGAAATATGTAAGGCACAATTGAGAAATGAACATGGTATACCCAAATATGAAATAATAGGTAATTCTACGAATGAATGCGTAGATGTAGGATCAATTATTGCATATAAATCTTAGTTTGCAATAGAAATTTTACCTATAACCACTTTCGGTGTAGCATGGGCATCTTACAGCATCATCGCAAACACTCTTCCTCCTACCCTCGATCCAGTTGCTTGTTATGTACCTCTTCCCCTGGTTGCACTACTTAGAGAGGATCCTTTATGAGGCCCCACACTACTAACTGAAAATTATCTTGATAACATAAGATAATTCTTTCTCAGATGACCCTTCTGGTGACAGTTAAAACATTTTATACTTAGTAACTTTGGGAAATTTCTCTTTATATGACCTGATGTCCCACAAAAGAAATAAGTATTTGGATATCCTTGTGCTGAAACTCCTAAACCTCTTCCACTACTAGCCTCACCCCTATTTGAACCACTTCCCATACCTCTATCATACTAAAATCTCTTCCCTCCAAGCATTGAATATTATGTATCTCTACCCTTTTGATAATTTGGATCAAACCTACTTCTCTTTGCGTTTTGTTCTCATTTCCCTCTTGATTCATTCACATCCTTTTCTACTAGCATCGCTTTATTCACCAAAGTCAAATAATTGATAGTATCTAAAGCCGACAGTCGTGATTTAATGACTAACTCGAGTCCATCATGGAATCGACTACACATGTCTTCTTCATTATGTATAAACCTCAAAGAAAATCAAGATAAGGCTCTAAGTTTCGCTTCGTATTCTCTAACTGTCATGCTTCCCTGATTCAACATGAAATATTCTTTCTCCTTTTTTTTTCAATACATTGGGGGAAAATACTTATCATACAAATCTCATCCCATAAGACCATATTCCCACCTCCTGGAGTAATCAACAAATGTTTTGTGGCTTCCCACCAATACTTAACTTCTCCTTTCAACATATACGTCGCCAAGGTCACTCGTTGATTTTCAGGCATTCTCTTTACCCCGAAAATAAGTTCAATCTCTTTAACCCATACTTCTACCTCTACTGGATCAACTACTCCTTCAAATGAGGGTGGATTCATTTTAATAAATTTCTCGTGTGAAGTACTCGTTTCTTCCCAGTGTATCACCTCCTCATCCCTAGCCATTGCTTGTGCCTCTAATTGCCTGGCTTGATGTTCTTCCATTTGAGCCATAAACCTAGCTTGTTGGTCTTCCATTAAAGTCATAGCACGTGACATTTTTTGCATTTTTGTCAATTATTCTGACTCGGGTTCAATATTTTTTCAAACAAGTTGCTCAACCTCCACTTCTGCTGCCATATTTGAAGCCTCATCTTCTATTCTCACATTAACATTCCATTATTTTATATTTGAAATGAATCAAAGATATAACAACATACATGCATACATACATACATACATACATACATACATACATACATACATACATACATATATTTTCTAACATAATTGTTAGTATAAAACAAAATATATTTCTAACATTCATTGCCAAATCTAGACTCTTCTAACTCCAGAACCTCTAAAACCTAGGCTTAGATACCAAAAGATGGCACACCCCAACCCGGTTACTTATAATTAAGTTTTAAAGTCAAAGTGAGTCAAACCATAATTTATTTAAATAAACCATAAACACGAGTTTTAATTTCAGAATCATCAACGTAAATCCTTACAACTAAAAACTTTTTACAACATTAAAGTACTTATGCATTTACAAACTTCTTGAAGGATAAGTTAACTTAATTACATCATTTACATTAACACAAAATCATCGTTCCACCCAGTCCTGGCTAACCCAACCTAACCTCCTATATTTGGTAAAAAACATAAAAATTGGAACCATGAGCAACACAGCTCAGTGAATGCATCACTACTATACTATTTCATAAGATTAAATGCAATGAATCATATCCCTATGATAATATATATATATATATATATATATATATATATATATATATATATATATATATATATATATACTTATCCGAATCATTCAATAAGAATGACCTAATTTCCTGGATCATTCATATGAATGACCAACTATTCGAATCATGATTCACATATCTTGTCTAAATAAACAATTCTCCCCCATTACGGGTCGGGGAGTAACCTCCTATTTTGGTAAACCGAAATGAACATTTTCATATTCATAACATTCTGATCATATTCCTAACAGTATAAAAACACATCATTTCAGTGCGTACACTCACCTTGGTTGACAACTATGTATTCACGTTTCCTTCGAGTGGAGCTAAACTGGGTTGATTAAACCTTACACCTGTCAATCCAACTTAATCAATATTGATTCCCAATCACAAGTATTATCGTAACATAGTTATTTAACTTTCAATGACAATACAACAACAATATAATTCCACTTAAGTCACATTCTATGAAACATGAGTAAAGACGAAACAATGGTATAGATGTTGATAGAGTTATGGACATTGAACCGTAGAAAATACCTCATAAGGAGTTTATAACTAAAACCAAGTAAATATGAAATCATACTTCTCATTTTATATAAACATGAAACCTTTACTTAAAATGCCCTTTGGAAGGATGAGATAAAAACATTCTTTCACGGGGTATCCAGTATGGCCTCAAATTATTGTCCTCTGTACTTAACAATCCAATATTCCTAAATTTTATTAATGCAAATTTCCATTATTATCAATATGAAATCATATCTAAATATACTTTCCATTATAAGTGACGATGTAATTTTTCAAGCTTTCTAGGGCAAGTCATGACCATTTCTTTACAACACAAGAAATCAGCCCTATAAGCTCCTCTAAGATTCCTTCAACTTCCAAGAATTTTCATAATTTTTCTCTAAAATTAATTTCCATGATTTTCCACCCATTTTCAATACACATACTGAATCGTACAGAATTAAATTTTCATAATTTTTTGCCTTTATTTTCTATGTCAAAATCTTGACCAAACTCAAGGCATATCGAAATAAAATATACAAACAACAAATATGTACCATCTTGCAACCAATACTAAGGACTTACCACAAGGCGTTAAATTCTAATTTTCGGATATGATGTGAATATATTAGTTTAGTTTCATACACAATTTTAATTTCTCAATTCAAATAATCACACAAAACGATATACAAGTTTGAATACAAGGGATTACAATAACAAGGAATACGGGCTACATACACCACTTATCTCACATATGAACAAATACTTATTATCTCAAAGGAGGTTGGAATTTTAATCAATAATTCAACATTTATATACTTTTAATTAAGTATAATACAATATTAAAACAATATTAACCACATAATTACACCTTGGAAACACTTTAAGGATTTTCTTGGAATTTTCCTAGCTTTTCTTATAATCTTTTCTTCCTTAACTTCTACTTTCTCTTTCCTCAAGTCTAACACTCTTCAAACTGAACCTAGGGTTTAATTTTATGAATAAATAAGTTAGATGGAGAGTTTTAAGTCACACAAGGTTGCCTCATATGACAACCAATCAACTTAAACCATTTGGTTTCCCAAAAGACAATTTACCACTAAAAGGGAATGGAAAAATTTGCCCATTGTTCGTAAATTCGGCCTAACTTCGTACTCGGACATCCATTTGATGCCCTGTTTGTTTAGTAGAAAACCTAAATCATATATCTAAAACTATCGGGTTTCACCTTGAGTCAACTATTACATTATATGGTTCAAAACTAGTCTCCAACAGGAACATTTCGACCGAAAATAACAAAATTTTGTGTTTGTACATGATTCGACATTTCATAATTTATGAATGTAGGATTAGACTAAAGATAATCACTTAACACTAGATATAATAATAACACATTATTCATATCAGATAAGATAAGTATGATTTAAATATATTTTATCATAATTATATCAGGGTTGTCACAAGTTTGCCTTTAAGCTAAGGAGGTTAAAAATAGATTTAAAAAAGTGGAGCAAAGAGTTTTTTAATGACATTTTCAAGGAGATTCAGGCTTTAGAAGATCAGCTTCTGAAAGAAGATTTAGCTTTAGAAAGTGATAATAGTGGGATGCAACTTGAAAAGTGTTCAAAAGTGAGAGCTGATCTTAACTCTGCATTATTCAAAAGATAACTTTATTGACATCAAAAGTCTAGAAGTGAGTGGATCAAAGATAGAGAAAGGAATACAAATTTCTATCATGCCTCAGCAGAATAGGAAAATCCTATCAATCTTCAAAATCAAAGATGGAGAAGGTAGAGATAATGAAGATCAAATTTCTATTGCTAAGTGTTTTATCTCTTATTTTTAAAATTTGTTCACTGCAGGTCATCAAGAAGAGAAAGATTATTCGAAGTACATTCCTAAGCTAATTACAGAAGAGAAAAAAATCAAATCTATCAGCCATTCCTGAAGATTTGGAAATTCTTGATGCTATTAAGAAGATGAATCAAAATAGCACTACTGGATCGATTGTTTTCAATGGGTTCTTCTATGTCTATTGTTGGAAAATTATTAAAGAGGATATCATTAAAGCTATTCAATCTTTATTCTTCGGTTGTGACATCCCCAAATCATGGAGCGCTACCCAAATTTGTTTTATTCCCAAATCTCAAAGGCCTATTCACTGTAAAGACTTCAAACCTATAAGCATGTGCAACTTCTGTTACAAGGTAATCTCTAAAATCCTTTCCAATAGATTGAGTCCTATCCTTCCTTTAATTATTTCTCCCAACCAATAAGGATTTTTTCAAGTTAGAAACATTCTTGAAAATATCCTATTGGCTCAAGAGATTATCCATTTCATTGATAAGAAAACTATTGGAGGAAATGTCATCATCAAGTTAGATATGGCTAAAGCCTATGATATAACTTATTGGCACTTCATAATCAAAACTTTAAGATCTTTTGGTTTCTCACAGACTTTTATAGATTTGATTTAGAGATTTATGACTTATCCTTGGTTCTCTATCACCATCAATGGTCAATCTATGGGATTCTTTAGACCTTCTAGGGGCCTTAGACAAGGGGACCCCATATCCCTAAGTCTTTTCATTATTATGGCTAATGTTTTTAGTAGAGGTCTCAATGACCTTATGTCTATAGTAGCTATTAAGCCTTTTTCCCACCCTAGAAGTTGTCCTCTCATAAGCCACCTTAGCTATGCTGATGATGTGATTATTTTTACTAGAGGTTCTAAGATTACTATTAAAAATCTTATGAAGTTCTTGGAAGGTTATGAATCTGAAGGTGGAAACTCATCAGTAAGGAGAAAAGTTGCTTCTATTTAAGTCCCAAATTGGCTTCCTCGAAATCTAATATTTCAGATATCACAGGTTTTGTTTATACTAGTGGTCCTCTTAAATATATAGGCTCCCATTTATTTAAAGGGACAAGGAAATCAATATTTTTTGAACCTTTAGTTTAATCCATAACCTCAAAAATTCATAGTTGGAAATCAAAGTTTCTTTCAATGGGGGGGGGGGGGGGGGGGGGAATTATCCTAATCTAATCTGTTCTTTCATATATTCCTTTGTTCACTCTTTTTAATTTAAATTCTCCCAATCTTATCATCCATTACATTAATAAGCTTATTAGTTCTTTTTTATGGGGAGTTAACCAATATTTTGGTAAAAATTTCACTGGCTAAGTTGGGATTCCATATGTATGCCTAAACAAGAGGGAGTTCTTGATATCAGAAACTTGTATTCTATCTGGGAAGCATCCAACTTAAGATTATCTTGGAATTTTAATAAAGGTAACATCCTCTAGGTTTCTTTTATGTCTGCAAAGTATCCTAATATGGGCTGCAAAAATGGCTCATTGGCTTTTAAAAGGATTAAAGAAGGAATGGAGGTTATTGACTCATGTTCTAATTTTATTAATGAAGAGCTGATATGGAACCTAACAGTTAATGGAAGGTTTACATTTAAATCTGCTTATGAACCAGTCAGGACTCAAACCTTATCCTCTCTAGCTTTTAAATCAGTGTGACACCCCTATATCCCCCCAAAGATTCCAGTGCTTGTTTGGATAGCTCTCAACAATGTAGTTCCAGTGGATACTCTTATTCAGTCAGTGGGAATTAGGATGGTTTCGAGGTGCCAATGTTGTAAGTCATCTGATGAATCAATTAATCACTTATTTATATCTGGTCCAGTTGCTAAGAAGTTATGGAATTTTTTTAATCATCTTATAGGGATTCACAATTCAGGCTATTCATTACATAGTTCCATTATTCAATGGTGGTTGCACTCAGGTCACTCA
Organism: Sambucus nigra; assembly: GCA_949130495.1. NCBI lineage: Eukaryota > Viridiplantae > Streptophyta > Magnoliopsida > Dipsacales > Adoxaceae > Sambucus > Sambucus nigra. The sequence goes on along the minus strand of OX422214.1, from coordinate 189,225,335 downwards.
AAATTGTCCAAATGGCTATTTAAAGTAATTCCAATCACAATATTGTGGGAAATTTGTCTTGGTAGGAACAAGATTGTCACCCCCTAACCCCATTAGAATATAATTAACTAAATAGTTTACAAACCATAATTATAATTTATTTATTATTTTGGTAATACATATTGAAACAACTTCAAGGTTAAAACGCGGAATACTAAAAATCCAATCGTTTTAAGGAGACATAATTTCAACAGAATTCACATATCATTTAACTTAATTACAACTAGTACAGTGTATAAAACAAACTAACAAGACCCTACTTCTATTTACTCAACCTCCTAGACCTGACAGTGGCAGTTGGAAAACCTGAAAATGTAAACATATAAAACCGAGAGTATAAAAACTCAGTGAATGTACTACAACTATCTATAGTAAAAGTACTATATTAACATCTCAACATATCAATATATACATCTCTGGGCCAAATTAGGCCATATATATATCCGGAGTTAATAAACCACACATCTCCTTCCCGTAGGCAATAATCATATCCATAGGTTTTAAAAACCTAACATCTCCTGAATTGCATAGCAACTCAACATATCTTGGCTTTTAATAAGCCATAATACCTCAACATCTCTTGGATTTTAATAAGCCATAACATCTCAACATCTCATGACTTTTAATAAGCTATATCATCTCAATATATAATACATACACATCATATCCCAAAATCAACTCAGTAAGTACACTCACCTTGTGTTGTCAACTATGTATTCACGTTTCCCTCGGGTGGAGCTGAACTTGGTTGATTTGACCTTACATTTGTTAATCCAACTAAATCAGTATCGAAACTCAATCATAAACACTATTTTAATATTATTATATAACTTTAAATGAGTACACAACCACAATATGATTCTACTCAAGTCATATTCCATGAAACATATGTAAAGACGAAACGATGGTATATATATTGATAAGGTCATGAACATTGAACCCTAGAAACTACCTCGTAAGAAATTTAAAACTAAACTCAAGTAAACATAAAAGTATACTTCTGAATATATGTACACATGAAACATGTACTCACAATACCCTTGGGAAGGAGAAGATAAAAGTATTCTTTCATGGGATATCCAGTATGGCCTGAAATTATTGTCCTCCATACTTAACCTTCCCATATTCATTAATTGCACACATACAGGTGCCCAACCTTATCAATATGAAAACATATATGAATATAATTTCCATCACAAGTGATGGTGTAATTTTTCAAGCTCCCTAGGGAAAGTTATGACAATTTCTTTACAACACAAGAAATCTGCCCTACAAGCTCCTCTATTGTTTCTTCAACTTTCAAGAATTTTCATAATTTTTCTCCAGCATTAATTTACATGATTTTCAGCACACTTTCATTACACATACTTAATAGTACATAATTAAAGTTTCATAATATTTTTACTTCATTTTCTATCTGAAAAGCTTGACCAAATTCAGGGCATACCGAAATGGAATATACAAACAATAACTATATACCAACTTGTAACCATCACTAAGGCCTAACCATAAGGAGTTAAATTCTAATTTTCGGATTTGATATGAATATATGAGTCTATTTTCATATCCAATTGGAATTTATGAATTCCAGTAAGTACACAAAGAGATATTCAAGTTTGAATAGAAAAGGGTTTCAATACAAAGAAATATGACCTATAACACCACTCATCTCACATATGAACCAATACATATTATCACAAAGGAGGATGGAATTTTAATCAATAATTCAAGATTTATATACTTTGAGATAAGTATAATAGAAGATTAAAACAATATTAACACATAATTTTACCTTGGAAACACCTTAAGAATTTTCTTGAAATTGTTTTCCTAGATTTTCCTTGTAACCCTTTCTTCCTTAACTTCTACCTCTCTTTCCTCAAGCTAATAACATCTCAAACTGAACCTAGGGACTTATTTGCTGACGAAATAAGGTTAATAAAGAGTTTTAAGTCGGCCAAGGCTTCCTTCCAATCCATCCAATCAAATTAAAACATTTGGTTTAATAAAAGACAATTTACCACTTAAGGGAATTGACAAATTTGCCCCTTGTTCGTAATTTTGGCCTAACTTCTTACTCAAACATACTTTTGATGCAACGTTTGTTGTGTTACCACAATAACTCACATGTCTACAACTATGTAGTTTTCACCTCAAGTCAATTGTAATGTTATAAGGGTAAAAAATAGTCTTAAACAGGAACATTTATATCGAAATTAACCAAATCTTGTGTTCGTAAATAATTCGACATTTCATGATTTATGAAAGTAGAATTATACTAACCATAATCACTTAACATTAGATATACCTATAACACATTATTAATATCACATAAGATAAGTATTATTTAAATATAATTTATCATAATTATATACGGGTTGACACAACCTCCCCCTTAGAAAATTTCATCCCCGAAATTTAATACGAATGTCACTTACCAAACAAATGGGTATACTGTTTCTTCATGCTATCCTCCGTTTCCTAAGTTGCTTCCTTAATTCCATGGCTCATCCACATAACTTTAACTAAGGGAATAACTTTATTCCTCAATACTTGCTCCTTACGATCAAGAATTTCCACCGGTTCCTTGATATACGACAAGTCTTCTTTCAGTTCAATAGGTTGGGTTTTCAGTTAATGAGATAGATCTGCCAAATACTTACGAAGCATCGATACATGGAACACGTCATGAAAATGAGATAACTCTGGAGGTAATGCTAATCTATATGCCATGGTTCCAATTATTTCCAACACTTCATATGGTCCAATGTATCTTGGACTTAGTTTCCCCTTCTTTCCGAATCTCATAATGCCTTTCCACGGTGAAATACGTAGGAATACAAAATCCCCCTACTGAAATTCCAATGGATACTTCCTCTTATCTGCATAAAATTTCTTCCTGCTTTGTGCTATCTTTATCCATTCCCGAATCATTTTGATCTTCTCAGTTGTCATATCTATCAATTCAGGACCCAAAAGTTTCCTTTCACCTACTTCATCCCAACACAAAGGCGTTCTACATCTCCTCCCATATAAAGATTCATATGGAGCCATACCAATGGTGGACTGATAACTATTATTATATGATAATTCCATCAATGGAAAATGATCATCCCAACTACCCTTGAAGTCAAATACACAAGCTCGTAACATGTCTTCTAATATTTGAATTGTCCTCTCAGATTGCCCAGCGGTTTGTGGATGAAATGCAGTGCTGAACTTCAAACTTGTGCCCATGGCATTCTGTAAATAAGGCCAAAACTTAGAAGTGAACGTTGTATCTTTATTTGATACAATTGACACTGGTGCCCCATGTAAACGGATAATCTCATCAACGTACATACGTGCATATTTGTCAACAGTGTAGGTCATCTTAACTGGAAGGAAATGAGCCGACTTTGTCAATCGATCTACAATCACCCAAATAGAATCAGGCCCCTTTGGAGATCGTGGTAATCTTACAATAAAATCCATCGTTATATGTTCCCACTTCCATTCTGGAATAGGCAATGACAGCAATAATCATGTCGGCTTTTGATGCTCCTCCTTCACTTGCTGGCATACTAAACATTTAGCTACAAATTCTGTAATTTCACGTTTCATATTATTCCACCAGTAATACTCTTTCAAATCTCTGTATATTTTGGTACCCCCAGGATGCATAGAGTAAATAGAACTATGTGCCTCGTCCAATATATCCTTCTTTAAGGACGGATCATTCGGTACACAAATTCTGTTTTCATAAAACAACGATTCATCCTTCTTAATTTCAAAGTCACTCTCTTTACCATCCAGGATTTCCAGTTTCTTCTTTTCAAGGAATGGATTACTGACTTGCAAATTTCGTATGCGTTCTGCCAGTAAAGGTCTCACTGTAATGTGTGCAAATAATGCCCCCGTTTAAGATAAGTTCAACTCGACTCCCATCAGTCTTAACTCCATAATATTGCCAACCCGTGCACATTGAATACAAGATAACCTCCCTAGTGACTTTCGACTCAGAGCATTTGCAACAATATTGGCCCTCCCGGGATGATGGTGAATGTTACAATCATAATCTTTAATTAACTCCATCCAACGTTTTTGTCTCAAATTCAAGTCTCTCTGTGTAAATAGATACTTCAAACTTTGATGGTCAGTGAAAATTTCACACGTCTCTCCATACAAATGATGTCTCCATAATTTCAAGGCAAAAATAATAGCAGCAAGTTCTAAATCGTGCATAGGATAATTACGTTGATGCGTCTTTAACTGTCTAGATGCATAAGAAATTACCTTTCCATGTTGCATGAAAACACAACCCAGACATGGGTGTGGAGCGTCAGTATAAATCACAAAACCTTATCCACTTGATTGAATAGTGAGAACTGGAGCTGATACTATCCTGTTTTTTAACTTTTCAAAGGTATGCTGACATTCATCACTCCACACAAATTTCACTTCCTTTCGGGTCAATTTAGTCAATGGCAAGGTTATAGATGAAAACTCCTTTACGAATCTTCTATAATATCCAGCCAATCCTAGGAAACTCCTTATCTCCATTACAATCCTCGGTCTTTCCCATTGCACAATTGCCTCTACCTCCTTAGGGTCAACATAAATTCCATCTCCTGAAACAACATGCCCTAGAAATACAACCTGATTTATCCAAAACTCACATTTGCTAAACTTCGCAAATAATTGACTATCTCGCAATAGTTGCAATACAACTCTTAGATTCTTCTCATGTTCTTCTTGGCTAGGTGAGTATATCAAAACATCATCGACAAAGATGATCATAAACGAATCTATGAAAGGATGAAATACTCGATTCATTAAATCCATAAACACCGCAGGAGCATTTGTTAACTCAAATGGCATTACTAAAAATTCATAATGACCATAGCAAGAACGAAAAGTTGTCTTAGAAATGTCATAATCTCTCACCCTTAATTGATGATAACCCGATCTCAAATCAATTTTTGAAAACACTTTAGCACCCTGTAATTGATCAAACAAATCATTAATACGAGGCAATGGATATTTATTTCGAATAGTCACCTTGTTCAACTGTCTGTAATCAATGCAGAGTCGCATGGTGCCATCTTTCTTCTTCACAAATAATACTGGAGCGCCCCATGGTGATACACTGGGTCGAATAAAACCTCTATCTATCAAATCTTGCAGTTGAACCTTTAACTCCTTTAGTTCCATAGGTGCCATTGTATATGGAGAAATAGAAACTGGAGCTGTACCAGGCACTAAATCGATAGTAAACTTTAGCTCTCTGCTAGGTGGCAATCCTGGTAATTCATCTGGGAACACATCTGCAAAATCCTTAATGACTGGGTTATCTTATCATTTTTGCAATTCCCTGTTTGTATCCAGAATATATGCTAAAAATCCTTGACAACCCTTATTTAACAATTTCCTCGCCCGAAGGGCAGAAATAAGACAGTTCAGAACCACATTTCTTTTCCCAGTAAATTTGAATTCTTCCTCCCCCGGCATATTAAATGTAACCTCCTTACGGAAACAGTCAATTGATGCATGGTAGGAAGATATCTCGTCCATACCCAAGATAATATCAAAATCTCGAATATCTAGTGGAATTAAATCAATGGTCCACTCCCTCTCCCCCATATACAATACATAATTTTTATACACAAGCTCCACTAACATCACATCCCCCATAGGTGTAGAAATATAAACCACAATCTAGATAAGAACACGGTCTACCCAAATGCATGGTAAATGACAGTGCTACAAATGAATGAGTAGAACTTGGATCAATAAGTACGTAAGGAGGATTGTACATGACAGAAAATGTACCTACCACCACCTCTAGAGTAGCCTGAGCATCCTGTAAAGTCATAGAAAATATCCTTCCTGGAGCCCTGGATCCACTAGCCTGTCCTCTACCTCCTCCTCTCCCTGTGCCTCCAGGTGATGAGCCTCGACTAGTAGTAGCTGATTGAATCCCTCCCAGTAGTATAGGACAAATCTTTTTGGTATGACCAATTTGATGACAGTGATAACACTCTACCCCCTTTAACTTGGGACAATCTGGACTGATATGGCCCTCAGCTTTGCAAAAATAGCATGTAATAGGCTTGGACTGCATATTGTCATTCTCATGCTGTCTATTCTGTTGGCCCATCGATCCTGCACCCTTAAAACTACTTGATGTCCTATTATGAACATAATTTCCAGTCCCTCTACCGTGCTGAAATCTTTGACTCCCTTGTTTTGAATATTCTACATTGCCTTCCTTTTGCTGAGATGGATCAAATCTACTCCTCTTTCCCCTTTGTTCCCTATTCTTTATTGCATCATTAACATCTCCTTCAACCATCATAGCTTTGTTAACTAGAGAAGCATAATCTACCATTTCAAGTGCAGTGAGTCTAGATTGATAACTAAATTCAACCCATCCAGAAATCTGGTGCATTTTTCCTCCTCATTGTGTAAGAAACGTAATGAAAATCGAGACAAAGATATGAATTTAGTTTCATACTCCCTGACCGACATATTCCCCTGAGTCAATGATAAAAATTCTCTCTCTTTTTGCTTCCGATACATGCGAGGAAAATACTTTTCATATAAGGCTTTAAATAAATGAATCCCAAGTAATTACCTCACCTCCCTCTGGAGTAAGCAATAAATGTTTGGAAGACTCCCACCAATATTTAGCTTCTCCCTTTAACATGAAAGTAGCCAAAATTACCTTATATGCGCCAGGTACATTCATTACCCCGAAGATAGTTTCTGTGTCTCTAACCCAAGTCTCAACTTCTAAAGGATCTACAGAACCTGAGAATGCTGGGGGGTTCAATTTGATAAACTTCTCGTACAGAGTATTCTTCTCCTCTCATTGTATCTCCCTTTCTCTTCTGGCCAAAGTCTGCTCCTCTAAGTACTTGGCTTGTTGTTCTGCTATTTGCGTCATAAACATGTTTTGTTGGTCTGCTATTAAAGTCATGGCACGAGCCATTTTCTGCATATCTGTCAGTTGTTCAGGAGCCCCCTCTACATTATTTGGATTTTGTTGGTTTACTGTATTTGAAGACTCCTCATCCACCCTCTCATGAACATTTTCTCCTTCCATAGCTTACTATCTGTCATAAACCACAATTATAGAAACAAGAATACACCATTTATTTCTAACATAATCGTTAGTATTTCTCTTAAATTAATATAAATAACCCACACAAAACTATTTCTGCCACTGCCATATCTAGACTCTCTAACCCCAGAATATAAAAACCTAAAGCTCTGATACCAAGTTGTCACCCCCTAACCCCATTAGGATATAATTAAATAAATAGTTTACAGACCATAATTATAATTTATTTATTATTTTGGTAATACATATTGAAACAACTTCAAGGTTAAAATGCGGAATACTAAAAATCCAATCGTTTTAAGGAGAAATAATTTCAACAGAATTCACATATCATTTAACTTAATTACAACTAGTACAGTGTATAAAACAAACTAACAAGACAATACTTCTATTTAGTCAACCTCCTAACCTGGCAGTGGCTGCTGGAAAACCTGAAAATGTAAACATATAAAACCACGAGTTTAAAAACTCACTGAATGTACTACAACTATTTATAGTAAAAGTACTATATTAACATCTCAACATATCAATATATACATCTCTGTGCCAAATTAGGACATTTATATATCCGGAGTTAATAAACCCCACATCTCCTGCCTGTAGGCAATAATCATATCCATAGGTTTTAAAAACCTAACATCTGCTGAATTGCACAGCAACTCAACAAATCTTAGCTTTTAATAAGCCATAACATCTCAATATCTTTTGGCTTTTAATAAGACATAACATCTCAACATCTCTTGGCTTTTAATAAGCCATAACATCTTAACATCTCATGACTTTTAATAAGCCATATGATCTCAATATATAATACATACACATCATATCCCAAAATTAACTCAGTAAGTACACTCACCTTATGTAGTCAACTATGTATTCACGTTTCCCTCGGGTGGAGCTGAACTTGGTTAATTTGACGTTATACCTATTAATCCAACTAAATCAGTACCGAAACTCAATCATAAGAACTATTTTAATATAATTATGTAACTTTAAATGAGTACACAACCACAATATGATTCTACTCAAGTCATATTCCATGAAACATATGTAAAGACGAAACGATGGTATATATATTCATAAGGTCATGAACATTGAACCCTAGAAACTACCTCGTAAGAAATTTATAACTAAACTCAAGTAAACATAAAATTATACTTCTGAATATATATACACATGAAACATGTACTCACAATACCCTTGGGAAGGAGCAGATAAAAGTATTCTTTCATGGGATATCCAGTATGGCCTGAAATTATTGTCCTCCATACTTAACCTTCCCATATTCATTAATTGCACACATACAGGTGCCCAACCTTATCAATATGAAAACATATATGAATATAATTTCCATCACAAGTGACAGTGTAATTTTTCAAGCTCCCTAGGTAAAGTTATGACTATTTCTTTACAACACAAGAAATCTGCCCTACAAGCTCCTCTATTGTTTCTTCAACTTCCAAGAATTTTCATAATTTTTCTCCAGCATTAATTTACATGATTTTCAACACACTTTCATTACACATACTTAATAGTACATAATTAAAGTTTCATAATATTTTGACTTCATTTGCTATCTTAAAAGCTTGACAAAATTCAGGGCATACCGAAATGGAATATACAAACAACAACTATATACCAACTTGCAACCATCACTAAAGACTAACCATAAGGATTTGAATTCTAATTTTCGGATATGATATGAATATATGAGTCTATTTTCGTATCCAATTGGAACTTCTGAATTCCAGTAAGTACACAAAGAGATATGCAAGTTTGAATAGAAAGGGTTTCAATACAAAGCAATATGACCTATAACACCACTCATCTCACATATGAACCAATACATATTATCACAAAGGAGGATGGAATTTTAATCAATAATTCATGATTTATATACTTTGAAATAAGTATAATAGAAGATTAAAACAATATTAACATATAATTTTACCTTGGAAATACCTTAAGAATTTTCTTAGAATTGTTTTCCTAGATTTTCTTTGTAACCCTTTCTTCATTAACTTCTACCTCTCTTTCCTCAAGCTAATAACACCTCAAACTGAACCTAGGGACTTTTTTTCTGAATAAATAAGGTTAAGGGAGAGTTTTAAGTCGTCCAAGGCGTCCTCCCAATCCATCCAATCAAATTAAAACATTTGGTTTAATAAAAGACAATTTACCACTTAAGGGAATTGACAAATTTGCCCCTTGTTCGTAATTTTGGCCTAACTTCTTACTCAAACATCCTTTTGATGAAACGTTTGTTGTGTTACCACACTAATTCACATGTCTACAACTATGTAGTTTTCACCTCAAGTCAATTGTAATGTTATAAGGGTCAAAACTAGTCTTAAACAGGAACATTTATATCGAAATTAACTAAATCTTGTGTTCATAAATAATTTGACATTTATGATTTATGAAAGTAGAATTATACTAACCATAAACACTTAACATTAGATATAATAATAACACATTATTCATATCACATAAGATAAGTATAATTTAAATATAATTTATCATAATTATATACGGGTTGTCACAACGACTCTTTTTGAAAACTCTCTGATGAAATGAGGTCTAATCATTCATAAAGTAGTTGCATCAATATCAAAGATTACAATGCTTACTCCTTTCAAAGACTTAACTGAAGGAATTAATCAGGAAGTTAGGAATATTTTCTCTCTTTCTAATCCTGATGCTTGTTGGAAGAATGCAATTCAATGGAAGAAACCTTTGATAGATCAGGTCAAACTCAATGTTGCAGCAACCCCAGATATTCAGAAGACAAATGGTATTGGTTCAGTTATTCGTGATGCTCACGGTAGACTGATTTGGGCTTCTTCAAAAATCATAATCCATGATGTTCCTCTCTATGCTATATTTCAAACTATTTCTGATGGTGCAAAGTTTTTTTTGGAGAAGAAAGTGTCTAATCTGGCTTTCGAGTTTCGTTCTTAAGAGCTGCATTTAAGCTTACAATCAAATTCAGATTTAATTCATTGGAAAATTAAAAATTCCTTCAAATATCTTCAAGAGTTAATTCACAATTTTCAATGTCAAATTTCTTACTGCACTTCAGAAGATAACAAGGTGGCAAATCTTCTCTCAAAGTATGGTGAATCATCAAAATGCCAATCATCCTCTAGAAGACGTTTAGAGCTCCCCAATTAGTGATAGATGCTTCCTCTCTACCTTTTATAAGGAATATTTAAGGTAGTTTTTTCTACTTGTACTACCACTTGAGAGGGATATTCTCACGTTTATAAATAAAATTATATAGTTTTATTTCCAAAAAAAAAACTTTTTCTTTTTATGAAAAACTATTTTTCAATTTTATCAAACCAAGTTGTGACACAAATTAGCTTAACCCTAAGAATGCAACAAGTGATTAAAACAAGTAAAATAATGTAAAACAATACTCACAACGCTGGATGTACGAGTAAAACACAAAATGCAAAAAGAAACTCGGATGGCTTGAGTCAAACTATCACTACGAACAATGGTTTTACAAAGACAAATTAGCCTCACTCAACGACTCGATCCCCAAGGGTCTTTATGCTCCTTCTGATCTTCTACCGTTCTTCAATAGTGACCACATAGAAATTCTGTCTTCCACGATGCTCGTTCACAACACTCAACTCCACGAATGTCTCGGTGTCCACCGATAAGGCTTGAGTTGTCTACGATGTTGAACACGATGTCCGTCACTTCTCCACTGCAAAACCAACAATCACAAGTTTTCCAAAGATGAACCAACCAAACTTCGTGCAGCAAGGATCACATACACATTTGATAATGAAATCTCAGATCTTTGCAAGCTCTAAGGATGTGTTTAAGCCTTTGAAACCTAGAAAAACATGTGCAGAAAAATGTATTGTTTAAAAAGTGAATTCGTTCAGCACGCACACCGAGAAAAGGACTAGGACCTCACTTAAATAAAAATTCAAGTCGATGAAATATCGTTCAAGCGAGATGACACGTCGGTTGAACGATAGTGCATCTCATTCGAACGACATCTAAAGTTGTTTGAACGACGTCGTCAGATAGAGTTCCAAACTATTCCAACTTTAATAAAAGAGTTTTATTTAAAACAACCTCTTTAATCCAACACAAATCCGTCCTTTATTTGATGTGTAAACATTTAAACATTTTAAAAACATTTTCCTTTAAAAAATAACATCCTTATTTTTATAAAATGTATTCCGAGTTTCGTTACCATTATGCATTCATAGCTGTGTGATCTCGGAATGCAATTAAACCTTGAAGACGCTAAATTTCACCAATTAAACTTCAGCATGATTAAATATTTGTAGTTTTTTCTCAACATCTTCAATAAATCTCTTATACGTCATAGACTCGTGGGATCGGACAATACAAAATCTATCTATGAATCACACGTGTTTTGTTCGAATAATAAGTCAAAACTATATTAAGACTCAATTGGAAATTTGGTCCTTACGAATCTCCCCCTTTGACTATTCTGGGACAAAACCAAAAGTGAAATGCCTAAGTTGGGCCGTTAAGCCATATGACACCTAAAACCCATCCTATAAAACCCAAAATGAAAAATACATCATCAGTATATGATAAGGTTGTTCAAGAATGGACCAACAAGCATGAAATTGTCTCGAATGTCTGAATGTGATGTAGACTTGAAATCTCGAATCGCTTTAGGCATACCTACACACATGAAATAGACAAATACCCAGTGAAGTATGGAGGAACAAATTATATAAATTAATGTGAAACTTTAAATCCGTATCATTTGTTATGAGAGTAAACATGATACCAAATGTGAACATAAAACGACATAAACTCACAAAACTCTCCCCTACATCACAGACATCTCTCACCCTTTCTATCTCGAATGGATAATACGATGAAAGGATAAACAAATCTAGCATGATATTAAATACCAATTTGATACCAATTTGTGAAATTAATAGAGAGATATCAATTTGGATTAACACATATTATGCTAGATAAACATGAAATAACCAGCTAAAAAAAATTAAGCAATGTCAAATCAGTAGCTAGAAAACAATAAATCACACAAAGAATATATCAATCTGAGCAGGTGTGATTAAACGAAGTAAATGTAGCAAAATATGACATCGAACAAATTGAACTACATAATCAGAAAACCACTACCAAAATATAAATCAATATGTAGCAGGGTACTAGAACAGAAATACAACTTCATAAAACAAGTCAACCAAGGTTGTCGTTCGAATGAGCCAGGGATGTCGCTCGAACGAGAACGAACATCGCTTGAATGAAACAGTATGTCGTTAGAACGACATTGACGAATTTTCACAATCTCCCCAAAAAATTAAAAAGTGTTGCCCAGAGAAAAAAAAATCCATAAAAAACTAACTGGAAAGGGCTCAAAACTGCGAAACAATAGCAAAATAATAACAAAACTAATAAAACTCAAAACCAACAAATATGAGTAATATGATAACATAGTATGGATGTGCTTGAACATGAACATGGAATGTATGTGCATGAACTAAAACAAATGAATCATAATTCCAACACATCGAAACAATAAAAAAGCTCCAATCAATAGCAATTTATCACCCAACTTTATTATATCCATATGTGACAATTAAAGTATGAGATTAATGAACTAAACAAACATCATGCACACGAATCGATAATTTTGACGATTTTACAAACAATAGCGCCATGACACGAATTCTCAACAGTAAGATTCTTTGTGCAAACCCGTTTAAATTTTTAATCCATCCAAACTCCCAGAGATATGTATCATATTATTTTTTGAATGAACTAAACTAATTTGGCCCATTTTGGCATATGATGCTTTTTATTATCTTATGATTTTTTCGGGCTCTTTTAAATGGTGGCTTTCACGACGAGTCAATTTTACACTCTCGCAGCCCTTTCCCGTACAATCATCATATTTTTAAATTAACATGCTCACGGGTAAACGGTTATTATATGCACACCTTCTCCTTATGTATACCTACGCATAGATGACAAAATTAAGATAAGAACGTCTCACCAAACTCAACTATGCAAGAGTAGTCAAACATCCATATAAACTCGTGCATGTGTGCAAAGATGGCATATCTACAAAGTCAAATCAAAATGCATATCTACTTCGAAAGAACCCCATAATACAATGGTGAAGATCAATCTAAGCATAGATAATAATGACCAAATGTCTTAGTCACATGGACAATGGAAGGAAGGGGGTCCAAGAAAACCAATATGCCACATCAAACATGTTACCTAGAACAAAAAAAAAAAAGAAAATCTTTCTGGCTTTTTCAAAATATTTTGACTCAAATAAAAGCAAAATCTTTTTGTGTTTTTCTAAAAAAAATTATCAGAAACAAAATCTTGTATTTTTTCATATAAGATGCAATAAATATAATACATATCAATAAAAATGTCATAGCACTAGAAAGATATAAATCATGATGAAAAGGCTAGCATATGACAAACATGAATCATGCAATCAACCATAAGATATAGCAAGTGATGAATCATGTGCATGCATTTGAGAATCAACCAACGAAGCATTTAGCATCTCCAAAATGGATTTCCTAACCCAAATCGGTGCATAAATAACAAAACGGGTTTTAGGAACTGATGGGACACTGTGTTTAAACGTCCTAGGGTATTTTCTAATATCAAAACAAAAACTCCTAAGGTGACCTTTCCTACCACAATGCGAACATGTGAAAATACGACGAGGAACGGGACCTTTATATTTACCTTTTCTAACACCCTCGGATGTGGTTGACGATCTGAAACACACTATGGTTTTAGCTTTGACATTCGAATCGGTAAAACAAGATAAGCCATTACCATCACTACTTGAGTCAATTAAATCATTTTTCAACTTCAAAACTTTCGACTCAAGCAAACGATTAGACTCCTCAAACTTTCGGGACTCCTTTAGATTTTCAATTACCCCTAAAAGGTTTTCTCGCTCCCCCTTAATATGAGCAAATTTATCCCTACGAGTATTCTCGCGTGCCATAAATTTATTAATCAAACTATTTTCATTAATGGAACAAACACTTAAGTTTTTCAAATTCTCTAACTCTCTCTCTAAAACATGAATTCTATCATCACTTTCCTTTTTAGAAACTTTTAAAGATTTAAAATTATTATATAAAGCTCCAAACTTCTCACGAATCATATCTCTTTGAATTTGAAACGTTTGCAAATATTCAATCATATTTTAAAAATGAGAATTTTCTTCCTCCAAAACTTCAATTCTTTTTTCAAACTTTAAATTCACCAGATTTAATTCGTTAAAACTTTGACAATCCATCGAGAGGAAAATAAATAGACCAAGAGAGGTAAACGAGCATTCACCTAAAAAGAAAAAAAGGATCCAACATAATAAAATAGTGCAATAGGCTCTGATACCAATTTGTAGGTCCCCAAAATATAACTATCAACAAAAACACTTTTTGCTTGAGCGAAATTAAGTTAAGTATGAATACAAACCAACTTTCTCTTTTTATGAAAAACTTTTTTTCAAGTTTATCAAACTAAGTTGTCACACAAATTAGCTTAACCCAATTTTATCTTGTTTAACCCTAAGCATACAACAAGTGATTAAAACAAGTAAAATAAACTAAAGCAATAATCATAACGCCGTGCGAGGAAAAACCCAAAACGGGAAAAAAAATCAAGGACGGCCCGAGCCAGACTATCACTATGAATAATGGTTTTACAAATACATATTAGCCTTACTCAACGACTCGATCCCCATGGGTCTTGACCCTCCATCTGATCTTCTACCGTTCTTCAATAGTGCCCACACAGAAATTCCATCTTCCACGATGCTCGTCCACAACACTCGACTCCACGAATGTCTCAGTGTCCACCGAGAAGGCTTTAGTTGTCTACAATGTTGAACATGATGTCTGTCGCTTCTCCACCACAAAACCAGCAATCACAAGTTGTCCAAAGATGAAAGGACCAAACTTGGTGCAGCAAGGATCACATAAACATTTGATAATGAAATCTCGAATCTTTGCAAACTCTAAGGATGTGTTAAAGCCTCTGAAACCTTAGGAAAAGAAGTGCAGAAAAACGTACTATTTAAAAATGAATTCGTTCTACACGCACACCGAGAAAAGGACTAGTAACTGACTTAAATAAAAAATTCATGTTGGTGCAATCTCGTTCGAGCGAGATGACACGTCGTTCGAACGACACTGCATCTCGTTCGAACGACATTTAAAGTCATTTGAACGACGTCGTCATGTAGAGTTCCAAATTGTTCCAACTTTAATAAAAGAGTTTTATTTAAAAACCAATTCTAATCCAACACAAATCCGTCATTTATTTGATGTGTAAACATTTAAACATTTTAAAAACATTTTCCTTTAGAAAATAACATCCTTTTTATAAAATGAATTATGAGTTACATTAATATTATGCATTCATACCTGTGTGATCTTAGAATGCAATTAAACCTTGAAGACGCGAAATTGCACCAATTAAACTTCGACATGATTAAATCTTTGTATCTTTATCGCAATGTCTTCAATAAATCTTTAATAAGTCATAGACTCGTGGGATCGGACAATAAAAAATCTATCTATTACTAAAACATGTTTTGTTCCAAGAATAAGTCAAAATGACATTATATTCAATTGGAAATTTGGTCCTTAGAAGTTAGCTGTGTGAACTTGATCAAGCTTAATAATCTAAAAACACATATATAACTATACAATTTGCAAGTGGGCAATGGGAAACAAATAGTGTTTGAGCAGATATCTTCCACCATGCAATTTTTTCGTGAGATTATTCAAGAGAATATGACACTCTATTCACATAATATCTATTGTCTACCTTATTGAAACAATTAAAGATTGAACTTTATTTATGCAGCATACCTTCAAAACAGTCCCTAAAGAAGATTTTTTTCATCGTTGGATGCAAGTCAGTCGGCATCTTCAATGCACAATGAAACACGAGAAGATGAAAATAGTTTATATAAGATTTTTACATACAGATAACAAAACTTATTGGACCTTAAGTCAATGAGTATCAATAACAAAATCCGTAAAAAATAAGGAAACAACTAACAAAAAATCTAGAGTAAGTCCTTACACAGTAGGCATATGGGAGAATGGGTATTTGTACTGCTATGTGAGAAAATGGATCGTGATAGTAAATGAAAATATTTTCACTTACTATCACGATCCATTTTCTCACATAGCTGTACAAACACCCATTCTCCCACATCCTCTTATTTTTGTTACTGCGAAAGAGTTATTAAGTAGAGTCATGTTTAAAGTTTTCAAAGAGGGGGACATTAGTATATTTCATCTCCTATGGGTTGCGTTCGTTCGTATTGTATCATCGATGAAACACTTCAAGAAATATCTCTTTGGTGTGGAATATTTTAGATGAATATGATGAGATTTCTAGTTAGAATGTTAAAAATAATAAAATCAATGTGGGGTTGGGCAAGGATTCTCAACAAATAAGGGCTTGAATTGTAGATTTAAATATCATGTCTGAACTCAACCTACATTTACATATCTAGGAGTACCCTTGTTTAAAATAAAATCCATAAAAGTGACCCTTTCTCAAACCAGAAAAGTTACTCTTGTCTATCTTATGAAGATTTCAACTTGTTTCTTCAGTAATAAAAGAGAAATTTCTACACTTTTTCTTATATATCTTGTCTAGGCCATGGCCAAGTCCTTGGAGGAGTGCATCTGATACAGGAAAATAAGTTTAAATAATGTGTCTAGGTTCTAATTGTTTTATGTGAAATTTAAGGTGCTATTAATTGCATAGAACAAGGAGATGACGAATCAGAAGATAAATTCACAATAAAAGACAATAAATTACAAGAATCACATTAGAAATATTTTAGGCCTTATCCTTTCGGACTATCGGGTGAGGTCCTCGATGTTGAAGACCTTACTAATGCCCAACACTCCTAAAATGAAGTCTTATGTGGGCTCCTTTCGTATATATCTTTGGCCTTATCCTTACCATAATCATTTCCCGCTCATTAAATTCTGTAAATTTTTCCAAAAATTAGCACGTGTCTTGAAATTCTCATTGCTTCTAGAAATTTATACTGAACTTCATTAAGTATGTCACGGATATGCTTGCTGAAAACTTAATCTCTAGGATGGACCTAGACTGGGAGACAGGTTACATCAACTGGGTTACGGGTAAGTAATAGAGTGACGATGCTTTAAGATGTGGACATGTTTAGTGAGCTATTATATGTGAATCCAACCATCAGGAAAATTTGATCCCAAGTTGTTACTTGTTCACCTACTAGGTAACTAATTAAATCACCCAAACTTCGATTAATAATCTTCGTTTGTCAATTAGTTTGTGGGTGGATTGTCATAGAAGATATAATATATCTCACTTTATTAAGTGCATCAACTGCTTAATTCTCAGTGCCATATTTAAATTCCCAATTATTTTTTTACCATGATTAATAAAACTTCTTTTTCTATTAATAAAAATTAGAAAGCATACTCAGGTTTTTTATATTTGTTGGCAAGGCAACTCCCTCCTTATATCATACCTCGAACCCTCCTTGAGTCGAGTAAGTGTTAGATATGGATCTTCCACCATTTTGCTCCTAGTTTATATCTCGTCAAAAAGTTTCATGTATTCGACCACTGTCATGATGCATGCTCTAGGTTAATAAGTTGATTATACATCTTATAATATTAATAATTGGCTAGCATGTATTACCCCAGTCTCCAGATGTCTCCTTCAATGCCAGTCCACCACACCTTTTATAAGCCCATGAGTTTCATCTTGGCAAACCTTTATGCTCATCACGCATATCATACAAATCAAAGTACTCATCAATTGCAAAAGATAGTAGGTTCAACTTCTCCTTCAAAATCTTCACCACCTTGATGTTAGGATGGATTTTGGTGCTAATTCAGCGGCTACACCACGTTGGTAGATAGGATAGAGGATGGTATAAAGGAACCACAAGTAAAATTCTCAGCCTCCTTTGGTGCAACATTTATAATGCTTCATCCAACAAAGTATGCAACAATGCTTGCAGAGACAATGCAAAAGCATGGAGAAAACGGGTAGCTCATTAACACAAGTTGGTCAGGTGGAATGTATGGATCAAGTTGTCGTATCATGACATTTCTTACTTCTATCTATGAAATTTTACTTATGTTTTTTAACTCTAAATCTTAACATCTTTTCATATTTTCACGCACTAAAAGCACGCACAACTTTGTCCTATAACATTTATATGTATGCATTTATATATTTATAAGGAAATTTTATATGCACTTGGAAATATTTTGAAAATTATTTATATTCATTGTACCATAATGTATCCCCCATCAATTGACATGCGAATTAGGGCATAAATCCTTTGTAGGCTATTATAACAAGTTGAGCCATCAATTATATTACTAACTCGTAATGTGATAATTCCAACTTCAGTTACGAAGGCTTCAGGGTCCTCTGTTTCAGAACAGGGGAACTCTATTTCTTCTTTTTTTATGAAAGGATAATATATTAGAAACAGGGACAAAAACCAAAACAGCAACCAAACTCACTATCCGAGACAAATTTGCTATGGATCAAGAAAAAGACACATGTCCCCAAACTAAAACACAAAATAGAGCCCACCAAACACTAGCCCACGACTGTCAAACCCAAACTCATAAAAAAGGAAACAAATAGCTAAAAGATTACACGAAGCATCCACGCGTCTCCAAGAACCATCCACGCGTCAAGGCAAAACCTGAAACAATCACACGCATCTGTTGAAACCATGAATGCGAACCCAATACCTCACAAAACAAGTCTTGGGACAACCAAATGCCATCACATAGACAAAAACCTCTATTTCAGCAAATTTACATTCAATATTTGATGACTTTAGTCTAAAGAAAGATAATTGGGCTATGTTGAATGGTAATTTGGGTAAACCCCATTTAACTAATGGGGTTTGGCCTTTTAGATCCAGGTTCGGATCCGTGTTCAGGCATAATTCAAGTATGTTGACCTCGAACTTTTACATTCAACAAATTTAGAAGTTCTTGTAATCAACATTCTAAAAAGAGCCTAGTGAATTCGAACGACGGGAGACTCACTAGTGCATAGGGGCGACTTTTATTATTGGATACAATATTATAAAAAGATCAACTATTAGCATGTAATAGTTCAACAAAATGTTTAAGTAGCTAAATCAATTTAATAATAATCAATGCTTAAAAAAAAGCTAAAAGTGTTCTCGAGGCATTTTCGCCCAGACAAGCCGAAGTTATCACCTCGATTTGGGGAAACCCCTAAAATGTTACTAATAAATAATATATCATTACAAAAAGATCCATATTCAAAGATGCTACATAAATTGTTTATTCTCCCAACCATAAAATCTCCACCCACCTCCCCACCCCATCCCCCACCAAAAAAAAAAAAGAGTCCTCCTCAAGGGCCGAGTTAAAATATTGTGTTATTGTTATTGTGAACCTGATGTGTGAAAACATTTGAGTTATTAAAATGGGTTTATGTTAAAAACATAGAACCATTACATTTTATTTTCTAATTATAATTTTTACTTTATTAATTATGATATTATTTTCTATATATGGACAATCAAAATGATTTCATTTTATATTTTAAGTGCTTTTCTTGATCATTGACAATGAACTCAAGTTATCGAATGTGGCATGGATAATGAATTCAAAATGTGGCATGGAATGTTAAAAAAAGGAATTTACCTCAACACACGACAACACATTCTTATTAGAATGCTTTAATCGAATAGAATATGTTTCTTCACCATAAATTGTACAAGCATAGTACCCCTTTACTGCACAACCACTCAAGTTACCGTATGTAGGGAAATCATTAATGGTCCATAGTAGTACCGCCTTCAAAGTAAAGGACTCTTGGAGGAAAGAATCATAAGCCTGTACACCTCAATCCATAAGGTTTTCAAGTACTCAATTAATGGTGTCAAGTAAACATCGATATCATTTCCAGGCTATCGCAGACCCGATATCAACATAGTTAACATAAAAAAATTTCTTTATGTGTTCATCGACGGCTCAAAGTTATAAGTTGCCAACATGATCAACCAACAGCCATACTTACTACTAAGAGTACTATGTGGGTTAATTCAATCTGCTGAAAGTGCTAAACAAATGTTTCTAACTTCATTTCTAAACTCGGTCCACTGGTCATCCACTAACTTCCATGCAGGGGAATCCGCGGAGTGACTTAACTTACCATCAACTTGTCTTTCATTGGCATGCCAAGTCAAGGCTTTGCAGTTTGTACAGATTCAAACCACCTTTGAACCTAGGAATGGGTGGAAATACCATAATACTTTTGCAGGCACTCCCACCTTCATCTCCGTTGTATTTTTTTTCAACTTATAACTCGACGTTCGACAAGTAGGGCATTCAGTTGAATCTTTATACTCTTTTCTATAGAGTATGAAAATATCAGGGCATGCATGTATTTTTTCATACCCCATCCAAAATACGGAGAATGTCTGTATGTCCTTTTTCATATATAAAGTCAATTCATCATTTTCTGGGAGCAATTGGTCAAATAATTGAAGAAGTTTGAAAAGATCGTATCAGTCCACCAACTCTTTGCTTTCAAATTGAGTAGACTCACTAGTGCAGACATTTCGTCAACTTTTTACACCCTTTGTAAAAGGGCTTTTTGGCATCCTCGAGAAACTTCACAAATGATTTAGGATCCCCCATAAAGCCTTCATTTATCGTCTCAAACATATTTGCCATATCGTCAGCATCTTCTGGATTTTTGACCAAATTATCGTGAAGGATGGGGTCACCCATGTTGACATGTGAGAAATTTTAATTAGGAACAACTTCTCCGTGCCATATCCATATAGGATAAATTTGATCAATACCGTTCCCATATAAATGACCTTTAATATCTTTTAAACTCCATTTAAAAAGATTTCCACATGATGTACCTGGACATCGTACAACTTCACTACTTACAACATTCCTCTCTGCAACTTTAAGAAAGTATTCAACCCCTTGCAAGTAATCATTTGATAATCTATGCATAGACATCCATGACTTGTCTGTTCCCATTTCTCAAATTATACTTATATTGAGATTGTAAATATTAGTTCTAAAATGTGATTTTCATATAAAATAACACAATCCTCAAATCACATTAAATTTTCATTTTCTAATTCGTAAAGTATGCATGTCTTTTATACAATTCATCTTAGTTTAAGTCACAAATAATATTATTAATGATGTAATACTAACACCGCCGACACACATTAACTTTATTACCAAAGATAAATGACAAAATGGATGCATTTTAACTCGAGCTTCTGAGGTGCATAATCACATAGACACGCAAAAATAAGTAAGATTTTTTTACGCAAAACATTCAAAATCAAACAAAAGGGAATGCCGAGGTGAAATTATTTTACACAGAAACACGTTTTACTAAAAATCTCGATAATATTTAGACAGCCCTATTATGACACGACAGTTGACACAATTCATTAATTAAGCTTGTTTCAGATTTATTTCTACTAAAAATTAGTACGTGAACCCAAAGCAGCACAACCCGATTATCATCTCTAATGCCTAATAACATCGAATGGTCGACCTATATGAGGTTACTTCCATGAATATTAATACAAAGATCAACAAAACAATTATTTTCTCCTGGGTTAAAGTGGAAAGTATTGATTTCATGGGTCGGTGGGACAATAAATTGTTAACTTCTAAGTTCACTACCACATTTTATCACTAATAAAATACAATGAAAAAATAATTAAAACCTAGTCGCACTCTTGTGGATGAATATTTGTAAACAATTGATGGCCCGGACAAAAATAGAATGACAACAAGTTAATACAAGCTTAAATAAATAATCAAGAAGAGTTGAAACCTGAAGAAGTTAATGGAAGCTTCAAACCACAACGAGCGAAATAAAAGAAGTCTTCAATCCACCATAAACTGCTTGTAATCCAAAAAAATATTACGAAATTTTAATGTCTTCAGAGAAAGAGAAAAAAACTGTTTGTCTACTAATATTATTTGTCGATTAATATTTCATAGACTGATTCAAATTCAGATTGAACTAAAATCAATTGTCAGCAATGTCATAGAAGATGAATATTTCAAAATCAAATTCATTACCTTCTAAACAAACTCAAATCAATCTAAATCTTTAAAAAGACACAAATCACTCCACCACATCGAACATTGCTTAATCAATATGTCATAAAATCTTAAGCTGCCAAGTCTTTTGCATAGGCGGGAAAAATAACAATTTATCAGCACCTTTTGTATTTGTTTCTCATATAAAATCATTTGATTCAAAACCTAAACTCAATCAATCATAATGATTTTCAACATGTTTTGAAGAACCTTTGAAAAATACAAATGTGTAAAATTCAACTGTGTTTTACGTAAATTAAAATGGTTAAATTCAAAACCAAAACTCAATATATTTATTCAAAACCACTTTAATAAATGATATTGTACTCTTTCTTATGAAAATCAAAATAATTAGCTTTAAAACCTAAACACGGTTAATCTAAACATCTCTTCGTACAAATTTAAATTTTGCAAAATTAATCAAAATCAATCATCTTCACGCATAAGTAAATCAAAATCAATCATATTCATAACTTTAAAACCTAAACCCAATCAATCTAAACATCATGGATCGTTATAAAATCGTGAGATAGAGAAAGAAGGAGATATGTGAAACACATATCAACGTGAGTCATAACACTCAATATGACATACCACAATCAATCTAAACTAAACTGATTAATCAATATAATGATTAATTAATTAATCAAAACTGAAATCATTAATATGACGTAACACAACGTGCTACATAACACAATCAATCTAAACTGATTAATCAATCTAAACTAAACTGATTAATATGATGTAACACATGTGAGATATAACACAATCAATTTAAACTAAATTTTGAAGACATTACACAATCAATTATATTTAAACAGGTGACGTACACAGGTGAGGTATAACACAAGTAATCTAAACTAAATTAATTATATTTAAACAGGTGACGTACACAGTACTATTTTATTATAAAAGATTTGTATCATTTTGTTGATGCATTATTACATATACGGATATACCGATTTTTTTTTAAAACTCAGTGAGAAAATTGCAACTTTACAACCATAACAGCGTGAGAGAAAAACAGTACCCCTAATATCTTTTATCTCTTAGGAATATTAAGGAACCTAATAAATGTATGAGATACCCAATATATGTTGTATAGTGGTGTGATATAGTTAAGAAAACTTTACATACTCCTAAATCCTTGTGATAATTTACCATTATAGAACTTATTAAAAAAATATTACGTCAATATGAAATTGGCTTGGTGGATAAAAACAACAGCGTGCGGGGTGGGGGTGGGGGGGCAATGACAACAAAAAATATCAAGAATTGGATCCATTAAAAAACGATCATAGCTTTGAATGGGCTCAATAACCGATCTATCAAAAACCCACTTGTTACAACATAATTTTCCAGATAAACAATAATTGGACAATCAGAACCCAATACTAGTAACAAAAAATGGAAACGTTTCATTGAGAAGATATTATAGCTTAGTAATTAAATCGATAACGCTTGTGGACGGATTCCAAATTTGATACGATGTCATTTAACTTTCCTCCTATGTCATGAGATGACTTTTCAACCTTTCACTTGTTAAAACCTAATCTAACAGTACTTGGCCAATTATTAAAACAAAGATAGAATGTTTCAATTAAAAGACGCACCAACTCGTTAATCAAAACGACAGTGTTTCATCCATTTTATCGTATCCATATGACAAACTTAATACAACATGCATAAACCAATTGAAACGATGTCACAACAAATGCCTAATCTACGAAAACATGATCAAATACGATTTTAAGTAGTGAAATCAAACAAAAAACATTTAACATGTTGAAAATGATAACGTTTAAACACATGACATAAGAAGAGGAGGATGGAGGACAACATGTGTAAATCTATTGAAACCTTGATAAAACTTTTAAACACAATCAGTTACAACGTGAGAGAGAAAACTAAAATACCAGCGCACGACAATGAGAACACAATCAGTGAACCAGAATTTACATGAAATAAAGTATGAAAACGAGAATCAGTGTAAGAAATCACAACCAGTCCCAACGTGAAACAGAGTACGAACCATAATAAACCACAATCAGTCACAATGTGAAGAAGAAGAAAAAAAATTATCCACAATGTATCTGCATAATAATCTAGAATAAGTCACAATCAGTCACAACGTACCAGGGTGAGAGTGTGAGGGAGAGAACGCTAGGGAGAGGAGAGCATGAGGGAGAGAACTCGAGGGAGAGGAGAGCGGAGAGGATAACGTGAGGGAGTGGAGCAGAGAGGATAATGTGAGGGAGAGGAGTCTCGGAGGTAAGCTGAATTTGGGAGGGATTTGGGAGGGAGCGGGTATTGGGAAAGTGTAAACAAAAAACTTAGGGGGGGGGGGGGGGGGGGCACCGCTTCTAAATTTTGGAAAAAAAAAAGGTCATAATATGTACACCTATTTTAGAAATTCTTAAAAAAAGTCATAATATCGATAATCAAATATGATATTTATATTTAAAAAGTCATAAAAATAATACTAATATGTATAAAATGACATTTTATATTAAAAATGTCACATTAATAATAGCATTAACTTTTAAATGACATTTTTGTAATAAATGTCTTAAATTTATTTTTTCGAGCATCATAAAAAGGTGTTTTTCTTGTAGTGTCAGCCTCCTAATCTGTTAGATGCCCCGAGCAGCAGTAATAGGAGAATGCTTCTAGATTTCAACTTCATTAACTCCCCATACACACTAGATGATCCTCCAGCAGGAATGGAACCAGCACCGAGCTCCTTTAAAGCTGAAGGAAAGCATCCAGTAGAATAATATTAAGCATAATTTGTTCCTGTAATTCAATTATGAACAATATTTGCATTTAATGATCATTTATATGAATGAAAAATATTTTATTAACTTATCTTGTCAATTTCTGGATGTGAATGACCTTTTTGTTTCATTAGTTCGATTAATACACTTAGTCATTTACCCAAATTTAATACCAATTACCAATGAGATTATCATAGGTTTTGCTGATATATTTAGATTTCTAAATATGGTATCAATGACATTTGATGTGATCATAGGTCCTACTAGAACACTTAGATTTAAATCCTAGTTTAGTACTAGTTACCCATGGCATTTCCATAGGTTCTACTAATATACCTAAATTTTTAGGTTTAGCATTAGTTACCAGTGGTGACCAGGCGTATGTGGAATATGTGTCTACATTCCTATTTAGGAATCTTCACAATCTTCTTACGCCATTTTTGCCCAGTTTGGATAAAACTTGTTGATTTTTATATAGAGTTTTATCCCTGATTATGTTGACCTGATATTATTGAGGACTTAAAGTCCCATCTTAACTTGGGTTTTTGTATGCTATTTTGTATGTTGCCGATCAACTTTCCCTTGTGCTGACCAACTTTTGAATGGTACCAATCAACTATGTGGTTGCTGTTCTGAGCTCTGTCTAACTATGAATGGTACCAAGTATGTGGTGATGTATATCATCATAACTCCCAAAAAATATTGAAAAAGTGGAGGAAGTCATCATTTTATTGATAGTGAAGTGACATAATTACAAAGATTTGTCCCATTAGATTACTGGTAATATTTTCTAAAATGTTCAGCATGCCAAGGATTTTTGAACTCTTCTCCTTCTAGAGTCTCAATTCTGTAAGTACTTGGTCAGAAAACTGCTGAGATACGATATGGCTCATGCCCATTGGCTTCGAGTTTGTTAGTCTTCTGAATCACCTTCACGAGTACATAATCACCCACCTTTAAGTTGGTCGGCTTCATACTTTTGTCATGAAATCATGTTGGTCTTTATTGGTAAGAAGCGTTTCTCAAGGCTGCATCCTCACGTACTTCCTCTAACATGCCCAGGTCTAATATGTGCATCAAATCACTAACACGAGAATTAAAATTTAACACTTGGTGGGTTGGAAAAACTAGTTCAGATGGTATCACTGCTTCAATTCAAAACGCCAGCATGTATGGTGTCTCTCTAGTAGCAGTCCTTGGAGTTGTTCGGTATGCCCATAAAATGGAGTGTAGTTCATTAATCCAATATCCTTTTGCCTAATCAAGTCTTTTCTTTAACCCATTGAGCAGAGTCGTGTTAGTCACTTCATTTTTCCCGTTTATTTGAGGATGACCTGGAGTAGAGTGCAACTTTTGAATATTTAATTGGTCATAGTAGGTGGTAAATTCTTCATTATCAAACTGTGTGCCATGGTCTGTGGTGAGGGTATAAGGAAAACTATATCTAAAAATGATATTTTTCAATATAAAATGGTAGACCTTTTCATAGGTCATGTCTATCAATGACCTTGCCTCAACATATTTTGTGAAATAGTCCATAACCACGATCAAGTACTTGATACTTCCTCGGGTGGTCGGCAGTGGCCCGACTATGTCTATTACACACATAGAGAATGGCCAAGGTGAGGTGATTGGAGTAAGATCATCTTGTGGAGTTTTAAGAATGCTGGAGTACCTTTGGCACTTGTCTCATCTTCTAGCGAAAGCTGTATAGTTTGCTCTCATAGTTGGCCTGAATATCCCTAGGTATTAATTCGCTGCAACAATGATTTTCCTTCTACATGAGCCCCACAAGACCCATAATGAATTTATTCTATCAAGTCTTCGACCTCCATTGGATGGACACAACGCTACATAATAGTTGTTAATCCTCTTTTTGTATAGTACTCCTTTTCCTAGCACATATCTTGCTGATTTATACTTAAGTTTTTGGGCCTCGATTGGATCTGCTCGCAAGATTACTTCTTCAATATAAGCTTTGATGGGATTCATCCAAGATGTCCCCATATCTACTGTGATAAAATTAATCATCAAGTCTTCATCAATACTCCTGTTGGCCAAAATTTCAACAGGAATAGTTTTTTGGAGCTCAATTTTGGTGGCTGATGCTAGCCGAGCAAGTGTGTTGCTCGGGCATTGTCTAGTCCGATAATTCCGCTCATACGAACAACAAGAACTTTTTTATAACCTCCAATGCCTAGGCTAAGTGTCTTGTCATTAGTTCTCCTTTGGCTCCATACAAACCCAATATTTGGTTCACCACTAACTGAGAATCACTGTATGCCATAACCTGCTCGATGTTCAGTGATTAGGCTAAACTTGAGCCCAAAATGCGAGCTTCATACTCTGCTTCATTATTTTAGGTCTGAAACTTGAATCGTAAGCATATTCAGTATCTATTCCATCAGGAGTGTTGATTATTATGCCTGCTCCACTTCTTGTTGCACAAGATGATCCATCTACATACAAGTTCCATATGGAGATGTCATCATCAAATGCTTGGTTTGATAATATCCCATAATGGAATATTTTACTTCCGGCTTCCTCATATCTTTTGGCCATCTCTTGTGATCTTGTGGATATCTCTGGTAAGTCAAAAGAAATTTCTTCTGAGATTTCCCTTAATGGGGTTTGCTCGGGGTGTTGGTCATTGATTACAGCAGTTAGGCTGCCCCCTATTTGGATTTTCTCTGCATGAGTTCTTCGTTGCTCGGGAACCTCCGAATAAGTGAATTCAACAATGAAATCTACCACATCTTGGCCTTTTAATGATTACCCTGGCTCATACAAAATATCATACTCCCCGAGTTCTACCGCCCAATACATTACTCTCCCAGACTTCTCCGATTTATGTAAGGATTGCCAAAAAGGCATGTTAGTGTACACCACAATAGTATGGGCTTAAAAATAAGGTTTCATACTTCTAGATGCCTCAATCAATGCTAACGTTAATTTCTCCAGGCTTGGATATCTAACTTCTGCTCCTCGGAAGGCTCGCTCGTGTAGTAGACAAGATTTTAAACTCTATTATCTTCTCTTATTGATAAGCACCCAAAGGTGTATATTTTATACCCCGAATAGACGTATTTTAGTTGCCGATTCTCGACAATTGGGGTCTTATACACTTTATTATGTATTGTATAGGTCGAATGCACGTTGCGGTGTTCAAACGCATATTTGAAGGCAATTGTGCGGATTATGGAGCTAATCACCCTTGTCCCGTACCCTAGCATACCCTAAA
The DNA here is from genome assembly GCA_949130495.1 of Sambucus nigra. Classification (NCBI taxonomy): domain Eukaryota; kingdom Viridiplantae; phylum Streptophyta; class Magnoliopsida; order Dipsacales; family Adoxaceae; genus Sambucus; species Sambucus nigra. The sequence goes on along the minus strand of OX422214.1, from coordinate 189,196,982 downwards.
CCTACCTAAACATGTCCCGAACTGTGTGTGTTTAGTTTGTCCAATTTTATTTTTAGAGTTTATTTTATTGTTTTATTTTATTGAGTCATGTATATATTTTTAGGCTTTTTATATTTTAATTTTTAGCGCGTCATGTATTAGTTTTTATATTTTCTTTTATTTTCTTAGTTTTTAGTTAGTTTATTATTATTTTGTTTTATTTATTAGTTATTTCTTCTTTTTATAGTTTTTATTTTAGTCATGCTTAGTTTTTTTTAGAGTTAATATAGTGTGTCGTGTCATTTTTATTTTAGTTGATTTTTATTTTTAGTTTATCTTGATTTTATTAGTTTAGTTATTTTGTTAGTTTTATTTATTTGTATTATTTTAGGGTCTAAATTAAACACACACACACACTTATCCTAAACCCACTAACACACACACTAAACCCATACACACCCCTACACCTACTTAAAATCCTCACCTACACCCTAACTTCCTACACCTTACCACACACAACACAACCCACTCCATCTTCAACCCCCAAACTCACTCTCTCACCTCCATCATCATCTAAATACCCATAAACCATTTACAACCCATAACCCAGCTGCCCCGGCGTTGTCCCAAAACCGACCCCCTTCGACATAAGCTTGGACCCGCGGCCACCCTTTCTACTCCCCCTTCCGGAGCCCGTTCGAACTCCAAAACCACCTCCCAATTCCAACCCGTCGGCGGACCTTATACCTCCGGTCAAATCTGTCTAAACCGTCACCTGCCATGAAACCCACTCAACTCGCCGCCGCCCTTTCTCCATTCGGCGCAACCCATCCAGTCTGCAACCCAAACCCTCTCGACCTTACCTCCGACCCAAGTCCAAGAACCATTTCCCACGTCCACCCATTTCATTTCTCAAAATCCTTCCCATGATTTCTCCACACCTGCCAAAATGCCAAAATAAAGCCAAATGACCACAAGCCCACGTGTTAAAATATGCCACTTAACCTTTTACTCTCCTTTTTCCCATTCTACCCCAAAATCCCTTTTACCAAATCAGATTTTATTCCCTCACCCCACTTCCCACATGAACTCACACAACTCATGCACATTTGTGCATTTTCCTAAATTAACCCTCACCTACACCTTATACAACCTCTTGCACCTTTATCGTCCCATTTTTACCCCTAGCTCCATGCCTATTATAAAAAGAAGATGAAGACCCCATTTGAAGGAGCTTTAGAATAAAAAATTTAGAGAGAATTTTAGGGAGATAAATATTTTGTAAATAGATTTATCTTTTTAGAGATTTGTGAGGAGAAATTTTGTATAAGATTTAATTTAGTGGGTATTATTGCAAACTACTTGTATGCTCAATTAAGAGGGTTGTATACTTCAAATTGGAGGATTGGAGTCAATTAAATTCAAAAGATTGGTTTGATTGTTCTTCTCTTTACTCTTTCATATTATATGCCGATGAATTGTTTGTTCATCATGTTTAATATCATGTTAGGCTAAATCCCCTTTCAATGGGTGGGGTGAACCCTTATTTAATGTTATTTTGATTTAATTAGTTTTGAATGTTAATTTTAATCCATCACCCTTAAATTTACTCCTCGAAAGAGGGTAAATGATTTTCGAGAGAAAATCGAAATTCTAGTTATAATATCCATTTTAGATTCGAACTAGAGATAGGGGGTTCTTAAGTGTGGTATTTTTACTTGAATTTCAACTCTATTTTTATTTTTTTGATTTACATAAATTTTGATAAATCGATCCTAGCGGGTGATTAATTAAAAGGAGTGTAGATCTATTTTTTAGAGTTGTGGGGAGTTAAACTTAATTTTTTAAAAGATTACTATTAAAATTACACTTGCAACGAGAGTTGGTTTATAATTTTTATATTAATTTGGGAGAACTCAAATAATTAAATTAATTAATTAGAATAATTAAAATTTGCTGTGTAATCCCACTCCTTGATTGTTTTCATATTTATTTACTCAATTTATCTCTTATTTTTGTGTTAGACTTTATTTTTCATTTTAGTCACTTTTTAGTTTGTAATTTGATCTTTCATCTTATTTAGTGTTGTTTCACGTCTTCTCCCTAATTGTTTTAATATTTGAAAAAGCTAAAAAAAATAGAAAAGAAAAATTCCAAAAAGAAAATAAAAACATAATTACAATTGAATTTGTCTCTAGCTTTACCCCCTCAATGTGGATTGATACCCTTACTTACCTCTACACTTTAGATTGTTATATTTTATAGGTAATTGGGATTTTGATTAGAGGAGCTTTTCAAGCAACGAAGAAAAAAAATATACGCAAAAGTTTCTCTATCAAATGGCGCCGTTGCCGGGGAGAGGTTAAATTTTATTTGGTTATCAAATGGTGCCATTGTCATTCTTGGGAGCGTGAATCACTCGGAGCGGATTCAATTTTTTTGTTCATTAATTTCCTATATTTTGTTGCATTTTTGTACTAGTTTTATATTTTTAGAAGGCTTGTATTGGGATTATTTTATTCTTTGCTTGTATTTTGGTGCATAGAGACACCTTTATTTTATTTTTCATTTTGAAAAAAATGTAATAATCGAAGAAAGCTTGATAGGAAAATCGGACAAGGTAGAGAGAGGGCGTTCAAAAGCAAGGATTTAGAAGCGTCTCTACCTTGGGTTAGTAGGATTCTCGGGGCCGACTAAGATAGGCGTGATCTCCCCCCAGTCGACTCAAATTTTTCGGCACCCCACGGCCTAAAAATCGTGAGAGGTACATTTCTAAACCCTCGCGCATCTCCTGTTAGCGAGTCAATTCTTTTGCGTGCTTGTGTGCTCTTGTGTGATTTTATTCTCACATTTATTTTTCAAATGGTGTGATGAATTAAATTACTAAGACCTACGCCCGGTCATTCACGAGAAGGGATTTCATCATCCGACTCACTCGCTTACCAATTTTGTGCTACCCTAGCCATCACTAAATTTAAAATCAATTAACTAGGTAGCCCAATAGGAGAACATTTTTGCAAAGGTGACCACAAAGATAAATTCCGTGATTTTTATCGCCCGCGGACTTAATTAAAATTTTACTACCCTTTCATTAAATTTAAAGATAAAAATTGGCTATGTGCTAGTTAAGATTTATCCTTGACTTGCTTGTGCCCAATTCAATTTTTTGGTAGTCGAGTTTTAGTGAGTTCGTGCAAATTCAAAGAGTCCACCTATTTTTCCCACTCCTTTCTTCCAAAAAAATTCAAAAATATTTTTTTCATTGATTTTCTCCAAAAAAATCCAAAAATATTATCTTACTTTATTTTTTTTTAGAAAAATCAAAAAATATTTTCTTTCCTTTTGAAAAAAATTTAAAAAATCTAAAAATATTTTATTTCCTACCTTTTCTTCCAAAAAAAATCCAAAATCATTTTCTTCCTTTATATTTTTTAGAAAAATCCAAAAAAAAAAATCCTTTCAAAGAAAATTTAAAAACTCCAAGAAAAAAAAGAAATTCCCACTGTTTTCTTCCAAAAACATTTTCTTCATTTTATTCTCTAAAAATCCCAAAAACATATCCTTTCTTTTTCAAATTATTCAAAAACCACAAAAAAGAGAACATCTTGAAAATAAAAAAATAAGGTCGTGATCGGTGTTTCTTCACCCTCACCTTTGTCAATTTATCCAAAAAGACTGACGGTTCAGTCTTGTTTGGGGTGATTCTCATCACCCATTTTTTTGCCGCCCCGCGATTTTATAGATCTTATCTTTAGGATGAGACTGGATCGGTCTGGCTTAAAATATTAAACTTAGCGCTACCGAGAGGCCCCCCGTCGTTTCTTCTTTGAGTCTCATTCTGTTTGGGGGTGGTGTTTCACATCACCCAATTCTTTAACATGTTATGGACTTGTACACCTTTTTTTCTCTTTTTACTTTTTATTTAGGTTTCATTTTGGCTTTATATGTCCCCTTCATTAGCGGTTGATTCTAGTAATCTCTTTCCTCCCTACTGCTATCAATTTGAAAAATCATTTTATTAACATCGAGGACGATGTTACTTTTTGTTTGGGGGTGGGGAGTTCTATCAAAATCGTACCTCTTTTGAATTTTTTTGATTATTGAACCTGATTTTTAAAATTTCGTGTAGTTTCTTTCATCTCATTCATTGACGTGAATTTTCTATCATCTATCTTTTTAAGTCTAGGAATTGAGCTAGAATATATTATTTTTCTAAATAACTTATGTCATACATATTTAGGCATGTTGCACCATGAATATCTAGACTCAACAAAAATTTGTGCACTTATCACGTCACTACGGTTAGAGTTGAGGAGTACTTTAATTCTCAAGAGAACCTTAAGTATCACTAGTACAGACTTTAGCTTGTGAGATTTGTGCCTTCAACCCTATCACAGTGTTTTACGCAAACTCCGAGTCACAAATTGATTCAACTTCGTTTTGGTCCCTACTTTAAATTGTTGTATGATCTCATTATTTTTCATAAAATTTTGGCTTGATCACTGAGAACGACATCACTTTCGAGTTGTAATAAACACGCGTCTTGAAGTTTGTCCCGATCACCACACCTTCACCCATAAACTAACCAAATTCCATTTTATCATACTTCCATACACCTTCCATTTTCCATATCATCACCATATATCAAACCACCCATTTCCATATCAATTCCTTTTTCTACCCACTATATTGAAAAAGGGAAGAGTGTTGAATGTAAAAGGAAAAGGTCCGTCAAAGAGAGTGTTTTCATTTTTACTGAATATCTCTCCCAAGTTCAATTCAGATGGAGAAAAATTAAATACAAATCTATATTGAGGTTATTTATATTTTTAGCAAATTTATCTCATACATTGATGCGTATTTGGAAAAGAAAAGAAAAATTGGAAAAAAAAAGAAAGAAAAAAGAGAAGATCCGTCATAGAGAGTGTTTGCATTTTTAGCGAATATCTCTCCCAAAGACGATTTAGATGGAGAAAAATTAAATACAAATCTGTGTTGGGGTTATTTGTATTTTTAGCAGATTTATCTCATACATTGATGCGTATTTGAAAAGTAAGAAAAAGAGAAAGTTGTAGTCAAGAAATAAAGATATTTGTTCGTCAAAGTGTAATACACTCTTCTCAAATATCCACCATCCATTCATCATATCATCATCCCATCCTATCCTACCTCACCTCATCCCACATATCCCATTTCATTCCCCCCTCACCCAATCATGCATGTTTTTCCCTAGGTGTTCGGGAAAATGAAAGTCAACATGGTGAATAACTCGACGTTCTCACTATAGTGATTAGCATTTTTTCATGAGATCATTTTTCTTTCTATATGTTCGTTCTTTCTTATACTTGTGTGAGACGTTTGAACTTGCTTACATTTACTCACCTCCTCACACACAAGAGCGATACACTTACCCTAATCTCGAGAGTTCGTTTGAGAGAGTTATACCTAGTGAGATTTGAAGTTGAAGCGTTGATTCCGACAAGGCAATTTAGGAATTACTCTTGTGATACTTGACCCGTTTTGACTGATTCACACCACACACGTCGAGTTCTAGGGAGGATGTGCCTTCAGTATTTACTTAGCTAAACTTTTTACACATTCCAGCTTGTATTTCTGAAATTATTTCTCTCATGATGGATTGTGAGATCATTCTATGTCTAATAAGAGATAGACTGCCGTTTTCAAATAAGAATTTTGTTGGTATATTCCTTGCAAACCCTTACGAGACTCAACCCGTCCCGTAGGGCAACCTATAGGTTTAAAGGCTTGTTTCACATGCTAAGTGCAATCACAAGTGCCCGCAAAAGTGGTACACTTTTTGTTTCTTATCTTTCTCTTTCTTCTGTCTTATTGTTCAAGGACTAGCAACGCTCTGTTTGGGGGTGGTGTGATAAGCACCCAAAAGTGTACATTTTATACTCCGAATAGACGTATTTTAGTTGCTAATTCTCGACAATTTGGGTCTTATGCGCTTTATTATGTATTTTGTAGGTTGAATGTACGTTACGATGTTCAAATGCGTATTTCAAGGCAATTGTGCAGATTATGGAGATAATTACCCTTGTCCCGTACCCTAGCCTACCCTAAACCTACCTAAACCTGTCCCAAACTATGTGTGTTTAGTTTGTCCCATTTTATTTTATCTGTGTCATTTTATTTTTAGAGTTTATTTTATTATTTTATTTTATTGAGTTAGGTATATATTTTTAGGATTTTTATATTTTAATTTTTAGCTCGTCATGTATTAGTTTTTATATTTTCTTATTTTTCTTAATTTTTAGTTAGTTTATTATTATTTTATTTTATTTATTAGTTAGTTCCTATTTTTTATAGTTTTTATTTTAGTCGTGTTATGTTTTTTTTGAGTTTGTATAGTGTGTTGTGTCATTTTTATTTTAGTTGATTTTTATTATTAGTTTTGTTTGATTTTATTATTTTAGTTATTTTGTTAGTTTTATTTAGTTGTGTTATTTTTAGAGTCTAAATTAAACACACACACACACACACTTATCCTAAACCCACAAACACACACACACTAAACCCATACACACCTCTACACCTAATTAAAATACTCACCTACACCCTAACTTCCTACACCTTACCACACACAACACAACCCACTCCATCTTCAACCCCCAACCTCACTCCCTCACCTCCATCATCATCCAAATACCCATAAACCATTTACAACCCATAACCCAGCTGCCCCGACGTTGTCCCAAAACCGACTCCCTTCTCCATTAGCTTGGACCCGCGGCTACCCTTTCTACACCCCCTACCAGAGCCCGTTCCAACTACGAAACCACCTCTCAACTCCAACCTATAGGCGGACCTTTTACCTCCGTCCAGATCTATACAACCCGCCACCTGCTATGAAATCCACTCAACTCGCTGCCGCCTTTGCTCCGTTCGGCGCATCCCCATCCAGTCTGCAACCCAAACCCGCTCGACCTTACCTCCGACCCAAGTCCGAGAACAATTTCCCATGTCCACCCATTTCATTTCTCAAAACCCTTCCCACGATTTCTCCACACCTGCCAAAATGCCAAAACAAAACCAAATGACCACACCCACATGTGTCAAAAGATGCCACTTAACCTTTTACTCTCCTTTTTCCCATTTTACCCCAAAACCCCTTTTACCAAATCAGATTTTATTCCCTCACCCCACCTCCCACATGACCTCATACAACTCATGCACATTTGTGCATTTTCCTAAATTAACCCTCACCCACACCTTATACAACCTCTTGCACCCTTATCTTCCCATTTTTACCCCTACCTTCATGCCTATTATAAAAAGAAGATGAAGACCCCATTTGAAGGAGCTTTAAAATAAAATTTTTAAAGAGAATTTTAGAGAGATAAACATTTTGTACATAGTTCTATTTTTTTTTTTAGAGATTTTTGAGGAGAAATTTTGTATGAGATTTAACTGAGTGGGTATTATTGCAAACTACTTGGATACTCAATTAAGAGGGTTGTATACTTCAAATTAGAGGATTGGAGTCAATTAAATTCAAGAGATTGGTTTGATTGTTCTTCTTTTTACTCTTTTATATTAAATGTCGATTAATTGTTTATTCCTCATGTTTAATATCATGTTAGGCTAAATACCCTTTCAAGGGGTGGGGTGAACCCTTATTTGATGTTATTTTGATTTAATTAGTTTGATTAATTGAAAATTCCCTTTGATTGTTAATTTTAATCCCTCACCCTTAAATTTACGCCTCAAGAGAGAGTAAATGATTTTCGAGAGAAAATCGAAATTCTAGTTATAATACACATTTTAGATTCGAACTAGAGGTAGGGGTTTCTTAAGTGTGGTATTATTACTTGAATTTCAACTCATTTTTATTTTCTAGATTTACATAAATTTTGATAAATCGATCCTAGCGGGTGATTAATTAAAGGAGTGTAGATCTATTTTCTAGAGTTGTGACACTTGCAACAAGAGTTGGTTTGTAATTTTGATATTAATTTGGGAGAATTAAAATAATTAAATTAACTAATTAGAATAGTTAAAATTTACGGTGTAATCCCACTCCTTGATTGTTCTCACATTTATTTACCTCACTTTATCTCTTATTTTCGTGTTAGATTTTATTTTTCATTTCAGTCACTTTTTAGTTTGTAATTTGATCTTTCATCTTTGTTAGTGTTATTTCACATCTTCTCCCTAATTGTTTTAATATTTGAAAAGGCTAAAAAAATAGAAAAGAAAAATTCCAAAAAGAAAATGATAAGTGAATTACAATTGAATTTGTCTCTAGCTTTACCCCCTTGATGTGGATTGATATCCTTACTTACCTCTACACTTTAGATTGTTATATTTTGTAGGTAATTTGGTTTTTGATTAGAGGAGCTTTTCAAGCAACGACGAAAAAAAAATATACGCAAAAGTTTCTCTATTACTTATCAAGGAATAACTCACAGCTGACTCAGAGACGAAGAAGTATAAGTACAACTTCTCTCCTAAAATTAGTCGGGAGAGCATCAGGGGTGATCCCAAATACTTTTTCAACTCCATAAAATCCTTCTCGCATTCTTCGTTCCATTTGAAACTCTTCCTTGTTCGTAGCTCGGGACACAAATCTGTTCAAGGCTACTACTCACCCAATTAGCCTTTGCACCTCCTTCTTGCAAGTAGGGGACTGCATTTTAATCAAAACCTTGATCTTGTTTATATTTGCTTCAATTCCCCTCGAGTTTACTATGTACCCGAGAAATATTCCTTCTTAAACACCAAATGCTCACTTGGTCGGATTCAACTTCATTTGGTGCTTCTCTAGCTGATCAAAGGTTTGGTTGAGGTCAGCAAAGTGGTCAGATTTTTTTTTGCTCTTCATCAGCATGTCATGTACCTATACTTCCATATTCTTTTCTATTTTCTCGTCAAAGACTTTATTCACCAATATCTGGTAAGTAGGACCTACATTTTTTAAACCAAATCTCGTAACATTATAGCAGTAAGTTCCTCAAGGAGTAATAAAAGAAGTGTTTTCCTTGTCTTCAGGCTTCATCTTAATCTGGTTATAACCAGAATCTGAATTCATGAAGCTTAAAAACTCATGCCCCGATGTAGTGTCAACGAGTTGATCAATCCATGGCAAAGGGAAATGATCCTTTGGTCATGCTTTATTTAAATCTGTGAAGTCCACATACATTCTCCACTTGTTTTTTTTTTACCATAACCACTTTGGAAACCAATCTGTATATTTCACATTTTCAATAAATGAGAATTTTTGAAGTTTCTCTACCTCCTATTGGATAGCCTGGTTCTTCTCAGGGTTAAATACTCTACGCCTTTTGTTTACTGTCTTGGAATTCTTGTTGACATTGAGCTCGTGATAAAGGAAATTGGGATCAATCCTAGGCATGTCCTCGTGACTCCAAGTGAACACGTGCTTTTTTTGTCTCAGGACATCCCTAGCTCTTGTTTATGAATAGGATCCAATGTTGTTCCTATTTGAGTAGTTCGTTCTGGCTTATCATCATTTAGAATAATGCTCTCCGTTGCTTCTACTATCTAAACTTTCACTAATTCTATTTCTTCCCTCAGATCTAAGGTTTCAATCTTATATTCACTATTGGGCTCATTGATGTCCACTTGGTATGTGGTGGTCTTTTTTTTCATTTTTTCCTGATCCTCTTGCTTGTAGAAGAGTAATAGCATTCCCAAGCTACATTCTGGTCCCCTTTTACCATGCCTACACTGAAGTTGGTTGGGAACTTCAAACATTGATGGACTATAGATGGAAAAACTTCAAATTTCTTCAATCCTACTCTTCCCATCATCATATTATAGGCAGAATGAACATTTTTATCCATTGCAAAAAAAATGTATTTTTTCAATCATGCTTGTTGGCCAGGTGCCGTTCAACACTTCCATCTTAATTGTCCCCAATGGAAATACTTTTTCTCCAGAAAACCTTATTAAAGGCCTGTGATAAGGTTCCAATTGGCTGAGCTTCAAGTCCAGACTGTCAAATCAAGGGTAGAACATGATGTCCGCCGAGTTGCTGTTATCAACCAATACCTGGAAATAATTATATATTTCCTTCTGACTTTGATTACTAAGGGGTCATCATGGGGATATAGTAAACCTAAAAGTTCATTTTTAGAAAACCCAATCACCTTCTTATCTTTGTTAACCTTCTTCGGTCGATCTTCCTCGACCAGATTAATTCTATGGATATAGGAGTAAGCTTGAGCTTCATTAAGGTAAGCTTTTCTTTCAATAATATGATCCCCTCCTCCTGCATCTCAGCCTATAATCATTTGGCAATCAAATGATCAAAAACTAAGCATGAATACCTCACTTTCTGGATTCTTGGGCCTTTTAGGTAGGTCAGGGTCATCTTCTTGATTTTCTTCACGAGTTCTCCTTTTCTCATCCCTAGGCTTGCATGGAGACTTTGACCTTCGCCAAACTCCACTATTGTCTTACCGATCAACAAATCTATCTAGATTTATTCTTCGAATAAGTGCTTTAATTTCATTCTGAAGAGCAACACAGCGATCTGTCGTATGCCCATGATCCATATGCAATTCGCAGTATTTGGACCTATCCCTCATCTAGTAGGTCCCCTCAACTTTTCAGGCCAATGTACCTCCTTGCTATGCTTTATTTCCTCCAAGACATGGTGGATACCCATTGTTAATGGAGTGTAATTATGGTATTTCTTGAGTTTATCAGTATTCCCCTCTTGCTTTGATTCCCTATGATCCTTTTACTTTTTTTTTGCTCATTTTTCTTGGTTTTTCCTTTAGTCTATACTCTTGCATTTCGTTTGGCTGTCATGGCTTCCTCGGCATTCATTATATTGGTTGCTTTGGCCATCAATTCTGTCATCATCTTAGGATCCTTAGCAAGTGTGTAGTAGATCTTCTCGGGGAGCAATTTACCATGAGGGTTGTGATAGTTATTTTATCTTCGTAATCGACGACTTCTAATTTCTCGTTGTTGAAACAAGTGATATAATCTATAGTACTTTCTCCTAACTTTTGCCTCAGACTGAGCAAATGATCTACTCTTTTCACAGGTTTGGCTCCAAATTAGAAGTTACTAACGAATAACTCGGAAAGATAGTTGAAACTAGAAATTTGTCTCCGAGGAAAGTTATTATACCAAATCCGAGCAGGACCTATAATTGTTCCTAAGAATGCCCTGCATCTTATTTCATCAGGAACAACATAAATATGAGTTGCTTCTTGGTATTTCTCTATATGAAGAACATGATATGTTTTCCCATCATACTTTGGAGTAATCACAGGAGATTTAAACTTTGAAGGAGTAAGAAAGTGTACAATAACTTGGATAAAAGGAGATCCTTTCACAAAACTTCAATGCAAAGGGTTTTTTGCCTTTTCCATTTCTTCGAACCTGTCTTTTAATCGTTGAATAGATCCCTTCCATGCATTATTACCAACATCAGATTTATGTGTTGCAGCTCGTCTATTAAAACCAACCGTTTCTGCTGGACTCTCCTCCTGTAAGGTTTGTTCGTCACGAATAGATCGTTTGGCGTTTGATTTGGATTAGGTCGAGCCTTCAAGTTCATCAGCTGTTCATCGAGATTTTTTTTACAATGCCCTAGGAATATTTCTATTCCCCATGGGTCCCAAATGATCAAAGGGAGATGCTTTACTCAACCTTTATAAATCACTTAGTCTTTCAGGAATTAAAGATTGTTCATTGTACAGTTCTGAAGTTCTAAGTGAAGAACTTTCTCCTAAACGGTAGGATGTATCTCCAGTAATCTTGGATTGGATATGCCTACCATTTCTTGGAGGTGGTGGTGGCATATTTTTGTGAGTAGACAAGACAAAAGATCCATCATGCAGTGTTTCTGTTAATTGCCTAATGGTATCTTGCATAGCCTCTTATCCTCTAGCAAGGCTAGCTAGGATTCTCGTTAGATCATTATTTTCTAGTGGAGTAGATGGAACAGGAGGAATGCCATCATTCCTGGTGCTTGATTAAGGAATATCAGTCATGTTCGGTAAATGAATGAGTGAAAAATGTTTAGAAATATGTTTCCCACGGATGGCTCAAATTTGTTGATGTACAAAATTGGAATAGGTTTAATTAATTAATCAAAGATAATATTTGTAAGTAAAAGAAAGAGACTAAGAGGTTTTTAAAGTGGATCGACTTATAAATAAAAGCCTACGTCCACTGTACTTGTTATTGCCTGGTATTTCCCTTCTAATCAGTGAGCCCAATAGTGAATATGAGGTTGAAACCTTAGATCCTAGGGAAGAAACATAATTGGTTAAAGGTTAGATAGTAAAAACAACGGAAAGCATTGTTCTAGATGAAGATAAGACAGAACGAACTACTCAAATAGGAATAACACCGGATCCCATTCTTAAACAGGAACTAGTGTCATTCTTGAGATAGATAAATCATGTGTTCGATTGGAGTCATGAGGGCATGCCAGGTATTGATACTAATTTCCTTTGTCATGAGCTCAACATTAATAAGGATGCCAAGCTAGTAAAGAAAAGGCGTAGAGTGTTTAGCCCCGAAAAGAACCAGGCTATCTAAGAGGAGGTAGAGAAACTTTAAAAAGTCTCGTTTAGTGAAGATATGAAATATCCAGATTGGTTAACCAACGTGGTTATGGTCAGAAAGGAAAACAACAAGTGGAGAATGAGTTATAAAGTCTCGTTTAGGATCATGCTATTTTTCCACGGATTGATCAACTCATTGATGCTACATCGGGTCATGATTTATTAAGATTCATGGATGCATATTATGGTTATAACTAGATTAAGATGAACCCCGATGATAGGGAAAGCACTTACTTTATTACTACCCGAGGAACTTACCATTTGGTTTGAAAAATGCATGTGCTACTTACTAGAGATTGGTGAATAAAGTCTTTGAGGAGCAAATAGGAAATAATATGGAAGTACACGTGAATGATATGCTGACGAAGAGAAAAATTGCATCCGACCTCATCCAAACCTTTGATCATCTAGAGAAGCACCAAATGAAGTTGAATCCTACCAAGTGCGTATTTGGTGTTCAAGAAGGAATGTTTCTCGGGTACATTGTAAACCAAAGGGGAATTGAAACAAACCCAAACAAGATCGAGGAATTGATTGAAATTTAATCCCCTACTTGTAAGAAGGAGGTGCAAAGGCTAACTGAGTGAGTAACAACCTTGAATAGATTTGTGTCCCGAGCTACTGACAAGTATCTACCATTCTTTAAAGTGTTAAGGAAGAGTTTTTAATCGATTGAAGAAGGTGAGAAGACTTTTTTGAGTTAAAAAAGTATTTGGGATCACCTCCGTTGCTCTCTCGACCAATTTTGGGAGAAAATTTGTACTTATACTTGGCCGTCTCTGAGTCAGCTATGAGTTCTGCCTTGAAACAGGAAGATAATGGAGTTTAATATCATGTTTAATACTCAAGCAAAGCCTTTCGAGGAGCAGAAGTTAGATATCCACGCCTGGAGAAATTAGTGTTTGCATTGATTAAGGTATCCAGACGGATGAGACCTTATTTTCAAGCCCACACTATTGTGGTGTACACTGACATGCCTCTTTGGCAAGCCTTGCATAAAACGAAAAAGTTTGGGAGATTAATGTATTGGGCGGTAGAACTAGGGGAATATGATATTGTGTATAAGCCAAGGTCCTCATTAAAAGGCCAAGTTATGGCATATTTCATTGCTTAATTCACTTATTCGGAGGTTCTCAAGAAATGAAGAACTCAGGAACAGCAAATCTATATGGGGGACAGCCAAACTGGTGTCATCAATGACCAATACCTCGAGAAAACCCCAGTAGGGGAAAGCTCAGAAGAAATTATTATAGAGCTAACAGAGACGTCCACCAGATCATAGGATATGGCCAAAAGATATGAGAAAGTAGGGTGTAAAATATTCCATAATGGGATATTATCAGACCAATCATTTGACGACGACATCCCAATATGGAATTTGTATGTAGATGGATTATCTTGTGCAACAGGAAGTGGAGCATACATAATACTCAACACTCCTGGTGGAATATATATTGAATATGCTCTACGATTTAAGTTTCAGGCCTTAAATAATAAAGTAGAGTATGCAGCTCTCATTGTGGTCTTAGGTCTATCTCAATCACTAAATGCCGAGAAGGTTGCAGCATACAATGATTCTCAGCTAGTGGTGAACCAAATTTTGGGTTTTTGCAGAGTCAAAGGAGAAGTAATAACAAGACACTTAGGCAAGGAATTATAGGTTGTAGCAAAACTGTTTGTTGTTCAGATGATCAGAATTCTCAGACTGGACAATCCCTGAGCTGATGCACTTGCTCGGCTAGCATCAGCCACCAGAATTGAGCTTCGAAAAACTATTCCCATTAAAATTTTGGCCAACAAGAGTATTGATGAAGACTTGATGATTAATTTCATCATAGTAGATATGGGTCCATCTTGGATGGATCCCATCAAAGCTTATATTGAATAAGGAATCTTGCCAGCAGATCCAATCGAGGCCAAAAAAATTTAGTATAAATCAGCAAGATATGTGCTAGAAAAATGAGTACTATACATGAGAAGATTAACAACTATTCTGTAGTGATGTGTCCATCTAATGGAGATTCAAGACTTGATAGAAAAAGTTCATGAAGGTTCTAGTGGGGCTCATGTGGCAGGCAGATCATTGTAGCAGTGAATTAATACTAGGGATATTATTGGCCAACTATGAGAGTAGACTCTATAGGTTTCGCCAGGAGATGCGACGAGTGCCAAAGGTACTCTAGCATTCGTAAAACTCCACAGGCTGCTCTTACTCCAATCACCTCACCCTAACCATTCGCTATGTGGGTAATAGACTTAGTCAGGCCATTTTTTACCACCCGAGGAAGATTAAAGTACTTGGTCCTGGTTGTGGACTATTTCACAAAAAAGGTTGAGGTAGAACCATTGATAGACATGCCATATGAGAAGGTCTACTGATTTATCTGGAAAAACATCATTTGTAGATATGGTTTGTGTTATGCCCTCATCACAGACCATGGAACACAGTTTGATAATGAATAATTTATCGCCAATTGTGCCCCATCAAACATTCAAACATTGCACTGTGCTCCAGGTCATCCTTAAAGCAACAGGAAAATTGAAGTGACGAACAAGACTTTGCTCAATGGGTAAAGGAAAAGACTTGATGAGGTTAAAGGAAATTCGATTAATAAACTACACTCCGTTTTATGGGCTTACTGAACAACTCCAATGAATGCTACTCGAGAAACACCATACATGTTGGCATTTGGAATTGAAGTAGTGATAACAGCTGAACTGGGTTTGTCAACCCACCGATTGTTAAATTTTAATTCTCGTGTTAGTGATTTAATGCACATATTAGACCTGGACATGCTAGAGGAAGTACGTGAGGATGCAGCCTTGAGAAATTCTTCTTACCAATAAAGAACAACATGATTTTATAACAAAAGTATGAAGTCGACCAACTTAAAGGTGGGTGATTATGTGATAAAGAAGGTGATTCATAAGACCAACAAACTTGAAGCCAATTGGCACGGGCCATATCGTATCTCAGCAGTTTTTTGACTAGGTACTTACAGAATTGAGACTCAAGAAGGAGAAGAGATCAAAAATCCTTGACATGCTAAGCATTTCAGAAAATATTACCAGTAATGTAATGAGACAAATCTTTGTAATCATGTCACTTCAGTATCAATAAAATGATGACTTCCTCCACTTTTTTGATATTTTTGGGAGTTATGATGATATACATCACCACATACTTGGTAGCATTCATAGTTGGATAGAGCTCAGAATAACAACCACATAGTTGATTGGTACCTTTCAAAAGTTGGTCGGCACAAGCGAAAGTTGATCGGCAACATTCAAAACAGCATATAAAAACCCGAGGAAAACTGCAAAACAAATGCTTTAAGGATTTTTAGAATGATCATATAAAATCTCTCTCTCTCTCTCTCTATCTCTCATAACCCTAATTAGATTGCATGGCTACCATGAGCTCTATTACTAACCAAGTTGATCCCAAACCTCCTAATCCAACGAATGCATGGTCTAAATCCTTTGATGATATCCTTAAAACCAAAAAACCTAATGAAATACCTCTCAAAAGTATCTCTTGTTATAAAGGTGAGACTGCCATTTGTTTTTCTCAAGAATATATCAATAAGCTTGCTGAACCGTATAAATTCTCAATTTTGGGAAAATTCTCCCATGGTCGGCCTTCTCTTGAATCTATTAGAAAGACTCTTCATTCAATGAATCTCAAAGCTTCCTTCTCAGTGGGACTTCCTGATAAAAAACATATCATCATTAGACTCTTTAATGAAGAAGATTTCTCCAGATTATGGATGCGCAATCAATGGTTTATAGGCAAATTACCTATGAGGACTTTCCAGTGGACCCATGAATTCAAGCCTGATAGTGAAAGTCCCATAGTTCCAATATGGATCTCATTCCCTTATCTACCCATTCATTTCTTCTCCAAATCGTCACTTTTCTTTATTGCTCAAGTTGTACGGAAGCCCCTAAAATTGGATAGCTCGACAGTGTCTGTTAACAGACCTAGCTTAGCTAGGGACTGCATTGAGTTTAATCTTTTTAGTACCAAAATCGATAGAGTTTGGATAGCTTGTGGGGAAGAGGGGTTCTGGAAAAAAATTGATTATGAGGATACTCCAGACTACTGTACTCATTGTCACAAGGTGGGACATGTCAATTCTAAATGCATCCTTAAACCAAACATTCGAAATGGCCCTCATCAATCCAAAGATCCAGCCACTTACATACTTTTAATCCAGCCTAAAAACCATCATTCCACAACCTTAGACCCTAAACAACTTTTCACAATAAAAAATCTTTCCAATCCTCCTATTTTTTCAACCCACACCAAAAATGGAGAATCCTCAAAAGCTCAACCACGTCAAAATTTACACCTAAACCAATTCCAGTCCCTTTCACCAGGTCATCTTTCAAAAGAACCTTATAATAATCAACTTGTTCCCAAATATAACACAACATTGAACCCCTTCCAATCTCTGAGAATAACCCCTCAACTATAACCCCGTCTTTTGTCCTAAAATCAAACTCCATAATCCCTCAGATCACTACCAAAGCCACTGATCACCTGCCAAATTCTATTTTGAATCCCATTACCTCACCTTCATCCCCTGCCTCCCCTGTCTACTTTAACAATCAACTAGTGGCCAAGTTACATCCTTCTCCAATCATAGATATTGACTCCCAACCACTCTCTAAAAATCAACCCTATGCTATAAACCCCTCTCCTATCCAAAACTCTAATTCCAAATCTCCTCATACTCCAAATCTGAAAATACAGAACCAAGATGTTACTTATAAGATTCAAAATGTAGACTTGGATAATCAAGAATTAAATGTGGTCCATAATCTCATGTTGTCTATAATAGGAACTGAGATTCTAAAGAAAAAAAACTAGACCTTCACATGTCCAGTTCAAAAACTGTTTCTGAGTCAGATACTAGCAAACAAGTAAAAAGATTCGAGGAACAAAGAATGGTTTTCAGAATTAAGGATAAGATAGCTCTAGTCATAGAAACAATAGCTGCTCAAGAAAGTAATAAAGATACTCGTAGTCAAGATTCATTAGACCAACATCAGAGGATTGTTAAAGATTCAAAAATGCAATCTCTATCTTTAAAGAATGATGGGGAAAGTACAAGCCTTGGGGTAGAAAACAAGCATACTGTTGAGAATAATTCTAAATAGTACAAATCGGATGCAGAAGATATTGAAGAAGGAGAGTGGGTTGACACATCAGAAAAAGATCTAGATATAGAAGGTCTCCTCAATTCCAAAAATTAACTCCCAGATGATATAGAAAAATACTTCAGCTCAGATTTAAAAGTAGAGAAACAAGTAGAGAAGTTGTCAAAAAGAAAGAAGATGGGCTCATACTCAGAAAATGATACTGATGAGCAGAAAGAGGCAGAGTTGGAAGATCTGATTCAATTCTCAGAGTTGCTAGCTAAAAAGATTGATCATTATAAGAAATTAAAAGAGTTGTCAAACAAGAACTGCCAAAAAGTCCTAGTCCCCCTCCAATAAAAGATAAAAAGAAAGGCTAAATTTCTCTTTAAAAATGCTATTATCAAGAGAAGAGTCAGCAGATCAGCCAATAAAGGTCTCTAAAAGGTTCCTGCTTCCCAGTTTAAATGATTAAAGCACTTGTATGGAATGCTAGATGTGTGGGGAATAAGTCTACAAGAAGGAGATTGAAAAAGCTTTGTAAGTATCATAACCTATCTTTCCTAGCCATTCTGGAGCTAATGAAAGATGCTTCTTATATTGAACACTTGAGATTTATTCTAAATTTTGAGGTAGGCTATCATAATCTTTTCAATAAAATTTGGTGTTTTTGGAGATATGGAGTATCTGGTGAAGTGATTGATTATGGAACTCAAACTTTACTTCTTAAAGTTGTTCACCCTTAATTTCAAGAAGAGATTGGAATTAACATTATTTATGCAAAATGTAATTGGCAAAATAGAAAGGTTTTATGGGATGATATTGTAATGAGCTCTTCTTATTTTCATAGTAAACCAATGATTGTGATTGGAGATTTCAACATTGTTTCCTCAAGTGATGAAAGAGCTGGGGGTAGAGACATTGATGTTAGAGGAGCAGATGAGTTTAATTAATGTATTTCTAGTTGTTCTCTTCAAGACATGGGTTTCACTGGATCTAAATTCACCTGGGATAGAGAGGCCAATGGTGCAAGGATATTTGAAAGACTAGATAGAGGTCTTATCAACTCAAATTGGAATAAAAGTTTCCCAAATTCTATTATTATCCATCTAAACAGGAATTGTTCTGATCATAATCCCCTACTAATCTCTATTCCTCAATTAGAGGATATAGTCATTAAGCCTTTTAAATTCCTTAATGTGTGGAGTTATCATGAAGAATTTAAACAATTGGTTAAGATGTCTTGGGAGCAGCCTGCTACAGGTAGAAATATGGAAGTTTTTCTTTCAAATTGAAGAGATTGAAGAGAACTTACAGAGGAATTCAAAGATTTATTTGCAGGGGTTACTCCCTTGGAGGATAAACTTCTTCAAGAGGAATTAGCTTTGAGATTGATAATAGTGCATCATAAAGAAAAAATTATTCTATAGCTAAGGCAGATCTAAATTCATCTTTAGCTAAGGAATAATTATTTTGGTTTCAAAAATCTAGAATGGATTGGTTGAAAGATGGAGATAGTAATGCTAAGTTCTACCATAAAAAAGTTCAGCAAGATAGAAGGAAGCTTAGGATTCAAAAAATCAAAATTGAAGATGGATCTTGGTCTGAGTCTATAGATGGTATTTCTAACATATTTAGCTCTTATTTTTCAAATTTATTCAATGCAGGTTCCAAGAAGAAAGAGATTGCTGAAAGTCATTCCAAAAACCATTACAAATGAGATGAATAGAAATTTGGATGGTATTCCAGGTGAAGTAAAGATCTTGAAGGCTATAAAAGACATGAATCAAAATAGTGCTGCTGGTCCTGATGGTTTTAATGATCATTTTTATATTTCTTTCTGGGAGATCATCAAACAGGACCTCACTCTATCCATCCAAGACTTCTTTCTAGGTGCTGATATCCCTAAATCTTGGAGTTCAACCCATATATGCCTCATTACTAAAGTAGCCTGACCATCCTTTTGCAAATACTTTAGGCCAATAAGTCTATGTAATTTTAGCTACAAAGTTATATCCAAAACCATAAACTCCAGACTAAGCCAAATTCTTCCTCTTATTATCTCTAAAAATCAATCAGGATTTATGTCAGGTAGGAACATTCAAGAAAAAATTTTGTTTGCTCAAAAGATGATGCACCTGATGGATAGAAAGATTACAGGAGGAAATACTATGATCAAGCTTGATATGACTAAGGCTTATGACAGGACTTCTTGGTTCTTCTTGATAAAAACTTTGAGAGCCTTTGGCTTTTTAGAAACTTTCATAGACTTAATTTGGAGATGTATATCCTCCCCCTGGTTTTCTGTGATTATTAATGGCCAACCTAAAGGCTTTCTCAAACCTTCTAGGGGATTAAGGCAAGGAGATCCCATTTCTCCAAGCCTTTTCATTATCATGGTTGAATCTTTTAGCAGGGGCTTAAATGAGCTTATGTCTAGAGAAGTTATAAGTTCTTTTTCCAACCCCCAAAACTTTCCTCTTATCAGTCACTTAAGTTATGCAGATGAGATCATTATTTTCACTAGAGGTTCTAAGAGGATATTATCTAATTTGATGAAGTTTTTGCAGAGAGTTGAAGTTGAATTAGGCCAATTGATCAGTAAAGAAAAGAGAATCTTTTCTGTGAGTGTTAAACTAGCATGGAAGTTTAAGGAAAATACAAGCTTATGGGCCAATTTTATGAACTGTAAGTATAGAAACATGGATATAAGGTCTGGATCCATGACTTTTAAAAGAATGCAGTCCTGTTGGGACTTAATGGAAGTCAATTCAGAGGTGATTGATGGTTCCTTAGTGTGGAAACCTTCCTTATTTGGTGCTTTTAGTTTCTCTTCAGCTTTTAACCTCCACTACAGCCACAAAATTTCCTTATTGGCTTTCTATTCGATTTGGCACCCCAAAATCCCCCCCCAATCTATCTGTATTATCTTGGAGAGACCTCTCGAACTGTGTTCCTGTTGACTCTTTGGTGCAAAAGTTAGGAATTAGGATGGTATCTAGATGCCAATGATGCTTTTCAGCTTCTGAATCTCCTAGTCACCTATTCATTAATGGTCCCATTGTTTCTCAGGTGTGGAATTTTTTCAATTCTTTGATGAATATTAGAAGCAGGTCTTCTTCAATTCATGGTTCTATCACTCAATGGCCGATCCCCTAAGGTAAGTCTAAGATGTCTAGATGGCTGCAAAGCAACATCCTAGTGTGTATTTTGTGGGAATTGTGGTTGAGTAGGAATAAGTCCCTTTTCGAAGGTATTCCCATGAAATCTAACCCCATTATTGACAAAGTGATATCTAAAATCTCTAAGCTTTCTAAAGATTTTCAATTAAAGAGTGGTGACTACTCGATTCATAAAGAAACCATCAAATGTTTTGATCTAAAAAAAATTCACTCATCCCCTTCTTTCTTATCTCATCATTTATGGTCAAAGCCTGGTATAGGGAGAGTTAAACTCAATATCTCTAGTTGTAGAGATAATCATCTTCATCTGGGAGGTGGTTCCATCCTTAGAGACTGTCATGGTAAATTCATTTGGGCTATTTCAAATTTCCAAGCTTCTGGTTCTTATCAAGAGGTTCAAATACAAGATTTAAAAGAGGGACTTAAATTCTACACAGATAATAACATTTTCAACATAGACATATAAGCTGAATCGAGAGAGTTGATTGAGTCTTTCTCTTCTTCTGCGACTGCTCAAATTCCTTGGTCTGCTAGATCCAAATTCAAATTATCTCAAGTTTTTTTTCTAATAAGCTACTTTGCTCAACATCTGTCTACGCTAAATATGGAAATCAAGTGGCAATTCTGCTATCCAAGCATGGATCCTCCCACCAAAGAATCGTCTGCTATTCAAACCAAAATGATCTTCCAAGAAATATCAAAATTTCTATTAGTGTAGATGTTCATTAATGTTGTTGATTTTGTTTCCTCATATCTATAAGCCATATAGAGAGGGCTTTTCTCTCTAATTCTCAATAAAAAATTAGTTTAGTTAAAAAAAGGCATACAAAAACTCAAGTTAAGATGGGACTTTAAGTCCTTATTAATACTTGTTAACATAATCAGGGATACAACTCTGTATAAAAATTAACAAGTTTTATCCAAACTGGGAAAAATGGCAGAAGAACGTTGTGAAGGTTTCTAAATAGGAATGTAGACACATATTTCACATACGCCTGGTCACCACTGGTAACTAATGCTAAACCTAAAAATTTAGGTGCATTAGTAGAACCTATGAAAATGCCATGGGAAACTAGTACTAAATTAGGATTTAAATCTAGGTGTGCTAGTAGAACCTATGATCACATCAAAGGTAACTGATACCAACCTTAGAAATCTAAGTATATTTATAGAACCTATGATAATCTCATTAGTAATTGGTACTAAATTTTGGCAAAATGCCTAAATGTATCAATAGAACTTATGAAACAAAAAGGTCATTAATATAAATAATCATTATATGCAAATATTGTTCATAATTTAACTACAAGAAAAAATTATGCTCAAGATTATTCAACTGGATGTTTTCCTTCCGCTTTAGAGGAGTTGGGTGCTGGTTCTATGCCTGCTGGACGATCATCCAATGTGTATGAGGAGTGAATGAAGTTGAAATCTTGAAGCATTGTCCTATTACTACTGCTCGAGGTATCTTACAAATGAGGAGGCCGAACTATTTGTAGATCATCATGTAGACCATAATTCCCTAAGTATTTGGAGATCAGGCATTAAGGAATAGTTTTTAGAGGGATCCACCTGATATCCAGTTTAAAAGGAGGATATTGACACTCCAAAACCCCCAGATCATCCCAATATCGTAGTATAATGTCCTGATCAACCTTCATAACTCTTAGGGAATTAGGTCTAGGTTCATTTATAGACTTCGCGTTGAGATTGACTAAAGTGTTCATAAAATTACCAAGAGCCTCATTGTACCCCTCTATCCAAATTTCTCTGGGTTGCTCATGAAACTAGAAAGTTAACCTCCCAGCTTTGTGTTGTAGTCTATTTAGCACTACATCCTTGATTTGCAGTTGAGAAGATTGATCGCCCTGGATTTGGATCTTTGGGGACATCTCACCAATGGCTAAATTCATGGCCTTTATTTGTGTAGCCTGTGTTGCAAGTGTTTGTTGAGTCCTGCTTTCATCTATTGTAGCTCAGCTAGGCCTTGCCCTTAATCGGAAGGAGGTAGAAGGTTTGCATTTTTTCAAAGCCTCCAGTTCTTCCCTCAGATTAGCAGTCTCCAAATATGAGGCTCCCTCATCATCAACAGCAGTAGCTGAAGGAACCTTCAAAGAGTTCAACTCCTCTCTCAAACTATTATTTTCTTCCTCCAACAGATTGGCAATGGCCCTAGCCTCATCCACTTCACACTTGAGCAAAAACTCTTTCTTCATAAAATAAGAGGCATATTTCTCTAATTTTTCCTTAAAACCCCAAGATTCACTTAGGGTCCGTTTGATTCAAAAGTGGGCAAAAGTAGAGATGGAAAAATTTTCCATGGGTAAAATATGACATGGCAAATTTTACCTAGTTTTTTCACACGAAGCTAGCAAACAATAATTAGGCGAAATTAAAGTCAATCCAATTAGTTTATTTGAATATTTTATAAAAAGTTTTTAAACAATTTTTAAAACAGTTTTTTTTTAAAATTTTGATAAAACTGTTTTTTTTAAAATAATTTTTACAATATTCGAAAAAGGTTTTAAATTAGTCAAAGCAATTTTAAACCTTTTAAAATAGTGTTTTTAATAATTTTAAAACAAGTTTTTAATAAAACAGTTTTATAAAACATTTTTTTTAAATTGTTTTTAATACAGTTTTAACAGTTTTCAAACATTTTTCAAACATTTTTGTAACATTTTTTTATAAAACAGTGTTTTTTGTTTATAACAGTTTTTAAAACAATTTTTTTAAAACAGTTATTTTTTAACATTTCAAAAACAGTTTTTATAAAACATTATTAAAACAGTTTTTAAAATATTTTTTTAAAGCAGTTTTGTTACAACATTTTTATAGAATAATTATTACAATATTCGAAACAGTTTTTTTAATTATTCAAAACAGTTTTTAAACGTTTTAAAATGGTGTTTTAACTAGTTTTAAAATAGATTTTTTTTAATAAAACAGTGTAAAAATATTTTTTAAATTATTTTTAAAAGAGTTTTAAAATATTTTTTAAAACAATTTTAAAAAAATTTATAAAAGAGTTTTTTTATTTAAAACGGTTTGTAAAATAGTTTTTAAAATATTTTAGCATAAAAATATAAAAAAAGCACTTGTAAGAAGTGGCAAATTCTTTGGCCAAATAATTCTTCCCCAAATAGCAAAGCAAAATATGCCCACTTTCCATGCATTAGAGGAGTTGTACATAAGCAAATGGGTTGTAGGCAAATTTTGTTGTTAAACAGACCAAAAAATGGGCAAATCCCATAGTTTCCCACTGATCTGACAATTGCCATGGCAAATTTGTGAATCAAACGGACCCTTAGAGCTTTGTACTTCTTCTCATAATCAACATTCAGGAGAGCCTAGGCTTCTTTGTGATCTTATTAAAGCTCTTCAATCATTTTAAAGTAAGTTACATTATTAGCTACTACCCGATCAACAAGGCACTTTAGGTACAAGTAATCTTACCAGGCTTGATCTGAAACGTCAACCCCGAGCAACTTTAATAGAGCGTCCTCGAATAAAGTCATGTGACCAGCCTTAAAAAGATCATTGCATCTTTTGAGTAGCTTGGAGTTAGTAGAAGAAAGTTAATCCATTTTCGTCATGAACTATAAAGAGTAAAGAAATCTCCAATCAATAACATAATAAAGAGTTTGATGCAGTAATCGATAGAAGACTAGCGCAGAGATAAGAAATAGTCTTTTTCATTGATAAAAGTCAGATTAAAAATACATTGAAATAAAATTAAAAAGAAATGAAGACAAAATGGAAAAAGGCTGATTGTCAAGCAACTCTACACATTCTCCATATTAGTAGAAGTTTCAACTTGATGGGAGACAGGAATGGGTGGAGTGATTTGCTCAGAAGTAGTGGGGAGAGAAGACTCGGCATCTATCTGCAGTTGGTCGACTGTAAGTTCCAAAATAAGGGTGGAATCACATGATCCCACATCACCTTCCACGTCCTCATCTATGTTTGGTGGGGAACCAGAGTTATCTCTAAGGAAGATCTCAGACTCTTAAGAAGTACCAACTTTAGTAAGTGCTGTTGACCAACCGTCCTTATAACACTTTTTTTTCACATACTCAATCTGGACAAAATTAGTTGCTTTGGACTTCTCCCATCCCTTGTTGAAAGAAGCCTCTCTAGCTTTCACCCTCTTGGCCTTCTGAACAAATAAGTTCTTCTCTAACTGAGAGACTTGTCTGTGACCTGCAATAGCCTCATCCTTCTTTTGAGCACCCTCAGTAACCTTTATTTTGTTCTCCTAAGACTGATTCTCATTTTCTAATGCTTGTTGGGATTCAAGCAAGGACTTTTTCAAGAATTCAAAAGCCTCTTCTATGTTATTTGAAGAAGAATGAAGTGAAACATCCTTCTCCAACATCTGGTTGAAATCAACCAGGAATTGTAAAAAGAGAGGCTAAATTAGTACAAGAAAAGAGTAAAAAAGTACAGGTATGAAGAAGCAAAAATTCTTACCAAAGTAAGGCTTTCAGCAGCCCTTTCAAAAAATTTCAAACAGGGTATGGCAAAGACAACACCCCTATGATCTGGAAAAATACTGGACTTTATCAATTTCCTAGTTAAGCCAGGACCCATGGCTATAGGAGAGCCAGTAATAGCAACAGGAAAATTAGCCAAGTTTTGTTCGTCGGCAATGGCAGCTTTTTCTTCAACAAGTTTAGAAGGAAGACCATTTTTTATGAATTTAAGAAGGGACTCTTCACCCTTCTTAGCTATGGGGCTTCTTCCCAGCATCCTCTTTATTAGTGGCCCCACAAGTAGTGAATTTGGTGGAGCCAGGAGCAACAACATATCCAATTATATTGGGCAATTTCCTCTTTCCCATAGGAGTAGCAAAAGGAAGGCCAGAGTCCAAGGATGAAGAAGAACCTGAAGCAAGTTCACGACTACCTGATGAAGTGGAAACTAGGTCCTTGTCCAATTCAACCATAATAGAAGGAACAATAGCATAACGTCGGGCAACAAAGGAGGTAACAAAACTCCTATATTTAAAAAACTTAAGAACTTAAGAATTCTTAGAATAACTTAAGGATTTAGCAAGAACTAGAGGACATAAAGAAGGATCGTACGAATGCTTAACAAATTTTAGCAAAAACTTAGAGAGTTTGAGGTAAGAGATGATCGAGATTTTACCACCTCTTATCGCCTCAAAACTTGAGCTCGTTAAGCTTGACGTTACCTTATTTGGGACACTTCCTCTTTCTATCAATTGTGAGAAAACAAACGACTAGTGATTAATTAACATTCCAATATAACAATTATTAATAAATATGACCCTCATGAGGTCATTTTTTCCCATTGTACACTTTACCCCTATTAGGGGTAGATATTGCCAATTTTTGGCAATCACTCCATGGTCGAAGTAAGCCCTATTGGAGTAAGGATGGTTAACAACTAAAGCTCTATTATAGTCCTAGTTTTTAAATAGTAGGTACTATCACTAATGACTCACTGATAACAAAACATGATTTCGAGAATGCCTATGTGGGTCCCATAAAGTTGATTGAGAATATGAATACCATTGATAACCCTCCAAGTATTGTAGTCTACTCTAGAAGGTACAATGTCAAAATATTAACAAAATTCCAAACAAAAATGATTTGGGGGAAAGGTAAAACCGCATTCAGCAATGAATAAGGAAGGGATTCAATGACCCTCGGACAAAGAAAAACGTTTATAGGGAGATTGGGAAACTCTAAGTCTACCCAGTCTGGTATGTTCCATTCTTTTCTAAAACTCATCTAAAGAGACAACAGCATAAACCACGATTCGATATGAAAGAAAGAAGAAAGAGAAATAATTATTACAAAAACCTAAGGATTCAGCAATAACTAAAAGACAGTAAGAACGGTCGCACGAAATCTCAAGAAATTGTAGCAAAAACTTATAGAGTTTGCGATAAGAGATGATCAGGATTTTACCGCCTCTTATAGATTGCCTCAAAAATCGGCGAACGTAATGATTAAAGAGAAACGATGATTGAAATTTTAGCGGCTAAAAAAAGACATATTTACCCTAAAACGATTCATTATAAGTTTTGATATTTATAAAAATGCGATCAGCAGTACAATCCATTAACAAAGCTAAAAATTTTACAAGTGTGGGAAGTCGGCAACCGACCAAGCATCATAAATGTAGCCCGAGCTACTACCATAACTAAATGCTCCATACTTTCAAGAAAGCATCCAACATGGAACATGGGGGGCTTCTGTTGATACCAAAAATTGCCCACTTATATGGACCAATCAAAAATAGACATGTGTCATCCACCGTGGAAATAATCTTAGTCAGCAAGGCATAACCACTGACCAAAGCCTAGAATGTCGACCATCATACTGGGATGTCGACCAAAGCCAGGAAACGTGGCCAATAATAGGGAGGCTGACCAACACTATCAGCAAAATGATAACAACCAGAAACACTATGGATCTTCTGTATTGATGTAAATGCCTAATTTATAAAGGCATTCCATCCTCTAACATTCCATCTCTTTGTCTCCTTATTGGTCTATAAGTGCGTTGTAATCTCTTCGTCAAGGGGAAGTGATTGGACTGGAAATACCAGGCAATAACAAGTACAGTGGATGTAGGCTTCTCTCTATATGCTGAACCACTTTAAAAAACACTTTGTCTCTTTCTTTTACTTATAAATATGATCCATGATTAATTAAGAAGACCTAGTCCAATTTTTTACATCAGCTGTTGGACTAGGTTTAGTTAATTAATCATAGATAATATTTATAAGTAAAAGAAAGATACAAAGAGGTTTTTAAAGTGGTTAGGCTTATAGAGAAAAGCCTATGTTCACTATACTTGTTATTTCATGGTATTTCCCTTCCACTCACTTACCCTTGATGAAGGGATTAATACATATTTATAGCCCAATAAGGAGACAAAGAGATGGAATGTTAAAGGATGGAATGCCTTTATAAATCAGGCATTTACATCAGTACAGAAGATCCATAGTTTTTGTGGTTGTTGGCATTTTACTGATAGTGTTGGTCGGACTCCCTACTGTTGGTCGGGCTTCCTAGCATTGGTCGGCATCCCAGTATGATGGTTAGCATTCCAGGCCATGGTCGGTTGTTATGCCTTGCTGACTGGGATTATTGCCACAGTGGATGACACATATCTATTTTTGATTGGTCCATATAAGTGGGTAATTTTTGGTATCAACATATGGCATTTAGTTTTTTTATTTAACTTATTCAAATCTTTTCTATGATGTATTTATTTTCAATAGAGGCATTTTTATAAAAATATTTTTTCAAAAAAAATGTTTTTGATCTCATTAGAAGGAGATGTGGCTCTCGTTAGAATGAGGCTCACTTCTCATTAGAACGACACTTTAGTTCGTTAGAACGAAGATCCATTTTCATTGGCACGAAGTTCTTCAGTTCGTTAGAAAGAAATTCTAGCAAGAATTAAATGGGATCTCTTTGTTTATCAGAGCTGCACTCTTTGGAAGTTTGTTGGAAGATGGTTCGAATGAAATAAACCCTTTGTTCAAATAAAATTTCTACTTATTAAAATGAAACTACTATTTTTGTTTGAATGAAGTGGCATTTTTCTTTCAAACGAACTCTGCCATCTAAAACATGTTTTATTAATACATAGGACCCTTTTGGATTATTTTTCGTAAGACTTTTGGTGAAAACGAATTCGGATACCTACACAAAAAGTTTTTTGGTTTTTATTTCATAGAAACAACACTTTGTTTTCAAATCATACATCCAAAGAATGATTTATTGAGTTTTTCAAACCCTAGTTCCATACAAAAATGTCAAACCCTTATAGAGTGTTCTCTACAGCTGACATTTATGGAGTTGCGACTCTGGTGCTGAAGAAGAAAGGATTCCACATCCTAAGGTTGATCAGTGGATACCGAGGGAAGAGTTTCTTCCCATGGGTGGTTCTAAATAGCATCACTTTCTATTAAAGATTTAAAAACCTACACCGCATTGTACTTAGTGGATCTATAAGAAGTCTATAAGTCGATTTGTGTGTGTCAAATTCTTAAACAGTGCGGAATTACAAGGTTTCGCTCGAAAAGGATTTTTCCTCGAACTTCTTCTTATGTTTTGGTTTGATCTTTGGTTTGGAATTTATCTTTAGACTATATCGTGAATGCTAACTTAAATCTAATCAAGATAATATTTGGCTAAAATTGGATCTTTGTGTGTGTATGTGACCTAAGTTACAAGTGAATTCGTATAACCCCCACGTTCAAATTGCTATTAGTGTAGGTTACATAAGTTATGTGTGATATTTATTTTTGGATTATATGGATAATTTGTATAATAGGGTTCTTATTTTTTATGGGTCTAATTATGCAGATTAGAAAGATCAAATAAGGTCGGCCTTGAAATCGATTGATGAGCAAGTCTGAATTATTTGTGAAAGAGGGTGGACATCACCCACTATGACTAATGATGATGTCATAAGTCTTAAACTTATCACTTCTTGGACAAAATATTATTTTAAATGGAGTAATTATAATTCTCGAGGTTTAAGTGTCATTTCTAGTGTAGTCATTCTCTATTAGTTTCATCCCATTATGACATGTACCACCTTTCAGGAAGCATGTGGTATCCTCCAAGTCACTCACGAGGGTACTAACGCTATGAAAACTAAGCATAAAAAACTCACCACACATTTTGAAACGATTACCATGATAGAGACTATGACTTTTGATGAGTTTTATGCACGATTATTTGGTATTGTTAACTCTAGTTTTAATTTGGGTGAGGTAATTCCTGAGATGAGGGTAGTTAAAAATATTTTGAGATCTCTTTTGTCCTAATTTACCCATAAAGTCGCGGTCCTCAATTCTTTGGAAATGTTAAATACTCTTAGGTTAGAAGAAATCATAGAAGACCTTCAAAGTTATGAAATTGATATTATTCTCAAAATTGAAAAGAAATAAAATGGGATTTCCTTGAAAGCCCAATCTAAGAACAAGAAAAAAGTTTTTGACTCCGACTCCGAGTTTGATTTTGAGCTTGATGATCTTTCCTTTTTAGCAAAATATTTAAAAACATTCTCAAATTTTAAAAAAAAAAATCCATAGAAAACAAACGTTTTGAAAAAAAATAAAAATGTGAATTAGTGAAAGAACATTGATGAGAATGATCATGTGAGATGTTTTGAATGTGAGAGGAAAGAACCCAAATCCCGTGAGTGTTCCACTAGGCTAAAGAGACATGGAAAAGGAAAAGTTGCATATAAATCCACTCTTAGCAATAATGATGTCGTGTCGGCAGATTTCAGGGTTAAATCACCACATTAACCTAATTTATGTGCATTCATGGAAAGTCACATGAGTACTTCTAGTTCATCCCATGCTGGTGAGGACAGTTCTAAACGTGATACCCTCGACAGTTTGTTGAATAATACCCTCGACAGTTTGTTGAATAATACCATCGACATTTCTAAACGTGCATATGCTGAAGTTTACAAAGAGTCTTTGAGAACCAAAAATCAAAATAGAAGTTTGACTCTTAGGGTGCTTTATTTAGAGAAATTAGTGAAAGTTTTGAGAGAATGAGGCATCGATGAGTCAACTTGAGAAGTTGAAAGTTTCTTTGTGTGGATAATTGATTGTGTTTAGTAGGGAAAAGACCGATTTGACAAACACAGTGGCTAGTCTTATGTGATATCTTCAAGCTTCATTGGATACTCATGAGAAACTTGAATCTCGTGTATCCCAATTTAATAAAGATTCTAATGTGCCCGGAGGTCAAGTTCACTTTAGAGGACACATCTAAGAAGGATGGGAAGATGTTACTGAATCATGCATTAGGTTTTAAGAAGAGGTGAGAATAGGTTACAATCGTGAATCCACTTTCAATGTCATGCCTTAATTGGCTCTTGATTTGATGATGGATCCTTATGGGCCTCAACCTAGCCCATCGAAAAGACCTCGCCCACCAAGGAGATCTCATTCTAGACATTTTATCCATGGTAGACCCAAACCTATTTATATGTGTTCCCATTGCAAACAAAGAATTCACCTTAGGGAGTTTTATTTTAGACTAGGGAAAGTTTATCACACACGTGATTCCTAACATAATCCCACATGAGTTCACACACTTGTCCCCTCATGCACTCCCATGCATGTTACTCCATATGCTCCCGCACATAACCATAGAGATTTTGAGACTTTCGAGCACATGTAGAGTTTTTGGTCAAGATTTCTCAAAGTATGAATGTCTACTCCTTTTGAGAAAACCTTTAGGACTAATGATTGAGGTTATGACTTTTATCTAGTATAGGGTGATTATCATGTTGCTATCATTTGTCCATATTGATAGATTGTATTTATATGTTTATTTATGCTTGTGTTTTGAAAAATCTTAAAATAATACAAAAAGATTTTCAATTTTTAAGAAAAAGTTTGAAAAAATCCAAAAATATTTTATTTTTGATCAAAATTTTTGAAAACGATAAAACGATGTATGTTTTTTTACTCCATATGGATGTGAATTTAAGATGTTCGAATCACAACTACATTTCATCCATTCATGTAATTTTTTCACGATGTTTTGATGCATGGATTCATTTCCTTAGTGTTCTTAATAATGTGATGCTAGCATTTTGCAGTTCATTGATGATTAGTTTCTTCATGCTAGACCTTTTATCACCTTTATTCCACACTTGCATGGACTTTTTAAGCATTGCACTTGCTTATTATATGTCAAATATGGTGTTCTCATCTCAATAGTGCTTGATAACGAAACAAGTATACTAGAGATACGTTTGCTTATAAGAATCATTGTTCGGATTTCTTTTCTACAAATTTTAAGCAATGGAAAAGGTCTACGAAAGATACAATTCTCTTTGTGTTAAAAGTCACCATTTGTAAAGAGCCTAAAAGATTAACGACACATAAGAACAAAAGTATCAAGTCCATTATATTTCATCCATGCTTCGCTACACATGCGCATTATGGTATCTTCGAAAATTTAAGAGCAAATTCTTAAATATGTGAGATTTTGAGGTTGTTGTAAAGTAGAAGATCAATGGGTTTGCAAGATGGACGCTATTAAAAAAATTAAATAGTTTGGTATCATTATTTTGAGAAGCATTTAAAATTTATGGCATGTTGCATAAGTCGAGTTAATTTCATTTATGTTGGAAATCCTTACACCTAAGGTTGAAATTAAGTTCTTTCTTTAGAAGTATCTCATTGACTTCATGCACCTTTGTTATGAATGCCTATGTTGATTTTCCTATGGAACTTGTTCACACAATTACATTTCACTTTCATAATTTGGATATTTTAGTGTTATTCCGTGGTATGATGTATTTTCACCTATGTGTACCTTTTATACGTATACTTTTTATGCTCGAGAAAATTGGAAAAAAATCAAAAATATTTAGTTGCCTTTTGGAAATTAATCGCATGTGCTTGATTTATCATCTCTATGATGTTATTTCATTTGGATTCAGGTGATGTTAATGATTCATTCTTAGCTTCTTACCCTTGGCATATTCAGACAAAAAAGGAGAGAAAAAATAGACGTGGAGTTTTCATTTTCTTTAAACTCTCATATGTGCCACACTATTTCTTTCACTTCATGTGTGTAGGTCTTTTACACATTGATAATCATCTTTTAGACTAGATAAGATGAATAATTTCAGTTGAAGACAAAGTCTCCAATGTCATTTTGATTTGTGTTTGGGAGGGCATTAGTAGTATATCGTCTTAGGGGTTTAATTTAGTTTGGTTTTTATTTTGTGTTGAAATATACAAAGGGGTAGATTTGTAAGAGAAAGATTTTTTAATTGTTCATGATTTAGTTATTTTGATGTATACCTTCACAAACCGAACAAACCACATCTGCATATACTTCCCATGTTCATTGAAGATGAGTTAGTGACCGAGAAACATTCCAAAGTTCGAGACGTTGGAAGGTATGTGGCATTTTGTCTTTTTATTTAACTTATTCAAATTTATTCTGGGATGGTTTATTTTCAATCTATGAATTTTTATTAAAATATTTTTCAAAAAGAATTTTTTTTGTTTATAATCTTGTTAGAATGAGATGTGGCTCTTTTTATAATGAGGATTACTTCTCATTAAAACTAACACTTTAGTTTGTCAGAATGAAAATATATTTTTGTTGTAAAAAAGTTCTTCATTTATTTAGAACGAATTTCTAATGAGCTTCAAATGGGTTCTCTTTATTTGTCCAAGTTGCACCAGTTAGAAATTCCTTAGAATATGGTTTGAACGAACTAAGCCCTTATTTGAAGGGAAGTTAACCTCGTTAAAATGAAAATGTTGTTTTCCTTCGAACGAAGTGGAAATTTTGTTTGAAGGAACTCTGCTGCCTCTAAAAACATATTTTATATATAAGAACCTTTTGAACTATTTTTCATTAGACTTTTGGCGAAAACCGATTCCCATACTTGTTTCAAAAGTTTTCCTCTTTTTGTTTCATAGAAACAACACTTTGTTTTCCAAATCATACATCCATAGAATGATTTGTAGAGTTCGTCAAATCCTAGTTCCATATGCAAACGTGAAAATCTTGCAGAGTGTTTCTCTACGAAAAACCTTTGTGGAGTTACAACTCTTCTCCTGAACAAGAAAGGATTATGCATCCTGAGGTTGATTGGTGGATCCCGATGAAAGAGATGCTTTTCGTGGGTGGTGCTGGATTAAATCATTTTTTTATTGAAGATTTGAACACCTACACTGCATTATACATAATATATCTCTAAGTAGTCTATAAGTCGATTCATGTTTGTTAAATTCTTAAACGGTGATGAATTAAAAGGTTTTTCTCCATAGGGATTTTTCCTCAAACTTCTTATGTTTTGGTTTGATATTCGGCTTGGTGTTTTATCTTTGGACTTTATATTGAATGCTCACTTAAATCTAATCAAGATAAAATGGATAAAATTGGGTCTTTGTGTGTGTGACCTAAGATACAAGTGAATTTGTGTAACCCTCACTTTAAAATTCGATCAACTTCATTGAAGGCATGATTAAGAAAAAATATAAAGATTTATAAACCGCACTCTAATGTTCTAGACACATGGAAAACATGGAATGAATTGGATTCAAACACATCAATATTCCACACAAAATGTGGAAAAAAACACACAAACAAATCGATTTTTTTTTAGAAAAATTACCAAAAATGACACAAAAGAAAAACAAAATATTTTTGTATTTTTCTCATAAGTACTCAACAAATGATAAAAAATATATAAGACACAAATATCATTCAACTAGTCAAAGCATATAACATGAAGCACCAAAACTAGTATATGAAAAATATGCAAACAAAATCACTCATAAGATATAGCATGTGATGAACCAAGTGCAAGCATACGAGAATAAATAAGTATATTATTCAATACCTCTAAATACTATTTTCTTATACAAATATATAAACATTTAACCCCATAGGTTTTGGCAACCATGGTGACACTTGACTTAGACTTATTAGGACCTTTTCTAAGATCATAACTAAAATGTTGAATGTGACCTTTTCCTGCTGCAATGTGTGCATGTGTAGGTATGAGGAATGTTACCTTTTCGGTTGACCTTATCTGATGTTCTTGGAAATGGTTGAATCTCTCAAAATTTTGGTCTTGGATTTAGGAGCAAAAGCATTGAGATCATTGATGCCTAGACATATCTTGTCCTTTTTTATTTGGATGGTGCCTAAAATTTAATCCAACTTCTTCGATATGGATTCTAAGTCAAATTTGACGTGACTTTTGTGTCTTAATTTATCTTCAACTCTAAAATCCTAAACATGAGAAAAATATTAAACTCATTAAACTTTAAGGACTCTTTATTCATATTTTTAACCATTCTTAGAAGGTTATCTCACTCTCCCTCAATGTAAGCGAATATATCCCTAAGAGTCATCTCAAGTTGCCTTAAATCCTCCATCAATTTATCATTATCTTCCATGAAACATTCTTTCACCTTAGCATCTACGTTCTTCGAGTCCTATAACTCACTCTCCAAAACTAGGACTCTAGCCTCACTCTCTTTATTAGACTCTTCTCGTTTAAGGAAATCACATTTCATGTCCTTGATATTTTCATAAACAATATCTCTTTGACTTTGAATATTTCACAAAATTTCAATTTCATCTTTTAAAAACAAATTTACTTTTCTAAGGAATTTTACTCTTTTTTGAAAAATTCAAATTCGTATGATTTAACTTTTTAGTACGTCTATGAAGCTCATTAAACTCCTCTCATATATCAAATCATCATCACTATAACATTCTATAGATTTATCAATTTGAGGATCCATGGGAGAAATAAAAAAATAACCCTAAAACGAACTAAAATAGGGATCAACACAATAACACAGTGCACCCTCTCTGATACTAATTTATTAAATTCTTAAAGGGTGAAAGTCGTGATATGGATAATCAAATCAATAATTTTTAACTTTCGAGTAAATTAATCAAGTAAGAAATTAATACAATTTTAATTAAGAACTAATTAAACCAACGTTGTGTAAACTATTAACCAAATTTATCTTTCCCTAAACATACATCTAGGCTATTTTCAAGAATAAAATAAGTATAAATCCAAAATGGCATGATATGAGAGGAGAACCCACAATAGGAAAAATTTTGAACGGTCTAGCCTAAGCAAATCCAATTTGATATAGGTATCATACAAGGAGGAATTAGACTTACTCACATACTCGAAGCCTTCAAGCCTTAATGTAATCTTCTCTCCTTGAATCTTCTTCATATCCAAAGATGGATGCCATTTAAAATACTTCACAACATAGGAACTTCTTGTGTCTCGGTATCCACCAATATTTTTTCTTTTGTCTAGTCAAGCGTCACCGTAACAAAAGATGGAATCCAATTCACAAACCAAACTCAACAATAATGAAGAGTAAACTTCATCTTAGTGTTGAAACGTGAGATCTCAAACTAGAATATTATGTAAAAACTTGGATCTCAAAAAATGGGTGTAAACTAGGGTTACAAGAGGCTCTAAGATTGATATATAAATATGTTTTCACAATCCCTCTATTAAAAATTATTTTGCCAAACATTACACACACACACACACACACACACGTATATATATATATCAAAAAGAGGTGGAACACGTGACAAGGAATCTCGTTCGAATAAAACTCAAGGTCATTAAAAAGTCATTATCTACCTCGTTCGAACAAACACCAAAGTTGTTCGGACGAAACTAGCGATCTCATTTGAATGAGGATTGAGTAACCTTATAAAGAAAACATTCTACTAAGGCGAAAACAATATCTCTCAAAGATCATCTGAATCATATTAGAACAAACCCTATCAACTCGTATGGACGAAGATATAGAACTCGTTCAAACAAACACATAGAACTCATTCGAGCAAACACATAGAACTCATTTAAATGATAATCAATCTTCATTTGAACAAATTTAAAAATAAAAAATATTTTTCTTAAAAAATTTGTTTGAAAAAATTACCTTAATAAATTTTTTAAAAACATCAACACCCAAAACGAAATCTAGGGATCGAACATAAAATACATTATTACTTCGCTTGAGATCCCATGGATAAAACTGAAACTCGATATGAAAGTTGATGTCTCTATTACTCGGTCGCTATGGTTTTCAATCCATCATAGGCTTGAAGAATGCAATGCAATCCAAACCTATAACTCAAGTAGTTTTATCCAAACGGAATAAATCCAATCTGACAAATTTACAATAAACATATTACAAACTTGACACATTGTGAAATTTTCCTCACATTTTCCCATATAAATAATAACCATAGGTACAAGACCAAGGTGTAACCTCGTTATTCTCCACTTTTGTAGGTTTTTCTGCAGTTATGTTCTTGCTATAAGAAGTCATTTCAAACTTTGATTTAAAATATAATTTTTCTTTTCAATTTGTTCACACATCTAATTCCAATATTGGGTTTATTAACTTGACCATGGTTTAATAAAACATGGTCAAAGATACTTGACCTTTCAACCAAGTTTGTTCTAATATTTTGCATGTTCAAACTAAACACATAACCTTTCAAAATAAAATTTTAAAACTTCCTTTTAAATTACAACTTCATATTTTTCTTTCATAAGAATATCATTTATCCTTTTTAACGATTATATCCCATCAAACGAATAATTTAAATTTTTCACTAAGTTTTAAATTCTCCATTTTCACTTTTTTAAGGATTTTGTTCTTTTCATTTTTTAAATTTAATGGATTCCATTTTACATAAAAGTTTGGTGTTTTGATTTTTAAGTTTAATAGAGTCTTAGAAAACATCATCAAAGATATCATAAATGTCTTTAACCTCATTATCACTCTCATAAAGTAATGTACAACATGATGTTTGACCATACACTTTTACAAGATTAAAAATCACTAAGAGAAATATTGATAAATGATTTGTTCATATTTTCTCTTATGATGTAATGCCCCGACCCAGATTTATGGGTTACCTGTAGTAAACCTGGTCTAACTTGAGCGTTAGGTTTGAAGTGCAATGAAACAACCTACATAATAGTACAAGTTCATTTTTATTTTAATTAGTG
Source organism: Sambucus nigra (assembly GCA_949130495.1). NCBI lineage: Eukaryota > Viridiplantae > Streptophyta > Magnoliopsida > Dipsacales > Adoxaceae > Sambucus > Sambucus nigra. The sequence goes on along the minus strand of OX422214.1, from coordinate 189,159,530 downwards.
TTGCACTTGCTTAGCATGTGATTCCAATTTTAAAATAAACTACATGAGGGACCCATGGGGTGAACCCCGAAGTCCAAGTAAACAGAGTTACTAACGTAAAAATAAATAAAGTACTTACATGTATAATGCTCTCAAAATATGAAAATGCACCCAACCTTTCATAACAAAGCGAGGGTGTGAGCTAATCCCCAGTGGGATTATATAAATACAGTATAGAAATGAACGGTAGAAAGAATACTCACACGCTACAACCACATGCATGTGAAAATATATATGTATCTACATATGTATACCTTTGAAAAATACATGTTCCAATTCATTAACAATTTTACTTCGAAAAACCTTACTTGTCCAGATTAATTTACTTTAATCATATAAAAGACTTTATTTACTCAATCTTAACATTTGTAACTTCATTCAACAGCCTCGGTTCAACACTTGCAACCACTACATTTAATTCATCCAAACACATTACCTTACCAAAACCACCCTTTTTATTTATTTCAATACACTTTATTATTTTCGTTGAAACTCACCCTTTCAACACATGCGAACACCGTGTAAGAAAATACTCATTTAATCTTTGAAAAACTTTTTACAATACATTCTTGTGTTAATTATGGGGTTAACCACTTAGGTTGCTTAATCACCCATTTATCCACTTACTTTACCATTTTCCTTCCTTTGTGGACATTAATCAATTATGCATTTTCTTGTCCATTTTAACCTTTATCAGAACATTTATTTATCCATTCAAGTTAGGTTTTATTTAAACGGTTTTCCACAAAACTAATTTCTTGACATGTTCCTTATTCATTTTATCTTTTTTCGGAGTCTTACAATATCGCATACTTCCACGGCTCCACACCGTCAACTACGTATACCATATGCTCTGAGCAGTGTTAAGGGTTTTTCACCCAAGGGCTCCGAGCACTTCTTGCTTTTTCCGATGTCATATGAATTTCTTTTAATATGTTTTAACATTTTTCAAATGTCCGCATCGCCCACTTTTCCTTTTTATCTGGCCGAAGCCAAAACTTGGGACCTTACCTCCCCAACCTGTGTTACACTTTCAAAATTTACCATTTCATTACTTTAATACTTTAACCTTGATTCTTATTCCAAAAACATATTCATTTGGGAACATTTTGTGTAACACCCTTTCCCACATTTTTATTTCATAAAAACATTCCACTTTAAGTAAAATTTCTATTTTTACCCATTTGTTTCCAAAATCGTCTTTAACTCCATTTTTCAAAATTGTAAATTTCCCAAAACACTATTAAGTTATTCATATCAACTTCTTAATTGTTTAACACTTTTACACCTTTTTACACTTGGAGTAACATTCTTCTTAATTGTAAACACTTTTACACCTTTAATCCTTTTTTAATTCCATAAGTGTTAATCCTTTACAACATTACTAAATTACACACCCTAACTTTTATATGTTTACCCATTGACACTTAATGAATAATTTTAACAACATTTTCCCAAACCACACATTTATTTACTTTCTTTTTCAATAAATCCATTTACATTTAATACTACGTTCATAAGAAAATACGATTTCTTTTTATCAAAACGTGTAGTCTTATAATCTCATGTTCATCATACCTTTTAGTTCAAATTTCACACACTTTAAAGACTAAATTTCTAACTTTTCTTATTTCATGTTTAAACCCAACAAAACCTTCTCTAAACTTGTTTATCCATTTAATGCCAAAATACTACAAGTTTATATGCATGAGAAGATGTATTTAAAACCCAAAAATCCCACTACATGGTTTAAACATACATTTCATCTTGGGAACTAATTATATTTGCAAATTACATTTTTAAGGCACAAAAGACATTTTTATTTCTTCAACCTCAACGAATGTCTGTTTTTCATAAAAGCTTCATTTTTGCAATAACTTTAAAATATTATTATTTTTCCGAATATTTATCCAAGTAAATCATTTTTTCCAAACATTTTATCTCATAAAATGTTTAACATCAATATTTCTAGAAAATGACCATTTTCATAACAACACCAACTTTCGATATTCCAAAACCTTGAAATATTTAGTTTTTCTTTATTTTTAACAAAATGTCATTTTCCAACATTTTTATTTCATAAAAATATTCATTATCTTCTACACATTAATTACACCATTTAACTAAATGCACCCTACTCAAATTGTCTAAATACAAGACTACAAATGAAAAATAACATCTTACACTAAGATTAAGATTTTTCCCACCTCTAATGGCTCAAATGGTGGTGGAAGTGTTGGTGTAAGAGGATCAACCCCCACCTCCAAAGGTGGCCTCAAGGGGTTACCAAATGCCTCCTCCAAAAGATCTAAAATGTTCTTCTTCCAAACTTCCAAGAAAACCCCCTTCAAAACTCACTTCAACTCCATGAAAACTCACCTTCATCTTCTCCAAAGATCCCCCAAATATGCCTTAAAAATTCATAGCTCTTGTTTGTCAATGGTGGAAATGGGTATTTTGGGCTTGGACAGGATGGGATATCATATAAAATGGTGGTGGATGGTGGTAGAAGACCACCAACCTCTCCCTCTCTCTCTCTTTCTCCTTCTTACATTTTCTCCCAACAACAAATAATCCCAAATAAACCCTTATAAAACTCTCCCTAAGGTCAAAAATCCCAATTTGCCCCTTCTTCCCAATCTGAGCTCGACAGCTCAAAGATCCAACACTCCAAATTATGACAGTGCACAAGGGAAACTTAAATTAAAATCTAGCTTATGTCTCGTTCCTTCCCTGGAATCCGTGACACTTCGAGCAACCTACTACTGTAAGTCAGTAGCACATCGTTAGAAGCCTGTATCTCGCGACCTATATCTCGTTACTAACGACAACCTATTAACATTTGAATGACCTCCCAATGTCGTTTAAACAACCCCTTTTTCATCATTTTATATATCTCCAATTCTTATCCACAATTCTTCCTTTATTATAATTAATTCCTCCTCCTTTATAATCCATATAAATTTTTAATTCAATTACTAGAGCAGTATATTTCAAACTTCCCTCCTTGGGGAATTTTATCCCTAAAATTCTCGATCCATCAATCTTCAAACATATGGGGTCCACCAACTTCAATTCTAAGCCATAAATTTCTTTAAGGAAAAATCATCGAAGTCCTCAACGCTAAGGTTAATAAATATTTAACATGTAATATGCTCTAATGCTCACCATTTCGTTAACCATGACACTACATAATCGACTCTAAGTCTCCACTCTCATTTTGATCAAGTTAAAACCATTCCTAGCACTACTTATGCTTGTTCCTAAGGCATACCGGTGCCATTACAGGCAAACCCTTTCTAGGAGCAAATGCTCACCCAAATCAAATCACAATACAACCAATCGTCGTATATGTATCCATAATTAATTCAAGCTTAGGAATGTACATATTGTGTTCGACATATTTTTAGGTTATCCTAACTATATAACTTGCATGGGTTTTCCTATAACCATACTATTCTATTCTCTCACTCCAAATGGGAATAATTCCATCAAATTGTTATTGCACGCCCATTTTACACCTTCCGCTACATCACTCTGATGAACCTAGTACTACCTTAGGCGTCTCAATCTTGAGTAATCTATAGAGTCTCACTCTAATCCACTCATCGTGGAAAAGCAACATCACGTTTTAAGTTTCTCGATTTCCAACACTACACAGTGTCCTCAAGTAATCATCCAGCTCTTCACAACCTGAGCCACTGACTGCTGAGCTGGCCAGTCTATAGTCCATTAGTCTAAACGGAGACTAACACTACGAGAAAATGTGTGGACAAAAATGTAGCGACTTATATGAAAAAATTTATGCAATAGCAAGAATATCACAGATGGGAGCACCCAATTACCGAGCTGAATTAACCAACCCGGTCCACCGTGCTCTGCCGAGCCCAACCGCACTTTACCATGACATGGCACCAATCTGAGTCACCACATAGGTTAGAAGACTAAATCTCGATTACCAAAACTGAATGGAACACACATGAGTCAGAGGGAAAAAGCAACCGTCCCGAGGAATTTTTCCCATAAGCTTTCCACCCTGACTTACAGACCGAACCTATGTTGTATACTTGAATTCATGTCCTCATTCTTGAAACTCTCATCGAGCACCACTTTTGTCCATATACCCTGGCCTGGGTCAGTAGCCGTGACGAATCGAATCCTAACTATTCATTCTCATAATATAAACACAATTTACGAATCGTTAGTCCTTTAGGAAGCCAATGCCCGACTTCCCTCCTTAGGAGCAAGGACATACCTTTCACATCCTTGGCATAAGTGAATCACTCTAATTGGAGGATACCTCACGCCTTGTCTACATCGACCTTATCCAATAACTAATGACGATGTCACCAATGTACTATACCTAGTTTATTATTTGTTTTGACATATCATGATCGAGATCCCAAACTTCCATATTCATTACTTGATTCAAGTGAGACACCCACCTGACTGTGTTCTTTGACCACACTAGATTGCCACCAAACTTATTATCGGCCTTAATTTGCACAAAATTTACATGATGATCACACCCTGCCTCCATTAACATTCTAAAGGTAGTAAATAACGCATTGGGTTACGTCTCCTAACCCGTACTAACTTGGATAGATTTGCGAAGAACTAATCCTTCCATTACCAAGGTTACCCTAGCATATAGAGTCGACACCCCGACATAATAATCATGTTTCGGTGCTACCCCACCTTAATTTCAATTTTTAAGTCTCCACTTGGCACTATCACTCCAAATATTGAATACATATCTAGTGTATCCGGAAACTAGTTATCACCACATCCATACGAATTATTCCATGACATCCAAGCATCACTCCTATGATGACATAATTATCGCCCTACCTTTGGGATTAGACCACCCATCTGAGTTGATTGGAAGGCCATAGCCAACATGCATACTACACAACCAAAAATCTGGGGTCATCATCTATACCTCAACTCGATCATTACTAGAATGCTACTGCCTCTTTTTATCTAACTTAATTATTCTCTTAAGAACACCAAACACATTTTATGTAAAAGTCCCAAATCCGACAAGATTCCATAACCTATACCTTTATCGTCATAGGTCCACTCTATAAACCTTTCGATACTCACAATGATACTACTTAGTGCTAGTAAAGACACCAGTCTACGAGTTTCTAGAAATAGTGCATCTTAATCATGAAATACCTCAAGGCATCACAACGTGCCTATGAACTAGCCTCATGCCAGGATTACCTTGCACCTAACCATTACCTCGGTGGCTAAAACGAGTCTCAACACTTAGATACTAATCTTACCTTTCTTCCAAATGGCTATGACCATTAGCTACGTACAAACCACAATAATTTTTACTAAGGGTCTTGGAATGCTACAAGATATCACCTAGGACTTACAAACCTCAAGGTCTGCCTCACCCAATCCTCAATTAATGTTCAACTATGGCAACTAAATCACCTTACTATGTGAAAATCACATTGATTTGTCAATCTATGAGTTAAGAAGACTATATAGATCTTTGTAGGATATGGATGTTGGGTATTTCCCATAAATACCAATGTCCATACCATGGACACCGCACGAGATCCTATTCCTCAATATCACCTTATAATCAAGATACACACAACCTAAGTCCTCGACCTAATAACTAATATGTTATCACCATAATTTAATACTTATGAATGCCATTCAACTATCTAGTCTCCATACATATGATACACCACCTTCACCACTAGGTTGCAGAGGACACTATTCACTATTGCCACTAACAAGGCTAGTCTCATCACCAAAGTCATTTCACGATACATCTCACACTAAAGGTTACAACACTGCCATTATTAGATTACACAACTTCATGTGTTCTCCAAATTACCATCAATTGGGACATCACCCCAAGGATCAAATTTTCCTAATTACAACACCAGCATTAATTACCTATAAGCATCATACCTACGTGTTATATATACCTTTCAATCACGAATCATTAGTGTCAAGTCGAGACACCCTAACCATCAACCTTTATTGTTTACTATATAAAAGTCGTGCCATTTGCCCGATAGGCGTCATTCCACTCTCTCGATACCTCAAATGATTTTATTCTAATGAATTTCAACATAAACATCTCACACTAACAACCATTGTGTCACTACTATAGGCTTGCATGGACACCCGTAAATTACTACAATTCTAATCAGAGGGGAAGAAGTTATTAATAACAATCAATTTGATCACATGCCACTTGTCACTAACTGACTTGTCGTTCTAACCACTTTGACTTTACCATCAAGAAAACGAGTGAAACCATCATCAAACTAGTACGAATGACCCTACCCAACACCGACGTCGAAAGATCCATTACCAACCTCACCACATCACTCCCGAAAGAAACCTTAAACCTAGAGCTTTGATGCCATTTGTAATTCCTGAATAGGATTTATGGGTTACCTTTAGTCAACCCGGTTTGACCCAAAAGTTAGGTGTGAAGTGAAATGAAACAACCTACGTAATGTTACAAGTCCAATTTTATTTTAATTAACGTTTCACTTGTTTAACATGCGATTCTAGCTTTAAAATAAACTATGTGAGGGACCCATGAGGTGAAGCCCGAAGTCCAAGTAAGCATAGCTACTAACATAAAATAAATAAAATACTTACCTGTATAACGCTCTCAAAATATGAAACTGCACCCAACCTGTCGTAACAAAGCGAGGGTGTGAGCCAATGCCTAGTGGGATTATACAAATACAATATAGAAATGAACGGTAGAAAGAATACTCACACTCTACAACCACATGCATGGGAAAATATGTATGTATCTACATATGTATACCTTTGGAAAATACATGTTCCAATGCATTAATAGTTTTACTTCCAAAATTCTTACTTGTCCAGATTGATTTGCGTTAATTTTGTAAAAGACTTCCTTTACTCATGATTAACATTTCTCACTTCATTTAACACACCCGGTTCAACACATGCAACCTCTACATTTGATTCATCCAAACACATTCCTTTACCGGAACAAACATTTTATTCATTGCAATACACTTTATTATTTTTGTTGAAACTCACTGTTTCAACACAAGTGAACACCGTGTTAGAAAAGACTCATTTAATCTTTGAAAACTTTTCTATAACATGTTCTTGCATTAATTATGGGGTTAACCGCTTAGGTTGCTCAATCACTTATTTACCCACTTACTTTATCATTTTTCCTTCCTTTATGAACCTTAAGCAATTATGCATTTACTTGTCTATTTTAACCTTTATCGGGACACTTATTTATCCATTTAAGTTAGGTTGTATTAATAAAGTTTTTCACATAACCAATTTCTTGACATGTTCCTTATTCCTTTTATCTTTTCTCAGAGTCCTCCAATATCACATAATTCCACGAGCTCCACACCGCCGATTAGAGTCAACAATGACAAAGGCAAACATATGGTTACCACAACTTGGGTGCCTAAACACAAAGCAAAGGCCTTTGTTGCCCATGTTTCTCTTAAAGCACATAATTCGCTACAGTGGTACTTCGATAGTGGATGCTCCAGGCACATGAATGGTCACATCTCTTTGTCTACCTCCCTCGAGGATCATAAGGAAGGTAAAGTCAATTTTGGAGATGGGAGCAAGTCTATCATAGTAGGACGAGGTACAATAGAGTTTCCATAATTTCCTAAGATAGAGAATGTGTTGTATGTCAAAGGATTGAAGTAAATTTACTTAGCATTAGCCTGTTGTACGACGCTGACCTTGTAGTACAGTTTGACCAGAATAAATGCCATGTCTATGATCAAACTGGTAAACTTTATTGCATGGGGTGAGGACTAAAGACAACTGTTATGGGATCATGCTGAGTCCTCCTTTGTCTATAACAGCACCACGATCACTTCTATGGATCTGTGGCACACATGTCTAGGTCATGTGAACATTCAATATTTGGAAAAGTTAGACAAAAAGGACCTAGTACGTGGCTTACCGTCGCTTGGAAAGCCAACTTTCGTAGTTTGTGGACCCTACTAGTTGGGAAAGAAAATTCATAACCTTAATCAAAAGTTGAATTCCATTACCACCTCTCGCATCCTTGAGTTGATACATATGTATCCTACTCGTACTGAGAGTTTAGGTGTTAATAGGTACATTCTCATAATGGTAGATTATTTCTCATGCTACTCAATTATAGGTTTTCTGCTAGGGAAATCCGATACTGTGGACTTTCTCATGACCAAGTGTCGTGTCCTGTAAAATCAACATGGTGTCACTATCAATAGAATATGCAGTGACAATGACACTGAGTTTAAAGCAGAAAAAGTATATCTTTTATGTGATAGCCTCGGAATCAAACATGAATTTTTTACTATTAGGACTCCTCAGCAAAATGGGATTGTTGACAGGAAGAATCGGGCGATATAGGAAATGGCTAGATCTATGCTTCTGGGTCATAATGTTTAAAGAAGATTTTGGGCATACGCGGTGTCTACCGCATGCCACATAGTGAATAGGGTATATCTTTATCCACACACTCTTACGATGCCCTATGAATTATGGACTGTAAAGCATCCCAACCTGTCATATTTCTGTGTCTTTGGGAGAAAATGCTACATCCTATAGGATAGAGAGAAATTAGGAAAGTTCGACTGCCGGAGTGACAAGGGGATATTTTTAGGTTATTCATCGTCTAGTAGAGATTATCGAGTATATAACCTGAGTAACTCTAAGGTTATGGAGTCAATAAACATCACTGTGAAAGATGACTAACCACCGGTGTTTATTGATTTTAACTTTTTGGGTGAGGGTGATGCACTTACTGATGATTCCGTTATGCCTCCCGCACCTAAAGTGGATCCCATTCCTGACTTAGGGGACACTCCTACTTGGGTTTGCAAGAGTCATGATCCTTATAATATATTAGGACATCCCACCCTTGGATTAAAATGCGTGCTCAGCTGCAGAACATTGTTAGCCATGTCTACTACACGTCCAAAGTCGAGCCCAAGAACTATAAGGAAGCACTAAAAAATGAACACTAGATATGTGCTATGGAGGATTAGTTACTTCAGTTTAGAAACAATGATGTATGGGAACTGGTCCCCTGACCTAGTGAGACAAATGTGATAGGTACTAAGTGGATCTTCAAGAATAAGGTGGATGAGACTGGTACCATTATTTGAAATGAGGCTAGGTTGGTTGCTCAAGTCTACACACAAATTGAGGGTGAAGACTTTGACCATACATTCACTCTTGTTATGAGGCTTGAGTCCGTCCACTTACTACTCACCATCGCATGTCATCTGCGCTTCAAGTTATATCATATGGATGTTAAGAGTTCCTTTCTGAATGGCATTCTACAAGAGGAGGATTACGTCGAACAATCAAAAGGGTTTGAAGAGCCTAAGAACCCTAATCACATATACTATCTGAGGAAAGACTTGTATGGTTTGAATCAAGCACCTCTTGCTTGGTACGAAAGGCTTACTCCCTATCTATTAGACCGTGGCATTAAGAGAGGGGAATTTGATATGGCGTTGTTCTTCAGGAAAGATGATGGTGCTATTTTGGCTTCCCAGGTCTATGTGGAAGACATAGTCTTTGGATCCACGTGCTCCCAGCATTCTCATCACTTTGAGGAGGACATGAAGAGTGAGTTTGAGATGAGCATGGTTGGTGAGATTACTTTCTTCCTTGGTCTCTAGGTTCATCAACTAAAGGATGGGATGTTCATATCCCAATCCAAGTATGCTACAGACCTTGTGAAGAAATTTAATCTAGACTCCGCTAAGCATGCACATACACCGATGAGTACCTCCACTAAGCTTAGCAAGGACACTTAAGGCAAGGAGGTAGATAAAACCTTGTCGGAGTATGATAGGTAGTCTTCTCTACTTGGCTTCCAGTCATCTCGAGATAGCTTTTAGTGTTTGAGTCTGTGCACAATATCAGGCATCCCCTAAAGAGTCACACTTACTCTCTCTTAAACGTATTATAAAATACGTGAGTGGGACTCTCTCACTTGGCATTTGGTATTCCGTTGATACCAGTAACCTTTCTTCCGCCTATTCGAATGCCGATTAGGCCGGGGATGAAGATGGTTGTAGGAACACTTCTGGTGGATGTTTCTTCTCGGGTTCTTCTCTTGTCTCTTGTTTGAGAAAGAAGCAAAACTCAATATCTTTATCCACTATGGAGGGTGAGTACATAGCCGCCGGGAGTTGTTGCATGCAACTTCTGTGGATGAAGCAGATTTTGGAGGATTATGGGATATCATAGGACACCATGACTATTTCATGTAATAACAGGAGCACGATACACATATCCCGCAATCCAGTCAAGTATTCGCGCACAAAACACATTAGGGTACACGAGAACTTTATCTGTGAGCTTGCCGAAGAAAAGTTCGTATCCTTGAGTTTCGTATCTATCGACTTATAGTTAGTCGATATCTTCACGAATCCTTTAGATGACCTTAGATTCAAGAGTCTTAGGAAGTCTTTAGGAATTTTCATAGTTGACTGAGGGGTGGTCACAAGGTCTAGAGTAGGATACACTTTTCTTCGATCATATCTTTTTATTCCTATCTCTAGATTGTATCTTGTGTATATTTATTCATTTGTTTTTATTATTTTAAAATTTGAATAACCCAAAAATATTTTATTCTTTATAAAAAAATTTGAAAAACCACAAAAATAGTTTTGTATTTTATCTACATCATTTATGGATAAACATTTAAGATAACCATAGTCACAACTTCATTTCATATTTCACGTGACTATTTGATAGTGATTTGAGATGCTACATCATTTCATCCATGTGCTTTACATTGATTGGAGTCTTTGAGATGTAATTCGTGATATCTTCTACATGTTTGGCTCCTTACCTCCTTTATTGCACACATGAACAGTATTATTTGAGTATTGTACTTGTCTATCACATATTGGCTTGAGTGTTTCCATCTCAATTTTGTCTATACAACGACTCAAATGCGATAAAACAAGATATTAATATATGTGCATGTTTTAAACCGTTTACCGTGAGTTTGTGTGAATTTTATAAAGGGTGAAGGGATATGAAAGGTACTCATTTATCCTTTGCGATTAATCCTCCATTTAAATTGGACCTAAAAAATTGAGGAATTTTAATTATTCGGGGTCCAACGAGGTTTAAAAGAGCCAAAAAATATCGAATGGCAATAAAAAGAAATATATGACAATAATGGGCCATTAGGTTTATTCGTCAATTCTCTAATGTTTGAGAATTTATATCACCTCGAAAAGAAAATATATATGATGGAGTTTGGTTGGAGAATTAAAACGACTTTGCACGTCCTTAAAAAGTCTTGAAAAAGCATGAAATCATTTTGGACGTTATTGGTGTGGAAATCACTTTGAGCTTTGATTTGTTGATTTGATTAAGTCAATTTCTCTTAATTCCACAATTTTTACACTAAAGGAAGATGTTGAATTTATTCATTGGAAATATGAAATATTCATCATGCACATATGTTCTGGTTGTATGTATTGATTTTCCTCTTAAATTTGCTCACATCCCTTTATTTCCAGTATCACAGACTTGGTTGTTTTGGTGTTCTTTCATGGTGTGATTTCGTTTTCTTTAAAAAAAATTTAAAAATTCAAAAAGAGAAAGTTTATTTACTTGTAACGTTGTCCATTTTCATTATGTATGTTCTTCATATCTATCTATTTGGGGACATCATAAAAGGGGGAGAACAAATTATGGGGGAGAATTGCCTGTTTGTTTATATAATGATTTGCTTGCTCATAATTGATATCTATTTCTTCTTATCATTATATTTCAAACTATTGCGCATCACGAGTATTTGTTTCTTGTCTCATGTGTGTAGGTATTGAAATGGAAAATTATTTTTGCTCACCCTGATGATGACAAAGAAAGTTTGAAGAAGTTGAAGATTTGAAGATGATCAAATTTGTGAAGACACACTTTTAGTATTTCCAGTTTTCGGGTTCAATGGGGATATTAGATTGTATGTCAGTTTGTTTTTTTTGGGCATCATAATTCGAATATTTTTATGTTTGTACCGGAATAGAAATAGGGGGAGATTTGTAACGACATGTTCTATAAATATTTGGGATAGAATCTAGGAATTTCCCACAAACATCCTCAACGGCCTTAATATGAATTCATGCATCCATCATCTTTGTACATGCATCATGTGTCATGCAACGTACTCTTCAACAGTTCCCACTACTTCAAGTAGTTATGGTAAAAATAATTTTAATTAGAGTGTTTAACTATTTGCATAAATAATTGGGAATATTGTTTTAAATAAATTTTTGAAGTCTAAAGGAGGATAAACACGTAGAATCATTTTAAACAAGTTTTTCTCTGACACGTCACTGATGTCGTTCGAACGACTTTGTATCTCATTTGAACGAGATGCCTTCTCACTCGAACGACAGCGTGTTTCATTCGAACGACGCACTGCCTTAACTTCCTATTTAAACAGTGTTCGTGCTATACGTTTTTCTGAGTCTACATATCTCCATTTCTGCAAAATAGACCCCGTTTCCAGACTTCATAGTTTAAGATTTCAATACCTTTTGGATTCACAAATATTTCCTAATTCTTTATGTGAATCCTCTAAACCCCAAGGAAGATTACACTACTAATCTAGAGTAAATTTGTGGAGAAGATGAAGCTTTTCCATTGCTGACCTTGTGGAGCTCTTGCAGGAACTCTTGCCGACGACATCGAAACCAACGCCTGAGAGTATTTCGTATGTCACTACTTGAAATTTTCATTGTAATCCATGTAAACTGTTCTTTACAAAATTATAATGAAAATAAGAAGGTTTTACCCTTGTGGGGGATTTTTCCTCAATCGTGATTGTCTTGCATGCTTAGATTATTTCTTTATTCAATCACGTTTATTTGCAAGAGTTAAGGCTTGTTGGGACTAAAATTGGAATTTAATTAACTAAATTTGACATTGATTGCTGGCGCACTCTCACTACTATGTCGTTCGAATGACTTCCACTATATTGTTCCTTCCCCTGATTGCGCGACCATTCGCATGACCTGCTACTATATGCCAGTAGCACATCATTAGAAGCCTGTATCTCGTGACTTACATCTCGTTACCAATGACAACCTATTGTCGTTCGAACGACCTCCAAATGTCATTTGAATGATCTCTTTTTCATCATTTTATTTTTCTCCAGTTCTTATCCACAATTCTTCCTTAATTATAATTAATTCTCCTCATTTATAATCCATATAAAATTTTAATTCATTTATTGGAGCAAGATATTACACATGACATCATCAAGAGACACATTCTTACCACAAGTTTTCAATTTATCTTCTTTTAACCTCAGCAAGAATGCAATCTCACTCATGTCTTCATTACTAGAAGAACTATCATTGAATTAACTCTATGAATCACTCAAGATAGCTTTGTATAGTTTATTTTTCTTCTTCTCAAAGTCTTTTTAGTTGTCTATATTCTTGATATGAGTTGCACAACATTCATATAGTGTCCAACTGCACCACACCCAAAGCACTTATATTCATTTCATGTCTTTCCTTTCTTAGGAACAATTTTCCTGTAGTTACCATGAGAATGATATCTTTTTGTTCTTGACATTTTTTTACGGCATTTAACAAATAGAGCAACATCCACCTCAACGTTCTCACTAGGCCTATCAACGCATTTCCTAGTCTCCACCTTCTAACTAGATACAACAAAAAATCCATATCTCTCTTGGGCTTAAACACACTAGGACTTTCCTCTTAATCATAAATTTGAAGTGATTTAGCTAACGCTTGTAGGCTATAAGTATATATATCCTTAAGCTCACTAAGGATAGAAACCTTGGTCTTAAATCGTGTAGCCAAAGTCCTCAAAATTATCTTCACCACTTTTTCGTGGATCCTCTCACTTAAGTTAAATGAACCATTAACAACATCCATCAATTGAGTATAATAATCATTGAAAATATAATCATCACTCAATATCATGGTTTTAAAATTAGTCCAAATGTTTTGTAAGTTCCCTCTCTTTAGACTCGAAGTTCCCTCATGAGTAACCTTTAGGATATCCCAGGCTTCTTTAGCCGTCTCACAATTGAGTATTCTATTTTACTCTTCCATACTCACGGAAGCTAAAATAACATTAAAAGTAATATCATTATAATTGGAAGTATAAATTTGGGAATTAGATTAACTAACTCTCAGTTTAATTTTATCACTCTCTTACATTAATAGTAAGGCGACTCCATCCATCTCCCACACTCATCCAAGATCGTTAATGTCTAGATTACAAATGATATCACATTTTCACCTTCTAATGTCCATAAGTAAAACCTTAAAAATGATTTGGTCAGTTCGTGGAACCACAATCCCTATATTGTTCCATATGTAAAAAAATGATATATATACCAACAAACTACTCTAACATGTGATTGCTATGAAAACGAGTAACTGATCTGATACTAATTCAGGAAGTGGGTTAATGCAAGTGTTTTAACCAGTTGAGGAAGTTTTTTTGCGCAATTATGTTAGGCAACCCTAGAAAAAAAATAACTAGGAGAGATTAATTTGCAAAAATCTCAAATTGAACAAGTTTTGAATTGAATTGATTAACAAACCAAAGTAAACAGAGGATCAATTAATTAATTAACACTTTGAAAAAAAAATGTAAGTCAAGTAGTGTGAATTAAATAAATAAAAGATCGTATGTTCAATTTCAAGTGATCATGTTGGATTGAATTAGATTTATGTCCGTCTTTGATAAAAATTCTAAAGATAACAAGTAAACAATCTCACAAACAAGTCAAAAATCTTATCTATAAGGAAAACCCTCGCCTAGGGTAAAAAAACATGATGCATCCTAGTCTCTCATTCAATTTGAAAAGAACTTTTACAAAATGTAAGAAGACACCTCACTATTTTTCTTATAACAAGAATTCATTTATGAACATTCAAATTTCCCTCATTTGAAATGAGTGGTCCACTTAAAACTCCATTAAGTGAATGTTGGAGTCGTATTGGACCCTTGGATCGCACCATGGATGAATTCTTAATAGCTGAACCGCCTCATTTTAGATCTTGAGTTCTGATATTCACATTTATATTAGACAATGATAGATTGAATCTAGTCTTTGTGTTTTTTCGTTTCAAAACACTCTCAATTCCTTATAAACATTAAATCAAGTATAGATCCATGTTTTATTCTCAAAGAGTGAAGAACAAGTGTATTTGATGATTAAAATGAAATTGGTTGGTCTTAAACCTCAAAAATACTATCTCGATATATGATGAGTAAATAGGGGCGAATATCATTTTAAATGGTGTGATGTAGCCTTCTAGTGTTAATTTTTTGAATATCTAATAGCATTGTGCCCACGATTCAAATCCCTCTACGCATACACTTTTTTGTAGTAAGATACTTGCATAAAACCTAACTACTGTGTCAATGGGGGACATTTCTCATCAGTTCATACAATTTTAGGAAGAAATCAAAAGCATGCCAAAAATATCACTATCCTGCATATGCCATGAAAATTATATCCCGCGTACGAATGTAGGCACCGAGGTTTTCCTTCCTCATGGGATATGAAAATCAAGGTTTTTCACGAGATTAAAAGAACACAAACATGCCTCAATTATAAATCATTTTCAATCTTTCTAAATGAAATTAAATGTGCATGTGTGTGCTTATCCTTGAGGATATATATTCAACAACTAATAAAGGATACATATTCAATTTGAGAGGCAATCATAAGTTTTGACATAGAGAGGACATGAATGGTCTTGAAAGTTCAATGTTCACCTAATCTAGTGAATTTTTTATCGATTGTGAAAGACTTAATTTATTTTGAAACATAAAGTATCCAAGAAAACTATATGATAGGTGGCTTAAATCTAATGTTGCGTAATTTAGAATGTCTAGAGCAAAGGGAGAACCCTCTATATATCCCGTATTGGGGTTTTATTCTTAAAACCATGTAATGACATTTCATTTAATAACAAAAGGATTGACTAGTTTATTTTTAATGAGAATCATGTTTATGGGAATTATTTATATTTATGTGTATTAAATACATTGTTTGATATGTCGGTAAATTATATTTACTTGGAATTTCGATGAGTTAGGTTTAGCCTGATAACAAAAGATCAGAATTTTGATTCTAGTAAGATGGAACAATTTAAAACATAATTAGGGGTTGACATCCTATAGCATAGTTGTCTTTACACTCTTAGTAATTCATCTCAAACTTTGGGAACCCATCCGCTGTTTTGAGAACTTGTTTGATTGTTCAAAAAAGGATTGTCACCTGTACATCCAGGGATGTATTGAATAGGACCACCCATGAGATTTCAGTCTAACTCTTGTCTTGATTAGATTTAGGTAATCTCACACCTTTTGTAAAGTATGCCTAGATTATTCATCCCAAGAGTTATGAGGATTGAAACGATTAGACAAATATTTCACTGACTGTTATGGGAAATATCCAATTTTATTGAATCTCAATCTCCACATAGTGGGCGATCATTGTGTGAGTAGGTCTGAGATCATAATTCAGAGTAATATGCATCTAGGAGATATCTTGGATTGTGATACCCCTTTGATAGACTTATAAAATTTATTTCCACCAGTTAAACATGATCACTGGATTATTTTATATTCTGGTGGAGTAGCAAAATAAGCTAAGCCTGAGAATCAAACAAAATTATTAGATGTTGGTTATAATAAGTTACTGGAAAATTTATTTGACCAAGGGGGTATTAGAAACTTAACGTGGGGAATCACATTATGCACCATGATCAACTTTGCAAATAAGACATCATTATATCCAAGTTATTTTTTAGATAATTCAATGATATGAGGTCATAATTATTAAGAGAAACTAATTACGATTAAATACATAAAGGAATTAAATTGCGGGATTTGTTATTTGGAAATTTATAGTATTTAGTTCTAATGCAACTTAATCATATATCTTGGGTCCCTAGTATAGTCCATTTACCCAAGTAGTTAGGCCCAAATTCTGGAGAAACCCAATTTAACCCATGGCCACAACTTATACTAATATATATTTGTGTCATCAAGGGTTTTAGGTCATATAATTATGGTTTGAGAGAGAGGAGAGAAAAAACAATTCATATTTTTGTGGAGAGGCTTAGAGAGAGAGGTACATATCTCATTCAAAACCAAAGGTTTTTTTCTTTAAAAGTTCCCACACACCTACCTATATTTTGGAGGATCATATAACAGAATATACAAGAATTTTAGAGAAATCAAGAAATCTTTTGGAGGACTAAAAGAAGTCCGCACTTCATCCTTAGCAAAAATCTTTCTCCAAGTCAAATTCCATCCGGATCCACAAAGGCACTATATTCGAAACTCTAGGTTTGGTCTTCAAACCTCATTTTTTCCTTCACTTTATATTGGATTATTAATCAAAGATTCAAGTGATGAAGTGTTTTTATTCTGTGTATATCGATCACCAACAATTGGTATCAGAGCCTTTGATTTATATTAATTATAGTTTAAAAAGGTCCATGTTGTCCAACCTTCAAAACCATAGTTGTGCATATTGTAGTATTGTACATCGTTGGTTGGTGTATCGTAATAACATGGTTTTTCATATATTCAATTTTAAACCACTTTTATTATGATCCCGTATGTTTTTTTATGAATGGATCCTATGGTTGTTGATATGTAGTTATTTTTTGCTTCTTGATTCGATAGGGTTATAATAACTTGTTTTTTATAATTATTATTGTATCGATATATTTGGAGACCTTTATATGGGTATGTAATGTTTATTTTCATTTAGGATCATGTTTTTATATGGGTTTGGGTGGTGGACAAAGTTTCATGAATTTTGTGAAGATTTGGATCGGTTATGGTCATGGTTGCACATTTTTGGCAAACCCGAATAGAGAAGATGAAACTATAGGGGATTATCGATCCAAGGTCCATTTGATTGATCCAGATGGGTGTCGGATCGGTCTGGTGCAAGTTCGTATCGATTCGGGACTCATAAAATGAGGTAGTTTGCTCTTTTTATGGTGTTTCTAACCAGTTAATATGGTGAATCTTCTTCCTACTTCTTTGATGACCATAATAGATTAATTATCGAAGAGTAACACATGAATAAATCTTATTTAGAATAAAGTCTACTTCAAGAAGGATTCTATGTCAAAAGAAAGTCTTCTTTAACGAGGATTTTTTATCTTGAAGAGTGCTACTTCAAGACGAGTTCTAGGCATAATAGAAAGGGACAAAGTATCCTATTTGAATTATAATTGCTTGATTATTTCGATTTATCATTATTCTACTATCTTTCCTGTCGATATTTTTGTGTGCTGATTATTTGTTAAATTAGGAACAAACAATTTTATAGACAACATGAATATTATTAAGACCGGCCTAGATCATCATTTTTTCTCGAAAAATCCCTTTTATTTATTATTTTCTAAATTTAATTTAATTATAAATTAAATTGAGATTTATTTTAATATGAAATAATTTTATTTTTGAAAACTTAAAAATGTGAGATCAAGAAATTTAATTTGTACTAGTAAATTAAAAAATTACCAAGGATTTAATTCAACCATTTATAATTAAATAAATTTCTTTACAAAACCCTCGAGTTTTTAAAATATTAAGTGGGAGAGAGATTTCAACATAAATCCCATGGTCTCCATTAGTATTTTAAAATTGTGATGTGATTAATTCCTCAAATCAGCTTGATATAGCCACCATTACATGGTTTTAATCATGGCGTCATGAAAATTTAAAAATTATAGCTCATTAAAATTAGATGTGAATGAGTTCTGTTCTGCAATCGAGGAATTTCTACGCAAGAAAGTTTAATTTCATTGAATGAAATGATAGTATACATTTATAGAAAACTAATGATATCCTCCCAATCGGAGTCATTATCATTACATGTATCTACAAAAGACATTGACTGTTCAATTATGTTGGATAAACATTCTTGAACTTTTCGAAGTACTTAATCGAAAGACGAAAGTCTTTTTAATTCAAGGCGAAGTGATTTAATCTCCCATAGAGAAATCTCACTTAATAAAATAACTAAGATATTCGACGGGGTTTCATTTTATCTGTAAGTAAAAGGATGATAAATTAAAATTCAACCAAAATTTTATAATCATATGTATATTTTTGTAAATTATTTTTGTTTTCAAAATTCATGATACTCAAATTTTAAATTGGGATCTTCATTCAACCCACTTGTTTCAATCTTGAAGGACAAAAACCTTAATATTATGGACTATATTGACTGCAAAAGGAACCTAGAAATTATCCTAAGTGTTGATAACTACAAGTTTGTTTTGACTAAAAACTGTCTTTCTAATCTTGATAAGGAAGATGCCCGAAAAGGAAGTCCAAGCTTATCAGAGGTGGAAAAAGGTTAATCAAATGGCTCGTTACTATATATTTTCCTTAATGGCCAATGTGTTTCAACACCAGTATCAACACATGCCAAGTTATTATTACATTATTTTGAGCCTCGATAACATGTTTAAGCATCGGAAACTTACTGTAAGGCTAGATGCTATAGAAAAGGTGGTTAACACCAAGATGTTATAGGTTACTCCTACGCAATAACATTCTTAAGATGATGTCCATCTTAGGAGAACTGGATTTGATTAGATCTAAATTCAATGGAGAAATCCGGTTGATTTTGTGCTCCAATCACTATTAGAGTAATTCAAATAGTTTCACCTAAACATGTTTAATTACTCTATAGCGCAACTACTTAAAGAAATCCAAGTTGTATAGAATATCACAAAGCAAGAGGGTGTGGCTTATGTTGAAGATAGAGGCCCATTTTTTTTATCATGCAAGGTAAGAAGAAGAAGAAGTCTCGGGCACAACCCGTGGTTGTTAAAACTGTTTTTAACCCTTGGGTATCATGTAAGAAGCCAAAAGTCAAATTTTATATCTACAAATAGTCTGGAAATTTGAATAAGAAGGACTTGGTCTTCTTATCAAGGAAGAACGGAAACGGTAATTTCTATTTTTGTCATGGCGGCATGTTTTGTAGTGAAATCTACTTGTACCTGGTGTGTATATTTGGGAGCCACTAATAATGTTTCAAATTCTTTGGAGGGGTTTAAGGTATCCAAGGAGATACATTTTTTTCATGGTTGATTATCATAAGGCATCGTTATTAGCAGTAAGAAATTTAGTTTAAAATTTTGGTGAAGACAATAAGTTGGTGTTATCGTCTAAAATATGTTTCAAGATTTTGTGTTATCTATTTGAGAACCAATCCGAGATAAAAAATAATAATAAATAAGCAGTAAATGCAGATAGGTAAAGATAAAGGTAACAATAAGAGGATTTACAATGAGAATTACATCGTTCAACTCTCAATAATGACCCTACGTCCACAAAGTAGCTTTTACTACTTGGTTTTAATTGACCGAAGGTCTCAAAATGATACAAACCACCCAATATCTTTATTTAGACAGTTAGAATGTATGGATATCTCTCTTCCTATTAGTTAGTCCCTAGATCCCAATGTGGGATCTCTCCGTTTATAACGAATAAGTGTGATGGAATGTCTATCTACCTCAGTATCAGTTGGGTGGAAACATATTCTTAATGGAGCACAACCGATATAAGTTAATATTTTAATGTTTTACCCATAAAGGAATGTGCTTGGACATGTTGGCTATCGATTAGTGTTTGTTTGGCCAAGTCCGATCTCTTTAACTTGCAATTGAATAGTTTTATTAAGTTCTTTTTGGGTTATGATATCCTCTACAAATATGGTATAATAAAATCCCCCAAGACTTTGCTCACGACTGCCAATAAAAGGCTGAAGTTTTTACAAATGGTCCTGGGTTAGCATCTCTTTATTCGTAGGTGGATAATTATTCTGATCAATTGTCCATGAAGAATGACTTGTGTGTTTTCTTGATGAAATTTCCAGCAGCTAATAAAAGTTTTCCACATGTCAACAATCTAATGGATCTTCAATAGGTGCATTTGATACACGCATTTTTTCCTCTATAAAAGTGGGGCAAAATATTTTAAACACATTCAAACTCTTTGTATCTCGACTTTCTAGAGAGTGAAATTGTGGTTAACCTTATGCTGCAAATTTTTCTTTGAATCTCTGCAATTTCACCTTTCATTTGTATTTCCCATCAGGCATTCTTTGGGCTTTAATTTTCAAGTCTTTTACTATTCTTTCGTTTTGGGTTTGTGTTGATGAATTAAGGGATTTTCACCTAGTGTTTTCCATTTTTAGGGTTTAGTAAATGTTTTTTTTTTTTTTGGGGGGGGGGGGGGGGGGGGGGGGGGGGGGGGGGTGGGGGGGGGGGGGGGGGGGGGGGGGGGGGGGGGGGGGGTGGGGGGGAGGGAGGGGGGTGGTAAGTGTGCCCGAATCTTCACGAATTTGGAAGCACATTATTGATTTGAATAAAAAAAATTCCCGATGCCTTTACGGAGAGCTTTCCCACCCCACTCCAGGTCCTTAAAGCTAGGGGCAATCCAACAAAACCTAATTTCATCCCAAACTTTATTTTTCTACTTCATCATCCTCCAATTATTGATTATACCATATCAGAATTTAATACTTCGGGGAGCATTGATAACATAAACAATAGGATTGTGATGAGAAATTACGCTCACACTAGTAATACAAATTCATATGATCATCTCAACTATGAAAAGAAAGCCTTAATGGCTAAATATTCACCTTCCACCTCTCCTATTGTGGTTTCTCTAACTGTTTTGGAGGTGGAACAAGGAGAGGTTCCTACAACCTCTTACGATCCTTATACCTCTGATGATAAATTATACATAAGTGATATTCAAGCTGAAGACCTAGCAAAGCTTAGGACTATCTTATCCATATCAGATGACATGATTATCTAAATACATGTCTCGAAAGAGAGGGCCTATGATAGGAGAAATGCAAATTAGGTTTGATTTGTCCTTTGGGCATTCCATGTTGGAGTTATTCTTCCCTTCCATCATTCAATAAGATCATTATTAAAGGGGAATGGAGTGGACCTTACCCAGCTTCCTCTGAATTTCTATAGGTCTATAGTGGGATTCATGATCTACTAGAAATAATATGGGGATTTGAAATTAATGGGAACATATTTAGGTTTGTGTATGTTTTAAAGGATACCAACAAAATCCTTAGGTATTAGTATTTTTCACCTCGAAAGTCCAATATCAAAATAGTCTAAGTCACCAAATATTCTAATCAAAACTGGAAAATCAAGTTTTTCCACATCTCTAGTGTATGGTTATTTTTTCCTAAAGACCTAGAAAGGGGGATCAACGTTGCCAAGGATTGGTTCACCCGATGTTTCATTGCCAAGAAATCCCTATCATTGGATAAGAGGCTGGTGAAGATGATTAGGCGAGTTTGCACTTCGAACCCTAAGAATTTTGAGGATGTATATTCCACTAAGAAGTTTAGGGCCATTACGAACTATCTGAGCATCAGTACCATTAATTTTGGCACCTATAGGAAACCAATGCTAGTTAATGATAATGATGAGAGTCCTGAGAAAAATAAGGAAAATGAGGTAGAGGCTGGCCAGTTTAAAAGGATCATGAAAATGCAAATCAGTAAGTCAAATAAGGTGAGAAATTTTTACAAGCCTTAGGTCGTCCTTCTTTTTTATTTGTTTTTCTACTTCATTTCAAACTTATTAATAACTGGTTTCATCCATATTTTTTGTGAACCTTCAACTCCAAATTTTAGTTACTTGGCATGGCTTTAGCTAATGTTTCTCAGGATAAAGCGAAAGAAATTCGAGTTAAACATGTCAAAGAGTTTTCCCAACGAGCAATTGATAAAAAGGCTAAGAAAGAAACTCTTACTAAGAAGAGAAATTATGACAAAACTCGACTTACAAATGCTGAAGTAGCGAAATTGGCTGCTGAAGAGGCTAAGAGGAAGAAAGTTGCTCATAAAGGAAAAACCAAAGTATATAAGGAGTGTCAAAGAAGCACGAAGATCTCTTTAGATGATCCATATATGAAGGATCCCAAACTTCCCAAGTGTAATCCTAAAAAAAGATTATCATTGATGGTCGACCTTCTCAGAGGGGACTCTTCATCTCCCTATGGTCATGTAGAGCCTTACAAGCTTGACCCTCTAATGACCAAGGAGAAACTCGTAGAAGACAAAAATTCTATTCTTCCAAATTCTACTAATACTCCTAAAGTCTTTGTTAATGTGGGTTATACCCTGAATTCCAGTTTACGCAAAATTTGGATGTAGGTTATCTTTAGAATTTTGCTTCTCACAAGGCATTTTTGTTCAGTGATGTCAAATTAGCTTTCACTATTCTCTTTCAGGCTGATCTCTTTTCCTTTCACTAATTTGTTCCTTTTCTTTTTTATGCATGATAACATGGCCACAATAATTTTGAGGGAGAAGGATCAATATACCTTAAATTCTTATAATGAACCGAGGACAATAAAAGATGGCCTTGGAGAGAAAATTAAAGTTCTTGAGGCTGACCTGTCTAAGTCTCATACAAAGCTTCAAAAGGTTAATGAATGAATGGCGACTAAAGTTCAGGAGCTCAACCTACCTTAAGAAGAGATCAGGCAACTACAATAGGGTCTTAAGACTGCAAAAGACCATCTTGATGCTTTGAAATTTCAACTTACTAAGGACTTGGTTACTGTTTCCATGGACGGAGAAGAATCTTTCAGGCCTTTAAAACCTCTTAGGATTACGTCATTGATACGACCATGATTTTCCTCAAGGTCTATGATGAACGCAAAAAGAGGGTAGCTGAAAACTATAATGATATGAAGACAAAGACTTAGATAAAGAACAAGATGCCTCCAAAAGAGATGAAGTAAGATCATCATCTAAAGATGAGCTCTAGGTCATTAAGAAGGAATAAGTCTTTGAGAAGGATCTTCCTACTATTGGGAACTCAGAGTTGGATTCTAAAGATGTTGTTGCTTAATTTAATTTTTTATCCTTTTATAGTTCTTTTGTAAACATTACTCATGTATGAACTTATTTGTGAATGGGAACAAGTTATGAATACTCATTATTTAGTATTAAGGAAAGAAGTTTATCTCATTCATCAATTATTTTTTATATTTTATTTTCCAAGTATTTTTGTTCGTGGATTTGCATGATTAGATCTAGTTAATTTTTCAGTTAGTCCAAGTTTTATTTGGGTCTTGTTAGTATTTCTTAGCCTTTTTTACTATGTTGTCGGATCTTGTCATCACAAGCTAGTCTTACTAATTCCCTCGGGATGAACTATTTTAAGTGTCCAGTTAGGAAATGTGTGTTGTCGGATCTTGTTGTCACACCCTCTTCCAAAAGTCTCGTGTAGTCAAAGAAGTTAATTTGGTCAATTGGATTAGCATTAGATGACCTGAAATAACTTATTTGGGCAGATAATGATGTGTTTTTGGTCAATTGGGTTAGCATTATCCGACCTGGCCTTACATTTTTTAGCAGTCACAAACGTGCTTTTGGTCAATAAAGTTTGCTTTAGCTGACCTGCACTAATATTTTTTAGCAGTCAATAGTGTGCTTTTGGTCAATTGGGCTGACTTTAGCCAACATGACCTAGTTTTTCTAACAGTCAAAGTCATGCTTTAGTTAATAGG
This sequence comes from Sambucus nigra, assembly GCA_949130495.1. Taxonomy (NCBI): domain Eukaryota; kingdom Viridiplantae; phylum Streptophyta; class Magnoliopsida; order Dipsacales; family Adoxaceae; genus Sambucus; species Sambucus nigra. The sequence goes on along the minus strand of OX422214.1, from coordinate 189,134,867 downwards.
ATTGGCTTTAGTCGCCTTGGCCTTATTTTGAACTCAAGATGTCGCTAACCATAGTTTATTTCCCATATCTTTAAGTTAAAGGGATTTTGATAACCATGAAACTAAATTTTTGGTAATAAGTATTCTCATTAATGACATTTATTCTTACAAGTTGTTAGACGTAGCGTATTACATTCATATATGTTATTAAAAAATATTTCATTAATGATAATACCGACTGAGGTTCTCAGAGTTCTAAGAGTTTTTTAAGATAACTTCTTCTAAGGTTTAATATGATAAGTACCAGGTCGTAGGACTTCAGCCACACGATAAGGACCATTCCAATTAGTTTCTAAATCATTGGATTTCTATGTGACCTTCATTAAAACATTTACTGTCCTTGAAGGCACTTGGCTTGACTCTCTTATTATAAAATTTTATTGTGCACTGCTAATTGGCCACTACCCAAAGCGTTGTTGCTTTTCTGACTTCTTCTACTAGGTCCAGATCGAACCTTCTTACAAAATCACTCTTGGGGAATCTAAATAGAGGACCTGTAGTTTAGGAGGTCGGCCTCAACTGGGACTATGGCTTTACGAACAAAGGCCAACATATATAGAGTTTCTCATATTATTATCTGCGGTATAATCATGTAGGCCCACAACACACTTTGCAGTTCATTAATCCAATTCACTTTGGATGAATATAACCTTTTCTTCATTCCTTCCACTAACGTTTGTTTAATGACCTATGTCTACCCATTCCATAGTGGATAATCTAGTGATGAGTGCAACTTTGTTATTTTGGCTCTATCACAATAGTCTTAAATTCATCATTGTCATACTAGGTGCATTGCTCAGTAATAAAGGCATGGGGGATCCCATATATGCATATTATGTTTTCCATATAAAATGGAAGATCTTTTCATAGCTTATCGGTATGAGTGGTTTGACTTCCACCATTTTTATAGTAATCTAGCACTACAACCAGATACCTAAACCTTCATTTGGTATTTAATAGTGGGATGACAAGATTTATATCCTAAATGGCAAAAGGAAAAGGGAATGTGATCGACATGAGATCGGCTCCTAGATTCTTGTGTATCACTCAAAATCATTATCACTTGGCGCACTTTGAGTGTATTCTTCACAATCTTTCATTATTACTAGCCAATAATATCCTTGGATTAATATTCTTTTTACAAGTGTCCAATCGGCTACCTGGGCACCACACATACACTCGTGTATTTCATTGATTAATTTTGGCACCTCCATAGGGTGAATACATATCATCATTAAGATAATACAACTTCTTTTGTATATCACTCCCTTTTTCCATGACAAACTTAGCCACTTTGTAACCAAGTCTTCTCATTTCCTTTTGATCAGATGATAGAATACCTTCCTCTAAGTATCTTATAATTCGATCCATACACTATAGGACCATGGTCAACTCCAAAAAGTTGACTTCTTCTATGTTAATGCTCCTTTTCCATAGTATCTCAATGGGAACAGTTCTCCTCAAATTGATTCTAGTGGCAGAAGTAAGAAAAGAAAATGTGTCTTCTCTATTATTTTAATTATGGGGATTCTTATCATTTATAGTGCCTCTAGCTTTGGTAGTAATAATTTCTCCCTTGCAAGATATTTTAACATGTTTTTCTCTATTTTTTGTACACTCTCAACACCTAGTTTATCACTAACTATGAGTCACTGTGAGGCATTATCCGCTCCGCTCCAAGTGATATAACCATTTCCAATCTTGCAATTAAAGCCTTTTATTCTACTTCATTGTTGGATGCGTTAAATTTGAAACTGAGATCATATTCTATGTCATCTCCATCACGCATGTTGACTATCAATCAAACTCTACTACTACTTGCACATGATGATTCATCCTCGAATATATTCCATATAGGCAGCTCATGTTCAAAATTTCCTTATATTAAGGAACTGTATTTAAACACTTTTGTGAGAAATTTATCCCTATAGCCAATATTATTTTGTTTGGATGAGGACTCAACTGATCTTTGGATGTCCTCAGTTGGAACTATAATAAGTTGTTTAACTGGTCTTTGGATCATCTCGTCTGGTCTATTCTCCTCATAGGTGAATTTTATAATAAAATCATCTACAGCTTAGCCTTTGATGCAGTCCTTGGTTCATATTTTATATCATATTCACCTAGATTTATAACTCATTCTATCAATCTTCTATACTTTTTAGGTTTGTGGATGGTTTCCCGAAGTGGAGGTCAATGTAGACCACTATAGAGTGGGCATGGAGATATTGATTCATCTTCCTTGATGCCACTATCAGAGCTAAATCCAATTTCTCCATTTTGGAATATCTCACTTATGCACTAGAAAAATATTTTCTTATATACTATACTCATTTTTAAATTCCTTCATCGCTTGTGATTAGAGACAAGCTAAGTACTGAATTTGACACTGGCAAATACAAGTATAGTTTTCTCCCAAGATTAGTCTTGACATCAATGGGGTCGATCCTAGGTACCTTTTTAACTCTCTTAAGGTAGCTTGGCATTCTTTCGACCATTCAGAAGAGTTTTTAATCACCTTAAAGAATGAAAGGCACCTATATATTGCCCTTGATACAAATATGTTAAAAGTTGCCACCTGGCTTTCCTTCTTTTTCTTGGGTGGATGCATATTCATCAATGTCTGGATCTTGTCAGGGTTAGCCTCTATACCTCTTTGGTTAACCATAAAACCTAAATAGTTTCCATCATTGACTCCGAACACACATTTAGATGAGGTCTTTGATATTTCAGATGAGGTCTTTGATATGTTCGCCTGCCTTCACTCTTTTGGTAAATATGTCATCCACATAAACTTCCACATTCTTTCCTATTTTCTTATGAAACACCTTATTCACCAGCCTTTGATAAGTGGCACCTACATTTTTTAGTATGAAGGGCATATTATTATAATAAAAATACCTCAGATGGTGATGAAGGAGGTTTTCTCTTTATCTTATGGCTTCATCTTCTTATGGTTATAACCATAATAAGCATCCCTAAATCTAGTAGTTCGTGCACCACCGATGCATCCACTAGTTGATCAATTCGAGGTGAAAGATAACAATCCTTGGATATGCCTTATTCAAGTCTGTGAAGTCCACACACATTCTCCATTCGACATTTTTTGGATACCTTTACCACGTTTTCTAGTCAGTCGGGATACATCACATCTTCAATAAAGTCATCTTTCTTCAGCTTGGCTACTTCTTCTGGAATTGTCATGATCTTCTCCTCAAAGAATATCCATTTCTTTTTTTTTGCTAGTTTTACATCCTTGAATAGGTTGAGCTCATAACTAATAATAGCTAGATTAATTTTAGGCATGTATTCATGGCTCTAAGTGAGAACACTTTTCCTAGCTCGTAAGAAGTCAACCAGTAGATTTTTGAGGACGAGATCTAGGGACCAGCCAATCTGGGTTGTCCTTTTAGGATGCTCATTGTCTAGGATTACTAGTTATGTTTGCTCAATTGCTTCTTTAGTTACCAACTTATCTTTATCTTGAGGATTTAATGTCTTGATCTGATAAGTTTGTCCTTTCTTCCTCGCTAACTAAAGTGTAGTAGCAATCATGTGCTTTAACATGGTTTCCCTTTACTATTCCCATACCAAAATTAGTAGGGAACTTTAGGCATTGATGAATAATTGACGTTATAGCCTCAAATTTCTTTAGAACCAATCTTCCAAAGATAATAATATAAGCCGATGAGATATTCTTATCAAGGATGAAGAATCTCAACGTCTCAATTTTGGAGGTCAGTCATGTTCTAATAACAATTTCCAGGTCTATTGTTCCCATTAGGTATCTCCCACATGAAAATTCGATCCGTGGACGATGATAGGCTTGCAATTTTCTTTAGAACAACTTTATTATTTGGAAATGGTCAAAGAAAAGAATATTCGTCGATCTCTCATTATGTACCGAAATTCTTTTCACATTCCTACCATAGACCATTATAGTTGTTACCATTGGGTCGTCATGAGGATAGAATAACCAGAGAGGTCATCCCAATGGAATCTTATTATTAGTTTATCCTTGGCCACCTTATGAGTTCGTTCACCTGTTATTGTTGTCATTTTGCTGTCTCCCTTATAGATATAATCTCTTTATTCGTTGAGGTATGCCTTTCCTTCAGCTGGTTCATCACCTCCACTAGCATCTCCTCTTAGTATGCAATTGCATGATAGAGAAATCATATTTTATTCTTTTACTTTCTCCTAGGGACTTGTAGGGAGGTTTGGATCTTCCTCATCATCATTATCCTAAGATTTTTTTATCCTTATTTCTTGTGCGAGGTGATGTTGATCTTCTCCTTCGCTTCCAATCATCACGAGCCGGTGTTGGTCCGAATTTTCTCCACTTATTTATTGATCTTCACTCTTTTAATGAGGGCTTCAATTTCATCCTTCAAAGATAGGAAATTTTGGTTTCATGCTCGTGCTTATAGAAATTGTAAAATTTATTCTTATTTCTTCTTCAATCGAGAGTTTTTAACTTCTCTGGACACATCAATTAACCATTTCCTTGGATGTCGTCAAGGATATGGTGTACTCCTATTGTCAAGAGAGTATAGTCGTCAACTTCTAGTATGGTTTCTTATCATTCTTCTTCTTAGGGCCCTCTTTAGGCTTTCCCTTCTTCCTGAGTTGTTACTTTCTTTATGTTTTTTATGGATAAACTCTTTTTCATACATTGCTTCTTTCACGTTCATGATCTTTCTTCCTTTGGCCAAGATCTCATCCATATGGTTTGGAGGTCCGTTGGAAAATTCCCAGTATAACTATCCAGGATATAGCCCACTCATAATTGTTATGATGGAAACTTTCTCATTGTAGTCAACCACTTATAATTACTTGATATTAAATCTCGTAATGTACTCCCTTATCATTTTATCCTCGCATTTATTGATAATTAACAAGTGAGCTACCCTCTTAACAAGTTTTACTCCAAAAAATAATTGTTAACAAATAAATCGACCAATCATTTAAAATCAAAGATCTTCCCTCTTGGTAACTCACTATACAAGATCTAAATAAGTCCTATCAGAGTGCTTGAAAAAGCTCTGTAATGCATCTCATCAACTACTAAGAACATGCTACATAATGTCTCATATCGCTTAACATGGAAAATTGGATCAGACTTTCCCTCATACCTTAGGGTGATCATAGGTGTATATAATTTTTGTGGGAGGGATAGCTTATCACAGAGGTCATAAATGGCGATCCCTATAAAAATACCCTCTTGAGTGGATCTTTGTTATTCACAAGGTTGCCAATATAATCCTCTATTATTTGGATCGATCTCCTCTATGGTTGGGCTTTAACTATCCATGTGCCTTTATCAGCTTGTATATGACTTTCAACCGAGCTCTCTTCTCTTCGGCCACCTTGTTCAGACCTGTCTGACGCTCTAAAATTATATCTTGATCCATTATCACATAGGTTGTGAATGGTGATCCCTGTACAAATCCCCATTGGAGTAGATTCTTCTTCTTAACTAAGTCGCCTAGGCGATCCTCTGTTCTTTGGATCGATACCCTCCATGGTTGAACTTTAATTGTCCACGAATCTTTATCATTGCGTCCATAACTTTCAATCGAGATATCTTCTCTTATTACACCTTATTCGAACTTGGATGACGCTCTACCATTATATCTTGAGCCATAATCATGGACGTCGTCAATGGAGATCCTTTTACAAATCCACTTTGGGGTGGATTTTTTGTCAAGATGAGGTCGCCTAGACGATTATATATTCGTTAGATCAATCCCCTCCATAGTTAGGCTTCAACCACCCGCCTACCTTTATCAGCTCACCCATGACTTTAGTCGAGCTCTCTTCTCTTCATTTAATTTGTTCGAAAATAGATAATGCTCTAGCATTATATCTTGAATCACCATCCCCTATCTTTAATAATCTTCTCCTCTTGTACTTCCTTCGGGGTGCCTATGTGCTCATTCCCATCTTCTTCTTAATCTATCAAGGATTGATACTCTTTCGAGCTTGGCAATTGTGTATTTGGCAAAATATGTTTGATCATCATCATACCCAGTTGACCTTATGGTCAAGGTTCTAGTTGGTTAGTAGGAGGACCCACTTATCCGAGCATATCCGCTTGTATATAATCCTAGATTTAGTATCATAAGTTTCCCACCACTTTACCTCAATTTTGTTGCATCCTCTCTATGTATGGGGAAGGAAGAGGTGATTCATTGCATTGATCTATGTTTTCCTCCATAATTGGGGTTACTGAAACTGGTTCTGGATGAACTGGTTGGCTCTGAGGCCAGAACACTTTAGGTCAGGGGTCTCATGTTTTCTTCCATAACTTCTTGCCTCTTGACCAAGCTATGAAAAAAATTGCTAAGCCCCTATTATAATAGGGGCACATGGTTGCAAAGCTTCTTTCTCCCCACTACTTTCTAGGTGTTCAACCATTTTTAACAAAATTCCTATAATAACAAAGTAGGATAATCGAAAACAGAGTATGATTAGATATTCGCAAAATAAAAAATGGAGAAACAATTTTAGGCTATAAATCAGTGCATCTAGGTTCGGATTACATAGAATTAGACAATGGAATAGTAAGTCATGGATTTAAAATGAGAAATCAATAGAATTTGCTAATTTGATCAGCGAGATGAACGTCAATGAAACTTGGAGTTGTTTTACAAATATTCTTGAATTCCCACAATTAGAAATTAGGAATTAGGAATTAGGTGAGAAATAACTTTTCTTTAGTCTTTCCGACAGACGGCTCCATTATGTTATCTTCTAAAATATGTTTCAAGATTTTGTCTTATGTATTTGAGAACTAATCCTAGATAGCAAACAATAAATAGTCAATAAATTCATATTAGTAAATATAAAGGTGATAATATGAGAATTTACACCAAGAATTATGTGGTTCAACTCTCAAGAATGAGCCTACGCCCACATAATAGATTCAATTAGTAGGTTTCAATTAATCGAAGGTCTCATAATAATACAAATGACCTAATCTCTCTGTTTAGATAATTAAAATGTAAGAATCTCTCTTTTTCTTCCATTTGGTTCCTAGATCCCAATAGGGGATCTCTCCTTCAATAGTGAATGAGTGTGATGGAATGTCTGTCTACCTCAGTATGGGTTGTGTGGGGAAATCTTCATAATGGATAACAACCCAAATAAATCAACAGTTTAATGTTTTCCCCATGAAGGAATGTCCTTGCACATGTTGGTTATCAATTAGTGCCACACAAAACCTATTGGTTAGCTTTTAACAGCGTTGCTAAAGTTATAGCCTGTTAGTTTGCCTTACTGGCATTGACCTAGTCTGCCCAAATGTAAAGGATGAAACACCCTTTAATAGAAGACTCATCTAGGTTTTTCAGATTCTAGACAATCAAGGTGTTCAACTAGTTTGGATAATTGTATAAAACTATTTTAGTTAAGATTCCTCTCGTGATTTAATAAAGATTTAAGACCCAAAGGGAACCTTATCTGCAACAAGATTCTAGTTCGTAAAAATAGGACACAGCAAAAAATAGTGAAACACACTACACCACTCATTTTTCACACACATGCATTCATAAAAAAAATTCAAAATCATTTAACAATTTTTAAGCATTAAAGTTGATTTAATTGTATTTGACCTAGGAATTAATTAGATATTTTAATCCTATGATTAATAATTCTAAAATTGTGGAAATTAATATTTTAAGATAATATTGTGTGAAAATGTTTTTGGTGACTTTTCCTTCATAAAAAATAATTTTATGGTAATTTTAATTGAATTTATAAACATTCTCAATTTAAAAATCAATTAAAAACTACATTTTAAGTATTTTTGATTCATTGGGCATGTTTAGTGTGTTTGTTGGACTTAAATTGTGTTTGTTATGTGTCTGTGAAGGTTATCTCTTCTTAAACCTGTTGGATCGTTTTAATCGATGGCTAAGGTTAAGATCTCGGGTTTTCGCATGGATTGTAAATCATTGCATGTTACCTATAAGACGTGCATCTGGTTTAGCTTACCTAAAATGCTTACATCTCAACCCTTGGATTGGCACTCGATCAAATACTTTCAATATCATCCCTCTAAATCAACCGGTGGTAACCTTCTCTTAACATGTAGTATATAAACCACTTCCTCGAAATCATCTGAACCTTTTGGTCAAAATTTAGGCATTTTTTTAGAGAGAGAAAAGAGAATAAAGATAGAAAAATCTATTTGGATTTTCAAATCCTCTGTTCAAATCCATTTAATCATAGATTAAACCTAAACTGGATTTCAAGTTAAATCCATTTCTAGGTTTGTTTTGGTTTTTCGATCTAAACTTTTTTCTGTTTTAAAAAACAAAAATTCTTGAAAACCATTTCTTAAACTCTTGAAATATTTTTGTTTGTGTCATCTCTTTGAAATTAGATCATTTGATTTTCAGAAAAGATTTAGTTATAAAATCATGTGTAGAGTCTGATAATAATTGCTTGTGGAAAATATTTTGTTTTCGAAAGAGTTTTGAAAACTGGGTTCGTTTTTGTTAAGATGTTAAAACTTAAATCTGAAAATTGTTTTTAAAAATCTGAGATCTGATTTGAAAATTTTGTAACCCTATAGTTGCATGTAGAAATAGTCATGTAATTCGTGTTATGATTTGTCTGTAACACTTAATATGTGTGTGTCTCATAAGTGAATTTTATACACATCACTATAAATCACAAATATTCCACTGTAATTTGTTAATATTTGGAGGCGTGGCCTTTTCATTTAACTTTGAGTTATTTGCATTAACATTCAGAGGATTATACTTGCGGTGGGAAAGAAATCTTAGTTAGATATAATTTTTTAGATATTTCTGATATTTTTTATATTTGTAAACGTTTCTTGATTATTAGTGAATTTTTTTTGGTCGAAAAGGCCCTCGTGCAAGTTTCCTCTGGGGAGCTTTTACCTTGTTAATTCCTCGTGTTGTGGAAGATTCTTGTTTTACTTATTTGCATGGTCTTTTCTATGGCTAGTTGGTTTTATAGATTTTTTTTTAAATTTATATAAAGAAATTTTCCAAATAAAATCTCTTTAGACCTTAGGTTACACATCGTGTTATCTTTTAAATCCATTTTTTATTATTAAGGTTTCTTTAAAAAACTTACGTTTAACAAAAAGCACAGTTGGTTAACATTGTTAATAATTTTATCCCTAAGTGTTTTTTCAATTGGTATCAGATCTTTGTATCATAAAATTTTAAGATCCTAAAGTTTCTGAAATCTTTTCATAAAATTGATGATAAAAATGTTTTGAACAAATATGAAAATCTTTCAAGACACCCTGTCTTTAATGATGGAAAATTTCCATATTGGAAAGTTTGGACGATAGCTTTCATTCAAGAACATGTGGATGATGGTGTTTAGGAAGTAATTCAAACTCATTAAAAAACTCCTACTAGACTAGTAGCTGAGGGAATGAATATGAGAATAGACAAAATACTGAGTGAATATACTAAGGAAGAAGAACTCATATCTCAGTATAATAACAAAGGACATAATTGTATTTTCATGGTTATTAGTGAACTTGAATTGAAATGCATATCTCACCGTTCCACATCGGAGGAATTTTGGGACACTCTGATCACTGCTCATGAAGGTGATCATCATGTTAAATCTACCAAGACTCAAATGCAAGTCCAATAGTATAAATTTATAATGATGTTTGACATAGAAACCTTGAATGAATCCTATCTTAAACTGTCTGACATAATCACTAAACTTCATGATAATGGTTTAGATTAACATAATAGGGACATAGTGACAAAATTTTTTATATCTCTCCCTCCTTAGTTTGACGATAAAAGGTATGCCATTGAATAGATTGATGACCCTAATTTAAACTCTAAGATTCTTAGTAGCAAATTGAAGACTATGGAAATGGAAATTGATTACAAAAAATTAATGTCCTCAATTACTAGAAGGTACAGTAATTCAAATATATGTTTCGCTTCTAATATGAGAAAACCTAAGCTATTCATGATTGATCTAGATAGTGACTAAGATAAAGAACCATATCTTGAAACCCTTGATATCCAAATTTCCTTAATGACGAAACAGTTTAAGAAAATTTTAAAATGTAGAAATATTTTTATTTCTTGTATAGGACAACCTAGGTATCAGGGACTTTAAGTTTCTAAACGATATGATAGATGGTTTCAAAGGCCCATAAAGTCAAATCACAATGGACCCATACACTCACGTAATAACAGACCTAAGTCGGACCAGTCCCATGTACATTGTCTTAAATGTAGAAAAATGGGACATTAAGCTAATAGGCCCTATGGTAAACCACAAAACAACACCTAATTCTCACATTAGCAAAACTTGGGATGAATCAAGTGATTCTGATGATGATGATGAGTCAGACCCATCAAATATAAATGAATCTTGCATGGCCTTTTATAACAAAATTATTGAATATGATTGTGATTCTTGCCTTTCTAACAATGATTTTATGCCTACTCTTGATGATGTTACTACTACCAATACTACTCCTGCTAATAATGTTGTTGATAATTCTGATAGTAACATTCTTGCTGATAATACTTTTGTTAATCGTGCCAATACCATCCATATTAATGATATTGCTAAATCTGATTATCATGGGTGTGTGAGTCAAAGTGATACTACTACTAATGAATTGAATGTGTGTGTGAGTTTCGTCAATGGAAATAAATTATTAGCAGTCACAACGCATACTCCCCTTATTGATAGAAATGATGATGACATATATCAATATTTTCAAGACTTATGTGCTATAACTTTAACGAAATTTTATAAGTCTAAAAAATTGGTGAAACGGTTCTCTAAACTAGTTAAGAGTCTGAGTTGGACTATTAATCAAAGTGCTGAAGAGTACACGATTCAATGCTTAACTCATGATACTGAGATTAAAGAATTCAAATCTAAAATAACTGAAGTTTCTAAAAAAATTATTTTAGAAGAAAAAAAGGCCACCATAGTTAAATTGGAGGAATCCAAGGAAAAATGTTCTAAAGTTTTTAGAAAGTGGCAAGATTTTGAAACCTTAACTAAACAATAAGAACTTACGTTGAGTGAAATAAGACAAGATCATGAAAAAAATGGAATTGGTTTTGTTGAAAACAAACATTCCTTAAAAATTAAAGGACCTACTTTTGTTAAGGAATGTTTTACTAAAACTAATTCATTCTCACAAATGACAGAAAACTAGTGTAACATCTAGCAAAAGGATGAAACTAAGTATGTTTGTCCTCCTATTAGATGTAAGGAGAAGACTAGTTTATTCTAGTCAAACCCAACAATCACACTACTTTCAAACCTACCTTTCAAGGACTAGATACTAGGGTTAAACTGTAGTTAACTAGATATTGCTCCTACTATGATGTCTATGGACACAAATTAGATAATTTTTTTCAGAAAGGAATTTACACACACTTCAATCAAAACTTTAACTAGTCTTGCATATAGAGCACTAGTTATGTACTCCCTAGACAAGCTAAAAATCATTTCGGGGGAAAAAAGAAAAACAAATCTCGCACCTTGTAGAAATCATCAACCTTCCAAATGCTAAAAAGGAAACTAACTTTTAAACTAGGCCTTTAGTTGATGAACGATGATCTATTACCACAACTGAGGTTGAGTGTTGTGATTTCTTCACTCAAAGCTGAAAGCAACTCAACTGGATGGTATATAGAGTCGGGGTGTTCTACGCATATAACGTGCGACACAATAAAGTTGAAAAACATTACTAACTACCTTGGTGGAAAATTCATGTTTAGAGACGGAGTTTCATTCGAAATCATAAGAAACGGAACACACTCTAATGTTATCTTAGTTAAAAGGTTAAAGGCCAATCTTCTAAGTTTAAGTAAATTCTTTGAGAAAATTACTCTGTTAACATTTCAAAAAATGAGTTTAAAGTGATTGACAAAACTGGTAATTGCATCATAGTTAGAAATAGAAATAAGGAGAATTGTTACATAGTTCCTCATGTTTCTGCTTTATTTTCTTTTGAGTAAAATTGATGATACTGACCTTTGGAATAATAGGCTTAGTCACACTAATTTTGTATACCTGAGTAAATTGAACACCCAAGAGATTGTTAAGGGATTGCCCAAAATTAAAAAGAGTTCAAATGTAGTTTGTAGACCTTGTCAAGTGGGAAAGATAACTACGCACCTCACATGAAAGTTCACGATGTTTTAACTTTAAAGCCCCTTGACCTCATCCACATGGACTTAATGGGTCCTTTTCGTAGAATTAGCCTTCGTTGTAATATTTATATTTACTATTGTGTATAACTTCACACGTTTTACATGGGTAGGTTTTACAAAAAATAAATCAGGCACATTTAAAGAGTTTATGAAAATCCTTTTAAAAATTGAAAATGAAATGGATACCCTATTATTACGTATAAGAAACGATAGGTGAGGTGAATTTAAAGACATTGGCGTTGTTGAATAATGTTCTAGAAATGGGTATTTTTATGAGTTTAGTGGTCCTACCCCCCCCCCCCCCCCAAACAGAATGGAATAGTTGAACATAAAAATATAATGCTATAAGAAATGTCCAGGGTATTAATTCATACTAATGATCTTCCGAATGTTTTTTGGATTGAAGTTGTCCAAACATCTCACCATTCTATAAATAGAATTTACCTACGTAAAATCACCAAACAACCTTTGGGAGTATTTGATACATTTTCCATGATAGATAAAATCTTTCATAATTTCAATCCCAAAGTGATAAAGTCATTTTTCTTAGCTATTCTCAAAATAGTCGTGCCTATAGGGTTTACCATTTAAGAACCACATCCATTATGGAGTCAATCAACGTAATTGTTGACGACACTATGGCCACTTCAGTCAGTAAAATATCAATTTTTGAGAATGAGTCTGAAACTTTTGAAAATATAGACTCATCTATAAAAACTGATACTTTACCGGTTGTAACCCTTACTATTACTAACTGGATTTCTAAAGATCATCCCACCACTTACATTATTTATGAAGTATTAGAGCCAATTCAAACGAGACCACAACTTCAAATTTTTGAAAACATTGCTTGTTTTGTTTCACTTGTGGAACCTAAAAATGTTAATGAATCTTTAGAAGATTCTTTTTGGATAGATGCCATACAAGATGAGCTAAGACAATGTTAAACTCACGACGTTTTTTATCTCGTTCCCAGGCCTTGTAATGCAAAATTAATTGTTACTAAATGGATTTTTAAAAACAAAATCGATGAAACAAGGGTGATAATTAGAAACATTGCTAGGCTAGTATATCAGGGTTACAATCAGATAAAAGGCATAGACGTGGATGAGAAATTTTCCCCGATTACATAGATAGAGTCTGTTTATCTTCGCTTGGTTGTTGCATGCCATTTATAATTTTTTTTTTTTAAATGGATGTTAAGTCCATATTTGTAAATGGTATTTTATCATAGGAAGTTTATGTAGAGAAACCAAAAGGTTTTATTGACCCTAAATACCATTGACATGTTTTTAAACTCATAAAGGCATTGTATGGTTTAAATAAACCCCTCCCCGAGCCTGGTATGACCACCTATTAACCTTTTTACCCAATAAAATGTTGGGAATCAGTGTTAGTGAGCAAACAATATTCGTTCAAAAAATCAAAAATGAAGTTTCAATCGCACAGGTTTATGTAGATGATATTATATTTTTCTTAACTTCCACTCAAAAAGTTAAAATGTTTTATAATTTTATAAGTGGGGAGTTTTAAATTCACTTATGGGGGAGTTGCAATATTTTCTCGGACATCAAGAGAAACAATCTGATGATGGCTTATTTATATGTCAGTCCAAATATGATAAGGACTTAATAAATCAGTTTGAATTTAATAATGCCAAAGTAGCACGTACACCTATTAGCACAACCACAAAATTATCTAAAGATGAACGTGCAAAATGCATTGATCGTACATTATATAGAATCATGATACGTAATTTTTTGTATTTAACTATTTCTTGACCCGATATCATATACTCTATTTGTGTGTGTGCCCGGTATTAATCTGCTCCTAAAAAAAGTCACTTTAAAGGTGTTAAGCATATTCTGAAATATCTTTAAAGTACTTTAGAGTTAAAGACACGACTAGTACTACCATAGGTTATAGTGATTAAAATCGGGTAGCTTGTTTTAATGATAGTAAGAGTACCTTTTATTCTTATTATTATGTTGGAAACAACTTGGTTGGTTGGGGATTCAAGAAACAAAATTGTATTTCCTAATCCAATGCTAAGGTAGAATATATAGTAGATGGATGTTATTGTACTGAGTTAATATGGATCAAACAGATGCTAAGTGAGTACATAATTATAGAACCTCGAGCGACTTTATTGTGTGATAATGAGAGCATTATAAACATAACTAAGAATCATGTTCAGTAGTCTGGGACCAAACACAAAAACAAATTAGTCATCATTTTATTAGAGACTTGGTAGAGTCCAAAGAACTCTTAATCGAATACTGAAAAGTAACTTGCTGATTTTTTAACTAAGCATGTAAGGAATGTTGGTTATGCTTTATTGATATATCTTTTGTACATGAACCAACATTCCTATCTTTGTCATATTTATAATTTTCTATATGAGGTTATGGGTAATGGATTCTTGTTGATGATAAAAAGGACCTACCATATCTTGTTAATATAGGATCAGCATTTGTCAAGACCCATTTTTTTGTTCATTATTTTACACCCTTTTCTATTTGAGCCGAAATTGGGGAGTAAAGTACATCCACATATAATACATTATATTTTTTATGCATATATTAACTATAATACCCCATCCCAATAAAATAATTTAATCATATATGGAATTTATATAAAGAGGAAAAAATTATAATTATAGGGAATTTTGGGTATCAAATCGGGTTATAAAAGAGAATCATTTAATTAAAAATGTTATATGAATTATAAAAAGAGTGGTTACAATATTAATTGAACTTTATATATGATGTACATGTGGGACTATATATATATATACATATGGTCAACCAACCATAATTATAGAAATTATGGTGTTATATAAAGAAGTTATTAGAGTTATGGACATTGGGTACCACGTTGGATTTTATAGGAGGAGTATTAAGTTACAAATTTTATTAGACTATATACGATGGAGAAATTGTATTAATGGAGGCACTGTCTATGAAACTTCCATCTCTTTTAATTATGTTGATCCGATTTCCCCATGTGAGGTAAGGAGGCAAGGAACAAAGAGATCCATTTAAGCAAGTCGCTCAAATGACCATCATTGTCATTCGAGTGATGCCTTGAATCATTTGAGCGACGTTCGAAATTTTTGGTTCCCCAGCACGCATTCGTCGTGTTGCCGTTGGTGGACTTAAAACTCCATGTCTGCCACGGTATTTCCAACAGATACCATCCTTCGGTTTACACACGAATCATAAGGGTTGGAATTATTAAGAGAGAGGAACATGCTAGGAGTCACCACAGTCTTAGGATTTTTGTGTTGTCGAGTGTAGGATGAATTAATGCCTGATAAGGGAAAACTATTGGAGATGAAGTTTCCTTATTTGGTAAATGTTCCACTTGTGGGATTATAAGAGGGTGAGAGAGACGTAGGAAAGGACCATTCCTCTTAAACCCTCCATAGAGCTCAAACTCCTTCCCACTTCCTACTGCATTTATCAAGTTGGGGTTTTAACCCACTACACCTACACCACTAAATATCAAACCTCCCCCACTGATAAAATATTAAGCTACAAAATATATAGAAGGATTGTTCGGGGATGTTGATGAGGTATTCTTGGAATATGTTGGAGCTTCCATGCAGGCCTATTTATGGAGCTATGTGACTCCCTTTAGGGCCACCTTTGAAGGTGAGGGAGTCACCCATATTCATCATCACCACCACTTTTGATCTATTTAGGTGGGTAAACAACTCTTATTGTATATAGACTATATTTGATGAATAATGTAGCCTTATTGTTGATAATTAAGAGTAGATTTGTGATGATATTATGATGTATTTTTAATAATCCAAAATAGAAATTTTTATGGAATAAATATGTGTAAAAAATATTGGTTGTGTATATTTTCTAATAAAACTAAAGATGAACATTTTGGGGGGATAAAAATGTGAGGAATTATTATTCTTGTTTATAATAAAAGGAAAATTCATGTTTGTTGCAAATGGTGTGAATTATAGAATGAATGTATGTTTAATCCACTCGGTAGGATTTTAGTGCGTAAAGCCCACAGTATAAACTTGTAGTGTTTCGATAATAAATATATGAGCAAGTTTAAGAAAAGTTGTGTTGGGTATAAACATATAATAAGATAAATGGAGATTTTGGTCTTAAAAGAAGGAGTGAAAAATGGAAGTATATTATGTAATGGTGTTATTTTACATATTCAAAGTGTAAAAGTGTCAAGTGTGAGAATTGGGTAAAAGTGTGATATTAAATAAGTGTTAAAATGGATAAATTGTTTTAAATGTTAAGTTGGAAACTTAATAATCTTTTGGGAAATAACACTTGTTAAGGAACTATATTGTAAGCTTCATAAATAAAGGGTAAATTGGCAATTTACTCAAGGTGGAACATTTTTATGGATTAAAAATGTTAAAGCATGTCTTTAAACTAATGTGTGAAAAAATGAATTAGGTCCTAAAGCTTGAATGAATTTATCATAAATCACTTGTATGTGGATAAAGAGCTTAAATAAGAAAAGAAACACTTTTCTAAGTGTCAATGGAAAAATGGACGGTTAAGTTTGGGTTTTGGCTTCGGCCGGGTAAAAGTGAGGAAATGAAATAATGTGGATATGGGTAAAATTTTAAACACATTACTAAGGACTCCGATTCAATAGGAAATAATCAACAAGGGACTGGAGCCCTTGGGTGAAAAGCCCTAAGTCACATATCAGAGCATATGGTGTGCATAGCCATCGGTGTGGAGCTCGTGTAAGTATGCAGTAAAAAGGAAGATTCAGATAAAAGATAAAAGGAATAAGGAATGTATCAAGAAAATCGGTTGTGTGGTAAAATGTGTTAAGACAACCTAACTTGAATGAATTTAATAAATGTTCTAGTAAGATTGAAATGGACAAGTGAATGTGTAAATCTACTAATCTCCATAAGTTAATGCAAGGGGTAAAGTAAAAGGGAAAATGAGTGGTTAAGAAACCTAAGTTAATTAAATCTTAGATTGGCGTAAGTATGCATTGAAAGGTTTTCAAATGAAAAACAAGAATTATCTAACACGGTGAATGCATGCGTTGAAATGGTACTTTTTGATGAAAATACTAAGGTACATATAAGTGGATAGAAAGGGTGATTTCAGTATAGGAACGGTTGATGTACATAAAGTATAATGTTTTTATGCGTTGAACCGAACGTGTTGAAGAAAGTGAGAAATGCTAAGTATGAACAAAGGAATTCTTCCAATATTAAGGTAAATTAATCTAGATGAGTAAAGTTCTAGAAGTAAATGATTACTGTTTTTTAATACGTATTTTCAAATGTCTCTCTCTCTCTGTGTGTGTATATATATATATATATATTGTCGCATGCATGTGATTGTAGCATGTGAGTATTCTTTGTTACTGTTCATTTTATATTGCTTGTATATTTCTCACTAGGCATAGGCTCACACCCTCACTTTATTGCGATAGGTTGGGTGCGAGTTCGTATTTTGAGGGCGTTATACAGGTAAGTGTACTTATCTATTTTACATTAGTAGATCTGTTTACTTGGACTCGAGGTGCTCCCCATGGGACCCACACGTAGCTTATCTAGAAATTGGATTCGCATGCTGAACATGTGAAACATTAACTAAAATAAAACTAGACTAGTGACATTATCTAGGTTTTTTCATTGCACTTCACACCTAATGTTCGATTCAGACCAGGTCGACTCACGGGTAACCCATAACTCCGGGTCGTGTCATTACAAATGGTCTCAGAGCTCCATATTCTAGGTTCCTTTAGGGTGTGATGTGGCAAGGTCAGTATTAGATCTTTCGACGTTGATGTTGGTTTGGGCCAGTTATGCTAGTTTGGTGACGGTTATAGATCGTGTACTTGACGGTAAGGTCAAAGAGGTTCAAATGATAAGACAGTTAGTGCCAAGTGGCATACGACCAAGTTACTTGGTATTAATCACTTTCACTTTTCTGATTTAGTATGGAAATAATTTGCATGTGTCCATGTACCCAATAAGTGGTAATGTCGTGGTGACTTGGTATTAGGTAATTGCAGGTGCTATTAGTTGTGATGTCGCAGGAGGTCTTATTCTACAGCTTTACAAAGTTTAAGTTTTTCCACACAAGTTTTTCTCATTCATGTACCTAGGAGTGAACCTAGATAATCGTGGTGACTTGGTATTAGGTAATTAAATTGTGATGTTTTATAATAGGACCTCCTGTGATGTTCTTAGGGTGGGAATCCTCTTGGTCAATACCTAATATACCTTGTCTTACCAAAAACCCAAATGGTATTAACTTAGAGTTTGGTTATTATAGTTTGGCATTGAGAAATAGGATCCCTTGTGGCGTCGTAGGAATGGGCCTTAGTGTTCATAAGCAATGCTCGACGCCCCTTATCCTAGCAAATTATATAGTTGTGTTAATTAGTAGATTAGAACTTGGTATGAGGTTTATATAGTAAGGAAATTCAGTTATAGTGGCTGAACACTCATTGGGAATCAAATGATGTGCTCGAGTTAATTTAACTATGGGTTGGCATTCTGGGTACGCATGTGAGTTGCGTTAAATGTCCTTTGGAGATAATTACTAAGGCGGTTTGATTAAATTAACCTTGGGTTAGTAATTTGGATAGGCGTGTAAAATCAATATTGATAATTCCTTGGAGATATATACTAAGGTTTATATGATGAAATATTAATGATTGTCATTTCCTAGTAACAGTGAATGAAGGTTGTGTAGCAGAGATCATGATGTGACTTGTGGTTTGTTGTAATAGACATAGGGGTGTAAGCGGTATGGTTTAGTCGATAAATAGTAGATACCAATACCAAAATCAAATGCTGGATGGTAAAACCAAACCGTACCAGTTTACCACCCGGTACACCAAAATCAATACCAAAACCAAACCGACCGGTATTTCATTTTTTCCAGTAATTTTGGTTTTTTCTCGTTTCGATAAATCCTACTGTTTAGGTAGAATTAGTCCTAAAGAGGAAAGCCTAGTGTTTCATCTCCTCAAATAAAACTTGTTTTGTGTTCTATCCATCCGGCATGAACGGATGATCCTTGAGTACAGTTCGTTAGAGTCAAGAGGCCAAGTCGGGTTACGTGGAAAGATAAACTTCTTAATAGATATCGGTAAAGAGTTATAGATTTTCAGTATACATTGTGGGTTCGCACTTCGTGTGGGTCGATTCATTGTCAGAATATGATTATTTCCTTTGGAGCAATAGTCGCCTGATTTATTTCATTTCTTATGTCTCCTTGATCCCGGTAATGGGAAGTTGTTAATCAATTGTGATTCGGAGGGGTGCTACCTTAGCTCAGTAATGACCCATGTTAGGCTTGTTGTGGCTAATGCGTCACGGTATGTGAATGTTCTCTCCTTTGGATGCACCCTTATCCTACCCAGTCTGTGTGTGTGTGATCTTGCGTTCTTGCATTTACTTGCATGTGTTGCTTGATCACTTTAAGTTAACGCGTTTGTTAGTTAGCCGGTATAACTAGTTACAACACGTTTATAAATTCCAAGGTGACGTGAGGATGTTCTAAATGTTGAAACTTGATAAAACGTTAGATGATGTTAACATTTCTCATGGATTGGGAATGTGATTGATCGCGCGTACTGATGTTGTGAGGCCTAGAATGACTCTAGGTTAGCATAAGGGTCTCATAAGATATATCGGTCGGATGGACCTGTGTGGTAAGATGATTGTCTTAGGAATTATTGTTATGTATAATAAGAAGTGTTAAAGTTGTATAAACCTAGGCTAGGCATGATCCAAGATTTCTAGGAAAATGTAGGTTGTGAATCCTAATGTTGGGGTGATCTATATTAATGAATTCATTAGTGACATTTCGATGTTTGGTAAGTATGAATGAGCTTGAGGTTTTGTTAGCATAAATCACCCTAGGCATACTTGGGGACTAGAAATATGACCTTAGGTTCCATCATGATCTGATTAACAATGATGACCGATTAAAGTGAAATCTTTGGGTTTAGATTATAGTGATAGGGATTCCTATAATGGGAAACTCGTCGTAGGTGACTGGGTTATAAATTGCGATAAACTAAGAATTTCAAGTTCAAAATTCCCTAAGGAGGAAGTTTGTAACACCCCATCCCGATGAAATTATTTAATCCTATATGGAATTTATACAAACAGGAACGAATTATAAGTATAGGGAATTTTGGGTATCAAATCGGGTTATAAAAGAGAATCATTTAGTTAAGAATGTTATATGAATTATAAAAAGAGTAGTTACAATAATGATTGAACTTTATATATGATGTACATGTGGGACTATATATATATATTTATGGTCAACCAACCATGATTATAAAAATTATGGTGTTATACGAAGAAGATATTAGAATAATGGACGTTGGGTGCCATGTTGAATTTTATAGGAGGAGCATTAAGTTACGTATTTTATCGGACTATATACAAAGGAAAAATTGTATTAATGGAGGTACTATCTAGGAAAATTCCATCTCTTTTAGTTATGTTGATCCGTTTTCCCTGTGTGAGGTAAGGAGGCAAGGAATAAAGGAAGACATTTAATTAGGTATCTCAAACGACCATCATTGTCGTTTGAGCGATGCCTTGAATTGTATAGGAAACACCTCAAATCGCTCGAGTGACGTGCAACATTTTTTAGTTCCCCGACACACGTTGTCATGCTTCCATTGGTAGACTTAAATCCCACTGTCTTCCACGGTATTTCCAATAGATACCATCCTTTGGTTTACACACGAATCATAAGGGTTGGAATCGTTAAGAGAGAGGAACGTGCTGGGAGTCACCACAACCGTAGGATTTTTGTGATGTCGAGTGTAGGATGAATTTGGTAAATGTTCCACTTGTGGTATTAGAAAAGGGTAAGAGAGACGTAGGATGGGGAAGGACCATTCCTCTCAAACCCTCCACAGAGCTCAAACTCCCTCCCACTTCCCTACCGCATTCGTTGAGTTAGGGTTTTAACCCACTACACCTACACCACTAAATATCAAACCTCCACCACTGATAATACATTAAGCTACGAAATATATAGAAGGATTGTTGGGCATTTTTGATGAGGCATTCTTGGAATATGTTGGAGTTTCCATAGTGGCCTATTGATGGAGCTATTGTGACTCCCTTTAGGGCCACCTTTGAAGGTGGGGGAGTCGTATATGTTCATCATCTCCACCACTTTGGAGCTATTTAGGTGGGTAAACTACTCTTATTGTATTGATACTATATTTGATAAATAGTGTAGCCTTATTGTTGATGATTAAGAGTAGGGTTGTAATGATATTATGATGTGTTTTTAATAATCTAAAAATAAACATTTTTATGGAATAAAAATGTGCAGAAAATATTGATTGTGTATATTTTCTAATAAAACTGAAGATGGACATTTTTTGGAAATAAAAGTGTAAGAAAATATTATTGTAGTGTATTTTCTTAGTTGTAAGGACATTTTTCTCATGTCCAATATGTTACATTTGTGTATGTCGTACGCCGCTACATTTGGCACGTCCCCTCACGATCTCACATGATGGCCTCTATCCGAATTCCGGGAATCAAGCATTCAACATCTCCATTAATGTGTCCCACATCTTCCTCAACGACTTCACGTTCCAAGATTTTAGGGACTTAATGCAAGTGATACGCAAGGGAAGTCAAAACAGTAAAAAAAGGCACGATAGGAGAGTTCAAGGGCACTTTCGTAATTTCACATCCATAGTCCGTAGGTCTGGTCAACTGGAAAGTTGAAGAACTCGCCGCAATGAAGATACTGGAAGAAACAACACCTCAATCCGAGCTACGGTGAAGGAGTTATGACCTTTTGAAGTTGGAGAAAATTCCTTGAAGAATGCTGTTTTTTTTACCCCATACCAGAATGGTACCCCAAACCGCATGGGGAACCGGTTCGGGGTACCCCAGAACCGGTTCGGGGTACCTGACGCTGCAAGAGTCCCCAAGTTTTAAAACTCTTTTGGTTTCCTTATAAAAGCCAACTTCGGGGGAGCTGTTTTGCAAGACTTTAGAAGACGTTTTTGAGAGTCCAAATTACTCTAGTCTTCATATTTTTTGAGTCCCAAGACTCATGTTTTGATTCACACAATTGCCAAACCTTTGCGAATATTTTTGGTAACCCAAGAACACTACTTTGGTTTGTTCAACCCTTATGGAGAAGTTGTTCTCTTCTTCATTGCTGCCCTCCTGGAAAGGGAAAATTCCAGTCGACAACCTTGTGGAGAAGCCGTTTCTCTTCTCCATTGCAGCCCTACTGGAAAGGGATAGTTCCAGCCGCGACTACAGAATCCGATACCCGAGGGTAATTCTTAGTCATCTTGTATTTTCATTGTAATCCGATTGTAAGCCGTTTTCTTACAAATTATAGTGAAAATAAATGGTTTTGCCCCTGTGGGGGATTTTTCCTTAAATTTATTTGTTTTATCCTGCATGCTATATTTTATTTGATAAATCATCTAGATGCATGTCTTAGGGTTTAACTAAAATTTGGGTTTAATTAAAATTGGTTTTTATTTGAGAAGTCGCAATATTTCCGCTGTAGCTGCACTCTCAAATTGGTATCAGAGCGGGTTACGCTAATTTATCGCGTGATCCTGATTTTTCGAGGATTTATTTTTTTTGATACAACTTGACTTCTCACGTCGTCAAATTGGTATCAGAGCCTGTTGCACTAAGTTATTGTGTTTTGATCCTGATTTTGCACAAAAATGGCTTTTGATGGTTTTGATGATCTTCGATGTCAAATTTTTGAAAAAATTAATTGGAAAATTCACACGAACTCTTGTTTTAAATCTTCTGTTGAAAACGAATCTGAGAGGTGTCCTTGTTGTGAGGGTGTTGGTCACACATTACATGAGTGTACCACAAATTTAAAGAAGAAATCGAATAAACCGATTTCTCATGTTTCTACCCTTAGTGATTGTGATTCGGAAGAAGAAGTGTTTTATGCTTCTAGGCGAGAGTTTCCCATCCATGTGATTAGTGATGATAGTGAAGGTGATGGGAGTGTGGATGAAAGTGAGGAGGAAAGTGTATATGAGCATGACTTGCAAACTGCTTTCAATGAACTTTATGCTGAAACTTTGAAAACAAAGAAAGAAAATTTGAAATTGAAAGCTCAGTTGAAAGAGTGTGCCATAAAAAATAATGATTTTTTAGTTGAAGAACTTAGGGCTCATGTGAAAATTTTGAAAGAGAAGCTTGAGTACGTCGAGGGTGAGAGAGATAGTCTTAGAGGGTTGATGGAGACTATGAAAAAGGAGCTTTTAGAGTTTGAGGATTCTAAACGAGTACTTGAATCTAGGATAGGTGAACTTGAGGTGAAATTGAAAGATTCAAGTAAAGTGAAATTTGATTTGGAGTCTAGGTCTGAAAAACTTGATAAGATTTTAGGCACAGTCGAGATCAATACGGATAGGGGTGGGATTGGTCTTGAAAAATATGTTGCACCCATTCCCACATGTGTGAGAGAGCCTCCTAGGTTTGTTAAGAAAGAGGCACCTAAAGTTGTTAGGAAAGCAACCCTTAAGAACATTGTGAGAGATCCTTCTAGGATCATTAGGAGAGACCCACCTAGGCAAATTCGGAAAGAGCAATCGATAAATTTGAGGAGAGGGCCACCTTTAGGTAACACACACCGCCCTATTTACACTTGCACACATTGCGGTAGGCAAGGTCATCTTAGGCGATTTTGTTATAAGCTTTTAAATGGACCTAGGAAGGTTAATGAAAGAATAAATTCGATTCCCAAAACCCCCACACTTTGTTACACATCAATTTGGGTTAGAAAATCGGATTTAGAGGCTTATGGTTTATTTGTCCACGATTCCCGTTTGCTTGCACGTGATTCACCCCATGTGAAATCTTTTGGTTGATTGTGGTTGCATGTTTGTCATACACTAGTTGTGGTTTCATGATATATTTTTACTAGTGTGATGACTTGTACTTTTTGTATAAATTCTTGTTTTTGAATTTTTTTGAAAAATACAAAAAGATTTTATTTTGATAAAATTTTGAGAAAATCCAAAAAGATTTTTGTATTGCACCGTTTATGGATGAACACTTTGGATGACCAAGTCACAACATCATTCCATTTTTTTGAAGTGACTATTTGATAGTGTTTTGAGATAATAGGTCAATTCATCCTTGTGCTTTATAATGTTTGGAGTCATTAAGATGTAATTAAGTGTTACTTCCTACATGTTTGACTCATGTTTCCTTTATTGCACACATGCACGGATTTATTTGATTATTGTGCTTGTCTTATCACATGTTGGTTGGGTGTTTTCACTTCAATCCTGTCCTTAAAACGAACCAAGCGTGATAAATTTTGATAAGGAAACTGTGCATATAAGAACCGTTTTGTGAGTTTGTGTGCTTTTTTTAAAAAATGGGGAGGGGCTGCGAAAGGTAATTATCTATCCTTTGCGCAAAAGCCGCCGTTAAATTGGACCTAAAAAATGGAGGTATTTTATTATCCGGGGTCCAAAGAGGTTTAAAAGAGCCCGAAAAAATTTAAAGGCAATAAAAACATATTCATGCCAAAATATGGTCCATTTAGGTTTTTGCACCAATTCTCCAAAGTTTGAGAATGTAGATTACCTTTAAAAGAATATATATATATGAGGGAGTTTGGTTGGAGAATTAAAAACGGTTTGCACGTCCTTGAAATTCTTAAAAATGCGCTATATAGTTTTGGACGTTATTGGTGTGGAAATCATTTGACTTTGATTTGTTGATTTGCATAAGACGATGTCATTTAAATTCAACAAATTTTTACACCTAAGGATACCTTTGATGTTCATTCGTTAGGAGTACACGTATGCATCGTGCACATATGATTGATTGAGTTGATTTACCTATCGAATGTGTTCACACCCATTCATTCTGTTTCCATGACTTGGTTGTTTGAGTATAAATCCATGGTGTGATTTTTGTATCATATTTTTTCAAATGGTATCTATTTTTTTTGTACGAAAAATTTGAAAAATTCAAAAACAGTTTGAGAATATTTGTTTGAGCATCTCCTTGCTAGAGCACGTTTACCATATTGATTGATGCCTTGACTTGTATACCATGACACCCCGATTTTGCTTGTTTGATTCATTCTTCTTTTTTGTCTATTTGGGGACATCATAAAAAGGGGGAGAAAGAATTATCATATTATGGGGGAGTTTAAATTTTGGGGGAGTTTTTGAGATGTTGCTTATGTTTTTATCATATATTGATATCCATGTTATCTCATTTCAAACTCGATATGTCACATGGTATTTGCTTTGTCTCATGTGTGTAGGTATGAAGATTGAAGATCTATATGTTGCACACCCTGATGAGAAAAGATTTGAGATTCTTGAAGATTTGAAGAACAAACGATGAAGACTATTCATTTGTACCTTTTCCAGTTTTGGGTTCATGGGATGGTAGATTTGTATAGGCAATTTCATATTTGATAATTCGGATTTTTTATGTATGTACCGGCATAGACATAGGGGGATATTTGTAAGGACATTTTTCTCATGTCCAATATGTTACATTTGTGTATGTCGTACGCCGCTACATTTGGCATATCCCCTCACGATCTCACATGACGGCCTCTATCCGAATTCCGGGAATCAAGCATTCAACATCTCCATTAATGTGTCCCACATCTGCCTCAACGACTTCACGTTCCAAGATTTTAGGGACTTAATGCAAGTGGTACGCAAGGGAAGTCAAAACAGTGAAAAAAGGCACGATAGGAGAGTTCAAGGGCACTTTCATAATTTCACATCCATAATCCGTAGGTCTGGTCAACTGGAAAGTTGAAGATCTCGCCGCAACGAAGATACTGGAAGAAATGGCACCTCAATCCGAGCTACGGTGAAGGAGTTATGACCTTTTGAAGTTGAAGAAAATTCCTTGAAGAATGCTGTTTTTTTTACCCCATACCAGAATGGTACCCCAAACCGCATGGGGAACCGGTTCGGGGGGGGGGGGCGAACCGGTTCGGGGTACCCCAGAACCGGTTCGGGGTACCTGACGCTGCAAGAGTCCCCAAGTTTTAAAACTCTTTTGGTTTCCTTATAAAATCCAACTTCGGGGGAGCTGTTTTGCAAGACTTTAGAAGACATTTTTGAGAGTCCAAATTACTCTAGTCTTCATATTTTTTGAGTCCCAAGACTCATGTTTTGATTCAAAAAATTGCCAAACCTTTGTGAATCTTTTTGGTAACCCAAGAACACAACTTTGGTTTGTTCAACCCTTGTGGAGAAGCCGTTCTCTTCTTCATTGCTGCCCTCCTGGAAAGGGAAAATTCCAGCCGACAACCTTGTGGAGAAGCCGTTTCTCTTCTCCATTGCAGCCCTACTGGAAAGGGATAGTTCCAGCCGCGACTACAGAATCCGATACCCGAGGGTAATTCTTAGTCATCTTGTATTTTCATTGTAATCCGATTGTAAGCCGCTTTCTTACAAATTATAGTGAAAATAAATGGTTTTGCCCCTGTGGGGGATTTTTCCTTAAATTTATTTGTTTTATCCTACATGCTATACTTTATTTGATAAATCATCTAGATGCATGTCTTAGGGTTTAACTAAAATTTGGGTTTAATTAAAATTGGTTTTTATTTGAGAAGTCGCAATATTTCCGCTGTAGCTGCACTCTCATTAGTAAATCAAAATAAACATTTTTATAGAATAAAAATGTAAGAAATGTCATTTTGATATAGTTTGAAGGAAATAATAAACATTTTATAGAATAAAAATGTAGAAAATGTTATTATAGCATATTTTCTATTAAAAGAAAATATTGGACATTTTTGTGGAATAAAAATGTATAAAATGTTATTCTAGCATAATTTCTAGTAAAAGAAATCAACGGACATTTGTATGGAATAAAAATGTAGAAAATGTTATTCTATCATATTTTCTAGTAAAAGAAAATAATGGACACTTTATGGAATAAAAATGTAGAAAATGTTGTTCTATTATATTTCCTAGTCAAAGAAAGTAATGGAAAGTTTTATGGAATAAAATTATAAGGAATTATTATTCTTGTTTATAATAAAAGGAAAGTGCATGTTTGTTGAAAATGGTGTGAATTCTAGAATGAATGTATTTTTAATCCACTCTGTAGGATTTTTCTGAATAAAGCCCACAGTATAAACTTGTAGTTTTTTTATAATAAATATATGAGCAAGTTTATGGAAAGTTGTGTTGGGTCTAAACATCTAATAAGACAAATGGAGATTTTGGTCTTAAAAGAAGGAGTGAAAAATGGAAGTATATTATGTAAGGGTGTTATTTTACATATTTGAAGTGTAAAAGTGGCAAGTGTGAGAATTAGATAAAAGTGTAATATTAAAAAAGTGCTAAAATGGATAAAGTGTTTTAAATGTTAAGTTGGAAACATAATAATCATTTGAGAAATAACACTTGTTAAGAAACTAAATTACAAGTTTGATAAACAAAGGGTAAATTGGTAATTTACTTAAGGTGGAACATTATTATGGAATAAAAATGCTAAAGCATGTCTTTACACTAATGTGTGCGAAAATGAATTAATTCCTAAACCGTGAATTAATTTAGTATAAATCATGTGTATGTGGACAAGGGACTTAAAAAAGAAAATAAATAATTTTCCAAGTGTTAATGGAAAAACGAACAGTTAGGTCTGGGTTTGGGCTTCGGTCGGGTAAAAGTGAGGAAATGGAATAATGTGGACATGGGTAAAATGTTGAAGACATTAATATGGACTCAGATGCAACCAGGAATAAGCAAGAAGGGTCCGGATCCCTTGGGTGAAAATCCCTAAATCACTTGGCAGAGCATATGATGCGCATAGCCGTCGGTGTGGAGCCCGTTTAAGTATGAGGTAAAAAGGAAGATTCCGAGAAAAGATAAAAGGAATAAGGAACATGTCAAGAAAATGGGTTGTGTGGTAAAATGTGTTAATACAACCTAACTTGAATGGATTTAATAAATGTTCCACTAATAATAAAATGGACAAGTGAATGTGTAAATCTATTAATGTCCATAAGTTAAGGGAATGGGTAAAGTAAAGTGCAAAAATGAGTGGTTAAGAAACCTAAGTTAATTAATCCATGGATTGGCATAAGTATGCATTGAAAGGTTTAGAAATGAAAAACAAGTATTTTCTAACACGGTGGATGCGTGCATCTAAGTGGTACTTTTCAAAGAAAATACTAAGGCACATATAAATGAATAAAAAAGGTGATTTTAGTAAAGGAACGGTTGGTGTAAATCAAGTATAGTGGTTTTATGTGTTGAACTGAACGTGTTGAATAATGTAAAAAATGCTAAGTATGAACAAAGGAATTCTTCCAATATTAAGGTAAATTAATCTAGATGACTAAAGTTCTGGAAGTAAACGATTAGTGCATTTGAATATGTATTTTCAAAGGTATATATATATATATTCGCATGCATGTGATTGTAGCGTGTGAATATTCTGTGTTGTCGTTCGTTTCTATAGTGCTTGTATATTTTCCACTGAGCATATGCTCACACCCTCACTTTATTACGACAGGTTGGGTGTGTATTCATATTTTGAGGGAATTATAAAGGTAAGCATACTTATTTATTTTTATATTTATAGCTCTGTTTACTTTGACCCGGGGTGCTCTCCGTGGGTCCGACACGTTGCTCATCTTGAAATTGGATTCGCATGCTAAACATGTGAAGCGTTAACTAAAATAAAACTGGACTAGAAACATTATCTAGGTTGTTTCATTTCACATCACACCTAACGTCCCATTTGGACAGGGTTGACTCATGGGTAACCCATAACTCCCGGTCGGCTCGTTATATTAACATTACTCACTTGATCTGGAGGTATAATTTTTGTGCAGATTCTGCTAGAGATTTTTGTTATTCCTTGCGTTAAGGATCAAATGTAGTTAGTTGTGTTGTCTTTTTTAAGAATTAAAATTAATTGAATAGAATTTAACCTAGGAATTAATCAGATATTTTAATCATATATTTAATAACGCTAAAATTGTGGAAAAATAACATTTTGAGATAATAAAGTGTGAACATATTTTTGATGATTTTTTCAAAACTAAAAAAAAAATTCTAATAATAATGTGTGAAAATATTTTTGATTATTTTTACAAACATTCTTGAGATTTAAAAATAAATTAGAAAGTAACTTTTAAATATTTTTAATTCATAGGGCGTGTTTGTTGTCCTTAAGTTGTGTGTGTCATGTGTCTGCAAAAGTTATATCTCCTTACACCTATTGGGTTTTCACCTGGATCGTAAATCATTGCATGTTAACTATAACATCTGCATACGGTTTAGCTTACTGAAGTTGCTTACATCTCAAAACTTGGATTGATACTCGATCGAATACTTTCAATCTCAGACCTCCAAATCAACAGGTTGTAACCTGCTCTTAACATTTAGTACATAAACCCTTGCCTCGAAATCATCTAAGCCTTTTGGTAAAAATTTAGGGTAATCTTTTAGAGAGAGAATAGAGAAAAAGGATAAAAGAAGATATTTCGTTAGGGTTTTCAAATCCTATGTTCAAATCCATTGAATCAGAGGTAAAAGCTTGACCAGATTTCACGTTAGATTCACTTTTAAGTTTGTTTTCTTTTTTCGATCAAAATATTTTTCCTTTTTTTAAAACCAAAACTTGTTGAAAACCATTTATGAAACTTTTGAAACATTTGTGTTTGCTTTGTCTCTTTAAAATCGAACCATATGATTTCTGAAACAATTTGAGTTATAAACTCTTGTTTATAGTATAAAAATAATTGTTTAATAAAAAAATTATTTTTTGAAAAAAGTTTTGAAAATCGAGTTCGTTTTTGTTAAGATCCGGTTTGTTAAATCTTAAGTTTGAAATTTGTTTTCAAGAATCTGAGATTTGATTTGAAAAACTTATAACATTATATTTATATGTAGAAATATTCCTATAATTTTTGTTAAGATGTGTTTGTAACACTAATGTGTGTATGTGTCTCAGAAGTTCATTTTATACACTTCACTACACATCACACATTTTCTAGTGTAATCTATTGATATTTGGAGGCTTGGATTTTTCATTTAACTTGGAGTTGTTTGCATCAACATTCAGAGGCTTATACCAGAGTTTGAGGGGAGAATCTTAATTAGGTATAATTTTTCATTTATTGCTGATATTTGTTGCATTTGTAAATTTTTCCTAATTATTAGTGAAATTTCTTTTTGTTTGGGGCGTAGAGGCCCTCATGGATGTTTCCTCTGGGGAGGTTTTATCACATTAAATCATCGTGTTGTGAATGATTCTTATTTTAGTTATTTACATGGTTCTTTCTCCGGAGGGTTGGTTTAATAGATTTTATTAAAATTTGTATAAAGAAAATTTTCAAATAAAATTGTTTAGACGTCAGGTTACACATCATGTGTTATCTTTTAGATCTATTTTAATGATTAAGGTTTCTTATAAAAACTTACGATTTATAAAAAAACATAGTTGGTTAATGTTGTTAATCATTTTTCACCTCAATGTTTTTTCTCAAAGGAGGCAGACTGTATTCTTTAGCACAGGTCATGCCTTGGTGTCTATTCGTCTGGGGACAAAATCTTTAACTTGATATTGATTGGTTTTATTCAGTTCTCTTCGTGTCATGATATGCTCTAAAAATATGGTATAACATTTAGTATTGATATTTTTTTTATGATCCGAGTATTAGAGTAAATTTGATTTTGATTTTTAAGCTAGCGATTAATGGATATTTGGTTTTTTCTAGTAAAAATATTTATCTTTATAAAAAATGGAAAATCTCTTATCTATTGTGGTATCTTTGAAAATGATCTTCATATTATAAGGCCCATCTGGCCACTATTGCTCAATACTGAATTGAATAATTTAAATGGAAATAACCTAAAGAGAAAAGGACCTTTTAAGTTGAACCAAACTCATTTTTGACACTTACACTTCGGTCATATTTATCTGTAAATAATTTAAAGATTGTTCTCAAATTAACAATTGAGTTCATTAGAAGTGGAGTCACTTCCAGTCAGTGAATACTTCTTAAGGGTAAAATGATAAAGAGTTCATTTACTTCCAAGGGATATAGAGCCAAAGATGGTTTGGAACTATTTCATTCTAATTTATGTAGACCTGTGACTATTCGGGCAAAAGGGGGATACGGGTACCTCATAACTTTTACTGATGACTACTCGAGGTCTCGATATGTTTCGCTTATGCATCATAATTTTGAGTCCTTTAATAATTTAAAAATTTATAAGGTTGAGGTGGAGTGTAGACATGGTAAACTAATCTAAACTCTACAATCTGATCGTGGAGGAACATACCTCTTTTTTAGATTTTGGCGGACACTTATCGGAGATTGGGATTACATCTCAGTCGTCTTCCGTGAGCATCCCGCCTAAAAATGGTGTAGTGGAAAGAAGTTAAATGATTATTTTATCATTGATAGATCCATGATGACTTACTCACACCTGCTAGATTTTTTTATGATTATGAATTAGAGCAGATTATTTATTTAGTGACCTTAGATCCTTCTAAGTCGATCTCCATGACTTTTATAAAAATGTTGACTGGGTACTGAAATCACCGATGATGCGGAAAAAACTATGTGCAGAAGAAGTAAATGACTATCGAGTAAACGCAATTTACCTACGAGTTTTACCGGTTGTTTTAGGAGGGACCAATTCAAACTTTTCTTGAATTGTTAACTTTACAAAAACAGATTTAGTTTACAAAGTCAATTAAAAGTCCAAATTATTATCTTTGTTAAATCTAGGTGATTTACAAAATAGGCAGTGAGCTAACCTACGCTAAGGATGCTAGAGGGGAGGCTGAGACGTGAAGAAATCAAAGTGAACAAGAGCTGCATAATGAGGATAATAGCGAAAGACCAACCAGAGCAGAGAGAAGCTTAGTCGAGATAGGTAATAGCTTTTTCTGATTTATCTTGCTTTGAGTCTTATTGCATATTTGTATAACCGTTCCTATTTCATTTGGTTTTAGTGGAAGTTGAATAGTTTGACTCTTAGGAGAGTCCGTCATTTTTCCCGGGGAAGGGATTTTGCGACGTTAAATAAATACCACATGGTTTACATTTTTCGCATATCACCTCACACGAAAAAGTAGGTTTAAAGATTTAGAAACCTACCCAAAAAATGAATAGTATATTATTTTGTAAATCACCTAGGTTTAACAAAGATAATAATTTGGGTTTTTAATTGACTTTGGAAACTTAAATTTGTTTTTGTAAGGTTAACAATTCAAGAAAAGTTTGAATTGATCCCTCTTAGAATAACCGGTAAAACTTATAGGTAAATTGCATTTACTCGACAATCGTTTACTTCCACACGTATTATTTTTACTTCCACACATAGTATTGTTGCCCCATTCATGAATTATCCTCAGGGTTCAAACGAATGGCTCATTCAACTATAAAAAACTGATCTGAAGGCCACCGGGCTCTCTCAGGCCCCATTTGACTCCGTTCAACTTTCTCATTAGAGTGAAAGCTCAATGAATATTTGTAGGGCCCTAAATCCTTTTCCAATGGTCCATCCAGTGAAGGAATCGGCCTTACAATTTGGATGAACTGTTCATTTTACAATTAAAAATTGAGCTAGAGGCCATCGGGTGCTCTCGAGCCCCATTTGACTTTAATCAACTTTCTCGCCTGAGCGAAAGCTCAATGAATCTTCGAAGGTCTCTAGATCCCCTTCGAAGGTCTCTATGTCCCATGCTAGAATCAGCCTTAAGGTTCAAATGAATGATCCATTTTATTCTAAAAATTGATCAAAAGGCCATCTGATGATTTCGAACTCCGTTTGACTCCTGTCAACTCCTCGGCTCGAGCGAGGCTGATGAATCTTCAAAGGGATATGAATACCCTTTCCAACGATCCACCCCATGCATGAATCATCCTTACGTTACGAATGAATGACCCATATTACTCGAAGAGTCATCAATCTCTTTCGGGCCTCGATTGACCTAGGTCAACTCTCTAAACCGAACGTAGCTGAATGATATCTCAAATGGAACTAAATATCCTTTTTAACGGTCTGTTATGTGCGTGAATCGGTCTAACATTTCATACGAGCAATCCATTTTCCTTCGTGAATTTCCTATATAGTGAACAACGGGCACTTCCAGATCCCATTTAACTTTCGTTAACTCACGAACCTCGGAGCGGCTCAATGGATTCTTAAAGGGCTATAAAACCCTTTTCCAATGGTCCACTCCATGCATGATTCTGACTTATGTTTGCATTTTACCGCCATTTTTTCTAACAACCTACCTCAAACTTCCTAATTGAAACCCAAGGACTCTGCCTATTGGCAGTGTGTCTGGGGTTCTATGCCTATACTTAGGTCTAGGACCATGTTGATCGGCACCCCCTTGTCTTTCTAAATACAGGCCATGACCTCACTTTGAAAAGCACCTTTAAACATCCCTCTCAGCAATTCAGAGAGAATTATCTCGAATGCATAGTTGTTCCTTTCTTAAAATCCCATCTTCCACATTCCTTCCATCCTTTTCATACTCTTTTGAGTAAATTCCCACCCATCTCCTCAACCAACCATCATCTCATCATGAGGTCAATGCACTTACAATCAAGATCCACTTTAAGTCTTCACAAGGAGGTCTAATTCTTCCTCCTCATCTTTAAATTCTCTTATTTTCGCATTGGTTACTTCATTTTCACTTTAGTAATTTACTCCATTACATCACATATCCTAACTTCAAACTTTTTATTATTAGTATTTTCACATTCTTTGTTTTAATTAAAAAAAGAAAAAAAAAGGGTTTATTTGTAAATTCCAAATGGGGATTTCTCATCACATTTTCTGAGACTAAAACACCTTTTTCTTCAAATACACACACACACACACACACACACACATAAAAAAGTCCCCAATTCGATTTATGGGTTAAACCCCCTTTTGTATTTTCTTCAAACGACATAGACTTTGATGCCCTCTCAGACTATTTAGGTGTCTTGGGTAAATCCCTAGACTCGAGTACTCCTACACACATTTATTACTTTGTTCTTAGCATAGATTATTGATATATATTTAATATTCTTGCTTGCCTGTGTCTTGTCTGTTATACGCAATCGTTCTTCTATAACGATTTGTGAATCGACAAACACTTATATAAAACTTTGAATTACTATTTTGGGAACACTCCTAAGGATGACCTTACTCTAACTATATCCATGACGCGAGTCGAGGTATTCTGTCCTCTATTTATTTTATGCACATAATTACATACATCACGGAATTTAACATGAGAAGATTAACACATTCCCATGAGATACTGAA
This sequence comes from Sambucus nigra, assembly GCA_949130495.1. NCBI lineage: Eukaryota > Viridiplantae > Streptophyta > Magnoliopsida > Dipsacales > Adoxaceae > Sambucus > Sambucus nigra. The sequence continues at coordinate 189,100,317 of OX422214.1, read as the reverse complement.
AGGGCGGGATCGGTTCCTAACACTTTTCCATTCTGTAACTTAGTCCCCGAACCCTTGGCATACTTAGTTTCACAAGTGTCAATATTGTCCTTGAAGCTATTCTCTCTAGGAGGCAATATTTCTTTTGCCTGTTTTGTGCGAAATAGGCCGGCGGCTCTATCTTTACATATCACCCCACATTGATGACGGCCTAGTCCCTTGAGAAAGGACACAATCCCACGCATATCAGAAAAATGGAAGGAAGGAGGAATCCACCTCCGGAGATATAACCCCCAGACCCTCGGAAAAACCCTTAGGGCGGCTACAATGGTGATTCTACTAGGGAAGACTTTAAGAGGACTAGACTATGTTTTTGCATCAGAGTTATTCTTTTCTGGATGCGTGTGTATGCACCTACCTGTATGTTCCCTTTTCTCATTTATTTACCTTTTTATATATATCTTTATCATGTATATATCACTTTCCACTCACTTGTACACTTCACATAATTGTATATACTCTCCATGTACACTTCACACACTTACGCTTTGCTTCACTTTTGCTCACACACCACTTAGAATATTCATATATAGGCTTCACAATCACACAACCCACACTTCCTACACTTTTATATATACTTACTTACACACACACTCACTTGAAAATATTCCCACGTCACCTACTCACTTACATGTATCCATGTGTAATATAGTCTCCATTCTAGATTTACATTTCATAATCCTTGTATATGTTCCCCATTAGTTTAGTACTCTATTTACTCGTCATTCAAATAAGAAAATACTCTCTCCATAATATGTTAATTAAGACTCATGCATTTTTTTACACTACATCACCAATAGCATGGCTATATTGACCAAAATTTTGTCCCGTATTAGTGGGACACTTTGTGATAGGCGTTGATCATATGGGTCACATTTAGCCTAAACGATATGACTCTCATCTTCCTATAGCCTCGTACATTCGACGTATCTCGAACGCCCCCCCTGCATCGTATCATTTGACCAAACTCATGATGGGTGGTTTATTAAAGGGAACTCGTTCACCTACGTTGAGTATATCTAATTTGCTCTCACACATATTGTCCCCACGAGGTATATAGTGAGGCAATTCACGTACACTCATGTATATGAAATAGCTTGTCCACGCATACTGATGAATTATTTCCCTTATAAGCAAGTGGTATATCGTGGAGGTCATGCCAAATGGGTAAACCCTTCCACTAACCCAATAATTTCACAAACCTTATATAGGTGTCAAAGCTAAGACAGTCATATTTAGTTTGTCATTTACCGCGAGAAACTCTACCAATATTTTGCGTTATTTCACTTTTTTTCAAAATATGACCATGTCTATGAGATTGGAAACAAGTCCAACCATATCTTACATATTTTCAAACCCTATTTTCCTAGGCTTGGATCTTGTCCAGTATTTTTTATGCATTTAGGAAAACCTAAAACAAGTGAGAACCTAATAATAACATTAATAATAATCATGATGAGATTCCTCTCCTTTTTCCCTCATTTTAAAAAAAATACCAAAATATTTTTTATCATCCTTCCAAAATGCCAAAAATTTACTCCATCCTTCTTTACAAAAAAAATTCGAGCCATTTTCCCTCTCAAGTCGATCCCATACCCAATTTTGGAATGGCTCCCTATTGGCTTCGGTCTTCCTTCAAACTTCTCTAAATCTTCGCCGGTTCTTCTGCTACCTTATCTGAGTTTGGCATTTCACGAGCTCATTATGGAGAACACTGACCAAGCACAGAATGTTCAACCCAATCAGATGATTGTCCATAGTCCATGAGATGCAAGAACATCATTAGGACCTCCCAAAAAACCTTAGGATCCCTTTCCTCGTTCCATGGGTCCACTCGTTCTCGAGTTGTTTGGGTCCTAGAAGGGTATCAGCATGCTTCACATTCTGTGCCTTCTAATGGGCCACTGCAAGATCAACTCCTTATTCCAAATCTTGCCCAACCAGAGGCTAAATTTTTAGTACCCATGGATCCTAAAGAGTAGGAATTGAAAAAGGTTAAGGAAGACCTCAAGCTATTATTGAGACCAAGTCAAAATATCCAGAAACTACATGGACTACATCTATATGTCTCCCTATCCCAAAGCCAGACTGCTAGAGTTGATCAAGAGGCCAAACATTAAGAAATTGGATGGAAGTGGACCCCCAATCGTTCGCCTTTGAAGCTATCACCGAGCTATGACCCTCCTTGGTGCCTCTGAAGAGATAATGGCCTAGATGTTCTAGAAAAATTTGAAAGAAAGCACACTCCGTTGGTTTTGTCCTTCGAATAATCCAAAATATGTACTTAGGAAGATGTCGCCTGAAAATTCATGTCTCAATACAAGTACAATGAGGAGCTAGAGGTTACGCACTGAGATTTAGAGCTTCTTCAGAAGAAACCTAGGGAAATATTTCGTTGCTTCATATAAAGGTGGAGAGAGAAAGCTTCCACAATGACCAACAGACCCTTCGAGGAGGACCAAGTCAGTATTATAAAGAAGAACTTCTTGCCTCAAATTCGAGCATCCATGGGATGACAATATTACCCACACTTCCAAGCCCTTTGAGAAGCTGGTGTAGAAATTGAGTAAGGCAATTCCAAATTCAAATTTGAACCAAAGAAAGTGATTAGATAGTTCATTCCGTGAAATTATGAGAAGCCCGCCAGTGCTATAGTCTCAACCATTAATAACATTTCCCAACCTTCTACCTATTGGGGATCAAAAAGTCGCCTTATCCCTACTAAGAAAGCATACACTGAGCTCCATTATCCCCTATCCAAAATATACCAAGCCCTATTGAGCCTAAACCTCATCAAACCCTTAGACTCTCGTCCATCACTAAATCCACTCCATAAAAATTTCAAAGCATGTGCCTATTGTGATTTCCACCAGTCCGCTGGTCATACTACCGACCAATGCTTCCACCTTAATAATGTGATCCAAGGCTTAACTGGGGAAACATCGCCCCACCAACCAATCCTAAACCCAATACCACTCATAACCCACTTCTAACCCATACAAATTCCATCTTTATAGACAGTGACCTAGAATTTGATCCATTTGCTCAAATCGTACCTAGAAAAGAATTCACCATACCCAGAATCTCATCAAAACAGCTTAAAGTTTTCCCTTATTTTTTCCTACACCCTACCTGCTTCACTGATTAAGCATTTTCACTCCTTATAAGGGTCTTCATTATCATCCATACCCGATCAAAAGGAAAATAAATTGAGTTACCGACTGTGTTGAATAAACTCTTGGTGTTCTGGCTAAAATTTCCCTCGGAGATGATTGTTGATTGTCACAAATTCAGTGTCTTCATGAAAGCCTGGAAATGGGATTAAGAATCAGATAAATTGTTGGTACCTATTGAAGAAGTTGATTTAGATGATGTGGTACTGATAATGGCCGATGTATTTCAACAGACAAGTGAAATTTGTAGCATTTATGAGCTATTCACCTCATTGAAGCTTCAGGGATGGTTGGTCCCTTCACTCCTACACCTCCCTATTGAGTGGGAAGATTTATATCATGAATCCATAGAGGTTTTTTAATTCATTAATTTCTCTTGGCAAGAGGACATAGCATCCACCAAATGGGGTGATGACTTTGATAGTTTAGATGATAAACCTAGTCGAGAAGTAACCAGTCTACTAGCCAATCTATGCGGAATGATATCCTTTAAAGATATATTGGAGTAAATTAATAAGGTATCCATTCAGCTAAAGTTAGAGGAAAACACAGGGTTCCTATTCTTCCCCGCCTCGATAAATCACATAACCAGGTTAGGGAGACACTCTAAAGATTTGATTCCTCATGTGGCCGAGATAGATAAGGGAAAGGGAGTTACTAAAGAATTTACCATTCTAAAAATTACAATCGAAGAAAGTAAAGTCCTTATAAGATCAAGAATACCAAATCCAATCACCCTGTGGTGGCTTTTCATATCCTCCCAGTTGCGCCGAAGAGCTTTGATAAAGCTCCTTACAGGGCCTACAGTCCCTTCTTATACTACTCCCGAAGAAGTGGTAAACATAGTTGGGTCCTTAACCTCTTCCATACTCCCTTCCTATTCTGAAGCATAGATACTAAATATCGACCTTAATCATAATTATGCCCTCAACATCTCCGTTGAAGTATTGGGAAAGACAGTACCACTCTCACTTATTGATAATGGATATGCTCTCAACATCTGTACTCTCAGAACCTTCAATTGGTTGGAATTGAAAGTCAGTAATCTCATTCCCACTTCTGTCGTCATGTGTGCTTACGATAACACTCGTCGAGAGGTAATATGGTCCATAAAAATCACAGTAGGGGCTAGCCCTATTAATCCTATCACCGAGTTTTAAGTCATTGATATACCTACATGTTTCAATCTCCCCCTTCTCTTTCCATGGCGCCACAGTATTCGATGGGCATCTTTTTCTCTTCATCAAAAATTAAAATTCTTTGCCAAATGCTAAGTTATCACTATCTTAGGAGATGATAATTATAGAGATAATGCTAACACTAGCAACCTAGTATTAGAAATCCAGCATGGGACGAATGACATGCTCCTCTCTGGATTCAGAGTTGATCCACTTCCCCCAACGTCAATGTGATTTAGATGTTTAAGAACATTCGCTACATTCCCAGAATGAGGCTAGGGCGATACCAGCAAGGGATCCTTGATCCCATAATCCTGGAGGAGGACTTTTCCCCAATGTGGTTTGGGTTAACATCCCTCTCCAAAGGAACTAATGCACTCCAATGACTACGACCGAAAAGAAGCTTAGAAGAAGAAAATACTATTTTTAGAGATTTTTTTAAATGGAAGGTTTATCAAGGAGGTGAATACTTCCCTTAATGCGTCTTCCTTGAATAGTGGTATGACCATGTCAACAAGAAGATGAAATAGGGGCAGAAAATCTTCTTTTAAGGCAATAACTTTTGGTCCAAAGAGTGCCAATATGAAGTTCAACCTCTCACCGAGAAAGTCGTGATAGTTATAAGGGATTCTGAAGAAAGTGATTTCAAGGAATCTTTTGAACTGTAGACACTAGGGCTAAGTCTCTGCATGATCCTCTCAGATACAGTGCAATTGAACCCGTCTACTCAAATTAGAGCTGCTGACATGCCTTTCCTTAACTGGAATGTCGTGACTATTCAAACCGCTCAGATTCAACCAGACCTTATTGTGTACCTTATACTAGTCTCTTCACCCGATGTTATTGTTCCTTTTTTTAATATTAATGTAACTAATATCTCTTTTTACAAGGTTCTCAATGCCATTTTCTCAAAAATGAAATAAATGAAGAGTTCGAGTATCTTGTTGTGCCTTACATTAATTGTCTTGATTCTAATCGAACCTTTGATGATGATGATTCCGCAAATGAATAATTCTTAATTGATCTTAATAAGGAGAATAACAAACATCATAACCGGATTGAAATTAATGATGATGAGACTATTTCCATTAATATTCATTCTAGAACCCATCAGTGCTCGATTAGGATATGGGGCCACCCTTAATAAGCATGAATTTGCACAATTCAAAGAGCTACTGAAAGAATTTGTGGATGTCTTTGCATGGTCCTATGACGGCATGCCCGTCATTGACCTAAAAACTGCTCAGCATGAGATCCCAACATTCCAAGAATGCATGTCGGTCAAACAAAAGATAAGGAAACTCCACACTAAATGGTCGCTCAAACTCAAAGAAAAAGTGGTCAAGCAATGGAACGTGGGTTTCATTTGTGTAGCCGAATATCCTAGGGCTCAAAAATATCGTCCCCGTGACAAAGTCAAGAGGAAAAGTTCACATGTGCGTCGACTACCAGGACTCGAATAAAGCATCCCCAAAGGAAAATTTCCTGTTACTCAAAATTGACATGACCGTGGACAATACGGCTAGCCTCACCTTCAAGTCATTTGTAACCAAGACTAAAATTTGGGAAGTACCAAAATGATGGCCTAAATATAATTTGTATCATGTGTTGTTAATTTGTTTAAAGGAGTTTATTTCATGAATAAGAATAGAATCCATATAACCCTACAACTTTAGACTAAGTACAACAAGTCCATTGGAATAAAAGGATCTTACTAGGTTACCCTCTGAGTCCCACCTACCCAAAATTCTTTTTATAGCATGGGGTATGGTTTTATTGAGCTTAAAATATGAGCTCCAACAAGGCCAAACCCCAAGTTGGGTTCCTCCACCAGTTTAACCCCATTTGTTGGAATGTCCACCAGGGTACTAAACCTCAAAAGATTGGTGGTAATAGTCCTCCTCTTTTTATTAAACACGAACTCAGTAAGAATCCTGATTTCCTCCTTTTCATATGTTGAATTAAACAGAGGTTAGAGTCATCCATCAAAGAAATAATGAAGACGGTAAAAATAAAAGGGCCATACTACTTACAAAGAGAACAATTAGAAAGTAGAATGGACTCATCGGCTAAAGTAGAGTCCCCTGTAATCTTTAGAAGGTCATCTTCACCTTCGGAGGCCTCGAGAACCTCAGTAAAAACTTCAAATATGGGCTTCCTCTTTTAAGAAACCAAAGCATAAGGCCTATCCTCGAGAGCAGTCCCTGTAATGATTTTAAAAGCCTCAGGAACTCCCACATATGTCAGAGGCTTTAGCTTGGGTCCCAACCCAAAGTTTAAAGGCGCCTAGTAGTAAATAAGGCCTTAAAGGGAGTGGATGCAAACTTATAGGCCTCAGTGATTCTGTTTGACATCGATATAATGGGATTAGGAACCACTACAAAAGGTAATTAAAAAGTTCAAACCTAAAAGCAAAGGTCATTTCAAGCAATGAAACAAAAATAAAGCATCAACTTATCCACTGACGAAAGAGTGAACAACATAGTGGGACAACACATGTGCTTAGAAGGATCTAAGGTATCCCAAGCTCCCACCCTCCAATGAAGAAGAATTTCTTGCTCCAATTTTTAAGGTATTTACACTAACTCTCAAAGACCACCACGTTGGGCCTAAGGTCTAGATACTTTACACCTCTATCGCCAGGCTTCCATGCTATAGAACCTTATATAGTTTGAAGAAATAGGTTAGGGAGACATTGCACTTCCCCCCAACTAGACTCCCTAAAGGATTGGAACGTAGCCATAAAAGTCATTCACAAATTAGCCACTAACCGAGAATGGGCTATGGTGATAGCCTTTTAGAAATCTAACCTTGAGAAGGGGCATGGGGAATATGGCCCCGTATTGAGGGAATGACTCATGGATGCACACATAGTTTGCCACCATAGGGTAGGACCTCTCATTAGGCTTAGCAACCCTCATAATAACATTCTTGGGGATTCAATAAGTTCTATAGAACTTATCCAGATCTTTTTTAGTGATCCGCGATGCGTGATGAGCCCCACCGACAAAGTTAGGGTTTTAAGCCACCTCATAGTTAATTGCCATTATGTTCAATGAAACTAATCCACTGGGAAGGAAAGTTGGGGGCTCAAATTTTGATCCACCAAGGAAGGTAGAGAACCCTGGGACCCCACAACAGATAAATGCTTGGGATCCAAGACTTTGGAAGGGGAAATCTTCTTGGAAGATATGATTACTTACTAAAAGAGGCTTTCTTGCTCAAAAAAGTTTAAAAAGAAAGGGAAAAAATGGAAGTCAACAGTGAAGAGTTATACTTAGCCCAAGGGGCCCTTTTATAGCCTCCCAATCCTAGGGTTTTGACAGTTATTCTCCCCCTAAGTCAGGCGCCTCAATCACATCAAAGAGATAAGTCATAAATAATTGTCCTCAGTGACATGTGAGGTCCTTCCCAATATGATATAATGATGACAAAGATCTCAGTGATCGGTTATGCCTTTATAATTAACTTTCACTAAGTATAAGTGTTGCTCCTTGCAGCCTTTATAAAAAGAAATAAGGGGTTATTTATGATACCTTATTTCACATTTGGTGTTTTAAAGCGCTTTAAACTCCCTAACCGACCTCAAGGTAGGGGAGAGGTCCTAAGGTTGGCCCCCATCAATAGACAGACTGTTACTTATTTGATAAGGTCTCTACTACCCTTAAGGGTGAACTATGGTACTATAGTGGACCTTAATTGCACATCCTTACCCTAAATAATGTTAGTCATTCCATCATACCACCTTCACCAAGATGAGAGACCTCAACATCAATATTTTTCTATGGGTTGTGCTCTCTGCTGACCTCATATTGAAGGATAATGACCTTTAGAGCAGTCCTAGAATGTAGACACACATGGTACTTCAGGATGATTCCAAGCAACTCCACGATCCCTATACCCCCTCTTTGACCTCTAATAATGCTCCTATAAGTTGTCTGACGAAGTAGTTGAGGAAGAGAATACTATTCCACCTTCTGCCACTATGCATCTCCACTTGCATTGAATGCTCCCATCATCATTAAATACACTCTGTCTCCACTTTATCTTAAACTTGTAACCCATTGTTACGAAGTCTATACTTGTATTTGGACTAGTTCCATTGTTCAGACGCTTTGTATATCTTGCAAGATCCCTAAAATAGTAACTAAGTACCTTTAGAGAACTCATTCAGTTACTTCCTAGGTCCTCTGTACTATTATCAAAGGTCGCAAGACCTCATACTCTATTGACCAAAGCTCAAGGGATCTCTTAGATTGTATTATGCAACTACATTCTAATAAATAGTCATAACACACTTGTATAGTGAACGTAGGACCATATTTTAAGGTTTGAATCACTTTAAGCATTTATCTTTCATTGTCTCACTGGATTTAAGGTCCATAAGGTAGTACCTATGGGTTTAAAGTATTGTACTGACCTTGTTTTGCAGAGATTATAATGTATATCCATTCCATCTTGGTCACCTGAATGTTATTTTTTGTGAATGGATCCTACGATGACTTATCCGTTGTATGTGGCATACATTGTGATGGGGTGTAATAGTTGTTTAGTTAGAATCATGTATTTACTTGGGTTTTCACCGTAGACATAGTTACATGAAGTTTGGTGAAGTGTTTAGGATGTGATGTAGTTTTTTTCATGTTAACGGAGAACCTGAGATGAAAAAGATGAGATATAGACTCGGATCGATCTGACTTTATTTTGTATTTCTCTAACTCCTATCCGGATATATTCGACCCTAATCTGGATTAATCATACCCTGGAAGATTACCGACATTGGGTTCGACTATTACAGTTTTCACTAGTTTTTGCAATGGTTATTCATCTCGCCTATTCTCAGATCATAGTGGAGTATTTCCTCAGGTTTAAACATGTGAATGGAATTTAATGGAACAGGTAATTTGATTCATATTTGGATTTTATTTGCGTGTTATTATATTTTGATATAGTTATATCATCTTTATCATGTTGATAATGTCAGTGCACTAACTAATTGATTATTTATGATACCGTGTTATTATGGATAACATGAAATTTTATTGTGACAGACCTGGATCAAATTTTTTTCATGGAAAATTCGTTTTCATTTGTTATTTTCTAAGTTCAATTTAATCATTTAATTAATTTAAATGTACAAAATTGATAGTAATCTCCGAGTTTTATTTTAATTTACAAATGATTTTATTTTTGGAAAATTAAAATAGTGAGATCAGGAAATTTAATTTCTACAACTAAAATAATAATTATCAAGGATTTAATCCGGGAATTTATAGATAAATGATTGTTTTATAAAATACCTTATTGCTTAAAATATTAAGTGGGAGAGGGATTTTCACATAAACCCTCAGGTCTCCATTGGCGTCTTTAAGAATTTTATGTGATTACTTCCTCGCCTCAGCTTCAGTCTCGCCCAGCTTCGGATGGATTTAATCACGAAATCTGGTATTTTAAAGACACTCAAGTGATAGTTACATGAAATTTATTGTGAGTGAGTTTCGTCCATCCATCTACGAAGTTCTGGACAAGCGATTTAAATTTTAACGAACGCACCGATAATATACACTTAATACAACTAATGGTATACTATCCATTAGAGTTATTGTCATTAGATGTGGTACCAAAAAATGTCAGTTATTCAATATGTTGGACATAAGTTTCCTAAACTATCCAGATAACATAATTGAAAGATAAAAATATGTATGTTTTCAGTCTTGAAGTTTTAACTGGAATAAAGTTCAAGTAATAATAATAATAATAATATATGGATACTGTTCTAACTTAAGGGGACAATATACCTGTGTAACCCAAGATTCCAATCTACATTTTAAAATTATGGTGTGAGTGATTTCTCATGATTATATATATCATTCCCCCACATCAGGGTGAATTGACCACGAAGTCAAGGTAATTTTAAAATTTATGGTAGTTCTTTTAAATTAAGTGTTATGTATGCTTAGCTCCCCTCTAGGGATATTCTATATGAACATTTGAATTATAAAGAAATGACTGGTGGGAATTATTTATCACCGATGTTGGTTGATGACGCTCAAATTAGAATCATTTTCTTAAAATGATGTTCATCATTAATTAAACAAAGGACTCTTTGGATTAGATGTGGTGGGAAAACTCGGATCCATGTCGTAATGATCAATTATCAGTATATAAGGGGTGGTGTTAGTTTTGAGAATATCTTTACTTCTTTCCCCATAGTGAGGTGTAAGTATAAGGCTAAGTATTAGGTTCAACGGTTTGGGGATAAGAATGTTTATATTCCTTGGTAGTAGTAAAAAAGATGAAAGACAAGTATTTTCACTACAAGTTATTGTAACTTGTATATAAAGGATGTCTAGTTTTCCTTAAACTATAGGAAAAGGATAAGGTGATGGTTTTTCTCTTTAAATTTAAATGCATGATTTATGATTCGATCTATAGGAACCTGGTGTGTAGACTTAGAAACCACAAATCAGGACTGCAACTCTTTGCAGAGGTTCAGATAAGCGGGTTATTTCTTAAAGGAGAGATGTTCTTAATAATGGGCAATAATAATAAAGAAACAATATTAGTAGTAAGACATATTTTATATTTTGATGAAGCCATAAAGATGAATTAGGTAAATTATTCACCTACCTATTTTTAGAAAAGTTTATTGTGGTTTATGAATTTGGTTTTGAACAGATATTCGATTAATTTTATAAAATTAATTTATCAAAATTGGATATCTTTTACCTGCTACAATGGAAAATAATTCATATATTATAAGGCCTGTTTCACAAATATTGATAAACAATGATATAAATAATGATCAATGGACATTCATTATAGAGAAAATTTCCTTCTTAGCTGAACCAAACACAACTATTTCACTAATTCTTAGGTTATTTTATTCTAAAAGGAATTCAAAGAGTGGCTTGAATGGCTAAGGAGTCCTTCACGACCAAAACCTAAAGACCCAAAGTTGTGTTGGGAAGGGTTCATTTCGATTTGTGTGTTTTTATGACTATCCGAAGAAGAGGTGGTTTTAAGGATTGCATCAATTTCACTAATGATATCTTAAGGTATTGATGTTTTTACCTTATATACCATATGTATTGAGCTATTGATTGATTCAAAGTGTATCAGACTAAAGTATAGGATAGATAAGGTAAACTAATCAAATCTCTACGATTTTATCATAGGGGCATATACCACTTAAGAGAGTTAATAAATCATTTATTAGAGGTGTGGGATTATATCCAAATTATCTACACTAGTTATTTCATCTCGCAATGGTGTAGAGGAAAAGAAGGAATAACTGTTTTAAATACGAAAAGATCCAAGGTTAGTTATTCAGACATGCGACATTCATATTAGGACGCTACTTAAGAGACAACTATATACATTCTAAATTTAGTTCAATCTAAATTAGTCTCTTAAACTCCCATTGAAGGGAATGTTTGGATCTAGAAGTTCCCGATAATCATGTTATGGAAGGATCTAAGGAAGTTGAAATTAAGGATGTGACACCTTGCCTACAAAACTACTGGGTGGACAACCTGTGATCAAAATAAAACATTGGTCTCATATGACTCATTTTTAGCATCATTGAATAAAACACCTTTAAAGTTACTAACCACCTAGTAATTCTATTAGATCGGTGCCAAATTTTGTCTTTCATTGATTAACAACATGCGAAAATAAATATTAATTAAACCATCAACACAAACTGATAACTGAATCCAACACAAATGAATAACATAAATCAGGATAATTTAATCAACTATTGATTCAACAATAAAATACAACAGTAACTGAAACAATAACCAGGATACACAAAATCCAATAAATAACCTAATACTAAATATAAGGGTGACATGCCCAAATGAGTACTAAAGTAAAGTCCCCACACTAGGAAAAAGTGAATGAAGAGTCTATAACAAAGTTCTACTTCCATATGAGCTGCATCTACGCATCCCTGGATATAATCCTCAAACTGGGCATCCCTGTGGCTGGACACCTAATATGTTTTGGAAACGATTTTGACACGGTTAGAGCCCAAGTAAAATATTTTGAAAATATTTAGCAAGCAGTTAAATTTCAATAATTAAATATGCTTGCACACTTTTCATACTTAAGCTAGGGTCGCACTCTGTTGAGGTAGAACTCACCCCTCATCTAATTTGCACACCTAATGCTTGCCTACTACCTTTCCTAGTTAAGCTACCCCACCTAACTAGCCATATCAAGTCTCCTTATACATACTAACTCGTTGCACGCACCAGTATTTCCCATATAATATGTTATCGAATTTCCCTTGTCTTTTAGCCAATTATAAATTTCTCGGTATATATTTAATTATCCACATAATACAGTTATTTTTTATGTCACAATCATTTTCGTCTACTAAGCACACACGATAGAATAAATCACAAGTATGTATATTTATAACTCTTTTGTATATATACTACTATGGCACCCCTAAGCTAAGATGCGGTGCATACATACATAGTAGAACCAATCAGAAGCATATACAATTATCACTTCAATTATATATATATATATATATACTAATACAACACCCCTAGGCTAAGAATCAATGCGTGCATACTCTGCTATCAATTCCCAGTACCTTGCGTACTAAATAAAGGATTGCTGGTTATGTAACTCTCTCGAACCATAAATAAAAATCACACATATTGAAGGCGAACATAGTTTCGATCCTATGGGATACGCATATAGCTACGCACACATATGACCGCCAGCTTATCATTCTCATAGATATGACTTTCCTAGGTTCTATGTTCTAAGGCACAAGTAAAAAATCCCCCCAAATGGGCTCATCAGGATATAACCATCCACGACCAGAAACCTCCTGTAATAGCAAGTAACATAGGTATGTCAATACACATAATAAATCATACAATAGGTATTCAAACAACCCATATATCTCTATGTCCAAAACCTAGGGTAGTTTAAACGAAAACCAGGGTCCTTCAAACGACATCCAATGTCATTTGAACGATGTCCAATGTCGTGTTAAGTGCGCTATCCATCTTTTTCTTCTTCGCTGATCTTGTTTCCGCCATTGTTAACCCATGGGATCTTCTGTACTACTTCTCCGAATGTGACCTGATGAAGATAACCTAAAAACCACCTCTAACATTGTTTGTAATCACCATAGTAACCATAAACAACATCTATTTTCATCAAATGTTATTAAATCCCCAAATTGGGTTTTCACGGTTTCATATAATCATTTTCAAAATTTTGATTCTATAATCCCAATTACTTCACATCGACTCCCTCATATCTAATATAATTCGAATTCCAACCTCACTAAATAATAGAACATCATCAATCGCATAATTAATCTACACAATAACCTCAAATCATCAAAACCCATTTTATATAATAACCCACTCCCAAAAATGAATTTCTTTATCACCACTATGATATGAATTGAAATATTGAATTTAAATTGAAAGCAAGTTTAACTACATACTAGATAAGTTTGTAGAGTCTAATTTCCTTTGATTGAGATGAATATTTGACGAAGAGCACTCCAATTAGTTATTGGTTTAGCTCCCCAAAACTCACCCAATTCCTCCCTCTTTTCTCCTCTACAGAACTAGGGTTTTCTTTTTGAGTTGTATCTTCCTCAACCTCTCTAATGTAGTTTTTAATTTTTTAATCCCGTTTTTAACCTTATGGGAAAATTTAAAATAGTCCAAACACCTCCGTGTGAGCCCAGTTATGCTTAAAAATGGCCTGAGACCCAATTACTATCCCCGGGTACTCTTTTTCGACTATGTCGGCCTATTCGGAATCAATCGTAGACTCATAATTGCCATATGAGTCACATTACTAAAATCTCCAAACTCGAGGACAATTTACAACACATGTAAATTTAGAAAATTTAACCCGAATTACTTAAATCTTTAATTCACTAATTTAATTAAATCCTATAGATAAATTAATTCCTATATCACCGAATTAATTAAATTATAAATCCTAAAAAATACGGGGTGTTACATACTTTCCCCCTTACAAAGGAATTTTGTACTCGAAATTCCGATTAAGTCTAGTACTCCATGCCTCGAATTCCTCTTTACTCATATTTCCCTAAGTTTTATACACATATTTCTACCCCTTTTAATCGCAAATTATATTACCCAGGGTGGCCATACACCCTGTACCCATGCTTATCCACATGGATGTTACCCTGCTCCACTAGCCTTAAATCGTAATATAACTCCCAAATCACAGTTATAATCACATATGTCTATATTAATTAAGGTACCAAACCCATGTCCTAATGACCAAACATCTCCCCACTTCCAACATTGCACTAAGTTTTATGCGTGGGATGTCTCGTAAAGAGAAATCCAAATAAAGTCCCACCTATACACTACTACCTAACATTGGCAGTCATTGAGATTAGTTAGGCCCTCAGTCCATAGTACGTACCCCCAAATTCCCGTCTCCTGACATAAAAGTATACTCGTCCACTTTCATGTTACCAAAGACATCATTCAATATAGCGACCCTTATGACTAATAGTTTCTTAGCATGAATCAATCATGAGCTATATCTCCCCGTTTGATAATAAACATATCCACCCTAAACCCCATCAGTAAACGTCCCTACTCCCCGAGATAAAATATAACAATAAAAACACTTTCTCATAAGTCTATTATGAAACACACGATAACATATATACACTAATATATAGAATAGACCCTCTTTCAGGTGATAACTAGCACAAGTAAATCATATCTCAAAAATATCAAACACAAAGTCTCACCATAATATATACTATAGCCCGAACATTCTAGTATAATTATCACTAATGTCTCGTACGTAACATACTTTTCTCAAGCTCACTTCGCACTCTCGACATGGCTATATCATATGGGTATTCTCGATTACCCCCACCAATTTGCCATATAATTCTTCTCGATACTTTCTCACACATTAAATTGTGGTACATAAGTTTTCTTAGTGCTTCCTTCACAGCACTTCCCAGATCCACTATCCATTACATCGCAATAGCTCTCAACTTTAAGGGTTTCCTCTACACGTTTAATAATTTATCATTTAAAACTAATGCACTAGCATCCAACAACATCTCACTATTCTTAACATTTATTAAGGTCCATGCATGCAGCATCCCACAATGAAACTCAAAATAACTTTTCCCAATGCACTATACCCTAGCAATTTGATCATCAAAATCTATGGATACAAAGCATATAACTAAGATATCACAAATCCTGTCTCCTGACACATAAATCAAATTGTCTATGACCATGTTACCCAAGGTGTCACACGATACGATGCTCTTACTATCACTAAATTCTCAGCAGGTACACAATAATGAGTTAAATCTCTCCACTCAACGATTAACCCGATATACCCTGAATCACATCAGTAAAAGTCCCTACGCACTGGGATCCACTCTAACTAGACAATCATACTCTCTGAAGTCTATTTCATAAAAATATCTCCACGATCTTGACCCTCTTTCAAGTGAGACATCGCAAAATATACATCCCACCCCGAAACAACGAACACGATAGTCTTGTTGTAATCACCCACCAACACTTAACAGTTCGTACACATAATAAAACCATACATCTAATATCACCTATAAAAATTAGTTAACCTCATAAAATATATATCCTCTAAGTGTCCCCACCCACTCCCCTGCATATGGTACTAAAGAGAGCTCCGCTAACTCAACGGTGAATAAACACACACTACAGCGGTATTAACAATACTTCTACTAAACTCGTTTCACATATGAATTTAGCACTAATAAATTACTATGACTTTCTCTTGTCACACCAAATATACCCCATTCACCCCAGGATAAAATTCATATTTTCAATTGCCAATAGCACTTGTGGTTTAAATGGTCCCTGAACATAACTCCCCCATTCCATCCAAAACTTCTTATAATTGTTGCCCCTACCGGGCATCTCGTCCTTGTCCCCCAATTCTCTTCGAATAATATCCACACATGTGTTACTTATCTTCAAACATAAGACACCTCTACATGTCATTACCCTTTCTATAGCCCTACTGGCTATGTCGGGGTTTTCCCTCTCATTAAACTAGTAGACTTAACCCTGATTGCTACCTCCGTTGTCCCTATGGCTCCGCTAGCCCTATGGAACTCGTTGCTAGCCTTGATGTCCCTGACTAAATCCACCGTAACCTTGTAGGTATTCTATTGATCTCAGTCATTAAGATGGGTCCTCTACTGGGTATACCCTCTTGTGGTGCCTCACTAGCACTATTAAATCCAGTTTTTCCCTTTGGTTAAGTTCTCTAACTCTCTTGGCTCCCTTCTGAAACAAGTATTGAAATATCCTTTGGATTTATTCTTAAACAGCTGATGAGAGGATCTGCAATCATATCGCACCCCAAATTACTTGTTATTTATGCTATCTCTCCATAATTATGGTGACTGAATCTCATCCTACAACATCGCTCCTATATGAAAATTTTTGCCTAAAATTTTAGTCCCGGGTGTCACTGCACTCCACCCTACTCAATTGCCTTTGGGTTATCTCTTTTCGTTGACCCATCACACTCCCCCTCTTCCGTGAATCCTTTCAGATGACTCTTCTAAATATTTCCTTCGATTCCCCTCTTCTTTACCGACTATGTTGGGTGAGTCTGAAATTTGCACCACCGTTTTCTACGATGATGCTTAAGGAAGCTTATACACCCTAGTGATTATCCTAACGTCATCTTCCTAAAAAATAACCATGGTGACTTCTATCGCGGTCACAGTTCCTAAAATATTCCATGGGTTCTATTGAGCATCTCCCCCCTGCAGTCTATCTAACAGCCCTCGTAGGCCGTCCCAAATTATTCGGTGTACGAATCCCAATCTGACTCTTATATGAATCACATCAACTATACTTAATAGCAGGATAATGCAATTCGTATATGTGAAGGAATACAATAATCTTGTAATAAGTCTCTATATCAAAGAACACTATGCTGAATTATAATAAGTCGAACAGATCCTACAGACTCTAGAACCTGATGCTCTAATACCATCTGTGTCACCTCGTCTACTAAAACACCGGGTGGCCATCCCCTGATCAAAATGAAAGGTTGGTCTCATATGTCTCATTATTAGCATCACTGACGAAAATGTTTTTTAGGTTACCAACCACCTAATAATTTAATTAGACTTGTGCCAAATTTTGTTTTTCATTAATTAACAACATACGAAAATAAATAATAATTAAACCATCAACATAAATTGATAACTGAATCCAACATAGATGAATAACATAAATAAGGATCACCGAATCAACTATTAGTTCAACAATAAAATACAACAGTAACTGAAATAATAACCTGGATACACAAAGTCCAATAAATAATCGAATACTAAATATGAGGGTAACATGCCCAAAGGAGTACTGAAGTAAAGTCCCTACACTAGGAGTAAGTGAATTAACCATCTATAACAAAGTCCTACAACTTCTATATGAACTACATCTACGCATATCTGGATAGAATCCTTAAACTTGGCATCCATGTGCCTGGACACCTAAAATGTTTTGGAAAATATTTTAACACGGGTCAGAGCTCAAGCAAAACATTTTGAAAATATTTAGCAAGCAGTTAAATTGCAATAATTAAATTTGCATGCACACTTTTCATACTTAAGATAGTGTCGCACTCTCTTGAGGTATAACTCACTCCTCATCTAATGTGCACACCTAACACTTTCCTTATACCTTTTCTAGTTAAGCTACCCCACCTAACTAGCCATATTAAGTCTCATTCTACATACTAACTCGTTGTACCCACCCGTATTGACGATATCATACGTCACTGAATTTTCCATGTCTTTTAGCCAATTATAAATTTCTCGGTATATATTCAATTCTCCACATAATACAGTTATTTTTTATGTCACTATCATTATCGTCTACTAAGCACACACGGTAGAATAAATAAAAAGTATGTATATTTATCACTCTGTTATATATATATACTAATACGGCACCCCTAGGCTGAGCTACAGTGCATACATACACAGTAGAACCAATCACAATCATATACAATTATCACTCTAATTATACATTTACTAGTACAACACCCCTATGCTGAGATTCGGTGCGTGCATACTCTACTATCAAGTCCCAGTACCTCAGGTACTAAATAAAGGACTACATGTTCCGTATCTCCCTCGAACCATAAATACAAATCACACATATTAGAGGGGAACATAGTTTTCAGACTATGGGATACGCTCATACCTACGCACCCATATGACCGCCAACTTATTGTTCTTATAGATAGGCATTCCCTAGATTCTATGTTCTGAGGCACAAGTCAAAAATCCCCCCAAATGGGATAATCAGGATATGACCGTCCACGACACAAAACCTCCCGTGATAGCAAGTAGCATAGGTATGTCAATACACATAATAAATCATACAATAGGTATTCACACAACCCTTATATTTATATCATTAGTATAAATACACAGACGACCTATATTATATATCCTATACATAGTATATATACCTCTCAAATATTCTACGTATTATTAAATTTTGATTAAACTTCTCATCACACCCTTCCGAGTATCCCCCACTACTCAAAGTGTACCCATTATTCTTTAACGTATTTCAATAAGTAATTTACTCATTCCTTACTGGTCTAAGATATAGGCACACTCACCTTAATCGTGACTCATTCTTATCCTTCGAATTCATTACATTTCAAATCACACCGATTAATCTAATCACTTTCACATTAATTAATTTATTAAAGTAGTGTCACCACACTACACTACACTACCTTGACTCACTCATTCGGTCCGTACCTTCACCCTTCAAAATTTATTACACCAAGTCCCATTATTAGGTAAAACACCCTTTATTAAATTTAGTCGATAATTTACTATATACATCTATAATAAACTAAATCATCTACTCTGCGCCTAACTCCCGTCGCACTAGCCTAAAAATATTCAAGTCATGACCCCGACTCTTAATTCTATAAGTATTAACTTACATTCATATTTTTATTTCAAGATACTAAGCACATCTCAATCTAGTCTATATCCTAATTTCAATCCAAAATTGCCATTCGAATTCGTTCATTTATTTTTTAGGGTTGTTCATCTTAAACACTCTAAATCCATACCTCGAATTCATTCCCATCCAATTTTAAGGTAAAAATAATGTTCCTTGATATTTTCCAAAGTCTTACGCCCATATACGGACATCCCTAAATAATCCATATTTTATTTCTCACAAAGGATTTCGATTTCATAAAACCTTCCGTAGAAAATTCATAACTAATTAAAAAATCAGAAAAATACGAAACTGGCGTCCACAAGTTCGTAACAAAAAGATCTATCTCTATGTCCAAAACCTAGGGTCGTTGGAAGGACAACCAGGGTCATTCAAACGAAATCCAATGTCATTTGAACGAAGTTCGATGTCATTTGAAGTGTGCTATTCAACTTCTTCTTCTTTGCTTGTCTCTTTTTCGCGATTGTTAACCCGTGGGAGCTTCTGTATTGCTTCTCCGAATGTGACCCGACGAAGATAACCTAAACCCCACCTTTAACATGGCTTGTAATCATCATAGTAACCTTAAACATCATCTATTTTCATCAAATGTTATTATATCCCTGAATTGGGTTTTCACGGTTTCATACAATCGTTTTCAAAATTTCGATTCTATAATCCCAATTACTTCACATCTACTACTGGATATCTATTATAATTCCAATTCCAACCTCACTAAATTATATAACATTATCGATCGCATAATTAATCTACGTAATAACCTCAAATCTTCAAAACCCATTTTATATAATAACCAACTCCCAAAAACGAATTTCTTTATCACACCCCGTATGATATGTATCAAAATACTACAATTAAATTAAAAGCAAGTTTAACTACTTGCCTAGATAAGTTTGTAGAGTCTGATTTCCTTTGATGTAGACAAAGATTTGACGAAGAACACTCCAATTTCTTCTTGATTTGGCTCCCGAAAACTCCCCTAATTCCTCCATCTTTTCCCCTCTGCAGAATTAGGGTTTTCTTTTTGAGTTGTATATGCCCTAACCTCTCTAATGTAGGTTTTATTTTGTTAATGTCGTTTTTAAGCTTATGGGCCAAATTAAAATGGTTCAAACACCCCCGTGTCATCCCAGTTACGCTTAAAAATGCCCCGAGACCCAATTACTACCCTCGGGTACTCTTTTCCGAATATCTTGACCTATAGGAATCAACCGTATACTCAGAATCGCCATTCGAGTGACATTACTAAAATCTCCAAACTTGACCTCAATTTACGACACATGTAAATTTAAAAAAAAAAACCCGAATTACTTAAATCTTTAATTCAATAATTTAATTAAATCCTCTAGATATATTATATTCTTATATTACCGAATTAATTAAATTCTAAATTGTCAAAAATACGGGATTTTTTAAAGGAAAGAAATATATCTATTTTTATTTATCCCCAAGTTTATAAAGGTAGTTTATGTCATAAGAATAAGAATAAGAATGCCATTAATTATACCAATATCTGATTCTTTAAAAAAGCAAAGAACTCGATTTAATCAAATTAAGTTTTGGGGAACTTTTAGACGTACATATGGGATAAAACCCATACGGTGCGAATGGATCTAAAAAAAGTTAAAAGATAGATGGATAGGAAGGTTCAAACCTTCAACGCAAGTCTTGTGAAAGGGTTTACTTAGGAAGAAAGAATTGACTATGAGAAAACTTTCCTAAAGGTATCCATGATAAAGTCCGTCGATAATCTCTTGAGATCGTGACTGCATTTTTGAATGATTGTCTTGGCAAGTACATTATAAGAAGTCATAAAACCAATGTGTGTAAGCTTATGAGATTCATTTATATATTTAAAACTAACATCAAGGTCCTGTAACAATCAATTTTATTGGGAAATCAATCATTTCATTTTTATCGAAGCCTGAATATTACTCATTTGTATAATAATCATGACAAAAATGTGATGGTATTTCTAGTACAATATATGTATGATATTATCCTCATTGAAAATGAGGTGGGTGTATTATATTACATAAGAGTGAGGTTGTCTAGGTAGCTTGATATAAAGTGCTTACGATAAGTCGGTCACATGCTTATGATCAGGCTTTCACTAAATCATATTAAAAGGATGTTAGGCTTATCCAAATATATTTATATTGCTATTGTACCCAAAAGACTAACATCGTGATTCCAAGAAAGAATTTTCCTTTCAAGTATGGAATCATTCTATTCGGGGATTATTTTCTTATAACACTTGATTGGATCGAGAGAATGCCGAATATACCTTAGGTTTTGGCAGTGGCTTGCCTCATGAATACTATGTTGTGAGACAAAATACTTGCGATGCAATTGGTTTGGTCAGAAGAGTTTAGTTAATAGTTTTTTACATTTTACGTACAAAAACTATGTTTAAAATAATATAAGGGTTCTAAGTTTTCTACCTAAAAATATGTGGTTAGCCTAGGAGGTGGAGTTATAAGTTGGAAGAGTGTGAAGAAATGTTTTATTTCTAACTCCACCAATCATGACGAAGTTGTTGTCACATTAGAAGAAACTAAAACGATTATATGGACCGAGAACTTCCTAAGTTACCTAGGTGTGGTTCAAGTGAAATTAGCTATTACACCTTTTTAGTGTTCTTAGCAATACAATCATAAGTTCTAGATAACTCGTAATCCATAAAAGGATTACGAAAATTAAGGGTAGGTTTCACCTACTTTGAGAGATCGAACATGGTAGGTGATAATTTTATCACCTAGGTTCCATCAGATAACACCCCATTAATCCTTATATAACTAGGTCTATAGACTACCAAGTAGATGGATTAGGAGTTAGATGAATATGTACATGCCTTTAAGACTAAGTACTAGATTGTTAGGCTTTTATTCTTAAGCCATATATGACGTTTAATTTTTAGCAAAGGTTCGTCAGTTTATTTTGAATTAAGAATCATGTTTATGAGAATACCTTATATTTATGGTTAAATATACTGTATGTATCTCAATCAATTGGACTTAGTAGAAATTATGGGGAGCTGGGTTTGTCCTAATCATAAAATATCAAAATTTCAGTTATAGTACAATTGAACAATTCACACCCTAGATAGGGAGTTGACAACCTATGGATAAAGTTATGTGTACAAACCTAGTAGTTTATCTCAAACTATGTGAACTTGTCTCGTAATTCGAGGACTTATTTCATAATTCAAAATAGGATTGTGACCAGTACATTTATGAATGTATTGAACTAAATTACCCATGAGATTCAAATCTAAGGATTCTTTATCTTAGATGTGGGAAATCTCACACCGTTTGCAAATGGTTCATAAATTCTTAATCCTGAGGGTAATGTAGATTAGAATTATTTATAATTATTGATTTGATTGCTATAGGTGTGATTCAATTATATATTGGATCAATATATTCCAGAAAGTTCAAAAATCATTGTGTGAGTAGGTTTGAGATCATAATTTAGAGAAATATGCATCCAAAAAATATATTGGATTTTCATACTCCATTTGTAGACTTATATGTTTTGTTTGTACCAGTTAAACCCGACCAAATGATTATTTTATTAACCGGTAGAATAGAAAATAAGTCTATAATCATGAAATTGATTAGATGTTGGTTAAAATTAATTATCATCAAATTGATTTGACCAAGCGAGTATCGAACACTTAACACATGGAATCATATTATGTAACAAATCAACTTTTCAAATAAGACCTCTTTTATTTCGAGTGATTTTGAGATAATTAAATTAGAGTGGAGTCCTAATTATTTAGTGAAAATAATCATAATTAAATAAATAGGGAAATAAATTATGAGGATGTAATTTCTAATCTCTAATTATTTATTTGGAAGCCAATTTAATTATTTATCTTGGGTCCCTATAGTATAATCCATTGCTCAAGTAATAGGCTTGAAACTCTATCGAAGCCAAGTTCAGGCCAAGCCATTGTCTTATACCAATATAAATATTGGAGTAAAGTAGGGTTTGAGGAAATAGATCCATTATGGAGCGTTCTAAAGGGGGAGGGAAACCAATGTTCACTTTTTTTTAAGGGGTGAGGAGATATAAAGGGATTTATATCATGTTTCACCAAAATTTCTACTCCAAGAGTTCCACTACACAAGGCTTACTTTTGGTGGATCATATACTAGAAAAATCGTGATGTTTAGAGTATACTAGTAAGTCTTTTGGAGACCTTGGCAGGGAATCATCATTTTCATCAACATATTTATCCTCCTACATATTACATAAAGATCTGCAAAGTATTGCATTTGAAACTCCATGTTTATACTTTAAACCTAGTTCTTAAATTCTAATTTCCATTGCATGATCAATCAATGTTTTTTAGGCAAATTTTTTTTTGCATTTATGTCACTCTTGTTTAATTAAAATTATTATCAGAGCCCCAAGTTATAGATTGATCCTGTTTTGGAAATTTCCATTGTCCAATGACTAAAACCCTAGTTTTGCATGTTGTAGGAATATAAATCTTTGTGTATGGTATCGTAATAACATAGTTTTTTTTATAGATTATAATGCATATCCCTTCCATTAGGCCTGTAAACAGGTCGAATTTGGACCAGATCGGGCCAATCCAAATCTGAATCCGTTTCTGTTAAATCGATTCGGATCCGATCCGATTATCCGACGGATTATCTATTAGGGTTCCGAATCCAAATTCCGTTAAGAATCCATTAATTCGATTCGTTTATCCAATCCGATCCGATCCTATTATAATATTATAAATAACTACTATAAATTTCAAAATACAGTATATATTATAAATAACCATTATAATATATATTTCAAAAAATCTATTTAAATAACTATTATAATATAAATTACTATTATAAATAAATACAATATATATTAATATAGGACTATTATAAATAACTATTAAAATATATATTTAAAATATTAATAAATTTCCAAATACAATATATATATTAATTAAAAATATTATATATATAGATATATACTAATCGGATCGGATTATTAATGGATCGGGTCATATGAATCCAAATCTGCTCCATTTAATAAACAGGTAATCGGGTAATCGGATTTCAGGCGTGATCCAAATCCGTTTCGGATTTGGATTCAGATTCGGATAAAATCCGATCCGTTGACAGGCTTACCTTCCACCGTGGTCACTTGAATATTTTTTGTGTGAATGGATCCTATGATGATTTATCCGTGGTTCTTTTTTTCTCCTAGATTCAATTTGGTTTTATAATTATTGATTTGATCGATTTATGTGGATGACATTATGAGGGATGTAATAGTTTTTTCTAGTTAGAATCTGGTATTTCCACTATTCATTATGGATGGTTAGAGAGAGAGTGCAAAAAAAACTACTATTATTTTAGTGTTAGCGAGGATTTGGTGTAAGCTAGGGTTTTAGGCAAAGCCCCTGGATTATACCTATAAATATTAGTGTAAGCTAGGGTTTTAGGCGAGAGATCCATTACGAAGAGTTAGAGAGGTAGTTTAAAAACAATATTAATCATTTTATGAATTGGTGAGGAGATAGAAAGTTATTTCTTTCATATTTCACTGAAGTTTATCTCCAAGAGTGCCCATACATAAGGATTAGGATTACTTTGGTGGATCGTATACTAGAAGATTTAAGTTTCGAGGATTCTCGAAAGGGTCTTGGAGACTTTGATAGGGCATCAAGATCATCATCTTCATCAGCATATTTCTTCCCATACAGATCACATCAATATCCTCAAGTTATTGTATTCAAAATTCTAGGTTTATTCCTTGAACCTAGTTCTTGTTTTTTATTTTCCATTGCATGATAAATCGAAGTTCTTTGGGGTAATGCTTTTTGCATATATGTCAATCATGTGACACCAAACAATCTAGAGGGGGATAATGTTAGGCTAAAGAAGGATCTTGAGGAGTCTATGAAGGTGAAGGTTGACCTTAAAGAGGTCAGAAAAGTTAGGGAAAGATGCTCGTAGAACCATCCCAATCCTTGAAGGATAAAATTGAACTTATATATGAACATTGAAAATGGTATACTCCCAAAGTCACGATAGTCTTTCTAAAAACTTCAAACAATAATGCTACACATACCCCACTTAGGAAAACTCCTCGTCCAAAGAAAATGACCACCCCACAACCCAACGTTTGCACCTATTTCAATAAGAAGGGTCACCTTGGAGATTTTTTCTGATCTTAAGAGAGTGTATAGTATTCTTAGAACCAACTGTTTCTCTAACCAAAACTTGAAGTCAAATCATATAGGCTCAAGGATCGAGAACCTCATTATATAATTCAATGATGTCACTAAAGCTTTGAAGCTTTTAGGTTCGAATTACAACACCAAGGCATCCCATAGGGCTGTAAAAAAAACCTATTAACAATCCCCGTGTTCTCATTATTAGATATATTTAGGTTATAATATCAAACATGGTTGCTCATTTGGTTGACAAGAGTGGAATTTCTCACCATGTTTCTTTAGATACCCATCCCTTTAAACCTCTAGTAGGTAAAGAGCTTTGTCCTCACGAATGAATTATTTTATTCTCTTTGGAAACCATGTGTGCCTATCATTGAATCTTTCCGTAGTCTTGGTGCGAGTCTTAGGTTGGTTTTAATGCATGGTACGTATATCCTTGATTAAATGTGTAAATTTTGTTTTTCGTATATTTTAGAAAAATAATAAAAATAAATACAAAAATATTTTTTCTTAACTCTTCTAACATTTTGTTTTAGTTTGATAAATGCAAGTTATAATATATTTTATTTTCTTTTGAGTTATTTAAAGAAAAAAAAGAGTTTTGTTTAGAAATTTTTTAAGAAAATACAAAAACAATTGTTTATATAATTTTGGGGGATAACTGGTGTTTATATGATTAATGCTTTATGGAACACACCATGCTATCTATTTCCTTATTCTTGTATTAGATTCTTAGGAAGGTAGTGTGAACTTGTGACTATTTTGCTTAATCATTCCTATGAAGTTCTTTGAGAATGACTTATGTTGACACTGATTTGATCATTGTCATCCCATACCCTTGTACATGAGTTGACTATGATGTAATTTCGATTTCAATCTGAAAAATTTAATCTCACTTGTTTTCACTCAACTGGGACATTTTTTCTTCACTCGAATATTGGTTTGTTCTTGTGAAAATCATTGCTTATGAGATTAATAAATAGAAGGTAAGAGGTGTTCGTAACCATTGAAAGAAACTTATATTTATGTATTAATTAGAGAAAACAAAGATGAATTATTTATGAAAAATTAATACTCTCTATGTTTAAGATTGAGGGAGTTAAGTAGAAGATCAATGAATTTGCACACTTTGGTCAAATATTTTATTTTTTGGCCTTATTGAACTGTTGATGTAGACACCACATTCTTGGACACCCCCCCTAATCATCTCCTTAGGTTCCTAGCATTTCCTCTCTCACCATAAATCCTAGGTCGTACTCTGAGTACCGATATGGAGACCACTGATCACTCTCGATACCCATTTGACAACCTATTAACTTTATTACGTAAGCGGAAGATCATTGAATCTTCTAAGGGCCTTGAATCCCATTTTTAATGGTCCACCTCGTGCCTGAATTACCCTTACGGTACGGACGAACGACCCATTTTATTTTGAAGGGTCATTGGGGACTTTCGAACCCCGTTTAACCTCGATCAACCATCAAAATTTAGTGAAGCTATTTGTAACATCAAAGGGCCCTGCATAACCTTTCTAACGGTCCATCCCGTGCACGAATCGGCCTTACGGTTCGAACGAACGTTCCATTTCCCTCTAGTCCAAAAGATCGATGGGCACTTTCTAGCCCCGTTTGACAACAGTCAATTACCGAACCAAAGAGAAGCCCAATGGATTCCTAAAGGGATCGGAGTAGCCTTTTCCAATGGTTCGTCCCATGCATGATTCGAAGTTACAGATTGCCTTTTATGACCACTTTTTTCAAAAAATTTGCCTGAGACTGCCTAATGGCAAACCCATTTCCCTGCGTATTGACAACGTGTCTAGGGTTTTTTGTCGATAGGCATGAAAAGGAAAATGTCGATCGGCACCCCCCTGACCCTATATAAGTAGAACATGAGCTCACTTTGAAAGGCACCTCACCCTCTCAGTGATCACAACAACATTCTCCTGAAGTCAACGTGGTTTCCATTTTATAACCACTCCCCCACATTCCATTCCCATCCTTTCCTTACCTAATTTGGAAAATTCGTTCCCCTCTCCTCCTACCATCTTCATCCACTTTTAAGAGCAGCCCTTCAATATTCAAGATCAACTTCAAGGCTTCAAAAGAAGGTTCAAATCTTCCATTCTCTCTTTAAATTCTCTTATTTTCGCATTATTTTGTTAATTCTTATTTTTAGCATTTTATTTTTTATTAGATCGCACATATTAATATCAAATTTCTTATTATTAGTATTCACACGTACTTTATTTTCATAGATAACCCAAAAACAAGAAAAAGAGGGTTCACTTGTAAATTCCAAACAGGGATTTCACATCACATTTTCTCAAAACAGCTTTTTCTACACACACACATATAAGAAAATTACCCGGTTGGATTTATGGCATAAACCCCACCCTGTGTTATATGCAAACTAAGTGGACTTTGATGCCTTTTTAGCTTACGTAGGCGTCTCGAGTAAATTTTGAGATTCAAGTCCTCTCCTATTTTTGTTCATATATCATTTTCATATCATATATTTGTGATTCATGCTTGCGTTTTATCGAACCTACACCATCATTTTTCTATAAAGCACCGGTGACCCGACAAACACACACATAACATTTTGATTACTATGTTAGGAACGCTCCTATAGATGACCTCACTCCGCCATTATCCATGACGCAAGTCAAGTAATTCTACTCTCCATTCATTTATACATGCACAGACTTGAGCGAGTTATTGAGGAGAAAAATAACACATGCCCATGAGAGACCAAAAGGTGGGTATGGGTTCCTAGCACGTTCCCATTCCATAACTTAGTCCCCGAATCCTTAAACTATTAGTTTTGCAATCATCAATATGTCTTTGGTGCCATTCTCTCGAGGCAGTAACATTTTTTCCCATTTTGTGCATAAGAGGCTGGCGACTCTACCTCTATACATCACCCTAATTGATGGCCGAAGTGCCCCGAGAAAGGGCACGAGACCCCTATGCGTGTCGACAGGGGAGAGATGGCCACAGTTTACATAAGCGGTTTATTTTAGGTCTTAATCATCTTAAACCTATGTGTGGACACCTTATCCTAACACCCTAACACTCTTCCATAGGGTCCAAACAAAGTCCTTTCAATCCCAGACCCCTTAACCTTCTTTAAAACCCTACTCAGAGAACAAAACCGCTCTCCTCAGGGTCATTTGACTTTGGTTAACTCTTGCACCAGAGATTCGTACCCTTAGGAAATCGTAGAACTTTTAATCGTCTCTATCAAGGTCTTGACCATTCACAAAATGAACTTCATGGATACTTACAGAACCTATCCGTAGGCAGGACACCTAACCTGACTATAGTCAAACATTTCTTACATGGCGAGGAAATTTGCCTAACATTCCACAAGACAACACAGCTGATTTGTCAATCAACAAGACCATGAAGGGAGGGTTGGTCCTTTTCGCTTTTAGTACTTTTATATTTAAGGAAACCTTGACCTTATTTGCAAGAACCCCGATTTCATTTCGCTAGCAACCTTCAATTCGGCACACATCTGTAGGAGGGTAGTGTGATTGTGGTCTGGTAAGATACTAAAATGGTTGAGGCGTGACCCACTTCAATGAACTCTTCCTCCAAGGTCTTCAAGAGTTTCTAGAGAAGCACCGGGTAAAACATTCCCTTTTTGGTGAAAATGGAACCAAAGTTATAACCACCTCCTACAAGAAGATGAACTTCACAATAATAATAACAACATTTCTTAAAAGGATCTCCTGAGAATAATGGTTGTCAATGTGGGAGTTAAGAAACAAGCACTTAACACTTAGAGAGAGAGGAGGGGGAGAATACAAGGTGGTCTAGTGTGATTTTGACAGAGTAATAGTATGACTGGAGTTTCTGATATATGATGTGACCTCATCAATGGTCCTATTTATAGGTCAACATGGGGCTAGTTTGGGCCTTTTGGGCGCCAAAAATAGGAGGGAAATCTTAGAGGGACTAGGTCTACAATGTACCTTTTGTCCCAACTAAGTCTACAGTCTCATGTCCCCTCTGACAGACGACTCCTGGTGTGAACCAAAGTCAAAAAGAAAATATGTCTCTTAATGGAGATAAAATATATGATTTGCTTAATATATTTTGACATGGTAACTTGTTGTACAAACTTTGTAAACTTAAGAGGGGCCTCGAGGACCACCTCCTCCAAAACCATTAAACTTGAGAAGGGGGCTTTGAGTCCCCCTTATCCAAAATCTTTTTACTTGAGAGGGTCCTTGAGGACCTCTTCCTCTAAAAGCATTTTTTATAAAAAGTTCATTTCTTATGAGAAATCTCTTGGTTGCTCACTTATATTATGACTGAGTATGAATTGTGTAAGGATTGGGTGACCTCGAGGGTCTTTCTTCTAGTATTCTCTCTATATTAAAGTGTTAAGTGGTTGAGATTTCTCAACAAAACTTGTTCCTCGGCCACCAAGACAAAACTCCCAAGAGATCCCATCTAGCCTATTTGAGCCCTTCTTGCTCATCTGGGTTACCTGTACAAGAACGTAAAATATTAGTATTTTAATATGTTCTGGGTAACAAACCTTGGGGAGGAGGTCACTCTAGGTGGATCTCCTTGCCATGTATCATTTTTGTGGTAATCCATTTGGGAGTAGAGGGACCACTCAGGGTAAACCTCTTCACCCTTCTTCCATTTTTGTGATATATTAATTGGGTTAGAGGGGGCTACCCGCAATGAGTCCCCCTGCCTTGGCCTTTTTCTTCCGTCTCAATACCTTTGGAGGGGTTTCTCATGGTTTCCCTTCTCAAGATTTCCTTTTTTAGTGGTTTTAGTGTTGGACGAGGGGTCGTGCGTGCTAGGCTCTCCTCATCCTTGCGCATTTATTTTTGGCCTTGTTCTTGGGATGAGAGGTTGTTTGTTAGGGCCCTCCTCGCCTTCATTCTTTTATCTTGTGTCTTGAGCTTTGAGGACGAGGGGATAATCATGGTGGGCCTCCTCATCCTACCTTCATTTAAGTGACTTTGAGCTTTGGGGATGAGGGTTTCCTCATAGTTGGACTCCTCATCCTAACTCTCATTCTATTATCTTTGATATTTGGGTACGACGAGCTCCTCGTGGTAGGCCTCCTTGTCCTAACTCTGTTTCTGTGATTTTTGAGCTTTGGGGATGAGGGGCTCCTCGTGGTTTGCCTCCTTTGTCCAATTGAGTTTTTATCTTTGCTAGAGCAGTCTTTGGAGGGGGCTTCTCATGATGAGCCCCCTCGCCCTATGGGTCTGCTCGCCTATTTATTTAGGCAAATAGTTGAGCACCCCTTTACATTAGTCCCCTCGTACAAAAAACCGTGTTGGGTAGACCAAAGGTTTTTGTACGTAATGATTCACTATGTCTTAGGATATGAATAGTCTAATTCTATCTCATCATTGTACTGTTGGCATTTAATAGGTCTGTCACATCATCCCACATTGAGGGTCTCGAGTTGACACATATTAGATTGGGAATAGACATCCCATTATTAAGGAAATAATTTGCTCCGCTTTTAATTGACAGGGACGAGTATGGCTTAATAAGGTATAAAAGGTCTTCATAAACCATTTTCTCTTTTACCTCTTCATTTCATTTAAACTGAGACTTTTGGAGAGAGAGAGAGAGAGAGAGAGAGAGCGAAAATACAAATCACCATTACCACTAACTCTGACCTTCTTTTTCTTCCTCTATTCACACCACAAATGGCTTATTCTTCTTTTGCAAACCCCATTTTTATTATTTCCACCACCACTAGCGAGGTGCTAGTGGGTAGGATTCCTATTTCAGTCATTGTTACGATGGTTTTGGCTACTAGATCCAACGACATCACCTCTGTCGTTGTGGATTCTACCACCACCACTTTGGGCGGCTCGTTTGTTAAGATTCCTAGGGAAGGTACCTTGTCCACTATTTACTCCAAGTCACATAGGGAGTATATAGTTGCTCGAGCGGATTGGGACTTTGGTCTTTATCGTCTAGCGCCTTACTTTGGAGAGGAGGATACTTTGATGTCCTCTCTCATAAATTTCGAACAAGAGTCTGTGGCGAAGGTAAATGAGCAACCCCGTGTGGTTCTAGGTGAGTCTTTTGACCTTCCTATTGTCTTACATGATTCCATTCTTAGGGTACGAGTGGATAGGGGTGATTTTTCCCATTCTAATATTGTGGTCAATGCCTGTGGGTGTGCCCCAGAGGAATAGAGTCTTTGGGTGGATCATGTCTTGTCCACCCCCTCGTACAAGTTTTTTATCGAGGGGCTGGGTCTTCTAACTACTATCATCAGTTTTAAATCTTACTCTATTACCAAATAAACCACATTTACTTTTTTATCTTCTCGTTAGAGCAGATACTCACACACTTTTATTACTGGTTGGGGCGAGTTTACTATTACTATGGAAGATATCTGCGAGCTGATCGCCCATCCTCACTTGGGAGAGCATGTACTTACTTATGGTTGCAAGGATGAAATTGAGGAGAGAATGGTATGAGAGCTCCACACAGCTCTAGTTTAATGATCCTATATGTTGCTATCAATCAAACTTGGGCCATGAAAAACTCCTTCACCAAGTGGCAGAGGTACTTGTTCTAAGATTTTGAGCAGCTTCCCAAGGGTGAGAGCTCAAGTAGGGATTTGAGGAGTCAAGAGGGCCAAAAAATTAACTTCCTCTCACACTTGGTAACATTATTCGTTACCTTCCTTAATAGGTTGATATTTTTAGGGAGGACAGATGACTCCCCATGCGAGCTTCTTTTCAAGATGGCTGTGAGAGTTGCTCGAGGGAGGGAAGTCCCCTTTGTAAACACTAGGATCCCTATACACCTAGCTAGATATAGCTCAAGTAGATGTAGAGCATTCTTGTGGGCTCCATGATGACATTAATTTTACCAATACTTTTATTCACATGACTATTCTATTTGAGAGGTTTCCAAACTTTTCTCCAAAGGCCAGGGCTTGCCATAGTAATGATGCTCGTGGTGCGAGGTGGCACAAAAAGACTCCCAAGTCCTCCATAGGGCCTTCGATCGATAATATTGATGGGTTCTATTTCAGGCCTTCCTGCAAGATAGTAGGTGGAATTTTCACTTAGAACTCCTTCTCTACTTCTGGGGGACCTTCTACTACACGACTGATGCTGAGTCTATTTTTACTTGACCCCACATCCATGTAGTTGTTATGATTCTACCATAAACTTTGCCTTCCTTAAGTGATATGGGCCAAGGTGTGGAGTTTTATCATTCTGAGAGTATGAGGAGGGAGTTTATCTATGATCAAGGAGTTGATACCCTAGTTTATCCTTTAAGCACCTCCCAATTCGACCTATACCTTGAGGCCTTTGAAAATATTACATTTGAGGGGGTGGTTCATAAAGTCATCCATCTGGGAGGTTTATTTGTGTCTTCTCGAGATTACTTTCCTTTTTTCACTCGTTCCTGGTTTATTCTCTGCTAGAGGCAGGTCCTCATTTAAAACTGCATAAAGGATGTTACCCATGAGACTATCTTTACTAAAATTCCCAATAATGATAGGTATCTAGGCAAAAGGACACAAAAGACATTATGGTACCGAAGAACTATTTCTAAGTCCTAT
Source organism: Sambucus nigra (assembly GCA_949130495.1). Lineage (NCBI taxonomy): Eukaryota > Viridiplantae > Streptophyta > Magnoliopsida > Dipsacales > Adoxaceae > Sambucus > Sambucus nigra. The sequence continues at coordinate 189,067,085 of OX422214.1, read as the reverse complement.
CTCGAGAAGGTTACCCCAGTCTTAGTGAGGCCTTTGCTAGATTGGTCTATTTACTCCAAGTAACCTGAGCCCCATCCCACCAAGACCAAAGGAAAAGATAAAGCAAAAGCCCTCACTGCTTCTAAGAGGAAGCATCTTGATGTGGATGTTTCTAACTTTATACCTGCTACTATAGCCCCCCCCTACTATTGCTACTACTAATGATGTTGTCCTTGCTTCCCCTGTCTAGTACGAACTAGGGCGACCAAGAAAAAAAGAACTAGTGTTGAAGTTATTGCTCCTTCTTTTGCACCAGACCAGGGGTCTAATATTGATGATCTTGGACTGGGGGAGACTTACGAGACCATTCATGAGCAGGGCTATGAATCCTTGGGATAATCTTTTGAGGATCTTCCTACCACTTCTATTCCAGTCTGTGAAGGTACTATACTTAAATTCTCTTTACTTAGTGAAAGTGGCTTTTCAGAGGTTTCATTTATTGGTTCCCCTTCTCGTTCTTTTGAAGAAGAACTAGTCGATTATAGAATCACTCCTTCCTATGATGATGACAATTCCTCTTCGAATGACATGAGTGCCATTGGAACCCATAGTGATCATCATCCTGATGCCTCTTTTTTATTACTAGTTCCGAGGGAATTTTCCAACAAGGACATTATGATAGACTCCCTTTCTATCAGCGATCCTACCACCGGACATCTCTCATATGGGCAGATAGCATGTACAATCAGTGTAAGTATTTTCCTTTTATTTCTTTTATATGACTTATTACTTGACTATAATTTCATAGTTTCCTTTTTAATTCATCTTTATCTTTGTGACATTTGAAGGGCACTTCTATTGCAGCGAGTGATCCTTTGTATCCTCCTCCTAGTCGAGGGACATTTCATAGGGCTAGAAATTCCATGTTAGTATCATGTTTGGGTATGGTTAGAGTGGTTTGTTGCTTCCTCCATATTTTAATATTATTCTCCTTTTATACTTTAATTTCTTGACATGATATGTTCTCTTCTCCTTATCCTGCAGTTATCTTTTGTGTTCCCGACGACTATGAGGGCTTCTTTCGTGTCATTTTCCTCTATATAGGTAGCTTAACAACTTTATTGAGTTTTTTTAACCTGTTGTATTCTTAAAATATTTTGATTCCTTTATCTTTGTGTGTTCATAGGTGACCCTTCCTCCTAGCCCTACTTCCTCACTTCTCGCTTCAGCTGCAAGGAGTGGTTTTTCTATAAGTTTTCATGAGGTATATCAAACCTATCATTTCTGCAACTTTGATCTCTTCATTGTTATTTTTAATGCATAACTGTGTTATGTTTGTCTTCCTTATTTCTAGGGATTATCCTCGTATAGCCCTTCCTCTACTGGGGGAATGGCACATCTTTTGGGAGTCATTGTCCCAAGACACTTTCCTTTTGAGAGGATTCCTATCTCTCGAGCAAATAAGCCTCACATCCAACCTATACCATCTCATCCAGTTTTCACCATTGTCTCTAGTGAGCCTATTACACCGGCTATCACTTCTTCCCAGGTATTAATTTTTTTTGTTACGCTCAGCTTCTTTGTTTATCTCTTCTTGACTATTAAAAAATTTGTGGTGGTTATGTCGCTACTTCTGTTGTGGCTATTCTACCAGTCATCTTCCATCCTTGTTCCTTATAAGGGACTAAGGTACACCTTTTTAAAAAAAATTCCTTTCTTAACTCATTTTACTTTAGCATTGAGATTCCATTCTCATATTTTGTTTTTACCTATACATGTTTTAGTTGGTCAATGTTACTACCTCACGAGTCACTTCTTAAGTTGCTCCTCTCGTAGATCCTACGACTGGGGAAGCTCATGCTGCCATTGACTCTGTTGTAGGAATTATCATAGCACCTCGCCCGGTACATACTTTAACTTGATTCTACTCCTTCTTTATATAATTTCCTCGCTATTATGAACAACTTTTCGATACAGGTATTATTCTTTTATTCACAGACCGGTTCTAGTGAGACTTCTTCATCCTTGGTGCCTATGATGAGGGCCATAAAGACAGCTTCCCCAGCACCACTTGTAGGTCTTCATTAGATTTCTACAGAGGTGACCCCAAAAGTACCTGGTTTTTCCTTACGTAAGAGTAGTTGTTTATGTGCTCTCTTTTTACTTATACATTTCCTATTCTCTCTTGCTCGCAGGCTAGTGTAGCTTAAGTCCCCTTGTCTGAAGGTCCTGTCCCTAGTTCTATAGGGATGACTTCAGTGGTATGCAAAAATAAAATTACACCCCTATTTCCTATACTTGTCATTCTTTACTTTTTCTTATATAACTGAAGACTTTGGAGCATCATCTAATATATTTGTAATTATGGTCCCTTTACCTGCAGGATCTATACTTGGTATCTAAGGTTAGCATTGTGCCATCTCCTGCACTGGCGGAGACTTTTTCTAGCATTTCGAAGGAGATGGATCTGGTACATACAACACTATGCATTTTCTTTTTGTTGACTTGCAATGCCTGTGCAAGAATTTATTGACACTTTCTTGCTTTGTTATTACGCAGGTTAGTATGGTTCCTATTCTTGTTGCTGCAGGATCGCTATCTAGTGTCTCAGAGTAGAGCTCCCATGTAAGTACTTGGTATACTTAGACCTTTTGAACCTGCATTTTTGGTGCAAGTGCTTTCTAACACTAACATGTTTCCTTATTCTCACATTAGCGTCGCAGTTGCTCCTATGACTGTGGAACACCTAGGGGAGGTTTCTTTGAGAGAAGTATTATACTATCATACCATACTTTTTTTTTCTATTTCCTATTTCTTCTTTCTTTTAACTGTGCAAGTAGGCTGATCCTCACACCTATGTTTCCTTATTTTTAGGTTAGCGAGGTAGTCATCCCTAGTTCTACGGGACATACTGTGAGTGTTATACTTCTCACTCACCAAGTATTAGACTGGCATACCCATATTACTTCTATCTATCATAGTATTCTTTTTTTTTCATTTACTTTTAGTAAAATAAGTACTAACTCTTACCTATCTTCTATTAGGCTAATGTTCAGAGTCACATGATGCCTCCTTGATTTGGAGGTAGCATATTGACCCCTGTGGGATATGGGGTAAGGTTTTATAACCTTTGTTTCGATTTGAGTATGGATATTACACAACCTACTCCTTTCTTTATCTATAAATTATCTCTTTTTATTTCTCCTTTTGCAAGATCCATTCGGTGAGCCTGATGAGGCAACTGGTGAGGCAGAATAGAAATCTGAGGCCACTGGTGATGTCGGCTCTAGCGAGGATTCCTCTATTCCTCTTTCTGAACTTGAGTCTCAAAACACATGATATGATTATATAGAGGTAGATGCTCCAGGAGATTTCACGAGTGCGATGTGGAACTCAAAGCTTCCATCTAGATTTTGTGCGCACGAGTGAGAGGCGTTGGAGATGATCCTGGATCACCACCCTGAGACTTTTACGTCTCAGACTGTGCTCAATATTGACAGCCTCATGTCCTTAAAGTTGAAGGCCCTGTCCAACCATCTTCATGACTTCCTATCTACCTCCCCTGCTGACATGACCGCTCACAGGGCTACACTATTCCTCTAAGCTATTCATGACCTTCAGCGTTGCTATCACTTTAGATGGATTGGCTTAACGCTGTAGTCCCTCACTTTCTTGGTGTCACTTTTAGAAGGATGATGAAGCTCCATACCTCCAGGCAGTCCAAAGTGCAGCAGCGTCAAGCTGAGGTAGCTCGGATATAGCTTCAAATTCAGTCCCTTAAGGCCAAGCTGGCCAAGCTAGAGATCGGTGATGCTCAGGATGAGGCCAGGATAGCTAGACTAGAAGAGCAACTTGTTGAGGAGGCAGGTCCTTCCTACATAAATCTATGCTCCCGGCATGACTTATTTTTCATTTTGTCTAGCAGGTAGCTAGTCTTATTGTGTAGGACTCATTTTGTATATTTCTCACATATAAAGAACTGCTGACATATTATTGAAAAAAGAAAACTATGTTGGATTCACTATGTTGTTTATCCTTTAGTTCTGTCTGGATTTTAAAATTTTCTTACTATGACCTGCTCTAATTTTTTGTGACCACTTGGTCTATTTGAACTGCTCCGTGTATTGTAGGGTACTTGCATATTATCTGAGCGAGTTATCATTATAGAGCTTCCCCTTCTAATTGTGGGGTACTCTCATATTATCTGAGCAAGTAAATATTTTAGAGCGGCCCCTTCTAACTGTGTACTTGCATATTATACGAGATATTTTAGAGTGTCCCCTTTTAACTATGGGGTACTTGCATATTATCTGAGCAAGTTAATATTTTAGAGTTTCCCCTTCTAAATGTGGGGTACTTTGCTACACACATTCATTTCTTAGGGAATAAATGGGAGAAAAGGGTTAGCCTTTCTCCTTCCCAAAAACTTTGAATATAATTCCCAAATAAAAATGAATATTTTTTTAAAAAACATTGCCCCTGGTCTGCGGGGTTTGTATTTCAAATAGTTTGTTAGGAACCTTTTTTCCAACACAAAAATTTAGAGGGGGTGTAGACCGTCTTCTCCACAATTTCTGAAAACTGGTCAAGTAAAGTTTTTCTTTGAGAACAGAGGTTAGAACTTGTTCTCTAGGCTATAAATCTTGTTGTAAGAAAATAATTAAAAGAACTTTTTTTTATTGTTAGTGAGAGAATGTCCTCCTACTGGTCTGGTGACAAGGATAAAACAATTTGTATGCTATGTCAGAAGGACTTTGCTCAATATACTTTTCTCTTAGGATGGATGTACCCCTCAAGTGTAATGAGAAAAATTCTTTTTATCATGGACCCTCTTTTATCCTAGTAGAGAGTATTTCTATAAAAAAAATATCCGGGTGCATCTACCTCATACAGTAGGTAAGTAAACAAACTAAGAATCATCATGCAATGATCAAAAGACATGTTATTCAATTCTTTTCATATTGTATATTATTTACAAGATTATTTTGCTCTATCATCTTTACAAAAAGACTTTATAGTGTTAGAGCAAGACGCTCATTGCTTTAAGAGGAAATGAAATTTAATAAAACTATGCATAATACCTCTTCAACCACTCGTAATTGATGGATTGGAAACATTCACCCTCTATCTCTGAGAGCTTGTAGTACCCTAATTTGCCTACCACTTAACCCAAAGGATCCTTCATAATTGGCTTTAAACTTTGATGCCGACATGATACGGAGGGGATGAGTGGATGCGCGAAGGGAGAATTCTACCACTTGAAACTCTTTGGGATTAACTAAGTTCACATAAGATCTGAATAGCTACTAGGTGTAGACTTTCAAGTTCTTTTTTTCCTTATCTATGTGCTCCAACTCCACATGTCGTGGATCAGGGATGATTCCATTACTTGGAGCGACCCTGGCTGAGGTTACCACCAGTTCCACTGGTATGACAGCTTCGGTCCCATACACAAGTGAGAATAGCGTAAATCCGATCAGCTTTCTCTTTGAAGTGAGGTAATCCGATAGTACCATGGGTAGCTTCTCATCCCATGCCCCTGGAATATCTTCCAACATCCTTTTTTGAATATTGATCAAGGTCTTATTTGTGGCCTATGCTTGTCCATTACCCTTAAGGTAGGATATAGTTGAAGTGTTGCGCACAATATTATATTTATCTATGAGAATTTCCATATCTTTGTACACAAATTATTTTCCATTATTCATGAGGATCACTTTGGGTATACCGAACCTACATATGATATGTTCGTTCATAAACTGGGTCACCACTTGGGCAATAACTCTCCTGAGGGGGATGGCTTATGCCCATTTGGCATATAATTCAGTACTCACAATAATAAAAGCTTTGCCATGAGATACTGGGCTGATTTTTCCTACCAAATCAAACGCCCATGTGTGTAAGGGGTAGGGAACTGCTAGGCTTTGCAGACTGATGGAAGGGGCATGCACCATGTTTTCGTGCACTTGACAAGTTCTGCATCTTTTCACATAATTAATAGAATCAACCTCCATGGTTGGCCAATAATATCCCAATACCATCACCTAGTTATACAGCTTAGCACCTCCCATGTGGGAGGGATCATGGGCATCCTTCAACACTCTTACCACATCCACTTTGGCTACACATTTAAGTGATTTCTCATTGTATACCTTCCTATAGAGATCCCCTTCCACTAGGTATAAGTGGGATGATCTTTTCTACAGATAAATCGCATTTGCTCTTTTTGCGGGCAGTTCACCGTCTTTCAAATAAGCTATGTAGGGTTGTCACCAATCTTCAAAGACCTTTATGAAGTTATCTTCTGTTGGCTCATCAAATTGGGTTTGTCACTTTAGATAGCATTGCTGTAGACGAGCAGCGTCCGTGCTCATCGTGGGCTAGTATTAGTCCCCCCGCTGCATTCGATGATAAATAGGGATATCAGTATCCCCGTAATGCTTCCCATGCATTTCTTCTAGACTCTATTTAGCTTCCTCTTATACTACCCACTTTTATAAGAACCCATCGGGGATCTTATAATAAAGTATTCCCTATAGCAGTTGATAGTTGACCAGCTCTAACATCTTGATTGTTCCTTCCCTTGTTTCTAGCTTCTTCATAATCAGTTACCTCTAATCTTCGAGCTCATCACTTGGGAACAACGACTTCATTGTGGTAGGCATTGTTCTCATCTATACTTTGATTCTCACCTCCTACTCATCAATGTCTAATTTTTGGGCTATTATAGCTAGCGCGTTAGGATGCCTGTTCATTGTTCACATATGCCTCTCAATGGTCACTTTCAGGAACTGTTCTAGTAACTTTTGTATAATGGATCTATACGGTGCCAAGTTGGCATGCTTTAGGGAGAAACCCCCATTAACCTATTTCACTGCCAGGTAAAAGTCCCCTCGTATACACAATACTCTGATGCCTCTTCGAAGTGCCTCCAACAATCCCAAAATAAGGGCCTTATCCTCATTGTTCGAGAATTTGAAGTCTAGCTTGAAGAAGAGTGTGACCTTATCCTTACTATTTGAGAGAATAATGCTCGCACCTCCTACTTCTTGTGCACTAGAACCATCCAACTCCATCTCCCATTTCTCCATATTTTTTTCGAAGCATGCTTGGAAATTTTCCCCAGGTAGCTCTTCACTGGGAGGCTCACAATTCCCACTTAGGAAGTGGGCCAACAGATCGGTTGCTGCTTGTGTTTTGATGGTTTTAGGCGTTATGCACTTCAAATCATATTCCAACAAAATTAAGAACCACCTCGATGCTCGCCCTATCAGGAACGTCCATGATAAGAGGTACTTAATAGGTTCACACTTAGTGACTATATAGACTGTAAAGGCCAGTAGGTAGTGTGTTAATTTTTTAGCAATGAAGAATAGGGCAAGGTAATGTCTCTCAAGATTTGTATATCTTAATTTTGTACCCGAGATCACCCTTGACAATTAATACACTAGCTTCTCTACCCCTTCCTTATCTTGAGCTAGTAGTGCTCCTATAGACTTTTCTGTTGAAGTTAGGTAGAGCAGCAATAGTGCCCTAGCCTCTGGCGAGATCATCATTGATGGAGAGTCTAAAATTTCTTTGATCTTATCAAAGGCTTTCTTATGTTCCTCCCCCTAGATTCACTTAGCTTTTTCCTTCAGCAGGGGGTAAATGGGTGGGTCACCTCCTCCAGTGTAGGTATGAACCTTCTTAGGTAGGAAACCTTTCCTAATAAGCTCTTGAGTTCCCTCTGACTCTTTGGAGGTGGCATCATCATGATGGATTTCCTCTTTTACGCATTAACCTTCAACCCTACCTATTTACTACAAATCCCAAAAACGTTTCTACATTGACCTTAAAGGAACACTTCAATGGGTTCATTCACATCTTTTTCCTGCGACATCTTTCAAACACCCGTGTGAGGTCCTGGATATGCTTGCTCTTATTCTTGGACTTCACAACCAGTTCATCCACAGAAATTTCCAATATATCATGAAACAAATCATGAAAGATGTCCATTACGGTTCACTAGTAGGTGGCCCCAGAGTTCTTCAATCCAAATGGCATGACTATGTAATGAAAGTTTCCTAATGGTGTGCGAAAGGAAGTATTCTCTGCATCATCCAGATCAATCTTGATCTGATTATATCCAATTACCCGTCCACGAAACTATACATTTCATGGCCCACAGTAGCATTAACTAAGCTATCTATACTTGGAAAGGGAAACTCGTCCTTAGGACATACCCGATTTAAGTCACAAAAATCCACACAAACTCAAAATTGACTTTTATCTTTCTTCACCACTAGCATAATGTCGGAGAGCCACACAGGGTGCTGGATGGGTTTAATGTACCCTACCGCCAATAGTTTTTCTACTTCTACATTTATCTTTAGGTCAAGCTCAGCTTTGAACGTACGGGTTGCTTGTCTGACTGGGAGATCATTAGGAAGAACATTTAATTTGTGGGAGCTCACCTCTAGTTCTATCCCTGGCATCTCTGTGTATTTCCAGGCAAATACATCAGTGAACTGTTTGAGCAGGTTGATGAGCTCCTCCTTCTTCTTTGGGTTTAAACTTTTGGAAATTAGAATAGGTATACTTACACCCCCTTCTACTCCCAAGTTGGTTTCCTCTAGCTCTTGCAGGTGCTCCCTAAGTCCATCTTGGGATTCATCCACCACGAAGCACTCAAGCATCGTGTTGACGCTCTCATTCGCCCGTGTAAACTGTTATAAATGCTATATGACTTTCTCGTCCGGAAGGACGACCTTATTTCATGTTTGAGGAGGTTGAACTACCTCCTCTACCTTCTTTTTTCCTTTTATTATGTGGGGGATCAACCTCTCCCCCAAACGACTGTGGATAGACTTATTTGGCTGGGCACCTCTTCCTACCAGTTGCCTCTCCTCTAACTTTATTGCATAACTCTTCCTTTGTTCGCCAAGATCCGTATAAAATGATGCATTTACTGGGTGGTCCTCCTTAATCGAAAGTGGCTTTTGCATTGCTTTGATTATAATCTCAGTACCTCGAATGTTGGCTTTTACACATTGGTGGTACGTGGAGGGTATTATGCCATGGGTATGCATCCACACCCTTCTAATTAGTAGCTGGTAACTGGTGTTGGCATTAATGACATGTAATTTGATGTGGGAAGTCTAATTCCCTAACTTAATACCCACGTTCATATACCCTCGAGACTACATGCCTACGCTACGAATCTCGAAATCACCAATGGTACAGATACTATCTTCTTTTGATCGAGCCCCATCTCATGTAACATACTAATCGGCATGATGTTAATAGATTTTCATCCATCCATCAATGCCCTAGGGAAAGAGATTCCATTGACCATAGTTATCATGTACATCGGGCGATTGTGAAAATATGGGACTTGCCTATCTTACTCATAGAAGACCACTTCGAAAGTATATCTTTTGATTAACCTCCTAATTGGTCCCTACCAATTCATGGATGAGTCTCCACGATGTTGTACAGCTTCCAAAACCATCCTTATGAGGACTACCCCGGTGTCATACTTTTTTCTATCTAGTCAAAGAACCACTTGAACTTAGGACTCCTCATTATGGCTCCAAACTCGGAGTCTAAGTCCACCTCATATGTTTGAGCATTGCAGACATACTTTGCCTCAGATGTCCCTCCTTCATCCAGAGAAAGGATTACATCTACTTTGCCTTCTAGGGTTTCACTTTCTTAACCCCCTCACATCTAGATTCTTCTTGGTTAGGATTGAAGAAACACTCCCAGAGCCTCCTCTCCTTCTCAATTATCTATTTATTATTTAGTGCTATCCCTTATAGCTCCTCACATATTTTCTCGCAACCTTCCCATTTCATCCGATCTCGAGCTGCCTCTTCATCATATGCTACTACCATATTGGCAGTTCCATAGTGATTCACTAGAAGTGGGTTCTCATTGACATCTACAGTATGTATTTGTAAATTACTACTGACTACCTGCTCGCCAAAGATCCTCCTTAGGTAGTAATAGTCATTGGTGGACTATTGCACCCTCTGATGTAATTCACAATACTTGGGATTAGATTTGTTTTCTATTGTTGGCATTTTTCAATTTAAATAAGGAGTACCTACTACCCCCTCTCGTACCATTGTACGATAATAGCCCATTGCTTTGGCTACGCTGTAAGGCAGTGGTGGTGGGCATCCTCTACAAACTTCCTCTTACTAGATGGGATGTTGCTTTTGGATCTGGGGCCTCCCTTCTTTCCCTTTGAACCTCCATCTACATAATTAATTTCTTACCTCCTCGAGACTTACAATATCCTAGAAGTCAGTGGCACTTACGTCCTCCAACTTGAGGACCTAGTCTTCATTATCATGACTATATTACTAGCTGCCCTGGTGAACTCTCTAAAAGTTTTATCTCTAGTCTCATTAACCAAGTGGATCGTATATTCTTCTAAGATCCCCTTAATGCATTTATGAAGAAGCCTTACCTCTACCATATCATCATGGACATTTAGTGCCCGCTCAAGCAAACGCTTCACATATTGCATTAACTCTTCATCGAGCTTCTGCACCTCCCTGGTCAGGTGTCTCGACGTGAACTCATCCTCCGTGATGAAAGACTTTTATTGGAACTTCCTGTGAATTTCCTCCCGTGTGGGGATACTGTTGGGATCCAAGAAGGAGCACCATGTGTAGGCCTTCCCTATGAGGGTCTTGGATAATTCCCTCAACCTCAGATTTTTGTCATTCCCATGCACCCCTAAGTACTCAACCAATCTCTTCATATGTTCTCATAAATTTTTTCCTTTTCCATTGAACTTGATAAATTTTTGTGTAATATACCCCTCTGGGTTTGGATTCTTATTCACACCTCGTGGGTGCGGATCCTATAATTCCACATATAGATGAGATATTTCCCTCTGAGAGGAAGAGAGCAGCTTCTTCACTTCCTCCATGATAACATCCTTGGAGGGAGATTCCTCTAAATCCATTCTCTTTACTGCTGGTGAACTCAACGGTGTCACAACATGCTCCGACACCACCTTTCTTGGTGGAGCCACTTCTACTATTGCGGATGCCCCTCTAAAGGGCGATGCTACCGACGTTACACAACTTTGACTCAATCTTTCCAAATCCACATTATTTTGGTTCAAAACCTCAAAAAAATGCTCATTAGATTCATACCTTCCATTGGAGTTATTTTTGTTGTAGAGGTCTGCAATAACTGAGGAGTGGGCACCCTAGCTTCGGTCACCACCACCTCATCTTGGGTGGTCTGATAACTTTGAACTCCATTCCTAGGTGGAAACTTTAAAACCTTTTTTGTCCATAAAAGTGAGGATACCTCCCCACCGGAGTCACCAAATGTAGGAGGGTAGTGTCACTCGGGTCTGGTAAGATACTGAAACGGGTGAGGCATGACCCACTTCAATGAACTCTATCTCCAAGTTCTTCAATAGTTTCTAGAGCATCACCTGGTAAAACCTTACCTTTTGGTGAAAATGGATAGCAACTTTTCCCAAAATGATCTCCTGAGAATAATGGCCATCAATATCAGAGTGAAGAAACAATCACTTAACACTTAGAGAGAGATCAGGGAGAGAATACAAGGTGGTCTGGTGTGATTTTTACAGAGTAGCGTCATGACTTGAGTTTCTAATATCTAATTTAAGATCATTAATGGTCCTATTTATAGATTAACATTGGGTTGGTTTGGGCCTTTTGGGCGCCAAAAACAAGAGGGAAAACTTAGAGGAACAAGGTCTGTAATGAAGCTTTATCCCTACTAGGTCTGCAGCCATTTGTCCCCTCTTACAGACGACACATGGTGTGAACAAAAGTCAAAAAGAAAATATATCTCCTAATGGAGACAAAATATCTCATTTGTAAAATATCTTTTGGAATGGTGACTTATTTTACAATCTTTGTTAACTTGAGAGGGGCCTCGAGGACCAAATCCTCTAAAACCATTAAACTTGAGAGGGGGACTTTAAGGACCCCCTTCTACAAAATCTTTTTACTTAAGAGGGGACTTGAGGATCCCCTCCTCCAAAATCATTTTTATAAAAAGTTCATTTCTTGTGACCAACCTCTTGGTTGCTCACTTCTATTATGACTGGTTGTCAACTTTGTAAGGACTGGGTGACCCCTGGAGTTTTTCTACTACTATTATCTCAATCTTAAACTGCTAAGTGGTTTAGCTTATTCAATAAACCTTGTTCCTCAGCCACTACGCCAAAACTCCCAAGAGATCCCATCTGTCCTATTTGAGCCCTGCTTACTCAACTAGGCTACCTATACAAGAATGTAAAATATTAGAACTTTGATATTTTCTGGGTAACAAACCTTTGGGAGGAGGTCACTCTAGTTGAACCTCCTCTCCATGTAGCCTTTTTATGGTAAGTCATTTGGGAGTAGAGGGACCACTCGGGGTAAACCTCTTCACCCTTATTCGATTTATATGATATGTTAATTGGGGCAGAGGGGGTTGCTCATAGTGAGTTTCTTTGGCCTTTTCAATGGGGGGGCTTCTCGTGTTTGCCCTTCTCGAGCTTGCCTTTTCTATGGTTTGAGTGTTGGAGGAGGGGCTGATTGTGATAGGCTCTCCTCGTCCTTGCCTATTTATTTGTGTCCTAGTTATTTGGATGAGGGGGTGCTCGCCAGGGCCCTCCTCTCCTTCATTATTTTCTCTTGTGTCCTGATCTTTGAGGATGAGGGGTTCCTCATAATAACTTTTTGAGCTTTAGGGACGAGGGGCTCCTCGTGGTTGGCCATCTCGTCCTAACTCCCTTTCTGTGATCTTTGAGCTTTGGGGATGAGGGGCTCCTCGTCGTGGGACTCCTCATCCTAACTCTCTTTATGTGTTTTTTTAGCTTTGGGGACGAGGGGCTCCTCATGGTGGGACTCCTCATCTAATTAAGTTTGTCATCACTAGAGCACTCTTGGGAGGGGGTTGCTCTGGATGATCCCCCTCGCCCTATGGGCTTGCTCGCCTATTTATTTAGGCAAATGGGTGAGAACCCTCTACAGCATCATTTTTTTAACATATCGCATACATTACTTACATCAGCATACTCAACCATAAACCACGTATTCATTTCCATCATCCACACACCAAAAATCAGCAAACTGAGTATCCAAAATATAATTTGAAGAAAATTGAAGATTCAAAATCCCTTTGTATTTACCATTCTGTATAAATAGTATTTGCGCGATTTAGTGCTTTATTTTTTTTTATCATACTTGTTATATTCTATCATTATCTTTAATAATTCATCAATTCTACTATTTTTATTATAAATACTCTCAAACATATTTTTTATAAATAAAAAACCTAAAAAGGGGGTTTAAAGCATATTACTAATTTGGAATATTCACATTATATTTTCATCATATTTCCTCCTCTTTTCCCAAACCAAAAAATACACTCCAAATTCAGATTATGAACTAGGCCCACACTTGCTCGTTATGCAAACTACGTGGACTTTTATGCCTCTTTTTGGCGACGTAGGCATACTGAAATTGCTTTTTGGATTCACATTTATATTTATTTATTTCATTTAACTTATTATATACTCTTATCACTATAGTCATTTATTTGGTGTACTATATTCATATAGTCAGTTATCTTACTTTCATTACCCTTTTAGCAACCCCATTTATGTGTAATCACTTTTTCATAGTGAGGTTACAATTTGGGGGCATTACTCACATTTGTAGCCATTTTATCCATTATCCCATCATTTTATTATCAATTTTTAGTTAGTTCCATTATCACTACTCCTCTAGCACTAATATCCATTCATACCCACTTTTATATCGTGTGTTTATGTTTCTGGGGCGTCACTCACATTATTACATGTTTTATTCATTACTCTATCTTCTAGTTAGTATCCTCATGATTTCACTTCTTAGCGGTACCACTAATGCATACACACTCATCATAATGAGGTCAATATATTTGGATTTTTCTCACATTTTGTCTCCCTGGAAGAATAAATATCCACCTTTTCTATGGTAAGGATATGTCGACTCTACTATTTATATATGAACACATACTCATCCACACATTTATTACACCTTTGTCCACTTTACACACATGAATTGTTTATAATGAGAAAACTCACTCGCACATTCATGCATTCAATAGAAGTGAAACATATTTTAGATCTCACAATACAACAAAAGGAAGAGTGGGTTCCTAACACCTTCCTACTCTGTAACATAGTCTGTGAGACCATATCTCATATGGTTTTTCATGCACTAGTTGTCTTTATCTATCCCTTTTGAGGTGACTCATTATTTTGCATGTTATTATTCTAATGACTCAAATATCTATACATTCACATACCTCACACGTTGAGGACAAATGTTAATGTCCATTGAGCCCTCAAACGTTGTGTAGAACCCTCCCCCTTGTGCAGGTCGTCACTTTGCGTGCGCTTACGAAAATTCATTTTTATAAGTATGGTTAAGTTATAATTATTTTCAACTATGTCTTTCATAAAATTGTTTGTTCATAACATAAGTGGGGTGTATCTAACTTTTTGGGGCTTTAAGTTCATTCATATTCCTATTAGATAGATTTTGTGTGATTTCATATAATTGACATTAACTTGCACTTGTCATCCTCTTGTGTTTCTTTTTGTTTATTTTTAGTTTCATATCATGTTTAGATATGGACATGATGTTTATTATTGATATATGTTTCATCACATCCATGTTTCCATGCATATATCTCACTTATCTTATTTAGAACATTTATATTTGATGATACTTATTTGATTAATTTGATTGACTGGTGATATAATTTTATTTTATTATTTCCTTTAACTATCAAAGAAAAAAGGGGGATAAATTTTAATTTTTAAGACGAGTATATATTTAGGGAGAGTGGTTTAGTGCACGCATAGCATTTGATAATTCCTATCGATATATATATATATATATATAGTATCTCTTGTATGCCACATGTTATTTATTTAAATGTGCAGGACTTACATGACATGTGATGTTGGCACACCATTGATTAAAGAAACCATACAACTCGATCAAGTCTTATGGGGACTGGGGTTGGGTAGATTAATGTATAAGAATTTTGGATCCGGTATTTTTTTCAATATTTCCCTTTTTGGATTGGGGTTGGGTAGATTAATGTATACAATGTGTGCAAGACTTACAAGACGGCTGATGTCGATACACCATTGATTAAAGAAATCATACAACTCGATAAAGTCTCATTGGTATTGGGGTTTGGCAGATTAATGTATAGGAATTTTGGATTCAGTATTTTTTTAATATTTTCCTTTTTAGTGAAAAACGTGTAGAGTGGTCGGGTTATATATTCAAATGTAGAATTTGTAGATTAGATCACAAATAATCAAATTAAATTTAATCCAAATTTATCTTGATTATTTAGGTGAAACTAAACATGAAAGATAATGACTTTAAATCGAATCAAGCAAACCACAACATGAGATATCAAGAAATACTAATTATAACAGTTATAACTAAGGTATTATAGAACGACACAGACAGACTTACAAACATAGACGCTACTAAGTATCGCAGTTATGTCTCCTTTTTTGTTGATAATCAGAAAGAAGTTCATATCCAACAATGATCGACAGAAATCTCCACTTGCCTTAGTGTCCACCAACCAACCTCGAAAAACTCCTTTCCTATCTACAGTAGTGAAGAATCAACTCTAGAAGGACTAGAACAAGATATGTCTTCTTTAAGGTTTTATAAAGTGATCACAAAACATCCAAGGGTTAGGAATACGAAAAACCAAAATGTTTGACTACAATATATGTGTAAAAAGTCTTGCAAAGAAGTACAAGTTCGTATCATTTTAAATAGGGAAAAAATTCTCCCAGAGATAGACTTGAAAAGATTATGTTTTAAATCAAGTAAAAAATAAATTTTCAACGGCTCGTTTGAACAAACCGAACCTCATTCTAAACGACGAATGCAAATTCATTGAAACGACATCGAATGAGATATCGAATGACATTCCATAATGATGAGGAAATTGGAGCGTCGGAAGGTTTATTCAAACAAATGATATCGAACGAGATAAGACATATTCTTCTAATGACCTTTAGTACCTTCATTTAACAAGATGCCCTAAGGAGATTTTTTGATTAAATTTTTTTGAAAAATATGTTTTGTTTTGAAACACTTGTAAAATACCCCTAAATAATATGATTATACAAAATCAACCTCACATGCCTTATTTGAATGTTGTAATTATGAAATCGACTCTTCGATCTTTGATTGTCGTGTTAGGTCACTACCTTGTCTTCAATTGAATTATTGAGAATTTACATTATGGTGAAGTGGGGTGTAATGGAAAATGACAAACTAAAACATAATTAGGAATCATAAAACTTGACCTTACATTTGGTTTTGTCATGAAATAACCAAAGGGGAAGATTTGTAAGGACAAATTTTACACTCTCTTTAAGAGGAAGTTAAACCTAAAAAGTTAGCATCACAAGTATACCCATTTGAAATAACATCACAAAGTATAGAAAATTAATCATATGTGATGAAACTTCAACAAACCAAGAAACTTTTTTTAAAATTTTTGAAATTTTATAGTACAAAAATATACATATAGGTACAAACATGCACAACTTGTAATAGCATCAAAATATCTGAAGGATAGAAATGTAATGAAGTTGTGTGAACTTAACGCATGGAAAAGTCAATATAGGTATATGTAATGACGGTGCACGAAGTCAAAGAGGTACTCGTAAAGAAAAAATTCAATTCAACCTTTGGTGTTAAATTATTGAACAAAGTGAAATTGACTCAACTCATACAAAATGTCATGAATTTTAATGCTTCTCCAATCAATAACTCCAAACTATTTAATGATTTTGAAGGAATTTTATTGGTCAAACACATTGATCTTTAACGTATAACTCCCTTAAAATCTCATATTTTACGCATAAACTCTCAAAAACAAATTTAAAGAATCATATTGCTCATTTTAATTAAGCATAAATGAAACAAAATTGTCCTTGCAAATTCTTTTTTTATGTGTCAAATACATCTTTTAGGCTCTTCCCAATGGTGACCTTTAACGCAAAAAATACTGCTTCATTTGTATCCCCTTCCCATTGCTTAAACATAAATCAATTTTCTAGTAAAAAAATTCAAGCAATGGTTTTTACATACACAATTACTTCCTAGTACATTTGGTTCGTTATTAATCACGGTTGAGATGGGAACATCCTATTCATCATATGACTACAATGTTCAAAAGTTCATGCATGTGTGCAATCAAGGCGATATAATTAGTCTGGAATGAAGGTAGTAATCAACAATGAACGATGCAATGCTAAAAATGCATTATTAAGCACGAAACACGAAGCTAAGTCTCAAAACACCATGATTATGTCACATGAATGGACGAATGAAATAGTGATCTGAAGATCTTAAATGTGCATCCATATATGGTGTAAAAAAATAGAAAAATCTTTTTCTAAATTTTTGAAAACATTTATCAAACTAATATCTTTTTAAAATTTTTAGGAAATTTTTCTGAAAGAAAATAATTTTTTTTTGGATTTTTCAAAATATAAACATAAGAATACAATCTAGTTTTAGTGACAAATGATAGCAATGTGAAAGGCATCCCAAACTAGAAGCAATACACAAACTCAATCAATGAAGAAAGTACCCAAAGATTCCTAAGATCCTCAAATCTAAGTGTGACTAAAGGTTTAGTGAAAATATCTAACAATTGATGTTCAGTACTCACGAAGCTGAGGGAAATGATCTTCTCCTTGACAAGATCACGAATATAGTGCTCACCAATTCGAATGTGCTTTGTCCGAGAATGTTGGATGAGATTACGAGAAATGTGGATTGCACTCATATTATCGCAAGAAATAGTCATCGTACCTTAAGTAATCATGTAATCCTCCAACATTTTCTTCATCCATAAGAGTTATGTGCGTCAACTTTCGGTAGCTATGTACTCGTCCTCTGTTGTAGACAAAGAAATGGGGTTTTCCTTCTTGCTCAACCATGAGACGATCATTCCCAATGTAAAAGCCTTCACCCGACGTGCTTTTATAACCATCAACATCCCTGGCCCAATTGGTATCCGAATAAGATGACAAAAGGTCATCTGTATCAATGGAATATTTAATTCCATAAGAAATATTTCCACTCGTGCATTTGATGATATGTTTAAGTGCAAGCAAATATGATTCCTTCGAGGATGCTTGGTAACTTTCACAAATTCCAACATTAAAAGCGATATCAGGATGGCTAGTAGTTAATTAGAGGAAACTACCTATCATAATTCGATAGATTGTTTTCCCTACATCCTTACTAAAATCTTCGTTAATAAGATTTATCGAGGAACTCGTGGGTTTGTGAGAGTTCTTAGCGGAGTTTAAACAAAACTTCTTCACTATATCCCTAGAATATTTTGATTGAGATACAAATACCCCATTCTCGAGTTGACGTACTTGGAGACCTAGGAAGAAAGGAACTTCACTAACCATAATCATCTCAAATTCACTCTTCATCACCTCCTCAAAAGTGTGAGCATGTTGGAAACACGTGTGTTGATGTAAAAAAATTGATTCGATCTAATTAATTAATCACATATAAAAGGGAATAAATAAATAAGAAAAGGCTTTTTTAAACTGGTTCAGCCTTATGAAAATGGCCTACGTCCAATGTTTTGTATTGTTGGGTGCTTCTCCTTGATATCAAAGCTAATTACAAGAGATCGATCCCCCTTGTGGAGGGTGTTACAATGTATTTATAGCCTTGGAGTTGTCAGTATGAATAGACGATATGCCATTATTTAATAGACATGTATATCTGTACAATAAGAATGTTCATTAAATTCGATGTTCATTGAATGTATAATTGTCGCTTGGTCTTCCTGGCCAGATGCTCTGTACGTTGAGTAGCTCGGGGTGATGAGTATCTCGGTGCTGCGAGTTATTCGGTGATTTTAATCATTTGACACGTAAGATGACACATGTCTTCATATAATTGGTCCACGTCAGCTGACTAATTTTCGTATCAACAGAAGCCCCCAATGTTTCACAGTTGAGTTTTGATATGAGAGTGTGGAATATTTTACTCGAAAGTTTCTCGAGTACCTTTGTACGTCTTGATTACTTATAGATCTCCAACATTTAGGAATTTTACCTCTAGTCTCGTCAATTAAGCGCGAAATGGAAGATTTGTAAATATTTTGAATCTGCGCCAGACGCTTGGGTATTTGTGTCTTTTTCATCATTTAACCGTCGGAAACGCAATCGTCTTTTCTAGTAATCATTTATTTTCCTACTTTCTAAGCCAAGGCATTTAAAAGCGATAGAAAAATATCATCATCTACTTTTTACCTCTAGATTTCTAAACTCTGTGTTTTCTCACTCTGTTTTTATACTATCGTTCTATCCATCGTCCGCCTTAGCAGATTTCTCAATTTCCTGTAATAATTTATTCCTTCTTCTTTCTTTGTTTTAGTCATCTTGGCTTATCTTGACGAATCTTTGGATAAATTTCGAGCCAATTTTGTAATTCCCTCTTGGGTTATTCTAGAAGAACCTCCTTCTCCATATGATTTATTTTCTCTCGCTGAGGGACACTAGTTTCCCTCACTTTTCATAGCTGAATGTGGCTTTTATTTTCTGCATAATCCCTTGTGTTTGGAGTTTTGCCAATATTTCGATATTGTTCCTGCAAGAGTAGCTCCAAATACATAGAGGGTAATTAATGGCGTATGTAGGTTAAACCAGATTCACGGGACTCGTTTAGGGATCCCTGAAATTATGTTTTGTTATAAATGGGTTACCAGTGATACCACATTTTATTTAAAAACTAGGTTTTCCAATAGAGCTTTAGTGGTCAATCTTCCCGGTGTTAATAGGGACTATTTTGATCATGGAGTTGTGATGAAAAATTGGAAACATCATCCCTTAAAAGGAAATGATGTTTACCAAGGTCCCAGATGTCCACTATATGGCAATAGGATAGGTTGTTTTTTATTCTTTGATTTAGCTCCGTTTATATTTGATGAAATGCGTCACTGATATATCTTTTATTTTTTATTTTGCAGTTGATAACAAAAGAAAGCCCCCAAATTAGTGTGACATTAATATAAAATCTATGAAACTCATCTGGGGTTTGCATCAATCAGTTGATGGGGAGCACGTTAGAGTTTCCTCTTATTTGTTAGGATATAAAGCTACTACTTCCTCTTTTATTGCTTGTCATCTTGCCCCTCCTGTGATAATTGATCTTGATCAAGTTCCTTCGTCTCAAGCCGGCGTAGAAGAATCTTTTATGATTTGGGTACCTCTATTGTTGATTTGATGATGAAGAAGAGGAGAATGCCTGAATTCTTTTCCAAAAATCCTCCTGGCACTGACGGGGAAAAGAGGATCAAAGAGGATGTCCCAGCTCTAGCTAAAGGGATAAAGAACATGGATATTACTCCATCCAAAGGAACAATTCCACCTATCAAGGAGGTTGGCAGGAAACCACCTGTTGTCCCAAAAGAGGCAGAAGGTGTTGATATTAGACAAGAAAAGGTAGCACCTTTGATTGAAGGTGCTCCTTTAAGGAGATTGAGGAGAGGTCTTGCAGAAAGACCTGTAGAAACTTCTACTCGACCTTCGGATATTGGCGGTCCTTCCTTGGTAACTAGCATTCCAACTCTTATTTCCCCGAGTTCGTCCAGGGGTTTGATCAAGTCTTGGACTATTCTGGAGTATCGAGCTACTAGGGGTTCCCTTCACGGGAGAAGGTCATTGATTTAGCAGTCCAACATATCGCGTCAATAAGTATTATCATCCCTATTACTTCATTTCCACCTATTGTATTCATATTCTAATTTGAGCTTCTTTTCTTTTTTCAGTTTATGACGTGCTTTAATAATATCCTGGAGAGAGATGAGGTTATCGAGGCTTTAAATTCGTCCAGCGAGATTAAAGAAGATTTTGCTAGGTTATCTCAATCCTTGAACGACTCCCAGAAGAAATACGAGGAAGATAAAGCTGCTTGGGAGAAGAAACTTCTATCTGTAGAGTCAACTCGTAACCAAGCCATAAGTGCCTCCAAGGAGTTAGAGGAAAAATTAAAGGTCGTCATTTATAGCAAAAAAGAGGCTGATGGCAAGCTTGAAGAGGCTGAACGGTGTAAGAAAGACCTTGAGGAGAGGGTGAGGCTTTCTGAGGAACGTGCTTCTTCTGAGAAGATGAAGAGAAAGGCTGTGGTAAAGAAGTCTTTCAGCTTCGATTGGGACAAGGGATGGAACAGAGCCCTAACCGCTATCACTTTCCAGATGGAGTATGCAAGTCTGAAGTACTTCAGGGACAGATGGGTCACATCATCAAAAGAGTTCAGTGTTGCGGATGATTCTGAGTTGTTTCAAAAACACACTCATAGCCCTCCTCCTACTATTGATGAAGAAGAAGAAGATAAAATTGCATCTGATGAGTCTTCCATGATTATAGTAGAATAAGTCCCTATTTCTACTGCTCCTCAACCCTCTGATCAAGTTCAGCAAGCATCAACTTCTACCGAGCAACACCAAATGCCTCCCGAGTAACCAACTCCTTCGTCCAAACTTATTAATGGTGTTATAGGAAATAAGGAGAAGGTGTAGCATTGGTCGGCTCTTTATTTATGTTGTTCTTCTTCTTTTCCTTTCTTTCTTGTAACTTTGGTTGTACTCTATCCTTTTATAATCAATAAATGGTTTGTAATCGTCTAATCTGAATTTCTTCTTGACTTGCTCTTGTCTGTATTATTGTTGATGTGTTTTTATTTTCCCTTACTAGTTTATTACCAGGATGGAACTATTATTAGCTCATGACACTGAGTTGATGAAAAAATACAATGATTACTTCAAAGAGGGTCATGCAAATTTTACTGAGGCCCAAATAGTTGATATCCTTAGACCTGATGCTTCAGAGCGAGCAGTTGATGCGTATCAATACTTGAATTATTTTCTTAATCGTGTTGTGGACAACAATGTGGCTTATTACAAAATGAGTGAAGACCTTCAAGGGATTATCGAGTAACTCTAAATTTAGTAAAAAGAAAGCACTGCACTCTTACACGAAGGTTATGAGAAAAAATACCAAAAGTTGAGTGCTGATAGGGGCTATGACAAGTTCATCTCGGCCCATGAGAAAAAGGAAAGTGTGCTGAAACTTGAGATTGAAGAGAACATGAATATTTCCAACCAGCTAGAGCAAGAGAATATTGGGTTGCAAGAGGAAGTGAAGAAACTCAGATCTGCTGCCTCCTCTTCTTCGGGAGCGTTAGTTCCAGTTAATGATGAAGGTTTTTCCTTTTTAGAGACTGAAAATGCTGCCCTGAGAGAAGAGTTGGAGACTTTGAAACGAATCGAACCTACCATGTCTGCTCATGGAAGAGCAAGGCCTTCTACCCATGGCCGAGAAAAGGATGGTCAGATTAATATTAAAGAGACGAGGACCCAACTGTCTTTAGAAAATCAAGCCGTTCAATTGACGGCAAAAAATCAAGCCCTGGCAGAAATGTCTAAAAACATTCAGAATCTTACCGACCAACTCTCCAACTAGAGCTCTGCACTGAAAAGTAAAGAAATTTTGGTAAAGAACCTCCACGAGCAGCTTGAGAGATTGACTTATCAATTTCACAAATAGCCTATAGAATTTTGGATGACGGGATACAATGAATCTCTATGCCATCTCGATGCTCGGCTGCAACAATCGAATAACGAGGGATACAAACAGGGATGGTTGAATGACTTATATATGATGAAAGTTGATTGAGGACTATCCTTATGGGATTGGTGTGAGCCTGTATTACTTGATTTTACTATTCCTCCCTTTAAACTCGATGTAGCTGGACTCCAGCCCGCACCATTCCTCGGTGTTTGATCGACATGTATCTTGGTGATTACCAACTTCATTCGGAGTTTGAGATATATCATCCTCAACATTTGCTTGATCTATCATGTCCAATCAACATCAGAATGATACAAGATGTGAATTTTATTAATTCTCCCTATGTGTTAGATGACCCTCCAGCTAGGGTGGAACCTGTATCAAAATCATGGGGAAAGAAACCCATAGAATAGGAAATTTGTATTTAATAAAGCAAAATTCATCTTTTTGTAATCTTCTTGTATTTAATAAAGAAAATTTGGTCTTCATACAATATTCTTTTCTTGGAGATAATTTGTAAAATATTTCATATGCATGTTTATCTATAGAGGGACAATTTGTCATGTTCTGCCCACACAATGGAGCTTGCCCCACTTGCTGCCTGGTTGTAGTGACTTATCACCCATTAGTGCCTAAGCAATGGAATGATTTTCATCCCATGTTCCAGCTTAGTTGTAGCAATCTTATCTAGATTACCTTGGTACCTAGACAGTGGATGCCTCGGGAGGTCACCCATCTTCTTGCCTAGTTTAGGATATCTCGTGAGATTATCCACGATCAAATAGGATTTTCCTTATATGATTGTTATGCCAGGATTGTTAGTTAAATTTATTGGAACCGGAGTTGGTGATTATTGAATGCCGATGTTGACCAACCGGAATTAATGTAGTGTGTAGCACTAGTACTCTGACAAAAATTGAACCAAAAAAGGAATATGGAAAAAACAACACTTTTATTCATTTAAAGAGAAATGTGTACATGTAAATCTGTATTACTGATAATACTTGTGTAGGTGCTCCGCATTCCACACATTTTTTAATCCTTGTCCCTCTAAGGTTTCTATTCTATAAGTCCCAGGGTGAACAACTATAATTACTCAGTAGGGCCCACGTCAATTGGCCTCTAATTTGTTATGCTTCTGAATCACCTTCTTGAGCACATAATCCCCTTTCGCGAGTTCACATTTCTTCACTCTTTTGTTATAGAACATGGTTGTTCATTGTTGGTAGGATGCGTTCTTGATTGGCGCATCTTCTCTAACTTCCTCGAGCATGTCCAGGTCTAAGCGTATCATAAAATCGCTTATAGGAGAGTTGAAATTAAGTACCCTGTGTGTAGGCAGGCCCAATTCAACTAGAATAACTGCTTCGCTTCCAAAGGCTAGAATGTAAGGTGATTCCCCAATGGTTGTTCAGGGTATTATGCGGTATGTCCATAGCACAGACTGTAGCTCGTTAATCTAATTTCCTTTTGCATCATCCAATCGTTTCTTCAAGCCGTTTAGCACAGTCCTGTTTATCACTTCAGTTTTCCCATTGCTCTGGGGGTGGCCTGGTGCAGAATGGATCTTCTGGACATTGGATTGATGACAATATGTAGCGAACTCCTCATTATCAAATTGGGTACCATGGTCAGTGATGAAATCATGTGGTAGACCATACCTGCAGATAATATCCTTCCAGATAAACTAGTAAACCCTTTCGTACTACATGTCAATAAGAGGTCCAACCTCGACCCACTTGGGGAAATAATCGACCACGATTACAAGATATTTGAACCTCCCTTTAGTGGTCGGCAGGGGACCGACCAAGTCTATGCCCACATAGAAAATGGCCAGGGGAAGTAATGGGCGTTAAAAATGCTCGGGGAGCTCTTTGAAAGGGAGAGAAATGTTGGCATCTATCTCTTTTCTTCGTGTAGGCTGTGCAGTCAGCTCTCATCATCAGCCAATAATATCCCTGCGTCGTTAACCTCTGTAAGAGAGTCCAGCCTACCACATGAGCTCCACAAGAGCTTTCATGAACCTCTTCAATCAGGTCTTTAACTTTCGAGGGATGCACACATCTCTGTAGTCCTGCGATGATACAGCTTCTATACAAGACGCCATTATTTAGTACATATCGAGTAGCCTTAAACTTCAGCCTCTTGGTTTTAAGTTGGTCAGTTGGCATAACTCCTTCTTCGATATATGCCCTGATGGGGTCCATCCAGGATGGTCCCATATCTAGGGTAATGAATTTCACCATTAAATCTTCATTTATGCTCCATTCGGCCAATATCTCGATAGGAATCGTTCTTCGTAGCTCGGTGCGAGTAGCTGAGGCTAATCGAGCCAATGCATCAGCCCTCTCATTCTCTAATCTTGGTATTCTAATCAGCCGAAGAGAAGTGAAGGTGGACATAATCTCTATAGCTCTGGCATGATATCTTGACATCAAGTCTCCCTTCACTGCGTACAACCCTAGAATCTGATGTATAATTAATTGTGAATCACTAAACACGATGAGTTTCTCTGCATGCATGGTTTTTGCTAAACTAAGGCCCACGATCATAGCTTCATATTCGGCCTCATTATTAGAGACTTTAAATTAAAAGCGCAACACATATTCGACATCTAATCCATCAGGGTTGTTAAGAATTATTCCAGCTCCACTTCCTGTTGCACATGAAGAGCCATCAACATACAAGTTCCACACATGTATACAATTATCAAACTCTTGATATGATAAGGTTCCCTGATGGAATATTTGGTACTTGCTCTTATCATTCTCCACTGATGGGTTGTTACCCAATGATGCTTGTTACTCGTTGTTCGTCCCTTCTGATGAATCTGTTAACGTTAGTTGATCGGGTGTGGTCTTTGATGATCTCTTAACATCCACGAGTTATTCTGTATTAGACTCTTGCTGGTCAGAGGTATCTGAATAAGTGAATTCCACAATGAAATCTTCCACCGCCTGCCCTTTGAGTGAGGACCTTGGCTCATAAATAATATCATACTCTCTTAGTTCGACCGCCCAGTACATCAGTCTATCGGATTTTTCTGGCATGTACAACGCCTGTCTAAGTGGCATATCAGTGTACACCACTATGGTATGGGCCTGTAAATAAGGTTTCATCCTCCTACTCGCCTCTATTAGAGCTAATGCTAGCTTTTCTAGCCTTGGATATCTAATTTCTGCTCCTCGAAATGCTTTGCTGGTGTAATACACCTGTTTTTGTACTTCATCTTCCACTCTTATCAACGCTGAACTGACAGCGCTTTTCGAGGTAACCAGGTATAAGTATAATATTTCTCCCATCATCGGCCTGGATAACAATGGAGGTGTCCCCAGATATTGCTTCAATTCCTAAAACTCTTTCTCACACTCATCATTCCACTCAAAAGTTTTCCTAAGAGTCTTGAAGAATAAAAGATAACTATTCGTTCCTCTCGACACAAACCTGTTAAGAGCTGCAACACGGCCTGTGAAGCTTTGTACTTCCTTCTTCGTAGCTAGAGATCGTAATTCTAGTAAATCTTTAATCTTCTCCGGATTCGCCTTAATGCCCCGCTAATTCACAATATACCCGAGGAACATGCCTTCTCGTACACTGAATATGCATTTTGTTGGGTTTAGCTTCATCTGATATTTTCCCAGCTAATCAAATGTTTGGCCGAGGTCGGCTAAATGATCGGTGGCTTTCTTACTCTTAGTTAGCATATCGTCGACGTAAACCTCCATATTTTTGCCGATTTTCTCTGTGAAAACTTTATTCATCAACCTCTGGTACGTAGCACCTGCATTTTTAAGTCTGAAAGGCATAACATTATAGAAGTATGTTCCCCTTGGGGTAATAAATGAAGTACTCTCTCTGTCTTTCGGTCTCATCTTAATCTGGTTGTAGCCGGAGTAAGCATCCATAAAGCTCAATAACTCGTGCCCGAGGTAGTGTCCACCAACTCATCAAATCGGGGCAAGGGAAAATGATCTTTCGGGAAGGCTTTATTGAGATCTGTGAAATCTACACACATCCTCCACTTGTTGTTCTTCTTCTTCACCATCACAACATTGGCTATCCAATTAGGATATTTGATATCCTCAATGAAAGAGGCCTTTTGTAGCTTCTCGACTTCTTCCTGGATAGATTGGTTCTTCTCTGGGCTAAATACCCTTCTTCGCTACTTCACCGGCTTGACCTATTTGTTAAAATTGAGCTCGTGGCACAGGAAGACCAGGTCTATTCCTGACATGTCTTCATGACTCCATGAGAAAGCTTGCTTTCTTTGCCGTAAAAATTCCACTAGTTCCTGCTTTAGTGACGGATCCAATGAGGAGCTAACTTGAGTTGTCCGTTCTGGTCGTTCATCGTCCAGAATGACGTTCTCCGTAGCTTCGACCACCTAACCCTCAACAAGCTGGGACTCATCCCTAGGGTCCAAAGTCTTAAATTCTGCATCTTCAGACTCATCCACTAGGTAGGTGGTGGTTTTCTTTCTGCCTTTCACTAGTTCCTCCTATTCGGCAGATGAATAATAGCATTCTCGAGCTACTTTCTGGTCGCCTTTCATAATTCCAACCCCAAAATTAGTCAGAAATTTCAAGAATTGGTGTACCGTAGATGGCACTGCCTCAAATTTCTTCAAGCTTACTCTCCCTATGATTATGTTGTAGGCTTATTGGACATTCTTGTCCATTATGAAATAGCGTACTTTTTATATTCTGCATGCAGGCCATGTGCCAATGAGTATTGTCCAACTTGATCATCCCAAGTGCAAAAACCTTTTCACCGGTAAAGTCGAGGGGGGGCCTGTGATATGGCACCAACTGGGCTAGCTTCAAATTCAAACTTTCGAAGTAGGGGTAGAACATGATGTCCGCAGAGCTACCATTGTCTACTAATATGTGTGAAATTACCACATCCTTCATTCTCATCGTGACCACCAAGGGGTCGTCATGAGGATATAATACACCTTCAAGATCATTTTTGGAAAAATTGTTAACCAATTTATCCTTGTTCACTTTCCTTGGGTGAATGTCTTCGGCCAAATTTATGCGTTGTATGTAAGAACAAGATTGGGCCTCATTGAGGTAAGCTTTCCTTTCAGCATTATGATCTCCTCCACCTGCATTGCCACCTGTAATCACATTACATTCAAATAATCAAAAATGGATTAAGAATACCTCACATTCAAGTTGCCTTGGCTTTTTGGGAGTTCGAGGTCATCCTTTAGATTATCTTCGTGGTCCCTCTTTTTGTCATCTCTTATTCCGAGCCAAGATTTGGACCTTTGTCTTCCTTTCTCATTAATCTTCCCACCATTCTGGTGATCAACGAATTTACTTGATTTTCCATGCCTAATGAGTGCTTCAATCTCATTCTGGAGAGCTATGCAATGCTTGGTCGTGTGGCCATGATCTTTCTGGAATTCGCAGTATTTGGACTTGTCTCTCTTATAAGGGTCCGTCCTCATTTTCTCCGGCCAAGTTAGCTCCTTGCTATTCTTGATCTCCTCCAGGATATGGTTTATGTCCACCTTTAAAGGAGTGTAATTCCCATACTTCATCAATTGCTTGAGCATCTCCTTGCTTTTTCGTCGCTTTCCATTCACATTGTGCTTTTGATCCTTTTTTGTGTCTATACCTTAAGCCTTGGTCTCAGCTATAGTGTCAGCATTCTTCTTCGCAGCCATGGCCTCTTCGGCGTTCATGATCTTAGTTGTTTTTGCCATCAATTATGCCATGGATTTGGGTGGATCTTTAGCTAACGTGTAATATAACTTGTCAGGCAATAGACCACTCATCAGTTTTGTAATTGATATCTTCTCCTCGTATCCGATCACCTCAAGTTTCTCATTATTGAAAGGAGTGATGTAATCCCTGGTGCTTTCTCCTATTTTCTACCTTATGCTCAGTAGGTGTGCTACTCTCTTACCTAGCTTAGCACCAAAGAAAAAGTTTCTTATGAAGAGCTCTACCAGGTGATGGAAGGTGGAATCTTTCCTCGGGGAAGGTTGTTGTACCATATATGGGCTGACCCAGTGATAGTTCCTGAGACTTCCTGCATCTCATCTCATTAGGAATCGCATAGATATCAGTAGCGGCTTAGTACTGCTCTATGTGGAGAACGGGATCGGTTTTCCATCATATTTAGGTGTCATTGCAGGAGCTTTAAATTTTGATGGTGTGGAAAAGTCCACAATTTCCTAGATAAAGGGTGATCCTTGGATAAAAGTTCTTTGGAGAGGGTTCTTGGCCTTAGCCATTTCCCCTAACCGATTTTCCAATCTCTGAATGGACCCCTTCTACGCGTCACTCCCAGCCTCACGCCTATTTGTCCGAGTAACAGAACGCGCTGAAGTTTCCTCTTGGGATCTTTCACCATGAGTTACTGGGTGTGATTGGGCAGAACCTTCCCTTAGATCGATTGGTCATTGAGAACTCCTCGACGCAATCCTAGGGGGATTTATATTCCTCATAGGACCCAAACACTCAAAGGGAGAGACTCTTCTCAACCTTTCCAAAGAGCTTGTTCTCTCGGGAGTTAAGGTAACATTTTGTTGAGAATCTATAGCTCTTATAGATGAAGTCCTTCCAGGCTGATATGAAGGATCGTTGGACCTCTCAGTATGATGAGAATCACTGTGCCTGGGCTATGAAAGATTTGGGAATAGGGTAGTCTGGTTCTTGACGATGGAAGATAGGTGTTTCGCTGAATGCTCCGTGGACCTAACTGGGCAGGTGATCCTTTACAAACAGTCTAAATGAGTTGACGCATGGTCTCTTCCATAACCGTTTACCCTTGTGCTAAATTTTCTACTATTCCTGTAAGTTCATCGATAGTTGGGGGAGCAGAGGGGTTTGGGAGAACCGCAGTGTTGTTCCTATTACTGGATTCTGGGATCTCAGCCATTGGTGATAAGTTTTTAATGAAAAACGTTGTTGACAGTCGTTTCCCACAAACGGTGCCAATCTGTTGATGTAAAAAACTAGATTCGATCTAATTAATTAATCACAGATAAAAAGGAATAAAGAAATAAGACAAAGGGTTTTTTAAGTGGTTCAGCCTTATAAAAATGGCCTACGTCCACTATTTTGTATTGCTGGGTGTTTCTCCTTGATATCAGTGTTGATTATAAGAGATCGATCCCCCTTGTAGAGGGTGTTACAATGTATTTATAGCCTTGGGGCTGTCAGTATGAATAGATGATTTGCCATTATTTAATAGACATATACATATGTATAATAAGAATGTTCATTAAATCCGATGTTCATTGAATGTGCAATTATCGCTTGATCTTCCTGGCCAGATGATCTGTACGTTGAGTAGCTCGGTGCGCTAAATAGCTCGGGGTGATGAGTAGCTCGATTCTGCGAGTTGTTCGGTGATTTTAATCATTTTCCACATAATATGACACGTGTCTTCATATAATTGGTCCACGCCAACTGACTAATTTTCGTATCAACAACGTGGATCCAAATATTATGTTATCCACATAAACTTGGGCAACCAAGATAGAACCACCATGTCTCCTAACGAATAACATCATATCAGCTCCCCTTCTCTTTATGCCATGAGCTAAGAGACAAGACCTTAGCCTTTTGTACCAAGTACGGGGTTCTTGATTCAAACCATACAAGGCCTTCTTTAGACAAAAGATGTGTTTCGCGTGCTTTGGATCTTTAAACGCCTTTGGTTATTCCACATAAACCTCCTGCTGATGAATTCCATTGAGAAAGGCATTCTTGACATCTCTTTGGTATATATTTAACCATATATAACATGTTATGGCGAGTAGTAAGTGAACAGACTCAAGCCTAGCAGCACTAGACAATATCTCATCAAAGTCTACACCTTCAACATGTTTGTAACCTTGAGCGACCAACCTAGCCTTATTGCGAATAATGGCACCATTCTCATCCATCTTATTTTTTTACATCCACTTGGTACTAGTCATATAAGTCTCTCTAGGTCGGGGGACTAATTCTCAAACATCGTACTTTCAAAATTGAAGCATCTCATCTTTTATAGAATTTACCTAATGCTCATCCTTGAGTGCTTCCTTCAGATTCTTAGGCTCTACTTTAGAAGTGTAGAAAAAGTAATTAACCACATTCTCTAATTAAGCGCAAGTCTTGACACTTAGTGTGGGATCACCAAGTATGTCGGCATAGTCATGCCTATTTTAAACCCAAGAGGGTGGATCCTCTTTGTCAAGAGTCGAGTCCACAATGGTGGTGTATGGAACAATGGAATCATCATTGGTGGTGCATTGTTCCCCAAAGCAATATCATGACTAATAAATAAAGATGTTTCATCATATCTAATCATGACGTTTATTGATTCTATGACCTTATAGCTCTTAAGGTTATACACCATATAGGTTTTAC
The DNA here is from genome assembly GCA_949130495.1 of Sambucus nigra. Taxonomy (NCBI): domain Eukaryota; kingdom Viridiplantae; phylum Streptophyta; class Magnoliopsida; order Dipsacales; family Adoxaceae; genus Sambucus; species Sambucus nigra. The sequence continues at coordinate 189,036,059 of OX422214.1, read as the reverse complement.
CAATCGATGAATATCCTAAAAATATTCCCTCATCTCTTCTAGAGTACAATTTCCCTATGTTCTCTCTATCTCTAAAGATATAGAAAAGACTCCCAAAAACTTGAAAATATAATAGTTTGGGTTTCTTATCGGCCCACAACTCATATAGAGTGTGAAGTGTGTGTGGAATAAGATAAGCCCTATTCACTGTGTGGCATGAAGTGTTAACAACTTTTGACCAAAATTGTCTAAGCACATTTCTACCAAAGAGCATGGATCAACCTGTCTCTTGGATAGTCTTATTTTTCCTTTCAACAATCCAATTTTTAAGTAGTGAATACCATCAAAAACTCACATTTAACACCTATACCATCACAATATGCACCAACACCATCATCGTTAAAATCCGTGCCATTGTCAGTTATCAATTTATTAATGGAAACACTATGTTGATTTTCAAGTAAATGAGAGTTGGTTGTAAGGAATTCACAAGCATAGACTTTTCACTCAACAATGGAATATCTTGAAAATTCATCAACCATCACTAAAATGTACTTCTTACCACGAATACGCTTGGTGCGTATTACACCCATAAGATCCATGTGTATCAACTCCTACACACATGAGGTGGTAATAGTATACAACTTCTTATAGGAACTCTTGATTTATTTCCCATGTTATCAAGGACCACAAACCAAGGAACTTGGTTTTCCAAGTAATGGTAAGCCACGAACTAGGTTTTTCTTAACTAACCTCGCAAGATAACTAAAATTGACATGACCTAGTTATTAATGCCAAAGGTCCATGGTGGATACATTAGCACTATTTCATACTAAAGAGGACTTGGGAATGATACCATGGCAATTGGTTGTAGTCCTCACACCTTGTAGCAAAAGTTTATTAGATTAATAAAAAAAATGTTACATACCGATTGGTCAAACTTTACCAAGAAGTTGTCATCATAAAGTTGGTTATGCTTATCAAGTTAGCCTTCAACCCTTCAACATACAACACATTGTCTAGCTTTGGAAAGCTATAAATGTCTATGCAACCTCATCCTAATATGCTAGACCTACTCCTATCCCTAAAGGTGACTATTCCTTCTTTGCGATCCACAAGGTTGGTAAAATGTGATTTGCCACCAGTCATGTTACTAGAGCACCCACTATCAAAATACCATTGTGAAGTATCTTGAACCTTAAGAACAACATTAACAATAAGGGACTTTTCGTCACTTTTAGGTACCCAAGTGGTGGTAACCTTTTGTTTGCCCTTATCATTGTTACACTAGTCATTGTGTTGGAATTTTTCTCGAAAGTCATAAATACCCTTTGAAATTATTCCATTAAACTTATAGAAATAGTCATTAGAAACTCAAATTTCACTCTAAGACTAGCTAGGTCGCTATAGAGGTGTGTGGGAGCATGTGTGTGAGAGACTCTTTCTAGCTTGTAGCAAAACTCCCTACGATGACCTCTTCGTTTGCAATATGTACAAACATATATTTATTTAGGTCGACCTTGCTTAACACACCTAGGAAGACTTTTCCTTTGGGGTAAGTGTTTTCCTTTGAGGTTAGGTGGAGTTCCATAAGGATACATCACAACCATGCAGGAGGGTTTGGGTACGGTATTGGGAGTGGATGCCCATTCAAAACCTATCCATTGAATCTCTTTAAAACCTAAAGCGGGACATATGAACATCTTTCCAATGTTCTTTGAATTGTAGACTTTAACCTCTCGGGAACGTTCTATATCTTTCTCGAGTTAAAAGACAAGGGCTTCAAGTTTCTCACTAGCTTCAATGATGATTGAAGATCATTTGTAAGACTTGCCACATTGTTTGTCAGTTTTTCTTCTCCTTACCCACCTAAATAAGTTTCTCACTCAGAGAGATTCAAGTTGAAGCCTTACTCTCTCTCGAACCTTTAAACTTCTTATCTAAAGACAACACCCTAAGCGTTAAACTTTTATTTTTATTTTTAGTTTATAATAACTCGGTGTGAAGTTCAGGGTTTGTGTATTAAAGACCAAGTTCTCCCTCACTCAAATCATCTCCCTTAAACTCTCCAGACTGATTTAACTCATTATCGAGGCTATCACATTTAGAAACATTCTCATTGTCATGATACGTATTTAGTGCTATATGAATAGCCATGAATGCAGTGAAGTTACATCTATGAGATGATTTATCCACGGAATCCACTGACTTGGCATCACTGTTGCTTAGAGTGATATTATAGGTGTTTTTTCCTTTTCCCTATCTCTTAAGCCTAGTGGGACACTCATGGGCATTGTGACCTTTCCCCTCGCAATCATAACATCTCTATGCTTCATCCTCTATAGGATACTCACATCTAGCTTTCTTTTGATCATTCTCAAAAAAGTTCTTGCCTACTTTAAAAAAAAAAATCTTTCTCAAAATTTCTATTTTCCAATTCGAATGAATTTTGATTTTTGAATTTGAGAAAATTTCCAATTTTTTAGTAAATAGGGCAAGATCATATTGATCAAATTCAGAATCAGAGTTGAAAACCTCCTCTCTTTTTATCTTTTGAGTTTTGAGGAACACGTTTAATTACTAAGTCCGGAGATCACCTATGAGTTCTTCTAGCCTATTATGTCTAGAATTCCTAAAGAGTTATGGATAGTAACCTTTAAACTAAAATAAGATGGGATAGACCATAAAATTTTCTTAACAAGTCTTATTTCAGAAATTTGCTCACACAAATTAAAACACGAATACATAATATCAAACATACGATCATAAAATTCATCAAAAGTTTCAATTTCAAGCATGCATATAGTCTCAAATTATGTTGCAATGTTTTAAAGATTAGAAGCTTTAACAACATTAGTACCTTCATTTGTGAGATGGAGGATATCCTATACTTCTTTACATGTAGTACATATCATGATTCAACGAAATTTATCGGGTGTGACAGTAGCAAAAATAGTCTTCAAACCATGAGAGATGAAATTAGTCAATCTAACATTATCTTCAGTCCAAATTGTAATTGGATTAAGACGAACGACATTTTCATTAGTCATAGTAGGAGGAGTCCATCTTCTTTCAATAGAAATCCAAGCACACTTGCCGATCGATTTTAGATATGGTCTCATTCAAGCTCTTCAATAGGATTAATTTTTTCCATTAAACAAAGATGGCCTATTATATGAATTCTCCATATAACTACTAAGATTCGTCTAAATATCTTGTAGAAATAAGCTTTAATACTAATTTCAAAAAGTTTATAATGGTTTGATTATATAGTCAAATGTAGAATTCATAGATTAGGTCACAAAAAAGCCAAATTCAATTTAATCCAATTTTATCATAATTAATTACATGAACCTAAACAATCAAAATAATGAATCTAAATTGAATCGAACACACCACAATAGGAAATATAAGGGAAAAGATGCTTTGTGCAAAACCCTTTTTTGTCACCGTTACAACGAAGGTATTACAGAACAACACATACAGACTTACAGACTCCACTAAGTATCGTAATTATGTCTCCACTAAGTACCGATCAGCCTCAAGAAACTTATTTCCTATCTTTAGCAGTGAAAAATCAACCCCACAAGGATTAGAGTAAGAGATGTGTTATTTAAGGTTTTATAAAGTATCACAAAACATCCAAGGGTTTTGGATATGAAAAAATAAAGTGTTTGATCAGAAAAGATGTGTGAAAAGTCTTGTAAAGAAGTGCAAGTATGTATCTCTTTAAATAGGGAGAAAAATTGTATTACCCCGTAATTTTATGGATTTTTATTTAAGGGATTAATTAAATTAAATGAGAATTAACTGCAAATTAATCCGAAGGTAAATACTAGCGAGATGTGAATTGGTATTTAATTATGATGTAAAAATAAAACATTACTGAGAATATATGGTAATATACGAGTATTGAAAATATTAAAATTGTCACGAGGTAGAAATACGATAATTTGGGAAATTAAGTTGGGACGCGCGTGTCAGTCGCACCAGGAATGAAATTAATTAGATTAAAAAGTAAATTATATTTTTATCAACTGAATGGTCAATTTGAGTGCACCAATGTGTCCGAAAGGGTCGAAATAGTCAGAAAACACTAGTCGGAGGTTTAGTTTGGGTCCCGGGGCATTTTTAGGCCGAACTGGCAACCCAGAAGGGTATTTAGGTAATTTTAAAAATTGAGGAGTTAAGACCCACGACTTTTGATGGTTATTTATTAATAATTAGTTAGGGAACTAAGGCCATTATCACTCAAAAACAATAGAAGTGGGCTACGAGAGTTTGAGAGAAGTTACAAGATGTTCCAAACCAAAACCACCACCCACCACCACCAATTGGGAAGGATTTGTGACCGAAAAGAGGAGAGATTCAGCCTTTAATCACCAACAACAAATCAGAAGAACAAATCTAAGGCAAGCGGTTTAGATTCATTACTTGCATTGAATATTTTCTTCTTGTTTAGTGTAGAAATTAACATATGTCCTGAAAGATTGATGAAAACCAAATGGAAGTGTTAGGGTTTGCATGTATAATAATTATGGACAAAATCAGTACTCAAATCTATATCTTTTGATGGTTTGAAACGGATTAAAAAGGAGTTCCTATGTTCAATTAGATTTTGAGTTCATGTTGTTAGGGTTTGTGGCAAAATTTGGGGAGTTATGGATTTTACATGTTGGTTTGAAGGAATTAACCCAAAAATAATGTTAGGAAGTGATCTAGGGTGGTTTAGAATAATTTAAGAACCATAAAATCTGATTAGTATGAATTTGGGATGACTTTGGAGAAGGGAAAAGTTGAGAAAAATGAAATGGGTGAAAACTGGGCACTTTCAGAAATCTCGTTAGAAGACCAACCCAGGTCGTTCGAACGAGCTTCTAACGAGATTTTGGTAGCCCTTCTAATGAGTTCGTTCGAACGACACTCATTTGAACTACCTCGTTCGAACGATATTTCTAACTAGTTGACTGAATGACCTTGTTCGGCCAATTTTGGTTTCGGACTTCACATAAGCTTATTTATAGGTATTATTTTTGGGAGAACATCAATAATTTTGACCCTAGAGAATTGATGTTGGGAACTTTGTGAACACTTAGACTCGAGGAAGACTAGTAGGTATATTTGTGAGACCGGAGTATAACTTAGGATTTAATTTTGGAGAAATGTATATAAGACTTGTTAACCTTTATGAGTTAGGTTTTAAGTAATTGAGATTTACGATGTGAGATGTGTCGGCGGTCTATATTGTATATTATCCAAATACTTATAAATGTACAAACTTGAATGACGGTATAAGGGGGTGGAATATACCTCTATTAATATTATAAGATATTTAAGATGTTTTAATACTTAGTATATGGACTTTTATGTGTATAACATACCTACCATACTTGCTATCACGAGAGGTCGGCTTTCGATCAGGGTCATCTAATCTTTGTGTGCCTACGGGGGGATTTAGATTGGTACCTCAAGGACATAGGTCAGAGAATACTTATTGGTGAGTTAATAAGTAAGCTGACCATGGGAGCATAGGCATGTGCGTGACCCGTAGGCATTTCATTGGGTTTAGCTTCATCTGATATTTTCCCAGCTAATCAAATGTTTGGCCGAGGTCGGCTAAATGATCGGTGGCTTTCTTACTCTTAGTTAGCATATCGCCGACGTGAACCTCCATATTTTTGCCGATTTTCTCTGTGAAAACTTTATTCATCAACCTCTGGTACGTAGCACCTGAATTTTTAAGTCCGAAAAGCATAACATTATAGAAGTATGTTTCCCTTGGGGTAATAAATGAACTACTCTCTGTCTTCCGGTCTCATCTTAATCTGGTTGTAGCCGGAGTAAGCATCCATGAAGCTCAATAACTCGTGCCCCGAGGTAGAGTCCACCAACTCATCAAATCGGGGCAAGGGAAGATATTTTGGGAAGGCTTTATTGAGATTTGTGAAATCTACACACATCCTCCACTTGTTATTCTTCTTCTTCACCATCACAACATTGGCTATCCAATTAGGATATTTGACATCCTCAAAGAAAGAGGCCTTTTGTAGCTTCTCGAATTCTTCCTGGATAGCTTGGTTCTTCTCTGGGCTAAATACCCTTCTTCGCTACTTCACCGGCTTGACCTCTTTATTAACATTGAGCTCGTGGCACGGGAAGACCAGGTCTATTCCTGACATGTCTTCATGACTCCATGAGAAAGCTTGCTTTCTTTGCCGTAAAAATTCCACTAGTTCCTGCTTTAGTGACGGATCCAATGAGGAGCTAACTTGAGTTGTCCGTTCTGGTCGTTCATCGTCCAGAATGACGTTCTCCGTAGATTCGACCACCTAACCCTAAACAAGTTGGGACTCATCCCTAGGGTCCAAAGTCTTAAATTCTGCATCTTCAGACTCATCCACTAGGTAGGTGGTGGTTTTCTTTCTACCCTTCACCAGTTCCTCCTATTCGGCAGATGAATAATAGCATTCCCGAGCTACTTTCTGGTCGCCTTTCATAATTCCAACCCCAAAATTAGTCAGAAATTTCAAGAATTGGTGTACCGTAGATGGCACTGCCTCAACTTTCTTCAAGCTTACTCTCCCTATAATTATGTTGTAGGCTTATTGGACATTCTTGTCCATTATGAAATATCATACTTTTTATATTCTGCATGCAGGCCATGTGCCAATGAGCATTGTCCAACTTGATCATCCAAAGTGGAAAAACCTTTTCACCGGTAAAGTCGAGGGGGGGCCTGTGATATGGCTCCAACTGGGCTAGCTTCAAATTCAAACTTTCGAAGTAGGGGTAGAACATGATGTCCGCAGAGCTACCATTATCTACTAATATGTGTGAAATTACCACATCCTTCATTCTCATCGTGACCACCAAAGGGTCGTCATGAGGATACAATACACCTTCAAGATCATTTTTGGAAAAATTGTTAACCAATTTATCCTTGTTCACTTTCCTTGATTGAATGTCTTCGGACAAATTTATGCGTTGTATGTAAGAACAAGCTTGGGCCTCATTGAGGTAAGCTTTCCTTTCAGCATTATGATCTCCTCCACCTGAATTGCCACCTGTAATCACATTACATTCAAATAATCCAAAATGGATTAAGAATACCTCACATTCAGGTTGCCTTGGCTTTTTTGGGAGTTCGAGGTCATCCTTTAGATTATCTTCGTGGTCCCTCTTTTTGTCATCTCTTATTCGGAGCCAAGATTTGGACCTCTGTCTTCCTTTCTCATTAGTCTTCCCACCATTCTGGTGATCAACGAATTTTTACTTGATTTTCAATGCCTAATGAGTGCTTCAATCTCATTCTGGAGAGCTATGCAATGCTTGGTCGTGTGGCCATGATCTTTGTGGAATTCACAGTATTTGGACTTGTCTCTCTTATAAGGGTCCATCCTCATTTTCTCCGGCCAAGTTAGCTCCTCTCTATTCTTGATCTCCTCCAGGATATGGTTTATGTCCACCTTTAAATGAGTGTAATTCCCAAACTTCATCAATTGCTTGAGCATCTCCTTGCTTTTTCGTCGCTTTCCATTCACATTGTGCTTTTGATCCTTTTTTGTGTCTATACCTTAAGCCTTGGTCTCAGCTATAGTGTCAGCATTCTTCTTCGCAGCCATGGCCTCTTCGGCGTTCATGATCTTAGTTGTTTTTGCCATCAATTATGCCATGGATTTGGGTGGATCTTTAGCTAACGTGTAATATAACTTGTCAGGCAATAGACCACTCATCAGTTTTGTAATTGATGTCTTCTCCTCGTATCCGATCACCTCAAGTTTCTCATTATTTAAACGAGTGATGTAATCCATGGTGCTTTCTCCTATTTTCTACCTTATGCTCAGTAGGTGTGCTACTCTCTTACCTAGCTTAGCACCAAAGAAAAAGTTTCTTATGAAGAGCTCTACCAGGTGATGGAAGGTGGAATCTTTCCTCGGGGAAGGTTGTTGCACCATATATGGGTTGACCCAGTGATAGTTCCTGAGAATGCCTGCATCTCATCTCGTTAGGAATCGCATAGATATCAGTAGTGGCTTAGTACTGCTCTATGTGGAGAACGGGATCGGTTTTCCATCATATTTAGGTGTCATTGCAGGAGCTTTAAATTTTGATGGTGTGGGAAAGTCCACAATTTCCTAGATAAAGGGTGATCCTTGGATAAAAGTTCTTTGGAGAGGGTTCTTGGCCTTAGCCATTTCCCCTAACCGATTTTCCAATCTCTTAATGGACCCCTTCCACGCGTCATTCCCAGCCTCACGCCTATTTGCCCGAGTAACAGAGCGCGCTGAAGTTTCCTCTTGGGATCTTTCACCATGATTTACTGGGTGTGATTGGGCAGAACCTTCCCTTAGATCGATTGGTCATTGAGAACTCCTCGACGCAATCCTAGGGGGATTTATATTCCTCATAGGACCCAAACAGTCAAAGGGAGAGACTCTTCTCAACCTTTCCAAAGCGCTTGTTCTCTCAGGAGTTAAGGCAACATTTTGTTGAGAATCTATAGCTCTTATAGATGAAGTCCTTCCAGGCTGATATGAAGGATCTTTGGACCTCTCAGTATGATGAGAATCACTGTGCCTGGGCTATGAAAGATTTGGGAATAGTGTAGTCTGGTTCTTGACGATGAAAGATAGGTGTTTCGCTGAATGCTCCGTGGACCTAACTGGGCAGGTGATCCTTTACAAACAATCAAATGAGTTGACGCATGGTCTCTTGCATAACCATTTACCCTTGTGCTAAATTTTCTACTATTCCTGTAAGTTCATCGATAGTTGGGGGAGCAGAGGGGTTTGGGAGAACCGCAGTGTTGTTCCTATTACTGGATTCTGGGATCTCAGCCATTGGTGATAAGTTTTTAATGAAAAACGTTGTTGACAGTCGTTTCCCACAGACGGTGCCAATCTGTTGATATAAAAAACTAGATTCGATCTAATTAATTAATCACAGATAAAAAGGAATAAAGAAATAAGACAAAGGTTTTTTTAAGTGGTTCAGCCTTATGAAAATGGCCTACGTCCACTATTTTGTATTGCTGGGTGTTTCGCCTTGATATCAGTGTTGATTATAAGAGATCGATCCCCCTTGTAGAGGGTGTTACAATGTATTTATAGCCTTGGGGCTGTCAGTATGAATAGATGATTTGCCATTATTTAATAGACATATACATATGTATAATAAGAATGTTCATTAAATCCGATGTTCATTGAATGTGCAATTATCGCTTGATCTTCCTGGCCAGATGATCTGTACGTTGAGTAGCTCGGTGCGCTAAATAGCTCGGGGTGATGAGTAGCTCGATTCTGCGAGTTGTTCGGCGATTTTAATCATTTGCCACGTAATATGACACGTCTCTTCATATAATTGGTCCACGCCAGCTGACTAATTTTCGTATCAACAACGTGGATCCAAATATTATGCCATCCACATAGACTTGGGCAACCAAGATAGAACCACCATGTCTCCTATCGAATAACATCATATTAGCTCCCCCTCTCTTTATGCCACGAGCTAAGAGACAAGACCTTAGCCTTTTGTACCAAGTACGGGGTTCTTGATTCAAACCATACAAGGCCTTCTTTAGACAAAAGATGTGTTTTGTGTGCTTTGGATCTTTAAACGCCTTTGGTTATTCCACATAAACCTCCTGCTGATGAATTCCATTGAGAAAGGCATTCTTGACATCTCTTTGGTATAGATTTAACCATATATAACATGTTATGGCGAGTAGTAAGTGAACAGACTCAAGCCTAGCAGCACTAGACAATATCTCATCAAAGTCTACACCATCAACATGTTTGTAACCTTGAGCGACCAACCTAGCCTTATTGCGAATAATGGTACCATTCTCATCCATCTTATTTTTTTACATCCACTTGGTACTAGTCACATTAGTCTCTCTAGGTCGGGGGACTAATTCTCAAACATCGTACTTTCAAAATTGAAGCAACTCATCTTTCATAGAATTTACCTAATGCTCATCCTTGGGTGCTTCCTTCAGATTCTTAGGCTCTACTTTAGAAGTGTAGAAAAAGTAATTAACCACATTATCTAATTAAGCGCAAGACTTGACACTTAGTGTGGGATCACCAAGTATGTCGGCATAGTCATGCCTATTTTAAACCCAAGAGGGTGGATCCTCTTTGTCAAGAGTCGAGTACACAATGGTGGTGTATGGAACAATGGAATCATCATTGGTGGTGCATTGTTCCCCAAAGCAATATCATGACTAATAAATAAAGATGTTTCATCATATCTAATCATGACGTTTATTGATTCTATGACCTTATAGATCTTAAGGTTATACACCATATAGGTTTTACCAATCGATGAATATCCTAAAAATATTCCCTCATCTCTTCTAGAGTACAATTTCCCTATGTTCTCTCTATCTCTAAAGATATAGAAGAGACTCCAAAAAACTTGAAAATATAATAGCTTGGGTTTCTTATCGGTCCACCACTCATATGGAGTGTGAAGTGTGTGTGGAATAAGATAAGCCCTATTCACTGTGTGGCATGCAGTGTTAACCACTTTTGACCAAAATTATCTAAGCACATTTCTACCAAAGAGCATGGATCACCCCGTCTCTTGGATAGTCCTATTTCTCCTTTCAAGAATCTAATTTTTAAGCAGTGCATACCATCAAAAACTCACGTTTAATACCTATACCATCATAATATGCACCAACACCGTCATCGTTAAAATCCGTGCCATTGTGAGTTATCAATCTATTAATGGAAACACTATGTTGATTTTCAAGTAAATGAGAGTTGGTTGTAAGGAATTCACAAGCATCAGACTTTTCACTCAACAATGGAATATCTTGAAAATTCATCAACCATCACTAAAATTTACTTCTTACCACGAATACGCTTGGTGCGTATTACACCCATAAGATCCATGTGTATCAACTCCTACACACATGAGGTGGTAATAGTATACAACTTCTTATGGGAACTCTTGGTTTATTTCCCATGTTATCAAGGACCACAAACCAAGGAACTTGGTTTTCCAAGTAATGGTAAGCCACGAACTAGGTTTTTCTTAACTAACCTCGCAAGATAACTAAAATTGACATGACCTAGTTATTAATGCCAAAGGTCCATGGTGGAGACATTAGCACTATTTCATACTAAAGAGGACTTGGGAATGATACCATGGCAATTGGCGGTAGTCCTCACACCTTGTAGCAAAAGTTTATCAGATTAATAAAAAAAATGTTACATACCGATTGGTCAAACTTTACCCAGAAGTTATCATTATAAAGTTGGTTATGCTTATCAAGTTAGCCTTCAACCCTTCAACATACAACACATTTTCTAGGTTTGGAAAGCCATAAATGTCTATGCAACCTCATCCTAATATGCTAGACCTACTCCTATCCCTAAAGGTGACTATTCCTTCTTTGCGATCCACAAGGTTGGTAAAATGTGATTTGCCACCAGTCATGTTACTAGAGCACCCACTATCAAAATACCATTGTGAAGTATCTTGAACCTTAAGAACAACATTAACAATAAGGGATTTTTCATCACTTTTAGGTACCGAAGTGGTGGTAACCTTTTGTTTTCCCTTATCGTTGTTACACTAGTCGTTGTGTTGGAATTTTTCTCGAAAGTCATAAATACCCTTTGAAATTATTCCATTAAACTTATAGAAATGGTCATTAGAGACTCAAAATTCACTCTAAGACTAGCTAGGTCGCTATAGAGGTGTGTGGGAGCATGTGTGTGAGAGACTCTTTCTAGCTTGTAGCAAAACTCCCTACGATGACCTCTTCGTTTGCAATGTGTACAAACATATATTTGTTTAGGTCGACCTTACTTAACGCACCTAGTAAGACTTTTCCTTTGGGGTAAATGTTTTCCATTGTGGTTAGGTGGAGTTCCATAAGTATACATCACAACCATGCAGGAGGGTTTGGGTACGGTATTGGGAGTGGATGCCCATTCAAAACCTATCCAATGACTCTCTTTAAAACCTAAAGCGGGACATATGAACATCTTTCCAATGTTCTTTGAATTGTAGACTTTAACCTCTCGGGAACGTTCTATATCTTTCTCGAGTTAAAAGACAAGGGCTTCAAGTTTCTCACTAGCTTCAATGATGATTGAAGATCATTTGTAAGACTTGCCACATTGTTTGACAGTTTTTCTTCTCCTTACCCACCTAAATAAGTTTCTCACTCAGAGAGAATCTAGTTGAAGCCTTACTCTCTCTCGAACCTTTAAACTTCTTATCTAAAGACAACACCCTAAGCGTTATATTTTCAAGTTCTTACCTACTTAAAAAAAAAATCTTTCTCAAAATTTCTATTTTCCAATTTGGATGAATTTTGATTTTTGAATTTGAGAAAATTTCCAATTTTTTAGCAAATTGGGAAAGATCATATTGATCAAATTCAGAATCAGAGTTGAAAACCTCCTCTCTTTTTATCTTTTGAGTTTTGAGGAACATGTTTAATTACTAAGTTCGGAGATCACCTATGAGTTCTTCTAGCCTAATTATGTCTAGAATTCCTAAAGAGTTATGGATAGTAATATTTAAACTAAAATAAGATGGGATAGACCACAAAATTTTCTTAACAACTCTTATTTCAGAAATTTGCTCACACAAATTAAAACACGAATACATAATATCAAACATACGATCATAAAATTCATCAAAAGTTTCAATTTCAAGCATGCATATAGTCTCAAATTAAGTTGCAATGTTTTAAAGATTAGAAGCTTTAACAACATTAGTACCTTCATTTGTGAGATGGAGGATATCATATACTTCTTTACATGTAATACATATCATGATTCAACGAAATTTATCGGGTGTGACAGTAGCAAAAATAGTCTTCAAACCATGAGAGATGAAATTAGTCAATCTAACGTTATCTTCAGTCCAAATTGTAATTGGATTAAGACTAACGATATTTTCATTAGTCATAGTAGGAGGAGTCCATCTTCTTTCAATAGCAATCCAAGCACACTTGCCGATCGATTTTAGAGATGGTCTCATTCAAGCTCTTCAATAGGATTAATTTTTTCCATTAAACAAAGATGGCCTATTATATGAATTCTCCATATAACTACAAGATTCGTCTAAATATCTTGTAGAAATAAGCTTTAATACTAATTTCAAAAATTTTATAATGGTTTGATTATATAGTCAAATGTAGAATTCATAGATTAGGTCACAAAAAAGCCAAATTCAATTTAATCCAATTTTATCTAAATTAATTACATGAACCTAAACAATCAAAATAATGAATCTAAATTGAATCGAACAAACCACAATAGGAAATATAAGGGAAAAGATGCTTTGAGCAAAACCCTTTTTTTGTCACCGTTACAACGAAGGTATTACAGAACAACACATACAGACTTACAGACTCCACTAAGTATCGTAATTATGTCTCCACTAAGTACCGATTAGCCTCAAGAAACTTATTTCCTATCTTTAGCAGTGAAAAATCAACCCCACAAGGATTAGAGTAAGAGATGTGTTATTTAAGGTTTTATAAAGTATCACAAAACATCCAAGGGTTTTGGATATGAAAAAATAAAGCGTTTGATCAGAAAAGATGTGTGAAAAGTCTTGTAAAGAAGTGCAAGTATGTATCTCTTTAAATAGGGAGAAAAATTGTATTACCCCGTAATTTTATGGATTTTTATTTAAGGGATTAATTGAATTAAATGAGAATTAACTGGAAATTAATCCGAAGGTAAATACTAGCGAGATGTGAATTGGTATTTAATTATGATGTAAAAATAAAACATTACTGAGAATATATGGTAATATACGAGTATTGAAAATATTAAAATTGTCGCGAGGTAGAAATACGATAATTTGGGAAATTAAGTTGGGACGCGCGTGTCAGTCGCATCAGGAATGAAATTAATTAGATTAAAAAGTAAATTATATTTTTATCAACTGAATGGTCAATTTGAGTGCACCAATGTGTCCGAAAGGGTCAAAATAGTCAGAAAACACTAGTCGGGGGTTTAGTTTGGGTCCCGGGGCATTTTTAGACCGAACCGGCAACCCAGAAGGGTATTTAGGTAATTTTAAAAATTGAGGAGTTAAGACCCACGAATTTTGATGGTTATTTATTAATAATTAGTGAGGGCACTAAGTCCATTATCAGTCAAAAACAATAGAAGTGGGCTACGGGAGTTTGAGAGAAGTAACAAGAGGTTCCAAACCAAAACCACCACCCACCACCACCAATTGGGAAGGATTTGTGACCGAAAAGAGGAGAGATTCAGCCTTTAATCACCAACAACAAAACAGAAGAACCAATCTAAGGCAAGCGGTTTAGATTCATTACTTGCATTGAATATTTTCTTCTTGTTTAGTGTAGAAATTAACATATGTCTTGAAAGATTGATGAAAACCAAATGGAAGTGTTAGGGTTTGCATGTCTAATAATTATGGACAAAATCAGTACTCAAATCTATATCTTTTGATGGTTTAAATCGGATTAAAAAGGAGTTCCTATGTTCAATTAGATTTTGAGTTCATGTTGTTAGGGTTTCTTGCAAAATTTGGGGAGTTATGGATTTTACATGTTGGTTTGAAGGAATTAACCCAAAAACAATGTTAGGAAGTGATCTAGGGTGGTTTAGAATAATTTAAGAACCATAAAGTCTGATTAGTATGAATTTGGGATGACTTTGGAGAAGGGAAAAGTTGAGAAAAATGAAATGGGTGAAAACTGGGCACTTTCGGAAATCTCGTTAGAAGACCAACCCAGGTCGTTCGAACGAGTTTCTAATGAGATTCCGGTAGCCCTTCTAACGAGTTCGTTCGAAGCCCTTCGTTCGAACGACACTCGTTTGAACTACCACGTTCGAACGATATTTCTAACGAGTTGACAGAATGACCTTGTTCGGCCAATTTTGGTTTCGGACTTCACATAGGCTTATTTATAGGTATTATTTTTGGGAGAACATCAATAATTTTGACCCTAGAGAATTGATGTTGGGAACTTTGTGAACACTTAGACTCGAGGAATACTAGTAGGTATATTTGTGAGACCGGAGTATAACTTAGGATTTAATTTTGGAGAAATGTATATAAGACTTGTTAACCTTTATGAGTTAGGTTTTAAGTAATTGATATTTACGATGTGAGATGTGTCGGCGGTCTATATTGTATATTATCCAAATATTTATAAATGTACAAACTTGAATGACGGTATAAGGGGGTGGAATATACCTCTATTAATATTATAAGATATTTAAGATGTCTGAATACTTAGTATATGGACTTTTATGTGTATAACATACCTACCATACTTGCTATCATGGGAGGTCGGCTTTCGATCAGGGTCATCTAATCTTTGTGTGCCTACGGGGGGATTTAGATTGGTACCTCAAGGAAATAGGTCAGAGAATAATTATTGGTGAGTTAATAAGTCAGCTGACCATGGGAGCATAGGCATGTGCGTGACCCGTCGGCATGTGCGTGACCCATGGGTATGTGAACTATGTTCAACTCCATTATGTGTGTTTATTCCTTATTTTAACGTTTCCTAAGATATTTGGAACTTGTGGTCCTTATTTACATGATGTACCGGGATTCGATAGCAGAGTATGTATGCACCGCATCTTAGCCAAGGGGTGCCATTATTGTATATTTATGATGAGATTAATATACTGATAATTGAGATGAACTGTTTATTAAAGTGTAACTGTGAATAATTGTAACATTTTTAGTAGAGTTAAAATTGGAAAATTTACTAATAATTATTATAACAAATTATGAGGATTTAAAAAGTAAGACTCTCCGTTTACATTAAGATGTTGGCAATTGAACTTGAATTGTAAAGTAAAGTCAGGTTATGGATTGGACTAGTTAGATAGTGGAATAACTAGAACGGGTACGGGTACGTTAGGAGTGCACAATTAGTTGAGAGGTGAGGAACTCATGTGAGTACACGCACTATCATGTATTTTATATTCACTGTTTAATGAAATTAAACACTTGCTATATTTTAAACTGTTTTCACAATCGGGCTCTGACCCGTTTGATTTCAAATCTATTTTCTTGTAAAAATCTTTTAGGTGCCCAGCCACAAGGACACCAAGCTTTGAAGTTCCATTCCAGTGACGTGTTGTAGCTGCTGTGGAAGTTACATGATCTCGATAATAGACGCTTCCACTTTCTGCTTGACTCTATTTCAGAATTGTTCATTTGTAGGGCATGTCGCCCCTTTTATTTAGAGACATCTTATTTTCTCAGCTCTACTTCAGTTTCGGATTTAATTAATTAGTGATTCAGACTTTGTATTTGTTTTATTCAGTATTCGGTTATTTCAGTGGGGTGTCCCTCCAGATTCATTTATTCCATTATTATTGTATTGTTACTGTGATGTGGTTGTCGTATCATTATTTAATAATTTAAATTGGTTGTAGGTTAATCTAATTTATTTAATATTGACAACTCACTTTTTAAATATTAGGTGGCTAGAATTATTTAAAAATATTTTCGACAGTGATGCTACGAACTGAACCAACTTGATATTTTGTATTAATTTGTATAAAGGAGTAGCTACCTAGTATTTAATTAGACAGGGTGTCAAAAAAATCTCCAAGAGATTGACTTAAAAAGATTGCGTTTGGAATAAAGTGAAAAAATAAATCTTCCATGGCTCGTTCGAACGAACTAGAGCTCGTTCAATCGACTTATGCAAAGTCGTTGGAACGACATCGAATGACATTCCATATCAATAAGGAAATTGGGTTATTAAAAGATTCATTCGAGAAACTGATATCGAACGAGATAAGGAGCATCATTCGAATGACCTTCAGTAACTCATTCTAACGAGTTGCCTTATAAATGATTTTTTGATTAAAAACTTTTGAAAAATATTTTATGTTTGTAAACACTTGTAAAATACCCCTGAATAAAATGAGTACACAAAATCAACCTCATATAAGTTCTTCATATGTTTTAGTGACGAAACCGAATCTTCGGTATTTGATTGTCATGTTTGGTCACTAACTTGTCTTCAATTGAAGTATTGAGAATGTTTATGATGGTGATGTGGGGTGTAAAAAAAAATTCCAAACTAAATCATAATGAGAAATCATAAAACTTTCTCTTACATTTGGTTTTATCGTGCAATAACTCAATGACCCTCTCTAGGTTTTTAATTTTTGTTGGCTTAATGTTGTAACAAGCCTTTACGTCATAGTATCATTATATCAAGTCTATTGAGTTGTAATTCAACATCACATGAAGATAAAGAGATAAAGTATCGTGGCTTAGATTACCAAACTAATTTGGAAAACCTAATTGCATATTGAAGATTTGGTATGGTTAATGGCTTTAAGAACTTTTGTAATTTATTAAATTTTAATTTCTTGATTGGAGGTAGCAAGATAAGACTTTAATCAAAAGAATTTTAGAAAAGTATTTAAAAATATTTTTAAATTTTTTTGTCAAATGACAACTTTTAGTGACCTCGTTCAAACGGTCACCCTTGATTGAAGAGGTTTTCGATCAAGAATTATTTTTTGGGAAATGAACCTCGATCGAAAGAAAACTTCAAATCTTCAAAGATTTTATTCTAACAAGGGCTCCATGGATTGAATGAGGACTTTCGTTTTGAAAAACATTTTTAGTTGAATCTCTTCAATAACTAAACTATTTAAATACCATTAAACACGTATTCCAATTTACTAGGAACGATAGTTTTTAAATCCTAATTTGATTTTTCTAGAGTCATTACAATGGGTGATTCTTAAAATGAAGAACAAAACCTAAAAAGATTTTCCTCTTTTAAAAACTTTTCTCTCTGAAAAATATTCAAGCTCTTATGAAAGAGGAAGGGTAATGGGATATATACCATTTTCAAATGCACTCTCTATACTTTGTAGAGAAGGATGTGCAATAAAGGTCCCATCAAGCCTCAAAAAGGTACTTTTGAAAATATCTAAAGAATATATGTTATGTTTCAAAAAAGTGGAAATCAATCTTACATATTCATTGGTCCTTTGCTCCAGCGACATAATATGTAGCGGACGCAAGGCACCCGCAAATGGAGTCGCGAGATCTTCCATGGTTCTCCATAAGATTATTCCATCAGCATGACCAGCGAGAATCACTGTTGCTACAATAAAGAATTTCACTACAGCGAACAACCTGTGAGGGAGTTCATGAAATAAACCAACACATTTTTCCTTAAACTAATATAACTCACTTCCACTGAAGAAAACCTTTGTTGCAGTGAAAAAGTCTAGAATCCAATGTACCTTTCAAAAATTATTTTCCATAAACAAAAATACTGTGACATTTTAGAGACGAAAAAATTATACTTGAGCACGTAAGAAGGTTTTGAAAAATATTTGATCACTTCGATTTCAAATAACATGAATAAAAAGTCCACTATATCATGCTTACCTTCATCCTAAAGTGATCAATGTGATGTCGGGTTGAAAGAAATCGGCTTCGATGTATTGCATGCTGATAAAGCTTTTGGATACCTCTTGGAGACAACGTGTTTTTGACATCAGAATAACACAATCTTCAGTGTGAGAGCATAACAAGTATACTATACTCTTACAATATCCCCCTAGTCTATTATGTGAAAAAACATCAAAAGAAAATAAACACATAAATAAACCTAACACCAATAATAAGCCCGGACAAAGGCACATAAGGTAGATCTCATCATGCAAATCTTGGAAGTAAACGACATTCTTAAAATCTTTAATGGATAGCTTGAACATTGTTTTTTCCTACACACACTAGAGAAGGATCATCAATGCACCAATGTGTAAAGTAAATAATTTACTAAAATTTAGTATAAAAAAAACAAGATAAAGGAAAAAATGTAGGGCCATATCTCTTATCCTCATTAGCATGTTCTCATAGATTACTCCTCCTAAATAAGGTAACTCCCATGTGATAATATGTCCACATGTCCCCATATAGTTCTCCCCCTTTTTGTGCAATATGAAAAGGAAAGAATTCACGAAAATGTGTTTAAGATAATATTTTTTTATTATGAAAATTGTTAGACTCGTGAAAACAATACATGAACCGTGAACTCTTATAGAAGACCACACATCTTTTCCATCCCTATATGAACCATAAAAGCGTGTTTAAACTTTTATAAGAATTCAAAGATCCAATATCAAGTTCAATTAAGAATAAGGAATCATAAAATAAATAATGTAAAGCTTTAACTCTTACTAAATCTCCAATATCCTTTTAGGAATACTTCCAGCTAGCACTTTTCCTCCTCAATTATATAAACACAGTTAGAACCTTTGACGTCTCATATCCTTAGTGCAACCCAATTTTGGATGGATCAAAATCTTTGGGGCATTTATCTATTCAATTTTTTTTTTTCAATTTGCAGTTTTCACTCAAGCACAACGATTGGATACTATTTCTAATTTTCAACGATAGCATATTCCAATCAAAGTTGTAGCCCTAAACATGTCTTCTTTCATGATTTTGATAAAACACAAGACTTCTTAACTTCTCCAAATCACAAAATGAAATCCCTCACATACACATATAGAAGTTTAGAATGCTTTCACGAGTCTAATGAAGTTTTGAACTCTTATAGAAGACCACACATCTTTGTCATCCCTTACAAAGTGGAATCAACTAAATGTGTAATGCGATGTAAATTGTAATGAGATATGGGCATGGGTTCCTTGGTAAGATTATCTCAAAGTTTATAAGACTTAAAAGAATTAAGAAATGATGTTGTTGATACCAAATTTAACCTGCTAACATGGACTAATCATAAGAAGACGCGTGTCAATCTACGTGGCGCGTACCGGCATTTTTACAATCATATTAGCGACGAGGAACTCTGACTCCCCGATCAACTCAGGCTCTCCGACCAACAAGAGCTCTCCGAGGAGCTTTACTGCACCGAGCAACTTTTGAGTACCGAGCTACTTAGGCGGTCCGAGCTGCACCTCGTACAAAGCATTAATAGAAGGATAACCAATAGATTGGTTGCGCATTAAATGCTTATTATTATCATACAGATGTATATGCCTAAGGGACATTAATGTATTACCCTTTCACATGTACGTCCAGGGGGATATAAATACATTGTATCAGCCTCATTGTAGGGGGACCTTAATTTCTGGAGGATACTCATACTTCGAGAATTCCCAAACACTCAGTAATAACAAAACAGTGGGCGTAGGCCATTCTTTTAAGGCTGAACCACTTTAAAAATTCATTTGTCTTATTTATTTTTATCTGTGATTAAATAATTAGAGATAATCTAATTTTTTACATCAACAGATTGGCGTCGTCTGTGGGAAACGACTGTAATATTCATTTTTCACCAAAAATAATTCATCACTCATGGCTGATAATCCTGAATCCAACAATCGAAATGCTGGAAACCCCCCAAATCCATCTGCTCCGCCAAACGTCCCTGATCTGGCTGGAATAATGACAAATCTGGCCCAGGGCCAGACAACAATGCAAGAAACTATGCGATAACTCATACAAACCCTTCATGGCGGTGCACCGACCCATTCAGGACAGTGAAGTGTCCAAAGAAATACCCGTTTACTTTCTTCGCGTACTGGGCATATCGATTCATATCGTACTGAGGAATCTGATGATTTTTCTTATCAACTAGGAAGAACTTCGTCAGTACGAGCCACGGATACTGAACAAAAGGTCACTCTCTCTCCAGAAATGACCAGTGCATTGGAGAGATTAAGTAGAGTTTATCCTTTTGATCGCTTGGGCCCTAGGAGGAAAAAAAGTCTTCCTAGAGCCGTATCGAGGAGTTTTCGACGACCATCAGATTTAAGGGAAGGATCTGCCCAGTCGCCACCAGCTGCTCGTCAAGATAGATCCCAGGAAGCCACATCAACGCCATCAGTTGCTCGAACCAACAGGACCGAGGAAGGAAACGATGCGTGGAAAGGCTCTATTTAGAGATTGGAGGATAGACTAGGGGAAATGGCTAAGGCCAAGAACCCTATACAACAAACTTTTTTTCAAGGGACACTTTTTGTCCAGGGCATTGTGGATTTTCCCACACCATCAAATTTCAAAGCACCTGTTGTGACCCCCAAATATGATGGAAAGACCGACCCTGTCCCTCATATAGAATAATACCAAGCTGCAGCCGACATCTATGCTGTTCCAGATGAGATGAGATGCAGAGAATTCTCGAGAACTCTTACCGGATATGCTCAAATATGGTACAATAATCTTCCTCGGGGTAAGATCTTAACTTTCTTTTAACTGGCCGAGTTATTCATTAGGAATTTTTGTTTTGGGGCAAAGCCAGTTAAATGAGTAGCGCATTTGTTAAGTGTTGGACAAAAAGCTGATGAGAGTACCAGAGATTATATAACTCGTTTTAATAACGAGAAACTCGAAGTCATTGATTAGGAGGAAAAGACAGTGATTACCGCCTTAATGAGTGGACTGCTGCCCAATAAGTTGTAGTACACTTTGGCCAAAGATCCACCCATAACCATGTCAGAACTGATGGGAAAAGCGGCCAAGATTATGAATGTCGAGGAGGCTATGGCTGCGAAGAAGAATATGGATGCCAAAGAAACCAAGGTGGAGGGTGATAAAGCTAAGAACAATGGTGGTGACAAACAATCAATAACGAAGTCGTCATGGGAGGTATTGAAAAATTTTAATAATTATACTCCTTTAAAGAAAGACATCAATCACGTTCTAGAAGAAATTAAGAACAGTGAGGAGTTAAGCTGGCCAGAGAAAATGAAGACAGATCCTGACAGGAGGAATAAAGCAAAATGTTGCGAGTTTCACAAAGATCATGGCCATATGACCAAAAATTGCATAGCTCTTCAGAATGAGATTGAAACACTAATCAGACGAGGAAGACTGGCAAGGTATTGAAACACTAATCAGACGAGGAAGACTGGCAAGGTATGCTGATCGTAGAAATGAAAGAAGAAACAGCGATCGAATAAGAGAAAGGTCTAGATCTCCTCATCAAGCAGAGGAGAACAAGAAAAGAGATCATGAAGATGATCCAGAAGACGACCCCGATCTTCCTAAAAGACCAAGGCAACCAGAACGTGAAGTGTTTTCAATACGTTTTGGATCATTTGATTGTAATGTTATTACAAGTGGAGATGCAGGAGGAGGAGACCTTACTACAGAGAGAAAAGCTTACCTCTGTGAGGCTCAAGCTTGCTCATACATTCAATGAATAAATTTAGCTGAGGAGGATCGCCCGAGAAAGGTAAACAAAGATAAATTGGTCATTGGTTTCTCAAAGAACGACCTCGCAGGTGTTCTATATCCTCCTGATGACCCATTGGTGATCAAAATGAGGATGAAGGAAGTGATGATTTTAAGATTACTGGTAGATAATGGTAGCTCGGCAGATATCATGTTCTATTCGTGTTTCGACAGTTTAAACCTAAAGCTGTCTCAACTGGAACCTTATCACAGACCCCTCCTCGGTTTTGCTGGTGAGAAAGTCTTTCCACTTGGGACGATCAAGTTGGATATATTCATTGGTACATGGCCTGCTTATCGAATAGAAAGAATACGCTTCTTCGTGATGGATAAGAATGTTCAGTCAGCCTACAATATCATCATGGGAAGGGTAAGATTGAAGAAGTTCGAGACAATACCATCTACGGTACATCAATGCCTAAAATTTCCAATAAATTTTGGAGTAGGAGTTGTGAAAGGTGATCAAAAGGTAGCTCGAGAATGCTACTATTCATCTTCCGAGCAAGAGGAACTGGAGGAGTCGAGGAAAAAGACTACTACCTATCAAGTGGATAAAGGTGCAGAAATTGAAACGTTGGATCCTAGAGATGAGTCGCAAATAGTGAAGGGTCAAGTGGTGGAAGCTACTGAAAACATCATTCTGGACGACGAGAACCCTGAACGAACAACTCAAATAGGTTCGTCGTTGAAGGCCTCACTAAAACAGGAATTGATAACTTTCCTAAGAAGCAGAAAGTAAACTTTTGCATGGAGTCATGAGGAAATGCTCGGGATAGACTCAAATTTCTTATGTCACGAGCTCAACGTGAATAAGAAGATCAAGCCTATGAAGCAAAGAAGAAGAGTATTTAGTCCCGAGAAGAATCAAACCATACAGGAAGAAGTCGAGAAGCTCCAGAAAGCTAGCTTTATTGAAGATGTTAAATATCCAGATTGGTTAGCAAACGTGGTGATGGTGAAGAACAAGAACAACAAATGGAGAATGTGTGTAGACTTCACCGACCTCAACAAAGCATGCCCAAAGGATCACTTTTCGTTACCCCGAATTGATCAACTAGTGGATGCTACCTCGGGACACGAGCTGCTGAGCTTCAAGGATGCTTATTCTGGTTACAACCAGATTAAAATGAAACCTGAGGACAAAGAGAGTACTTCTTTCATTACCCCTAGGGGAACTTATTATTATAATGTTATGCCTTTTGGTTTGAAAAATACAGGTGCAACATATCAGCGGCTAATGAACAAAGTGTTTGCAGAACAAATTAGCTACAATATGGAAGTCTATGTTGACGATATGCTGACAAAGAGCAAGAAAGTTGCCGATCATCTAGTTGACTTAGGCCAGACCTTTGATCAACTGGATAAATATCAAATAAAGTTGAACCCGATCAAGTGCATATTTGGAGTACGAGAAGGCATGTTTCTCGGGTATATTGTCAATCAACGAGGCATTGAAGCAAACCCTGAAAAGATCAAAGCTCTATTAGGGCTGCGATCTCCAACGACGAAGAAAGAAGTGAAAAGTCTTACATGACGAGTAGCAACACTCAACAGATTTGTATCGCGAGCAACTGATAGATGTCTCCCATTCTTCAAAACGCTCCGAAAGACTTTTGAATGGAATGATGAATGTGAGAAGGCTTTTCAAGACTTGAAGAAATATCTGGGAGCACCTCCATTGTTATCCAGGCTAGTGATGGGAGAAAAATTATACTTGTATCTGGCAGTGTCGGAGAATGCAGTTAGTTCGGCATTGATAAGAATGGAGAATGGAGTGTAAAAACCGATCTATTACCCGAGTAAGGCCTTCCGAGGAGCAGAGATCAGATATCCAAAATTGGAAAAATTGGCATTAGCATTGATCGAGGCAAGTAGAAGAATGAAGCCATACTTCCAGGATCATACTATAGTAGTATATACTGATATGCCGTTGAGGCAAGCCCTTCATAAACTAGAAAAATCAGGGAGATTGATGTACTGGGCAATAGAACTGGGTGAATATGATATAGTTTATGAACCCAGATCATCGCTTAAAGGGCAAGCAGTAGCAGATTTTATAGCAGAATTCACCTATCCTGATACCTCCGAGGAGCAAAAGTTGCTCACTGATCGGCCTGTGGATGTTACAGGATCACCAAACTCAAGCCCAGACCAACTTAGGTTGGTAAAAGGGCAAGTAGATATTACGGAATCATCAAACTCAAGTCCAGACCAACTTAGGTTGGTAAAAGGGCAAGAAAAGATGATCGACGAATGGCAAGGAATATCAGGAGAGGGTGAAAAAAAGCAACAAACTTTCCATCGAGGAACTCTGTCAGATCAGAAATTTGAAGACGAGTTACCTATATGGCGTCTATACGTGGATGGCTCATCTTGCACAACAGGCTGTGGGGCAGGGATAGTTTTGAACAGTCTGGATGAGGTCGACGTGGAATATTCCCTACGTTTCCAATTCAAAGCTTCGAATAATGAGGCTGAATATGAAGCCATGATTGCAGGTCTTAGTTTGTCAAAAACCATGGGGGCAGAGCAGGTTATTGTCTTCAGTGACTCGCAATTGATCATAAATTAAATGATGGGAGTATATGCAGCCAAAGGAGAATTAATGACCAGATATCGTGAAAAGGCAAAGAAACTAGTGTCGAAATTTACTGCTATTCAGCTGGTCAGAATACCAAGAATGGAGAATGCGAGAGCAGACGCCTTAGCTCGATTAGCATCAGCTACTCATACCGAGCTACGAAGAATAATCCCAATTGAAGTTTTAGCTGGTCGGAGTATAGATGAAGGTCTGGCGATGAACTTTATTACCCTTGATTTAGGATCATTATGGATGGATCCCATTAGGGCATATATTGAGAAAGGGGAATTACCAACTGACAAACTTGCAGCCAAGAAATTGAAGTTTAAAGCTTCTCGTTATGTATTGACTAATTTTATTCTATACAGACGAGGAATTATAGCAGGATTACAAAGATGTGTGCATCCCACCGAGGTGAAAGATCTGATTGAAGAGGTATATGAAGGGTCATGTGGAGCCCATGTAGCAGGTCGGACACTTTTGCAAAGAATGATGACTCAAGGATACTACTGGCCGATGATGAGGGCTGATTAGCCTATGCCAAAAAATGTGACAAGTGTCAGCGCTTCTCTTCCATTCGAAGAACTCCCCAAGCAATATTGACACCCATTACTTCCCCTTGGCCATTTGCCATATGGGGAATAGACTTGGTCGGTCCACTGCCAACGACCAAAGGAAGATTTAAGTATCTCGTGGTCGCTGTCGACTACTTTACTAAATGGGTTGAGGCTGAGCCACTCATTGATATGACGTACGACAAGGTGTACTAATTTATTTGGAAGAACATCATTTGTCGATATGGTCTTCCTCATGCCTTCATCACAGATCATGGAACTCAGTTTGATAATGAGGAGTTTGCGACCTACTGTCATCAGTCAAATATCCAGAAGATTCACTCAGCTCCAGGCCATCCCCAAAGCAATGGACAAACTGAAGTGACAAACAGAACGTTGCTAAATGGATTGAAGAAAAGACTGAATGACGCGAAAGCAAACTGGATCAACAAGCTGCACTCTTTACTGTGGGCTTATCGAACTACTCCCCGAGCAGCAACAGGGGAATCTCCATACATGCTAGCATTTGGAAGTGAAGCTGTTATACCCACCGAGTTGGGTCTCCCCATATACAGAGTACTAAATTTCAATTCCCCTATCAGCGATTTAATAAGAAGGTTATATTTGGACATGCTCGAGGAAGTTAGGGAAGAAACAACCATTAGAAATGTTGCTTACCAGCAACGAACAGCTTTGTTCTACAACAAGAGAGTGAAGAAGTGCGACCTTAAAGAAGGAGACTATGTGCTAAAGAAGGTGATTCAAAAGCACAACAAACTGGAAGCAAACTGGCATGGACCTTACCGAGTTAAGGAAGTTGTTTGACCAGGGACATACAGAATATAAACTTTAGAAGGGGTGGAGTTTAAGAATGCATGGAATGCAGAACATCTTCGCAAGTATTATCAGTGATGTAAACTCTCATGTAATGCAATTTCATCAGTATGAATAAAGTGACAACATTCTGCCCAATTCTCTCCTTTTATTGAAAATCTTTTGCGGAATACTAGTGCTACACACACTGCTCAGCAAAAGTACTACTCAAACTACTCAAATTTATTCCTAAAAATGCCAACTAAGGTTGGTTAGGAAGTAAATCTATTCCTAAAAATGCCAACTAAGGTTGGTTAGGAAGTAAATCTATTCCTAAAAATGCCAACTAAGGTTGGTTAGGAAGTAAATCTATTCCCAAAAATGCCAACTAAGGTTGGTTAGGAAGTAAATCTATTCCTAAAAATGCCAACTAAGGTTGGTTAGGAAGTAAATCTATTCCCAAAAATGCCAACTAAGGTTGGTCGGGAAGTAAATCTATTCCCAAAAATGCCAACTAAGGTTGGTCGGGAAGTAAATCTATTCCTAAAAATGCCAACTAAGGTTGGTTAGGAAGTAAATCTATTCCCAAAAATGCCAACTAAGGTTGGTTGGGAAGAAAAATATTTTCCAAAAATGCCAACTAAGGTTGGTCGGTAAGAAAAAATCCACCAACTCAGATTAACTATAGTTGGTCGGAAGCATTTTATTTAAACAAAGTATGAGTATGTGAAAGTGATCAAGCAGTCGAGAAACAAAATATCATTAATTTTGGTTAGTCGTCAAATGATTACCACAAATTCAAGATAGTCGACAATTAGTTTAACAAACTCTAGTTGATCGACAAATAACACAATGTTGTTATCTTTTTAACAGATATACATGCATAGATGTGAAGTGTTTTACAATTACAAGACAATGGCAATCAATATTTGCAAAGAAAATTATTTCATTAAATGTAGAACAAAATACATCAAGAATGAAATACAAATTTATTATTACATCAAGATTCCTATTCTATTGGTTTCTTCCCCTCTGCTTTTGAAACAGGTTCCTCGCCAGTAGGTGGATCGTCCAAAGCATAAGGGGAATTTATGAAGTTAAGATCTTTAAGCATCCTTATGTTCATCACATATGGTCGATCGAGTAGGTGCTTGGGGCGAGATATCTCAGCATTGGAACGGAGATTGTAATCGCCAAGGTATTTGGAAATCAAATACCGAGGGATGGCCCGAGCAGGGATCCAGCTCATGTCAAGCTTTAATGGTGGCACTGGTAGGTCGAGCAGCCCAGGATTATGGTAATCCCATAGGTAGTGACCCTGTTCCAGTTGCAGTACACCCAAGTCATTCAACCATCCTTGTTCGTAACCCTCATTATTCGCATTTTGGATCGAATCATCCAAATGATAGAGAGCCTCATTGTATCCAGCCATCCAGAATTCTCTGGGTTGCTTGTGGAATTGATAAGTCAATCTCTCCAACTGCTCGTGAAGACTTTTAGCAAAAATCTCTTTATTCTCCAAAGGAGACTTTTGTGCTGAAAGCTGCTCCTCAAGATTCATGATCTTCTTGGACATCTCAGCCAATGCCTGGTTCTTTGCCATCAGCTGGAAGGCTTGATTCTCCAGAGCTGGTTGAGTTCTTTGTTCCTCGATAGTAATCCGAGCAGTTCTTGCTCGTCCCCGAGTAGATGTACAAGGGCCAGCTCTTTTCAAGGTATCCAATTTATCTAGAAGATTTGCGTTTTCGATCTCCAAGAAAGAGAATCCCTCATCGTTCACAGGGACCAAAGCATTCGAGGTAGAGGCAACAGACTTCAACTGAGCGATCTCTCTTTGCAGGTTATTATTTTCTTGCTCCAGCAACTCTGCTATTTGTCTGTGCTCTTCGACCTCAGTATTCAAAGTTTTTTCCCTCATATTATAAGCAGCGAACAACTTGTCATTCCCCTTATCAGCACTGAGTTGCTGATACTTCTTCTCATATCCCTCGTGCAAAAGGGTTGTAGATTCCTTATATTGTTGTTGAAGCTCTTCAAGAGTTCCTTGGAGATCTTCAATAATTTCGTAATATGCTACATTGTTCGCTACTGCACGGTCGAGCAGGCACTTCAAATATTGGTAGGCTTCAATTGCTTGCTCAGAAGCACCTTGACCGAGGATATCAACGATTTGTGTTGCACTCATATCCGTATGACCAGCTGTGAAGTACTCATTGCATTGCCTCAAAAGTTTTGTATCATGAGCAGACAATAACTCCATCCTGGCCATAAACTAGTAAAGGAAGAGAAAGCAACAATCAATAAGAATGCAAACAGAGCATGAAGAAGAGAATCAACAGTATGCATAATCAAAAGTTCAAGTTTTATTACATCATAAAGGAGAAGTACAAAGTTCAGAGTTACATTTTACAAAGAAAAATAAAATAGAGAGAAAAATCCGAACAACTCTACACCTTTTCCTTGTCTCCCAAAACTTTCTCGAGAGGCTGGGACGAGGAGGTAGGTTGCTCGGATGGAACAGAGGGTTGCTCGGGAAGTGATGGAGGTTGCTCGGATGAAGTAACGGGTAGTTGAAGTTCCTCTCCAGTGGGCTGAATAACTGAGGGATGAGAAATTTGATCTCCCATCATCACGGAAGATTCCTCAGAGGCAGCTTCGTCCTCTTCTTCTTCTTCAGGAGTTGGAGGGAGGCCCGGGATGTGTCGCTGAAACAGTTAAGAATTTTCATCAACTTTCATTTCCTGTAGAGCAGCGACCCATCCATCTCTAAAATATTTGAGGCTGCCATATTCCACTTGCGACATCATGGCAGCCAAACCTTTATTCCACCCCTTATCCCATCCGGCGCTGAAGGATTTTTTGACAACCAATTTCTTTTTTGTCTTCTCCGAGGAAAGCTTCTCGGAAAGAAGATCATCAGCAAACTTCAACTTATTCTCAACTTCCTCCTTCTGACGACTTACTTCCCGAAGTTGACCCAACTCCTCTTCAGCAGTTCCGCAGAATTTTTAAGCTTCCCTTTAAGCTCTTTATTCTTCTCCTCCAAGTCCTTTATTCTTTTCTCCAACCCCTTAGAGACCTCGACAACCTGATCCTTCTCCTGCTCCATGGAATTGAGCTTCTTCTCCCAAGTGGCCTTATCATCAGCATACTTCTGACGAGAATCCTTCAGAGATTGCGTCAGACCTACCAAAGCTTCCTCTACACCTGATGAGGAGCTTGAAGCTTTGATATCTTCATCTTTCTTCAAAATTGTATTAAAACAGGTCACCAACTGGGAAAAGAAAATAATGGCAAGTCAGTCCACAGATATAAAAAAGAGAAAGATGAAAGTTTAGGAAAATAAGAGTTACAGAAGCAATATGACGAGCTGCTAATGTAGTAACCATGTCCCGAGAAAGATTTTCTTCAATAACTTAGATATCGGGAATGATCCAAGTCTTCACCAAGCTCATGGCAGAGCTCGGGGCAAAAAAAGTGGGAACACCACTAGTCGGGGGATGAGAGATGGATTCACCCAAATTGACAGAGGAGCTTTTCTTCAGCCTCCTCAGAGGAGCATCAACGGCCTCGACTAATGATGAAGTCTTAGTCGGATAAATGACAATCACCTCGCTTGGAGCAGCAGCCTTGCTCGGGGCCACTAGGGCCTTCTCGGCAACCTTTATAGGAGCAGCCGAAGGAGGTGCATTAATTTTCTTTGTCCCCTCTCCTCGGACATCATGTTTACTTTTCTTTGCCTCTTCAGCAAAAGAGGCAGATTTCTCGAAGATGGCAGGAGATCTTCTTTTCTTCATTCTTTCACTCAGAGGGATATGAGACTTAGGCGAAGAACTTGTAGAAGAAGGTACTGGTTCTGCCTCACTTATCACCGGACGAGCAGTAAAAGATGAGGTGTAACTCTTATACTGCAGCAAATATGAAGCTGATCTAATATGCTCGTCGGCAATAGTCTGATGCAGACTCCAGATAAGCTTTAAATGCTTTATGTTAACTTCTGTCTCTTTTGGAGACTTTCTTTTGCTGTCAACTGCAAATAAATAAACATGAAAATATCAGTCACACATTTTATCAAACACAAAGAAAGCATAATTTCAAAAAATAAAGAAAAATAAAAATAACCTATCCCATTGCCATAGGGAGGGCATTTGCGGCCCTGATACACATCATCTCCAGTTAGTGGAGGGTATTGCCAATTTTTCATAACAACCCCATGCTCGAAGTAATCCCTATTGGCATCTGGGAGATTAACTACTAGAGCCCTATTTAAAAATCTAGTTTTTAAATAAAAAGTATTATCACCAACAGCCCATCTATAACAAAACATAATTTCAGGAATTCCTATACAAGTTCCATGAATTTGATTTAATCTATGAACTCCGTTAACTATTCTCCACGTATTGGGAGCTATTCTTGCAGGAACCACATCAAAGTATTGGCAGAATTCTAGACATAAAGGGTTTGGGGGAAAAGAAAAGCCACATTTAGCCACAAATAGACTAGGGAACCAATGTCCCTCAGCCAAACGAAAGTAATCTGAAGGTTCAGAAAGTTCCTCCAGAACAACCCATGAAGGAATAGAAAAATCAGAACGAAACTTATCAAGCGACTCTACAAGGTAAACCATGGTGAATAAAGGAAATCAAAAAGAAAGAAGGAGATCTTACAGGAAAAGGATGAGTTTGTTGACAATGAACGATGGAAGGGATGAACGCACAAGAAAGAGTGATAATGGAAAACTCAAAGATACAAATTTGAAAAAGTAAAAGACGATGGGATTTTCTGGAGTGCTTAAATACCTTTCCTTGGGAAGGGGTAAAGATAATGATTACAAAAAGAGACGGTTATGCTACCGACGGCTATAAAGACAAAAAGAGCACGGGATCTAAAGCGGTCATAAAAATTCAAAAAGCCCGATTCTACGAATTTGGAAGGAGAAATAAATACAAAAGAAAGTACTCCTAAATTTCAGGATGATCATTTAAAACTGCCATATTTCGAGAAAGAATGCTCCACACTCCTCAAATCTCGAACTGTGAAACATTGGGGGCTTCTGTTGATACCAAATTTAACCTGCTGACATGGACTAATCATAAAAAGACGCGTGTCAATCTACGTGGCGCGTACCGGCATTTTTACAATCATATTAGCGACGAGGAACTCTGCCTCCCCGATCAACTCAGGTGCTCCGACCAACAAGAGCTCTCCGAGGAGCTTTACTGCACCGAGCAACTTATGAGTACCGAGCTACTTAGGCGGTCCGAGCTGCACCTCGTACAAAGCATTAATAGCAGGATAACCAACAGATTGGCAGCGCATTAAATGCTTATTATTATCATACAGATGTATACGCCTAAGGGACATTTATGTATTACCCTTTCACATGTACAGCTAGGGGGCTATAAATACATTGTATCAGGCTCATTGTAGGGGGGCTTGGATTTCTGGAGGATACTCATACTTCGAGAATTCCTAAACACTCAGCAATAACAAAATAGTGGACGTAGGCCATTCTTTTAAGGCTGAACCACTTTAAAAATTCATTTGTCTTATTTATTTTTATCTGTGATTAAATAATTAGAGATAATCTAATTTTTTACATCAACAGATGTCAAGAAACATATATCACATTTTCAACTCAAAAGGAAAAGTGATAAAAAATATCCATTCGTTATAAAAGATCTGAAATAAGTATATAATGTAAAGAGAATATAAATGATTATATCAAAAATCCTTTTTAAGGAAAGATAATACAATCAATTCATGCGTACGCTTATCGTGGGATATATACTAAATAGGGATTTAAAGCTCAAAATCATACACATGTTACTAAGCAATCAATAAAAAATGGAAAGACTTAATAATGATCTAAGATACTCAAATTTAGTCCAATCAAGAGTTTTAGTAAAACTATTCGCTAATTAAAGCTCAATAGAACATAACTCAAGGAAAAAACCTTATCTTCACGAATAAAGTAATGGCGAATGTCAATATGTTTCATTCAGAATGTTGAATTGGATTTTTATATATGTCTATAGCATTAGTATTATCAAAATAAATAATCATGCAATCCTAATGAATACTATAATCCTTTGACATTTGTTCCATCCAAATCAATTATGTACAGCTACTACCCACTGTAATGTATTTTTCTTTGGCAGTAGACAATGAAACACAATTTTTATTTCTTAGACTTGCAAGAAACCAATAAATTCCTAAATGGAAGAAACCACCAGACGTACTTTTCTTACCCACCACATCTCCTGCCCAAACGGAATAGGAATACACTGACAAAGAAGTAGTAATACTACGAGGGTACCAAATACCAAGCGTATTGTACCACTCATGTACTTGATGATTATCCAGAATACTATCATTCTACACTAAAGGATATGTCCAGAATACTATACACGAGGTACAATTAACTACCTATCATGCTACGATACAAAGTTTCATCCACATCCTTCCATCGACATTCTTTCTAAGATTTTCAGATACACTCATGGGAGTGCATTTATAAGGTCCTTGCAGATTTGGATTATGAAATAAATGTTCTTGTTTCCTATTCTCTCATTTGAAGGAAGGGGAAAAAATTAGTTCCCCAACCATGGTCATCTCAAATTCATTTTACATTAACAACCTAAAGTTATGATAAAGGTTTTCATAAGTGGAGCCAAAAACAATATTGCCAACGTAGACTTGGGAAACCCCCATGTTCTTACTATAAGACTTATAATAGAAAGTATTGCCCATATTACCTCTTTTGAAACCTTTTCCCGTAAGATGTTACGTAATTCTCTCATACCAAGCTCTCGGACCATATCTAAGGCCATATAAAACCCTTTTTAGTAAAAAAACATGTGTTGGGAATTTTTGGTCCTTAAAACCTTTTGGCTTTAACACATAGACTTTATCTTGGAGATTCATATTCAAAAATTTAGTTTTTTCCTATTGAAGTCTAAGTAATATGATATAGCTAAGAGAAAGCGAACTAAATCTAGTCTAGCAACTAGGGCAGATGATAAGTCAATGTCAACACCTTCCACTAAGGTGTAACCTTTAGCCATTCACCTTGCCTTGTTATGTAACACCATACCCTTTTCATCTCATTCGTTCTTAAATATATATTTGGTACCGATTACGTGAACATATTTTAGAAAAATAACTAAGTTCCAAACTTTATATTTGGCAAATTGGTCTAATTCATCTTGCATGGCATTGACCCAGTATTCATCTAACAAGGATTCATTAACATTCTTGGGTTCAAAAGTAGAAGTATAACAAAAACAATTAAATTCTTTATAGAGATTGAACGGGTCTTAACTCAAGCATTTGGACTACCAGTGATCTTGGAGATATCATGGTCCTTTCTAACCCAAGGAGGTGGGTCATCGAATTCAACATCCACTTATGGTGGTGGAGTAAGTGGCATATCAACACAATCATTCGTATAATTTTTGTTCTCCTATTCCATTATAGGAAAAAAATAGTGTTTTCACAATCATTTTCATTAAATGAAAAGGAGTTGTTATCGTCAATGGAAACAATCATCAACTCCATTACTTTATGAGCTCGACAATTGTAAATGCGGTAGACAAGACTATTAAGGTAATAGCCAAGAAAATCTCAACATCACTCCTAAACTAAAGATTGGTAAAATACTATTTATCCTTGAGTATATAACACTTACTTTCAAAGACTCTAAAATATTTGAGTGTGGTATTTTTTTTCTTTTTCAAATATCATAAGGGGTCTTTTTATACCGCACCTTCTATAGACTCTATTCACGGTATGAAAAGTCGTGTTTATCACCTCCGACAAACCTCTTATGCACACCCTTGCCATCATTGGATTGTACATTTTTTCGTTCAACATTCCTATCTTCTTCAGGTGTTTTAGGTGCAAAAAATTCATGGTGTATTCTAACGTCACCACACCACTTTGAAATTCTAGTTCCTTCAAATTAAATCCCATAGTCATTGCGAACTCTGACAATAGTACACCACTTTTCAATTCAGAGTTGTTTACACTTTGGAATGAATAAGTCCTTTGCATTGGGTTTACTTGTAAAAATACTATAAAACTGATGAGAACACACTATATGGTTGACTTACTTGAGTTTGTGCCATATAGGAGTTCCAACTATTTTGGATATTGAGACAAAATAGGATTAGATGTTTTATGACTTACTCCCTCAAAAAAGAATTCAAGCTTCATCAAAGGAATCCCAATCCAAGAACTCTAATTCTCCAATGCTCTACAAGAACGGAAGTATTAAACACTTAGAACCACAATTAGGACACACACTGCATATATGTGTTATTATGTGTGCAAAAAATTTATTTGGTGGTTTAGCCTCTTCAAACATTTTTTTAAATTCATTTAAACATTTTTTCAATCATTTTAAATGATTTTTCTTTAAACTAAAATATGGTTTTCAAAATGTTTGGGGATAAAATTAGAATTATTTTTTTATGGAATAAAAAGTTGGTTGGATAGGATAAATTTTTCAAAATCCTAAATGCGCTTTTGATTTAGCCAAATGCTTTTTGTGTTTCAGTTGTTACAGTATGTTAGATCGTGACCCTTCCTTCTGGTTTATCAACGGTCCAAGACCATTCCTCTCAATCCTTGTGACTTCTTTCATCCAACCAGTGTCGATATTTTTTCAACCTTTAGATACAACGTCGGACAGATCCCGACCCTTATTTTTGTAACCGTTTTTTGATTCTGAGTATATAAGTGATTTAGGGTTTTGTTCTTCATTTTTGTGTGAAGAGAGAATATAAAGTGAGGTCGGCAGATCATAAACTGGATAGAGAGAGAGAGAGAGAGAGAGAGCAGGTCGGAGGCTCCAAGAGAGAAAATAGAGAGACTAGTGAGAAAAAATCAGAAAGAAAGAGAAGAGAAAAAATTTCTTTAATTCCAAACCATACGCGTTTTTCCCCAAATCGAAAATACCAAATCATCCATTGTTCTTAAAAGAGTAAACCGAGGTTTGAGAGTTAAAATACCTTGGGTTTATGAGAGTTGGTGTGCTGCTGGTATGATTTTTATTGAAGACCTCTTCAATAATATTTCTCTCTAGGAACCATATTCTTCACATAGAATATTTTTAGGTTCTTTATATCTGTTTTTCTTGGAGAATTGTTTTATTGTTGTTAGATCCAAGATTGTGATCTCAAATATATTTTGAGAAATAAGACTTCTAATTGTGTATATATATTCAGATATGTAAATACCATTTTGTTTAAAAATATAATTACACATTTAGTAAAATCATTTTGAATATAAATAAATTTTTTGAAACAAAATTTGATATAATTTTTTATGTCAGATCTGAAATTTTTTGAAGTCTATTATTCCAAACAGATTTGAAATTACTTGCATATCATATAGATTGATTTGTAATTCGTAGGAATTATGTTATATAATTAATTGAGAGATGTGAGATGCATTTCTACATTTAGATCACTTCACTCTCACACGAACACTTAGATAATTGTGGTTATTGGAGAGATATATTGTTTGTTGATCTGCTATAATCAAGTGGACACGGAAAAAGCAAGGAAATTTGTGAGGTCACAAATTTCCAATTGACTCTTATGTGGTGTTGGATCAATTTCGGACAAAACCATTTGAGTCATAGGATAGAAATTTTTCCTATCAAGCCTATGACGTGTTTGAGGAGTTGAAGATGTAGCGGCCTTGAATTTAAAAGCTTCATCATTGTCGATTTTCGTGCCAAGTTTAACGTCATCAACATATGGATTCCAATGTCTCCTAAAGGTATGAATGCATGAATATATATATATATATATATATATATATATATATATATATAGTATCTTGGAAATTTAATTTGGGTGTTAGTATTTTTTTGTTACTTTTTTTGGATTCATTGTTCTAAAGATTTTGTTCTCGGACACCTTTCCGTAGAAAATCATATCAAATCCAAAAAAAATCAAAAAAATACGAAATTGGCGATCACGCATTAGTATCGAAATTCTCTAGAACCATGGCCTTAAATATAGTTAGAACGGTCGTTCGAACGAGATTTCAAACAAAATTTCAATTTCATCAGTTTTTGCCTGTTTTCATTTTTTACCCCCCACTACCCACTACTTTGTACCAGTTTTAATATGTACGGGAAGACACTTTTTGCTAAGACTTTTCATACTTTTCTAAGGACTCTTGAGAGCAAAAATTATATAAGAAAGGTCTCCTTGATTTTTGTTAAAAATGTCCAATCGTTAGAACAAAACAAAGTGTTTCACACCCATAGTTTTCGTTTGTTTATTCCAAGTTTTTCATATATATATATATATGAGTGTTTGGCACTGGGTTCTACTCTACCCATTGAAGATTTTGTTTGGGTTTGCTTCTACATCCAATAAAGAAGAAGACTTTATTTGATGCGGCGTTCCCACTCGGAGAAAGGCTTCGGGTGTAGGTTGATGGTTGACCAAAAGCTTCATTGGAGGATTCCAAGGTTTCAGTGGAGTTCGAGATTGTCTTCTAGTCGGAGGTAGTTACAAGAAGTCATGTCTAAGCTTGGACGGAGTCAAGTCGTCTGTAGTAAGCCTTCTGTCTTGTAAACATAAAACCGTACTTAGTGGACTTAAGGCTAGGGGTCATCCGAGGTTTTTGCCATTTGAGTTTTCCTCGTACATCGCAGCGTAGTGGTTTGTGATTTATTTTATCTTATTATATCACTTAGATGCATTTTTAGGACTAAAAGATAAAATATGGTTTAAATCACTACTCATTGTTATTTTGGTTCTAAAATTAATTTGGATAATATTTAATTAATTTAGTTCAAGTCATTAATTTTAATTTGATAAAACTATAACGCCCCGCCTAATTAAATACTGAGTGATCAGTCCTTTATTAAATTAAAATCAAGGTGAACGGTTGGTTCATTCTCAGCATCACTGTCGCAAAATAAGTTTTTTTCCAATTTGAACACCCTAAATAATTAAGCTAAGTGTCAAAACAATTTAAAATCTTATTCTTACTTTATTAAATTCCAACATGAAAATCTTTTTAATACCCGACAGTTTAAGAGTCACATACATAATAAGAATGGAAATTAACACACAAGAATTAAACCAAAACAAGTTTAAGAAGTATAAATGAAATCATCCTGACAAGACTTAACTCCCGAGGAGTAATGAATACTCGAAGTATAAGTAAAGAGAAATCTCTGACAAATCCAAACGGAATAGGAAATCGGGTGACACATGACCTAACTATAAAGATCTAAAATAGGAACTGAGTCAATGACGAGGTCGTCTAAAGCAAGAGCCTGCAAGTCCCACATAAGTTGCAGCACGTCCAATCCAAAGAACCTATGCATGACGCCCCTGTGGGTGGGCACCTGAAATACATACATATATATACAAGAGAGAGGGAAATGACAAAAAATGGGTCAGAGACCGAGTGTAAAATAGTTTTAAAAATAATTTAGCAAGTATTTAAAATGCTTACCAGCTAATATAAAGACCATGTTAGTGGGCGACACTCTCTTGAGAATTATCACCTCTCATTTAGTGTGCATGCCTACCGTACTACTGATCACATAAGTCTATCGAAATTACTTTTCCATAAAGTTCTATCCCGAGAAGTAGCAAGGCCATAATATTTAGTTCTAGAAAATCATTCTCTTCCATATTCTTACGTTACTTAGAACCACTTAGTACCGTTACAAAATTCACGAACACTTGTTATAAAGCCGAAGCATTTATTCACATAGTATAAAGTTTCCATATATATATATATACTATCGGCACCCCACATAAATCTATGGTGCTGGCATACTCTGTTATCAAATCCTCGTTTCACTCATACTAAGGAAAATACTAGCTCGGAATCACTCTCGAACTGTATTAATACAATACACATACAAATGGAGGCGAAGCATAGTTCCAAGTCTTAAGAAGTCAGCACATACCCTCACGTCTCTTAGAACCATCTGACTATCATTTTCAAATAGCATGTATTCGTGGATACAATCTTCTAGGGCATGAGTCAATATCCACCATAAAGGTCCAATCGAGATAAGACTGTCCCAGCGCAGAAACCTCCGTGATAGCAAGTAGCCCGGGTATGATTTTACACAGATACATAATATATATAGTCACACTGTCATATACATATAGATATTCACATTTTTCAAATTAGGTTCGCCCACGACCCATAATTATTATTATCCATTCTTAGCACCACTTTTACTCAACTATCTCGCATAACGGATTCGTCTATTTTATTCTCATTTATTATTTATTTCATACTTGCTTCTCCTATCTCGAGGCATTCTCTCTCACTAAGTATAATTTTAGTAGGTATACCCTCACTTATCTTCTGGTCTAAATATTTCACGAGTCTCAATCTTTTAATAAATGTAGGAATAATTTCCAATGTAGGAATAACTCCCCGTTAATCCATAATTCCATCCTATATTAATTTCACTCAACGGAGTCTACTTAGACCCTATTGGTCCTCTTCATGTCCCATTATACAATTTAAAGATATTCAATGGTTCCCATGTATTTTATCCGGATTAAACAAAAAGTGGAAAAACATGCGGTTTTCCAGGAGGGATCAATCGATTGTGGAATGGGGTCGATCGATCGATCATAGATCGATCGATGCTCTTGGTCGATCGATCGATCGATCAAGTTGTTCTTGCCCAGTTTTGTGCAAATTTCAACCTACAGGTTCAATCATTCTAACCCCTCCAAACCTCTATAATTTCATCCCAAACTCCCAACCAAGTTATCCAAATGTGTAAGTAATATATATATAAACTAGTTCTAACATAACAACATCAATAAATCCTCAACAAAACAATCAAAAAGGGGTTTAATCCCAGATTTCTTTATAAAACCAAATCTTGCATGAATAATCACAAACCTCTATTTTAATCCATATTTTCTTCCCAAATATCATAATAAGTTTGTGGTTAATCCTCTACATATGATCAAGAATTCAGACTACATGGATTCTCCCTACATCACATATAATTTCTCTTCAAAAACATAAAATTCTTCAATTAAAACATTTGATTTTCATTCCTAGGCTAACATGGAAGAAACATCAACTAGAAATCAGCAAGATAGATACTTGTCTGAGATTCAAGGGTCTGATTTGTTGATGAAAAATATATGTTTGTGTTCCTCATCATGCGATCTACGTTTTGGTGGTGGTGGCGGTGCAATAGAGTGAGTTATTGGCCTTGGATTGCTGGGAAAAATCTTCACATTCTTCTCTAATGGTTGTTCTTAAGTTTTGTGATTGATAACCCTAGAGTCTAAAGAATTAGACATTGAGTATCTTAGTACTGCAAAATAGTCAGTTCATTTTTTTACCAAACTACTTGATAATGTTCGATTTGAGTATCTTAGTAATGCCATTGGCATGATAGTTCTTACTTAATTCACACATCATTCATATCCTCGGTAGTTGCATGCTAATAATTGGTTTATGAGGATTTAGGGCATGGACGTTTCTCAAATGACAAAAAATGCCTCCTAATACTTGTTTAATGTAGGGGATCTTGTATCTTCCCTGGCATATGATATTGCTTGTGTTGACATAT
Organism: Sambucus nigra; assembly: GCA_949130495.1. Lineage (NCBI taxonomy): Eukaryota > Viridiplantae > Streptophyta > Magnoliopsida > Dipsacales > Adoxaceae > Sambucus > Sambucus nigra. Next base: position 188,996,314 of record OX422214.1, on the reverse strand, counting down.
TATATCATATTCTCCTGATTTATATTCTTTTACCCAGTTGTATATTTGAGAAAAATTGGGCGAGAGGAACTTGAGTACCTGACTTCAAATTTCATATCTTATTCTGTACTAACTCAACTAATATGCCATTGAGTGTTTATTTGTTTTAGGCATTTTTCAAACCTAATTGTATAGCTAGTCCAACTTATTAGGGTATTGGTCTTTATTGTAGTTGAGTAATGTATTTTCTTCTCCTATTTTCAGTTCTAGGATGGGAATGGGTAGTTAGAGATTTTTCTAAAGGAAATCTAGGGATTTTCATTTTTACCCATGAGTACACGATACTCAAGGGAATTTTGTCTCTAATATCCAAAGGGGCTGATTGAGAACAAACTATATGGTTGACATACTTGAGCATGTGCCATATAGGAGTTCCAACTAGTTTTGATATTGAGACAAAATAGGATTAAATGTTTTATGAGTTACTCTCTCAAAAAAGAATTCAAACTTCATCAAAGGAATCTCGGTCCAAGAACTTCAATGCTCCAATGCTTTACAAAAATGGAAGTATTAAACACTTGGAACCACAATTAGGACACACTACATATATGTGTTATTATGTGCGCACAAATTTTATTTGGTTGTTTAGCCTCTTCAAACATTTTTTTAAATTCATTTAAACATTTTTTAATCATTTTAAATGATTTTTCTTTTAATTAAAATATGGTTTTTAAAATATTTGGGGATAAAATTAGAATTATTTTTTGTGGAATAAAAAGTTTGTTGGATAGGATAAATTTTTCAAAATCCTAAACGCGCTTTTGATTTTGCCAAATGCCTTTTGCGTTTCAGCAATTACGGTATGTTAGATTGTGACCCTTCCTTCTGGTTTTATCAACGATCCAAGACCATTCCTCTCAATCCTTGTGACTTCTTTCAGCCAACCAGCATCGACATTTTTTTATCCTTTAGATGCGGCGTCGAACAAACCCCCCCCCCCCCCTTATTTTTGTAAGCGTTTTTCGATTCTGAGTATATAAGTGATTTAGAGTTTTGTTCTTCGTTTTTGTGTGAAGAAAGAATAGAAAGTGAGGTCAGCAGCTCATAAACTTCATAGAGAGAGAGCAGGTCGGTGGCTCCAAGAGAGAAAACAAAGAGATTAGTGAGAAAACATCAGAAGGAGAGAGAAGAGAAAATCATTTTTTAATTCCGAACCATACACATTTTTCTTCGAACCGAAAATACCAAATCCTCCATTGTTCTTAAAATAGTAAACTGAGATTTGAGAGTTAAATACCTTGTGTTTATGAGAGTTGGTATGCTGCCGGTATGATTTCTATTCAAGACGTCTTCAATAATATTTCTCTCTAGGAATCATATTCTTCACATAGAATATTTTTAGGTTCTTTAGATCTGTTTTTCTTGGATCATTTTTGTTATTATTGTTCAATCCAAGATTGTGATCTCAAATATATTTTGAGAAATAAGACTTCCTATTTTGTATATATATTCAAATCTGCAAATACCTTTTTCATTAAAAATATAATTTCACATTTAGTGAAATTATTTTGAATATAAATAAATTTTTTGAAACAAAATTTAATATAATTTTTTATGTGAGATCTGAAATTTGTTGAATTCTGTTATTCAAAATAGATTGGAAATTACTTGCATACCATATAGATTGATTTGTAATTCGTAGGAATTTGTTGTATAATTAATTGAGAGAGGTGAGATGCATTTCTGCATTTAGATCACTTCACAAACACTTTCACTCTCGCACGAACGCTTAAATAATTGTGCTTCTTGGAGAGAGATATTATTTGTTGAGATGCTATAATCAAGTGTACAAGGAAAAACCAAGGAATCTACTAGAGGAAGATCATATCAAGTCAACAGCCTTGGAGAGTGGAGTAACTCTTGTAGGTAAATTTTCTGAACTTAGATTTAGGATCTTGTATTGCATGCTTAGTGTTGTAACTTGTACCTTGTGATTTTAGTGGATTTTTTGTTTTTCTCTGTAGAGGGGGTCATGGATGTTTCATTTTTTTAGGGTTTTACCACATTAAAAATCGCGTGTCAAATTTTCTTGAATGTTCTTAATTGCTTTTGTGAACAATATCTCATTTAAGACTTAGATGTAGGTTTCAGTTTTAAAAACCTAAGGTAATCAAACTAACAAATCTAGAGGAGATATTCATAAATGTTTAACACATCTTGTGGTGTATTTTGAAAAGAGTTTTGTTCAAAGAGTTTGTTAACGGAGTTTAATTAATCTATAACATTTTGTTATTAACTTAGTAAGCAGTTTTTTCAAGTGAAACTAGAAAATCATCACGATCACAAGGATGTAATGCTTACCACCTATGCTCTTTGTATGGATTAGAAGCATGAGGTCTATGTGTTGAAGCTATAACTCTTGGGAGGTATACATCACATTTAACTTCTTATGTGGATTTTGGATTCGTTTTCCCATTTGAAAAATACAATATATGTGAGAAAAAGCCAATTTAACCCGATGTAAGTCACTAACAAGTTCATTATTAGAAATTTTGCTAAGATCTCAATATTTTACATACCTTTACCTCTTATGTCAAAGATATTCCACATATTCTTTATCACTATTACAAAAAATCTTAGGATATGTATTAAATACATAACAATTCTAAATAGTTTGAGTGACCTTTAAAGTGAATTTACATGTAGATTCGAGAACTTGACATTCATTCGAGGTAAATATCACATTATGACGATCACCGCGCAATTGTCTAATGTTAATTAAATTATCCTTCAAACCATCCACCAATAGGAACCTAGGAAATCCAATGATTTCAATAGTGCCTTCACCTAGTATGTTTCACATAATCCTATCACCAGAAGTAATCATATCGATCTCGTCTTCAATATGTGTTGAAAATAATGACTTATCCCCAGTATTATGCCAAGAACACCCATTATCAAATTACCATTATGAATAGTTATGTGAAACTAAAGTCATGTGTATAATAAGACATTTGATTTCTTTTTTTGAGCCAAATATTTTCAACAGTGAGCTTAGTCTTATTACTTTTACCCAAATACTTCACACTTTGTTCAATAATATATTATTTTGAAAACTTTTCAATGTGGGATAAAATGATCTTAGGCTTTTCAATAAGGGTCGTAAAGCCATTCTTTAGTGAATAATACCATCACTCTTCAAAACGTGGGGTCACTTTGGTCTTATGAAGCTTGTAAAACAAATCCTAAAAGTGTCCCTTCTTTTTAGCAAAATGTGCATTCGTACACAACACATGGTTCATTGACATTTGGATGCTCTATAAAAAATATCTTCTCAAGTTGAGGAAGAGACGTTTTATAAATAAAAGTTTCTTGATAAGATTTAACAAATGTGGTTTTATAGTTAACATTGGATTTTTCTTTCAACATGTCAAATCCAATACCACTTTTTTCATTTGAAGATCGGTTGTGACATAAAATCATTTTTTTTTTAAATCGGGAGTGATCTTCCAAATTAACTTTCACACTCTTATGGAGAGAAGATAATTTTCAAGTATAATGATATTATCTCTTAAAATCTATCAGAATTCTTCCATTCTAATAACCCTATTTGCAAAATATTTAAACTTTCTTGCAAATCATTTATCTCTTTTTTCGTAGATAGAAGAGCTTCTCTTAAAGTGGAACGTTGAGACTCAACAATGCTCAAAACGGAACTTTCCTCTTTCAAATAAATTAACTCATTTTTGCAATCTTTGATTTCAAATACACTTTTAATAAGGAAAAAAATATGTCTAGCATTTTCAATTCTCAATTTATCAAAAGCAAGTTGTAGTCACAATCTCCCTCATTATCTGATTAATTAAATGAATAATCGAAGGAAGACAAAGTCTCAATCTTAAAAACACTCTCATCACTTGAGAGATAAGATTAAGACACCTCTTATTCCCTTGGCTTTACATCGTTAAAAGAGCCAAGCATGTTAGGATGAGTATATTCATCTTCAAAATATCCATCCCGCACACCATAACATTATCTTCCATAATATCCTAGAAATAGACCTTGCCTATAGGTCATGAAAGATAATAAAAAAGAGGACTAGCTCGAATAACAGTTGAGAGTTCTCTACTAGGCAAGTACTACTCGAAATGGAAGATACACCAAATTAATATTTAGTTCAAATTTTAATAGTACAACCTAAAGTTATGGATGAAAAGATTCACAAATGATTTAATCTACATAATAAATATCCATATTCATTTTAAAAATAAAGAAATAAATCATGTAGAAAAGTAAATCATGCCATAACACAAGATCTACGAGGAAAAACCCACTAATTGGAATAAATCTTAGGCCTAGAGAATAATCTCACTAGAATTTGGTAAAGACTTATATAGAAGATAAATGAGTTACAATCAAACAATGGGCTATCTCACATCTCACCCTTTTTCCACCAAACTTTGTGAGTCGGAGACCTCTGTAACATGGACGAGAATCTCAACACACTAATGTCTTGATCGAATAATCAACAAGGTTGCATTAACTAACTTCAAAGTTTGTCTTAAAAAGAACCACGTGATCAAAAGAATATCTTAAGGATTATATGTCCTAAGTTTAAAAATATTTTTTATAAACAAAAATGTTTTAGGGTTCCCAAAATTTACTTCTTCTTTTATATTTATCACTCCAAAGGAGAATATTTGGGTTCTTAAAATTAAGAACAAAAACTTTAAAAAAAATCCTTTATAGAAAATTTTCTCTTTAACAAATATCCAAGCTCTTATAAAAGAGAAAGAGTAATTGGATATATAGCCTTTGAAAATGCACTCTCTAGACATAGTAGACAAGAAAGTACAGCAAAGGTCTCATCAAGCCTAAAAAATGTACTTTGTAAATATCTAAAAAAGATACTTTAAGTTGTACAAAAGTGGAAAGAAATCTAAGGTCTCCGTTGTTCCTTTGTTACAACGATGAAAAATGCTGCAAAGACAAGGCACCCGCAAAGGAAGGTGGTGAGATCTTCCAAGGTTTTCCAAGACATAAAATACATTATGCGTGAATAGTGAAGGAAACATTCGTTGCAGCCAAAAAGTCTAGATCTCCAATATGTCTTCTAAAAATAGATTTCCATAGACAAAAATACTATGGCATTTTGAAGAAAAAAATGCACTTAAGCACGCATTAAGGTTTTTAAAAATATTTAACAATGAAATTTCGAAAACCATGAATACTAACTCCGTTAGGCTACACTTACCTTCATCTTAAATTGATTAATGTGATTTCAGGATGAAAGAAGTAATCTCCAATGTCTTGAATGTTGATGAAGCTTTAAGAGACCTCTTAGAGACAAAGTGTTTGGGAAACTGGATTAGGACAATCTTTGATTTGAGTTCAGAACCAGTATACTATAATCTTACAAGTTGTAAAGTATATGGTTTATGATGTAGTTAGTTTGTACCCCAAAAATGTGGGTTGCTCATCAAGTGAATTAGAGACCGGATGGATTACGCCTAATTCAGACTTTGTTCAAGTTCGCTATCTTGATATAGAAATATGTTGTGTTATTAATGAACATAAAATCTTCACATAGATAATCAAGATCAATTACAAATAAACACAAGCGCTACGAGCACTAGCATGTAAACCATCCCCAGGGACTGAGCACCGCTTATAATCAACACTTTCTTCATAAATGGATCCATTTAATATGATAATATCAAACTTCATGTCTTGTGGAAGCTCAAAAGCCTTCAATAAACATGTGGATACTTGCCCACGATATCTGACCATTGTAACAATGTCTATGCTCATTTAGACGCAAGTCGGTGCCATAAATCTAGTTAATGTCAATTGTTCCTGCAACAAACTCGAAGAATTTGTCATTGGCCATCAGGGGATTAACCATTAAGTGAATAACTTCTACTAAAATGGGTGGAGGGGGGAACATACTCATCCCTCCATGATTGTGATAATGATCATCGCAATCACTCCCCACCCCCATGGCCACAAAGGTCCTAATTGGATAAGGGATCTTAATTTTACAGTTTCTAAGGATATTTTATTCTAAACAAATCCAAGAGATCATCCTTTAATGAAACGTATTATTTTCACAATGGTTTAAACATTATGAGTAAGAAAAGAAAACATATTTTATTTTTAAGAATGAATATTTAAAAAAATGAGGGATGAAGATATCAAAGACTAAAATGGTGGAAGAAAGAGGTAGTTGGATAGAAATTGAGAACAAAAATATAGACTAGGGGGTGTAACATTATTTTAAAAATTTACACTGCTAGAATGATGGCATACCTCCTTAATTTTATAGCCACACTCCCACGTTCCCAAGTCATGCGTTATATGTGCCATTATGGATTGGGAACGAATTATATGTCACACGCAACCCTAGTTTCTAGATATTATGTGTGAAGATATCACATCATTACATTCCCACCACACTGGATTGGGACACATGTCAAAGTCGTGGGGTGCCACTACGACGCACATCAATCAAATCAACTAAAATATCGGGACAACCATGCACAAAGCCTAACCAACTTAATCCTAGGAGAATTTCGGTGAGAAAGTAATCATCATATACCACAAATCATGACATGTGGATTGAAAATTGTCATTTCTCTTAGTCAATCAACAACGTGCGTTAGTGTCCGAATGACCAAAAGTAGAAGATCACACCAAATATCCAAAATCAATTACATTATCATCAAATTAGCTAAATTCCTTCTACAACTCTTCCATCACAGTCAGGATAGACTCTAATAGAGTCATGTCTGAAGAAATATATTAGCACACAACTATAGGTGATGAGAAACATATTGCATTATAATTAAGACTCTTCCTTCATGATGAGGGAATATGTTGACAGTTTTCATGCATCGTTGTCTTGTAATCTAGAGTTTGAATCTTAGTTTTCAATCCTAGAACTCCAATCTTGATCTATGAAATAGGATCTCTCCCCATTTATCTTGTATTCATTTATTTTCAAAATAGTGTTATAAGGAAAATAGTTAAATTCATTTATTATGGATCCAGACCCCCTACAAATACATATTACATGTTACCATGATTATATTTATAAGTATTTTACTTTGTATTTCTTCTTTGTATGATCATATGGTTTGCCAAATGCATACATAACCTCATTTTATGGTGAATTAAAACAATAAGTATATATATATGGATTAACCTGAAATTTTTGTTGTCGGGGGACTTAATAAGATGGTTAGAAGACTAAAGAAATATTTATGGGGGCTTAAACAAACTCATAAACAATGGTGTGATATATAATGGTTATATCATAAATGAAGAAAACATATGCATACATAGTATATAAAAAGATAATGTTGGTGTGATTATGTTCTAGGTAGTTCATGTTATATTGATTATTGAAACTATTTTAGAAGTGGATAATAAAAACCAATCATACTCTGAAAAGTAGTTTGGTATGAAATATTGTGTTTGATGACATCATTATGGATTTAAAATTATTAAACATTCCAACCCAAAATCTCATTATGTGGATAAAGTTTTTAAGAAATTTGAACAATATAATCTTAATTCTCCTAAAACGCATTATGATCCTAACTGTCACTTGAAAAAACATATGGATCCTAGTTTTCTTTATTAAAATAATGTAATTGGTTGTACTTTTATATCACATGAAACATATATTAGTGATGGTATCTGATGATACCACTTATCGTACCACCAAGTAAATGAGTAAGAGCTCAAACTAGTAAAATCTTGAGGGAGCAACAATGGTGAAAAGATAGCAATAAAAATGAAGAAGAAGATGAGGCGATGGAGAAAGAGACTATAAAGTAAGTGGTTCAACCATATGGCCTACCCACTATGCAAGGGTGAGTGAGGTTCACTATGAAAAAGGAGATCTAATGGCTTTGTGATACACACACTCAACTTTCTCTCTCTATTGTGATTTCAACAAAGTATTTTCTAAGGTTTACAATTATCGATTCTTTACAATGTTGGAGAAGACAAGCTTATATAGTGCCCGGGTAGTGTAATTCACCCCCAAGAATGTAAAAAGTTTGCACAGTATATGCTAAACAATAAGGTTAATTCACCTCTATCTTGCACAGATAGATCATGATGAAATAAATATTCTCCCCATGTGCACATGCGATTCGATTATAATTGTCTATCTACATGGACTGATCGCACTGGATCCCTCTATCACATGTGGTGGAGCTGTCATCTGGACGGATCTCAGACGGTCGAGTACGACACCCTCAGAGTCCTGTTCGATCTTATGCTAGAGTAGTGCAATCTCGATCGTATGAGCACCAATCCGAGACAAGATTGTAAAAGGACCCGTGATGTTGCGGATATTAGGGATGCAGACAAGACAAGATATGTAAGAGGGTAGGTCTGTTGAAGAGTCTCGACCTAAGATATAGTCGAGACTACAACTGTTGATGTTGGATTCCTCATAAGCATAGTGCTGAATAAGATCGATCGGACCGAGCTTACCCTATGCCAGGACGAGGTTATACTTGGGTATATCAATCACCCCATAGCCCTTAGTCTCCAATATTGGGAGGAGGTTGAGAGTTAAGAGTATATGAGGATACGTTTGAGATAAGAGTTTAATTAATGGCTGAGTTGTCCCTTCAATGTCATATCTAAACTGATAGTGGTCACTAATGTAACACTTAATAGTTAATCCATGGTTTTGTAGACTTGAGGTGACACATGTCCACATTTTCATTGAGTTGTGCATCTCCCAAGTATAGGCAGCGACTAGAGTGCTTAGGGTCTAGCGCTCAAATAATGACTCTTTAGGAATCGTGCATAATCATTTATGGTTTAAAAACCCAATTTTAACATTTTCTCTCTCCTTAGTTCAAACTCATTCATGCCTGAGCTTTCTCTGCATAAACCTCCATTATTGCTCTTCATTCTTCCATCGATTCTCACCATTTGAACATTTTCTAAGCTACTTCTTCTTTCCAAGGACTTCATCTCATCCAGGTAACCTATCATCACCTATTTTTCTTCATTTTCAGTTGGGATTTGTGCATTTTCTTCATGTTTTTCTTTTTTTCGACGGATTTATTATTTTCTAGCGGACCATTTGGTGGTGTTTGGCAAAAGCCTTTGGTTTTTAGGTAGTTTTTGGGCAATTAGAAGTGTTGTAGGGTATGACCTTGAGTTTTTTGTTAGTCTTCGCTTTGATTTGAACGTTTCGGTGAGTCTTCGATCACCATCTCCGGTGAAGTTCTAAGGGTTTTCTTTATTGTTCTTGCTGAGGAACTTCACTGAAAATGGTTGAGTTCTTTCTTTTGATCTTGTTGCCAACTCAGTAAACCCAAAAACTTATTTTCGATGTTAAGGCCCTTATACAAATTAGCCGAGGAGTTTCCACCCCTTAGGGAGAGATGTTTTAAGGAGATACGAAGGGTAAAAGTTGAGGACACCATTAAGCATAAAGTAAAGTCCTTCCCTATGCATCCAATCTATTATGTTCCTTTAGTTATCATACACCCTCCCATTGTAGAACTTAATGACTCAATGTCCAAGTCATGTGATTCTACTGACAACCATCCCTTCGTCTCCCACACCGTCGAGAGTGTGGATTCATACAAAGAGGCAATGAGACTTTCTTCTACCTCTTTAAGAGAGTCTAAATAAGCCGAGGTCTCTTCTTGAGTCTCGTCTTCTCAAAATGTTGAACCTTCTAACTAGTCGAACTCCTCTTTTCAAGTCATCTCGGATGCAAATGAGCCAAGGGTGGAGGTTGTGATTCCTCCCCCACCCATGTCAATCCCATCATCGACTATTTTGAGTCATCAGTTCACTATTCCAGGTCATCAATTCACTCAAGGACTTTCAGGTAATGCTTCAGCTGAAAACTGAGAAGGCAATGATGATACAGCTGAGGATACACTTGACACTTCCTACGCTCAATCTTTTGTCAGCACAGTCATAGAGATAAATCTTTTAACCTGGAGACATCTCTATGGCATAGGACCCTCTGTCAACATGAGGGCGACTTCTGGGGATGAGAGAGCATTTCACGGATGAGAGGGAGAGATTTGTGTCTATGAGTAGATGTTTAAGGTCGACTTCAGACTATTTGTACACCCCAATTGTATGAGCTATTTTAGCAAGCCTAGGTCTCAGCCCTTCTCAGCTTTTTGCCAAGTCCTGGAGGACTATTCTCGAATTTGTGTCTCTCTAGAAGTTAGTTCATCGTACCGACCTTTGAGTTAGCATATTTAGGTGATGTTATACTATCTTGTCTCTAATAACATAGCCTAGCTATTATCATCTCGTAGCCAGGAAACCAACAAAGAAAAATCTTCTCATTAACCAGACTTCCAATCATAACTAGAAGTCTCATTATATCTTCGTATCCGTAGCCTAAGAGTTCGGCACTGACGTTTCCTATAGTTCCTCTGAGCCCAAGGTTCCTCAACGATGGGCAAAGTATTCAATGTCGGCCAAGTTAGATCTGGTTCTGATAATTAATGCCACTAAGGATGTACAGAAGGTTAACAAATAGGGTGGTCTCATATAATTCGAGGAGTTGATGACCCCTTACTTCCTGAAGAAGATAGGGTTGGGGGTGGACCCCCAAACTGAATTATCTAAGTATTTTTCTTATAATTATTTTATCGTATCTTCTTTGTCTTTGTTACTGATTGTCCTTATTTTGAAGATTGTATACCTAACACACTAAAGGTCTTGCGGAACATGTCCTCCCCCTAACCTCGCTATCTTGATGAATTAGGTTGGGAAAAAGACAGCGCCCTAACCTCAGACCAAGAAATCCACAGCTGTCAATCCCAACCAGGCTGAGGGCCACAAAAAGTGATAGGAAGTTCCCAAGGATGTCCATAGTACCCAATAATAAAATAAGCGTAAGGACAATTCATCCAAAACTCAATTGACACAAGCAATACCGATCTCCTTTAAAGACACCTTGGCAACTCGTTTGGAGAATCTCAAGATCAACTCAAATTCTCTGATGGGGAATAAAAAGAAAACTTTGAGGCTTTGTCTTCAATAACACCAGAGGCAAATGTTCACTTTCTAGAATCCATGAATGTCTCCCTCTTAAACGATTTCTTCTTCCACAAAGTTATTCAAGTGAACTCTTATGCCTTCATTTAATTAATCTTTAGTGTCATCTCATACTGATGTTTCATTTTTTTAGGCAGTCTGCCATATGCCTGGAAAAGATCCACCAATGGGTCGAAGAAAAAGTTCCCCAAATTTGACAAGCTTGCTCGACAATAAAAAATGAGGAGACCCTGAAGAAACAAATCTTGTCCCTGTCAACTGATCACAGGACGGAGGTGGAAAACCTGAAGAGTCAGCACACAGAGGTCATTGACAAGTTGAACTCTGACCATACTATGTAAATTAAGGCCCTGACCGAGAAGCATGCGTCCGAGGTTCATGAGAAGGTTAAGATTGTTGTTAAACAGGCTCTTGATGATGATAAAAAGAAGGCAGTAGAAGACTTCAAGTCGTCAGAGGATTTCTTAGGGTGCAACCTGCAGTACCTCGAGAGGGGGGCTAGAATAGCCTATCACTAGAAGACCCTAAAATGCCCTAACGCCTCCCACTTAGCCAAGCAGCTAGAGGCCTTTGACTTCTCTGGCCCACTAGCAATGACATCTTTGAATGAGATTGAAGGGTCGACGCAACCTGAGCTGACTCTTCAGACTGTCAATGACGAAGGTGATAATGATCCAGTTGTTGACGAGGCCGAGACCACTCATGGTGAAAAAGATGGTAGTGCTGAGGCTCAAATTATCCCTATCGTTGATCGATCGGCTCCTGGGGAAACTGAGGTAAACCCCACATCTTGAACCCTCTCACTTTGCCAAGGCGGCCTCCTGTGTCTTGATGCCCTTTTCTGATGTAGTAGTTTAAATAAAACAACTATTTTTTAATGTAATGATGTTTGTACTTGAATGGTTCATCTTAGGAACATCTATATTCTCATCTTGATTATCATCATCTTTACATTTTCCAATATGTGTATATATATATATCGTTTCTTCCAATTATTTACTTGGTGTTGTGTGTACTAGCAATTGTATGTATCTTTATAAACTTTTGATTGTTAATGTATTCTTGTCCTTAGCCGAGAAGTGGTGTAACCAACTTTTTGATTGTTTAGTTAAAGATCACCACATAATGGTGTTCTATTAATCACAATAGTTGATTTTATAAATTCTTAATTTGAATGCACCAAATTAATGGTGTTTAATCATAAGTCCCCTCTCGTCGAGAGTGTATGGATGAGCTTCATCTATTCCAACACTGTTGTCTCGGCTGAGAGCGTTTTGACTCTAATTCCACCAAATTAATGTTGTTTAAATAAACCATAATTAAATGATTTTGAATTTGAATGCACCAAATTATGTTATTTAATCACAAGTCCCCTCTCGTCGTTTTGAGAGTGTATGGATGAGCTTCGTCTCGTCCTACACTATTATCTCGACCGGGAGAGTTTTGACTTTAATTCCACCAAATTAATGATGTTTAAATAAACTTTGTGTTTTTCACCATCAAAGATGATGTTATCACATCGTCCCCCCCTCCTTGGTGTTATTGAGAATGCATGGATGAGGTGAACCCCGTATGGATTCTCGTGTCACTGAGCCATTGCACCATATAAATGATGTTTTGTTGCCTAGGACGACTTGAAACATATAATTTGATCAATTCATACAACAAGAATAGGAGGGAACACTTATAAGCTTCCACTCATCACTTTTTCAGTACATATTAAATGAGAAGATAAAATCAGTACAACATCTTATTGATAATACTTATTTAAATGATCAACATTCTCGGGGTTGGAGAACAACTCTCCCTCCAAATTTTTAAGTCAATAAATGATAAGGATGACTTCTTCAGTAACTCTATAGGGGCCATGCCATTTTGTATGGAGTTTATACGACTGTTGACATGATTTCTTCAAAACTAAGTCTCCAACGGCTAGCGTCCTAACCTTCACCCTTTTGTTGTAGAATCTTGCAGTCCGCTATTGATAAGCATTATGCTTAATCTATGCATCCTATATTTTTTATTTAATGGGGTCTAGATCTAACCTTCGTTCCTTAGCGTTTGCTTCTAAGTTGTATGTATGAACTCTGTGACTTAGTAGGACAATCTTCATAGGTATCACTGCCTCTAAGTCGTAGGAAAGCATGAATGGGGTTCCTCCGTTGGCGTTCTCTCCGTCAACCTATATGCCCATAGGACAACGTGTACCTCTTCCGTCCAAAGACCTTTGGTATCTTCCAGTTTCTTCTTGATACCTTCTAAAATGGTTCTATTTATAACCTCAATTTGGCCATTTGCTTGAGGTCGACCTGGAGCTGAGAAAAATTGCTTGATGCCGACGCTCTTATAATAGGTCTCCAGGGATGAGTTATTGAAATGTTTGCATTATTTGAGATTAGGGTGTGGGGTAGACAATACCTACAAATAATGTTCCTCCAAATAAATTTTAAGATCTTAGTCTCGATGATGGTTATCATGGCTTATGCCTCAACCCTTTTGGAAAAATAGTCGATCGCCACGATAAGATATCTATAATTACCTATTGCCCTGGGTAAGGGTCCTACAAATTCAATCCCCCAAACTGAAAATGATCAAGGGGAAGTAATAGATGTCATAGGTTGATGAGGTTGATGAGGGATGCTGGCATATCTCTGGCATATGTCACATATCTTCACATAGTTAGTTGCATCATTGACCAAGGTCGGCCACCAATACCCTTGAGTGACTATTCTCTTTGCTAACTATCTCCCTCTATATGACTGGAATAAGAACCCTCATATACATCTTTCAGGATGTATTCTACCTATGTCAGATGGATGCATGGAAGTAGAAGTCAAAGGAACCCTTTTTTATAAAAAACATCCCCAGTGATGGAGAACTTAGTTGCCATGTATCTCAGATTTTTTCTTTCCAACTTTGACTCTGGTATCTCACCACCCTTGATGTATCGGATGAGAGGGTCCATCCAAGATGCACCTAAATTTAGGTTCAATATGAACTCCAGTTTATTATCTTCTTCCTCAATGGTCGGCCAATGTAAAATCTCCACAGGAACCGACCTTCTAATTTTTATTCTAATTACTGATGTTACTCTCACTAAGGCATTGACTCGGTTGTTGTCTAGACGAGGGATCCTTTTTTGCTTTACCTCTCCTAAATTCTTTAACATTTCTTTTCCCCTCGCTAGGTACTTGGCCTTCCTCTCATCATTTGCCTCGTACACCCCTAAGATTTGATTCACCACCATCTTGAAATCACTATGAACCAACAATTGGTCGACATTCAATGCTCTAACCATGGAAAGTCCTATTAGAAGAGCCTTATACTCTGACTCGTTATTGAATTCCTTGAAACTGAATCTTAGAGAATACTCGATGTCAGTCCCGTTCGGGGATGAGATTATCAGGTCGGCACCACTCCCAGCCTCGCAAGAAGAGATATCTATAAATAGGCTCCAAATATTGTCTTCTTTGGAAAAAGTTCCCTCATCCAACACTCCATCCTTAAATAAAAACTTTTCATCTTCATTCTCAACCACCACAGTTATAGTCACACTCGTCTCAACGTCAATCGAGCTAGCACTTGTTTTTTCTAGTTTATTTGCCAAATCTACATACTCTTCGGTATCGACCTCATCCAATGTGAACTCAGCCATAAAAGTAGCTAAGGCTTACCCCTTGATATTTGTTCTCGATTGATAGACAATATCAAATTCCCTCAGCTCTATCGACCAGGACGTTAACCTACTCTATTTTTTAGGTTTATGGATGACTTGTCTAAAGGGAGAATCCATAAGAACAACCATTGTGTGGGCCTAGAAATGGGGTTTTATTTTCCTAGATGCATGTATCAAGGCATAAGCCAGTTTCTCCATCTTCAAATATCTCTACTCGGCCTCTTGAAGGGCCTTACTGTTGAAGTAGATCGGGTACCTCATTGTCATCTCATACAATTGATGCACTGATGGATTTAAATACGGTTAGGTACCAATATAGCTTTTCTCCCTGAACAAGTCGGGACAACAAAAGTAAAGATCCGAGGTAAGACTTTAACTCCTAAAAGGCTCTCTCACACTCCTTATTACACTCAAAGGCTTTTCTCAACACCTTGAAGAAGGGTAAACACTTGTCAGTATCCCTTGACACAAACCGATTTAAAGCAGCAACTCATTCAGTCAGCCTCTGGACATCTTTTATGGACTTTGGAGTCTTCATTTATACCAATGATTTAATTCATTCCAAGTTATCTTCTATTCCTCATTGATTGATGATGAACCTAAGGAACTTTCCTGCTCCAACCTCGAATACACACTTGGCGGCATTGAGTTTCATTTTATACTAGTCCATTATGTCGAAAGTACGCTCGAGGTCACCCACATACGTCTTGACCTTGAGGATATTGGTTAACATTTCATCAATATATACCTCAATGTTCTTGACTATTTGATCCTCAAACATCTTATTTATTAATCTCTGGTATGTATTCCCAACATTCTTGAGGCCTAAGGGCATGACCTTGTAACAATATGAACCCTTATCAGTGATGAACGATATTTTTTCGACATCGACTGGGTCAATGAATATCTTATTGTAGCTTGAGTAGGCATCCATAAAACTCATCAGTTCATGCCCAGTCATGGCATCAACCATTTGATATATTCTTGGTAGGGGACACTATCTTTTGGGCATGCCTTATTTAAATCAGTGAAGTCAACACATATCCTCCACTTGCCATTAGTCTTAGGCACAATGACCGCATTAGCCAGTCATTCTGGATAGACGACCTCCCTTATGAACTCTTCCTTCTCTAACTTCTTCACCTCATCTCTTATGACTTTATATTTCTCCATGGAGTAGATCCTCTGCCTCTGCCTGACCGATTTGACTCATTTGTCTACGTTCAATTTATGACAGAGGATCTCTGGGTCAATCCCTGGCATGTCTGCATGGCTCTATGCAAAAATACTTTGTCTCTTCCTCATCAATTTAATCAATTCTTCCTTGATATATTTTTTTATGGATTTACCTATGTAGACGATTTTTTCCAGCTCATCCTCATTGAGAATGATGGATTCTACTTCCTCAGCGGCCTCTCCCTTTTTCAGTTCTCATCTCTAGGGTCGAGAGTGTCTATATTATAAGTTGAAGTGGCCCTCCTATGTGCTTCTCTTTGCTCAGCCAAATTGAAGTCTCATTCACGCGTCTCAACCCGGTCACCCTGAACTTCCCTTACTCTATAAGGAGTCAGAATTTTATCATTTGGTGAACGGTTGAAGGCACTACCTCAAATTCTTTGAGGGTACTCGTCCCATTATGACGTTGTAGGCTGAATAAACGTTCTCGTCCATTATGAACAAATTTATCTTCTTCGTGAGACACCTCGGCCAAGTCTCCCCCATATTAACGTCCATCTCATAAATCCTAAGATGATGAACTTTTTCTCCACTAAAGCCAATTATTGGTTGATGGTATAGAACGAGACTCTTCTTTCTTAATCCCAGGCCTTTGAAACACTCATAGAACATTACATCAGCTGAATTGCCACCATCAACTAATATTCTAGGGACCTTATACCCGCGCACTCTTGTGGTGATCACCAAAGGATCGTCATTAAGGGCTAAGATCCACTTGAAGTCCAACCTCGAGAAGAGGATGACCAAGGTGTTTATGTCAACTTTCGTCCTTTTCCCCAACTTTGAATCAATAGCGATTGAGTTTACTACTTTTAACTTGGGGAGGGATTTATCTTCTACTACGTGGGCTTTTCGATCAGCTATGTCTCTACCACCACCTGCCAAACCGCTGCATATCATTTTCACACCATGAGAAATATAATGCGACCAACCCTTTATATCAGTTCTCTTCGGTGGGAGGTCAGGCTCAACCTCTCATCACCTGAGGCATCATCGTCCTTATCCGTTGGGTCATCCCGTTTACACTTATTGTCCTGTATCCTTTGGGTATCCTCTCAGCCATTTTTAAACCATTCTTATCCACGTATTTCTTGAGTTTCCCTTGCTTCAGCATCTTTTCTATCCCGTCTTAAAGTGCGAAGCATCAGTTAGTGGTGTGGCCACGATCTTGGTGGAACTCACACCATTTACTCCTATACCTCTTATGAGGAGGGTCTTTTAATTTTTTAGGCCATATCAAGGATCGATAATTCTTAATTTCATTCAGGATCATCTCTAGAGTGGTTGTCAGTGGGGTATAGTCAGTGAACTTATCATTCGTCAACCTCTTCTTGTCTCCCTTACCTTCGAAATTTTCAGATTTACTTCCACTTGCACCTTTTTTATCTTCTCCTTTGGCCGCCATGACCTCCTTCACATTCATGAATCTCCCGACTGTAGCCAGGAGTTCTGCCATGGACTTTAGAGGATCCTCGACCAGCTTCCATAGGAGCTTACCCTTTTGTAATCCTCCCATTAGGGAAGTCATTGGAATACTCTCATCATAGTCTACCACTTCCAATTTCTCTTTGTTTAAGAGAGCAATGAAGTCCCTCAGATATTCATTTTTAGTTTATTTTACATATAACCAGTGAGTGGTCTTCTTCTGGGGTTTTACTCCAAAACAAAAGTTATGGATGAACCTCTCGGATAGTTGCTTAAAATTCTCAATTGAGTTTCTAGGAAAAGAGGTGTACCATACGTGAGCAGCAGCGGTGAGGGTTCTTGAAAAGGCCCTACACCTCATCTCATCGGAGACTAAGAAGATGTCCGCATCAGATTGATACATTTCCACATGGTGGACTAGATTAGTGCTTCCATTATATTTTGGTGTGACCACTGGCAGCTTGAACTTAGCCGGGGTGGGGTAGCTAACTATCTTAGCGACGAATGGCGAACCTTCAATGTAACCCCTTTGTAACAGGTCTCGTCTCTTCAGAATGTATCCAATATTGTCTTCAAGACGTTGAATACAACTATTCCAAGGCTTGTCAGCGGCAGCATCTACCTCGGCCACAATAGCATTATCACCAGCCCCCTCTCTGTCGCTCAGCCACTGTATCAGCTATCTGCCAACAGTCCTTTGACTACTATTGTTGTCAATTTTATAAAATACCGCAAGTGCATGGGTTATTATAGAATAGCGAGTGTAAGTACGGGTCGAATCCACGAGGATTTGTCAATTTTAATTATTAAAAGAATTGCAACTGTCCAACTAGATCTAATGGGGTAGAGAATAATTATAAATTACACTAAATAAAAGCAACTAAGATAAATGAGAGTAACACAAGAGATTTGTAAACAATTAGGAAATAATTAGGATTCGGGATCCATTTATCACATAACTAATGTTTCACAGTAATCTAATGTTGTCATTCCCTTTTTATAACTCAAATTAAATCGACTCTCGCCGCGTTTAATTCGGAAAATATGACGGTTATGTTCAAAATATTTTTAACGTCTCTAATAGACGGCTAAAATCCCTATTCCCTTAGAAAATACAAATTTTAAAGTTCGCAAATGTATTTAAGCATGGACTATCAAAACAATCAGAGTCCAAGCATAATCCATCAAAAATTACTATTTTTAAATTTCAAAACTTGATTTGATAAAACAATCTTGAAGGTTCTAAAACACACTCTCGTGTCGCTTTAAAATGAATACCGAATCTTTAATAACAATTAAAACAAGAAGGGAATAAACAAGGATAAAATTAACGTGACAATATTAGCTAACTATGATAAACTTCACCCTACTCCTAATATAAGAATCAAGCTACCATAATGAAAGAGAAATTACAAGAATGAATAGAGATCTTCATTAATAAACCAAACTTACAAATAGTTATCTCACAACAATATTCAATCTAAAAAAATGATAAAAACCTAGCCCTCAAATTGATTACAATCACTCAAAGTTGCTCCCCGAAATCCTTCACGAAACTCCTCTCTGATTGTCTCCGAAATTATGAGACCAAGGGTCCTTTTTATAGGACAAGTGGTGAGGTATTTGAGTTGTGGTGGGACTCTTTCTGATTGGCCGAATAGTGTTGGTAGCTATGTATCCACCTCTTTAATCTTTGGATCGTGATAAGGGACGGAATTTCCCCCCACTCGAAAACTCTTATATTTTCTTGCATGCCGAGTTTTGTCCAAATCGGAGAATAAAAATATCTGACTTTTTTACGATTTCACAAGTGTTAAAACAACATTTTTTCGAACGACCGTAAAAATCATCTTTTTCGTGCCTTTTTTGAATTGATCATCAATTTTCACCAAATTCCATCATTATCTGCAAAAATTTCACTAGGAAACTTTTTCCACAAATTAGCACAAGAATATTATAAAATTATCGAAGTGCCCATATTTGACTTAAAATTGCCATTTTCAATTTGAATTCAATCATTCTCGCAATTTTTCCTCCTTTTAATAAAATAGTCCTAAGAAAATATTAAATACACTAAAATGGGAATAACAAAGTATAAATTTGGGTATAAAATATACAAAATAATGCACTCATCAAATACCCCCAAAACTAAACTTTGCTAGTCCTCGAGCAAAACTAAAATTTTAAAATTTAACTCACTTTCGTAGGAATCACGATTGCACTTAGCATGTGCAACAAGACTTTAAACCTCTAGGTTACCCTAGTGGAGGAGTTTTGTCTCGTGACGGTTTGCAGTGAATATACCCACAAAATTCAAAAGCTTGACTCAATACAAATGACTAAAAAGTAATATAACCAAGTTTCAATGCGAACTTTATAAATATATTAGAACTTCGTTTCTCAATCTGAACTTATTGTGTGTGTGTGCATAGCCAATATAACCGTCCATTTCAAAAGATTTGATCGTTACATTTCTTATCCGAAAGTTCGTTTTGATTTCAAAATATCATAGAATGCACTCACAATCGAACAGTCGGAAATGGGTTATTTTCTCTTGGTATATGTGTAAATAAATAAATTTATATGAACAAATTTCACATATCCATGATCAAAAATGGAATTTTCTTTTTTTATGGATGTGTATGATCTCATGAATGGAAAATCGATTACTTTTTGAAAACATTGAATCACACCATAGATCCTATTCGTCTTCTCTCCACACTTTAACTAACTTCACTTGAGATCGATTAGGACTTTCTTTGGTTGTACTTTAGGCTCGAATTTTAGCTAGAAAGAATGGCTTTGGAGTTCAAAAATTTCTGAGAATATAGAGATTTTTCGATATTTTGACTTTAAGCACCTTTTCTTCTAACCTCCATTTGTCTTTTTCTTTCACTTTTTCTTTTTAAGCTCACACATTTTTTTTTCTTTTTTTCTTTTTTCATACTCACATTCTTGCAACCTCATTTTCTTTTGGCCTTTCTCCTACCGTAATTTCTCATAAAATAGGTATGGCTTGTTTTTATAGGCTTTAAACTCCCAGTTGGAGTTGGGTAGGATAATGGGTTTTCAACAAAAGGCTTATTTTCTTTTTGGCTCAAATGGGCTTGCAATGGAATATTGTAAAAAGGTTGGAATTTAAGCTTATTTTTTGGGCTTTCAAACGATGGCCTAATCTCATTTCTCAAGTTTCGTTAATCTGATTTGTGTCTCAAGACGACTTACTAAGACTTCTAGTGCTTAAGATTCACATTTTGACTTTTTGTTTTCAGTAATCGAACAAAACAAAGAATTTGAGATCATCAACGAATTTATCATTGAAGGAAAGATTGAGTAATTTTAACTCGGATTGATTTAAATCTCTCGAAAACGATGAATGGCACAAAATCTCATCGGGTTAAAATCTCCACATTTATTCATTAAACATATTAACTTTCGCCTCAATATCCATTTTCGATCATATTATATGGCTAATGTGTAAAAATTTCATAAGATGAGAGATCCATGAATTAATTCTATATTAAGAAATTGTTTCAAAACTCAATTATATCAAAAAATATTTTTGGATTTTTATTTATTTTTTTATTTTTTTTTACAAAGCGGAGAAAAATGACCTCAATACCCCCAAACCTAATTTCTATATTGTCCTCAATGTTCAAGAGAAAAATTTTAAAGGCGGGAAAGATATGAAAGATATTATCGTAATGAGGGACTTTTTCCAAAGTATGATACAATAATAATGACCCAATTTCATGTTCACTCGTCGTAAACAGGGTCTTGGAGGTAAATATCCTCCACTTCCCGATCTCGCAATTCTAGATATGGCTTCAACCTTTGACCATTAACTTTGAAAATTTCACCATTTTTAGGATTCTCTATCTCAACCGACCCATGTGGGTAGACTGTCCTAACAATAAAGGGATCGGACCATCTAGACCTCAACTTACCGAGAAAGAGATGCAACCTAGAATTGTACAAGAGAACTTTCTGTCCAGTCTCGAATGACTTCTGTAGGATGGACTTGTCATGGAACATTTTCATTTTCTCTTTATACAATTTTGCATTTTCGTACCCATCATTCCTAATCTCTTCCAACTCATTAAGTTGCAGTTTTCGAACCTCTCCCGCAGCAGGTAAATCGAAATTGAAGGTCTTAATGGCCCAATAGGCCTTGTGTTCTAACTCTACCGGAAGGTAACAGGCTTTTCCATAGATAAGCCTATACGGGACATACCAAGTGGTGTTTTGTAGGCAGTGCGATAAGCCCACAATGCATCCAATAACCTTAAGTACCAATCCTTTCGGTTTGGATTCACTGTCTTCTCGATGATTTGCTTGATTTGCCTATTGGAAACTTCAACTTGACCACTAGTTTGAGGGTGATAAGAACACCCTACTTTGTGCGTGACCGAGTACTTTTTCATAAGACTCTCGAAGGATCGATTACAGAAATGGGTTCCCTGATCTCTAATGATGGCTCGAGGCGTGCCGAAATGGGAGAAAATATCTTCTCGAATGAATTTGACCACCACGTGGCGATCATTCGTCCTACATGGTATGGCTTCTACCCACTTAGATACATAATCAACTGCCAAAAGAATGTAGAGATTTCCGTAGGAATTTGGGAATGGACCCATAAAATCAATGCCCCAACAGTAAAAAATCTCGATAATCAGAATGGGATTTAAGGGCATCATATTCCTACGTGTGATCTTTCCTAACTGTTGGCAACGGTCACAACTCCTACTGTAATCATTCGAGTCACGAGAAATGCTGGGCTAATAGAATCCACATTGCAAGATTTTTGCAGCGGTCTTTTTATCACTGAAATGACCTCCACAGGCTTGGTCATGGCAGAAAGAGATTACGCTTTGAATCTCGTGATCGGGGACACACTTTTGAATGATTTAATCGGGAAAATACTTGAAAAGATATGGGTCATCCTAAAAGAAATGCTTGGCTTCCTTTAAAAATTTGGAACAATCTTGCTTAGACCAATGCAGTGGCATTTCACCTGTCACAAGTTAGTTCATAATATCGGCGAACCATGGAAGCTGAGAGACAAGCATCAGTTGCTCATCGGGAAAGGACTCATTTAGTGGCAATAGGTTATCGGAAGATTCAATGGTTAACCTAGACAAATGATCCGCCACTACATTCTCACACCCTTTCTTATCCCGAATTTTAAGGTCAAACTCTTGCAGTAATAGGATCCACCTAATGAGACGAGCCTTAACATCCTTTTTAGACAAAAGGTATCGCAGGGCTGAGTGATCGGTGAAAATGACAACTTTGGATCCTATCAAGTAAGACCTAAACTTCTCAAGAGAAAAAACAACAGCGAGGAACTCCTTTTCAGTCATGGAATAGTTCAATTGGGCATCATTAAGAGTTCTACTGGCATAATAGATGATGTGAGGAAGTTTCTCATTACACTGACCTAGAACCGAACCTATGGCATAGTCGGAAGCGTCACACATGATCTCAAATGGCTGATTCCAGCCGGGAGATTTCATAATAGGTGTAGAAGTCAATTCCGCCTTTAGCCTTTCAAAGGCATGAACGCATTCGTTAGTGAAATCGAACGGTGTGTCCTTGGTAAGAAGATTGCAAAAGGGTCGAGAGATTTTGCTAAAATCCTTAATAAATCTCCGATAAAAACCGACGTGTCCTAAGAATGACCGAACTTCACGCACAGTTGTAGGGGGTAGGAGATTAGCAATGAGATCTATTTTAGCTTTATCTACCTTGATACCCTTTTCAGAAATGATGTGACCTAGCACTATGCCTTGTTTGACCATAAAGTGACACTTCTACCAATTAAGCACAAGGCTCTTTTCCTTACACCTCTTCAGAACGAGGGTGAGGTGATGGAGGAACTCATCAAAACTGGACCCAAATACAGAAAAATCATCCATAAAGACTTTGAGAAACCGCTCCACCATATCCGAAAAGATACTCATCATGCACCACGGAAAGGTGGCGGGTGCATTGCATAACCCAAAGGGCATGCGTCGATAAGCAAAAGTACCAAATGGACAAGTGAAGGTGGTTTTCTCTTGATCCTCGGGAGCGATGGGAATTTGATTGTAGCCGGAGTAACCATCGAGAAAACAGTAATATGGATAGCCGAACAATCTCTCTAGCATTTGGTCTATGAAAGGAAGGGGAAAGTGTTCTTTCCTTGTAACAGCGTTCAACTTCCTATAATCAATACACACTCGCTAAATGGTTTGAATCCTAGTGGGTACTAACTCATCATCGTTATTTTTCACCACCGTAACACCGGATTTCTTAGGGACCACTTGAACGGGACTAACCCATTGGCTATCAGAGATGGGGTAAATGATAACTGCATCGAGCAATTTTAGCACCTCGGCTCGGATGACCTCTTTCATATTGGGATTAAGTCTGCGTTGTGCTTCACGGGAATTTTTAGCATTGTCTTCTAAGTGTATCCTATGCATGCACACCGAGGGACTTATCCCCTTAATGTCGGCTATGGTCCATCCTATGGCTTCCTTGTGTTCGTTGAGAACACGCAACAATTTATCTTCCTGTTCTTTGTCTAAGTCAGACGCGATGATAACAGGTAAGTATTCAGAAGGTCCTAAGAACATATACTTGAGCATTTCAGGCAGTGGCTTCAATTCAAGCTCGGGATCTTTCTCAATCAAGGGTGGAATAGGTGATGAAGGAAAGTGAGAGGGGCTCGGGTTTAGACTTCCAATTTCCTACTTCCATGATAGGGGCGGAGTCGAGGAGGGCATGGACTTCTTCGATGGACTGTTCGACATCAAATTCGGACCCAAAAAAGGCAAGACAAGATGCTAAAGGGTCGTCATTATAAGTTTGCTCGAAAGTATCTTGAACAATACTATCAATCATGTCGACATCCACGGGTTCATCGTCATCGGGTGGTTGTTTGGCCAAATTGAACACATTAAGGTCCATAGTCATGTTCCCAAAGGATAGGTTCAATTGGCCGCACCAACAACTAATGACGGCATCAGATGTGGCAAGGAAAGGACGACCCAAAATAACAGGGATTTGTGCAATAGGATTTTGCACTTGTTGGGTGTCCAAGACAACAAAGTCGACAGGAAATATAAAGTCACCCACTTTAATTAGGACGTCCTCAGCAATACCTCTCGGTATTTTCACAGAACGGTCGGCTAAGGACAAGGTAATCCTAGTTGGTTTCAACTCCCCCAAACCTAGTTTTTCGTATACGGTGTACGGCAAAAGATTCACGCTTTCTCCTAAATCTAGAAGTGCTTTCTCGATGAGGTGCTCCCCTATCTTAATAGAGATCGTCGAAGTACCGGGATCCTTATACTTGATGGGAGTTCATTAAGAAATGATCGATCTTGCTTGCTCGGCGAGAAAAGCTTTCTTGTGTACATTGGTGCTTCTCTTGAAGGTACAAAGGTCCTTCAGAAATTTGGCGTAGGATGGGACTTATTGAATAGCATCAAGCAGTGGGATATTGATTTGTACTTGCTTGAATACTTCCAACATCTTATCAACTTGCGCCTTTTTCTTTTGTGGCACCAAACGCTATGGAAATGGAGCTTTTGAGACATAGGTCTCCATAGATGGCTCGAAAGGTAAAGGTGAGGATGAAGTTGGAGACACAGGTGGATCTTCCTTCGCCTTACCTTTCTCGGATTCACTCTCGGTAGGTAGTGAAATGTTTATCTCTACTTCCTTGCCAGACCTAAGCGTGATGATGGCTTTTGCATGCTCTTGGTGGTGTGATGCGCTCGTGTCGTCTTGAATAAGAAATTGACCCCTTGGCATATTACCCTTTGGATTGGGTTCGGGCTGACTCGGGAATGTTCCCTTATTCCTCTCACTCAACGTATTAGCTAATTGGCTCATTTGGACCTCGAGTTTGGTAATGGCTTGCGTATTCGCGTGCATGCTTTGCTGGGTGGATTGGAGGACATTTTGCGTGGTTTGCTGGAATTGAAAGGTACTTTGGGCAAGAAGGTTCATCGAATCCTCTAAAGATTGAATCTTTTGGGATGAGGGATTCGAGAGTGCAGTGGCATTCTTTTGGAAACCCGGGGGTGGGTTATCGAAAGATTGGCCTCCACTTCCTTGGTATTGACCTTTGGACCATGAAAGATTGGGGTGGTCTCGCCATCCCGAATTGTATGTATTGGAATATGGGTCATACTTTGGCCTATTTTGGTAGAGGGCCTTGGCTTGCTCGGTGAGTGCCTTGTAGGCCGGAAGGGTGGGGCAATTCTCGACTAAGTGGTCGAATGCATCACAAAGTATACACATAGGGGAACCTACATGTTGAACGGCAGCAGATGTAGTTCGATTGCCCTCTTTGCTTGTCTCTAAAGCTTCTAAACATTGGGCCAATGTGGCCACTTTGGCATTTAAATCATAACTTTGTTCGACTTGGTGAGTGAACCCCTCATTGGAGGTGGTGGATCTAGATTCTCTATTGGGTGCCCATCGTTGGGACTTTTTGGCTATGGCTTCTAGAAATACCCACGCATCGACCTCACTCTTCTCGGTAAAATCACCATTACATAGTGACTCGAGCATAGTTCGGGTGTTACAATCGAACCCCTCATATAAAATTTGGACTTGGCGTCCCATCTCAATCCCATGGTGTGGACATTGCAACAGCAAGTCCTAGAATCGCTCCAAATACATCCACAATGCTTCTCCCTCCTTTTGGCTAAATGTGTTGATAGCGTGACGTATCGACGCCGTCTTTTGGTTAGGAAAGAATTGTTGTAGGAAGGTGACACTCATTTGGTTCCAAGTAGTGATGGATTCGGGTTTTAACGAGTTAAACCAACTCTTAGCTTTGTCTTTCAACGAGAACGGGAACAATTTAAGCTTAACAATCTCATCGGAGAGTTTTTGGTACTTAATGGTCCCACATATCTCCTCGAATTCACGCACGTGAAGGTACGGATCCTATTTTTTAGTACCCCAAAACACGGGCAACAGTTGGATTGTTCCCGAATGGAATTGGAAATTATTTGCATTGTGATCGGAGAGAAGTATGCATGAACGCTGACTAGACCTAGTTGGATAAAGGTAATCTTTAAGGGCACGTGGTGCTAACTCATCTCCCATCTCGGTGAATATAAAAAATCTACCTACATAAGTATCGGGAATGCTAGACTCCACACTCGACAAACGACCGGTATGATTTCGAAACCAACTTCTCACACACTAATCTCACTCGATTTTTTTTTATGTAATGAAAAATAATATTTGACTCAAACCACGTAATTCCTAGCTAACATACAACAAATTGAATTATCTAATTTAGGTGAGGGGAATTTCAATTTTAAAATCTAGTTTTCCCGAGATTAATCGACGACAGCAAGGGTCCTCAAATTAGTCTCCCTAATTAGACAGCTCCTACTCTTTGACAAAGGTGAATTTAAAAGACGACCAACTACGGTTATCGCCTCAAAACTCATTTTTTCCTCTAGGTAGGTGGTCGGTACGAAGACACATTAAAAAACACCAATCCTAGACAAGGTGAAACGAAATTGATTTGACAAGTTCGCGTTGGAGTAGCTTTTAACTCTAGCCTTGTTAAGAGGTTTCCTATGAGCTATGTGATATCCTAAGGCCAATGTCTAATTGATTTTAAATTAGATGTGATGGCTCGGGATATGCAAATGCTTGGATAATTAGTGATTTTCGGACCAATGAGAGGT
Source organism: Sambucus nigra (assembly GCA_949130495.1). Classification (NCBI taxonomy): domain Eukaryota; kingdom Viridiplantae; phylum Streptophyta; class Magnoliopsida; order Dipsacales; family Adoxaceae; genus Sambucus; species Sambucus nigra. Next base: position 188,969,227 of record OX422214.1, on the reverse strand, counting down.
GATGAAATCCCCACCTTATCTTTCACACGGGTTTTGCCCTTAAGTCAATTTATGCAACGTGCTAAATTAAATGCGAAATTAAACCACGTAGGAGCACCCAAAAAATAATGTACCTCTGGCGTGGACTTTTTACGGTCACTTGTTTACTCCGGGCCAAAGTTTAACTTGACGTCGATCGGAAGGAAACGTCGCCTACGTTTCAGTCGTCCCCGAGAGCTCCTTGTGCCCGTGGCAAGATTGCACAATTTTTTTCTTCGCGTTCACGCACCGTTGAACACTTTTTTGAATTTTTCGTCACCTTTTTTTTTTAATATGCTCCTAAAAAAAAGAAGCTACACCAAACGTAAAGTGCGATACACACACACAAAAAAAAACGACACACGCAGTAGTGGTGTATTTAACAAGAAAAAAAAACACTGATGAAATATTTTTTTTTACCCCAAAAAAATTAAAAATATTGCTGCTGAATTTTTTTTCCCTGAAGTTTTTACTTTTTTTTATGAATTTTTACTAATAAAAATGCGAAAAGTAAAAAAAACTAGTCCGAAAGTCACAAATCTTTTTTTTTTAAATCGAACAAATCCCCGACAACGGCGCCAAAAACTTGTTGTCAATTTTATAAAATACTGCAAGTGCACGGGCTATTATAGAATAGCGAGTGTAAGTACGGATCGAACCCACGAGGATTTGTCAATTTTAATTATTAAAAGGATTGCAACTGTCCAACTAGATCAAATGGGGTAGAGAATAATTATAAATTACACTAAATAAAAGAAACTACGATAAATGAGAGTAACACAAGAGATTTGTAAACAATTAGGAAATAATTAGGATTCGGGATCCATTTATCACGTAACTAATGTTTCACACTAATCTAATATTGTCATTCCCTTTTTATAACTCAAATTAAACCGACTCTCGCCGCGTTTAATTCGGAAAATATGACGGTTATGTTCAAAATATTTTTAACGTCTCTAATAGACGGCTAAAATTCCTATTCCCTTAGAAAATACAAGTTTTAAAGTTCGCAAATGTATTTAAGCATGGATTATCAAAACAATCAAAGTGCAAGCATAATCCATAAAAAATTACTATTTTTAAATCTCAAAACTTGATTTGACAAAACAATCTTGAAGGTTCTAAAACACACTTTCGTGTCGCTTTAAAATGAATATCGAATCTTTAATAACAATTAAAACAAGAAGGGAATAAACAACGATAAAATTAACGTGACAATATTAGCTAACTCTCCTAATATACGAATAAATCTACCATAATGAAAGAGAAATTGCAAGAATGAATAGAGATCTTCATTAATAAACCAAACTTACAAATAGTTCTCTCACAACAATATTCAATCCTCTAAAAAAATAATAAAAACTTAGCCCTCAAATTGATTACAATCACTCAAAGTTGCTCCCCGAAATCCTTCACGAAATTCCTCTCTGATTGTCTCCGAAATTATGAGCCCAAGGGTCCTTTTTATAGGACAAGTGGTGAGGTATTTGAGTTGTGGTGGGACTCTTTCTGATTGGCCGAATAGTGTTGGTAGCTATCTCTCCACCTCTTTAATCTTTGGATCATGATAAGGGACGGAATTTCCCCCCACTCGAAAACTCTTTTATTTTCTTGCATGCCGAGTTTCATCCAAATCGGAGAATAAAAATATCCGACTTTTTTACGATTTCAGAAGTGTTAAAACAACATTTTTTCGAACGACCGTAAAAATCATCTTTTTCGTGCCTTTTTTTAATTGATCATCAATTTTCACCAAATTCCATCATTATCTGCAAAAATTTCACTAGGAAACTTTTTTCACAAATTAGCAAAAGAATATTATAAAATTATCGAAGTGCCCATTTTTTACTTAAAATTGCCATTTTCAATATGAATTCAATCATTCTCGCATTTTTTCTTCCTTTTAATAAAATAGTCCTAAGAAATTATTAAATACACTAAAATGGGAATAACAAAGTATAAATTTGGGTATAAAATATACAAAATAATGCACTCATCAACTATTGACTTCTATCAGCTCCTCATCTTAGCCACATGGTGGTCGACGACCAGCACATCCTCCATTTCTTCTTGAACCAGCTATACTCTAAGACTATTAGAGTCGATCTCTTAAATCTTAAACCGGGCCGAGTCTATCGAATGCATGCCCTCTGCTGAGTTTGTTAAGCGTCGAAGCACGGGGTTGGCCTTCTCGGCTCGGTTGGCATTATTTCCCTCACTGGCCTGAGTAGGGTGTACAATATTTCCTGAGATCTCATATGGTTACCATCACTCTTCATTCTCATCACATTCAGTTCCTTCATATTCTTCGCCTTGCCGCCCTAGGCGTAGACTCCTAGGGTCAGCAATATCCCTTCGCCTCTGATGCTTCTATTTTTCCTTCTGTGGGGTCAGGGGTGGTCGCCCTATCACCCGATTTCCACCCTCTCTGGTGACCAGAGTTACTATCTTCTCCATCATGCCAGTGGGACTTATCAATACGTTTTGGATAAAAGCAGTCAGCTGCTCCTGCATCTTCATTTGGTTTGCCCCGAGTGATCGCAGCGCTGTCGCGACCTCAACCATTTCTGACTGAGGCGATTCTTGGATGGAACTGGAGCCAATGCCTGGTGGAAAATCTGATGCCATTGATTCCGGTGAACGAAAAGAAGAGGAGATGCACTGGAAGAGCTGAATAAATTGGAAAAAAGCTTAAACAACTCAAAACAGAGCTCTTTCAATGGTGGTTCAAGCCCAACCAAACTTGGGGTTGGACCACCACCAGAGAATCCGTTGAGGAGTAAGCTGTAAATGAGAGGAAGAAGATGATAATATCTCTTTCTAAAACTGGTGCCAACTGATGATACCACTTATAGTACCACCAAGTAAATGAGTAAGAGCTTATTTACTTAGTGGTACTATAAGTGGTATCATCAGTATTCGTACTCTAAGGAGATATACGAGTAAACCTTATTATGATCATTAAGATGTACTCATTATAGTTTTGAGATATTTAAGATACACACTAGACTATATTCTCGTTATATAATATTTCTTATTGTTATTAAAGGTTTATACAATGTTCTTAGGTTTTTTATACTATTGAATCGAATTCTAATAGTTGATATGTTTTTATTATAATGGGAGGTGAAGTTCCTTAGAAATCCCCCAAGAAAACATGCATAGCGAGATTAACTATGGAGTTAGAGTTCATTGCTTAAGATGAATCAAGTGAATAAGTTCATAATTGAGAAACTTCCTAATAGATGTTCCATTGTGGACCAAACAAGTTTCCCAATTTTTATATATTGTGACAATCATACAGTATTCATGAGGGCCTAAAATGGTTCCTAGAATGGAAAGTTTGCATATTTGTAACAAGCATAACAATAAATGACAGTTGTTATGAGATGGGATCATAACTATTACTTATGTTTATTTAAAAGGAATTTTAATTGATTCTTTCATTAAAGTATTAACTAAAGAGATAGTTATCAAGACATCGAAGGGGTTGTTCTTAAGCCTATTAATAATTAAATCACTTATAACAATAACCTAACATAGTTAGTGGGGATTTAAAGAACTAGGTTCATTAAGGCAACATATTCAGGTGGTTTGTTGGGGTATCAGATTAGATTTTTTAGCCATTAGTATTATATATTGGTACCAATTATATTAATAAGAGGTTGATTCATAGACTCTTAAATTTTTCTAGAGATAGGTTCGAGTAGGGTGTGTATATATAATGAACTCTTGATAGAAGAATATATATATATATGTTTAGGTTAATTATATAAAGCATTCATGAATCCTATAATATCTCATGGACAAATGAACATAGTCGTGAGAACTCGATGATGATTGTAGGAGTCATACGTGTATTTTATCTTCTTAGTTTACGATAATTGTATAATAGTTCACGACATGAGCTCACTGTCATCTTGTAAACTCGATTAATCATCACAAAGATAGTGTTGTAGTTTTATGGAATATTAGCCTATACAAGACTTCCTAATGTACTCCTAAGAATCTTATTATCTTATGTGATTATTTCGTACATGTGATGGATTTTTGTGTATATATTTTGCAAATATTTTTTTAATGAAATTAATGATTTGGGAGAAGTGACCTAGTGATAACTGTTGAGGGATTTGACTTTGAGATTAGGGGTTGAGATCACTAAACATTAATGGCATTTGATCCTTGGGGGTTTTGGCTCTTAGGTTCCTCATGAGTTGCCAAATTATTTGCACAACTAAAATTAAGCTTTCATTTATTTATTAAACTTGTTTTTAACCTTTGATTGAGTCTTTTAATCAATCACATCTACGAATTAGTGGAGATATACGTGGGATACTCAGTTCAACTATTTTCCAACATATATATTTTTTTCTCAATAAACCTCATTCTCTTATTTTGAATAAACATATTGAAAATGTTACTCTCTTCATATATTTATCTTCTTAATAATAAACTTTTAAAGATTATATTTTTACTCTTGTTCCATTATTTTAAATTGTGGAGACTTGAGAGTCATTCAATCATGAAAAATATATATCCAAGAGGTCGACGACAACAATAAAACGTGAAATTTCCATCCTTAGGACATTGGTACTTCACAAGTCTCGACCAATAAGTTCTTGCAATTTTTTTGGCATGACAAAAGCAACCCAAGCAATGTGTGAGCGCAGTTCAATTTTTACTATAATTTAAACTTATATTACACTAAAAATTTTGTCAGAAGAAAAAATGAAACGTAATGAGTAATTTAATTATTTGGTAATTATAAACATTTTAAGAAAAATACAAATACTTGGAGGTAGTTTAAGATAATAAAAAATTTATTTTATAGTGTAGATTTACTTCAGTTACTTGATACCTAAGTAATGAATGTGTTCATTTATTCATTTGTTATGAAAGGAAATTTTTTTGACGGGTTTCTTTCATAATTTGTTATGAAAATCAATCCTAATTTGGATAATCAATCCTATATATCAACTTTTACACAAAAATCTGTAAGAGATAACACAAATTGCTAAACATTTTACCACTAAAAGTATATTTAATTTCATGTAACATCATAATAGATTGTACGACAAAATTATTTTTTTGCTAGAATTTAAGTTTATTAATTAAACGATAATTACAAATAGACACAAATTAGGATCAAGATAAAGGCAAATAGAGTCCTACTCTACAAAAAATTACCCGGCCTAAAACATAAACCCAAAGGATGAAGGAACCGACCCAAATTAAACTATCCATACAATCCAAAAGACACACACACAAAAGGAACTAAATTAAAACATTTACACGCGTAACCACCGATATAAAACACCAATAGGAATTAAACACCCACCTATAATACATGGACAAAGCGCCACGTGGGAATCACCAAACCCTAAAATCCTTCTATATCTTTCTCTTTCTCGTTTCTCACGTCCCTTCTCATAAGCCTCCCAACCAAACCCTAAACTGCAATCTTAATCAAATAACCAAGAACCCACGCCATTTTTTGTCCATATAACCCATATCTTAAAATCCTCCGGGGAAAGAACGTTTCATAATAGCTTTTCCATACTCCAAAAGCCTCATAAATGACATGCACAACAATAATCAACAAAAAAGATAAGAATACACCACATATTATAGAAATCCCTTGTATAACAATGGTTTAACAAAGGGTGTTCTTCCATGTAGGAGGTCAGAAACATCAAGCACTCAACTTGTAGACGACTCGAAAGCAGTTATGTCTGAAACCTTCTTCTTCTCATCTTTTTTATTTCAAAATCAATCTAGTATGTAATAATAATCTCATCTCCTATTTTATTAGCTCATATCAGTTTATCCGAGCTATAGTTTGTAATAATTCCCCTTTTCCCCTTGCTTGATGTGGAATCCCCCATCCCTTCCTGAATGTGGCTTTGCATGCTAGATCTTTAGTATATTTTCTGAGATCCCCTATCACTTTAATATTTTCTAATTCTCTATATTTGTTTTAACCTACTTCAATTTGCATGTGCTCTCTAGAATACACTTTTTAGTCTTCGTGAAAACCCCATCCAGATCATTATGAATGTTCTTGAATATACGATTATTTCTTTCTCTCCAAATATAGTAAATATTAACTAATAAAACTAGATTTTGGATTTTTATGTGAAGTTATCTTCACTATTTGAAGTATCAAGAATTTCCTCTTTTAAAGGCTTTGCAAATCTAAAAATCCCATTATTCCTCATAGATCTATCCCAGTACTTTTTACGAAATTGACAACTAAAAAATAAGTGATCAATAGTTTCAGCATAATGGCCACATAACACATATTCTTCACTATCAATTCTACCCCATCTATAGGGATTTTCTATTGTCCATAGTTTATCATGGCACACCAACCACATAGTAAAAGCACATCTAGGGATAAAACTTTTAAACCTCACTACCTTATGTTGATCCACTTTTGGTTTGTGTTATCTTATATAGTTATAAGAATCCCTGCAATTATATTTTCATCACTTTCAATTTCCCATATAACCCTATCTTCCTACGTACTATGAGGTTGGCTTACATTCTTTGCTATTTCCTTTAGGGGGTTAGAGTTTTGAATAAGAAGACTCCATCTCCCATTAACTATAAAATCCTTAGCCTTAGTATAAATTCTACTAGTTGTATCATAAATAATTCTTGGACTAAACTCATCAATGAAAGAACCTATGTTTTGCCAATTGTCCACCCATAAGTAAGTGTTTTGACCATTACTAACATAATATTTACATAATTTTCTCCATCTCTATGAACTATCATATTTGTGTTTGACATTGCAAAGACTGTTTACTTTAATTATATGTGTATGAACCCATTTCACCCATAAAGATTTTTTTTCCTAGCAATATCCCACAGATGCTTAAGCAAAAAAAATTTGTTCCAATCAAACATATTTTTGATGACCAAACCCCATTCCTTCGTAGCTTCCATTTTCTTCATATCTAATCCTGACCATAAGAACATTGTGATAATCTCACCAATATCTATAATCACCTTCTTAGGTAAACCAAATAGGCTTATCCAATAAGCTTCAATACAACAAAGAAATGAGATTACAAGTTGAACCCTCCCTGAATAGGAAATCCATTTAGTTGTCTAATTATTATCTTTATTCATAATATTTTCCATAAGACTCTTACAATCATCTTCTTTCAATCTCGTAGATATAATTGGAACTTCCAAATATATTTGACTTGGAGTCTTCCCTCCTTTATACCAATTTTGTCACTTAAGTTCTTTCCATCTACTTCATTAACACACGAAAAATATATTTCACATTTATCTTTACTAAGGTGCAATCCGAACATCTCACTAAAGTCTTTGATAGCTTTATCAATGACGTGGAGAGGCCCATCATTAGCCTTCAAAACTATGAGTTTCTCACACTTAGGATGACAAGTAAAATTTTCTTGCTCGAAACCCTTATCCATTATCCACAAAAAAAACGTTATAACCAATAGAAAGAGGTCTGGAGAAAGGAGGTCCCCTTGTCTCATCCCTTTAGTACCTTTTAAATAACCCGTAAGACCACCATTAACATTTATAGTATAGTTTTTGTTTTGCAGAGATTCCATAATCCAATTCACCATATTACTAGGAAAATTCATAACTTCAAGAACATCCTTTAAGTATTCCCAAGTAATTGAATCATAAGTATTCATGATATCAATTTTAATATCAAACATGGGCTCACCCGAGTCCTTGTGAAAACCCCCCACTAGTTCCCACATAAGTAGCACATTATCATGTATACTCTTTGCACAAATAAAGGTTAATTGTCTATTATTAATCAAGTAAAAAATTAACATCTTCAATCTTCTCACTATCACCTTAGATATGGTATTTCAACAAAATGTACGTTTAAATTCTTTCATGGTACTTTGATTATATACCTTAGGGATCACACTTATAATTATGATATTCCATTCTTTTAAAAACCTTCATGTTATAAAGAAATAAGTAATTTCTTTAACCATATCCTCCGAAACTATATCCCAATTGTTTTGAAAAAACCTGGCATACTCATCCGATCCTGGAGCTTATTTGGCATTGATGTCAAACAAAGCAGCTTCAATGTCTTCATGTGTGACTAGGCTCTTGAGATTATTTTCCTGATCATTTGTAAGTCAGCATTCTTCAATTTTATTCAAGACCTCTATCACATTCCATGGATAGTAAGCTGTAGACCCAAGTAAATATTTTTTTTTAAATGATTGCTTCTTCTTGCAGAGTTGTTTGCCCCGCATATATACTCCCTTTACGGTCTTTGACAGAAAGAATTATATTACGACTAATGCCCCCTAACTTTCCTGTGAAAAAAAGCAGATTTTTTATCACCTTGCTTTATCTATATAATCCTCGACTTTTTCCTGAAGAAATCTTCTTTCAAATCTCTTAATTCAGGGAATTACATCTATCAAATCTTCTTAGCTTTTAACGAACCTCATAACCCCTATTCTCCATCAGTTTGATCTGAATATTGTCCAGTTCCTTCTTTTTATCAACAACTTGTAGTGTTTATTATTAAGACACTTGAAATCCTTTTTAAGGTCCTTCAATCTTAGAAATATTGTACATAAGACTCCATCAAATTGAATAGCCCAACATTTTTGCAAAATAGTTTTGATCTCTTTGTTCTTCATCCAGAATTCAAATATTTGAAAGGTTTATTTACTTCCTCTTTTTTCCATTTTAATTGAAACAATAATAGGGGAATGGGTAAACACACCCGAAAATTCAACACACGCCTCACTTTCCATATACTAATGCAACCAGCGATCATTATGAAGGACTCTATCAATTCTACTCTGAATATTTGCTTCACCTACTCTACCAATATCCTATATACAAGTAGCCTTTAATTAGTGGGAATTCATCCACTGTAACTTTTGAAATGCTTTCATAAAATTCACTAGCATCATCCCAATCAGTTTCTACTCCACCCACTTCCATCTCGTTATTAGACCTAACTATATTGAAGTCCCATATGATAAATCAAGTTTCATTAGGCCACATATATGTTAATCTTTTCAAGTACCTCCGTAGATCCTTCCTAAGACCCCTATAATTTTCACTATAAACACTCCTAAGGATGAAGTTATTATTTGCACCTTTCACATCAACTCCAATTATAAGTACTTGAGATATAGTTTTAATTTCCCGAATTAGGATCCCAAGTAATCTATACCCTACGTGGACCATTAACTGCTTATTATGCAATAGTTGTCAATTAGAAAAACAAATATTTTTGACATTTTATATATTTTCCCTTCTAACTAAACTCTACTAAAGAAATAATAGCTATATTGTTATCTTGGATAAACTTCCTAATTTCTCTCTACTTATGAGGAGCAATACAACCCCTGATATTCACATCGCAATCTTGAACATTATTTATTTCTTCCTTTGTTCTTGCTTCGTCCCCCTTTCAATTTTCAAACTTGAGTTATTTCCTTTTTTTTCTTATGATTGTCGTTTGGCTAAACTCTCCCTTCCTCTCTATCTTCTTTATTCTCTAAGTCTATTATTGTTAACTTTATAGGATTATCATATTTTAAAGAGTGGTGCTATGAGTACCAAATAAATTTTCAAAATATCTCTCAAATATCATTAATGAGTTGTGTCCTAACGGAATTCATAACACAAGGTATAACACTTAGGGCCCGTTTGGCAACCCAATTCCAACGCTTGGAATTGGAATTGGAAGGCCAACTTGAATTCCACGGAATTGAAATTGACCTTTCAATTCCAATTCCAAGCCTTGGAATTGAATTGTCAAACGGACCCTTAATGCTATTTGAATGAGTGTTTGAGACACAAAGCATTTTCTTATTTTAAACCCTTTTCCTCTTAAAGAATTTCATATTTATTACCTAAATCAACCGAAAAATCGACTCCCTTCACCACGTCTCTCCATGAATTGAGCATTAAAACCTTCAATAATGTTTTCCTTTTCCATAACTTCTATATTAACTTCTTTTATCTTCAGAGGTAGTAATTGTTTCATCTCGCCATTGTGTCATCTTCACTCCTGTTATCAGCTCCTTGTTGTTTGAGTTCCCCCTCAATTAAACGCATCATTCACATTCCACTTTTTGTGTTGTCACTTCTCCATCTGGCCCACAAATGGAAAAACAGATTTTGACATATACAAGTCTTTCACATTTAGTTGTCATTCTATCCGTAAATAATATCTTGCCAACAGTAATTTTACTGAGTGCCACATCAGACCACATGTGCAGCTTTAAGCCAAGAAACCTTACCCAAATTAGAATTTTTGCTAAACCTTCTCTTTTCAAACTCATATCTAGACTCCATGCTTTGACTATCAAAGGACCATGGACTCGTATCTAAAACCTTCGCTTGTGCATCATAATCTTCAAAAGAAATAATGAAAACTCCACTTTTTTAATCAAATTTCCAAACTTCCCCCATTTCTTAATTGCTTAACCTTGACTTTAGTTCCAAGAACATAAGCTACAATAGCATTTCTCCATGTGTGGATTTCATCTTTTCTTGCTGATTTGTTACAAGAACATAACCCAAATTAGAATTGCAATTTGTTACTTGCTGATTTCTTGCCCAATTTCTTTCAACTGGTATCTTGTTAACCTAAACTTCTTTTTCTTCCTTACTAATTGTGCATTCACTCTCAGATTTCTCCAATTTATGATTAGCATTGATTGACATTTGTGACTTCTTAAATTCATCTTCAGATCTTCGAACCCCTTAATCTTGTAGATCGCCACATTGGTATGATCAATAACGAGTTATTGATGTTTAATCAATAACAACATAAAAACTTCAAGACCAACTAAAATAGGTTGGGAGTGAATCATTCGTGAAACATCTATTTCGATAAATAAATAATAAATAAATGGATTCTCAACATATATATTTACCAGACAACTAATATCTAATATGAATCAAATCAAAGAGGGGTAAATCTTCTTTTATTATTAGAATACAAGTTCTAATTTATAGAGAGGTGGGGAGATGGAAGCCATTTGGAATTAGAAGCTGTGGAGAAAAGGATATATGTGCATTGATTAGGAGGGGAAAAGACTGCAGATTGTGTGTGTGTGTGAAAAGACTTACAAGTGAAAGCCTCTCCCTGGAGAGAGAGAAACATCTATGCTTATATTATTAGATACGAAATTTACAAGTCCATACATCTGACTTACATTAATAGAAAATTACAAACTCAATTAACTCAAATCTATCACTTCAATTGAAAAACTTCAGCCCAATAGGACCGCAACAGACTCAATTTCAACACTCTGAAACAACAAATAAACTGGAAATCAAATATCCAAATACCAGATAGTCCTAAATAATGACATCCCACGACAAAGATATCTACCCTTCCCTTACTATATATGCGAATAGTGCAAGACATTATATACATATGTATCATTATATTATCTCCACAAAATGTTCACGATCTCACTATTTAAGAAGATCATTCACCCACCCAAGATCCGGACCAGCCAAACCATTGTCATCATCATTTCCAGTGAAAAATTGGCCAGAAGTAGAAGGACTCGGTATAGTAGGAGACAGAATAAACTGCTGTTGCTCATCAGCCCATGACGGAACACAATTATTAACAGCTTCACTCACATTCATAGCCTCTAGAGAACTCATCAACTCAATAACCTTATCTTTATAACTCAACCGATCACCAAAACGAGAAATTGGGGAAAACCCACTACTCATGGATTGTGGTTTCGCGGGGGAGAGTGGAGGGGAGAGAATAGAAGTGGGGGAAGCAGTAACTGAGTGGTGACAACAAACACAGCCATTGCTATTCAAAGGCATCAACCGAAGCTGACGCGGGGTATGAGCGAAAAAACAAACTTTTCGCTTACAATTGTTACCATCCTTACAAGCCTCAGTCCGATAACGAGTGGGGTGCAGCCAACACTCGAAAACCCCGTGCGCGTACTCGCACTCATCGCCGCGGCTGCAGCCTCCGCGGCGAAACTCGGTGCACGCGGTGCCCGAATAATTAAATCGTCGGGGATCTCTCCGACGAGCCTTTTCGCCCGGATGGACGAATGGACAGTCTGTCCAGTCATGGCTACGGCTACGGGTGCACTTTCGGATTTTAAACTGGTACATACGAAATTCATCAAGGGTGTATGGATCAGTGTCATCATCGTCGACAGTGTTGTTGTATGGCAGGAATTTTTGGAGAAGGGTAAAATCGGAATTTTCAGGGGAGAGAGAGGTGAAGCTGGGGCGGCGAGTGAGGTATTTTCTTGGAGGAATGTCAATGGCTCTTTGGGTTTTCTTGGAAAGAAAGAGCTGGTGAGGGGAGTGGAAGTTGTGTTGTTCAGCACAAATACTTCCCATTTTTGGAGAGATGGAGAGGGAATATTTTTTTTCTTCCCCTTTTTGGTATTTAGATGATGGGAAACATGGGAGAAGTGTGGAGGAAAGCAAGGGAAAAGGTTTCGATATATAAGGCGAATTAAGTGGGAGGATGAGATGACGAGGATGGTTTCGAATATGGAGGGATATGGTGCGTGGCTGCATATCAGGAACTGACATGCAAGATGCCATATGTGGCAGCTCGATATTATGTGTAACATGCAAAGTCTTTGTTTTTAGTTTAAGAAAAGTCAGGCTATGATTTTGTATTTTTAGTGTTTGTTTTTTTTTGTTTTTTTGGTATAGCTCATTATTAAAATTTTGTTGGGTCTCGTCGCAAGTATTTTTTAAATTATATTAAATTTTATAAAAATTTAAAATTATTATTAATTATTCTGTAATTATCTTTCATTTTTTTTACGAAGAATGACACTTGTCTTATAATTATTACAACGTGACTGTCGATGTCTAAAAATAGACTAAATTCAAATTTATAACGACAGATAATAATATAGTAAATTAATCAAATCACACACACATGAGAAGAGATTTTTATAGTGGTTCAGCTGTAAAATAGCCTACGTCCACTGTTGGTATTATTCAATAACGTTTATAATAGCTCAGTATGGTGTGCATATGAGTGATTTGAGTCATCCTTCCAACCGAGGGAGTATTTCTAATTTATAATGGTGTAGAATCCTAGAGACAGAACGCCTTTATATTATCAGGCATTTACATCCGTGTACAATAAATGAAACTCTTGAAATTCAGTACTGGTTGGCATCCCATCCGAGTGACTTTCGGTATTCCTGATGATTGGCATTCCTGGAGTTGGTCGGTTGTCCAGCCGACTAAGTATCTATGATGCCGATCAAGGTGGCTAATCGCCCACATAGGAGGACAGGTGTACATTTATGGTTGGGCCACATAGGAGAGTAATTTTTACGTACAATAAAAGTTCACAATGCTCCATGCTTGATGATTGATTGAAAGTATGGAAGAGTAAGTCCAGGAAATTGCTCGGCGTACTATTTTGAGTATTTCGTCGGTAATCGACTTTTCACACTTGTAAAAATTTCCACTAGTACTGTTTGATAATGGCATTTTTCTAAATGATTCAAACTTTTTTGAACCGCCAAAGGATACAATAGTCTTTTGAAGCTTTGGGAGGCGTGAAGCCGGCGGTAGTTCAACAGTTCCTTCAGTTAATCATTCCATTCCCTTTTATCGAGGCACCTATAAATAAGTACGATTTTTCCCTCTTTTGTTTTCACCTCAAACCTTCTGCACTTAAGAGTTTTTCTTTACCTTCAAGCTTTCTTTGTACGACCATTTTCTACCATCATGTTTCTTCAGTTCTAATAGTCACCTTAGATCCCCTGCAAGCCTTCTTTTCCTTTTTCTCTATTTTTATCATATTTTTCTCTTTCCTCCATAATTCATCGTAGACGAGGGTTCATTAGACGAATTCAGAGAAAAAAGAAAAATTACATCTTGGGTAGATTTAGAGATAGCCCAGGGTCCTATAGTTATGTATTCTCTTCTTGAGGGTCACTGGATCCCCGCCTTATTCATAGCTGAGTGTGGCATCACTTTTCCACCAAAACCTCTTTTCCTTTAATTTAGTCAATACTTTGATTTAGTCCCTGCCAGGGTGGCACCCAACACTAGAAGGGTTGTAAATGGTGTCTATAGATTAAACAAAATTTATGGGACCCATAATGGGGTCTAAGAGTTGATGTTTTGCTACAAATAGGGTACGGTTGGAGAGAACACATACTATTTGAAGACTAGGCAACCAAATATGGCCTTAGTAGTGAATTTATCAGATTTCAATAAGGATTATTGGGATTATGGTATAGTTGCTAAGAACTCTCAACATGCTCCTCTTCCACGGGAGCATCATACACTGGGCCCAGATGTCCTCAAACAGGGCATGGCATAGGATGGAATTCTTTTACTTATTCTTGTTACCCCAAAAGTACTCAAGAGGGGGGCGGGGTGAATTGAGTATACCAAACTTTTCTTTAAATTTAAATTTTCAACCTGAATATATATATATTGTTGATATTCCAAGATATTTTTCTGATTTTATTTTTATGTTCAACTAAATAAAGTGTCAAAAAGAAATTTAGAAGCTTAAATTAGTTAAGAGCAATTTTCAGATTAAATAAATATTTAGATAAAGAAAATATTAAATATTGGAATTAATAAGATTAACAAAAAATTGTTTAAGAAAAAATTTCAGATTTTAATGTGTTTAAAAATTGGCCAAAATAAATTATCAATCACACACAATAAAAATAAAGGACTAAAAATAAAGGACACCAGTTTTTAACGTGGTTCGGCCAAACACGGCCTAGGTCCACGCGCCAAGATCCGCTCTCGTCTCCCGCGCTTCACTAGAGTGATCCACTTGTTGGTAGGATCAAACTACCAATTTACAGCAACACCACACACTACAATTTTTTTTCGAATCTTAAATAACCAGCTTCAATCTTTACAAGTTGTCTAGAAACAAGTTTTACATTCTTAAGTTGATCCAAATTTTAGCTTGAGTGTATCTTGAAATAGCTCCAAACAAATCAGCAAATAATCTTGTTCTTGTAATATGTGATGTAGCTGATTTTGTAAAGTGTCACATGTGTAGAATCAGATATTGTTAATATTGAGTAATGTATGCACTTGTTCTTGCTTGATAGCCTTCTCTGTCACGTTCTTTCTTGATCTTCATTTAAATAAATCATTTGAAAATTATATCTGATGAAGAGTTTTCTACAGCCCTAATGTGGTATTAAATGCATAGCTGCTAAAAATGGAATGTATATCTGCGACATTTTTTTATGAAGATTTTTCTTCCAAAAATAACTTTGATATCTGCAAAATCGAATTAGAACCAAAGACAGAACTGATAAAAAGAAATAAGAGTGTAAACCATTTTGATGTATTTGAGTGGTCTTCAGGGAGCTTCAAAGTAGCTAGTAAAGTTTAATGTTATAAAATTATGCAAGATAGATATTGGGTCTCTATTGACACTTATTTTCAAAGTCCTGTTAAGAGAAATAAAGCTGACCATATCAAATATGAAAGGACAAAAAGAAAAGAAAACAAAATCGTCCTATATATATGTATATAAGTAAAGAAACTGACAACCGATTTATTTATGTATATAAACAATAAAAATATGTACTATTAGATTATAAAATAGATGGAGTGGCTATATTTAATGAAGTAGAAGTACTAAAAAAAATAACGACTATATTTTAACATATATCCAACAGTAGAAGTCCTCGTCTAGATTAGCGCGTGTTTCAAGAAAATTGAAACGTTAGTCTTGGATAAACTAATGGATAAAGTGATCAGTTGGCACATCCAATTTATGGTCAGCACACCGAGTCCCATGATGGTACTAGCTTATCAAACAAAAAGGAGACCCAATGTTAATGATTTGACCATACAAGAGCTTTTAAAGAGATAAAATTTGTATATGTATGAATAAGTATGGTATATCTATCATAGAGTTGATGTCAGTACTGCACTTGCAGATATGACATACGCCCAAAAGATAACTTACAACAGTCCACTGCCAAGAGATTTGCATTCTAATAAAACCTGCCAGTTAAAAAAAATCGAAGGGACAGTTATATTAAAGTGGATCTACAAATGAAACTAAATATAATACAAATTACATGTTAAACACTTACAATAAAATCGAAGGGACACTAAGGGACAACCATAATAAATGCTTACAATAACATTCATCTATAATAAAGTGCGTAAATCAAATATTGTTTGTTAATATCAAAGTATAGCCCATAAATATTATTAAAAAATGGTTTGCTTTTTTAAAAAAATATTTATTAATAAAATAATAACATGCGTCTATATTAAAAAAAACTATTTAAAGAATTATAGAAATCTAATGCTAGCTTATAAGGCGAACTTTTAATCATGAAAAAAATTGTTTACTAACAAAAATTTAATATAAGCATATGTAAATATATTTGGAATCATCAATATTAAAAATGTACAAATACCTTAATTAATATAAATGTTTGTTTGTAATCATCAAAAGGAATATTATATTAAATGAGCATTCTTTAAAAAAAATAAAGAAAATTAACTTATGATTAAGGAAAACTAATTAATTAATGATTCTTTACATTTTCGTTGAACAATCCCCCCTTTTTGATGATGACAAACAAGGTGATTCAAAATAAATTTATCTTAATAATGGTGAATCACATATTTCTCCCCCTGTTTGACATAAGAAAAAAGGAAAAAAAATGGTGAAAAGTGAATAAATATCTCCCCCTATCAAAAGAACTTAGTGCAAGAAGGTGATAATAGTAGGGAAAAACATGTTTATTCCATTAACAAATGGCAAAGAAAAATATTACATTTCCAACTTATCAATTAAGGTACAAACATCATTAGGATGTCCTTCAAGATAGATTTATTTTCCATCTTCTTTAATCATAAATTTGATAGAGTTTATGGTGTATGTTCCGGAAGAAGAAGATTTAGCTTTTGTGGAAGATTTCTCTTGAAAGGGATTAGGCATTTGGGACGGAAGAATAAATGACCAAGGAGGTGGTAACACCCAAGGAGAGAAAGGAGGAGAAAGCATTATAGCTTTAAGTGCTTCGGGGTAAGATGATTTTTTTTTAAATTTAGCATCACTTACACCTTTTGTTTAAAGCTCGCATTCTCCCTAAGAGGTATAAACCCCGGGCTATTTTCCTATCCAAGCCACATACTAAGACTTCATCTTGTAGTGTGAAAAAGAAGAGGATCGTAAGATGTATATATAGGACAGGATGTTTGTCTTGTTGTAAAAAAATTCACACAATAATTGTACCGTTGGAATTAAATAATAATAAATTTGAAATATTAATTTAAAAAAATTATATCTTTAAGTCACTTAAACGAGTCATACCAAGTTCTCTACGAATAAATGAAAAACAGTCTTCCGATGGAGGTTTTGTAAAAATATCCGCTAATTAGAGATCCATGCAAATAAATTCAATTTTAACATCACCTTTTTTTACATGATCTCGTAAAAAATTGTGTCTAATTTATATATGTTTTGTTCTAGTATGAAGAATTGGATTTTTAGTTAAATATATAGCACTCGTGTTGTCACAAAAAATAGAAGTATTTTGAAAATATACTTTAAAATCTTCTAATTGTTGTTTCGTATATAATGTTTGAGTGCAACTACTACCGGCAACAATATACTCAGCTTCGACCGTGGAAAGACCTACGGGATTTTTCTTTTTACTAAACCATGAGACTAGTGAGTGTCCTTAAAATGACATGTACCACTAGTATTTTTTTCTATCAATTTTGCAACCGATAAAATTCACATCGGAATAACTTATAAGTTCAAAGGATGTAGATTTAGGATACCATAAGCCCAAGGCTTTTGTCCCACTTAAATATATAAAGATGCGTTTTATGGCACATAAATGAGATTCTTTGGGATTAGCTTGAAAGCTACACATAAAGAAACACCAAACATAATGTTGGTTCTACTAGCATTTAAATACAACAAACTACCTATCATGCCTTGATATAAAGTGGTATTAACTAATTTTTCTTTTTCATCAATATCTAACTTTATAGAAGTGCTCATAGGTGTTCCGAGAGATTTAGCATTTTCTAAACCATATTTTACCAAAAGATCTTGAATGTATTTTGATTTATTTATAAAAATGCCATTTTTAGTTTGTTTTATTTGCAAATCCAAAAAGAAATTTAGTTCACCCATCATACTCATTTCAAAATCATTTGCCATAAATCCTGAAAAATCTTTACACATGATTTCATTTATGGAACCAAAAAAATATCATCAACATATATTTGTACAAGAAACATATCATTATCAAGAAATTTTATAAATAAAGTAGAATCCATTTTTCCTCTAACGAAATCATTTTCAAGTAAAAATCCACTTAATCTATCATACCAAGTGATTAGGCATAAATTCTTACGAATTTATCCCCTTAATTTAGTAGCTTTTAGCACCTTGGATAATGTAAAACGTATTAATTTATCTCATTTATATGCTACTGACCATTCCCACATAGTGCCTCGAGTTTTGTGTTTTTCATGCTTTTTACAAGTCTTTAATGCTATGTGAAGAAAAGAGAAACCCTAAACCGAGAAGTCAATAAAGGAAGGAAAGTCATAGGGAAAAATGGTCAATTTAAATCGAGAGTTCGGATGACGGGTCAACATGAAAAATGAAGAATACGCGTTTATAAGCGAGTGGGAGGAAATGACATCCAAATCAGAGCATCGAGTTAGAAGATGTGAAGCCATGGAAATGAGATAATCAAGAGAAATAACACTAGAGCAAATTTAGCACCGGACCGAACCGGATATATCCAAAAAACGAACCGGTCTGAAAGAGTAAAAATATTATGTCTCATTTACGAGATCGAACCGATCTAGTACTTAGCAAAAACGAACCGGTCCGGGAAAGCCAACAACACACTGGTCACTTTTCATAGCCGGACCGATCCGTCTAGAGAAACTAACGAATTGATCCAGGTTATAGCCAGACCGAACCAATGAAGCCCGCCGGACCTGTCCGGTTGGCATTTTTCCAGATTTTTTTCTTTTGTTATTCAGAGTTTTACTTAGTTCAAACTCTTGCAAAATTTGAAGTATATTTAATTTGGTTTATTGTCAAACATTAGGAGGTTCGAATTTCAGTAGTTTTTAGAGGGCTCTTATAGAGAAGAACCTTAGTTTTGAAGTTTGCATTTAATTCAAGATTCAACATTTATTTTTCAGATTTCTTCAGTGTAAGTAATATTTAAATTTTGCTTTCAATATCCTTAGTAGTTAGTTAGAGTAGTCAGTAATTCTAGTCTTTAATTCTTCATTCAAAAATTTTCTTCTCAAATTTTCCACATTAGTCATGAGTTCCTGCACTTTATAAATAGCGTTTTCGTTTAATTCGATCATGTCTGGCTAAGTTTTTAAGGGTTGGGGTGCATGAACCCAAGCCGATGTAATTTACCCATGTAGAAAATAGGGTTTGAATTTAATTTTAAGAGAATCGTGTTATGTAGTACGCACAACCATCGTAGAACTTTTAACCTCATTTTCCCTATGTAGCCTTGGTGTTTAAGAATGAGATGTGTGTGTATCTATGTAGTAACGCTTTGTTCTTACCTTTGATTATGTATGGTACGGACTTGTATCCTCATATATATAATGCTTAGGATTATTAAAGTCTGGTTTCGATTAAAGTTCTAATTCAAAATCTATCATTTTATACGGTAAATATACTAAGATTTGGGAGATTGTAACCCGACCTATCTTTCCTTATTTATAGTTAATTATTCAACACTCTTATTTATTTGCACTTCGTTTAGTTAGTAGTTAATTTGCATTCGCTTATAGTTAATAGATACTCCATTATCCTAAATCACCTTTTATGTTTCTTTTCGAGAGTCAAATTTTGGGTCAGCCACCTATTTTGCGTCATTACGATTCATCTTCTTAGTTCCTTGTGGAGACGATCCCTACTTACTGGGTTTATTACTAACGTGACAGGCTTGCACTTGAGCCTATATCGAAATGCACACTAGATACACATTTGTGGTCGTGCCAAAGTTGTGGCGCTGTGGACTTAGGTAGACTTTAGGTTAGTTGATTCAATCCCAAATTTTATTCCAAAAAATAAAACAAAAAAGATTTAAAAATCCAAAAAAGAAATCCTCTCATAAAAGACCTTTCATTCAAAATAAAGAAAAAACTCCTCAGAATACTCCAATAAGAATTCACGAAAATCCCATCGTCGAGTATAATTCTGAAAGCCCTATACCCCTCGTATTCCACAATTATGGGCTCCCCCTCCTACCCCTCCAAACTCCATCACTAGTCACACACTGAGTCACATGTCTAGAACACTGAGTGAGGATTCTGAGTCCATTGGAGAGATAAATGTAGGATGTCGCTAGTTTCGGTACGAGTGAGGAAAACCTACCGTATCATCCTATGAAGGACCTCTTATTTACTGAGCGAACTATCACCCTTGGTTGCATTTTACTCCCATATAATGCCGGTCAGTTCCACTTTCGCAATGGGATGATGCAAATTCTTCTAACTTTTCACGACATGGATTCAGATAAACCATATCTCCATAGTCGAGAGTTAGAAGAGGCATGCGAAAACTTTAGTGACCAAGATTGCACGCAAGATATCATTCGCCTAAAGCTTTTTCCTTAAAGGATAAGGCTATGACCTGGCTTTGGTCTTTAACCCCGAGCTCGATTATATCATGGAAGGATATGAAATCCAAATTTCTTTTAAAGTTCTTTCCACCACATAAAACCAACCCTGTCAAGGCTCAAATTAAATCCTTTCTATAATGAGATAATAAGCCGTTTGACAAATATTGGGAACGATTCCAAGAGTTGATTAACGCTTGACCCCATCATGGATTTGAGAGGCATCTCCTTATATCCTTCTTCCATCACGGGCTTACAATAGTGTCTAAATAACTAGTTCAAACACTGTGTTAAAGACCATTTTGGGAATTAGATTCGAGTGATGCCGGGGCTCATCTTAAGTATGTTGTCGAGACTACTTAATCATGGGACACCTCTAATCCCAAATGCCTAAAACCGACCTCGACAAGTTTCCAACACTCTTGTTGCGTCCGATCTATACCAATTGAATCAAGATACTTGGGTAGACCGTCAACTTAACCAATTTGAGAAAAGCATAAGAGACTCACTCGAGGTACAATTGAAAGAAGTTACCCGATCCTCTCGTGATGTGAAAGAAAAGGTGTGCACTATTTATGCAGCGGGACATTCAACTAAATCATATCCTACGATACCCGCCTATAAATCCATGCATGCCGATCAGGTGGAAGAAATAGGAGGGTTTAAGGGAAATTTTAAAGACCCTCATGGGAATTCATACAAGCCTTCATGGAGGAATATCCTGGGTTTAACTACGGCCAACAATAAGCTGTGACGAATCCTACTTCATATGTTGCCCTACCTACACTCCCTCCTCAATTCCATCAAGTGCCACTGATGCAGCCCCACATGCAACCACCACCACCACCACCAGGACCATACATTACCCCACCGCGGCGATCTCTTGAGGAAACTTAAATCAGTTTACCCGGTCTCAAAATGCAACCAACGCTAAATATGATCGTATGTTCACAGAAATACAGACAAGCATATCTCGATTGCAAACTTTATTAAATGTCCAAGAGAAGGGAAAATTTCCGTCTCAAGGGAAAATACCTCCTCAATGTTAAGCTAATTTCAGCTCTACATCTTTCGATCAATAAGAGCAATGCCAAGCTGTCACCATTCTACGTAGTGGGAGGGTCGATGATTTATCACCTCCCACACACGAGAAACCAAAAGACAAGGAGGTTTCGCTCGGCACGAAAAAGGCCAAAGATTCCCCTTGAAAGAGAGTGACAAGTAAGACATTAGCGAGCCCGCAGTTGTTGTGAAATCGCCCTCCACTGCTCCGTTCCCTTAATGGTTGGCCCCACCTCAAAAGGGAGCCTCCCGTGCGGATGTGCTAGATGTTTTTAATCAAGTGAAGCTAAATTCGCCATTGCTTGATGCTATCCAGTAAATTCCCACCTATGCCAAGGTCATTAAAGATCTTTTGACTGTGAAAAGACGGCTAAAGGTGAAGAAGAATGACTTCCTAGCAAAGAACGTGAGCTATGTTCTACATAACGACCTTCCACCCAAATTTAAAGATCCGAGCGCACCCACGATATCATCTGTCATTGGAGAACATTGAATTGAGAGAGACATATTGGACTTAGATGTGAGTGTTAATATAATTCCCTACTCCATTTATAGGCAACTTGAGTTGGGTGACCTTAAGCCCACACGAATCACTCTCCAATTAGCGGATCACACAATGAAGGTGCCTCGAGGGATTGTTGAGAACGTGATAGTCCAAGTGGACACTTTCTACTTCCCGATAGACTTTGTTATTTAGTACATAGATCCCTCCATACATTCTAGCAACCATGATCCCATCATTTTAGGCTGCCCATTCTTAGCTATGGCTAATGCCTAATCAATACACGAAATGGGCAAATGGAGCTCACTTTTGGGAACATGACCCTCGAGACCAACATCTTCAATGTTTCTAACCAAATGGGTGACGAAGATGAAATCCATATGGTCGACCTCATAGAGGAGTTATTAGAAGAGCATATTCAGAGAACCATGGGTGGGGACGCATTAGAAGCATGACTAGTGAGAGGTGAAGAATGCGACATCCCATACACTGAGTATGAGCGAGAGGTGGAGGAGTTGGAAGTAATATTAGACAAGAAAGCGTCATTACAGGAGTTGAAATATGTCCATTGGGTTTCGATATTCAAGGAATTACCCCCTGAAGGAGTCATGCTGGACACCTTCCGAAGAGAAATTTCCTACCCTCGAATTAAATAAACTATCCTCAAATGTGAAATATGCTTTTCTAGGAAAGGATGAGATATTTTATGTTGTTGTCTCCTCTAGTCTAGATAAAGAACATGATGGTAAGTTGCTGGATATTTTGAGGAAGTACATAGGTGCTTTTGGTTGGTCAATAGCAGATTTGAAGGGTATAAGTCCCCTGATTTGTTCCCATAAAATCCACCTCGAGGAGGACATGAAGCCCTTAAAAGAAATGCAAAGGTGATTGAACCCAACTATGAAAGAAGTGGTTAGAGCGAAAATTATAAAGTTATTAGATACTGGGATTATCTACGCTGTCTCGAATAGCAAATGGGTGAGCCCAATTCAAGTCTTCCCGAAGAAGTCGGGAATGATAGTGGTCGAAAATGCTAACGGTGAATTAATTCCTCAATGCACCACTGGAAACTCAATGTCGGGATGAGGAAAGATCACTTCCCCTTGCCTTTCATCGACCAAATGCTTGAACGCGTAGCTGGCCACCCATAATATTACTTTCTTGATGGTAATTCTGGTTATAACCAAATTGAGGTAGATATACTTGATCAAGAGAAGATAACTTTTACATGTTCATTTGGTACATTTTCCTACAAATATATGCCTTTTGGATTGTGTAATACGCTCACAACATTTCAAAGGTGCATGTTAAGTCTCTTTAGCGACATGGTAGAAAGAGGAGTCGAGGTTTTCATGGACGATTTCAGTATTTTTGGCCCCTCTTTTGACAATGTTTAGTGAATCTTGAAAAATTTTTATCCCGATGTGTGGAGAAGAACTTAGTCCTCAATTGGGAAAAATGCCACTCCATGGTTACTGAGGGCATAGTTCTAGGCTACATAGTCTCATCCAAGGGAGCAGAAGTTGAACGATCAAATATAAATGTCATAGCTGGGCTTCCCCTGCCTAAATCACTAAAGGATGTACTCTCCTTCTTGGGCCATACAAGTTTTTATCGACGGTTTATCAAGGATTTTAGCACCATCGTTAAACCCTTAAGTAACCTCCTTATGAAGGATGCCCCCTTTGAGTGGAGTAGCGCATGCCAAGAATCTTTTGATAAGTTGAAAATCATGCTAATTTATGCTCCCATTATAGAAGCTTCGGACTGGTCTCTTCCATTCGAGTTCATGTGTGATGCTAGTGATTATGCAATTTGGGCTGTTTTGGGGACAAAAAAAAGACAAGAAAGATCATGTCATCTATTATGCTAGAAAGACATTAACTGGACCACAACTTAACTACTCGACCACGGAGAAAGAATTGCTATCAGTTGTTTTTTCTTTAGACAAATTTCGCTCATATCTTTTTGGGTCGCCCATTTCTTTCTTTACCGACCATGCGGCCCTGAAATATCTCCTTACTAAGAAGGATTCCAAGCCATTCCTCATAAGGTGGATCCTACTCCTACAAGAGTTTAAATTCTCTATAAAAGATAAGGAAGGGGTAGAAAATGTGGTTGCTGACCATTTATCGCGGCTCTCGTCTGACGTGCCTAGTGATCCGATTTCCATAGACGAGTATTTCCCGGATGAGTAGATTTTCACCACTTCTTAATTACCTTGGTTTGCGAACATCGTGAATTATCTTGTCACGGGAGTCGTCCCTCCCAGATGGACACCGCAAGAGAAGAAATTCTTCACTTTGTCTCGCATGTTCTTGTATGAGGACACATTCTTATTTAAATATTATGCAGACCAGCTCATCCGACAATGCATACCAGATGAAGAAATACAAGATGTGATCCGATTTTATCATATGGAAGAATATGGAGGCCACTTCTCCAAGAATAAGACGGCCGCTAAAATTATGCAAAGCGACATCTATTAGCCCACTATATTCTGAGATGTAAACGCCTATTGCAAATCTTGCGATAGGTGCCAAAGAATGGGAGCTATTACGCGCCGTGACATGATGCCTCTAACCCCTATACTAGTTATTGAGCTATTCGATTGTTGGGTTATTGACTTCATGGGACCATTCCTTCCCTCTTTCGGCTTCCTATATATCCTCGTCGCGATGGACTACGTCTCCAAATGGGTGGAGGCAATAGCTACCCGAATGAATGACAACAAGGTGGTGATTAAGTTCCTGCAGGAACACATACTTTCTTGCTTCGGTGCTCCGAAGGCGATTATAAGTGATAACGACGTACACTTTTGTAATAATCCATTTGAAAAGTTAATGAGAAAGTATGGGGTCGTTCATAAGGTTTGGACGACCTATCACCCTCAAATAAGTGGGCAAGCCGAGTTAGAAAATCATGAGATCAAAACCATCCTTGAAAAGATCATCGATCCTACCTGAAAAGATTTGTCTCTCAGATTAAACGATGCTCTATGGGCCTACCTCACCGCCTACAATAACCCCCTCGGGATGTCCCCGTTTCTCTTTGTTAATGGAAAGCCTTTCCATTTCCCTGTGGAGCTAGAGCACAAAGCATATTGGGCCATCAAGAGGTTAAATTACAATCTTGACAAAGCTGGTGAAGCTCGCAAGCTTCTATTGAATGAGTTGGAAGAGTTGAGCAATGATGCGTATGAGAATGCCAAAATTTCAAAGGAACGGATGAAAATCGCACATGATAAGATAATTCGACGAAACGAGTTTCGATTGGGACAAAAAGTTCTTCTCTATAACTCTCGACTACACTTGTTTCCCGGTAAGTTGTGTTCAAGGTGGACAAGCCCATTCGTTGTCCGAGAAGTTTTCCCTCATGGTGTCGTGGAGTTAGAAGATTCAAAAGGGGGAATGATTTTCAAAGTGATTGGGCAACGCCTCAAGTCATACTACGAGGCGTGTGTCGAAGAAGCCGACACCATTTGGTTATAGAACCCTATTTATGGGGATTGATTGCGTTGTACGAGAAGGTCGTCGCACCCCCGACGTGTATGGGGTGACTCTTCTATACTTTAGGTGTGCATTTATTAGGGTTAGTTAGAGTCGTTTAGTTAGTTCGAGTTCGTCGATTTAGGACACACATAATAGGTTCGAGCGAACACTCGTTGAGAGCAAGCCTAGGGTTTCGGAGAAAGAATTGAGTGCAATGGGTTGATTACGTGTGGGTAGAGTGGTGAGTGTATCCCATGTTCGAGAAAGAGGAAAAAAATGATGCAGAGAGGATTCTGGTGCAAATAACCTGACCAGTTGGTTTAATGGGAAATTTGAAATAAAAAAGGCCCGGACTGGTCCGGTCCTGGGCACCCGGATCGGTCCAGCCTCTGGTTATTTTCGAGCAGCCCTTGGTGCAACCCCCCATTCCCCAATCAACCTTTTTCCCTCCAATACGTTTCCCACCACCCTTTTCCCTCCTAAATCCTTCCCCCTTTCCTTCCAACACATTTCCCACCCAAACCAACCGTTGCCTCACCCTCACCCACCTATAAATACCTGCTTATACCTCCCTACTTTCACCACTCTTCTCCTAACTATCTTCCTCTCTTTCCCAGACTTCTCCTATTCCCATTCACCCCTTCCCCATGGCCAACCAAGCACCACCCCAAAAATACAACTCCAACCAAGTTGTGGATTTCGAGAATTTGCGCTTCCCATATCGTTCCCTTGAATAACGGGAGTGGTGTCAAACTTTCTTTGGCCCATCTCGAATGCTACACATGGAATGCCAAGTGCGCTGGGCTCAACTATCGACTTTCATCATCGCACTTTTCAATGCCCGGGGTTGGCATCGGTTCCTCAATGAGCCACAAGATGAGGTGTGGGCAACGAAAGTCCAAGCCTTCTATCGCTCTCTAGTCCGCACTGAGGAATTCACCTCCAAAGCTTACATCGATGGCACCCGTGTGCCTTTCTCCTTGTAAGCCTCATCCATAAGTTGGCAGAAAAAGATGTGCCCAACCCAAACAATATTACTTACCCCAACCCCCTCGCCCCTCTCTCTAAGTCCACTCGCATGTCCCGAATGGCACCCAGCGAGGTATGGGATGCCGAAAGCTTTCCGATGGGCCGTCCAAATGAGAAGGATAGAATTAAATTCCAAATAGTGTGTGCCAACATCCTTCAAACTTCTAACGATTGAGCCATGCGCCTACGCCAAGCGACCCTAGTGTACCACCTCTTTGATACGAACTTCGTGCTCCATGTGGCCCGTATCATTTATAAAGATATATTCTTTACAGCCTTGGACAATAAGGGCACTGCCCCGCTCCCCTATGCCAGGCTAATCACATCTATCCTCGCCGATGCCGGAATTGAACGTCCAACTGGGATCCCTCGCTTCCAAACCCTCTTGGGCAGGGCACTGATAACAAGAGTGAGAAGCAATGAGAGATAATAAGAGACTGACAGGTCCAAGCAGAGGTGGCAAAAAGTTCGGATGAGGATGATTCTAATTCAGAGGAGTCGGAGGATGATGACGATGATGAGGGGGAAGGTGCTAGGGCCGACCACGCTAGCATGGCCGAAGGTGACGAAGCGAATTACAACGAGGAGGATGATTCAGACTTTGATCCTATGGGTGTCAAGTTTAACATGAGACTCAACGTGATTGAAGCACGATTCAATGGGTTCATAACCCAATATGATACTAACCGGGCAGAGGACCATCACGCGTATCAATGCGACACAAGCATGATGTACCGCCTTCAAGCCCAAATGTATTAAATGTCATTCGGTGTGCCTCCCCCGCCATACTTCTATGACCCGTATGATCCAAATGTCCCCGGACCTGCTCACCCACCCCCGCAATAGGTTGTTGATTTAGGCTTCTTTTTGTACAGTTTTTATTTCCTTCTTTCCACAGTTTTTGTATGACGTATATGTAATGGAAAGCCGATTGCCTACATTGTGTGTTCTATATTTTTATTTTTATCTAGCATTTTTCACTTTGTTCCATTCTTTTTGTTCTCTCCTTATTTTAGTTTTTAGTCCTTTTTTCATCGGCACTATGGAAAAACCTAAGTTTGGGGGGGGAGGGGGGGGGGGGGGGGGGGGGTACGCATGCGCTTTTACATTTCACAATGCCCAAAATTTCCAAAAAAATTGAAAATTTTTGAAAAATCTAAAAATATTTTTCTTCAAAGTAAATGAAAATTGGAATTTAAATTTTCAAAAATATCACCAAAATTTTGTTGAAGTCTCAAATTTATAAAATCCAAATGTACAAAGCTAAAATTGACCAAATATGGAAATTGAAAGAAAATTGACGAGTTAACGAATAAGTGTGGAGATTAATCAACCCGGTGAGATTTCGAGCCTTTCACGTTTTTTTATATTTTTTAAAATCAATCCGAGTTAATGATTAGCTCAAAGTTCAAATCAACGTTAAAATGAGTCGTTGATGGTCTCTAATTTATTATTTTTATCGATCAAAGGAATAGTGTGTGGGTTGCTTCAAAAAGCACGCTAAAATATGTCTAAACTAAAATTAATCTCGAGACACATATAGTAAATTGATTAGCAATTTGGACAATGAAGTAGGCCCTCATTTGACACCTAAAAATATTGACCAGAAAAAGTAATGAAAAATTCATCCCTTTTGCAACCCCAATTGAGCCTTATAAGTCTTTCCCTTTTCGTTTCACGACCCGAAAAATCCAATCGGCCCAAAATTGAGAAAAATATAAAATTCAGAAATTAAGTCCAATTTGTACAATGAAAAGGGCCAATACAAGAAAATTCTCAAGAAAAATAGCAAGAAAAGGAAAATGTGAAAAATAGAAAAAGAAAACAAAATGAGTAAAAGTCTGAAAAAGCACTTAATGGACATCATAAGGAGATTTCCCAATTTCGAATTATCTGATCATTTCCATGTTCCCTAATACGCCTTATGACCTAAGAAAAGTCCTAATCGAGTCCGAATTGCGAAATTGATTACCGCATGGAGAGAGAAAACACAAGAAGACAATAAGAGAGATAATATGGCGTGAATAAGAGGCAATGTCTCCGTTTCCCAACGATCGTAACCCGATGAAAAGATCTTTTCACCCATAAAATTTTGTCTTTCATTTTGTATAGGAGAATTCATGTCCTAATGCATTTACTCCTTAATATCATGCATACCGAGTGAAATAGCCACATTTTGATTGATTCATTTGTGAGAGTATCCCGTGAGGACTTGAATCAAAATGAATTGTGGGAAAAGTAATGTGATGATCAATCGATGAAAATTGGCGGTTAAATTTCTAGCTTCGCACACACACACGACAAATTGAGATTTGAGCATATGAATATATGGTGATTATTTTTCGAACAGTTTGAATTAAATTTTTTTTAGGTATTTTGAATTTTCATTGAGTAAAAAATCGAATTTTATGAGTATATTCACCGCAAACCCTCACGAGACACAACTCGTCCTACTAGGGTAACCTAAGGGTTTAAAGGCTTGTTGCATAAGCTTAATGCAATCGCATTACCTGTGAAAGTGGTATTCTATCTTACTAAAATAATTTTCGAGTGCTGAACCTTAGTTGGATTCTTTTACATTGCTCGAGACACGCAAAATTCTAAGTTGGGGGATTTGCTTAGGCATAAATTCTTTCGAATTTATCCTCTTAATTTAGTAGCTTTTAGCACCTCAAATAATGTAAAACGTATTCATTTATCTCATTTATATGCTACTGACCATTCCCACATAGTTCCTCGAGTTTTGTGTGTTTTTCATGCTTTTTACAGGTATTTAATGCTATGTGAAGAAAAGAGAAACCCTAAATCGAGAAGTCAATAAATGAAGGAAGTTAGGGGGAAAAACGGTCAATTTACATTGAAAGTTCGAACAAGGGATCAACATGAAAAATAAATAGTACACGTTCAAAAGCGCATGGGAGGAAACGACATCCAAATTCGAGCATCGAGTCAAAAGATATGAAGCCACGAAGATGAGATAATCAAGAGAAAGAACACTGGAGCAAATTCATCATTGGACCGGACTAGATATATCCAAACACGAATCAGTCTGGAAGAGCAAAAACATTATATCTCATTTAAGGGATCGGATCGATTCGGTATTTAGCAAAAATGAACCAGTCTAGGAAAGCCAACAACACACTAGTCACTTTTCATAGTCGAACCGATCCATTTAGAGAAAATAACAAACTGATACAGGGTACAGCCAGACCGAATCAATGGGATTTTTTGAGATTTTTTTCTTTTCTTATTCAGAGTTTTACTTGGTTTAAACTCTCACAAAATTCGAAGTGTATTTAATTTGGTTTATTGTTAAACATTAGGAGGTTCAAATTTCAGTAGTTTTTAGAGGGCTCTTTTGGAGAAGAACCTTTGTTTTGAAGTTTGCATTTAATTCAAGATTTAGCATTTATTTTCCAGATTTCTTCAGTGCAAGTAACATTTAAATTTTTCTTTCAATATCCTTAATAGTTAGTTAGAGTAGTCAGTAATACTAGTCTTCAATTCTTCATTCAAAATTTTTCTTATCATATTTTCCACATTATTCATGAGTTTTTGCACATTAGAAATAGTGTTTTCGTTTAATTTTATCATTTCTGGCTAAGTTTTTAAGGGTTGGGGTGCATGAACCCAACTCAATGTAATTTACCCATATAGAAAGTAGGGTTTTAATTGAATTTTAAGAGAATTGTGTTGTGTAGTACGCACAACCATCGTAGAGCTTTTTACCTCATTTGTCGGGGTGCTTAAGAGTGTGATGAGTGTGTAGCTATGCAGTACCCTTTTGTTCTTCCCGTTGATTATGTATGGTGCGGACTTGTATCCTCGTATATATAATTCTTAGGATTAATAAAGCCTGGTTTCGATTAAAGTTCTAACTCAAAATCTATCATTCTATATGGTAAATATACTTGGGTTTGTGGGATTGTAACCTGACCTATCTTTCCTTATTTATAGTTAATTCATTCAGCACTCTTATTTCTTTGCACTTAGTTTAGTTAGTAGTTAATTTTCATTCGCTTATGGTTAATAGATACTCCATTCTCCTTAATCACCTTTTCTGTTTCTTTTCGAGAGTTAATTTTTGGGTTAGTCACCTATTCCGAGTCATTACGATTCATCATCCTGGTTCCCTGTGGATCGTTTTACTAGGTTTAGTACTAATGCGAGAGGATTGCACTTGAGCCTATATCAACACGCACACTAGATACACATTTGTGGTCGTGTCACCAAGCCATGTGGGTCTGCTTTAAACCATATAAAACTTTATTTAATTTATAAACATTGTTTGGAAAATTAGGATTTTCAAAACCGAGTGATTGTTTCACATAAACATCTTCATTTATAAAACCATTTAGGAAAACTCTTTTAACATCCATTTGAAATAATTTAAAAATTTTATAACATGCAAATGCCAATAATATGCGAATTGTTTCTGTTCTAGGTACGGGAGCATATGTTTCATCATAATCAATTCCTTCTTGTTAGTTATAACCTTGTGCAACTAGTCTAACTTTATTTCTAATTATTAAACCGCCTTCATCCATTTTATTTCTAAAAACCCATTTTGTTCCAATAATATTTTTATCGTCCCGTATAGGAACAAGTGACCAAACATTATTTCATTCAAATTGTAACAATTCATCTTGCATAGCTAATAACCAAATCTCATCCTTTTCGGCTTCAAAAATATTTTTAGGTTCAATTTATGATACAAAGGCTAAATTATTACAAATATTTTTCAAGGAAGATCTAGTAAGAATACCACTAGAGGGTTCACCTAAAATATTTTCAAGAGGGTGATCATTTACAAATTTTGAGCTTTTATCTAAACTAGGAATATCTTCATTTTCATTTTTATATGGAGTCTTTTCAGCATTTGTAGAATTATAAATGTTAGAGACTACATTTTCATTTAACTTCAATCAAAAGATTCATTTAAAGATTAATAATCATCAATATTCTTGGAAATGGGATTGGTTTCATCAAAAGAAACATGAATAGATTCTTAAACAAATAAAGTCCTTTTATTAAATACTCTATATTCTTTACTATTAAGTTCCTATCTAAGAAAAATTCCTTCATTCGATTTAGCATCAAATTTTCCCAAATTATCTCTTTCATTTAAGATAAAACATTTCCATCCAAAAACTTTGAAATAGCTAACATAAGGTATTTTATTTTTCAAAATCTCATATGGAGTTTTATCTAGATCTTTTCTAATTATAGTTCTATTTATTAGATAACATGAAGTTCCCCCCAAAAATATTCGGATAATTTGTGTTCATTTAACATAGTTCTATCCATTTCTTGCAAAGATATATTCTTTCTTTCTACAACTCCATTTTGTTGAGGTGTTCTAGGTGCCGAAAAGTCGTGTTCAAGACCATTTTCATCACAAAATAATTCAAAATCTTTGTTATCAAATTCTCTTCCTCCATCACTTCTTATAAAAGTAATGTTACAACCCTTTTCATTTTGAATTTTTCGACAAAATTTAGCAAAAATGAGGTGAGTGTCATTTTTATGAGTAAGAAAGAAAACTTATGTAAATCGAGAATAATCATCAATAATAACAAGAGCATAATATTTTCCTCCTAAAATGTCAACTTTGTTAGGTCCAAACAACTCTAAATGAAATAGTTCCAAGGGCCTACTAGTTGAGATATCTCTTTTCTTTTTTAAAGAAGTTTTAGTTTGTTTTTCAAATTGACATGCATTGCAAATTTTATCTTTAATAAACTTAGTTTTGGGCATCCCTCCAACTAACTCATTATTAGACAAAATATTAATTTTTTCCATATTAGAATGACCCAATCTTCTATTCCAAAGCCAACTGGTTTCATTTAGGGAAGCCAAACACTTTATATTTTGATGGGACAAATTATCAAAGTCAAGAGTATAAACATTTTCTTCTCTAGAGACCAAAAAAATAACACTATTATCCTTAGCATTTTTAATTAAGCACAAGTCCTTTTTAAAAGTAACTTCATAACCTTTGTCACCTAATTGACTAATGCTAATTAGATTAAGTTTAATACCATCAACTAGAAGAACATTCTCAATGCAAGGGCAAATTTCCTTACCAACTTTACCTACCCCGATGATTTTACCCTTGGAGTTGTCTCTCAAGGTCACTAGACCTTCATCCTTATTAGTCTAGAAAACTTTCTTTTGTCACCCGTCATGTGTCTTGAACAACCGCTATCTAAGAACCATCTAGTCTTATGGGAGAGAGCTCTTAAGCATACCTAAAATGTACATTTGAATAAATTTTCTTTTGGTACTCGGAATGTGTTGGGTCCACAGGGGTTAGCAAAAAGAGTAGTTCCCTTGGGTATCTATACAACTTTATTAGAAAATCTATATTTACAAAAGTTTGAAAAATGGGTGTGTCTTCTACAATATGTAAATAAAGAATTTTCCATATTTTTAGAATAATTTTAAAAAAAAATCTCATTTTCATATTTATTAAATCCAATTCCAGCCCTATCATACATCTACCTTTGGCTTCCAAGAAGCATATCTAAGTTTTTTTTCCCATTTATAGATTTTTCAAGACAACACTTTAGGTCTTCAACTAGTAGTTTTAACTTATCATTTTCAGAAATAAGATAATGAGTTTGGGAAACTTTATTTTTTAATTTTTCAATTTCTGGTTTTAGAGATTGGTTTTCTAATTTTATTTCTTCTACATTTTTATAGAGGGAATTATATTTAATTGACATAGATGAATGATTCTTTTTAAGATTAATATATTTAGTCCTTAGTTCATCAAAGTTATAATAAAGTTCATTAAAAGCATTTTGAAGTTCATCATGATCATTTGAAGTTTCATATTCACTTTCAGAGTTAAGATCAGAAGATACATCATCATCACTTGCCATAAGGCATAGATTTGCAAATTCTTCGTCACTTGAGTCTTCACAACTAGAAGAGTTATCCGAATCACTCCATATGGTGGCTTTCATGAGTTTCTTATATTTTTCATTTCTTTTCTCTTTTCTTTCCTTCTTTGGCCTTTGGACAATTAGGTCTGATATGACCTAACTCTTTAGAGTTGTAACATTTAGGCTCAAAATTGGATGAAGACTTTCCTTCATTTTTCTTCTTTGAAAAGAATTTTTTATTTTTCCAGATTGTCCCCTTTCCTTGGAAAGAATTTTTTTAAATTTTCTTGTGAGAAGTGCTATGTCTCCACTCTCATCATCATCAGCTTCTTCACTTTCTTCATCTTCCTCAATGAATTTAAGAGCAATGGTTTTGCTTACTTTAGGCTTTTCTTCCTCGGCAAAGTTCTTTGAGTTCCACCTCACGAGTAATTAGTGAGCCTAGCATCTCATCAAGAGAAATATGTATTTCTCTCATTTCTTCCTTGATAGCTAGTTTCTTTGTCATATATGTGGCTAGTAGTGACCTGAGAATCTTACTCACTAATTCACTGTCAGTATAGGTTTTACCAAGACATTTCAAACCATTTATAATCTTTGTAAATCTAGTGAACATATCAGAGATGGATTCATCAGATTCGTCTTAAATAACTTATAGCTATAAACAAGCATGCTTATTTTATCTTCTTTAACTTAACTAGTTCCTTCATAAGTAATTTCCAATATATCCCAAATTTCTTTTGCAGTTTCACAGCAACATATTCTGTTGTATTCTTTTACATCAAGAGCACAATGTAAAATGTTCATGGCTTTAGAATTTACTTGAATTTTTTTTAATATCAAAATCATTCTATTCATTTTCATCTTTAAGAACATTTACATTATTTACAACTTTCATGGGAATATTAGGTACATTTACAATAAATCTCCAAACAACATAGTCATTTGAGTGAATTAAAATTTTCCAATAACTATAGTTATTTCCAAAAAATAGAGGAGGTATGTTAATCGATTGGCCTTCACCAAGAGATGAGATAGCAAAGTTTTCCATAAATCGTATTGACTCTAAAGATGTTAAAATCAAAGTAAGAAGATTAGAGCAGACTCTGATACCAACTGTTGCCCATAAAGTACTCAAGAGGGGGGGGGGGGGGGGTGAATTGAGTATAGCAAACTTTTCTTTAAATTTAAATTTTCGACCTGAATATATAGATTGTTGATATTCCAAGATATTTTTCTGATTTTATTTATATGTTCAGCCAAATAAAGTGTCAAAAAGAAACTTAGAAGCTTAAATTAGTTAAGAGAAGTTTTCGGATTAAATAAGTATTTAGATAATTTTTTTTATTAAATATTGTAATTAACAAGATTAATAAAAAAATCGTTTAAGAAAAAATTTCAGATTTTAAGGTGTTTAAAAATTGGCCAAAACAAATTATCAATCACACACAACAAAAATAAATGACTAAAAATAAAGGACACTAGTTTTTAACGTCGTTCGGCCAAACACGACCTACGTTTACGCGTCAAGATCCGCTCTTGTCTCCCGCGCTTCACTAGAGTTATCCACTTGTTCGTAGGATCAAACCACCAATCCACAGCAGCACCACGAGCTACAAATTTATTTCGAAGCTTAAATAACCAGCTTCAATCTTTACAAGTTTTATATAAAGAATAGATGGAGTTTTACACTCATGAGTTGATACAAATTTGATCTTGAGTGCTTCATGAAATAGCTCCAAACAAATCAGCAAATAATCATTTTCTTGTGATATGTCATGTAACTAATTTTGCAAAGTGTCACACGTGTAGAATCAGATATTGTAATCTTGAGCAATGTATGCACTTGCTCTTGCTTGGTAGTCTTA
Organism: Sambucus nigra; assembly: GCA_949130495.1. NCBI lineage: Eukaryota > Viridiplantae > Streptophyta > Magnoliopsida > Dipsacales > Adoxaceae > Sambucus > Sambucus nigra. Next base: position 188,933,722 of record OX422214.1, on the reverse strand, counting down.
TCGGTCACATTCTTGCTTGAGCTTCATTTAAATAAATCATCTAAAAATTTTGTCTGATGAAGAGTCTTCTACAACCCTGATGTGATATTAAATGTATAGCTTCTAAAAATGGAATGTATATCTGCGACATTTTTTTATGAAGATTTTGCTTCCAAAAATAACTTTGATATCTGCAAAATCGGATTAGAACCACAGAGAGAACTGATAAAAAGAAATAAGAGTGAAAACCATTTTGATGTATTTGAGTGGTCTTCAAGGAGATTCAAAGTAGCTGATAAAGTTTAACGTTATAAATTATGCAAGACATATATTGAGTCTCTATTGACACTTATTTTCAAAGTCTTGTTAAGAGAAATAAAGCTGACCGTATCAGATATGAAAGGACACAAGAAAAGCCAACAAAATCATCCTGTATATATGTATATAAGTAAATAAACTGACAACCGATTTATTTGTGTATATAAGAAATGAAAATATGTACCGTTAGATTATAAAATAGATGGACGTCTATATTTAATGACGTAGAAGTACTGGAAAAATAATGACTATATTTTAACGTATATCCAACAATAGAAGTCCTCATCTAGATTAGCGCGTGTTTCAAAAAAATTGAAACGTTAGTCTTGGATAAACTGATGGATAAAATGATCAGTTAGCATATCCAATTTATGGAGCACCACACTAATACTGACCAAGTCAGCACGCTGAGTCCCATGCTGGTACTAGCTTGTGAAATAAAAAGGAGACCCGCTGTTAATGATTTGACCATACAAGAGCTTTTAAAGAGATAAAATTTATATAGGTATGAATAAGTATGATATATATATCATAGAGGTTATGTGAGTATTGCACTTGCAGATATGACATATGCCCAAAAGATATCTCACAATGGTCCACTGCCAAGAGATTTTCTTTCTAAAAAATCTGCTCAGGACAGTTAAAAAAAATTGAAGGGACAATTATATTAAAGTACATCTACAAATGAAACTAAACATAATATAAAAATATGATAAGCACTTACGATAAAATCTAAGGGACACTATAGGACAGTCATATTAAATGCTTACAATAACATTCATCTATAATAAAATGAGTTAATCAAATATTGTTTGTTAATATCAAAGTATAGGTCATAAATATTATTATAAAAAGGTTTGCTTTTGAAAAAAATGTTTATTACAAAAAAATAATGTGTCTATGTTAAAAAACTGTTTAAAGAATTAAAGAAATCTAATGCTAGTTTATAAAGCCAACTTTTAGTCATGAAAAAAATGTTTACTAAAAAAAATTAATATAAGCATATGTAAATATATTTGGAATGATCAATATTAGAAATGTACACATACCATAATTAAGATAAATATTTGTTTATAATCATCAAAAGGAATATTATATAAATGAGCATTGTTTAAAAAAAATTAAAGAAAATTAACTTATGATTAAGGAAAATTAATTGATTAATGATTATTTACATTTTCATTTAACAATTCTTCTTTTGTTATGTGTTTCTCTATTTTTCCGACTAACTTTGTTGTTTCTTTTTTACGCAGAGGAAAGTAAGAAGAGGTGTCCCAAGTAAGGGAAAATTAATATTGACAAGCTCAAGTTTTTGTGGGGACTTAACTAGAGGGTTGGAGAGGAACATCCTCGAGCTGCTTCTTTGATGCTGGAATACAAGAGTTCCATTACCTCTTTTGTTGTTCGGCCAATACTTGTGCTTCCCTAAGTTGCCATCAACTTAGAAGAAGATTTTGTACCTACTTCTTCAGCTATAGAATTTGTTGGTGTTGAGTTGGTAGGAACTTCTTCCTCATTTGAATCCTTTGATATTTCTAAGATCCCACTTTCTCCTTCAATCGACATGACTAAGAGGAAGATGACTAATTTGATGAGTGGGGCACTATCTCCTCGACATAAGAAAAATATTAATGCTGGTAAAAATCCAGTTGAGAAGGAGTCCCAGGCTAGTGACAAGAGGCCTATTGGTGTTGAAGAGACTCAAACCACTGAGTCTCAATTCAGGAGACTGAAGAGAGGTTTTCCTAATCCTCAGAGATAGGCCCAAAAAACTCCAACCGACCAGCAGACGTTGGCTGGAAAGAAGACCTTGGCTGACCAACAGAAGTTGGTGAAAAATATTCAAGATGACGTTGACATTGGGTTAACTTATGTTGATATTAACCCTAGATTGGATAGGGGTTTGATCAGGTCTGGAACCCATCCTGCTGATAGAGCTACATCATCCGCCATGCCCAGATCCAGGCTAACTAAGAGGTCTTTCCATAATTTGACACTGGTAATTATTTCTTCTTCTATTTTTTCTTCACGTTGATGATTATTTTTTGACTTCTGGTGTTTGTGCTTTTATACAGTTTTTGGTTGACTTTAACCAAATGATGGAGAAGGAAGATTTACTTAGGTCTTCTCATGGTGAAGTGGAAGAAGCCTTTGAGGGATTAAAATAATCTTTGACTACTTCTCATCAAGCGTTGGAAATAAAGAAGTTATCTTGGGAAGAGGAATCGAGAAAGGCCAATGATAGGGCCACTCCAGCTGAGGTAAAATAAAGTTTGCTGATGAATAGGCTCAGGCTACTGAGAAGAAGTTAGATGATGTTGAAGGCGGGGCTAAGACTGCTGAAGATAAACTTACAAAAGACACTACTCGGACCCAATGTGCTTAAGTCAAAGTGGTTAGTTTGACTTCTGAAGTCATTTCCTTGAAGGCTAAGGGAAAAAATGCTTTTGACAAGGGGCGGGAGAAGGCCCTTTTTACTACCTCCACCCAGATTGAATATACCAAGAAGCTGTCCTTCAAGGAAGGCTGGTCAGAAGCTCTAAAGGTGGTCGACACGAGGGAAAACTCAAAGCTTTTCCAAAGGCATGATCCCGATACTCCTCCTAATCTGGATGAGGAGTTTGATGACACTGAGGGATCTCAAGAGTCTTATATGATATCCATTGATTCTTCAATGATGCCAAATTCTAGTATCACCAACCTGCTACTAGTTAAGACCAGACCAAGGATAAAGAGAAGGTCTAGCTCCTTATTAGCAAGTTTAATTTTTGTCTTTTCTTTCTTTATGATGTATCAACCCTTGTAGTTCAATGATTAATAAATCAAGGAATAACTTTTCTTGTCTGAAATCTTTATGCTTTTGAATAATCTTGATTTCTTGTTGGTTTGTTATTTAATGTATTGTCGACTTCTCTATATTTTCCCTCATAAACTCATATATTTGTGACTTTCCAATTTGATGCTAGGAAGAAATCCATTATATTCATTGAATTAGAATTACTTAGGAATTGCAAAAACCTCTTTAAAATTGGCCATGTTACTTTTTCTGAATAAGACATATCAGGGTTGCTCAGCCCAGAAGTTTCTGATCAAGTGAAGGAGTCTTACATTCATTTCCATTGCCTTTTATACAGAGCTATAACCAATAATGCTAGTTATTATAAAATAATTAAGAAGATGTAGGATGATCACAAACTCTGTAAAGAACTGCTTAATACTAATTATGAGGCCAAATATAAAGCATTAATTGAAGGCTGGGGCTTTGATCAGAAGTTGAAAGACATTACTTATGCTTTAAACAATAAAGAATTAGTCTTAAACCAAGAATTGGAGACTGCTCGAGCAATTGTTGTCATGCTGAAAAGGGAAAATAATGCACTGAGGAATGAACTACATAGTCTAAAGAAATCAACCACCATTGGTCCAGATGAAGGAGTTTTATTCTTGGAGACTGAGAATGAAAGGATGTTAGAGGAGCTGGAAGCATTGCAGAAGAAAAAAACCAAACCTGAGTAAACTTCCAGGCAAAGTATTGTTGTTAGGATAACCATTGAGTAGGAGAGGACCAAGAAAACTCTTACCGACCAAGCTGCCCTGCTAAAATCCAAGATATACTCCTCAAGAAACTCCTAGATAAAGTTGATAAGCTAACATTTCACTTTCGTAAACAACCAAGGGAAGTTTGGATGGATGGCTATAATGAGACTTTAACTCATATGGATGACCATCTTGCCCAAAGAAATTATAAAGGATACAAATGAGGATGAACTAACTTGTTGACATTGATGAAGTATGATTAAGATAGTAATTTGTGGCACTAGAATGACCCGATTTTCTTAGATTATGACAAGATTCCCTTCAAACTAGAAGTCATCTAGATTCCACCTAATGTCATTCCTCAATGTCTGATAAATAAGTATTTAGGTGATTATGGCTTGGATAATGAATGTGAGATGGTTTTCCCTCCTCACTTGCTTGATAGGCCGAGCAGCAGCAGTAGGCAGATGTTAAGGGATTTCAACACTATTAATTCTCCATATATACTTTGATGATCCTCCTGCCGAGATGGACAAGGCACAAGAAAAGCATCCCACAGAATAAATTTATACTTAGGGCTGTAAATGGATATTTAAAAATTCGCATTTGTCCGATATCCGAATCCGAATTTGCGGATATTTATATGAAAAATGGAAACGAATACGAATATGGATACTTTATAACAATATCCGAGAAAACGGATACGGATAATACTAGTATCTGACACAAATAATCCGTATTCAATGCGGAGTATCCATTTTACCGGATATTCATTTTACCAGATATCCGTATCCATCTAACATACATTTAAAATATTAGTTATATAATACTTTAGATGTAAACTAAAACTTAAAATAAAAGTTGGGCATAAGTTTAATTATGAAAACATTAAAAATCTAACCTAATTCCTAATAAACACAAGCAACACACGACCGTTTTCATTTCACCCATTTCATTTACCAAAAACTCTCTATAGCGAAACCCTCTCTCATAAAACCCGGTCGTCGTTTTCTACCCTGCCGACGGTTACCAAAAAATCTCCAATACACGATATTTTTCTGCCCTGTTGTCGGTCCCTCTTCTATCAAAACTGTTTCGGTCCAACAGGTTTATTCCATTCAATTTATTTTTGGTTCCCTCTTCCATTCAACCTATTTTTTGTTCCATCTTCCATCCAATGAAACCCTTATTTTTTGTTCCATCCAAGCTGCGTCGGCCGTGTGTTGTAACATGAACAAATTGTATGAATTGACCGTGTGTTCTACCCAAATTGTAAAAGATACTACATGGATTATTATTGTAAAATTTTTATTCAACATAATAGGAACAAATTACTGTAAAAGATACTATATGGATTACAAATTGTAAAAGATTATTACTGTAAAAGAAATAAGATTATTACTGTAAACGATTTTTTTATTCAACATAATAGGAACAAATTACTGTTATTCTTGTTATTCTTGATTACATGGATATTTTTTGTACATGGATATTACATGGTCACAAGGGATACTGAATGATGACTATCGAGACGCTGCAAACTTGTTATTTATGGGGCGATGTTTTGTGTTTGGAAAAAACAATCTTTATTGTTATTTCAATTCTTAGTATGTTTTAACTTTTTATTTACGGATACGGATATAATTCGAATCCGAGTTATCCGAGCGGATATGGATATGGATAGTTCTTTTAACTATCCAGGCGGATACGGATATGGATAGTGCATCCACATAGCGAATACTGACATGGAAAACATGGTATTCGATCCGTATCCGTCCGTTTACCATCCCAATTTATACTTATTGTACTGCATTCGATCAATGATTTCTATTGTAAAGCATTTTTATCTTTGAAGTTATTTTTTATTAAGTTCTCTTTATTTAAGCTTGTGGTTGATATTAATCTTTTTGTCAACTAGGTAACCTATATAATGTTAGTTAATCGACTTATAGACTAAATAACATGCTTGAATGTTTAATAAATAATTCATGTTTGAATCATTTATACTCCCTTAGATTCGACTAATGCACTTAGATAAAACTGTAAATAGCTTTATTGTACTAAGTTGTAGCAATAGTTATCAGGGGCGACCAAGTCTATAAGGAATGTATAATTATTTCAGTGTTTTAACCTCGTTGGGTAAAATCAGTAATTAAGAAATTTTACTGACTTCTTGTCCATGAATCGTCGAGGACAAATCATACATGAAGTTTAACTTTTCTAAAGTTGGAAAAGTTTGAACCATGCACTTTTCTGAAGTTGGAAAAGTGATGACGAGGAAATTTTTTGAAGTTGAAAAAGTTTGACAAATATAAATAACTCTTCTAAAGTTAGAAAAATTTGAACCATGCAATTTTTTGAAGTTCGAAAAGTTTGGCAATGAATTTTTCTGAAGAACTTTTCTGAAGTTGGAAAATTTTGAATTAAAATTGGCTATTAATTTATGGTTAAGGTGTGTAGCCACCATACTCCAAAAAAAACACAAAAAGGATTTATAATGGAGAAAAATATGAAATTTCATTAACTTGAATAACTAATTTCATTAAGAACACAATTTCTTAAAACTGAATTATTGATAATACTCGCGCAGATGGTCTGCGTCTTAAGGATTCTTGAATTCTTCTCCTTCCAGAGTTTCCAAGCGATAAGTTCCTGACCGGATAACCGCCGAGATACGATATGGACCATGACATTTAGGCTTTATATTGTTTCTCTTTTGAATTACTTTTTTAAGTACCAGATCCCCCAGCTTCAAGTTTTTCGGCTTGATCCTTCGATTATAAAACCTTGCAGTCCATTTTTAGTAGGCAACCATTCGAATAGAAACATCTTCTTGGACTTCTTTTATCATGTCCAGACCAAGTCACCGTATGAGGTCACTCTTGGGTGAATCAAAGTTCAATACTCTGTGAGTTGGAAGACCTATTTCCACTGGTACTAGTGCCTAAGAGCTAAAAGCTAGTTTGTATGGGGTTTTTCCCGTTGATGTTCTGGGAGTAGTCCTATATGCCCAAATGGCTATGTGGAGTTCATTAATCCAGTTGCCTTTAGCTTTATCCAACCTTTTATTCAATCCATCTAGTAAGTTTTTGTTGGTGATTTCTGTCTGGCTATTGCATTGTGGGTGCCCAGGTGCTGAATGAATTTCTGGATGCCTGACCTAATACAGGACTCTTCAAATTCTTCATTATCAAATTAAGTACCATGGTCGGCGATAAAGGCATAAGTAATGGCATACCTACAAATGATTTGCTTCCATATGAACTGAAAAACTCTCTGATATGGCATATTGATCAAACGCTCAGCTTCCACCCATTTGGTGAAGTAATCAACCGCTACAACCAGATATTTGAACCTTCCCTTGGTAGTTGGCAGTGGTCCGACCAAGTTAATTCTTCAAATAGTGAAAGTCCAGGGAGAAGTGATGGGTGTTTAAGTTTATCTTGGTCTTCTATGGATGGTGGAAAACTTTTGGCATTTATCAAACTTCTTGGTGAAAGCAATACAATTTTCTTTCATTATCAACGAGTTGTATCCTTGCATTGCTATTCGTTGTCGTCAAGACCTTCTGATTGTGTGAACTCCAAATGATCCTTCATACACCTCTTTGATCAAATCATTTCCTTCATTTGGATGAACACAACGAAGTGGGCAAACAGTGTATCATCGCCTGTACAAGACATCTTTTTCTAATACATAATTGGCTATTTTGTACCTCATCTTTTTGGATTCCTTATGGTTGGACGACAATGTTCCTCATTCTATGTACTCCCTAATTGGGTCTATCCATGAGGGACCTAACTTCATAGAGATGATTCTGAATTCCATCCCATCAATGCTTTGATGGGGAAGAATTCCCACAGGGATTATTTGCCTGAGTTCTATTTGAGTTGCTAAAGCAAGCTGAGCAAGAGTGGATACTCGGGAATTCTCTAGTCTAGGAATCCTTACCACCCTGACTGGAGTTAACAAAGTAATAACCTCCATAATTTTTATATAATATCTCATCGTATTTTTCCTTTTGAAGCCATATATTTGCTGTATTTGATTGACAATTAGTTGGAAGTCACTATACACCAAAACTTGGTCGACACCCAATGAAGAAGCCAATTCCAATCATGTGATCAATTCTTCATATTCAGCCTCATTGTTGGAAGTCTTAAATTGGAATCCAGAGCATATTCCACATCCAAATTATCTGGAGTGTTAATGATGAGTCCTGCTCCACTTCTAATAGTATATGAGGATCCATCTATAAATAATTGCCAAATTGGAGTGTCATCATAGAAATCTTCTTTTGCCAACACTCAATGTTTGAACATATTCTTTCTTTGTTGAATTATTTCTTGAGCATCCGATGAGTCTGGTTGATCGTCCACAATCTCTATTTTCTTTTGAGCTAATCTCTCTTTCGGATAAGTCTGCTCGACAAGTAAACTTGGATTATGTTTCACTTCTGCATATGTCAATTCGGCTATGAAGTCGGTAAATGCTTGGCTTTTTATTGCAACTCTTGGTTCATAAACAATTTCATACTCTCCTAATTCAAATGTCCAAGATATTAACCTTCCAGACTTCTCAGGTTTATGCAGTGCCCATCACAGAGGCAAATCTGTGTAGACGATAATGGTGTGAGCATGAAAATATGGCCGCATCCTCTTGAAATCTTCAATGAGAGCTAATTCTAACTTCTCCATGCATGGATATTTGATTTTTTCTCCTCGGAATGCCTTTATAGTATAATATACTGGCCTTTGAACTCCTCCATTTAGTCAGATCAAAGCTGAACTGAAAGCTGATTCTGAAACAACCAAGTATAGATATAGTTTTTCTCCCAAAACTAGTTGGGAAAGGAGAGCCCAAGTACTTATTCATATCTAAGAAGGATTTCTCGCATTCGTCATTCCATTCAAAGGTATTTCTAAGTACCTTAAATAAGGGAATACATTTATCAGTTGCTCGGGAGATAAAACGGTTCAATGCAAATACTCTTCTTGTCATCTTTTGAAAATATTTCTTGTTGGTCAGGGATTGCATTTCAACCGAGGCTTTAATTTTGGTGGGGTTTGTTAGGATCCCCTTTGATTAACAATGTAACCCAGTAACATTCCTTCTTGTACCCCGGAGATACATTTGGCTGGGTTGAGCTTCATCTGATGTTTTTCAAGTTGATCAAAGGTTTGGGCCAAGTCTGTAATGTGGCCGACAATAAATTTTCTCTTATTAAGCATATCGTCTGCATACACTTCCATGTTTTTGACGATCTAGTCTTCAAAAACCTCGTTCATTAGTCTCTGATGGGTAGGTTGAACGTTCTTTAACCCAAAGGGCATGACATTATAACATTAAGTTCCTCGGCTAGTAATAAAGGAAGTACTTTCATTATCTTCATGTTTCATCTTAATCTGATTATAATCGGAACACGCGTCCATGAAATTGAGTAATTCATGACCTAATGTAGCATCAACGAGTTGATCAATCCTTGGTAAATGATGATACTGGAAATATCACCACCGAATGAGGTGTTGATGAGCTCAAGCTAGCAATAACACTGGTAGCACAGAGTAAATATCTAGTAGAAGAAGGTGAGGAGAAGAGGAAGAACACTAGTATATAAGTGGTTCAGCCAATCTGGCCTGCATCCACTGTGAATGTGTGAGTAATTTCACTAGATGAAGGCACGCATGTCAATAGATACAATCTCTCAAGCTCTCTCTCTCTCTCTCTCTTTGTCTGTCTCCCTACTTCATAAACAACCAGAGTTTTAGCTAGGGTTGAAATTATCCATCCCTCTCCAAGGTAGGAGAAGGCTTGTATTTATAGTGCTTGGAGGGTGTAGTGTACCCCCAAGCATGCAATGAGCATGTTTATGAGGATCGAACTAGTATCCTAATGATACCTGGATGATCTCATGAAGATAATGATGACCACAATATTCCCTCACACGAGGGGAATGATTTGGTTATAACTGATTTGCTCACATGTTCCAAACCTTCCATGTGCTCGGACCTTTACCATTAACTGCTGTAACCTCGGCCTGGCCTAGTACGAGGTCGATGAAGTTTGATAATATTTCTTTGTCTTTTCGATAACCACGATGACCTCGCCTAGGAAGAGTGGCCGAGGTTGGGCATGAGGTAGGATGTAACGTCTGCTCAAGCAGATGATGATGTTAGCAATAACCTGACCCCATACATCGGTTACTGCTTAGTCGAGGTTGGTTAATTGCAGAGCTGACATTGCAGAAGATGACTTTTTTGGTGGATATTATAAGTTTCTTGTCAACTCGGCTGTGTGACAGGCTGAGGTTAGTGACCCTGAGTACGAGGGTACACTTTGGGAATATCAATCACCCCTAGCCCTTAGTCTCCTATGTGAGTAGGTGATTTAGGGGTATGTAGGTTAGTCCGAGGTTGAGTCTATTTTGGTGTCTTGGGGCGTGAAGTGATTCTTTGACACATGTCATTCACTAAAGTGAGTAACGTGCTCCCCAAGGTGTGATAATTTTGACTGCTCCTTTTCGGTTCTCTAGGTCAATGATGGGTGTATTAAAACGTGTTCCCCAGAATTGAGAAGGTTTAAAACCTTCTTCTCTTTCCTCTTCCAATTTTCTCCCACCTAAGATTTTTTGCAACTGCTATTCTCTCAAGCCCCCCATTGTTGTGCTACGATACAAGGATTACTTTGCTTACTAACCTCTTCTTTCCTCACTCATGACTAGTCAGGTATTGCTTTCGACCTTTCTTTTTCCATTTTTAGTCATTACTTTTATAGTTTTAGTTTTTCGGTGGTCTTTTCTTTTTTCCAGCGAACAAAACCTCCATTGTTTGGTGGTTATTAGGTCAGGTTTGGTGGGGTTAGGAATTTTTTAGGACCATTCTAGGTGGCTCTGAGGTTATTCTAGCCAATAACCCCTTCTTTTCTGGCTTCCGAAGAACTGTCGGTCGCCTTCTAACCTGCCCTTGAGTGTTCTTGGTGTTCCTATTGGAAACCTTTCAACTTCCACCCTTTGATCTTAATTTTGGTTCCTTAAGTTGTGTACCTGTTTGTAGTTTTGAGTCCTCTTCATAAAAATACCTTTGAGAAGATTAGGCAGATAGAGCTAGCCTAAGAGGAATCTCGTAGGGCTGAGGCCTTTCCCCTCAAACCATTTTTTTCTCCACCCTTGAAGATTATATACCCTAAGCCAGCCAAACCTGCTGAGCCTGCAGAGGATCCTGAGGATCCTGTAGCAATGTATGAGTCGTCTTTTTCAGATTCTATGTCAATGTCTGAAGCAGGTGAACCTGTAGACTCTTTTCAAGAGGCTATAGATTATTCTCCTAGGCAAGGTGAGGTTCCTGAGGAGGCCGAGTTTTCAAGTCCTGCCTCGTCCCACCAAGGTGCTAGCACTTCGTGTAGGTCTTTAGAGGTTGAAATCTTAGGTCCTAGTGTGGGAATTCCCCCTCCTATTGATGCCATTCCTCTATCGGCTCCCACCGAGGTTAAATTTATGAGTAGGTTTCCTGGCAGTGCTCTTACAACTGCCCAGGCCGACATTACTGGATGATAAGGAGAGTGAACTCGATACCTCTGAGGCGGACGAGTATGAGAGCACCATCAACGAGTACAACCTTCTTACTTTTAAGCACCTCTATTCCATAGATTCTTCAATCATACTTAGGAAACCTCTGAAGGATGAGAGGGACTTCGATGGCCGAGATGGAGAAATCTTTGTTTATGAGCATATGTTTAAGTTGGGATTTCGTCTTCCTATTCAACCAACCATCAGATCTATAATTTCTCACATAAATCTTTCCCCTTCCCAAGTATCCCCAAATGCTTGGAGATTTATGATTGGGGACATCGTCCTTTGGAGTGATGTTCACCATTCAGACCTTCCAGTTAGAGTTTTTATATGCTGTTACGTTGCCTCATCTGCCAAAAACCATCCCGGCTACTACCACTTCCTAGCTAGGAAATCAGAGAAGAAAATGCTCTTGGTTACCCAAACTTCAAACCATAATTGGAAACCTCGGTACTTTTTTTTCTGGGGCGTGGGAATTTGGTTCAGATGAGGCTTATGGAACGTCAGTTCCAAGGATCCCTCTGAGATAGGGGAAGGTCTCCCTTACTGCCAAAGCCGACCCTGGACTTAGCCAGGATAATCATAAGAACGTTGAGGACCTTACCAATCAAGGTGAGAAGGGTCGTCTCGTTAAATATGAACATTTGATGACCCCCCCTATTACCTTTCTCAGATAGGTTTAGGGGGAGGGCCCCCTGGAAGAGATTCATATGTCTTCATTTTTCTTACCCAAGTTATACCTCTTATATTTTTTATCTCTGACTGACTAACTCAGAGACTCATCTTTTGCAAAGCGCCCAGCAGGCATACCGGACGAGTTTTGGGAAATGTGGGCACCCAGTCTAGTGAATATTATGGAAAAGCAGGGTGGAAAGAGTGCACCACCGGCATAAAAAAGAACGTTGGCACCTCCAGGGACGATGCTAACAAAAAGAGGAAGTCCACGGCTAACTCGGCGCATACGAGGCTGAGCAATACCCAAGCCAAGGATCATGCCATACCCATCTCTACAGACGATGCCCTGATTGCTCGTCTATCTCAGCTCAGAATCGGGGATAGCTTGATCGTCCACGGTCTGAAAGATACCGATGCCATTGGCGTAATAATGACTGAGGAAGATAAGCATTTCCTACGCACATTGGATGTCCGTTTATTGGCCGAGTTTGTTCTGCACAAGTCAATTCAGGTATCCTTTTTTTGCTCATTTGCTCACAAGTGTAACATCGGTTTTTTAGAAATTATAACTCTCATGTTCATACATCCGATATTCTTCTACAGGGTGTCTTATCTTTTCATCGTCTTGTTGATTGGACTTTGAAGAAGATGCCCCTTATAGAAAAGGGTAAGGAAGCTGAGAAGTTTGACGCCTCTCTAAATGCAGAGGTTACAAGGTTTAAGGAGTCATCAAGAAGAGGGACAATGACATGTCTCAGCTCAAGAAGGATCATGAAAAATCTCTGACGGCCAAGGACAACGTTCTTCAATCGAAAGTTGATGCTGCAGTTAGAGCTACTTTGGAAGATACTGTAGTCAGAGCTGCTTTAGAAGATACTGCTAAGAAGACCATTGAGGACTATAAGGTCTCTGACGAATTTGCTAGCTTCGTATTTGAGTACTTAGAGAGGGGCATCACAGCGACTGGCAAATGGATAGCTATGAAAGAGAGTGATTCCGGGAGGTTAACTATATCAGACTTTATTGATCTCAGCTTTGGAGACCCTTGGTTCGCTCAGGCCTTGAAGGAAGTTGAAGAGGGTGATGCTTCTCCAGCCGAGACTGCTCCTCTCGAGGTTATAGAGATTGAGGACGCTACTCATCATGATGATGGAGCTTAAGTCACAAACGTCAACCTTGACCAGACGACTGATGTTATTGGTGGGACGTCTCCTGCCGAGTCATAGGCTCCTTTGCTAGTGAAGCTTTTTAATAGTTGTATTTTGATGAACTTTTGTCTATAATTCTTCTTTTTATGAACTCTGATGGAATTTTAACACTCTGGCTTGTAACTCTGAATCCTTTTTATGATAATCATTAGTAGTTCAACTTCTTCAGATTCTATTGCGTCATACGATGTTTTGTTTAAAATCCATATGTTGGTGTTGCCCTAAAATTATGATGTTTTACCTCTTATTTTCACCAGTCTAATGTTGTTTGAGGTCTAAGGTCATCAAACTATGATGTTTTACCCTCATATTTACAACAAATAATGATGTTGAAGGACTGAGTTCACCAAATCATGGTGCTTTACCCTCATATTTTCACCAAATAATGATGTTAAAGGTCTAAGGTCACCACATTATGATGGTTTACCTCTTAAACTTTCACCAAATAATGATGTTAAAGGTCTGAGGTCACCAAATTATAATGTTTACCTCATATTTTCACCATATGATGATGTTTTACCTCTTAAACTTTCACCAACTAATGATGTTTAAGGTCTGAGGTCACCAAATCATTGTGCTTTACCCTCATATTTACACCAAACAATGATGTTCAAGGTCTGAGGTCACTAAATCATGGTGCTTTACCCTCATATTTTCACCAAATAATGATGTTAAAAGTTCGAGGTCACCACATTATGACATTTTACCTCTTAAACTTTCACCAAATAATGATGTTAAAGGTCTGAGGTCACCAAATTATGATGTTTACCTCATATTTTCACACATAATGATGTTTTAAGGTTTGCGATCACCAAATTATGATGTTTCACGTATTAAACTTTCACCAAATAATGATGTTAAAGGTTTGAGATCACCAAATTATGATGTTTACCTCATATTTTCACCACATAATGATGTGTTTAGGGTTTGAGATCACCAAATTATGATGTTTCAAACTTTCACCAAATAATGATGTTAAAGGTCAATGGTCACCAAATTATGATGTTTTACTTCTTAAGCTTTCACCAAATAATGATGTTAAAGGTCCGAGGTCACGAAATTATGATGTTTACCTCATATTTTCACTATGTAATGATGTTTAAGGTCTGAGGTCACCAAATTATGATTTTTTCCTATTAAACTTTCACCAAATAATGATGTTAAAGGGCTCAACCCCGCCAAATTATGATGTTTACCTCATATTTTCACCACATAATTATGTTTTAAGGTTTAAGTTCACCAAATCATGATGTTTCAACTCATATTTTCACCAAATAATGATGTTTAAGGTCTTAGGTCACCAAATTATGATGTTTTATCTCTTAAACTTCCACCAAATAATGATGTTAAAGGGCTCAACCTTGCCAAATTATGATGTTTACCTCATATTTTCACCACATAATGATGTTTTAAGGTTTGAGGTCACCAAATTATGATGTTAAAAGGTTTGAGGTCACCAAGTTAATGATGTTTCACCTCATATTTCACCAAATTAATGATGTTAAATACACACACATCGAGGCAAGAGCATTGACATAATGTTGCTACTTTTTCATTGATATCCTCTATTTAAGTTGATACATGTATTAAAAAGAGAAGAACAATTACAACATCATAAGTAATACTTCTTTAAGTGATCAACATTCTAAGGGTTGGAGAAAGGTTCTCCTTCCATATTTTCAAGCCAATGGCTAAGGTCGGCCACCAGTACCCCCGAGTAATAGGGTTCTCACACTTGTTCACATACGCGGTTGCATGTTCGGCCAAGGTCGGCCACCAGTATCCCTGAGTAATTATCCTCTTATCCAATGGCCTTCCTCCTATGTGACAGGAACAAGAGACCGCATGCACATCTTGAAATATGTGTGGAACTTCTGAAGGGTGGACACATCTGAGGAGGGGGAGCAGGAATCCCTTTTTATACAGGACATCCCCTACAATTGAGAATTTAGCATCTCTGAACCTTAACTTTCTCCTTTCTAACTTCGACTCAGGAAGCTTTATCTCTCTTATATATCTGATAAGTGGATCCATCCATGAGGCTCCCATACTAAGATTTAGGCAAGGTATGGCAACCACTTCCTCTTCCTCTTCGATGGTCGGCTTGAGCAGAATCTCAACTGACACTGTTCTCTTTATGTATGTCCTTATTGCTGAGGCCAATATTGCGAGTGCATCAGCTCGGCTGTTATCTAGATGAGGTATCCTCTTCATATTAACTTCCTTGAAGATATCTAGCATCGTTCTCATCCTCTTCAGACTTCTGTACATCCTTTCATCTTTGGCCTCATACACCCCCAGGATTTGGTTCATGACTAACCTTGAGTCACTGTGGACTAGAAGTTGGCCGACATTGAGGGCTTTTGTCAAGAGAGACCTGCTATTAATTCTTAATACTCCGACTCGTTGGAAGCTTTGAAGTCATACCTCAGTGCATATTCAATATCGGTACCATCTGGTGCTGACACTACTAGCCCTGCTCCACTTTCGCTTTCACAGGATGACCCATCAACGAAGAGGTTCCAGATGGTTTCACATGAAGAGAAGCTACCCTTGGCTAGGGTCCCCTGCTTGAAGAGGTATCTCTCTTATTCATTCTCGACTTTTCTCTGCTTGGTTATACTTGTCTCGGCCTCGTCTGATGTTTGGCCGATGTTTCTCTTTTCTGTCTCATGTGTAGCCTCTTGATTAACCTTAAACTTGGCCTTATCCCAGGTAAACTCGGCCACAAAGTACGCAAGTGCTTGTACCTTGATGAAAACCCTGGGTTGATAAACAATATCATATTCCCCCAACTCGATTGCTCGGGTCATTAGCCTTGTGGACTTCTCAGGCTTATGGAGGACCTGTCTGAGTGGGGAATCGGTGAGGACGACCATAGCGTGGGCTTAAAAGTATGGTTTCATTTTCCTAGAAGCATGTATCAAAGAATAGGATAACTTTTCAATCCGAGGGTACTTCTTCTCAAACCCTTGGAGTGCCTTGCTATTTAAGTACACTGGTCTCTGCACTTCATCCTCTTCTCTTACTATCGCAGCACTGATGGCTGACTCTAAGACAGCTAAGTATACATATAGCTTCTCACCCTGAATTGGTCGGGATAGTAGTAGGGGAGAGATGAGGTAGGACTTGATCTCTTTAAAATCAATGTCACATTCCTCATTCCATTTGAAGGCCTTTCTAAGAACTTTGAAAAAAGGAAGACACTTATCTATGGCTCTTGAGACAAACCTGTTAAGCGCAATAACTCTCCCGATTAGCCTTTGAACATCTTTGACAGTTCTAGGTGTCTTCATTTCCATCAAAGCCTTGATCTTCTCAGGGTTAGCCTCTATTCCCCTTTGGTTGACGATAAATCCTAAAAACTTTCCTGCTCCTACCCCGAAGACACATTTGGTGGGGGTCGAGCTTCATTATGTATTTGTCTATGGTGTAAAAAATTCTTTCGAGGTCGTCCACATAAGTGTAGGCCTTTAGACTCTTCGGTAGCATATCATCCACATAAACTTCCATGGACTTGCCTATCTGATCTTCAAACATCTTATTTATAAGAAGTTGGTATGTATCCCCTGCATTCTTTAGTCCGAAGGGCATGACCTTGTAGCAATAGGTTCCTTTGTGTGTAATGAAAGCTGTCTTCTCTGAGTCAGTCGAGTTTATGAAGATCTGATTATACCCGGAATATGCATCCATGAATGTCATGAGCTCATGTCCTGCTATGGCATCCACCATCTTATCAATACGAGGTAGGGAAAACTATTTTTTGGGCAAGATTTGTTTAAATCAGTGAAATCTACACACATCCTCCATTTCCCATTAGCTTTGGGCACAATGACAACGTCAGAAAATCACTCAGGGTATATGACTTCTCTGATGAACTTAGCCTCTTCAAGATTTCTAACCTCGTCTCTAACAACATCATACTTTTCTCTTGAGTATACTCTTCTGTTCTACTTAATGGGCTTCCCATCTTCTACAATATTGAGTTTATGGTACATAATCTCAGGATCAATACCTAGCATGTCTGCATGGCTCTAAGTAAAAATACTTTGTCTCTTCCTTAACAGTTTTACTAGTTCCTCCTTGATCTAAGGTCTTAGGGCTTTGCCGAATTGGATGGTTTTTTTGGCTCATCCTCATTGAGGATGATGGATTCAACCTCCTCCGCGAATTCTCCCTTTTTAATCTTTTTTCAATCCCTAGGATCAAGTGTGTCTATTTTGTACGTGGTTGTTGCCTTCTTATAAGCCTCTCTCTCTTCTACAGAGTTGAATTAGCATTCACGTGCCGATGTTTGGTCACCTTCAACTTCCCCTACTCCATACGGAGTCAGGAATTTTAGCATTTGGTGGACTGTTGAAGGCACGACCTCAAATTCCTTGAGGGCTACTCGTCCTATGATGAGGTTATAAGATGAGAAGACATTTTCATCCATCACAAAGAAATTAATTTTTATGGTCAACCTCTTAGGCCATTCATCTCCCATTCTAACATCCATTTCATACATACCCAATGGATGAACCTTTTCACCACTGAAGCCAATTAAGGGATGATGATAAGGGACAAGCCTAGCTCTGTTGAGGCACAGGCTCTTAAAATAGGTCCAAAACATAACGTTTGCAGAACTACCCCCATCAACGAGGATCCTTTGAACTTCACACCCATACACCCTTGTGGTGATGACTAAAGGGTCATCATGGGGAGCTAAGATACCCTTGAAGTCAAGTCGTGAAAAGTCGACCACGAGGGTGTCCATATCTACCTTCTTTCTCTTCTCACGCATAACCTGTGTAGATGTCAAGTTCACAACCTCGGCTTTAGTCACTAATTTGGCCTCTGCCACATGAGCCTTGTAATCATCTACCTCTGAGCCACCCCTTGCTAGTCCCCCATAGATAATGTTCACCCTCTTCACTGGGACATTGTCATCTTTTGATGGGAGGTCAGGGTCATTATAATCATCATCTGAGTCATCATTTCTTCTGGCAGGGACATCCTCCCAAAATTTATCATTTATTTTATTTTTGGGGTTGTCTCTTCCCCCCTTAGAAGCTATACCATCTACATACTTTCTGAGCTTTCCAGACTTCAACATTTTGTCAATCTCGCCCTTTATGGTGAAACACTTGTCAGTCAGATGGTCGTGATCTTAATGGAACTCGCACCATAGATTCTTGTTTCTCTTATGGGGAGGAGCCTTCAGCTTTTCCGACCATCTCAGGGATCTATCATTCTTTATTTCGTTGAGAATATGTTCGCAGCTCACAGTTAAAGGTGTGTAGTGCACAAACTTGTCGTCTACAGTTCTCTTTTTTCCATCCTTTTTCCTTTAAAATATCCCACTGCTACTTCTATTATCATCCTCATAATTTGCATCCATTGCTTCTTCTGCGTTCATGACATTTCCAGTTGTTGCTAACAGCTCGACCATAGACTTAGGAGGGTCTTCCGCAAGCTTTCAAAGTAGCTTTCTCTTTTGAAGCCCTCTAATATGGGTTGTCATTGCTATGCTCTCTTCATAATCTTCTACCTCCAATTTTTCCTTATTGAACCTAGCTATGTAGTCTCTAAGGCTTTCATTCTTCCCTTACTTTACATAAAGCAAGTAAGTCATCTTCTTTTAAGGTGTTACCCCAAAACAAAAGTTATGAATAAATTGCTCAGTCAAACTTTTAAAATTTTTAACTGAATTTTTAGGAAGAGAAGTGAACTAGATATGTGTAGCCCGAGTCAAAGTGCTGAACAAAACTTAGCACCTCATCTCACCGGAGATTAAATAAATGTATGTTACAGATTAATACATTTAAATACTATGGACTGGGTTAGTAATACCATCGTACTTGGGAGACAACACCGGATGTTTAAATTTGGCAGGGGTTGGGAAGTTAACAATCCTTTCCACGAATGATGTGCCCTCTGAGTACCCCCATGTAATGGGTCTCATCTTTTTATGAGATCCCCTATCTTCTCTTCTAGCCTTTGAATATAGTCATTCTATGGTTTGACAACGTCGGCTTGGCCGAGTTTGTCCCCAGCCACTTCCAATGGGTGGACTGAGGGCTCCTTAGCTACTGTGCAACATTGGCTATTGACCTCCCCTTGACCACAGTCTCGGACATGTGGAGGTCAGCCATAATGATGACAATGATTACCACCTTCCTTTTGTGATCCAGCTATGCTTCTTAACCTGGATATCCACTACCTCAGATCATTAACTGGGCCGAGCCTTTCAAAGGCCGACCATCAACTTAAGTGATCAAAAGCTGACCCTCTATGCCATGAATCACCATCTCGTCTTTCACACTGACCTCAGCTCTGTTGTATAGGACATACAATGTTGTTTGAGACCTCATAAGGCTCCTAACAGTTTGTCGAGGCATCCTCTGCCTCAATGTCATCGTACCTATCCTCAGGGCAAATGTTTCCTTGCCTCCCAGGTGTAAACACCTAGGGTCAGCAATATCCCACCTCCGCTGAGGAGTAGGTTGGTCTTTTCGTGGTGCCTGGGGTAGTTCCCTGGACTCATGCTGTGGCTGAGTAGCCACCGGAGTAATCATCTCCGGTGAGACCCCAGGTGGTCTCATTATTATGTTTTGGCTTAGCTGGGCACATTACTCGTGTGTCACCTGCTGAGTTGCAGCCAAGGACTTCAAGGCTACTGCCACCTCAGCCATCTCGGACTCGGGTGGTACCTAGCTGGAACTGGGGTCCTCCAATACCAGATAGTGGATGAGGCGGTGGTAACTCCTATGCCCTTTGATTGATCTTTTGATGAAAGGACTATAGAGATTAGAAACCTTAAGGGGCCTCTTTCAATGGCGATATAGCTCCATGCGAAGGGTAAAGCCCGGTTCACCACCAGAGTCTCCGGTGAGGTTAAGCAGCTATTGAGGAAGATATGAATCTTCTCGTTCCCACAAACGGCGCCAAAATGATGATGCTAGAAACATCACCGCCGAATGGAGTGTTGATAAGCTCAAGCTAGCAATAACAATGGTAGCACAGAGTAAATATCTAGTAGAGGGATGTGAGGAGAAGAGGAAGCACAGTAGTATATAAGTGGTTCAGCCAATCTGGCCTACGTCCACTGTGAGTGTATGAGTAATTTCACTAGATGAAGGCACTAATGGCCATAGATACAATCTCTCAAGCTCTTTATCTCTCTACTGCATAAACCAACAGAGTTTTAGCTAGGGTTGTAATTATCCATCCCTTTCCAAGGTAGGAGAAGGCTTGGATATATAGATCTTAGGGGGTGTAGTGTACCCCCAAGCATGTAATGAGCATGTGTATGAGGATCAAACCAGTATCCTGATGACACCTGGCTGATCTTATACAGATAATGATGACCACAATATTCCTTCACGTGATGGGAATGATTTGGTTATAACTGATTTGCTCATGTGTTCCAAATCTTTCGTGTGGTTGCATGTGCTCGGACCTGTTCCATTAACTGCTGTAACCTCGGCCTGGCCGAGTATGAGGTTGGTGAAGTTCGATAATGTTACATTGTTTTATCGATAACCACGATGAGCTCGTCCAGGAAGAGTGGCCGAAGTTGAGCATGAGGTAGGATGTAACATCTTCTCAAGCAGAGGACGTTGTTGGTAATAACCTGACCCCATAATGTGTTGCTGACATCGGTTGCTGCTTAGTCGAGGTCGGTCAATTGAAGAGATAACCTTGTAGAAGATGACTTTCTCGGTGGCTGTTATAAGCTTCTTGTCAACTCGGCTGTGAGACATGCCGAGGTTAGTGACCCTGAGTACGAGGGTGCACTTTGGGCATATCATTAAAGTAAAGTGATCTTTTGTTCATGCCTTATTGAGGTTTGTGAAGTCAACACTCATGCGCCATTTGTCATTAATTTTCTTGACCATTACCACATTATCTAACTAGCTTGGATACTTGATATCTTAAATGATTCGTGTTAGTTGTAATTTATCCATTTCCTTTTGTATTGCCATATTCTTCTCAGGGTTGAAAACTCTTCTCTTTTTCTTGGTCGACTTGGAATTGGGATATATATTAAGATCATGACAAATGAAGTTTGGATCAATCCCTGGCATATATTTGCGGATCCAAGCAAACACATTTTCCTTTCTCTAAGGAATATAATTCATTCCTGTTTGTGAGAGGGAGACAATTAATTCCTGTTTTAGAGAGGGAGGCAATCTTGAACCAATTTGGGTAGTTCTTTATCACTTCTTGTCATCCATTCCAATAGTTTATGTATCGTCCATAACTTTCCCCTTCACCAGCTCCTCCTCTTCCCGAGGATCCAAAGTGTTAATGTGGAAAGTGATTGTGCACTTCATTTGTATTTCATGTTGGTCGATCAAAGTATAATAACAGTCCCTAACTTTTTTTTATTTCCATTTACTATGCCGACTCCATAATTTGTTGAAAATTTCATGCATTGATGCATTGTGGATGGCACATCCTCTAACTGCTTTATTACCACTCTTCCTAGGATGATATTGAAAGTTGGTGGGACATTTTAGTCAAATACAAAGAAATAAATTCTTTTTATCCTGCTCGTTGGCTAGATGCCGACCAATACTTCCATCTTGATTGTTCCCAATGGGTATACTTTATCTCCTACATACCTTATGAGAGGTTTATGGTATGGTTCCAACTTTCTATATTTTAGCCCTAAGATCTGGAAAAAGTTGTAAAACATTACATCAGCTGAACTCCCATTATCAACCAATATCCTTGCAACTCTGTCATGATGAACTCTGCATGTGATAACTAACCGATCGTCATGAGGATAAAGGACCCCACTCAGATCATTTTTGGAAAATCTGATCACTAGCTTGTATATGTTGACTTTCCCTGGCCGACTATCACTAGATTTAGCCATATTAATCTATTAGATAGTTGGGCAGGCCTTGACTTCATTTAAGTAATCTTTCATTTCTGCAATTATGTCTCCTCCTCTAGCATCTCTTCCTGCGATTAAGTGGCATCTAAAGGATATCATGCTTACCTCCACCTCTGGTTCATCAGACTTCTTTGGTAAGTTTAGATATTTTTCAAAATAATCGTTTCTTGCCCTTTTATTTTCTTCCCTTGCTCGGTTTGGAGATTCAAACCTCCTCTGATCATCTAGGTTTCCATTTTGATAAAAAAACTTGCTCAATTTTCCCCACTAAATAAGATTTTTAATCTCATTCTACAGTGCAATGCCGTTGTTGGTGTTGTGCCCATGATCTCTATGAAAATAACAATACTTGGACTTGTCCCTCTTATTGGGGGTGTCTTTAACTTTTAAGGCCAATTAAATTCTTGGTTCCCCTTGATTTCTTCCAGGATCTAGTGAACACCTTTATTGAGGGGCGTATATTCATCATACTTCTTAATCTTATCAAGATTTTTGTCTTTTTGATCCTTATTGAATGAGTTAGAATTATTTTTCTGATTTTCAACCTTGATCTCAGGAGTTTCATTAGCTTCCATATCCACCATGGCGTTCATTATCTTTCAAACCTTATCCAAAATTCTATCATGATTTTGGGTGGATTCTTCGCTAAAGCATAGTAAAGATGTTTAGCGAGCAACCCACTCATAAGTGCTTCAATGGTTGTCTTCTCCTCATAGTCCACCACCAATAGTTTTTCCTTACTAAAACGTGTAATATATCATCTCCTCACTTTTGTCGTGCGGTCAAGAGATGAATGACACTATTAATTGGCTTAGCCCCAAAATAAAAGTTGTGTATGAATAATTTAGCTAACTAATGAAAACTAAAGATTTTACCTCTTCGGATATTATTATACCAAATTTGGGTTGGCCTTGTAATAGAACTGGAGAAAGCTCTACATCTTATCTCATCGGGCACTGAGTAAATGTTGGCAGCATCTTAATATTTCTTTATTTGAAGGAGGGGATCAGTTTTCACATCATACATGGGAGTGACCACTTGTGGATTGAACTTGGAAGCTATGGGGTATTCTACGATAGCATGGATGAAAGGTGATCCTTTAATAAAACTCCTTTGTAATGGATTCTTGGTTTTGTCCATTTCACCTAGTCGATCTTCCAAACACTGCATTGATCCCTTCTAGGGATGTTCTTCTGACTTAGATTTAGCTGAGGTATATTTAGCGGCTTTAATGTGTCTATGTTTTGAACTCTTCTCCTGAGAGGTCTGCTTGACACGCACAGAGTCCCTCATACTGGCCCTGGATCTTTTGTACCCTTCTCTGTATTCACGATGATGTTCTCCTCTAGTTGCTCCGGGGCTTAGACGATCAAAAGCAGACTCCCTGCTTATCCTCTCCAAGACACTTGGTCTTTCTTTGGAAAATGATCTACCATAATAGTAATCCGTTGATCAAAATGAAAAAGTTTCCACAAGACGGTATGACCTATCATGAGAAGAATGCGAATGATAACTCCTTTCATTTCTGGTCGATGAAGGTGGGATATCCCTCCTGGAATCGGAATACTTGTCTGGCATTGTACGAGCCAAGTCTTACTGACTCTTGCACATAGCCTCTTGTCCCTTAGCCAAATTTAATAGGATTCGTCGGAGTTCTGTCTCACCAAGGGGAGCGAATATTTCTTGATTATTTCCTGCAGCCGCCAGGATGCTTTTAGGGGCGGTATTCATTCTTTAAACTAGAGAATGAAATATTCGAGGTAAATAACTATGACTAACAGTCGAGTTCATATAGACGGCAACAATCTGTTGATGTCTAAAAATGGACTCAATTCAGATTTATAATCATTGATAATAATATAGTAAATTAATCAAATCACACACACAACGAAAGAGATTTTTAGAGTGGTTCAACTATAAAATAGACTACGTTCGTTGTTGGTAATATCCAGTAGAGTTTACAATAGCTCAGTATGGTGTGCGTATGAGTGATTTGAGTTATCCTTCCAGCTGAGAGAGTATTTTGTATTTATAATAGTGTATAACCCCAGAGATAGATGCCTTTATATTGTCAGGCATTTACATCTGTGTACAATAAATGAAACACTTGGAATTCAGTGTTGGCTGGCATCCCATCCGAGTAACTTTCAGTATTCCTGATGATTGGTATTCCTAGAGTTGGTCGGTTGTCCGGCCGACTAAGTATCCTTGATGTCGATCAAGGAGGTTAGTCGGCCACGTAGGAGGACATGTGTACATTTATAGTTGATCTATATATGAGAGTAATTTTTACATACAACAGGGACCAATAACTAAAAAAATAAATATATGGAAGTGACTGCAAATAAATTTTAAAAAATGAGTATTGTAACGAAAGGAAGTGATATTTTCACTGCAGGTAGGATCTTTATGTCGGAGTTTTGTAACCGATTTTTTAAATTAATGAAATTTATAATATTTATATTACAAGAATAAGATATGGAATATTTTTTAAAATTTTAAATTAATTGATATTAATTTTGATCCCCCCCCCCCCCCCCCCCCCCCAAATTCAATCATGTATAGATCACACTTCTAGTCATCTTTAAAAATGTCATTGGTGAACACCATTTCTTTTTTACATGAACTTTGGTATAACCTCCCTATGATATAGCCCAACCACTTTAGAATTGAGATAGAACCAACACTAAGAACGTTTTCTTTCAAATCCATATTTATCTAATCAACTTAAAATGAGAAGAAAATGTTGGATGAGGCACGCAATATTATGTCCGGAGTACCCTCACGTAATTTTTTTTACTCCTACCTTTCCTCATTATATCTTACCCACTACTTTTTTCTCCCTATCTCCAGTTCATAACTTCTCAATATTCTCTCTCCGTCCCTCCCTCTTCCTCCCTCTCTTATCACCAACTCATCTCGTTGTTCCCCCCCCCCCCCCTCTCTCTCTCTCTCTCTCTCTCTCTCCCTCTCTCTCACCAATTTATATCTTCTTAATATTCTCTTTCAATACCTCCTTTTTCACCTCTCTTGTCACAAACTCATCACGTCTCTTCCTCGCCCCCCTCGAAATTCCTCAACCGCCTCAGTGAAAGATGAGGCACCCAAAACCCTAGATTCACCTCAAAAGTCCTCAACCGTCATAATGGGAGATGAATCATCCCAAACCCGAGATTGTAACTTAATTCTAATTTATAATACTCCATGTCATTAGTCACTCAAATCAGTATATTCCGTTATAGGTTCATCTAAAACATTTTTTCATTATTCGTTCCATATCTAATATAGATTGTTTTTATTGTTCGTCATTTTTCCAATTTGAATCAAATGTTTGTATTTGTTTTTACCAATTATAGATGTAGGGAAAATTTCCATTTAATGAAATACATATTTGATCTTCATAAAAGAAGATCGATATATATATATATATATATATATCGTTGTTTTTTCCTAAATCAACTTAATTAAATTTTCTTTATTTTTATTTTGTGTTGGAACTTGTATCAAATTAATATCTTTTATATATTATAAAATGTACTACATGAGTAAATGTTTCTTGATAAATAAAGTATCCACGTGGAACATCTATTTAACCTCGTCCAGTTTCATCTCTTTCACCCACGTTCTTCTCATTTTTATCTTCCCCACACAACCCCTCCTATCCTCAATTAATATTCAATGTTTTAATGCAGTGGTTTATATCTTCCCAAAGTAGGTATGGAGAGGGTAAATGTCTCCATTATGATGTGGTGCTCCTTATTGGCAGATAAGAGAGCCTGAGCCACCGGTGGGTGGTCTAGTCATTCGATTTCTCCCTCTATGAGGTGATTATTTCTTTTTTTGTTTTATTCTCTCTCCCTAAATTTCATACTTGATGCGTTTTGTACTAGAAGTTTTTAATCACTAATTATTTTGATGGTCTAATTGGAGATGATAACGATGGGATTGGGTGATTGGTTTTTGTTACGCTGGTGTTGATTTGAGGGTTGTGATGATGTAATGGAAGTATTTGGTCTTTTTGGTTATGCCAGGTCAGTATTTGAGAGTTATGGCAGTGCAAAATGGTGTGGTGTTAGGTTAATAGTATAACGGGTTGGGATTGGTGGTTTAAATGGTAATTTTTAATTGGGCTGATTAGGTGGTAGTGGTGGTGGAGGTTCTTGTTTGTGGTTAATAGTGGTGTTTGGTAGTAGTGATCGAGTCAGCTTTGATAGTGGTGATGGGTTCTTAAAGATTTTAATAGATGCTGGTGGGGTTGTTTGGGTTATGATTTGTTATGCTACCACATTCTGATTCCATCCCAAGCATACAAATGGATACTTAATTCTTTTAATTGGGAATCTTTTATATAATATGCCAACAATATATATATATATATATATATATATATATATATATATATGCCCTTGTGTGGACTAGTCTGCATTTTGAGAATGCGGATCGAACATGTGTCACCTAACGGTGTGCCTAGAAATTTTTGCCTAAATTATAGGCACACTCTCTCTTTTTTCTTGCTCACCGCCAGGTGACACATGTCCAGTCCGCACTCTTAAAATGCGGACTGGTCCGCATAAGAGTAGGACTGTATATATATATATATATATATGCTCAGTTTTATGAGTTCTTTATATAATTCGTTTTGGGTTTCTAAAGAGGGCCGGGGGGGGGGGGGGGGAAGAGGAACAAAGGCTTCGGAAATGATTAGGTGACTGATCTTGAGCATGGAGATGGAGTATTGGTACTTACAATTTCTTTTAGACCCTTTAATTTTGATATCATGCATTGGAGATTATAATGTATAGTCTTTGGGTTATAAATAATTGTTTCATATGCAGTTTTATATCTAATGATTTTCGTATTTTTAGGGTCTCAAAAATATTGATGTTCATGTATCTATTTGAATTTTGTGGGTATAAAAATCATCATTTGTTGGTTTTGATTTTGTAATTTCTGTGTTTATTTTGATTTGTTTGTTGTTTCACATTTGTGATAGCAATTGGAGTTGGTTTTGATTTGTGGCTTCAATTCAAGTTGATTTGTCAATTTTTAGGGAGGTAGTTCAGGGGGTATTGTTGGCAATTCAGGGAGGTTGGTGTTTGGGTGATAGAATGAGGTCGTGAATGTAGTCGGAACTAGATGATGCAAATAAGTGTAACCTCGTCTTAGATGAGACTCGTCCTAGTACCATGGCCTCTGCCCAGTGCACATCGAACTCATCAGCATATGGGCCCACGGCACAGGGGGCCATTGTAACACCCCGTTTAATTAAATACCGGGTGGCCAGTCCCATAACAAATTAAAACAGAATATACAATTGGCTCATTCTTAGCATCACTGTCGAAAACATTTACAACTCACCCAATACTCAAATAAGCTGGTGTTAAAAACTTTCCAATTTAAATTTCAACAAAACCTTTTTTCCATTTTTAAGAATAACACAACACATTTATTTTACAACACTGATAACACAATAAGTATCACAAAATAATTTAAATGCAACTGGAATAAACATTCCCAAGTAATATAAATCCTTTACAATAATCCCAGCAATGTTAAATGTATTAAAAATCAGAATACAACAATATTTTACTCCAATGGAAAATGATAACTGAAATCCTTTTGGGCGGCATGCCCTAACTAAGAATACTGTGAATCAAAAAGATGATAAGCGTCTAAGAAAAACTTCCATAGCTCCATAGCTCGTCAAAATCAACTAAGGTTGGCGTCCCTGTTGCTGGACACCTGATATAGAGATACAATAGAAGAGAAAATATGCAAGGAAACGGGTCAGAGCCCGAATGTGTAGAGTATTTTTAAAACAGCAAGTATTTAACAAGTGCAATAAAGCATTTATTATGTACATGTTAGATCCAACTCTCACTTGCAATACTCACCTCTCAACTAGAGTGCACACTTAACGTTTCCTATTAACCTCCTAGTTAATGGTTCCTCTTTTCTAATCTCCATATTATAATTCCACTCCCATATCATAGTCCCCGTATGTCCCATACCATACGTCACATTATTATCCATTTACATTTCTCCTTTATGATTTAGTTTCTCATTAGCATGAATCATTATTCATTAATCTGAATCATTTCTCATTAACATGAGTTAAGCTTTTCAATTCTAAAAGCATAAACATTTATTAACTAAATTCCATTAACATATTTTATTCACCGTTATCTACAATTACCACCGTAGATAGATCTAACCACAATATATCCATTTAATCATTTAATTCATTATATATATATTCATATATAATACGGCACCCCGAGTCACAGCTGCGGTGCAATGCATTACTCTGCTATCATGTCCCATCATCGCAGGTCGCCGAATAGGGGACTAAAGGTTCGGTAAGATTCCACGAACCACAACCAACAACAAACAAATTGGAGGCGAACATAGTTATCGTATCCATGGGTCACGCACATACCTACGCACCCACAGTCAGCGGACTTATCAACTCCCCGATAAGTCTTTCATAGACCTATGTTCTCGAGGGACAAATCAAAGATCCCATGGATTCATCAGGATATGACTGCCCTCACGCGCAAACCTCCCACCGATAGCAAGTAAGCTAGGTATGTCATACACATAAATCATTAATCAATCAAATAGGTATTATCATACCTATAATATAATATCAATAAGGTAATTATCACATCCCTAAGATATTTCCCATACGTAGTATTATATCTCTTTTAAATTCCACGTATTAATATAACATATTTAATTATCCCCGCATCCTATGACATCCCTCCACTCCCGACGTCGTTAAGGTTCATGCGCGGAGCGTCTCGCAAAGCGAAATCCAAACAAGGAACCCTTCCAATACACTACTACTTAACTTTGTCGATCGAGGAGGTCCAAAAATTTAAACTATGTGATCGGGATAACCTCATACCCTCTTTCAACCAAATGAGTTCTAAACTCCCATCTCACAAGATTTAATTAGGATTTCTCTCATCTTATAATCAGTGATAAGTCACTAATTTCCTACTGGTCCATAACCTTTATTTCTCCCGAACTACTACGAATTTAATTCTCCTTTTAATTACGGTTAAAACCGATAGTTTCAAATCTCTTATAAACACGTATTTTTCACTTAGGATTAAACCCTCTTGTAAACTTAAGGATACCCAGGTATTATATAAAATCACCCCTACTGGTCCTATCTTAAATCCTCATACATCACCATTCGAAAATTAACAAACGAATCTAGAAACCGAAATTCCATTCGATATAATTTTCATCATTTAAATCATTTGAATCTAAATCCAATTAATTCAAATCTTAACAAGGGTTTACTGATATTTTCCAAGTCCCAAAATATTCAAATAATAATCACCAAAGGTCCATAAAAGTTTTGGGATAAGAATCAACATTTAAAAAGAAACAACTTTACTTAATCAGGGGAGGTCGATCGATCGAAGGTAGGGGTCGATCGATCGATCCCTCAGGTCCAGGCCTGATTTTCTGCATTTTCTGCAACTACGGGTTTAACAACTTTTGATCCTTTAAACCTTCATCTAAACATCCCAAATGACTTATAAACTTTACTACATGATATATCAACATATATGAATGATTTCCAATACTCTAAACATCCTAGAATCATCAAAGGATTGGATTAAAAAGCATGTTTATCTCCTTATTCCCAGAAATTTATTAACATAACCTCTTCAAGAACACATCAATGGTTTCCATCATTTCTTCAACAGATTCATGACTAATTCGTGGATTATTAATATCCTAACACATGAGTTAAATTCCTATATCATTTCATTTTTCCAGAAATCCATTTAATGATCCATTATCTCTTCCAAACATGAATAATCTACTCTTTTCATACTATTCTAACATGGACAATATGCAAACTTAAATTGATATTATTAAACACTTTCCTTTAGTGTAGGTCTGATCCTTTGGTGTAGTTTATCTCAGTTGGTTGTCCCTTCTCCGGTCAAACTCCGGTGGTGGCTGGTGGTGGTGAACCTTGGTTCTAGTTCTTCTCCTTCCCAAGTGACTTTTCCCTTCCCAAGCACTCTTACTCTCACTCTAAGAAGATGGCTGCTCTTATTTATGAAGAGGAGATGAATAACTCCCATTCACTTAATCTACCTATTCTTATAATGATCCCAAATCCGAAATCACATTAATCCCTCCTAGAAAAATGACCAAAATGCCCTTTCGGGTTGTCTATTCATTTCCAAATGACCCGAGACTCAAAATTAACATCCAAATAGACTTTTCTGACTATTTCAAACCTTCCGGACGCAACTACGCAGTCGAAATGACTATTAGGTCGATAGAAAATAAATTTCCTTTTTTTTAATTTACTAAACTAGTCCCGACACGTCCCATACCGCGTCTGACTAAAAATATAAATTACCGAATTTATATCATACGGTCATCTCAATGACATCACATTCATATATTACCTAAATATCTTTAAGTAATATTCAGAATCATCCATATTAATATCCACAGTCCGGATAAAACCCAAATGAATTAATTAATAATAAAATCCAATTAATCCATTAATTTAAAATATAACCCATTTTAAAAGTCATTTAAAATTACGGGGTATTACATACTTTCCCCCTTATAACAGAATTTCGTCCCGAAATTCAGGAATATAAGTCATACAGGTAAGGTCAACTCCGAGTATAAATCTCACATCGCAAGAAATCCAAGATGTACCGCCCATACATTACATTAACAAAGTCCCTATCGATGTTATACGCCACGCCTCACCATATAGTCGCAACTGAATCAAATTAAGACGATTCCTAATCTTCCCTATACCGTCCTCGTGACAAAATTTGGGAAAAAAATTGAGCCTCACACATTGAATAAATAAATCCTGAAGTTCCAACTACTTACCTTTTACAATTATGAAAATTACTGCCATACAATCATCCAGGGCGCCCATACACCCTGTCGTACCACTTTCAATATTTAAAAGTTTCGCAAAGGTTATAAACTCATATACTAAAGACCTAACTTATTTCGACTCCCAACGGTTATTAGTTTCGTGCGTGGGGTGTCTCTCAAGCGAAATCCAAACAAGGAACCACCCCGATACACTACTTCCTAAAGTAGTCGGTCATCGAAACTCCTAAGGTCCTTAGTCAATAATGTATAAAAAATTTGTTTATAAAAATATCAGGTTTTATTGATTTAAACAAAAATTTGGTTTTCTTTCGATTTCAAATAGAGTCTACGCATCTACTCTCTTATAGAAGACAAGATGCAGACATATGCTCTCATATACCACAAGTCAATGCACGCCGATAGTCAAATCACACTCGGACATGCTCTAGGTAAGTAATCCCATGATAAAAATCAAACCCCAGTGATAACATGTAATATAAAGGTGTCCCACACCCCTCAGTGAGTCTACATAAATAACAGTGTTATAGGCTAAGTTTAGCAACCCAATTGCCCACACAACATTAATCGTAACAAAATCACTATACGCTTCATAATTCCTTAGATAGAAAATATACCCTCATTCGCGGGTGGTGGTTGTTGATTTACTGCCTGATGGATGTTGTATACACGTCCGTACTGACCCTGCTGCGCGGGTGCTGCTGGAATGGGAAGTAGTGCTAGCACTTGAGCTGGAGCTGGAGCTGGAGCTGGAAGAGAAGCTGGTGGAAACACTAGTATCTGTGGCTCCTGTCGAGCATGTTGTTGTTGAGGGAATTTGTCTTTCTCAGGACAATCTTGACGTTTATGGCCATACTTGCCACACACGAAACATTTTCCCACAAACTTTTCACCACCTTGCCCCTGTTGACCCCGAACCTGCTGGCCATTACCTCCCTTCCCTTGGCCCTGATGAGCCTGTCTCTGGCCCTGATGGCCCTGTTGTCCTTGCCCAATACCTTTATCCTCAAATCGAGAATCTCCAGATCGCAAACGCTTAGCATAGTCCCCTGTCTGGGAACCCTGCTCACTCTGACGGTGATGACTCTGCCCTGGCTGAGTCCCACTAAAACTGCCCCCAATAGTCTTGCCTTGCAGGCCTGACCCAAACCCCCGCTTGACACCCTGATTATGGAAGCGGTTATCTTGGAAGTGAAGCATTGCAGCATTAAGAACATATGCATACGTACGTAGTGAAAGATTCCCCAATAAATGTTGGCGAATTTTATAGTTCAACCCATCAGTGAACATTAGGACTCTACTCTCCTCAGTAGGTACTTCAGCTGGTACCAAATTAGTTAATCGCGTAAACTCTTCCTCATATTCTGCCACAGTTTTCTCACCCTGCCTCAAATCAAGTAGCTTCCGCCTCATCTCTGTCTGGATGGCGGAAGGAAAATACTTCCCATCAAACCGTATCCAAAAGTCTTGGATAGTCATTGTGTCCCTCTCCTCCATAGTGGTCGTAGCTTCCCACCATTGCAAAGCTGCCCCTACTAGCTTGAATGTGGCTAGTATCTGACGTTGAACCTCAGTGCATTTGATCATTCTCAAGTGCCGTTGGATATCTTTCTTCCATTGGCTAGCAGTCACAACATCAGATCCTCCCTGAAACTCAGGTGGGTGTGCTTTCTGAAAGGCATCCCTCGCTCGTTCCCATGCAGTAGGAAACACTTGCCCTTGCGCGGGTGGCACAACCGGTGCCGGTGCGGGAGCCTGTTGAATAGCAGCTACGACAGCATTGACTGCCTGAGCGACAATTGCAGCAACTTCGGCTGCAGTCATTGTTCCCTGAGCTGGGGCGGGCTGAGGTGCACGTCGAGGAGGCATCTGAAACGAGAGAACACTATCAGTATTTGATATCTCAAAATAGCTGAAGATCGTAAGCGTAAATAGAAAAGCAATAATCCTACTCATAGGGCTCTACATCAAAGAACGCTAAGCTGAAGACACAATAAGCCGTACAGATCCTAAAAGACACTAGAACCTGATGCTCTGATACCACCTGTAACACCCCGCCTAATTAAATACCGGGTGGCCAGTCCTATACCAAATTAAAACAGAATATACAGTTGGATCATTCTTAGCATCACTGTCGAAAACATTTACAACTCACCCAATACTCAAATAAGCTGGTGTTAAAAACTTTCCAATTTAAATTTCAACAAAACCTTTTTTCCATTTTTAAGAATAACACAACACATTTATTTTACAACACTGATAACACAATAAGTATCACAAAATAATTTAAATGCAACTGGAATAAACATTCCCAAGTAATATAAATCCTTTACAATAATCCCAGCAATGTTAAATGTATTAAAAATCATAATACAACAATATTTTACTCCAATGGAAAATGATAACTGAAATCCTTTTGGGCGACATGCCCTAACTAAGAATACTGTGAATCAAAAAGATGATAAGCGTCTAAGAAAAACTTCCATAGCTCCATAGCTCGTCAAAATCAACTAAGGTTGGCGTCCCTGTTGCTGGACACCTGATATAGAGATACAATAGAAGAGAAAATATGCAAGGAAACGGGTCAGAGCCCGAATGTGTAGAGTATTTTTAAAACAGCAAGTATTTAACAAGTGCAATAAAGCATTTATTATGTACATGTTAGATCCAACTCTCACTTGCAATACTCACCTCTCAACTAGAGTGCACACTTAACGTTTCCTATTAACCTCCTAGTTAATGGTTCCTCTTTTCTAATCTCCATATTATAATTCCACTCCCATATCATAGTCCCCGTATGTCCCATACCATACGTCACATTATTATCCATTTACATTTCTCCTTTATGATTTAGTTTCTCATTAGCATGAATCATTATTCATTAATCTGAATCATTTCTCATTAACATGAGTTAAGCTTTTCAATTCTAAAAGCATAAACATTTATTAACTAAATTCCATTAACATATTTTATTCACCGTTATCTACAATTACCACCGTAGATAGATCTAACCACAATATATCCATTTAATCATTTAATTCATTATATATATATTCATATATAATACGGCACCCCGAGTCACAGCTGCGGTGCAATGCATTACTCTGCTATCATGTCCCATCATCGCAGGTCACCGAATAGGGGACTAAAGGTTCGGTAAGATTCCACGAACCACAACCAACAACAAACAAATTGGAGGCGAACATAGTTATCGTATCCATGGGTCACGCACATACCTACGCACCCACAGTCAGCGGACTTATCAACTCCCCGATAAGTCTTTCATAGACCTATGTTCTCGAGGGACAAATCAAAGATCCCATGGATTCATCAGGATATGACTGCCCTCACGCGCAAACCTCCCACCGATAGCAAGTAAGCTAGGTATGTCATACACATAAATCATTAATCAATCAAATAGGTATTATCATACCTATAATATAATATCAATAAGGTAATTATCACATCCCTAAGATATTTCCCATACGTAGTATTATATCTCTTTTAAATTCCACGTATTAATATAACATATTTAATTATCCCCGCATCCTATGACATCCCTCCACTCCCGACGTCGTTAAGGTTCATGCGCGGAGCGTCTCGCAAAGCGAAATCCAAACAAGGAACCCTTCCAATACACTACTACTTAACTTTGTCGATCGAGGAGGTCCAAAAATTTAAACTATGCGATCGGGATAACCTCATACCCTCTTTCAACCAAATGAGTTCTAAACTCCCATCTCACAAGATTTAATTAGGATTTCTCTCATCTTATAATCAGTGATAAGTCACTAATTTCCTACTGGTCCATAACCTTTATTTCTCCCGAACTACTACGAATTTAATTCTCCTTTTAATTACGGTTAAAACCGATAGTTTCAAATCTCTTATAAACACGTATTTTTCACTTAGGATTAAACCCTCTTGTAAACTTAAGGATACCCAGGTATTATATAAAATCACCCCTACTGGTCCTATCTTAAATCCTCATACATCACCATTCGAAAATTAACAAACGAATCTAGAAACCGAAATTCCATTCGATATAATTTTCATCATTTAAATCATTTGAATCTAAATCCAATTAATTCAAATCTTAACAAGGGTTTACTGATATTTTCCAAGTCCCAAAATATTCAAATAATAATCACCAAAGGTCCATAAAAGTTTCGGGATAAGAATCAACATTTAAAAAGAAACAACTTTACTTAATCAGGGGAGGTCGATCGATCGAAGGTAGGGGTCGATCGATCGATCCCTCAGGTCCAGGCCTGATTTTCTGCATTTTCTGCAACTACGGGTTTAACAACTTTTGATCCTTTAAACCTTCATCTAAACATCCCAAATGACTTATAAACTTTACTACATGATATATCAACATATATGAATGATTTCCAATACTCTAAACATCCTAGAATCATCAAAGGATTGGATTAAAAAGCATGTTTATCTCCTTATTCCCAGAAATTTATTAACATAACCTCTTCAAGAACACATCAATGGTTTCCATCATTTCTTCAACAGATTCATGACTAATTCGTGGATTATTAATATCCTAACACATGAGTTAAATTCCTATATCATTTCATTTTTCCAGAAATCCATTTAATGATCCATTATCTCTTCCAAACATGAATAATCTACTCTTTTCATACTATTCTAACATGGACAATATGCAAACTTAAATTGATATTATTAAACACTTTCCTTTAGTGTAGGTCTGATCCTTTGGTGTAGTTTATCTCAGTTGGTTGTCCCTTCTCCGGTCAAACTCCGGTGGTGGCTGGTGGTGGTTGGTGGTGGTGAACCTTGGTTCTAGTTCTTCTCCTTCCCAAGTGACTTTTCCCTTCCCAAGCACTCTTACTCTCACTCTAAGAAGATGGCTGCTCTTATTTGTGAAGAGGAGATGAATAACTCCCATTCACTTAATCTACCTATTCTTATAATGATCCCAAATCCGAAATCACTATTCATCCCCCCTAGAAAAATGACCAAAATGCCCTTTCGGGTTGTCTATTCATTTCCAAATGACCCGAGACTCAAAATTAACATCCAAATAGACTTTTCTGACTATTTCGAACCTTCCGGACG
The DNA here is from genome assembly GCA_949130495.1 of Sambucus nigra. Taxonomy (NCBI): domain Eukaryota; kingdom Viridiplantae; phylum Streptophyta; class Magnoliopsida; order Dipsacales; family Adoxaceae; genus Sambucus; species Sambucus nigra. Next base: position 188,897,559 of record OX422214.1, on the reverse strand, counting down.
CAACTACGCAGTCGAAATGACTATTAGGTGGATAGAAAATAAATTTCCTTTTTTTTAATTTAATAAACTAGTCCCGACACGTCCCATACCGCGTCTGACTAAAAATATAAATTACCGAATTTATATCATACGGTCATCTCAATGACATCACATTCATATATTACCTAAATATCTTTAAGTAATATTCAGAATCATCCATTTTAATATCCACAGTCCGGATAAAACCCAAATGAATTAATTAATAATAAAATCCAATTAATCCATTAATTTAAAATATAACCCATTTTAAAAGTCATTTAAAATTACGGGGTATTACAGCCATTTATACTAGTCTTGGCCTCTAAGACATCATCCCCATAATAGTTGCAGTCATGTAAAAAGTCTCACTCTTCAGTCCAAGATGACTCCATGTCTCGACCCTTGTATTGTGATGGCCTCGTACCACACTTATAGGTCGAGACCATGATGAGTTTCTGAAGACTATCTATGTAGTCTCTGAGTATGTACATGGAATCCCACTCCCACACTTTAGGCTTAGCCGAGACCAACATAGCCGATTTCAGGGTTTCATGAGGAAGATGTGACTTATGATTCATCAGGCCACATGGACATATCGTTACAACAGATCTCCTTCCACGTGAGGGAATATTTCATCATCATGATATTCTTATATGGAGGACAGATGGCATTCTCCTGGTGGATAGCTCACCTCATGCACACCAGGTGCATGCTTGGTGGGTACATTGTGAACCCCAAAGCCTATATATACCAACTTCATCTTCTTCACTAGGGATCAGATGCTTGTTTACCTAGATAAAAATCTATCCATTTATAAATGTAGAGAGACAAATGTTGAAAGACTATAATTCATAACCTTCAGTGCCTTTCAATAATAAAACACTCATATCCTCTTGCACAATGGAGTAAGCTCCGACCGAACTAATTATATTTTTTTGTTCCCTCTCGCTCATCTCCTTCTTTGCATACTTAAGTTTCTGTGATTAATGCTCCATTAATGACTTAGGTAGAGCTTGAGAAGCTATCATATTTGAGTGGTGATTATCTACATCATCTCCTTGCACCGTTTGTAGGAAGATATTCTTCTTCCTATTCATTTTCTTAGCTTAGACCTCACTCTTTGCCTTTGGTGGTGAATGATATCCACTATTGTTGGACTTGTATCACCATTGAAAGAGTTAGGTGGTTGTTCTTTAAGCTTTATTTTACTCGCTGCTCATTCCTATCCGTTGTTACTTTTACTCTCTCTACTGGGGAGTAGATCTCACCAGAGATGGTAGCTAATTTCTCTCCTAATGCGGGCCCAAGCTCCAGCCAACCACCACCTTAATCAGAAATGGCTGATGTGGCGACGACGCTACGATCCTTGCTGGTCAGCTAACAGAAGATGCAGGTGCTATTCATGGAATTTAGCCAACGTATTTTGGGAAGAGCTACTGGTGATCCGGTGACAGAAATCATTGATATTCCCAAAATGTACCTAAAAGCTCTAAGGCACCAACCTCGGCCAAGAAGATGGCCGAGGTAATAAGGGCTCCAGATTGGCAACCAGTGATCTCATCCAACATAAGGTTGGCTATAGCCGACGTTACTAGTTACCTCATAGTCATGCAACAGCTGAGGACTTCATGATCCATGGGGTAAGTTATTCATCAGTTCGTCTGCAACCGACATCATGTCTACCTCATACATCAACCTCGGCTGGGTATCAACTGAGTCAACAAGGACTACCACCATCCTCGTAATCAACCTCGGCTGGGAATCAACCGACATTCCAACTACTCCTACATAAACCCGACCCAAGATGACGTTATAACTCCACCTGTCTTACCTCAACTTTCCTACTGGGTCGAGACCATCATGAATAACCTCGGATAAAGCAACAGTCAGGCTTCACCAACCACGTACCCTTCTAGGCCGAGGTTGCACCAGTCAGGGACAGGGCTGAGCATTTCTAAGCATATGAGAGGATAGGAACATGTGGATAAAGTCAGTTATAATTGAATAAATCCTCTCATGTGGGGGAATATTTCATCATCATTCTCTACATGTGACAGTGACAAATGTCTTCATCAGATTGGTTAGGTCAATACACACATGCTCATTGCATGCGTGGGGGGTACATTACACCCCCAAGCACTATATATAGAGGCCATCCTCTACCTTGTAAAAGGATCGAAAAATTATAACCCTAGCTGAAACTCTGTTAAATTATACAGTAGAGAGAGAAAGCTTGAGATATTGTATCCATGGCAATTAGTGCCCTATTTTAGTGATCTTACTCACTCACTAGCACAGTGGACATAGGCCTAATTGGCTGGACCACTTATATATTGGTGTTCATCCTCTTATCCTCATCTCAATCTCTTATATCTAGCATATTCTTGAGCTGCCATTGTTATCACTGATTTGAGCTTACAAACACCTTGAAGGGTGGTGCTATTTTCAGCATCATCATTTTGGCGCCGTCTGTGGGAACGAGAAGCTGTCTCTTCCTATTTTTCAACTTAACCTCACCGGAGACTCTGGTGGTGAACCAGGCCTCAGCCCTTGCGTAGAGCTGTTTCACCATTGAAAGAGGTCCTTTAAGGTATTAAGTTCATCTAATTCATAAGCTATTTAGTTTTAACCTATGGCACCGAAATTGCCAGCACCTCCTCCACCACCTAGTGCTGGAGTACCTAGTTCCAGCCAGGCACCACCCCAGTCCGAAATAGCTGAGGTGGCAGCAGCCTTGAGTTTCTTGGCTGTAACACAGCAAGCGATGAAGGAGCAATTTGCATAGCTCAGTCAAAATATGATGAGGCCACCTGGGGTCTCACCGGAGATGATTACTCCAACGGCTGCTCAACCCCATCCTAAAATCGAGGGACCACCCCAGGCACCGTGAAAAGACCAACCTACACCTCAACGGAGGATGGACATTGCTGACCCGAGGCGTTTGCATCTGGGGAGGCAAAGACACCCTTGCCCTGAGGATAGCTATGATGATATGGAGCAGAAGACGTTCCCGAAGATTATTGGGAGTCGTATGTGGTTTCAAATAACACAGTGCATCCTATCCAGCAGAGCCGAGGTTGTGGAGGCAGAAGAGGTGAAGGTGGCCAATAAAGAGGATCAGTTTTTTATCAATTGAGCAGAGGGTCGGCCTTTGAAAGGCTCAGCCCAATAAATGCCTGAGGCAGAGGTTATCCAGGTCACGAAGTTCCGCTGTCTCTCAAATGGGAGATGGGGAACATCGGCCTCATCATGGCTGACCCCAGAAGGACCGGGATAGGGAATAAGAAGAGGTCAACAGCTGACGTTGTGCTGCGATCGGGGAACCCTCAATCCACACCTTGGAGGTGGATGGGGACAACCTCGGCCAGGACGACGTTACAAGGCCATTGAATAACTCCATCCAACGTCTTGAGGATAAGATAGGAGACTTCATCAAAAGTCGAGACCCATTGTAAAGAGGGTTCTCATAGGGTTCTCCATTTGTGGATAAGATAGTGAGCTTCCCAACCCTTGCCAAGTTCAAGCCACCTATGGTGTCTCCGAAATATGATGGTAGTACCAACCCTGTGCATCACATTGAGATGTACCAGTCTTCGATGGACATTTATTCAATCCTAGATGAAATGAAGTGTCGGTCCTTCTCTAGGACTTTAATAGGAGCTGCACACATCTGGTTTACCTCTCTTCTGAAGAACTCAACTGAGAACTTTAAAGGCTTGGCTGAACGGTTCATTCACAACTTATGTTTTAGGGTAAGACCTCAAAAGAAAACCACTCATCTGCTGTACGTCAAGCAGGGAAAGAATGAGAGTCTAAGAGACTATATTGCTAGATTCAACAAAGAGAAATTGGAGGTTAAATATTATGAAGAGAATATAGCCATGATAGCCTTCATTGGGGGACTACAAAAGGGGAAGTTGTTATGGAAGCTTGCGGAAGACCCTCCCAAGTCTATGGCAGAGCTATTGGCAATCGCAGGAAAGGTTATGAATGCCGAAGAGGCTATGGCCGCGAAGTATGAGGATGAGAATGGAAGTGACGGCGAGAAATTTCAGAGAAAGAAAGATGGAAAGAAGAGGTCTGCAGACGACAAGTTTTCACACTATACTCCTCTAACTGTGAGTTGCGAACACATCCTCAATGAGATCAAGAATGATCGGTCTGTGAGATGGTCGAGAAGCTGAAGGCTTCTCTGCATAAGAGGAATGTGACACCCCGCCTAATTAAATACCGGGCGATCACTCCTTTATTAAATTAAATCAAGGTAAACAGTTGGTTCATTCTCAGCATCACTGTCGATAAAATAATTTTTCCAAAGTTAACACCCTAAATAATTAAGCTAAGTGTCAAAACATTTTCCATACAAAACTTTCCAAATTTTAATTAAGGAAAAGATTTATTTTAATTAAAACAACATTTCTACAATAAAGAATCACACCACAATAAACCAAATAACATAATACATTCGTAAATCGAATGTCAACAAATGGAACTAAAACCACAAATCCATCTTCAATAAATCCCATAGAACAATACTGGAAATAAAAGAAATACAAAATCCCAACAACAAATGAAATGATAAAAAGGGCGACACGTGCCCAATAAATGAGAATAATAGGAGTGGAGTCAATAACAGAAGCCGTCTACTCAAGTGACCTGCAACTCCCACCTAAGCTACAACTCGTTATTCTCAAGGGATCCTAAGCAAGACGCCCCTGTGGCTGGGCACCTGAAAATATACATATATATATACAAGAGAGAGAGAGGAAAAGAAACGGGTCAGAGCCCGAAAGTGTGTTTGATTTTAAAATACGTTAAGCAAGTATTTAAATTGATACAGGCCAATGCAAATCATATTAGTTCGACACTCTCTTGAGAAATTCTCACCTCTCTTCTAATGTGCACGCCTATCGTACTAACCTTCCCAAATAATTTAGTTTATCTTAACTTACTCATAAGTTTTCAAAACCGAATGATGACAATGTTTTAAAAAGGTACTTTCAATTTGTAGCACTACTCTCGTTTTAGCTTCATTAAATTATAAAGTTTCCTAGTGTCTTCTCATACTTTCACAAAACAAGTATTTAATAATTTGAGTCAACAACCATGTTATACTTATCAAATCACAGTAGGCAGTTTAAAGTTTATAACCTCATATATATATTAACTACTTGTATAATATATATATATAACAGCACCCCAACTAAACTATGGTGCGAGCATACTCTGCTATCCAATCCCCGTATCGCTCACACAAAGGGAAATACAAGTTCGGAATCACTCTCGAACTGTATTAACATATACAAAACAACGTTGAGGCGAAGCATAGATTCCAAGTCCAAGAGGTCAGTACATACCCACACGTCTCTTAGGACCGTCCGACTATCAATCTGATAGCCCGTACCTAGGATCTCTAACTTCTAGGGTACGAATCAATATCCCCCATAAAGCAACACAGGATAAGATCGTCCCAGCGCGGTAACCTCAGGGATAGCAAGTAGCGCGGGTACGTTTTTCACATGTATATAATATATGTACACACAATCATATAAATATAACCATTCATCATATTAATATAGGTTCCTCCCGTTACCCATAGTCACAACATTTATCCTTAATTTCCCATTTTTATGATTACGTATAAGGTTTCGTCTCTAGCCTTAACTCGAAGGGTTTTCTCACTAGTTACGTGACACTCGTGGATTCTATCCATCCAAGTAGCAAAATCAGTAGGTAAACGTCTATTCACTATCGTAAGTATTTGACGTAATCTCTCACTTGAATTACGTAGTTTCCTCGTTCTATAAATAATTGTCCCTAAGATACAATTATCGTCTCATAATAAAGTTCTCAACACTTAATCATATGCCCTACTGGTCTCTCCTATATCCCAAAATATTTTATTCATAAAGCCCAAAGATTATTTCACGATGAATCATGTTCAATTAATTCAATAAGGGGAAAATAAGAGTCTGCCAGGAGGGGTCGATCGATCGAGGTCTGGGGCTCGATCGATCGAACCTTCGATCGATCGAAGCTCTAGGCTCGATCGATCGATCAAGCAGGTCTGCGAAATCCTGCAGAAGTGCAGTTACGGGTTTTACCAAAATTCTTCACCCAAATCAATATTTTCCAACACTAATCGTCCTAAAACTCCTACTACAAACATAATCACATATTTCCAGATGTTCTTAACGTTAAGCATGCGTATATCCATCATTAAACATGATTAAACAACCCAAAAATCTCATTTAAACATCAAGAACCCTAATGTTTTCTTAACTTTTGTTCTAATCAGTTTTCTCCAGAATTTCCTTCTAACATAACATCAAAAATTCGTGGGTTAATCATCTACTTCACATACTAATTCCAGAATATGGTTATAATGTTTTCTACATGCAAATTCCTATCAAAATTTGAGGTTTTCTTCCATTGATTACACTCCTAATCATTCCTACACTAATATGAATATTGCACCAACGAAAATACGCAAGTTAAACACTTGCCTGGGATTTCAGAGGTCTGGTTTCCTGCTGATATTGGTGTGGTTGCGTTCTCCTCCTCGCGATCTACGCGTTGGTGGTGACGGTGGTGCAAATGGTGGTGTTTTGGCCTTGAATCCTCCTTGAGAGCTCTCTCCTCTCTACTCCAATGGCCGTTCTAGGGTTATGAATGTTCTAACCCTAAAAGGCTGACTTAAATGGCTGCTAAGGATGGCTGAAATTCGTGGGTTTAATTACCCTATTTTGTAAAATGACCAAAATGCCCTCTCGGGTCAATAATTGAGTCTAAAAACACCCCGAGACCCGAACCAAACCCCCGGGTACACTTTTCTGACTATCTCAACCCTTCCGGACGCGTTGGCGCACTCAAAATGACCATACGAACAACTTATAAAATATTCACTTTTATAACTCAATAATTAGTCCCGACGCGACACGGGCGCGTCCCGATTAAAATTCTCAAAATTGTTATTTCATTCACTCGTTACTTATAATATAACCCATATCATATATTACTATGCTCATTAGTAATATTCGACAATTTTATATAATTACTAACTCTCGTCACGTTAATAATTATAACATAATTAATTTCGGGATTCTTATTAAATAATTCACTCTTATTAAATTTAATAAAACCCCCAAATTAATATAGCATAAAAATACGGGGTATTACAAGGAATAATAATTTGTGGTGCGATTTCCACCAAGACCACGACCATGTAATAGACAAGTGTTTCTCTTTGAGGGATAAAATCGAGAAGATGTTTAAGTCCATAAAGCTGAGGAAGTATGTTAATGGTAAGGCTCCCAAAAGGGGAAGAGATGACCCTAAAAAGAAGAGGGGCGATAGATGTCGAGATGACACCCCAACAAGAAGAGACGATGACTCAGATGGTGATGATGAAGAGATCTAGACCTCCCACCAAAAGATGACAATGCCCCTATGAAGAGGGTTGATATGATCTCCTTCGATGTTAGCACTATATGTGTAGGACTCACAGGGGGTGGCTCTGAAGTAGTTGACCGAAAAGCTCATGTGGCAGAGGCAAAGTCAGTGGCCAAAGTAGAGGTAGTAAATCTTGCATCTTCAGAGGCCAATCAAAAGAGAAAGAAGGTGGATATGGACACTGTTATAGTCAGGTTATCCTGACTCGACTTCAAAGGTATCTTAGCTCCGTATGATGACCCTTAAGTAATTACAATAAGAGTGCATGAATGCTAGGTTCAGAGAATTCTTGTAGATCGAGGAAGTTCAGCAGATGTGATGTTTTGGCCCTGTTTCAAGATCCTAGGCCTCAACAGAGTTAGGCTGGTACCCTATCATCATCCGCTAATGGGCTTCAGGGGTAAAAGGTCCATCCGTTAGGCATGTATGAGATGGACATGCGAATGGGCGATGAGTGGCCTAAGAGGCTGACCCGAAAGATTATTTTTTTTGTTATGGATGAAAACGTCTTCTCGGCCTATAACCTCATCATAGGAAGAGTAGCCCTTAAGAAGTTTGAGGCTGTGCCATCGACGGTCCACCAAATGCTAAAATTCCCGACCCCCTATGGGGTAGGGGAAGTGCATGATGACTAGACCGTAGCACGAGAATGCTACTTCAACTCAGTCGAAGAGAGAGAGGACCATAAGAGAGAAACCACCACGTATAACATTGATACACTTGATCCTAGAGATGAAATAAAGTTAAAAAAAAGAGAGGTCGCGAAAGAGGTAGAATCCATCCTACTCAATGAGGACGAATAGGAAAAAACCATCCAAATTGCCAAGGCCTTAAAATTAGAGATCAAGGAAGAGCTGATAAGATTATTGAAGAAGAGGTAGAGTGTCTTTGTGTGCAGCCACGTAAACATGTCTGGCATCGACCCGGAGGTTATGTGCCATAAACTCAACGTGGCAGAAGGTGCTAATCCAATCAAACAAAGACGAAGAGTTTACTCTAGGGAAAAATATAACATCATAAGAGAAGAGGTCAGAAAATTAGAAGAGGTAGAATTCATCAGGGAGGTTATATACCTAGAGTGGTTATCAAACGACATCATTGTGCCCAAAGCCAATGGAAAATGGAGGATGTTCGTAGATTTCACTGACGTGAACAAGTCTTGCCCTAAAAAGAGTTATCCTTTACCTCAGATCAATCAGATGGTAGATGCCACAGTAGGGCATGAGCTCATGAGCTTCATGGATGCGTATTCAGGCTATAACCAGATCTTCATGGATGCTGAAGACTCAGAGAAGACAACCTTCATCACCGATAAGGGGATATATTACTATAAGGTTATGCCCTTCGGCTTGAAAAATACAGGGGCCACGTATCAACGTCTTATGAATAAGATGCTTGAAAATTAAATTGGCAAGACTTTGGAGGTATATGTAGACGATACGTTGATGAAGAGCTTGAAGGCCTTCACTCACGTGGCAGACCTAGAGAGGACATTCGACACTATGTACTTGTACAAAATGAAACTCAATCCCACAAAGTGTGTCTTCGGGGTAGGAGATGGAAAATTTCTTAGATTAATTGTCAATCAGAGGGGAATAGAAGCGAACCCTGAGAAGATCAAGGCTTTGCTTGACATGAAGACATTAAGAAGTATCAAAGACGTTCAGAGGCTCACTGGAAGAGTAGTTGCACTCAACATATTTGTTTCCAGAGCGACGGACAAGTGTCTTCCATTTTTAAGGTGCTTAGAAAGGCCTTCGAATGGGACAAAGAGTGTGATGAGGATTTTAATTAGATCAAGTCCTACCTCGAATCTCCCCTGCTCTTATCTCGGCCCATCATAAGGGAGAAGTTGTATGTTTATCTAGCAGTCTCAAAGTCAGCTATAAGCGCAGCCATAGTACGAGAAGACGTTAGAGTGCAAAGGCCTGTGTACTTAAATAGTAAGGCCCTTCAGGAATCTGAACAAAACTATCCTTGAATGGATAAATTGGCCTACGCTTTGATACACGCATCCAGGAAGATGAAGCCCTATTTTTAAGCACACTCTATGGTCATCCTCATTGACTCCCTACTAAGGCAGGTTCTCCACAAGCCTGAGAAGTCAGGAAGATTGATGACCTGGGCCATTGAGTTGGGAGAGTATGACCTTAATTATCAACCCAGGGTGGCCATTAAAGGGAAGGCACTTGCAGATTTTATTGTTGAGTTCACGTGGGAAGAGACTGAAGTTAAGAACAATCTAGTGATCATAAAGACTCGGTAGAGGTTGTGTCCAACAGAGCAAGAAACGGAATAGCCAAGAATGAGGAGGACAGGTACCTCTTCAAGCAAGGAACCCTATCAGAGGGGAGCTTCTTTTCGAATGAAGACGTATGGAACTTCTTTATTAATGGGTCTTCTTGCGAAAGTGGAAGTGGTGCAGGGATGATACTCTCAGCTCTGGATGGTACCAAAGTTAAATATGCACTGAGGTTCAATTTCAAGGCATCAAACAACGAGTCAGAATATGAGGCCATGATAGCAGGCCTCTCCTTGGCAAAGACCTTTAGGGTTGATCGACTCTTACTTTATAGCGACTCGAGGTTAGTTGTTAACCAAGTGTTTAGAGTTTATGAGGCAAAGGATGAAAGGATGACCAGATACCTAAAGAGGGTAAGAATGATGCTAGAAGCCTTCAAAGAGGTGAAGATGAAGAGGGTACCTCGACAAAATAATAGCCACGCAGCTGCACTTGCAAGGTTGGCTTCAGCAATAAGGACAGACATTAGAAGGACAGTACCAGTCGAGATCCTGCTCCAACTGACCATTGAGGAAGAAGAGGTTGCCAACTCTTGCCTCAACTTAAACCTCGGGTACTCATGGATGGATCCCCTCATTAGATATATCAGAAAGGGGGAACTGTCGGAATCAAAGTTAGAGAGGAGGAAGTTGAGGTCCAGAGCTGCAAAGTTCTCGATAATAGGAGATATCCTATATAAGAAAGGATTTTTATTACCTTTCCTCAGATGAGTTCATCCCATAGAGGTCCCCCGCATCCTACAGGAGGTACACGAGGGTTCTTGCTCTAGTCACATAGGAGAAAGACCTTTGTCCAAGAGGATTATTACGCAAGGATACTGGTAGCTGACCTTGGCCAAAGATGCCGCAGCCTACGTGAAGAGGTGTGCCAAATGCCAAAGATTCCCTACTATCCCCCATCAACCTCATCAACCTATGATGTCAATCAGTTCCCCTTGTCCATCGCAGTATGGGGGATTGACTTAGTGGGACCCTTGCTAAGGGCTGTGAACAAATATCGATTTCTAATAGTAGCAATTGAATACTTCCCCAAGTGGGTGGAGGCTGAGCCGATGATCATGATTACAAATCAGAAGACCTTCAAATTTATCTGGAAGAAAATTATATACAAACATGGCCTCCCTAACACCCTCATCTCGGATAATATAACCCAGTTCAAAAATTCTTCCTGGGAGAAGTATTACGAGAGAGTTGGGATCAAGCAATTTTTCTCTTCTCCTGGTCGACCTCAGGCAAACGGTCAGACCAAAGTCACGAACAGGACAATCCTCGACGGGATTAAGAAGGGGTTAGAAGAAGCTAAGGGGAGATGGACCGAAGAGGTTTATGCTAAGTTATGGGCCTACATAACAATGACTAGGACACCAATGGGGGAGACCCCATTTATGTTAGCATATGGATCAGAAGCCGTCATACCAACAGAGGTAGGACTCCCCACTCAGAGAGTTCAGAACTATGACCTGGTAAGAATGGGGAGGAGAGAAGACTTGACCTAGATTTGATTGAGGTGAGAAGGGAAGACGCCGAGATTAGATAGGTAATTTACCAGCAGAGAAAAAAAAGTTTTACAATCAAAGGGTGAAATCAATACCCATAGATGTAAGAGACCTAGTGCTGAAGAAGACGTTGCAAAAGGCAAACAAGCTTCGCCCAAATTGGCATGGCCCTTACAAAGTGATAGAGGAGGTTGTACCCGAGACTTACAGGATAGAGAACCTCGAAGGAGAACCTTTCTCCAATCCATGTAATGCTGATCATCTAAAGAAGTATTACGTGTGATGTAGCGATTGTTTCTATGTAAATGTATCACTTTGTGAAGAGAATATTAATGAGAAGATCAGTTCCTGTGTCAATTCTTTTTTTTAATTATTAGTCTTTAGTGGTGAAGTTTATGAGGGTAGCATCTTACTTTGGTGACCTCAGACTTTTAATACATCATAATTTGTTGAGAAGGTCTGAGGTGCAACATCATATTTGGATGACCTCAGACCTTAAACACCATTAATTTGGTGACAGAGTCTGAGGTGCAACATCATATTTGGAAGACCTCAGACCTTAAACATTATTAAGTTGGTGAAAATTTATGGGGATAACATCTTAGTTTGATGACCTCAGACCTCAAACATCATTAATTTGGTGACAAGGTCTGAGGTGCAACATCATATTTGGATGACCTCAGACCTTAAACATCATTAATTTGGTGACAGGGTCTGAGGTGCAACATCATATTTGGATGACCTCAGACCATAAACATCATTAATTTGGTGACAGAGTCTGAGGTGCAACATCATATTTGGATGACCTCAGACCTTAAACATCATTAAGTTCGTGAAAATATGTGGGGGTAACATCTTAGTTTGATGATATTAGACCTTAAACATCATTAATTTGGTGACAAGGTCTGAGGTGCAACATCATATTTGGATGACCTCAGACCTTAAACATCATTAATTTGGTGACTGGGTCTGAGGTGCAACATCATATTTGGATGACCTCAGACATTAAACATAATTAAGTTGGTGAAAATTTATGGGGGTAACATCTTAGTTTGGTGACCTCACACCTTAAACATCATAATTTGGTGACAGGGTATGAGGAGAAACATCTTAGTTGGATGACCTCAGACCTTAAAACATCATTAATTTGGTGAAATTTATGAGGGTAATATCTCAGTTTGATGACCTCAGGCCTTAAAATATCATAACTTGGTGACAAGGTCTGAGGTGAATATCATATTTGGATGACCTCAGACCTTATAACCATTAATTTAGTAATATATTACAAAGTGTAAAATTATAGTTTAGTGATGAAGACACCGATGCACGACATATAGAAATATTCGAAGGCAAGAGAAGCAAAGTTCTCCTCAGAGAATGGTATAGCACAAAGAAGTTAGAATTACAAGTCAAAAGCTAATAAAAAATGTTATCAGAGTTTAACGAAGAATATGAATCAGAAACAAATAAGAGCTTCACAAAGTGCGGCCTAAGAATCTGCAATCTCAGGATTGGTGGTCGCAGCCCCACTACCTTGGACGATGTTGGTCACCTCGACCCTATCATCTTAAGGTTTAACATCTTCAGTCCCTATCTCTTCTGGTTGAGCAGTCTCTGCAGGAGTAGCATCTTCTTCCTCCACCTCTTGTAAAGCCTTGGCAATTTGAGAATTAGCGAAGCCCAGACCAACAAAGTCAGAGTCTTCCAGGCTCCTTGACTCGTTCTCTTTCATCACAACCCATTTACCAGTGGCCTTAACACCTCTTTCGAGGTATTCAAAGCTGAAGCTTATGAACTGGTCAGAGACCTGATCGTCAGCCAACCACTTCTCAAAGGCATCATCAAGGGCAGCTTTCACTCCAGCATCAACCTTTTGTTGGAGGACATCATCCTTGGCCTTCAAGGCAGAGGAGTGGTCTTTTTAGAGCTTTGCCATATCCTTCTCCATCTGCTTCACTTTGTTCTCGAACTCCTCTAAGGCAGTCTTTAGACGTTCCACTTCGCTATTTAGATCAGTCTCTGTCTTTTGGGCCTCTCTTCCCTTTTCAATCAGGGGCAGCTTCCTCAGAGTCCAGTCAACAAACTGGTACATGGTGAGGATACCCTGCAAAACATATTCATACACATAAGTTCAAGAGACAATGAAATTCAAAGCCGATGTTACACTTCAATAACAACAACAAAAGTCTTACTTGGATAGATCGGTGGAGGTAAAACTCGACCAGCAGAGGGGTGTCCATAGAACGGTAGAATAATTTGTCAGCGTTGGTCATCACAGAGCCGATGGCGTCCAAGGCCTTCATACTTTGGCTAATAAGGATGTCACCGATCTTTAGCTTCTCCAGACGAGCAACTAATGCGTCCTCAGAAGAGATAGGGATCGCATGATCCCCCTAAGAGGTTTTCTTCTTCTGCCTATGATCCTCAGGGGCAGTGTTATTGGATTTCCTTTTTTTTGGAGGCATCAACCCTTGAAGAGGTAGGAGGAGGAGGTGCATTCATACCTTCTTTCTTAACCAGTTTGGTGAGGTTGGGGGCTTCCATTTCCCAAATATCGCCTGATACTCCTTCCGGACGCTCAGAAAAAAGAAAATATCTAAGTTAAAAGATCAGAGACATAGCAAAATCAGAGGTATAACTTGTTAAAAAAATAAAGTAACTTACGGAGCTCGATCAGGGGACTCCCCCCAAGGCCAGTTTCATAGAGGTAGTAGGCGGTCATCAAATTCTCTTACTTGACCAGCTGACCATGATCCCCCTGATCTTGAAGGTCCTTGACCTTCTAAAAGTTATTCTGGCTTAACCCAGGGTCGACCCTGGCAACCATTGACACCTTTACCCACCACAGAGGTATTCTAGGCTCTAAAGATGAAGAGGTAGCACAGTGACCAAATTCCTATGCCCCTGAGGTGAATATGTATCGTGGTTTCCAATTATGGTTCGAAGTTTGGGTAACCAGCAACATCTTCTTATTGGACTTTCGAGCTACCTCGAATGATTCCTAGCACAGCAGGGCACATAACATCCTATGAAGACCTTGACGGGAAGGTCTCGATGATGGATTGCCCTCTATAAGATAGCTCCAATCATCACCCTCCAGGCCTTGGGGGATAATTGGGAGGGAGTCAAGTTAATATGAAACAATATGGCCCTAATTATTGGATGAATGGGGAAACGAAATCCTAACTTAAACATCCGATCCTATTGGCAGATTTCACCATCTCGACCGCCAAAGGCCCTTTCATCCCTCAGAGGCCTCCTAAGTTTTATAGACGGGCCGATAGAAAAAAGATGCCTAAAGGCTAGGAGGTCAAATTCGTCGATAGTTATCTCTATCTCAGCCTCCTCCGAGACATCAAAATCACTCTTGTGACCATCATCCTCATCACGGGCAATGTCGGCTTGGGCAGGGGTGGGAGCATTAGTGGGGAATCTCTGAGCGAACTCAGCCCCTGTGACAAATGACAAGGGGATAGCGTTGATAGGTGGTGGAAAGGCCACACTGGGTCCTACAACATCAACATCAGAGGAAGTGTGAGAGGTGCTAGAATCGTTATGTGATGAGGCTCGACTTTGGACCTCGACCTGATCAGGGACCTGATCCTGCCTAATGGAGAAGTCCATCGCCTCCTGGAATGAGTCAACAGACATGGGGTATGAGGTGGATGACTCAGACTCAGACATTGGAGTGGGTTCCAATGGAGTCTCCTCTGGTTCAACTGGTTCTCCTGACTCAGGGTATATCACCCTCAGAGGGGGTGGAAAGATCGATTTGAGAGGGAAATCCTCTACCCTACGAGCTTCCTCTTGGGCTCGTTATATTTGCCTAATCTTATCTAAAGTCTTCTCCCTAAGAGAAGGGAATTCCTCTAAAAGCTGGTAAAGAGGTTTGAGCATAGGAGGGCAAGACTACACTTGGGACTCTAAACCACAAACAACTTGGCATAACCTAAGCTAAAGATCAAACTAAGATATTTGAAAGATTTCTAACCAAGAACAGTCAAGAACAGTCCACCGAAAAACTCATAGGTTCACCGAAAAACCTAAATTACCACCGAAAAACTCAAGATGATACCAGAAAATGCAACAAATGGAAAAACAAGGCTGAAAAAATGGCGAAGGAGAGGTAATAAGCAATACCTTATGAGATACGAGGTGAATAATTGGAATATTGATAAGAGGAATTCACAAAATGCACCCTTGATCAATCTCTGGAAGAGTGAGAAAATAAAGAAGGTTCAGGCGGGAGAAATGGAAGAAAATGAAGAAGAAAGAAAGAGAAAAGGGTTTAAACCCTCAAAATCTACTTACACGCACCCCAAGGCCCATCATTGCCTTGGGAGCCCAAAAGACCATTATCATTGCACTTGCCAAGCACGCAACCTACTTCAGAAGTTGAAACTTGTTAAGAAAATATTGGCATATTAAGAAATCAAACCTCGGACCTACATACCCCTTAGTCACTTGTTCACATAAGTAACTAAGGGCTAGGGGTGATTGATATACCCAAAATGTACCTAACAACTCGAAGGCACCAACCTCTACCAAGAAGATGGCCAAGGTAACAAGGGCTCCAGATTGGCAACCAGTGATCTCATCCAACATAAGGTCGGCTATAGCCGATGTTACTAGTTACTCATAGTCAGGCAACAACTGAGGTCTTCATAATCCATAGGATCAGTTACCCATTAAGTCGTCCACATCCGACATCACATCTACCTCATACATCAACCTTGGTTGGGTATCAACCGAGTCAGCAAAGACTACCACCATCCTCGTAATCAACCTCGGATGGGAATCAACCGACATTCCAACTACTCCTACATAACCCCGGCCCAAGCCGACGTTATAACTCCACCTGTCTTACCTCAGCTTTCTTACTCGGACGAGACCATCAAGATTAACCTCGGATAAAGCAACAATCAGGCTTCACCAACTTCGTACTCTTCCAGGCTAAGTTTGCACCAGTTAGGGACAGGGCCGAGCATTTCTAAGCATATACGAGGATAGGAACACGTGGATAAAGTTAGTTATAACCGAATCAATCCCCTCACATAGGGGAATATTTCATCATTATTCTCTACATGTAACATTGACAGATGTCTTCATTAGATTGGCTAGGTGAATACATACATGTTCATTGCATGCGTGGGGGGTATATTACACCCCCAAGCACTATATTTAGAGGTCATCCTCTACCTTGTAAAAGGATCTAAAAATTACAACCCTAACTGAAAATCTATCAAATTATACAGTAGAGAGAGAAATCTTAAGAGATTGTATCCATGGCCATTAGTGCCCTATTTTAGTGATCTTACTCACTCACTTGAACAGTGGACGTAGGCCTAATTGGCTGAACCACTTATATATTGATGTTTATCCACTTATCCTCATCTCAATCTCTTATATCTAGCATATACTTGAGTTGCCATTGTTATCACTGATTTGAGCTTACAAACACCTTGAAGGCTGGTGCTTTTTTTAGCATCATCAATCATTTCTCGAGACGCCAGAGAAATAGTGGATCCGACGATAGGGGGACCACCCCTGGTTCCACACAAAGAGGTTCAACACCATTAGCGGTAAAGAGATTTTATTAATCCTAGGCATATCCGCCTGGGAAAAAAAGTCTAGGACTGTCTAGACGACCAAGCCTGCGATGAGGAGGAGTATTGGGAGCCATATAAGTTTTTTGGTGACACAATTCACCCAGGCCTAACCTACTAGGGAAAAGTGTTCGGCCAACCCCTAATTGCCGACCAAGAATTTTAATTTTTGACACACTTAGCAGGGGGTCAACCTTTGACCGTCTCAGCCCCAGAGGAGATGAGCAAGATCAACAATCTCACTCTTACAGTATTATTACATCAATAAGAAATTCCAGACATTATGACGACCGTCCCAGACAAAGCTAAGATAGGAAGGAGCATAAAGAAGTTAACAACCGATATAGAACTATCAGACAAGATCCGACACCAGTTGTAATTGCAATTGAAGGAGGTGATGATAATGTTATTGTTGAAGGAAAGCCTTGGAATAACTACATTCAACGGCTAGAGAACAAAATCGGCACTCTAATTAAGAGTCGAGACCTTAGCCATCGAGGTTACATCGAGGGGTATCCTTTCATCACGAGGATCATAAGTTACCCTACTCTTGTAAAATTTAAGCCTCTCAGTGTGAGTCCCTTGTATGATGGGAGTTCAACCCCTATGCATCACATGGAGATGTACAATCAGTGGCTGATATCTAATCTACCCCTGATGAGATGAGGTGTCGAATATTTTCTAGTACCTTCATAGGTGTTTCTCACATATGTTGTACAACCTTACCTGAAAACTTTAGTGAAAACTTTGAGCAATTAGTCGAGAAGTTTATACATAATTTTTGCTTCGACATGAAGCCGCCAAAGAAGGTAACTCACCTCTTGAATGTGAAGCAAGGCAAAATGAGGCTCTCTGGACTAAATTTATCTATTCAATAAAGAAGAACTGGAAGTAGAAGATTATGAGAAGAATATCACTCTGACAACCCTTATCAGTGGGCTGCACTTAGGTAAACTCCTTTGGAAACTAGCTGAAGATGCTCCCAAAACCATAACTAAACTCCTGGATTCGACTAGAAGGATAATGAACACGAAGGAGGTCGTGGAGGCTAAAAGGTGATACATTAAGGAATCTAATGGAAACAATATCAATCAGTTAAAGGATAAGGAAAGAAAGAAAAGGTTAGACAAAGATAAATTTGCCAAGTACATTCCTTTGACTTAATTATCAATGAGATCAAGGACAATAGATAATTTTGATGGACAAAAAATCTCAAGTCCCCTCCTTACAAGAGGGACAAGAGTAAATGATGCTAGTTTCACCAGGACCATGGGCATACGATCGACAAGTGCTTTAACCAGAAGGATGATATTGAAAAATTACTGAAACAGGGTAAACTCTAGAAGTATATAGACATTAGTCATGACAAGTATGATTCTAGAAAAAAAAGTATAATATGAGTAAAGATGACAAGCTGAGATGAGAAGTCAAGGCTAATAATCATGATTTTGATAATAGTAGGGAAGACGACCCCGACCTTCCAACAAAAATCCCTAACCAAAAGGTCGATTACATATGATCCCGTTTTATGTGAAGATGATTTGTGGAGGATTAATAGGTGATGCCACAGAGTTGAATGACAGAAAGGCACATGTGGTGGAAGCCAAAACAGCACCAAAATAGATGGATTGGAATTTAGCCGAGGCTGAGCCAAAATATGGGAAGCTAAAGAAGGAAGATATATATACTCTGGTTATTGGCTTCTTCAGACTTGACTTTAAGGAAATCTTAGCTCCGCATGACAACCCTCTAATCATCAGTACGAGGGTACATAGGTATGATGTTTCTCGAATTCTTGTTAATGGTGGGAGCTCAACAACCGTGATGTTTTGGAATTATTTCATGGGGTTTAAGTTGGGAAAGAAAAGACTTGTCCCTTATCACCAGTCATTAATTAGCTTCAGCAAAGAGAAAGTCCACCCATATGAGATGGATTTGTGCATGGGCACCAGGCCGAGGTGCCTTAATAAGAAGACTATTTTTTTTTCATGGACGAGCATGTGTTCTCGGCCTATAATATAATTCTCAAAAGAGTAGCCCTCAAGGAGTTTGAGGCCATACCTTGCACAACTCACCAGACGATAAAATTCTTGACTCCCTATGGGTCGGGGAAGCATAGGGAGACCAAGTGGAAGCACACAAATGTTATTTTGCCTCGGCTAAGGAAATAGAGGCCCATAAGAAAGCTACCACTACCTACAATATTGAAACTCTCTACCTAAGAGATGAGAAAAAACTAAAAAGGGTGAACCGATTGAGGAAGTATAATCCATTGTCCTCAATGAGGAAGAGCAAAAAAAGCCATTCAAATATGTGCATCCCTAAAAGTTGAGATCAAGGAGGAGTTGGTAAGGCTATTGAGAAGGAGACAAAGTATTTTCTCCTGGAGCTATAGAGATATGTCAGTGATAGACCCAAATATTTTTTGTAATCAACTGAATATTAATGAAAAATTTAATCCCGTAAAGTAAAGAAGAAGAACTTATGCGAGGTACTGATATGAGGTCATTCAAGATGAAGTCAAAAAGCTCCAGACAACCGAATTCATTGGAGAAGTTCAATATCCATATTGGTTGTGCAACATTGTTATAGTGCCTAAGGATAATGGAAAGTGGAGGATGTGTGTCGACTTCATCGACCTAGATAAATCTTGTCCCAAAGATAGATTTCCTTTACCCCGAATTGATCAGTTTGTTGATATTAAACACGAACTTAAATTTATGAGTTTTATGGATGCATATTTGAGTTATAATCAGATTTTTATGCATAAGGACGATGAGGAGAAAACTTCCTTTATCACGGATAAAGGAACATATTGTTATAAGGTAATGCCATTCGGCCTAAAGAACGTAGGGGAAACCTATTAGAGGTTGGTAAACAACATATTTGAAGACCAGATTAAGAAGATACTGGAAGTCCACGAAGACAACATTTTAACCAAGAGTCTGAAGGCCAAAGATCATGTGATCAATCTTGAATGCACTTTCGACATAATAGATAAATTTAAGATGAAGTTGAATCCTTCTAAGTGTATTTTTGGTGTTGGAGATGGAAAGTTCCTCGGCTTCATTATAAATAAAATGGAGATAGAGGCCAACTCCGCATAGATCAAAGCACTTATTGACCTGTAGACCCCAAAACCATTAAAGACGTTTAAAGACTAACGGGTAGTAACCCTCAACCATTTTGTCTCTCGAGCAATGAACAAGTGTCTTCCATTTTTCAAGATATCGAGAAATGCTATCATCTGGGATGAAGAATGTGAGAGAACTTTTTAAGAGTTGAAAACTTATATGGAGTCTCTTATGCTATTATCTAGGACAATCCAAGGGGAGACAAAAAAGGGGTACAAAAGTCAGTGTACTTTAATAGCAAGGCCTTACAAGGGCAGGCTCAAACATCTAAAAATGGAAAAATTGGCCTACCCATTGATACAAGATTCCATGAAAATGAAGTTATACTTTCAATACTCCTTTAAGGTAAGTTATCCATAAACCTGAGAAATTGGGTAAGTTAGTGGTCTGGTCAATTGAGTTGAGAGAGTTTGACATCGTTGACCAGCTCTGGAACACAATTAAAGGGAAAGCTTTGGCAGACTTTGTGGTTAATTTTACGTGGGCTGAAGTTGATAATGAAGTTATTGAAGAAGTTGAGACACTAGCTAATAATTCCAAAGAAAGTTACGGCAGACCCTACACTAGCTGATGTTGTGAAAGTTGATGCTACAGAGAAAGATTTCCTATTCAGAGATGGAATTTTATGTGAAAGACCTTTCTTAGGGTAAGGAATAACCTGGAGCCTATTTATAGATAGATCTTCCTACAAAAATGGCAACGACGTGGGGCTGATATTATCAGCCTTAGATGGAACAGATATTGAGTATGCCCTAAGATTCAGATTCATGGCATCGAATAATGAATCGGAGTACAAGGCCATGCTAATAGGTCTGTCTTTCACTAAAGAATTAAACTTTGACTAGATGATCGCTCATAGTGATTCACAGTTGGTCGTCAACTAGATATTGGGCATTTATGAGGCCAAGGATGAAAATATGGTCAAATACTTGTCCAAAGTAAAGAAGATGATGGTAAAATTCAAAGAGGTTAAAATCGGGAGGGTTCCTAGACTTAAAAATAGTCAAGATGATGCTCTGGCTATACTAGCATCAGCTATAAGAACAAAAATCAGGCGATCCGAGTATCGAAGAAGACGAAAAAAAACTTATGTTTTCTTGAATCTAAATTAAGAGAATCCTAGATGGATCCATTGATCAAATACATCCGGGATGATGAAATCCTAGAGTCCAAGGTTGGGAGGAATAAACTTACATATCGAGCTGCAAAGTTCACCATCATTCGGGATGTACTGTATACGAGAGGGTTCTTAACTCCACTACTAAGATGTGTTCACCTAGTGAGGTAGACTACTTCCTATGAGACGTCCACAAAGACTCATGTACATGTCATATCAGTGGGCGGTCTCTTACTAAAAGGATCACTACCAAGGGTTATTGGTGACTGGGACTTGCTAAAGATGCAGTCGATTATGTAAAAAAGTGTCATAAGTGTCAGAGATTTGCTAGTATCCCTCACCAGCCTCATCAACCTCTCTGGTCTATCATTGTATCGTGGATATTCGCAATTTAAGATATTGACCTAGTTGGTCCTCTTCCTAAGGAAAAATGTACCTACCAATATTTGGTAGTGGCGATCAACTATTTTTCAAAAGGCCAAAGATGCGGATTCCATAATCCCAGTTAGAACATTCAATTTCATTTAGAGGAATATCATATGCCGAGATAGCATCCCTCATACTCTGATATCGGATAATGGTAAGAAATTCAAGAACCAGTCATTGGAAGCCTACTACATAAGGGTTGACGTAAAATAATTTTTCTCAGCACCGGGCTGAATCCGAGCTAATGGTGAGACTAAGGTCACCAATCGGACAATACTTGATGGGATCAAAAAGAAGTTAGAAGATTCTAAGATTCTATAGAAGAAAGATTTGCATGGGATTATGTGGGCTTACAAGATGACTCGAAGGACGTTGACACGCAAAAATCCGTTCATGCTAGTATATGGATTCGAGGTAGTTATCCCCACCGAGATTGGACTTCCCATCCAAAAAGTTCAAACTTATGACCTAGAGGCCAACATTGAAGAGTGGATGCTTGATCTAGACTTAACTAAAGAGATATGAGAGGACTCGGAAGTCTAACGGCCAACATACCAATAAAGAGAGACCAGATTTTATAATGAGCTAGTGAAGGTTGGGTCGATAGCCGTGGGTGATTTGGTTTCAAAAAAGGTTTGGCAAAATACAAATAAACTCCATACTAATTGGCATGGGACATGCAGGGTGACTGAAGAGGTCGTGTCAAGTACTTATAGGTTGGAAAACTTAGAAGGTGAGACCTTTTACAACCCTTGGAATGCCAACCAATAGTTATTTGTACCAAGTGTAGCCTCTCAAATTAATGTATTTCAGTGTTGCTTACATTTATAGGACAATATGACTGAACAATGAAAAATCAAAGTGTTGGCTCATATTTAACCTTATTATTTTGGTCAATTGCTGCATAGTTTGAATTTTATTAAGCTAAGGAACATACTTTTCTATGGTGAATTAGTTTATAACTCACTCTTGATGATACAGGAGTGCAAGGGGAGTCTCGTCTTCCCCATGCCCTCCCAATAACGTCGAAAGGGGGAATCAGTGTGATAACATCACTTAGGTGGTAAAAAACAAAAATTAAAAATCATTTTTATATGGTTGATTCAACATCATTCATATGGTGAATTAAAGGTCATAACTCTCTCAGAAATATGAGAGTGTTTGAGGAGTCTCGTCTCCCCCAAACCCTCCCAACAGCACCGAGAGAGGAGATCAACGCATAACATCACATCACTTAACTGGTGAAAAACACAAGTAAAAAATCATTTTTATGATTTCTTCGACATTAGTTTATTTTGATGCATGTAATGTATTATGGTCAGAGTGTAACCACGAGCCTCATATTTAGAACACCATCCAATGGTGAAAAGATAAGAAAATAAAGATACAACACTTGATAAAAAAAAGACAACATGATGATTGTATTATCAAAAGATCATCAACATCGGCAAAAGAATTATTAAATTAACAAAAGATTTTAATTAAATATTATAGACATTGTTCAAAGATGAGGAAAATGTTACATTAAATAAGGGTGTCTGCCCACAGGTGGCCACCCTATAAAATATAAATCTCTAGGATTTTTTCTACTTATCGGCCTCCTCATGGACGGCATCATCAACAGTTGATTTCGTCTGCACCTCTTCCTCTACACTGCCACCGTCAGCCACCTCTATGCCATCCTAGACTGTGGTCTCGACCACAGTATTATCGACAGTGAGAGCCTCAGCCTCAACTTCTCCCAGTGCAGTCGTAACTATTGGGTCAGGAACGTCGATAGCCTTTAAGTCCTCGGCCAACTTGGGCTCGGCCTTACCAAGGTTGGTATATTTAAGAAGGTCCCAATGGCAAGTCATCTTGTCCCCCATTTCCAGGTATTGTAAACCATAGCCGCCAAACTCCTCAGATGTTTTGAAGGCTTCAATAGCCTTTTTTATAGTCTCATCAACCTCAGCTTTATGCTTGCAGTGAAGATCTTTAATTTGGTCATCGTGGACCTTCTTCTGGATTGCCAACTCATCCACTTATTTATTTTCCATCTTTTCAATCTCCTTCTTATGGATTAGCTTGATGTCTTTTAGGTCTTTCTTCAAAGTCTTATTGGTGTGGATGGCCTCAGTCTCCTGTTAAACCACAAGGAGGTTCTCCTAGATCCATTGGTGCATCTAATTAAGGGTGAGTCGAGACTGCAAAGCAAAGGAAGATGAACTTATCACAAGCCGAGACAATACTCGGGCAATTTGAAATATTTTTAATCCAAAACATTTGTACCTGGGCCTTGTGGATGGAAAAGTTACCTACTCAAGGAGGACACATGTCTGGGAGAAATCCCTTGTCATACTCGGCCAGTATAAAGCATACAACATTTTTGGCCCTGTTCTTACCGCTGATTAGGGTGTTGACAAAAATGGCCAGCTGATTCAACCTTTTAGTGAGTACATTGTCAATGGATATGGGGATGGCTTGGTCAGTGGCGGCCTGGGATTAGTCGTCCTTCTTATGCTTCTTCGAGGGAGGGGAACCAATGTGGACACCCTAAAATTCTCCTTCCTTTTCTTACCCCCCCCCCCCCCCCCCGGACCTGGTCGAGCCCACCAGTTGGTGTGTGGGAGTGGGATTCTTAGTGGATAGCTTGTTCAGCATGTTGGCCAAATTGGGAGAAACCATTTTCCAAATGTCCCCAGGTATGTCGGTTGGACGACTTGTAAACAAAATACGATGGTTAGTATTAGTATATAAATAAGAAATGACACTATAGTCATAAAAAGTTTGGAACTTACACATCTCGGATAGGGGATCAACCCTCATACCTGTCTTTTCTTAATAAAACCATGAATTATCAAATGCTCAAATTTGACCATGCTGCCTTTCTTGCCCTGAGACCGAATATGATCATTTTTTTTGTCATCAATACTTAGGTCAGGGTCAAGTTTGGTCAACATTGATGCATTTCTCAGTTTTGTGGAACCCTTGGTTCGGAGGCACTGCAAGGAGCGTTGGTATCAAGTTCCCAAGCTCCCGACACAAAGAAGTTTTGGGGCTTCTAGTGGTGGTTGGAGGTCTAGTTCACAATTAACACCTTCTTGGTAGACTTCCTGGCTACGAGATGATAATAACTAAGTTGATCTTTCGTTGTGGACACAGTATAACATGCCCGAAAGATACTGACCATAAGGTAAGTCTCGTAGATCAATCACCATAATTGGATAAAGCTGAGAAGTAAAGGAGGATGAACACAACTAAGGGGTTTGGGCTAATGGGAAGTCTTGATGTAGCCTCGGCCTCAGCCTTACTATTCTCCCTCAGAATATCTTCTCTCAAGTGTGGAAATTGCTCACCTAATTCACGCAGTCTTGTGTACATCCAAACAAGAAAAGGGTTGAACTAGTTTGACTAAAAGATCAAAATGAGAACCTAAATCATTTTCAAAGGTTTATATCAAGAACAGGGATGAACCTTACCAAAGAAAATGATAAGAGGGTCAACTGGAAATCTAATCAATGGAGGAAAAATAAACTTATTCCTAAAAGCTACCTGACCTAACTCTCTACAACCTCAAAACTCCCACAAAACCACTGGAAAACCTCTAAAGCCACCACAACAAGTCATCAAAAAGTTCAAAACTCGTCAAAAAACTCAAGAACACAAAAAAATGTAGAATAAAGAACAAACAAAGAAGATGCAAAGGGAGGGAGTTACTTGGATGGGAAGAAAGACTTGGGAATGGAAAGATAACTATAATTTCGTCGGAGATGAGATGGTTCGAAGAGAGAAAGTGTGAAAAAAATTACTTTACAGAAAACTCTAGAGGCGGGAATGGAAATTGGAGAAGGAAGAAAAAGTTATAGATTTATGGGTACTTAAATATGGTAAGGATTACACATGGTTTCTAAGGCGTGCATCATTAGGGCTCAAGCCCCAAAGAAAGCAAGTTGTCACCACTTCTTGGAAAAAACGTGCCAAGCTTCCCCTTTGCTGACATATGTCCCACCAAGGATGCTTGGATGATGATTTTATCTAGGATACTGAAAAGACAACCTCAACCTCGGCAAGGCCCGTTCACATCTCCAAGATATCTTCTGACATATGGGCCCACAATATAGGGGACCACGTCTAATAGTCATAGCCTCCTAGACCCCATCCCCATAACAGTTATAGTCACAATATTCACTCTACAGTCCAAACTGACTCCGTGTCCCAGCCCTTGCCATGTGTCGACCTTGTACCACACTAATAGGTCGAGACACCCATAAGTTTCCAAAGATGATAATGTATTCTCTGAGTAATCTACATATAAGCCCACTCCCAAAGTATTAGCTTTTTCGGGACCAATATATCCAATTTCAGTGTTTCATGAGGGACACGTGACTTGTGCCTCATTAGGCCACGTGGACATACGGTTGCAACATATCTCCTGCCCACATGAGGGAATATTTTATCATTGTGATATGCCTATGTGGAGGATAAATGTCTTTTTTTGATCAAATAGCTCACCTCATGCACACTAGGTGCATGCTTGTTGGGGGGGGGGGGGGGGGGGGGTACACTGGGAACCCCCAAGAATATATATGCCAACTTCATCTTCTTCACTAGGGATCGGATGATTGTTTACCTAGCTAAAACTCTACCCATTTGTAAATGTAGAGAGAGAAAGATATAACGACAGTAATTCATGACCTTCAGTTCCTTTCAGTATAAAACACGCATATCCTCTTCCACAATGGAGTAGGCTTCGATCGAACCGCTTATATTTCTGTGTTCTCTCTGGTTCTCATCTCCTTCTTTGCATATTTACATTTATGTGATTATATCTCCATTGATGACTTAACTAGAGCTTGAACCGCTAACATATTTGAGTGGTGATTATCTACATCATCACTTCACCTCCAACACGATCGACTATTAAGAAGATAAAGGTCGTGATAACAACAAATTTCTACAATCTCTTTCTACCTAATGTTGTTGTTTTAGAGTTTTGAATGGGTTGAGTGGGTGGAGCATGTATGAGGGCTCGGTATATAAATTTTATAACTATTAGTTAATTATAATTCTAAACTTAAATATTTTAAATTTATCAGGGTAAATATATATCACTGATAATTATAGTCATCCACACATCGCATGCGTTTACAACTAGGTTAAAATTAAATTGTAAGACTTTTTTTCTTTCCAACTCCATTATTAATTTGACTTTTATTCTTGTGACCTTAAACCTTCCACTAATACTTAGTTTTATACCTTTGGTCTTTCAAATTCATTTTTTTTATGGTTTTAAGTGTGAGACTTTTTGTATTCCGAAACTCCTCCATTTACAGGGACCTTGATAGCATTTTTGGCCTGGTTGAAAAAATCTCATATTTTCTCTAAGTATTAGTGGAAGAATATTCTTATAGTTTGGTCGAGGATGAAAACATAGGTTCAAGAAGATAAGTCAAACCTTCTTGAACATATAGATTGAAAAATCTTGGCTTAGTTGAATTACAAAGATAGAGTTGCCACTATTTGTTTTCTTTGCGCTTGGAAAAAGCTTTGACTATCTTCAAGAATTGATTTCGTGCCTCTAAGATTATGATTGTTATATTCTTTACATTTTACTTTAGCACTTTTCTTTTAGCATATATTCTAACAAATTGAAGATAATTGCTTATTATGGCATATTAGCTACAGATGCTAGTGGTGTCCTTTCAATTATTTAATCAAATTTTTTATTGTTCAATGGAAAGAGCTTTCAAAATGATAAAAGGAAAGAACCCAATAATGACATGAAAATTATTATTATGGAAGCATTTGTAATCGGACGTAATGTGGACTGATGGGTCAACACTACAGCATTTCGTCACATTGATAGCGATCATATTTTCTTCAAAACTTATGAATTAGTGGGGGATGGTAAGGTTATATACATGGGAGAATCTCAAACTTCCAAGGTCATTGGTGTTAGAATGGTTGATCTAAAGTTCACTTCTAATAAGATGATTACATCCTCTTTATGTTTTTTAAATTCGCAAGAATTTGGTATTTGGTACTTTACTCTCCAAGCACAGCTTCAAGATGGCGTTTGTATACAATAAGGTCATTCTCTTTAAAAATGGTAAGTTTGTTATAAAGCATCATCAAATTTGTTATTGAGAATGAAATAACTTGTACTTATATTGTTAAATCTCTTGATTTGTGGCATGCTAGACTTGGCCATGTTAATATTTAGTCCATATAAAATAGGTAATCAATGATTAATCAAATGCCATGGTAAAAATCATATGGACTAATGCACTGTTTTTAGTAAATAAAAACTTATCAAGAAACCTTTCAAGTGCAACACCCCGCATTTTTGAGAACTTAAATAATTATGTGCATAATTATTATTGTGGGATTAATTAAATTAATATGCGAGAATTAATTGGTGATTAATTAGAATTTAAAAATAAATATTAACTAGCGTGACAAGGCTTAATACTTATTAATGAGAATTATTAAATATTACCGAGTGAATAAGTAATATGGAATTCTTCAATCTGATAAATTATCGAGAGTGAAATATACGACAGTTTGGTATATTAAGTCGGGACACGCATGTGGGTCGTGTTGGGACTAATTGAATGGAATATAAAAGTAAATTATTTTTAAGTAACTCGTATGGTAATTTTGAGTTCGCCATTGAGTCCGGGAGGGTCGAGATAGTCAGAAAACACTACCCGGGTATTTTTTTTAGACTCCGGGAGATTTTTGGGCAAACCGGTACCCCGTAGGGGTAATTTTGTAATTTTAATTTTTGGAGAAATTAAATAGAAGAAAATTGGGAGTTTATTATATCAGTTACATGGGAGAAATTAGGGCTCACATTCACAAAATTCAAGAGAGAGTCATAGAGAGTCAGGGAGAGCAAATCCCAAAGAGCTAAAGCTTTTAAGCATCATCTTCCACCACCGTGACCACCATCGTATAGATCGAAAGATGAGGAACGCACCTATACCAACATCACCAACGGATTAGACCGTCATATTCGAGGAAAGTGTTTATTACTTGCGTGATTGAGTAATAATTATTTTCATGATTAAAGTAGGTGATAACCCATCAATTTATGAGATTAGTTTTGATGAAAACTTGATGATTTGATTCATATTGGGTCTGAGATTATAATAGATTAAATGCCTTCATGTAGATAGGATATCATCCACGAATTTATAATAATTCCCATGAACAAAACTGAATTATAGTAGTTCTTGAATAAAATTGGAAGAACTAGGGTTTTAATGGATTAATTTGTGGATTTAGTATTTAATTGATGTATTGTGAAGAATTAGTGATTCTAGTTTGTTAGAAATCATCTAAATATGTTATAGCATCAATTGGTTTTGTTGTTTCGGTGTTTGGGAATGAAGAGTAAAGGTTTTAGATGTGTTAATGGTGGAAAAATGCTGAAATCTGGGCAAGAAGACGAAACAGTGCATCTCGTGCGATGTCACGCATAGTCGTTCGAGCGAGATAGAGATGTTGTGCGAAGTCGCTCGAGAGACATATGAAAATCGTTCAAATGATGTTGCCATCTGATTCGAGCAACGAGGTAAATTCTGGGAATTTTCGTAGAATCCAGTTTTGGAATTTTTAGTTATTAGAGTGAGAGGAACTGCCAGCTAATAAATTTAAAACGAGTCAGGTTTACGAGAAAGTGTGTGAGATTTATACATTAAATATTTCAAGAAGAAGACTTACCTTGAAGATTACGAGAGATTTATGGTAATATAATAATATTATACAATATGTGACAATGAGAATAAAATACGTATGGTAAGTATGTAACTAGGTTGGGAGAATACCTATGAATTTTAATAGGATATGCGTATGCCTATTATTTGTTATTTTTGTTAAAGTGCAATAATGGGCGATAACCCGGGGGTGCAAGGTTATGTTGTTTAATACACTAGAGAGTGATAACCTGGGGGTGTAAGGTTTTTATTTAGTGCATTAATGGGTGATAACTCGGGGGTGTAAGGATATTGTATTAAGTGCACTAATGGGTGATAACCCGGGGGTGCATGATCATTTTATTTATATCACTAATGGGAATTTAGACTAGGGGTGCAGGACTGGAATATACATGTATAGAGATGTTGTGACTATGTGTGTGTGTGTATGTGTGTGTGTGTGTGTGCATTTATGAGAAATTCTACTAAGAGAAACTAGTAGTCATGGAAACAATGACACATGAAACAATCTTAATGGGATAAAGATTTAAACACTCTAAGAGTGAACATGAAGGATAGTAAAATGTGATAGACTACTTATGGGGTATTGTATAGGCGATACGAAAATACTACTGTTGAATGTAGATAGTGTTAAGTGACTTTGAACTAGTTAACTTAGGTAGATTTACTAGTACTAAATATAAGATGCGATAGGAGTGCACAATAGAAGAGAGGTGAGAAGTTCATGTGAGAGCACGAATCTAACATCCACGTAATACTTGCTTTAAGGCAGTTTTAAATACTTGCTAAAACAAATTTTTACACATCAGGCTCTGACCCGTCTCTTTCATCTCTTTTCTATCTTGCTATATACATATGTATTATATCTGGTGCTCAGCCACTGGGACACCAGATTTAGAGACTTGGATTGCTTGGCGTACTACAACTGATGTGGAAGCTGTAGCTCTTTGCATTAGACGCTCCTATCATTTCTCTCAGTTCATCTAGACTTTTCAGTTAGGGCATGTGTCGTCCATTCCTTAGACATGTTATCAGAGATTGTATTAAATTTACTTCTATTCATTTTAGTTGGTTTTAGTTTTACTATGGATATGTGGTTTAGAGTTTTGAACTGGAATGTTTTATCCAGTCGTATTTATTTCAGTACGTGGTTCAGATTTATTTTTTATTTTATTCAGTTGAATGGTGAATGGATTATATTTAAATTCTTGGACTTTATAAATATAATTTTGGTTACAATTTAAAAAGGGAAAGTATTTTGGCACTAGCTTAATTTATATTAGATGATTAATAAAGTTAATATTTTCGACAGTGATGCTAAGAATGAACCAACCGAACATTCTATTTTAAAATTTTATAAAGGATTGATCACCCGATATTAAATTGGGAGGGGTGTCACATCAAGTCCGTTAAAAGGACACTATTAGAATTTATCCATACTGATATTTTTGAAATTAACTTCTTGTCACGATACGGGAAGCATTATTTCATCATTTTTAGTTGATGATCGGTGTTGATACAATATGTTTATTCCTTGAGAACTAAAGAGATTTAGATATATTTAAAGCATACAAATCAGAAGTTGAAAAGAAACTAAGTTTAAGTATCAAGTTTATTTGACCAGATAGAGGTAGTGAATAGACTAAGTAAGAATTTGTTGAAATATGTGAAGTAGAGAAAATTAAGAATTTATTGAATTATGCGAAATAGAGAAAATTGAGAATTTGTTGAATTATGTGAAGTATAGGGAATTAAGGAACAATTGATTATTTCCTATACCCCTCAATAATATGGAATTGTTGAAAGGAAGAATGGAACACTAGTTGAGATGATAAACTTTATGATGATAAATTCGGGCTTACTTGGCAATTTATGGGAATTTATCAAGAGCTAAAGTATATAGGCTTAAAGTTCAAATAATTAAAAATATAATAATCCAATAAACAGTAAACAAACAAACCATCGAGGACCTTTAACGGATCGGTTAATTATTTCCCCACATATAACCAACCGGTTATCCATCCCAAAAAATCATCATTACAAGAACTTTGAAGATCTAATCTCAACCGTGAACGTGGCACCTATCAATTATCGATGACCTAAATCGTTGACCAATTGGTTAACTGATGGTCCCAGACCCCCTATAAATTTAAGTCCCCACCCATCCTCTCAAAGCATCCCAAAACCCGACCTCGATCTGATTTTTTCAACTTCTTCTCCCCTGAGTATTTAAGATACTCAAGTTGATTCTAAAAGTCCTGAAGAAGCTCGTACTCCATAAAAGTCATTTTCCCCTCAAGGAAAACTCTTTCTTCTGCGCAGTCGCTTTCGAGTCCCAAAAAGAGATTCGTACTTCTGAAAACCTACCTCCAATAAATAAATCGAGTCAAACCTCTGTACAAAATCTGTAAAATCAAATACTTCTAATTGAAGCTCTACTCGACAGAAAACACCTCAAAAGGGGACATGCCCTCAGGAAAAAAGTCGGCTTTCTCCGCAAGGGTAAAGAACTTCTACACAAATTTTGGGGAAATGCCCCATATATATATACTGTGATAAATTGTACATAATTATTTATCTTCTTTAGCTCGGAACCCATTTAGGGGACTAGGTATGCAATTTGTAGCATTTATATTTCAAAATTTTGGTTTTTAATCAACACCTCTATTTATGTATGGTACTGACATGCTCATATGTTAAAAAAGTTCTAATAAAATTCCATGATTAAAATACATCAACATGAAAAATACTTTTTAAAACCGTTCTCAGGAAAGTTGCATTGAGTTGTGCCAGCCCAAAACTTTGCAGGCCAAAGTTTAAATTCTGGCTACTCCCCCCACTTCTCCATTTGAAAAAATCCCTTCCAGATAATGGCATCCTAAATATGAGTTTTCATACAAATACTTTTCAAACATTAGAATTTGATTTACGTATTTTCTGAACATATAAAGATATCAATCCAACACAATGAAAATTTTATATTAAGGACGAAGCTCCATAAATACTATCATGTTGTACTTTGTATACCACGTATCCTATTGCCTACACCCATAAATATATCCCGTTTGTTATGTTGCCTTTGATCCCCAAGTCTTCTTGGGTACGTATAAGTTATACTAAGATTAACTCATGAAGCCCAAACCTCAAAATACATATATTAACGTATTATTTCTTAGGTTGATGTAACCTCCCCGCTTCTTAGCCCAACTCCTCCCACTTCTACACCTCCAAACTAGTCTAAAGGACAAATCCTATTGGCTAATGACCATTTGACTATTATTAGGTTATGTTCCAATATTAGACAACTTCATGTTCACTGCCATTCTGATATTCCATACACTAAACCTCCCCCTCCCAAGCTAACTTGGACACTTGCACACACATCACGTTGGAACACGTGTATAACTGGACTACATAGGCTTTGATCCCAAATATTCTTGGGTATGCAGGAACACTATCGAGTCTTTCTTGTGATATCAATCCTCAATAATATATCTCAAGATATGTTTTCTCCACGTAGAGGCATGATTAGGCTCAAATTCTTCTGAATTTATCCCTTTAATTTAGAGACTTTTATTATCTCGTGTAACATAAAATGAGTGTAATTAACGCATTTATTTGATACTAACTCATTCTAACAAGTATTTATAGTTTTGTTTTATTCTCCTAAGTTTTGGAGGTATTTGAAGCATTGAGGAAGAAAGAAATTAGAAAAGCGGAGACAAAAATCAAAGAAGGAAAGTTTAGGGGCAATTTCATAATTTTGCATCCTTCATTCGGAGTTGAAGACAATTAGAAAATTAATGAGAATTCAATTATAAGAACATTGGAAGAAATGGCAAGTCAATCTGATCTACGGAGAGTAAATTATAGACATTTAAAGATTAGAAGAACCACGAAAAAGATCCATGCATGAAAAAACAAGGCGATCCGGACCTTTTTCCAGAAAAGGATCCGAACCGGTTCCAAAAAAATTCTCTGAATGAAAAATCCATGCGATCCCGATCTTTTATCCAAAAAGGATCCGAACCGCCCTGGTAAAAAAGTTGTTGTATAGAAAAGGGGTGCGATCCGGATCTTTTTCTCAAAAAGGATCCCGGCCGCCTTAAGCTAAGGAACTCTGTTCAAAATAAGGGGCGATCTGAACCGCCTTCCCCGATGGGTCCGGACCGCATTGGATATCCACGAATTTTTCGATTCTCTCTCAGAGTTTTATATGGGTCAAACTCCTGTAAATTTTGTTGCTATTTATTCAGATTGGCAACATAATAATAGGGGTTCGATTTTTTAGGTTAGCCAATTAGGAGTAGAAAGTTTTTGTAGTAAAAAACCCTAGTTTTCCATAAGAAGTTTTTTGGCTGTAAGGACTTTAATTTAATTTCTACAATTCAAGTAACATATTTTCCTTTAATTTTCAATTGCTTAGTAGTTTAATTGTTGATTTGAATTTGCAATTCTCTTTTCCTTTTGTTTCTTTAGATTTAATGTTCTCTTTCTTAATAACCATGTTTTTCTCTAATTTAATCATGTCTAGGTAATTTTCTAAGAGTTGGGGTGCACGAATCCCACCCGATGTAATTCACGATAATGGGAAATAAACTTTTGAATTAAAATCTTAGATGAATCGTGTTGTGTAACAGTTGCAACCGTTGTAGGACTTTTGATCTCATTTGCCCTAGGTAACCGTGATGTTTAAGAGTGCGATGCGTGTATCGGTTAATGAAAACACCGCTTTGTTCTTGCCTTTGATTTCATATGGTACGGGCTACGGTCCCTCATATATGGAATGCTTATGATTAATAAAGACTGGGTTCATTTAAAATCTTAATTCCGAATCTAGTATCCTATGAAGTGAATTGCTAGGGTGTGGGGGATTGTAATCCAACCTCTTGTTCTCGTCTCATAGTTAAACTTTTAGTCCATTTATCATCAACATTTTGTTTAAGTAGCGTAGTTGCATATTGTTAGTTCTTAATTTCATTAGTAGTTACTCTAAAATTTGCATCTAGTTATAGTTGTTTCATCCCCCAAATCATCTTTTCGTTTCTTTTAGAGTCAAAGCTGGGATTTCTTCATCTTTCCAACATCGTCATGCATTCATTCGTCCTTTTTCTCTGAGGATCGATGCCCGACTTACCGGGATTATTACTTGAGTGACAGGCTTGCACTTGAGCTTACATAGCACGCACATTAGACACATTTTTGAGCCGCATTACCGGGATTATTACTTGAGCGACACGCTTGCACTTGAGCCGCATCAAGTTTTTGGCGCCGTTGCCGGGGACTTAGGTAGACTTTAGGTTAGATCGAGTCAATCTAAAGCTTAGACCAAAAATTCAATATAAATAAATAAATAAATAAAAATAAATAAATAAATAAATATCCAAAAAATCATTTCTCACAAGCCTTTAATGCAAAATCGTGAACATACTCAAACTCCTCAAAATACTCCAACCAGAATTCACGAAAATCCAATTGTTGAGTATAATTCTGACAGTCTCCACACGCCTCGCGTTTCACAGTTTTGGGTTCCACTTCCTACTCCTGCACACTCTATCGGTAGTTACACCCTGAGTCAATACTTGAGTCATACATCTAGGAAACCGAGTGATATTCCCAGTCATTTGAAGAGCGAGCGATGTCTGACGCCGCTAGTTTCGGCACTGGAGAGAGGGAAATTCACCATTCGTCCCATGAAAAACTTACTCTTTACTGAACGAACTGTCACCCCTAGTTGCATTTTACTCCATATAATGCTGGTCAGTTACACTTCCTCAATGGGATGATACATATTCTCCCTACTTTCCATGGCATGGATTCTGTAGAAACCATACCTTCACATAAGAGAGTTCGAAGAGTCCTGCGACACATATAGTGACCAAGCTTGCACTCCGGATGTCATTCACCTAAAGCTTTTCCCTTTTTCCTTAAAGGAGAAATCCAAGGCCTGGCTATGGTCTCTACCCATCAACTCTGTTATTTTCTGGAGGGATATGTAATCCAAATTTATCTCAAATTCTACCCACCGCACAAGACCAACTCTGTCAAGACTCAAATCCAAGGTTTTCGACAATAAGATAATGAGCCTTTTGACAAGTGTTCTGAACATTTCCAAGAGTTGGTAAGCGCATGCCCCCATCATGGTTTTAAAAAACACCACTTGATCTCTTTCTTCCATAATGGGTTAACAATGGCTTCCAAACAACTTGTGCAAACAATGTGTGAAAGACATTTTTGGGAATTAGACTCCAGCGATGCCGAGGCCCATCTTAAGTATGTCATAGAGACTAATCAAGCATGGGAGTCATCCGATCTAATACCCAAATCTGGCCTAGACAAGTATTGAACACGCCTAATGCATCTGGTCTATTCCAATTGGATAGTAATACCATAATAGACCATCAATTCGATTAGTTTCAGAGATAAATAAAAGATTTAATTGATAGTCGATTGAGAGATATCTCCGGATCCAGTCGCATCGTGAAAGAAAAGGTGTGTGCTATCTGTGAGGCGGGTCATTCCACAAGGGCATGCCCGATGATTTCCACCTACAAAGCCATTTACACCGAGCAGGTGGATGCTATAGGAGGGTTCAAGGAAATTTTAATGCCCCACATGGGAACTCATACAACCGTTCGTTGAGAAACCATCCGGATTTTAACTACGGACAACCACAAGCTCCGATGAACCCACATTCATAGGTTGTCACACCTCCCCCCTCCTCAATTTTAGCAAGCACCACCTCCTCCAGCTCCATATATTACTCCACCGCAAAGGCACCTCGAGGATACAATAAACCAGTTCATCAACTCCCAAAGTGCAGTCAATGCTAGATATGATCGTATGTTCGCCGACATGAACGCGAACATCTCAAAGTTATAATCTTCATTGAGTATCCAAGAGAAGGGAAAGTTTCCTTCCCAGGGACAAAGACTTCCCCAAGGTCAACCTAGTGTTAGCTCCACCTCTACAGAACATCGGGAGCACTGCCAATCTATAACCACTCTTCTTAGTGGGAGAGTTATTGATTTATCACCTTCCCCACCCGACGCATAAAAAGACAAGGAGACTTCATCTGGCACGAAAGAGGCCGAAGGAATCTCCTTGAATGAGAGTGACAAAGAAGACACTAGTGATCCCGCGGTAATTGTCAAGACACCCTCCTCCGTGCCATTTCCTCAAAGATTGGTCCCTACCCAAAAAGGGACCCCCCGTGATGAATTGCTAGAAGTGCTTAAGAACGTGAAATTAAACTTACCTTTCCTCGATGCAATAAGGAAAATTACAGCTTATGCAAAAGTCATAAAAAACTTATTGATAGTCAAGAGGAGGATGAAAGTAAAGAAAAATGTGTTTCTAGCACATAACGTCAGCTCAGTTCTTCTTAACGATCTTCCACTTAAATTGAAAGATCCCGGTGCACCCACCATTTCCTGCATCATTGGAGAGAATAAAATTGAAAAGGCCTTACTCGACTTAGGTTCAAGCGTTAATATCCTCCCCTACTCAGTTTATAGGCAACTTGATCTGGGCGACCTTAGGCCCACAAGGTTCACTCTCCAATTGGCGGATCGAACTGTGAGGATACCGAGAGGCATAGTGGAGGATGTGATAGTCTAGGTGGACACTTTCTACTTCCCGATGGATTTTGTCATTTGGGACACAGAGCCCTCCTTCTCCTCGAGTAACCATGTCCCCGTCATTCTTGGGAACCCATTCTTAGCTACGGCTAACGCACTAATTAATACTCGAAATGGGAAAATGCAACTCACCTTTGGGAATATGACAATAGAGAATAACCTATTCAACATAGCTCAATAGGCAGGGGAAGAAGATGATCTTCACACGGTGAGATTAATTGATGATATTGTGGAAGAATACATTGAGGAAAATTTATGTGGAGACACCTTAGAATATTGTTTAGTGTCTAGTCATGAGAGTGAGGAAACTTATTGTTGATACCAAAATTAGTATGCTGATATGGACGAATAATAAGAAGACACGTGTCAATCTACGTGGCACAATAGCGACGAGGAACTCCAGCGCTCCGAGGAACTCCAAC
This sequence comes from Sambucus nigra, assembly GCA_949130495.1. NCBI lineage: Eukaryota > Viridiplantae > Streptophyta > Magnoliopsida > Dipsacales > Adoxaceae > Sambucus > Sambucus nigra. Next base: position 188,860,244 of record OX422214.1, on the reverse strand, counting down.
ACTCCGAGGAACTCCAGCGCTTCGAGGAACTCTTGAACGACGAGCAACTAAGGCGGTTCGAGCTGCATCTCGACCACAGCATTGATTGCCAGATAATCAACAGTTCAACTATTCATTGACTGCTTATCATCTTGACACACACGCTTGAAGAGCATTAAATGAGTTACCTTTTCATATGTATATCATTTAATGTATCACCCTTTCAGATTATGGCCTCATGGCTATAAATACATTGTATTACCCCCATTTAAGGGGACCGGAATTTCTTGATAGAACTTGTAATCGAGAATTCCCAAACACTCAGCAATAACATAACAGTGGACGTAGGCCATTCATATAAGGCTGAACCACTTTAAAATTCTTGGTTTCATTTATTTATCTGTGATTGAATAATTAGAGTGATCTAATTTTTTACATCAACAGATTGGCGCCGTCTGTAGGAAACGACTACTGTTATCATTTTTCATCAAAAATCATTCATCATCAATGGCAGATAATCCAGAGTCCAGCAATCGAAATGCTGGAAATGCTGGAAATCTTCCAAATCATTCTACACCTCCAGATCTGGCTGGAATTATGATGAATTTGGCTCAAGGACAAACCGCCATGCAAGAGACAATGCGGAAACTCATCCAAACTCTCCATGGCGGTACACCAACCCATCCTGGATCACGAAACATCCAAAGAAATACCCGTGCACCTTCTTCACGATCCAGGCGTACAGAGACGTATCATAATAAGGAATCTGATGATTTCTCTTATCAACCTGGGAAAACTTCATCGATAAGGGCCACAGATACTGAGCAACGTATTACTCTCTCTCCAGAGAGGACCAGTGCCATGGAAAGACTGAGCAGGGTGTCTCCTTTCAGTCGATTAGGCCCTAGGAGGAATAAGAGTCCACCTAAAGCCATGTCGAGGAGTTTTCGACAACCATCAGATCTAAGAGAAGGATCAGCACAATCACGACCAGTTGCTCGTCAAGATAGATCTCAGGAGGCTACTTCAGAACAATCAATTGCTCGAACTAATAAGCCCGAGGAGGGAAATGATGCGTGGAAAGGTTCCATTCAGCGGTTGGAGGATAGATTGGGAGAAATGGCTAAGGCAAAGAATCCCCTACAATGAACTTTTGTTCGAGGGACACCTTTTGTAAAGGCCATTGTGGATTTTCCTACACCGTCGAAATTTAAAGCGCCTGTGGTGACCCCCAAGTATGATGGAAAGACAGATTTTGTTCTTCACATAGAGCAATATCAGGCTGCTGCCGACATCTATGTTGTCCCCGGCGAGATGAGATGTAGAGCATTCTCTAGAACTCTTACTGGATCTGCCCAAATATGGTACAACAATCTTCCTCGGGGTAAGATTTCAACTTTTTTTCAGTTGGCCGAGTTGTTCATTGGCAATTTCTATTTTGGAGCAAAACCAGTAAAACGAGTAGCACACTTGTTAAGTGTTAGACAAAAACCTGGCGAAAGTACTAGAGATTATATAAGTCGTTTCAATAACAAGAAGCTAGAAGTCATAGATTATGAAGAAAAGACAGCAATCACCGCCTTGATGAGTGGGTTGTTGCCTAACAAGTTGTACTACACTTTGGCCAAAGATCCACCTACAACTATGTTAGAGTTGATGGCAAAAGCGGCCAAAATCATGAATGCCGAGGAGGCTATGGCTGCGAAGAAGAATATGGATAAAGAAACCAAGGTGGAAGTCGACAAATTTAAGAAGAAAGAGCATAAGGGCAATGGCGGTGACAGGCATTCCAAGAATAATAAAACGTCATGGGAAGTCCTGAAGAAATTCGATAATTATACTCCTTTGAAAATGGGTATTAATCATGTCTTGGAAGAAATCAAGAATAGCGAGGCGGTAAAGTGGCCGAAGAAACTGAGGTCAGACCCTGATACGAGGAATAGGGATAAATATTGCGAGTTCCATAAGGATCATAGTCATATGACCAAAAATTGCATAGCTCTTCAAAACGAGATTGAAACACTCATCCGAAGAGGAAAGCTAGCAAAGTATGTTGATCGTGGAGGGGAAAGAAGAAATAATGATCGAACTAGAGAGATGTCTAGATCTCCTCGTCGAGCAGAGGAGAACAAGAAGAGAAATCATGATGATGATCCAGATGATGACCCCGATCTTCCCAAGAAACCAAGGAAGCCAGAACGAGAGGTATTTTCCATACGTTTTGGGTCATTTGATTGTAATGTTATTACAGGAGGAGATGCAGGAGGAGGAGACCTTACTGCAGAAAGAAAGGCTTACCTCGGAGAGGCCCAAGCTTGCTCGTACATTCAGTGAATAAATTTAGCCAAGGAGGATCGTCCGAGGAAGGTAAACAAAGAGAAGCTGGTCATTGGCTTTTCAAAAAACGACCTGGCAGGTGTTCTTTACCCTCACGACGACCCTTTGGTGATCAAAATGAGGATGAAAGAAGTAGTGATTTTAAGGGTGCTGGTAGACAATGGTAGTTCGACAGACATCATGTACTATTCATGCTTTGACAGTTTAAATTTGAAATTATCTCAATTGGAACCTTATCACAGACCTCTTCTGGGTTTTGCTGGCGAGAAAGTTTTTCCACTTGGGACGATCAAGTTGGATATATTCATTGAAACTTGGCCTGCTTGTCGAACAGAGAGAATACGCTTCTTTGTGATGGATAAGAATGTACAGTCAGCCTACAACATCATCATGGGAAGAGTTGGTTTGAAGAAGTTCGAAGCAGTTACATCTACAATACATCAATGCTTAAAATTCCCAACAAATTTCGGAGTGGGAGTGGTGAAAGGTGATCAAAAAGTAGCTCGGGAATGCTATTATTCATCTGCCGAGCAAGAGGAGCTTGAGGAGTCAAGGAAAAAGACTAGTACCTACCAGGTGGATGAAGGTACAGAAATTGAAACACTTGATCCCAGAGGTGAATCCCAACTTGTAAAAGGACAGGTGGTGGAATCTACAGAAAATGTTATTCTGGACGACGAGCACCCTGAACGAGTAACCCAGATAGGTTCAACGTTGGATGCTTCAATAAAACAGGAGTTGATAACTTTCTTGAGAAACATGAAGAAAACTTTTGCATGGAGTCATGAAGACATGCCAGGAATAGATCCAAACTTCTTATGTCATGAGCTCAATGTGAATAAGGAGATCAAGCCTGTAAAGAAGAGAAGAAGGGTATTTAGCCCCGAGAAGAATCAAGCTATACAAGAGGAGGTCGAGAAGCTCCAGAAAGCCCAATTCATTGAAGATGTGAAATATCCAGACTGGTTAGCAAATGTGGTGATGGTAAAAAAAGAAAAATAATAAATGGAGAATGTGTGTTGATTTCACCGATCTCATCAAGGCTTGCCCAAAGGACCATTTTCCACTGCCTAGAATTGATCAACTAGTAAACGCCACCTCGGGACACGAGCTGCTCAGCTTCATGGATGCTTACTCTGGCTACAACCAGATCAAAATGAAACCTGAAGACAGGGAAAGTACTTCTTTTATTACCCCTAGGGGAACTTATTGCTATAATGTTATGCCTTTTGGTTTGAAAAATGCAGGAGCGACATACCAGCGGCTGATGAATAAGGTTTTTACCGAACAAATCAGTTGCAATATGGAGGTCTATGTCGATGATATGCTGACAAAGAGCAAGAAAGCTGCTGATCATCTAGTTGACTTAGGTCAGACCTTTGATCAACTGGATAAATACCAAATGAAGCTCAACCCGACGAAGTGCACGTTTGGAGTACGAGAAGGAATGTTCCTTGGGTACATCGTCAACCAACGAGGCATTGAGGCGAGTCCAGAAAAGATCAAAGCTCTCTTAGGGTTGCGATATCCAACGACGAAGAAAGAAGTGCAGAGTCTTACAGGACGAGTTGCAGCGCTCAACAGATTTGTATCCCGAGCAACTGATAGATGCCTTCCATTCTTCAAAACACTTCGAAAAACTTTCGAGTGGAATGATGAATGTGAGAAAGCCTTTCAAGACTTGAAGAAATATTTGGGAGCACCTCCACTATTGTCCAGGCCAGTAATGGGAGAAAAGTTGTACTTATACTTGGCAGTATCAGAGAATGCAGTCAGCTCGGCATTGATCAGATTGGAGAATGGAGTCCAAAAACCAATTTATTACACAAGTAAGGCTTTCCGAGGTGCAGAGATCAGGTACCCAAAGCTGGAAAAATTGGCATTGGCATTAATTGAAGCAAGTAGAAGAATGAGGCCATATTTCCAGGCCCATACCATCGTCGTGTATACCGACATGCCACTAAGACAAGCCCTTCATAAGCCAGAAAAATCAGGGAGACTGATGTACTGGGCAATAGAACTCGGTGAATATGATATTATGTTTGAACCCAGATCATCATTAAAAGGGCAAGCTGTAGCCGATTTCATAGCAGAGTTTACATATCCTGATACCTTCGAGGAACAAAAATTGCTCGCTGACCAACCTGTGGATGTTACAGGATCAACATACATAAGTCCAGACCAACTCCGGTTGGTAAAAGGGCTTGTGGATGTAGAAAGATCATCAAATTCAAACCCAAACCAACTCCGGTTGGTAAAAGGGAGAGAAGAGATGGTCGACGAGGAGCAAAAATTACCAGGGGAGGATGAAAGAAAACAGCAGATATTTCACCGAGGAACTCTGTCGATAAGAAATTTGAAGACGAGTTACCTACATGGAGATTATATGTAGATGGATCATCTTGCACAACAGGCTGTAGAGCAGGGATTGTTTTGAAAACCCCAGACGAGATTGACATGGAATATGCCCTGCGATTCCAATTCAAAGCCTCCAATAATGAGGCTAAGTATGAGGCTATGATAGCAGGTCTTAATTTAGCAAAGATTATGGAAGCACAACAAGTGATGGTATTCAGTGATTCTCAATTAATTGTGAATCAGATGATGGGAACATATGCAGTTAAAGGAGAATTAATGGTCAAGTATCATGCAAAGGTGATGGAGTTGTTGGCAGAATTTGATGCCATTCAGTTGATCAGAATACCAAGAATGGAAAATGCACAAGCAGACGCACTGGCCCGACTAGCATCAGCTACTCGTACCGAGCTGCGAAGAACAATACCGATTGAAATATTAGAAACTCGGAGCATAGATGAAAACCTGACGATGAATGTTATTACCTTTGATTTAGGACCATCTTGGATGGATCCCATCAGGGCATATATTGAGGAGGGAGAATTGTCGGAGGATAAGCTCTCTGCAAAGAAATTGAAGTTTAAAGCTGCTAGGTATGTACTAACTAATGGTGTTTTGTATAGACGAGGAATTATGGTAGGTTTGCAGAGATGTGTACATCCCTCCGAGGTGAAAGAATTGATTGAAGAGATCCATGAAGGGTCTTGTGGAGCACATGTAGCAGGTCGGACACTTTTACAAAGAGTGATGACGCAGGGGACTACTGGCCAACGATGAGGGATGATTGTATAGCCTATGCCAAAAAATGTGATAAATGCCAACGTTTTTCTTCCCTCCGACGTACTCCACAAGCATTGTTGACACCCATAACTTCCCCTTGGCCATTTTCCATGTGGGGAATGGATTTGGTTGGACCACTGCCAACAACCCGAGGAAGATTCAAGTACCTCGTCGTTGCAGTGGATTATTTTACTAAGTGGGTAGAAGCTGAGCCGCTTATTGATATGACATACGAGAAGGTATACCAGTTCGTTTGGAAAAACATAATCTGCCGATATGGTCTCCCTCATGCTTTCATCACAGACCATGGAACACAATTCGATAACGAGGAGTTTGCCGCCTATTGTCATCAGTCAAACATTTTGAAGATTCATTCAGCACCAGGCCATCCTCAAAGCAATGGACAGACTGAAGTGACGAACAGAACATTACTAAATGGTTTGAAGAAGAGACTAAGTGAGGCTAAGGCTAATTGGATTAATGAACTACAGTCAGTATTGTGGGCTTACCGAACAACTCCCCAAGCAGCAACTGGAGAATCACCATATATGCTGGCATTTGGAAGTGAGGCTGTAATACCTGCCGAGTTGGGTCTTCCAACATACAGAGTGCTGAATTTCAATTCCCCAGTCAGCGACTTAATGAGAAGATTGGATTTGAATATGCTCGAGGAGGTTAGAGAAGAGGCGGCCATTAGGAATGCTGCTTACCAACAACGAACAGCTCTGTTCTACAACAAGAGGGTGAAGAAATGCGACTTGAAAGAAGGATATTACGTGCTAAAGAAGGTCATTCAGAAGCACAATAAATTGGAAGCAAACTGGCATGGACCTTACCGAGTTACAGAAGTTGTTCGACCAGGAACTTACCGAATAGCGACTCTAGAAGGAGAGGAATTTAAGAATGCATGGAATGCTGGACACCTACGCAAGTATTATCAGTGATGTAAAATGTAAAGCAATTTCATCAATATAAATAAAACGATGATGTTTCTCCATCTTCTTTCTTTTTATCGAAAGTTTTTCGGGGAATACTAGTGTACAACACTACGCTGTTCAGCAATAAAAGCAACACTGATAGTTCAAACCCATGACCAACTCCGGTTGGTAAAAGGGCGAGAATAAATTATACTCCTTTGGTTAGGAGGCGTACACTAGCGTGACCAACTCAGGTTGGTAAAAGAGCTAGTGGACATGATAGTTCGAACTCAGACCAACTTCGGTTGGTAAAAGGGCGAGAACAAACTATACTCCTTTGGTTAGGAGGCTTACACTAGCATGACCAACTCAGGTTGGTAAAATAGCTAGTGGACATGATAGTTCAAACTCAGACCAACTCCGGTTGGTAAAAGGGTGAGAACAAACTATAATCCTTTGGTTAGGAGGCGTACACTAGCGTGACCAACTCAGGTTGGTAAAAGAGCTAGTGGACATGATAGTTCGAACTCAGACCAACTCCGGTTGGTAAAAGAGCGAGAACACGAGACTCCTAAAAAGATATGCTCTAAAATGCCAACTTATGTTGGTCGGGAGGTAAGATTATCACATAATATACAAAAGTTCCTCGTAGAAAAAAATATTCCAAACTGAACCAAGTATGGTTGGTCGGGGATAAAAACCCACTAACTGTAGTTGGTCGACAAGGAAAATTCATCGACCTTGGTTGGTCGGGCACATTTTATGAAAAAGACAAAAATTTACCAAGTATGGTTAGTCGGGGATAAAATCTCACTAACTATAATTGGTCGACGAGCACAATTTAACAACCTTGGTTGGTTGGAATAATTTTCAACATTTTTATACTCATTACTTTATTGTTAAGTGATCGAGCAACATTTCTGATACTTGAAACTTTTTATTACTAAGTTGGTCGATGAACCACACAATATTATTATGCAAGCACAAATATAAAGTGTTTGACAAATACAAGACAATAGCAATACAGATTTGCAAACAGAAAATGAAAGTCTTTCATTAAAACTCAAAATAAATTACAAGTTACATATGTGTACTAACTGTTATATCGAAAATTCCTATTCTATTGGTTTTTTTCCCTCAGCCTTCGATACAGGTTCCTCGCCAGCAGGCGGATCATTTAAAGTCTGAGGAGAGTTAATGAAGTTCAAGTCCTTCAGCATTCTAACGTTCATCACAGAGGGACGATCTAGAAGATGCTCAGGACGAGATACCTCAAACTGAGAATGCAAACTGTAGGTACTTAGCAAGTAAGCCCCGAGGAATGGCACGAGCTGGGATCCATTCCATTTCCAAATTGAACGGTGGCACAGGCAGGTCAAGCAATCCAGGCTCATAGTAGTCCCATAAATAGTGTCCCTGCTCGAGTTTCAACACACATAAGGCATTCATCCAGCCTTGTTTGTAGCCCTCATTATTGGCATTCTGGATACGAGCATCTAAATGGAATAGTGCCTCGTTGTATCCAGCCATCCAAAATTCCCTGGGTTGTTTATGGAATTGAAATGTTAACCTCTCAAGCTTCTCATGAATACTCTGGATGAAAAGTTCCTTAGTCTTCAACGCTGATTCCTTTGCAGAGATTTGTGGTTCCAATTCTCTAACTTTCTTGGACAGTTCAGACAAGGCTTTATCTTTTGCATTCAATTGGTACGCTTGAGTTTCCAATGTTGACTAAGTATGAGCTTCTTCAACATTACGACGAAGAGTTCTTGATCGACCCCGAGCAGGTGGAGTACTTTGTTCCTCGACAACATCCTGAGCAACTCTTCCTCGCCCACGAGAACCTGTTCCTCATCCCCGAGTAGAAGTAGAAGTACCAGACCTTCTCAGGATGTCCAACTCTTGCCTTAATTTGGCATTCTCAACCTATAGAAATGAAAATCCCTCGTAAGTCACTGGGATTACAGCTGTTGAAGAAGATGCTGCAGACTTATACTGTGCTAGCTCTTTCTGCAAATTGTTATTTTCTTGTTCTAGCAGCTCGGCAATCTGTCTACAAGCTTCAACTTTGCCCTTTAGGGTTCTCTCCCTGACATCGTACCCAGCAAGGATCTTTTTGTGGCCTATCTCGGCAGAAAGCTGTTGATACCTCTTCTCATACCCCTCATGCAAAAGGGAAGTTGATTCCTTGTACTGATTCTGAAGGTCTTATAAGGTACATTTAAGATCTTCGATCATTTCGTAATAAGACACGTTATTGACCACAGCTCGATCAAGTAAATCCTTCAGGTACTGATAAGCTTCAACTGCCTGCTCTGAAGCACCATGACCAAGGATGTCGGCAACTTCTGATGCACTCAGTTCTGTGTGACCAGCCTTATAATATTCATGATATTGCTGCATCAACTTTGTGTCATTAGCAGACAGCAGATCCATCCTGGCCAGAAACTAACAGAGAAAGAAAAAGTAATCATCAAAAAGAAGATCAAGACAGAGTGCAGATAGAGAAGAGACAATCATATGGAAGAAAAGAACTTAAATTTTATTAGATCATAAGGCAAAGTTACAAGGATATGGGTTACACTTGAAAAAGAAGAAAAATAGAAAGATAATACCGAACAACTTCACACCTTTTCCTTGTCTCCCAAGACTTTCTCGGGAGGCTGGGATGAGGAGCTCGGTTGCTTGGTGGGAACAATGAGTTGGTCGGCTAGAGCTGGAATTTGTTCAGGAGGAGCAGGCAGAGATGAAAGCTCCTCGTCAGCAGGCTGGGTAAGGATGGAATCACCCACCACCATTGAAGATTCTTCGGAGGCAGCTTCATCCTCTTCTTCATCTTCAATAACTGGGGTAGGACCAGGGAGATGTTGTGTAACAACCCGCGTAATTTTGTGCTATTTTAAATAATTTTTGGAAAATGGAGGAAAATAAAATTTTTGATAAAATTATTTTTATTGCTCAAATATGTTGGTTATTATTTTTAAAGGTGAGAATTTCAAACGGTTTCGAAAATGGAGTTAAGACGGATTTTAAAATGATTTTTAATATTTTTAACTCTTGGAATTCTAAGTCAACGTACATTAAGTAATTTTCAAGAGTTGTTTTGACTTCCAACTCTTCATTTCTTTGCCTTAATTAAATGAGTCTTTTGGATTCCAACTCTTCATTTCTTTGCCTTATAAAAGGAAGTCGTGGGCAAGCCTTTTTAACATACTTTTGGTACAAATTTTGGCAGCAAATATATTTTATATTCCTCTTCTTTTTATATACACACTGGCCCTTGAGATTTGTGAGTTCCAACCTTGGATTAGAGGTGTTATTGGGGCTATTTTGTTGGAGGTTCTTGGAGGATATTTTGTAGATCTTTTGTGTTGATCTTGAGGATGTGATCATTGGTTTCTCATCATGGTTTGAGGTATGGGGTTTTACACAATATGCTCCTTAAATCTCGCGAGTGTCATTCTCTTTGAATTCTTGTTAATTGAACTCATATTTGAATTGATAAATTCATTGAAATCTGGAAAATGATTGTTGAAATTATTTTGATTCATGTGGTATCATTATATTATTGTTGAGCACGTTGTCATGAGATTTTAATATGGCACGGATGTTGGGCACCCGCCAAAATTCCTGTTTCCCGGGCTATGGCTTGATAAAGCATATACGGATGTGGTGAGGCCTGGTGACCCATTGATGTGTTGTTGAAAAATTATAATGATGAAATGCTATTGAGATTTCTATTTGATTTGAATATTCGTACTCGTGTTGTTACGTTTTACTCGTTGCTAATCCGTATTTGTTGAGCATAATTCCTGTCGTATTGTGTACTTCCCCATATTTTCTTTTAGTTGGCAGGTTAGCGTGGATTTGAGCGCTATGGACCAATTGGGATGATTTTAGTGAGGATTTTTTGGGAAAGATTTGTATTATTTTGATGTATAGAGTTTTGGAGATTTGTATTTATTTTTCGAGTTAGATGTTGTATTTATTCAAGAGACTTGTTGTAATTGAAGAGATTGAGATTAGTAGATTTATATTATTGTGGGTTTATTTAGATGCTCTATACCTTGTCACTTGTGGATTTGGATTTATTTTATCGCTTTAGCGCTCCGTTCGCTCTCCCCGGGCGGGCGGGGTGTTACAAATGGTATCAGAGCTTAGGTATACGACAACCCTCGGGGCTTGAGTTTTGGGTTCATTGCGTGGTTAATAATTTTTGGAGATAGATAATTTTAGGTAATACTCGTGATAAGTTTCGAGATTAGATGTGAGAAATTTATTTTTGGGAGACGTGATTTATTTTTGGAGTTAGTGTAGTGGCCTGATTTTGAGAGTTAGGCATTCGCCGAATTTCGAGGGCGAAATTCCATTGTTAGTGGGGAAGTGTAACAACCCGCGTAATTTTGGGCTATTTTAAATAATTTTTGGAAAATGGAGGAAAATAAAGTTTTTGATAAAATTATTTTTATTGCTCAAATATGTTGGTTATTATTTTTAAGGGCGAGAATTTCAAACGGTTTCGAAAATGGAGTTAAGACGGATTTTAAAATAATTTTTAATATTTTTAACTCTTGGAATTCTAAGTCAACGTACATTAAGTAATTTTCAAGAGTTGTTTTGACTTCCAACTCTTCATTTCTTTGCCTTAATTAAATGAGTCTTTTGGATTCCAACTCTTCATTTCTTTGCATTATAAAAGGAAGTCGTGGGCCTTTTTAACATACTTTGGACACAAATTTTGGCAGCAAATATATTTTATATTCTTCTTCTTTTTATATACACATTGGCCCTTGAGATTTGTGAGTTCCAACCTTGGATTAGAGGTGTTCTTGGGGCTATTTTGTTGGAGGTTCTTGGAGGAGATTTTGTAGATCTTTTGTGTTGATCTTGAGGATGTGATCATTGGTTTCTCATCATGGTTTGAGGTATGGGGTGTTACACAATATGCTCCTTAAATCTCGCGAGTGTCATTCTCTTTGAATTCTTGTTAATTGAACTCATATTTGAATTGATAAATTCATTGAAATCTGGAAAATAATTGTTGAAATTATTTTGATTCATGTGGTATCATTATATTATTGTTGAGCACGTTGTCATGAGATTTTAATATGGCACGGATGTTGGGCACCCACCAAAATTCCTGTTTCCCGGGCTATGGCTTGATAAAGCATATACGGATGTGGTGAGGCCTGGTGACCCATTGTTGTGTTGTTGAAAAATTATAATGATGAAATGCTATTGAGATTTCCATTTGATTTGAATATTCGTACTCGTGTTGTTACGTTTTATTCGTTGCTAATCCGTATTTGTTGAGCATAATTCCTGTCGTATTGTGTACTTCCCCATATTTTCTTTTAGTTGGCAGGTTAGCGTGGATTTGAGCGCTATGGACCAATTGGAATGATTTTAGTGAGGATTGTTTGGGAAAGATTTATATTATTTTGATGTATAGAGCTTTGGTGATTTGTATTTATTTTTCGAGTTAAATGTTGTATTTATTCAAGAGACTTGTTGTAATTGAAGAGATTGAGATTAGTAGATTTATATTATTGTGGGTTTATTTAGATGCTCTATACCTTGTCACTTGTGGATTTAGATTTATTTTATCGCTTTAGCGCTCCGTTCGCTCTCCCCGGGCGGGCGAGGTGTTACAAATGGTATCAGAGCTTAGGTATACGACAACCCTCGGGGCTTGAGTTTTTGGTTCATTGCGTGGTTAACAATTTTTGGAGATAGATAATTTTAGGTAATATTCGTGATAAGTTTCGAGATTAGATGTGAGGAATTTATTTTTGGGAGACGTGATTTATTTTTGGAGTTGGTGTAGTGGCCTGATTTTGAGAGTTAGGCATTCGGCGAATTTCGAGGGCGAAATTCCATTGTTTGTGGGGAAGTGTAACAACCCGCGTAATTTTGGGCTATTTTAAATAATTTTTGGAAAATGGAGGAAAATAAAGTTTTTGATAAAATTATTTTTATTGCTCAAATATGTTGGTTATTATTTTTAAAGGCGAGAATTTCAAACGGTTTCGAAAATGGAGTTAAGACGGATTTTAAAATGATTTTTAATATTTTTAACTCTTGGAATTCTAAGTCAACGTACATTAAGTAATTTTCAAGAGTTGTTTTGACTTCCAACTCTTCATTTCTTTGCCTTAATTAAATGAGTCTTTTGGATTCCAACTCTTCATTTCTTTGCATTATAAAAGGAAGTCGTGGGCAAGCCTTTTTAACATACTTTTGGCACAAATTTTGGCAGCAAATATATTTTATATTCCTCTTCTTTTTAAATACACATTGGCCCTTGAGATTTGTGAGTTCCAACCTTGGATTAGAGGTGTTCTTGGGGCTATTTTGTTGGAGGTTCTTGAAGGAGATTTTGTAGATCTTTTGTGTTGATCTTGAGGATGTGATCATTGGTTTCTCATCATGGTTTGAGGTATGGGGTTTTACACAATATGCTCCTTAAATCTCGCGAGTGTCGTTCTCTTTGAATTCTTGTTAATTGAACTCATATTTGAATTGATAAATTCATTGAAATCTGGAAAATAATTGTTGAAATTATTTTGATTCATGTGGTATCATTATATTATTGTTGAGCACGTTGTCATGAGATTTTAATATGGCACGGATGTTGGGCACCCGCCAAAATTCCTGTTTCCCGGGCTATGGCTTGATAAAGCATATAAGGATGTGGTGAGGCCTGGTGACCCATTGTTGTGTTGTTGAAAAATTATAATGATGAAATGCTATTGAGATTTCCATTTGATTTGAATATTCGTACTCGTGTTGTTACGTTTTATTCGTTGCTAATCCGTATTTGTTGAGCATAATTCCTGTCGTATTGTGTACTTCCCCATATTTTCTTTTAGTTGGCAGGTTAGCGTGGATTTGAGCGCTATGGACCAATTGGGATGATTTTAGTGAGGATTGTTTGGGAAAGATTTGTATTATTTTGATGTATAGAGCTTTGGAGATTTGTATTTATTTTTCGAGTTAGATGTTGTATTTATTCAAGAGACTTGTTGTAATTGAAGAGATTGCGATTAGTAGATTTATATTATTGTGGGTTTATTTTGATGCTCTATACCTTGTCACTTGTGGATTTGGATTTATTTTATCGCTTTAGCGCTCCGTTCGCTCTCTCAGGGCGGGCGGGGTGTTACATGTTGCTGAAACAATTCTGAGTCCTCATTAACTTTCAATTCTTGCAGGGCAGCAACCCAACCATCTCGGAAGTATTTCAAACTCCCATACTTGACCTGGGTCATCATCGCTGCTACCCCCCTATCCCATCCTTTGTCCCAACTAGTTCGAAATGATTTTTTCACAGCCATTCTTCTTTTCATTTTCTCCGAGGAGAGCTTCTCGGATAGAAGATCCTCAGTGGCTTTTAACTTGGCCTCCACCTCCTTCTTCTGGCGAGTTACTTCTCGCAGAAGGGTCAGCTCTTCCTCGGCCGATTTCAATTTATTTTCAAGCTCCCCAAAGGTACTGAGCTTCTCGGCATATTTTTTATTCTCTCTCTCCAAATCCTTCACTTTATTTCCCAACTGCACCTTCTCTGCCTCAGACGCAGCCAATTTCTTCTCCCATTCACCCTTATCCTCGTCATATTTTCGACGGGAATCCTTCAGAGTTTGGGCCAAGCCCTGTAAAGCATCCTCTACTCCAGACGAGGAACTAGAAGCCTTAATTGCTTCATCTTTCTTCACTATGGTGTTAAAGCAACTCACCAGCTGAAAAAGAAGGTAATGATAAGTCAGTACCGAGATACATATATTGACTAAAAGAAAGAAGAATCCAGGATAAGAAAAACTTACTGAAGCAATGTGACGAGTAGCTAGGGATGTCAGCATATCCCTAGACATATTTTCTTCAATTCCTTGGACTTCAGGAATGGTCCAAGTCTTTACCGAGCTCATTGCAGAACTCGGGGGAATAATGGTTGGAACACCAGCTCCACTAGCTTGGAGCTGGGGAATGGCTTCAGAAAAACTAACCGAGGAGGATTTCTTCAGTCTCCTCGGTGTCTTTTCAACAACCTCAACCAAAGAAGAACTTTTGGTTGGAGAGATGGTGATTACTTCCACAGGTGCATCCTTCTGCACAGGAGCCACTGGGGGCTTCTCGGCAGCCTTCTGAGGAGCAACAGAAGGGGAAGCATCCACTTTCTTTGTCCCCTTTGGGACATCGGCCTTGTTTCTCTTTCCATCTCCAGCAGAGGAAGCCTCCTCGAAGATAGCAGGAACTCTTCTTTTGCCCATCTTCTGACTCAGAGGAATGTGAGAGTCTGGTGAATAATCCTCAGAAGCTGGCAATGGTTCACTAATGCTGACCACAGGACGAGCAGTAAAGGACGATGTATAGCTCCTGTACTGCAACAAGTATGAAGCAGACCTGACGTGCTCGTCTGCAACTTTCTGATGCAAACTCCAGATATATTTCAAATGCTTTATATTAACTTCTGATTATTTGGGAGTTTTTCTCTTGTTGTCAACTGCAAACAAAAACATATTGAAATGTCAATCATACATTTATAATGAAAGCGTAGTTTCAGAAATAAAATAAAATGAAAATAACCTATCCCATTGCCATATGGAGGACATTTGGGACCTTCATATACTTCGTCTCCAACCAAAGGGGCATGTTGCCAATTTTTTATAACTACCCCATGTTCAAAATAATCCCTATTTACATCAGGGAGATTGACTACTAAAGCCCTATTCAAAAATCTAGTTTTAAATAATAAACATTGTCTAGAATAGCCCATCTATAACAGTACATAATCTCAGGAATTCCTATACGAGTTCCATGAGTTTGATTTAACCTATGCACCCCATTAACTATTCTCCATGTATTGGGGGCTATTTTTGCAGGAACAACATCAAAATGATGACAGAACTCTAAGCACAAAGGGTTTGGTGGAAAAGAAAATCCACATTCAGCAATAAAGAGACTGGGGAACCAATGTCCCTCAGCCAAACGAAAGTAATTTGAAGGCTCAGAAAGATCCTCCAAAGTTAGCCAAGAAGGAATAGAGAAATCAGAATGGAATTTCTCAAGAGATTCAATAATATAAACCATGATGAATAAAAGAAGAAGGAAGAAGAGCTTACAGGGAAAAAAGGAGATCTGTTGATAACGAACGAAAATAAGGATGAACGCACAAGAGAAAGAAAGGCTATGGAAAACTCGAAAGCAGAAAATTGGAAAAGTTAGAAGACGGTATGATTGCCTAAGAAGCTTAAATACTTTGCCTTGGGAAACGGCGAAAGAAATTATTACAAAAAAGAAACTATTACGCCACCGGCGGCTAAAAGGACAAAAAGTGCACAAAGATCGAAGCGCTTATAAAAATTCAAAAAGGCGGATTCTGCGAATTTGGAAAGAAATTCAAATACGAAGAAAATGCTCCTAAAACCCAGGAAGGTCATTTAATATTGCCATATACCGAGAAAGAATGTTCCATACTCCTCAAAGTTCGAAATATAAAACATTGGGGGCTTCTGTTGATACCAAAATTAGTATACTGATATGGACGAATAATAAGAAGACACGTGTCAATATACGTGGCACAATAGCGACGAGGAACTCCAGCGCTGCGAGGAACTCCAACACTCCGAGGAACTCCAGCGCTCCGAGGAACTCTTGAACGACGAGCAACTAAGGCGGTTCGAGCTGCATCTCGACCACAGCATTGATTGCCAGATAATCAACAGTTCAACTATTCATTGACTGCTTATCATCTTGACACACACCCTTGAAGAGCATTAAATGAGTTACCTTTTCATATGTATATCATTTAATGTATCACCCTTTCAGATTATGGCCTCATGGCTATAAATACATTGTATTACCCTCATTCAAGGGGACCGGAATTTCTTGATAGAACTTGTAATCGAGAATTCCCAAACACTCAGCAATAACATAACAGTGGACGTAGGCCATTCATATAAGGCTGAACCACTTTAAAATTCTTGGTCTCATTTATTTATCTGTGATTGAATAATTAGAGTGATCTAATTTTTTACATCAACACTTATACCGAGTTTGAAAGAGGTTGAGGAGTTTTGTGAACTACTTGATTAGAGAACGTCAGACGAGGACATAGTAGATGTAAGTTGGGTTTCTCGGTTCAAAGAGTTACCACTAAGGGAGACACGCATGGTGCCCTCTAGCGACACATTCCCGACTCTCGAGTTAAAGAAACTACCCTCCAACATTAAATATGTTTTCCTAGGAGAGGGTGAGACATTTCCTGTTATTGTCTCATCGAGATTAGATGAAGAGCAGGATGGTAAGCTATTAAAGATCTTGAGGAAGCACCAATGTGCTTTTGGTTGGTGTATAGCTGATCTAAAGGGGATCATCCCTCTAATTTGCACTCACAAGATTCACCTCGAGGAGGACGTGAAACCCTTGAGAGAAATGCAAAGAAGGTTAAGCCCCACTATGAAAGAGGCGGTGAGGGCCGAAATCATCAAATTGTTAGATGCTGGGATTATCTACCCAATCTAGAATAGAAAGTGGGTGAGCCCCATTGAAGTCGTCCCGAAGAAGTCGAGTATGACAGTGATTGAAAATGCCAAGGGAGAGCTAGTTCCCCAACATACCACTACTAGGTGGCACGTTTGCATTGATTATCGAAAACTCAATGAAGGAACTAGGAAAGACCATTTCCCCTTTCCATTTATCGATCAAATGCTTAAAAGTGTAGAGGTACACCCTTATTATATCTTCCTAGATGGTTATTTAGGATATAACCAAATTGAGGTAGATGTAATTGATCAGGAAAAGACAACTTTTACTTGTCCCTTTGGTACGTTTGCCTACAAACGTATGCCATTCGGCTTGTGTAATGCACCTGCGACCTTTCAAAGGTGCATGTTGAGCTTATTCAGTGACATGATTGAGAGAGGGTCGGAAGTCTTCATGGACAACTTTATCATTTTTGGAACCTCTTTCGATCCAGTGTGTGGAGAAGAACTTAGTGCTGAATTGGGAGAAATGCCATTTCATGGTGATTGAGGGAATAGATCTTGGCCACATAGTGTCATCTAAAGGGATCGAGGTGGATAGAGAAAAAATCTATGTCATAGCTGACCCACCCCACCAAAATTACTAAAATACGTGCGCTCTTTATTGGGCCACACGGGGTTCCATAGAAGGTTCATTAAGGACTTTGGCCCCATTGCAAGACCTTTAAGCAACCTTATTATGAAGGACACCACATTCGAGTGGAATGATGCATGCCAAAGTGATTTTTAAAAATGGAAGAGCATGCTTGTTTCTACTCCCATCATGCAAGTCCCGAATTGGTCTTTACCATTCAAGCTCATGTGTGATGCTAGAGATTTTGCGATAGGAGTTGTTTTTGGCGAAAAGAAAGAAAAAAAGGATCATGTCATCTACTATGCTAGGTGGACTCTTACCGGACCATAACTCAACTACTCCACCACGGAGAAGGAAATGCTAGCAGTAGTCTTTGCTCTAGATAAATTTCGGTCCTATCTCATTGGTTCCCCAATCACCTGTCTCACCGACGACGCGGCGTTCAAATATCTCCTTGCAAATAAAGACGTAAAGTTGCGCCTCATAATGTGGATCCTACTCCTACAAGAGTTTAATATCTCCATTAAATACAAAAAAGGGGTATAAAATGTCATCATCGATAAAGACGTAACTGTTGCAACCATCGTAGGACTTTTGATCTCGTTTTCCCTAGGTAATTGGGATGCTTAAGAGTGCGATGCGCGTATCGATTAATGCAAACACTACTTTGTTCTTGCCTTTGATTTCATATGGTTCGGGATACGATCCCTCAAATATGGAATGCTTAGGATTAATAAAGACTGGGTTCATTTAAAATCTTAATTCCGAATCTAGTATCCTATGAAGTGAATTTCTAGGGTGTGGGGGATTGTAATCCAACCTCTTGTTCTCATTTCATAGTTAAACTTTTAGTCCATTCATCATTAGCATTTTGTTTAAGTAGCGTATTTGCATATTGTTAGTTCTTAGTTTCATTAGTAGTTACTCTAAAATTTGCATCTAGTCGCAGTTGTTTCATCCCCCAAATCATCTTTTCGTTTCTTTTAGAGTCAAAGATAGGATTTCTTCATGTTTCCAACATCGTCATGAATTTGTTCATCCTTTTTCCCTTAGGATCGATACCCGACTTACCGGAATTATTACTTGAGCGATAGGCTTGCACTTGAGCTTACATAGCATGCACATTAGATACATTTGTGGATGCGTCAAGGCCCTCATCTTTAAACTTTTGTCCACTAAACTTAAGTATCTAAAATGAGATATCAAATGATCTTAAGTCGATAACTCTTAAACATATCCCTACATACAAGCGTGCAAACATGTATACACCAATTATACGATCGAACTACGTATGCTTTGATCTCAAGTCCCCTTGATTACGTAGGCGCAATACCAAGTCCTTCTTGTGTGCTGGAGCCTTTAAAATATATCGTATGATATATTTTCCTAAAGGGATGCTTCCATCTCTTACCCCTATTTCCTTATCCAATTAAAATGAGATATCAAACTATCTCAAGGCATGATCTCCCAAGTATCATTACAAATTCTCAAATGCGTACAAACATGCAAATATGTATATACTAATCAAACAACAGAGATGACTATCTCTCACCTTTGTATCTCTCCTCAAAACTCACATGAGATATAAAATTATCTAAATGCCAATCTTTCTCGAATACCTACACCTACATTAATGGCCCCCTGTTATACACAATGGAGTCATACATAAGAACCCTTGTGTACCTGTATCGGTTAAGTGATGTTCATATGCCTCTCAATTATTTTATTTTCTAAGCTAAGAACCTATCTACATTTTAAGGGCCCTCACGCTAAGGTCTCTAAAGAAATTCTAAAATAACTAAAAAGTAATGAATTAATGTAAAGACAATGAATAATCATATAAGTAAGGAAGCATAGAGAATAAGTGGGTGCCTAACACCTTCCCCACTCGTAACTCGATTCCCGAACCCGCATAAGAAGAATCTCTGGACCAACCGCAGACTTTAAAATATTCCTTAGAATTTGTCCGAACCTTTTTGTTTATTTTTATATAAAACAAACTAGTGACTTTGAATAACCTACAAAACCCCCTTTTCACATCAAAGCCACACTTACCAGGTGCGTGCACCAAAAAACTGGACATGGTGCCAAATTACATCCAAGGACAAAGTCACCGATTCCCAAACCTCATATCGATGATCCAACCTCTGGAAGAGGCGACGTACTGAGAGACAAGCACCCACAGGTATCCACCGTGAACACTCACATAAGAGCTCCCCCTTTGCACTCACTGCTTGAGGCCTGTAACACCACAATAGCGACTCTGTTGGGGATAAATTTTCTACCATAAAAAATTTGTATTGACTATCGTAAATAGATTTCGAGCTACGCTACACTGGAGACTCCGTTGGGGATAAATCAAAAGAACTGAACTATCTATATGCTTCATTTATACTATGCTTAATATTTCTCTCCGACAAGACTACTTTATGAAAATTTTAGAATTATCTAGCATCATTATTTTTAGGGTCTCTCACAACGCAGATACGTGCTTAGGTCCTTATGTTCATGATTGTACATTTTTCCAAGAATATTGGTACGCGCAAAGGACCTCATGATAAAATAAACATAAAAGTATGTAAAAATTATAGATTACCTATTTGCATTACGCAATCCATGGTCTTGATTTTCATATTGTTTAAATCATATACCCTTGAGGCACCCCAAAAGCAAATAGTTGAATGAAGTTCGTACTTTAGGAAATTTCACTTTACTCAAAGGAAAGTTTGTACTTCATGAAACTCACCTCTCCCTAAAGAAAGGTTCATACTTTTGATAAGTCTGTTCCCAATATTAAGTTCATACTTTTGAAAGTTTGCTTCCCCGAAAGGCTAGTCACCAATGAGTGTCCTCACTCTTTTCGTCCACCTATCTGTTATACCGAACAACTTCGGTCTTGATCCCAAAGTCTCTATGAAAGGGAATGTTTAAAGTTTGTTTAGTAATTGGGTGTATCTAATAGACTCTCATAGTTATTCATTAGTAAGATAAAGTGGGATCACACGTACCTTAAAGGTTACTCAATCCAAATGGCTTGGTATATCATAATTCATGGCAATGTAAAGCAGCCCACCGATCCTCGAGTCGTATTGCCCTTTTGTATATAGAAAAGGCTGTATGAACTCACCCTATTACACATAAAGAACAAGATACATACGGATCAATCGTTGTGATAAAATTTCTCAAAAATTATCAGACGGCCAAAGGCTGGTCCATAACCCTTGAGATTTCAGGATGAAATGTCTTCCCCTACTATGGGGAACATAAACAATATGAATTCGCAAGTCATCACCAAAACAAAGGTCCCTTACATTGGATGCTACTAACTACAATTTACTTCGATAAAATAATAGACATCGGTCTATTATTTCCTCCCTCATCATTCTAAAAAAATAGAGCCCAACCCTATTTACCTGAATCCAACGGGACTCTGTTAAAGTTTTCATCCTTTGAAGATACTACCAAACGAGTGAACTAAAAAAAATACTATCCAAACACGATTAAAAATAGATAAAAGAATTGCATATCCAAATGTGAGTCCATCACCCCCTGTGTATTGTCCTCCTCTCAGTCCTTCCGTCCGCAAAAAAAATTGAACAAAAGTTCCCTGACTCTTTCTATAGTTGCTATCATCAATAGAGAGATCGCACTGAGTCCCTAATATGTAAGTCCAAGTATGTTCATAGTGCGATCGATTTTTTTTCATTATATAGCTCCCCACCCTTGATTGCCAAGCCTAGACCATCATACACTCCATTTCTATTGAAGAAGATCAGGTCCCGTCGACAATGGAATTCTGAGATAACTCGAAACCATCACCACCTCACAGACTACCAAGTAATCCGAGAACAAGAAACTGAACCTAGTATAAGTCCGCCTATAAAAGGCCACTACTACATCCAGAGTAGGATAGAATGTACTTCCTCCACCTATCCATAACACCGAAACACCACTTGCAGTGACTACCAAAGCAATACCAACTAACCCACAATATCTACATGCAGTAGCCCTAAAACCGGATCCCCTGTTAATGTTGTGTCCCCCCACCCCTCTAAGTATCACTCTCCCCATATGGTTATTATGAACCTTACCACCACTACCCCGAATACCCAAACGCCGCCAAGTACACAAAAATTAGCTTTTAGGAATAGTATTTTACTATTACAAAAATAATTAGTAATGATAATTTTCATTAAAAAAGCATGGAGAATAAAATTAGTAACATATATTTACCATTACTAATACGAAATTTAATAACTGTATTTTACGGTTATTAATAATGAATTTACCAACGGTATTTTGCCGTTAGTAATTTTAACTTAGTAACGGACTTTTCTACTAATAGTTCTTCCTTATTACACAAGCTTTGTAGCACTTTTATCTGATTTTATAATAGAAAAGGTTCGTGAGTATTATTAATACATATTTAAAAAATTATTTTTCAATATCCGAGATCCTTCTTTAAATAATAAAAAATACATGTCCTAAATATATATACAAATTCAACTATGTTTACTATAACACCCCGCCTGCCCGGGGAGAGCGAACGGAGCGCTATTATCGATAAAACTAATCAAATTTACAAATAACAAGGTATAGAGCATCTAAATCCCATAATAGAAAAGAAATCGCTAATCTCAAATCTCTTCAAATAAATACAATAATTCTCTCGAATAAATTACAGCATCTAACTCGAAAATAAAATACAAATCTCCAATGCTCTATACATCAAAATAATACAATCTTCTTATTGTATTAAAAATCCTTCCCAATAATAATCCACACTAAAAATCATCCCAATTGGTCCATAGCACTCAAATCCGCGCTAACCTGCCAACTAAAAGAAAATATGGGGAAGTACGCAATACGACAAGAAAGATGCTCAACAAATATTAGCGGTGAATAAAACGTCACAATACGAGTATGAATATTCAAATCAAATGCGAATCTCATCAGCAATTATATCAATATAATTTCTCAACAACACATTAACCGGATCACCAGGCCTCACCACCGTACCGCGCCTATGCATTTTTCTAACATATCCGGAAAAAGGAATATTGGCGGGTGTCCAACTTGAGTGCCATATTAAAATCTCATAACAACATGATCAACACCAAACATAATACCTAATGAATCAAAATTAGACTCCTATAAATATTTTCAGATTTCCAAATGAATTTATCAATTCAAATATGAGTCAATAATCACAAGAAAACAACGAGAATAATACTCGCGAGATTAAGGAGCATATTGTTTAAAACCCCATACCTTAAAATCATCACATGATTTCAGCCTCAAAATCTAATCACATCATCACGTTCCTCTCGTGAAAATAATCCATTCAAGTTCCAGCCCAAACTCGAGAAAACACCAAATAAGCCTTCTAATCTAAGGTTGAAATCTTTAAGTTTGGGGTTATGGTTTGTAGATGAGAGGGAGTAATTTTGAAGAGGTCTTCAGGTTCAAAAGTTTGAGAAAAAGTTATTTGAAAAGCCAGGCCACGAATTAGTTGATATATAAAGGATTAAGAGTTTGATTAAGAAAAGAATTCTAGTCAGATACAAATACTAAAAAATTTATTCCGAACAATCGGACCGTTGGAAATGGATGAAATTTTTAGGAGAATTATCTGAAGACGAGAGGAAGCTGTCAAAAAAATTTCAGATTGATCGCACCGTTCAATATTTTTAAATATTTTTTTTGCTAGAGAGTTTTATGTTTTGAGGACTCTTAGAGGGTTTTATATTTTGAGGACTCTTCTATATAATAAAAATTCAATTAAAACTCCATTTTAATTCCGATTTCGAAACCGTTTGAAATTCTCGCCTTTAAAAATAAAATCCAACATATTTGAGCAATAAAAATAATTTTACCAAAAACTTTATTTTCCCCTATATTTTGAAAATACCCCAAAATTACGCGGGTTGTTACATTTACCATATAATATTCATAATCTAAGGACACACACATAGAAATAGTTGACATAAGCGAGGGCACTATATTCAACATTTAACTTTTTAATAACATTATAGATATCATTATATAATAAAATGCAACTCGTAAGAAAACTAAAAAAAATTACATTAACACTTGAAGATCAATTATTTAAAAGTAACAAAAAAACTACAATTCTCTTAGACCGACATGATGCTATCAATAACCCGACCTCCACCTCCTCACCACACTAAAGATTATAGGAACTTTACTTGAATGGTTTAGCAAGAAACCTTGGTACATGACTACGTGTGATTATTGGAAGACACGTCCCTGTAATATGAAAGAGAATGGAATCAGATGTTTGACCATATGCAATATATTATATACTTGTACATGCCCATTACCATATCCATGGAACTACATCAACTTTATTTTGAGTGTACATGTTCATAAAACATAGCCTACCCCTCAAAGGAACTTACACTACACCAAAATGGGCAAATTGGCACCCTTCCAGCGGCTAGCCTTGTCACGGTCAATGACCGTGATAAAAAAACACACATTTTTTGTCATGGTCATTGACCGTGACAAGTCCGTGATAAAGACTTATCACGGTCAATGAACGTGACAAGACCGTAAAGTGCAATTGTCACGGGCTTGTCACGGTCAATGACCGTGACAATACTTATAATATTGTCACGGTCAAGGACCGTGACACGTCCGTGACAAATGTTACAGCAAAAAACCCTTTCCCCTCCTTCTCTCTCTCTCTCTCTCTCTGTCTCTCTCTCTCTCTCTCTCTGTCTCTCTCTTCCATTTATATATATGCGTGTGTGTGTATATATATATGTGCATGTGTGTGTGAGTATGTGTGTGTGTGCATGTGTGTGGTGGGTTGGGAGGGGGTGGAGGAAGGGGGAAGGGGGTAGGGCAGGGGGAGGGGGTAGGGAGGGGGGATATTTTTGTGTGTGTGTGTGGTGTGTGTGCGTGTGTGTGTAGTGATGTGTGTGTTGTGGGGGAGGGGGGAGGGGGTAGGGATGGGTGGGGAGGGGAGGGGGAGGTGTGGGGGGTTGCGTCTGTGTGTGAATGTGCGCGAGTGTGTGTGTGTATGTGCGCGGGTGTGTATATGTGTGTGTAGTGTGCGTGTATGTGCATGTTTGTGCGTAATTTCCCTTATAAACGAATCGATTGGTTATTAATTTTTTTAGTAAATTAATATATGATTGCCCCTCAATATAAATTAGTAAATTAATATATGATTAATTATGAAAGTAGGATTGCCCCTCATTGTAAATTAGTAAATTAATATTTGTATACTTTAATTGTTAGTTTAATTGACGAAAATAATTAATTGAGTAGATGAATTATAAGGAGTACGGGATACACATTTTTTGTTGACATTGCTGTTGGATTATAGTGGATCGATGTTGGGTTGGTTAATTTTAAAAGTGGCATGACCACTGGATTATTGTTCATATGGGGGTGGGATTTTTTAACTTTTTTTAAAAATTACATTGTATATCGAACAATATATATATAGTATGATAATTAAATGAAACATACTTGAAATTACATATAGTGCACATAGATACAAGCCTTCTAGTTCTTATGCATACGGATTCAATAACCCTTAGACCCGTTAGAGAGTCATTACCCCTGTAATAAGATCTCTCAAATTGTCCCGTTTGGACAGTTTGGGACTGCATAATTTGTTTATAATGTTCTTAGTGGCTTTAA
The DNA here is from genome assembly GCA_949130495.1 of Sambucus nigra. Lineage (NCBI taxonomy): Eukaryota > Viridiplantae > Streptophyta > Magnoliopsida > Dipsacales > Adoxaceae > Sambucus > Sambucus nigra. The sequence goes on along the minus strand of OX422214.1, from coordinate 188,835,084 downwards.
GTTGTTACTTTTGGAGGAAGTTCTGCAGTCGTATCCTAATGTTCTCTGGGTACATACTAGATTGACAAGTGTGACTGTTATTTCAATTGATCAATTGAAATAACACTCACACTTGTCAATCTACGTCGTGTACTTGGAGAACTATGGGGATATGCTGCCAAATTTTTTTCAAATCATAACAATGTGCATGAGCAGTTAAGTATATTACAGAAAAATGCGGTCCTGAATGGGATAGGATCACTCACCATTTAGAGGAGATGGAGGAAATAGAAATTTCTATTATATATTGAATTTGAATATAAATAAGACATAATTAAATGAAACATACTATAAATCTAAGTTTTGTTTATACTAATCCATGAATATACGCTTTGTACCTTTAATAGGTGATTAGTTGTGGTAGCTGTGATGGGATATTCGAAATACAAAGAGTGGATGGGTGAGACAAATAGAATGGGGGATGTGTTTCGCAGAGGTGCAATTTATTTGTGAAATATGGAAAGAGATGTCATAATGATGAAGAGTTTTCGTGTCCGTGTTCTAGGTGTAAGAATGGTAAGGTGTTTGAGTGAAAAACAGTTGAACTACATTTGTTAAGATCGGGTATGCAAGATAGTTATCGATTTTAGAGTTTTCACGGTGAATTGAAAGTTCCTTTGTCCCCGACCAACCTTCATAACAACCTTCAACAAGTAGGATAGATGTAGAAGGGGACGACGTAGATCATAATATGTTATAGGATTTAGTTGATGATGCGTACGAAGTTTATGAAGTAGAAGAGAATGAAGTTACTGATGATGTAGAAGGTTCAAGTGCTCGTGAAGATATCATGATAAAACTTGACGATGACTACCAAAGTTTAAAATTTAAGGCGACCCAACCGTTATAATATGGATGTGAGAAAGATCAAATAACTTTTCATGCCATGGTTGGTTTGCACAGTTTGAAGACACAATATGGTTTGTTTGGCAATAGCGTGACATGAATTCTGAAATGGGTGAAGGGCTTATTACCCAAGGAGAATACACTTCCAAATAGCTATCATGTTATGAAGAACAGTTTGAAAGGTTATGGAATGAAGTATAAATCAATTCATTCTTGTGTGTATAAATTCATACTATACCGAAAGGAGTATGAAAATATCGATCGTTGTCTGGTATGCGATGAACCTAGATATGTCCAATCTACTAGTAAGGAAGGCACAAGCTCAAAAGTGCCTCAAAAAGTATTGGAATATTTTTCCGTTAGGCCTAGATTAAAGTGATTTTTCACAGTACCATGGATAGCGGAGGCAATAACTTGGCATGCTAGGGCAGAAGTAGGGGGTAATATCACGCGTCATCCTATTGATTCTACTGTCTGGAGGAGGATGAATTATGAGTATCCCAATTTTGCTCGAGAACAACGCAACATTCGTTTGGCTATATTAAAAGATGGTTTCAATCCATATGGAAATCTAAGAACCAATCATAGTGTATGGCCAGTGATCCTAGCCCCACTCAACCTCCCTCCTTCACAGTGTATGAGACCTAAATTTTCGATGATGGCTTTGTTGATACTGGGCCAAAGGCACCAAGTGATGACATCGACGTCTACCTGACTCCTTTGGTAGAAGAATTAAATGAGTTATGAAAAGAGGGTGTGCAATCATTTGACTCTTTTAAAAAAGAAGAGTTTATGCTAAAAGCTATGTTGATGTGGGCAATTCATGATTTTCCAGCTTATGGGACATTATCCGATTGTGTAGTATATGGTTATTTGGGGTGTCCTATTTATGGAGAAGAGACTGAATCTCTTCGTCTATCCTTTAGCTCAAAAAATGTATACCATTGCCACATGAGGTTTTTACCCCCGGCTCATAGTTTCAGATTTGAGAAAGGTTCCAATTTTTTATTGGGCAGGGTTGAACATAGGCTATCGCCGAGATAACTTTCGGGTTCAGAAATTGAAAGTAAATCTTCTGAATGTGGCCCTAATATGCCAGGTAAGAATCCCAAATTTAAGAATGTTAAGCATAAGAAGACTCCAACTGGGAATGAAACTGAGACAAGAAAGGCATGGTTTAAGAGGTCAATTTTATTTGACTTGCCTTATTGGAAGAATAATCCGGTGCGCCATGTATTGGATGTGATGCATGCAGAGAAGAACTTTACTGAACATATTGTGGGCACTTGCCTTGGGGGGAGTCATTCGAAGGATGGAGAAAATTCATGAAAAGACCTTAAATCGTTGAAACTTAAGCCACAACTATGGTTGAAAGAAAATAGTAGGGGAAGGGAAATAACTCCCCATGTGCGTTGGAGAAGTACTTCCCCCCAGCATTCTTTGACATAAGTGTTCACTTATTGGTACACCTATGCGATGAGACACTTTTTTGTGGTCCTGTTAGATATCGATGAATGTATCCATTTGAAAGATTGATGATAGTTTTTAAAGATTATGTCAAGAATACACGATACATTGCAGGATCAATTACAAAGGAATACATCACCGTGGAGTCATCAATATATACTCGGGAATATATGCCTAACTCGAATAACATTGATGACACTGATGAGTTCGTCGATGATGGTGGTCATGTGATGGGAAAACGAGTGAAATTAATAAGTTTGCAACATGAACGAGTAGCTCGTTATCTATTTGACACACATGAAGATGTCGAAGAATGAAAAAAGTAAGTTTCAATTATTATAATGTTTAACATTATTTTAGATTATTTTATACATGATTAATTTTTTAATATGCCGAAAATATGAAGCCTGTCAGAACAATAAAAGACGAAAAATAATGGTACAATCAGAGAGCGAATTTAGGTTGTGGTTAACACAAGAGGTAATTATAATGAAAATGGTCGTTATATAACGTTACATTACACTCAAATTTTACAACTAATATAATTAATTTATCTATATTCTCAGCTCTTAAAGATGGGTGATGACATCAAGGCTTGCTCGTCCAGCCACTGGACCCTTGTTCGTGGCATAAGAGTACAAAAAGTATCGATTGAACGGTTACATTTTCGGCGCTAAAGTGTACGAGAAAAGTACAACTGTACAGAACTCGAGCATTTCATACAGGGCTCTTACTTTCTTTCGAGCGAGCACAAAAGATAAAAACCTCGTTGAAGCTGAAATGACTTACTAAGGTGTAATCCGAAATACATTTGAATTGGATTATATAATCTTCAAAGAGGTTGTATTTTACTGTGACTGGGTAAGAGTTGAGGATAAAAATACTTGTAAAGTTGATCCTGTCACCAATTTGATCATGGTTGACTTGTCAAAGTTGAAGAGCAACGACCACGTGAGTGATGAGACGTTTGTTTGTGCATTTCAAAAGGTTAACCAAGTGTTTTACTCAGAGTATATCAACAACGAGCCGTGATCAATTGCCCAACATGCGCCAAAACATCTAAATAGTAGTGTGAATGACTTGGCTACTCCTACCGAATATCAATCCATTTTTTATGATAACCCGAATTTTAAACAATTTTTCATTTGTAATAAATATTCCAATTTGTACCGAAACATCCATTTTTAATGATTTTAATTGATTTGCACTTTATCATTTTCACTCATGTGTAGTGTGCATGTGTGTGGGCAGTAGGGGGTGGGGGTGGGGATGTTTCGAATTTTTAGTAATTGTACATATTATGAGCTAGATGTTATTGTTTTGAAATTCAGAATTGAGGTGTTTGACAGTAACAATTCATTTTTATTTGTATTAATTGTACATATTTGCATGCCTTCTTTTAATTCATTTTGATATGTACTAATAATATTTTTTTACAGCAAATGTCTCCTTCAGGTATTAAGGTGAGGACAATGATGCTTATTATGATGATGTCGTCTGGGCTCGGTGGTAGCGAAGGCGACTAGGGCTCCTCGGCCCCTAGGCTCTCCAAATATGGCAAATTGAGGATGGCCATCGAGAACAAGTTGGGGCTATTAGCGAGATCCCTCGAGCTGGTCAAGACGATCATCGGCCCATGGTACATTAGTTGGAAGGAGGTGCCATATGAGCTCAAGTTAGCTATTTGGGTGGCACTACAGGTAATGTATTTATATTTATATTTATATTCATATGAATATTTCAATTTCGATTTCAATTTCATTTTATATTTATATTTATTTGCAACTAACATTGTATTTGTTGGACAGGAACAATTCAACCTATATCCAAAGCTACGCGATTCCGTCTTGGAGCAGTTGAGGGAGCAACACAAGACGTGGGAGAAAAATATGCGGATTCGGTACTTTGGGAAGACACGAGAGTCCATTATCCAAAGGCGTGAATCCGTCCCACCGAAGGAGCCAATCTCATTGGCACAGTGGAAAAAGTTCGTTGACAATGAGATCGGGAGCGACAATTGGCATCTCGCCAATCGGGGAGGGAAAACTGGGCAAAAAAGACGGACGTGCACTACTCCGACCGGATGTCTTACGCCGAGGTGGATCATAGGATGATGGTAGTATTTAATTTTTCTATAACTACATTAGTATATTATTCTGCATTATTTTACTTTGTGGGGTCGATACTGATTTTACTTTATTTTATTTCAGGGGATAAGGAGTGGCCCTGGGAGTAGGTCGCATAGGCTCGATACTTATGTGGCTCTTCGGACGAAGAAGGGGAAGTACAAGGAGGTGTCCCCGAGCGTCTCGACCACGATTGTAAGTAATTCGACAGTTTACTTTTTGTTAATTACGTTATAATTTTTTAATTTACTTATTTTACTAATCATGTGCTTTTTTGTCATTTCAGGCAAAGCTTAAGGAAGTGCATGAGTCACAGTCTGATGCCGACAAGGCATCTTTGTCCACAGACGCACTCAACCAAGTGCTTGGCTCTGATCACAAGGGGAGGACAAGGGGGGTGAGCTCGCGGGTGGTAAAATCTAGGATCATCGGATTGGAGACGAGTGACACCGGGTTGGCTCGAACGGTGGACTTGCATGATGCGAAGTTATCCCGTTTGGAGGCGACGGTCCAAGATATGTTCTCATATCTTAAGCGTTCGTCGGGCGGAGGAAAACGCAAGGGGAAAGGGAAGGAGAAGGTTGGGGGAGGAGGTACGGGAGGACGAGGTGCAGGATGACGAGGATGTGGACCTCGCTGCTTCATCACCGACACGTGCGAACTTTGATGATCCACTTCCCTATTTGTCTCCCTTCGATCGATCGATGTCGACACTTGGTTGGCCGAGCGTGTTTATACGTGACATATTTGATGTTCAGTGAATAGGGCGGGGGTTGAGGGATCCGAATATCGTCCAGGGTGGACTAGTTCATGGACGTGAGCTTCAAGACATCGAGTCCAATGTACTCGTCATGCATGTGATACCCGGGAAGGAGAACTCCCCGTTGTGGTTACGTGAACAATGCGGCACGATGTATATCAGTGGGTGTGTCAATGCGTATATCGTGTGGCCTACTCACCTCCTAGGATTTAACCTTACCAAAGACATGTAGTGATATTATTTGAATTGAATTATTTTTATGTTGGTACATTTGAATTATATTTGGATTATATCATGATGCATATTGTCTCTATTGTGAATATAAATTTGCATTATCTCTATTTTATTTAGATATATAATGCTTGAACAGGTATAACGTTGCTATAACAGGTACAAATATACTGCTAGGCAGTGGCAGTGGACAAACTGCCCAACAGATTTTTTTTCAATGCTGCCCAGAATTGTCATGGTCATTGACCATGACAATTTTTTTTAGCATTGTCACGGGCTTGTTACGGTCCTTGGCGGTGACAAAACTTATCGCGGTCAAGGCCCGTGACACGATCGTGACAATTCTAACGAACTTGTCACGATCAATGACCGTGATAAGTCCTTGACAAAAAAAGTTATCTCGCCTAGAATTGTCACGGTCATTGACCTTGACAAGTTCAACTTGTCAAGGTCAATGACCGTGACAATTCGGTAGATTTGGTGTAGTGTTACTTATTATTTCCATTAGAGTACCCAACCTAGATTATACCACACTAAATATCACATTGTATATATATTTTTCTTGTTAGAAATATGAATGAAATATGACATAAATGAAGATGATAATAATAATAATAATAATAATAATAATAATAATAATAATAATAATAATAATAATAATAATAATAATAATAATAATAATAATAATAATAATAATAATAAGAAGAAGAAGAAGAAGAAGAAGAAGAAGAAGAAAATTAAATTAATCTCTATAATACTATAAAATGATATACAAAGTATTTATCTCCTCAATGCTAAGGGTGTCAACGTGGACACCCATTGAAATATTAACCTCTCTCTCTCTCTCTCTCTCTCTCTCTCTACTAATTGAAAACACGCCTCACTCTTTTTATTCCGAAAAAATGACCCTTTTTCTCCTCCTCCAATGACTTTAGGGTTTTCCCATTATGAGGCTCTTTAATTCACTATTTTCTACCATTTATGCCCCCTCTACGTATATCTGGTTTTAAAGGTATGAATCTAAATCGCATGCACCATTCATTTCTTACGACCCGTCCCATTCCAAGAGATTACAGTAATAATCTCCATACCTAACCTTACACCCCTTAATCTAAACTCCCCTTTCAGAAAAATGGAACGAAGTGAAGCAATCGGCACCAAAATTTACAACCCACCCCTGTCACTACCCCTACCCTCCACCGGGTGCCACCTTGCCCACAAACTTATCACAAACAGGCCACCTTCAAAGACGAGCAATTGCAAATGGGGTCCAAAAAATAATATCCAAAAAATCAATGCTTGCAAACTTTCTCCCAACTGGAACCCTCCTCACATTTGAGATGGTCCTCCTATCATTTTACTCCAACGGGGAGTGTTAGCACTCTGATGATCAATGTTTTAATAGGTCTATGTACACTTTATTGCTTCTTTTTTCATTACACTAACAATTTTAAAGGGCCTGATGGGAAAGTTTAGTATGGGTTTGTGACTCCAAAAGGTGTACCCATTTTTAAAACGGGTTTGGGATTTGAGGTTCCTAAGGATGATAGGTACAAAGTTGGGTTCAATGATTTTGTGCATGCGGTTATGTCTATGATGGTTTTATGGCGATTGCTTTTTGGGGCCACCAAGTGATGGATTGTTTGTTTTTAAGGCATAGTAAAGAGATGGATGAAGTGATGCAAAGTTTTTGGTTAATGGTGGGTGTTGTTTGCAGTGGGTTGTTTCTTGGGTTTCCTACTACTCGATGTGGTTTTTGGTGTATGGCTCCTTGATGGGTTCTGTTTAGTTTGCGTTAATGGTTTGTTGTGTAAAGATGTTTACATCTTATTATTTTAATTATTTGTTTTACTTTTGCATTGGATGAAACTAATTTTATCCTTCGTTTTAGATGTATTTAGATCTACTTTTAATTAAATGTAATATTTGCTTTAAAAAAAAAAAGAATTATGTCTCTCTACGGCTCATGTACCTGATCTCCCTATTCCTTATGCCCATATTTGTATATAAACTCAGTATATCTACCTATACCGACTTTTAACTACCACAACTCACGTTGTATAACACACCATTTTTTAGTGGGAAGATTGTGATTGAATTTGGACAAGAGTAGATTATTAACATTGTTTCCATTTTTATTATTAAGTGTGTGCTTTATTGCTCGTCATTTATCACCATCTTTGACTAGATCAAAAACTTCATCATTATTCACATAAGTGTCCTAAAAGTGTCCGATTTTTCTTAAATGCCAAATTAGTTTGATACGTCACATGGCGTGTCGGAGGAGTGTCGTACGAGTGTCGTATCTGCGAGAGTGTCCGACACGGGTACGTCATCTCTGACGAAATGTCCGTGCTTAATAGACTAACTTGGACACATTATACCTATTTAATTTATTATCTAATTTCCTTTATCAATTTTATGTATTTGCATTTACTCGATTGTTTTTCATTACACGTATAACTCGCGCATCGCGCAGGTTTTCAACTAGTGTATTTGATTATGTTCACGTATGTGTTTTAAATGGAGTTCACATCATACATACAATAGTACACCAACAACACAATGCAAAGATTGTTATAGTTTGTTCAAATATAAAAAATAAAATGAAAAAAAGACTCGCTTGATAAAATGAGTTCTCCCAAATAGAGAATAGTCTCAATTTTTCCCCATAATACTCTTTATTTTCTAATCACTTTCGTGTTTCCTATAAATAGATACAATACAAAAGGAAAAATTATTGCATTATTCATAAATAGCCAATGCAATGTTTACCAACTACAACCATGTATGGTGGTGGGGAAGTCTTGTAATTCATCATAAAATAGAGAAGGGGTAACATCATACACTACACCAACAACACAACGTAGAGAATGTTATTATTTGTCCAAATACAAAAAATAAAAAAAGATTCACTTGATGAAATGTGTTCAGCCAAATAAAGAATAGTCTTAATTTTTTTCCCACAATACTCTAAATTTTCTGGTCACTTTCACGTTTCTTTTAAAAATAAACAATACAAAAAGAAAATTTATTGTGTTATTCACAAATAGCGAATGCAATATTTACCAACTACAACCATATATGATGGTGGGGAAGTTTGGGGCATATACTCAGGATGCATAGAATTACAAACTACTGAAGTATAATGATTAAAATCATGCACACAATTGTCAAAGCACTTGGGCAAATAATTTTTTCAATGTAGCATTGCACCCATTTAGAATGCCGGCCAATAAACTCCCACTCTCTGTACTTATTAAATTTTATGACATTACATCAATTAACCGTTGTGCCTCCATCCCTTCAATCACGTAATGGATTATATCTTGATGTCAGAGCATGAGTTGTATTTTGCTACCACTTTTTGGCAAAGCAGCTCATCAATGCACATCAGAGAGTTCAACAGTAACAATATAATCACTACATTTTAAAATAATGCCATATAAAAAGTGAAAACGGATTAAAGACCAAGGTATTCAGGGAAAAAAAAACTTTTAAATGACAAAATGAGATACTTGTCAATTTCAGTCTTTCTTTAGCTTTGCAGCGGGTGAAAAGAAAAAACGGAAAACCCAAGTAGCCAATTTCTTTAGCTTTGATGGCTAAGTGTGGCTTTGAGGTTGACAGCTGGTTTGGTTGTACAGATGTTTGGGTTGGGTAGATTGGGTTGGGATGTTCTGTGTTGTTTGAATCGTGTTTTGGGTCTGTGTTGGGTTAGGCTTTATGTGTTGGGCCTTTTTGTTTGGTCTGAGTTGTATATCTTGTGGGCTTTTGCCTTTGGTTAATATATTTCATTACATTTCAACAAAAATAAAAAAAATAAAAATATTGTCCCTATAATTGGACAAATTCAGTATACATAGAACTGCTCCCATGTATTGTTCCTATTATTTACGTGCCCAGCCAAAGGCCTGCAGAGACAAATACAAGTAAAATGCTAGTTAGACTATATAAAATTATTAATTGAATAGTGGCCAAAATATATGCCAAATTAACTCATTTTTAGAGGCTTAGAAAGTGTAATTTACAGAATTGAAACCATTACGACGCTACAGTTCCTTCACATCTAAACATTATCCTAGAACTATCATGAGATACAGAATTAAAAAATTGATGCAGAATTCTGATGATAACATATAATTTGAAGGAATATTAAAAGGTCCTAAAAATGAGTAATGAGTTACAACTGGTTTTTCTACATATAACCAATAAAGTGGTAATAAGTATATCATTGACATAAACAACACCCAGGGCCGGCTCCAAAATTTTAGGGGCGTAGGCGAACAATTAATTTAGAGCCCTTTATATTAATTTTTTATTAAAGAAAATGTGTTATTCTCGTATTTTTCGATGCAAGACTATCAATTAAATTATCAAAATTTATTGTTGTTAACAAATCTTCTTCAACTGATAACATGGCTAATCCATTTAATCTTTCTTATGACATGGTAGAACGAAGGTAAGATTTTATTAATTTTAATTTTGAAAAAATTCTCTCGGCCGAGACAACCGTAACGGGTATTGTCAAAATTATTCTATAAGCAATCAAAGCGTTTGGAAAAATACAATCCATTCTTTTAATATATTCTAACGCCTCAATTGATTTTTTAATTTCTTTAGTGAACCCGCTAGTTTTGATGTTTCTTCTTCAATTTTTTTGTCTTTTTCTTTTTTCATGACCGGAGGGATATTTTCTAGTAGACATTCACACGACAACAAGTGTAATTTGCAAAAATAAAAATTAATAACAAAATCACAAGATTCTCAACAATATTAACAAACAATATTAAAGAAAAATGCTAAAGAGGAACAATAGAACCTGATTTGTAACCAATTTGAGAGCAATCTCAAATTTTAATTTGTAAATGCCCAAATAATAAATTGGAATCTACAAAAAAAAAAAAACACAACACAAATATAAGTAGTAAAACAAACAAATTTATATTTTGGGAATGTAACAAAGCAATAAATAATATATACTTACCAAAACACGCTCCAACCAATCTCTAATCAAGTTCTAACTTTCTGAAATTGAAACCCTAGATTTTTAAACCTTATTTTGATGAGGTTGGTTCAAGAAAAAAAGGGGGGGATGTTCGTTTTTTTTTTTTTTTTGGGGGGAGGGGGGGGGGGGGGGGGGGGGAGGCAGTGGTGGCTAAGGGATTTTGGGGGGTGGGTGGGGGGAGGGTAAGAGATGGTTTATTCTTGCTTTGGTAAGTAGAGAAAGAGAGTAGTGTGAGAGAGAGAAGAAGAGAGGAAGATATGAAGAGTGAGAGAAGAAAGTGTGTGAGAGAAATGGAAGAGTTAGGGTTAGAATAGAATAAGTTAATGGATTGGGTTGGGTTGGGTTATGATGGTGGGTTTATTTTTTAGTGTGTGTGGGATTATTATGTTATTGTTGAGTTTAGTGTATGAGTTTATTTTAAATAGAACATATTTATTTTGGGGGGCCTTTTTTTAAGTAGTAACTTTAATTTTTTTCATAACTAATTTTTTTTGGGGGGCCTTTTTTTTTTACAACTAATGTTTTAAACCTATTTTTTTTTTGTATACCTAATTTATTTTTTCCCCGGAAGGGGCCAAATTAATCGAGGGCCCTAGGCGGCGGGCGGCCTACACCCGCCTATGCCAAGAGCTTGCCCTGACAACAGTAAGGAAAGCATGACGAGAATGACTACACGATGCAAGACAGAATTCATAGCAGGTAAACAGAGATGGATACATAGTTTGGAGCGAGAGTACTAGTATTTTTTGTTAAATTTATAAGCACGGAGTACAGTACTAATATTTATTTATTTTCAAAAGTTAAGGGGGAGAAAAGTTTTATATTATATAAAATTGATCTAAGTTATTATAGATTAAAATTTTATACTTCCAATTGTGTAGTATTTAAAAAATTAAGGGAGGCAAGGTTATAGGTACACCAACTTAAGTGTTCCAGTACGATAGGGATAATTTCAGATGAATTATATTGGGTGTAGCTACAATAATTTGTAGCTTTATATATGAAAAATTCCACTCATCATGCTTTAGTAATTTGTTGACTTCATTTTGTTTCTCCTCCTTTCAGTAGTCAAAACAGCAACATATGGGTAAAAGCCTAAAATGGTGCACATCCCAAGTGAGGATGGGTTTTATTTGTAGTGTCGAATGGGTAAAAGCCTATTTCAAATTTATAGTAAAAACAAAAGAAATAAACCTCAAGTGCATAACCCAAGCGAGGATTGGATTCATTTAGGCTCAATAAAGCCAATACAATACTAAAAACTAGTATTTTGTATTCTGCATGTCACGTACACTGAAGCTATAATCCACAAAATACCAGTATAATACTAAGAAATAGTGCTTAGTATTGCACATATAACTTGAACCTGCAATAACTAAGGTAACAGTTGACATGGCAAGCAACAATATCTTCAAAAGTGGGATATTAGGACCCCGAAGGATAATAATAATAATGAGGGTCAAAATCCCCTCTGTGATGGCTCCGGTATGCAAGACAACCTTCAAGGAAGCCCCACCTACCATGTGTTTGTACTGCTTCGGCATCACTTCTGCAATTGCAAGAGCACCACCGACAGCACCAGCTGCCTATTAAGGAGAAAAAAGTGACGTCGGGATATTTTCCTAACAGATATAAATCAACGAAATACTACTCACTTTTCTTTCTTGGAAAACGATTTATGTTCGAACTAGATGATTGTCTCAAAATTTTGCTAATATCTTGATATCTCTCATCAAAATACCTGTTCTTTCTTGTTGCATAAAATTCATGTAGTATCGAGAATTATACTGCAATACATCGTGCTACGATAGAATTTCACAATTTCCTAACTCTCTCATTTATTATTTAAAGGAAAGCTTTGAAAGGGCACAATTTTTTATAGTTAAAAGATATTACTAAAAAAAGAAACCACAAGAAGGGGTACAACCCTTAAAAAATCCCCCACCATTACAAGACAAACAATTTCAGATTTCCAATCCTTACACTTCCCTCATCGAGTTGTTTGTCTACATCATATACCCATGCCCATGAAACTTCCTTATTTAACAACTGTACCTGTTGAGAAATTTCCTCTACATACTCCATGCTTTTAATCTTTCCTTGCAACTCGTTAAGTTCCTTTATTACGGGCGCTATTGACTTTTCCAGTTGAGTAACTAGCTCAGTTGCCGCATTAAGTTTACTCCTAGTACCTTTCAATAGATCATCCACTTGATAAAGAAGTGTTGCCTTGAAAAAAAAACTATTTACTACGATGTCAGTACAATTCTTGATCTTCATTAAATCATATAATCAAAACAGAACGCATCTCCTGAAAGTGTAAACAAAATTTAAGTTAAAGACATGGGTAGAGAGAAGAAGAATAAAGGCCAAAATGAACAACCAAGTAGTAGAAATTGAACAGGCTGTTTAAGGACATTAAAAAATGAAGTACACGTATCAAATTATTATCTGGCATTTGTGTTATTAAATAAGAAGAATCAATTCATTTGTAGATTTCGCTTGGGAGGGGTAATCGAAGAGATATGAAAGAAAGGTAAGTCGGTTTTTTTTGTTTGGTAGGGAATTAGAAATTAAAGCTTGTTTGGGAGTTTTATTTTTGGAGGAAAAAAAAAGAAACGAAGGAAAATTATGCTTCATTTTTGTCGTTTGGAGTTTATATAGGAGATAAAGTGTTATTTTGTCATTTTCCGTCGTTTGGGAGTTTAAAATGAGAGAAAAGAAATGAAAATTTTTAAAAAAAATTCCTTTCCTTTCTCTTCAAAAATTTCCTTCTAATTGGAAAGAAATGGAGATAAAGGAAAGTTTTATAAAGAATGCATCTTATTTCCCTTAAAAAAATTATTTTCCCTCCAACTTCCAAACACTAGAAAAGAAAATTATTTTATATTTCTTCCTAAATCCTTTCTCTTCTCTCCTTTTCTTTTCTCTCTCATAAATTTTCCTTTCCTTTCTTTTCTCTCATAATAAAACTTTCATTTCTTTTACTTCCTCTAAAAAACTCCCAAACAAGCTGTTAGGGTACCATTTCATTTGGGAGGAAAGTATTAGGATGGAAAAATCCTAAGCGTAGTCCTCTTTCGTAAAAATGTTAAAGGATTCATTTGGTTGGCTTTTTTTGTGGCTAGGCAAGTGAGACTTGCACACATTATTACCTACAAGTCTGATGTTTCTTATTCATTTTTATCCATGGTAAAAAATACCTAAAAATAATCACGTGACCTGATTTTGCCCAAAATTGTGGGTATTTTTTGCTTTGCTATTTGGTTTGGCATATCAAGATAAATTAGCGGGTTTGGTTCGTTATTGTAGCTGATGTCTATTTGATTTGATAGGAAGTAAGGGGTTTGGTTTGCTATTTCAATTAATTGAAGGTGGCTCACAATGTTTATTTTCCTCAAACAACTGAAGAAGAAAGTGAGGAGAAGAAGATTTTGAAGGTATCTACACTTGTGAATCATCTGATTTTTTTTTTGTAATTAATGTGTATATCAACGTCAAACACAAGATTTCTTTTTGTTATTTCATTCTAATTTATGATTTCTTCCTTACATATTTGTAATCTAGGGTTTGAGTTCATATATTGGGTTTGAGTTTATTTTTTTATTTTTTTTCTGCTCCCGATTTCACCAATTAGGGTTTATTTTGGTTAGTTTATATTGTTCTTGCTTAAATCAAAGGTTATAATCTAGGGTTTTGTTAATATTTGTTATGATTTCACATATCTTTGGTTTAGTAAGTATTGGCATACTTAGGGTTTGATTTTGTTCCTAATTTATGAACTGGTAATGTGGACTGAATATTTTTTATTTTAGTATTATGGGTTGAAATAGGCCAAATTATATAAAAAAAAATATTCTTTTACGGGATGTAAAATGTATTTTTGCATTTGCATATTTACAAATGCATAAGGTATATATTATAAATCAGAAGTGTATATTTGCACTGACCAAAAAATATATACCCTTTGCATTTATAAATATGAAGATGCCAAAAAACCTTTGGTTCCATTAAAAGAAAATTTTTTATATAAAATTACTTAATTAATATTGGTGTAACACGCATTTGTCCCTCATTACAAGAATCCTCCCACTCTCCGAGTTATTCATTTCAATTCAGACACGGATTTTGTTCAATATCTACCAAACATGTTGATGGGTGATGGGAATGCATATTGTTACGATCTGTGGTTGCCCAAGAAACCACGAAGTAATTAATATGTAACTTTATTACCTTTTTGTATATTATGGATTTATTAGGTAAATTTTCATATTTAATTTTGAGTGCTGAAATTTTCTTTTCATGTTTTTAATTTTTCATTTTTAATCTGGTTGTATTACACAATTCCACAACATTATGAACGGGCCTTTTTAAAATAACTTTGTCCACACATTATTTTATCAACGGGTCATTTTAATTTCAACATATTTTGGCCAAATAAATGTGCATCTGAAACAGATTTTGCCCAAATATATGTCATTAAATAGATTTTGGTTCATCCATATTTAATAATAATTTTTTTAGCTCATCCACATTCAAAGGAGGCATCTGACTTCACACACATCCGAAATTACATTGTTAATCCAGAAAATAAAATGTAAGTAAATGAAATTGGTTATAAAGAAAATGTGTAAAATGGAAAGAGTTTACCAACTTTATATTGGCAAAGTTTGTATTTACGAGGATAAATTTTGGCTATCAAACAATGTGAGTAGGAAAATAAGCGTCTTTAAGTAGGCAAACTATGCCTATAAAACACAAAAAGTTGGAAAATATAGTTTTTGCCAGCGTACAAATAAAGTCGATCAAACAACACGAAATCATCTTTGCCACAGCAAAATTTGCCTAGGCAAAATTTTCTTGGGCATATTTTTCCATGACAACTCTTTTGCCCAATGTCAACCAAACAGACCGTAATATATTTTGTTCATTTTGTATTTTTTAATTTGTAAAATAAAATTACTAATGTTTGTAGTAAATTAGTAATGGGAAATTATCGTGGGAATTAGTAACGGTAAAATATTATTACAAATTAAAAAATTATTCTATTACTAATATCGTGTTTTGGTGTAGTGGCCTTCCTACATCCCTCACAGGCTGAATCAGTGGCTCCTCTAACAATAGAGGAGGTTTTCCACCTACCATCAAACAAAGAGAACACAAGCGCATCCTGAACTATGTATATTTTAAGAGGCCATCAGCAAGTTGCAAACCATAGATGAGCTCACAAACACAAAAATTATGGATCTCTTCCCGAAAGCCCGACTACTAGACAAATTCTAAATGCCAGTCTCTAAAGCTTATAAAGGACTGGGTTCTCCATCTGCCCACTTGTCCAAATACCACCTTCAGATACAAGATACAAGTTTGGAATGTCAGCCTAGAATTATTAGAAAGGATGTTCTCCTCTATTATGTACGGAGGAGCCCTCACCTGGTATATGGTCCTGAAGTGTGAAGGGACCATTAAAACCTGGGATGATGTATGACGGGCTTTCATGAAGTATTATGAGTACAACAAAGAACTGGGCGTCATCCGTAAACTAAAGTAGGAAGAAGGAAATGTAGTTGGATTTTCATCAATGGCTGGAGAGAGAAGGAGGTTAAATGGTCAATCATCCCTTAGAGAATGACTAAATAGAGATTATGAGCTTAGGCTCACCTGGATCCCAGATTTCAAATCACTCAACCATATATGACGTAAGATTGAGAAGATTTTGGTCACCAACACTTCTTCCTTCACCATAAAACCTAGGTCACACTCTGAGTACTAATTAGGAGTCCACCGGGTGTTCCTGAGCCCCATTTGAATGTTGATTAACTTTCCCGTTAGCGTGAAGGCTCAATAGATCTTCAAAGGTCCACCCGGTGCACAAATCGACCTTATAATTCATACGAACGATCCATTTTCCCTTAAAAACTAATCTAAAGGACACCGAACACTCTCGGGCCACATTTGAGTCTGGTAAACTCTCCAACTTGACGTGAGATCTTTGGATCCTCGAAGGGATCTGAATCCCCTTTCCAATGGTCTTCCCTGTGCACTAATTAGATGTACGGTATGGACGAATGGCTCGTTTTACTCTGAAGAGTCACCAGGCACTTTCGAGCCCCCTTTGACCTTGGTCAACTCTCCAAACTAAGCGAAGCTCTAACATTGAAGGTCCCTACATAACCTTTCTAATTGTTCATCTTGTGCACGAATCGGCTTTACGATTCGGATGCCATTTTTCTCTTGTCCAAAAGATCAACGGGTGTTTATGAACCCGGGAGCAGCCTAATGGATTCTTAAATTGATCTGAATACCCTTTTCCAAAGGTCCATCCCGTGAATGATTTGGACTTATAGATTGCATTTTATGACCATTTTTTTCTGCAGAAGACTACCGAATGTCAAACCTATTTTCCTACCTATCAGCAGTATGTCTGGGATTTCCTGCCGATAGGCAGGAAAATAACAATATCTATCGACACCCCCTTGACCCTATGTAAGGAGAGCATGAGATCACTTCAAAAGGTACCTCTAAAACATCCCTCTCGGTAATCTCATAAACATTCTCTTGAAGTCAGCATGGTTTCCATATTGAAACATCTCCCCCATATTCCATTATCATCCTTTCCTTACCCATTTTGCCAAATTCCCTTCGCTCCCCTCCTACCACCTTCATCCACTTGAAGGGCATCTCTTCAACATTTAAGGTCAACTTCAAAGGTTCAAAAGAAGGTCCAAATCTTTCACTCTCTCTAAAATTCTCTTATTTTCATATTAGTTACTTAATTCTTATTTTAGAATTTTCTTTGTATTAGTTTGCAAATATTAATATCTAAATTCTTATTAGTAGTATTGCACGTACTATACTTTCTACAAAAACCCAAAAATAAGAAAAAAAGGGTTTTCTTGTAAATTCCAAATGGGAATTTCTCACTGCATTTTTGGCACTAAAACTGCCCTTTTCCACACACACACATTTAAGAAAAGTCCTTAATTGGATTTATGGGATGAACCTCACCCCGTATTGAATTCGAAGTGTGGGACTTTGGTTCCTTATATTTTGGCTATGTGGGTTTTAGGTCTAATCGGAGATTCGAGTCCTCTTCTATCTTTTGTTCATATATTATTTTCATATCATATATTTGTAATTCATGCTTATGTCTTGTCCAATCTACACTATCGTCCTTCTATAAAGGATCGATGACCTGTCAAATGCACATACAATATTTTGATTACTATTTTTGGGAACAATCCTAAGGATGACCTCACTTAGCCTTTATCCATGATGCAAGTCGAGTAATTCCATTCTCCATTTATATACAGACGCACACACTTCACAGAGTTATTAAGGAGAAGAATAACACATTCCCATGAGAGATCGAAAGGGTGGTATGGTTGCATAACACCTTCGCATTTCATAACTTAGTCCCTGAATCCTTGAAATATTGGTTTTGTAATCATCAGTATGTCTTTGATGCTTTTTCTTGAAACGGCAGCATTTCTTTTTTTTTTTTCTGTTTTAGCAAAATAGGTTAGAGACTCTATCTCTACACATTACCCCAATTGGCGACGACCGAAGCACCCCGAGAAAAGGCACGATACCCTCGCGCATGCGTGCCGACTCGGGGGAGGGATGGCTACAGTGGAGAATCCGCCGGGAACTGAATTGCATTCTTTGAGGACTAGACTTTATTTTTATATGGGTGTTATTACTGTCTGCATGTGTGCATGTGCACCTACATGTATGCTTTATTTTTTCTCTATTACCCGTTGTACATATCTACCTCATGTATATATCACTTCGCACTCACTTTTCACTTCAAGCACTTGTAAATACCCTCCACATACACTTCATACTACCTACACTTGTATATATGAACACTTATACCCACATGCTTCACCCGCCAATTAGAATATCCATGCTTAGGCTTCACTAGCACACACCTCCACTTATCACACTTGTATATATCCATGCTCACTTGCACATATCATGCCACTTGTAGTTGATCCATGCTTAGGCTCACTAGCACAAACGCACTTGTAGATATTCACATATCACTCACTCGTAGGTATCCATGCTTAGTGTAGTCTTCATGCTCCATGTTAGATTTACCTTTAATGATGCTTATACATTCTTCCACGTTAGTACATTATTCCTTTTACTCATCATGCCAAATAAAAGACTCTTTCCATAATATACTAATTAAGAATCATTCATTTTTCACACTACATCACTAAGAGCATTACAATATTGACCAAAATTTTGTCCCATACTGGGAAGCCACTTTATGATGGGTGCTGATTTTGCGGGTCATAGTTAGCCAAAGAAATATGACTCTAAACTTCCATTATCCTAGTACCTTCGATGTATATCGAATAGTCCCCCCCCCCCCCCCCATCATGCCTCTTGACTGAACTCAAGAAAGGAGGTATATAGTAGGGAACTCATTCACGTACGTCGGGTATATTGAATTCGCTCCCACACGTACTGTCCCTATGAGGTATATAGTGAGGCAATTCACGTACACTAAGTTATATCAAATTGCTTGTCCACACGTACCGATTTCCCTCAAAAGCAAGAAATATATCGTGAAAGCCATGCTAAAGGGGAACCCTACCACTAGCCCAAAAAACTCCATAAAACTCATATAGGCGTCAAACCTAAGGCACTCATATTTAGTTTGTTATTTGCTAAACGAAACTCTGTCAAAATGCTGGGTTGGCATATTGCCAAAATTTTTGCGCTACTTTGCGATTTTTCAAAATAGGACCCTATCCACGAGCCTGAAAACAAATCAAACCATGTCTTACATACATTTCAAACCCAACTTTCCCAGGTCCAGGTCATGTCCGAAATTGTTTGCATTTAGGTAAACCTAATACAAGTGAAAACATAATAATAATAGTTTTCATGCTGAGATTCTTCTCTCATTTTCTTCCCTCATTTTTACTCGAAAAATAAAAATATTAAAAAATATTTTTCCTCTTTTTATAAAAAATACCAAAAACATTTTTCCTATTTTTCAAATAATATTGAAAAATAATCCTTTCTACCCACTCAAACTATTTTTCCTTCTCAGGTCGATCACATACCCAATTCTTGGCCTAGCTCCCTATTGGCTTCGATCTTTCATCAAACCACCCCGGAGCTCCACCAATTCCTCTACTACTTCATCCGAGTGAGAAATATACCTTCCCCATATCTTTATGGAAAACACCGACCAAGAACCGAATGTGGCCCCTAATCTAATGGAAGTTTTAGTCTAACTCGGTGCCAAGACTGACAACCTTTAAATTGAGGTCCATGAGATGCAGCGAAGTCGGGCCTAGAATCCCGAAGAACCCTAGGTTCTATTTCCTCATGCCATGGGTCCACCCACTCCCGATCCTGTCTCGGTCCCAGAAGAATATCACCATGCTCCACGTGCTACGCCTGTTAATGGGCCGCCTCCAACTCAGCTCTTTATAACAAACCTTGCCTAGCTAGGGGATAACTTACTAGTGCCTCTTGATTATAAAGAGGAATAACTGAACAAGGTCCAGGAAGACCTCAAACTACTATGCAAGCAATTCGAACAAGTCAGGATATTCGAGAAATACATGGACTACACCCATATGTCTCCCTATACCAAAGAAAGATTGCTGAAGAAGTTTAACATGACAATCATCAAGAAGTTCGAGGGAAGCAAGCCCCCAGTTGTGCACCTTCACAGTTATCAGTGAGCCATGACCCTTCTTGTCTCATCTAAAGAGATAATGACCTAGATGTTTTAAGAGAATTTAAAATAAGGCGCCCTTTGAAGGTTCTTATCCCTTGAATAATCCAAAATTCGTAGTTAAGAGGATGTTTCCCGGGAATTCATGTCATAATACAAGTACAATGAAGATTTAGAGGTTACATGTCATGATCTAAATCTCCTTAAGAAGAACTCTGGGATATAGTTAATAGCTTCATAAGAAGGTGGAGAGAGAAAAATGTTACCATGACCAATAGACCCTCTGAGGAGGAGCAAGTCAGTATCGCAAAGAAGAATTTTTCTCCCCGTATCCGAATGACTACGGGAGGTCAGTATTATCCACACTTTTGAGCCTCCAAGAAGTGGGTGTAGAAATTAAAGAAAATGTTACCAAAATAGATGTGAAGCCGAAGAAGGTGACTGGACAATTCATTCCCAAAAAGTACGAGAAGCTTGCCAGTGCTACAGTATCAACCATCAACAATATATCCAAACCTGCTACCTGTTGGTCACCCGAAAGTCTTCCTAATCTCACTAGAAAGGAAAACACCAAGCTCCATGCTCCCTTATCCAAAGTCTACTAAGCCTAGTTAAGCCAAAAATTCAGCAAACCCTTAGAACCACATCAATTTCCAAACCCACTTCTCAAGAACTTCAAAACCGATGACCGCTATAACTTTCACCAATCCGCGGACCACATTACCGACTAGTGATTCCATCTTAGAAACGTGGTTCAAGGCTTGATTGAACGGGGTTTCATCGCTCCACCAAAAGATCTTAAACCCAATACCACTCATAACCCTCTTCCAACCCATCCATATGTAATCTTTCTAGATAATAACCCAAAATTTGATCCATCTGCTCAGATTATGCCCAATAAAGCACTAATCATACCCGTAATCTCACCTAAACCGCTCAAAATTTGCCCATATTTTCTCTTACACCCTACCTGCTTCACCGATCAAGCTTTATCACTCCTCACAAGGGCTTGTATTATCGTTCGTACCCGATTTAAAGGGAAAGATATGGAGTTACCTATTATATTGAACCAACTCATAGAGTTTGGGCTGAAATTGCCCACTGAGATGATTGTCAATTTTTGAAAATTCAGTGGCTTATTCATAGAAGCTAGAAAATGGGCACAAGAATCAGATGAATGGGTGGTACCTACCGAAGAAATCGGTTTAGATGACGTAGTACAAATCATAGCCGACATATTTCGACAGACTAGTGAGATCTGTAACATTTCTGAATTACTCAATACTTTGAAGCTTCAAGGGAGGTTGGTTCCTTCACTCCTGCACCAGCTATAGAGTGTGAAGATCTATATAAGTAAGCCATCAAGGTTATTAAACGCATCGATTTCTATTAGAAAAAAGACATCATCGCTACTGGATGGGGGGTAAATTTAACAAGTTAGATGATGAACCGGGTCTGGGAAAAGTCAGTCGAGAAATCAGTATATGTAGAATCGTATCCTTTGAAGACTCATTAGGGGAAACCAGTAAAGTATCCATTCAGCTTAAAAATGATGATGACACGGGGTTCTTGTTCCTAACTACCTCACTAAACTACATGACAAGTCAAGGAGACACTACAAAGACCCAATTCCTCATGTGATCGAAATAGGTAAAGGAAAGGTAGTTTCCAAATAACTTCCCATAAAAAAAAATGATCGTTGAGGAGAGTAAAATCCTCGACCAACTCAAGAAGACTCAAGCTAACATCACCTTATGGGGACTTTTTGTGTCCTGCCAACTACACCAGAATGCTCTGATAAGTCTTCTCATCGGGACCAGATTCCCTCTTTCCACCACTCCCAAAGAATCTATAAACTTGGTTGGGTCCTTGACCTCCACTAGACTCCTTTACTTCTACTAAGAGGAAATTTTCAAGATCATCCTTGACCACAACTATGTCCTAAACATCTCCATTGAAGTGATGGGAAAGACAGTCCCACTCCCATTCATTTATAATGGATCTGCCCTCAATATTTTTTTTCTTAGAACTTTCAATTGCTTAGGGTTAAAAGTCAGTGACCTTGAAACTACTTACGTCGCAGTGCGTCCTTACGTTAATACATGTCGAGAGGTAATAGGATCCATAACACTCACAGTAGGAGATGGTCCTATCAACCCTATCACTGAATTCCAAGTCATTGACACACCTAACTGCATGCTTCAATCTTCTATTTGCTCATCTATGGCTTCATAGCATCTTGGGCGTATCTTCTACCCTTCACCAGAAATTGAAATTCTTCATCAAAAAGGCAAGTTATCACCATTTTAGGGATGACGATGGTATAGAAAATTCCAACACCAGTAATTCGATATTAGAAATCCATCATGGGACTAATGACATACTTCTCTCTGACTTCAAAGTTTATCTACTTACCATCTAGCATGAGATAATTTCAAAGACTGAGTCTATCCGGAGCACAACCCTCACAACAATGTCAATGTGATACAGATATTCAAGAACATGCATTTTATGCCCGAATTAGGGATGAGGCGACGTTAACAAGGAATACTTGAACCCATAGTCTTAAAAGAGCCTTTACCCGTTTAGCTTGGGTTATCAACCTTCATTAGAAGAACTCAAAGTGCTCTGCCATCCATGATTGAAAAAGGGTTTAAAGGACGCGAAGACTATTTCAAGAGATTCTATGAATGGAAGATTTATTAAGGAGGGCGGAGACTTCCCTTTTTGCAGCTTCCCTAAACCATGGTATGACAACGTCGACAAGAAAATAAAACCAAGGATAGAAATCTTCTTTCTAGACAACTACTCTTAGACTAAAGACTGCCAACATAAAGTGCAACCTCTCATTGAGACAACCATGAAAGTTACTGAGAATTTTGAGGAAAGTGATTCCGATGACTTATTCAACCTGTCGACTGGGGATGAATCTCTATATGATCCATTCAGATGCTACACTATTGGACCCGTCTACTCTGATCAAGGTTGTTAATAGGCCTCTTCTCAACTGGAATGCTATACTAGTCCTACCTGCTGAGATTCAACCCAACCTTATTGTTTACCATATCTCTTCACATGTTGTTACTTCTATTTTTTATATCAATGTAATCGATACCTCCTTTGATAAGGGTCTTAATGCTATTTTTTCCAAAAGTGAAATGAATAAGGATTTTAAGTATCTTGTTGTGCCTTACATTAATTGCCTTGGTTCTCATAAAATCATTTGCAATTGAAAAAGTCTTATGTAATCTTAATAAGGTTAATAACAAACAACATAATCATGTTCAAATTAATAAGGATGAAGCTATTTTTATCAATCTCAGTTCTAGTAGCCAACAACACGAGATTAGGATAGGGTCCGCCCTTAATGAGCAGGAGCGCGCATAATTTGAAGAACTACTAAAGGAATCCGTGGATGTCTTTGCATGGTATTATTATGACATACTCGATATCGATCCAGAAATAGCTCAATACAAGATACCGACATTCCCAGAATGCAAGCCAGTCAAGCAGAAGCTGAGGAAACTCCGCACCGAATGGTCGTTCAAAGTCGAAGTAAAGGTAGTCAAGCAGTTGAACGTAGGCTTCATCCATGTGATCGAATACCCCATATGGCTCGCCAACATCATCCATATATCAAAATCAGGAGGAAAAGTCTACATGTGCATCGACTACTGGGACTTAAACAAAGCATCTCCAAAGGACGATTATCCATTGCGTAATATCGATATAATTATATACAACATAGCCAGCCACGCCCTCAAGGCATTCATCAATGGATTCATCAGATATAAGTAAATCAAGATGAACCCTGACCATAAGGAGAAAATCACATTCATCACCCCCTGAGAAACCTTCTACTACATTATCATGCCATTCGGGCTTAAGAACGTTGGGGCTACCTACCAAAAGGCTTCCATCTTGCATGATTTGAGACATAAGGGGGTCAAATCCTACATAGGTGACATTATTATTAAATCTAAGACTCGATAAGGTCATGTTATCACTCTTTTAAAAGATCTTCAAATGACTACAGTGATACCAAATACGATTAAATCCACAATAATGCATTTTCGGCATCACGGAAGAAAAGCTTTTGGGATTCATGGTTAACGAGATGGGAATCGAAGAAGAACCTTCCAATCTAAAAGCCATACTTGAGATTCCACCACCACGGACAAAGGATGATGTCTTGGGATTCTTGCATAAACTTCAGTACATCATTCGATTCATCATCCAACTGACTTCTATTTACGAGCCCATATTTAAACTCCTCCAGAAGGATTCTACCAAAGTCTGGAATGAGGCCTGCCAATAAGCCTTTGACAGAATCAAGCGATACCTTACTCGAGCTCTAGTGTTTATGCGTATGCAGAACTTTACTAGCCCAATATATCGAAGAAGCCCACAAAGAAAGGGCCATCTACCATGTCAACTGAAAATTAGTCGGGTACGAAGTTAACTACAGTGACTTAGAGAAAGCATGTGTCGCCCTAGTTTGGGTCACTCAAAAGTTATGTCACTACATGTTCAACTTCCCTATCAGACTTGTATCCCGTATGGATTCCATCAAGTACTTGCTAGAAAAGCCTACCCTGTCCAATCGAATGGCCTGATGGTTATTATTTCAAGCTGAGTTTGATATCGTGTATGTCACCCAAAAAGTCATGAAAGGGAGAGCCATACTTGAATACCTTGCTGATTACCCCATGGAATAATAATGGCACCTTTCCTATCCCAATGGAATATTTGAATGTGAAACAACTAATGAGAAGATTTTTAATAAGAAAAATAATCCTAAATTAAACCCAGTTATCCCATTAGGGGACGAAAACCCCTAAGGGGAGACATGATATTCCACCCCTAATTCCCTATAAGGGTAGAAGGAGGGATCATCGTGACAGAGCAACTAAAAAACCTATGTGATTGGATTTGGACTTATTAAGTTAAGGTAAAATATACAAATACTCTAATTCATGTTGAGATGATAGATTCTATCATGTAGGAGAAACTTCCATGATCATATCAGAGGGGGTACGATTATGAAAAAACCTGTGCTCATAACGTCTAAGTGTCTTCGAAAGATAAAAAACTATGATTTTGATCATTTAGGCACAAGAGTAGACATGGAACACCAACACAGAGAATCAAGAGAAGGCATAAAGGAGACCAAAAAATCTGGGACAAGAAGAGTGATATATCCAGCAAGGTAAAAAATAAGTGTACGAGGGTCTACAAAGGCTGAGTAGACTTCCCAAGAAGATATGTCAATCAAAATCCATGGTCGATCAAATAAGACCATTATAAAAAAAAGGACAAGAAATAGGAGCAACTCTAGAAAGGGTCTATCCAACGCCTGGACGACCGTTTAGGTGAAATCATCAAAAAATAAATCATTGACAGAGGGATTTCATCCATGGATCGACATTCACTGCCATAGTAGTGGGCTACCCAGCCCCTTCCAGATTTAATTCACTGGTTATAATTCCCAAAAATGATGGGAAATCTAATCCGATGTCGTACGTAAAATAATAACAATCTACTTCATATATTTATTCAATATCTAATGTGATGCGTTGCAGAGCCTTTTCCAACACCATCACAGGATCAACTTAGGTGTGGTATAATAGCCGACCGAGAGGGAAAATATTAACTTTCGAACAATTTGCCAATCTCCTCATCAAGAATTTCTATTTCAGCACAAGGCCAAGGAAAAGAGTAGGTCGTTTGCTAAATTTTTGTTAAAAGTGGGAGAAACAACAAGAGAATTCATCATGGAATTCAGTATAGAGAAGATTGAGGTGATCGATTATGGCAAGAACATCATCATTAGTTAAAGAATCTCCAAGTACAATGGTTGACACTCCTTGCTAAAGTGAGCAAAATTATGAATGTTGAGGAGGCAATGGCAACAAATGAATCCAGTAATGTCAGATTTCAGGATGACAAGAACTCTAGTAAGAAGGAGAAGCCCGGGGAAAGGAAAGTTGAGAAATTAAAGAGATACAACGAATACACCATGCTTATTATAGGCGTTCACTACATCCTCGGAGAGATTGGAGGGAAGTGACGAACTTAAATATTTAGGTAAATTGAAGACCACACCTAACCAAAGAGATGAGGATAAATACAATGAGTTTCATAAAGACCATTGCCATAACACTGACAATTACTTTGATATAAAAAAATAAGATTGAAAATCTCATCAAATAGGGAAACTAACAAAGTTTGTTGATATAGGTGGTCGAACTGATGAGCAGAAACTTAGATGTGGAGAAGGATCCCTTTACAAAAAGGTGGATATAAAGAAAAGGGGTAGAGATGGTGATTTAGAGGATGATCCAGATATGCCTAAACAATTTAAGGAGCATGTGCATTAAGTCAACATGATCTCATTTGGGTGTCATTTCATAGTAGGAGGTGATTCCAGCATTAAAGATGAACCAACAGAAATGAAGCCTACCTTAGTGAGGCGAAGGCTTGTTCTTATGTTATACAAATCAATATAGTTGATGCTTTGAACACTCAAATCCAAGAAGGTAAACAAAGATAATCTTATCATTGGTTTCTATAAAGGAGATTAGTCTGGAGTACTTTAACCATATGATAACCCGATGGTTGTCATAATGACAATGCATGAGAATCGAGGAACGTGGATCCTATTCGATAATGGAAATTCAGCTGATGCCCAATTCTATAATTGCTCCAAGAATTTGAGGCTATGACATAACGAATTAGAGGCATATCACTACCCTTATATAGGTTTTTAAAGGGAGAAGTTATTTCCCTTAGGGATAATTATGCTCGAGTTTATGGTCGGTACATGGACAACTTCCCAAATAGAGATGATACGATTCTTTGTACTTGACGAGAATGTCCACTAAACTTATAACATTATGTTTGATAGAGTTGGATTGAAAAAGTTCGAGGTCATACCTTCTATTGTTCACCAATACCGGACAAACTATGGAGTTGGTATGGTAAAAGGAAACTTAGTAGAAACCCAGAAATGCTATTACACCTTGATTGAGTAACAAAAGAAATTGATCGGGACTTATTCGATTGAGATGCATCCTCGAGATAAAGATAATTTGGTCATAGTAGAGGTTGCTGAGCAAGTTAAACTCATGATTCTAGATGACTAATATCTTGAAAGGACAACACAGGTCATCTCGTCACTAGATTTAACCTTCAAAATATATTAACCCACTTTTTAAGATAGAGAAATAGTGTATTCGCCAGAAGTAATGGGGACATGCCAATAATAGTCCCAACGTTCCTCTGACATGAACTCAGTATTGCAAAATATGCAAATCCTATTAGATAAAAGTATTAAGTGTTCAGCAAAGAGAAGAATATGTCCATTCAGGAGAAGATTAACAAATTATTAATGCATACTTTATTGAGTATGTTAGATATTCGGAGTGTCTCTCAAACGTAGTCATGGTAAAGAAGAATAACGACAACTAGTGCATGGTTTTCTACTTTACCGACCTCCGTAAAGCTTGTTTTAAGGATCATTATCTGCTACCTATGATTGATTGAGTAGTCAAAACTACTATCGGACACAAGTTGCTTAGTTCTTATTCAGGTTATAACCAAATTAAGATGAAGCCGGAGGACAGGAAGAAAACTCCATTCATTAGTGGCCAAGGAACATATTGCTATAACATAGTGTCGTTTGGACTAAAGAATGCAGGTGCCACCTACTAGAGACTTCTGAACAAAGTCTTTGAAGAATAAATAGGGAAAATTACGGAGATATACATAAAGGACAAGCTGACAAAGAGTAAAAGAGCCAGTGATCACATCATTAACCTTAGTAGGATATTTTATCAACTGGACAAGTACCAAATGAAGATAAATCCTGACAATGGGTACTAGGTTCAAGGAAGGTAAATTCCTCGTCTTTATAGTCAATTGAAGAGGCAAAGAGAAAACCCAGATAAAATTCAAGCTTTGATCAACATGATACTTTTTGGAAGCAAGAAATACATTCAAAGATTAACAGGATGAGTCGATGCACTAAACTAATTTGTATTAAGTATGAAGAGAAAGGGGCCGAGAAGACTTCTTCTGAAGAGAGCTCATCCATAAAAAGGTCTTAGTAAACTTCTTCGAATGAGAGCTCGACCATAAAATTGACCAAGTAGACTTCTCTGAAAGAGAACTTAGCCATAAGAATAGCTAAGCAGACTTCTTCAAAAGAGAGCTCAGTAATGAGAACAACCGAATAGACTTCGCCAGAAGAGATTTTAGCAATAAAAAAAGATGAGCAGAATTCCTTAGAAGAGATCTTAGTGGAAAATTAGCTTATCCATATGGAGGCTAGCTAGAAATGTTGGCCCAATAAGATGTTAGAGCCCGTGAGGAAAAAAATGAAAAAAAATATTTAAAATGGGTTTGTCAAGGAAGAATTTGATGAAGAGAACCCCTGTGTGGAAACTATTTAAAGATGGCTCATCAAGTGATAATGGCAGCGGAGCATGTTTGATCATTAGCACGCCCGACCGTATAGATGCCAATTATGCCCTCAAACTCAATTTTGAGGACCCCAACAACGAGGCATAATATGAAGCATTCATAATAGGGTGAAATTAGCAGTATCATTAGGATCTAAGAAATTAATGACATGCATTAATTATCATCTAGTCATAATTTAAATTCTAAGAATTTATGAGGTCAGAGAAGAATCGATGGTGAAATACTTGGCAAAAGTAAATACATTGTTCTCAATCTTCTAGGCTATATAAATAGTTAGAATACCAAGAACCAAAAATTTTCGAACATATACACTTGAACGTCTAGCATAAACAATAATATCCAAATTAAAAAGAATGGTTCCAGTAAAAATCTTGTCACAATGAAGCACAAAAGAAGAATCTACTCTTATCTTAGAATTAAATAAGGAACCATTATGAATGGATCCCATCCGCGAATACTTAGAAACTCGTACTATATCAATGATCCAAATGAAGAAAGGAGGTCATGTTATAAAGCAGTGAGTATGTTGTTGAAGGATGAGTCCTATTCAATAGAGGATTCATCATATCACTACTCAGATACATCCACCCCACTGAGATACATGATCAATCTCATTCATCAAGATGATCATTAGTAAAATAAGTCACCATTTAAGGGTATTAATGGACCACCATAAAAGAGGAATTTTCTAATTTTGCGAGGAAGTGTGATGAGTGTAAAAAGTATAATGTGGTTCACAAAAGTCAAGGATCTTTATTAAGACCGATCACATCCCCTTGGCCATTTTTGATGTGGGGTATTGATTGGTTGATCCCTTCTCAAAGACAAGGGGAAGGCTTAAATATCTGGTTATAACAATGGATTACTTCACCAAGTGGGTAAAAACAAAGCCCCTCGTCGAGATGTCGGACGAGAAAGTTTCCACTTTATATGGAAGAACATTATTTGTCATTATAGAATTCCATATGACTTCATAGTGGATTACGCTAATCAGTTTAAACAAATAATTGAAGATTGCTTTTTATGTTCAAATATCCAGAAACTACACTCAGCACGTAGTCACCCGCAGTGCAACGAGCAGACAGAGGTGACGGGTCGAACTCTGCTAAATGGAATAAATAAAGGCTAGATGACACCAAGGGAGACTAGATTAATGAACTACAGAGAGTACTTTGGGCATATAGGAAAACACTAAGAAAAGCAACAGGCGAGACCCCATTCATGTTAGCATTGAGCACTGGTGCCCACATAGATCGAATTACCCAGCCATCGAGTTGAATGATTTGATGAGAAGACTCGATCTAGATCTTATAGAAGAAGTCATGTAGAATGAAATATTACAAGAAGTAACTTACCAGTAAAGGACTACTTGGTTTTATAGTAAAAGGGTAAAACCAAGCACTGTGAAGGAAGGAGACTCCATGTTCAAGAAGGTCATTCATAAAGGGAACAAGTTAGAACCTAGTTGGCATGGCCCATACAGAGTATCTACTATCGTACGACCTAAAAATTATAGGATTGAGACTCTAGAAGGTGATCTATTTAAAAATCCATTGAATTCGAAACATCTGTGGAAATATTACCAGTAACAATGACCATATACCTTAGATTAAGGAAACATTGAATATGTAAGCAGTTTTTCATTATTTTATAATTCAAGTCAGTGACCAATGAGAATAAAAATTTCACACTCTACATATATTATCATTTCAAGCTTTTCTGCATTATCAAACATGATTAAAACCACACTTTATGTATGACCTCATCAGTGAATAGGTCCCAATCAAGAAGTTTTAACCAAATCTGGAAAATCCAGTGTCATCTTGTGGACGATAAGATCTGACTATAGTTGACTAATGCAAGGATAGATCTAGTACATTTGGTCAACACTGGTAACCAATGCTGACACATAGTCAGGATGACAAGATCCGTCAATATAAATTCACCTTAGTTAGATTTTTATTGGCTGGTCAAGTGCCTGTTTGGAAATAATCAAATTATTATGGACCCTTTTTAGGACCTCTTCAAATTTTTAAACTTGACGGTATCGATGATGACATAGTCTTTCAACTTGCGAACCTCATCCTCTATTTAATTGAGAGACATTGTCTTTGAGATCACCTCATCGTCTTTCTCTGCAATCTCACCATAATTATTTTAGAGCTCATCAGTGTTTTTCTTCAGGTCATCCTTTAACCGAGTATTCTTTTTTATAAGTATGATAATGCTGCTCTTCTTTCTCTTCATATACAACGTAGTTGGTTGTGGCCTTCTCGCTTGAAATAGTGGAAGTCATCGAACTTTGACAATAAAAAATATAATGGGTCAGAAGACGATAAAATTTAGAAAAAAACTTGACGAGCACAGTTTCAGTAGACTTACCACAACCAAATGATGTTATGCCAATGTCCACAAGGCATTAGGGTTATAACCCCTGAACAACTCAAAGTACTTATTATGACCATGTTAAGTATAAAGATCAGTGGCATTATTCATGTCCTAGAAAATGAAATTAGGATCATTCCTAAAACTTGGTCATTATGAGGTGGTTGGGGTCAAATTTGAAGTCCTAGACCTTGCTATAATGGGAGGCAGACCCTTGACTATGGATGAGATGATGAGAGGGTTTCCCTTCAATTTGTATCCTCTCAACATTCGGCCTAGAATTAACTGCCCGCGGGACATTGGGATCACCTGGAGTTATGGGGTTTCCAAGGGTCTTTTTTTTCCCAGCACAGTAGGAACATAGTACATAGGTGCTTTCTGCTTTGACTTAGACCAAGTAGCAACCTCTACCTCATCTTTCTTTTAATAATTTATCTCGAACTTGTTTCTATATTCAACATCATCGCTCGTTTGGGCATTAAAAATCTTCTTACCCTTGGTCTTAGCATCACTCTTATTCTTTTTCTCGGCCTCTACTTTCTTACAGTGGGTTGCATCCATGGAAGTACGATCAAGTGTGCAAGGCACTATCCTTTATGTAGTTTCAGTAACGTAGTCTAAAGTAGTAGGAGTGGAAGCTGTAAAAAAAGTCAAACAGTTATTCATATCATTGGGCATGAGCAAGAGATAAACAAAAAGTAGTAACATATTATTACCTGCTATAACTTCTGCCTCAGCACCCTAATCTGCTTTAATGCCCTGATCAACTTTAACTGGCCATTCTAGTACTAGTGGAACTGATGTTTCCACAGGAGGAGCACTGTCGTGAGGAATGTGATAGCAAGTATGAATGAACTTGGACCTTATTAAAAGATCTTTGAACTTTTGGGGGTTGAGTACGTAGTAGGTCAGAACCAAATACAACGACGCGATAGGAAGCTTGAGAGATTTCTTCACTAAAAAGTTAAAAAAATATGTCAGTACAACACAAATCAAAGGGGAAACTAGAAATCAAATTACAGTAGAGGTTTGCTAATTTTGTTCTGCCAAACCCACTCGTGAGGAATCTTAAAGATATATCATTCTCGTGGACTCAAAATTCCCAGTCACCTTTCATGAACATGAATTGATTCTTTAAACTATCGTTACTGGTCTAAATGAACATAACCATCCTCAAGTGGGATTTCCTAGGCACAAAGTAATAATACCTCAGGATTTTGGCATTGTCCTTTAGGCCACGGAAGAACCTAAATATGTCCCCAGTAAGGTTAAATCCACTACAGCCTTTCCATACCATTAATATCGCAAGAATCATCCTATAGGCATTGGGGAAGTTAGGTAAGACTAATGACATATCCCTTCAAAATGGATCAAATAACAGCGTGAAGGGACTGGAGAATTGTGACTTAGAGTGCCTGTTGAGGAAGGTAAACCTTATCTGAGTACAGAGTATCATAAACTCTCTCATCGCATCCTGAAACCCTAGTGAAAATGATAATGGGGATGTTGTATTTCTTTCTTAAAGAATCCAACGCGTCCTCTAGAATATCACAGGTTCACCATCTGGCATCGGTGCTAGAGGGGTCATAAAAATCAGTGGAACTCCTAAAGGTACTCTCTTCACCAGATGATGTCTCAATAGAAGAAGGGAAGGTAACGATTATCTTAAATATAGCTCTCTCGGCTGATGGTTCCAAGTCAATAATGGATGTATTCAATACTATATTCACAAAATTGCAAACACCAGGTTATTATTCAGCTTAGTCATCCACTTTAGGCCCTAAAAATCTAAGACCATCAAACTCCACACTGGTAGGCAGAGGTGTAGAACCACTAGAGGAAGCTATAATAGGAGTATATTTAGGATGGACAAGCTCATCTTTAGGTCAAAAAATCTGGAGGGGTTTTAAGAATCTTCTGGAAATGATGCATAGGAAAGACGATTCTTATTGAGTTAAATATTTTAGCCCCATTTGGATGTAAGGTTTGTAGCTCATCATAGAAAAATAAAATTTTGGATATACCAAGGGTTGAGGTATATTCATGGCCAGAAACCAAAAGTTTGGGCAAGACTAAATGTTATAATGCCTAAAAGGCCTTAAAATAGAGAAACCCTAGGCCAACGATCTTAATGGACAACTAAGTCGAATAAAATCCGAACCATTGTTCAAATTAACCCGCTAAAACAACCAACAACTACAAATTTCACCCATAACGGAAGAAATGGAAGAAAAACTTAAATTGGGGCCCCAAAAGAGAAGCGACGTACTTGGAACCTTAAAAGAGTTGAAGATGGGCTAAAAAGGCACACAACCTTTGCATAAAGATGGGGGGAAGCGAGAGAAACTCACCAAAAATAGATTTCTTAGGAAGAAATCATGTGGAGATGTAGTTGCTAGAGAAAAGATCACCGAAGAAGGAAAGGGGTTTGAAGTTAGAGGGTTTTTTCTCTCTCTGGAAAGAGAAAGAAAGTGTGGAATGATGCACAAAGTTGATTTGGTTTGATTTTGGAGGATTTTGTAATCTTTTGGCAGTAATTATCTGGCATAATTATGACATGCATGGTATTATGCTTGGAAAAGCGGACATACGTAGTCAGACTGACACATGCACTGCCTCAGATGCGCATTATAATTATGCCAAATACCAAACCCCAGCATCTGACACATGAAAAGTTTAATACCGAGTGAAAATTTTATATGTCTTTCTTCTCGGCGTCCATCGAAAAGAATTCAAGATGACCAAAACTGTCGAAGCGAATAACTTTTCCACTAGCTAACATGTCACTCGCTTAATTTGCTCAACTTACATCTAAAATATATGACACTTTAGCGAATTAACTTCACACCTTAGTCATAAATAAAGTCTTAAGGTGCTTCTGTTGTACCGTAAATATTGTGTGGCCCTTAAACTGATGAATAGAAGATATCTAGACTCATTATTGGACAGAAAAAGGTCAGGTCGATTAGATAATGAGATCGACTCAGGTATGATTGAGGTCATCCTTATTCATTCTACTCGAACTGGTTGTCTCAAACAATAAACATGCAATTTAATGTCCACATTATCATTGAGTCTGGTAGTGGGATGATGTCATCGAATCACTTACATACTAGAAATAAATGAACATTCTTCCTCCCATGCCTGCCCATGCTAACTTTATCATTTCCCCTATTACCTTTTAAAGTGGGTATTTTTTTATTCTATAAAAGATAAAACCCTTGACATATCCCAGTGGATCAACTATATTATTCCACAAGTAGATACTCTCGCGTCCATATTTAAGGAAGCAGAGAGTAGACTTCACACTCCTATTTTTATGAAACAAATACTTTATACACTAGCAATTGTGGACGTAGGCAACTAGATGGAATGAACAACGTAAATCCATTTCCATCTTCTTTCTCGCATCTCACTATGTAGCAAGTTCTAAACAAGTATTTTATTGATTATTCATCCCTTTATCTATTGTCATTTGGACTTGTATGCTTTAGGTAAGATTGAATTAGCATACCAATTTTAGGTGCTAACAACCAGTATTATTTAAATGCAACATGAGATAACCTGCCAATGTCATCCCCCACGAGAAGGTCCCCCTCACGGAGGTACTCATACGACACCAAAATGGAACTGATACACCCCGCTCCCCATGACCATGCTTAGGGAAATTTTGACAGCCTACAATATGTGGTATCTATACTAACTCTCGCTCGATTTGTCTATGAAATCTTGCATAGGGGCCAAAATAGGCAGAGTATCGATACTACTATGGAAACATCTTCTGCAAAGTGGCAAACATCGTTAAATAGATGGATCCATGGGAACTAGAACCCCCTTCCTACAATAGTGAGCAGCAAGTAACTATCTCGAATGGACCCACATCTGAAGAATACTAAGATATTTCATCAGATGATGACATTTGGTCGGTATCCCCAATGTCCACAGAGTCCTCACTCGGGATGTCTAACTAGATAGACGACCAAACCATGGCCATGATGGCTAATATCCCCACCCTACTCTAAAATCAGACTTAATTCCATGATGAATAGATAACTCAATGTTCTGAACCCTCTTGAAGACCTAGAATGAAGCTCCCAAGAGCCCAAAATAGACCCCCACCTTGGATTGGACCGAATTCATAGCCTCAAATTCAACACCGCCTACTGATGGCCCCATATCCTTGACCGATCTCCTATTACACCTAGAAAAAGCTCAATGAGAAACCTAGGCAAAACCTATACTAACCCAGAACAAAGAGGCTGAATTTCTCACCAGGTCAGATTAACACTCCGCTCCTCTGAACCCTACTTGTAAAGAGGGAGGTTTCCCCATAGTAATCGCAATGTCTTATCCTCGGGAGAAGAAGAATATCTAAGAGCAACTCCGGCAAACATCATCTAACATCACCATCTGGGAGTAGCTAGCTACATCCCGGTAACACCAAGATGCCTTAATATGTCTGTTACACAATATTTTATGCCCATGGATTTAACCCTGACTAATGTGTTAGCCACCATCAATTCCATCAGTAACCAATAGCACCTTAGATTCTCTGATGAAGAACTTTCCATGAAACAATCCAATCACGATTTGCATTGCACATTACTATTGAGGCCCGCGGACAGATTATACCCCTGGTACTAGTGGACAATGGTTCCACCATCAATGTATACCCCCTACTCACTTCTACCGATATGGGATACACTTGTACCACCCCGTGTTTTTAATTCATAAAAGCTGTTGGGAATTTAAAAGTATGGATAAAAATAAATTTTTGGAAATTAATTATTTTCAGATTAAAAAATGATGACCTTGATTTATATAATTCTTTTTTATCGGAATTAGATTTGGATTTAAAATAGGAGAGTTTTATATTTGATAAAATTCAGGGGGAAATTTTTTATTCAGTGTATCCAAATCGATTCACAAGGCGGGCCAAACCGGTTCGCTTTGTCTATTTTAAAAAAATAAAACACTTTCGTCTAGAGTTGTAAAGGGCTCAAATTATTTTTGGTATAAAAACACAAAGTGACGATTTTAGGGTTTTTAAAACATATTTCAGCCTTCTCTAAAAATAAGAACCTCTCATAATTTCCATCCTCTCTTTTCTTCCAAACCTAAACCCTTTATACTCAACTTTCAACTTAAGATTCGAAGAACTTAATCAATATTTCTCAAGATCATCCAAGAACGTGGTTCTGTTATGTTCTCTAGAGGAATGCAACCAGCAAATCAGATTTTTCAAATAATTTTTACAGGCATGAATACTTGTATTGTTCCCCTTTAGTATTATACGTTTTAAATGCTACCTAAACACTAATAAACATTGTTTTCTTAAAATCAATTAGAAAGACTATTTAGGGAAATTGAAACTAAAGTTTGGTACTATTTTTTTTTCAAATCTTTAATACGAATTAAGATGCAAAGCCCTTGCATGCTTAGATTAGAGGTTGAGATTCCGTTAGAATTTACAACGTTTGCATATAGAATAAATTGTAGGGATATTTTAAATTGATTTCAACATGTAAAACCACATTACTTTTGTGCATCTTATAGAGTATATATTTATTGTTATATGTTTCCAAAATATGCATGTGAATAGAAATTCTATAAAAATCGATGGCCAAATGAATTATTTTAATTAATGTTATAATTAAATGTACACAATTTGAATAAATAATGATCTTGCGATTAATTTAAAAAATTATCGTGATAAGTTGAAAATGTGCCATACGTGAATCATTAGGTTATTAATATTTGCCACCGCAAGGACGACGGGATTGTTGGGGTAGTTCGTGCTCTCACCTTAATATTTTTAGGTTGCTTACTAGGTATGGGACTGGTAGGTAGGTCTTAGTTGTTGGTAATGATTTCTAAGTATGGGACTAGATAATCTGAATTTTTACGAATGGATAATTTCGGGGTGGGGCTAAATTGTATGTTGTTTTCTTTGGATCGTGAGTTTAGGAGCGAAGATAGGTATCAACTATTGTAGGTATTTTTCCTAGATGAGTGGCTAGGATACACTTGCATTTTGGATACCTCTAGGTATGGGACCAGGGGTAGTTTGAGGAATTTATGCTCGATAAAAGGGTGGGGCTAATAGAAAATAATGAAAACTTGAGAAATAATGCCTAAGACTAAGAACGGGTATTAAAATGAATTTGTATCGTGAGTATGTGCATGGCTGGCAGAATACGGGCCAACTGACTATATCGATGTGTGTGTGTGTGTTGACATCACGAGTATGTTCAAGGAGGACAAAATACAGACTGACTAGCTATAGTGATGTGTCATGCATGGAACCTCACGAGTATGTGCAGAGCTAACAGAAATTGGGCTGACTAGTTATAGTGAGGGAAATATATGTGATGTGTAGAACCTTAAGCACGTCAAGAGTGTGCGCAAGAATGATAAGGGGTGACTAGACGTAGTGGTTTCATATGAATAAGAATAATTTGGATAATTAAATTAAGTAAGTATAAGTGTTAATATTTAAATAATATTTGTAATGGAATAAGTGGATTTAGGGGTGGATTAGTGATATGGATAGACGGGGGTAGTTATTTTACTTGTATATTAATATATCTCATTTAATTTCAATACTCTATTGTGGTGTTTATCATGTATATGCTATTGTCTGAGTTCACGAAACCTAATTGGGAGGAGTAGCTAGTATTCATACTGTGGGCTCTGACCCATTACGTTGACTAACATGTCAGGTATAGTTGTTGGAGTAGATGCAGAGGATGCATTGGGGATCTTTGGAGTACAACTGGAGGTTTATTTTATCTGCTTTGGTAGTTTAGATTTACTTTCCATTCCATCATTTATATTATGAGACTTTCATTAATTGGTTTGGTGGGCCAATCGATACCACGGCTGTTTGTGGTAACAATAAGATATTTATTGTTGGATTATTGTATTTGAGTTAAAATAAAATTGGAGTTAGACTTATTTTGGAGATTATCATGGTGATGGATATTATTACTTGGAATTTTATATAGTAGTTGGGTTTAATTGCATCATATCTTGTGAATTAATGTTTTTAATGTCTCATATTTCTTTCACATGCTAAGAGTGATATTTAATTTAATAATACCTATTGTAGTTTGGTGGTGGCCGATGCCAGAATGGGTGGGGTGTTACAAATGGTATTAGAGCATGGTCTTAGGTCTCGTAAGTTGTGAGTCCGTTTAACTTCCACATCACCGATCTTTGATTCCCTTTATTGATTCGTACACCTTAAGATATTAGGTCTAGCAAACATGTTAGCGATGTTTCTTGGAGATATGGAGTTTTGTGTTAAGGACGTTGTAGGCATTGAAGTTAGAACTAGTAATCTTGATGTGAGGCGACTTATAATTGATTTTGGGGACGAGATTATTTTGATGATCATTATCACTGAGGTTATGTATTTCTCGTATCAATTTGGTGATGTGATTTGATTTGAGGACTTAAGCGTTGTGATGACTTTTGGAGACGAAATCGAGTGGTGATTCGTGAGAGAGTGTGGTACGTCGTTATTGTCATATATATATATATAGGATTGGGTGTACGGGCGTCCAATCATGGCATTCTACGAGTAGGCATATGTGAGCCTTATTTTATTTTACGCATTTACGATTCATCAAATTTTGAGGACAAAATTCTTGTGCTAGTGGGGAAGTATGTAACACCCCGTGTTTTTAATTGATAAAAGTTGTTGGGAATTTAAAATTATGGGTAAAAATAAATTTTTGAAAATTAATAATTTTCAGATTTAAAAATGATGAACTTGATTTGTATAAAATGAATTTTTATTGGAATTGGATTTGGATCTAAAATAGGAGATTTTTATATTTGATAAAAATCAGGGGGAAATTTTAGATTCAGGTGATCTGAACCGGTTCACAGGGTGGGCCGAACTGGTTCGCTTGGTCTGTTTTAAACAATAAAACTCTTTCTTCTACAGTTACGTAGGACTCAAATTATTTTTGGTAGAAAAACATAAAGTGACGAATTATTTCAGACTTTCTTAAAAACAAGAACCTCTCATAATTTTCATCCTCTATTTTCTTCCAAACCTAAACCCTTTATACTCAACTTTCAACTCAAGATTCGAATAACTTAATCAAGATTTCTCAAGATCATCCAAGAACACTGTTCCATTATTTTCTTGAGAGGAGCGCAACCATCAAATCAGATTCTTCACATGATTTTTATAGGCATGAATACTTCTATTGTTCCCCTTTATTATTATACGTTTTAAATGTGGCCTAAACACTAATAAATATTATTTTCTTCAAATAAATTAGAAAGACTATTTAGGGAAATTGAAATTAAATTTTGGTACCATATTTTTATTCAATTCTTTAATACGAATTAAGATGCAAAATCCTGGCATGCTTAGATTAGAGTTTGGGATTCTGTTAGAATTTATGACGTTCGCATATAGAATAAATTGTAGGGATATTATAAATTGATTTCAACATGTAAAAACATATTATTTATATGTATCTTGTAGAGTAAAGATTTATTGTTATATGTTTTTCAAAATATGCATGTGAATACAAATTCTATACATTGATGACCGAACTGATTATTTTAATTAATGATATAATTAAATGCAAACGATTTGAATAAATAGTGATCTTGCGATTAATTTAAAGAATTATTGTGACAAGTTGAGAATATGTCATACGTGATTCAGTAGATTATTAATAATTGCCACCGCGGGGACGAAAGGATTGTTGGTGTAGTTCGCGCTTCTCTCTCACCTTAATATTTTTAGGTTCCTTACTAGGTATGGAACTAGTAGGTAGGCC
Source organism: Sambucus nigra (assembly GCA_949130495.1). Classification (NCBI taxonomy): domain Eukaryota; kingdom Viridiplantae; phylum Streptophyta; class Magnoliopsida; order Dipsacales; family Adoxaceae; genus Sambucus; species Sambucus nigra. The sequence continues at coordinate 188,795,225 of OX422214.1, read as the reverse complement.
TTAGTTGTTGGTAACACTTTATAAGTATGGTACTAGATAGTATGGATTTTTACAAATGTATAATTTCGGGGTGGAGATGAATTGTACGTCCTTTTTGTCAAATCGTGAGTCTAGGAGTGAGGATAGGTATTAACTATAGTAGGTATTCTTCCTAGATGATAGGCTAGGATACACTTGCATTTTGGAGACCTCTAGGTATGGGACTAGGGGTAATTTGAGGAATTTATGCTTGATAAAAGGGTGGGGCTAATTAGAAAATAATGAGAACTTGATAAAAGTGAGAAGTAATGCCTAAGACTAAGAACGGATACTAAGATGAATTTTCGTCGCGAGTACATACAGGGCTGACAGAGTATAGGCCGACTAGCTATAGGGACATGGGAGTGTGTTGGCGTCGTCAGTATGTGCAGGACTGACTAATTACGAGCTGAATGGTTATAGTGACATGTCGTGCGTGGAACCTCATGAGTATGTGTAGAGATGACAAAAATCAAGTTAACTTGTTATAGTAAGGGAATGGGTATGATGTGTAAAACCTTAAGCGCACCGAGAGTGTGTGTAGGACCGATAAGGAGTCGGCTGACCATAGTGGTGTCGTATGAATAAGAATAAATTGGATAATTAAATTAAGCAAGGATAATAGCTAATATATAAAGAATATTTGTAATGGAAAAAGTGGATTTAGACATCGGGGTAGCTTAGTGATATGGATAGATGGTGGTGGTTATTTTACTCGCACGTTAATATATATCGTTTAATTTAAAATACTCTATTATGATGTTTATCATGCATAGTGCTATTGTCTGGGTTCATGGACACTAATTGGGAAGAGTAGCTATTATTCATGCATTGGGATCTGACCCATTGCGTTGACTAATAATTCAGGTATAGTTGCTAGAGTAACTGCATAGGATGCATTAAGGATCTTTGAAGTACAACTGGAGAATTATTTTATCTGCTTTAGTAGTTTGTATTTACTTTCAATTTCGTCGTTTATATTATGAGACTTTCATTTATGGATTTGGTGAGCCAATAGGTTCCACAATTATTTATGGTTGCATGATGATATTCACTATTGGATTATTGCATTTGAGTTTAAATAAAACTAGAGTTACACCTATTTTGGAGATTAGCATTGTGATGGATATTATTGGTTGGACTTTTATATTTTCGCTTAGTATAATTTCATAATATCTTGTGAATTAAAAAAATTCATGTCTCATATTTCTATCACATGTTAAGAATGGTATTTAATTCAGTAATACCCGACGTAGTTTGGTGGCGGCTGATGCCAGTACGGGCGGGGTGTTACAAAACTGTCTCGAAATTTACACCATCTTGCTCAGCCATTCGTGCCTACTATTACACTCATAGATAGGTTCTCGATTCCATCACTCTCACTCTCATAATAGGTCATATAAAATGAGATGACGAATTTCAAATACCTGGTGTTCGGGCCAATTTCAACATCTTATTCGGGAGGTCTTAAATACACCCCATGGGGGAATTACCGTCATCATTTCATATGAAGGTAAGATTCATGTTCGACACTAAGGTCATCACTATCCAAGGGGACGATGGATGGTATAGTTTCGATATTATTAGAATCCCCCCTCTTCTAGACACCCATCACGCAATAATATCTGCCTCAGTGTATTTCAAGTCATCCCACTCGCTCACATGATAGAGGAAAAGAATATTATTCACAATGCAACTACTCGAATCATCCAAAAGATGGGACACATTCCCAAGTTTGAACTCAGAAAGAATCATCATGAAACCCTTAAAGTTGTCATCGCTACAGAACATAAGGGAAACGTTAGTTTAGGGTAATCCCTAACGGAATAGCCATAACCAACAACCTCAAAGACCCCCATCAAGGGTGAAATGGAAACTTTTATATCCAAGGAGAGGATTTTCCGTATCACGGGCTCCCTAAGCCATGGTGGGATGAAATAAAGATATCCTAACATCCTACAATTGAAATCCTCTACGAAGAAGAGTTATACGTGAACTATGGGAAAATTGACAAAGTCAATGAATGAACTCAGCGCATTATAGGTCCAATTGGAGACCAAATGGGGATTACCCACGCTATTTCCTGATGAGACGACTCTAATAGCCATATTGAGATCCATTGACTTAAACCCCCGTTGAATTATTCCACGATTTGTACACCACCTCGGCTACCAGAGGTACCATTACAGAGCAAGGGTGAATGGTCAGTATCCTTGAGATCAACCTCTACCTTCATGTACCGGACTCTACAACCCTTCCATATGAAACACGAACTTTGATAAGACACGACCAATGAAGCCCCATGGTATTATTTGTGGAATAATAAAAGTCACCAGCACTTTCAAAAATCCCTCTCCAAGGCACGCCCTTATAGTGACCCTGTTATAGGCTTGAGTAGAAACCTAAAGGCCACCCCAAGGGAAAGAGGTCCCGGCTTAAGAATCATCGCATGCGCCAACCCGCAGTTAGTACCAAAGTTATAAAGCACCTGAAGTTCCTTCTTAAATTACCATTGTAGATCCCTGCTGACCTCTTCACCAAAATCAAAGAAACTGCAGTAATGAAAAACTAGACCTCTACCATATGTATCCTAGCGCTCGTCGTATGGATTCCTTTTGAGTCTGTCATGTTAGATATAGACCCCCCCTTATCCCTTTTCCTAATATATTCCTCTATAAGGCATACTTTTCTACTACTAGCAGTGTTGTACTCCCTCCTTTTGATGGAATAATAAATTGTGATTTCTAGTACTTGCTTGTGTGTTACATGTGATGATTATGAATCCATCGATGGATTAGAATTCACACTTAATAAAGATAACCTTAAGGATTAAAAATACTTAAAATAATTACAAAAATAAGACTAAAGTGATAATAAATTCATGTCTCCCAATATGGATAACACAATAACCATAAACTTGGGGGACCCCAAAACCTGAAAGAGTTACAAATAGGGTCATCCCCAGTGAAGAACAGACAACAAAAGCTTGATGAGTTCCTCATCGGCTTCGTAGACATATTTTCTTAGTCTTATGCTGACATGTCTAACATTGATCCTACTATCATCATGCATGAGATACCCACTCTCCTTGATGCCAAACCCATAAAACAAAGGCTTCACAAGATCATGCTTTAAGGTCCTTAAAGGTAAAGGATGAAGTGACGAATATCTCATCATTGGTTTCATCCAAGTGGTGGAGATCCCACTTGGCTATCCAAAATCGTACTAGTACCCAAAATAAATGGCAAAGTTAGGATGAGTGGAGTATAGGGGTCTCAATCGGGCTTGCTCCAAGGATGATTTCCCTCTGCCACATATCGATTAATTTGTAGATAGTACGATCAACAATGAGCTCAAATCCTTCCTATATATCTTCAAAGGATATAACTAGATCAAATATTAGGAGAAAATCATGTTCATTACCCCATAATGGACGTACTATTATACACTTACGCCCTTCGGTATCAAAAACACTACGGAAACTGACTAGAGAGCATCCTTGTCTATTCTATATGACCTTATACAAAAGGAAGTGAAGGTCTATATGGACGCTATGATTATTAAGTATAAAGATAGCGAAAGGCACGTTCTAGCACTCCGAAAATTCTTTCAAACATTTTGCCTCTTCAAAATGATGCTAAACCTGCATAAATGCATCTTCGGAGTCACTAAGGGAAAATGTTATGATTCATAGTCAGCAAGGATGGAATCGATGTAAACCCTGCCAAAGTCAAAGCTATATAGGAAATTCCCTCGCACATAATAGAAAAGAAAGTCCAAGGATTCCTAGAAAAAGTACAGTTGATAAGTCAGTTCACCAACCAGATTACTACCATTTGTGAAAACATCTTCCAAATACTCAAGAAAGGCGCACCAACTCTTAATGTCAGGAAGCATTTTAGAAAATACAAGAGTATCTCACTCAACCACTATGCTAGTACCTCCCCTACCAGAAAAACCTCTCCTGCTTTACATAACCATAACTGACACTACTGTCGTAGCTATGATGGCATAATACACGGAGAGTTCTCGAAAGGAATTTTCCATATACTATGTAAGAAAAAAAGTCGGTATCCTATGAGCTCAAATACACCACCTTGGAAAAGAGTTGTGTGTCCCTCATATGGATTAATCACAAATTATGCAACTACATGATGTCTTTTAGCATCAGACTCATCCGATAATGGACCCCCTTAAATACTTAATTGGAAAAATCCTCCCTCTCTAGTAGGATGACCAAATGTCTACTGATGATATCCGAGTTTGAGATCATGTATGTCACACAAAAGGCCACTAAAGGATGAGCCATATCTAACCTCCTTGAATGCAACCCCTATCAGACAAAAAACAATGTGAGGAAGAATTTCCAAATAATTATCTCTTCACCTTAAATGATATATAAACTTGGGAACTATACTTTGACAGGGCATCCAACAAAAGGGGATTAGGCATAGGAATTCTCCTTATATCCCCTCGACTCACGATGACACCCCACCAAAATACAAATTACATTGAATGCATCAAAAACATGGTCGAGTATAAGGCTAGCATCACGGGACTCGAAATTGCACTAGAAATGGGGATCGCCAACCTCAATGCCTAGGAAGACTCCAACCTAGTCATCAGTTAAATAATGGGCAAATGGAGGATTCGAGATGATAATCTCCAACCACACCACACCTAAATAGAAGAGGTAGTTTCTCAATCCGACTTCCTTCGAAGGGATTCAAATAACTTCGCATATTCACTTTCCACTCTAACCTCTGTGATAGACATGTCGATAGTCATTATAAAACCCCTCTTTATATTGCTTTGAGATTAATGCCATCAAAGAAACAATCATAAGAACCACAACCTGGTACTATGACATATGGAACTTTCTCAATATATATCATTACCTAATAGATGACTCTTCCAACGACCGACTTAACTTGCGATGATTGGTAACCAATTCATCATATGCGGGGGCAACCTATACAAAAGAGGGTTCGACAATATACACTAATGATGCATCATGAGGGATGAGAACTTCAAAATTATGGACAAAATCCATAGCGACGAATGTGTACCGTACATGAGTGGACATACCCTCTCCAGAAAAATACTCCCCCAGTCATACTACTGGACTACCATGAAAAAGTATTGTACAAACAACATCAAGAGGTGACTCAAATGCCAACTCTATGAACCCTGGCAACATCTACCTCCTCGAGAGTTATACTACATGACTTATCCATGGTCTTTCTCCACATGGGGATAGATATCATAGGGAAAGTTACCCTAAGGCCTCTACCAGACATGAATTCTTCATAGTCACCGTTGATTACTTCACTAAATAGGTCAAGGTCGAATATTACGCAGTCCTGAATGCTAATAAAGTTGCCAAATCCATACGATAAAATATCATCTTCTGCTTTAGTGTACCTCACGAATTCATATCGGATAATGGGTATCACTTCGAGAAGGAGGTTTCAAACCTATTACACGATTATAGGATCACTCGACATAAATCATGCCCTATAGGCCTCAAACCAAAGGAGTCATCGAAGCATCTAATTAAAACGTTAGAAATATTATCAGCAAGATGATCGAGACATAAAATGAGGGGTTAGACAAACTTCTATAGGCCCTCTGGGGATACCGTATGACATAGAAAAACTCCATCTGGACACCCCCTACTACCTAGTTTATGGCATGGCATAAGCCCTAACCATCGAACTAAAAGTAACCTCTTTAAAGCTCCTGCTCGAAAGTCAAGTATTTGAAATTTATTGGATCCATGACCACTACAACAAATTAGCTCTCCTTAACAAAAGGAGGCTAAAATACGCTTAACATAGCCAACATCGTATCTCCCAAGCATTTAATAAACAAGTTAAGAAGCAAAACATTCAAGACGAATATCTCATTTTGAAATAAAATCTCAAACCAACCTTAATTTTTTGGGGATAAATTTTCACCCAACTAGGGAGGACCCTACCTGGCCACTAAAATAAACTATGGATGGGAAACTACCTTAGTTAATCTAGATGGAATCATGTATACCCAACCCTTTAATCTCGACCGATGGAAGAAATTATTTCCTTGAAATCTGCTTATGGTGAAAGAGGGAAAATAGACGAAGAATTGGTCATCAAGGGAAGGGAATACCATGCAAGCCCATACACACTCCTAAACCTATATCAAAAACACCACTAGAGCCACCAAACTTTATCTTGAAGTGAGATGAAGAACTTTAATCTCCCAAACTTTTTTTGTTTAAAGCAAACTACGTAGACCTGATTCTTTGCTAAATTTTTATCACAGAAATTCATATATAAGCACCCTGTTTTTGTTAAATCATAGATATGCATGCAACTCGAGATATCACTTGTATACACCACATTATAGGACCCCCGAAGTCTCTCCATAGGTCCCTAGCACCTCACCATTTCACTACAAACCCTGAGTCGTACTCCGAGTACCGATCTAGAGGCCATCAGGCGCTCCCGAGCCCCGTTTAACTCCCGTCAACTATATCGTCAAAGAAAAAGCTCAATGAATCAGAAAAGGTATCTGAATCCCCTATCCAATGATCTGTACCGTACATGAATCGACATAATGGTTCAGACAAACGAATCAGTTTAGTACCAAAAATTGATCTCGAGGCCACTAGGCGCTCCTGGGCCCCGATTTGACCCCAATACCCTTCATCATTAGAGAGAAAGCACTTTTAATCCTTGAAGGTCACTGAAACCCATTTCCAACAGTCCACCCCGTGCATGAAACGGCTTAAATATTTGGACTAACGATTCATTTTCCCTCAAAAATTAATCTAAAGGCAATTGGTGCTCCTGGGATTCATTTTATTAACGTCAAATCTTTAATTCGAACGATAATAAGTAATATCCAAAGGTCACTGAATGACCTTTCCAACGGTCCACCCCATGCACAATTTAGACTTACGGTATGGACGAACGACCCATATTGCTCCGAGAGGTCACGGGCACTTTTGTGCCCCGAATGACCAAGGTCAACTTTTCAAACTGAGTGAATCTATTTGGAATGTAAAATTACATCGCCTTAACTTTCCAACAATCTACTTTGTGCATGATTATGTCTTACCGTTCGGACAAACAATAGATTTTCGTCCGACAATCCCCCGTCAAAGGACCGACATGCGCTTTCGAGCCATATTTGACCCAAAGTCAACTCCCTGACCAGGGAGCGGTCCAAAGGACTCTAAAATTTATTTAAATTACCTTTCTAATCGTATTCCCCATTTCCCTATTTGGATCAACGAATTGCATTCTACAACCATTTTTTCGAGAAAATTTGCACAAGACTACCGATTGACAGGTCCATTTCCCTACTTATCGGCAGTTTGCCCAGGGTTACCTGCCGATTGGCAGGGCTAGGGACATGGAGATCGGCACCACCCCTGACCCTATAAATAGAGGTCATGACCTCACTCCCAAAAGACACCTGAGATCCATCAACATCAGTGATCTTCGCAACATTCTCTTGAAATCAACAAAGTTTCTTCATGTGAAATTCTATTCAAGCTTACATTCACATTCTTTTCTTACCCAATTTGGAAAAATCTCATTATCTCTCATCCAACCTTCATCTCACATTCAAGGGAGTTCATCCAAGATCAAAGATCAAGCTTCAAAGAAGGTCTAAATCCCTCCCTATCTCTTTTAAATTTCTTGTTTTTGCATAAAATTCATTAGATTCATAATCCTGTTTTACTTTTGTTCATACACATGAATATCTTACATTTTTATTAATATATTGCACATACTTTATTTTATATAAAAAAACAAAACAAACAAAAGGAGGGTTATGCCCATAAATTCCGAACGGGATTGTCCATCACATTTTTTCAAAACTAAAACACATTTTCTTCACACGCACATGTAATAAAACCCCGTTCGAATCTATGGGATAACCCCCACCTCTATGCCGCATGCTAACTACATGGACTTTGATGCCTTTATAGGCTACGTAGGCGTTTCATATTAAAACCTGAGACTCGAGTTCAATTTTCTAATTATCTAAATTTCCAATTTTCCCATTCTCCAATTTTAGTAAAATCCCCCATTTATGCAGTTATCATATTCCTTTATTATTATACATATTATGTTTGTAATTATTTTTAGCGTTTTATCCAACACATATTATCATTTCATTATAATGATCAATATTACGATAAACGCATAAACCTTATTTTATATATATTATTTTGGGAACATTTTCTACGGATGATCTCACTCTATCTTTTCTATGATATGAATTGGGAGATTCCGATCTCCATTATATACATGCACACACACTTCACAGAGAAATAAATGAAAACAATAAGGCAAGCCCAAGAGATACCGAAAGGGCATGATGGGTTCCTAACACCTTCTCATTTCCTAATTTATCCCCCAAACCTTTCGAACTATTGGTTTCCTAAGCATTAGTTTGTCTTTGATGCCGATCTCTGAAGGCGACAACATCTTCTTTTGCCTATTTTGTGCAAAATAGAATGGTGAATCCATCTCTTTACATTTACCCCACACCGATGACGAACGAAGTGTTCCTAAATCAAAAAGGGCATGAGACATTTCAACCCCCCTTTCTTTCCCGGCCCCCGTTCTTGGGAATAGGGAGAGAGAGAGAGAGAGAGGAAGGGGGACACGCGAATCTTCATGATCAGGATGGCCACATCAATTTGGGCCCGTTCTAAATAAACAACCCCATGTTATAGGAAAACACTGTTTATGGTCATTGCGCCCTCATTCCTTAAGAGTGAGTGCAATTTAAATAGGCTAAATGTCAAGCAATAAAACAATCCACTAAGGCATTTTAAAGATTCTGCAGGGTCATCTTTATTTAAACTACCGAAAAAGGCTAATACCATGAAATAATATAAAAGATAAAAAGGGAAAATGCTCTACCATATACACTTTTCCCCAAAAAAATGAAACAGCAAAACACTCCTCTTCCTTCAAATCATCATGCATAACGGGATAAAGATCATCGAAACAGGTAGACTTTGTAAGGTATACCCACAAAATGGTACCATATTCTGGGTAAAAGGGATGCATTCCAATTCCCATCACTCTCCCTCAATCACCTTGCATCTCGGTACAAATATCATCAACCGACAGACTCATTAAAGGATACTTAAAAAATGACACTCTATTTTTGGTGGAAGGAAGATACTCTGATTGCGAAGATATATTAGGAGGCTTCCATACTATCCCAGCCATAAGAAAAATGGGTACTTACCTCTTCTGCTCCGACATTAGTTTAAGAAAATGTGGATCGACATCAAGCATATAAAGTTATCCCTTTCCTCAAAATAAAATTACCATAAAAGATGGAGCACCTTTGTTTCCGCATCTATCTTTTCTTTATTTTATTATTTTACCTATTTTCATTTAGATTTAATTTTATTACCCGGCATAAAAAAGTGTATGTAAGTGTGTCTTCCTTATTCTAATAAAAAGACCTTAGGCGCATTTTGTTTCTCCTCATGTTATTATGTTATTTGTATTTTTTATCACCATTTATTTTATAAAAGAGCTTTAGCCCGATTATATCCATATTTACATTGTTCATGCATAGAACAAAGAAAAGACAAAAAGATTATATTCTAAAATAGACAATCAAAATAGGGGATATTATTATTTATATACAAATATGCATAGAACGAGAATCTCCATACAAAAAAAATGCATCCGAGATTCCACGCATTCCTCCTAGAGGAACATACTGCCTATATACCCCAGTATGACCTATACGCAAAAAAGAACCATTTGGGGAGGTTATTCCAAATCCCACCTACAAGACCCACCAAAAACACTGTCCCACTAAACCATCATATCTGAGGCCTTTTCCCTGGACGACTGCCAGCATAACTTCCACCCTCAACCCTCGGTTGTGAGACCATAAAACCTTCCTCTGAAGGGGAGTCACCAATCATAGGATCAAAGTCATCTGAACAATGAAGATAGTTGTCATAATGCTAGATGAGTAGACTCCGTGCATCAGGATTTCCCTCAGTAGGGTAGCGTCAATTAATCACACATGGAAAATAAAGGGATGCTAACACACAAAAAACAAATAATAAAAGAAAATTCACAATATTCAAAAGTATGGTGGGATCCAAAGCCAATGTCAACTTGCTAAAAGCTGCATCCCACTCGACAAAATGGAAAAACTGGTCCTCACTATGAGAAACCATCGTAAATGTCGATGGCATGGTCGAAAGCATACAACGACCCACACTAGAATAAGAGGGAGCAATATGACCCAACGAGAGTGATATTGTATCCTTCGTGATCACTAGAGTGAATGGTATAGAAGAATAAGTTCCCACGCCTATGGTAAGACTCACGAATAAAGATAAAAGAAAAGGGACATCTGGCGTCCCAAAGATGGAACCACTCTCATGGTATATGATCTCGTAAAAAAGAAGTAATGTGGAGAGGAAGTGTGAGTACTAAGTAAAGAAAACAACATCGGTGCAAGAATAAATTTCTCTAAAAGGCATAAATGTTATTCCTTCTTAGGCCACATTAGTCTACCAATGCCATTACTAATCGTGAGTTTTATGCGAACATAATTATTCCTTCTATGTCCCCATTTATAATATCATCTTTTATTCATAGGATTGACATTGAGATCAATAGTGATATCCTTGCTACACTTTTAGGACTTGAGACTAGTATTCTTGTTCTCGATTTCGTATCATATGTAGCTGATGAGGTTTCACATGATAAGGTTAATACTTTTTTTGTCAATATTCCTACACATTGGGTCGGGAATCTTTTTCTTCAATAGTCCATGAGGAGTCAATATTCTCTTTTACATTTCTTGGTTTCTTAGAAACTTAATCCTCATCATCATACTCTAGACGTCCCATACTTTATAGGCCGATTGATGTATGCTTTAGCTCAGAGATATGTTATTTATTATCCCAATCTCGTTATTCAAGTGATGAGGAGAGGTTTTACTAATCCAGATCAAGAGTCTTTACCATATGGGAGATTGATTACCAGATACCTATATTAGCTAGGTGTTTTGACGTTGGTTATAGAACAGGTTGCACTAGTTTCTCAAACTCTTTTGAGCATCAATTCTTCCTCTTCTTTCGGTTAGAATGCACATAAACCACCTCGCCAACCCATTGAACCGATATATAAACATTGGGTCCTGAAATCGTACCTTCGCTTTCACCTATTTTAGATTTGATATCTCATCAGGGTCAGAAAAAGTGTTTAGACACTCAATTTGCATACATGAGAGGAAATATTAAAGAAATTCAAGTTGAGATGGAAGATTCATGTTCTTATTATAGACAAATTTTTTTAATGAATATGTGGACACCTCGATCAGTAATAGAGGTTTGAGGATGCCTCTTCCTAGCATTAATAGTCCTAGGGCACGGATCTCAAAAGAACTCTCAAAAAATACCAACTTTTAATACCTCTAACAAAAGTTTAAGGGGTTAAAAACTCCAAGAGCTAAAGTATATAGGGCCAAAGTACAAATAATAAAATTAAATAATCTAATAAACATTAAAACAACAATCCCTTTAGGGCCTTTAACCGATCGGTTAAAGGCCCCCAAAAGGTTAACTGATCAATTAACCTTTTTGCCATTATAATATCTTCGAATATTAAATCTCAGCCATGCACGTGGCACCTACCAAAGATCAATGGACCAAAATCGTTAACTGATTGGTTAGCTAATGTTACAAGACCCCTATAAATAAAGGTCCACACTTGCCATTTCAAAGAATCCAAAAACCTGGCCTTGATTTGATTTTTAACTTATTCTACCCCGAGCATCCATGATACTTGAGCTCATTATCAAAGTCTTGAAGAAGCTCGTACTTCAGCAAAGTCAATTTGTGCTAGAAAAAAGCTCATACTTACACGAAGTCACTTTCGAGTCCCAAAAATAGGTTCGTACTTCTAAAAGTCACCTCCAAGAAATAAAGAAAATCAAACCTCTGCGCGAAATTCAACACTTTAAAACAAAGCTCTGCTCAGCTGAAAACAACTAAAAAAGGGGACCCTCCCCTCCCCAAAAAAGAGTCAATTTTTTTCGAAAGGGTGAAGAAACTCTACATAAATGTTGGAGCAATATCCCACATATATATACTATGATAAATTGTACATACATGTTTACATTCTTTATCCCGAACCCCGTTTAGGGGATCGAGAATGGAATTTACAACATTTATATTTCAAATTCCATGATTAAAATACATCAACTTGAAAATATACTTTTCAAACCGTTCGTAGGAAGTTTCCATTGATTTGTGTAGGCCTGAAACATTACAAGGTAAAGTTTAAAATTCAGTTACCCTCACCACTTATCGGAGTGAACAAAGCCTGTCCAGGCGATGGCATCTCGAATATGTTTTTCATTCAATTACTTTTTCAAACATTGGCATTTGATCGATGTATTTTCTTAACATATAAATATATTAATCAAAACCAACGAAAATGTATATTAAGGACTAAGATCTATAAATACTATAATGTTGTGCCTTTTGTGCTTGATATCTCGTCGCCCACACTCATAAATATGTCATGTTTATTGGAACTAAGTTGGTTTTGATCCCAAGTCTCCTTGGGTATGTAGGTTCTATACCGAGATTAACTCGTGAAGCCCAAGCCTCATAATACATATCTAGACATATTATTCCTTAGTGATGCATATATGTCCCCTACTCTAAACTCCCTTAAATTCTGCTAGTCCACCCCAATACCAATATGTAGTGTTCTACTATTATTTTCAACAATAGAACATTACATCCTTGATGTAACCTCCCAGCTTCTTAGCCTAACTCCTCCCAGTTATACACCTCCAAACTATTCTAAAGGACAACACCTCCTTGTTAGTGACCATCCGACTATTATTAGGTTATTTGCCAATATTAAACATCTTTGGGTTCAATCCCACTCTAATATTCCATACACTATCCCCACCCCCTTCCAAGCCAAGCCCTACACTTTCACACACATCACATTGGAACACGTATATGATCGAACTATGTAGGAGCAATACCGAGTCTTTATGATGCGCTCAATCCTCGATAATATATCTCATGATATGTTGTCTCCGCCGAGATGCACCCATCTCTCAACTTTCATCCATTACACCTAAGTATCTAGAACGAGAACTCAAATGATCTTAAGTCAAGACCTCTCAAACATATCCATACATATAAGTGTGCAAGCACGTATACACAATATATACAACCGAACTATGTAGGATTTTATCCCAAGTCCCCTTGGGTACGTAGGCACAATATCGAGTCCTTCTCATGAGCTTGATCCTTGATAATATATCTCATGATATATTTTCCTAAAGATATGCTTCCATATCTTACACCTTTATCCTTATACAATTCAAACGAGATATCAAACTATCTCAAGGACTGATCTCCCAATTTTTATACTAATTCTCAAATGCTATACAAACATGTAAATATGTATAGACTAATCAAATAATAGGGATGTAATCATCTCTTAGCCTTCTATCTCACCTTAAACCTCATATATGATATCAAACTATCTTAAAGTTGGGCTTTCTCGCTCATCTGCACTTACATTAGTGGCCAGCTATTAAACAAAGCACGGAGTAATACATAAGCACCCTTGTGTACCTGCATCGGTTGAGTTGTATTTCTACATCGCTCACTTACACCGTTTTCTAACCTAAGCATTTATTTACATTTTAAGGTACCTTCACGCTAAGGTCTGTAAACAAATTCATAAATAACTAAAAAGTAATGAATTAATGTAAAGAGAAATAATAAGCATAGAATTAAGGAAGTATACGAAATAAGTGGGATGCCTAACACCTTCCCCACTTGTAACTCTGTTCCAAAACCCATATAATAAGAATCTTTTGTCCAACCACAGACTCAAAAATCGACCTTATGATTAGCCCAAACCTTTCTTTAGTTTTTATATAAAATCAACTGGTGACTCTGAGTAACCTGTGAAGCCCCCTTTTTCTGAATGAAAGCCACACTTACCAGTGGCATGCATAAAACAAACTGGACATGGTGTCAAACTATATACAGGGGAAAGTAAGAAAGGAGAAAACATCAGACCAATAATTCAAACTCGGAGGGAGGCGAAAGACTCAGAGACAAGCACCCACGGGAATCCACCATAAATAATCATATAAGATCTCCCTCGAGTGTAATCACACCGCTCGGGATCCGTAACACCACCGTTGCAACTCTGCTGGAGATAATTTTTCTGCTATCGAAAATCAATATTACCTTTCATAACTGGATTTCGAGCTATACTGTAGTGGAGACTCCTCTAGGGATAAATCAAGAGAACCGAACTATCTATATGCATCCTTCCTATTATGCTTAATATTTTCCTCCTGCATGATTACTTTATGTAAGTTATATAGAGGCCTTACTTTTAAGGTCTTTCACAATATATATATGTGCTTAAGTCCTTATGTACATGATTGTAAATTTTTCCACACATATTTGTACGCGCAAAGGAACTTGCAATAAAATAAACATCAAAGTATGTACAAATTACAAATTACTTATTTTCATCATGCACTGCATGGCCTTGGTTTTCATATTGTTTAAACCATATACCCTCGAGTCGCCCCAAAAGCGTTAGTTGAAAGAAGTTTCTAGATTAGAATAGTCACTTTACTCAAAGGAAACTTTGTACTTTATAAAATTCACCTCTCCCTAGAGAGAGTTTCGTACTTTCAAGAAGTCATATCCCTAGATAAAGTTTATACTTTTAAAAATTCACTTCCCCGAAAGGCTAGTCACCATTGAGTGTCCTCAGTCATTCTGTCCACTCAACTGGTATATAGAATAACTTCTCTATTAATCTTAAAGTATCTTTGACAGGGAATGCAAGAAGTTCGTTTAGTATTGGGGGATAATGAATAGGCTCTCATAGCTATTCAGTATTAAGATAAAGTGGTTTCACAGGTACCTTAAAAGTTTCTCAATTCGAGTGTCCTGATATAATGTGATCCATGATCATGAAAAGCAATCCATCGATAATCGAGTCGCATGACCCTTTTGCATATAGAAAAAGCTCTAGGAACACCTCCTATTAAAAAATTTCTCAAAAAATATCAGATAATCGAAGGCTGGTCCAAAACCCCTCAGATTCTAGTCTAAATGTTTTCCCTTCCTACGAGGAAGATAAATCGTGTAAATTCACAAGTCATCGCCAAAATAGTGGTCCCTTACATTGGATTCCCCTGACTACAATTTAATTTAAGAAAATAATATACCTCAGTCTATTATTTCCTCGCTCATCATTCTAAAAAATAATAGCTAACCCCTATTCAACGGAATCCAACGGGAGTCTGTTAAAGTTCTCGTCCTTTGAAGATACTACCAAATGAACGAACTTAAAGAAAAAACATAATATCTTCCAAATATGGTTAAAAATAGATAAAAAAATTACATCAAAAAATATCAAGCATGTCTGAGTCCTTCTCCCCCGATATATTATCCTTTTATCAGTCATTCCGTCTGCAAAAAAAAATTCAACGAAACTGACCTAACTGTTTTTACAATTTCTTTCATCAGTAGAGAGATCTCACCAAGTCCCTAGAGTTCGCGCATCGTGTGAAAGTTTAATTTTCATTAGAGAGATTCCAACCCATGATAGTTTATTCTGGACCATCGTACTATCCATATCCATTGAAGAAGACCAAGTCTCGTCAGTAATGGATCAGATTCTGAGACAACTCAAGACTGTCAACACCTTGCAGAATACCATGCAATTAGAGATCAAGGCACTGAACCTAGCATAATTCTACATACAAGATGCCACTTTTATGACCGGAGTAGGAGAGAATGTACTTCCTCCCCCATCCCCAACATCAAAACACTGTATCTCGTGGTTATAGAAGTAGTACATGTTAACTCCAAGTATCTGCCTCCATCAGTCCTAGCACTCAATTCTCCTGCTAACGTCGATTCCCCGTACTTGCAAGTACCATTCTCCCCACATGGTTATTATGAACCTTACAACTAGTACCCTAAGTACCTAAACACTTTCTTCCCAGGTCCCTAAGAGGATGAATCGGTGGCTTCCCCACCAATCAAGAAGGTTGTCCCCCCCCCCCCCACTAAACTAAGAGATAACACGTGCAATCTGAACTGCATCTCCTTCAAGAGGCCATCAGTAAGATGGAAACCAAATATGAGCTTATAAATATAAAAAAATATGGCTCTCCATCTGAAGCCCGATTACCTGACAAATTCAAAATGCTAGTCTTTAAAGACCATAATGGACTGGGCTCTCCGTCCGCCCACTGATCCAACTAGCACCTTAAGATACAGTTCTAGGATCTCGACCTAGGAGTGTTGGAAAGGATGTTATACTCTATGATGTGCTAAGGACCCCTAACTTGGTATATGGGTTGAAGCGTGAAGGAACTGCCAAAACCTTGGACAATGTATGTTGGGCTTTCCTGAAGTAGTAAAAGTACAACGAAAAATTTGGCCTCACCTGTAAAGATTTGGAAATACTAAATAATTAAGACGTATAAATAATTGTCCTTTTAATCACTCACTGGAGAGAGAAGGTCAGTCCATCATCCCATAGAGAACGTCCAGATGGAGATTATGATTATGAACCTCCGCAAGGAAGTAAAAAGTGAGCTTGGGCCCTATTGGATCCCAAATTTCAAACCATTCTTCCATATAGGGTGTAAGATCGAGGAGAGTTTTGTCGCCAAAGATTCCAAGAATACAGATTAGTCTCTCCGAGGCACCAATCAGTTCTCCACCCGAGGGAGCCTGCTTGTGGCCTCCATGTACCGTACCAATACCCTTGTAGTCAGTCCACCTCAAGGAACATGCCTAGTTCCCAACACCGCCCCATCCATGGTTGCCAACCCTTCTAACCAGGTCCCCCTCTAAAAACTTATTAGGCTATACCTCCCCCTAAAGAGTTTTGAACTCATCGAATACATTTTAAGGACTTTAAAGCCCCACTTAGTCGGTTATTATTTGCCCTGAAGTTGGATGTGTACTTTAAGCCCCTCAAAACCAGACCACCCCTGACCACTACGGATACAAATAAAAAATTTGATTCGTATTGCGAATTCAACTGGCTACTAGGCCATATCACAAACAACTATTGGGCCTTAAGGCATGCCATCTAGGAACTCATAGACGCCGGGAGCCTCATCCTGCAACCCAATGTCACAAACTACCCCTACCATATTATCTTGGTACCAACACCTCGTCAGACTCTCTTGTCCCAAAATTTGACCCCTCCACCTTCAAACTGAGGATGAGGACACGCAACCTCATCTATATAGCTACCACTCTAAGCATGCCATCTCCCTCCATAAAAATCATCATCGAAATCAATCCCACCATTGACCTTCTTTATCATACCCATACATTTCCTTCAGAATAACCATTATAACCCGAATATCCTTTAAGTTATAGAATTTAATCTCTCGAAGGATCCATGAATTATTATCCCCTTTAAGCAAAATGACCTCTCGGTCTAATGGGAAAAAATGTACGATTAAGCCCTCTAAGCAGCGGGACACATCACTTTTGTGGTGCCTATTCAGTCCACCTAGTGGGAATGACCTACCCCACAAGCTCACATGTTCTCCAACTAAGAATCAGAAACCAACATCAATACACACCTGCCCCTAACTCCCGGCTCACCCTCAGTCCACTCTCCGAAAAATAGCAGAAGCACTAAGGATCCCAGCCTTCAGAAAAAAATATGCGATTCATCCACCTTGATATCTGAGCCCTCCAATACAAATGATTGAGAGAGACCTGTATATTTAGGGCAACGATCATATGACCTCGATATACCGAACTCATTACCAATCGTTGTATGTCGCATCTGTAAATTCTATGTTTTTAATGATAAGTCAGGAGTAAGATAAATATAAGAAATAAATTAAAGGCAATGGAAATTAAAATATTTTTATCATGGGGATGCCTAGAATCCTATTACGTAGCTGAGCCTGAAACAAAAAAAATACATAATTATTCATACATGTCGTATATAAGATAAAAATTGTAGAAAAATATTCGAGAATCATAAGAGTTGATAAGTTACAGTGTAGTTATTCCAGCAGGGACTACCATCCTTGTTTGCTGCCATCCATACGTACGTAACCAAGAATATTTTTTGAGGAAATATAGAATAAAAGTCCAAATATGCGGGAGGTATCTCATCTTCCTTAGGTTCGTCGTCCATTTGGAAGGAAAATAATTAAGCAGACATGCCAAGTAGATAATTTTTATTTCTATACAAGGTACAGGATAAAATGTATTGTTAAAGAGTAATTGGATTTAATACTTATATCATAAAAATATGGAGAAAGATTGAAATATCATAAAACTGTCAGGGATATATTGGAGTCTAATGATATGTAAATGAATAATATGGTGGAGTGTAACCAAATAAGTTATGTATTAAGTTACCAGGATAAGGGTTCAGACTATAACAAGATAACATATATATTATCAGTATCGGGGCTTCAAATGTGTAGATATTTTATTATAATATCGTCTAAAACATATCATACACTTGGACAGGCAATCCCAAAATCATTGGGAAAAATAATAATAATAATAATAATAATAATAATAATAATAATAATAATAATAATAATAATAATAATAATAATAATAATAATAATAATAATAATAATAATAATAATAATAATAATAGTAGTAGTAGTAATGGATTGGCACACTTAGCCAGAGAGGAATTCATATATTTGTAGCAAATAAAAATTAGGAACTCAATATCGAAGTCCTAGAGGACAATTAGAACTGTCGTGGTATACGGGGTCTAATCCCTGAATCGTAAGGTATGCTATTATGGGTTTGACTCATAATGGTCATAAATTGCAGGGTAATATGCAAGTTTTGTAGTAGAGTGCATGGCTATACCACAATTAAGGATAGAAAGAGTTTAATGGCTTTCATTGAAGTTGTAGGCTTGTAAGGACATAAATTTCCAATTGAGTTCCTGTATTATTTTGAATTAATTCCGTGAACAAAACTGTGCTTGTAATATGTCATAGGGAGATTCTATTTTGTCCCGAGCCCACTTGGTCTATGACGTATTGAAGAAATTGAAGACGTCGCGGCAAAGCTTCAAAGAATTAATCATGTCGAAGTTCAAATTGGTGCAAGTCTATTCGTCTTCAAGTTAATTTCATTCCGAGATCACACAGGTATGAATGCGTATAATTAATGTGCTCGAAATTATTTTTATAAAAGATAAGGATGCTATTTTATAAGGAAAAATGTTTTAAAAGTGTTTTAGATGTTTTAAACTATGTTTTATTTTGATAAGCTTGAAATAGAGTTTGACTTAATTGATTCTCTTTTGGAAGAGATGTTTTAAACAAAAAGTCAAAAAGTCAAACTGACACGCGGCGTCGTTCAAACGACAGAAGAGCTCGTTCCAGCGAGAAGATCATGTCGTGCGAACAACGTGGAAATCTTGTTCGAGCAACACAATTTTTGAGGCAGTGATTTTTTAATATTTAAAGCGTGGTTTCGTCAGAACTATGAAGTGTGCATTTTGAAAAAATAGTTTACGATCCCGTACGAGTATTCACATGTTTTTCTAAGGTTTCAAAGCTTAAACACATCCTTAGAGTTTTCAAAGATTCGAGTTATCATTATTATATATTTGTGTGATCTTGCTGAACTAAGAAGGTTTGTTCTATACTTGAACATCAGGGTTTTTAGATGAAGAAAAGAAAAGGACTTATTGTTCGACATCGTAGACGTATCAAAGACATTCGGTGGACGCCAAGACATTCGTGGAGTCGAGTTTTCTGGATGAGTATCGTGAAAGACGGAATTTCTGCGTGGGCACCATTGAAGAATGGTAGAATAATAGAAGGACCGTCAAGACCCGTGGGGATCCAGTCATTGAGTAAGTCCAATCTGTCTTTGTAAAATCTTTGTTCATAGTGATTGTCTTGCTTGGGCCGTCCGAGGTTGTTTTCCCGTTTTGAATTTTTTCCTCGTTCATCCGGCATTGTGAGTATTCTCTACTTTAATTTATTTACTTTCTTTAATCACTAGATGTATGTTTAGGATTAATCAAGATAAAATTGGTTTAAAGTAAGAATTATTTTTTCACAACTTGGTTTGGTGCTAATTAAAAGTTAGATAATTTTTTAGTGAAACTTGGTTTGATTTGAAACACACATAGGGACCACCCTCCTTTTTCAAATTGGTATCAGATCTAGAAGAACATAATTTATTTGTTTTGTTATCCCGTGTGTTTTCAAAGATGAATTTTGGATATAACGAATTTATCGAACTCCTGTTTTTATGGCACTAATTACACTTATTGAAAGATGAGAATGAAAAGTGCATTAAAATATATTAATAAGCATGTGTAGCTAGCTGTTGAGAAAGGTTGGACACCCCATGTCACTGTTATAGGTGAGGTCACTTCTTTAAAGCCTGTCGAGTCATGGATCGAAACTGAACGTAGACTTTCACAATATAATTCTAAGGGCTTGCACGTTATCTCTTCACATGCCATACCGGAAGAATATAATAGAAATATGACTTGTGAAACATCAAAAGAGGCTTGGGATATTTTGGCACTCACTCACGAGGGCACTAGCACGGTTAGGGCGTCAAAACTTCAAAATCTCACTACGCAGTTTGAGACCATTAGGATGTTAGAGAGTGAGAATATTGATGAGTTTTATGCTAGGTTGTCCAATATTCTCAACTCGTCATTTAACCTAGGTGAGAAAATTCCTGATAACCGTGTCATTAAGAAAATCCTTAGGTTGTTGCCTAGTAGGTTTGATGTGAAAGTGACTATTTTAAACTCCTTGGGTAAGTTAGAGTCGACGAAACTAGAAGAGATTTTAGGTGACTTACAAACCTATGAAATCGACATGATTACCTCCAAGCAAGTGCCTAAGAAAGAAAAGGGCATTGCTTAGAAAACCCGAAAGGAGGAAATTAAAGTTTCGAATTACGATTCTGATTCTAATTCCGATTCCAATTTTGAGTATGTTGTTTTGTTGGCAAAGAAATTTAAAAAATTTATTAAGTTTAAAAAGCAATAGAAAGATGCTAAGAAATTTGAAAAATTCAAGAACAACGAAGTTGACCCCAATTCTAAAGATAAAATTGAGAAGCCTAAGAGAGATGAGTCGGATAAGTGTTTTGGGTGTGAGGGGTACGGTCACAAAGTTAAGGAGTGTCCCACTAGAATTAAGAAAGAGGGAAAGCAACCCATTGTTTATAGTGCAACCTTAAGTGATAGTGATACGGAAGAGGGAGAGAGTTCCCACATTGATCATAACTTTGTTACATTTATGGCATGTCATGTGAGCGATGACGATTCTCATGTGAATGACATTTTCGAGGAGGTTTTGAGTGAATCCCATGTTAGTGAGGGATAAGAGAGTGACGAGGAGGAGATATATGTGAAAGAATTACAAGTTGCATTTAAAAAGTTGTATGCCGAGACGGTTAAGGTGAAAAAGGCAAATGAAAAATTGAAAGATAAGTTGAATGAGCATGCCATAGAAAATAATGATAGTTTGATTGAGGATCTTAGGGCACGAGAGAAGAAGTTTAGGGAGAAACTAGAGTTTGTGGATAAAGAGAGAGATAATCTCCGTGGTTTGATGGAGTCTTTGAAAAAGGAGATTGTAGAATTTGAGGAGTCTAGGCGTTTGCTTGAGTCTAGGATTCATGAGTTGGAGGAGATATTGAGAGACTCGTCTAGAGTTAAGTTTGATTTGGAGGCTAGATAGGAGAAGTTAGAAAAGATACTAGGCACCGTCCAAATTAAGGGAGATAGGGGATGTATATATTTTGATGAGAGAGTTATTCCCATTCCCCCCGCACGTGTGAGAAACACTAGGAAGGTTAGAAAAGGTCCACATATAGGTAATCATTCCCATCGTTGCTAAAATTGCACATTTTGTGGTAGGAAAGGTCACCTTAGGCGTTATTGCTACGACCTTAGACAATCTCCTAGGAAGTTTAGGAATAAAGTTGACCCGGTTCCCCAAACCCCCATGCATCGTTTTACACCTACTTGGGTTCGGAAATTGGATTTAGTGGTTGTAGGAACAAAACTTCGTGATTCTCATTTGGTTTCGCTTGATTATTCCCATGCTAAATCCAAAGGATGATAGTGTTGCCATGTTTGTCATATGCTAGTTTGCTTCATGATATATTCATTACTAGTATAGTGACATGTGTATCATTTTGTATTATAACTTTCATTTTTTTGAGTCCTATTTGAAAAATACAAAAAGATTTTGTTTTTAAAAAAACTTTTGAAAAACCAAAAAGATTTTTCGGTTTTTGTTTTTGAGTTTACATGTTTGATGTGTCATATTGGTGTGCTTGACCCACCCCCGTCGTTTCATATCCATGTGGCTAGGATATTTGGTTATTATTATCGATGCGTAGAATGATCTTAACCATTGTTTATATGGGGTTGTTTCGAAGTTGATATGCATTTTGATTCAACTTTGTTTATATGCCAACATTGCACACTTGCACGAGTTTATATGGATGTTTAACTTCTCTTGCATAATTGAATTTGGTCAGGCGTTCTTATCTCAATCTTGTCATCTATGCGTAAGCAGACTTAAGGAGAAGTGTGCATGTAAGAATCGTTTACCGTGAGGATTTGAATCGGCACTTAATTGAAAAAATTATGAGTGATTCACTGAAACGGGTTGCGAGAGTTAAAAATTAACTTGTCGTGAAAACCACCATTTAAAAGATCCTAAAAGAAAAATAAATATGCTAAGAAAATGGGCCAATAACATTTTCTCTAAGTTGAGAATGCTAGAAACCTCAAAAGAACTTGAAAAAGTATGTTTATGAGGGAGTTTGGTTGGAGAAAATTTAAACGGGTTTGCAAAACTTATCCTAATGTTAAAACATTGCTATTTGACGCTATTGTCTGTAGAATCATCAAAATTTTGGATTTGTGTGCATGTAGTATGTTTAGTTCATTAAGCTCACATTTTAATTGTCTTATGGCTATGAAAAAGTTTGATGATTTATCGCTATCATTTAGAGCTTCTTGATCGTTTCGATGTGTTGGAATTGTGACTCATTTGTTATAGTTTCACGCCCATACATTCCATATCCATGTTTGAGCACATCGGTCCCATGTTTGCATGTATCTCACACTATTAGTTTTTAAGCGTTTTGGGTAAAAAGCTTACTGTTTTAGCACTATTTTGATGCTGTCTGGCCCTTCCAGTACAATTTTTCTAGAAATTTTTTCTCTGGGCAAAAATATAAGATATTTCTGGAAAACTGGGAAATTTGGCATGTCGCGATAACTCGTTCGAACATCATTACCATGTCACATGAAGTCTCGTTCGAGCGACATCCTCATGTCGTTTGAGCGACGTTCCTGACTCGTTTGAACAACAACCTGGATTTTTGTTTCTTTTGTCTGCAGTCCACTGGTTTATTTTGGTGATATTTTTGGTACTGCTGGAAGCTTTCTGGACTAATCGATTTTTATGCAGGTCATATTGTCTCATATTGATATTTTGTATATATTCCGTTTATCACACCTGATTAGCTTGCTATATTTTTTGTGTGATTCATTTGGTTTACTAACTACTGATTTGTCATTACATGATCAAATTTAGCTGGTTGTTTCATGATTATCTAGCGATTTCATATTTCAAATTGGTATATTATCATTCTAGATACTTGTTGATTGGTTTACCTTATCACCGGATTGTCTATTCGAGACAAAAGGGGGAGAGATGTATGTGATGTGGGGGGAGATTTTGAGCATTTTTTTAATTACATAGTTTACAAATTGGTATTACAAATTGGTATCATTTTATTGCTCAATTGTTTGTTTAACAAATGATTTTTCAGAGTTTATTGATATTCTATTGTCGTTTGATATAATTTGTATATATATATATATATATATATATATATATATATATATATATATATATATATATATATATATATATATATATAGTGACACCCCGCCTAATTAAATACCGGGCGATCACTCCTTTATTAAATTAAAATCAAGGTGAACAGTTGGTTCATTCTTAGCATCACTGTCACAAAAATAACTTTTCCAATTAAACACCCTAAATAATTAAGCTAAGTGTCAAAATCATTTAAAACCTTATTTCCATTTTATTTAATCCAATTATAAAACCTTTAACCATTAACATTTTAAGAGTCACACATTAAGTATGAGAATAGTAATGAACATTCAAGAGTTTAACCATAAATCATAAATCCCAACATTTAAAACACTAAAGGAAAACATCCTGCCAGTAACAACTCCTGAAATAAAGATACTGACATTTTAAAAGAATTACAATCTCTGACAATACCAACTAAATAATGGAAAAGTGCGACACATGCCCCTGCTAGATAAAGTTGAACTAGGAGTAGAGTCAATAATGAGGTTGTCTAATCAATGGCCTGCAACTCCCACAAAAGCTACAGCGCGTCCCATCCAAAGAATCCTAAGTAAGACGCCCCTGTGGCTGGGCACCTATAATACATATATATATACACACAAGAGAGAAGAGGTAACAACAAATGGGTCAGAGCCCGAATGTAAAGCAGTATTAAAAATAGTTTAGCAAGTATTTAAAATGCTTACTGGCTAATGCAACAGTCATATTAGTATGCGACACTCTCTTGAGAATTCTCACCTCTCATCTAGTGTGCACGTCTATCGTACTAATGAACCCCATATATCTCTGTAACTTATTCTCCATAAGTCTTAACATGTTAAATTAAGGTTATGATATTCACTTTAGAAAATTCTATCTCTTCAAGATTTCTTACGTTATTTAGAAGAATTCCGTATTGTTATAATGTTTCCGAATATTTACAGTGAATTTGATGAATTTCATACTTTACTTAACTACTATTTTACTTAGTAGAAAGTTCTCATATAGTTACACGTATATATATTAATTACTCGTATAATATATATACACACAGCACCCCACATAACAACTACGGTGCTAGACTTCCATATATAAGTATATATATACCAATCACTCATAAATTATATATATACTAACGGCACCCCACATAAAAACTATGGTGCTGGAATACTCTGCTATCCAGTCCCCGTATCACTCGTACTAATGGAAATACAAGTTCGTAATCACTCTCGAACTGTATTAACACAAACACAAACAACATTGAGACGAAGCATAGATTCCAAGTCTCTAAGAGGTCAGTACATACCCTCACGTCTCTTAGGACCGTCTTACCATCGATCAGATAGCCTGTACCAAGGATATCTATCTTCTAGGGTACGAGTAAATATCCCCCATAAAGGTCCCATCGAGAAAAGACTGTCCCAGCGCGATAACCTCAGGGATAGCAAGTAGCGCGGGCATGATTTTAACACAGATATAATATATGCATAATCACACAGTCATATATATATATATATATATATACACACACACACATCCACATTGTTAAATTAGGTGTGCTCACGACCCATAATATTAATTATCCATTATTACACATTTTACTCGGTTATTTCATATAACGGACTCGTTTATTTTATTCTCGTAAATAAATCATTTTAAACTCACTTCTCGTCTCTCGAAATATTGCTTTTACTTGCCTTCTACTCCAACTTCCCAGACATTTTTATTATTAAAATCAACGCACGTATGATTTTCTAAGTATGAATATCTTCCCGTTTACCCCTTTATTTCCCTTCACATTAAAGTTCCCCTTTATGGGATTTCTCTTGACCCCACTGGTCCTTTTTATGTTCCATTATGTTCTAGCAATCCTAATCAAGGTTTACTACGCATAAAATCGAATTCAGCTAACATAAGCAAAAATGAAGTTTTCCCAGGAGGGTCGATCGATCGAACCGTCGATCGATCGATGCTCTGGGCTCGATCGATCGATCAAACAGGTATGGCTAAATCTGAAGAATACCAGTTACGGGTTCTGTCATCCAAACTCATCAAATTCTAAACTTTTAACTCCCAAACTCCTAGAAATTGATACCACAACCATAATAAACCCAATTGAGTAATAATCTACGTAAGGAATGCGAGTTTTCATCAAGAATCACAGGTTAAAAGGTCCAAACTCTATATAATTCTCATGAACCCTAATATTTTCCTTATCTTAGTTTCTTTCATTCTTTTTCCAGATTTTCTATCACTAATACCATGGAAATTCGTGGCTCAACCTCTACATGTGAAATGGATTTCCAGAAATATGATCTCTGTCACTATAACACGCAATTTGTGTCTCCAATTAATGTTTTTCTTCAAGAGCACTAATTCTAATCAACCTAAGACTAATATAAAAGGATGCATTAACTTGATAAAAGCAAGATAGATACTTGCCTAGAAATTTAGTCTCTGATTTGTGGAAGAAAAAGGTGTGGTCAAGATCCTCGTTGCGCGATCTACCATTTGGCGGTGACGGCGGTGCAATCGAAGGTGTTCTTGGCCTAGAACTCCTTGGAGAGCTTCTCCTCTTCCTCTCCAATGGCCGTCATTAGATTTTGATTGTGTTAACCCTAGAAGATAACACTTTCCATATGATATAACCCTTGGAAATTCGTGGGTTTAATTACCCATAATTACCAAATGTCCAAAACGCCCTCCCGGGGTGCTAATTAAGCCTAAAAACGCCCCGAGACCCAAACTAAACCCCCGGGTACACTTTTTTTACTATCTCGACCCTTCCGGACACTTTTATTCACTTATAATTTACGACCAACTTATAATTTATACGATCAACTTATAATTTATTCACTTTTATTTATCAACATTTAGTCCCGACACGACACAGGCGCGTCCCGACTTAAATTTCCATAATTGTCATTTTATTCACACGTGACAATATTATAAAAATAAATCTTATATATTACTATACTCATCCAGTAACATTCAACAAATAACAAATTTTCAATAATTACTAACTCTCGTTACGCTAGTAAATATTTAAAACAACATTCTGCATTAAAATTAAATTAATTTATCTCAATTAAATTTAATAAATCCCTAAATTTTAAAAGACATAAAAATACGGGGTATTACACACACACACACACACACACACACACACACACACACACACATATATATATATATATATATATATATATATATATATATATATATATATATATATATATATATATATATATATATATATATATTTGTTTCATTTGTTCCTCCATACTTCACTGGGTATTTTTTTGTCTGTTTCATGTGTGTAGGTATGCTTTAGAGATTCGAGATTTCAAGTCTATATCAGATTCAGACAATTATGCTTGCCAATGCTACATATACTAGTCCGTGTCCTGTAATTTTTTACTTTGGATTTATGGGATGAAATTTAGGCATCATACGTCTAGACAGCTCGATTTAGGCATTTCACTAGTTTAATTTTGTCCCAGAATAGTCAAAGGGGTATATTTGTAAGGACATAAATTTCCAATTGAGTCCATGTATTGTTTTGACTTAATTCCATGAACAAAACTGTGTTTGTAATATGTCATTGGGAGATTCTATTTTGTCACGATCCCACTTGGTCTATGACGTATTGAAGAAATTGAAGACTTTGCGGCAAAGCTTCAAAGAATTAATCATGCCTAACTTCAAATTGGTGCAAGTTTATTCGTCTTCAAGTTAATTTCATTCCGAGATCATACATGTATGAATGCCTATAATTAATGTGCTCGGAATTGTTTTTATAAAATATAAGGATGTTATTTTATAAGGAAAAATGTTTTAAAATGTTTTAAAAGTGTTTTAAATGTTTTAAACTACGTTTTATTCTGATAAGATCGAAATAGAGTTTGACTTAATTGAATCTCTTTTGAAAGTGACGTTTTAAACAAAAAGTCAAACTGACACGCTGTGTCGTTCAAACAACAGAAGAGCTCATTCGAGCGAGATGATCATGTCGCGCGAACGACGTGGCAATCTTGTTAGAGAGACACAATTTTCGAGGTGGTGATTTTTTAATATTTAAAGCGTGGTTTCATCAAAATTATGAAGTGTGCATTCTGGAAAAATAGTTTACGATCCAATACGAATTTGGCACATGTTTTTCTAAGGTTTCAAAGCTTAAACACATCCTTAGAGTTTGCAAAGATAAAATGTCACGGAATGTCACGGACTAGGATGATAGGTAGTGGTGTAATGGTAGGACTAAGATGATATTTCTACCAGATAAAATGACCTGTCGAGGTTTTCCACCATTAGAAGGTCCCCCCTAACGAATGTACTCATACACCACTGAAATAGAACTAGTTTTCCATGCTCCCTATGACAATGATTAGGGAAAACTGGAAGCCTATAATACCACTACACCGAAACTAGCGAATTGTCATGATAAAAAACCTTGATAAGGTTCCCTTTGCATGGTAAAAAAAATTGTGACAACTTTTTGGGGTGATAATAATAATTATCACAGACGTTTCATGGTCAAAGTTCGTGATATGTTTTCCCTATCATAGACTTTGACTGTGACAAGTCCGTGACAAAGAAAAACTTGTCACGAATTATCGCGGACATGTATTGTTAAAGTATGTGACAAGTTTATCTTTGTCACGGTCAAAGTCTATAACAATACTGAGATGCATTTAAAATTAACTCTTGGGCAGTTATTGCCACTGCCACTGTCTAGTAGTTTATTTTAACTTGTTACAGCAAATACATACATACATACATACATACATACATACATACATACATACATACATACATACATACATACATACATACATACATACATACATACATACATACATACATACATACATACATACATACATACATACATACATACATACATATATACATATATTTTATACTCAATACTCAAAGCCATACATTCATAAGATTGAATAAATAACATCCATTCAATCATTATATCAAAAGCAATACAAAATTCATTCAATCATTTTATCAAAAAATAAACAATAAATAACAATTCAATATTCAATACTCAAAGTTGTTGTTCATAATCATAATAAACAAAGAGTAATCAAATTATTACAAATAATTTTTTATTGTTCATCATTTTGAAAGAGGAAGGTAGGCCACAATATATAGGAATTGAGACAACCCTCAATAGTAGTAATGCCACACTGCTCGCTCAACCACATGGGTTCATTCTCATTTCCCACGTACACATATGTGATATGGACCCATGCCTCGTTCGGTTGTAACAGACAGTTTTGCACCAAGGTACCAGGGCGTTTATCCGAGTCCCTTATATGGACACCCCGTGTGTCTACTATATACACAATAGGCCAACCAATTGTTGAAATTGGCCTTAAAATAGTGATATAGGTGGGGTGGCAAATATGTCATCATATGTAGACGAGGAGGGGGGTATGTATGAGGGTGAGGGTGAGAAAGACTGAGCAGTGGTCCCCTTATCCACCGCTTTCTCCTTGCCCTTACCCGAGCCTTTAAAGGCACCCTTGATATACTCAAACATTTTATGCACTGTTCGCTCCAAGTTTTCTAACTTCTCTCCATGGTTGGTCGACACTCCTCCACCTTGTGAGTTAGCCTTGTATTGCTCGACGCAATCCTGGTGAGCCTCATCTTCCCAACCCGAGAGCTCACCCCCGATTACGGCCCTTGTGATCTTGCCCCAAAACTTGGTTGAGTGCGTCCGTAGTGAGAGATGCCTTGTCGGCATCACTCTAGGAGTTTTGAACTTTCTTAAGCTTTTCCTGTAACAACAAAAAGGTACAAGGTTAGCTAAATTAATAAGAAAGTATGTGATTATAAAATTTTATTTTTATAATGTAATTAATAAATTTAACTTACAATATTAGCGGCCACATTCGGATTAGCCTTCCCATCCTTTACCTTCTTCATTCGAATTACCACATAGGCATCGAGCCTATGTGGCTTACCCTAGGGTCACTCCATATATCCTGAAATAAATAATGCAAAATTAGTAAATTGGTATATAATTATAACTAAATAAAATAAAAAATAAAACTTAAAATGAATGAAAATTAAAAACTTACCATCCGATGCTCCACCTCCACATATGACGTATGCCTGATGTAGTGCACATCGACCTTATTGGCCCAATTTGCCTGACCCAATTGACGAGAGGAAAATTTCCTCTCCGAGGCCTCATTATCGACAAACTGTTGGCGACTTTCCAATGAGATGGGCTCCTTCGAGGGTACCGTGAACCTAAATCGCAAGTTGCACTCCTGGTCCTGACCAAAGTAATGTGTGTGCATGTTTTTCTTCTACGTTTCATACTGATCTCGTAATTGTTCCAACGCGGTGTCCCGAAAACTGGAGGGAAGCCGAATTGTTCCTGTCAAAGAAATACAAAACAAAAAGAAAGTGAGTTGGTAGTATGTAAAATATAAAATATAATTTAATATATATATAAAATACAAAATAACACAAAGCAATAAGAAAGTGAGCAAGTACATGTAATGCTCCCCCCCCCCCCCCCCAGATTGCCATCTTAAGCTCGTAGGGAACTTTCCTCCAATCCGTGTACCCATGGCCAAAAATCATCTTCAACAACTCTAGGGATCTAGATTGTAAGGTCGTCTTATTCTCCAGTGGGCCTAGTGCTAGATGAGACTTCCCCACCCCCTCTTCCCTGACGCCCAGATGTAGACATTTCCTGTAAAAATTATAATTATTACTATAAACATATATATGAGAAATAATCAAATTAAAATGAATAAAAGCATTAAATTGATTAAAATCCAAATGAATTAAAGAAGTAGAAGAATGAAAGTTGAATATAACAATGCAAATCCACATCATAAACCAAACTAAGCATTGTTTCAAATAATTGGAATACTTATTACAAGTCTAAAAATTATCTCAAATTCGGGTTGTGCCACATACTTTGAATTAATGCTTAAACTGAATAAAATCCAAATTAACATATTCAATAACCATCCAACCAATTTTGATTCAAATCCATAAAACTGATCAAATCCAAATGAATAAAAGCATTGAATTGTCATCCAAGTGATATAAAGCACTAGAAGAATGCAGGTTAATGACATTATAAGAATATAATTCCGCATCATAAACCAAACTAAACATTGTTTCAAATAAATGGAATACTTATTAGAAATCTAAAAATTGCTTCAAATTTGGGTCATGTCATGGACATTGAAATAATGCTTAAATTGATTAAAATCCAAATTAACATATTCATTAACCAACCAACTAATTTTCATCCAAATCCACAAAAACTGATCAAATCCAAATGAATAAAAGCATTAAACTGTCGTTCGAGTGATATAAATCACTAGAAGAATGCAAATTAATGACATTAAGAATACAAGTCAATGGTCACATACCAAACTAAGTATTGTTTCAAATAATTAGAATACTCATTACAAATTTAAAAGTTGTTTCAAATTCGGGTTATCATTTAAAATGGATTGATATTCGATAGGAGCAACCAAGTCATCCACGCTACTGGTTAGACACTTTAGTGCACGTAAGACGATTGACCACGATTTGTTGTCAATATACCACTATACCAAAAAGGCCAAATTGTCACCTTTTAACCGATCAGCCTTATCACGGTCATTAACCATGACAAGTCCGTGACAATTGCAGTTATCAAGGTCTTATCACGGTCAATGATCGTGATAAAAAATGCATATTTTTTATCACGGGCTTGTCATGGCCATTGACCATGACAATCTTACAAAGTTGTCACTATCGATGACCGTGACAGGTCTGTGACGTTCCCCCTCCTTTTTTCCCACTGTTTTGGTTTCCCTCCCTTTTTCTCTCTCTCTAAGCGACTTCTCTCTCTCTCTACGATTTCAGGTTACTTTCTTTCTCCCTTTCTCTTTCCTTTATATATATGTGTGTGTATATGTGTGTGTGGGGGGGGGGGGGGGGGGGTAGGGGGAGAGGGCGTAGTATGTGCATGTATGTGGTGGGGGGAGGGGCAGTTGGTGGTGGTGGTGGGGTCGGGTGGGGGTGCGTTCATGGTGGGTGGGGGTGTGTGGTGGTGGGAAGGTGGGGGTGGGGGTGGAATAGGGGTGTGGTGGGGAGGGGGTGGGTGGTGAGTGGGTATATATTTTTATTTAGGTTTAAAATTGGTTAGAAATTGTTTGTATATTGTTTGACATTATAAAATTGTTTGTATATCCTTATTTAGGTTTGAAATTGGTTAGAAATTGTTTGACATTAGAAATATTGTTTTTATGTTCTTATTTAGGTTTAAAATTAGTTAGAAATTATTAATGTTGAATTAATTGAGTAGATGAATTAGAAGGAATACGGGATACACATTTGTTGGTTTGCTGTTGCTATTAGATTATATTGGACGAATGTGGTTGGATATGGAAGTTTGTTGTTTAATTTTTTTTAAAATCCTTAATTTAATTCACACTAATAAATCCATAAATAATTATATTGCCTTAATTTTTTGGGTTGGTTACTTTTGGAAGTGGGGGGACCACTGGATTATTGTCAAAATGGGGGGAGGGGGAGTTTGCAACTTTTTTCTAAAATTACTTTGTGTCACGACCAGTTCGAGAGTGGCACGACCACAAACTTATAATAATTAATTGAAACATACTTGAAATTACATATAGTGCGCACAGATACTATCCTTCTAGTTATTATGCTTACGCATTCAATAGCCCTTAGACCTGTTCGAGAATCATTACTCTTGTAATGAGATCTCTCAAATTTTCCTGTTTGGACAGTTTGGGACTGGATAGTTTATGTATAATAATATTCTTAGTGGCTCAAACTTATTACTACTCGAGGAAGTTCCATAGTCGTATCTTAATGTTCTCTGAGTACATACTAGATGATGCGATGTTAAGTGTTATTTCAATTGATAAATTGAAATAACACTCACACTTGCGAATCTACATTGTGTACATGGAGACTATGGGGATATGTTGTCCTATGCTTCTCAAATCGTAACAATGTGCATGAGCTGTTAAGTATATTACAGAAATATGCGGTCTTGAATGGGATAGGACCACTCACCCTTTAGAGGAGATGGAGGAAATAGGAATTTGGGAGTACGTGCCAAATGCGCTCGAGCTAGCTATTTGGGTTGCACTACAGGTAATGTATTTATATTTATATTTATATTTCAATTTCAATTTATATTTATTTGCTACTAACACTTACGTTGTTTTTGTTTGATAGGAACAATTCACCCTGACCATAGAACTCTGCGATTCTATGTTGGATTAGTTATGGGAGCGACACAAGACATGGAAGAGTAATTTGTGGGCTCGATACTTTGGGAAGACCCGGGATTTCAATCTCAGACTGCATGAGACCGTCCCACCAAAAGAGGCGATCCCATTGGAAAAGTGGAAAATTTTCATCGATAATGAGATCGATGAGTGACAATTGGCATCTCGCCAATCGGGGAGGGAAAAGCGGGGGGAAAATACGGACGTGCACTACTCCGGTCGGACGTCTTACGCAGAGGTGGAGCACAGGATGGTAAGTTTTTATTTTTCTATTATTATAGAAATATATTATTCAGCTTTATTTTATTTTGTGTTACTTACTAATGTTGCATTATTTTATTTTAGGGGATGGGGAGCGGCCCTAGGGGTAGGCCACATAGGCTCAATGCCTATGTGGAAATTCAGACGAAGAAGGGAAAGGATAAGGAGGTGTCCCCAAGCATCGCGGCCACGATTATAACTAATCCGACAGATTAATTTTTTTAAATTACGTTATAATTTTTTTATTTACTTATTTAACTAATCGTATGCTTTTTGTCGTTTCAGGCAAAGCTTAAGGAAGTTCATGAGTCGCAGTTTGATGCCAAAAAGGCATCTTTGTCTACGGATGCACTTAGACAAGTGCTTGGCACTGATCGTAAGGGGGGCTAGGGGGTGAGTTTGCGGGTGAGAAAATCTAGGATCATCGGAATTGAGACGAGCAACACCAGGTTGGCTCATCAGGAAGACACGCATGCCACAAAGCTATCAAGGTTGAAGGTGGCGGTCCTAGATATGTACGCATTCATGAAGTGTAAGTTGGGCAAAAAGGGCAAGGGTAAGGGTATGGGGAAGGAGAAGGTGGTGGTGGGGGAGGAGGAGGACATGGACATTGCTTCTTCATCATCGATACGTGCAGAATCACCGCTTGAAGATCTAGTCCCCTACTTGGCTCCCGTCGAGCAGCCTATGTCAACAATCGGTTAGGTGAGTGTGTTTTTAATCGACATATTTGATGGAAAGCGAATAGACAGGGGGTTGAGGGACCTGAATATAGTCCCGGGTATGCCGGTTCATAACCGTATCCTTCAAAACATCGAGGCCAAGGTGCTCATCACGCATGTGATAACCACCAAGGAGAACTCCACATTGTGTTTACGTGGACAGTTCGGCGTGGTGCATATTCATGGGTGTCTAATGAGTATATCGTGTGGCCTTCCTTCCTCCTCTAACCTACCCCAAACACTATAACGTGACATTATTTGTATTTATTTTTATTTGGACACTTGCATTATATTTGAATTATTTTCAATTGTTAAATTTTTGTTTGGATATGGATTGTATTATTATTTTATTTTGATATTGAATTATATATGGAATGATTTGGTGCATTTTTTGGATATATGCTGTTTGAACAGGTACAATTTTGCTATAACGGGTACAAATATACTTGTGGACAGTGGCCAAATTGCCCTATAGTTTTTATTAAATTTTGCCCAGATTTATTATGGTCATTGACCGTGACAAGTCTGTGACAAAGGAAACTTATGACGGACTTGTCACGATCAATGACCGTGATAATTTTTAAAAAAATTTCACTGGTTTGTCACGGTCATTAACCGTGACAAACCTTATCAAGGTCAAAGACCATGATAGGACCGTGATAAGTCTAACCGTGCCATGTCCGTGATAACAAAAGTTGTCAGCCCCAGACTTGTCACGGTTATTGACCTTGACAAGTTGGACTTTTCACGGTCAATGACCGAGAAAATCCAACAATTTTTGTGTAATGTACTCCGAGTAAAACACTTGCTTCACTTTTTGAAAAGTACAAAAAAACTGCTCATCGATCACGTGCTCGTTGCTCTTCAACATGAATAAGTCAACCATGATCAAATTGGTACTGGGATCAACTTTATAAGCATTTTACCCTAAATTCTTACCCAATCATAGTAAAACACAACCTCTTGGAAGCTTATATATTCCAACTCAAATATATTCCAAAGGATACCATAGTAAGTCATTTCAGCTTCAAGGAGGTTTTATCTTTTCTGCTCGCTCGAAAATAAGTAAGAGCCTTGTATGAAATGCTCGATTTCTGTACATTTGTGTTTTCCTTGTACACCCTTTGATATAATACATAACCTTTCAATCAATAATTTTGCTCATGTACCATGAACAAGGGTTCAGTGTCTAGACGAGCAAGCCTTGATATCACATCACTAGTCTTTAAGTGCTGAGATTATAGATAAATTAGTTAAGTTAGTTTTATAGATTTCTTGTAATATGATATTTAATAAGAGACATTCTCATTATGATTACCTCATGTGACACCCACAACCTAAATTTTCTATCTGACTACGCCATCATTCTTCAAATTTTATTGTTCCAACATGCATCAATTTCTTCCATTGATCGTGATGAATATATTACGAAATTGATCACGCATAAAAATTAAAATAATATAAAAGTTTAAATAATATAAACTTACATTTTCCATTATTCGGCATCTTCATGTGTGTCAAATAGAAAATTATCTACTTGCTCATGCTGTAAACTCATTAATCTCACTCGCATGCCCATCAACTGACCACCCTCATCGACGAACTCGTCACTATTATCCACGCTTCTTAGGTTAGGTATATATTCTCGAGTGTATATTGATGACTCCACGGTGATGCATTCCTCTGCAATTGATCCTTCAATGTATCGTGTATTCGTGAGGTAATCTTTAAAAACTTTCATCAACCTTTCAAATGGATACATCCATCGATATCTAATTGGTCCACAAAGTGTACCACCAAGTGAAAACTTATGTCAAAAAATGATGGGGGAAAGTACTTCTCCAGCACACAAATCACTTCTGTTATATCTACTTTTGCAACCACTATATGTTTTCGATTGACTACCTTCTCATAAAAAAGTGTGAAGCAAACGCTAATTTGCATAATGGCACTCCGCATATCCTTGTACTTGGAGAAATAGTGCTTAAACAGCAAAGGAACCAATTGCATGATCACATGCTAACCGTGGGACTTACACTTACGGAAATTATGGGTAACATAATTCACAGTCCTTTGCAAGTTGGATGAAAAATTAGATGAAACCTTTAAATTATATATTTTGTCTAGAAGAACCTTTCTTTATTCACTCGTCAAAGAAAACGTCAGGGGAAATTAATGTCCTTCCTTTACTATCTTCTTTTAACCAAAGCTGTGGCTTAAGTTTTTACGATTTAAGGTCCTTTCGTGCATTTTCTTCATCCTTCGAGTGACTCTCCCATGGCATGTGCCTATAATATGTTCAGTGATGTTCTTCTTCGCATGCATCAAATCTAATATATGGCACACCAGGTTATTCTTCCAATAAGGCAAGTCAAATAAAATTAACTTCCTAGACCATTCCTTTCTTGTCTAACTTTCATTCTCATTTGGGGTCTTCTTATGCTTGACATTCTTCAATTTAGGATACTTATGTAATACCCCGTAATTTTAAATGACTTTTAAAATGGGTTATATTTTAAATTAATGGATTAATTAGATTTTATTATTAATTAATTCATTCGGGTTTATCCGGACGGTGGATATTAAAATGGATGATTCTGAATATTACTTAAAGATATTTAGGTAATATATGAAATGTGATGTCATTGATATGACTGTATGATATAAATTCGGTAATTTATATTTTTAGTCAGACGCGGTATGGGACGTGTCGGGACTAGTTTATTAAATTAAAAAGGAAATTTATTTTTCTATTGATCTAATAGTCATTTCGACTGCGTAGTTGTGTCCGAAAGGTTCGAAATAGTCAGAAAAGTCTATTTGGATGTTAATTTTGAGTGTCGGGTCATTTGGAAATGAATAGACAACCTGAAAGGACATTTTGGTCATTTTTCTAGGGGGGATGAATAGTGATTACGGATTTGGAACTATTATAAGTATTGGTAGATTAAGTGTATGGGGGTTATTCATCTCCTCTTCACAAATAAGAGCAGCCATCTTCCTAGAGAGAGTGTAAGAGTGCTTGGGAAGGGAAAAGCCACTTGGGAAGGAGAAGAACAAGAACCAAGGTTCACCACCACCAACCACCACCGAAGTTTGACCGGAGAAGGGACAACCAACTGAAATATACTACACTAAAGGATCAGACCTACAAGAAAGGCAAGTGTTTGATAATGGCAATTTAAGTTTGTATATTGTCTATGTTAGAATAAAATGAAAAGAGAAGATTATGATTGTTTGGAAGAAATAATGGAGTATTAAATGGATTTCTGGAAAACTGAAATAATATAGGAAGTAAACATATATTTTAGGATGATATTAATCCACGAAATGATCATGAATATGTTGAAGAAAAATCTGAAATACCATTGATGTGTTCTTGAAGATGATATATTGATAAATTCTGGAAATAAGGAGATAAACATGTTTTTTTTATCCAATCCCTTGATGATACTAAGATGTTTAGAGTATTGGAAATCGTTCATATATGTTGATATATCATGTAGAAATAATCATAACTCATTTTGGAGGTTAATATGAAGGTTTGAATGTGTAAAAATGGAGTTTGGGATTTGGGGAGAGATAATGAATAGTAACCCGTAGCCTTTGGGGTCATTTTCGGCTAAGAAGATAAATGATTTAGCTTTCGGCCAAAACACGAAAGTTGTATATCTTTTCGATACGGTCGCGTGGGCGCAAACCGCGTATTTTTATGATTTTTCTACGATTTGATATGATTTTTACAAGATGACAGCTCCGGGTTGAAATCATCAACTTGGAAATCAAATCGGGAATTGGAAAAATTACGGCTACAATTAATGTCGTAGATGTTCGGGATAATTTTTGGGGTAGTTTAGAAACCCCGAAAATGAATTTGGGTTTCTAGATTTATTTGTTAAATTCCAAATAGGGATGTATGAGGAATTATGATAGGACCAGTAGGGGTGATTTGATATAACACCTGGGTATCCTTAAGTTTACAAGAGGGTTTCATCCTAAGTGAAAGAATATGTGTTTATAAGAGATTTGAAACTATCGGTTTTAACCTTAAATAAAAAATAAATAAAAAGAGAACTAAACTCGTAGTAGTTCGGGGGAATGATGTTATGGACCAGTAGGATATTAGTGACTTCTTACTGAATATATGTTGAGGAAAATCCTATTTGAATCTTATGAGATGGGAGCTTAGAATACATTTGGTTGAAAGAGGTTATGAGGTTATCCCGATCGCATAGTTTAAGTTTTCGGACCTCCTCGATTGACAAAGTTAAGTAGTAGTGTATTGGAGGGGTTCCTTGTTTGGATTTCGCTTTGCGAGACGCTCCGCGCATGAACCTTAACGACGTCGGTAGTGGAGAGATGTTATAGGATGCGAGGATAATTAATGAAGTATAGATATGATATTTTAAAAGAGATATAATGATACGTATGGGAAATATCTTAGGGTAGTGATAATAACCTTATTGATATTATATTATAGGTATGATAATACCTATTTGATTGATTGATGATTATGTGTATGACATACCTAGCTTACTTGCTATCAGTGGGAGGTTTACGCGTGAGGGCATTCATATCCCGATGAATCCATGGGATCTTTAATTTGTCGCTCGATAACATAGGTCTATGAAAGACTTATCGGGGAGTTGATAAGTCCGCTGACTATGGGTACGTAGGTATGTGCGTGACCCATGGGTACGAGAACTATGTTCGCCTCCAATTTATTTGTTATTATTTGTGGTTCGTGGAATCTTACCGAACCTGTAGTCCCCTATTCGGCGACCTGCGATGATGGGACATGATAGCAGAGTAATGCATTGCACCGCAGCTGTGACTCGGGGTGCCGTATTAGAGATGAATATATATATAATGAATTAAATGATTAAATTGATATATTGTGGTTAGATCTATCTACGGTGATAATTGTAGATACCGGTGAATAAAATATGTTAATGGAATTTAGTTAATAAATGTTTATGCTTTTAGAATTTAAGAAGCTTAACTCATGTTAATGAGGAACGATTCAGATTAATGAATAATGATTCATGTTAATGAGAAACTAAATCATAAAGGAGAAATGTAAATGGATAATAATGTAACGTATGGTATGGGACATACGGGGATTATGATATGGGAATGGAATTATAATATGGAGACTAGAAAAGAGGAACCATTAACTAGGAAGCTAATAGGAAACGTTAAGTGTGCACTGTAGTTGAGAGGTGAGTATTGCAAGTGAGAGTTGGATCTAACATGTACATAATAAATTCTTTATTGCACTTGTTAAATACTTGTTGTTTTAAAAATACTCTACACATTCGGGCTCTGACCCATTTCCTTGCATATTTTCTCTTCTATTGTATCCCTATATCAGGTGTCCAGCAACAGGGACGCCAACCATAGTTGATTGCGACGAGCTATGGAGCTATGGAAGTTTCTCTTAGACGCTTATCATCTTTTTGATTCACAGTATTCTTAGATAGGGCATGTCGCCCAAAGGACTCAGTTATCATTTTCTATCAGAGTTAAATACTATTGTATTTGTGTCCTTTTAATACATTTTGGATTATTGGGATTCTTGTAAAGGAATTATATTATTTGGGAATGTTTATTCCAGTTGCATTTAAATTCTTTTGAGTTAATTATTTAGTGATCTGTGTTATAGAATAAAACGTGTAGTGTTATTCTTAACTTAAAAATGGTTTTGTTGAAATTTAAATTTGAAAAGTTTTTTAACATCAGCTTATTTGAGTATTGGGTGAGTTGTAAATATTTTCGACAGTGATGCTAAGAATGAGCCAACTGTATATTCTGTTTTAATTTGGTATGGGACTGGCCACCCGGTATTTAATTAGGCGGGGTGTTACAACTTATCTAGCATATTAGGGCCACAATTTGAAGATTTACTTTCAATTTCTAAACATGAGAGTTTTCTTTGGTGTAGCCTATATTCAACCCCGCCTAATAAAAAATTGGAACATTTATCAAATCTAAAACTATGAGCGGGAGTAAATACCTCCTATGGCAATGGTATATTTTTTTTCCACTAGCGACGACACACAGAGATTCGGTCTCATCTCTATAAATAGGATACCCAAAACATAGGAGAATAATGTCCCATAAGCTGGAAAATCTTGAATTTCCCACATCAACATAGCTTTCAGCGTAAAGTCTTCTTTTTTAAAAGAGTTAAATGCTTGCATACCCTCTTCCCATAAGTCATTTAATACTTTTACCAAATAATACAAATAAATATCGTTGTCCTCACTTGGTATCTTTGGTCTAGGTATCAACAAAGACAACATCAAAAATTCGGGTCTCATACACTTTGAAGGAGGGAGGTTAAGTGGTGCTAGGATCACTGGCCATACAATCGGACCGATGCTTAGATTTCCAAATGGATTGGATCCATTTGTTGATATTTCCAAATGAATATTATGATGTTCTCGACTAAATCGAGATACTCATAATTCATCCTCTTCCAAGATGTATAATAAATAGGATGATGCGTGAGATTATCCCCTACATCTTCCCTATCCTGCCAAGTCATTGCCTCCGCAGTCTAACGTATTGTGAAAAAATTCCTTCAATTTAGGACCAATGGGAAAATATTTCAATACTTTTGAGGCACTTTTAAACTTATGCCTTCCTTTCCAATAGATTGCACATATCTAGTTTCCTCGCATACTGAACAATGATCCAGATTTCCATACTCCTCTCATTATAGTATGCAGTCATACACACAATCATGAATTGATTTATACTTCTTTCCTAAACCTTTCAAATTATTCTTCATAGTAGGATCGCTATTTGGAAGCGTATTCTTCTTAAGTAGCAAGCCCTTCACCCAATTAAAAATTCATATCACGCTATTGCCAGACAAACCACATTGGGTCTTCAAACTATGAAAATCAACCATGGTATGTAAAGCTGTTTGATCTTTGTCACAGCCAGGGTATAATGGTTGGGTCGCCTTAAATTTTAAATTTTGATAGCCATCGTCAAGGTTTATTTCGATATTTTCGAAAGTGCCTGAACCTTATACATCTTTAATGGCCTTATTTTCTTCCACTTCATGAACTCCATACGCATTATCAACTAAATCCTCTAGCATATTATGATCTACACTGTCCTCATTCCCTTGTACATTTAACATACTTGTTAATTGTTGTGAAGATTGCTCGGGGACAAAAGGAACATGTGATTCCTCATGAAAAAAACAAAATCGATAACTATCTTTCATACCCCATCTTAATAAATGTAGTTCAACTATTTTCCCTCAAAATCATTACCATTCCTGCACTTATCACACAGACACAAGAACTCTTCATCATTACGACATCTCTTATGTATTTGAAAAATTCATTAGCACCTCTACGAAACACATCCCCTAGTATATTTTTCTCACCTATACACTATTTGTATAGGGGATATCCCACCACAGCTAGTACAAACAATCGCCTATTATGGGTAAGAAGCGTATATTCATGGATTAGTATAAACAGAATGTGAAAATTTAGTTTTCAATAAATGTTTTACTGTAAGATTGACATTTCATCTTTCAGTGTTATATTATAAAAACAATATGAATCCTATTTCCTCCATCTCCTCTAAAGGGTG
Organism: Sambucus nigra; assembly: GCA_949130495.1. NCBI lineage: Eukaryota > Viridiplantae > Streptophyta > Magnoliopsida > Dipsacales > Adoxaceae > Sambucus > Sambucus nigra. The sequence goes on along the minus strand of OX422214.1, from coordinate 188,753,338 downwards.
AGTGGTCTTATCCCATTCAAAACCGCCTATTTCTGTAATATAATTAACAGCTCATTCACATTGTTCTAATTTGAGAAAAATCTAGCAACATATCCCTATAATTCTCCAAGTACATGACAAATATTCACAAGTGTTTATAATATTTTAATTTGTTAACTGAAATAACACTTAATGCCACATCATCTAGTATGTACCAAGAGAACATTAAGAGAGGGTAGCAGAACTTCCCCTAAAAGTAACAAGTATAAACCACTAAGTGTATTACTATACAGAAACTATATTTTCCCAAATTGTCCAAATAGAACAATTTGAGAGATATCATTACAGGGGTAATGACTCTCGAATGGGTTTAAGAGCATGAATACGTACACATATGAATTAGAAGGCTAGTATCTATGCGCATTATCTGTAACTTAAGAGGCTTATAACTATGTATAATTTAACACCATAGACTTTGTTTGTTATTTGGCGGTAAAGTCTCAACATGCATTGTTTGATGATTCAAATTTACAATCCGACGTTACTGCCAAATAATAAACACAAAATCTAAAGTGTTAAATTATACATATTGAGTGTATGATTTGTGTTGTTGCTATGTATAATTTTACCCTATTTTTAATTGATGTTTTAAAATTTATATTGCCCACCACATTTTATTTATATTTCCATGGTAAGGATGTTTCATTTCTATTTGGTAGTATCACAACCCTAAATATTAGAAATGCCTAGGGCCAACCAACTCAGTGGTCATCTAAATGTTCAAATTCACTAGTCAACAACAATTCAAGGATCCCAAACAACAATTCGAATAATAATGCGAAATATTCAATAGAGTTTCAACATTTAAATAATCTAATATCCAAGCTCAGAATAGAAATAATTAACTCAACAGTGAGGGAAAAACAATTAAAGAGAACAACCTAATGGACCACCTTAAAACGATGTAGTTTTGGTGTGACAATGATGGCGAAATTTAAAGAAAACCCCTCACTTTACCTAAAAACACCAAAAAATACGTCGTTTTGAGGTGCCCATTAATAAACCCGTTATTTTCGTTCTATATATGCATGGATTATTAAAATAAAATAAATAAGGAATTAAGTGATGTTAACAACAAAATTTAAATACCACATCAAATGTAAGTTGCATATTTGAATTGACAATTTTTGTACCACATCATTAAAATTCATTTAACTATTGCAAAAATAAATTGACAATTGAATTGTTTATAATCATAAATTTTTAATACCAAATGCCACGTAAATTAAACCCAATAAATCATAAATAAAAGGCACAAAATAAATAAGGAAAAAACAATACCCACGCCACAAACACATTAACACACAAACACACACATATAAATTACATGTGATTTCTGTAATTTAAATGGTTTCTGTGTTTATTTGGGCGTGGTGTGTATATGAGTGTTTGTGTGTAGGGTGTGTGTGTGTTGTGGGTGTGTTTTTATGTGTGGTATGAATTGCACTTGAAATCGAAGAGAGAAAGAGGACCTGGAATCGGAGAGAGAGAATAACCGACTGCGTGAGAGAGAGAGTTTTGGTGGGAAGAGGAAAAGGATTTTGCCGATGCCGTGTTATTTTATTAAAAATGTTGACACGGTCCTATCAAGGCTTTTGATCGTGACAACATTTAGATATTGTCACGATCAAAATCCTTGAAAAGACTGTGACAAAATTTTTGGTGAATGGTGACAAAAATCCCTTTTTGGTGTAGTGTTGGTATCTGCACTAACCTCTCATTCAATTTGTCTATGAAATATCACCCTAGGGGATGGAATACATAGATTATAGATACTACTATGGGAACATCTTCTACGAAGTTGCCAATATTATAAAAGAAATAGATCTATGGGAACCATAACCCCTTCTTATAATGGAGAGCACTATGGAACTGTCTTAGATGGACCCCCTCCGAAAGTAAACTTGTAAGAAACTACATTGGATGATGACATTTGGCCAGGATCCTCAATGTCCACAGAGTCCTCACTTGGGACACCTAGCAAGATAAATGACCAAGTCCTAGCCACAGTAGCCAAATTCCCCTCCATTACTCTGAAATCAGACGCATTTCTGTGATGGATAGACAACTCAATGTCCTGATCCCTCTTAAAGACTTAAAATGAATGTCTTAAGTGCCTAAAATGCACCCCCACCTTGGATTGGACTTAAGTCATGGATCCAAAGCCAATAACGCCTATCGACAACCCCACGCCCTTGACTGATCTCCTATTACGCCTAGAAAAAGTTGAATAAGAAACTCGGACAAAACCCACACTCACCACGGGTAAAGAGGTTAACTTCCTCACCAGGTTAGGTTGACACTCCGCTCCTACGAATCCTACTAACAAAGAGGGAGGTTCTCACATAATAACCATAATGACCTATCCTTGGGAGAATAATAATATCCAAAGAGAATCTGACGAACCTCAGCTAACGTCACCATTAGGGAGTGGCTATTTATATTCAAGTAACACTAAGTCGCCCTCATCCATCTGTTATTTTAATCTTCTATGCCAACAGATTTAACCCGGATTGATATGTCCGCCAACATCGGTTCAATCACCAAATAATAACAAATCAGCTTCTCAGATGGAGAGCTTCCCATGTAAGGTCGTAATCAATAATTTGTGTCTCACATTACAACTGAGGCTCACGAACAGATTATACCCCTGTCACTAGTGGATAATGGTTCCACTATCAACGTATGACCCTTCCTCATTGTTACTGATCTCGGATAAACAGTCTTGAGATTAACACCATCTTCTATGGTCATTAGGGCCTATAAAAACCCTCATTGAGAGGTCCTCGGGGACATCACTCTCTCTCTCATAATAGGTCCTATAAAATGCGATGTCGAATTTCAAGTACTCGATGTTTCAACCAATTTCAACCTTTTTCCCATGAGGGCCTCGATACACCCCATGGGGGAATTACCCTCGTCACTTTATATGAGGGTTAGATTCCCATTTGACACCAAGGTCATCACCATCCAAGGGGAGGATGACTGGTACACTTTAACTAATACTAGAACTAACTATCTCCCAGACACCCATCACAACAACAATGTTATATGACTCAAAAAATTCAAGGTCATCCCACTCGCTCACATGATAGAGTAAGAGAAGGTATTAACAACGTAGATATTCGAATCATCCAAAATATGGGATATATGATCGGGTTTAAACTAAAAAAAAATTAACAAGAACCCTTCAAAGTTGTCACTGCTATAGAACATAAGGGAAAAGTCGATCTTGGGTACACCCCCAATGGTAAATCTAAAACCGTTAACCTCAAAGACCCCCATTAAGGGTAGAATGGATAATTTTATCTCCAGGCAGAGTATTTCCCTTATCACGGGCCCTTTGAGACATGGTGGGATGAAACAAAGAGATCCTGATAGCCCTTAATAGAAATCCTATATGAAGAAGGGTTATACGTGGACTATGGTAAAATCCACAAAGTCAATAGGAGTGAACCTAACATATCATGGGTCCCTATAAAAGACATAGAGACCTCTAAGAAAAGTTAGGATATGAGTGGACTATAGGGATCTCAATCGGGCCTACCCCAAGTATGATTTCCCTCAACCACACATCAACATATTGGTAGATGGAAAAGTTAGCGACCCTCCCAAATCCTTCGTATATAGATTCACGAGTTAAAACCATATCCAAATGCACCCTGACCACCATCAGGAGAAAACCAGGTTCATTACCCCCTAGAGGGTGTACTTTTATATAGTAATGCCATTCGATATAAAAAAATATTGGCGCAACTTACTAAAGAGAAGACATGGACATCCTACATGACCTTATAAGGAAGTGGAGGTATAGGTGAACGATATGATTATCAAGTCCAAAGATCATGGAGGGAACATTCTGGAATTCCTGAGATTCTTCCAAAGACTATATCTCTTCAATATGCGGCTAACACACAAAAATGCGTCTTCGAAGTCAGTAAAGGAAAATGTTATTATTCATAGTCTGCACGGATGGAATTGAGGTTGACCTTGTAAAAGGCAAATCCATGAGAGAAATGGCCCCACTCAGAACAGACTAGGAAGTTCGAGGATTCCTTAGATAAGTACAATTCATAAGACGGTTCATCAACCAGCTTACTACCATTTACGAACCCATCCTCCAAATAATCAATAAAGACGCACCAAAAATAGTGCAACACTAAATTTAAGGAAGAACTCGAGAAAATACAAGAGCATCTCACTTAAGCACCTATGCTAGTACCTCCCCTACTATGACAACCTCTTATGTTCTACATGACCATAAATGACACTATTATCAGACCCCTATTGGCACAATACATGGAGAGTTCCCAAAAAGAATGCACCATCTACCATGTCAACAAAAATATTGCATTATATGATCTCAAACACACTGTCTTGGTAAAGTCTTGTGTATCCCTCATATGGATTACTCACAAACTGCACCACTATATGATGTCTTTCAGCATATGACTCATACCGATAATGGACCACCTGAGGCACCTGTGCTCTCTAGCAGTATGGATAAATGGCTAATGATGATATCCGAGTTTAAGATAACATATGTCACAGGAAAGGCCACTAAAGAACAAGCCATCTTTGACATCCTCATAGGGCTTCCCCTATCAGAAGATGAACAAAGTGAGGCAAAATTCCCAAACGAGTATCTCTTCACCTTAAATGATAGAGAAACTTGGAAATTATACTTTAGCTATGAATTCTTCTTATATCCCCTGACTCACGATGACTCCCCATCACTATTAAAATTATATGAATGAATTGGCAACATGACCGAGTACGAGGCTTGCATCAGGGGACACGAAATTGCCTTGGAAATGGATATCACAAACCTTAAAGCCTACAGAGACTCCAGCCTAGTCATTAGTGAGATAATAGGAAAATAAAGGATTTGAGATGATAAGATTTGACCATAACAAGCCTATTTAGAAGAGGTAGTCGCTCGATTCGACTTCCTGTCAAGGGCTAAAAATAACTTCGCAGATTCACTTGACACTTAAATCTCTTTGATAGACATATGGGAGGGCACTAAAAAAATTACATTCACCGTAATGAGTCGAAACACCCCTTTGTATTTCTTTGAGATCACTTCCATCAAAGAAATAGTCGTAGGACCCATATCCTGGTACTACGACATATGTACCTTCTCAATAGAAGCCATTACCTAACATATGCCTCTTCCAAGGACCGACTTACCTTACCATGATTGGCATCCCAATTCATTATCCATGGGGGTCAACTCTAAAAGTTAGGTTTCAACGAAATACACTAATGATTCATCAAAGAGGACAAAAACTTTGAAATTATGGATAAAATCCATAGCGGTGAATGTGGACCGCCCATAAGTGGACATACCCTCTCCAGAAAAATACTCTGACAGTCGTACTATTGGACCACCATGCATAGGGATTGTACAGACTGCGTCAATAGGTGCCTCAAATGCCCACTGTACGCACTTTGATAACATCTACTTCCTCGAGAGCTCTGTTGCATGACCTCATCCCGGTGTTTCTCCACCTAGGGGATAGATATCATAGTGAAGGTGACCCATAGGTCCTCCATTGTGCACGAATACATCCTAGTCTCCATCAACTACTTCACCAAATGGGTCAAGACCGAATCTTATGTAGTCTTGAGTGCTAAGAAAGTAACCAAATTCATACAAAAAAAATATCATATGTAACATCGGTGTACCTCACAAGTTAGTATCAGAAAATGGACCTCACTTTGAGAATGAGGTTTCAAACTTGTTACACGAGCATGGGATCACTCGGCATAAATTATCCCCCCTACAGGCCTCAAACAAATGGAGTCGTTGAAACACTCATAACTATATACATAAAACTATACCTATAGAGACATCTCATTTGAAAATTAAAGCTAAAATAAACACATAAACATGTAACACCCCCTATTTTTCTCGTACTAGGTGTCTAGTCTAATATGTCAAATTTATGGAACTTCAAATAATTTATATCATTATACTCATCAACGATAAATGATGAAAGATAAAATCATCCCCAAAAATAAATAAATGGTGAAAATAACGAGATAACCAAAATATTCTAAAATAAGCAAATAAATAAACTAACTAAGCTCCACAATATAAATGTCTCAACTAATCAAAACTAACTAAGAGAGACACCTTTGGCACCCACCACGGATCCGTAATAAAATCTTTAAATAATGAAGTGGAGAGTCTGCTAAAATTATATATTGAAATAAATAAACACCGTACATCTAAGAATGATTAAATTAAAGTGATCAGAAGACTGCAAGTTTGCCTGCTCTACCCCGATGCTTCTATTTAAGAATAATTAAAAACATTTTTAAGAAAAATATATCTCTAACTATGTATAGACAAGCCCCATGCCTAATAGGTATGTTGTATGATCTTAATATAGAGCTACAACATAGCATCACAACTCTAACTATTTACTAAGAGTCATAAATATAATAATACCCATATACTACGTCATAATCCGTAAAGTAACAATATCATAGTAATAGTTGTAGCACAAGCCAAATTATTATATGAATATGTCCATCTTTGCAACAACTATATATATATATATAGAAGCATAACACAAAGGCTCAAGCCTTTGGAGACTTCTTTTGCCTCTATTGAGTCCATTTGTGGGAGGTCCCACTCCTAATGGATTACAAACAAGCACACCTAAAACGAGAAATCACTACACCATCACATCGCAGTGTAATAATATACCAATATCACATGAAATTATAAGCATCATATGTCTCCTTCTAGTGAGATGGTTGACCAATTTAACGTATTATTAGGATATAGGCCTATATGTAGCCTGCATAACCAACTAGAGGTGTAGTACCCAGTTTCGCGAACAGTTCCATCGAATCCCCACCAATAGATTCCTCACAAATTTCTCACACCTATGGTATGTACACATATAGAAGATAATGTGTATAATTAACGAATAAGTGTATACGAATACTATTCATAATCCTAAATAAGTCAATACGGCTATATGTCCCCCCTAACTAACCCCATATATATCATCATCGTCATCATCATCATCATCACCATCATCACCATCATCATCATCATCATCATCATCATCATCATCATCATCATCATCCTTGCCTTAATCCCACCATATAGGGTCGGCCACATGGATGCTCTTTTTCCATTCTAATCTATTATATTCAATATTATCATTCAAGTTTAATTCCTTAAGATCTCTCCTAATAATTTCCTCCCACGATAGCTTAGGGCATCCCCTTTATCTTTATATATATATATATATATATATATATATATATATATATATAGGAGAAGGCTCACCTACATCATGCTCTATACATCATCCATGCATCACGCTTAATTATAGGCCCTAAAATTTTTTTTTTCAAATTTTATATTTTTCCCTTGAAATTAACCTTATAATCAACCCATATGCAAAAAATTAAGTCAAAATATATTTTGTAACTATTTTTAAAAAATCCACAAAAAGCTGCTAAAATTACCTTATTTATAAGGGTCTGCGCCAGCAGTTTTTTGTGGATTTTTTAAAAATAGCTACAAAATGTATTTTAACCTAATTTTTTGCATATGGGTTGATTGGAAAGTTAATTTCAAGGGAAAAATAAAAAATTTGAAAAAAAAGTTTTCTAAGGCCTAGAATTAGGTGTGATGTACGGTGTGATGTATAGTGCATGATGTAGGTGAGTCTTCCTCTCTCTCTATATATATATATATACTCTACGTAACCATATAAGATTAAATCACTTATATCCTAACCTAAAACTTCGAAACACCCCTAGGTTATTTCCCAAATTTCGAAATCAAAATCCTTAACAAAATAACAAAATCCCTCCCACTAGATTACCCAACTGATTGGCCCTATCATGCGAACCCAAAGCAATGTTGTAACATAAAATTTATTTTATAATAGAGTTTTCTTAATTTTCTTCATCTTAAATTGCACAAGAGGCTTTTCTAACCTATGATCAGTCCCAAAAACATCTTAATATGATTTTCAACGACTCCTAATCATGTTTATAACATTATTGATTTGTTAATAATGTTAAATCTCAAATTAAAAAGCTACATTCATTAATATCACCATATTCTCCATATAGGTTCAATATAAATATGAATTTAATCCTTGAACAACATATTTATATCATAATCTTCAAAGTAATCATGTGAATCATCATTTTATAATATTTCTCCAATGAATCTAAATAAGTCTAAACATCAAACAATGAATAATCTAGTCCTTGAGGATTTAAGATTTCAACACTAACATATTATTAACCCAAACTTAGATTATCATTAGCATAAAATCACAAATATATTACAAGTAATATGCAATGAAGATAGTTATTTCTTGCTTGAAATTCTAGGTTGGATATCTTATTGAATCCCGTTCTTTCCAATTCTCTTATCTGAAACTAGGATTTAGTCTTTTATTTTGTTGTGTTAATTTTTAGGGTTAAATAATTATTTAAATCATCTAGTTTTCATATATATCATATGGTCCTAATTTGGTTACTTCATATAAGCTCAAAAAACTCCCCATAAGTTTCTAAAACATATCCCAGAGGGTTATCCAACCCTAGTACCCAATCCAGCGTACTAAAAAAATTACTATTTTGGGTCTCCATATCCCCTAGAGCCCGGTCTAACGTTAAAACACTCGCAATACAAAATAAATAACACGCTATTATAAAATCACGAGGTTTTCATATGTAATTCAATTATCGAATTAAATTAAATTTTAACACGTACTCAGTATCACAATAAATCACACAACTATAATGCACACAAACCTACCATGCACATGAGCAATAATAATCAATATTAAATATTAAAAAATACGGGATTTTATAGAACCTATCTTCAATCGACCCATAAACACTTGTACAGATCAAACTGCGCCTTCTCTCTCTCTCTCTCTCTCTCTCTCTCATAATTTCATGTATTATTTAGGCTTCATACGAATCAAATTAAAGTGAAAAAATGTACAAACCCTAATCAGAAAACTCATGCGCACAAAAATACAAAATTATTCATCAAACCTATCATACAACAACTAGGGTACGCCCTTTTAACACATCGGAACAACCCATAAAGAAGTAACCATCTACTATGTCAGACGCAAGTTGTCTACTACAGAACTTACCCACCCAACACTTATAGTACCAATAGGTGGAAAGATCACCTTTATTTTGTCAAATGCCTCCCTACATTGATTGCTCTAAATCTTTGTGGAGTCCTTGTGCAGCATTTTAAATATTATTTCACAAGAAGATGTTAGTTGTTGCATGAACTTATGTATTTTATTTTTGTTGAGAAAACCACAAACTTCCTTTTCAGTTTGTGGCCTTGACATTTGTTGGATGGCTTTAATCTTCTCTAGGTCAATCTCGATGTCGTTTTGTTCCACAACAAAATCATTAACTTGAAGGGGTTTGAACTCATTTAAGTGGGGTTGCATCAGATACCAATAAGGAGTCCTTATTGGGGTTTGAACTTCTACCAATAAGGAGTGGATGGTAAAACGTACTTCTTCCTCCATGATTGTGATGGTGAATATTTCAATTTCACTCTTTAAGGCCGTATTGTTCCTCCTTTGTACAGGGTATTCTTATTTTGATGATTCCAATGATGTTGTACTTAGTATTAAACTCCTTAAACTCATTATTAGAATGGACTTAGGGGTCGATTGTTTTTACCTCTTAAGTCTGAATCTGAACCATTCAGACTTAAGAGGTATCAAAAAGTGTTTGTTTTTCTAAATGATTAAGAGGTTAACGGTCATATTTGCCTCTTAATGATTAAGAGGTAGAGTTAGGTCTGAAGTCTGAATTTGAAGTCTGAATCAGTCTAAATACATTCATTCAGAAGTATATTCAGACGTAAAAACAAACACATTTTTCAGATTCAGATTTCAGACTTCAGATTCAGTCTTCAGATTTCAGATTCAGACTTCAGATTCAGACAAAAAAACAAACGCAACCTTAATATTTTCATATTTATTTCACCACTTCACAGGGAAAAAAGAAATAAGGAAGAATCTTTGAAAAACTGTGGAAAGATGAAGAAGATTAATGAGGAGTTTTAGATTAAAAAAAAGGATTGAATTGAAGAGAAAACGGTATGTGGCGTGAGAATTAAAAGGAAAATAAATATGAATTCTATTGAAACACTAATGCTGATGGTGAAAAAAAAAATGAAAGCATAATAATGGATTGGGGTTGCATCAGATACAACACACGTAACCCTAGTGTCTAGGGATTACGTGAAAAATTAATTCATTATTGCTTTCCCACCACGCTAAAGTGGAACAAGAATCAGGTTTATAGAGCACCGCAGTTATGAACATGGTCGATTAGTTATAGAATAAGTCCAAGCCCAGTATAATGCTGAAACAGCATAATCTTGGGAGCAATGGAAGGAGGAATAAAATAATTTGTCTCACAAAGATAGACAAGTGGTAGAGAACTCCCAAAATTACCCCTATTCTTAGTCATCCACCGACTTAGCCTTTTATTAAAGACTTACCAACCACATGTAGAGTGTTTGAACATAACAAGATTAAATCAAATTCTTATAATTTATGACAATTTCAAGAGTAAACCTGAATATGATTTAGGGAAAGGATTACTAGTTGAGAGTCCTTACTACAAGTACAATTGTTTCAAACGTGGCAGTACTAACATGCTCCACCAACATAAATGGGTGGCCTTCTTCGTCATATAATAAAGAACTAACGGTCTACAATTATGGTATATACCAATCTTCTTGATGGTTCATCTTTGCTTATGTCTTTCTTAACTACTACAATTGAGTAATAGTTGGACTCTAAATGTTATGAATCATTAGCAACAATATCTCCTTCTTTCCCTTGTTGATGTAGGAAATGAAGACTTAATGAACCGCATTAAATCACTATGGTCACTGACTTTGAACATAGCAATCAAGGTTAAGTTTGTAAAATAAACTATTATAGAATTAACACCCCTATAAAAGCCATATATCCATACCATCTACTAAACATCTATTTATAAAGAATTCATGAAATCATTAGAATATGAATAAGCATAACCATGCAATAAAATTTGCATCATAATCCTTGATCTACAATAATTTCATATAAAAATATGAGTAATCCCATGAACTTACCCAAAAGTTAAAAAGAACAAAAAAAATATCTTTCTCCGCCAAAATGCTCTATGACTATTTTGGTCCACCAAAGAATGCACTCAACTCTACAGTGTTAGGTGAAGGCACATAAACATATATGTGCTTAATGAACTAATATCCAATAGGAAAGAGAAAATATATGTGTAATACACCATATATATATATATATATATATATATATATATATATATATATTATGTATGCTTAAGAGACGTGAAATTTCACAACATACTTATATGCATATACAAAAAATTGAAAATTAAGAAACGGTAAAACATTAATAAATATTTTAAACGTCACTGCACATTATGGGAGATTATGGAATGGTCTGTGGTTCTGTATCGAGGGTTTCCTTATTTCGATTATCCTCTAGGTCTCGGGCTGACTATGAAGTTGTCAACTATAGTAGCGTGTTACACCTAACCAATTAATTATTTTTTAAATTAAATGTCTTTATTCATCTTGTGGGAATAGAAGACCAACCTCTTCTAAATGGCTTACATAATTGAGAATCTCTAGAAGACCGAAAATAATGAATCTTAAATTAGGTTTTTTACAGGATTGAAACCTTACAAGAGATATGATAGTATGAGAACAAATTAATACTAACTTAAAACCAGAAGAGGAGAACATAAAGCCCCAAGAACAACTATTCATTTATGAAACTTGGAAGATCCCATTTGTCTACTTTAATCAATCCATTCATTTGAGTTGGAAAGTCGTCAAGTTTATAAGAAAAAAACTCTAAGTCATTCATACTTCCTTTTTTGGCTAAGAAGTATGCTACTTGATTGTATTCTCTATAAATATGTCTGATAGAATATTTATTCTGCTTCAAACATTGGTTGATTTCATGAATTGTCCAATTTATTTTCCAAGGAATCTGAGCTTTCCCATTCAGAATATCTACAAGAACCTTAGAGTCGCATTTGGAGATCATAGTCTTTAAGATCCATTCAAAACTCCAAGCCAGTCTTTAGAGTTGTTTCCTATGCCTCCATATTTGACATATCTCCCAGAGAAGAACAAAAAACCCACACCATATCTGTTGCACTGCCACCTGTATTAAGCTTTAATGAACCGAAATAGGGAGTCTTCCATTTAATCTTTAGTCTTGTATTTCTATTTGGAAGAGTTGGTTTTGGAAAATACAGCTTCTTCATAGTATTCACCTAATACAACACAAAAAAAATTAGTAGAACCCCATCATACTTACTCTTGTTCCTATGGAGCCATAGACACCAACATACAAGAGTAAGTATAAGAGAATTAATAATAGGTTCTGACTTATGGCCATGAATCCACCACGGAACAATTGATTTCTCACACTACCAGTATACCTCTTTACTCCATACTTCTGAGTTGTAATATTCCATACTTGAGTAAGAAATTCCCCTCTTTAAAAAATATGTTCAATAGACTCCTCATCTGAATTTACATAACACTGACAAGTAGATGGACCTCTATTGACAAGAGATCTGATTTTATCATCAGTAGCAAGGTGATTCTTTAGCATTTTCCACATGAATACTGAAATGTTAGTTGGGATATAATTATGCCAAAGGAACTTTGAACTGATTTGTCGAGAATTCCTTAATCTGTATACCTCCCAAGCTGATGAAATAAAAAAAATCCATCGTTGTTTGGCTTCCATATCACCATATCTGGTTTCTCAAATCCAATCTTCTAAACTTTTGAATCTTAGCTACTAGGTTTGGAGGGAAGTGACTCTCCACTTTTTCCTTTTTCCATTGAAGGTGTGAATTTCAAAACTTATTAATGGTTTTGTCATCTTCACTATCAAGGTTTTTCCATTCATCTATATCCTAGTTGTCCTTGTAAATTCTTATGTCTCCCTTCCCAATATCCCATTTCATGTTATCTTCTGCTCTGTCTTTCACTGAGCACATCCTATTCCAAGTGTGGTCACGACTTCTAATTAGAGCTGAATTAGGATGGTATTTCCTGCATTATGCAGCCTTTGTAAATTGAGACCATATATAATCCTTTGATATGAAATTCCACCGTAGTTTCGTACTCAAGGAGGTTACAATATCATCTAAGTTTCTGACCCCTATACCACCTTCTTGAACATGCCTTGTAATTAAATTCCACTTACACCAATGATGCCTATCTTCCCCATTTCTTGAACTCCAAAAGAAATTATCCATTAAACCATTAAACCTATTGATAATAGTCTTAGGAGGAGTTCAAGATGATAACATAAAAATGGGCATACACACTAGCACTGATTTAAGAAGAATAATTTTGTCCCTTATTGACAAGCATTTGGCTTTCCATCCAATTAACTTTTGTCTCACCTGATGATGCTGTGAATAGCACCACTAGATAAGCTGTTGACAAGATCAAACTAACAATAACAATGGCAGCACAAGAGTGTTTGTATAGTAGAAGGAGGTGAGGAGAAGAGAATGAACACTTGAATGTAAGTGGTTCAGCTAATCTGGCCTACATTCACTGTGAGTGTGTGAGTAATATCACTAGAAGAAGGCACTAATATACATTGATACAATCTCTCAAGCTTTCTCTCTCTACTGTGTAAAATAACAAAGTTTCTGCTAGGTTTGTAATTTTGGATCCCCTTCAAATTAGGAGAAGACAAGTATATATAGTGTTTGGGGGGTGTAATGTACCCCCCAAGCATGCAATGAGCATGTGTGTGATGATATAGACAATCTGATGAAGCCATTTGTCACTGTCACATGTAGAGAATGTTGATGAAATATTCCCTTACGTGAGGGGATTGATTCAGTTACAACTAATTTTTTCCACGCGTTCCCAACCTTTAATATTCTTATAAATGCTCGGCTTTGTCCTTGACTGGTGCAACCTCGATCTTAACAAGTATGAGATTGATGGAGTCAGATGTGGTTGCTTTGTATCGATGACCTCTGCCAGGAGGGTTGTCTGAGGATATGTATGAGAGGAATGATATATCGGCTGGGGCCGACGATGATGTTAGTAGGTGATTGAGACCATGAGACATGCTGATTACGGCTGGGGCCGATGATGATGTTGGTTTTGATTGAGCCCATGAGGCCCTGTTGACCCCGGCAGTTGACCAATCGAGGTTGGTGTATGGGGTTGTTGCAACATCGGCTATGGATGACCTTATGAGAGATGATATTGCCGATTGGTTGTCATAGGCTTCTGGTCACCTAGGCTGTGAGACTGGATGAGGTTAGAGTCTCGGAATAAAAGGGTGCACTTTGGGCATATTAATCACCCCTAGCCCTTAGTCTTCTATATAGTTAGACGACTGAGGGGTATGTAACTTAGGCCGAGGCCGAGTTTCTCTATGCAATAATACTTCCTTGCTGCATGTCACATTGTGAAGTGGGTAGCGTGCTTATCAAGGCATGATGATTCTGCTTTATCCTTTAGGTTCCCTAGGATAATGATGTGCCCTCGAAGTTCGTGCCTCCATCATTAGATAGGTTTAAAACTTCTTTTCTCTTTCATCTTCTCTTTCTTTATTTTTTTCCCCCATGAGCTCTCTCTACAACTGTGTATTCACACCTTCATTATTGGCTGCCATTTGAAGGTCTCCCTAGCTTATAATCCTCTTCTCCTTCATTTCTCCACTAGTCAGGTATCATTTCCACATTCATTTTCCATTTTGAACCCTTATTATTCATTTATGAATTTTTCGATGAGGTCTTGTATTTTTCAACAAGTGGTTTCCACCAGTGTTGGTGGTTGTAGGGCTAAGACGTTAGCGATTTGAATGATTTGAGTGATTTGAGGGAATTTATAGGTAGCTCGGAGGTTACTTAGCCAGAAAATCCTTTATTTGGGTCTTCGGTGAACCTCCGATCACCTTCTCCGACGACCTGGTTCTTGAGTGTTCTTGATGTTCTTCGTTTGAAAACCTTTCACATTCCTAATTTGATCCTTCATTTAGGTTGAATAAAGTTGCTTGCCTGTTTGTGGTTATGGTTTTGAGTCACAAGTGTTGTATCATCTCCTTTATGCTCACACATTTGTACCAACTCATAGAAGAGTTCCCATCTCTTCGTGAGAAGACCTTTGAGAAAATCAGGCAGATAGAACTACCCCAAGAGGAAGCTCGTAGGGCATAGCCATTTCATATTAGACCCACCTTTCCTCCACCTCTGAAGGTTACATACCCTGAGCCAGCCGAGCCTCCTGAGCCTGCAAAGGTTCCTGTTGAACCAGCACCAATGTCTGAATCTGAGTCGTCCTCCTCAGACCCCATGTCTATAGACTCTTTCCAAGAGGCTATATATGGATTACTCTCCTAGGTAGGGTGAGGTCCCTGAGGAAGCCGAGGTTTCAAGCCGCGTCTCGTCTCACCAGGGTGCTATCACCTCATGTAGGTCTTCAGATGTTGAAATCACTTGGCCAAGTGTGAGAATTCCACCACCCATTGATGCAATTCCTCTGACGATCGCTACCTCTACTGAGTTTACTCAGGGGTTTCCTGGCGGTGTCCCCGCACCTCCCCAGGCCAATGTAGCCGGGTTTGATAATGATGGTCAGGAGAGTGATATAGATACATCTGAGGTGACCGAGATTAAGATCTCTATCAGCGAGTACGAACTCCTAGCTTTTAGGCACCTCTAAATGATAAAATCTTCCATCAACCTTAAGAAACCTCTGAGGGGAGATAGGGCATTCGATGAACGAGATGGCGAGATATGACTCTATGAGCAGATGTTCAAGTTGGGTTTTTGTATTCCTATTCACCCTTCTATCAGAGCCATATTATCCCACATAAATCTAGCCCCTTTACAATTATCCCCTAACATTTGGAGGGTTATGATTGGTGTTATCAACCTTTGGAGGGTTGTCCACCACTCAGACCTTCCAGTTAGGGTTTTCACAGGTTATTATGTCCCTTCCTCTGCCAAAAAACACCCTAGCTATTACCATTTCTTAGCTAGGAAGTCAGAGAAGAAAATTATGTTGTTACCCAGACCTCAAACCATAATTGGAATCCTCAATATTTCTTTACCTTCGAGGTATAGGAATTTGGTCCACATGAGGCTGCAGGAATGTCGGTTCCAAGGACCCCTCTAAGATGGGGAAAGATCTCACTTGCTGCTAAAGCCGACCCTGGGCTTAGCCAGGATAATCTTTAAAAAGTTGAGGATCTTAGTGATCAGGGGGACCAGGGTCTTCTAGTAAAATATGAACATATGATGACCCCCTACTACCTCTCGTCGATGGGCCTGGGGGAGGTTCTTTGATAGAGCTTAGTAAGTCTTATTTTTCATGAGTTGTACCTTATACTTTTTATATTTCTGACTTACTAACTCAGACACTTCTTTTGCAGAGCGACTTGAAGGCATTCCAGACGACCTTTGGGAAATGTCTTCTCCAAGTTTGGCGAAGCTGATGCAGAAAAGAGATGCAGAAGAGAGGAAGATCACTGCTGACCCGATGCATCATAGGCCGGGGAAGACTCAGAAAGGGGATTGTGCCATCCCTATCTCTACAGATGATGCCCTAGCAGCTCATCTTGCTCAGCTGAATATCAATGATAGTCTTATTGGCCATAGTCTAAAGGCTGCTGATGCCATTGATGCAGTGATGACTGAAGAGGATAAGCATTTCTTATGATCCTTGGACGTCCCGTTACTAGTCGAGTTTACTCTTCATAGATCAATTCAGATATTAGTTTTTCCAACTATAACCTTGTCTATTTTACATATTATAGCTCATGTGCTTATACATCTAACTTCTACTGCAGGGTATCTTGTCCATGCACCATTTTGTTGATTGGACCTTGAATAATCTTCCCCTCATAGAGAAAGGTCAAGAAGCTCAGAAGATTCAAGCCTCTTTAAATGCAGAGGTTGAACGTCTGAAGGAAGAGATGAAGGACGTTGACTATCTGAAGTTTTTCAGCAGAGAGATAGGGATATGGTAAAGCTCAGGAAGGACCACGATGTAGCTCTGAAGTCTAAAGATGATGCACTGCAGGCTAAGGTGGTTGCTTTAGTCAAGGCTTATTTAGAGGATGCTGAAGAGAAGATCATCGAAGACTATAACATCTTTAATGAATTTCTTAGTTTTGGCTTTGAATACCTTGAAAGAGGTATCAAAGCAACTAACAAATGGGCAGCCTCTAAGGAAAAAGAGTCGGGGAGTCTGACTGCCTTAGACTTTGAAGGTTTAGGCTTTGGTGACCCCCGGTTTGCTCAGGCCTTGCAAGAGGTTGAGGAGGTTGATGCTGCTCCTGCTGAGACTGCTCCCTTGGAAGTTATTGAGACTAAAGATGCTAATCCTCAGGATGATATAGTCGAGGTGACCAACGTCGGCCATGATGACACGATTGTAACTGTAGAGGCTTAAGTCTTTTTTCTTGTGAAGCTTTAAAAGTTATAATTTTGATTTCCTCTGTATCCCTTAGCTTTAATGAACTTTGATGGCCTCTTGGCACATCTGATTTGTAACTCTTGAATGGTGTTCATTAATAGATCATTAATCTCATCTTCTTCAGGTTATATTGCTTTTTTCAATGCTATGCTTGAATTTCTTACCTCTTCCTTATTTAAAAGATCTGAGGTCACCATATAATGATGTTCACCTTCATAATTTGCACCAAATTAATGACGTTTAAGGTCTGAGGTCACCATATAATGATGTTCACCCTATTAATTTTCACGAAATTAATGATGTTTAAGGTCTAAGGTCAGCATATAATGATGTTCACCCTCAGAATTTTCACCAAACTAATGATGTTTAAGGTCCGAGGTTACCATATAATGATGTTCACCCACATAATTTTCACCAAATTAATTATGTTTATGGTCTGAGGTCACCATATAATGATGTTCACCCTCATAATTTTCACCAAATTAATGATGTTTAAGGTCTGAGGTAAACGTATTATGATGTTTAACCTCATGTTTTCACTAACTTAATGATGTTTAAGTATATAAAAAAAGTATCAGCACAACATTTCTCTTTACATTAACATCCTCTAAATAAAATGATACAGGATATGCAATATTTCTTCAAGTGGTCTGCATTCCAAGGATTGGATAAAGATTCCCCTTCGAGATTTTCTAGCCGGTAGGTACCAGGCACAACCTCATCAACTACTCTATAAGGACCATGCCAGTTTGGGTGGAGCTTATTTTCCTTCTGCAACGTCTTTTTTAGGACTAGGTCTCCCATAACTATAGGCCTTGATTTCACCATTTTGTTGTAGAACCTCGCAGCTCTCTATTGGTATGTTGCTTGTCTAATCTCCGCACCTTCTCTTCTTTCTTCAGTCAAATCCAGATTAAGTCTTCTCTCTTTTCCATTCCTCTGAGGGTCATAGGTCTGAACTCTATGAGTGGGTAATCCTACCTCTGTGGGGATGACAACTTCTGAGCCATGGGCTAACATAGATGGGGTCTCTCCCATCGGTGATCTTGCTGTCATCCTGTAAGCCCATAATACGACATATACTTCCTATGTCTATCTCCATTTGGCCTACTCTAACCTCTTCTTTATCCCATCAAGGATTTTTTTGGTTCGTGACCTCAGTTTGGCCATTTGCCTGGGGTCAACCAGGAAAAGAGAAGAACTATTTAATCCGCACTCTTTCACAGTATTTTTCTAAGGAAGCATTCTTGAGTTGGGTTCCATTGTCTGAGATGAGGGAGTTTTGAAGACCATACGTGCATATGATGTTCTTCCAGATGTATTGGAAGGTCTTATGTTCTGTAATCATGATCATTGGCTCAGCCTCTACCCATTTGGATAAGTAATCAATTGCCACTACTAAGAATCTATAGTTATTCATAGCTCTTGGCAAGGGTCCTACCAAGTCAATTTCCTATACTACAAATGGATAAGGTGAGATGATTGACGTCATAGGTTGATAAGGATGATGGGGGATGGTGGAAAATCTCTGGCACTTAACTCATTTGTTCACATATGCCGCTGCATCTTTGGCCAAAGTCGGCCATTAGTATCCCTGAGTGATTATCCTCTTAGCTAAAGGTCTTCCTCCTATGTGACTAGAGCAAGATCCCTCATGTATATCTTGCAATATGCGTGGAACCTCTGAAGGGTGGACACATCTGAAGAGAGGGAGTAAGAACCTCTTTTTATACAAAACATCTCTTACAATTGAGAACTTGACAGCCCTGAACCTCAGCTTTCTTCTTTCTAACTTTAATTCTGGCAGCTCTCCCTGTCTGATGTATCTGATAAGAGGGTCTATCCATGAGGCTCCCATATTAAAGTTGAGGTAAGTTCTGGCAACCTCTTCTTCTTCAATGGTTGGCTTCAGCAGAATCTCAACTGGTACTGTTCTTCTTATGTTTGTCCTCGTTGCTGAGGCCAACCTTGCAAGTGCATCGGATCGACAGTTGTCTTGTCGAGGTGTCTTTTTCATCTTCACTTCCTTGAAGCTTTATAGAATCATTCTCACCCTCCTCACATATTTGTCCATCCTTTCATCTTTTCCCTCATACACCCCTATGATTTGGTTGACAACTAGCCTTGAGTCACTGTGAACTAGGACTTGACCAACACTAAGGGCCTTTGCTAAGGAGAGACCTGCTATCAATAACTCATACTCTGACTCATTGTTCGAATCTTTGAAGTTGAACCTCAATGCATATTCAATGTCGGTACCATCTGGTGCTAACACTATCAGCCTCGCTTCGCTTCCGCTTTCACAAGATGACCCATCAATGAAGAGGTTCCAAACATCTTTATTTGAAGAGAAGTTACCCTCTGATAAGGTCCCTTGCTTGATGAGGTACCTGTCTTCCTCATTCTCAATTATTCTTCTTCCGGGCCTGCTAGACCTAACCTTGCCCGATCTTGGAAGACGTTTCTATTTGGTTCATCAGTTTCCCTCTGACTAATTTCAATCTCAACCTCTTCCCAGGTAAATTTTGCTACAAAGTCTACAAGTGCCTTCCCCTTGATGGCAACCCTAGGTTGATAAACAATGTCATACTTCCCTAACTCGATGGCCCAGGTCATTAACCTGCCTGACTTCTCAGGCTTATGGAGGACTTGTCTTAGTGGGGAGTCAGTGAGGACAACCATAGAGTGGGCTTGGAAGTATGGATTCATCTTCCTAGAAGAATGTATCAGAGCATAAGCTAATTTTTCCATCCGAGGGTACTTCTGTTCAGACCCTTGAAGAGCCTTACTATTGAAGTATACTGGACTCTGCACTCCATCATCTTCTCTTACCATGGCTGCACTAATGGCTGATTCTGAAACAGCTAGATATACATACAACTTCTCCCCTAGAATGGGCCAAGATAGGAGTAAGGGAGAGCCGAGGTATGATTTAAGATCCTTAAAGGCCTTGTCATATTCCTCATCCCACTCGAAGGCCTTTCTAAGCACTTTAAAAAAAGGAAGACATTTGTCTATAACTCTTGAGACGAACCTATTAAGTGCTGCAACTCTTCCAATTAATCTCTGAACGTCTTTGATAATTCTGGGTGTCTTCATTTTGAACAAGCCCTTGATCTTTTCAGGGTTGATTTATATTCCCCTCTGATTAACGATGAACCCCAGAAACTTTCCTGCTACTACCCCAAAGACACACTTGGATGGGTTGAGCTGCATTCTATACTTGTCCAGGGTGTCAAAAGTTCTTTGAAGCTCGGCCACATGAGTGTATGCATTCAGGCTCTTCATCTTCATATCATCTACATATACCTCCATAGACCTGCCTATCTGATCCTCAAATATCTTATTTATAAGACGTTAGTAATTAGCCCCTGCATTCTTCAGCCCGAAGGGCACGACCTTGTAGCAATAGGTTCCCTTATTTGTGATGAACGTTGTCTTCTCGGAGTCTTTCGGGTTCATAAAGATCTAATTATACTCGGAATAGGCATCCATAAAGCTCATGAGCTCATGTCCATCTATGACATCCACCATCTGATCAATACGAGGTAGGGGAAACTGTCTTTCGAGCAAAACTTGTTCAAATCAGTAAAGTCAACGCATATCCTCCATTTCCCATTAGCTTTTGGCACGATGACGGTGTTATATAACCACTTAGGGTATATGACCTCTCTGATGAACTTGGCTTCTTCAAGCTTTCTCACCTCTTCTCTGATGACATAATACTTCTCTCTTGAGTATAATCTCCTCCTTTGCTTAATGGGCTTAGCGTCTTCCATAACATTGAGTTTGTGGCATATGACCTCAGGGTCAATACCTGGCATGTCTGCATGGCTCCAGGCAAAAATGCTTTGTCTCTTCCTGAGAAGCTTCACCAGCTCTTCCTTAATCTCAAGTCTTAGGGCTTTGCCAATTTGGATGTTTTTTTTTGGCTCATACTTATTGAGGACGATGGATTCTACCTCTTCTGTGGCCTCTCCCTTATTGTGCTTTGTCTTATCTCTAGGATCAAGTGTATCAATGTTGTACGTGGTTTTTGCCTTCTTATGAGCCTCTCTCTCTCTTCTATAGAGTTGAAGTAGCATTCACGTGCCGATGTTTGGTCACCTTGCACTTCCCCTACTCTATAGGGAGTCAAGAATTTTAGCATTTGGTGGACCGTTGAAGGCATGGACTCAAATTTCTTAAGGGTTAGTCTTCCTATGATGAGGTTGTAAACTAATAAGACATTTTCGTCCATCACAAAAAAATTCATTTTTTTGGTCAACCTCTTAGGCCACTCGTCTCCCATTCTCACATCCATCCGATACATACTGAGTGGATTAACCTTTTCGACACTGAAGCCAATCAAAAAATGATGATAAGGGATAAGCCTAGCTCTGTTGAGGCATAGGCTCTTGAAACAGGGCCAAAACATGACGTCTGCTAAACTTCCCCCGTCAACGAGTATCCTCTAAACTTAACACCCATGAACTCTTGTGGTGATTACCAGAGGATCATCGTGAGGAGCTAAGATACCTTTGAAATCAAGTCTTTAGAAGCCAACTATGAGGGTATCCATATTTACCTTCTTTCTCTTCTCATGGTTTACCTTTGAAAATGACAAGTTCACAACCTCTACTTTGGTCACTGACTTGGCTTTTGTTACGTGAGCTTTGTGGTCGGCTAACTCTGAGCCACCCCCTGCTAGTCCTCCAAAAATGGTGTTAACACCAAAAGAGATCATGCCGACCCTCTTCACTAGGACATTGTCGTCTTTTGGTGGGAGGTCAGGGTCATTATCATCTTCATCTGAGTCCTAAGCTCTTCTTGTTGGGGCATATTCTCGACACCTGTCATTTCTATTATTTTTAGGGTCGTCTTTTTCTCCCTTAGAAGCTCTTCCATCTATGTGCTTTATGAGTTTTCCAGATTTTAACATCTTCTCAATCTCATCCTTTAGGGCAAAGCACTTATCAGTCAGATGGTCGTGGTCTTGGTGAAACTCGCACCACAAATTCTTGTTCCTCTTATGCGGAGGAGCCTTCAGTTTCTCCAGCCATCTCAGGGACTTATCATTCTTTATTTCGTTGAGGATGTGTTCCCAACTCATAGTTAGAGGAGTGTAGTGTGAAAACTTATCGTCTTTAACCCTCTTCTTTCCATCCTTCTTTCTTTAGAATTTCCCGTTGCTACTTCCATTCTCATCCTCATACTTCGCATCCATTGCTTCTTCAGCATTCATGACCCTATCAGTTTTTCCTAACAGCTCGGCCATAAAATTAGGAGGGTCTTTAGCAAGCTTCCAAAGTAACTTCCCCTTCCGAATTCCTCCTATAAGGGATGTCATAGCTATATTCTCTTCGTAATCTTCAACCTCTATTTTTTCCTTATTTAATCTTGCAATGTAGTCTCTGAGGATCTCATTCTTGCCTTATTTTACGTAGAGTTGATGGGTCTTCTTCTTTTGAGTTCTTATCCCAAAACATAAGTTGTGTATAAACTGCTCGGCCAACCCTTAAAGTTATCCACAAAAATTTTGGGAAGGGAAGTGAACCAAATATGCGCAGCTCCCATCAAAGTTCTTAAAAAAGCTCGGCACCTCATCTCATCAGGGATTGAATAAATATCTATTGCAGACTGATACATCTCAATATGATGTACCGAGTTGTACTTCGATCATACTTGGGAGACACCATTGGTGGCTTGAATTTGGCAAGGGTTGGGAAGTTCACAATTCTTGCCACAAATGGGGAGCCCCCTGAGAATCCCCTTTGTAGTAGGTCTTGGATTTTTATGAGGTTCCCTATCTTCTCTTCCAGCCGTTGAATGGAGTCATTACATGGTTTAACAACGTCGGCCTGGAAGAGGTTATCCCCAGCCACCTCCAAGGGGTGAACTAAGGGTTCCCTAGCTACTGCACAACGTCGGTTGTTGACTTCTTGGCCACGGTCTTGGCCATGTAAGGGTCGGCCATGGCAAGGCCGATGTTCACCACTTTCCCTCTATAATCCAGCTGCACTTCTCGACCTAGATAACCTTTTCCTCAGATCATTAACTGGGTCGAGCATTTCAAAGGCCGAGCCTCTACTCAGGTGATCAAAAGTTGATCCTCTTTTCTAGGCATCACCAAACTCGACCCTTTTTGCTCCGCAACCTCGGCTTCGCACTATAGGACATACTGTGTTGTCTGAAACCTCATATGGCTCCCAGAAGTGTCCTAGAGCATCTTATACTTTAATTTCATCGCATTTATCCTCAGGTCAAGTGTTTCCTTGCCTCCCTAGATGTAAACGTCTAGGGTCAGCAAGGTCCATCCTCTACTGAGCTGTACGTTGGTCCTTTCATAGTGCCTGGGGTGGTCCCCTCGCCTCAGGATATAGTTGAACAGACGTTGGAGTAGTCATTTTCGGTGAGACCGTAGGTGGTCTCATCATATTTTGGCTTAGCTGGGCAAACTGCTCCTTCATTGCTTACTACGTTGCAGCCAAGGACCTCAAGGTTGTTGCCACCTCAGCCATCTCGGATTGGGGTGGTGCATGGCTGGAACTGGGTCCTCCAACACCAGATGGGGGAGGATGTGGGGTTAACTTTGGTGCCATATGTTAGGACTAAAGAGATTGGAATGAAAATATTAGAGAGCTTGATACCTTAAAGGATTTCTTTCAATGGTGAAATAACTTCACACGAAGGGTGAGGCCTGGTTTACCACCAGAGTCTCCGATGAGGTTAAGCTGCAAAAAGGAAGAGATGAATCTTCTCGTTTCCACGGACGATGCCAGAATGATGATGCTGTGAATAGCACCACCAGATAAGGTGTTGACAAGCTCAAACTAACAATAACAATGGCAACACAAGAGTATTTATATAGTAGAAGGAGGTGAGGAGAAGAGGATGAACACTTGAATACAAGTGCTTTAGCCAATCTGGCCTACATCCATTGTGAGTGTGTGAGTAATATCACTAGAAGAAGGCACTAATGGCCATAGATACACTCTCTCAAGACTTTTCTCTCTACTGTGTAAAATGATAAAGTTTCTGCTAGGTTTGTAATTCTCCATCCCCTTCAAGGTAGGAGAAGACAAGTATATATAGTGTTTAAGGGTGTAATGTACCCCCCCAAGCATGCAATGAACATGTGTGTGATGATTTAGCCAAACTAATGAAGCCATCTATCACTGTCACATGTAGAGAATGATGATGAAATATTCACTCACGTGATGGGATTGATTCGGTTACAACTCATTTTATTTACGCGTTCCCAACCTTGCATATGCTTATAAATTCTCGGTATTGTCCTTGACTGGTGCAACCTCACCCTTAATAAGTATGAGGTTGATGGAGTCAGATGTGGTTGCTTTGTATCGATGACCTCTGCTAGGAGGGTTGTCTGAGGTTGGGTATGAGAGAGATGTAACGTCGGCTGGGACCAACGATGACGTTGGTAAGTGATTGAGACCATGAGACATGCTAATTACGACTAGTGATCGCAATGTTGGCTGGGCTGACGATGATGTTGGTAGTTGATTGAGCCCATGAGGCCCTGTTGACCCCGGCTGTTGACTGGTCGAGGTTGGTTTATGGGGTTTCTGCAACGTCGGCTAGGGCCGACCTTATGAGAGAAGATATTACTGATTGGTTGTCATAGGCTTCTGGTCACCTCGATTGTGAGACTATCCGAGGTTATCTGCTTTTAGTAAGAGGGTGCACTTTGGGCATATCATCATGTTTTTCACCATTTTCTTAAAATAAATTATTCTTTTCCTTCCACTATATAATGGACACCCAGATAAGTAATATGACCTTTACTTATCTACATTCCACTTAACTATTTCAAGAAACTTAATGATCTGGGAGTGATTTTGTTAGAGACTACCATAAAGCTTTTATGTCTATTAAGCAATTAGCCTGATTCAAGCTCATGTGAGTTTAAAACTTCCATTATCTTATTCACTTATCTCTTCAAACCAAAGCTGAAAAGGATAAGATCATCAACAAAACCAAGATGATCGAATTTGCGACTTTTATTAGCATTTTGAATCCAATATACCCTTATTGCATTACTAACTCATGCAAATTCCTTGATAGAACATTTTCCATTATAATGAAAAGGCTTGGGGATAGGGGGTCCCCTTGCCTTATGCCTCTAATTTCTTGAAAGTATCCCACATTTTCCCCATTCACCATTATAGTTAACCAAGTATTAGAGATTAATCTCCAAACTAGGTCCAAATACTGTTTATAGAAGCTCATCTTCCTCATTACTTTTAGCATGTACCACCAGGAGACTCTATCATAGGCCTTTGACATATCCAATTTAAGAATAATGTTACCTCCCATATTTTTAGAATGTTTATTAGACATGCATTCTTGGGCTAGCAAAACATGTTTAGTAATAGATCTTCCTCTTATGAAATAGGATTATATGAGAAACTCCATCATTTAAGGTTCTAGAGAAAATCTTATAAAAAAAATTCTTCATACTTATAGGCCTAAAGTCATTAAAAGATTAGGGGTGATCCACTTTGGAATTAAAGCTATTTTTATGGTTATATAAATTTTTAGGAGGCAATTACTTGCAAAAAAAGCATGGACTGGTTTTAAAACATCTTCTTGTATTTCCTCCCAATACGTGATGAAGAACTTACCATCAAACCCATCAACTCCAGGACTACTATTTGCATTTAAACCCCTCACTGCATTCTCTAGTTCCTCCATTATTGGCCATTGGATTAGCTTTTTTATTCATCTCCTCAGTGACATTCTTTTTAATATCATCTAGTAATTGGCTATGACTATTTGGCTCATGGACCTCTTCTGCTTTGAACTATTGAGAGAAAAATTCTTTGGCTGCTAAATGAATCTCCTCTTTGAAGTCTACCAAAACTCCATCTTTATTTCAAATCCTTTGAACGTGAAATATTTTTTGTTTACCTCTCATAACTTTGTGGAAATAAGTTGAGTTTTTGTCTCCATCTGCAGCCCATTTTTCATTAGCCTTTTGACTCCAAAATTCAGTCTCTATTTTAAGTTTTTAATTATAAATAATAGTAGATCTATTAAAATCTTCCCTATTCTCCTCTGTAATATTTTGCTAATAATTTATCTCTTTATTAAATAAATTATCCTCAACATTTCTAGCCTCTTGAAACATATCTTCATAGGTCAATTTAATCCATTTTCTCAATTCCCCCCTGATAGCTTTAATTTTAGAGATATAACTGCTATAGGATTTGGGTGTGTTACCTCGTGCCACGAATTTTTAATAATGTACCTACATTCTTTCTTTTCAAACCATAAATTTAAGAACTTAAAGCTTTTATAAACTATATTAGATTGCTGATCTCCTCTAAGTAATAAAGGACAAGGATCTGACATGCTCTTGTTCAAATGAGAAACACTCCAATTTGTATTTAAGTCCAAACAATCTTTGTTCATTAAAATTCTATCTAATCTTCTCCAAATACTGTGCTCCTCATCCCTTTTATTGTGCCAAGTGTATTTTCCCTTTATACCCAATATCAATTAAGCCATTAACCTCAATGCATTCCAGGAATTCATATATATCCCCTATATTAACCTCATTTCCTCATGTTTTTTCAGACCTATTTGCAACTACATTGAAGTCCCCTCCTACCCACCAAGGAGAATCAGTACAAGAGGAAATTAGATACTCCCACAAAAGTCTTCTTTCAATCCTATTACAACTTGCATAGATAAAGCTACATTGCATAGGACTTGGGATACCATCTTTTTTTTAATTGAATTGTAATACATTGAGTCATCTCAGAAATAACTTCCCATTGAATTTCATCCTTAAAAAAACACCATATCTTACTATTTAGGTTTGAGACAAACGAACCAAAACCTAATTTTAAATAGTAGGATTCAATTCTATCCAACTCTTGCTTAGACTCCAACACTAAAGTAAGATAAGGGTTATGCATTCTCTTCAGTCTTTGTAGTCTTCCTAGTGAACCCTTTTTAGAGATCCTTCTAACATTATAAATTAGTCCTTCTAACATTTAGAATAGTTGATAAAGGGTAAGTTTGAGTGAATCCTTAGAATTTTAAGAGAAATAAATGCTTGGCCCTTACTTCTTTCACCCCTAATAACTTTCTTCTTCCTTAAAACTACTCTAAAGCCATCATCAGAAGCAATCTCCAAATTTTTGTTTGGAAATACATTTCTAAGACTGACAAAACCCTTACTGTTATCATCATAAGAACACTTTCCTTCATTAGAATCCTGATATTCTTGATTAGACCCCTTTTCGTATGCCTTTTGGTTCTTCTCCTCTTTGTTGCTGTAAATTTTTGGATCAATCATATGGTTTATTCCATTTTCTTTAGAATTACTTTCTTTCTCCATTTGAATCTGTAACTCCATAGCTTTATCTTGAATCTAACTCTAACCAGTATGCATTTTATTTTCTTTCTCACTATTTCCTCATGAAATCCCCTCCACTTATTGCACTCGAATTAAGGATCTTGAAATATCTATTCCTTCTTGAACCAGGTTTGAAGAATTATCTTTTATAAAGTAAGTTATTAGCATTTGTCTAAAGATATTGGAAGGTATCTTGTTTTCAATTATTATATCTCCTTCTTCTTTGTGTGTTACTGGTTTACTTACTTCATTATTTTGAAAAGATTTTTGGACTCATTGTTTTATAGAATCCTTCTTCACCCTTTCTATATTCTTTTGAGTCTTGCCTTTAAGATCTGCATCCATCTTTTTCAAGTAACAACTGTCTTGTTAGTGTCCTTTATTTTTATAATAGTAACAAAAGGAAGAAAGGTCCTCATATACAATTAGTTGACAAAATCTTGTTCCTTTCTCCTTACCTAGCTTGACTAGGTCTTGTTAATAAATCAGTGGCATTATCCACTTTAAGTGGAGTTCCAAAATCTTGAGGAATTGAGAATAAGGCATTATGATTATATAAGTTAATAAGTAAGAGGGGTAATAAGATTTATGATGGTACAATCGAGGATTTTTAATTAGGGTGAAAATCAATATCCCATTTGAATGATCGCATGGGATAGTATAGATAAACCATGTTTATTTCATCTAAAGTCAATGAAAATCCTCTACATGGTTTAATCTAATTAAGATGTGTTTTTTATCAATCAAACCAATATGACAGGTGGATTTAAGATGTAAAGAGGGGAAGAATTTACGAATATCATATATACAAGGTCGTTCATGTAAAAATTTCCCCACGATTATATGTTTGAAGGGAATAGCCATATCTTGTGTAGTGGAGTCTTCATAGAGACTAACATGTTCTCCTTTATAAGATGAGATTTTTTGCAAAGCACAACTTGTATTCTTTTGTGATCCTAGGACTTGAGCAAAGGAACGAAGCTTATTTTGACCATATTCTTGAAAAACTTTAGATGCATGAGGATCTGCATTGCATGCTTCATTATTTAGGCTTATTAGACGGAGAGGAGGGAAAAAAGAGGTCCCTATCCCCATGAGGGAGGGAGGTATAGGTTCCATGCTAACCCTAGCTAGGGTTTACGTGGAGAGATAGAGATAGATACACACATAAAGAGAGAGAGATGACTGGTAATTACAACAATGGATCAGGTAATGTATTACTTCTTTAATTCAAATGCTCCTAATGCTCAAGGGTTTTATTTTTAAAATATTTTTATTATCTAATTATTTTTTAAATAAATTTTTGTTATCTAACTGTTAACTGCACTTTAGGTTTTAAGTAAATTTTGATTAAATTGGCTAATATTTAGTATGTGAAGTATTTATTAAAATTATTCATGAGGATGATGGGTTATAACAGTTGGTAGCATTTAAAATAACGGTTTTTAACTTAAAATAAGGTATTTTGGTCCCACTAGCTTAGTATAATGAATTAAGAGATGTTTATACTAGTTAAGGGTTAATTTGGGAAAGTTACTTAAGGCATTAGTTTAGACTCAAGCCTAATATGATTTTAATGAAGTATTATTGAGCCATTAGGATGTTTATTTAACATAAAAATATAATTTTAGGATTAAGAGCTTGGACAAAATAAGTCTAAGGTAAACGAGAGGATTCAAGCCCAATTTCATTTAACATGAAAACATAATTTGGAGGCCAGTTTAATTTGAATAATTATATAATTGAATTTGAGTTGATTATGCCGATTCATTTGAATAAAAACCGTAATTAGGTGATTAGAATCTGACTTAGCTAATTTAAATCAATTTAATTCATAATTAACCTAATTAGGAAATAATGAGGATTTATTTAGCATTATATTGATTGAGTCCCTATTAAAATTGATTAGGTTTGATTACATCTTGAATAAGTTCTGATTTATTATTGTTATCAATTAAAAATCCTAGGATCTTATGCCTAATCTATAGAGAATTGAAATCAAATTGATATGAATTGGGGTGTTGGGGTTCTTGAGAATGAAAATGTGTTTTATTAGAGTTCTTGAATTATAATTGGGACTTTGTTAATAGAATTGTGTTACAATCATATTTTATATATAAATTCAGTGTTTATATGCTATATGAATCATATATGAAGTTTTTCTTGTCCTTAATGGAGGTTTGATATGCATTTTGTTATGTTGGAGAAGACAAACCCCATAATGGGGGATTTTTGAAAAATATTGATCGATCGATCGATCAATGCTACTAATGTTTTGATAATTTTGCATATTCTTTAAATGAATGTTTTTTATTTGGGGGATTTTTTTGGGATCACCTATGACCTAACTTGAGATATATGAGTTGGTTTATAGTATTATTAGGATGACTCTAATTTGAGATAACCAAAGGATTACTTATTTACATTTAAATTGAATTAAAGTGGATAAATCTGATTTGATACTTAAATTTTATGATTGAAATGGATATATTTTGTTGTGTTCTTTATGTAATTCATACCATGCATGAGTACTCATGACGAACGCAATAGGGGGATTCCATTAAGCATGCACGTACAATGCAAACTGCTATGGTGCCTCGGTGATTAGATGAGATGCCTTAGTCAATATTTACCCCTGGGTCACATGTCTAGTATCCGCATCGAAGAAGGATTACAAGGATATTTCCTTCATGTGGTCTTGGGAATGGTAGGCTATATTATTGGTGGGTATAAGTGGTTATTTATGCTTTGCCATGATGAGTTCTTAGGTTCGAGACGGACTATGACTATACTTAGTATACGCGAGTAATCCTTGAGGGCAATAAGGATTAGCTTTCGTTGCTTGGCTTACTTATGTGATATTAAGAATTTAAGATTATCTAATTTTCTTTATACAATTGATTTTGATTAGTGTAATGAAATTTTGAATTCATTTGTTATTTTGATATGTGTAGAATAAAACTTAAACATGGGTTCACTTGGAATTTAGAACCTTATGTGCATGTGATATTAGGATTATTGGGTGGGGTATATCTAAAAGATGTTAAAACACTAGAGGCATGCACATAGTTATGATTTATTCCAACTTCAGTTATACTTTGATTCTCTTTAAACTTGTTGTTAACTACCGTGGATTTTAATATTTCAGGACCAAGGTCACCCATTCCACATCCTTGAACAAAACTATTATTGTCATTCATCCTTTTATTTCGGCTCTAATATAGGATATAGGTGTACCTGGCCTGCATTTCAGTTTTATCATTTCATTTGTTGTTTGTTATAGTAGCGATAGATACATACTTGTACTTGTACATTTTATATGGATAATAGTTAGAAGTATTGGTATTTTTGATTTTTAACTCGTCTGGATGGTATGAGAGTGATGGTATATCTTTCATCATTGATATTTAGTTTCGATTTCAGTTTATTTTTTTTAACGCGTTCTTATAATTGTACTTAATTGTTTAGACGCATGTATTGTTTAATTTAGAACTGGTCAATCTATTTTTAAATATTACAGGGTGTCACAGTTGGTATCATAGCATTCCAGGTTCTAGTATCCTATGGGTCATGAGTGCGTTCATCGCTATTCTAACGTTGCGTTCTTTAATACTTTAAAGACTTACATTTAACATTTTTACTCTATGTCTTTCACGATTAGTAATACGTTTTTATTTACTATCATTCGGATGGTGAACCTTCAGAGATGTCAAGGCCGATAGAGATTGATGGGGAGCACTAAGTCGGAGGATGATGCAGCTCTGCCTCTTTAGCATCCCTCACTAGTCTCACCCAAAGGATAGGGTCTAGCTATTGCACAAACTGATATGGATGCTATTATATCTTAGGCATTCGCAACAACGATGACAACCCTCTAGGAGCAGTAGACACTTTCACCACCGCTTGTGGATGCAATTGTACATGCTCCTTAGGTTACCACCTCTGCATGGGAGCATTCTAGGTCTGCCTTTGGGAAAAGACACTCTTCAGAGTTTTCGGGATCTTCTGATCCCATAGTGGCACTACATTTGAGGCATGATATTGAGCAGCATTTGATGCTAGTTTAGTGTATTGATGTTCAACAGCAAATGTTGGCGACCTTTAGATTAGTGGGATATGCATTAGATTGGTGGGAGACTGTTACCACCCTAGGGGAGGGGTATCATGTGAATCTATCGCAGTTTTATATCAAGTTTGAGGAAACTTACTTCCCATATTCATAACAAAAGAAACTTATATCAAAATTTGACATGATCAAGTAGGAGGGTGGGTGAATCACCCATTGGTAGAGACTCAATCGATGTTCTTGAGTTTGGATAGTTTGTGCAAAATATTTTAGTAGAGATCCCTTCTCAAGATTCATTCAAGATTAAAGACCCAAGGGAACACTATCCACACAACATGATTTTAGTTGGTAAAAAATAAGACACAATTGAATGTAGTGGAACACGCACTACATCACTCACTCTTCACATACATGCATTCATATAATTTTTACAAAATCTTTTAAGATTTTTTTAAACATTAAATAGATTTAATTGAATTTAACTTAGAAATTAGTTAGATAAATTAATCACATGTTTAATAATGCTAAAATTGTGGAAAATGATTTTCTGGTTTAATAATGTGTGAAAATATTCTTGATGATTTTTCCTAAATTAAAAATAATTTTATGGTATTTTTAGTTGGATTTATAACTTTCTTGTGATTTAAAAATCATTTAGAAAATATATTTTAAACATTGTTATATGTAAAAATCATACTCCCATGTGGACTAATGATGAGTACGCACCAGTTATCCAACATGGCCGACCGGCCTACTTGATCAGCTTCATAGACACTTAGTCGGCTGGAATACCGAGCAACTCTAGAAGGCCAAACAAAAAGAAAATCAACAGTTACTCGAAAAGAATGGCAACCAGAACTGAATTCCAAGATTTTTACTTATTGTACACACATGTAAAAGCTTGGAAATATAAAGCCATTCCATCTTTAGGGTTTCTGTACCCATATAAATACAAACTACTCCTTTAACTTAAGGGTCGCCTCAAATCACTCATATGCACACCATACCGAGCTATTGTAAACTCTACCGAATAACAATAACAATGGATATAGGCTATTTTACAATTGAACCACTCTAAAATCCTTATCTCTTGTGTGTGGTTTGGGTTATTTCTCTTATTTTTATCCATGGTTATAAAATTAGAGTTAGTCCCTTTTTAGACATTAACAGATTGGTGTCGTCTATAGGAAACGACTGTCTGTCATCATTTTCTACCATCCATTTTGTTTATTAATTTATAAAGAAATGATTAACCGTAAGAATAGCACTCGAAATGAAGGCAACACCATCATTCCATCTGCTCCCCCTAATGTGGCAGATTTATAACGAATCCTACTCAACCTAGGCAGAGGTCAAGAAGTCATGCATGAGACTGTTAAGCAGTTGTCTCACACCATGTAATCTAAGTCTTCTAATTCCATAAGGGATATGCCACCACCACCACCACCACCACTACCACCACCACCACCACCAATTAGGCATGAAAGAAGCTATTATTACCGCTCTTCTCATGATAAGTCATATCATCCTGGTGTAACTTCTTCATTCCGGTTAACTGATTATTATGATGGTTGATCATTTTCCAAAGAAAGAAGAAGTGTCTTGGAGAGGCCCAGTGGGGAGTCTGCCTTTGATCGACTAGGACTCCGAGTAACCATAGGACATCATAGAGAGAAAAATCATCATCGTGAATATCAAGAAGGCTCCACAAAATCTAGGGACATTATGAGGAGAGTTGTGCATTCCGAGCAGACCTCTCAGGAGGAGAGTTCAACACATAGGCACACCAAAGCCTCTAAATGTACCGCAACCAAATCTAAACTAGAGGAGAATTCATCGAGGGGATCCATGCAATTGTTGGAAGATTGACTAGGAGAAATGGCCAAAATAAAGAATCCATTGTAATGGAGTTTCATCAAAGGATCACCTTCATCCAAGTAATTGGGGAATACCCCACACCTTCCAAATTCAACACACCAGTGGTTACTTCTAAGTATGACGGGAAAACTGATCTAGTCTTACATATAGAGCAATACCAAGCTACTGTTGATATCTACTCAGTGCTAGACGAGATAAGATGTAGTGTTTTTTCCTATTGTATCACAAGGCCAGCTCAGATTTAGTATAATAATCTCCCCGAAGGTAAAATCTTTACTTTTCATCAGTTTGCTAAGTTGTTCATTGATAACTTCTATTTTTGGGCTAAGTTGATCAAGAGTGTCACTCGTCTCTTGACCGTGCGACAAAAGTCAGGGGAACGCACTAGAGAATACATTACTCGTTTTAATAATAAAAAGCTAGCGATTGTAGACTATAAGGAGAAGACAATCATAGAAGCACTTATGAGTGGGTTACTTGCTAAAGATCTTTACTATGCCTTAGCAAGAAATACACCCAAAACCATAACAGAACTAATGGATAAAGGTGGAAAAATAATGAATGCCAAGGAAGCTACAGAAGCTAAGAAAGCTCCTGAGACCAAAGTTCAAGGTCAGAAAAATAATTCCAATTCTTTCAAGAATGATTAGAAAGGTAAAAATGCTGGATCGGATCAATAAGTATGACAAATATACCCCGCTCAATAAATGTGTTCATCATATCGTGGAGGAGATAAAAGGAAATAGAGATTTACATTATCTGGGAAAGATAAAAACTCCCCCCAACAAGAGGGATAAGTCCAAGTACTGCAATTGAAACATTGATCATAGGAACAACAACAACAGTTGCAATGCACTCAAGAATGAGATTTTTTTTTTTTAGATAAAAAGGGATTTTATTGATATAAGAGAGAAAATCCCTCTCAAGTGGCAATACAATAGGAATAAAAAAAACATCAGATGTTTCTTATAAAAGGAAGAGGAGAGGAATCTATCATCATAGACGCTTTAACATTATTAGGAAGATCCGACCAACTGAGAAAAGACTTTTGACATTTTGACGATTCACCATGAATTGCAAGAAGAGTAGCCACCTTGTTAGCTTCTGGGGAACAACAAGAAATTTGACATTGAAGATTGTGAATTAATTCCTGAAGATCCTTGAAATTATTTCTAATTCTCTAATGAACTGATTTTGAGTTAGCCTCTAATAAGATGAGAATCTGCTTTGAGTGGAACTCTAACATCACCTTTGAAAAATTCTTCTCCAAACAAAACTTTAAACCAGCAGAAACAGCTTGAAGGAGAGAATACCGAGGAACATCATGAATAATGAAGTTTGAAGAAGCCCAAATTAATCTACCATGATCATCTCGAATAACTATACATATACCATTGATCTTCTGATTTTCTGACGTAGCAGCAACATTAATTTTGACTTGATCTATACCAGGTTTCTTCCAATGATTAACATTCTTCCAATAAGCATAGGGAATAGGTAAAGAGAAAGCAGTCCTAATTTCCTGATTTATTCCTTAAGTTAGGTCTTTAAAAGGAGTAAGCATAGTAATCTCAGAGATGAAAGCCACTACTCTGTGAATAACTAGACCTGGATTCATTGGGATATTTTCAAACAAAGCCTTATTCCTGCTAAACCAAATTTCCCATATGATTATGATAGGAGTCACTTGAAAAAGCCATTTGGACATTTTGGATTTACCCGCTTGTAACCACCAGTGAATAATAGAACTGTGTAATGAAGAGCAAGAATTTTGAATACCCATAAGGTTGGAAAAGAACCTCCAAACCTGCTTAGCAACTGGACCAGAGATGAATAAATGATTAATTGTTTCATTATCTGAATGACAACATTGACACCTTGAAACCAACCTAATCCCCACTGATTGAACACGGGAGTCCACAGGAACTGCATTGTTGAGAGCTCTCCAAACAAGCACTGACATTTTTGGAGGAATATAAGGGTGCCATACTGATTTAAATGCTGGAGAAGATTAAGTTTGAGGCCTGATTTGATTAAATGCAGATTTGAAAGAAAATCTACCATTATCTGTTAGATTCCATATCAACTCTCCGTTGAAAAAATGCGAATTCGAATCAATTATCTCCATACCATCTTGAATCCTTTTAAAATCCAAAGAGCCATTTTTGCAACCCATATTAGAGTACTTAGCAGACATAAAAGAGGCCCAAAAACTTTTTCCTTGCTTAAAATCCCAGGCTAAACGTAAGTTGGAAGCTTCCATGACTGAATACAAATTCCTAATATCAAGACCTCACTCTTGTTTAGGCAAACATATGGAGTCCCACTTTATCCAGTGAAATTTTTTCCCAAAAAATTGATTAACTCCCCAAAAGAAAGAGCTGAACATCTTATGAATGGATGTAATGATCAACTTTGGAGGCTTTAAAGCAAAAAGAGAGTATAAAGGGATAGAAGAAAGAATAGATTGGATAAGGATAATTCTTCCCCCCATGGAAAGAAACTTGGTTTTCTAACTAAGAATTTTTGAAGCTATGGATTAGACAAGAGGTTCAAAATAAATAGATTTCCTTCTTCCTTTAAAAAGAGGGATGCCAAGGTATTTCAGAGGACCACATGTATAAGCAAAACCTGTTATTTCAAATCTTATTCGTCATGGAATGTTGAGCAAGTTTGTTGATCGAAATGACAACATAAATGATAGGAAGAGGTCAAAATCTCAAGCTCGAGAAAGGGATGATAACAAGAGAGAAAGCAATAATGATTTTGAAGAAGATACCGACTTAGAGAAGAAGCCTGATGGACTAAAATTACGTTCATCATAATATCCTCCGGGTGCCATTTTATTACAGGTGGTGATGGTGGAGGAGGATATGCCATATCAGAAAGGAAAACTTATATGAATGAAGTCAAAGCCTGTATAATTATCAAAAAAATTGATATGGCTGAATCCAATGATAGTCAACCAAAGAAAGTTAACAGAGACAAAATAGTAATTATGATTTCCAAGAATGATCTAAGTGGGGTTCTCTACCCTCTTGGTGATTCGTTAGTTATCACATGGAGAGTTCATTATGGCATAGTTGTAAGGATCTTGGTAGATAATGGGAGCTCAGCGGATGTAATGTTTTACAACTGCTTTGATAGCCCAGGGCTGAAGATCAGCAAGCTAGAACTGTACCATAGACCTCTCATCGAATTTGTAGGAGTAAAGGTATATCCATTAGGGACCATCAAGTTGGAAGATCTAGTTAGGACTTAGTTGGTGAACTAGAGAGAAATAATTCATTTTTTTATCCCATCAGCTTATAACATCATCCTAGGAAGGAGGGAATTAAGCAATTTGAGGTCGTGCCATCTACAATACACCAATGCATGAAGTTTCCAATGAACTATGGAGTCGGCATAGTAAATGGAAGTCAGAAAGATGCTAGAGAATGTTATTATACATCAGACGATCAATAAGAGATGCAAATTAAGAGAACAAACACTTTCCTCATAGACACTCTAGATCCTCGAGAAGAAGAGAAGTTGGCAAAGGGACAAGTTATGGAAGAAACAAAGGTTGTGGTGATGGATGACAAGAAACCAAAAAGAACCACCCAGATTGGTTCCAAGTTATCTTCTTCCCGTAAACGGGAGTTAATCACTTTCCTTAGAGAAGGGAATTTTTTTTCGTGTGGAACCATGAAGATATGTCAGGAATTGATCCAAACTTCAAGTGCCATGAGCTCAATATTTACCCAGGATCCAAGCCAATCAAATAAAGGCAAAGAGTATTCATCCCCGAGAAGCATACAGACATCTAGGAAGAAGTTAAAAAGTTACAGCGAGCACAATTCATTAAAGATGTCAAGTTTCCAAGTTGTTTGGTTAATGTGGTGATGGTCAAGAAGAAAAATGACAAGTGGCGCATGTGTGTGATTTTCACAAATCTCAATAATGCATGTCCAAAAGATCATTTTGCTTTTACAAGGATTTGTCAATTGGTCGATGCTATAGCAGGTCATGAACTACTTAGATTTATGGATGCTTATTTTGGTTACAAACAGATTAATATGAAACCCGAAGACAAATAAAGCACTTCCTTCATTACCAATCGAGGAACTTATTATTATAATGTCATGCCATGGAGGTTTATATAGATGGCATGTTAGCAAAGAGAAAATATGTTGCTGACCACATAACAAATTTAGCACAAACCTTTGATCAGTTGGAAAATCACCAGATGAAGCTCAATCTGACCAAATGCATCTTCGGAGTACAAGAAAGAATGTTCTTAGGTTAGATTTTTAATCAAAGGGGGATATAAGCTAACCCTGACAAGATCAAAGCCTTGCATGAAATGCAGTCCTCAACCAATAAGAAAAAAGTTCAAAAGTTGACAGGAAGAGTAGCTGCATTGAACCACTTTGTTTCTTGAGAAACTAATAAGTGTCTTCCGTTCTTCAAGGTTCTTAGAAAGACCTTTGAGTAGAATGATGAATGCGAGAAGGCCTTCCTGGAGCTAAATAAGTATTTGGGTTCTATCCCACTCCTTTCCCGACCTGTTTTGGGAGAAAAACTATATATATATTTGGCTATTTTGGAGTCGGCTGTTAGTTCGACTTTGATCCGACTTGATAATGGAGTTTAAAAGCTAGCGTATTATTCTAGCAAAGAATTCAGAGGAGATAAAATTAGATATCCTCTCTTGGAGAAGTCGGCTCTAGCTCTCATTGAAGCATCTAGGAGAATGAGGCCATATTCCCCAGCTTACACCATCTTTGTCTATATAGATATGCCTCTACGACAAGCATTACACAAGCCAGAAAAGTCTTTAAGATTAATCTCTTAGAAAGTGGGGTTAGGAGAATATGAAATTGTTTATGACCCTAGAGTTGCAATAAATGGCCAAGCAGTGACAGACTTTATTGTTGAATCCACATATGCAGAGGAGCAATATAATCCACGCTTGCTAGCCGAACAGACTTCTATGGAAGAAAGCTTAGCTAAAAAGCAGACAAAGATTGTGTCTGATCAACTTGAGTTGTCGTCTTCTCAAGAAAAATTATAATAAATCTAAAAGATATTTAGGCATGGAATACTGGTGGAAGAGGAATTCTCTGACGATATTCTAACTTGGCAATTATTTATGGATGGGTCCTCATGTGCTACTGGAAGTGGAGCATGTCTCCTTATTTAAACTCCTGATAACTTGGATGTGGAATATGCTCTAATATTAAAATTTAAGGCTTCCAACAATGAGGCAAAATATGAAGTACTGATCACATGACTGGAGTTTGCTTCATTAGTGGGCGCCGATCAAGTATTGTGAAATATTATTCACAATTGAGTGTTAATGAGATGCAACATATTTATGGTATCAAAAGAGAAACCATGAAGATATACCACCAAAAAACTAATAGAACTTATCTCTTTGATCATTTCAGTTAAAATAGTTAAATCCCCAGAATTGAGAATGCCCGAGCAGATCTTCTTGCTCTGCTTACTTCAGTAACTTAAACAGAACTCAGACGAACAATCCTAATAGAGATTATTTCCCATATAAGCATGGATGGGATGGAAATCAATGTCTTATTTGTGGAGTTAGTTCCTTCTTGGATGGACCCGATTAGAGAATACAACGAGCGAGGAAAAATTCCATCTAACAAAAAGGACTCCAAGAAAATGGGGGTACAAAGCAACCAATTATGTTCTTGAAAAAGGTGTCCTATATAGGCGAGGATACACTGTTTCATTACTTTGTTGTGTTCATAAAAATGAGTTAAATGATTTAATCAAAGAGTTGCATGAGGTTTCATGCAATTTACATATAGCTGGAAGGTCTCTAAGATAAAGAATAGAAATGCAAGGCTGCTATTGGCCGACGATGAAAGAAGATGGTGTTACTTTAACTAAGAAATATGATAAATGCTAAAAGCATGGCATAATATAAAATATACTAGGAGAAAACCTAACACCCATCACTTCTCTATGGCCTTTCGCAATATGGGTAATTGACTTGGTCAGGCTACTGTCTACCACCAAATGAAGGTTCAAATACCTAGTTGTGGCAGTGGATTACTTTACCAAATTGGTGGATGTTGAACCCTTAGTTGACATGCCTTATTAGAGAGTGTTACAATACATATGGAATCAAATCATCAACAGATATGGAATGCCTTAGGCCTCCATCACTGACCATGTCATTTAGTTTAATAATGAATAATTTCAAGAATATTGTATTCGATCAGGCATTCAGAAAATTCATTCAGCACCCGGTCATCCATATTGGAAATGTCAAATAGAGATGACCAACAAAACCTTGCCATATGGGTTGAAGAAAAGGTTGTACGAGGCTAAAGTCAATTAGATTAACAAACTTCACAGTGTCCTTTGGGCTTATATAACTACTCTCAGAACAACAACTAGAGAAAGTTCGTACGTGTTAGCATTTGGCACTGAGGTAATAGTTCCAGTGGAAATAGGTATGCCCACTTACAGGGTATAGAACTTTGATTCACCCAAGAGTGACCTTATGAGATGATTAGATCTGGATAAGATCGAAAAAGTTTGAGAAGAGGCTTCTATTCGGATGGATGCCTTTCAATAAAGGACTATGAGGTTTTATATTCGAAGCGTAAAGCTGACCAACCTGAAGAAAGGAGACATGGTACTTAAGAAATTAATCAAGAAGAGCAATAAGCTGGAATTAAATTGTCATGGTCCATACTGTATCTCTACGGATGTACGACCAGGAACCTACTGATATGCCCAAAGTGTACCCTCGTACTCCGGGTCACTAACCTCGTCCTGTCTCATAGCCGAGTTGACACAGAGCCTACAATAGCCATCATAAAGGTCGTCCTCTGAACTTAGGCTCCTCATTGATAACCCTTGGTTGGCCACCAGCTGAGGTCATCAACATCTTGTAGGCTTGAACTATTTCTAATCTCGTCCTCTGCTTCAGTCGACACTGCATTCGACCCTTTAACTAACCTCGACCAGCCTCCTAGGCCGAGGTCACATTGATGATTGACAGGGAAAATCATTATCGTACTTCTTTAACCTCGTACTCGGCTAGGTCGAGGTTCTATAAGATGATGACACGAGTCTGAGCACACGCAAGCACATGGAAGACTTGGAACACATGAGCCAATTAGTTATAACCACATCATTCCCCACATATGAGGGAATATTTAGTCATCATTCCTACATGTGGCCCAACCAGGTGTTCACGCATGGTTGGTGTATTCAACCCACACATGCTCATAACATGCTTGGGGGGTACACTACACCCCCAAAACACTATAAGTACCTATCTTCTTCTACCATAGAAAGGATGGATAATTATAACCCTAGTTAAAACTTTGTTGGTATGCACAGTAGAGAGAGAAAGTGAGAGATTGTATCACAGGCCATTAGTGCCCTCATTGTAGTGAAATTACTAACACACTCACAGTGGACGTAGCAAGTATTAGCTGAACCACTTACATACTAGTGTTTCTCCTCTTCTCCTCATCTCCTTCTACATATCTGTGTTGTTATTTACTTCCATTGTTATGCCTGTTTAAGCTATACTACCTCTTTATCTGGTTGTTTTGTTTATAGAATCATCATTTTGGCCCCGTTTGTGGGAACGAGAAGCTATATCTCTTCCTTCTTGAAGTTTGGACCCATCGAAAACTTTGGAGGTGCACCATCCCTCCCCTATCGCATGGAGCTATTTCACCATTAAAAGGTATCCTTAAAGGTATCAAGATCTTTAGTGTTTTCTTTTCGAAGATCTCTAGTATTTTCCATGGCACCAGAGTTACCACCTCCACCATTTGGTGTTGGAGGGACCATCTCCAGCCTAGCGCCATCCCAATCTGAGATGGCAATAACTTTGAAGTCCTTAGTTGTAACTCAACAAGTAATGCAGGAGAAATTTGCTCAGCTAAGATAGAACATTATAATGATACCACCTGGGGTCTCACCGGAGATGATTACTCCGGTAGCTAATCAGCTACATCATGAGGCTAGGGGCCACCCCAGGCACCAAGAAAGGATCTAACTACTCCTTAGCGGAGGAGTTATGTTGATGACCCTAGGTTTTTATGCCTGGAGAGTCAAGGAAAACCTTGCCCTGAGGATAGGTACGATGACATTGAGGAAAAGGATGATCTAGAAGACTGTTGGGAGTCGTATGAAGTCTCAAACAACACTGTATGTCCTATCCGACAAAGTCGAGGTCAGTGTGAGAGACGAGATTGTGATAGATGCCAAAAAGGATAAGCTTTTGATCGCTTAAGTAGAGGGTCATCCTTTGAAAGGCTCGTCCCAATTAATTATCTCAGTGAGAGACTATCCAGATCAGGAAGTCTTGCTGGCACTAAAAGATGAGGAGGTGACTATCGTCCCCATAATGGCTGACCCCCACATGGCCGAGACTATGGTCTGGGGGAGGTCAATAGCCGACATTGTTCAGTAGCTGGGGAACCCTTTGGAGGTGGATGGGGATAACTTCGGTCAAGCCGACATTGCAAAACCATGGAATGACTCTATTCAAACGCTGGAAAACAAAATTGGAGATCTCTTGGAAAGTCGAGACCCGTTGTAAAGGGGATACTCTAAGGGTTCTCCATTTGTGGCAGGGATTGTCAACTTCCCAACCCCTGCCAAATTTAAACCTCCAATGGTGTTTACCAAGTACAATGGAAGTAACAACCCAGTCCATCATATTGAGATGTATCAGTCTATAGCTGGCATGTATCCCATCCTTAATGAGATGAGGTGTCGAGCTTTCTTAAGCACCTTAATCGGGGCTGCGCATACCTGGTTCACTTTTCTTCCTAAAAATTTCAATTGAGAGTTTCAAAGGTCTGGCCAAAAGGTTCATTCACAACTTCTGTTTTGGGGTAAGACCTCAAAAGAAGGTAACCCATCTATTATATGTCTAGCAGGGGAAGAATAAAAGCCTCAGAGATTACATCGCGAGGTTCAATAAGGACAAGTTAGAGGTAGAAGATTATGAATATAGCATAGCCACGACATATCTAATTGGGGGTATGCAGAAGGGAAAGCTCTTATGGAAACTAGTCGCAGACCCCCCCAAGGTAATGGCTGAGTTGTTGGAAACAGCTGGAAAGGTCATGAACGCATAAGAAGCTATGGCTGTAAAATACAAGGATGAAAGAGGGAGAAGCGGTGGAGGCAACTTTCAGAAGAAAACTAAAGACGATAAGAAAATATCTAGAGACAATAAATTCTCATACTGCACTCATCTGATTGTAAGTTGTGAGCACATCTGAAGAACGTGTGTGCTCGCGTTCAAATGATCAAATTATATATAAAACCCTTTTAACACAAACAAACCATAAACATGCAGCAGTATGTGATTGAATAAATTGATAATCTACGCAAGAACATTCAAACACATGCAATTAAGGAAAAATCCCCCTCAGGGGCAAAACCATTTATTTTCACTATAATTTGTAAGAAAACGGCTTACAATCGGATTACAATGAAAATACAAGTTGACTAAGAATTACCCTCGGGTATCGGATTCTGTAGTCGCGACTGGAATTATCCCTTTCCAGTAGGGCTGCAATGAAGAAGAAAAAGAACGGTCTCCTCCACAAGGGTTGAACAAACCAAAGTTGTGTTCTTGGGTTGCTTAAAGGATTCACAAAGGTTTGGCAATGATATGTGAATCAAAACATGAGTCTTGGGACTCAAGAATATGAAAACTAGATGTATTTGGACTCTCAAATTCGTCTCCTAAAGTCTTGCAAAACAACTCTCCCGAAGTTGGTATTTATAGGGAAATCCATGAAGAGACCCACGATTTTAAACTGCTGAAATTCTATCCAGCGTACAGGTACCCCGAACCGGTTCGGGTACCCCTGCGAACCGGTTCGCCCCTTCGAAACGGTTTGGGTCTGGGTTCGGGAAAGTGTGCTGGGAATTGGTGCTTAAACACTTAGAAAATTTTCCAGACTTTTCAATGAACATATCTCCATTTTCAATGGGCCATAACTTGTTCACCGTAGCTCGGATTGAGGTGCCGTTTCTTCCAGTATCTTTATTGGGGCAAGCTCTTCAACTTTCCAGTTGACCGGTCCTCCGGACGGTGGCTGTAAAATTACCAATTTTCCCTTGAACATCCCTATCTTGCCTTGTTTCACTGATTTGACTTCTCTTGCGTTCCACTTGCATTACGAGCCTAGAATCAAGGAACGTGAAGTCGTTGATGCAGATGAGGGACACATTAGTGGAGATAATGCATGCTTGATTCCTGGAATTCGGATAGAGGCCGTCATGTGAGATCGTGAGGTGACGTGCCAAATGTAGCGGCGTACGACATAATTAAATGAAACATTTCGGACATGAGAAAAATGTCCTTACAAATCTCCCTCTATGTCTATGCCGGTACATACATAAAAAATCTGAATTATCAAATAAGAAATTGCCTATACAAGTCTACCCTCCCATGAACCCAAAACTGGAAA
The DNA here is from genome assembly GCA_949130495.1 of Sambucus nigra. NCBI lineage: Eukaryota > Viridiplantae > Streptophyta > Magnoliopsida > Dipsacales > Adoxaceae > Sambucus > Sambucus nigra. The sequence goes on along the minus strand of OX422214.1, from coordinate 188,708,963 downwards.
AGGTACAAATGAATAGTCTTCATCGTTTGTTCTTCATTTTTTTCAGGAATCACAGATCTTTTCTCATCAGGGTGTGCAATTCAAAGGTCATCAATGTAGTACCTACACACATGAGATAAAGCAAAATACCAAGTGACATATCGAGTTTGAAATGATGAGATAAACAAATATATATCAATTTATGAGCAAACTCAAATTTCAAAAACTCCCCCATAATAAGATAATTCTTTCTCCCCCTTTTTATAATGTCCCCAAATAGACAAATGAGAGAAATAAATCAAATAAGCAAGTGCGGGGTGTCACATGGATAAAATCACACCATGAATGAACACAAAGCAACCAAGTCAATGATAGCGTAAATGAAGTGGTGTGATCAAATTCGATAGGAAAATCAATGCATACAAACATGACATATGTGCACGATGAATATTGGATATTCCTAGCGAATGAACTCAAATTCTTCCTTTGGTGTAAAAGAGTGACAGTATAAGATATTGACTCAATCAAATCAACAAATCAAAGCTCAAAATGATTTTCACACCAATAACGTCCAAAATGATTTTATGCTTTTTCAGGACTTTCAAGGAAGTGCAAACCCGTTCAAAGATTCTCCAACCAAACTCCCTCAGATATAATTTTGAATAGAGGCATTCTAAATTCTCAAACTTTGGAGAATTGATGGTGAAACCTAAGTGGCCCATATTTGGCATGAATTGTTTTAATTTTTATTGCCTATAAATTTTTTTTAGGGCTCTTTTAACCTCTTTGGACCTCGGATATTAAAATTCCTCCATTTTTTAGGTCCTTTTTAACGGTGGCTTTTGCGCAAAGGATAGATGATTACCTTTCGCAGCCCCTCCCCGTTATACAAAAACACACAGTCTCACCAAAACGGTTTTTACATGCATTCCAATCTTGTCAAGTTTTATCGCATATTGTACATTGTATAGACAGGATTGAGATGAAAACACGCAAGCCAACATGAGATAGATAAGTGCAATAATCAAATATAGCCGTGCATGTGTGCAATAAAGGATATAGGAGTCAAACATGTAGGAAAATATCACTAATTACATCTCAAAGACTCCAATCAATGTAAAGCACATGGATGAAATGATGTAGCCTCTCAAATCTCTATCAAACAGTCACATGGATATATGGAATGAAGTTGTGACTTGGCTAACTTAAATGCTCATCCATAAAAGGTGCAAAAACAGAAAAATCTTTTTGGCCTTTTTCAAAAAAATATTATCAAAATAAAATCTTTTTGTGCTTTTTCTCAAAATTTTTCTTAAAAGAAAATTTTTTTGTATTTTTTTTAAAAAAAAAAATGAAAAATTAACTAATGATATATGCTAGCAATAGGTAAAAAAAATATGATAAACAACCTATGCTAGCAATCAAGACTATATCTCAACCGGGAGTAACGGTGGAGTTTTCTAAAGATGGTGACATCTTTTGAACCAACTCCACAAGATCATGTGTAGTCTTGATCAAAAACTTCACTTGCTCGCGAATATGTGCAAACTCTCTATCAAAATGAGCAGGCAAAGTATCATGAGTGGGTGCATGTGCATGAATGTGTGAAGTGGGATGATATGGCACAAAACCCAACTTAGAACAAAATTCCCTAAGATGTCCTCGCTTCTTGCAGTGGGTGCAAACATAAATCGGTCTAGGAAGTAATTTATCAACAATTTTGGGATGAACATTCCTAGAAGGACGCCTATGGGACTCACTCACAATGGTGGATATAGGCTCGGGTGAATTCTCTAATGTGACTTGAACCTCCCGTGCTTGTTTGAGGTCATCCTCGAGATGGGATACACGTGTCGTCAGACTAGACACCGTGTTGGTCAAGTCACCTTTTTCCCTTTTAAGCTCATCATTCTCTCCCTTCAACACACCAATCCGAAGACCTAGGATCCTATTAGTCCTTTTTATTTCCATGGTCTCGATAAACAACTTTCTAAAGGCTTTTGGATCAAACTATCATCACCATTATCATCCTCACTATCACTTAGAGAAGTGGGCATATCAACTTTCTTGACCTCTCTCTTAAGTCTAGTGGGACACTCAAATTTCTTGTGCCCTGTCCCATCTCACTCAAAATATCTTATCTTCTCAAGTTTTTTATTTTTCTCATTCTCACCACAACTCTCTCTCTCTCCAATCAATCTTAAATCATTCTCTAAAGCGGTGATCCTAATGACTAAAGCATTATTACGCTTCTTGGTTTCAAAAAACTCAGAATATAACTCGGCATAAGTGCGTGGGAGATCACACTCGCTCTCACTTGCCTCATCCTCCCCTTAACTCTCATCGCTCTTACTGTCGAGATGTCCTTGTGACGTAGCATCCTCATCGTCTTGAGAAGCATTGGAGGTACTCACATGACTTGCCATGAACGCGGTGAAGTTACGCTCATGCGGTGACTCATCTCTCGAGTCCACCGAATCGACCTCACTGTCGTCACTAAGGGTAGTATTCAGGACAGTTTTACCCTTTTCTCTATTCAGACGGGTGGCACACTCAAACGCTCTATGACCCTTACCATCGCATTCAAAACATCGCTCACTGTCTTTCTTAGGAGGGTCTTTGGAATCTTTCTCATTTTCCTTTTCAGAAATATTTTTCTCAACATTCCTTTTATCATTGAATTTTCCTCTTTTCTTGAATATGAGAATTCTTTTGAAATTTTTTGCAAACAGGGCCAAGTCATCTAAGTCAAAATCACATTGAGACTTGGACTCAAAAACTTTTTCTTTCTTTTTCTGAAAATGAGTCTTTAAAGAAATCCCATTATCCTTAGCCTTAATGGTTTTGGGGAACATGTCAATCTCATAGGTTTGAATATCTCCTACAAGTTCTTCCAACTTAAGTGATTTCAAATTTCCCAAAGAGTTCAAAACAGTGACTTTAGGAATAAAGCGTTTTGGGAGAGATCTCAAAATCTTTTTAACGACACGCGTGTTATCAATTACCTCACCCAAATTAAAACTAGTGTTAACAATGTCCGACAAGCGTGCAAAAAACTCATCAAAGCATTCGGACTCAGACATGGTGATAGTCTCAAATTCGGTGGCCAAATTTTGTAATTTAGACTCTTTAACAGCGTTCGTACCCTCATGGGTAAGTTGCAAAACATCCCATGCCTCCTTTGACGTGGTGCACGTCATTATGCGTTTGAACTCATCAGGTGTGACAGACCCAGAAATAGCACTTAGACCCTTAGAATTAAAAGATGACCATTTAAATTCTTCATCAGTCCAAGAAGTGTCAGGTTTCAAGTTGGTCACATTATCAACAGTCACGGTGGGAGGAGTCCACCCTCATTCAACCAAAATCCAGACACGTTCATCAATGGCTTTTAAACCGACCTCATACGGGCTTTCCAATAAGCATAATTTGTCCCGTCAAAAATAGGCATTTTATAATATGACTTCTCCATTTGAACGCACACTATTTCAAAAATCATTTTTTTCAGAAAATTGATATCTTAGAAAAATTTTGTGGAAAAAGGAATACGCGATAGATTAGCGTAACCTGCTCTGATACCAAATTGAAGAACGTGTGTGCTCGCGTTCAAATGATCAAATTATATATAAAACCCTTTTAACACAAACAAATCCTAAACATGCAGTAGTATGTGATTGAATAAATTGATAATCTACGCAAGAACATTCAAACACATGCAATTAAGGAAAAATCCGCCTCAGGGGCAAAACCATTTATTTTCACTATAATTTGTAAGAAAACGGCTTACAATCGGACTACAATGAAAATACAAGTTGACTAAGAATTACCCTCGGGTATCGGATTCTGTAGTCGCGACTGGAATTATCCCTTTCCAGTAGGGCTGCAATGAAGAAGAAGAACGGTCTCCTCCACAAGGGTTGAACAAACCGAAGTTGTGTTCTTGGGTTGCTTAAAGGATTCACAAAGGTTTGGCAATGATATGTGAATCAAAACATGAGTCTTGGGACTCAAGAATATGAAGACTAGATGTATTTGGACTCTCAAATTCGTCTCCTAAAGTCTTGCAAAACAACTCTCCCGAAGGTTGTATTTATAGGGAAATCCATGAAGAGACCCACGATTTTAAACTGCTGAAATTCTATCCAGCGTACAGGTACCCCGAACCGGTTCGGGTACCCCTGCGAACCGGTTCGCCCCTCCGAAACGGTTTGGGTCTGGGTTCGGGAAAGTGTGCTGGGAATTGGTGCTTAAACACTTAGAAAATTTTCCAGACTTTTCAATGAACATATCTCCATTTTCAATGGGCCATAACTTGTTCACCGTAGCTCGGATTGAGGTGCCGTTTCTTCCAGTATCTTTGTTGCGGCAAGTTCTTCAACTTTCCAGTTGACCGGTCCTCCGTAAGGTGGCTTTAAAATTACCAATTTGCCCTTGAACATCCCTATCATGCCATGTTTCACTGATTTGACTTCTCTTGCGTTCCACTTGCATTACGAGCCTAGAATCAAGGAACGTGAAGTCGTTGATGCAGATGAGGGACACATTAGTGGAGATAATGCATGCTTGATTCCCGGAATTCGGATAGAGGCCGTCATGTGAGATCGTGAGGTGACGTGCCAAATGTAACGGCGTACGACATAATTAAATGAAACATTTCGGACATGAGAAAAATGTCCTTATAACATCCTCAACGAAATAAAGAATGATAGATTTCTGAGATGGCCAGAGAGGCTAAAAGCTCATTCACATAAGAGAAATAAGAGCTTATAGTGCGTGTTCCATCAAGATCATGGCCATTTGACTGATAAGTGCTTCGCTTTAAAGGATGAGATTGAAAAAATGTTAAAGTCCAAAAAACTCAGAAAGTATGTGGATGGTAGAGCTTCTAAGGGAGGAAGAGACGATCCTAAGAAGAAAAGAAATGATAATGTTAGGACATAAATTTTCAATTGAGTTCATGTAGTGTTTTGACTTAATTCCGTGAACAAAACTATGTTTGTAATATGTCATAGGGAGATTTTATTTTGTCACGATCTCACTTGTTCTATGACGTATTGAAGAAAGTTGAAGACGTTGCGGCAAAGCTTCAAAGAAATAATCATGCCGATGTATAAATTGGTGAAAGTTTACTCGTCTTCAAGTTAATTTCATTCCGAGATCACTCAGGTATGAATGCGTATAATTAATGCTGCTCGGAAATGCTTTTATAAAAGATAATGATGTATTTTTATAAAGAAAACTATTTTTAAAATGTTTAAAAGAGTTTTAAAGGTTTACACTACGTTTTATTATGATAATCTCGAAAAGGAGTGTGACTAATTTGGATCTCTTTTAAAAGGGACGTTTTAAACAAAAATTCAAAGAAAGTCAAACTTTGTTGCGTCGTTCAAATGACATGTTTGCTCGTTCGAGCGAGATGCCTATATTGCACGAACGACGTGGAATTGTCATTCGAGTGACATGTTTTTTTAGGCGGAACTAAATTGTTATTTAAAGTGTGTTTCTATCAGAGTTTCATAAGTTTGCATTCTAGAAAATAGTATTCAAAATAGAAACTTGTTTGCACATGTTTTTCTAAGGTTTCAAAGCATAAACACATCCTTAGAGTTTGCAAAGATCCGAGTTATCATTCTTATATGTTTAAGTGATCTTGCGGCACCAAAGAAGCTTGTTCTATCATTGAACATCAAAGGTTTTTGCGGTGAAGAAAAGAGAAGGACTTCTTGTTCAACATCGTAGACGAATCATAGCCAATCGGTGGACACCGAGACATAGGTGGACGCGTGTGTTGTGGACAGGTATCGTGGAAGACAAATTTTTTGCGTGGTAACTATTGAAGAACGGTAGAAGATCAGAAGGAGTGTTAAGACCCGTGGAGATCGATTCATTGAGTAAGGCTAATCTGTCTTTGTAAAACAATTATTCATAGTGATTGTCTGGCTTGGGCCGTCCAAGGTTATTTTCCCATTTTTGGGTTTTTTCCTCCTACATCCGGCGTTGTGAGTATTCTTTACTTTATTTTACTTTCTTTAATCACTAGATGCATGTTTAGGATTAATCAAGATAAAAAATGGTTTAAAGTATAATTGGGTTTTCATAACTTGATTTGGTGCAAATTAAAAGTTGAATAATTTTCGAAAAAAAAATTGGTTTTGTTTAAAAGACACATATTGGGCACCTTTCAAATTGGTATCCGAGGTAGAAAACATAATTTATTTGTTTTGTGATCCCGTGTGTTTGTTTATCTCTCTCGTGTTTGTTGTCTCTCGATGGATTCTCTAAGCTTTGACGATTTACATCGTTTGAATTTAAAGTTTATAAAACGTATTGAAGTTTTGGAGAGAGAAAATTTCGACTTCAAAAATAGGATTGAATATTTGCAAGCGTTTCAAATTCAAAGAGATATTTGTCGTGAGAACTTTAGTTCCTTGTTTAAAGATTTTAATATATTTAAATTGGGTAAAAAGGAGAGTGATGACAGAGTCCTCGTTTTAGAAAAAGACTTAGAGAATTTAAAAAATTCTAAAGTTTGTGTCGTTGAGGAAAATAATCCGATTAATGATTTTATGGCACGAGAAGAGGGTCTTAGGGATAAGTTTGCTCATATTGAGGGGGAGTGAGATAACCTTCTAGTGTTAATTGAAAATTTAAAGAAGCAGTCCCGAATGTTTAAGGAGTCTAATCGTTTCCTTGACTCAAAAGTTTTGAAGTTAAAAAATGATTTAAATGACTCGAGTGTGATGGTAGCAACTTATCTTGTTCTAGTGGTTCGAATGTAAAAGACAAAACCATAGTTTGTTTTAGAGCGTCAAACAAATCCGAGGGTATTAGAAAAGGTCAACATAAAGGTCCCGTTCCTCGTCGTGTTTTAAAATGCTCGTATTGTGGTAGGAAAGGTCACCTTAGGAGTTTTTGTTTTGATATTAGAAAAGACCCTAGGAAGACTAAACGCAGTGTCCCATTGGTTCCCAAAACCCGTTTTGTTAGGTATACACCTGCTTGGGTAAGGAAATCCAATTTGTAGATGCTAAATGCTTCGTTGGTTGATTCTCACATGCATGCTTATGATTCATCTCTTGCTATTTCTTATGTGTAGTAGTTTACATGTTTTGTCATATGCTAGCCCTTGAATCATGTTTATAATTTTCTAGTGTTATGACATGTTTATCTCTTTGTATTATATTTTTCACTTGTTTGAGTCTTATTTGAAAAATACAAAAAGATTTTTCTTTTATTTGAGTCAAAATATGAAAAGCCAAAAAGATTTTCGATTATTGTTTTTGAGTTTATATGTTTGATGTGGAAAATTGGTGTGCTTGGACCCCCCCCCCCCTTCATTTCATATCCATGTGGCTAGGACATTTGGTCATTATTATCGATGCTTCGAATAACCTTAACCATTGTTTATATAGGGTTTGTTTCGATGTTGATATGCATTTTGATTCGACTTTGTATATATGCCAACATTTCACACATGCACGCGTTTATATGAATGTTTGACTTCTCTTGCATATTTGAATTTGGTGAGGTATTTTTATCTTAGTCTTGTTATCTTTGCGTAAGTATACTTGAGGAGAAGTGTTCATGTAAGAACCATTTACCGTGAGGATTTAAATTGGTAAAAATGTCGAGTGATTCACGGGAAAGGGCTGCAAGAGTTCAAAATTGACTCGCCGTGAAAGCCGCCATTTAAAAGATCCCAAAATAAAATGCAATATGCTGAGAAAAGGGTCAAATTATTTTAGTTCATTCAAAAGAAAATATGATATTATTGAGGGAGTTTGGATGGACTAAAAAATTTAAACGGGTTTGAACAACTAATCCTAATGTTAAAACATTGCAATTTGATGCTATTGTTTGTAGAATCGTCAAAGTTCTGGATTTGTGTGCATGTAGTATGTTTAGTTCATTAAGATCACACTTTTATTTTCATATGGATATGATAAAGTTTAATGATTTATCGCTATCAATTTCAGCTTCTTGGTGGTTTACATGTGTTGGAATTGTGCCTCATTTGTTTTTAGTTTCACACCTATACATTCCATATCCATGTTTAAGCACATCAGTACTATGTTTGCATGTAACTCACATTATTAGTTTTTATGAGTTTTTGCATTTTGTATTAAAATCCTAATGTTTTAACACTGTTTTGCTACTATCAGGACCATCCTGGAATTTTTTTATGGAAATTTTTTCACTATGCAATATTATATAATATTTCTGAGAATTTGGGAAATTTTGGCAGGTCGCAAGAAGTCGTTCAAACGACATAACCATCCCTGGCTTGTTCGAACGATAAGATGATTTATGGCTTCTGATGGGTTTGCAGTCCACTGTTTATTTTGTTGATATTTTTGGTACTGCTAGAAGATTTTCTAGACCAAATTGGTTTATATGCAGGTTTTATTGGTTCGAAATTAGATTTTTGCATATAAGTCCGTTTATCACACCTGATTAGATTGCTATATTCTTTGTGTGATTCATTGGTTTACTAGCTACCGATTTGTCATTATTTGATCATTTTTAGCTAGTTGTTTCATGATTATCTAGCAATTTCACATTGATTCACATTGGTTTATATTCTCATGCTAGATACTTTCATTGGTTTATCTTTTCACTGGATTGTCTATTCGATACAAAGGAGGAGAGATGTATGTGATGTAGGGGAAGATTTGAGCATGTTTTGGTTTACATATGTTTGCAAATTGGTATCTCATATTGGTAGTAGACATTGGTATCAATTTGTTGCTCAAATTGTTTAACAAATGATTTTTCGAAGATTATTCATATTGGTATCTATTGGTGTTTGGTATCATTTGGATATATATATATATATATATATATATATATATATATATATATATATATATATTGGTTTCATTTGTTCCTCTATACATCACTGGGTATGTGTTTGTCTGTTTCATGTGTGTAGGTATGCTTCAGCGATTCGAGATTTCAAGTCTACATCACATTCAGACAGTTTATGCTCGTCGGTGCTACATATACTAGTCCGTTTCCTATATTTTTGATTTTGGGTTTATGGGATGGGATTTAGGCGTCATACGGATTGACATCCTGACTTAGGGATTTCACTGGTTTAATTTTGTCCCAAAATAGTCAAAGGGGGAGATTTGTTAGGACATAAATTTCCAATTGAGTCCATGTAGTGTTTTGATTTAATTCAATGAACAAAACTATGTTTGTAATATGTCATATGGAGATTTTATTTTGTCACGATCCCACTTGGTCTATGACGTATTGAAGAAAATTGAAGACGTTGCGGTAAAGCTTCAAAGAAATAGTCACGTCGATGTTTAAATTGGTGAAAGTTTACTCGTTTTCAAGTCAATTGCATTCCGAGATCACTCAGGTATGAATGCGCATAATTAATTGTGCTCAAAATTGTTTTTATAAAAGATTAGGATGTATTTTTATAAATAAAAATGTTTTAAAAATGTTTAAAAGAGTTTTAAAGGTTTACACTACGTTTTATTCTGATAAGGTCGAAAAAGAGTTTGACTAATTTGGATCTCTTTTAAAAGAGACATTTTAAACAAAAAGTCAAAAAAAGTCAAACTTCGTTGCGTCGTTCAAATGACATGTTAGCTCGTTCGAGTGAGATGCCTATGCCACGTGAACGACGTAGCATTGTCATTTTCGAGGCGGCGCTAAATTGCTATTTAAAGCGTGTTTCTATCAGAGTTTCGTAAGTGTGTATTCTGGAAAATAGTATTCGAAACAGAAACTTGTTTGCACATGTTTTTCCAGGGTTTCAAAGCATAAACACATCCTTAGAGTTTGTAAAGATTCGAGTTATCATTCTTTTATGTTTAAGTGATCTTGTAGCACCAAAGAAGTTTGTTCTATCATTGAACATCAAAGGGTTTGGTGGTGAATAAAAGAGAAGGACTTCTTGTTCGACATCGTAAACGAATCAAAGCCAATCGGTGAACACCGAGACATACGTGGACGCGTGTGTTGTGGAAAGGTATCGTGGATGATAGAATTTCTACGTGGACACTATTGAAGAACGGTAGAAAATCAGAAGGAGCATCAAGACACATGGGGATCGAGTCATTGAATAAGGCTAATCTATCTTTGTAAAACCATTATTCATAGTGATTGTCTAGCTTGGGTGGTTGTTTTCCCGTTTTTGGGTTTTTCCTCGTACATCCAGCGTTGTGAGTATTCTTTACTTTATTTTACTTGCTTTAATCACTAGATGCATGTTTATGATTAATCAAGATAAAATTAGGTTAAAGTAAGAATTGGATTTTCACAACTTGGTTTGGTGAAAATTAAAAGTTGAATAATTTTCGGAAAAAAAAAATTGGTTTTATTTAAAACACACATATTGGGCACCTTTCAGATTAATGCCGGGAAGATACCACTGCTAGAAGAGCTGATGATGATGATGATGATGATGATGATGATTGTGATGATGATGATGATTATGATGATGATGACCCTGATCTCCCAACAAGGATGATAATATCTCTGTAAAGAGGGTCGGTATGATCTCTTTTGGTGTGAATATTATCTATGGAGGAGTACCAGGGGGTGGCTCCGAGGTAGCTGATCTCAAGGCTCATGTGGCAGAGGTCAAAGCAGTGACTAAGGCCGAGGTGGTGAACTTGGCTTCTACATAGGTTAAACATGATAGGAGGAAGAAGGTAGATATGGATACCCTCATAGTCAGCTTCTCTCGACTTGATCTCAAAGGTATCTTAGCTCCCCACGATGACCCTTTAGTCATCACCACAAGGGTGCATGGATGTGAAGTTCAGAGGATCCTTGTAGATGGGGAAGCTTCGCAGTCGTTATGTTTTGGCCATATGTTAAGAGCTTGGGTCTCAGCCGAGAAAGGCTTGTCCCTTACCGTCACCCTTTGATTGGATTCAGCATAGAGAAGGTCCATCCATTAGGAATGTATGAAATGGATGTGAGAATAGGAGATGATTGGCCTAAGAGGTTGACCAGAAAAATTAATTTCTTTGTGATGGATGAAAATGTCTTCTCAGCCTACGACCTTATCATGGGGCGTATAGCCCTAAAGGAATTTGAGGTTGTGCCTTCAACGGTCCACCAGATGCTAAAATTCCCGACTCTCTATGGAGTAGGGTAAGTGAAAGGTGACCAAACATCGACGCGAGAATGCTACTTCAACTTTGTAGAAGAGAGAGAGGCTCATAAGAGGGCAATAACCACGTACAACATTGACACCCTTAATCCTAGAGATGAAACAAAACTCAAGAAGGGAGAGGTCGCAGAGGAGGTAGAATCCATACTCCTTAATAAGGATGAGCCAGAAAAAACCATCCAAGTCGATAAAGTCTTAAACCCTGAAATCAAAGAAGAACTAGTGAAGCTATTAAGGAAGAGACAAAGTATCTTTACCTGGAGCCATGCTGACATGCCAGGTCTTGATCCTGAGATAATGTGTTATAAACTCAATGTTGTAGAGGATGCCAAGCCCATTAGACAAAGAAGAACAATATACTCAAGAGAGAAATATGAAGTCACAAGAGAGTAGGTTCAAAAGTTTGAATAAGCTAAGGTCATCAAAGAAGTTATATACCCTGAGTGGATATCTAACGATGTCATAGTACCCAAAAGTAATAGGAAATGAAGGATGTGTGTAGACTTCACCGACTTATACAAGTCTTGACCAAAGGACTGTTTTCCCCTGCCTCGTATAGATCATATGGTGGATGTCACAGCGGGACATGAGCTCACGAGCTTTATCGATGCATATTTCGGGTATAATCAGATCTTTATGGACTCGGATGACTCAGAGAAGACAACTCTCATTAGAGATAAGGGGACCTATTTCTAAAAGGTCATGCTATTCATCCTAAAGAAGACAGGGGCTACATACCAACATCTTGTAAATAAGATGTTTGAAGATCAAATAGGCAAGTCCATGGAAGTTTACATGGAAGACATGCTGATGAAGATTCTGAAGGCCGACACTCATGTGGTTGACCTTGAAATTACTTTTGACACCATAGAAAAATATGAAATGAAGCTCAACCTGACCAAATGTGTCTTTAGGGTAGGAGCAGGAAAGTTTTTGGGCTTCATCGTTAATCAAAGGGGAATAGAATCTAACCTTGAGAAGATCAAGGATTTTCTAGAAATGTAGACATCCAGAACTATCAAAGACATTCAAAGGCTGACCATATGAGTGGATACACTTAACGGGTTCGTATCTAGAGCTACAGATAAATGTCTTCCTTCTTCTAAAGTTCTTAGAAAGGCATTCGAAGGGAATGAGGAATGTGACATAGCTTTTAAACAGCTGAAGTCCTATCTCGATTCCCCCAGCTCCTACATTGGCTAATTCAGGGTGAGAAGCTATATGCACACTTAGCTTTCTCAGGGTCAGCCATTAGTGCTTCATTAGTAAGAGAAGTGGATGGAGTGCAGAGACCAGTGTACTTAAATAACAAAGCCTCTAAGGGCCTGAGTAGAAGTGCCCTCAGATTGAAAAGTTAGACTATGCTTTGATATATGGTTCTAGGAAAATGAAGCCATACTCTAGGCCCACTTCATGGTCGTCCTCACTGATTCCCCACTAAGATAGGTCCTCTATAAATCCTGAGAAGCCAGGAAGGCTGATGACCTAGGAAATCGAGTTTGGGGAGTACGATGTTGTTTATCAACCCAGGGTTGCCACCAAGGAACATGCACTTGCAGATTATATGGCCGAGTTTACCTGGGATGAGGCCAAGGTTGAGAAGAACCAATAGGTTGTAGATGAGCCAGTAGAGAGAAACATCGGCCTAACTTCGGATGAGGCCGAGATAAGTACTGTCAAATAAAGAACAGTTGAGGACGAAGAAGAGAGATACCTCTTTAAGCAGGGGACCCTAGCAGAGGGAAACTTCTCTTCAAATGAAATCGTCTGAAACCTCTTCGTTAATGGGTCATCCCGTGAAAGTGGAAGTGGAGCAGGGCTGATAGTGTTGGCACCACATGGTACAGATATTGAATATTTACTAAGGTTTAAATTTAAATCTTCCAATAATAAGTCAGAGTATGAGGTATTAATAGCAGGCCTCTCTTTACCTAAATCCCTCAATGTCGGCCAGCTCCTAGTCCATAGTGACTCAACATTACTCAAGAACCAAATCCTGGGGGTGTATGAGGCGAAAGATAAAAGGATGGCCAGATATCTTAAGAGAGTGAGAACGATGCTACAAAGCTTCAAGGAAGTAAATATGAAGATGATACCTCGTCTAAACAACAACCAAGATGATGCACTCGCGAGGTTGGCCTCAACAATAAAAATAGACATAAGGAGAACAGTTCTAGTTGAGATTATGCTCAACCCGACCATCGAAGAGAAAGAGGTTGCTAAACCATGCTTAAATCTGAGTTTGGGGGCCTTGTGGATGTACCCTCTTATCAAATACATCAAAGAGGGACTAATACCAGAATCAAAGGAGGAAAATAAGGTTTAGAGATGGAAAATTCTCTATTGTAGGTGATGTCTTGTATAAGAAGCGATTCCTTCTCCCTCTCCTCCGATGTGTCCACCCTTCAGAGGTTCTACACATTTAGCACGATGTGCATGAGGTATATTGTTCAATCCACATAGGAGGGAGGCCATTGGCTAAGATGATAATTACTCAGGGATACTGGTGGCCAACCTTGGCCAAGGACGCAACTGCGTATATAAAGAGATGTGATAAGTGTCAGAGGATCTCCACCACTCCCCATAAGCCTCACAAACCTCTAACTTCTATAAGTTCCCCTTGGCCATTTGCAGTATGCGGTATTGATTTGGTAGGATCCTTCCCAAGAGTTGTAAATAACTATTGGTTCTTAATAGTTGTAATTGATTATTTCTCTAAATGGGTAGAAGCCGAGCCAATGACCACAATCACTGAGCAGAAGACCTTCCAGTTCATCTAAAAGAACATCATATGTAGGTATGGTCTTACAAACACCCTCATCTTAGACAATGGAACCCAATTCAAGAATTTTTCCTTGGAAAAATACTGCAAAAGAGTAGGCATCAAGTAGTTCTTCTCTTCTCCTAGCCGACCCCAAGCAAACGGCTAGACTGAGGCAAAAAATCGAACAATCCTTGATGGGATAAAAAAGAGGCTGGAAGAGGCTAAAGGAAGATGGATATAGGAAGTATATGCTATGCTTTGGGCTTACAGAACGACTGTGAGGACACCCATAGGGGAAACTCTATTCATGCTAGCCCATGGCTCAGAGGTTGTTATCCCAACAAAGATAGGGCTACCCACTCATAGAGTTCAGATATATGAGCCTCAGAGGAATGGGGAAGATAGAAGACTTGATCTTGATTTGATTGAGGAAAAAAGAGAAGATGTAGAGATAATACAATCATCCTATCAGTAGAGAAATGTGAGGTTCTATAATTAGAGGGTAAAGTCAAGGCCAATAGCTGTGGGAGACCTAGTCCTCTAAAAAACGTGGAAGAAAACTAATAAGATCCATCCCAGCTGGCATGGTACTTATAGGGTCATTGATGAGGTTGTGCCAGGTACCTATCGTCTAGAAAATCATGAAGGATAACCTTTCTCCAATCCTTGGAATGCCGACCACTTAAGGAAATACTACTTATGATGTTGCAATTGTTCTTATCTTTTTGTAATACAAGTATGAGTTTATACAGAGGGTGTTAATGAAAAAAGCAAAAATGTTGTGCCGATATTTTGGTTACAATATATATATATGTTTTTACCCTCATTAATTTGGTGAATTATGAGGTGACACATCATTAAATTGGTGACCTCAAACCTTTAACATCATTAATTTGGTGAATTATGAGGTGAAACATCATTAACTTGGTGACCTCAGACCTTTAACATCATTAGTTTGGTGAAACATGAGGTGAAACATCATTAACTTGGTGATATCAGACCTTTAACATCATTAATTTGGTGAAACATGAGGTAAAAAATCATTAACTTGGTGACCTCAAACCTTTAACACCATTAATTTGGTGAATTATGAGGTGAAACATCACTAACCTAGTGCCCTCAGACCTTTAACATCATTAATTTGGTGAAACGTGACCTTTAACATCATTAATTTGGTGAAATATGAGGTGAAACATCACTGACTTGGTGACCTTAGACCTTTTAACATCATTAATTTGGTGAATTATGATGTGAAACATCATTAACTTGGTGAACTCAGACCTTTAACATCATTAATTTGGTGAAACATGAGGCAAAACATCATTAACTTGGTGACCTCGGACCTATAACATCATTAATTTGGTGAAACTTGAGGTGAAACATCATTAAGTTGGTGACCTTAGACTTTTAACATCATTAATTTGGTGAAATATTAGGTAAAAAACCATTAACTCGGTGATCTCAGACCTTTTAACACCATTAATTTGGTGAATTACGAGGTGAAACATCATTAACTTGGTGACTTTAGACCTTTAAAACCATTAATATGGTGAATTATGAGGTGAAACATCATTAGCTTGATGACCTCAGACCTTTAACATCATTAACTTGGTGACCTCAGACTTTTAACATCGTTAATTTGGTGAAATATGAGGTGAAACATCATTAACTTGGTGACATCAGACCTTTAACATCATTAAGTTGGTGAAATATGAGGTGAAACATCATTAACTTGGTGACATCATGCCTTTAACATCATTAAGTTGGTGAGTTATGAGGTGAAACAACATTAACTTGGTGACTTCAGATCTTTAAAACCATTAATTTGGGGAATTATGAGGTAAAACATCATTAACTTGGTGACCTCAGACCTTTTAACATCATTTGTTTGGTGAATAATCAAAGTGATAAATAAAGGAAAGCAACACAAGTGAAGGGAATCGAATTGCATTCATTCAAATGAAAAAGTGTTACGTAAGTCTAAGGGAAGAGGTTAAAGTCCATCAAATAAAAGGGGTTACACAAAAGCTTCACAAAAATAACATGATTGTGAGACACTCAAACACTCAGTCTGCAGCCGACCCACCAGCAGCAGGGTTATTTAGCTCTGGGACTTGATTGGTAACTTCAACCTCATTATCCTGATGTCCACCATCCTCGACCTTAGTCACCTCAAGCTGGCTCATCTCGACTGGGCCACCCTCTTCAACCTCCTACAGGGCCTTTGCATGCTGAGCATTTCCAAAGCTGAGGCCAATAAAGTCCTCGGTCGATAGACTACTAGAACATTCTTACTTTGTGGCAGCCCATCGACTGGTTTCCTTGATGCCCCTCTCTAGGTAATCAAGGCTGAAACTAACAAACTCATCAGAGGTTTGATATTCTCTGATGATTATCTCTAAAGCATCTTTGAGGGCGGCCTTAATACCCATATCAACCTTGTACTGAAGGCTATCATCCTTTGCCTTCAGATCCTTGGCATGATCAGTTTTTGTGCGGGAGATCTCACTATCTCTTTCCTCCATATCTTTCTTTAAGTCATCAATCCACTTTTTTAGATCCTCCTCAAGTTTTTCTGCATCCATTCCTTTCTGAATCAGCGACAACCTCTTCAGAGTATAATCAGCTAGACGATGAAGAGAGAGGTCACTGTTTAGAAAGAAGAGTCAGACACATCATTAATATTGAATAGCTGAGATCAGAGGTAACACTTGAGAAAAATAACAAATAAATACCTAAACCTCCCTATGGACTGAAACTCTACCAGCAGAGGGACATCCATTAAATGAAGAAACTGTTTATCATCCTTGATCATTGCGTTATCGAGGGCATCAGAAGCTCGGACACTGTTGCCAATGAGGCAGTCACCAATCTTCAGTTGAGAAATCCGAGTAGCTAACCCATCATCTGAGGATATGGGGATGCCATGCTCAGTATGTTGAGCCTTGCCAGGTCTTGTGCGGGAGGGGTCTGCAAGTGCCTTCCTCTTCTTAGATGCATCAGCAAGAGCCTTCCCCTTCTTTGTTTGAGAAGGGGGTGGTATAGTCTTGCCACCACGTTTCTATAGCAGTTTAGTGATACTGAGAGTAGACATATTCTAAAGATCTTCAGAAACTCCTTCTGGTCTCTTTGTAAAGAAAAACATCAGAGTTAGAATATCAGACATATGAAAAGTACGAGACTAGACTTCATGCAAAAATGTTTTGTTCTCGAGTACTTACGAAGCTCAGCCAAAGGGCCACTCCCAAGAACCGTCAGAGATAAATAGTAAGGGGTTATCATATGCTCGTATTTGATGAGGTTACCATCTTTACCCTAACTACAGAGATCCTCAACATTCTTATGGTTATCTTGGCTCAACACAGGGTCTATTTTGGCCTAGAAAGAGACCTTGGCCCACCTCAGGGGAGTCCTTGGAACAGATGTTCCACAAGCCTCATTAGGACCAAACTCCCAATCCCCTAAGGTAAAGAAGTACCGAGGCTTCCAGTTGTCGTTAGAGGTCTGAGTCACCAATAACATCTTCTTCTTAGACTTCCTGGTTACAAAGTGATAGTAGCCAGGATGATTTTTAGCGAATGAGGGTATGTAACAGGCTAAGAATACCCTAACTGGAAGGTCGGTATAATGAACCACCTTCCAGATTACAATAGCTCCAACCACGACCCAATAGGCATTAGGGGAAAGCTGAGAAGTAGCGAGGTTGATATAAGAAAGAACATCTCGAATAGTGGGGTGAATTGGGAGACAAAAGCCGAGTCTGAACATCTGCTCATAGATGCAGAGATCTCCCTCTAGGTCGTCGAAGGCCCAATCATCCTTCAGGGGTTTCCTTAAGGTAATGGATGAAGGAATGGCATACAGATGTCTAAAGACGCGAAGATCGTATTCATTGAGAGAAGTCTCAGGACCATCAACCTTGGAAGTTTCAAGTTCACTCCCTTAATCATCATCATTTTCATTAATATTCTGAGTCTGAGCCTCATAAGGGTCACCACTAGGAAACCTTTTCGCAAACTCAGCGTCAATAGCAGCCAACAGAGGAATGGAATCAATAGGAGGGGAATTGCTACATTGGGCCCTAATATTTCAATGAAAGAAGACCCATAAGAGGTTCTTGCCGCTTGGTGGGAAGTGGAACGGTCAGAAACCTCTGCTTCCTCAGAGACTGCACTTCCCTTATGAGAGCAGTCCATAGCCTCTTGGAAAGAGTCTACAGACTGAGCAGCCTCAGAGGTAGACATAAGATCTGAACAAGATGACTCAGACATTGGCTTAGCAACCTCAGTAACTTCAACAGGTTTAGTAGCTTCGGGTATATTACCTTCAAGGGTGGAGGAAAGATTGGTCTAAGGTGAAAGGCCTCAGCCCAACGAGCCTCCTCCTCGGCTAACTCTATTTGCCTAATTTTTTCAAAGGTATTCTCACATGGAGTGGGAAACTTTTCATCAAGTTTATGTAAAGGTCTGAGCATATGGTGGACGACACTACACTTGTGGGTAAAACTAAAAATAGGTACACAACTTATGCAACCAAAATTAAGGATCAAACCTTAGCAATTGAAAGGTCCCTAATAAGAACACCAAACACTTAAAGATGAGTCATCGAATAAGATGATCGGAAAGTCATCGAAAGGATGAAAAGAAAGGGTTTCTAGCTACAATAAACTCGAAGCAGCCTTGAATAACCCTAAAAAGACCTAACCCTACCAATCTTGACCTAATATCCACTAAGCAGTGGTGGTTTTCCTCACCGAAAAAAGGAAAACCCAATAAAAAATGAACCAGTGCACAAATATACCCAGAAAAGGGAGAGCAAGGGTCAAAGGAGGTTACTTGAGCAATGAAAAGCGAAAAGCAAAGGCTTACGATTCTAAGATGTGCGGGGAACCAGAGAAATAATAAAGCTTCGGCTATGGAGGGTTCATGAGAGTTTCGCAGCGAAGAAAACCTTGCGGGAAACTAGGGAAGAAAAAAGAGAATGCAAAGATAAAAGGGTTTAAATACCCTTGCAATGATGATGTGCAAGTATAAAGGCACTCATCTTTTCCCTAGAAAGTCTAAAAGATGTCATCAGAACTGCTTACCTTGGGGAGAATGCTAGTCACTTCAGTGAATAACATGTGTCTAAGGAACCACTCAAAACCCCAAGACATAAAAACGTCCCTTCATTAGCCTGACTCTCATACCCCTCCGTCACCTAATCACATAGAAGACTAAGGTCTAGGGGGTTACTGATATTCCCAAAGTTTACCCTCGTACTCAGGTTCACTAACCTCGACATGTCTCACAATCCAGTTGACAGGGAGCCTACAGTAGCCATCAGAAAAGTCATCCTATGCAATGTCGACTCCTTATTAACCAACCTCAACTGGCCAGCAGCTGAGGTCATCAACATCTTACGGGCTTGAACTACTAGCAATCTCGTCCTCTGCTTCAACCGACACTACATTCGACCCTCTAACTAACCTGAGCCAGTCTCCTAGGCCGAGCTCATATTGATGATTGACAAGAAAAAGCATTGTCGGAATTCCCCAACCTCTTTCTCGGCTAGGCCAAGGTTCCATCATATGATGACATAAGTCCTAGCACATGCAAGCACATGGAAGACTTAGAACATGAGAGCAAGTCAGTCATAACCAAATCATTCCCCTCACACGAGGGAATATTTGGTCATCATTCCTTACATGTGGCCCAGCCAGTTATCCACCCATGATTGGTTTATTCAACCCACACATGCTCATAGCATGCTTGGGGGGTACACTACACCCCCAAAACACTATAAATACCTATCTTCTCCTACCTTGGAAAGGATGGATAATTATAACCCTAGATGAAATTTTGTTGGTATACACAGTAGAGAGAGAAAGTGAGAGACTGTATCATACGCCATTAGTGCCCTCATTGTAGTGAAATTACTGACACACTCACAGTGGACGTAGGCAGGATTGGATGAGACACTTATATACTAGTGTTTCTCCTTTTCTCCTCATCTCCTTCTACATATCTGTACTGTTATTTGTTGTCATTGTTATGCCTATTTGAGCTTTACTACCTCTTTATCTGGTTGTGCTATTTACAACATCATCACCTACTGACTAGATACTTTGGGGGGGGGGGGGGGGGGATTCAAAAACCCTTGGAACGCATATCATTTGTGCAAATATTATCTTGAACTCAGTCTCAAAATTCTAGCCTTAATGCAATTTCTTATTCAAGTTGATGAAATCTCATTTTTTTCTCCATTCTCAATTCTTTTTTATGTTTTTTTTTGGAGTATGGTGGTTACACCTAAAACTATGATTTATTTACATGAGAAATCTTAATTCAAAGTTTTCAAACTTTTCCAACTTAAGAAAAGTTCTAAAAAAAGTTCCTTACCGAGAAAGGCATGGTTCAAACTTTTCTAACTTCAAAAAAGTTCTCAAAAAGTTCCTCGTCTAAAAGGTAAGGGTTCAAACTTTTCCAACATCAGAAAAGTTCTCAAAAAGTTTCTACCCAAAAAGGGCATGGTTCAAAATTTTTCAACTTCAGAAAAGTTCAAACTTTATGTATGATTTGTCCTTGGAGAGTCACGAACAAGAAGTCGGTAAAACTTTTTATTTAGATGTTTTACTCGACGAGGTTAAAATACTGGGATAATTATACATTCCTAATACACTTGGTCTCCACTGATAACTAATGCGGCAACTTAATAAAATAAATCTTTTACAGTTTTATCTAAGTGCATTAGTCCAATGTAAAGTCATATCCATGATTCAAACGTGAAACAAATATTAATATTTGACCAAGTTATTTAGTCTATAAGCCAATTAACTAATCTTGATACAGTTTACCTAGTCCATAAACAACCACAAACTTGAATAAGAGAACTCAAATTAATCCCATTTAATTGATCACATTGTATTAGAATGGCAATTATTAAGCAAAAAAGTAATATAAGAAAAATATCAATTCATTTTGCTAGGCATTTTCCTTAGGCCTTGTCCATTCCTGCTAGAGGATCAACAAGAGTATATGGAGAATTGATTGTGTTAAAGTCCCTTAACATCTGTCTATTACTGTTGCTAGGCCTATCAATTAAGTGAAGAGGGCGAACTATATTAAGCTCATCATGAAGGCAATAATCCCCTAAATATTTAGTTATCAGACATTGAGCATAGAATTAGGAGGAATCAATTTGGTATCTAATTTTAATGGAGGATTGTCATAATCCAAGAAACCTGGGTCATTCTAATTCCACATGTCACTATTTTGATCAAATTTCAACAAAATCAGCAAGTTGGTCCACCCTCATTTGTAGCCGTCACTATTGCTTCGAGCTAAATGATGATCCACGTGGGCTAAATCTTCATTATAGCCCTCTATCCAAACTTCCCTGGGTTATTTGTGAAATTGAAATGTAATCCTCTCCACCTGATTTTGAAGATTCTTAAGGACCTTATTCTTGGCTTTCAGCTGAGCAGCCTGGTCGCCACTGGCATTATCTTTGGCTTTCAACCCGCAGCTTGGTCAGAACGAGTCTTTTTAGTTCTTTCTTCATCAACATTTGGTCGAATAACTACTGTTTGCCTAGAATTTTTCCCAAGTTTAATTTTTTTCTTGCATTATTCTCTTTCTTTAACATTGCAGTAATGGACCTAACATTCTCTAAATCCATCTTCAAGGAAAGCTCCTTATTTTTCAAGGCATAAGTGATATCCCTCAATTTGGTTTCAAAGCCCCAACCTTCACTTAAAGCTTTATACATTTCCTCATAGTCAGAATGAAGTAAGGCTAAGGATAGCTTGTGATCTTGTTTCATTTGAATCATCTCATAATATGGGACATTTTTAGCCAAAACTTTGTCTAATAGACAATGGAGATGAATATATGACTCCTTCACTTGGTCAGATGCATCTGGGTCGAACAACCCATTTAAGTCTTCTTCATCATAGGAACATGGACAACCTCCAGGATATTTTTACTTCGTCTGAGCAGGTCAGATTCAGTAGAAATTATAGCCTTTTCCTAGCATCAAACTGAAAAGTTGCAAATACATGAGTTTATGGAAATCCAAGAGATCAAACAATATAAGAATTATAGCAACACAGTTAAAGGAAAACTATAAATCATTTTAAGGAATGGATAGGAATTGAAGATAAAAACTCATTCTTTCATTAATTGATAAATGAATTATAAGAGGGGATACATCTTTAAGAAAGAAAAATAAAAAAAAGGTAAACTTGTTAGACCTTCTCCTTATCTTTGGCTCGGTCTTAGCAAGCAGCTGGTTGGTCAGCATTAGTATTAGGGAACCACTGAAGACTCAAGAGGCATCACAGTAAATTCTCCTGACCCCTCCTCAGCATCAAACTCCTCATCCAAGCTAGGAGGAGTACCAGAGTCATGCCTTGAGAATAACTCAAAACTCTCTTTAGTTTCAACCACCTTCAGAGCTTCAGTCCAACCTTATTTGAAGGATCACTTCTTTACATACTTAATTTGCGCAGAGGCAACACAAATGGCTTTCTCCCATCCCCTATCAAAGGAATCTTTACCTTTTCCCTTCAAATCAAGAACCTTGCCCTTAACAGTTTGTTCCCTAGTCGTAGCATCTCACACTTTGTCCTCAAAAGCCTTGGACCTGCCTTCAGCATTATTTAGTTTTTTCTCGATAACTTCAGCTTTCTCCTCGATAGCCTTTATCTTGCCTTCAGCAGCATTGGCCCTATTATTGGCCTTCAACAAATCCCCCTCCAAGGATTTCTGTTTTGCTTCCCAAGCTTGCCGGGATTATAATTTTTTAGACCTTTAAAGTCCTCTTCAACTTCTCCTAAAGAAGAGCGCAATTGATCCTCCTTTTCCATCACATGGTTAAAATTAACTAGGAACTATAAGAAGGGCAAAAGAATCAAACATTAGAAAAAATTCATCACCATGGAGGAAAAAGGAGAAAAGTAAGAAACTTACCGGTGCCAAGTTATGGAAAGCTCTTTTTATCAGCCTGGACCTGCGCATGGGGGCAAACGTGGCTCTGTCAGCAGAAAATTTTCCAGATTTAATTAAACCCCTGGACAACCTAGGGTTAACAACAATAGAGGCTGACCTAATGTCAGCTTGACTTTTTCTCACCAACTCCTGTTGGTCAATAGTTTTCTTTGTAGCCAAGGCCTACTACTTGACTGAATTTTTCGAAACCTGTTTTGAGGGATCAATCAAACCTTTTTTTGACCTCTTCAGTTAAGGCTCTACAGTCTAAGTCTCATCAGTGCTAATAGGCCTCTTATCACTGGCCTAAGACTTCGTTTTAACTGACTTCTTGCCAGTATCACCAACTATCTTTGGTTGAGGAGATAGTGATCCTCCCATTAGATTGATCATTTTCCTCTTCATCATATCTGTGGAAGGAGATAGGGGAATCTTTAAAATGTCAAAAGACTAAAAAGAGGAAGAATTTCCTCCTTAAGTTAAATCAACTCCTGCAAACTCAGTAGATGCAGAAGTTGGCACTGGATTTTCTTTAAGGTTGATAATAACTGAGGGTAGAGCAAGTGTAGGCCGAGCAACAAAATATCTGATGGAACTTTTATATTACAACAACAATAAAGAAGCCTTAAGATGTTCTTCTCCAAACTTCTGGTTGAAGCCCCATAGAAACTTAAGGTCGTTGAGGTTGATTTTCCTTTCTTTGGGGCACTTTTTCTTACTCTCCTTTGCATAAAAAAGAAACAACGTAGTTAGTTGGCGTATATCATAAATACAAATCAAAATAAGAAAGAGAATTAACAGAGTGATAACCTATGCCTCGTCCTGATTAGGGACATTTGGGAGCAGTATAAGCCACCCCAATTGGGAGGGGGAATATTGCCAGTTCTTGACAATAAGACCATAAATTAGGCAAATTTACTACTAAAGCCCTATTGGCTTGCCTAGTTTTCAAATAGTGGGTACTCTATGTAACAGTTACCCACTTGTAGCAAAACATAAACTCCAAAACCCCAATATAGGTCCCATAAATTTCGTTTAATCTACGAGCCCCATTTACAACCCTCCAAGTGTTGGGGGCTACTCTAGCAGGAACTACATCGAAGTATTGGCAAAATTAGAGAAAATGGGGTTTGGTGGAAAGGTGATACCACATATAGCTATAAACAAGGTTGGTATCTAATGACCCTCAGAAAGAGAATAAATGTTTATAGGACCATGGGGTATCTCTATGTCTACCCAAGATGGGATTTCCTTTTTTTCTCTAAACTCCTCCAAATAGTTCTCATCAACGATGTGAAACATGGTGAAAAAGAGGAAAGATGATAAAATAAAGAAAGGGGAAAAGAAGGCTTACAGGGAATCAAAGATGATTACAAGAACTAAAGAAGGATACAATCGCACAGTGGAAAACTCAAAAGCAAAGAGATAGCTAAAGTTTAGAAAATTTGAGGTAGAAGAAAAGGAGGGAAACACCGTACATATTTATAGGTTGCCTTGAGAAATGGGAATGGAATGATTAAGTTAATGAACCGTATAGCTACCGTCGGCTGCACGATTTTTGAAGCATCAGAAGAGGACTATATCCTTTTGCGGTTCAAAAAGTTTGAATTATTTACAAAAATGCCATCATCAAACAGTGCAAGAAGAAATTTTTACAAGTATGGGAGGTCGGTTGCCTACCAAACATTTAAACAAAACGTCGGACAACTTTATTGTCTGAATACTCCATACTCTCACACAATCATCAAACATGGAGCATTAGGGCTTTTGTTGTATGTAAAAAACCATACTCTATATGGACCAATGATGAGTACACACCTGCCATCCAATGTGGATGACCAGCCGACTTGATGGGCTTCATAGACACTTAGTCGGCTAGAATGACAACTAACTCCAGAAGGACAAAAAACATGAACATCAATAGTTACTCGAAAAGAATGCCAACTAGCACTGAATTCCAAGAGTTTTACTTATTGTACATAAATGTAAAAGCCTGGCAATATAAAGGCGTTCCATATTTAGGGTTTATATACCCCTATAAATACAAACTAATCCCTTAACCCAAGGGAAAACTCAAAACACTCGTATGCACACCATACCGAGCTATTGTAAACCTTATCGAATAACAATAATAATGGACGTAGGCTATTTTATAGTTAAACCACTCTAAAATCCTGATATTTTGTGTGTGGTTTGGGCTATTTCTCTTTTTTTTTATTTGTGATTATAAAGTTGGAGTTAGTCCTTTTTTAGATATCAATAAATATTTTAATTTATAAAGGGCGTCTTGGTTGTGTTTATTTTGTTATTTGTGTGTTTGTTATGTATCGTCGATGTTTATATCTTATTATAACTGTTGGATTATTTTTATCGAATGCTGAGATATGGGTTAGGGTTACAAACCTATACCTTTACATGTTATATGGTTAGCCGGTTTAGCTTACTTAGTATATTTTTTTTCTCAACACTTGGATTAATACTCGATTAATTAGAATCTATCCCGACTTTACAGTTAATTTGGTGGTAACCCATTGAACACCTCAAGTATATAACCAAGATCAAGTATATAAACCCACAATTTGATTTCATTTCAGACTTTTGGTCAATTAGGGCTTTCATTTTAGAGGAAGATAGAGAGAGCATAATAAAAAGAATAGAGATATAAAAGAGAGAGAAGAGAGTAATCGTTTAGGTTTCAAAACTCTTTTCAAATTCATTAAATTTATAACCTAGATCAATTTTCATGATTTAAATTTCTGCCTAAGTTTTTGATTTATTTTTTCGTTTGATGCTACATCTGGTTTTAAAACAAAGCTTCATGGATTTTTTTTTACAAAACCTCTTTTGAAACGTTTTTTTATGTTTCGTATTTTTAAATTAGACCAGTGATTTTATGGTGACGATTTGAGATCTAAATTATTTTGTATAGTATGTAAATACTTGTTTGAGGAAATTTTTGTTTTCAAAAGGTTTTGAAAACTAAGTTCATTTTTTATTAATCCGGTTATTGAAACGGAGATCTGAAATATGATATTGAAAATCTTTTGATCTGATTTAAATCCATTGTAAAAGTTAGTTGTAGAAAATATTGTGCACTTTGTACTCGACACTTTTTCTAACTTTTAATATTGTGTGTGTATGTGTGTGTCTTATAAGTGCATTTAGTATAATATGCTTCACACAACACACAAAATTCAACTATAATTTCGATATTTGGAGCCTTGGCTTTTCCAATTAACTAGAGTTGTTTGCATCAACATTCAGAGGCTTTGTACCTATGTTTGAGAGGGATTCTAAGTTAGGTAATATATTTAGCTAGTTTTGACATTTGTTGTATTTATAAACACATTTTCTGATTTTAGTGAAATCATTTTTGTTAAGCATCCAAAATCATGACAAAATGTCATAGCCACATGGAAATATGAAGTGAAGGGTGTCCAAGCACATCAATATGACATCTCATAAGTGTAATCTCAAGACACAAAAAAATATATAAATCGTTTTGTGTTTTTCAAAAATATTTTTGACCTAAAAGAAAAATCTTTTTGCATTTTCTAAAAAATTTATGAAACCAAAAATATTTTTGTATTTTTCTTAAAATGACTCAAGAAAAGAAAAATAAAATAAAATACAAAAGATACACTAG
The DNA here is from genome assembly GCA_949130495.1 of Sambucus nigra. Classification (NCBI taxonomy): domain Eukaryota; kingdom Viridiplantae; phylum Streptophyta; class Magnoliopsida; order Dipsacales; family Adoxaceae; genus Sambucus; species Sambucus nigra. The sequence continues at coordinate 188,682,465 of OX422214.1, read as the reverse complement.
CCATAAGAGTACAAAAGATACATCATGAAGCAAAAACTAGCATATGACAAAAATTGATAACATGATCATCCGTAAGATCTATCATTGAAAGAATCATGTGCAAGAAAATGAGAGTCATGAAGTCTAATTTCTAGAGCCTATAAGTCTATTTTCCTAACCCAAGTAGGTGTATAACGACAAATGGGGATTTTGGGGACTTTATTCTTAAACTTCCTAGGAGCATTTTTAAATTCATAACAAAAATGCCTAAGGTAACCCTTCCTACTGTAATGAGTGAAAGTGTAAATACTGTGGGGAATGTTTCCTAAATGTGGACCTATCCTAATGTTCCTAGTTGGCTCTCTCACATGTATGGTGTTGGCTTTGGGAATGGTAGTAATGCGATCATCGAAGACACTTCCACGTCTACCATCTTTGATTTGGACGGTGCCTAACATCTTATCCAACTTTTTTTATCTAGCCTCCAAATCAAACTTAATCTTACTCGAATATCTCAATCTGTCCTCAGGCTCTCCTATCCTATAGTCAAGTAAATTCATAGACTCCTTAGACTCTAGAATCGGATTCTTCATAGCCTCCATCAAACCACGAAGACTATCTCCCTCACCCTCAATATATTCTACTTTCTCCCGAAGAGTCTTCTCTCGTGCCCTGAAATCCTCAATCAACGCAGCATTATTTTCTACGACACGTTCTTTCAACGTATCTTGAAACTTCAATTTTTCCTTATCCACCTTCACCTTTTCCTCATACAATTCACGAAAGAAAACTTGCAACACACTCTCATCTACATTCTCATCCTCACTCGCTTCACCCTCACTCACTTAGGGTTCCCTCACTATGGCCTCAGAAGTATCATTAACATGAGTACCTTCATGAGAAGATTTATTGTCGTCGGTCACATGACAAACTATTAACGTGGTGTAGTTTCACTCAATGATGAATACTCTTCCTCTTTTGGATCACTGTCACTAATGGTGGCATTAAATGCAATTGATTTCTTGCCCCCTTCTGAAGTCTAGTGGGGAACTCTGCCACCCTATGGACATAACCCTCATAACCATAGCACTTACCTTTCTCTACCCTCTTATCATTATCACTCTTGTTTTTAAAGGAGTGATTGGACTTGTTATTCCTTTTTTTCTCAAACCATTTTGCATCATTCGATTGCTTCTGGAATTTGAGAAATTTCTTGAACTTCTTTGCCCACATAGCCACATCTTTGAATTTGGTCTCAAAATCATCATCCCAAACTTTAGTTTACTCCTTCAAGGATTTCAAAGCAATGCCCTTTTCTTTCTTTGACACTTGTTTAGAGGTAAACATGTCAAGCTCTTAAATTTATAGGTCACTTACAAGATCTTCTAGTTTCATTGAGTTAAGCATACCCAAAGAGTTTAAAACAGTCACCTTTGGATCAAATCTTTTAGGCAACGACCTTAACATCTTCTATATGACTCGATTTTTGAGTATCTTCTTTGCCAAGTTATATGATGAGTTAACTATATCGGACAATCTAGCGTACAACTCATCAAAAGTCTCTCTCTCTAACATCTTAATCGTCTCAAACTGGGTGGTAAGGTTTTAGAGTTTGGAAGGCTTAATAATGTTGGTTCATTCATGGGTGAGTTGGAGTATATCCCAAGCCTCTTTAGATGTCTCACACGTCATAACATAGAGGAATTCCTCCGGTGTTAATGAATAAAACAGGACATGTAAACCTTTAGAATTATATAGCGACAATTTATGCTCGGCATTAGTCCACGACTCAACAGGTTTCAAATAATGGATTCTCATTCTCTCATGACTGGTGGAGTCCACCCATTTTCAACCGCTAACCACACACATTCATCTATAGACTTAAGTGCACACTTTATACGCATTTTCCAGCAAGCATAGTTCGACTCATCAAACATAAGTGTTCTAAGGACATCAAACATTTTAAAATTCATACCTAAAGACACACTAGATCACACACTCAACATCCTAGTGTTCTAGCTCTGATACCAATTTGAGGAGGCCCCTACGAGTATGTACGTTAGGCAAAGACAATATTTTTGAAATTTTCTCAATTTTATTATGCACCAAATTTGTGAACCAATTAAATTAACCCAATTTTATCTCCTTAATCCTAAACATGCATCTAGTGAGATTAAGAAGATAAAGTAAAGCAAGCTCACAATGCCGATGTTCGAGGAAACCACTAAGGGAAAAAAACTCAAACGTCCCAGGCCAGAAAATCACTATGATATGGATTTACAAAGCGTAGACAGTAGACTTACATAATGACTCAATCCCCATAAGTCTTGACGCTCTTTTTTCTTTAACCACTCAGCCACAATGTAATGCAGAAGTCCACCTATGCCAGGTTTGTAACACATGAGTCCACGTATGGCTCGATATTTTGCTGATATAGCCTCAACAACTATCTATGATTAAGAACATGAAATACATCGCTTGTTCACCATAATCAGCACACATGGAGTCCACCGCACAAACACAGTTCTTCAATGATTGAAGAATCAAACCAGTGGAGCAAACCAAGATCTCTATGACATATGGATTATGTATACTTCTATCTTAAAATAGGAAGGATGGTTTTTATATGGGAAAACTTTATAAAAATTTGCAGAAAACGTATATCGTTTTGTTCAGTTCTGCACACCTGATTTTCTGAGTCTAAGATGACTTAAGTAATAAAACACAAAATTCAATGTGGAGCGTCGTTCGAACGAAAATTACATGGCATTCGAATAGAAATTGTATCTCGTTAGAAAGAGAAAAGAATCTCGTTTGAATGATGTATAAAGTGGTATGAAGCAGGATAAATGAAAGACTAAGTTCATAAGTCTCTAAACTCAATTTAACTCATAAAATATTTATAAAAATCATTTTAAAATCAGTTTTAAATAAAATAACATCCTTATAAAACATTTCGAGGACCATAAACTGTTATGCATTCACACTTTCAGAAAACCATGTGAAGATTTAAAACGTGCACCAAAAATATGGCATGATCTATCTTTGAAGCTTGGCCGCTACGTATTCACACAACATCAAAGGCTTAAGGGAATCATGACACACAAAGACTATCCTATGACCCAAAGTAGTTTTTGTTTGGAATAATGCCAAAACATACAAATTGACACTATTTAGAAATTTGTCCTTACAAAATAGAAGATTTTTAGGTGATTTTATAGTAAGGGGATTATTTACAAAAAGTTTCGCCAAAAACTTCAACCCAAAAGGGGGTGGGATAATTATCATAAGTTTCAATGGCAAAAAAAATATACATACATATTATTTTTGCATCTCGTTTTCTTTTTCAATTAATAAACAATTTAAATTTTTGATTATTTTGGAGATGATATATATATTGACGGGATCATCTACAATTGAAAAAATCATTTTTATTTTTTTGAAAAATTTGTTTGCAGAGGATATGCAAAAACATTATTTTTCACGATTTTAAAATATAATGTTAAAGCTAATGTTAATAGTCACATGTCATTTAAAAAATTTAAATGACTTCAAATTCAGAAAAACAAAAAGTAAAAAGAGCATAAAAAATACAGATTGAAACCGTAAAATAAAGCAACCCTATCAGCCTGCCGCCCCTTACGACCCTAGGTTATCATATAGATGGTTGTAATGATTCTACATTGTTTATTGTTAAATAAAAGACTCTATTGTGGAATTTACTTCATTTAGTACTTATGGATGGGTAATGTTACCCTATTGGGATTATGTAGTTAATATTTTTGTAGTGGGCCTGGCTCATCGTACTCGTGGACTAACATTCTAGCTTATGAGTGCGCTTTTATGAGATTTTGGATCTTGGAGTGTAGGCTTGGACATTTGAAGACCCATATGATGTATAGCTTAGTTTTTCTTCCCTGAGTGTATGTTATATGAGACAAAATTTTGGATTGGCGGGTCACCAATGGTTCCATAGCTATATTATGCATTACTTCAGAGATTTTATTAGTTAAAGATGTCTACTAGAGGTTTTGTATTGCTTTATCTTCTTATGGAAGGTTATTCACATTATTTATTCACGCATCTTGTATTATTGAATTTTTTTTAATTTGCCTCATATTTCTGTCACATGCTAAGAATGGTATTTTAGTTTTAATAACCGACATTTCTTAGCATAGGGACTTGATCAATCACAATGGAAAAATATGCAAGTTGTTACATTAAAGTTGATTAGACCTTGGTTTACTTTTGTAGGTTCCTTTTTTTTCCTATGTTGGGTCTTCTCTTATATCTCTTCATTGGATGAAAAAATTTCCTTATTTATTTATCCTGTTGATTATTCTAGTTGTAGAGAGAGAATATAAGCTCTAGTTACCACTTTGTAAAGATTTTAACCCTAAAACCCTTAATATTTTTTGGTAAACATCGTCTAACTCACTCTTTATTATTTGTGAAATTAAATCATATGTTTACTTATAATCATTGTTGTTTTGTATGAGAGATGAAGACCGAATGTTGATTTAGTACGCTACATGTGTATTAATCAAACATTGGAATATTTATTTTTCTCAAGCCAAAACTAAAGGCATCCTTGTGTGTTTCATTGTGTTTATGTTAGTGTTTAAAAAATTGAAAGGATTATGTGTCTGATTTGCCATGTGGCATGACATGTCGTGATTAAAGGAATTATAATGATTTGGTTTTCTGGAAATTATGCAGTAAATAAAGGTGAATCGAAGGAGAAAATAATGAATATGGTTGGATATAGTTTTGTCATAACATAACCAATTTAGAGAGAAGATCAAGAACAATCATTCATTACCATGATTTCGAATCTCATCTAACAATCCAAATCGTCTTCTTCCCCTCTTTTTAAAAGTAATAAAATTCTCCTCTCCTTTCCCCATGGGCATATGCAATCCAACCTTCCAAACTACATAAATATATGTGCCATTTTTTAATACTTCACTCATATTCATGGTAAAATCGGTATTAAGTATTATTACAGGATTGATATCCCCTATAATTTGGTGTTGTCTATAAGAAAATAATTTTAATCCCCATCACTAGTAAACACCATCCCTTATTCAATATGAGTTCCTATCAATCCTATCGTTCCCATGAAAAGGACCAAGTTTGATCAGAATTTCAAATTATAAGGAGGGAGAAAACTCCTTCCGGATCTCCTCCACCTCCAAGTGATGCAAGGTCTAGGGATTTCACACCTTGTAGGATATGTCCTAACCGTCAGTGCAACTGTCCTTGTGTGGATCCTTTTTGTAAGGACTAGAACATCATGCCTGGTCGACATCTACGAGGAATGATTGAATGAGAGAGATGAGGATATTGCTTTACTAAAAAGATAGTTAAGCGAACAATTTGAAGGGCGTGCATCAAGTTTCCATAACCTTAAATGTCACAGAAGAAGGAGAGTTCGATCTCCTAGACTCCCGTTAGATGGCTATAATGGCAGAGCCTCTAGGTCCAGTAGTCCACAAATGTCACACTCTAATTGTACTTTATGGGACCTTTCCTCAACTTGAAGAACTCCACCCATGGCACAAGCTCAAATTCATCATCTGAATCCAGCTACAATAATAATTTGGATAAATCTACTTTGAGGGAAGAATGTCGATCATGGAGATGTGTGTGAACCTAGCACCGAATCAAAAAGACCTTTAAGGAGATTTAGGTCACGAATCAACATCTCCTTTTACTACTAACATAGAGTCATAAGAGCCCCCTAAAAATCCTCCATTCCTAAGATTACTATGTAAGATGGAAAGATCGATCTGACCCGTTTCACCAGTCACTACAAGTGTTCTATATTTTCGTGGAGCCATCACAATGCCCTCATGAGATTTCATTAATATCTTTATGTAGTAGTAAAGGTTCACACATATAGTGTTATATGTCACTATATGAGAGTGATGATGAGGTTAATCACATACATTAGGACTTCGATGAACGTAAATCAAACTCTTAAAAGATGAGAATTTTTCAATTTCAATAAGATAAAAAAGTTAGAAATGTTTAATTGGAATGGGTGAAACTCAAAGATAAGGTGGATGATTTGATTCATGAGAATGGTTATTTAAAAAAATGAAATACTTTTGAATGTAAAAGAAGATGTTAATCTCCAAAGAGAAATTTTAAAAGTTAATTTTGAAAAACTAAAAATTAAGCTTTGATATCCCAAGAACCTGAAGATTGATATGATTGATAGAACAAATGTTCTTTATAGCACCCTAATGAACCATGGTTAAGTTAAAAATTATAAACATGATATTGTATATGTTGAACCAATGAAAGAAAAAGTTGGTGTTTCAAAATCAAGCGTTGAGATTTCCACTTGTAAGGATTCGAAGACCAAGAAACAAATTCCTAAATTAAAAAAGAAGGAAGTTTCTACATCTAGGCCAAGATCCTATGGATGATAATTTTATGGTAATGAGAATCATAATTCCTATTGTTTCTTTAAGATAATGTGTCTTGATAAAGTTGAGAAAAAACTCATGAACCAAATCCTAACTTTTGGATAGATATGACTTTTGTACCTATTGTAGGTTACATGGTCATTCAAACAAAATTTGTAGTTCTTTGAAATATAAATATATCAAGTTCATTCATAATATGAGTAAGTTTGTGAAGATATATTCTATTAGTGAGCTTAGAGGAGTGATAAGTAAGATGATGAAAATAGTCCACTTCATGTTCAAAGAGAGGAGTGAGATTACGAGAGTGTTTCCTAGGTTTAAAATATTTACTCAATTTCAAGGTAACGGTCATAAAAATCCTATGAGGAATGAGAGATGGATACCTAAGGATGTGAGAGGTATGCCAAGGAGCGCTCCTAGACATAATACTGAGGTGAATAAGCCTCAAAGAAAGTATGCTAAGAAGGAAGTGTTCTTTATGCCTCCTAAGGATCTGGGAGATGCATCACACCTTGCTACCTAGATGATAGTTTGATTAGGATACCTAGGGTCTTTATATTGTAGGTCCCCTTCCTAGGTACTCTTTGACTCGTATGGGATCGAATCGTTTGGGTGAGTGATTTAATTTCTATATTTGGATCAATTTCATATTTTGTGAGGAATTTTCATACATTAATACATCTTAATGTATTCTCTTGTATAATTCACTCCTTTCATAGTATGCTTGATATATATTGCATCATTCATATTTTCAAATTCCAAAAAGATTATCATTTTATTCTTTTTATCATATACTGTTAAGTTCCTTTTATTTCATCAATTTTATATATGAACTTAACTTAAATGATGATTAAAACATGAATTCTTAACTATTTGATGCAAATGTTGATTATCTCAATTATATGTTAGAATTCACATGATAAATAATAATAATCAAATTTTATTGAAATCGTTGGTTATGACTTCACTTTACACATGCACCTGCATATCACTTTAATCATATGATCATTGTTATGTGTTTTTCATTTAGTTCTTGATTTTTAAATCATAATTAAATCCCGAGATCTAATATTGATGATTTGAAATGTTATTATGGACTATTTGAGAGTTATGTGTGAAATACACTTTACTTAATTGAGTTGATTGATGAGACAATTTATAAATACATATGTCTACCATTGGTGAGATAACATTGACTAGAATTTAAGTATCTTCAATAGGTCTCTACTAAAGTGTGTGTGAAAGACACCGTAGAAAAAACAAAATATGATTAAAAGATCCAAAGCCAAGTGTCAGAAAATTCAAGGCATAAAAAAATATAGGGATTTAAAAAAAATTGTAGTGAGAAAATGTTATTATCTACTTTAGGGATAAACATCATTGAGGGAACTATATGGTTAGAGGATACCATTTATGAGATATCGAAAAGATATTAATGGAATGACAAACTTACGCATAATTTTTTATTCTTATAAATTGATTATTTGCATTCTTTTGATTTTCTTAACAAAGTTCAAAAATAGGGTTTGCAACTCATGAGTTTGAAAATAGGGCTTACAATTCATCACTTTTCCCTCCTACGCTCATATATGCTCACGATCGTGCCATTATTAAGATACAAAAAATTCTTGATTTGATTCCATTAAAATTTTATATATGTTATTGAGTGATTAATGTTTGTTTTGAATATGTTCTCAAGCTATGTCATTAATCAAACATCAAAGGAACTATGTATATTGAATCATGTTATTACATATTGCCTAGTCATGTTCACACCTTCATATTTAAGTGATATTTGTATATATGTGTTTATGAGTTCTTTGATTTGCGCATTTATCTCAAATTTGTGCTTCAGATCTCAAAATGAATGTTTTCATGCATACATTCATACCATATTTTTGTGTGCTTGGGATTTTGGATTTTATATGCTAAGTCTTTTTTTAAATATTTCGATAACTATAGCTTCTAGAAAAAATCGTATTTACGACTCCATATTGGACCCGTTCGCACAACTTCCATTCGAATGACTGGCATTCATATGGAGGAGTTTTTAACCATGCGCACAAACTTTGTAAAATGTCCAAAATTGGTCTTTTAAGAGGATTAGAACTCATTTATTGATTATTTCAAACATTTTCATTTCTATATCAAACCCTAGTCATTTTTGGGAGAAATAGAGGGAGCTTTCATGTGAGTTTTTTGCTCATTTTTTGATATATTACTTGAATTGTGAATGCAAACACTAGTAATCTGCATTATTGGTTTTCCTTAGATCGAACTCAAGTAAGTTTTAATTTTTTTAATTTTTAACTTGATTTGAATCTTTTTAGAGTTTTTCTAGGATTATACTTTATTACTATATATTTATTTATCATTTTAATGGTTGATTTTAGTTTAGTCGGTTGATTACCTCATTTTCACCATTTACTCTCTTTCGATTTGTATCCATTTCTTGTTGTGTCCAATTTTCTTCCCTTGTTCCTTACAATGGGATGTGAAAAGAATCTATCATGAAAGAGAGTGATCTCATGACCTCCAAGTGGTCTCAGTGAGTCATCGTATTCGATAATGACCCCTAAATCACTTCCTAGTGCATCGAGATCTTCACGGCCATGCAATCAGGCCTCGAGAGCCTCTATTCTAGTCCTGGTGATGACCTGCAACTCATCCTCCATGAGATTTACTTGGGATGTAACTCCTCAATTAATAGGATTTGAGACACACACAACAACAAATGAGAGAAATATTGACCTATCACGTCTGACTAGGATAAAGGAGGGTTTATTCCATAAAATGGATTCAACATATTTCAACATTCTTTTTACTTAGCATGTATTTGTCGAATAATGCTACTCTTATTCACGAGTTCCATGCGACCATGATCGTGTCTTCCGAGGATCTATTGATCTTTACTCCCTTTATATATGGCATTGAGATCATCCAGACTGAGGATGCATTAGCCTCCCATTTGAGTCTTCCATGAGAGGATAGTCATGTTTACATTCCATACAAGAAGTGAGATATCACCCATCATGAACTTGTAATATTTTTTACTGGGAAAGAGATGACTTACGTGGGAAATATCTTTCTTCAAATTTCCTTGAGGCCAAAGTATTATATACTTCATTTTATGGTTATATATAACCTCCTGCCTCGGAGACGTTCACATGATTTTCCTTATTCAGTATATAACAACATTTATTCCCTTATTATGGTTCAATTAATTAACTTTCCATCGTTTATTCTTAAGGTTATGCGATGTGGATCATCTGATTCTTCCCAAGATTCATTTCCCTATGCACACTTGTTCTCATGTTATATTTAGTTTGTAAGTCTACTATACCTTTACTCGAAATAGTTTATTACCATTCTTAGACCTATAATGAGTGTCATCATCGCTTGTTCTGTTGGTTTAAAATCTAAGCAGACCCTAGTGCCTTCTATAGATCCAGATTCCAAGGATATAGATATAGGATAAGGACCTAGACTTGTAATTCCACATGATCCATCTCCAGCCGCTCATGCTCCACGATCTCATTATTCTACTAAAGAGTACCTCGATAACCAATTTTCTTATATAAGGGATGCCTTGTTCGTCTGGACATGCGGATGATGTTAAAGCCCGATCATTTTAACTACCATTTACCCAGCTCGATAAGACTACCAAGGAGATTTTATCTGGCATTGATGCGATTGAGCATTGATGAATGGATTTTCCAGGCTCACTTATATCCGATCCTCATTCAATCACGACCTTACTGAGGTTGAGGAGGATGCCGGTGAGGATGAGAATAATGGTAATGAAGATGATGAGATAGATGAGGATTTTCTGATAAGGACTAGATACTTTTCACTTATCAGTATTTTGTTTGTATTAGTGGACATTATGTACTATTTTTGGCTTATTACATTTGGATATTTCTATATTTATTTTGTGTCACCCCTATAATATTTTGCATTATTTTATCTTGGTGTATGTTTTATACATTTGGTAGTTGTATTGATTTCAATTTAATCCATTGATGGTTTTTATATTAGAGCTTGTTATCGCTCTATCTTTTTTCTATATTCATCTATTTTGGTTAGATTCAATGATATCATTTTGTCATACTTCACATACTCACGTCATTAGATATATCTTGTCCACTAATATCTGTTTTGAGATTCACTTACTGGTCATCACATGTTATCATTCTTACTTATTTAATTGATGTTATAGACCTTAATAATTTTCTTATATGCATGGGGCTTTCTATAGATTCCATTCATATTAGTGTTGGTTACATCACATGTTTATCTAGCTTTTTCTCCGTTGGTTTCTTCAATATTGTGAGTGTGTTTTCTACACCATGATATACCCATTATCTATGTCATTTCTACTTCTCCTTCATTTTCCAAGTCAAAAAGGGGGATGAACATCTAAGATAAGTGGATATATTCCTAAACATTATTTTAGTAAGAAACATCTTTTAGGGAGAGATGTTTGGAGGGGAAGAATACTTGTTGAGATTGATATGATTTAGAGGGATTTGTGTATTGTGTATGATTTCATTCTTACTATCGTCTTTATATCTCGTATTTAATTATATGAGGATTCCCAAAGTAATGGGAGTTTCTCTTGTCTTTGATTAATGTATTTCAGGTATTATCATGATGGTGCGACTCAATCTCAAGTCTCATACTCGAATTTTGAGTTGTTGGTTGTCTTATGGATCTCGTGTGCATTAAGATATATTAATCCTATTATATGGATAATGTGGGGTGATTTTGATTATTGTAATGAAGATTTTTTGGGGTTTGGGGTTATGCCACGGAATAGCCAAAGGGGTAGATTGAAAATGTAAACAATTGTGTATAGAGATTAATTGGATAAATTCAGTGTCAAAGCATTTGAGTCATGAAAAAAATTGAGCCAAAAAGATTTGTTTGTAATGAGATGATAGTTAAAGAGAGTCTTGTTCATTAGAATTATAGACACTGAAACTGAAGATCGTATGGCCTCTCAACATCAAAGCTTTCACATGCTAACTTTAACTATTTCAAAAATCGTATCCTTTAGAGGCCGTTCTGATTAAGTCATCCAAGGTTATCGTACACATTCACGTTTATACATTTATAAAATGGTTTCTATGTTTATAAAGTGAAATTATTTGAAATGATTGACTTATGAAGATTGTGTAGGTGAATCATAGATTCTGCCTATAAGTTCACACACAAATTGGTCTTGTAACCGTGCGCAAGATTTCATGGAATATGCCTATAAAATTCTCTGCATATATTAGTGCGGACGGGTGAAAATCACCATTGTGTGCATAACCAATGACTTTTTGAGTTTAGTATTTTCACTGCCTAAAATTAGGTGCATAGGGTCACTTTGGTATCGTGCACATAACTGTTATATTTTTAACGTGGCAAGGCTTATTACCTTAAACTGTTTGCTCAAAGCAACCCAAATTTTGAAATTTTCTATAAGTAGGAGTGTTTTCCCTCTAATTTAAAATAGATCCTTTTTTCGAGTAGTTCTCACACCTAGAGAGAATATTTTTGTGGCAAGTGATCAAATTTAAACACTTTAATTGTCATCTTCACTCGATCTTACAAAACTGAGAGAAAAACTTAAATCCACATTTAGTAGTGGTTTGGAATTGAGAACCACATATCCTAGATTCAATTCTACTTATTCCAAATCTGAATTGGAAGATCTAGGCTTCGAGATCTAAAATGAGGTGTTTGGTCTATTGAAGATGCCAATCATGGTTATTTTCGATGATGGAGAATGCAACTTCCATATCCGATCATTGGAGTTTTGAACAAATAACTACATGGAATGGATAAAAGTTTCAATATCTATAGGTAACTTCTTGTTAGGGAACAAGAGAGAGGTACCTTCTTGCATTGTGTAAATTGATTTTCAAATATAATGATAAACTAGGATGAAACGATGTTTTTTACCGTTAGGTAGGAGTTTTTTCTCATAAATCTTACCTCTTTCCGTATTGTGTGGTTGATTATTTCTTGTATACACATTTGATTGTACATACACACATGGATCTAAGTTTGGATACAAAATAATCCATTGTTAAATTGACTTAGGGTTTGCATCTAGTTAATTCACATAATTAATTTTGATTAAATCCTAAAGGATTTCCATCTAGTTAATTCACGTAATTAATTTTGATTAAATACTAATTTGTTTAGATTTATTAGATTTCATACATAGATGCTTGTTAATTAGGTGAATCTCATAGTTGGCCACGCGAATTTGAAAGATTGATAAAAAACCTCATTAAAACCTATTCACCCCCTCTAGATTTATTCGAATTGAACACATTGTGTATAACACACCACCCTCAAATGTTAAGTTAAATAAGACAGTTAACTTATCACATTCTTAGTCAATGAGTTAACTTGAAAATTATCTTGTTGAAACAAGTCAGTACAGTCAGTCACAAACCCCAACTCCATCGATTAATAGTTAAGGTAAATAAAAATGATAACTTATCAAATTTTTAGTTTAGAAACTAATTTGTTCGTTATAAAATTTGATTAAATTCATAAATCAGTGGAGTCAACAACAAACCTACTCTCCATCAATCGCAAGAATCTAATACCTTAAACACATTTCATAGAATGTGAATAAGAAAGGAGATAAGTACAAATGTAAACTTCGTTCATTAATATAAAATGACACAAGCCCTATAAAAGAATTGGCAGAAGGCTTAAAATGCAAAATGTAAAAAATTGAAAACCCTTAAAAAATAAGGGTGTTAGGGATAACCTTCCCCAATTTGAGAAAACCTCATTGTACTTTTCGCCTTGCCCGTTAGGCATAACAGGATTAGTTGTTAGTTGATTCACCTCTTGTCCAGACCCTAATGAAGCACCTTTGTTACTAATGATAAGATTTATAAGAGGATGGTGTTTGGCACGGGCACGATTGCCTTAGGAAAAATTCCACCTCTGAAGGCCACCAAGACAATCCTTATTAAAGGAAACTAACTTATGGTAGTCGAAATGTGAAATAAAATCCTAGACCCCACCCTCAAAGCATTCTTCAAAGTCTCTCTCCGGGCCTTATGAGGGTTCTTTTCTATCTTTCGAAATCCATTTTCTTCAAGGTCTGCTTAATGAAGTCCATCTTCAGTTCGGTCATTTCTGAATCCACCATTATGAACTTCAGCTATATAATTTCACCTTCCTTCACCAATTTTTCCTTATTGATGGACTAATCCTTAAAATTTCCCTCAAGATAGATAATATTATTGCTCTTATTAATCAAACTAGTCTTTATGACATTCTATTGTTCATGAAGAATGTTGTTTCTGCTCAACAAATTACTAGCTTAAGTGGTCGTCTCATGCATCACATAAAAATAAAGGAAAAAGTACATTTGTCATTATTAAGATGATCTTAAAAATTGGTCATTATTAAAATGATTTATAAAAAGGAAAGTTGAAGGATGACTTGAGAGAACCATTTCGTGGAGTCCTTCCTTGTGAAGTCTCTCTAAACTAAAAGTCCTCCAGGTTGACATGTCCTTAGGTAACATGGAAAACTATGCTGCCATATAAACGACTTCAACATTATAAAACGTCGAGCTCTTAGTTGTAATGGGATCTTGGCCTTTCATAAATCTCATGTCCCATGCATGAAACCTATACATCTATGTTCATGGTGGTGGATGATGTTTCCTTAGGGGAAACAATTGAGGTTGGTTATTTCCCCTAGTTGGAGTAGAGGGAAAAGTTTTTTCGATTCTGCTCTTTTGAGCCTACTCAACTTATTTTTTCCTTGATTTCTCCTTCTCATTCTCCTCTTTTTTATTTTCCTAACTAGAGATGATTATTTTCTTGGTAACAACAGCACCTTGGGCAGCCTGATGTGATTGACCACCCATATTCTTCAAATTTGCCCAGACGGTGTCAAGGCCAACTATTTGCCTTACGAATCCAACCATGTCTTCTAGATCTTGAAGGGCTAGGGAAAGATAAAATCTTATCCTTATCCTTCCTCGTCTATATCTTCCTAAAGTCTACCTAAAGTGCTGACATCTTCGTATGAAAGAGGGGAGTGAAATCATCAAAGAAAAATTCATCTTATTGTTAAACAGATTCGGCCTGCTCTGAATCGATAAACATTACGTAGGTGGGCAAGGAGTGTTCACAAACATATACTCCCATTGCCCTACATTGAGTATGAGAGTAAGTATTAGGATTAAAGAATGGTCGATCGCCATATAATTTGTTGCTCTTACCTCACTAATTGTAGAAAAATTATCGATTAACACAATTGTTAGTTCGTAGCCAATAAGTATGTGAGCAACCCTCCAACCAAATATGAACCATACAAGATTCGTTATTTTTTTAACTTTTTTTGAGTTCGGCTAATCTGAGTTCAAAATATTTTCATTTTATCTTAAAATGGTGACCTTTATTAAAGGGAAAAAATTTGATCAATATCAAATGATATTTATGTCATTAACATACTTTAAATAAATGGTAAATAACCTATCAGGAGGCCCATCTTAGATAGGAACAAGAAAACATGTGTATTTCTTACCATATATTTTCCAACAAACACTAAGACATATCCATCAGTGTCCTTTTAGGACCTGGCAACCAAGTGACCATGTAAAGGGACTTGTCCCGGGCTTGGAAATGGTATGCACTAGAACCATGGGAAGTTCTCAAGTCGCAATAATACCTAAATTCATTCAAACCAATATTAATCCCACAAATCTGGTATTTTGAAATTATACCAATCATATCCTATTATTAACCATGAACTTCTTATGATTGATTGGTCATTACAATAAAATAATTCTAACAGGTTCACTCACGGGGGGTCATTTATGACAAAATCTAAAAATTGAATGCCAAAATTTTGCAAATATCCAGCTAATTCAGATTCAAATATGATAAGGATAAGAGTGTCTTAAGAGGGTGGGAGACATTGAATAGAGGTGGTGATGGACTTCGATGTTAGAGAAAGACAACACCCGTAAGTGATTTTCTCAGGAGTGGTGAATGAGAAAAAATATATGTAGAGAAGAGTGATCTATAAAATAGGCATTCTGGGCACTTTAAATTTTTTAAGGAAAAAAATATTTTTAAAACATAAAGTCCTTTTTTAACCCTGATTTGATAGTATGATAATTGACTTGACCCTAGCTTTGAAAAATATTACGCGAGGTTCTAACCCGCGCGATGCACGGACGCTTTTAAAAAAATAATTATATATAATCGATTTCCAAAAAATTTCAAATATCATTTAATTTAAAAATATGAGAACGCACTACGTCTATTTAACACTTTGTTGAAAGATTTAAAACAGATTATACAAAACTGGAAATAATTTCACACAAACACACACATTAATATATATATATATACACACACACACACACACTAGGGTATGCCCGTGCCTGAAGGCACGACGTAAAATTTTGAAAGTGTACGTCGTTTATTGGACCATACGTCGTATTTAGTTCGCACCAATAATAATAATACATCTTGGACCTTGTATAATACGTCGTAATGGAACAGTTAAAATATATTAGTTTTATTGGTTATAAAATAGTTGTGAATTTTAAACAAAAAAAAAAGAAAATAAACATATTGCTTCGAAATTGACATTTTTGAGGACGTATATATGTCGAGATTTTATTTTATGAACGGATTATGTTCGTTTCAAAATTTTGACTTGTGTTAGTGATGTAAAAGAATTTGTATTTTAAATAGATAAAAAAATTGTGATTATTTTAAATGCAAAGAAGCTACAAAAATTAAATATTTTAAAAATAATGAACATGGGGCATAATAGAGTTTGTATTTTTAATAGACAAAAAATTTGTGATTATTATAAATGCAATGAAGGTACAAAAATTAAATATTTAAAAATAATGAACATGGGGCACAAAGAACATTTAGTCGGTACTATAATCAATAACAACCCAAATACATTACAACAATACTCATTTATGTTAAAACTCCAAAAAGAATTGTAATAAAATAAATATACAATATTTAAATTAATTTATTTTACAACACAAAGTCAACATTTTAGAAAATTTGGACAAAACTTCTTTTATTTATATAACTATCCACCGTATTTAAGAAATAAAAAATATGCACATTTTTCTTTTTAAATTCCCGGACTCCTTGCATTATAAAATGTTCAAAAATTCATTATACATATGTACTTGATCATGAAGAGTTCACCACATATTAAAATTGTCATATACGTTACAACAAAATAAATATAACCTAATAATATAGATGAAAACTAAGAACAATAAGAAAATTTTAGCTAATGAACGAATATTCACATAACTTAAATTCAAAAGAATACATACAAAAACAAATGAAATAAAAAACATGCACCCCCAAGCTTCTATTATAATCTCAATTACTTCCAAATGATGGTGAACGGGCAGGACGTCTATCACCACTAATAAGTCAGTCACTCCCACCACCACATCTCGAACCCCGAAAGAAACTATTCCAACCAACACCTCTATGATACCACTGCATCCACCACTCCAAAAGTCGCTCGTCATATCATCATCATCAGAGAAACGACCATTACCCCAACTACGGGAGCTAATGGTACCCACGCTCCCCTTGAACCTCGTCGAGAAGACTTATGCAAACCTTCCACGATTACAACTTACAAGACCAATAGCAGAAGCAGTTCAATACGGTGTCTAAAATACAATTATATTCTTAATAGAAGCAGCCAGTCAATAAGTTGAATTACAGATTGGGAGGTCTTCAATAGCAGCAGTGAGAAAATACCTAAGACTTGTGTGCAACGCACCATTTTTCCTACACCAACGCATCATTTTTCTTACACCAATTGCCAAAATCAACTAATAAAATTAAATCGAAAGTATAAGTAAATAGTCTACATAAGCCCCTGCTACGCACTTGCCTTTTACTCCACTTTCATCTTTGTAATCCCCTGCGAATTATGTTCGACTTATATTAGTGGCAATAATATGTAATAATAATACTTTACTTTCAAATTGTAATTCAATCTAATAACGATTCAAGTAAGTAAGAATTTGTGTTCTTACTTATATCTAAGAAAGTGACCAATAACTTTCTACAAAAAGAAATTTGTTATGCTCCTTCAACTTGTAACTGCAACAATCTCTGGTTAATTGTCAATATAATATCCCCAACGCTTTCGCGGCACCTCCTCGACAACAGTATCACCACAGCTTTCTTTTGTACTAATAATTTCATTAACTGATGCAACTGTATATGTTTGTGTTTCCTCAACAGCAGGGCTTAGAACGATGACTACTGGTTGTCTAATACGCTTCCATGTATAATTAACACTTTAACAACTATATGTTAGCGTGTATGTATAATATGACAAAATCCATGTCAGTTGGTTGTCTAATACGATAGGTCAACGATATGTTAGCTGGTTGTCTAATATGATATGCTAGCATGTATGACTTATACGCTACCATATATAATTAAATTTGATTAAATCCAGGCCATGCGACCCCTGAGCGAATCTGAAAATGAGTGGTGACGTCCCCTATGCTTTGACCAAGGCCCTTTATGGCCACTAATTTTCCATAATAGAGCTCTTAAGTGATGAGATCCTTGCTTCAGAGTAGGCAACCTCTCATCAGGATTGTCGACCATGGGGTCTGCCAGTGTTGTGAGATCCAAGCCTCTCTAACTTTTCATCATCGAAAGCTGGGAAGAGGAGGTGAGATGGTGGACCTGTCTTCATTACCTCCCCAGATGCGACCTCCCTAGGAGATTTGTTGCTCCTTCATCAAACTCATCAAAAGAATCTGACCAATTCAAAACATTCAAAAGTAAGAACTACCATAATAAAGGGCACTATTACATTTTAGCAAGCTATTACAACTGATGACATAAGGGTAAAGGATGCATTTTTTCACTTTCTTCCTTTTCAGCAAACCAACCTATTCAATGTGACACTTTTGGTCAATGTGAAGATACATTCCGGTTTATATACTGATCTGAGAAGGTGAAAAAGAAAAAGAAAAATAAAAAGAAAAAAATTCCAAAATGACATAGTTGGCTTCAAATCAGTTATATATGGAAACAAAACAAATAAACACAACGTTAACTATGAATGCCATCTTTAAAATTCAATTTAGTATATACACTACACAGATTTACCCTTTCATAAATCATCCAAATAGAAATATATTATGTACCACAAACAATGCATATGTACATATACAACAATGTATTAAGAAATTAAAAACTCTCCATTCTTAGCCTATTACTATACACTCTCGTCAAAGAGTGACTTGAAACATATTAATCTATTTAGAAATTATATTTCTAACTCTGATCTAATTTGTTAAGAAATCTAATACTCACTTTCGTCAAAGAGTGACTTTAAACATATTAATCACAAAAAGGAGATTATTTCATAAAACACTTTGGAAACTAAAAAAAATTCAAGTTCCTTTTTACTTTTACAGAAATCAAGATTGAGAAAGAAAAATTAAAGACAAATATATATGATTTCAAAGTGTCTTACAGATTTTTCTCATACGGATTTTTTTCTTCCCACCACCTGTGACGTTGAACTTTTAAAAAAGATGATGTCTCTGTATTGGACCACATAAGTCTTACCCCCTCGTGTATACTTCCCACCAGCCTTCACAGCATATTTCGAACCAAGTTCCTTCAGATCATCAAATTTCATAACCTAAAAAAAAATGAACCCCTTTCAAAATCAGTATTAATTGATCCTGCAGCTTGAGGAACCCTTCGTTTGCCTTCGAATCTTCTAGCAATTCACCTCATTAAGGTCTGTCATGAAATGTAACACATTTTAAGGAATTAAAAATTAACTAACAAAACTCTAATCCATAAAAAATAATTTAACTAAAGCTCACCTCATGTAAATGAAATGATGGAGGTCTGTAGAAACTCTGTTGCAGGTTCATGAATTTGACGACTTTATAGTTCAACCAATCCAATTTGACGGCTTTACAATTTAATGACTTTGATAAAGATCTCTAGCAAGTTAATCATCTGCAAAGTCAACATAACCCTGGACTAATTTCATATGAAAGCAAGAAACTCATCTTGAATCGCATATAGTGAGGATTTGAGCCAAGATATCTGAAACCATATTCAGCCTTGGTATCAGGTCAAGGGCAGCAGTCTACAAAGTCAACAACAACAATAATAAAAAGAACAGAGGACATGTAGAGTCACCTCTCACCTCCGTAAATTTTTAAAAACCAATTACCGCACTCACCTCCTCCATCATGTTTGACCACCTTCTCATCTCTAGACGATGTTAGCGATTTGTTATTTTTTAATCCTTGCAAACAAAAATGTGCTCCTTTGACACCTTGAGCACTTCAAGAGCCTTCAAATTTCGATCTGAAAATCATTTGGAATGATCACAATCGCTCCCAAGAATAATACAGCCCTAATCAAGAACATTTCCAACCAGCACCAGTATAATATATCAAAAAAAATTAAATACTATTTTTAACATAAATAATATTAGACGGGCAGAGAAAAAAAGATATAAACATAATAAATTCAATATATAGGAAACTAATACATCTTGATATTGATCTTCCTATGACAACTTCCCATACCTATTGTATAGGTTAGATCATCAAATATCTGTCACTTTATCTCCAAGATGTCACGGGGAAAGTGCGCATTTTATGATGAGGGATAAAAATGTATTAAAATGGTTTGATGACTTTGATTGGTTCCATAACGCATTGCTACACTATACAAATGATAAACAATAAAAGAAAAGGGGTAATTTGGTAAAGAAAATAAATCATGAACAAACGCAGGCCAAACGTTGGAGGTTGTCACGATTTCTAATGATCTGATGGGATAAAGCAAATATATATAGTTGCACCATGAATATGCATGAGGACCATGAAATCAACTATATTAAAGTTTTTAACTATACTATATAGTTAGTACTATGAACCAATAAATATATTGAGAAGAGACGACAAAGAAATACCATATTAAACTAAAACAATATTTACGCTTATTACTCGAGTACTAAAAGAACAATTCAAACAGTGCATGTACTGTATGTAATGCAAACAGATCACACTATTCTTTTTCTTGAAAATATAAAAGTATGTTTGGTGAAATGACTTAAAAAGATAAACTACCAACATTCAGGTCCTCATTTTTTCCCCTTGAATATTTCTCCCCACCACAGTGAAGTGTAGATCTATTAGGTGTGTTCTTGGTTGAGAACTTGGGCATTTCTGATCATCAGGATCAAATGATCCAAAGCGAGAGAGTTACACAACAGTTTTCCAGCTACACTTTCGAAACCAAAGATGCCAATATCTAGAAAGACACTTTTGTCTCCAATCGCCTCCCTCGTATGAAAGTCAAGTGCGTACACACACACGAATTTAAATTGAATCCACGAATCAAAATGCCACCGCTTACATTTTCTGCAATACAAAAAAAAACACAATAAAAAAAGTCACAATTTAATCAAAATAAATTAGGTATACCGAAGAAACACTTTTAAACCAAGAGTATACAATTATAAGTGCATTAGGAGTTCAAATCAATTGACAAACCAAACCTATTCACACACATTAAATATACCCTTCTCGTCCAATTTTCAATAATAACCCTTTTATGCAATCACTTTTCCCCCGGTCCAAAGAACATTCAAACGCATTAAAATTGTGACTGAAACGAAGCTCCCGATTAGTGAATATATATAATGGTAATTTGTAATGGATCAATCCAATTTAAGTTTTGAGCACTAATTGTTTGCCATATTTGATGATCACAATTAGCAAACACTCCTTAGGGTATCCTTCATCTTTAACTTGCTCCTGCAATAATAAAATAACCAAAACACATAAGATTTACAATATATTGGACATCAAAATAATACGAATAATACACTAAGTATATGTAAGATTGAAATACCCTGAGTAGAAATATCGTTTCCAACGTGGTTGATATAACGTCTCATTTCATATTCAATGTTAACTTTTTTCACATAGAAATAAGTAAGCACATCTGATAAATTTATGTCAATCATCCATTTGTCTTTAGTATTTAGGCTCCCATTACGATAACAAAAATTTAAAACAACAATACAACAAAACTAACTTCAGGCCTACCTAAATAATACATAAAGGTTTCAATTAAAAAAATCTAAATAAATTTAAATGTGCAAACTGTAAAGAAAGAAACAATTGGTTTTATTCACAATGTGTTGAACATTCGTGGGAGAAAATAGTATATAACTTCTCGTAATTAAATTGAGCACCATAAACACGCCCAATGCCCCCCTCGCCAAATAATTACTCGCATTATAATGATAAGAAATTATTAAAAAAAGGTAAACAAAGTAAAATACCTCTATGTAAAATGTAAAAATTGTTTGTTTACATCTGGTCGACAGTCCTGCCACCAGTTGCACTTCCAAAAATGGTTTTCATACCTGCTAAAAGTCAAATTCATTAAAATACTGCAAACCGAGAACCTATGCTCTTGGCTACAGGGTGAGATGAAACTATCCCATAACAATGACCTACTCAAATGTACCTGCAAAAATGAACTACTCAAATGTACAATGACCTCAACTTTTTAGGTATTGTAGAACTTCTAAAAAATTAAAACAAAACAAATAGAGTTGAGCAGAGCAAATAGACATGAACATTGACAACAACAAAAAAGAAAAAAAATCGAAACAAAAACCTCAAAATATAAATCTGCAAGCAAGGAGAAAGTGTATACAGATAATCAGGTCTTGATCTGAAAAAGAAAAAATAAACAACAAACACAAAAAAAAAAGATAGATCCCCTAAAATAAGCATAAACATAAATATAAAATGAACAAAATGAACAAAATATGTAAGCAAAATCTAAATTACAAAGCCCTAAATTTCGTGAAAGCCCTAAAAATTTTCATGAAAGCCCTAAATATTTTCATGAAAGTGTGTGCGCTTGTTTCTCCTATGTTTGTGAAAACAAAACTACAAAAAAGGTATAGATTCATGAAAGCCCTAATATTTCAGATCTATGTGCGTGTGTGTGCATGTTTCTCCATGTGTTTAAGAGAGAGACCAATCACCTTTTAGGGATTAATCTTTAGTGTGTGAGGGATGAGCATGGCAGCATGGGGGCGGGGGAGGGAGTGGGGGTGGGGTGGGGGTGGGGGACGGAGAGGGAGAGAATGAGGAAGGATTAAGAGGGAGTAAAACGTATGGAAAATGCTGAGAGATTAGAGACGGGTTGTGTTGTGTGGATAGGGTTAACAGGATAAAGTGAAATTGGAAAATTGATCTCAACCCTCCATTTTAGCCTTGTTGGCTTCAATCCGAACCACAAAGTGTCTTTCAAACTTATGAATAGTGAAAACACCATTACTCCTTATTATATCGATATATGTATGTATAACTTAAGTTTTATATACATATATAATAAAATTGAAAATTTTCAAGGTTGAATATCATGCTTATTGTAATTTTTTGATAGCATAATTTTAAATGAACATTATTGTAATTCAAATGTATAATGCCCAATACACACGTTAACTAAACCAAATTTCAAAGAGTTGGTATAATAAAATTCCACTCATCACTACATGGGTCATATCACCAGCCTATTTGCATTGCATTCATAGCACCACACTATCTTCTTAACTCATTAATTGGAGAACCCAAACCTGAAAATTTTGTCATTTATGAACAAAAAAGTAGTTCAGAAAAATATCATACATATATATCTCTTTGGTTGCTAAAATAATATATTAAAAAAATAGAAAATATGCCAATAATGAGATAAAAAAAAATAAGAATAATATAATCCATTTTCATTTTTATAAAAGGGAAACTCTCTTATAATGTTTTTATTAGGAATTTAATGGTAATCATTTATTAAAATAAATGAAATAAAAAGCATATGGTAGAAAGATGAAAACATAAAGATAAAAAATTCAATTCAACCAAAGTCTTACAAAATAATACTCTAACTGATCACAATGAACTGAATTTGTGCGTAATTCCATATTTTCAAACATATCATATTACTAATATATCATACATGATGATTGGAAAAAAAACCTGAAATATGATATGTTAGTAATATGATATGTTTAAAAATATGGATATGTTTGAAAATATGATATATTAGTAATATGATATGCTTGAAAATATGATATATTAACATGATGTGGTCAAAATGAAAAAACTTCACATTAAAAACTACTAAAAAAAATTGACTTAACCATTATATCCATCCAACTATGAAAGTGTAGTAAAGTCAATTATAATCAATCTGATAAACATACACACCAAAAAGAACATAACCTGTATTGAAGCCCAATAGATTAAAAGAAGAATATGTATAAAGTGAACTAAAAAATGTTTTATATAAAAACATAAGTGTGGAAAAATATACTCCACCCATAATGTGCAAAAACAAACTGCTAAAAGTAAACTATCACTGATTACATACTAAAAAAATGTTGCTCAAATTGAAAATTGAAAATACCAAACTCACAAAATCTAAGGGATATCATAACCCCATTAAATTATGTAGATTGATACCTCAACAAAATCTCACCAGGACATATGAACTCCAACAACCTGAAATTTTTGAAAAGTCAAGATTACAAGACAATAAATTAGAAAAACACTTTTAGATTCATGTCCAATTGATACACACATGGACAAAGATATAAAAATCATATTAGACAATTTACACAATTAAGGACCCCAACTTACATATTGTTGATAGAAACAAAATATTAGCACAGGAAAAATAGAATCAATGTCCTTGCCAAAATAGAAATAATATTAGTCTAACAAAATATGCTAACGTGAACTCCTGCAAACTCTGGGACATGTGAACAATAACATACCATAAGGAGAGTTAGGAAACCCTTCTTTCAAAAATTCATTCTAAAACCCTAGAAATTCGAGGCATAAAAAGACATTTCTAAAACCCAACAAAATTTAAATAAAATACAACTTATAGGAGAGGATATACAACTAGAGGCATTGATGTTGAACATACCAACCATCATTTCTTCAAATCTTATACCCTTTATAATAGTAAAATTGTACTTGAACCAAATAACAAAGTATTATACCTTTTTTATACTCAACCACCTATTTATTATGGATTTGGAGAGGGAGGTCCAATAAGGAAATGTATTAGAGAGTTGTCTTTTAACTTCAAATGGATGAACATGAAATTGTCTTTTCATTTTCTTATCTTATACCCTTTATAATAATACAATTGTACTTGAATGAAGTGGATGAATAGGGAGATTCGTCTTTTTAACTTCAAATGGGTGAACATGAACTTGTCTTTTCAACCTCAAATGGGGAGACGTTAGATGCTCTATTATTGAAAAAAAGAAGCGTGAGGAAACAAAATTTAGGAGGTGTCACGTGAACACCTTACTTTAAAGGGATCCTTTAAATCATGCAGTGCATTTGTAATAGAAAATAGATAACAACAATTACATGTATATCAACACCTATTACATGGATCCCGACACCATTTTCATGTAAATTGATACATATTTCATGCTAAACAACACCTATTGCATAAAAATCGACAATATTTACATAACTATCAGCACCTTTTTGCATAAAATTATTGTTATGACTAATTTATTTAAATAACTCATGTTAAGTCGGATATTGTATTATTAAAATAGGGTTTTGTCAAAAAGACCCAAAAAAAATCAGTTAGCCTATATTTATACTAATACAAAACGAAAATTCTTGCTTTGATACTTGACAAACCAATTTCCCACATTTCCAAAATATATCCATGTTTCATATATATAAACACATCCAAAACAACTATAATTCAATACCCACCTATGAGGCCATGCCTCTATTACTCGTGGTTAATGAAGTTTCATGCTACCTCTTTAAACTATCTTTTTATGGTATTTTTCCTTGGACATATTGTGACACCATATGATATCTAAAAATAGAATGATCAGTTCTTAATTAAAAGTACTGGAGTCTAAAAAATTGAGTACCATTCTCAGCATGCGTGAAAATAAATAAACTGAATATCAATGATGGAAGATATGTCATAACCCTGATGCCATCCACGTGAATAAAAAATCTAAAATGCCAATACAACTAACTATTATAAATATAAAATGTATAGATACAATAATATAATAGAAAACAAATGAAATGATAGACCTCGCACGTAGGCCAGGGACACCAATATCTTAAAGTAAATATGCAATAAATGGATGAGTGACAACAACACTGTCAGTCAAGGCAACAGAACAGGAGACCTCGATCATGAAATGTTAAAAGCGTTGGGCTTAGCAATAAGTTTAAAGAGAATAAGAGTATAACTGAAGTTGGAATAAATCATAACTATGGAAATACCTCTAGTATTTTAACATCTTTTAGATTTACCCTACCCAATAATCCTAATATCACAAGCATCTAAGGTCCCTAATCCCAAGTGAACCCTTATTTATATTTTAATATGCACATATGGAAATAACAAATGAATTTGAAATATCATTACATTGACAAATGTCAAGTGTAAATCTTAAAGTCTAAGGAGCGCATAAATAAGCCAAGTAATGAAAGCCTATCCCTATTACCCTCAGGGATCAGTCGCATGTACTAAGTAGTCTTAGGCCATCCTGAGCCTAATATTCATCAAGGAAACGGATAAATGACCACGTCTACCCATCATTCAAATAGACTAGCATACACAAGACCATGTCAAGCAATTATCCTCATAATCCATCTTGGATGCAGGAACCTAGTGTGTGACCCAAAAATAAATATTGACTAAATCATCTCGTATACTCATCGAGGCACCACAACGATCCGAGTTTTACATTCCCCTTTCTTCACGAGTACTCACATATGGTATGCATTATATGAAGAACACAATAAATAATATCCATCTCAATCATATAATTCAAATCTCAAATTAAATTTATCCACTTTAATTTAATTTAAATGCAAATAAGTAATCCTTTCATTATCTCAAATTAGGGTCATCCTAATCATACTATAAACCAAGCCATGTATCTGAAGTTAGGTTAGAGGTTGTCCCAAAACAAACCTCCAAATAAAAAAAAACTCATTTGAAACAATAAGAAAATTATTGAAATTTCTATTACATCGATCAATTGATGAATTCATCGATCGATCAATCACTCGGTGTTTTTCAAAGATCCCCCATTACAGTGGTTGTATTGTCCAACTCAACAAAATTGATATAAAACCTCCATTAAAGACCAGAAAACCTTCATATATGATTTATATTGCACATAAACAATGAATCCACATATAAAACATGTTTGGAACACAATTTTATCATCAAAGTCCTATTTATAATTCAAGAACTCAAATAAAACTAATTTTCTCTCTCAAGAACCTAACAACCCAATTCATATCAATTTGATTTCAATTCTCTATAGATTAGGCATGGGATCCTAGGGTTTTGAATGGATTACATTAGTAAATCAGAACCTCTTCAATATATAATCAAACCTCATCAATTTTAGGGAGGAATCAATCAAAATGATGCTCAATCAATACTAATTATTTCTTATTTAGGTTAATTACAAATTAACTTGATCTGAATCATCTAAATTAGATTCTAATCACTTAGTTAGAGTTTTGATACGAATGAATATGGATAATATACAACAAATTCAATTATATAAGTATTCAAATTAAACTGGCCTCAAAATTGATGCGGAAACTAGGGTGTCAATCTTTTAGAATCCTATCTTTTCCCTTTAGCCTTCTTCTCTCCAATCTATTAGATCCCCAAATTGTGTTTTTATGTTAAATGAAACTCCTAATGGTTCAAAAATACTTCTTAAAAATGAATTTGGGATTGAGCCTAAAATAACGCCTTAATTAACTTTCCTAAATTAGTCCTTAACTAGTCTAAAAACTCATAATTCATTATACTAAACTATTGGGACCAAAATACCTTATTTTAAGTTAAAACCCATTATTTTAAATGCTTCCAAGCCTCATAATACATCATACTCATGAACAATATTAATATATATCGCACATACAAAATATTAGTCCATTTAGTCAAAATTTACATAAATCGTAATTAATTTCTTTGGTGTGAAACGACATTATAGTTGACAACTTCATAATCATTGGGACTTGACACTGAGGGGATAATCCAATCAACCTCGATACCAAAACCAAACCATTCCATAGTCTCCCATAATACGCAGTCACGTTCAAAATATTTATTAATGTTTTACCGTCTCTTAATTTCAAATTTATTTATATACGCATATAAATATTTATAAATCCGGGGTATTACATTTCCCCCTTATTCAAGAAATTTCATTTCCTTGAAATTCTAAATATACCTAGCTGAAATAACTCTGGATACCTTGCTTTTATTCCCTCCTCTCGCTCCCTGGTGTACTCGTCCTCATTACGATGTCCCCAGTGAACGTTCACTAGTGGAATGACCTTCAATTGCGGGGGGGTTTCTCCACGGTAAAGGATACGCTAGGGTCACTCTTTGTAACTAGCATCTTGCTGCAACTACATCCCATCATACTCATCCTCATTCCCCAAGAATTTCCTCAACATGGATTTATGAAAAATGTCATTTACCATCTTAAGGTGATCGGGCAATGCTAAATGATATGCCACCGGGTCCACTTTCTTAATAATCACGAAGGGGACTATGTACCGGGGAGTCAACTTCACCTTCGCTCCAAATATAACCACCCATTTCATTGGGGCACCTAATTTCCTACTTGGAACTCCAATTTACTCGTCCTCTTATGTGTTTAATTTTTTTGACGATCATGGGTTGTCTTCATTATCGCCCGAATAAGCTCCAACTTTTTAGAGGTGCCCTTAATAATACATGGTACAAAAATCTGATGTTTATTTGATCTTGCCTAATAATTAGGTAAACAACCTGATTTTCCGTATAATGCCCCATGTGGTGATATCTTCATTGCCTTTTTATGACTATTGTTGTAGTCCAACTCCATAAGTGGAAAATATACCTCCCAATTGCCCTTGTGGTCTAACACGCAAGCCCTGAGCTCCTCCAACACTTGATTCATCCTTTTCGTCTGTCCATCAAATTGGTGGTAAAAAGTCATGCTCAAACTCAACTAAACTCCCAACACATACTAAAATGACTTCCAAAACTGGAAGATAAAAGTTTTACCCTTATCGAATAAGATGTCCAGTGGTACCACATGAAGTCCCACTATCTCATTTACAAATAACTTCATGTACTTCTCCGTGGAATAATCAGCCCTAGTAGGTGGGAAATGGGCCACCTTTGTTATTCTGTCAACAGTAACTCAAATGGAATCATAACCACACTGCGATCGTGACAACCCAACCATAAAATCCATCGAGATGCTCTCCCATTCCCATTGAGAGACCTCCAAAGGTTATAACTCTCCCACCAAAGGGTGAAAACATAAAACA
Source organism: Sambucus nigra (assembly GCA_949130495.1). NCBI lineage: Eukaryota > Viridiplantae > Streptophyta > Magnoliopsida > Dipsacales > Adoxaceae > Sambucus > Sambucus nigra. Next base: position 188,653,566 of record OX422214.1, on the reverse strand, counting down.
ACCATAAAACGGTTCGGTAACAGTCACGGACACGTCACACGGGACCAATGTAACTCGTAGGAACCGACCGCGTAGTCACGGGGTTCCCGGTTGGAGTGTATGATATAAATTTGCAAAAAAATAGTCTTAAGCATAAAAATATGCCATCGAAAGGTAAAAAAGTAAAACATCCATAAAACGGTCTCGTAAAAGTCATGAACACCTCGCACGAGACAAATGTAACTCGTAGGAACTGATCGTGTAGTCCCGAGGCTCCCGGTTGGAGTGTACAACGTAAATTTACAAAAAATTAGACTTAAGCATAAAAACATGCCATCGAAGGGTGAAAACATAAAACAGCTGTAAAATAGTCTGGTAAGAGTCATAAACACCTTGCGCGGGACTAATGTAACTCGTAGGAACTGACCGCATTGTCACGGATCTCCCGATTTGAGTGTACGATGTAAATTAGAAAAAAATTAGACTTAAGCATAACAACAAGCCATGGAATGGTGAAAACGTAAAACAATCGTAAAACGGTCCCGTAAGAGCCACGAACACCTCAAACGGGACCAATGTAACTCGTAGGAACTGACCGTGTAGTCACGGGGCTCCCGGTTGGAGTGTACGACGTAAATTTGTAAAAAAATTAGACTTAAGTAAAACAAATCCCATCGAAGGGTGAAAACGTAAAATAGACACAAAACGGTCCCATAAGAGTCACTAACAACTAGTACGGGAAAAATGTAACTCATAGGAACCGACCGCCTAGTCACGGGGTACCCAATGTGAGTGTACGACGTAAATTTGTAAAAAATTAGACTTAAGTATAGAAACATGCCATCGAAGGGTGAAAACGTAAAGCAGTAGTAAAACGGTCCGGTAAAAGTCACGAACACCTCAAACGGGACCAATATAACTCATAGGAACCGCCTGCGTTGTTGCGGGGCTCTAGGTTGGAATGTACGACGTAAATTTGCAAAAAGTTAAACTTAAGAATAAAAATATGCCATCAAAGGGTGAAAACCTAAAACAGCCATAAAACGGTCCGGTAGGAGTCACAAACACCTCGAACAGGACCAATGTGACTCGTAGGAACTAATCGCGCAGTCACGGGGCTCCCGATTGGAGTGTATGACGTAAATTTTAAGAAAATTAGACTTAAACTTAAAAACATGCCATGGATGGGTGAAAATGTAAAATACCTATAAAACGGTCCGGTAAGAGTCACGAACATCTCGCATGGGACCAATGTAAGTTGTAGGAACCGGCTGTGTAGTCACGGCGCTCCAGGTTTAAGTGTATGACATAAATTTGCAAAACGTTAGACCTAAGAATAAAAGCTTGCCATCGAAGGGTGAAAACGTAAAACAGCCATAAAACGGTCTGGTAAGAGTCACGAACACCACACAAGGGACCAATGTAACTCGTAGGAACTGATCGCGTAGTCATGGGGCTTGCGATTGGAGTGTACGACGTAAATTTGCAAAAAATTATACTTAAGCATAAAAACAGGCCATCGAAGGGTGAAAATGTAAAACAGCCTTGAAACGGTCCCCTAAGAGTCACAAACACCTCGCACGGGACCAATGTAACTCGTAGGAAGCGATCGCGTAGTCACGGGGCTCTCGGTTGGAATGTACGACGTAAATTTATAAAAAGTTAGACTTCAGCAGAAAAGCATGCCATCGAAGGGTGAAAACATAAAATTGCCATAAAACGATCCGATAAGAGTCATGAACACCTCGAACTAGATCAATCTGACTCGTAGGAACCAACCGCGTAGTCACGGGGCTCCCGGTTGGAGTGTACGATGTAAATTTGCAAAAAAAAGACTTAAGCATAAAACATGCCATCAATGGGTGAAAACGTAAAATAGCCATAAAACAGTCCGGTAAGAGTCACGAACACCTCGCACGGGACCAATATAACTCGTAGAAACCGGACGCATAGTCACAGCGCTCCCGGTTGGAGTCTATGACGTAAATCTGCAAAAAGTTTGACTTGAGCACAAAAGCTTGCCATCAAAGGGTAAAAATGTAAAACAGCCATAAAACGGTCCGGTAAAAGTCACGGACACGTCGCACGGGACCAATGTAACTCGTAGGAACCGACCACGTAGTCACGAGGTTCCCGGTTGGAGTGTATGACGTAAATTTGCAAAAAAATAGACTTAAGCATAAAAACATGCCATCCAAAAGGTAAAAATGTAAAACATCCATAAAACGGTCTCGTAAAAGTCACGAACACCTCGCACGGGACCAATGTAACTAGTAGGAACCGATCGCATAGTCCCCGAGCTCCCTGTTGGAGTGTACAACGTAAATTTGTAAAAAATTAGACTTAAGCATAAAAACAAGCCATCGAAGGGTGAAAACTTAAAACAGCCATAAAATAGTCCGGTAGAGTCACAAACACCTTGCGCGGGACCAATGTAACTCGTAGGAACCGACCGCGTAGTCACGGGTCTCCCAGTTTGAGTGTACGACGTAAATTAGAAAAAAATTAGACTTAGGCATAATAACATGCCATCGAATGGTGAAAACGTAAAACAGTCGTAAAACGGTCCCGTAAGAGCCACGAACACCTCAAACGGGACCAATGTAACTCGTAGGAACTGACCGTATAGTCACGGGGCTCCCGGTTGGAGTGTACGACGTAAATTTGCAAAAAAATAGACTTAATTAAAAAAAATCCCATCGAAGGGTGAAAACGTAAAATAGACGTAAAACGGTTCCGTAAGAGTCACTAACACCTCGCATGGGACAAATGTAACTAGTATGAACCGACCGCCTAGTCACGGGGCACCCAATTGGAGTGTACGACGTAAATTTGCAAAAAAAATAGACTTAAGCATAAAAACATGCCATAGAAGGGTGAAAAACGGTCTGGTAAGAGTCACGAGCACCTCGAACGGGACCAATGTAACTCGTAGGAACCGCCTGCGTAGTCACGGTGCTCCGGGTTGGAATGTACGACGTAAATTTGCAAAAAGTTAGACTTAAGCATAAAAATATGCCATCGAAGGGTGAAAACCTAAAACAACCATAAAACGGTCCGGTAGGAGTCACGAACACCTCGAACAGGACCAATGTGACTCGTAAGAACTGACCACGTAGTCACGGGGCTCCCGGTTGGAGTGTACGACGTAAATTTTAAGAAAATTAGACTTAAGCGTAAAAACATGCCATGGATGGGTGAAAATGTAAAATACCCATAAAACGGTCTGCTAAGAGTCACGAACATCTCGCACGGGACCAATGTAAGTTGTAGGAACCAGTTGTACAGTCACGGCACTCCCGGTTTGAGTGTACGACATAAATTTGCAAAAAGTTAGACCTAAGAATAAAAGCTTGCCATCGAAGGGTGAAAACATAAAACAGCCATAAAACGGTCTGGTAAGAGTCACGAACACCACGCAAGGGACCAATGTAACTCGTAGGAACCGACCGCGTAGTCATGGGGCTTGCGATTGAAGTGTACGATGTAAATTTGCAAAAAATTATACTTAAGCATAAAAACAGGCCATCGAAGGGTGAAAATGTAAAACAGCCTTGAAATGGTCCCCGAAGAGTCACAAACACCTCGCACGGGACCAATATAACTCGTAGGAAGCGATCGCGTAGTCACGGGGCTCCCGGTTGGAATGTACGACGTAAGTTTGTAAACAGTTAGACTTCAGCATAAAAACATGCCATCGAAGGGTGAAAACATAAAATTGCCATAAAACGGACCGGTAAGAGTCACGAACACCTCGAACGGGACCAATGTGACTCATAAGAACCGATCGCGTAGTTACGGGGCTCCTGATTGGAGTGTACGATGTAAATTTGCAAAAAAAAGACTTAAGCATAAAACATGCCATCGATGGGTGAAAACGAAAAATAGCCATAAAAAGGTCCAGTAAGAGTCACGAACACCTCGCACAGGACCAATGTAACTCGTAGGAACCGACCGCATAGTCACGACGCTCCCGATTGAAGTGTACGACGTAAATCTATAAAAAGTTAGACTTGAGCACAAAAGCTTGCCATCAAAGGGTGAAAATGTAAAACAGCCATAAAATGGTCTGGTAAGAGTCATGAACACCTCGCACGGGACCAATGTAACTCATTGGAACCGACCGCGTAGTCATGGGGCTCCCGATTGGACTGTACGACATAAATTTGCAAAAATGTAGACTTAAGCATAAAAACATGCCATCGAAGGGTGAAAATGTAAAACAGCCATGAAATGGTCCCCTAAGAGTCACAAACACCTCACATGGGACCAATGTAACTTGTAGGAACCGACCGCGCAGTCACGGGGCTCCCGATTGGAATGTACGACCTAAATTTTTAAAAAATTAGACTTCAGCATAAAAACATTCCATCAAAGGGTGAAAATGTAAAACAACCATAAATCGGTCCAGTAAGAGTCACAAACACCTCAAACGGGACCAATGTGACTCGTAGGAACCGACCGCATAGTCACGGGGATCCTGATTGGAGTGTATGGCGTAAATTTGCAAAAAATTAGAATTAAGCATAAAAACATGCCATCGAATGGTGAAAATGTAAAACAGCCATAAAATGGTCCAATAAGAGTCACGAACCCCTCGCACGGGACCAATGTAACTCGTAGGAACTGATTGCGTAGTCACGGGGCTCCGGTTAGAGTGTACGATGTAAATTTGCAAAAAAAAAGTGTTAAGCATAAAAACATGCCATCGATGGGTGAAAACGTAAAATAACCATAAAATGGTCCCGTAAGAGTCACGAACACCTCGCACGGGACCAATGTAACTCGCAGAAATCGTCTGCGTAGTCACGGCACTCCTGGTTGGAGTGTACGACGTAAATTAGAAAAAAAATAGACTTAAGCATATAAACATGCCATCGAAGGGTGAAAACATAAAACATCCGTAATACAGTCCATTAAGAGTCACGAACACCTTACACGGGACCAATGTAACTCGTAGGAATCGACCGCGTAGTCACGGGGATCCCGATTTGAGTGTACGACGTAAATTACAAAAAAAATAGACTTAAGCATAAAAACATGCCATCGAAGGGTGAAAACATAAAACATCCATGAAACTATCCCCTAAGAGTCACAAACACCTCGCACGGGACCAATGCAACTCGTAGGAACCTACCGCGTAATCACGGGGCTCCCGGTTGGAGTGTACGACGTAAATTTACAAAAAATTAGACTTAAGCATAAAAAGATGCCATCGAAGGGTGAGAACATAAAACAACCATAAAACGGTTCGGTAAGAGTCATGAAATTTGCAAAAAAATTAGACTTATGCATAAAAACATGCCATTGAAGGGTGAAAATGTAAAACAACCATAAAACAGTTCGGTAAGAGTCACGGACACCTCGCACGGGACCAATGTAACTCGTAGGAACCGACCGCGTAGTCATGGGGATCCCAATTGGAGTGTACGACGTAAATTTGCAAACAAGTAGACATAAGCATAAAAATATGCCATCGAAGGGTGAAAATGTAAAACATCCATAAAACGGTCACGTGAGAGTCACGAACACCTCGCACGGGACTAATGTAACTCGTAGGAACCGATCGCGTAGTCACGGGGATCCCGGTTGAAGTGTACGATGTAAATTTGCAAAAAATTAGACTTAATCATAAAAATATGCCATCGAAGGGTGAAAACATAAAACAATAGTAAAACGGTCCCGAAAGTGTCATGAACACCTCAAACGGAACCAATGTAACTCGTAGGAACCGACCGTGTTGTCACAGGGCTCCCGGTTGGAGTGTACGACGTAAATTTGCAAAAAATAGACTTGAGCATAAAAATATGCCATCGAAGGGTGAAAACGTAAAACAGACACAAAACTGTCCCATAAGAGTCACGACCACCTCGCTTGGGACCAATGTAACTCATAGGAACCGATCGGGTAGTCTGGGGGCACCCGATTGGTGTGTACGACGTAGATTTGTAAAAAATTAGACTTAAGCATAATAACATGACATAGAAGGGTGAAAATATAAAACAGCAGTAAAATGGTCCAGTATGACTCACGAACACCTCAAACGGGACCAATGTAACTCGTACAAACCGACCGCATAGTCACGGGGCTCCTGGTTAGAGTGTACGACGTAAATTTGCAAAAAATTAGACTTAAGAATAAAAACATGCCATCCAATGGTGAAAATGAAAAACAACCATAAAATGGTTCGATAAGAGTCACGAACCCCTCGCACGGGACCAATGTAACTCATTGGAACCGACCGTGTAGTCACAGGGCTCCGGTTGGAGTGTACGATGTAAATTTGTAAAAAAAAGTCTTAAGCATAGAAACATGCCATCAATGGGTGAAAACATAAAACATCCATAAAACGGTCCAGTAAGAGTCACAAACACCTCACACGGGACCAATGTAACTCGTAGGAACCGACCGCGGAGTCACGGCGTTCCCGATTGGAGTGTACGACGTAAATGTACAAAAAGTTAGAGTTGATCATAAAAAAGATTCCATGAAGGGTGAAAACATAAAACAACCACGAAACGGTTCCGTAAGAGTCATGTACATCTTGCATGGGACCAATGTAAGTCTTAGGAACCGGTTGTGTAGTCATGGCGCTCCTGATTTGAGTGTACAACATAAATTTGCAAAAAGTTAGACTTAAGCAAAAAAGCTTGCCATCGAAGGGTGAAAAAGTAAAACAGCCATAAAACGGTCTGGTAAGAGTCACGAACACCTCGCACTAGACCAATGTAACTCATAGGAACCGACCACGTAGTCACGGGGCTCCCGGTTGGAGTGTACGACGTAAATTTGTAAAAAATTAAACTTAAGCATAAAAGCATACCATGGAAGGGTGAAAATGTAAAACATATACAAAATGATCTGGTAGGAGTTACGAACACCTCGAACTCGTAGGAACTGACCGCGTATTCACGGGGATCCCGGTTGGAGTGTACGACGTAAATTTGCAAAAAATTATACTCAAGCATATAAACATGCCATCGAAGGGTGAAAATGTAAAATAGCCATAAAACAGTCCGGTAAGAGTCACGTACACCTTACGCGGGACCAATGTAACTTGTAGGAACCGACCGCGTAGTCACGGGGCTCCCGATTGGAGTGTACGATGTAAATTTGCATAAAATAGACTTAAGCATAAAAACATGCCATCAATGGGTGAAAACATACAACAACCATAAAACGGTCCTGTAAGAGTCACGAACACCTCGTACGGGACCAATGTAACTCGTAGGAGCCGACCTCGTAGTCACAGTGCTCCCGATTGGAGTGTACGACGTAAATCTGCAAAAAGTTAGACTTGGGCATAAAAAATATGCCATCGAAGGGTGAAAATATAAAATAACCATAAAACGATTTCGTAAGAGTCATGAACATCTCGCACGGTGCTACCGGTTTGAGTGTACGACATAAATTTGTAAAAAGTTAGACTTAAGCATAAAAGCTTGCCATCGAAGGGTGAAAACATAAAACAAACATAAAACGGTCCCGTTAGAGTTACGAACACCTCGCACAAGACCAATGTGACTCGTAGGAACCGACCCCGTAGTCACGGGGCTCCGTATTTGAGTGTATGGCGTAAATTTGCAAAAACATAGACTTAAGCATAAAAACATGCCATCGAAGGGTGAAAATGTAAAACAGCCATAAAACGGTCCCGTAAGAGTCAGTATAACTCGTAGGAATCGACCGCGTAGTCACGGAGCTCCCGGTTGTAGTGTACGACTTAAATTTGTAAAAAAATAGACTTAAGCATAAAAACATGCCTTCGAAGGGTGAACACGTAAAATATCCATAAAACGGTCCCGTAAGAGTCACGAGCACCTCGCACGGGACCAATGTAACTCGTAGGAATCGACCACGTAGTCACGGGGCTCCTTATTGGAGTGTAGGACGTAAATTTGTAAAATATTAGACTTAACCATAAAAACTTGCCATCAAATGGTGAAAACGAAAAATAGCCATAAAACAGTCTAGTAAGAGTCATGAACACCTCGTACGGGACCAATGTAACTGGTAGGAACCGACCGTGTAGTCACGGGTCTCCCGATTGGATGTACGATCTAAATTTACAAAAAATTAGACTTAAGCATAAAAACATGCCATCAAAGGTTGGAAATGTAAAATAACCATAAAAAGGTCCGGTAAGAGTTATGGACACCTCGCACGGGACCAATGTAACTCGTGAAAATTGATCGCGTAGTCACAGGGCTCCCGGTTGGAGTGTACGCCGTAAATTTGCCAAAAATTAGACTTAAGCATAAAAATATGCCATCAAAGGGTGAAAAAGTAAAATAGCCATAAAACGATCCGGTAAGAGTCACAAACACCTTGCACAGGACAAATGTAACTCGTTGGAACCGACCGGTAGTCACGGGGCTCCTAGTTTTAGTGTACGACGTAAATTTAAAAATAATTAGACTTAAGCATAAAAACATGCCATCGAAGGGTGAAAATATAAAACAGTAATAAAACGTTCCTGTAAGAGTCATGAACTACTCGAACGAGACCAATGTAACTCGTAGGAACCGACCGTGTAGTCACGAGGCTCTCAGTTGGAGTGTACGACATAAATTTGCAAAAAAATAGACTTAAGCATAAAAACATGCCATCGAAGGGTGAAAATGTAAAACATCCATAAAACGGTCAGGAAGACCTCGCTTGGGACCAATGTAACTCATAGGAACCGATCGCGTAGTCATGGGTCCCGGTTGGAGTGTACGATGTAAATTTATAAAAAATTAGACTTAAGCAAAAAAAATGACATCGAAGGGTGAAAATGTAAAACGGCCATAAAACGGTCCGGTAAGAGTCATGAACACCTTGCACATGACCAATGTAACTCGTAGGAACCGATCGCGTAGTCAGGGGGCTCCTAGTTTGAGTGTACGACATAAATTTTTAAAAAATTAGACTTAAGCATAAAAACATGCCATCGAAGGGTGAAAATGCAAAACATCCGTAAAACGTACTCGTAAGAGTCACTAACACCTCGAACGGGACCAATGTAACTCGTAGGAACCGATCGTGTAGTCACGGGGCTGTCGGTTGGAGTGTACGACGTAAATTTACAAAAAAATTGACTTAAGAAAAAAAACATCCCTTCGAAGGGTCAAAATGTAAAACAGACACAAAACGATCCCGTAAGAGTCACGAATACCTCGCATGGGACCAATGTGATTCGTAGGAACCGACCGCGTAGTCAGGGGCTCCCGATTTGAGTGTACGATGTAAATTTGTAAAAAATAGACTTAAGCATAAAAACATGCCATCGAAGGGTGAAAACATAAAATAGACACAAAATGGTCCCGTAAGAGTCATGAACACCTCGCACGGGACCAATGTAACTCATAGAGCCGACCGCGTAGTCACGGGGCACCCAATTGGAGTGTACGACGTAAATTTGCAAAAAAAGTAGACTTAAGCTTAAATACATGCCTTCGAAGGGTGAAAACATTAAACAGCAGTAAAACGGTCTGGTAAGAGTCATGAACACCTCGAACGGGACCAATGTAACTCGTAGGAACCAACCGCATAGTCACGGGACTCCCGATTGGAGTGTAGGACGTAAATTTACAAGAAATTAGACTTAAGCATAAATAATTCCATCGAAGGGTGAAAACATAAAAGAGCCATAAAAGGGTCTGGTCAGAGTCATGAACACCTCGAGCAGGACTAATATGATTCGTAGGAATCGACAGCATAGTCACGGGGCTCCTAGTTGGAGTGTACGACGTAAATTTGCAGAAAATTAGTCTTAAGCATAAAAACATGCCATCGAAGGTTGAAACTATAAAACAACCTTAAAACGGTGCCATAATAGTCATGAACCCCTCACACGGGACCAATGTAACTCGTAAGAAACGATCACGTAGTCATAGGGCTCCCTATTGGAATGTACGATGTAAATTTATAAAAAAATAGACTTAAGCATAAAAATATGCCAACGATGGGTGAAAACGTAAAACAGCTATAAAACGGCTTGGTAAGAGTCACGAACACCTCGCACGAGACCAATGTAACTCGTAGAAACCGATCGCGTAGTCACAACGCTCCCGGTTGGAGTGTACGACGTAAATCTATAAAAAGTTAGACTTGAGCATAAAAAAGATGCCATCGAAGGGTAAAAATGTAAAACAACCACAAAATGGTTTCGTAAGAGTCACGAACATCTCGCACAGGACCAATGTAAATCGTAGGAACCGGTTGTGTTGTCACGGCGCTCCCGATTTGAGTGTACGACATAAATTTGCAAAAAGTTAGACTTAAGCGTAAAAGCTTGCCATCGAAGGGTGAAAACATAAAACAACCATAAAACGGTCTGGTAAGAATCACGAACACCTCGCACGGGACCAATGTAACTCGTAGAATCTGACTGCGTAGTCTCGGGGCTCCCGATTGGACCTTCTTGAAGATCTTGAACTTGATCTTGAATGTTGGAGAGAAGCCCTTTCACTTGGATGATGATGATGATGGAGAGTGGCTAATTCACCAAGTTTGATGAAAAGGATTATGAAAAGTGGAAGTTAGGAAGGGATTTGGATGTTGAAATTGCCCTACCTTCGAGAGAGGTTTTTGGGAATCGCTGAGAGCGATTTGTATCAGATTTGGGATCTCCTTACAAATGAGGTGAAGGCCTCCTTTTATAGGTTCAGGTCACTGCCAATCAGCATAGACCTGATCCTGCCTATCGGCACCTGCGGATAGGCAGGGTCTGGGACCTGCCATTTGGCAGTGTGTTTCAGGCCTTTTCGAGAAATCGTCTACTGGGGGCAAACCGTTGGTCAGAATCATGCACGGGGCATACCATTGTAAAGGTAATTCAGATACCTTCGAAAGTCCTTTGAACCACTTCCGGGTTCGGGAGTTAACTTCGGGTCAAATATGGCTCGGAAGTGTTTATCGGTTAGATGGACAAGGAATCATTCGGGCGCAAATGGATTATTCGTCTGCATGGTAAGTCCAAATCACGCACGGGGTGGACCGTTGGAAAGGTTAGGATATGTACTTCGACATTCCAAAGAGTTTTACCCAATTTGGGGAGTTGACTTTGGTCAATCGGGCCCTGGAAGCATTCAGTGACCTCTTGGAGTCAAACAAATCGTTCGTCCGCATGGTCAGATGGAATCGCACATGGGATGGACTGTTGGAAAGGGTATTCAGTTCCCTTAGAAGATTCATTTAGCCTCGATTGATCTGAAGAGTTGACTTAGGTGAAACAGAGCTCGAGAGCGCTCGGTGGCCTCTGGGTCAAGTTTCAGACGCAAATGGATCATTCGTCTGCACGGTAAAGCAGAATCGTGCACGGGATGGACCATTGGAAAGGGTATTTAGTTCCCTTCGAAGATTCATTTAGTCTCAGTCGAGATGAAGAGTTTGACTTTTTAGTCAAACTGAGTAGGGGAGTGCCCGATGGCTTCTAGGTCAGTACTCGGGACATGACCTGGGTTTATGGTGATGAAGGGAGGTACTAAGGACCTAAGGAGAGTTAGGGGTAACAGAATGGGGTGTCTACAGATCCCCTCGATGGGTGAGTTTGGAACAAATGATAATCGTCGAATAGACACCACATGATGCTATTGAGGGAGTATGACCGATTCAGAGGGTCGAGGCCGATTTTAAGGACCTAAGGAGTGTGATGGGGATGGAATTATGATCAAAGGTTTAGGTTGATTTTGAGGAACTGAAGTGGTGTTGGGGGATGACCAATTATGTGGGTCAAAGCTGAATCTGTGGGCTTAGGGTGAAGATCTAATAACCGTGGTCAATTCTAACCTAAGAGTGGTGATAATCGAGGATCGGGGTCAATTATGAACCAACTCAGGTGATGATCTAAGATCGAGATCAATTCTGACCTGAAAGTGGTGACGACCGAGGACCGGGGTCAATTCTGACCCAATTCGGGTGACGATCCAAGACCGAGGTCAATTTTGACCTAAGAGTGGTGACGACTGAGGACTGAGGTCATTTCTGACCTAACTCAGGTGACGATCCAAGATTGAGGTCAATTATGACCTAAGAATGGTGATGACCAAGGACCGGGGTCAATTCTGACCCAACTCAGGTGATGATCCAAGACCAAGGTCAATTCTGATCTAAAAGTCGTGATGATCTAGGACCGAGGTCAATTCTTACCTAACTCAAGTGACGATCCAAGATCGAGGTCAATTCTGACCTAAGAATGGTGACGATCGAGGACCGGGGTCAATTCTGACCCAACTCAGGTGACTATCCGAGACTGAGGTCAATTATGACCTAAGAGTGGTGACGACCGACGACCGAGGTTATTTCTAACCTAACTTAGGTGACGAACCAAGACCGAGGTCAATTCTGACCTAAGAGTGGTGACGACTGAGGACCGAAGTTAATTCTGACATAACTTATGTGATGATCTAAGATCGAGGTCAATTCTAACCTAAGAGTGGTGACGACCGAGGACCGAGGTCAATTTTGACCCAACTCAGGTGAAGATCCAAGACCGAGGTCAATTCTGGCCTAAGAGTGGTGACGATCGAGGACCGGGGTTAATTATGACCCAACTCAGGTGACGTCCAAGACCGAGGTCAATTCTCACCTAAGAGTTGTGACGACTAAGGACCGAGGTCATTTCTGACCTAATTCAGGTGACAATCTAAGACTAAGGTCAATTCTGACCTAAGACTGGTGATGATTGAGGACCGTTGTCAATTCTGACCTAACTCAGGTGACGATGCACGACCGAGGACAATTCTGACCTAAGTGTTGTGACGATCGAGGATCGAGGTCAATTTTGACCTAACTCAGGTGACGATCCATGATCGAGGTCAATTTTGACCTAAAAGTGGTGACGATCGAGGATAGGGGTCAATTCTGACCCAACTCAAGTGACGATCTAAGACCGAGGTCAATTCTAACCTAAGAGTGGTGACGACCAAGGACCGAGGTTAATTTTGACCTAACTCAGGTGACGATCTAAGACCGAGGTTAATTCTGACCTAAGAGTGGTGACGACTGAGGATCAGGGTCAATTCTGACCCAACTCAACTGACGTTCCAAGACCGAGGTCAATTCTGACATAAGAGTGGATAAAGATTGGATTTTTATTTCATTGGAGAAAGTGCCTTTTGATTTGAGCTGGGGAGCTAATAGCTGGGGAAGCTTTTATTTCTCAGGAGGCCTCGCATGGGGGGAACAACCTATTTTGGTGCTGTAAAAACTCCGTTGGGGAAGTGATCAGGCGATCCTTAGAAATCCTTCGGTACTTTGACGGGAGGAGATTCACTTGGTTTTTTGAGGATTCCGCTGGGAAAGAGGGGTTCCGCTTGAGGGAATGCGAAGTTTTCTTGGTGAAGATGTTCTAAATCCTTCCTGGGATTTTTAGGAATTTTCTGAGGATTTTTTGGGGCTTTCTGGTATTTTTTGGGAATTTTTGTACGAATTTTAAGGGGGGTGTCGGTCGGCATAGTATGAAGGGTGTCATTCGGCAGTGGCACGGACTTTTGGGCTACCTCGGGAAGGTAAGGAGTCAGTTCCAATCGGTATGATGGGGGGAAGTGTCGATCGGCATGGCGCTTGTCAGCCTATATAAAGGGGTGGAATCCCTTCATTTTTTTCACAAATTCTTTGCTTTCTCTCTTTCTGTGATTTCTCTGTATATCGTTCTAGAATTTCGATGTTCAATAAATGGCCGCTTTTGTGAGCACTGCAGTCCACCGGGAGTGGTTGACCGTTGATGACTTGGCGAACATGGAGTGGAGGGATAGGGCGCCTCTTACTCTGGGGAGTAAGAACTCCTTTGATGCGTTTAAGTCTGTTGCGGATGAACGGACCTTGCTGCAGGGGCAATCGCATCATCGCTCTTCGAGAGTGAGTCCCGACGGTTATGTAAGTAACCCGACCTTTGGCATTCCTTTCTTTTTGGTGATTTTTTTTCTTTCTTTCTTGACTTTTGATGAGACTTTTCCTTTTTATCACTCTGATATTTCCTTAAAGAATATGCGCGCCCGTGGGACGACTGGGCTAAGGGATGTTGGGGATCATCTCCCACCTGTGGTACATTGGGTGGTATCATCAGCGGGTTTTGGGAGGTTGGCATCTGTACTAGATGAGACGCCTCGCTCGATAGCGGTCTTGTGCCCTTTGGGAGAGAAGAGGTGGGATACTACCCACACTTTCCATTTCGGCTTCGAGGAGATGACTGTGACTCTCATAGATGTGCAGCAGCTGCTGGGGTTGAATTATAATGGAGAGAAGATAGAGGTGGATCGCTCTTTATGGGTGAGACCGAAGGAAGTGCGTGCAGAACTTGGTGATGTAGGGAGGATAGTTTTTGGGGATTCTATCCGGCTATCCCTGCTGAAGGATGTTCTGCTGAGAAGGGTGATTGATGTGGTGGACAAGCATCAAGTGAGGCAGATGGCTCGATTATTTATTCTGTTAGTATTGGGAGGTTTCATGGTGGTGTCAAGCGGTGATGTCGTCCATTTGTGGTTCTTACCATACCTGAGGATGTTTTTAAACATCCCTTTCTATGATTGGGGGAGTCTGACTTTGGCAACCCTTTACTCTTCTCTGGATGCATTTAGCCGGTGCTGCCGACAGACCTTTACTGGGGCCATGTACCTTCTTGAGGTATTCTTTAGTTTGCGCATTTCTTTTCATGCATCCTCATTTTCCTTTCATGCATTCGCATTTTTCTTATGCGTCTCTTTTTGTTTTGTGAATTCAGATGTGGTTCTATGTGGTGATTGGGTGCAATACCCCGCTGATCTCTTTAAAGGACGACACTATTGGGGACTTCTATCGATTGTATCAATGGCGTAAGGCCAATCGGTAGTCGAAGGGATCTCTCTCTCGAGGCAGTGCGTCAGGTCTTGAATGACCTGACCAGTGGTAGGGTAAGACTCTTTCCATTTCAGTCTTGGTTTTTGCACCTTCTGATCTTGTATTGATTTACGCATACTTAGAGATTTTCAGGTGACCTTTTATCCCTAGGGGACAACCATTCAGGATGCGGGGGTGACCGGGGTGAACGCGCGGATCAGGCGTTTGCTAGTGCATGAGTTCGGCCAATCCTGGTATCTCGGGGAGAGGGTGGTTCGCCAGATTGCTGAGGAGGAGGTGGTGGTGCCACCTGTGCAGCCTCTTACGTCTATGTTGCGGGAGCGACTGCTGTCGGAGGATGAGAGGATCGCGAAGATGATCGGCGAGTCCTACTTTCTATACACCGATACGGCTGCGCCATATGACTATATGGACTTTGTGATGAGCTGGTTGATGGAGCCAGCACATATGATTCCCTGCCTTTCCCTTCGACAGGTTCGAGTCGGGCGGTGGGATCTTCCCATAGTGGCGACGGTCCGTCGGCATATGCGGCGGCATCGACTTCAGAGGTTCCTTTTATGCGGTTGCATACCCCTTCATACAACATTCGGCAGGCTGATGAAGGGATGGTACCTATGTTGCACCGTCCTCATGCGATGGATCCGGAGGAGCTGGGTTTGATAGAGTAGGTCCTTCGACCTGTGGTATACCTTTATGTTCCTATTTTTCTTTCCTTTCTGTTTTGGTCATCTCTATTTTGATACCGATTTTGCTTTTTCTTGCAGCAAGTCCGGGTGTCGGCCACTTGACTAAGGGACATCAGAGACTAGATATCATTGGTGGCTGCCCATATTCGGGAAGCGGTTCCTGTTCCTTCTTTATTGGTTTCGTCTTCCTCGTTCGGAGAGGACTCTGGCTCGGGTAGTAGTGGTGCATCGTCTCGCCATAGGGGGAAGAGAGCACGTCGCAGGGGTGGAAGCTCTTGAGGGGGAGAGAGAGAATATCGGTTCGAGCTGAGTCCCGTTGTTTTTTCTTTTTCTTTTTATTTCCTGCAAAAACTGATGTAACACAGAAAACATGTATATGCAATGCAATGGATTTTTTTATTATCTTTTATTAATGGTGAATGAATGCCTGAACATGCGCTTTTTACTTTGCTGCTGAGACCGTAAAAAGGAATATTTTTTGAATCTTTTAAAGGAAAGTTTTTTTCCAATAAAAGATTTTTTGAGAAAGATATAAAGAAAGATAAGGCCAAATAATTCGGTGATAGAGAGAAATAGAGAGTGAGGAATGCCTATTGATACACAATAATCATCAAAAACTTGAGAAGTGAATTCACCGGCATTATCTAAGTGAATGGATTTGATGTGTTGATCAAGAAAATGTTCTCTGAGCTTAATGATTTGAGCAAGTAATTTTTCAAAAGCCAAATTATGAGTGGATAGTAAACAAACATGTGACCATCAAGTGGAAGCATCAATTAAAATCATAAAATATTTAAAAGGTCTACTAAAAGGATGAACCAGGCCACAAATATCCCTTTGAATTCGTTATAAAAATAATGGTGACTCAGAGGCTATTTTGAGAAAAGATGGTTTAGTGATAATTCTTCCTTGTGTACACGGGGTGAAAAAATGGTCACTTGGTAGCGTGAGTTATTGATTGGATAAAAAATGTCCATTCGAGTTATTAATGATCTTTTGAAACATGGTGGAACCGGGGTGACCCAAACGATCATGCCATAATATCAACGCATTAGGTTCATTAACATTTTGACCAGTGACAGAGTGTGATTCTACAACACTCCCAATGGATAATGTAGGGAGTTTTTCTAGTGTAAGATTCTGACTGCCAACACTGGAAGTAATGCAAAGGAATTCTTTGTTATTTTCATGCCTTGTTTACATATAATACCCATTCATTCTTATGTCTTTAAAACTCGGCAAAATTTCTTTTATAAGTGCTTGAATATATGGCATGTTATATCAATATGTGTGTACCTTAGGTAGCACCGCGTGGGATGTTCAGATCCATCAATAATTTTAGCAGGACCGGCTATTGTGGAAACGTTTGACATATCATACACCAAGTGGGAGAAAATTTTCTGATTTTTCAAAATAGTATAAGTTGTTCCAATGTTAATGAGACAAGTGTCATCTCTTGCTTGCAATGTTGGATCCATACCTTTTATACGAGTAACACAACTAAAGATTACAAACCATATAAGCATTTAAAAGAAATGTAAAACCATGCAATTTATCACAATAACCAGTCAAATGAAAAGAAACACATACGGATATGTCAAGAAAAAAATCATTATTGTAGCTATAGGAAGAAAACATAAATTATTCAGTTCTTTTGGGGGGTTGCAAATCATAGCGTCAAATGTCACATTAGCAATTGGATTGCCATCTTGATCTTAAAAAAAATCATCAACATTGAACTGGGTATTATCAATATTCCAGCGGTCTTCAAGACCTTCCATCTTCCAACGGTCTTCTGTACCTTCCATCATATTTGTCTCCACTCCCCTTTTGGAAGCCTAATATCTTTCCACAAATTTCTTACAGGAATGAAAATTACAGGTCCAATGACCACTGCCACCACATCTATGACAAGTTTATTGCAGGTGTGCCATATTTGAATTATGATTTGCTTTTTTGTTTGGGCTATTCAACTTTTGGTGGTTCTTGAAATTTGTAATTTTTCTAGGCCCATGGTTACATTAGCCACCTTTTCTGAGGTTGCCACTATGTTGTCATATATTTCCTCGGCCTCGTTAAAAATTATGAATTCAGTTAGCATTCACTTCAGGGAGTGAAACAGATCAAGTGGGGCGTGAGGAATGATTCTTCATCAGCAAATCATTATTTTGTTCAGCTACTAGGAGACATGATATCAAATCTAAATATCTTTTAAAACCCCACTCTCGATATTGCTGCTGCAGGAGCATATTCGAGGCATGAAAAGTGGAGAAAGTTTTTTCTAGAATATCTCCATCATCTATCTTTTCGTCGTAGAGTTTGAGTTGCGAGGTGAATTTAAACATAGCATAATTGTACTCAGACACTGTCTTGAAATCCTAAAATCTCAAATTGAGCCATTTAGGGCATGCACATGGAAGTATGACTGATTTTTTATGGTCATATCTCTCCTTCAGGGAGTTTCGTAGTTCTAATGGATCTTTCACAGTTAGATATTCACTTTTCAAATCACTGTGTATGTGTTGCCTAAGAAATATAAGGGCTTTAGCCCTGTCCTGTCGGGACATAGTGTTATAACTAGTAATGACATCACCGAGATTTTGGGCTTGTAAATGGAGTTTTGCATCTTGAGACCAGTTGAGATAATAGTTCCCAATTATATCAATGGCCTCAAATTCAAGTTTTAAGATGTTTGACATTTTTCAAACTGTGAGTTTAAGTAGTAATAATTAGAAAACATATAATGCAGAATTTAAATAAGAGAATTAATAATTTAAATATAAAGAAAATTTCAAATATTTGATTTTGAATCTTTGATAATCGAAATTTCCTTTAGTTGCTATTATTTGTGTATTCTAAGTGTAGTACATAAATTTATTGATCTTCGAGTTCAATAAATATTTTGAAAATTTAAATTCCACACCCCATTTTGTCGAAGCTTCGGGTTTGATCACAAACATATATTTGAAACTTTAGGTCCAAATTAAAAATTATTTAGGTACATATAGTGTCCCATATAAATAATCAAAACTTGAAGTGATGATTTAGGGTATTCATTTGGAACTTTAGGTTCAAATATTTAAATAGCAATTCGAAACTTCATGTCCGAAATTTAAATGTAAATTATGAACTTCGGGCCCTAATTTTGTAGTTAATTGTTGGGAACTTCTAGCCCCAAAAATTAATGAATGTAAATGAACTTTAGGCCGAAATAATCAAATATTAGTTATGTTAAATTAAAGGAAGGATTATGAAAAAAATACTATTATGTAACTAAGTTGTATGAAACTTAAATGATATATATATATATATATATATATATATATATATATATATATGTGTGTGTGTGTGTGTGTGTGTGTGTGTGTGTGTGTGTAAAAAATTAAAGTAACAATAATGTATCATGCATTAATATTATATAAACTAATGTCTAATGAATATTAAACAATTTCTCAAACGTGAATTAAAATGTTTAGGCAAATATTATTTCTTAAAAAATTTGTAAGTCGAACAATTAATATGAAATTAATTAGGAATAAAAATAAACATGTAGTGTCTATATATATAAAAAGTTATACTTAAAATCAATTTAATAGGATGAAGGCACCTAAACAGTTTTGTTGCAATATGTACGAGTAGTAATAAAGGACATGTTTTTTTTCATCATTTTGTTGTCTTTGATTTTAGATAAACTATTGGGCCTATAATTTTCTTTCAAGTCCTATCTGTCCACATGCTTGTCATATAGTTATTTGAGAAGCCAAAATGGTAATTGTTTTTTATTTGTCAAGTTTGTATAGGGAGATATCTATCATACACATTGCATGAGATACTCGGTATATATTCTGTATAATTTTACGTACAAAAAAAATATGTATCAAATATAGTTGCTACATTTAATGCCTTAAACTGTGTCAGTGTGTGATAATGAAATCGTGGTGTCCTATTTTAGAAGAAAATCTATCTATAGTGTTAAAAAAATGGCTTACAGGTTTTGAGACCGATCTTGATGAGATTAGTAGTTTAGTCCAACTAAACGATTCAGGCCTTTTGTATATAGATGCACAGTTAACGATGGCCTTAGTATATAGATGTGCACCTGAAGATGAATGAATTAGATCTAAGATAGCAACTAGGAATGAAAAAAATATTTTTTCATGCTGATAACGTGTTAATACATGGAGAGAATTTAGAGAGAGGGAGTATTTTGTTTCTCAATTGTATTGAGTGTAGTACAAAATCATATGAGGACCTCTCGTATTTATAGGACATAGTGAGGTATTCCAAAAGACAATAATGTGAGTGTCCATCCACCCAAAAGACAAAAGCCACATAATTTAACATCATAGAAAATTTCATTCCAAATCAAATACCTCACCCTTTGCCTATAAAAAGGACCATTGGGCTCACAATTTTGGGGAGAAAAATGAGAGACCTCGAGAGATAGTTTTTTGTTCCTTTACTTCTCGTATTTTTGTTAGTAAACATTTTATAAAAAATATTTATATAAATAAAATAGATTCATGCGTTGTAAATTACAATGTGTGGTCCTCATATTGTTATCCCGTCATCTTTCACATATTCCTCTATTGATCCGGTGGACGTGTTTTTACTAAATACTGAAAATTTGGATGACTACATATTTCAATTTGAGTCAGATGGGTCAGTAATCATTTTGAAAATTAAAGAAGGTATGGATGATAATCCAAAAATCCCTTTAATTACTATTTGTCCACCAAAGTGTATTAATTGGAAAAAGGTAAACAAATGGTATAATGATGCTATTTCTAAAAATAATCATGAATTAAATGGGGATAATCAATTTTGTGAAGAGAAAAAGATTGATATCATGACACAGATAATAATTCTTCTGATGATTTGGATGTGAATTTCTGTCGAGATTTTTCTCCTAATTTAATTGAGAAAATGTTGATTCTTCTTATATGTGAGAAAATTTATTTGAGGATTCGTCATTCGATTTTAGTGATACTTCAAGTCATTATGACGGTCCTTCCATTTTGATGAAGAAAGTGTATCGCTTCACAATACCTCTTATTCTCGTGCTTTTCATAAAGTCACACATTCAGGAGTGGAGTATGCATCCCCAATTTTACGTGACTATTTCGAAAAAAGGATAGTAAATATTTGGATCCTTATTATAATTTGCTACCCTCATGTGATGCATCGACATATAATTCATGAGATTCAAATTTGTTTATTATTGATGATGTCGGTGCACACCATTATGACCACGGATTTATGGTTAAAATTTGAGTTTTGCGATTATAGTCTCAAATTTATGATGTTTTGGCACTTACTGAAATAAAGTTTATTAATTGGAATGACCCTTAACTCTTTTGATTATTAATTTATGGTGATGATGGTAATTTTCATGGGTTTGTATATTATTAATGAAGTTTTTTTTTTCTCTTTTTTTTGTTTTTATCAACATACATTTGTTACTTTGGATGTTGGTAGCAAAGTAAAGTTCACAGGTAATATCGTCATTTCACTTCTTTACTTTATTTTCTTTGTCCATATTTTTATTTGAGCATACATTGAGGACAATGTAAAATTTAGGTTCGGGGGTAAGGATGGAATTTTTGAAAAAAAAAATCTAGAAAATTTCAAAAATCCTAAAATATTTTCAATATAATTCAGTTTTGAAATGATTTCTTAATATATAATTAATTCATGGATCTCTCAACTTACGAAAAGTTGTACACATTAGCCATACACTATGATATAAATTGGATATTGAGTCGAAAGTTTGTATGCTTAATGAATAAATGTGGATATTTTATCCCGGTGAGATTTTTGTGTCATTCATCATTTTGGGGAGATTTAAATCAATTCGAGTTAAAACAACTCAAACTTTCCTTCAATGATAAAATCGTTGACGATCTCAAATTATTTGTTTTATTCGATTACTGAAAATAGAAAGTCAAAATGTGAATCTTAAGCACTAGAAGTCTTAGTAAGTCATCTTGAGATACAAATCAACTTAACGAAATTTGAGACATGAGATTAGGTCATCGTTTGAAAGCCCAAAATTAAGCCTAAATCGACATTTTTACATTATTCCATTGCAAGCCCATTTGAGCCAAAAAGAAAATAAGCCTTTTTGTTGAAAATTCATTATCCTACACAACTCCAACTAGGAGTTTAAAGCCTGTTAAAAAAAATCATACCCATTTTTAAAGAATACTAGCGTAAAATTACAGTTGAAAAAAGGCCAAAGAAAAGTTTGCAAAAGAATGATGTGCTAAAAAAAGGAAAAAAATGTGAGCTGAAAAGAAAAAGGAAAGAGAAGAAAAATGGAGGTGAGGAAAAGTGCTTAAAAGTCAAAATACCGAAAAATCTCTATATTCTCAGAAGTTTTGAACTCCAAAAGTCATTCTTTCTAGCCAAACCCGAGCCTGAATTACAACCAAAGAAAGTCCTAATCGATCTCAAGTGAAGTTAGTTATAGTTTGGAGAGAAGATGAATGGGATCTATGGTGTGATTCAATGTTATCAAAAAGTAATTGATTTTTCATTCATGAGATCATATTCATTCATTATAAAAAAAATCCATTTTTCATCATGTAAACGTGAAAGTTATTTATGTAAATTTATTCTTTTATTCACATATATCGAGAGAAAATAACACATTTCCAAGTGTTCGATTGAGAGTGCATCCTGTGAGATTTTGAAATCAAAACGAACTTTCGGATGAGAAATGTAACAATCAAATCTTTTGGAATGCATGGTTATATTAGCTATGCACACACACACGAGATTAGTTGAGATACAACAATGAAATTCTACTATATTTATGAAGTTTGCATTAAAACTTGGTTATATTACTTTTGAGTCTTTTCTATTGAGTCGAGTTTTTGAATTTTGTGAGTATATTCACTGCAAAAACCTCACGATATAAAACTCGTCTACTATGGTAACATAGGGGTTTAACGACTTGTTGCACATGCTAAGTGCAATCGTGATTCTTACGAAAGTGAGTTAGATTTTAAAATTTTAATTTGCTCGAGGACTAGCAAAGTTTAGGTTTGGGGGTATTTAATGAGTGCATTATTTTTCATTAATTATGCCCAAATCTAGGCCATGTTAGGCCTGTTGTATCATACATAATGAGCTTTTAAAGTCATTTTGGTAAATAAAAAAAATGCAAGTTTGAATAAAATTTGAATTAAAAATGCAATTTTAGTAACCCGAGGGGTGAAATCATAATTTTTAAAACTTTATGGGCCTAAAAATAAATTTTAAATGTTTATCTAGGAAAAATAAGTTTCTCTCTAAAATTTAATTGAATTCCAAAGTAAAACTAGCAGATTATGAATTTCGGGGGCTGAAATACATTAAGGGGTAATTATGTAATTTTTTAAATATTTATGAACCTAAATTTGAATTAATTATTTTTATTTTGCATTTTTATAGGTAACCCAAAAATTTGGGTAACAAAGGAATTGATATGCAAAAATTGTCAGGATACGCCGCAACACGACACGATGCGGTTGACACAGTTGTATTAAATATTTTTTATAAAACCGCTCGAGTGTGATTTGAGGCAATGCCATAGTTTTTCGAAAAGATTTGACAAGACTCACAACTTTGATGTTAGGATGAAAATGAAATTTTGAAGTTTTGTGGGTCAAACAATGCGATTAAAGTTGGTGCTATGAATAGTGTGTGAATAGTGTCAAAATTGGGGATAATTATTTAAAAAAAAGACTCCTCGAATATCTTCAACTCTTTCCAAGACTCCATAAGATAATTACCAACTCAAATACAACCAATCACCTATAATTTTATTTCAACTCATATACCTCACGCATTGCCCTATAAAAAGGACCCTAGGGCTCACAATTTTAGGGAGAAAAATGAGAGAGATTGAGAGATAGTTTTTGGTTCCTTTATTTTGAGAGTATATTTTATTTGAGGGCCAAGAATTTTTTTTGGGAGAAGTTTTGTCAAGATTAATTGTAAGACTATATTATTTTTGTAAGTTTGTGTAACAACCCGCGTAATTTTGAGCTATTTTAATTATTTTTTGGAAAATGGAGGAAAATTAAGTTTTTGATAAAATTATTTTTATTGCTTAAATATATTGGTTATTATTTTTAAAGGAGAGAATTTCAAACAGTTTCGAAAACGGAGTTAAAATGAATTTTATAATGATTTTTAAATGTTTTTAACTCTTAAAATTCTAAGTCGGCGAACATTAAGTAATTTTCAAGAGTTGTTTTAACTTCCAACTCTTCATTTCTTTGCCTTATTTAAAGGAGTCTTTTGGATTCCAACTCTTCATTTCTTTGCATTATAAAAGGAAGTCTTGGGCAACCCTTTTAACATACTTTTGGCACAAATTTTGGCAGCAAATATATTTTATATTCCTCTCCTTTTTATATATACTTTGGCCCTTGAGATTTGTGAGTTTCAACCTTAGATTAGAGGTGTTCTTGGGGCTATTTTGTTGGAGGTTCTTGGAGGAGATTTTGTAGATATATTGTGTCGATCTTGAGGATGTGATCGTTGGTTTCTCATCATAGTTTGAGGTATGGGGTTTTACACAATATGCTCCTTAAATCTCGTGAGTGTCATTCTCTTTGAATTCTTGTTTAATTGAACTCATATTTGAATTGATAAATTCATTGAAATCTGGAAAATAATTGTTGAAATTATTTTGATTCATGTGGTGTCATTATATTGTTGATGAACATGTTGTCATGAGATTTTAATATGGCACGGATGTTGGGCACCCGCCAAAATTCCTATTTCCCGGGCTATGGCTTGATAAAGCATATACGGATGTGGTGAGGCCTGGTGACCCGGTTAAAGTGTTGTTGAGAAATTTACTGATAAAATGCTATTGAGATTTGCATTTTGATTTGAATATTCGTACTCGGGTTGTTACGTTTTATTCAACGCTAATATATATTTGTTGAGCATCTTTCCAGTCGTATTGTGTACTTCCTCATATTTTCTTTTAGTGGCAGGTTAGCGCGGATTTTGGGGCGCTATGGAGATTGATTTTAGCGAGGATTGTTTGGAAAAGATTTGTATTATTTTGATGTATAGAGCATTGAAGATTTGTATTTATTTTTCGAGTTAGATGTTGTATTTATTCGAGAGACTTGTTGTAATTGAAGAGATTGAGATCAGTGGATTTATATTATTGTGGGACTTAGATGCTCTATACCTTGTCACTTGTGGATTTGGATTTATTTTATCGATAGTGGCGCTTTGTTCGGCCTCCCCGGGCGGGCGGGGTGTTATCAATGGTATCAGAGCTTAGGTATACGTCAGCCCTCGGGGCTTGGGTTTTGGGTTCATTGCATGGTTAGCAATTTTTGGAGATAGAAAATTTTAGGTGATATTCGTGTTAGGTTTCGAGATTTGAGGTGAGTAATTTATTTTTGGAGACGAAATTATTTTTGGAGATTGTTAGCCTGATTTTTTAGAGTTAAGCATTCGGCGATTTTCGAGGGCGAAATTCCATTGTTAGTAGGGAAGTGTAACAACCCGCGTAATTTTGGGCTATTTTAATTATTTTTTGGAAAATGGAGGAAAATTAAGTTTTTGATAAAATTATTTTTATTGCTTAAATATGTTGGTTATTATTTTTAAAGGAGAGAATTTCAAACGGTTTCGAAAACGGAGTTAAAACGAATTTTAAAATGATTTTTAAATGTTTTTAACTCTTGGAATTCTAAGTCGACGAACATTAAGTAAGTTTCAAGAGTTGTTTTAACTTCCAACTCTTCATTTCTTTGCCTTATTTAAAGGAGTCTTTTGGATTCCAACTCTTCATTTCTTTGCATTATAAAAGGAAGTCTTGGGCAACCCTTTTAACATACTTTTGGCACAAATTTTGGAAGCAAATATATTTTATATTCCTCTCCTTTTTATATATACTTTGGCCCTTGAGATTTGTGAGTTTCAACCTTAGATTAGAGGTGTTCTTGGGGCTATTTTGTTGGAGGTTCTTGGAGGAGATTTTGTAGATATTTTGTGTTGATCTTGAGGATGTGATCGTTGGTTTCTCATCATGGTTTGAGGTATGGGGTTTTACACAATATGCTCCTTAAATCTCGCGAGTGTCATTCTCTTTGAATTCTTGTTTAATTGAACTCATATTTGAATTGATAAATTCATTGAAATCTGGAAAATAATTGTTGAAATTATTTTGATTCATGTGGTGTTATTATATTGTTGATGAGCATGTTGTCATGAGATTTTAATATGGCACGGATGTTGGGCACCCGCCAAAATTCCTGTTTCCCGGTCTATGGCTTGATAAAGCATATACGGATGTGGTGAGGCCTGGTGACCCGGTTAAAGTGTTGTTGAGAAATTTATTGATAAAATGCTATTGAGATTTGCATTTTGATTTGAATATTCGTACTCGTGTTGTTACGTTAGCATCTTTCCAGTCGTATTGTGTACTTCCCCATATTTTCTTTTAGTGGCAGGTTAGCGCGGATTTTGGGGCACTATGGAGATTGATTTTAGCGAGGATTGTTTGGGAAAGATTTGTATTATTTTGATGTATAGAGCATTGAAGATTTGTATTTATTTTTCGAGTTAGATGTTGTATTTATTCGAGAGACTTGTTGTAATTGAAGAGATTGAGATCAGTGGATTTATATTATTGTGGGACTTAGATGCTCTATACCTTATCACTTGTGGATTTGGATTTATTTTATCGATAGTAGCGCTCCGTTCGCTCTCCCCGGGCGGGCGGGGTGTTATAGTTTGTTTCATTAATGAAAATTAGTATTCATTCTTGCAATTTTATGATGTCTTTAATTATGCTAGCTTAATTTTTTTCACTAGGGCTAGGTGAAGTTTATTATGTTTGATTAATATTGTTTGTAGTTTAAAGTCTTCTTTATTTCCGAACATGTTCTAAAAGTTTTAAAAATTCGGCATTCATTTAAAACGATCCGAGTGTGTGTTTTAAAACTTCAACATTGTTTGAAAAACCCATTTAATTATTTTATAAATGAGTACTTTTTATTGGGTTATATTTTTATTAAATTAATTGACAGTCCATGCTTAAACACATAAACGAGTTATTTAACTCATACTAAAGGTAATTAGATTACTAATCCGTAGTTGGGCCTTAGGTCACAACTTTAGACCACCAAATGAGCCCAAATACCTTATTCACTCAGCCCAATAACCTCTAAAATCATATATATACCGAGACCATTTCTAAGGGTCTAAAACACATAAACAATTTCGTAAAACTCCCCGAAACGTATCAATTTTTTTATCCAAAAGTTATATTTTATTTGAGTCACACATAAATTTGAAGTACCTTATATCTTTGATTCACTTGAGTCTATATTATATAGCTGCTTGTCTAGTTTGGAAATAGTGACAAAATTTGAGTCATATCCCTGTCTACCAAAGAGCCTCTGACACTACATATCAATTCCTCTAATAGTCTCAAAGGTAAAATACCAACACTCCACCTAAGATTGCATTCATTCATTGCATTCACTATAATTTAGGGGTGTGTGCGTTAATTCCCATAAAAATAATTTTTTAATCATTTTCAGGATTTTCTAAATAATTTTTAGAAATTTAAAACATTTTTAAACATTAAAAAGTTGGTTTTAAAAATGTTGTGGGTCAATTTATAATTTCCTATTCTTCCTAAAACCTTGCTTGAGTAGGCACCGAAAGCGGCAGAGACTTCTGTGGTGGAAAATGAGATTTTTTAAAAACTTATAAACACACATTTGAGGGCTCATCCTTGCCTTACACGTGTTGGTCAGTGAGCGATTGGATTTGTGTTTTATTTCCTCTCACACGCTTAAGACGTAATCCTGGACTTAGATTTTGTCTTCTTGTGTGTTTGGTTTGTTATATAGTTTGTAAATTTTTACTCTATCTTAGTGGATTTTGCTTTTGAGGTGTAGAGAACTCCGTGGATGTTTTCCCAATTTGGTGGGATTTTACCACGTTAAAATCTTGTGTTCTAGCATACTTACTCTTCCTCTCATCACTTTATTGAGACTGTACTAATTTAGAACCTATATAAGTTTTGTTTTTCAAAACTGGCACACATATACCTTAAATAACTCGTTCATATAATCTGTTATAAACATCTTGTGTTAACTGTATGTTTTGATTAAAGAGTTTCTTTAAAAAACTGTTCAGAGACATTTAAACTGTTTAATCTTAAATTAAACTACTTAAGTGGTACATTTTTCAGTTGGTATAAGAGATTGGCTTTACAAATTCTTTTAGATCTTGAGTTTCTGAAATTGTTTTCTCAAAACAAATTATGGACTAGAAATTTGAGAGATTAGGTAACCAGTCTAGGCCCCCTCTCTTTGATGGAACGAACTTCCCTTACTGTAAAGTGAGGATGGTTGCTTTCATTAAGTGACATTGGGAGATTATGTCTGGGATGCTATTGAAAATGGTTACACTTTTCCTACTAAATCATCCGCAGAAGGAAGTACTGAGAGGATTAGGAAACTGCTAAGTGAATACACTAAAGAAGAGAAATAGGTCTTCCTTAGTAATAATAAAGGAAAAAATGCCATATCCATGTCCGTAAATGAACACTAATTTAAGAGGATCTTTTCCTGCACAACTTCTAAGGAAGCTTGGGATACTCTTGTGACTGCACATGAAGGAGACACATGTGCTAAAGTTGCTAAAACCCAAATGTTAATCCAATAGTACAACACTCTAGTAATGACTGAGACTGAATCATTTGATGATTTCTACATTAGGTTGACACACATTGTGACAAAACTGCATGTTAATGGTATAACTTATGATAGGAAGAGAATTGTCTCTATAATTCTAAGGTCACTTTCGCGTATTCAATTGAGGAGATGGATGATGAAAACCTTACCCCTGAACTCCTCAGTAGCAAGCTAAGAACTGTGGAAATGTAATTAGAGTTTAAGAAGAAATTAATACAGACCTATAAGAAACAGTCTACCTTTAATCTTGTCTTTACCTTTAAGTTGACTAAACCTGAATGCCATTTGCCTGAAATATACTTAGATACCGATGAGGACTGTAATTTAGAGATTTTGGATAATTATATTGCCTTAATGTATAAACAGTTCAAGAAAATGATGAAATTTAGAAATAAAATTACAAATAGATAAGGCAAACCTACCTATTCAAACCACTCTAATAATAGGCATCATGTGAAAAGACTTGACAAACACCTGAATAAGTATCATAACAAACCCAACAGAGACTTAAGAACACTGAATGCTACAGATGTGGGAAGTTAGGACACATATCCAGTGACTGTAGAGTCAATTTAAATAAATAAAAAAAGAACACAAGGGCTAATTTGTGCAAGACTTGGGATGACTCAAGTGAATCAGAATCTGATGAACCTGAGTTATTCAATACTTCTGACCCCTGTATGTCTTTCTTTTCCAAAATCATATACACTGATGATAAGGAATATGAGCATGCTATGTTGAATGATGTTATCCATACAGATTTGTCCACCTTATTACTTGAGAATGTTGATAATTCATCAAACGCTGTGTGTGTGAGTCAAAGGGAACGATTTATTGTTGATGCAAATGGGTGTGTGGGTCCTAAAAATAAATTGCTAGGGGACACTACACATTTAGTGACTTCGACAATGAGGTTCTCCCAGACATTCACACACTGTACTCAAAAACTCTCGAGAAAAACACTAAACTTGAAAAAATTGTCAAAGATCTTACACTGAAGATAGAAACCCTAAGCCACATTATCAAACGGAATGTTGAAGAGTACATTTCTCAATATCTAATTCATGATAATGAGACTAAGGTTTTCGCTCAAAAAATCAAGGCACAGTCTGACTCAAATGAAATTTTGGAAAATAAATATAAAGGGACGTTGTTAGAATTGGAACAAACTAAAGAAAAGACTTCAACAATCTTAAAAAAGTTTGATAAATTTGAAAATAACTCAAAATGTTTTGAAGACTGTGTTTTTGAAAGTAAAACCAATTCTGATGACAGAACTGGAATAGGTTTCTTCCCCAACAATTCCAACCAAACTAAAACTTTTGAATCTATCAAGTTCGTGTCTGGTGGCAAAAGACTTGTTGAAACTTGTCCAGATTTTCAAGCCTTGAAAAATGATTTTGACTTGCAAAAAAAAAGTTGGACATTGGTGAATCAAATAACTCTAAGCGTAATGCTGAACATAAGGCTAAATATATACGCCCTCCCTTTAGAAAAAGTGATTCTCCATTTCAACCTATACCTTATAGGAATAAGTCCAGAGTTTAATTTTTAGAAAAACCTGTGTCTAACAACGTTTCTAAATCTAAACCCTCTATGAGACATCTTTATTGCTCATAATGTGATGTCTTTGGACATTCTATTGATGGATGTTTTTCTAAACGTCTATATAAACCAATCTATCACTCACCTATTTACCATAACTTCAACTATTCTAGGATAAGCTAAAACAATTATGTCCTACATAGATAGTCGGACAAGAATTTTAACTATCGTAATAGAAAAAAAGATCAAATGTTAATAAATCATATACAAGAAGGAATCCTAGACCCTTTTCTAAACCAAATGATCAAACTTTTTTTCATACTCAAAAACCTAAGAAATTATCTTTTAGAGAAAAGGATAAAGCTCGTAAGTTTTATCAAATACGAGTTAATACGCGCAAATTGAAAACTAGAGCCGTTTGGGTTAGAAAAGATGAACTATTACCCCAGATGAAATGCAACATTGTGATCAGTGCTTTCAAAGCTAAACACACAACGTTTGGATGGTATTTAGACTCTGGATATTCTAAACATATGACCGTGGATGATACCAAACTTTCAAATAAAACTAACTTCTCCGGAGGAAAAGTATTGTTTGAAGATAGTGTATAAGCCCAGATCATTGGTAAAGGAACACTCTATGAAAAAGGATT
Source organism: Sambucus nigra (assembly GCA_949130495.1). Lineage (NCBI taxonomy): Eukaryota > Viridiplantae > Streptophyta > Magnoliopsida > Dipsacales > Adoxaceae > Sambucus > Sambucus nigra. The sequence continues at coordinate 188,623,153 of OX422214.1, read as the reverse complement.
ACCTATTCTTCAGGATGTTCTTTGGGTAAAGGGTCTTAAAGAAAATTTACTAAGTATATCTTAATTTTGTGACTCCAAACACACTGTCACCTTTTTAAAGAATAATTGCAAAATTTTAAATAAAAATGGTGATTGCATTATTACAGGACTCCGTACTCCAGATAACTATTATACAGTCAATCCATGTACTGAGGTTTGTAACATTGCCGGAATTGATGACAATAAGATATGGCCTAATAGGTTGGGTCACATTAATTACCACAACTTTGGTAAATTGTGTTCTCAAGAGATAGCTATAGTTCTTCTTAAAATTAAACCAATTGCAAACATCATATGTTGTCCTTGTCAAGAAGGAAAGATTGCTAAGTCTCCCCAAAAGAAAATTAAAGAAGTTCTATCCACTAAACCTCTAGAACTCATCTATATGGACCTAATGGGTCCTTCTCGTACTGTTAGTCTTTGTGGCAACAGTTATATTCTGTTTATGGTTGATTATTTCACTCGATTTACCTGGTTTGCCTTTTTAAAAACACAAATCAGAAACATTTCATAAGTTTTTGAAAATTCTAGTTCTTATTGAGAATGAAAAGGACTCCCAAGTAGATAGAATTCGTAGCGATAGAGGAGGTGAATTTATAGATTTAGGTGTCATCGAATACTATGACTATAATGGTTACAAACATGATTTTAGTTCCCCTAAGACACCTCAAAAAAATGGAATTGCTAAGAATAAAAATTGCACCCTTCAAGAAATGGCTCGCGTTATGATTTATGCGAAGAACTTACCTAAATATTTTTTGGTAGAAGCCAGTCGTACTGCTTGTCACATAATCAACCGAGTATACCTAAGGAAAAACACCAAACAAACATCCTATGAACTTTGGTATGGGAAGAAACCTAACCTAAAATACTTTAGAACCTTTGGTAGTACCTGCTATGTATGTAAGGATGGTGAACATCTGTCTAAATTCGAAACCAGAGGAGATAAAGCTATTTTCTTAGGATATTCACCAAATAGTAGAGCCTACCATGTCTACAATCTTCATACCAAAACCTTAATGGAATCCATTAATGTGGTTGTAAGTGACAATAATGTAGAGAGTAAGATCGAAGGACCAACTATAGTGGAAGAATTTGAAAACACTTTAACTTATGATTCTCTAGAGATAGATGATTCTTTACCAACTGAGACCCCTCAAGTGCCTAATTGGGTTTCTAAAGATCATCCTTTAGATAGCGTAGTTGGTAACCCTACTAAACTAGTTCGTACAAGATCCAAACTACGAACTCTTGCTCATTATGCATGCTTCGTTTCTCTTATAGAACTAAAGAATGTTAATGAAGCACCGAATAACCCATTGTGGATAAGTGTTATGCAGAAGGAGCTTCTTCAATTTGGCATTCATGATGTATGGTATCTTTTACCCTATCCACAAAATAAAAGAGTTATTGGCACACATTGGCTTTTCAAAAATAAAACAGATGAATCTGGGACGATTATTCGGAATAATGCTAGATTAGTTGCCCAGGGCTACTCTCATATTGAAGGAATATATTTTGAGAAGACTTTTGCACCGATCACTCGCCTTGAGTCTGTTCTCTTACTCTTTGTAATAGCATGTTATTTGCGTTTCACACTGTATCAAATGGATGTTATATTTGCTTTCCTTAATGGTATCTTAACTAAAGAGACCTATGTAGAACAATCTAAAGGGTTCATTGACCCTCATCATATAAATCATGTCTATCAGCTTAAGAAAGCTCTTTATGGGTTAAAACAAGCTCCTAGAGCTTGGTATGAATGTCTATCTACCTTCCTTCTAAATAACGGTTTTAAGCGGGGAGGGAATGACCAAACTCTTTTTGTCAAACACTTTGACAAAATATTACTATAGCCCACGTATATGTAGACGATGTCATTTTTGGCTCTATCTCCCCAAGGGATGTTAAAACATTTTTTGACATTATGCATAAAGAATTTCATATGTCACTTATGGGGGAGCTATAATTCTGTTTAGTTTTCAAGTCAAGCAAAATTTAGATGGTTTATTTGTATCGAAAATCCAAATATGCTTTAGAGATTGTAAAAAAGCTCGATCTAGAAACTGCCAAAGATGCTAGGACTCCCATGAGTACTTCGCTTAAACTATCAAAAGATGAACATGGAAAATCCATCGACTCAACTTTATACCTTAGTATGATAGGAAGTCTTCTATACCTAACTCCCTCCCATCCTGACATTATGTATGTTGTTTGTGTGTGTATCCTCTATCAAAATAACCCTAAAGAGAGTCATTTACTTTGCATTAAAAGAATTATAAAATATGTTAAAGGAAGTCTCAACTTAGGACTTTGGTACACAAATAACACATCTAGCACGATAATTGGCTACACCGCTGCTGATTGGGCTGGGTGTTCCGATGATGGTAAAAGTACGTCGGGATCATGTTATTACATAAGTAATAATTTGGTAAGGTGGAATAGTAAGAAAAAAAATTGCACTTCCTTATCCACATCCGAATCTGAATATATAGCCGAAGGCAACTGCTGTTGCAATTACTTTGGCTAGAACAAATGTTAAGATATTATGGTATTATTGAAGAGAAATTACATCTTTATTGAGAAAATCAAAGCGCGATTAATATTTTCAAAAATCATGTTCAACACTCTCATACTAAACATATTAAAATGCAACATCATTTTATACGCGAGTTGGTCAAATCAAAGGAATTAGAAATTAATTACTTGCCAACTAAATTGTAATTGGCTGATTTATTCACCAAGCCCTTGGACAATATACGGTTTGAATCCTTACGTAAATCAATTGGGATTGTTATGGAAGAATTGTAATATATCGTTGATGTTTATGCTTTGATATTTCTCTCTCTTATCTGTGTGTAGACCCTTTGTCCATTTGAGACAAAATGGGGGAGAAGCTTTGAGTCCACTTAGACATTATTTTGATTACTTCAACAAAAGTGCTTGATCTTAGTTATCTTATTTTCAGGATATCAATGCCTCGTGTTATTAGAATGTTTGTATGGTATTAGTTTGTATTTAGTTGAGTATTGTAATTTTCTTTTCTAGGATATGGGGTACCTAGAATTTTGTATAGGAATACGATTTTCTTATATTTTGTATCCCTACGAGTCCTTGATGAATCAAAGGAGATTGTGTTTCATATTTCCAAAGGGGGAGATTGAAGCACCCTATATCTTTGACTCGCTTGAGTCTATATTATATAGGCGATTGTTTAGTTTGGAAATAGTGACAAAATTTGAGTCATATCCTAATCTACTAAAGAGCCTCGGACACTACATATCGATTCCTCTAACAGTCTCAAAGGTAGAATACCAACACTGCACCTAGGATTGCATTCACTATAGTTTAGGGTGTGTGTGTGTGTGTGTATGTGTGTTAATTCCCATTAAAATGATTTTTTAATAATTTTTGAGATTTTCTAAATAATTTTTAGGAATTTTTAAAACATTTTAAAACATTTAAAAGTTGGTTTTAAAAATGTTGTGGCCTGATTTATAATTTCCTATTCTTCCTGAAACCTTGCTTGGGTAGGATCCGAAAGCGGCAAAGACTTATGTGGTTGAAAATGAGATTTTTTAAAACTTATAAACATGCGTTTGAGGGCTCATCCTTGCCTTACACGTGTTGGTTAGTGAGCGATTGGATTTGTATTTGTTTCCTCTCACAACCTTAAGACGTAATTCAGTCTCTTAGATCATTAGTTATCAACGGCTTGCATGTCTTTGTAGTAATACTTGTGATAGTTGAGAGAACCAATCAGAACGCGTTTAATGGCGGTGCATCCTAAGCCATTATATTTACATCATTTGTGTTAGATTTAATCTCATCCAAATCCTTCTATGAGTAGTATAAATAGAGACCAAGTGGGGAATGTTTTCAGTCTTTGGCTCATTTGAGAATTGAGAGAAAAAAAGAGAAGATGGAGAGAGAGAGAGAGAAAGAGAGAGAGAGAGAGAGAGATAGAGAGAGGGGGGGGACAGAGAGAGAAAGAAAACCCTAATCAAACTCCGACCAATTTTTTTCTCAGAAAAACCTTTGTGAGTTTGAGTGAGTTCGCATTTATGAAGATCCATCCTCTCTAGTTTTTAATCCCTTATCCAACCAAATCACGAAGTTTAGATCTCATTTTCTCTTCATAAAAAGTTGAGATCTGAAACTATGTGATACATCTCACGTATAACTTACTTAGTTTGATTTCTTTTTTCAAGAAATCTTAATTTTTTGGTTTTTTTTTCTTACATGTTGTTTTCAAAACTAGAACCAACAAATCCATTTTTGTTTATAATTTATGAGAAAAACTAGACTTAGATCTAGTTAAGATCTTGATTGGGGATTTAGACTTTCGTGAATGTTTCATAATGTGTGAAATAACTGTGTATATCAAATAAAAAGAAAGTTTTTAGGATCTTGCATCTTTTTAATTGAAAGATTCCCTCTTGATCTGTGGATAAAAATAAAGATTAGTAGTCTGAGACTATCAAACAAACTGTGATTCAGAAATCCTTACTACATCTAAGAATGAGATTTGTAATTTGTTAGGAATATTGTCTGTATAAGTGCGTGTGGGTTGCATGCATGTGATTAGGCACCTCACCACTTACACTTATCACACTACAACACTAAAGAATTGTTGGTAGAGAGATTCTTGACATAACAGGCAACAATAGTAAATAAACTGACTCCTAACTTAATTAATCTAATTTGACCGATTTAATTTAAATTCCCTTGAATTTTATTTCACTTAAAAAATAGTTTTATTTTATCTTAAAAATACCGGGTATTACATTCTTCCCCCTAATAATGGGATTCCGTCTTCGAAATCCACTACGGCATGAAGTCACGTTTTAATGGATACCATTAACATAAGTTTATACCTAATTAGTCCACACTCATATCCCATGAGATAAGAGAAAGGCTCATCCATGCCTATCATAATATTACTGGGGCACCCATATATTCGACATTATATGTACACACACAACTATTGTTATCAAATATAAATAACGCATATACATCCAATTTATTTCATTCACACCAAGTATATTTATACATCAACTATACCAGTACTTATGTAAATGAAAAAAACAATAACCATTTCAGTATCCAACCTCCCTTAACCCCAGACATTTACCAAATTCGTGTGTGGGATGCCTCTCAAGTGAAATCCAAATAAGGAACCCTCCCGATACACTACTAAATGTCTTTGTCAATAATTGATATCCGTCGGTCCATGACCTAAAAGAAAATAAAAATCAATGGTTACGTTAATCATATAAATTCCAATTTGTGCCCATTGCCAACAGAGTCTCATAAATCCTAATGTATACTTAAGTCCTAATGAATTTATTAATTTGATAATACCAAGAACATAATGTTCATTTCTACTAATACGATAAGACATCCTCTACCCATTCCTAAGTCTAGTAGAGCGCTTAAAACCCCTTAACCCTCCAAAGACCCACCAATTCCCATAAGGTCTACCATTGCCCATTTTCGATGACATCTTCATTATTATAACACTATTTTCCATCGTACACATCATCATGTAGCCGAGATTATCACTATTCATAAAGTTTTTCAAAGTAACAATATACCTTTTACAATACGAATGCTTCTCATTTTGCATATCCTTTCAGAAAAAATAAATCAGTCTCTAGATAACTATCGCATTTATTCACCCTTTAATGTATGCCATCATTAGAATATAGTATTAACCCACATCCCGAGTCGAACATTCATTGTTTCCCTACTTCAATAAATACATTAGTAACCCATCCATAAATCTTCACATTATTACGCCTACTCCCGATAAGGCAACTCTTCACAATTCATGTGAATCCCGCGACTATAATCCAAAATTTAGATGATTTCACTTGTTTTGAGTGTGAGGGTAAAGATCATAAGTCATTTGAGTGTCCTACTTGGCTTAGAGAACGTTTAAGAAATTTTCCATTCCCGCAACCCTCAGTGATAGTGATGACGATGTGAATGATTCAGGGGATGGATCTTCACAATGGATGTGTGTAGATTTTATACCTAATCGGGTGAGTGAGGCTATATTGTCCCATGACGGTGAGGGTAATTTTAAAAGTAAGTGTCCCGTTGATGAGATTTTGAGTGTTTTAAGTGACGGAGAAAATGAGTGTGGAAGCGAAGGAGAGAGTGAGATCCAAATAGCTTTTAGAGATTTATACGCCGAGACCTTAAAGACTAAAAAATTGAATAAAGAGTTAGGTCTTTTGGTGAGGGATTTGAAGAGGGAGATTGGTGATTTGAAAATTTCTGAGGCATCGTCAAGTCAACTCGAAAAGATTAAAGCTAATTTGAGTGCGCAGTTGATCATTGTGTGTAGGGAGAAGAGTGAACTTATAGCCCGTGTGTCACAATTAGATATAGATCTTGAAAGTTCCCGGGAATTAAAGTTCACTTTAGATAATTCATATAAGAAGGTTGAAAAGATGATTCTCAATCCCACTTTGGGTAATAGTGAGAGTTTAGGAATAAGTCATGACAGTGCATCCACTTCTCAAGTAGCACCCGAGTCGGTTCTTACTTTAGTGATATATTCACATAAGTGTCAAACTAACCCACCGAGATGTCCCATTTTCGATATGAGAGTGCATCCTAGATTTGTGGAGAGAGGTGTGCCTAGGCCCGTTTATGTTTGTTCGTATTGCAAAAAGAGAGGTCACCTTAGGGAATTTTGCTTTAAGTTGGGTTGTGTGTCGAATATAGTTTTACCACGGTACGCAACTACACGTGTTCACACACATGCACCCACTCGTGACACTTTGCATGATCCCAATTTACAGATGATAAAATATGCACATATTCGGGAGCAAGTGAAATTTTTGGTCAAAACATCAAATGATTTAATGGAGGTTTTTCATAATTTGTCACCACCTTTTGAAAACCCCACTGCACCTAACGGTTGAGGTTTAAACTTTTCCTATCATAGTTTGTTTTGCATGATGATATTATATGCCTATTTCTGGCATGTATCATTTGTATTTATGTTTTACATTTTTGATATATTTTGGAAAAATACAAAAAGATTTTCTATTTTTTATGAATAAATTGAAAAAGTCAAAGAGATTTTATTTAGATAAAAGTTTTTAGAAAATCAAAAAAGAGTTTTGTATTTTGTTTACACCATATATGAATGGACATTTAGAATGACCGAGTCACAAATTCATTCCATATCCATGTGACGATTTGATAGTATTTTGAGATAATATGTCATTCATTTTGTGCTTTACAATGTTTGGAGTCATTGAGATGTAATTAGTTGTTACATCCTACATGTTTGACTCATGATTTTCTTTATTGCACATGTACACAAATTTATTTGATTATTGTTCTTATCTATCACATGTTGGTCAAGTGTTGTCATCTCAATCTTGTCTTTAAAACGATCAAAATGCAATAATACGAGAATAATAAATGTAGTGCATGTAAAAACCATTCCCCGTGAGATTTTTTGGTTTATTTGAAAAAATGATGAGTGAACACGGAATATGGCTGCGAGTGAATAATAATCATGTCGGGAAAGCCACCATTTGAAAAGAGCCCACAGAAAAAAATAAGGTAATAAAAAGAATCATATGCCAAATTTGGGCCAATAAGTTTTCTCAAAGTTGAGAATATAGCACCTCTTTAGAAAAATAAAATGATTATTATTTTTGAGGGAGTTTTGGTTGGAAATATATGTGACACCCCACCTAATTAAATATTAGGTGATCAGTCCTTTATTAGATTAAAATAGGTTTCTTATTTGGTTCATTTTTAGCATCACTGTTGAAAAACTTTTGAATTACTAATCACCTATTAGTTAATTCAGCCGGTGTCAAAATTTTTATCTTATTAACAGTTAACAAAGCGGAACATCAACAATATAATAAAAACCAATCACAACAATAAATCCCAATCCATCAATGATATAATTAAAGTCTCGCCAAATATACCATCGACTAAAATCCAAAGTATATAAAATCACTACAACAACTGAAGTCCAGAATACTTAATCTAATAAGACTGGGCAACATGCCCTAAAATAAATTTGACAATTGGAGGTAGATCATTACACTAGAAATGATAAAAAGAAGCATCTAAGAAAGGTCATGTAAGAATCCACCCATCTCACAACTGTGTCTCCCTGGATTAGAATGTCAAGTCTGGTGACCCTGTGGTTGGACACCTAAAAGGTTTTGGAAAATATTTTATAGCAAGAGTTAGTACTCAAATCATTTTAAAAAATATTTCGCAAGCGTTTATCACAAATTTCAAATCAGTTCTTTATTATACATGCTAGGTTATCGTACACTCTCTTCAGTTTACTCACCTCTCATCTATTGTGCACACCAAACGTTCTATACTTAGACCTACCTAGATATACTGCCCAAGCTAACTAGACTATAGTATTTTCTGAACATATCTACTCGCCTAAGTTACTCGTACCGCCCATACAGAACATTATTTCATTAATACCACCCATATGTTAATTATTTTTCATGTAGCATTTCACATATATTATATTCCAATATTTATAATTAAGCCTCACTACTTAATTCATTTTCTTGAAAAATCACAATCTGTCTTTAAATAATTAATTAAGTTTCTCCACTTAATTTACTTTTCAGATATACATCTATATATAACATCTTCCACTCTACTAACATTCAGAAATAGAATAATCATAGAGTATATGTATTTTGCATACAATATATACTTATAGGATTTATTGGTCCGGATAACCATCGACCCCAATTATCCTATTATTTACATTGGTCCGGATATCCCTCAACCCCAATGTAAATGTTACGCATATGTATATTGGTCCAGATTTTCCATCGTCCCCAATATTATTTACTTTCGATTTGGTATGGATAATCATCCACCCCAAATTCGAGCTTACATGTATTGGTCCAAATAGCCATCGACCCCAATACTATTTATATACTTTAGGTATTCACACAACCTAAGGATTCACATAGGTACGTAGTATATTTATCTTTAATACTTACCATACATTTTATTTTACAATTTATTGCACTGTCGTATATATCTAAGTGTACACACAACTCTAAGGGGTTCTAGTTACCTTTAAATTAATTTTAGTAATTAAATCAATATTTACCCTACTTGTCTACTAGTTAAAGGCATTTGAAATTCCTGTAATTTCTTTATCTTTCTCTCTGATAAATTTATGACAATATCCATCTAAATTCATTCTCATCTTGAACCTTTCAATAAGACTAAATCACAACTCCATATAGGCCGACTATAATATGATAAATCGTCTATCATTATTTATACAAAGTCCTAAAGATTTTCATAACATCGATTTAGGAACACCAGGTCCAAAAGGAAAATTTCATATTTAATTTAGGGAACCGAATCGATCTGACTTCCCAGGACCGAACCGATCTGCTGTTCTGCAAAGACTGAACCGAACCACACCTCTTTGGTCCAAATGGGTTTATTTCTTTGAAACTCTTTCTGTGAAGGACGAATCGAACCAATCAATCAGGACCAGACCGGTTTGTTTTCTGCAACTCATCTTCGTTTAGTTCATGCATTTTTCCCCACTTTCAAATACCATATTTACATTACAATATACCAAAATCACAACTAATTATTCAAAACCATTTACATATGCATTAGGATGGTTTCTAATGTTCTAAACATATCAAATCATCACATAATTTAACCAATAACGAATTAAACCCCAAACTTCATCAACACCCTAGTTTTGTGCTCTTCCCGCATATTCAATCAAAAACCCAAATTTATTTCCTATTAATGATCAAGTCTCCTATGATTATTAATCCTGTACATATGTTAAATCGTTTTACATGAAAATCCTATCCCAACATGCATAAAAATCATTCTTTTTCTCCTAATAATATTGATTTAACTAAACTATCCGTAAAACCCTACGCATGGATATTTTAACATAAAAAATTTTGCAATAACAGGTAGGGTCTGATTTCGTGTTGTTGATGGTGGGTTAATGTTCTTCTCCCCTAATCCTTCCTCATTAGATGATGTGGATGCAAGGTTCAAGTCCAAATCTTCAAGAATCCTTCCTTAAGCTTTCGGAGTAGTTCCTCTCTTCTCTCTAATGGTCTATCTAGGTTTTTTGGGTTATGAACCCTAACCCTCGATTCTAACCATCAGATATAAGGTGCTAATTTTCGCAGATCATTTAACTCCTAATTTTAAAATGACCAAATTACCCTCAGAAGGTGTCGATTTTTTCCAAAATTGGCCCGTGACTCAATTGACATCTCCGAGTATACTATTTTGACTAATTTGACCCTGACGGACTCATCCGTGACCTCAAAATCCTCATACGAGTCACTAAAAATATAATGCCTATCTCAACCTCAAATCTAGTCTACATGCGACTATCGGTTGAGATAAACTAAAATATGCCCATATCATTCCCTATGTCGTATATAATATTCCATAATTATTTACTATTCACACACACATAATAAATCTCATAAACTAATATTAATCAATCTCTATATCTCGATTAATATTTAATAATCACAATTATTATTTAATCACATTAAATCACATCACACATGTAACTTAACTAAAACATATTTTCCCAATTAATTTCTGAATTAAATAAATCATAAATATGTAGAAATGTGGGGTATTACATACTTTACCCTTACAAAGGAATTCCGTCCCCGAAATTAGGCCATAGCTGCGGTAAATAGCTCTAGATACTGCTCTCTCATGTCATCCTCCTGCTCCCAAGTAGACTCGCCAACGATTTGGTGTCCCCACTAAACTCTGAGTAAGGGTACCACCTTACACCGTAGCTTACGCTCACTACAATCCATAATAGCCACAGGTCTCTCCTCGTATGAGACATCTGGATGTAGTTCAATATCCTTCAGTGGAATGTGTCAGAAGGCCCTCTCACTCCTCCTGTATTTCTTCAGTGATGCTACATGTAACATATCATGTGTCCGCCTTAGATGCTCAGGAAATCCCAGTCTATAAGCCACTGGTCTTACCCTCCCAATGATAGGGAAATGCTCGACATATCTCGGTGATATCTTCCTCTTCGCATTGAACCTCATGATTCCCTTCATGGGGGACACTCGAAATAATACCTGGTCCCCAACCTCTAGCTCCACATGTCTCCTGGCGGCATCAGCATAACTATTCTTTCGGTCTTGAGCTATCCGTATACGTCCCCTAATTAGTTCAATCTTGGAAGTTGTCTCCTGAATCATTTCAGGTCCTAATAACCTATTATCCCCCACTTCTAACCAGTAAGTGGGCGAATGACATGACCTCCCATACAACGCCTCGAATGGTGCCATCCCGATTGTAAACTAGTAAGAGTTATTATGCGCTAACTCTACCAATGGAAGGTATCACTCCCATCCTCCCCCAAAGTCCAAAATACACATCCTCGGTATGTCCTCAAGCATCTGGTTAACCTTCTTAATCTGCCCGTCTGTCTGTGGATGATAAGTGGTGCTCAACCGTAAGTTTGTGCCCATAGCCTCATAAAAGCTCTGCTAAAAATGAAACACAAAGATATCATCTCAATCAGACACTATATTAATTAACACTCCATGAAGCTTCACTAGCTCTAAAATGAACAGATGCACATACTGAATCGTCTCAAAATCAGTTCAGAGTGGTAGGAAATGAGCTACATTGGTCAACTAATCCACTATCACCCATATGGAATCATGACCTCTCCGCGACATTGGCAATCCCGTAATAAAGTCCATAGAAATTATCTCCCACATCTACACGAGAATCTCGAGTGGCTGTAGCATTACTAACGGTCTCTGGTGGTTAACTTTCACAAGCTAAGAAGTCACACACTTTGAGACAAGATTTGCTATGTCTCGCTTCATACCAACCCACCAGTAATGTCTCCTCATATCCTGGTAAATCTTATCCCCATAAGGATGTATCACAAATCTCAAACCATGAGCCTTCGTCATCACTGCGTACCTCAAGTCCTTATCCTAGGGAACTATAATCCTCCTATTAAAGGTAAAGACCACCACCTGAGCCGATCGTGTATGACTCAGCATCATTTGCTAATAATTATCATACCTTGTCCAGACATAAAAGGTTCTTCGCCTATGCTCTCACTACTCGCATCACAATCTCGGGAGTGATATCCATAACTGACACACATGCTCTGGCGACCTCATTATCCTGTCCAAGCTCCTCCCATTTCCCTTTCCAAACCTCTGCTAACTCTCTAGTGGGCCTCTGGCTTAACGCATCAACCACCACATTAGACTTTCCAGGATGATACTGTATATCAAACTGGTAGTCCTTCACAAATTTAAGCCACCGACTCTGCCTCATATTCAGATCCTTCTGTGTGAAGAGATACTTAAGTGACTTGTGATCCATGAATAAGGTAAACTGCTCCCCCAGAAGGTAGTGTCTCCATATCCTCATAGTAAAAACGAGCGCTGCCAAATCAAGGTCGTGGGTGTGGTAATTCTTCTCATGGGGTTTAAGATTTATAGATTCATAAGATATAGCTCTATTTTCCTGATGCAATACACCCCTAAGTCCCTGCAAGGATGCATCGGTATAGACCCAGTACTCCAACTCTCCCCTAAGCAAATCGAGTACGGGGGTTGATTACAATTTGTCCTTCAGCACATCAAATGCCAGCTGACAAAGATCGCTCCACACAAAAGGTACCCCTTTTCAAGTCAAATTTGGCAATGATCCTACAATCTCAGATAACCCCTTGATGAAACGACGATAATATCTTGCCAACCCCAAAAAACTGCGAATCTCGATCGATGTCATGGGCTGCCCCCACTCCCTCACCACCGACACCTTACTCAGATCAACAACAATGCACCTATCGAACATAATGTGGCTGAGAAACTATACCTACCGAAGCCAAAATCCACACTTCCCAAATTTTGTATAAAGTTGGTGGTCCCTAAGTGTCTACAGAACCATACGCAGATGCTCTGCGTGCTCCTCCTCAGTGTGAGAGTAGACCAGAATATCGTTTATGGACACGATTACAAACTGGTCTAAGAACTCCCTAAATAATCGATTCATAAGATCCATGAACATGGCAAGCACATTAGTGAGCCCAAACGGCATCACCCTAAACTCATAGGATCCATACCTCGACTGGAAAGCAATTTTAGGATCATTCTCCTCCTGAATGCACAACTACTGATACCCTGATCTCAAGTCGATCTTAGATAAATACGTTACCCTTCTCAACTGATCAAACATGTCATAAATCCTAGGTAAAGGATACTTATTCCGTATCGTCACCTTCTTTAGCTCCCTGTAATCAACACACAAGCGGAGTGAACCATCCCTCTTCTTTGCAAATAGAACTGGTGCATCCCATGATGATGTACTCCACTGAATGAAACCCTGACCCAAGAGACCTACTGAATCTTCTCTCTTAACTCATGCATCTCAAAAGGGGTCGTACAATAAGGTGCTCATGCGATTGGTCTCAATCCCGGTGCCAAATTGATAATAAACTCAATCTCCTAACTGGGTGGCAACCCTAGTATATCCTAAAATACATCCTCAAAGTCCTTCATGACTGGGATCGAATCCAATAGAATTACAATCTCCTTTGAGGTCTCCTCCTCAATATAATATAAGTGAGTGAGCGACCCTCCCTCGTGAAGAGTCATCGCCACTAGGAACATCTCCTACCTCAGAATGGAGAACACAATAGTCCTCTCATAATAGTCAACCATCACCCTGTACTTGGCCAGCCAATCCATAGCTAGAATCAGGTTGTAAACCTCCATGTCTAACACTAGAAGGTCTATCGCTAAGCTCTACCTCCCAACAATTATATCGAATCTCTTACAAATCGAATGTATCAGCGAACCACAACCCATCGGTGACTCAACATACATAAGGAGACTTCCTATTGTCTCTAACAATCCAGCAGCTCGTGCAAATCTAGTCTTAATAAACGAATGTGATGCCCTAGTATCAAACAAGATCCAATACTCAAGCCTATGAATAGGAAACGTACCCTCTACTGCCGGTGGTGCCTAAGGTGCTGGAGGTATCGGTATATCTCGAGCGTTGTATACACACCCATAGTGCATATGACCCTGCTGCTGATGTGGGGCGGGTGTTGGTGATAGAGCTATCGGAGCCTTTTGACCTTGTTGGGCACCTTGATGTTGCACCCTATTTTGTTGTGAACAAGCTCTATTATTATGACCCTACTGGCCACATGTGAAGCACTGACCCTAGAACTGTCTCTGTACCTGGCCCTGCTAGCCCTTACATTGGCCCTGATGGCCCTAAGTAACCTGCGACTGTCAGGGACCCTGTTGGCCCTACCTATCTGATCGGTGTACACCAAACCTGAACCTCTTGGCAGAGTTCCCTTGCTGGGAGTTCTGCCCCTGCGTACGCACTGTATGCTACTACTGGGATGGTGTCACACTAACACTACTCCCCCTAGCCTTGCCCTGCTGGCTCGGCTCATCTCCCCTCTTACTTCCCTTCCTGTGGAAGTGATGATCCTGATAGTGTACTAGTGTGATGTTAACGACATCCGTGTAAGTTATCAACCTAGGGTTACCAATCAAATGTTGCCTGATCCTCCAGGCCAAACCATCCATGAACTTGGCTTTCTTCTCTTCATTGCTCACCTCGTCTGGCACAAAGTTAGCCAGGCAGGTGAACTCCTCCTCGTAGTCTGCTACTGAACGGTCACCCTGAACTACTTCATTAAATTTCTTCCTCATCTCTGACTCCACTGTAGGCAAAAAGTACTTGTGATCAAACCGCACCCAAAACTCAGTAACTATCATCAAATCTCTCTCCTTAGCGGTGGTCACCGGCTCCCACCACTGGAAGGCTGCTCTCGATAGTCTGAAAGTAGACAACATCTATTTTTGCACCTCATTATACTCTAGTATACGCAGGTGGCACTGAATGTTCTTCTTCCATTGGCACGCCACCACTACATCAGTACTTCCTTGAAACTCTGGCGAGTGGCCCTTCTGGTAGGTCTCCCTGACTCTCTACCATGTGGATGGCCCTACCACTGCCTGAACTATCAGTGCTAATACTGGTTGTGCCTGGGGCTGAGGGAAATGAGCTTCCATAGCTCTCATAGCTATCTTAACTGCCTGAGACACTATCACTGCCACCTACATAGAAGAAAACATCTCGGGTGGTGGCGGTGGCAGTGGTAGCAGTACCTGTGGATCCTGATGATCCTCCCTCGCATCATCACTAGCTACTGCCCACTTAGATCTTTCTCTCCTCGGTGGCATCTGAAACATAGATTGAATTTTATGAGTTCACAATCAATACAATTTAAAAAATAGCAGAATCATGTAAATTTCAAACACGTGACGTCATGCACAACAGTCCTAATGATAGGTCTCTATATCAAAAGAATAATATGTTGAAATCGTAGTAAGCCATACAGATCCTAAGGACACTAGAACTTGATGCTCTGATACCATCTGTGACACCCCGCCTAATTAAATATCGGGTGATCAGTCCTTTATTAGATTATAATAGGTTTCTCATTTCGTTCCTTCTTAGCATCACTGTCGAAAAAAAAATCAATTACTAATCACCTATTTGTCAATTATACTAGTGTCAAAAATTTAATGTTACTAACAGCTAACAAAGCAGAACATCGACAATATAGTAAAAACCAATCACAATAATAAATCCCAAACCATCAATGATATAAATAAAGTCTCTTCAAATAAACCATCGGCTAAAATCCAAAGTAAATACACTCATAACAGCAATTGAAGTCTAGAATAATGAATCTAATAAGAATGAGCAACATGCCCTAAAATAAATTTAACAACTGGAGGTAGATCCCTACACTAGGAATGATGAAAAGAAGCGTCAAATCAAGGTCATGTAAGAATCCATCCATCTCACAACTGCGTCTCCGTGAATCAGAATATCAAGTCTGGTGTTCTGTGGTTAGACACCTAAAAGGTTTTGGAAAATATTTTATAGCAAGAGTTAGTACTCAAATCATTTTAAAAAATATTTCGCAAGTGTTTATCACAAATTTCAAATCGGTTATTTATCACACATGTTAAGTTATCGTACACTCTCTTGAGTTTAATCACCTCTCATCTATTGTGCATGCCTAACGTTCTATACTTATCCCTACCTAGATATGCTGCCCAAGCTAACTAGACTATAGTATTTTCTGAACATATTCACCTAAGTTCCTCGTACCGCCCATACAGTACATTATTTCATTAACATCTGTTACATGTTAATTATTTTTCATGTAACATTTTACATATATTATATTCCAGCCTTTATAATTAAGCCTCACAACTTAATTCATTTTCTTGAAAAATCACAATGTGCCTTTAATTAAATAATTAAGTTTCTCCACAATTTACTTTTCAGATATATATACCTATATATGTAAGATATGTCAATCTACTAACACTCATAAGTAGAATAATCATAGAGTATATATATTTCTCACACAATATATACTAATAGGATTTATTGGTTCAGATAACCATCAAACCCAATACTATTTATATACTTTAGGTATTCACATAACCTAAGGATTCACATCGGTACGTAGTATATTTCTCTCTAATACTTGCCGTACATTTTATTTTATGATTTATTGCACTGTCGTATATATCTGAGTGTACACACAACTCTAAGGGGTCCTAGTTACCCTTCCATTAATTTCAGTAGTTAAATCAATATTTACCCTATTGGTCTACTAGTTAAAGGCATTTGAAGTTCTCGTAAATTCTTTATCTTTCTCTATGATAAATTTATGACAATATCCATCCAAATTTATTCTTGTCTTAAACATTTCAATAAGAGTAAATCACAACTCCATATAGGCCGACTATAATAAGATAAATCTACTATCATTGTTTATATAAAGTCCTAAAGATTTTCACAACATCGATTTAAGAACATGAGGCCCAAAAGGAAAATTTCATATTTAATTTAGGGAACCGAACCGAACCGATTCGCTATTTTGCAAAGACCGAACCGCACCTCTTTGGTACGGACTGGTTCATTTTTTTGAAATTCTTACTGTGAAGGACGAATCGAACCGATCAATCTCGATCGGACCGGTTCATTTTCTGCAACTCATCTTTGTCCAGTTCATGCCTGTTCCCCCACTTTCAAATACCAGATTTACATTACACTGTACCAAAATCACAAGTAATTATTCATAACAATTTACACATGCATTAGGATGGTTTCTAAAGTTCTAAACATATCAAATCATCACAGAATTTAACCAAGAAAAAATTAAAACCCAAAACTTCATCAAAACCCTAGTTTTGTGTTCTTTCCACATATTCAATCAAAAACCCAGATTTATTTCGTATTAATGATCAAGCCTCCTCTGATTATTAATCCTCTACATATGTTAAATAGTTCTACATGAAAATCCTATCCCAACATGCATAAAAATCATACTATTTCTCCCAATAATATTGATTTAACAAAACTATCCTTAAAACCCTACTCATGGATATTTTAACTTCAAAAATATTGCAATAACAACTTGCCTTAAATAGGTAGGGTCTGATTTCGTGTTGTTGATGGTGGGTTGATATTCTTCTCCCCCAATCCTTCCTCCTTAGATGATTTGGATGCAAGGTTCAAGTCCAAATCTTTAAGAATCCTTCTTTAAGCTTTGGGAATAATTCCTCTCTTCTCTCTAATGGCCTCTCTAGGTTTATGGGTTATGAACCCTAACCCTCAATTCTAACCTTCAGATAAAAGGTGTTAATTTTCGTAGGTCATTTAACCCCTATTTTTAAAATGACCAAATTACCCTCAAAATGTGTTAGTTTTGTCCAAAATTGGTCCGTGACTCAATTGACATCCCCGAGTATACTATTTTGACTCATTTGACCCTTCTGGACTCATTCGTGACCTCGAAATCATCATACGAGTCACTAAAAATATAATTCCAATCTTGACCTCAATTCTAGTCTACATGCGAGTCTCGGTTGTGATAAACAAAAATACGCCCATATCACTCCCTATGTCGTATATCAATATTCCACAATTATTTACTATTCACACACACAATAAATCTCATAACTTAACGTTAATCAGTCTTTATCTCTCGTTTAATATTTAATAATCACATTTATTATTTAATAACATTAAATTACGTCACACATGTAATTTAACTAAAACATATTTTCCAAATTAATTTCTGAATTAAATAAATCATAAATACGTATAAATGAGGGGTGTTACAATATATCAATGGGTTTGCACATCCTTTGATAAGTTCTCGAACGATATTAACAGTTTTGGACGTTATTGGTGTGAGAATCATTTAGACTTTGCTTTGTCGATATGATTAAGATGTTGTCATTTGAATTCAACGCTTTTACACCTAAGAATGTTTATTGGTATTCGTTCGTTAGGGGTACACGTATGCATCGTACATTTTTTATTGAGTTGATTTACCTATTGAATTTGTTTACACCCATTCAATCCGTTATTCACGATTTGGTTACCTTAGTGAAAATTCATGGTGTGCTTTGTTGTAAATCAATTTTTCTTTGAAAAAATTGAAATTTTTTGAAAAGGAGAAACTGAATATTTGTGAGCACCTCTTGCATGACCGTATGTGTTGGTTATATGCTTGATTTGATTTGTAGTGACAACTCCGATTTTATATGTTTGATTTAATATTTTCCTTGTCTATTTCGGATAACTAAAAAGGGGGAGAAATAATTATGATTTATGGGGAGTTTTTGAGTATGGGGGCGATTTGATTAATGATAATTTTATTATGTTTTATTTCATTTTAAACTCGATACGTCACGAATGTATTTTGTTTCTTGTCTCATGTGTGTAGGTATAAAGTTGAAGATCCTATTTTGTACACCCTGATGCTACAAGGAAATACCGAGATTTATGTTGAAGATTTTGGATGAAAATTTGAAGACTTGCAAATTTTAGTATTTTCCATTTTTGGGTTCATGGGGGATATTAAATTTGTATAGGATATTTGGTTTTGATAATTTGGATATTTTTTTAATTTGTACCGGCATAGACATATGGTAAGATTTGTAAGGACTTATTTTCAATATGTCCGTCACATTTAGCGTATGTCATATACCGTTAGAATCGTCGAAGAATTCAAGCGCATTCATATATTAAGACGGATCCTAATATCAATTTTTCTTCAATAACATGCTTCAACAAAGTTGAGTTTGTAAGGTTATGTTTTAAGTACCTTAACTTTGCACTTAGAGCTTTGGGATAATTTTTCTAAAATATTTTCTAAGTGTTGGAGTGTACTTTTTTGTCAAAATTTAAGAATGAGAATTAACAAAATGGTGGTGTGGAGCGCAAACATCGTCATATATTATATATTGTTCGGACTCTCCTATTCTTCAGTTCATATACTGAATATTTTTGGGGGAAGCAATTTTCACCGCAGTTTACAAAATTAACCGTATTCCCATGGTAATAACTGACAACCAATATCCCTATGACCATTTGTATGGGTTTCCCTAGCCTAAAATCTCCTAAAAGTTTTTAGTTGTGTTTGTTTTGTCTTACTCCAACCCCATGAGCACTCAAAACTAGAACCTTGGTCTTGTCTTTGTTGTTTCTTTGATATGGTATTGAACATAATGGCTATAGATGTTAGGATCCCATTTATAAAAGGATTCCCATCTCTTGTTAAGTCATCTGTTCAGAACAAAAATGTTCTCCTTTATCTCAAAATTTAACATCGCTTTTCTCCCTTTCCATTTTTCACGAACTCTACTATTGATCTTTTCCCTTCCAATACTGACACTTCCATTGATCCAAATTATCAGCCAGAGACAACTCTTCCTTCCTTAAACATTACCTAAAATCTCCCAATTCTATTTGCTCCTGCCTTATCTCATGATCCTGACATTAATTTATCTACCCTTGATACTATCAATCTACCTACCCGTCAATCAAGTCAAGAAAAATAGCCTCCTCGCCATATTTGTGATTATTTTTTATTTTTTACCATTATCTCTCTTCATGAACATTCATCTTATAAAAAATGAAGTGCTAACTCCCATTGGAAGAAAGCTATACTAGGGGATTATAGGAACTTCACCAAGAACATACATGGGATCTTATTGATTTTCCTCCTAACAAAATAGCTATTAGAAAAAAATGGGTTTGCAAAATCAAAATTAATTTATATAGGTTTGTGGAACATTACAAAGCTTGCATTGTTATAAAGGGCTTCACTCAGGAATATGGTATTGGCTATGAAGAAACCTATGCTCCAGTTGCTCGCCTTACCTTAATTCGCAGTATTTCTACTGTTGTTGCTTCGTGTAGATAGACATTATTTCATATGGATGTAAAATATTCATTTCTCAATAGAGACCTTGCTGAAGAATTTTATATGAAACCTCCTTCTGGTTATGTTCATTATCCATCTCAAGTTTGCAAACTTCATCGAGATTTATATGGTCTCAAAAAAGCTCCTCAACTTTGTTTTACCAAATTAAGCTCCACCATGAGTACATTTGGGTTAACATCCAGTCCTCGTGACTCCAGAATCTTTATTCGCAAGATAAATTTTGGTAACACTCTTCTTCCACTTTATGTGGATGATATGGTAATCACCTGGGATGATGTTGTGAGAATTTCTACACTTAAACTTTATCTCAAGTCTCACTTTGATATGAAGGATCTTGGTACTTTTAGCTATTTCTTGGGGGGCTAGAAATACTCTTTACTATAGATGCTTATTTTCTCTCCCAGGCTAAGTATGGTTATGATATAATCAATCAAGCCAATTTTACTGTTTGCAAGACATCTGCCACTCCTTTGGAAATCAATGTATGTCCTACTTCTCTCGAAGGTACTCCTCTTCGTGATGTGAGACTCTGTTGATAGTTGGTTAGCAACCTTATCTATCTTCTAGTTACTCATCCTGGTATTGAATATGAGAATCATATTGTTAGTCAGTTCTTATCTGCCCACTAAAGACTCATTATGCTATTATTTTATATATCATTATCTACATCAAGGGCACTATGTATCATTGTCTTCACTCCTCCCTAGTTCTTCAATAATATTCAGATGCTGATTGGGATGATGATCCTACTGATCATCATCCTACTACTGGATATTGCTTCTTTTTGGGTGACTCTCTTATTTCTAAGCGAAGCAAGAAATAATCTTTCATGGATCGATCGAGTCTGGAAGACGAATATCGAGCTTTTACTGATAGTACATAGGAACTTCTCTAGCTTTATTGGTTACTTGAAGATATGGGAGTTTTCTCTTCCACGGACACTATCCTCTATTGTGATAATCAAAGAGCTATTGAGATTTCTCATAATGATATCTTCAACAAACGGACCAAACATATTGATATTGATTGTCATTTTGTACGTCAACATGTTCTTCATGATACTATTTTACTTATATCCGTCACTTCCGCTTATCAGACTGCCGATATCTTCACCAAAGCACATCCTCTAGAGAATTTTCAAGACTAAGTTACCAAACTCAAGTTTACCAATACTCCGCCATCTTGAGTTTTGGGGGGTATGTTAATGTATATACCACCTCACCCCACCACTAGCTACACTACCTCCGTTCACCCCGCCACTATCTCCACTACCTCGACCACTATCCCATCTACCTCACCACCTCACCCTACCACTACCCTCCACCACTCCTCATTTTAATGCACCTTGTTCCCTCCCACTTCACCATATATAGGTTGGACATAAAATGTAAACTCACACTTATAGATATCAATACAATACATTTATCTCTCCCTCTCTCTAAATCATATGTTTATAATAAAAATGGGATGAACTCTTATGTACCTTATATTCAAACATTCGATGGATTTCAATAAATTTATCATAATAAAATTATTTGATAGGTTTAAAATTGTTTTGATGTATATTAAAGACCTTGGGGTTCATTTTATATCCCAATAATTTCAAGGCAAATTTCAAAAAGTTTGGAAAATTTTGAAAATTTCCAGATTTTAAGCTATTTGATAGCCTTAATTTTTCTTGAAATTTGTTTTACAAGTACAACACCCCTTGAGAACAATTTCCCACCTTTGGGTGAAAACGAATTCTTGGGGGGGGGGGGGGGGGGGGGGTTGTTTGCCGCCTTTGGGTGGCAAATCGCTCAAAACTATTTTTTTAAACTCTATATATTTCGTAAATATATATTGTTCATAAATTTATAAATATATATATTTAGTATATCTTTTAAAATAATTCATATATTTCATATATTTTTTTAAACAATTCATATATTTCATATGTTTTTTGTATATTTCATCTATTAATATATTTATTTTCGTACATTTCATACATGTATATAATTTGTATATTTCACATATGTATACATTTTTTATATGCATATATTTCATAATGTGTTTGTATATATATATTTGAGAAATAATATTAACAAATATATATATATATATTCCGTCAACAAATTTTCCACATCTATATATATTTTCCAGCTTCCGTGTTTGATAGAATATGTTAAAATTGATGATTTTCCAACTTGTATTAAACAGACACATGTTGGAAAATATTCATTTGCCTTGAAATTATTCGCCGCCCTAGAATCAAATACCCTGGAATCTTATTATGTGTAATAGGAAGCATCACGCCCCTATTTCCTACGTGCACTTGATAAGGTTGACACGTAGAAATAACGTGTGTGAATCAATTTAAATAATCCTTAGCATCTACAATAAATAAAAATTAGATTAAATAAAAAACATCCACGAGATGATGATAATAATGACAACAACAACAACAACAACAACAACAATACTAATACTAATACTAATACTAATACTAATAATAATAATAATAATAATAATAATAATAATAATAATAATAATAATAATAATAATAATAATAATAATAATAATAATAATAATAATAATAATAATAATAATAATAATAATAATAATAATAATAGTAATAGTAATAGTAATAATGATAATGATAATGATAATGATGATGATGATAATGGAGACCAATAAATAAATAAATAAATAAACATAGCTAAAACTAGAACTCTCCAATAAAATTGAATCCACTATAATAAATCTTCGGTAATACAAAGAATCTAAAGTTGAAATGTAAATAACTAGAACCGCCTCAGTGAAAATGTAAGATTTGGAATACAAAGAACTATTGAAATGCAAACTAAAAATAAATAGGAACTTCTAGACTAAGGATGATAAACTGGATCTCCAAGCACTATGTAATACCTCTATTTTCATGCATTTAATTGTTGTTTATTAATTATAAGGAGAGATTAATAAATGGGAATTATATATTACTTGAGATAATTAGTAATAGTAAAAACGAATATTTAGATGATGATTAAAATTTGCATGCTATGTGATTTGTTGTGATACATGTTACATTTAATTAATGGGTGTAATTAATTAACTATGTTGGACTATATGTGGTTATGCGCAAAATAATTAATTGGATATTTTATATTATGATTTGAGGTGTTATCGTGAGATTTTATGCTGAAAGTGTAGATTTTTTATAGGTTTTATATTTTATTTCTCCTATGTCATAGGGTTTATGTCAATCAAGTCATTTAAACTCGTTCCCATATGAGTGAGATATTGTTTTGAGTCTAGATTGAACCTTGGAACATATTGACAATCTTTGAAAAGACTCATGAATTTTTTTTGCTGCTAATAGATTCACATCGATGCTAAAAGTTAAAGGCATATCCTCTTGAAAGTTATATGTGAAGTATCACTCGCTACACACACATGCACTAAAATCATTTTTTAAAAATGTGTGAGGAACTTAACTTTAAGAATTAATTTTTGGTTAAAATGTTTTTGAAATAGTTTGGAAGAAAACTTTTAAAGATACTCTATTTTTGAAAAAAAAAATCGAGGAGTTTCTAGCCTCACCGTCCATACGGATACATTATGCGTACATGTGCACGGAGGCATCTGTAGTGACCATGCAAATGGAATTGGTTAAATGTCCCTGGATGTTTCCATGAGAACAATTTAATCAAACCGTGCAAACGACGTGATATGTTTTTTTAAAATCTATAAATTCAAGTATCTTGCCTCCCATTTTCTATGATCTCATTTTTACACAAGTAAAATACCTCTCTGGGCGTATTTTGAGAGTTGAGAACTTTTGTTTTCCCTCCACTTTAGGTTTCCACTTATTCTTTATATTTTGCCTAAATTCATAGATCTAATAATGGATATATGATTAGGATAAATTCTTCGTATTTATCCCCGTAATTTAGAGGCTTTTATTACCCCGTGTAGTGTAATTTGAGTTAATTTATCTCATATCGTGGATACCGAAAAGTTCTATCTAGTAAATCGTGTTTCATGTATTTCTCTTACATTTTACAAGTATTTGATGCACGTGACGAAAAGAGAGAAACAAAAATCAAGAAAGAAAGAAGAAAAGAAAAGTCAAGGGTAGAAAAGTAATTATACACCCCAAATTTGGACATGAAACTTCAAGATAAGTCGAAGACCTTGAGTTCACAAGTGCGTAGGAAGAAACGACACCCAAATTCGAGTCCTGGTTGAAAATATATGAAGATGTGAAGTTGAGAAGAAATCAAAGAAGAAAGGAAGAAAAACTCAGAAAAGTGAACTGGTTTGGTTAAGCAGCGAACCGGTTCTACTCACTAGAAAAGAAAACTGAACCGTTGGACAAGAAATAGAAACGATTTGAACGATTGGAATAGAGAATCAGTTCGCCCACCAAATAAGAAAAAAATCAAACCGGTTCGGTGTAGCGGAATTTTGAAATTTATTTCTTAAAAATAGAGTTGTACAAGGTGAAAACACTTAACAAAACGAGAGAGATTTATTCTATTTGGATGGCAGACGTAAGTTAGTTAGTTTTTATATAGTTTTGAGAGGATCTTAAAGACAAGAATCCTAGGATTAATAATATTCAATAATTGATCATCTTTATATTCATTTCAATGGTTTTTCATCAATCGAAGTATAGTTTCAATATTAATTTCAATTTTTCTCATCTTTTTGGCTTATGATTGATTACTTCCTTGCTACAAGTCTTATCTACATGTTCGATTGCAACCTTTATGTAATAATGATTTCATGCAACATAGATATCATGTCTAAATGTAGTTACACCATGTCCGACTAGATTTATAGAGGATTAGGGTACATGAACCCAACTTAAGTAATGAGTTGGGTATAAATTGAATAAAATTATTGGGATAATTCGAGGGTTTGATATTTTATCAAAATAGATATTATAGATATTTTTACCTCGTTTGCCCTAGGTAACCGATGTATTTGCGAGTATAATATGCACACCGACAATCGAATCATTCACGTTAGATTTATCATTGATTAATTATTATGCGGAGTTAAATCCTCATATAGTTAATTCGTTGAAAGATTAAATGTTTTCTCATAATTGTTAACATAATTTTTGAACCTTTATATCCAATGATCTTACTGACGGTGCGGGGGAGTGTACTCCAATCCCATTTTCTGACATAGTTTAAACCCACTTCATTTTCATTGCATGCGTAGTTAAGTCATTAGTTTAATTTACTTGTTTTAGTTAATTGATGGATATCAAATCAATCATATTTTCCATCTTTTAGATTCAACCTAAGGTTAATCATCTTCTCTATTCGTCGTCACGATTCTTCGTCTTAGTCCCTATGTTCGATACCCATTTTTTCGAATTATTACTTGAGCGGACGACTTACACTTGAGTCGTTATAAGCACGCACTAGAGACACTTTGAAAGTCGCGTCAATATACCTCAATTTCAAGTAATTTTTTTAGAAATAATCATTAGACATGTTATCTTCATCTACTTATTATGAATTAACATGTTGAAATACTCCTAGATCTAAAAAGGGGGGAATTTGATATATTAGAGAGATTGGATTATTGTGCGAGTACAAGGAAGACCTTGATTCTTTATTTAATCATGGATTGGATTGGATTGGATTGTTATTTTATGACAGGGAGAGTTAAAGATTCATAGGTATTTACTTAGTTGTGTTTTGTGTGAGTGGTGTCTTCCTGATCTCTGTAAAATATGGTTTTTAAGTAGAAATAAAAATTGAGTGCGTCTAAGGCTCTAGGTAGGGATTTTTCCTCGTAAATACGACTTGTGGTTTATATATGTTTGTTTGTCTTTCTATCTAACATACTTGACTACACACTTCACATTACATTATTTGGATCACTCAAGATAATTTAAATTTGATGTACTTGATCAACCTAATTTTTAACACCCTATAATTTTCATGAGTCACTAGAATTGAATACGTTAAATATTAAAATGAGAAATAAGATAAATTTTTTTGAAGAGGAAATAGGTTCTTTGAAAGAGAAATATAAGATGATTTTACAACTCAAATGAGAGTTAAAAAGAGTCAATGAATAAAACTTTTCTTTTGAGAAAGTTAAAGAGGATTTTATTGATTTGAATAGTAAACTTGAAACGGAACTAAAGATGTTTGAACTCAAGGAACGTGAGTATAAAAAGGAAATTATTTCTCTTAAGAGTGAATTGGAAAATGTTTTGGAAGTCAAAATTTCTTTAGAAGATCTTTTAGATAAAATGAATAAACTACTTTTTGCAAAATCGATGATTTAGAAAGGTTCTAAGTATGGCCATTCCGAGGGTTTCTCCGGGGGGGAATGCGTCTCCCGAGGTAAATCCCTCCTTCCCATTCTTTTTGTTTGTGCACGAGATTGGGTCCTTTATCGGGGTGCTCGGTGGTCGTCAAAGTGGGATGATATGTAAAGATAGTGTTGCCAACCTATTCTACACAAAACAGGCAAAAGAAATGTTGTCGCCTTGAGAGAACGAACTCAAGGATAATACGGATGCTTGAGAAACCAAGTAAGTAAAGGGTTCGGGGTCAAAGTTACGTAATGGAAAGGTGTTAGGAACCTATCCAACCCTTTTGATCTCTCATGGGCATGTGTATATTTTCTCATGTAGAACTCTGTGATGTGTGTGCTTATGTGCATAATATAAATGCAGGATGTAATCACTCGACTCGTGTCATGGATGAAGGAAAAGTGAGGTCATATTTAGGAGTGTTCCCAAAATAGTAAATAAAATATAATGTAAGTGTTTGTCGATTCATAAATTGTTATAGAATAACAATTGTGTATATCGGATAAGACACTAGTAAGAAAGCATATAATATTATACACACACACACACACACACACACACACACACACATATATATATATATGATAAGAACAAAGTAACAAATGTATGTGGGAGGACTCGAGTCGAGGAATTTTTCCAAGACGCCTACGAAGCCCATGAGGGCATCAAAGTTCACGTAGTTAAAAGACAATACGAGGTGGATTTTCACCCATAAATCAAATCGGGGACTTTATTATATTATATATGTATATATATTATGTATGATAAGAACAAAGTAACAAATGTATGTGGGAGGACTCGAGTCGGGGGATTTTTCCAAGACGCCTACGAAGCCCATGAGGGCATCAAAGTCCACGTAGTTAAAAGACAATACGAGGTGGATTTTTACGCATAAATCAAATCGGGGACTTTATTATATGTGTGTGTGTAGAAAAATATGTTTTAGTATGAGAAAGTGTGATGAGAAATCCCCATTTGAAATTTACAAGTAAGCCATCTTTTTCTTATTTTTAGGTTTTGATTTAAAATAAAGTATGTGAAAATACTAATAATAAAAATTTTGAAGTTAAGATATGTGATGTAATGAAGTAAAGTAACAAAATGAAAATGAAGTAATTAATGCAAAAATAAGAGAATTTAAAGGCAAAGGGAAAGAATTAGACCTCCTTGTGAAGACTTAAAGTAGATCTTGATTCTAGATGCGGCGATCTTAAGATGAGGTGATGGTGGTTTAAGGAGGTGGGTGGGAATTTACTCAAAAGAGTATGAAAAGTAGGGAAAGAATGTGGGAAATGGTCTTTTAAGGAAGGAACAACTTTGAATTCGAGAGAATTCTCCCTGAATTATTGAGATAGATGTTCGAGGGTTCTTTTCAAAGTGAGGTCATGGCCTCTATTTATAAGGCTAAGAGGGTGACGATCATCATGTTCCTAAACCTGCTTATCGTCATAGAACCCTAGACACACTGCCGATAGGCAGGGTCCTGAGGTGCCATTCCGGAGTCTTAGGCAGGTTTTTCAGAAGAATGGTCTTAAAATGCAAACCTTAAGTCAAAATTGCTCATGGGGTGGATCATTGGAAAGTTTATTCAAATCCCTTTAATAATCCACTGAACCACTCTCGGGTTTAAGAGTTGACCTAAGTCAAACGAGGCCTATAAATGCCCATTAGTTACTAGATAGGAAATTCTTGGAAGAAAACGAAAGGTTTTTCCGAACTGTAATGCTGATTCATGCACAGGATGGACTATTGGAAAGGGTATTCAATGCACTTTAAGATTTCATTCATCTTAATCCGGTTCTAACAGTTGATCTAGGTAAAACGGGGCTCGAAGAAGAATGGGTCCTTTGTCCATACTGCAGGGCTAATTGAGGCATGGGGAACACCGTTGGAAATGGTATTTAGAGCCCTTCAAAGAATCATTAAGTTTTGTTCTAGCTGAATAGTTAACAGGAGTCAAACGGAGCCCTATAGCGCCCGGTGGCCTCTAGATCAATTTTTAGGCTAAAACGGATTGTTAGTCTGAATGGTAAGGCCGATTAATTCATAGAGAAAACCTATAGAATGATGATTCAGGGCCTTTCTAAGATAAATTGAGCTTTTTCTCACGCGATGAATTCGATCGGAGTCAAAATGGAGCCCTTGATCATTCGGTGTCCTATAGATCAATTTTTAATAATAAAACAAATCATTCTCTCGAACTGTAAGGCCAATTCATTCATAGGGAAGATTGTTGGAAAGGGGATTTAGATCACTTCGATGATTTATTGATCTTTCACTCATGATAGGAAGTTGACTCGTGTCGAAACGGGGCTCGAGAGCGCCCGGTGGCCTCTAAATCAGTACTCGAAGTTTGACCTAGGGTTCACGATGATGAGTGAGCGTTAGGAACCTAATGAGGTTATTAGGGGGGATATAATGGGGTGTCAACAGAAAGCCCCTGTACGGGCGAGATTAGAACATGTGAAGATCGTCGAATGATAGACACCACATCGACGTTGGGAGAGAGGTGTTTTAGGGCGATTATGTGGACCTAAAGTATGAGGTTGATCGATTCGGACATTCGAGGCCAGTTTTGAGGACATAAGGAGATGAAGGTGATCGATTCAGTGGGTTGAGGCTAATTCTAAGGACCTAGGGAGGTGAGGATGATCGATTCAGCAGGTCAAGGTAAGTACCGAGGACCTAAAGAGAAGAGGATGACCAATTCGTCAGGTCAAGGTCAGTTTTAATGACCTAAGGATATGAATATATCCAATTCAGTGGGTCGAGGATGTTTTACGAGTGGTTATAGGGGGCTAGGGAGGCAAATTCGATGGGCTGAGGTCAATTTTGGTGACTTAAGGAGACGAGGATGGCCGATTCAGCGGGTCAAGCTTAACTTTTGAGTTATGCCGGGGATGACCAATTCAGCGAGTTGAGGACAATTCTGAGGACCTTGAGTTATAATGAACGATTTTGAGGGTCGAGGTCATTTTTTAGGACCTTGAGTTGTGACGACTAATTTTAAAGGCCAAGATCAATTCTGAGGACCTAAAGTTGTGACAACCAATTCTAAGGGCCGAGGATAATTCTGAGGACCTTAAGTTGTCAGAACCAATTATGCTGGTCGAGGTCAATTATGAGGACCTAAAGTTATGATGACTAATTTTACGGGTCGAGGACAATTCTGATGACCTTAATATGTAGTGACCAATGATGAGAGTCAAGGTCATTTTTTAGGACCTAAAGTTATAGCGACCAATTCTGACGGTCGAGGCTAATTCCGAGGACCTTAAGTTGTGGTGACCATTTCTAAGGGTCGAGGTTAATTCTGAGGACCTAAAGTTGTTGCGACTAATTCTCAAGGTCGAGGTCAATTCTGAGAGCCTAAAGTTGTGAAGTAGAATATACTATATAAAACCCACTAAACTAGTGAACCCTTTTACTTCACCTGGATGCTTATCTCCCATCCTGAAATAAAAATAATCTAACCCACTAAACAAGTGGATTATTTTTATTTCAGGATGGGATAATTTTTATATAGTATATTCCACTAACCCATGCATCATCATCAACTACACAACCTTGATAATAAATGGAAAAAATTAAAAGGAAAAAACCTTTTAAAAGGAGAAAGTAGTAATAGTAAACCACCTATTGCTATGAAAAATATACAAGTACCAATATTACCTGGAACAAATTATCTAAAAGTAAAATAAATAAAATCCAGCCAATTGTACCAGTAATATGGAAGGACAAATAGTGGGTATATTTATACTTGCTTTTTGTCAAAACATGATAAATTAGGGTTTTGATCATCATGGGTAAAAACTCAAAG
This sequence comes from Sambucus nigra, assembly GCA_949130495.1. NCBI lineage: Eukaryota > Viridiplantae > Streptophyta > Magnoliopsida > Dipsacales > Adoxaceae > Sambucus > Sambucus nigra. Next base: position 188,592,583 of record OX422214.1, on the reverse strand, counting down.
TTATTAAAACAACGTATATTTGAGAAGATTAGTTTGTTTACTAATCCCCACTCAATAGCCTCAATATCCCAGCATGGATAACCTTCTTCAGTAATTAAATGCAATTTTGGCATTTCGTCACTATAATTTATGCTTTAATCTAAATGGATTAAAAGACTATTTATCTTTTGTTCCCGATCCTCAATTTTTAGTAAAATTTCCATCTAAAACAATGGTCGTGGAATAAGTGCCTTTGCTTTTTCAAATAGGCAAATTCTTCGAATAGTGTTGAAGATTTTATCTGAAAAATCATTTTCCAATAATTCTGCAAAGTCTAAAAAAGTTTCGATTTTATACAAAGAAAAGTCTTCATTTTCATAATTTAAAGTTTTTAAAATCTTGAGACTAAGATTTTTAAACTTGTCTAAGGTTGCTATTCGTTCAGCAATCTTATCAATAAGGATACTTATGTTTTTTCTAAAATCTTTTCGTTGGCCTCGAAGATGAGATTGCCATGCTTCATTTAAAGGTGTATACAACTCACAGGGGATTCTTGGGTTGTGAAAATCATATGTTTCAGTATCAAGGAGGGTTTACTTGGTCTGAAATTTTGAAAACTGGTAGATCATATTAAGAGGTCCTAATTATTTCATCCAATTTTCCCATGCAGTTATGGCTTTTTGTATAGTATTAAATTTTTGATGACATGCACCCGAAAATTTATTTACTTGCTATAAACATTGGTGCCAATTATTATAGAAGCTCGGTTGCCTTCCATTGAATACAACGTACACAGGTTCTGGTTTAGGTTGTGTAGTTGATGATGATGCATGGGTTTTTTCCTTTTTAGCAATTGTTACCCAATCTCCTTTTACTTGACCTGGATGCTTATCTCCCAACCTGAAATAAAAATAATCCACTTATTTAGTGGGTTTGATAAAATATAGTCCACTGGTTTAGTGGGTTTTATATAGTATATTCCACTGGTTTAGTGGGTTTTTATATAGTATATTCCACTGGTTTAGTGGGTTTTTAATCAAAATATTCCACTTGGTTAGTGGAGTATTCTTCACAATTTCTGCTAAGATAATCTTCAAGGAAATTGTTAGTACCTTTCAAATGTTCAACCTCAAAGGTATAAACAGAAATTTGGTTATACCATTTGAGTCGTCTTCCTTCTAAAATACTTATTTTATTTATAAGGAAGTCTTTTACTGCTTTATTATCTGTTCTGACAATAAAGTCTTCTGGTGCTAGAAAAATATTGAATTTTTTATTAGCAAGTTTTATTTCTAATAATTCCTTTTCAAAAATCTTATAATTCAGTTCATTTTGTTTAAATTTTTCAGAATTATGTCCACATATCAATTCATGTTTTTGAATTGATTTTGGTATAGTGGTTTTCTTACCACAGATACCAAAATTATTGGAAGGATTATTTTCATCCCAATATTCTGTAGGAATTGCTTTGAGAAGACATCCCCAGCAATTTTCTAAAGCATCAATTTCAAAAATTAATTTATCTCATGTTTTGGGAAAATAAACTTTTGGACAATTATTTATTATCTCTTGTTTAATTGCTTTCACAACAAGAGTATCGTTTTCACTCCATGTAAAAATTTCATTCTTTTTAAGTTTTTCAAGAAGTGGTAATTCTTTTTGTGATAATCCTTTTATGAAATTTCTTCCATAATTAAGGATTCCTAAGAAACTTTGTAATTTTTTTTTATCCAAAATTTCTTCATTACAATCTCTTATTTTAGATATTATATGATCTTGTAATTATGAAACGTCCGGGTTTAGGATGATCCCAAAAAATTTAATTTTCGTTTTTTCGATATCAATTTTCTTTGGTGAAAAAATTATTCCATATTTTTGGAATTTTTCACAAATAATTTTTAGATGACGTCTATGGTCTTCCATTATTTTTGAAAAAATAAGAATATCATCTATGTAGACAACACAAAAATCTTTAAGGTCTTTAAAGATTTTGTCCATCCATCTTTGATATACCTGAGGAGCTGTGTTTAACCCAAAAGGCATAACATTCCATTAATAATGTCCTCTAGGATTACTAAAGGCTATCAATGGTTTGGATTCTTCAGTTTGTTTTAACTGCCAAAATCCTAATTTACAATCGAATTTGCTAAAGAACTTTTTTCCTTTAGTTTGGTTGATTAAAACATCTTTGCTTGGAATGAAGTAACCATCAAATTCTAATTGTTCATTTAATATTTTATAATTTTTAACAATTCTAGCTTTTCCTCTTGTGACTTCATTATGTTTTCTCACCATGAAGGCAGGGCTAGAGTGTGGGCTTATTGTTTCTTCAATAAGATTTATTTCCAATAGTTCTTTGATTTGTTTATCAAATTCATTTATATGATTTCTAGTATATATCATTGGCTTTACTCTTATAATGACATTGGGATCTCTTAATTTGAGATTAAAATATCTTGGACTTTTATCCCATAATTTTTGTGGGTTTTCACTAAAATTATCTTTTAAAATAGTATAAAGCCAATGATTGGTTTCAATGGTCTTAATAATTGGAGTCATATCTCCTTTCTTAGTAGGGTGAAAGCCTCTTTCACACGTATATTTATGTTGTTGTAGTAAAGGGATTTTTACTGCTTCTTTATTAAGAGTTAAATCTATCGTCCCCTCATCAATACTTATAGGCAAATATTCTGATATGAAATTGTTGCCTAGGATGAAATCTCCATGCATTTCAGGAAAGCATAAGATTTTGGGAATAATATTTTTTTTCAATTAAACCAAATAGCTACTTTTTTTAGCTTTTAGGTCAATGAAATTTTGTGTCCTATTGTTGCCTGTTACAACAATAGGATTTTTTATTTTTATCCATTTTTCAGGTGGTAAAGCATTGGGTCTACGAGAATAAATTGTTGCTCATGTATCAATTAGTGTGCTGAGACTATATTGTTTATAGCCTGCAAAATGAAAATTTCCCAATACATAAGTATATCTTTTCTTTCCATGACTTGGTGAAAAGATAATTTCGTCCTTTCCTAATTGGAAGTGGTAAATTTGATTGGATTTTATATTATTTTCTTTTAGATAATTTATTCCAGGTAATATTGGTACTTGTATATTTTTCATAGCAATAGGTGGTTTACGATTACTACTCTCTCCTTTTAAAAGGTTTTTTCCTTTTAATTTTTCCCAATTTTTATCAGAAAATTCTTTTGCCAATCTTCTGAATGCTTATTTTTGAAATAAACATTATTTTCAAATACCTATAATTCAACATCGTTTCGTTGTTTTTTAGGTGCTTCTGTTATTTAGGGTAGTATCCATTGTTTTGGTACTTCCAAATCTCTCCAATTGATTAATCTTGGTTGAATTGCTGAATCAAATGGTCGAGGTTCAAATATTTCTATTATATTTCTGTCCACATTCTATTTGTTAGTATGTGGTATAGTTGTCAATTCATGAATTAATTTCCAATGTATTGACATATTTCTAAAGATATCTTTCATTCCTATTCCTTTGGTTTGGATTTTTGTAATGACAGATTCCTTAATATTTGGATCATCAATAGATATAAAGAAATTTGGTTTTATGTTAAACCAAATAACTCCATTTACCAAATTGGATTGAACTCCTCCAATTAAGGCATTCATAGGATTACTGAATCTTTTGTCTAACACGAGTATCGCTACGGGTGTATCCCTACCTTGTCTAAATAAGGCAGTAATACATATTTGAATAAACCTGATATGAATATATTTTATATTTGGGTATTTTTTCTTCCATCTTTTTTAAATCAAAGAGTTTTATATCTGTCGTCTCATTAAATTGTTCAAATATTCTTGTTGAGAAAAATTTGAATTTTGATAATTTATAGACAACTTTCTTTTTTTATAAGTTGTCTTTGATTATCAATTTCTTGTAACTGTTCGTTGGTAAAAGTTATTTATTCTCCAACTATTTCACGAAGGGCTATTGTTTGTAGCTCATCTTCGCTACTTCCTCGTACTTCTGCAGTATTATACATAAATACGAGTTCGATTGAACATTTGAAAGGTACTAACAATTTTCTTGCAGATTATCTCAGCAGAAATTGTTAAGAATACTCCACTAACCAAGTGGAATATTTTTATTAAAAACCCACTAAACCAGTGGAATATACTATATAAAGACCCACTAAACTCGTGGAATATACTATATAAACCCCATTAAACCAGTGGACTATATTTTATCAAACCCACTAAACAAGTGGATTATTTTTATTTCAGGATGGGAGATAAGCATCCAGGTGAAGTAAAAGGAGATTAGGTAACAATTGCTAAAAAGGCAAAAACCCATGCATCATCATCAACTACATAACCTAAACCAGACCCTGTGTACGTTGTATTCAGTGGAAGGCAACCAGGCATCTATAATAATTGGCACCCGGAGAATAGCTCCTTCAGTTTAAAATCATCTTCTGAATTCTCTTCTCTCACTTGTAATATTCTCTCTCTCTATCTCATGTAAATCCCTCTCCACTTGTAATTTTAAGCTAGTATCAATAATATTCCAATCATTTTCTCACTTGTGTAGTTGGTATCAGAGCCTTGTTATAAAAGGTTAGTATTCTAAATTATGCTTACGATGTAAATAATTAATTACCTTTTAGAGGTTATAAAAGGAGGAGAGCTCCTTCCTTGAGGAATCTGTCATTATAAAAATCCAAACCAAAAGAATAGGATTGAAAGATACCTCTAGAAATATGTCAATACATTGGAAAATAATTCATGAATTGACAACTATACCACATACTAACACACATAATGTGGACAAAAATATAATAGAAATATTTGAACCTCGACCATTTGATTCGACAATTCAGCCAAGATTAATCAATTGGAGAGATTTGGAAGTACCAAAACAATAGATAATACCCCAAATAACAGAAGCATCACCTGAAAAACAACGAAACAACGTTGAATTACATGTATCTGGAAATAATGTTTATTTTAAAAATAAGCATTCAGAAGATTGGCAAAAGAATTTTTCTGATAATGATTGGGAAAAATTAAAAAGAAAAGACTTTTTAAAAGGAGAAAATAGTAATAGTAAACCACATATTGCTATGAAAAATATACAAGTAACAATATTACCTGGAACAAATTATCTAAAAGAAGATAATATAAAATCCAGTAAAATTTACCACTTCCAATTAGGAAAGGAAGAAATTATCTTTTCACCAAGCCATGGAAAGAAAATATATAGTTATGTATTGGGAAATTTAATTTTGCAGGCTATAGACCATATAGTCTCTGCACACTAATTGATATAGGAGCAACAATTTGTTCTTATAGACCCGATGCTTTACCACCTGAAAAATGGATAAAAATAAAAAATCATATTGATGTAATAGGCATCAATGGGACACAAAATTTCGTTGACCGATTCTTCATCGGATGATTCCAAATCAGATTCTAGTTCATATAAAATTTCATTAGAACTATTAGAAATATCAGAGTTAGATAAATTTTCCCCATAAATATTTCTAATTCTTGTTCTTCAAGAAATTTTATCATCTTATTTACACGTTTCCTTTTTTTGGGACATTCAGGTGCATAATGGCCTTCTTCATTACATATATAACATTTACACTTCTTTTTTAGAAGTGGTTCTTTAGAAAAATTTCTTTTTTCCAATATATTTTTTATTTTTAGAAAAAGTTCATTTCTTTTTCCAAGGTTTCCACTTAAATTTTATCTTTCGAGAATTTTTGAGAGTTCTAGGAGGTGGATTACATCCAATTTTCCAATTTTCTTTTAAACTCTTATCACAACATTTATATACGGCTTTGGAATTTGTGATTTGATTTTTAACTTGCTTTTTCGCTTTTATTTTAATACATTTATCGGATAGTTGTCTTAATACCCAATTAATGCGAAAACCAAGATTGTCTTCCTTATTAATTGTTTTTAACCAAGCAGGATAAGTTTTTCAAGACATTTCATCCCATGGGTTTGGGAGTTTGTGGAAGAAATTATCCAGCCAATGAATATTTTCTGGATGTTTTAGTTTGAAATAATACTTTTTATATATTTCAACAAATTCTTCAAATTGACAGATGTTACATAATTTCAGTTTAGATAATATGTTACACGAGTCTTCTTGGATTCTGGGATCCAATTATATTTTCTTTAATTATATCAACAAAACCTTTTAGGATTTCATCAAAAGTTTTGAAGTTTTGTAAGAGTTCAGATTTTTGCTGAGTTCCTTTATTTGAGTTTTTCCATTGTTACAACCATTGTAAAACATCACCTTGAAATGTTGTAGCAAGGTAGTTTAAATTTTTTTCTTTATACCCTGTACTCTTATAATTAGTAATGATTATGGATATGGACTGTGCCCACTCATCAATAGTGTTGAGATATATTTTATTTGTTCAAATTATCTCTTTTTAAGAAAAAAAATTTGGTTCGTCCTCTTTCTTAGTATTACTAGTGGAAGCTCTAGAAGTATTGTCTGCTTTAACAAAATCTTCTTTTTCTTGTTCATATGCAGGTGTTTGCATATAATCTTCAAAAGCTTCCCAATTTTGGAATTCTTCAAGTGGTTCTTCAGCCTTCTGCTTTTCATCACTAGTATTTACTATATGTGGTGGATTTTATTCTTCATCAGATGAATATTAGTTTAATTCATACTGATAATGTTGTAATAATTTTTCATTTCCAAATACGTGTTTTGTATTTGTTCAATGAGTTTATTTCGCTCTGAAACATTTAGTGCTGGATCTTTATATAAATGTTTCCAATAATCTAATATTTCACGAACATTTATATATTCGGTATAATTAAATTCTTCTGTTTGAAGAGCTTTAATTTCTTCCGAACCATAATCTAGCATAGGGATTTTGTTATTTCCTGGGTAATTCATTCCAGTTCCAGTTTTTTCTGGATTTTGAGCATCTATTTTGTTTAATAGATTTTCAATTTTTGTTTTGTCTCCTCTTTTAAGTCTAAGTTTGAAACTGTTCCGAGTTGACTAAGTTTTTGATCAACTTTGTTTAAGTTGAATTCAATACTATCTAATTTTCTTTCTACATAATTTTGATTAACGACCTGATGTCTTTCAGTTCGTTTTACCTAACCAAAAACTATATCAGTTAAACTATTTAAAGTAGTACTAATTTTACTAATATCATTTTCTGATTTTTTATCAATATGTAAACTATGATTATACATAGATTCATCTTTTTGTATCCATGGTGATAAACATTGTACCTAAGACCTCCTATTATATGTTTGTTTCAGGTGCATAAAACCAGTTTTCCTAACGCCAATTGCTAACTACAGTAGCTTTAATGGCAAACGGAAATATGGGCTTTGAAATAATAATAGGTATATGGGTTTTATGAAAACTTATGATTTTCAAAATAACTTTATTACAATACTCAGTTTAGACCTTGATTACAAAACATATATATACTTTTTTTATTTTTTTATTTTCATTTTACAAAGACAAGCGTAACTTAATTATAATATGAAGATTATAACTACATATATTAATTTTAGCAATAAAGAAAAAATTAATATCAAATAACATAGTTATTTATACAAAATTGGATATAAACGATATCTCATACAACAATTATTACGACACGATCTAAAAGCCAAAAAAGTAGCTATTTGGTTTAATGAAAAGAAATTTATTATTCCCAAAATCTTATGATTTCCAGAAATGCATGGAGATTTCATCCTAGGCAAAAAAAATCATATCAGAATGTTTGCCTATAAGTATTGATGAGGGGACGATAGATTTAACTCTTAATAAAGAAGCAGTAAAAATCCCTTTACTACAACAACATAAATATAAGTGTGAAAGAGGCTTTCACCCTACTAAGAAAGGAGATATGACTCCAATTATTAAGACCCTTGAAACCAATCATTGGCTTTATACTATTTTAAAAGATAATTTTAGTGAAAACCCACTCAAATTATGGGATAAAAGTCCAAGATATTGTAATCTCAAATTAAGAGATCCCAATGTCATTATAAGAGTAAAACCAATGATATATACTAGAAATGATATAGATGAATTTGATAAACAAATCAAAGAACTATTGGAAATAAATCTTATTGAAGAAACAATAAGCCCACACTCTAGCCCTGCCTTCATGGTGAGAAAACATAATGAAGTCACAAGAGGAAAAGCTAGAATGGTTAAAAATTATAAAATATTAAATGAACAATTAGAATTTGATGGTTACTTCATTCCAAGCAAAGATGTTTTAATCAACCAAACTAAAGGAAAAAAGTTCTTTAGCAAATTCGATTGTAAATTAGGATTTTGGCAGTTAAACAAACTGAAGAATCCAAACCATTGATAACCTTTAGTAATCCTAGAGGACATTATTAATGGAATGTTATGCCTTTTGGGTTAAACACAGCTCCTCAGGTATATCAAAGATGGATGGACAAAATCTTTAAAGAACTTAAAGATTTTTGTGTTGTCTACATAGATGATATTCTTGTTTTTTCAAAAACAATGGAAGATCATAGACATCATCTAAAAATTATTGATGAAAAATTCCAAAAACATGGAATAATTTTATCACCAAAGAATATTGATATCGAAAAAATGGAAATTAATTTTCTTGGGATCATCCCACAAGTGTGAAAATGATCGGAATATTATTGATACTAGCTTCAAATTACAAGTGGAGAGGGCTTTACGAGAGAGAGAGAGAGAGAGAGAGAGAGAGAGAGAGAGAGAGAGAGAGAGAATATTATAAGTGAAAGAAGAGAATTCAGAAGATGATTTTAAACTGAAGGAGCTATCCTCCTTTTATAACCTCTAAAAGGTAATCAATTATTTATCTAATTGATTAAACAAAAGAAAGAAACAAAATGTGGGCTGCCGGCTGTCGAAATTCAAAAAGTGCACAGTAGATGCATAGTAAAAGTGCACAATAACATATAATAATTCAAAAAGTAAATAGTAACTGATTTGGATGTTTTGTTTTAAATGTCCAGACGTCATTGCATGCGTCAGTTGGTTATTGTCCGCTTGCGGGTCCCACTGCGTGTGCTGGATAATTTGCAGTCATCCATGTGTATTAATTATCTCTGTCCAATTGTCAAGCATCAAATGCATTGGCAGTATTTTCCTCAGCAACATAATCGAATGACATGTTGTCGTTAGGGCTGTGATTTGGAGGATCATGTATTTGTGCTAACTCATACTCCTCTGCTTGTTCATAAGGAAGATCTAAATTATTTTTTTTTTTCAAATTATTTAGAAATTCCCTAACAGTCGCTCGTTGTTCAAGCGAGGTGGTGAGGTTTATCGATAAGTCAGTAACAAATAGTCTTCGTCCATCAGTTACCATGAATTTTAGAGTCGTTTCTCGATAATAGTAATTTGCTAGTTTTGAAATATTGATCGGGTTTTGTGACCAATATCTTGTTGTGTCCAACTGGTCCAAGGGTTGCATAATTTCCCAATTCTGTTCAATTTCATCCCATTCATAATACTCATTGGCTCTAAGGTGCCAAATTTGGTAAGGTTGGTAGAAAATTTCTCGAACCCTCGAGCCAATTGTACTAGTAATATGGAAGGAAAAATAGCGGGTATATTTATACTTGCTTTTTGTCAAAACATGATAAATCATGGTTTTGATCATCATGGGTAAAAACTCAAAGTTATTAAAACAACATATATTTGAGAATATTAGTTTGTTTACAAATCCCCACTCAATAGCCTCAATATCCCAATATGGATAACCTTCTTCAGTTACAAAATGCAGTTTTGGCATTTCTCACTATAATTTATGCTTTGATCAAAATGGATTAAAAGACTTTTTATCTTTTTGCTCCCAATCCTCAATTTTTGGTAAAATTTCCATTAGAAACAATGGTCGTGGAAGAAGTTCCTTTGCTTTTTCAAATAGGAAAATTCTTCGAATAGTGTTGAAGATTTTATCTGAAAAATCATTTTCCAATAATTCTACAAAGTCTAAAAAAGTTTTGATTTTATACAGAGAAAAGTCTTCATTTTCATAATTTAAAGTTTTTAAAATCTTTAGACTAAGATTTTTAAACTTGTCTAAGGTTGCTGTTTGTTCAGCAATCTTATCAGCAAGGCCACTCATGTTTTTTCTAAAATCTTTTCGTTTGTTTCGAAGATGAGATTTCCATGCTTTATTTAATGATGTATACAACTCACAGGGATTCCTGGGTTGTGAAAATCATATGTTTCAGTATCAAGGAGGGTTTTCTTGGTCTGATGTTTTGAAAACTGCTAGATCATATTAGGAGGTCCTAATTGTTTCATCTAATTTTCCCATGCAGTTACGACTTCTTGCATAGTATTAAATTTTTTCACATGCACCCGAAAATTTATTTACTTGTTAAAAATATTGGTGCCAATTATTTTAGAAGCCTGGTTTCATTCAACTGAATACAACGTACATAAGGTCTGGTTTAGGTTGTGTAGTTGATGATGATGCATGGGTTTTTGCCTTTTTAGCAATTATTACCCAATCTCCTTTTAGTTTACCTCGATGATTATCTCCTATCCTGAAATAAAAATAATTCACTTGTTTAGTGGGTTTGATAAAATATAGTCCATTGGTTTAGTGGGTTTTATATAGTATATTCCACTGGTTTAGTGGGTTTTTATATAGTATATTCCACTGGTTTAGTGGATTTTTAATCAAAATATTCCACTTGGTTAGTGGAGTATTCTTCACAATTTCTGCTAAGATAATCTATAAGGAAATTGTTAGTACCTTTCAAATGTTCAACCTCAAAGGTATAAACAGAAATTTGGTTAAACCATTTGAGTCGTCTTCCTTCTAAAATATTTCTTTTGTTTATAAGGAATTCTTTTACTGCTTTATTATCTGTTCTAACAATAGAGTCTTCTGGTGCTAGAAAAATATGGAATTTTTTAATAGCAAGTTTTATTTCTAATAATTCCTTTTCAAAAATGATATAATTCAGTTCATTTTATTTAAATTTTTCAGAATTATATCCACATATCAATTCATGTCTTTGAATTGATTTTGGTATAGTGGTTTTCTTACCACGGATACCAAAATTATTGGAAGAATTATTTTCATCCCAATATTCTGTAGGAATTGCATTGAGAACACATCCCCAACAATTTTCCAAAGCATCAATTTTAATTATTAATTTATCTCCTGTTTTAGGAAAATAAACCTTTGGACAATTATTTATAATCTCTTGTTCAATTGTTGTAACAACAAGAGTATCATTTTCACTCCATGTAAAAATTCCATTCGTTTTGAGTTTTTCAAGAAGTGGTAATTCTTTTTGTGATAAACCTTTTATGAAATTTCTTGCATAATTAAGGATTCCTAAGAAACTTTGTAATTATTTTTTATCCAAAATTTCTTCATTAAAATGTCTTATTTTAGAGATTATATGATCTTGTAATTGTAAACCGTTCTGGTTTAGGATGATCCCAAGAAAATTAATTTCCGTTTTTTTTATATCAATTTTCTTTGGTGATAAAATTATTCCATGTTTTAAGAATTTTTCATAAATAATTTTTAGATGATGTCTATGGTCTTCCATTATTTTTGAAAAAAGAAGAATATCATCTATGTAGACAACACAAAAATCTTTAAGGTCTTTAAAGATTTTGTCCATCCATCTTTGATATACCTGAGGAGCTGTGTTTCACCCAAAAGGCATAACATTTCATTGATAGTGTCCTCTAGGAGTACTCAATGCTGCAATGGTTTGGATTCTTCAGTTAGTTTAACTCCCAAAATCCTAATTTAGAATCGAATTTGCTAAAGAACTTTTTTCCTTTAGTTTGGTTGATTAAAACATCTTTTCTTAGAATGAAGTAACCATAAAATTTTAATTGTTCATTTAATGTTATATAATTTATAACCATTCTAGCATTTTCTTATGTTACTTCATTATGTTTTCTCACCATGAAGGCAGGGCTAGAGTGTGGGCTTATTGTTTCTTCGATAACATTTAGTTTTAATAGTTCTTTGATTTGTTTATCAAATTCATCTATATCATTTCTGGTATAGATCATTGGTTTTACTCTTATAATGACAGTGGGATCTTTTAATTTGAAATTACAATATCTTGGACTTTTATCCCATAACTGTAGTGGGTTTTCACTAAAATTATCTTTTCCAATAGTATAAAGTCAATGAATGGTTTCAAGGGCTTTAATAATTGGAGTCATATCTCCTTTCTTAATAGGGTGAAAGCCTCTTTCACACTTATATTTATGTTGTTGCGGTAAAGTGATTTTTACTGTTTCTTTATTAAGAGTTAAATCTATTGTCCCCTCATCAATACTTATAGGGAAATATTCTGATACGAAATTTTTGCCTAGGGTGAAATCTCCATGCATTTCAGAAAAGCATAAGATTTTGGGAACAATAAATTTCGTTTCATTAAACCAAATGTAACAACCCGCCTATTCAAAAAAGATGTGGCCAACCAAATATCCCAATAATTGCAGGAATCATAGATGGTCCATTCTTAGCATCACTGTCGTGAAAATAATAATACAAGATAACCACCCAATATTTGAGAAAACGGATGTCAATTTTCTTCGAAAATTTAAAAGAAAACATTTTGACAATCCAAATTTGAACAGAATGTGCATATGAAAACAAATGAGTAATAAGAACAATAATAATAGAACAAGTAGTAACCGAATAAGCTGCCAATTAACAGACCAATACAATAGTTACGCCGAGTATTACAATAAGTGTCACAACATAAAGGTAAATACAAGACTTGGGCATCACGCCCGAATGTTCAGTATAATCCTAGCTAGAATATACAAAGATGAAAGCGTCTATAACACAAATCCTACAACACCCGCAAAAATGTTGAAGCTCCTGACATTGGGAAAGAAGGGTCATATCAGGCACCATTGCGGCGGAGCACCTAGGCATAAGAGAAAACCACGCAAGAAAGAAATATAAACGGGTCAGGGCCCATTTTGAAATGATAAACGTGCAAGTAAAAATGCAAGATAGTCATGAGTACTAAACAATTTAAACCAGTTATATTCGCTATGCAATAAGAATCATCCTCACCTCTCAGCATATCCTAACGTTACTCTGGGATAATTAGGAATTAAACTCCCTGCTGAACTGATGTAATTAGTTAAACTCCAAAATCGTCCTGAACTTACAATAAGAAGTACACATTGACGTAAGCAAAATATAACTTAATTTACTTACTACGATTTCATCTTACATTTTACACATTATGGCTTATCTTCATAGTTCCTTTTCTCTTTAAGAAACATATGTAAAGCAATTTATTTCACAAAATACTTTTTACCAATCCGGTTGTATGCCATATATCTTTCCATTTCCTTTTTTACCTCCGGGAAATATAGTTAAAGCAGTTTTATTATCATAAAATGCTTTAATATGAATAATGTCCCACATTATTCAGAATAGTTATATTACATATTCATATAACGATTCTAAGACCGCCCGTCCGGGTTTCCCCACTGTTCGTGCCCCTAGATGGCTATCATCTTCCAGGGCCTATCAAACAAGGCAACCTGGGCATCCTACAATGCGAGACGTCGGGAAGCGGTCATATACCTGCGACAGTGAGTCATAACCACACCCAAAATTAACTCACTTCGCAAAATAATCACATAATATAATAACCGGTCCTATGGCCGAGGACTATAGTCTCCCTGCATTCACTAGCCAGGGCACATCACCTCATGCCCGTAACGTCCCCTATGATGCGATTTAGAGAGGTTTGTATAAGTAAATTATCATTTACCAAATTATTTTCTCATTTGACAATATTCACTTTTATGTTGTTAAAACCATTCATGCTTAACCATTAAGAACCAATTTTAAAATATGCAATTCTCATTCACGGGTTCACATTTTATTTATAATATAATCCCGAAGTGCTATTAACCTCACCCGAGTCACCAAGAGTTCAAGACAGTCCTATAAGCCTCCAAGGGTAATTTTCCTCAACACTAGTCTCCAAATATCCTAAACCATGTCGTCCTTCTCTTCATTTGTTCTAAGCGAGCTCACCAAGTGAAAATGACCCTAACTTCCATTTAATAAACCCCGAATTAAACCCCACTCTAATCTAGGGTATTAATCCCCCCCCCCCTATTATGAACCCCTAGTACTCTATATTACTTCCCAAGGGAAGGTCCCTAAGCCTTAAACCTATAAGAAAAGGGGATAAAAATAAAACTGAAAAATCTCACAAAAACAGGGCATCCGAATCGATTCGCCTAGGGCCGAATCAATTCTCCCCTGATTGCTAATCGATTCGCCCAAAAGTGAATCGATTCGGTGAGAAAGACCAACCTACTGACTCAGCCCGAATTGATTCGATTTCCCCAGACTTGTATCCTCCCCTGCTAGCAAATAGATTCGATGGGAAGGGAGAATCGATTCGCCCTGTTCGAGTTGCCTAGAAATGGGCAACGGGTTTAAGAACCCTAAATTTCCTGAAACCCAAATCTTCCATCTAAGCTCCAAATCATCAACTAAAATCTTTCCCAAATCATTCCTACACCATAAGCAACTAACATTCCTAACACAAATCCAATTTAAATCCAAAATTAAGGGTTTACACGCTAAAATCATTCAAAACCCATTAAGGGTTAATACCCCCCAAAACATAACTATCTATAGAATATATTCACACAAATCATACATAATTGCAAGTAAAAACTTGCCTCATGCTCATAGTCTCGGATGCTTGTCCCGGATCAACAATTCCCAGCTCCAATATCCATTTCTCTCCTTTTCTCTCCAATTTCTCCCAACTCTCTCTTATCTCCTTCTCTCTCTAACTCTCTTAGGTTTTAAAACATAAAATGAGCTTAAATGCTCAAGAAGAACTAAAATACCCCAATTTCAATGAGTCTGGCACTTAAATGCTACTACACAATTAAAAAGGCTTGTAACGACATAATTAAATTATAACTAGTCGAAAATGCCCCGGAACCCAAAAATACTACTAGGCCCCTATTTCGACCATCTCAACAAATTTCGGACTAACCGTACCCTCTAAATTGGCACTCAGGATATCATACAATATTTCATATTCCAGTGTCATATTTAATTATTTACGATGACCCAATCGGGATATAAATCATAACCGTCGTTTAAAGCACCACGACGCAATATAACACACTAAAATGCTGTTTATATTCACTCAACAATGAATATGCAAAACTTAGTGAATATTATCACTTAAGTCTATTAAAATAATATTCACCTCAACTACCATTACTTTATGTAATCGTCCCACTTTGCAAATATATATAAAGTAATTACTCGAAATTCTGGGGTTGTTACATACTCCCCCCCCCCCCTTATAAGGGAATTTTGCCCTCAAAATTCCTATGTACCATATAACAAGATTAAGGGGTGTTTCTCTCGAATAACGTTCTCTCATTCCTAAGTCAATTTCTAGGCATATTGGTGTCCCTACTGGACTCAGATTAAGGGTACCGGTAACAATATTAGTCTATTGTCTCTATATTCTAAAATGACCTCCAGTTGCTCCTCACATGGACACTTGGGCCTACCCTTACAATATAATAACAGAAAAAGTCCACCTGACGCAGCGTAACCATTTTCTTGATCCCGAATCGGTCATACCCTTCCTCGGGAATACTTACACTAAAACTTGATCCTCCAACTCCAATACTACACGAGTTGGCGAGATATGCTACCGGCTACCCAAAGCCACATATGGTGCCATACCTATAGTGAAACGGTACGAATTACTACATTTTAGCCCATCCTTTCTTAAAGTCAACTATGCAAATTCGAAATATACCATCCAAAAATTTGGTTAACTCTCTCCGTTCGCCCATCTGTTCGTGGGTAGTAGGATGCATTCAACTTAAATTCCGTGACCACCACAATCTTATCTTAGACCGCCACTGTATTGGTAGGTACCTCATAACTTTTCACAACTCTACAATAGATTCATCCGTATTCGTAAAAAGTGTGGCGTTTTGATCCAATGATCGATAATTACCCAAATCAGATTGTGACCATTGCGACGTTAACAATCTAATGAGGAAATCCTTGGATATACCCTTTCATATCCACTGCGGTACTTTAACAGTTACACCAATCCTGTTGATCTTTGGTGGTCTATATTCACCAAATGGTAAGTAACGCATTGGGAGACAAACTCAGAAATGTCCCTCCTTGCCTCCACTACTCTCATTACAGCATCCTCCTAGCTAAGTTCTTTCCACTTGGCTTACCACGCCTTCACTAGATGCCTCACGAGTTTTCAACTCCGCGTAACCACTTCCACACATGCCCATTTTCCTGTATGATAATAGGTGTCGAAATGATGGCTCTTTACGAACACCGACCATCAAATTTACCACCTAAACAAATGCGATAACGACTTGTGGTCCTTGAGGAAGACTAAATTTCTTGTCCAAGAGGTAGTGCCTCCCTATCCTTAAGGTGAGTCCTACCATGTCTAACTCTAAATCATGTGGGGTATAACACTTCTCACGGGGCTTAAGCTTGAGATATTTCTATGCAATGGCCCTTTATTCCATCGTTAACACACCTCCCAATTCTTATAAAGGTTCATCCAAAAATGCCGCATAATCCACTCCCGCTCTAGGGGATACGAGTAGGGGAGTAGAATCCAACTTATTCATTAACTCATCAAAAGATAGAGTACAGACATAACATTCTCTCTAAAGATGGGCCGCACCTTATTTTCGGTCTAGCTCATCGATACTTTCTTGGTCGCTCGTTACGGTCTTCCTAAAATAGCGCCCCATGCCCCCAAAGGCCTTATCTCCTAATAACCCTAAGGTCAATGAGTTTCTATACACGTCGAACAAGTACTAATCTAACTACATCCCTACTGTCGAAGACCTTTCTCAATTCCCGAAATTAACTCGGTTTCGTGCGTGGGACATCTCGCAAAGTGAAATCCAGACAAGGAACCCTTCCGTTACACTACTACCTCGTATCGTCGTTCATCAAGATATGATAGTCTAAGGCCAAATCGGAACCTCTAAAATCCTATCTTGTAATGTATACTAACACAATTATCTCTATCCTTTCGTTTCGGCGAAAATGGAAAGTCTCACTAATCAGGGTGTTACTTGTTGCAAAATGATACGAACCTACCACCTAATATAAATACACCTTCTAGAATTTATCCTTTTCATCAAGGCCTAGCCATAAGCCTTTACGCGTCTCCTATTCCTTGTCTCGCCCACATCTATCGGGTGAGAGACATATTTCATGTGCTTCTGCCCCGCACATCTGTATTTAGCCCATAAATCAATACATGACCCTAGGCTAATTCCTTCCAAACCAAACTCTTAACATAAAAAAAAAATTCTCTTCACTCCCAACGTCATTAAGGTTCATGCGTGGAGTGTCTCACAAAGCGAAATCCAAACAAGGAACCCCTCTGATACACTACTACTTAACTTTGTTGGTCGTGGATATAGGTTAACATAAAGCATGCAATAAAATGAAATGAAACAAATTTCTCACATAACTTAGACTATCTCAACAAGGTCTCAACCCCTATCCAGGTGAGATATAGCAGAACAACTAGTTCCATTCTGGAACTACAGATACGATAGTGTTGCAATTACTAGTCTGCTATCGCTTCAATAAAACAAAAATATTTATACTCGTATAGAAGAGCAACGAGCAATACAAACCAGATATAGTTTTAAAATATCAACACTCGCTTTTACAGTGAATGTAGGAACATAAAACTTTGCTACCGTGAAAAAGATATAGATACACCTTCTATATTAATACCGAGAATGCCAGAACGCTCAAATTTCACACTCGAATCTAAGGTCAATAAAAGACGGTGACTCCATCCCTGCCGCCCAAAATACACCTCCCTCATCCGAGGTGGAACTCACCATAACTTTCTGGTAATTACTATGGGTATTACAAATAGTCCCCGGATATCATACTCTAGTCTTAACTGAACTAAAACTACCTTACTCAATGCCCTATCTAGGCATCGTATTTTTGCCTTTAATCTGCATCGGCAAGGTCAAAGTGTGTGGTTCTACATCTCAACCCTTTCCCCATTTATGGACACCCTGACCACATCCTATCTTGGCTCTATAGCCTCAATTCTAACAATCACCCTCATAGTTCCTTTAACTCCCCCAGTAAATAAAAATAGACTACCGGCCTCTACTGCCTTAATTCCATGAGTTCCCTGAATCGATGTTCACCTATGGTGATTCATGAACACAACTTCTCCAAAAGTATCTGCAGCACCTGCTCAGGAGCCTATCCTCCACTGAAGGGATCTTTCTTCCTTGTACCTACCTTACTTTGGTGCAAGGTTTCCTTGAACCTATAACCCTTTATTCGTAGTCGGCCTCTGACAGATCCTCATGTGAATACTTAAGAGTCTACATTCTTATCATTTCTGGTATCCCCGAGGAACTCGCTGTTAAAACCATCTACAAGGTTCTTTTACGAGCAAAACTTCATGCTCACTCAATATGGTGACTACTATTTCCACCCTTTCGACATTACTCCAACGGGTGAAAAATTTTCCTCACATTTTCACATTTGGGCCTTTCTATGCCCCTCTCTAGAATAGAGCTTCTGAGCCTTATACTTTCTCTGCCTGACTCAACTTCAACGGGTGGTCCTTATCGAGGACCTTTCGAACTTCCTTCCCCGTTAATCTTCATTGGGAAATTTAAGTTTAGCGCCACTCTTCATCTTAGTAGTACTTGGGTACACATATCTATTGTACTTAAATAGTCATTATAGTAATCCACAAAATGCCACAAAGGGAGTGGCCTCCACTGCGGTCCTCATTCCCAAATTCAACTTACAATTATAATTTAAATGCCGCCTCCTACTGTCCTCATAACGGCCTTCCCAGACGTCCTTCATCATCCAATATACGAATCTCGGACGAACACGCAAAATATTTACTAAAATCTTACATTATCGCAGAAGAACGAAAATCTCACCAGAGGAATCAATAATCCTAATCTTACGGCTCTATGTCAAATCACAAGAAATGCAACAAAAAACGTAGCACACCAGCACAGATTCCTAAGGACACTCGAACCTGACGCTCTGATACCATCTGTAACAACTCACTTATTTAAATAAGAGATGGCCAGCCTAGTATCCCAATAATTTCAGGAATCATAAATGGTCCATTCTTAACATCACTGTCGTGAAAAAAATAATACAAGATAACCACCCAATATTTGAGAAAACGGATGTCAATTTTCTTCGAAAATTTAAAAGAAAACATTTTTACAATCCAAATTTGAGCAGAAAGTGGATATGAAAACAAATGAGTAATAAGAACAATAATAATACAACAAGTAGTAACCGAATAACCTGTCGGTTAACACACCAATACAATAGTTACATCGAGTATTACAATAAGTATCACAACATAAAGGTAAATACAAGACTTGGGCATCATGCCCGAATGTTCAGTATAATCCTAGCTAGAATATACAAAGATGAAAGCATCTATAACACAAATCCTACAACACCCGCAAAAATATTGTAGCTCCGGACACTGGGAAAGAAGGGTCATATCAGGCACAATTGTGGCGGAGCACCTAGGCATAAGAGAAAACCACGCAAGAAAAGAAATATAAATGGGTCAAGACCCGTTTTGATATGATAAACGTGCAAATAAAAATGCAAGATAGTCATTAGTACTAAACAATTTAAACCAGTTATATTCACTATGCAATAAGAATCATCCTCACCTCTCAGCATATCCTAACGTTACTCTGGGATAATTAGGAATTAAACTTCCTGCTGAACTAATGTAATTAGTTAAACTCCAGAACCGTGTTGAACTTACAATAAGAAGTACACATTGGCATAAGCAAAATATAACTTAATTTACTTACTACGATTTCATCTTACATTTTACACATTATGGCTTATCTTCACAGTTCCTTTTCTCTTTAAGAAACATATGTAAAGAATTTATTTCACAAAATACTTTTTACCAATCCGATTATATGTCATATATCTTTCCATTTCCCTTTTTACCTTCGGGAAATATAGTTAAAGCAGTTTTATTATCATAAAATGCTTTAATATGAATAATGTCCCACATTATTCAGAATAGTTATATTACATATTCATATAACGATTTTAAGACCTCCCGTCCGGGTTTCCCCACTGTGCTCGCCCCTAAATGGCTATCATCTTCCATAGCCTATCAAACAAGGCAACCTGGGCTTCCTACAATGCGAGACGTCGGGAAGCATCCATATACCTGCGACAGTGAGTCATAACCACACCCAGAATTATCTCACTTCGCAAAATAATCACATAATATAATAAATGGTCCTATGGCCGAGGACTATAGTCTCCCTACATTCACTAGCCAGGGGACATCACTTCATGCGCGTAACTTCCCCTATGATAGAAATGTAGAGAGGTGTGTATAAGTAAATTATCATTTACCAAATTATTTTCTCATTTGAAAATATTCACTTTTACGTTCTTAAAACCATTCATACTTAACCATTAAACACCAATTTTAAAATATGAAATTCTCATTCACGGGTTCACATTTTATTGATAATATAATCCCGAAGTGCTATTAACCTCACTCGAGTCCCCAAGAGTTCAAGACAGTCCTATAAGCCTCCAAGGGTAATTTCCCTCAACACTTGTCTCCAAATATCCTAAACCATGCCGTCCTGCTCTTCATTTGTTCTAAGCGAACTCACCAAGTGAAAACGACCGTAACTTCCATTTAATAAACCCCGGATTAAGCCCCACTCTAATCTAGGGTATTAATCCCCCCCTATTATGAACCCCTAGTACTCTATATTACTTACCAAGGGAAGGTCCCTAAGCCTTAAACCTAAAACAAAAGGGGCTAAAAATAAAACTGAAAAATCTCACAAAAACAGGGCATCTGAATCGATTCGCCCAAAAGTTAATCAATTTGGTGAGAAAGACCAACCTACTGACTCAGCCTGAATTGATTCGGCCTTAACTCGAATCAATTCGCTTTTCCCAAACCTGTATCCTGCCCTGCTAGCGAATCGATTCGCTGGGAAGGGAGAATCAATTCGCCCTTTTCGAGTTGCCCAGAAATGGGCTACGGGTTTAAGAACCCTAAATTTCCTAAAACCCAAATCTTCCATCTAAAATCCAAATCATCAACTAAAATATTTCCCCAATCATTCCTACACCATAACCAACTAACATTCCTAACTCAAATCCAATTTAAATCCAAAATTAAGGGTTTACACACTAAAATCATCCAAAACCCATTAAGGGTTAATACCCCAAAAACATAACTATCTATACAATTTATTCACACAAATCATACATAATTGCAAGTAAAAACTTACCTCATGCTTGTTGATCGAGGTGGAAACCGAGCATCTCTGTAAATACGCTAGTCGTTGTTGTCAACTTCCAACCACAATACAAAAAAACCTAAACTTTAACTACACTCTTGCGGAGTATAGTGGCGAGTCTGGGTATCGAATCCACCGGGAATGTTCGATAGATTTTAATTGATTTATTATTTCAAAAAATAAAGTGTAAAAGATGATGATTGAGTGAGAATGGAAAAAGGGAAAAATAAAGAAGTTAACTAAAACTAATTGGAAAAATTAAGGTAGAGACACAATCCCCCAACCCTAGAGTATTGCAGGTATAATACTAATCATAAATTTAACAGATTAATTTGACCCGGAATTTAGTACTCCCAAGCATTACGTATACGAGGTTCAAGCCCGCGTCATACTTAATCTGAGGATGAGTAAATCAGTATCGCGATAGTAGCACTCGAATTGCATTCTAAATCATCACGAGTACCCAGAGGCAAACGAGATATAAAGATTTACAATTGTAGTCTAACTACGCAATACGGTCATAATCAATCATTAAATTCATAGGACTAATATTATACACATGCAATTAACACATCAGGTTGGTTTCATGTATCCCAACCTTTAAAAACCTAGCCTAACATGGTGAATAATAATAAAAGTGCTGGAAATAAAAGTTACCACGACTGAAGAACAAGAACATGCAAGAAGAAATCAAAGATTGAAGAAAAAGCGGAAAAGCTCTTGAATTAATGGTGAAAAGTATGTAAATTCTTCTCCTAGATGTTCCTACTTGTTCTCGAGCTTTTACATCAATGAAATCTGAATAAAAAGAGTCCTAATGACTAAATATATAGGCTAGAGGTCGTTTAGAAGAGTCCCCAAAACATAAAACTCTTTTGGCTAAAAGATAAGCACAAAATAAAAATCCCGTATCTGCCAATTTGTCACACTTTGAAAGAGTGACTAATTTTGTAACGGTTCTAGAGCGTGACAAATGGGCGAACCGGTTCGGGTTCTGGGTGTACCGGTTCGGGTGAATTGGCTAGTTTCTGGGCCTCTTTCAACACTTAGAATATTTTCCAACTTTCTTCTTTTCTTCCTTGGATTTTTTCTCAACTTCAAATGATCATAACTCCTTCACCGTAGCTCGGATTTGGGTGTCGTTTTTTCCAGTATTCTCATTGTTACAAGATCTTAAACTTTACTGAAGGCCCCACCTCCGGAATCGGGCTGAAGAATTACGAAAATGCCCCTTCAACTCCCCAATTCTTGGTTTCTTTCACTATTTTGAGTTCTCTTTTCCATCTTTCTTGCATGAAATACCTGTAAAACACATAAGAGATACAAAAATATGAAATACTTACCAAAAAGGGTTAGTATCATAGATATGAGATAAATCCAAGCTATTTACACCGCACGGGATCGTAAAAATACCGAAATTAAGGGGATAAATGTGAAGAATTTATGCCTAATCAAACCCCCCTAACTTAGAACTTTGCGCGTCCCGAGCAATGTAAAAGAACGAGAGTATGAGTTAAGGACCCTTCAAAAACTTTATTGGGATAGAATACCTTTTTCGCGGGCAAGCGATTGCATTTAGCGTATGCAACAAGCCTTTAAACCCCTAGGTTACCCTAGTAGGACGAGTGGTGTCTCGTGAGGGTTTGCAGTGAATATACCCACAAAATTCATTATTGACTCAAAGAAATATCAAAATACTTAAAAATTGTAAAATTTAAACTCCTCAAAAATGGTCACCTTAAAATCTTATTTAGGAGTCTCAAGTCATAGTGTGTGTGTGTGCGAAGCCAAAAATTGAACCGCTAACTTCCACCGATTGATCATTACGTTACTTTCCAAAAATTCATTTTGATTCAAATGCTCACGGGATGCTCTCTCAAACGAATCTCTCGGAATGTGGCTATTCTCTCGGTATGCGTGATTTTATAAAGAGTAAATATAATGGACGCAAAGTCACGCACACAAATTGAAAGACGGAAATTTTTGGGTGAAAAGATCTCTTCATCGGAATACGGTCATAGGGAAATGGGAACCATCATCTCTTTTTCACACCATGTAATCTCTTTTATTATCTTTTTGTATTTTAACTCTCCACGCGGTAACCAATTTCGCAATTCGGACTCGGTTAGGACTTTTTCGGGTTTAAGGTGTAATTGGGTAACATGAAATGGTTGGGAAATTCGGAACTGGAAATTTTTCTTATGATGTCCGTTAGTGCATTTTTTTTTTTTTTTTTTTTTGCGGGGGGGGGGGGGGGGGGGGGGGGGGCTATTGCTCATTTTCTCTTCTTTTTCTATTTTTTTTTTCCTATTTTTTTCACACTTTTCTTTTCTTGCTATTTTTTGTTGAGCATTCTTCTATTTTTTTCTTGCCCCTTTTTGTTGCACTTTTCGGACTTAAATTATGACTTTTTTCATTTTTCACAATTCCGGGCTATTTGGGTTTTTCGGGTTACCAAACGAAAAGGATAAATTTTATTCGGCTCAATTGGGTTATCAAAGGGATAATTTTCACATCTTTTTATGGCTAATATTTTTTGGGTAACAAACGATGGCCTACTTCATTGTCCGAATTACTTATTAATTTACCATATACGTCTCGAGATTAATTTAATTTAGAGATTTGTAGCGCGCGTTACGAGACAACATTCCCTTTTCTATAACCGATCAAAATAATAAAATAGAGATCATCAACGACTTTTGTAAAACGCTGAATTAGAACTATGAGTTAACCATTAACTCGGATTGATTTAAAAACTCAAAAAGATCGATAGGCTCTAAATCTCACTGGGTTTTGTTAATCTCCACACTTATTTGTAAAGTCGTCAATTTTCGCACAATTTCCATCTTTGGTCAATTTCGGCTTTGTCCATTTGATTTTTACAACTTGAGACAAAATATTTGTGACATTTTTGAAGCTTTTGAATTCCAATCTTTATTTATTTTGAAGAAAAATATTTTTGGCTTTTTCAAAAATTTTCAATTTTTTTTTTCTAAAAAAAACACTCTTGGAAAGAACATGTGATCGAATCAATGAATCTAAACAATAAACGGGAAGAATATCCCACACACCCTAACTTAAATGTTGCATTGTCCTCAATGCGAATCAAGAACACAACATAAAGAGAGGAAAAGAAAGATATTACCCAAAATGGAGCGATCCCCGATGAATGTGAGTCCATTGAATCTTCAAAACATGTTAGAACCAAGCATAGCAAAAATAATAACAAGAATTCTAAACTAAAAAAAAAAGTTAACTATTGTACAACCTACGATTTTCAAATTCTAATAAGTTATACACTAGAAGTCGAAAAATTTGAGGGTCCACCCAAAATACAATATGACTTTGAGGGATTAATGGTGTACCCTCACTAGAATGCATGCCTCCTAAAAAAATATAATTCCGTTTGACCAACGGAAGGCATGTGTGAGATGGAAAAAATGAACCATCACCAATTAAAAATTTTAACGGAATGATGGGGGGTTTGGATGCTAGGTGGGACAAGTAAAATTGAGATCCAAGAAAAATATAATCACCTCCCAAAGATTTTTCAAGTAGTATGGGGAGAGGGGAACACAAAAAGGAAGAGTCCATATTAGAAAACAATTCTAGCAAAGTGTCTTTGTCGGTAAAAGGTGTAAACATTTCAGAATTTTCAACCGACTCATAGGAATCTAGCGGTACTTCTAATGGTTCAATAACGGTGAACGGGAATGGTGATGAGATAAACTCAATCTCAAGTGATTCATCATCACTTGGAGATTCAATTTCAAGGGAAAAAGACTCACTTTCAATGAGATGTTCTTCAAAATTTTGAGGTGACACACAAGTCTCAACCTCCTCTTTGTTTTTCCAATCACAACGCATCTCATCGCAAAGTGCGAGAATTTCCTTAATAAAACCAATCTCGATATTCATCGTGCTTTGGGTGGAAAGAAAATTGAGTATTTGTTTGATTAAAAAAACATTCTTTCTTCCAAAGTAAGATTCCTTGTATCTATAACCTTGAATTCCTCATTTGGTTGAAAACGTTCTTTAGTTTCAAAAATATCGGAAGAAAAATCGTCATTGGATTCGAATAATGCATTCAACTCTTTCTCCCAAAAACGATTTTTTTCCCGATATTTATTTTCAAATCATTCATACTCAATACATAGATAGGCCTCACCAATGGTAATAGGTCGAGGCCGAGGTTTTTGAAAATAAAAAGCTCGAAAACAATTTTCTTCCCGATATATATTCTCAAGCCTTTCATTCTCAAGAATTCGAAGACCCTCACCAATGGTAATAGGTCGAGGCACGGATTGTTGAAAATAAAAAGTTTGAGAACTATTCCCATAAAAACCATTATAATTACCGAACTCACTATAAAAATACATGATTACCGAATAGTTTGTAAACGGACAATCCACTTAAAGAGGTGTGCGGCTAAGGATTCCACGTTTCTTGGCGCTCAATTGTGCAACCCCCAAAAAAAAAGAAAAAGAAAAAAATATCTTGTGAAATAGTAAAGCAATTATAATCTATAACAAAACACTCCCCGGCAACGGTGCCATTTTGATCGAGGTGGAAACCGAGCATCTGTGTAAATACGCTAGTCGTTGTTGTCGACTTCCAAACACAATACAAAAAAAAACTAAACTTTAACTACACTCTTGCGGAGTATAGTGGCGAGTCTGGGTATCGAATCCACAGGGAATGTTCGATAGATTTTAATTGATTTATTATTTCAAAAAATAAAGTGTAAAAGATGATGATTGAGTGAGAAAGGAAAAAGGGAAAAATAAAGAAGTTAACTAAAACTAATTGGAAAAATTAAGGTAGAGACACAATCCCCCAACCCTAGAGTATTGCAGGTATAATACTAATCATAAATTTAACAGATTAATTTGACCCGGAATTTAGTACTCCCAAGCATTACGTATACGAGGTTCAAGCCCGCGTCATACTTAATCTGAGGATGAGTAAATCAGTATCGCGATAGTAGCACTCGAATTGCATTCTAAATCATCACGAGTACCCAGAGGCAAATGAGATATAAAGATTTACAATTGTAGTCTAACTACGCAATACGGTCATAATCAATCATTAAATTCATAGGACTAATATTATACACATGCAATTAATACATCAGGTTGGGTTCATGTATCCCAACCTTTAAAAACCTAGCCTAACATGGTGAATAATAATAAAAGTGCTGGAAATAAAAGTTACCACGACTGAAGAACAAGAACATGCAAGAAGAAATCAAAGATTGAAGAAAAAGCGGAAAAGCTCTTGAATTAATGGTGAAAAGTATGTAAATTCTTCTCCTAGATGTTCCTACTTGTTCTCGAGCTTTTACATCAATGAAATCTGAATAAAAAGAGTCCTAATGACTAAATATATAGGCTAGAGGTCGTTTAGAAGAGTCCCCAAAACATAAAACTCTTTTGGCTAAAAGATAAGCACAAAATAAAAATCCCGTATCTGCCAATTTGTCACACTTTGAAAGAGTGACTAATTTTGTAACGGTTCTAGAGCCTGACAAATGGGCGAACCGGTTCGGGTTCTGGGTGTACCGGTTCGGGTGAATTGGCTAGTTTCTGGGCCTCTTTCAACACTTAGAATATTTTCCAACTTTCTTCTTTTCTTCCTTGGATTTTTTCTCAACTTCAAATGATCATAACTCCTTCACCGTAGCTCGGATTTGGGTGTCGTTTTTTCTAGTATTCTCATTGTTACAAGATCTTAAACTTTACAGAAGGCCCCACCTCCGGAATCGGGCTGAAGAATTACGAAAATTCCCCTTCAACTCCCCAATTCTTGGTTTCTTTCACTATTTTGAGTTCTCTTTTCCATCTTTCTTGCATGAAATACCTGTAAACCACATAAGAGATACAAAAATACGAAATACTTACCAAAAAGGGTTAGTAGCATAGATATGAGATAAATCCAAGCTATTTACACCGCACGGGATCGTAAAAATACCGAAATTAAGGGGATAAATGTGAAGAATTTATGCCTAATCACTTGTAGTCTCGGATGCTTGTCCCGGATCAACAATTCCCAGCTCCAATCTCCATTTCTCTCCAATTTCTCTCAACTCTCTCTTCTCTCCTTCTCTCTCTAACTCTCTTAGGTTTTAAAACATAAAATGAGCTTAAATGCTCAAGAAGAACTAAAACACCCCAATTTCAATGAGTCTATCACTTAAATGCTACTACGCAATTAAAAAGGCTCGTGATGACATAATTAAATTATAACTAGTCGAAAATTCCCTGGAACCCAACCGTACCCTCTAAATTGGAACTTGGGATATCATACAATATTTCATATTCCAGTGTCATATTTAATTATTTACGATGACCCAATTGGGATATAAATCATAACCGTCGTTTAAAGCACCACGACGCAATATAACACACTAAAATGCTGTTTATATTCACTCAACAATGAATATGCAAAACTTAGTGAACGTTATCTCTTAAGTCTATTAAAATAATATTCACCTCAACTACCATTACTTTATGTAATCGTCCCACTTTGCAAATATATATAAAGTAATTACTCAAAATTCTGGGGTTGTTATACCAAATAGATACTTTTTTAGCTTTTAGGTCAATGAAATTTTGTGTCCCATTGATGCCTGTTATAGCAATAGGATTTTTCATTTTATCCATTTTTCAAGTGGTAAAGCATTGGGTCTACAAGGACAAATTGTTGCTCCTATATCAATTAGTGTGCAGAGACTATGTGGTTTATAACCGACAAAATTAAAATTTCCCAATACATAAGTATATCGTTTCTTTCCATGGCTTGGTGAAAAGATAATTTCTTCCTATCCTAATTGGAAGTGGTAAATTTGACTGGATTTTATATCATCTTATTTTAGATAATTTGTTCCAGGTAATATTGGTACTTGTATATTTTTCATTGCAATATGCGGTTTACTATTACTACTTTCTCCTTTTAAAAGGTTTTTTCCTTTTAATTTTTCCCAATCATTATCAGGAAAATTCTTTTGCCAATCTTCTGAATGGTTATTTTTAAATTAAACTTTATTTCCAGATACCTATAATTCAACGTTGTTTCATTTTTTTTTCAGGTGGTGCTTCAGTTATTTGGGGTAATATCCATTATTTTGGTACTTCTAAATCTCTCCAATTGATTAATCTTAGCTGGATTGCCAAATCAAATAGTCGAGGTTCAAATATTTCTATGATATTTCTGTCCACATTTTGTGTGTTAGTATGTGGTATAGTTTTCAATTCATAAATTGTTTTCCAATGTATTGACATATTTCTAGAGGTATCTTTCATTCCTATTCCTTTGGTTTTGATTTTTATAATGACAGATTTGTCAATGTTTGGATCATTAATAGATATAAAGAAATTTGGTTTTATGTTAAACCAAATAACTCCATTTACCAAATTGGATTGGACTCCTCCAATTATGGCATTCATAGGATTACTGAATCTTTTGTCTAAGATGAGTATCGCTACGGGTGTATCCATACCTTGTCTAAATGAGGCAGTAATACATATTTGAATAAACCCGATATGAATATATTTTATATTTGGGTGTTTTTTCTTCCATCTTTTGATCTTTTTTAAGTCAAAGAGATTTATATCTGCCATCTCATCATCTGTTGACCCAGCAGTAGTATTACCATTAAATTGTTCAAATATTCTTGTTGAGAAAAATTTGAATTTTGAGAATTTATAGACATCTTCCTTTTTTATAATTTGTCTTTGATTATCGATTTCTTGTAACTGTTCGTTGGTAAAAGTGATTTCTTCTCTAACTATTTCACAAAGGGCTATTGTTTGTAGCTTATCTTCGCTACTTCCTCGTACTTCTATAGTATTATACATAAATACGAGTTCTTCATTGGATGATTCTGAATCAAATTCAAGTTCATATAAAATTTCATTAGAACTGTTAGAAATATCAGAGTCAGATAAATCTTCCCCATAAAATATTTTTAATTCTTGTTCTTCAAGAAATTGTATCATCTAATTTCCACTTTTCCCTTTTTTGGGACATTCAGGTGCATAATGGCCTTCTTCATTACATATATAACATTTACACTTCTTTTATAGAAGTAGTTTTTTAGTAAATTTCTTTCTTCTAATATATTTTTTATTTTTAGAAAAAGACAATTTCTTTTTCAAAGGTTTCCACTTAAATTTTCTCTTTCGAGAATTTTTGAAAGTTCTAGGAGGTGGATTATATCCTATTTTCCAATTTTCTTTTAAAATCTTATCACAACATTTATATACGAATTTGGAATTTATGATTTGATTTTTAACTTGCTTTTTCGCTTTTATTTCAATATATTTATCGGATATTTGTCTTAATATCCAATTAATGTGAAAACCAAGATTGTCTTCCTTATTGATTGTTTTTAACCAAGCATGATAAGTTTTTAAAGATATTTCATCCCATGGGTTTGGGAGTTTGTGGAAGAATTGATCCAGCCAATGAATATTTTCTGGATTTTTTAGTTTGAAATAATACTCTTTATATATTTCAACAAATTCTTCAAATTGACAGATGCTACATAATTCCAGTTTAGATAATATGTAACACAAGTCTTCTTAGATTCTGGGTTCTCCAGTATATCCAGTCATATTTTCTTTAATTATATCAACAAAACCTTTTAGGACTTCATAAAAAGTTTTGAAATTTTGTAGGAGTTCATATTTTTGCTGAGTTCCTTTATCTGAGTTTTCCCATTGTAAAACATCACCTTGAAGTGTTGCAGAAAGGTAGTCTAAACAAATTTCTTTAGACCATGTACTCTTATAATTAGTAATGAGTATGGACATGGATTTTTCCCACTCGTCAATAGTTTGTTCTTGATCTTTAAAATTTACATGCCTTAAATCAAGATAAATACCATGTTGAGGTATATTTTGTTTGTTCAAATTATCTCTTCTTAAGAAAAAAGGATTTGGTTCGTCCTCTTTCTTAGTATTACTAGTGGAAGCTGTAGAAGTATTGCGTGTTTTAAGAAAATCTTCTTTGTCTTGTTCATATGCAGGTGTTCGTATATAATCTTCAAAAGCTTCCCAATTTTGGAATTCTTCAAGTGGTTCTTTTGCCTTCCGCTTTCCATCACCAGTATTTACTATATGTGGTGGATTTTATTCTTCATCAGATGAATATTGGTTTAATTCATACTAATAATTTTGTAATAATTTTTCATTTTCCAAATACGTGTTTTGTATTTGTTCAATGAGTTTATTTCCTTCTGAAACATTTAGTGTTGGATCTTTATATAAATGTTTCCAATAATCTAATATTTCACGAACATTTATATATTCGGTATAATAATATCATGATCCTTCTAATACTCTGAGTCAAAGAAAATTGACCTCCTTGAAAAACCCTCGGTACACGTTAGATCCCCATCATCACCCTCCCTTGGATAATCACCATCTTCCATTATGACATCCTACTTCTCTTTCCCCTTCCCCCTTCCCTTTCCCCTTCTCTTTCCCTTTCCTTTTCCTTTTCCCATTTTGTCTCCCTCTCCGTCTCTTTGAACACTTTCTCGAGCTATAAGTGCCACTATCTACTCAACTTCTACACTTGTTAAATTTATTGGAGCCATAGCATCCTCTATTTTTCAATAAAATGTTTGCTTTGATGTGTCAAACCTGTAAGGATGGTTTTCGAGAAGAAACATACGAGATCATTGGTAACAACATATTGATGACTCAGGAAGATATTGAGAAGATGTATTTGTAGAACAAATGGGACACCCATTGTAACCTTTAGTTGAACAACTTGCTAACATTTCATAAGATGGAAAATCATGATACCCCATATTAGCATGGATTTTAACTAAAATTGCTCATTTTTGTTCGCATCCCAAGCCTCAACTCCAAACCATACGATCTTTAACTTATCGATCAATGGTTGGAGGAAGGCATCAATATTACTTAATGATGAATGTGGCCTGAGAATCAATACAAACAACTTTGAAAACTCACTTTTCATACACATTGATGGAAGAGGGTTGAGAGATTTAATTATCACTGGCCAAAAACTGTACTTATGGCCAAACATGTTATTCGGGCTGAAACTATCGGTTTCTATTGCAAATCGAATATTGCATGGATATTTCACAAAATCTCTCCTTATAATGTTTGAATTTACCCATTTTGCTGAATCTCGGGGATGACAGAAGAATTCTATATAAGAGCTTGCACGAGCATACCAAGTCATTTTCTCTAATATCCATTTTATGGTATACAACCGTTTTAGCCTATGGATTAAAAAGAAATGTCGCATTACCTTCTTAGGAACCCGAAAATACTTTTTTTCTTTAGTATTATGAATTTCTACCCTGTCCTCGTCTAGAGAAGTAAACTTGAAGCGTAAAGAACCACATTTTATACATTTATTATATTTTGATGTTCTTTCCAAAATAACATACAATTGTTAATGCATACGTCATACTCAACATAATCCATACCGAGATATCTAACCGTGTTTTTCATTTCTATATAACTAGTTGTCAAGTTGTTACATTCAGGAAGTAGTACATTCAACAATCTAAGAATTCCACTTGTAGCACCATCCAACAAATTAAATTATTTTTTAAATCACTCAACTTTATAAGAGCCTTCATTATAGTATAACGTAAAGAACCAGTAGTTGGGTGCAATGGCTCCCGTACGAGTCGATGTAAATGATCATACGTCTTTCCTTTGTATTTATGTGTGTGAGAATCATTGGGAACCTCAAAAGTTCGAGGGGCTTCATCACTGCCTACACAATTAGGTTCACCAGGTTCCGCTTCACCGATTAACATCTCATAAGCATATTTCACAAGATCATTCAAAATTGGAATATTGTGCACGTCATCTTGTTATTTCAGTGTCATAGATTAATATGATGGTTGGACTTGATCAATAACTATTGTCTAACCATGAAAATTCCATAAGGTATAGTTCATGTCCATACCATACGTCATTAAATGAACAAATATATCATCTATAACAACATGTCCTTTCCCATTTCGACAACGTCTACAGGGACATGAATGTTTAGCATTCAAATTATTATTATGCACATAATGATAAATTGTAACACCCCATCTCTATACGTATCGGTCTCGATATTTTTCTCATCTATCCACTCTTTGTTGATTCCTGACGACATCCTGATAAGTTTAATGAACACATTATAATATAAATTCTTACTGTAGATATATTTAAGTTTTTATTCAACTGTAAATATGTATATATTTTAGCTTGTATATTTCAATTATCTCCACTACGGGGTAAGGGTCCTATCCCATTCGAAAATGTATATTTTGTATTGTTCATAATGTCTCATGCTGAGAGTACGCTTATGTTAAATGTCCAAACTTATTTAATTAAATTCTAATTTTAACACCAGTTGTAATCAAAACCAAAACATGCATCTAATTGTGATTGACAGTTATTAATTCTATCTATCATACAAATCAAACAATCATAAATAAGATTCAAGAAAAATCCGCCAAAGGGGCAAAACCATTTATTTCACTTTATGTTGTAAACCTCGAATTAAAAATACAGAGAAATACAATGTGTGTTTGACAGACGAATACCCGCAGACTTAGGTTCGTTGTCGTCGATAAGAGTTCCTGCAAGATCTCCAAGAATCAACAGTGGAGACAACCTTTCCTCTCCACAAGAATTACTCCAAGAATGGGTATGATGTGTGAAAGGGGTTTAATGATTCACATATATGATTTGGGATGATTTAGTGAATCTCAAGGTGGTTGGGCTTAAAAAAATTGAGGACTTGTTGTAATATATCTCTCAAAAACGTTCTTCCAAAGTCTTAAACAAAAAATATCCCGATATAGGTTTTTATAGAAAATTGATGCAGCGCGTCGAACTGGTCCGGTTTTTCCTTTATAAGAGGCGAACCGGTTCGATTTTCCAGTATGCTCAAGACTTTTAACAAAATTAATCGGTTCGGTTTTCCATTTATAAGAGGAGAACCGATTCTCTCCATATTTTTTCTTTTTCTTCCTTTCTTCATAACATGGTATGAAACTACGTGGATAAATCTTGAAAGGTAACGATGCACGTTGCACGTTGAAGATGATGGGAGCGTGATGAATAGGAATGATGCTTAGGATTCGGATAGTGGCCGTCAAGGATGATCCCGTTGGGACGTGTTGAATTTAGCGATATATGACACAATAACGTGATCTAGGACAATACAAAAATTTCTAGATTCTAGACGGACATTTATACAACATGTCCTAACAAATCTCCCCCTATATCTATACCGGTACATATATAAGAAATATCCAAATTATGCATCCGAAAAAAAATCTAAGACATACAATCTAATATCCCCAAAAACCTAAAAATGGAAATATTAAAGAACATGTCTTTGTCTTCAAAATCTTTAACATCTTCAAATCTTCATTTATCCAACATTTCTTTGTCATAATCAGGGTGTGCAAAAAGTAATGATCCTTAATTTAAACCTACACACACGAGACAAGAAACAAATACCCATGATGTGCAAATGTTTGAAATATAATGATAAGCATAAAGACAATAAAAAGAAATGATCCTCAATTTGAACCTACACACATGAGACAAGAAATAAATTCGAGTGATGTGCAAATGTTTAAAATATGATGACAAGCATAAAGACAATATCTATTAAGCATAAGAAAATCATTAAATCAACCAATTCTAACAATCATAATTCGTTATCCCCTTTTTATCAATTAACGAATGAACTCAAAATCGTCCTTAGGTGTAAAAATGGTGAATTTAAATGATATTGACTCAATCTAATCAACAAATCAAAGTCCAAAATGATTTCCACACTAATAACGTATATAACTATGTAATGCTTTTGTCAAGACTTTGTCAGGACGTGCAAACCCGTTGATTTACTTCCAACCAAACTCCCTCAAATATAAAAATGATCATATTTTTCAATGCTTTTGTTTTATTTTGAATGATCATATCACACTTAACTAGTTTGGCATTGTCTACTTTTTACAATGCCACACTTTTTTGGGTCTTTTCAAACTCTTTGGACCTTGGCTACTTTTTACAATGCCACACTTTTTTAGGTTCGATTTAAATGGGTGCTTAATCAAAAAGGACATATGTTCCTTTCGTAGCCCTTCCCTGTGTTCAGTCATCATTTTTTATATTTAAACAAATTTCTCACGGGCAACGGATCTTATATGCACTACTTCCATGTCAAGTTTTATCGCATTTGGTTCATTTTAAAGACAGGAGTGAGATGAAAACACTTTGATCAACTTGTGATAGACAAGTACAATAATTAAACAAGTCCGTGCACGTGTGCATTAAAGGAGACTAAGAGTCAAACATGTAGAAAGATATCACTAATCGCATCTCAATGGCTCCATAACATTATAAAGCACATGGATGAAATGATGTAGCATCTCAAATTACTATCAAAAACTCATGTGGAATTTGGAAATGATGTTATGAATTTAGCCATCCTAAATGTTCATCCATAAAAGGTGTAAATAAAAACAAAACAAAACACTTTTTGTGATTTTCAAAAATTTATAAAAAGAAAATCTTTTTGGCTTTTTCAATTTTTCAAAAAAAATAGAAAATATTTTTGTACTTTTTCACAAATTTAAAAAAAAAACAAAAATCTTTTTGGTTTTATAAAAAATATATCAAAATAAAAAAATAAATACAAAAATGATACAAATGATACAGTTTACAAATAGGAATCATATGATATGAACATGAAAAAATGCATCCTATCCTAGACATGGAAACAACCACTCAGTCAACTATGCCAATTCCTAAAGATTACCTAAGACTCTCAAATCTAAGGGCATCTAAAGGCTTCGTGAAGATATCGGCTAACTAAAATTCAGTGGGCACAAAACTTAAGGACACGACTTTCTCTTCTACTAACTCTTGGATAAAGTGCTCATGTATCCTAATGTGTTTTGTGTGCGAATGTTGGACTGGATTGCGGGATATGTGTATTATGCTCGTATTATCACAGGAAATAGTCATGGTGTCTTGTGATATTCCATATTCCTCTAGCATCTTCTTTATCCCCATAAGTTGCATGTAATAACTCTCGGCGTTTATGTACTCAGCCTCCGCAGTGGACAAAGAGATGGAGTTTTACTTCTTGCTCAACCAAGAGACATGAGCAGAAACAAAGAAGAAACATGCACCAAAAGTGCTCCTACATCCATATACATCCTCGGCTCAATTGGCATCTGAATAGGCAGATAAATGGTCATTGGTATCAAAGGAATACCAAATGCCATATGAGAGAGTCCCACTCACGTATTTGATAATACATTTGAGAGAGAGTAAGTATAACTCTTTCTAGGATGCCAGATATCGCGCACAGACTCTATCACTAAAGGCGATGTTGAGACGATTGGAAGTGAAGTAGAGAAGACTACCTATTATACTCCGATACAAGATTGGCTCTACATCCTTGCCTGAAGTGTCCTTGCTAAGCTTAATTGAGGTACTTATCGGGTTACGTGCGTGCTTAGCAAAGTCTAAATCAAATTTCTTCATAAGTTCTCTTGCATACTTAGATTAGGAGATGAACATCCCATCCTCTAACCGACGAACCTAGAGACCAAGGGAGAATATAAGCTCTCCAACCTTGCTCATCTCAAACTCACTCTTCATCTCCTCCTTAAAGTGGTGAGCATGGTGGGAGTACGTGGATCCAAAGACAATGTCGTCCACATGAACCTTGGTAACTAAAATAGCATAATATCCTCTCCTAATAAACAACGTCTTATTTACTCCCCCTCTCTTGAAACAACATGCTAAGAGATAGGAAGTAAGCTTATGGTACCAAGCACGAGTCGCTTACTTCAAACCATATAGGTTTTTTCTCAAATAATAGGCGTGTCCAGGGTGCTTAGGGTCTTCAGACCCATTTGGTTATTCTACATAAACATCCTTCTATAGAATGCAATTAAGAAAGGCACTCTTGGCATCCATATAGTATAACTTGAAGTGAAGATGAAATGTGATAGTGAGTAGTAAACGGATGGACTCAAGCCCCGCAACAGGACCAAATGTCTCCATAAAGTCTACACCCTCAATCTGTGTGTAGCCTTGAGTGACCAACCTAGCCTTGTTTCGGATAATGGTACCATTCTCATCCATATTATTCTTGAAGATCCACTTAGTACTAATCACATTCGTCTCACTAGGTCAGGGGACAAGTTTCGAGACATCATTCCTTCTAAACTGAATCAACTCTTCTTGTATAGTAGATATCCATTGTTCATCTTTAAGTGCTTCTTTGTGGTTCTTGGGCTCGACTTTGGACGTGTAGAACATAAAGCTAACAACGTTCTCTAGCTGAGCGCGAGTCTTGACCCCTAAAGTAGGCGAAGGATCAAGACTCTTGTGAATCCTAACAGGTGTGTCCCTTAAATCAGGAGTAGTGTCCACTCTGTGTGTGTAAGGGACAATGGTATCATCAGCTGGAAGTACGTCATCCTCACACAAAAGGCTAGGATCAATAAATGTCGGTTGTTCGTCATATTGCACGGTGACATTTATTGACTCCATAATGTTAGAGAAACTCAGGTTAAAAACCCAGTATGCTCTACTCGTCAATGAATAGCCTAACAATATTCCCTCATGACTCTGGGAGTCAAACTTTCCTAATTGCTCTATATCTCGTAGGATGTAGCATTTTCTCCCAAAAATACGAAAATATGAAAGGTTGGGATTCTTTTCGATCCACAATTCAAAAGGAGTCTGAAGTGTGTGTGGAAGAAAATAGACCCTATTCAACGTGTGGCATGCGGTAGACACCGCCTCTGCCCAAAATCTCCTAGAAACACCATGACCTAGAAGCATAGATCTAGCCATATCCTAAATCATCCGGTTCTTCCTCTCAACAATCCCATTTTATTGAGGAGTCCTCACGATAAAAAATTCATGTTTGATCCTAAGGATATCACAGTAAAGATCCACCATTGCTTCCTTAAATTCAGTGACGTTGTCACTAAGCATTTTATTGATAGTGACATCGTGTTAATTCTGAAGGACACGACACTTGGTCGTAAGAAACTCTAAAACATCGGATTTCTCTCTCAAAAATCTACTATGGAATAACGTGAGAAATCATCTACCATTACAAGGATATACATATTACCATACAAACTCTCAGTATGAGTAGGACCCATAAGATCCATTTGAATCAACTCAAGCACGCATGAAGTGGTAATGGAATTCAACTTCCTATGGGGACTACAGACTTATTTTTACAACTGACAAGGTCCACAAACCACTAGAGTTAGCTTTGCAAGTGATGGCAAGCCACGTACTAGGTCATTTTTAGCTAAGCGCTCCAAATCTCTAAAATTCACGTGACCTAGATGTTAATGCCATCGATCCATAGGTGTGATCGTGGTACTATTGCAGACAAATGAGGACTTGGGAACAATCCTATAATAATTATCTTTAGTCCTCACCCCTTGAAATAGAAGTTTATCAGCTTGATTATAAACGTTACATTCCTTCCAATAAAACTTTACTTCAAAGTCAGCGTCGCATAGCTGGCTAATGCTCAGAAGGTTTTCTTGCAATCCTTTGATGTTCAAAGAGTTCTCTAGCTTCGAAAACCCTGGTATCTCTACTATAACTCGTGTTACTATGCTAGACTTGCTCCCATCTTCAAAAGTGACTTTACCTTCCTTACGATCCTCTAGGTAGGTAAAAAATGAGACGTCACATGTCATGTGCCTAGAGCACCCACTATCAAAATACCACTATGAGGTATTATGTTCTTCAAGAGCAACATATTTACAAGGGATTTGATGTCGTGCTTAGGTAACCATGAAGTGGTAACCTTGTGTTTGCCCTTGTCATTATTAGTTCTAGCCGGTATGTTGGAAGCATCCATTAACGGCAAAGACATCCGTTAGAACTCTTCCATTAAACTCTGAGATGTGGTGACTAGAAACTCAACCTGCTCTCTAAGACTAGTAAGATCACTAGTGTGGAGTGAAGAAGCATGTGTACATCTTTTCTGATTCAAACTGTAGCAAAAATCTTTAAGGTGGCCTTTTCTCTTGCAATAGGTACAAAAGTACACAATCTTAGGACGACCTTAGTTTACTTTTCTTGGTTGAACTCTTCTTTAGGGTTTTGGTTCATGGCCATATAAATTCGTTGTAAACTCAAGAACTAGTTCCGGTGCGATATGGGATGTGGAAGCACCATTAAAATCTATTCCCTACCTTTCATCAAACCCAAAAATGGGGCAGAGGATCATATTTCCCATCTTTCCAGATTTGTCCTCAATCTTTACCTTGACTTCCTGTGCTCTCTTAAGGTCATGAGCGATTTGGGCTACAAGGGCATAAAGTTTCTTTCAAGCCTCCACGGATGCAAGGAGCTCACTCGTAAGCCTAGTCACTTGTTGGGTCAAGTCCCCTTTCTCTTTCTCAAAATAACTCTCTCTCTCTCTCTCTCCAAATCGTCTCTCTCTCTCTCTCTCTCCAAATAAACTTTATCTCTTTACACAAACTTTATCTCCCTTTATCTTTCAAGGAAGTCCTAATGGACTCCTAAATCTTTTTCTAACGCGATGATCCTAAGATCTAACCCCTTGTTACACCTTTTAGTTTTAAACGAATCAAATTATAAATTAATGTAAGCGCGTTGTAGGTCACTCTCGCTCTCACTTGCAGCATCCTCCCCTCACTCTCATCGTTTTCACTGTCGAGGTATCCTTCTATTGTAGCTTCCTCATTTATTGTGAGATGTATTGGAAGTACTCACATGGCTAGCCATGAATGCAGTGAAGTTGCATTCATGCGGTGATTCATCTCAAGAATCCACGAACTAGACCTCACTGTCGTTACTAAGGGAGGCATTTAAAGCATCTTTGCCTTTGCCTTGACATTTTAACCTAGTTAGACACTCAAAAGCCTTATGACCTCTACCGTCACACTCATAACATCTTTCTTCGTCTCTTTTAGGAGTGTCCTTTTTATCTTTATCAAACTTCTTTCTAGATTTGTCTTTCTTAAAATTCTTTTTATCTTTAAAATTGCCATTCTTTTTTAATTTGTGAAATTTCTTAAATTTTTTTGCAAATAGTGTCAAATTGTCTAAATCAAAATCAAACTCAGAATCTGACTTTTCTTCCTCTCTCCATTTAGACAACTCCACTCTCTTTCTAGACGATTAATCACCTTTTCTAGCCTAGGCTTTAATTGTTATCCATTTATCTTTAGATTTAAATGCTTTAGGAAACATATGAATTTCATACGTTTGGAGGTCTCCTACCAGTTCTTGTAATTTAAGAGTGTTCAAGTTTTTTAATGAATTTAACACAGTGACTTTAGGGATAAAATGCTTAGGAAATGATCTCAAAATCTTTTATACTACTCGTGCATCAGAAATATGTTCACCAAGATTGAAACTAGTATTGACAATATCAGACAAACGAGCATAAAAACTCCTCAAAACATTCAAATTCAAGCATGGTTATTGTTTCAAATTGAGTAGTTAAATTTTTCAGTTTAGATTCTTTAACTACATTTGTGCCTTCATGGATAAGTTGAAGAACATCCCATGCTTCTTTTGACGTGGTACACGTCATGTTACATTAGAACTCATCAGTTATGATGGCTCCATAAACTCCACTAAGCCCACGAGAATTATATGTTCTCCATTTAAATTCTTCCTTAGTTCAGTTTGACACCTGTTTAAGATTTGTCACATTTCTACGATGAAAGATGGAGGAGTCCACCCTCTTTCACATACTAACCAGACGCGTTCATTAATGGCCTTTAAAGACTTACGCGGGCTTTCCAATATGCATAGTTTGTCCCATCAAAAATTGGCACCCGATTATATAAGTTTTCCATTGAACTTAAGCTTTTTCAAAATCAATTTTTTTAAGAAATTGATATTCAGAAGAAAAAAAATTACAGAAAAAATTACACAGTATAGTTGTGTAATTGGCTCTGATACCAATTTGAGAGTGCGCTTTCGTTCAATGTCCAAACTTATTTAATTAAATTCAAATTTTAAAACTAGTTGTAATCAAACCCTAAACATGCATCTAATTGTGATTGATTAATTATATATATCATGCAAATCAAACAATCACAAACAAGATTCAGGAAAAATCCTCCAAAGGGGCAAAACCATTTATTTCACTATATGTTGTAAGCCTCTACTTTCGAATACAGAGAAATACAATGTGTGTTTGACAGACGAATACTGCAGGCCTCAGTTCGTTGTCATCGACAAGAGTTCCCATAAGAGCTCGAAGAATCACTAGTGGAGACAACCTTTCTTCTCCACAAGAATTACTCCAAGAATGGGTATATTGAGTAAAACGGGTTTAGTGATTCGCATATATGATTTGAAATGATGT
This sequence comes from Sambucus nigra, assembly GCA_949130495.1. Classification (NCBI taxonomy): domain Eukaryota; kingdom Viridiplantae; phylum Streptophyta; class Magnoliopsida; order Dipsacales; family Adoxaceae; genus Sambucus; species Sambucus nigra. The sequence goes on along the minus strand of OX422214.1, from coordinate 188,551,807 downwards.
AGTGAATCTCAAGGTGGTTGGGCTTTAAAAAATTGAAGACTTATTGTAGTATATCGCTAAAAAACGTTCTTCCAAAGTCTTAAATAAAAAACCTCCCAAAATAGATTTTTATAGGAAAAATAGAAAATTGATGTGGCGCTCGAATCGGTTCGGTTTTCCCTTTATTAGAGATGAACCGATTCAGTTTTCCAATCTGCCCAAGGATTTAGCAAATGGAACCGGTTTGGTTTTCCCATTATAAGAGGCGAACTGGTTCGCTTAATTTTTTTCTTTTTCTTCCTTTCTTCATAACATGGTATGAATATACGTGGAACAAGCTTAAAAAGGTAACGATGCACATTGCACATTGAAGATGATAGGAGCATGATGAATAGGCGTGATGCTCAGGATTCAAATAGTGGTCATCATGGATGATCTCATTGGGACATGCCGAACATAGAGGTATATGACATAATAACTGTGATCTAGGATAATACAGTAATTCCTAGATTCTGTATGGACATTTATGAAATATGTCCTTACACATGCCATGTCCTAATTCGTAAAATTTCGCCAGCATCTCTCTACAGTTCTTTAAGTACACAACTAAAATTGGAAGTGCTCATGTGTTACTTAAGTTTTTTAATCAAGAAACCATAAAACACTACATCAATCTAGTATGCACCCAAACAACATAAAGATATGCCACCGAATTTTTCAAAATAAGACATGCATGAACATTATGTACAACACAGACTTTTGCATTTCCAAACTGTCCAAAAAATGGGAATTCAAGAGTTCTCACCACAGTCATAATGAGACCTCTTGAACAGGTCTAGGGTTTTTCTACATGTGTAACATTATTATTGAAAGTTTAGCATTAATATCTACCTACTATTTAAATATCTTTTTTTTTCTTCTTCTTAAATTTTCAACGCAAACTCTCATTTATCCATTTAATTCGTTGTGGTGTCTATTTACTATTTCAATTTATTTTTTTTACATTATTATTGAATGTTTAGCAATTAAATTTTCTTAAAACTCCATAACCTATATGAATCAGAACAAATATGCATTTTATATAGAAGGGTAAGAACATAAAAACATAGATTAACACTAAAAGATCCCAAGCTCCGTCCAAAAACCAATGATTCTTTTTTTTCATTATCAACATTCAATTTGTACCAAAAACTCACACATTACAAAAAACACAATAAATATTTTACAATTTATATATAAAACCCTAAAAATGCAAAACACGAATCAAATCACGGATTGCATAAACTCTAGGATCAAATCTGATACCTTTCGAAGAATACTTTGAACAAACTTTGGCAGATTATGAATACCTTTGCAAAGAAGATCTCAAACTCCAATCTTTATACACATGAAAATATAAGCATCGTGTTAGGTTGTATTTGTAAAGATTTAGGTTAAAAAAATATAGATGCTTTTAAAAATTACCTGTTGGGATGAGTGGAGTGAGAGAGAGCTGAGTGGAGAGAGAGAGGGAGATAGAGCTGAGAGGAGAGACTGAATTGATTGTAGAGATCTCTCCATGCTGACCGGAGAGAGAGAGAGAGAGAGAGAGAGAGAGAGAGAGAGAGAGAGAGAGAGAGAGAGAGAGAGAGAGAGATCTGAGATGAGAGAAATCAAAGCAGAAAGAGGATGCGAGAATGAGCGGGAATGAGAGAGCGAGAAACCACAAAGTTAGTATAATGATTTTTTAGGGTATTTTATATTTTAGTCAAATGTATTCAATTTTGGAACACTTTAAAAGAGTGACAAATTTTGTCATAGCTTTAAAGTGTGCCAGATTTCCATTAAACCATTCCAGAATTTGGCACAGTTTTAAATTGTGTCCAATTTTTAATATCAGGGTGTGCTAAAGTGTTGTTTTTGGTGTAGTGTCCACAGTTCATCAGTGTATGAAGTTACCGTACCATTATGGGGTCATCGTGGTAAAGGGAAATCATAAAGAAGTTAGAGAGATATTATACCCCTGCTAACCAGCACGAAATCCAAAAGAACACCAACACTTACCAGATTGACACTCTGAACCCCCGTGAATAAATTGATCTAGTCAAAGGACCAGTTATGGAAACTATTGAAACCATTGTACTAGATGATGAGAAGCCAGAAATAACCACCTAGATTGGCTCAAACCTAACACCTTCTCTCAAACAGGAGTTAGTTGTATTACTTATGGAGCGGAAGAACATTTTTACTTGAAGCCATGGGGATATGCCCAGAACTGGTCCAAATTTCATATATCATGAGCTGAACACCAACAAAGATGTTAATCCAATCAAACAAAAATGCAAGATGTTCAGTCCCGAGAAGAATGTGTCTATTCAAGAGGAAGTTGATAAATTGAAGAAAGACTATTTTATTACGGATCTCATTAAGTAATAACCTACCCCAAAACGGATCTCAATTATACCCACAATGATATGAATTGAAATACTGCAATTAAATTGAATGCAAGTTTAACTACTTGCCTGAATAAATTCATAGGCTCTGATTTTCTATGGTGTAGACGAAGGTTTGACGAAGAAGACACTCCCTCTTCTTGATTTGGCTCCCAAAAGCTCTCCCAATTTCTCCCTCTTTTCTCCTCTACAAAAATAGGGTTTGTTATTGAGTTATGTCTCTCTAATATAGGTTTTATATTGGTAATCCTGAAATTGAGCCTATGGGCCAAGCCCAAATGACCCGAACACCCCCGTGTGAGCCCAAATATGCCTAAAAATGCCCTGATACCTAATTAGTACCCCGAGTACTCTTTTCCAACTATCTCGACCTATTCATAATCAATCGTTCACTCAGAATCGTCATCCGAGTTACTTTACTAAAATTCTCCAATCTTGACCTCAAATTTCGACACATGTGAATTTTAAAAATAACCTAAATTAATTAAATTTTAAATCACTAATTTAATTAAATCCTCAAGATTAATCAAATGCTATATCACCAAATTAAGTAAATTCTATATCCTCATAAATATGGGGTGTTACATACTTCCCCCCTTACAAAGGAATTTCGTCCTCGAAATTAACATAAGTCTAGTACTCCAAGTCTCTAATACTTCCTTACTCACATGCCTCTAAGATCGCTACATGTATCTCTACCCTTTCTAATCGGGAATTATATTAAAATTAAATTAATTGCCCAGGGCGCCCACACACCCTGTACCCAGGCTCATCCACACTAATGTTACCCGACTCTACTAGCATTAAATCGTAATATAACTTTAAACTCACAGTTATAAATACATATGTGCATAATAACCAAGGTACTAAATCTAATGACCTGTATTTTTATGGCATTTAATTATGGGATTAATTAAATTAAATTCAGGTAAATTAATTTAAAATTAATCCAGATTTTTAAATTTAATATTTACTAGCGTGATGAGAGTTAGTAATTATTGATAAGAATTATGTTAAATAATACTTAATGAGTAAAATAATATATGAGATTGAATTTTTTAAAATTGTTGTGAGTGAATAATACGACAGTTATAGAAATTAAGTCAGGACGCGCATGTCAGTCGCATCGGGATGCGCATGTCAGTTGCGTCGGGACTAAATTAATGGGATAAAAAGTAAATTAGTTTAAAGTCGCCCGTATGGTCATTTCAAGTGTATCAATGCATACGAAAGAGTTAATATAGTCATAAAAGTATACCCGATAGTTTAGTTTGGGTCTCGGGACGTTTTTAGGCCTAACCGATAACCCATGAGAGTATTTTGGTAATTTCTAATTTTAGGCCTTAATTATGGACGAAAATTATAAGGCTATATCTGTTTTTAGAGGTTGTCTTCTAAAGTCATAAACAACACAAATCACAGAAGCCATTATTAGATGAGAGAAGTCAGGAGCTTTCCGAAGAATAGAAGCATCAAATCCATTAGAGAACAACAAGTTAGATACTTACCTGGAAATCGAAGGTCTATGTTTCTAGGATTTGATGGTGTGAATGATTTCCTCTTCCTTCGATCTACACCGTTCTCACCACAAACACCATCGGAGTGTAGATCGGAGTAAGAGGAACTCAGCCACACCATCAAATTCCAAAAACTCAAAACTTTAATTTCTAGGCAAGTATCTAACTTGTTGTTGTTTAGTTGATAACACATTCATGCTAGTGTCAAAGATAATGATTTTATGTCTCATGAAAATATAATGTTGTTTGGGAGATTATTATTGCAATTTGGAGTAGAAATCATGTTAGGATGAATGTTATATGTAGAATATTAACTACAAAATTTGATGCCTCGTAAAGATAGAGATCTGGAAACTAATGGAATTCTTAAGAAAATTAGATAAACTAGGGTTAACTGATAATTTCTTGAATTAATCCATTTGATGACGATTCTTGAGGAATTAATGAATGTTTTACATTAGAAATCTTCCATATCGATTTATATAACATTCATGATGTCTAGTTGGGAGTTTGGGACATGTTAATGTAGGTTTGATGATTTAAATTGGATGAAACCTATAGCTTAAGAATTGCAAAAACTGGGCCATTACCTGCTCGATCGATCGATCGACTCAAGAATGTCGATCGATCGATCAACCCTTATCATCGATCGATACTCCCCCTGGAAATTGAAACTTCTTCCCTTTTAAATGTTAATCCAATCCTAATGTGTAAGGATCTTTTGACATAATTCAAGTATCATAATAGGACTTGGGAAGGACCAGTAGGGTATAGGCAAGGTCCGGGTAACACTACTTTATATGAGATTTGACCATGGGATTTCGGGGGTATAAAATGGAGTGGAAATCGTGCGTACGTTAAATTAGATCTTGTGGGAATTAAGAGTGACTTAGACCAGTAGGGTAGAGAGTGTACACCTATTGATTTTATACTTATCAAGATGAAACACTTCGAGAGACGAGAAGTACTTAAGAACCTACGGTAATTGAGAAAATGAAAGAATGATTTAATTATGCGTAGGACTCGTGCGTTATGTGCCACGTATGGTTAGAATATTATGGGTCGTGGGCGTACTGATAAGCACCCAAAAGTGTATATTTTATACCCCGAATAGACAGTTTTTAGTGGCTAATTCTCAGCAATTTGGGTCTTATGCGCGTAAATGTTAATTGTGCAGGTTTGATTGCAGTTGCAGTGTCAAAACCATTATTTCGAAGCAATTTGTAGTAATTTGGAACTAATTACCCTGTCCCGTAACCATAGCAAAGCCTAACCGAGTCCCTAAACCTACCCCGAAGCCCGTGTATGTTTAGTTCGTGCCTTTTTAATTTTTTTAGATTTTTAGTTTGAGTCATTTTTATTTTTAGGATTTATTTAGAATTTTCTAGGATTTATTTCTATTTTTATATTTTTTTAATTAAAGTGATTTTATTTTGATTTTGATTATTATTAGTTTTTAGTCTTATTTTATTAGGATTAGTTTTTGTAGGAATTCATTTTTTTTTAGTTTTATTAGATTTTACATTTTCTTTTTAGGATTTTAGTTTTAGTTTTAATAGATTTTTATTTTTATTTTCATTTCCTTTTAGTTCTTTTTTATTATTTGAATTTTTTAGAATTTAATTTTGATAGATTTGATTTTATTTATTTTTAGCCTTATTGACTCTTTTTATTTTTATTTTTAATTAGTTTAATTTTCATTTTATTCTAAGGGTCCAAACAAACACACACCCACACACCAACTCCCCTACACCCTCACCATACTCAATCTCCCCTCATCTTCTTCAACCTCCCACCACTCTCTCTCTCTCCTCAAACCACCATTAAAACACCTCCATCAACAACCATTACACTATCACATTAACCTACCATCATCCACCTCGCCTCTCAACCCATTAACCACCGTCAACCAATCCACCCAAACCGGACCCCCACCTGAAACCCGTCGCCGATGACCCCTATCTCCGGCGTTGACCAGACCTCCCTTAACCCACCATTCCCGAACCCGAACTCGCCTGACAAAATGAGACCCATCAACCCCAAACCTAGTTAGTACATTTGTCAAAGCTTTCCAATCCCATCTATTGGCACATCAAATCCATTACCTACAACACCCAATTTCTGAAAAAATCGGCTGCACAGTACTCCCTACCCTTATGCTCCCATGTGATCTTTAATTTCAAGGAGACCTTTTCTTCATTTTAAAGGGGGAGAAGACACAAAAAAAAAAGGGAGACACATAACGTAGTGTAGAGAGAGTTTAGTTTTTTTTAGAGCTCCATTTTTTGAGCTCATTTTTAGTGTAATATTGTACAAAAAAATTATTTCTTCTTTTATAAATTTTTAGCCACTTGAGTGGGCCAGAATATTTTGTGAGATACAAATTGTGAGTTGAATGATATTTTTGTGTTGTAAAACTCAGATTTGTGAGTGCACCTAATTGTTCATGTTTGGAAAAAATCTTATTGGGTTCAAGGAGACTTGGTTCAACATATGTTTTTTCTCATTCCATTTTATTTGAATGCCTCATATTGTGGCATTATTACATTTTATATGTAATAATATCATAATGAGAGGCTAAATACTCCCATTTAAGGGGTGAGATGGTACCCTTAACTTATTTATTTTTATTTTTGGTTCGTTTATTTATTATGCCCCTTTGAATATTAATATTAAAATTTTACAAATTATATTTACGCCTCGAGAGAGGGTGAATTATTTTCGAGAGAAAATCGCAAATTCATATTATAATATTTATTCATTAATTAAACTAGAGATAGGCAATTTTTGAATGGTATTATAGTTTGAATTTCTCTACTCTACAAATATATTTTTAATGATTTAAAATATTTTTAATAAATCTTCCCTAGCGAGTGATTTATTAGAAAATGTTTAAATCTAATTTTTGTGAGTATGTGAAATTTAAATATTAATCTTCTAAAAGGACTATATGTAACTTTACATTTGCAACGAAAGTTGATTTGTGAATTTATATATGTTTTGGGGTATTTCATATAGACAAACTAATTAATAAAAATAAATATGTTAAGTGGTGAAGTTTAATCCCTTGAATTATCTCATAATTATTTTCTCCTCATATTTAGCGCACCTTATCATTTTCTTATTTATTAGTGTAGTTTAGTTTTCAGTTCATAGTTAGTAGTATAAAACCCGACCCATAGTACCATGGATAGGAAACATACCCTCAATCGCGGGTGGTGCCCGTGGAGCTGCTGCCTGGTGGACGTTGTAGACACGTCCGTACTGTAACTTCCCCTGCTGCACTGGAGCTGCTGAAATGGCTGGTAGGGTTGGCACCTGGGCTGGGGCTGGGAGGGCAGCCGGAAAAAGTGGTCTCTGTGGCTCATTACGGGCACCCTGCTGTTGTGGGGTCCTATCTCCCTCCGGACAATCCTAGCGCCTATGGTCGTGTCTACCACACCCAAAACATCGGCCTTTGAAGTTGCCTCCCCTCTGACCCTATTGACCACGGCCCTGCTGGTCGTTACCTCCCCGCCACTGGCCCTGTTGGCCCTGGTGAACACGCTGTTGGCCCTGATGTTGAGCCTGCTGTCGGTGTTGGCCTTGCTGGCCCTGATGATTAGGCTGGCCCTACTGACCCTGCCTATAACCCCCAAATCCCTGCCTGGAATCACCTGAACGGAATCGCTTAGCAGGGTACCCCTAATGGGAACTCTGCTCATGCTGACGAGTCTGTCCATGAGATGGTGCTCCACTAGCAATATTACCCCTGGCCCTGCTCTGCTGGCTGGACTCTCCTGCTCTCTTGCTTCCCTGCAGATGGAAGCGATGATCCTGGAAATGTAGTAACGTAGCATTGAGTACATCAGTAAAAGTACTCAGAGATAGATTCCCTATAAGATGCTGACGGATCCTCCAAGCTAACCCGTCCACAAACAACATAATCTTCTTGCCCTCAGTGGGTGCCTCATCTGGCACGATGGTGAGAAGTATCGTAAATTCCTCCTCATACTCAGCTACGGTAGAATTCTCCTGTTTCAAATTCAGTAATTTCCTCCTCATCTCAGTCTGCACGGAGGGTGGAAAATACTTGCGGTCAAACCGCTCCTAGAACAACTGAATAGGGATCGTGTCCCTCTCCTCCAAAGTGGTAGTGGACTCCCACCACTGTAAAGCGGCCCCCACCAGTTTCAAGGAAGCCAATAACTGTTTTTGCACGTCGGTGCACTCATACATACGAAGATGCCGCTGGATGTCTTTCTTCCATTGGCTGACTGTGACGATATCTGAGCTACCAGAGAACTCAGGGGGATGCGCCTTTTGAAAAGCATCCCTAACCCTCTCCCATGCATATGGAAGTTGTGTTGGTACTGGCGCCACTGCCTGAATCTTGGGTGGAGCCTGCTGGACCACCGCTAGTGCGGCATTCACCACTTGAGCAACAATGACGGCTACTTCATTAGCATTCATAGTGCCTTGTGGCGGAGCTGCTGGCTGCTCGGCCTGGGCATGCCTATCCTTCGGTGCACATCTCGGAGGCATCTAAAACGTGAAGAAGTTTATTATTCTACAGTTATTAACAAATCTCAAATAGCTGAAGACGTAAACTTGAAAGCAAGAATACAACCATCCTATAATAGGGCTCTATAGCAAAAACGTTAAGCTGAAAGCGAAATAAGACGTACAGATCCTATGGACACTAGAACCTGATGCTCTGATACCACCTGTGACACCCCGCCTAATTAAATACCGGGCGATCACTCCTTTATTAAATTAAAATCAAGGTGAACAGTTAGTTCATTCTTAGCATCACTCTCGTGAAAATAAATTTTTCCAATTTAACACCTTACTTAATTAAGCTAAGTGTCAAAACCCTTTTTCAACATTATTAACCAATTTTATTTTTAAAGGAAAATTATTTATTTAATTAGTAACAACATTTTCAATAAGTAAGAATCATATAACAATTATCCTGGAACATAATCCAATTGATTTAAACATTCAACATCCAAAATCCCAACATTTAAAACTTAATGTAAAACATACATGCTGAATAAATCCCAAAGTAACAGTACTAGAATTAACTGAAATACAAATGTCCCAACAGAACAGATAAATAGTGGAAAGGGCGACACATGCCCAAATAACTGAGAATCATAAAAGTGGAATCAAGTAAATGAAATCGTCTAAGCAAGTGGCCTGCAACTCCCACCTAAGCTTCAGCACGTTCCTTCCAAGGGATCCTAAGCAAGACGCCCTTGTGGCTGGGCACCTGTAGTACATACATATATATACAAGAGAGAGAGAGAGAGAGAGAGAGAGAGAGAGAGAGAGAGAGAGAGAGAGAGAGAGAGAGAGAGAAATGGGTCAGAGCCCGATAGTGTATCTGATTTAAAAATTCGTTTAGCAAGTATTTAAATTGATACAGGCCAATGCAACAACATATTAGTGCGACACTCTCTTGAGAAATTCTCACATCTCTTCTAATGTGCACTCCTATCGTACTAACCTTCCCAATGGTTTATCTCATCATATATCACACTATCTTTCCCCGATGATTTAACTTATCTTTGGTTATTAGCCGGATTCAATATGTAACGATTCAATTGTTTGAAAAGAATATTTCAATTAGTGACCAAAGTTCTCATTCTAACTTTATTAATCAATAAAGTTTTCCAGTGTCATATCATACTTTCTCAAAACAAGTATTTACAATTTGAGTCATCAACCATGTCCTATATATCAAATCACAGTAGGCAGTTCCAGATTTCAGAATTTCATATATATATTAACTACTCAAAAAATATATATATCATAACAGCACCCCAAATAAAAACTATGGTGCGGGCATACTCTACTATCCAAACCCCGTATCACTCATATTAAGGGAATACAAATTCGGAATCACTCTCGAATTGTATTAACACATACACAAACAATATTGAGGCGAAGCATAGATTCCAAGTCTCTAAGAGGATGGCACATACCCACGTCTCTTAGGACCGTCTGAACTATCAAATCGATAGCCTGTACCAAGGATATCTATCTTCTAGGGTATAAGTCAATATCCCCCATAAAGGTCCCATCGAGATAAGACTGTCCCAGCGCGGTAACCTCAGGGATAGCAAGTAGCGTGGGCATGTTTTTCACACATAGATAGTATATGCATACACAATCATATAACTATACTAATATTACCATATCAATATTGGGTATATTATCAAATCCCATAATTTCGACTTTTATCCATATTGTCATATTTTAGTAAACACTTATAACGGTTCGTTTCTAACCTTGATACGATATTATTCCAACGTACCACACAACTCTCATGACTTTATTCTCCCAATTATAAAGTTCAGTAGGTATACACATTTTTCCCAAAGTAACTCTCTTACGTGTCTCTCTCTTTAAATTATAAATTCACCGACCCTTATGTAATTATCCAAAAATACAATCTTTGCCCGACATCAAGGGTCCCAAAATTTATTCACATGTCCTAATGGTCTTCCCTATCTCCCAAAACATTTTATTTAGGATGCCCAAGAATTATTTCACAATAAATTGAATTTAACTAACTTAAAAAGGGAAATTGGAGTCTGCCAGGAGGGGTCGATCGATCGAGGTCTGGGGCTCGATCGAGCGAACCTTCGATCGATCGAAGCTCTGGGCTCGATCGATCGATCAAGAAGGTATTGCGATTTCTGCAGTTTTACAGTTACGGGTTCTAACACATATCTTCATCCAAATTCAAATTTTTCATTCCCAAACGTCCAAAGATTCATTCTACTAACATTATATCTCCATATTAGGTATTTCCAACGTAAAGCATGTGGATTTCTATCATTATACATGGATTAACAGCCCAAAAATTATTATAATTATCAAGAACCCTAGAATTCTCTTAAACATGGTTCTAACAAGTATTTCCAGAAATTTCTTCTCATAAACATCATAATTTCGTGGGTAATTCCTCTACATGGCAAGGGTTTCCAGAATTATCATTTAAACCATAACTACATGCGATTCCTATCTCAAATCTTTGGTTTTCTTCCATAAAAACTCATTTTAATTACTCCTAAACTAATATGAAAGATGCACCAACGAAATAAGCAAGATAAACACTTGCCTGGAGTTTTTGGTGTTCTGATTTGCAGATGATTTTGGTGTGGTTGTGTTCCCCGTCGCGCGATCTACGCGTTGGTAGTAGTGGCGGTGCAAACGGATGGATTTTTAGCCTTGTATTGCCTTGCAAGCTCTCTCCTTCCCTCTCCTATGGCCGTCACTTGTCTTTGGTTGTTCTAACCCTAGAAGACAACCTTAGACATCTGATATAACCCTTAGAATTTCGTGGGTTTAATTACCCATAATTGCGAAATGTCCAAAACGCCCTCCTGGGGTACTCATTAGGCCTATAAATGCCCTGAGACCCAAATCAAACCCCCGGGTATACTTTTCTGACTATCTCGACCCTTTCGGACGCGTTGGCGCACTCAAAACGACCATACGAACGACTTATAAGATATTCACTTTTATTTATTAATGTTTAGTCCCGACGCGACACGGGCGCGTCCCGACTCAAATTTTCAAAATTGTCATTTTATTCACTCATGACATTCAATATACCAATATTACATATTACTTTGCTCATTAGTAATATTCAACAAATTTCCCATAATTACTAACTCTCGCCACGGTAATAATTATAACCTAATTAATTTCCGGATTTTTATTAAATAATTAACTCACATTAAATTTAATAAATAAATTTAATAAATCCCCAAATTAATATAGCATAAAAATACGGGGTATTACATACTTCCCCCCTAATAATGAAATTTTGTCCCGAAATTCGGAAAATAAGGCATACCTGGTAAGAACAAATCTGGATATCTCTCGCGCATATCGGCCTCGCGCTCCCAAGTGGATTCCTCCATATTATGATGCTCCCACTGGACTCGCACAAGTGGAACTATCTTCGACCTCAATCTCCTCTCACTATAGTCTAGGATAGCCACCGGTCTCTCCTCGTAAGAGCTGTCAGGCTGTAAGTCTATCTCATCTATCGCAATGTGAGTATGGGCCATAACATCCCGAAGATACCGTCTCAACGAAGAGATTTGGAATATATCGTGAATGAGATGCAAATTTTCTGGCAGTCCCAATCTGTATGATACCGGCCCAATCCTCTCGATGATGGGAAATGGTCCCACATACCTCGGGTCCAATTTCTCTTTCTTCCCGAACCTCATCACTCCTTTCATAGGAGATACACGCAGTAACACTTGGTCCCCCACATTAAACTCCCGAAAGAACCGTTTTGCATCGGCGTAGCTCTTCTGCCTGTCCTGGGCTACTCGAATGCAACTCCTGATCATCTCAATCCTCGCGGAGGTTTCCTGAATCACCTCCGGTCCTAGCAACTTGTTATCCCCCACCTCGAGCCAACAAGTTGGAGAACAACAAGGCCTGCCATACAAAGCCTCAAATGGAGCCATACCAATCGTAAACTGATAAGAGTTATTATAAGCAAACTCTACCAATGGAAGATGTGGCTCCCAACCTCCTCCAAAAATCAAGAACATACATGCGTAGCATATCCTCTAACATTTGATTAGTACGCTCTGTCTGTCCATCTGTTTGTGGGTGATAAGCTGAACTCAACCTCAACTCAGTACCCATAGCCTCCTGAAAGCTTTCCCAGAAACGTGACACGAAAATTTTGTCTCTATCTGACACAATATTCAGGGGCACCCCATGTAATCTGACAACCTCAGCAATGAACAACTGAGCACACTGACCCGTGGTATAGTCTGTCCGCACTGGCAGAAAATGAGCCACCTTGGTCAAATGGTCTACAATCACCCAGATAGAATCATGGCCCCGCTGTGATGTAGGCAACCCTGTAATAAAATCCATGGAAATACTCTCCCACTTCCACGCGGGTACTTCCAATGGCTGAAGCAATCCTGACAGTTTCTGATGGTCCACCTTCACCAGCTGGCAGGTAGAACATTTGGACGCGAACTCAGCAATGTCCTTCTTCATCCCACTCCACTAGTATTGCCTCCTCATATCCTGGTACATCTTATCTCCTCCAGGATGTACCGCAAATCGGGACCCATGAGATTGGGTCATCACTGCATGACGTAGTTCTGCCCCTTCTGGAACCACTAACCTTCCATTAAACCTCAAACCCCCATCAGAACTAACAGAATAGGACTCAGCACCCTCGGCTAAAAGTCATACAATCTGCTCCTGGAAAAATAGGTCTGTGGTTTGGGCCTGTATTACCCTCATAACAATCTCGGGTGTGACTATCATAACAGATACGAAGGAACGGGCAACTGCGTCCTGGTGACCCAACTCCTTCCACTTCGCTTTCCAGACGTCCGCTACCTCATTTACCGGTCTACGGCTCAACGCATCAGTAACTACGTTGGCTTTCCCCGGATGATACTGTATGTCAAACTGATAGTCCTTCACAAACTCTAACCATCTGCAGTGTCGCATATTCAGCTCTCGCTGAGTGAATAGGTACTGCAGTGACTTGTGGTCTGTGAACAAACGGAACTTCTCCCCCAATAAGTAGTGCCTCCATATCCTCAATGCAAAAATGACCGCTGCTAACTCCAGGTCGTGGGTGGGGTAATTCTTCTCATGCGGCTTAAGCTTGCAGGAGTCAAAATCTATAGCCTTCTCCTCCTACTGAAGTACTCCCCCAAGTCCCCGTAAAGAGGCATCGGTGTAAACCAGGTACTCCACATCCGGCTTCGGTAAAGCAAGAACTGGTACTGAAGTAAGATTGTCTTTCAGCTCGTCGAAAGACAACAGACAAGCGTCATCCCAAACATATGGTACCCCCTTGCGAGTCAGATTCGTCAATGGACCCGCTATTTTGGAGAATCCTCGAATGAATCTCCTATAGTATTCGGCTAACCCCAAAAAACTACGCACTTCCATCGGTGTCGTGGGCTATCCCCATTCCCTCACCACTGACACTTTACTCGGGTCGACTGCTATCCCCTGCTCAGAAACAACATGCCCCAAGAATTGTACTTCTCGCAACCAGAATCCACACTTCTCGTATTTAGCATACAACTGATGCTCTCGTAAAGTCTGAAGAACCTGCCTCAAGTGCTCGGCATGCTCCTCCTCGGAGTGTGAATAAATCAAAATGTCATCTATGAAGACGATGACAAACTGATCCAAGAACTCTCTGAATACTCGGTTCATTAAGTCCATGAATACGGCTGGAGCATTTGTGAGACCAAATGGCATCACTCTGAACTCATAAGACCCATATCTCGTCAAGAAGGCAGTCTTTGAAACATACTGCTCTCTAATACGTAGCTGATGGTACCCCGACCTCAGATCTATCTTCTAAAAGAAAGTTGCTCCCCTCAGTTGGTCGAACAGATCATCGATTCGAGGCAACGGATACTTATTCCGTATCGTGACCTTGTTCAACTCCCAGTAGTCCACACATAACCTCAGTGAACCATCTCTCTTTTTCACAAACAGAACTGGAGTTCCCCAAGGTGAGGTACTCCTGCGAATGAAGCCCTGACCTAACAACTGCTCTATCTGATCTCGTAACTCTCGCATCTCTGCCGGAGCCATATGGTATGGAGCGCATGCTATAGGTCTCGTATATGGCAATAAATCTATGACAAAGTCTATCTCTCGACTAGGGGGTAGGCCTGGTATTTCCTGAAACACATCGTAATACTCATGAACAACTGGAATCGAGTCTAACGGAATCACAACCTCCTTAGAGGTATCCTCCTCTATATAATACAAATGAGCGGCCGAACCTCCCTCTGGGCGAGGCATTGCCACTACAAACACCTCTTTCCCCGGAATGGCAAAAACAATGCTCCCACCGAAGCAATCAATCATGGCTCTATAAGCTGCGAGCCAATCCATACCAATAATAACATCATGCTCATGCATATCTAAGACTAACATGTCTGCAGGTAATACCAAACTACCAATCTCTACCCCCACTCCTCGGTATATAAAGAAGATAAGCGACCCACTCCCCAGTGGTGAATCTACACACGTCACTGTGCTCTCTGCTGTGGCTAACAACCCTAAGGCCTTCGCAAAATGCGTAGCTATAAAACAATGTGTCGCCCCAGTATCAAACAAAACCCGACCCATAGTACCATGGATAGGAAACATACCCTCAATCGCGGGTGGTGCCTGTGGAGCTGCTGCCTGGTGGACATTGTAGACACGTCTGTACTGTAACTGCCCCTGCTGCACTGGAGCTGCTGGAATGGCTGGTAGGGCGGGCACCTGGGCTGGAGATGGGAGGGCAGCCGGAAAAAGTGGTCTCTGTGGCTCATTACGGGCACCCTGCCGCTGTGGGGCCCTATCTCCCTCCGGACAATCCTAGCGCCTATAGCCGTGTATAACACACCCAAAACATCGGCCTTTAAGTTACCTCCCCTCAGACCCTGTTGACCACGGCCCTGCTGGCCGTTACCTCCCCGCCACTGGCCCTGGTGGACACGTTGTTGGCCTTGCTGCTGACCCTGCTGTCGGTGTTGGCCTTGCTAGCCCTGATGATTAGGATGGCCCTGCTGACCCTGCCTATAACCCCCAAATCCCTGCCTGGAATCACCTGAACGGAATCTCTTAGCAGGGTACCCCTGATGGGAACTCTGCTCGTGCTGACGAGTCTGTCCATGAGATGGTGCTCCACTAGTAATATTACCCCCGGCCCTGCTCTGCTGGCTGGACTCTCCTACTCTCTTGCATCCCTGCAGATGGAAGAGGTGATCCTGGCAATGTAGTAACGCTGCATTGAGTACATCAGTAAAAGTACTCAGAGATAGATTCCCTATAAGATGCTGACGGATCCTCCAAGCTAACCCGTCCACAAACAACATAATCTTCTTGCCCTCAGTGGGTGCCTCATCTGGCACGATGGTGAGAAGTCTCGTAAATTCCTCCTTATACTCAGCTACGGTAGAATTCTCCTGTTTCAAATTCAGTAATTTCCTCCTCATCTCAGTCTGCACGGAGGGTGGAAAATACTTGCGGTCAAACCGCTCACAGAACAACTGAATAGGGATCGTGTCCCTCTCCTCCAAAGTGGTAGTGGACTCCCACCACTGCAAAGCGGCCCCCACCGGTTTAAAGGAAGCCAACAACTATTTTTGCACGTCGGTGCACTCATACATACGAAGATGCCGCTGGATGTCTTTCTTCCATTGGCTGACTGTGACGATATCTGAGCTACCAGAGAACTCAGGGGGATGCGCCTTTTGAAAAGCATCCCTAACCCTCTCCCATGCAGATGGAAGTTGTGCTGGTACTGGCGCCACTGCCTGAATCTGGGGTGGAGCCTGCTAGACCACTGCTAGCACGACATTCACCGCCTGAGTAACAATGGTGGCTACTTCATTAGCATTCATAGTGCCTTGTGCTGGAGCTGCTGGCTGCTCGGCCTGGGCATGCCTATCCTTCAGTGCGCATCTCGGAGGCATCTGAAATGTGAAGAAGTTTATTAGTCTACAGTTATTAACAAATCTCAAATAGTTGAAGACGTAAACTTGAAAGCAAGAATACAACCATCCTATAATAGGGCTCTATAGCAAAAACGTTAAGCTGAAAGCGAAATAAGACGTACAGATCCTATGGACCCTAGAACCTGATGCTCTGATACCACCTGTGACACCCCGCCTAATTAAATACCGGGCGATCACTCCTTTATTAAATTAAAATCAAGGTGAACAGTTAGTTCATTCTTAGCATCACTCTCATGAAAATAAATTTTTCTAATTTAACACCCTACTTATTTAAGCTAAGTGTCAAAACCCTTTTTCAACATTATTAACCAATTTTATTTTTAAAGGAAAATTATTTATTTAATTAGTAACAGCATTTTCAATAAGTAAGAATCATACAACAATTATCCTGGAACATAATCCAATTGATTTAAACATTCAACATCCAAAATCCCAACATTTAAAACTTAATGTAAAACATACATGCTGAATAAATCCCAAAGTAACAGTACTAGAAATAACTGAAATACAAATGTCCCAACAGAATAGATAAATAGTGGAAAGGGCGACACATGCCCAAATAACTGAGAATCATAGAAGTGGAATCAAGTAAATGAAATTATCTAAGCAAGTGGCCTGCAACTCCCACCTAAGCTGCAGCACGTTCCTTCCAAGGGATCCTAAGAAAGACGCCCCTGTGGCTGGTCACCTGTGGTACATATGTATATATATACAAGAGAGAGAGAGAGAGAGAGAGAGAGAGAGAGAGAAAAACGGGTCAGAGCCCGATAGTGTATATGATTTAAAAATTCATATACCAAGTATTTAAATTGATACAGGCCAATGCAACAACATATTAGTGCGACACTCTCTTGAGAAATTCTCACATCTCTTCTAATGTGCACTCATATCGTACTAACCTTCCCAATGGTTTATCTCATCATATATCACACTATCTTTCCCCGATGATTTAACTTATCTTAGGTTATTCGCCGGATTCAAAATGTAACGATTCAATTGTTTGAAAAGAATATTTCAATTAGTGACCAAAGTTCTCATTCTAACTTTATTAATCAATAAAGTTTTCCAGTGTCATATCATACTTTCTCAAGATAAGTATTTACAATTTGAGTCATCAACCATGTCCTACATATCAAATCACAGTAGGCAGTTCCAGATTTCAGAATTTCATATATATATTAACTACTCGAAAAATATATATATCATAACAGCACCCCAAATAAAAACTATGGTGCGGTCATACTCTACTATCCAAACCCCGTATCACTCATATTAAGGGGAATACAAATTCGGAATCACTCTCGAATTGTATTAACACATACACAAACAATATTGAGGCGAAGCATAGATTCCAAGTCTCTAAGAGGATGGCACATACTCGCGTCTCTTAGGACCGTCTGAACTATCAAATCGATAGCATGTACTAAGGATATCTATCTTCTAGGGTACAAGTCAATATCCCCCATAAAGGTCCCATCGAGATAAGACTATCCCAGCGCGGTAACCTCAGGGATAGCAAGTAGCGTGGGCATGTTTTTCACACATAGATAGTATATGCATACACAATCATATAACTATACTAATATTACCATATCAATATTGGGTATATTATCAAATCCCATAATTTCGACTTTTATCCATATTATCATATTTTAGTAAACACTTATAACGGTTCGTTTCTAACCTTGATATGGTATTATTCCAACGTACCACACAACTCTCATGACTTTATTCTCCCAATTATAAAGTTCAGTAGGTATACACATTTTTCCCAAAGTAACTCTCTTACGTGTCTCTCTCTTTAAATCATAAATTCACCGACCTTTATGTAATTATCCCAAAATACAATCTTTGCCCGACATCAAGGGTCCCAAAATTTATTCACATGTCCTAATGGTCTTCCCTATCTCCCAAAACATTTTATTAAGGATGCCCAAGAATTATTTCACAATAAATTGAATTTAACTAACTTAAAAAGGGAAATTGGAGTCTGCCAGGAGGGGTCGATCGATCGAGGTCTGGGGCTCGATCGAGCGAACCTTCGATCGATCGAAGCTCTGGGCTCGATCGATCGATCAAGCAGGTATTGCGATTTCTGCAGTTTTGCAGTTACGGGTTCTAACACATATCTTCATCCAAATTCAAATTTTTCATTCCCAAACGTCCAAAGATTCATACTACTAACATTATATCTCCATATTAGGTATTTCCAACGTAAAGCATGTGGATTTTTATCATTATACATGGATTAACAACCCAAAAATTATTATAATTATCAAGAACCCTAGAATTCTCTTAAACATGGTTCTAACAAGTATTTCCAGAAATTTCTTCTCATAAACATCATAATTTCATGGGTAATTCCTCTACATGGCAAGGGTTTCCAGAATTATCATTTAAACCATAACTACATGCGATTCCTATCTCAAATCTTTGGTTTTCTTCCATAAAAACTCATTTTAATTACTCCTAAACTAATATGAAAGATGCACCAACGAAGTAAGCAAGATTAACACTTGCCTAGGGTTTTTGGTGTTCTGATTTGCAGATGATTTTGGTGTGGTTGCGTTCCCCGTCGCGCGATCTACGCGTTGGTAGTGGTGGCGATGCAAACGGATGGATTTTTAGCCTTGTATTGCCTTGCAAGCTCTCTCCTTCCCTCTCCTATGGCCGTCACTTGTCTTTGGTTATTCTAACCCTAGAAGACAACCTTAGACATCTGATATAACCCTTAGAATTTCGTGGGTTTAATTACCCATAATTGCGAAATGTCCAAAACGCCCTCCCGGGGTACTCATTAGGCCTATAAATGCCCTGAGACCCAAATCAAACCCCCGGGTATACTTTTCTGGCTATCTTGACCCTTCCGGACGCGTTGACCCACTAAAAACGACCATACGAATGACTTATAAAATATTCACTTTTATTTATCAATGTTTAGTCCCGACGCGACACGGGCGCGTCCCGACTCAAATTTTCAAAATTGTCATTTTATTCACTCGTGACATTCAATATAACCAATATTACATATTACTTTGCTCATTAGTAATATTCAACAAATTTCCCATAATTACTAACTCTCGTCACGTTAATAATTATAACATAATTAATTTCTGGATTTTTATTAAATAATTAACTCACATTAAATTTAATAAATAAATTTAATAAATCCCAAATTAATATAGCATAAAAATACGGGGTATTGCAGGTCCTAAGAGACGTGAGGGTATGTGCTGACCTCTTAGTAACTTGGAACTATATTTCACCTACAATATGTGTTTTTTATGTTAACACAGTTCGAGAGTGATTCCGAATTAGTATTTACCTTTATACGAGAGATATGGGGACTTGATAGCAGAGTATGCCAGCACCATAGAATTATGTGGGGTGCCTTATTAGTATATATATTATGAGTGATAAATATATATATATATATATCTGTGATTAATCTACTTAGCTTATAAGTATATAAAATAGAATAATTAATATTAAATGAATTAAGTGGTTGAGAACTTAAGTCTGTATTGAGATGAGCATAACTGGCTTAATTTATTCATAAGAAAAGGTTATCGGATATAAACTATAGTTATGGTATTACTTGAACATAGTTTGGTGAAGGGAAATTGTGTTAGACTAGAGATTTGGGTTAGACTAGTGAATTGGGTTAACTTTATCTAGATTAGTTGAGTAGTACGTTAGCCGTGCATACTAGTTGAGGGGTGAGAATTCTCAAGTGAGTGTCGAGGTACTAACATGTATGCAATATCAACTGGTAAGAATTTTAAATACTTACTAAACTATTTTACAATAGGGCTTTGACCCGCTTCTTGTCATCTCTTCTTTCTCTTGTATATATATATATTACAGGTGCCCAGCCACAGGGGCGTCAGACTTAGATCCTTGGACTGTTGACGTGCTGCAGCTAGTGTGGGAGTTGTAGGTCCTTGCTGTAGACGACTTCATCCTTGCCTTCTCAGTCTTCTATTTAGTCATTATAAGATAGGTCACGTATCTCCCATTTCCAGTTCTTATCTAGTTCAGAGAGATTTGTACTCTTTATTTATTTTCATATTCTGTTTTAGTTGGGATTGCTTTTGAATATTGCATTATCCTTTGATTTTGAATATTTTATTTGGATGATTAATCTACCATGTTTATTTCATTTAGATGGTTTGGTTTTTAATATTATTATTCGTGTTCATGAAAATGGTTGCGTCAATCGGACTTAATCTATAAAATTAAATGTTTTGACACTTAGCTTAATTATTTATTAGGTTATTAATAAAGAAATTTTTTTTCGACAGTGATGATAAGAATGAACCAACCGGACACCTTGATTTAATTTAATAAAGGACTGATCACCCGCTATTTAATTAGGTGGGGTGTCACACCAAACCCATGTCCTAAGGACCCAACATCTCCCCCTTCTAACGTTGCGTTAAGTTTCATGCGTGGGACGTCTCGCAAAGGGAAATGCAAATAAGGAACCCCCCCCCCCCCCGATACACTACTACTTAACATTGCTAATCGTTGAGATCCGTTAGGCCCTCATTCCATAGCACGTACCCTGACATTCTCGTCTCCTAGCATAAAAGTATACTTGTCCACTCTCATATTACAAAAGACATAATACAATACGACACCCTTAATATCGCTAGTTTCTGAGCGCGAATGAATTACAATCTATATCTCCCCGCTCGATAATAAGCCTTATCCACCATAAATCCCATCAGTACACATACCTACTCCTCGGGATTAAATATAACAATACAAACACTTTTTTATAAGAATATTATGCAACACACGATAATATATATACACGTATATATAGGATATACGTTGTTTCAAGTGATAACTAACACAAGTAACTCATACCTTGTACAGTGAATACAAAGTCTCACTATACTATATACTATAGTCTAAACATCCCAGTATAATTATCACTAACGTCTCGTACATAACATACTTATCTCAAGCTCAGCTTCGCACCCACGGCGTGGCTATATCATACAGGTATTCTCGATTACCCCATAATTTGCAATTTAATTCTTCTCGATACTGCCCACCCATTTACTTGAGGTATATAATTTTTCTCAGAACTTCCTTCACTGCACTCCCCGACTCCCCTGACTATATATCGTAATAGCTCTCAGCTTAAAGTGTTTCCTGTACATGTTCAATAATTAAACATTTTAAAATTGATTCACCAGCATCCAATAAAGTCTTAATACTCCCAACGTTTATTAAGATCCATGTGTGTAACATCCCTCAACGAAGCTCAAAAGACCTTTACCCAATGCATTATCCCCAGCATTGTCGATTATCGAAATCGGTGGGTTCAAAGCACATAACTAAGATATCACAAATTCTATCTTCTGACACATATGAAGCCCTTATACTTTTGACTCACTTGAGTCTATATTGTATAAGTGCTCATCTAGTTTGGAAATTGTGACAAAATTGTGTCCTCCCTAGAATCCAAAGAACCTCAGAAGTTGGTTTGCTACTTCATCTCTCTATCTTGTAGTGATCAAGAACCTATTTCAAACACACACACACAGTAGAATTCATTTTTTGCATATCATATTGCATAATAATATGTGTACATATGTTGAGTGTGTTTAAATCCCTAAATTGGAATTTTAATAATTTTTTGGGATTTTTTAAACATTTTTTTAAATTAGGTTTTCTTACTTAAAACTTAGTTTAAAAGTTTCTGGGGTTAATTTGTAAATATAATTTGTTGATTATTATGGCTTAATGTTACCTTGGGTAGAATCCGAAAGCGGAGTAAACTTGAGGGTGTGGTTTTAATTAACTTTGGACGCGCGTTTGTTATCCTGTTATTGACCAACACCTGTCCTCGTCTGATTGGCTGAAGTTGTGTTTCTTTACTGAGTTAAAATAGCGTTTGTTCCTAGCCCTTGGATCATTAGCTATCAACGCTCTGCATGTTGTCTTGGTGAATCCCAGTACAACTCTTTAGACCAATCAGAATTCGTTTAATCACCGCCTTATTAGAACCCTTAGATCTAAGTCAATTTGGCTTGACTTAATCCAGGCCCTTGGTTTTGAGCCAGCCTCTCGAACCTTCTCCTTAACCTATAAAAGGGACCCTTCTCTCAGACTTCGAAGACTTTTGCCATTTTCATTTCCTTTGAGAAATTGAGAGAGTAGAGAGAGAAGAGAGAAAACAGAGAGAAGAGAGAGAGTTAGAAACCCTAACCCTGTTCGTCAAACCTCTTCCATCCAAACTCAAACACTTATTCAAATACCTCCATATCCAAAACACTTCTCTGAGTGTTCTTGAGAGTTTGAGAGTTTGAGTTGAGTTTGTTTTTGTTGCTGTAACCTCGTGTTCACTTGATCTTGTTTTCAACTTAAACGTTTTACTCAGATCTACTTTCTGATTTCATAGAAATTTCAGATTTGAGTTATTCATGTTACATTACACTTAGTTTCATTTTATTTCTCATCTTGAGAAATATATTGTTGATTATTTTCTTTAAAACGTTTGCTTACTTTGAAATCAACAATAAATGCTTTCTATTTCTAGTTCTTGTAAAACTAAACCTTTGACCTAGTTTGGAATCTCACTTGGAGGTTTTCAATCTCGAAAAGTTTGTCTAAATTCTGAGATTGATTAAGACCTTGTCTGTCTTCCTAGTAAGGTATCCGTGGATTCTGGGAATGATTTAAAGGTCAAATAAGGTGAAAAGTTTTGTAAGAAGAAAGAAAAAGAAAAGATCACAGCATATAGTGTTATTGTAATTTGTTAGGACTGTTTATACTTAATAAGTGTGTGTGTGTGTGCATTCGTGTGTTAGAAAGCACCTTCACAAACACTTTCACCTTACAACACGAAAAGTGTTGGTAATAAGATCTTGAGAACGAAGAGTCGACGTAAAGTGCTGGAACAAATCAGAAGTTAACAAACTGGGAGAACTACATCTACAATCAGAACTGCAGAGAAGTTTAAGGACACCAGAGGGTACATTCCCAAACTTATATAGGACTGAGTTGTTTGCATGTTAGTTATATAGTTTTTAACTCATATATTTGTTTTAGTGGATTTTTCATTTTACTCCGTAGAGGGAGTCGTGGATGTTTCCTCAATTGGTGAGGTTTTACCACGTAACAAACATCGTGAACATAATCTTTCTACATCTCCTCATCTCACTCTTGGTTGTGCTGAGTTTAAGATTTTTAAACTACTTTAGAAACCTGTTATTCAATTCTTGAATAGATCTCGTACATACTGATTTATTAAACACATCTTGTGTTCAAATAGTTTGGTTTTTACGAAAAGAGTTTCTTAAAAAAACAGATCGGAGTTACTTAAATAGTTTATTTTTAATAAACGGCTTTAGTAACATTTTTCAACATAAATCAAATAGTCTATGCCTATGTCTCTTAAGGCATCACACCATACGATGCTCTTATTATCACTAAGTTCTCATCACGTAAACAATAATGGGCTAAAAACTTTTTGCTCAACGGTGAACCCGATATACCCTGAATCACATCAGTAGAAGTCCCCACGCCCCGGGATCCGATGTAAGTAGACAACTTTACTCTCCGAAGTCTACTTCATAAAATATTACCGCGAGAAACATCACAGAATTATACATCCTATCCCAAAACCGTGAACACGATAGTCTTGCAGTAAACGCCCACCATCGCTTAACAGTCTGTACCCAGGATAAAACCATACCTCGAATGTTACCTCTCCAAACGACCTATCTTCATAAAATATTTCCTCTCAGTGTTCACCCCTAATCCCTTGCAAATGGAACTAAAGAGAGCCCCGCTACTCAACGGTAAATATACACTATAGTGATATTAACGATACCTCTACTAAACCCGTTTCATATGAGAATCAAGCACTAATAAACTACCGTGACTCACTCCTGTCCCACAAAATAGACCCTAATCATCTTGGGATAAAACTCATACTTCCAATTGCCAATATCACTAGAGGTTCAAAAGGTTCCTGGATATAAGACACTCGTCCCAACCAAACTAAAAACTTCTTATAACTGTTGCGCCTACTAGGCATCCCATCCTTGTCCCCTAATTCACTGCGGATAATATCCAATCATCTGTTCCTACTCTTTACACACAAGACAACTCTTTGTGTCATTTCCCTTTCCCTGGCGGTGACACCCCGCTTAATTAACTATCAGGTGATCAGGCCTTTATAAAATTAAAAATAGAATATCCACATTTGTTCATTCTTAGCATCACTGTTGAAAAACTTTTTAATATTTACTAATCACCTAGTATTTGAAAAGTTGATGTCAAATTTAATCTTTATCATTAACATGTAATGATATATGAAGAATTAAAAAATTTAAACATCACATTCACCATCCTAAATAAATCAACATCACAAATAGGGAAAAATAACTAAATCCAATACGATATGACGGAAGTAAACACTCTAGTCTGAAATACCAATACAATATTCCATAATTAAACTTCTAAATCCACAACAAAAAATAAAATAGCACAATGTCTCTAGAACATCTACAAAGGAAAATGGGCAATATGCCCGACTGGAATGAAATAATGAGTGCATCAGATCTGCAAGGAAATGGACGACTCGAACAACTAGTTTCTGCAATCGTCCACAGCAACTACAACACTGGAAAATATAAATGAATTCCTAAGCTGGGCCTCCATGTGGCTGGACACCTAAAAATGATTTTTACAAAAAAAATAGATTTGGGAAAACGGGTCCGAGCCCGAGTAAAAACATTTAAAAATTCAAAAATTATTTAAAATGTATAATTAGAAGATAATATATACATGTTACGTTTACGGTTCTCACTTGAGTTCCTCACCCCTCCACTAGTGTGCACGCCTAACGCATACTCCTAACCTGTCCTAGTTATGCTATCCCGCCTAATTAGTTCGAATTAAATACATTACTACACCTACTAATTCTTGGTGCTCATCTGTATTACCTAATACAACAGCTATTGATATTCTATACCGATTAGACATTTATAAATTCCATAATTCATATTTAGTTCTCATATATGTAGATTAATTTAGATATCACTATCTTTCTCGTCTACCAAGCACATACAATAGATTTAAATCACAAGTATATATATATATATATATACATGTCACTCTAATTATATATCTATTAATATAACACCCCTAGGCTGAGTTGTGGTGCATGCTTACTCTACTATCAAGTCCCGGTACATCACGTACAACTAAAGGACAAATAGTCTGTGATCTCTCTCGAACCAGAAATACAAATCACATATATTGGAGGCGAACATAGTCCTAAGCCTTTAAGCTATGCACATACCTAAGAATCCAAATAACCGGTCACACCCTTATTCACACAAGTGACGCTCAATCCCTAAGTCCTATGTTTTGAGGTACCAGTCAAAATTTCCCAAGATGGCTCCTCGAGATAAGACTGTCCCCTTTATGAACCTTTCGCGATAGCAAGTAGCGTAGATATGTCATACACATAATAAGTCACATGGTAGGTATTCACATCACCTATGTATATACATTCAATTAGGGTAATCTCTTACTCCTTAATATACTATGCACGTAGTCTTGTAACTCTCATATAGCCTACGTATTATTACCATACCCCTATAATTTCTATTTGTATAAGCCCGGTTGTTTCCCTTCACTTGGGAGGTTTACAATTATCCCATTAGTCTATTCAGTATCTATCACACTCATGTCCTACTGGTCTAGGTCATCGTTCCCACCAAATTCTTGAGATATTATCTTATTCTCCGAATTAGGCTTTTATTCCTCAATTGTGCCTAATAAGTCTTAGCCCTTAAGTTTCTCCTATGAGACTAAACTTTATCCTAATAATGCCCTACTGAAATTATTAAAGTAACTCTTTTGTATATATAGAAATTGTCGCAAAGTTAATTAAATCATTCCTAGCGAATTATAATTAAAAATGAGAAAACTTCTAAAATCTGGGTTGCCGAATCGGTTTGGCCCTGAACAGAATCGATTCGGCTAGGGAGTCGAATCGATTCGCCAGCTATAGGTCTGTTTTCTTCTTCCTCAAACAGTATGGGTTTCCACCATTTTTACCCTAACAACTCCATTACCAACATATATAAACAATTTCTAATGTGATAGAATCATTAAATCATCAAAGATTACTCATAAAATCGAATTAATTCAAGATTAACCCATAAAAACCCCAGTTCATCTTTTTGGTTAAAGAACTCCATTTAAATCTAGACTTTTTCACATTATGTCTTCATAAACTTGTGAATTTCATTTTACATGCATCAAGCGAGTTAACCTATCATGATTCCTATCCCAAACACGGTTTAAACTCTTCCAATTTACATTAATTCTTCACATAAGCATGAATTGATTCATCTAACTCTAACATGGATTAATTACATGCTCAAGATTAGAAAGATAAATAATTGCCTCAAAGATCAGGTCTGAATCTCTGTGAATTGGTGGTGTGGTGGTGTTCCACTTCCCCCGATCTACGCTCCGGTGGTGTTTGTGGTGTAAAAGGTGTAACAATGGTGGTTCCAGCCTTGGGGGGTGTCCTTCCTTCTTCCTCTAATGGACTCTATGAGATTTACAGATTCTAAACCTAATGGAATTAACCTAAAGTTGATATACACTTAGCAAATTTCTTAGGTTTAATTCCCCCAAAATTCCAAAAGACCAAAATACTCCTCCGGGGTGTCGATTTGGCCTAAAAGTGTCTCGGGACCCAAACTAAACCCCCAAGTAGAATTTTTTGACTATCTCGACCCTTCCGGACACTTTGGCGCACTCGAAATGACCATATGAAATACTAAAAATAAATTTACGTTTTATTTCACAAATTATATCCCGACACGACTCACA
This sequence comes from Sambucus nigra, assembly GCA_949130495.1. Taxonomy (NCBI): domain Eukaryota; kingdom Viridiplantae; phylum Streptophyta; class Magnoliopsida; order Dipsacales; family Adoxaceae; genus Sambucus; species Sambucus nigra. The sequence continues at coordinate 188,524,477 of OX422214.1, read as the reverse complement.
CGCGCGTCCCGACTACATTTATCATAACTGTCGTATTTATTACTCACGACAATCATAATCTTTTCATATCATTATTACTAATCATTCATTAAGTAATACTCAATATAAATAAATATTAACCCATATCTCGCTAATTAGTATTTATTATCTCGGATTAATTATTCCAATACAATTTAATTAATCCTAATTTAATTTGCAATTAATCCAATTATAATAATTATTAAAAATATGGGGTTTTACATATTTCTCCTTTATAACGGAATTTCGTCCCAAAATTCAGAAAAGAAAATAACTGGTATGAACAACTCTGGGTATCTCTCGGGCATCTCATCCTCGCGCTGCTAAGTAGACTCATCGGCATTATGATGCCCACCACTGAACACGTATAAGCAGCACTAATTTTGGCCTCAATTTCCTCTCACTATGGTCTAAGATAGTGATTGGTCTCTCCTCATACGAAATATCAAGCTGTAAGTCTATCTCCTCCAGTGCAATATGAGCCTACACCAACTCATCGCGTAGGTATTATCATAACGAAGAAATATCGAACACATAATGAATACGGTGCAAGTGCTTCGACAATCCGAGTCTATACACCGCTAGCCCAATCCGCTTGATAATAGGAAATGACCTAACGTACCTTGGCGCCAATTTCCCCTTCTTCCCAAATCTCAGCACCTGATCCCCCACATCAAACTCCTGAAAGGACCGCTTAGCATTGGCATAACTCTTCTATCTGTCCTGAGTTATTTTTATGCGAACTTCAAATAATTTCTATCCTCTTGGAAATATCCTCGATCAATTATGGACCGAGTATCTTGTTGTCTCCCACCTCCAACCATTAAGATGACGAACGACACGATCTACCGTATAGTGCCTCGAATGGGGCCATGGTAATAGTAAACTGGTAGGAGTTATTATAGGCGAACTCCGCCAGTGAAAGATACTGCTCCCAACCTCCCCCAAAATTGAGGATATACATCCATAGCATATCTTCCAACATCTGATTAGTCCTTTCCATCTTCCAGTCTGCTTGTGGGTGATAAGCTGTACTCAATCTCAACTCGGTACCCATAGCCTCCTGGAAACTCTCCCAAAATCAAGATACAAAAATCTTATCCCTGTCGGACACAATGTCTAATGGCACCCCAAGCAATCTCACTATCCCCGCAATAAAAATCTGAGCGTACTATCCCGTAGTGTAATCAGTCTGAACTGGAAGAAAGTGAGCTACTGTAGTCAAACGATACACTATCCCCCATATGGAATCGTTACTCCTCTGTGAAGTAGGTAACTCGGTAATAAAGTCCATGGAAATGCTCCCCCATTTTCACATAGGAATCTCCAATGGTTGTAGGGGTCCTGTTGGTCTCTAGTGGTCTACCTTTACTACCTGACAGGTGGTACAACTAGAGATGAACTCAAAGATGTCTCTCTTCATCCAATCCACCAGTACTGTAGTCTCATGTCTTAGTAAATCTTATCCCCTTCAGGATGTACCGCAAATCGGGACCCCTGTGCCTCTGCTATCACAGCGTGTCGCAAGTTCTCCCCCCAGGAACTATCAACCTCCTATTGAATCGCAAACCTCCCTCTGAACTAATGAAGTACGGCTCGAATACCCCATCTAAAAGTTGCCTAATCCACTCCGGGAAAAAGGAATCCGTCGTCCGTGCCTGCACCACCCTCGTGACAATCTGGGGTGTAACAGTCATAACTGACACGAATGATCTGGCCACTACATCTTGATAACTTATCTCCTTCCATTTTACTTTCCACACTTCGGTCACCTCCCCCACTGGCCTATGGCTCAAAGCATCGACCATGACATTGGCCTTCCCCGGGTGATATTGAATTTCGAACTAGTAGTGCTTCACAAATTCAAGCCACCTATGCTGATGTATATTCATCTCTCTCTGAGTGAACAAATAATATAGTGACTTGTGATTTGTGAACAAGCGAAATTTCTCCCCCAACATGTAATGTCTCCAAATTCAAAGGGAAAACACGACTGCTGCTAGATCCAAGTCGTGGGTGGGGTAATTCCTCTCATGAGGCTTAAGCTTGCGGGGAGCGAAAGCTATAGCCTGATCCTCCTGCTGAAGTACTCCCCCAAGTCCCTGTAAGGATGAATTAGTGTAAACTAGGTACTCCACTCCTGACCTAGATAGAGCGAGAACTGGTGCTGAAATCAATTTATCCTTCATCTCATCGAAAGTCGACTGATAAGCGTCATCCCAAATGAACGACACTCCTTTGAGAGTCAAGTTAGTCATAGGACCCGTAATTTTCGAAAACCTTCAAATACGTTGCCTGTAATATCCCGCCAATCCCAAGAAACTACATACCTCCATCGGTGTCATGGGTTGTCCCCATTCCCTCACCACTAACACCTTACTCGGGTCAACAGATATCCCCTTCTCCAAAATGATATGCCCCAAAAACTACACCTCACGTAACGAGAACACATATTTTTTAAACTTTACATATAGCTGATGCTCATGCAGTATCTGTAATACCGACGTAAATGCTCAACATGATCTTCCTCTGTCCGGGAATAAATTAGAATGTCATTAATGAAGATAATAACAAACTGATCTAAGAAATATCTGAACACCCTATTCATCAAGTCCATAAATACGACCGGTGCATTGGTTAGCCTAAACGGCATAACCCTAAACTTGTAGGACTCATATCTCGTCAAGAAGGAAATCTTAGACACATACTGTTAACGCAAAAATTCTCCATCTACGAGGACCAATCAGAAAAGGACACATGTCATCCTATGTGGCAATATTCGACACCCGAGGAGAGTTGGTTGGCATCCGAGGAGAGTTAGTCGGCACCCGGGGAGAATTGGTCGGCACCCGAGGAGTGTTAGTCGGCCCCCGAGGAGAGTTAGTCGGCACCCGAGGAGAGTTGGTCGGCATACCAACCAGGAAGATCAAGGGATAACTATGCATTTAATGTGCATTAATGAAGATGACTATGCATTTAATAAGCATTAATGTACATTTATACTGTAGATGACAACACATAGCATACCAAGCAATTCAACAATTAGATTCGTTGAATGTAGACATAATGTATAAATGTCTACATTCAATGAATCTCTTTATCTTCCATCACTATAAATACATGTATTCCCTTAGCCAAAAGGAGAGATCCGAGAGATCCAAGAAAAACCAAGAAACACCATACACAAGATCCACACCTCTTTCTCTCTTTACCACATTGTGCTATTGTAAACCCCTGGGAATAAAATAACAGTGGACGTAGGCTTTTCCTTATAGCCGAACCACTTTAAAAATCTTTGTCTCTTATATGTTTTATGTGAATGTTTATCTTCATCTTCAATCTCATCCTCATCATTTATCTGCTGTTGACGCCACTAAAATGGCAGTGGCCATTTTCTGTCTTCAACAGATTGGCGCCGTCTGTGGGAACGTGTTACAAGAATTGTTCTCCATCAAAAGCTAAGTTTTTATTTTCTATATGATTCAATCATGATTTTTATGTTTACATACATAAATTAATTGTCCAATTTTTATTTGCAAAATATTGCATATCATGATTTTAAAATCATAACTGTTAGATTAATTCTTATTTAGAAATCTGAAAAATAGTGGATTTCATAAATCATAACTTTTTGCTTGATTCTCAAGTTTCTATTTTATATCATGGAATAAATATTTTAAATGATTACATATACCAATATATACGACGATGATAAGATTTGATCATTTTCATTGTTGATTTTGAAATAAATTTTGTAAGATCTTTGATGTCTATTCAAATTCTCATCATGTTTTTAATAAAAGAATGGGAAAAGGTTAAAGACAATAAAAAGTTTTCTCATGGAAATCATGACCCAGATCTATTTTCTCTCTTCAAGTTTGAGTCTCTTTCCATTCATTTTTATGAACTATATACTTAATTTGGTTCAGCTTCCATTTATGTCAATAAAGTCAAATTGATTGATTTTTGATAATAACTTTAATCATTCACCATATTTTTATCTCTCCAAATAGGGAATAGGAAGGGATCAATATAAAAAATAATTTTCTCTCACCTGAAAAACCCACTAACTGTAGTTGGTCGACGAGGAAAAAATATTCCAAACTGTATCAACGTAGTTGGTCGACGAGGAAAAAATATTCCAAACTGCATCAACGTAGTTGGTCGACGAGGAAAAAATATTCCAAACTGTACCAACGTAGTTGGTTGACGAGGAAAAAATATTCCAAACTGTACCAACGTAGTTGATCGACGAGGAAAAAATATTCCAAACTGTACCAACGTAGTTGATCGACGAGAAAAAAATATTCCAAACTGTACCAAGTATGGTTGGTCGGGGATAAAAACTGTACCAACGTAGTTGGTCGACGAGGAAAAAATATTCCAAAAACTTACCAAGTATGGTTAGTTGGGGATAAACTCTCACTAACTATAATTGGTCGACGAGCACAATTTAACAACCTTGGTTGGTTGGAAAAATTTTAAACATTTTTATACTCATTACTTTATTATTAAGTGATCGAGCAACATTACTAATACTTGTAACTTTTTTATTACTAAGTTGGTCGATGAACAACACAATATTGTTATCTTTTTAACTTATACATATGCACAGATGTAGAGTATTTTACAAGACAATAGCAATTAAGATTGCGAACAAAAATGAAAGTCTTTCATTAAATCCAAAAAACAAAATACATTGAGAATGAAAATGTATACTAACTATTACATTGAGATTCCTACTCTATGGGTTTCTTTCCCTCTGCTTTTGAAACAGGTTCCTCTCCAGCAGGAGGATCATCCAAAGCATAAGGGGAGTTTATGAAGTTAAGATCTTTCAACATTTTAATGTTCATCACAGATGGTCTGTCCGATCAGCTCTTGCTCGTCCCCGAGCAGAGGTAGAAGTCAAAATCAGCATCTACAGCACTGAGATCTTTGCTACTACTGTCTCGACGAATAATGAAGAAGAAGTTGTGTGAAAATGTTTCGAAGTCCACCACTAGCTTGGTACTAATCAGATTGAAGAGTTGAGTTCAAAAGCTAGTATGTTACTCAACAAAGTATTCAGAGGATCATAAATCAGAAGAATCAAGCACGTGAAGTTAACACTCAGTTGCTCGGCACAGGAGGCAGTTGGTCGGCTAGCAAACCAATCAACATACTTGAAGATTATGATAAGCTACAAGCTGCATACTATGGCATGGCTTCATCCAAATTCCCAGGGGTGATACATAGCACACGGAGTTCCTCAAAAGAAAGATTAGCAAACATCGATCAGCCTGCATCATATGTCGTCCAAGAGATAATGCACTTTATGTTGAACAAATCAAGAAGGTAGATCAAGAATTTCACGAGCACCGAGCAACACTGCAGAATAAATACTCCATCCTTTCAAGTAAACCATCAAGCATGGAGCATTGGGGGCTTCTGTTAACGCAAAAATTCTCCATCTACGAGGACCAATCAAAAAAGGACACATGTCATCCTATGTGGCAATATTCGACACCCGAGGAGAGTTGGTCGGCATCCGAGGAGAGTTAGTCGGCACCCGGGGAGAATTGGTCGGCACCCGAGGAGTGTTAGTCGGCCCCCGAGGAGAGTTAGTCGGCACCCGAGGAGAGTTGGTCGTCATACCAACCAGGAAGATCAAGGGATAACTATGCATTTAATGTGCATTAATGAAGATGACTATGCATTTAATGAGCATTAATGTACATTTATACTGTAGATGACAACACATAGCATACCAAGTAATTCAACAATTAGATTCGTTGAATGTAGACATAATGTATAAATGTCTACATTCAATGAATCTCTCCCCGGGCGGGCGGGGTGTTACAAATGGTATCAGAGCTTAGGTATACGGCAACCCTCGGGGCTTGTGTTTTGGGTTCATTGCATGGTTAGCAATTTTTGGAGATAGAAAATTTTAGGTGATATTCGTGTTAGGTTTCGAGATTAGATGTGAGGAATTTATTTTTGGAGACGAGATTATTTTGGAGAATGTTGGCCTGATTTTGAGAGTTACGCATTCGGCGAATTTCGAGGGCGAAATTCCATTGTTAGTGGGGAAGTGTAACAACCCGCGTAATTTTGGGCTATTTTAATTAATTTCTGGAAAATGGAGGAAAATAAAATTTTTTGATAAAGTTATTTTTATTGCTTAAATATGTTGGTTATTATTTTTTAAAGGCGAGAATATCAAATAGTTTCGAAATCGGAGTTATAACGGATTTTTAAATGATTTTTAAATGTTTTTAACTCTTGGAGTTGTTTTAACTTCAAACTCTTCATTTCTTTGCCTTATTTATGGGAGTCTTTTGGATTCCAGCTCTTTATTTCTTTGCATTATAAAAGGAAGTCGTGGGCAAGCCTTTTAACATACTTTTGGCCCAACTTTTGGCAGCAAATATATTTTATATTCCTATTCTTTTTATATACATATTGGCCCTTGAGATTTGTGAGTTCCAACCTTAGATTAGAGGTGTTCTTGGGGATATTTTGTTGGAGATTCTTGTAGGAGCTTTTGTATATCTTTTGTTTTGATATTGAGGATGTGATCGTTGGTTTCTCATCATGGTTTGAGGTATGAGGTTTTACACAATATGCTCCTTAAATCTCGCGAGTGTCATTCTCTTTGAATTCTTGTTAATTGAACTCATATTTGAATTGATAAATTCATTGAAATCTGGAAAATAATTGTTGAAATTATTTTGATTCATGTGGTATCATTATATTGTTGATGAGCACGTTGTCATGATATTTTAATATGGCACGGATGTTGGGTACCTACCAAAATTCCTGTTTCCCTGGCTATGGCTTGATAAAGCATATACGGATGTGGTGAGGCCTGGTGACCCATTGATGTGTTGTTGAGAAATTATATTGGTAAATGCTTTGAGATTTGCACTTCGATTCGAATATTCGTACTCGTGTTGTTACGTTTTATTCATCGCTAACTTATATTTGTTAAGCATCTTTCTTGTCGTATTGTGTACTTCCCCATATTTTCTTTTAGTGGTTAGCGCGGATTTTGGGGCGCTATGGAGATTGATTTTAGTGAGGATTGTTTGGGAAAGATTTGTATTATTTTGATGTATAGAGATTTGGAGATTTGTATTTTATTTTCGAGTTAGTTGTTGTAATTATTTATTCGAGAGACTTGTTGTATTTGAAGAATTGAGATTAGTGGATTTATATTATTGTGGGTTTATTTAGATGCTCTATACCTTGTTATTTGTGGATTTGGATTTATTTTATCGCATTAGCGCTCCGTTCGCTCTCCCCGAGCGAATGGGGTGTTACATGACCACTGCCATTTTAGTGGCGTCAACACATACTGCTCCCTGATACGCAACTGATGATACCTGAATATCAAGTATATCTTCAAGAAGTAGATACTTCTCTCAGCTGATCAAATAATTCATCGATTCGGGGAAACGAGTACTTATTTCATATCCTGACTTTATTCAACTCTTAGTAGTAAACACACAGTCATAACGATCCATCTCTCTTCCTTAAAAATAAAATAGCAGCACCCCACGACGACATACTAGGACATATGAACCCCTATCCCATAAGCTAGTTGATCAAATCCCATAGCTCCTTCCTCTTCGTAAGAGACATATAGTAAGGTGCACGTGCTATTGGCCAGGTGCCTGGAACTAAGTTAATGACAAACTCAATCTCTCGACTAGGGGCAATCCCAGTATCACCTAAAATACATCAGCAAACTCATGAACAACTGGAATCGAATCAAGTGAGATCACTACCTCCTGGGAGGTATCCTCCTCTATGTAATATAGGTGGGTGGATGAGCCTCCCTCAAGACAAGGCATCGCTATAAAAAATATCTTCTGGCCTGGTATAGCGAACACAATACTCTTACTGTAATAGTCAATCATACCCCTATAAATGGCCAACCAATCCATACCAATAATAGCGTCATACTATGTTATATCTAACACGAGCATGTCAACAGGAAAAATCAGTCTCCCAATGTCTATACTCACCCCCAGACAGATAAAGAATATAAGTGTCACATTGCCCAATGGTGAATCTACACAGGTATCGGTCGTATCTAACAATCCTGTGGTCCGTGCAAACCTAGTCTCTATGAATGAGTGCGAACCCCAATGTCAATAAAATACGCCCAAAATGCCATGGATGAGAAACAAACCATCAATAGTGGGTGGAGCCTGTGGTGTTGCAGCGTGGTAGACGTGATACACACGCCCATACTGTAACTGTCCCTGCTGAGGTGGGGCTGCTGGAGCTTCTCGTGATATAGGTAAGGCTGGAATGGGTGCTGATACAAAGAGGGTAGCGGGGAAGATAGGTCTCTGAGGCTCCCGGTGACCTCCCTGCTGCTGTTATGCCCGACCCTTATTAGGATAATCCTATATCTTGTGACCAATCTTGCAACAAATGAAACAGGGGCCTATGAAATTACCTCCCCTCTGACCCTACTGGGCTCGACCCTACTGACTGTTATCACCCCTACCCTGGCCCTGCTGGCCTGGATAAACTCGCTGCAGACTCGGCTGGCCCTGATTACCCTGATGACCCTGCCTATAACCACCTTGTCCCTACTGAAAATCACCAGTTTAGAACCTCTTAGCAGCATCCCCCTAGCGGGGACCCTGCTCACCCTGACTCTACTGACTTTGTGTCGGGTGTGCCCCGCCGACGCTGCTACCCCCAGTCTTACCTTACTGGTTGGACTCTCTTACTCATTTGCTTCCCTTAACATGGAAGCGGTGATCATGGTAGTGTAATAAAGCATCATTTAGTACATCTGTGTATGTCCTTAAAGAAATATTTCCCAAAAAATGTTGTCGGATCCTCCAAGTCAGACCATCCATGAATAACTGTATTTTCTTCTCCTCGGAAAGGCACCTCACATAGGAAAAAGTTCACTAACCTCTTAAACTCCTCCTTATATTCAGCAACGGTCCTCCCCTCTTAGGTGAGATCTAGCAGTTTTCGCCTCATCTCTGTCTGGGTGGCGGAAGGGAAATATTTACGGTCAAACAGCTCCCAAAACCCCTGTATCACCATGATGTCCCTCTCCTCAATGGTGGTAACATACTCCCACCACTGCAGTGCCGCCTCGACTAGCTTCAAAGTATCTAGAATTTTCCTTTGAACATCAGTACACTCGTACATCCTCAAGTATCTCTGGATGTCCTACTTCCACTGGCTCGCCACCACAACGTTTGAACTCCCCTAGAACTCGGGAGGATGTGTCTTCTGGAAGGCATCTCTAACTTTCTCCCAAGCAGAAGGTAACGCCTGCATCTGAATAGGTGTCACCACCTGTGCCTAACTGTGGCAAATGCCACAGTAACTGCCTGAGCGACTATGGCGGCAACTTCTACGACGTTCATAGAACCCTGAGCTAGGGATGGTTAAGGCTATGTCTATGCCTCTCGGGTGGCTCGTATAGCGCGTCAAGGAGGCATCTGAAAGGAGAAATAATTTTCTACCAGTCCACAATTTAATATGACTTAAAATAGCTGAAGACATAAATGCATAATAAAGAATACAACAATCCTAATAATAGGGCTCTACATCAAAGAAGGCTACGCTAGAAATGCAATAAGTTGCACATATCCTAAAGACACTATATGTGACGCCCCGCTTAATTAAATACCAGGTGATCAGACATTTATTAAATTAAAAATAGAATATCCGAATTGGTTCATTCTTAGCATCACTGTCGAAAAACTTTTTAATATTTACTAATCACCTGGTATTTGAAAAGTTGATGTCAAATTTAATCTTTATCATTAACATGCAATGATATATGAACAATTAAATAATTTAAACATCACATTCACCATCCTAAATAAATCAACATCAAAGATAGGAGAAAACAACTAAATCCAATATATATGACGGTGGTAAACACCCCTGTCTAAAATACCAATACAATATTCCATAATTAAAATTCTAAATCCACAACTCAAAATAAAATTGCACAAAATATCTGGAACATCTACTAATGGAAATGGGCAACATGCCCGACTAAAATGAAACAATGAGTGCATCAGATTTGCAAGGAAATGGAGGCGTCTAATAACTAGAACCTGCAATCATCCACAGCAACTGCAACAACGGAAAATAGAAATGAACTCCTAAGCTGGGCCTCCCTATGGATGGGCACCTAAAAATGGTTTTTACAAAAAAATAGATTTGGGAAAATGGGTCAGAGCCTGAGAAAAACATTTAAAAATTTATCAACTATTTAAAATGCATAATTAGCAGATATTAGATACACGTCCGGTTTACGGTTCTCACTTGAGGTCCTCACCCTTCCATTAGTGTGCACGCCTAATGCATACTCCTAACCCGCCCTAGTTATGCTACCCTTGCTAACTAGTTCGAATTAAATATATTACTACACCTACTAATTCTTGGTGCTCATATGTATTATCCAATACAACAACTATTGATATTCTACACTGATTCGACACTTATAAATTCCTCAAATCAGATTTAGTTCTCACAAATGTAAATTAATTTAGATATCAGCATCTTTCTCATCTACTACGCACATACAGTAGATTTAAATCACAAGTATATATATACATGTCACTATATATATATCACCCCTAGGCTGAGCTGCGGTGCATGCGTACTTTGCTATCAAGTCCCGGTACATCACGTACAACTAAAAGACTAATGGTCCATGATATCTCTCAAACCAGAAATATAAATCACACATATTGGAGGCGAACATAGTACTAAGCCTTTGGGATATGCACATATCTACGTACCTAAATGACTGATCATACCCTTATTCACCAAGTGGTGCTCAATCTCTAAGTCCTATGTTTTGAGGTACCAGTCAAAATCCCCCAAGATGGCTCCTCAAGATAAGACTGTCCCCTTTCTGAACCTCTCGCGATAGCAAGCAAAGCAGGTATGTCATGCACATAATAAGTCACACATTAGGTATTCACATAACCTATGTATTTACATTTAATTAAGGTAATCTCTTACTCCTTAATATATTATGCACGTAGTCAACGTAACTCTCTTATAGTCTACGTATTATTACCATACCGTTATACTTTCTATTTGTATAAGCACGGTTGTTTCCCTTCACTTGGGAGGTTTCCAATTATCCCATTAGTCTTTCCATTAGCTATCTTACTCATTCCCTACTGGTCTATGTCATCGTTCCCACCAAATTCCTGAGATACTATCTTATTCTCCGAATTAGGCTTTTATTCCTCAATTGTGCCTAATAAGTCGTAGCCCTTATGTTCCTCCCATGAGACTAAACCTTATCGTAATATTGACCTACTAACATTATTAAAGTAACTATTTTTTAGATATACAAATCGTCCCAAAGTTAATTCAATCATCCCGTGCTAATTCTAATTAAAAAGGGAGAAAACTTTCAAAATATGGGCAGCCTAATCTATTCGCCGGCTACAGGTCTGTTTCTTCTTCCTCAAATAATTACGGGTTTCCACCATTTTTACACTACCAACTCCATTAATCAATCCCAAACTCCCAACCATTCATACTCAACGTTATACCAATATATATATAAACAATTTCTAATGTGATAGAATCATTAAATCATCAAAGATTACTCATAAAATCGAATTAATTCAAGATTAACCCATAAAACCCCTACTTCGTCTTTTTGGTTTAAGAACTCCATTTAAATCTAGACTTCTTCACATTATGTCTTCATAAATTCGTGAATTTCATTCTACATGCATCAAGCGAGTTAACCTATCATGATTCCTACCCCCAAACATGGTTTAAACTCTTCCAATTTACATTAATTCTTCACATAATCATGAATTGATTCATCTAAGTCTAACGTGGATTAAATAAATGCTCAAGATTAACAAGATAAATACTTGCCTCAAAGTGCAGGTATGAATATCTATGAATTGGTGGTGTGGTGGTGTTCCTCTTCCCCGATCTACGTTTCGGTGGTGTTTGTGGTGCAAAAGGTGCAATAATAGTGGTTCTAGCCTTCGGGGGTGTCTCTCCTTCTTCCTTTAATGGCCTCTGTGAGTTTTGCAGCTTCTAAACCTAATGGCCTTAACCTAACGTTGATATACACTTGCAAATTTCGTAGGTTTAATTCCCTCAAAATTCTAAAAGACAAAAATACCCCTTTGGGGTGCCGATTTGGCCTAAAAGTGCCTCGGGACCCAAACTAAACCCTCGGGTACATTTTTTTTACTATCTCGATCCTTCTGGACACTTTGGCTCACTCTAAATGACCATATGAAATACTAAAAATAAAGTTATATTATATTTCTCAAATTATATTCCGACACGACTGATACGCGCGTCCCGACTACATTTATCGTAACTACCGTATTTTTCACTCACGACAATTATAATCTTTTCATATCATTATTATTACTCGTTCACTAAGTAATATTCAATATAAATAAATATTATTCCTTATCTCGCTTATTAATATTTATTGTCCCGGATTAATTATTCCAATACAATTTAATTAATCCTAATTTAATTTACAATTAACCCAATTATAATAATCATTAAAAATACGGGGTGTTACATACCTCACTGGACATGTCGGGGTTGTCCTTCTCACGGACCTAGTAGACTTGACAATGATTGCTACTCCCGTTGTCCCTTTGGCTCCGTTGGCCCTGCGGGACTCGTTGCTAGGCTTGATGGTCCTGACTGAATCCACTATCACCTGGTAGGAATTCTATTAATCTCAATCATTATAATGGGTCCTCTAATGGGTATTCCCTCCTATGGCACCTTACTAGCATCGTTAAATCCAGTCTCGCCCTCCGATTAGGTTCTTCGGCTCTATTGTCTCCCTTTTCACGGTAGGAATTCTAATAATCTCAATCATTACAATGGGTCCTCTAATGGGTATCCCCTCATGTGGTGCCTTACTAGCATCGTTAAATACAGTCTATCCTTTCAGTTAGGTTCTCTAGCTCTCTTGGATCCCTTTTCACGGAAGCGTTGATATCAATTTGTAATCGTACGACATTGACGATAATGGTATGAGTCGTTCTATCCGGATTTCCCCATCCATGTTTGTATATTCTACCCATGAGTCCATTATTAACTCGCGGAACTTTTTGATTCTCCATATCCTCCTCGTTGGGTATGAAGTTTAATAAACACGTCAACTCTCCTTTATGACCGACCACTGTACGACCCTTGTGAAATAAGTATTGAAATCTCCTTTGCCTCTCTATTTAAACAGCTGATGAGGGGATTTACGATCAAACCACATCCCAAATTCCTCATTCTTCATGGTATCTCTCCATGGTTGGGGTGACTAACTCCTATCACTACAACACCACTCTTATGAGAAAAAATTTCGCCTGAAATTTAGTCCTGGGTGCCACTGCACTCCACCTTACACAATTTCTTTTGTGTTATCTCCTTCCATTCACCCATCACACTCCCTCTCCTCTCCGAATTCTTATGGATGGATCTTTGGAAGAGTTACTCTGACTCCCCCCTTTTACCGACTCTGCTAGGTGAGTCTGAATTTGCACCACCGCTCTCTATGATGGTGCTTAGGGAAACTACTACGCCTTAGTGATTATCCTAACGCCATCTACTTGAATAATAACCATTGTGACTTCTATCTCGATCACCGTTCCCAAAATATTCCATGGCTTATGTTGAGCCTCTCCCCCTGCAATCCTTCTAACGGCCCTCGTTGGCCGTCCAAAATTATTCAGTGTACGAAGCCCAACCGAACTCATATATGAATCGCATTAACTATAATTAATAGCAGGAGAACTTAAGTTGCATATGCAGATGAATATAATAATCCTATTATAAGGCTCTATATCAAAGAACATTGCGCTGAAATGTAATAAGTCGCACAAATCCTAAGGAATCTAGAACCTGATGCTTTGATGCCATCTGTGACACCCCGCCTACTAAAATACCGGGTGGCTAACCCGTGATCAAAATAAAACATTGGTCTATATGGCTCATATTTAGCATCACTGTCGAAAACACTTTTTAAAGTTACTAACCACTTACTAATTTAATTAGATCGGTGCCAAATTTTGTCTTTCATTAATTAACAACATACAAAAATAAGTAATAATTAAACCATCCACACAACCTGGTAGCTGAATACAACACAGAAGAATAATATAAATAAAGATGACCGAAGAAACTATCGATTCAACACTAAAATCTAACAATAAACTGAAATAATAATGTGGATACACAAGGTCACATAAATAAATTGAGTACTAAATCTTAGGGTGACATGCCTTTCTTAGGGTGACATGCCTAAATGAGTAGTGAAATAAAGTCCCTACACTAGGAATTAATGAATAAAGCATCTATAGAAAATTCCTGCAACTTTCATATGAGCTGCAGCTGCGCATCACTGGATAGAATCCTCAAACTGGGCGTCCTTGTGGCTGGACACCTAAAAGGTTTTGAAAAAGATTTTGACACGGGTCAGATCCCAAGAAAAATATTTTAAAAATATTTAGCAAGCAGTTAAATTACAATGATCAAATATGCATGCACACTCTTTAGATTTAAGCTAGTGTTGCACTCTCTTGATGTATAACTCACCCCTCATCTAATGTGCACACCTAACGCTTGATGATTCGTATCGAATATTGTATATTTCCACCTGTTATCCTTATGCATTATAGCGCTTTTACGGTCCTAAATGCCTATAATTATGCTCATTAACCAGACAACCTTGGAGTTGGATAGATACATGTTTTGCAGGGGTTATTTGTGCTTTTGTAGGTATTGGAACGCTAAAAGTGAGGATCCGTTGCATTTCGGAGAAGTTTCATCGATGGACGCTACTTTAAGGGCTTTTTAGTCAATTCACATTCCTTATTCGGCTCTTGGAAATTCAACGGATGCGTAGTTCATTGAGTTAGCATCGCGTGGCCGCAAACGGTGCATCGTTTGGAGTTTGAACGAAGAAGCTAGGCTCGTTTCCGTAATGGACCTTTTCCCCCTCATCATGGACCAAATGCAGCCTGAAAACAGAGTACCGGTCGACCGCGTACAAGGGACCGGTCGACCGCGATTTCAACTTTTGCCGTGGGAAGGAGACAGTATGCTTTGGCTTAAGTGACCGGTCGACCGCGCCCCTGCGACCGGTCGACCGGTAGTGCCAGATATTTTGGGCTCTTTCCTCTTTCTTTCCTTTTTCCCTTATCTTTTCCCACTTACTATATAAAGGTTTTTTGTTATAATAATCAGATATTCAGTAGATATACACGATTTTAGGTTAGTTTAGCTTAGGGTTTGGGGTTTTTGCTTGGTTCTTCTTCATTTCTCTTTGGTTTGACACCCCATTTGGATTGTAAGTTGACTATTCATCTCCCCTACCATTTGAATATAGTTGTATTTCTTCATTTCTTGCTTTCTAGTTAATTTACAAGCTTTCTAATTTAGGTTTTCTTGCTTTATTTACATGCTTTGATTTACACGCTTTCTAGTATAGATTTACCGCGTTTATTTACCGCTTTCCATTTATCGCGTTTTTAACATGCTTTCTAGGTAATTTAAATTAGGTTGTGTTTGAATTGAACTCACTCGGGTTGACGCGTTGCTTTGCTTTGGTGATGGTGTTTACGGGTCTATTTCGGGTGCGTTGTCCTAGTTATTACGCCTAGGAGATTTGACGGGGCATATCATGTATGTCCCGTGCTTACGACCTTTTCGCGCGTAATTTCCGGGATATTTGTTGACGCCAAAATTTTATTAGGCTTTTATGATGATTTAGGGCGTAACAACCCTTGATTTAATTAACTGTCGAAACGAGATGCATTTGTAATAACTCGTCGACCCATGTAACCATTTTATACTAATTAACTCGGGTGAGGGATATTCGACGCAACCTATAGTTTTACTCGCTTTCATAATCTAGTTCCAATACCATTGCCTAGTTAATCATTTACTTTTATGCATCTTTTCTTTTAGTTTGTAATCATCTTTTACACTTTTATTTCGGAGTATTAAATCACTTGAATTCTAACAACTCGTCTCTGTGGATTCTCGATACCCGACTTACCGCTCTACTTGCCCCGCAAGTGTAGTTGTAACTTAGGTTTTTGTATTGAGTTGGCGAAACGAAAACAACGATTAGCGTCTTTACACGCGCTACTTTTCGCACTCAATCACTTGCCTTCTAACTTTCCTATTTATGCCACCCCACTTAACTAGTATTACACCTCTTTCTACCAAACTACTCTAACCCGAGTATTCTTATTTTGATTTTTAAGTTATCTACTCATTAACTTATTGATCGGATCAACTATATTAAATTATACAATGTTCACACTAGTTATATAGGAAACCCTTTTTGAATTCATATAACATTCACACTAGTTATGTAAGAAATACATTCACACTTATTTATTAATCCCGTATATAATTATCTACTCATTTTATATACGTACTATTATACTACAACATTTGCACACCTGTCACGTAATATAACAATCCATTCCCGAGTAACAACTCACTGGATGATTTCTCTAAAATGCTATCATGTTCCAAGTATGCTCACTCTAACCCGGCTACCTCAAGTCTGACTCACTCTTGATCTTGGGTAAAAATAATAAGCTTAGTGGAGGCAATCATAGTTCCCCGAGTGTGAGACCAAATCATACACAAGACGCCTCACCCCGAACATATAAATACTGGACGCTATGACCTGGGATTATACTCTCCCTGCTCCTAAAGCCAGAGGATTCACCCACATCGCACAACCTCCTATGATAACTCTAGAGGGGTACATATTGCTATAAATATCATTCACACTGATATTTATAAAGCGCGCACACACACACACACATACACACACACACACACACACATATATATATATATATATATATATATATATATATATATATATATATATATATATATATATATATATATATATATATATATATATATATATATATATATATATATATATTATCACGCTAACCGCATACATATATTTAATAAAGGTCCGGTTAACACGTGCCTAACACTCGTAGCACTAGCCCAAGATACCTAAGTGTATATCCCGACTTGTAATTTAATTAATCACACATTAACTATTTTATTATTTAAGTAGTGTCACCCAACTACAGTACCTAGACTCAATCATTTGGTCCGTATCTTCACCCCTTAGAATTTGTTACACAAAATCCCACTATTAAGTCACCCCTCGTTAAATATAATATTCGATAATTTATTATATATATCTATAATAAATTTAAACCGGCTACCCCGTGCCTAACTCCCGTAGCACTTAGCCTAAATATATCCGAGTCACAACCCCGACTCTTAATTTAATAAATTTCTCCTTAATAAATTTTATCTAAATGGCGTCACTCAACCAAAATGCCCGAACTCTC
Source organism: Sambucus nigra (assembly GCA_949130495.1). Classification (NCBI taxonomy): domain Eukaryota; kingdom Viridiplantae; phylum Streptophyta; class Magnoliopsida; order Dipsacales; family Adoxaceae; genus Sambucus; species Sambucus nigra. The sequence continues at coordinate 188,507,066 of OX422214.1, read as the reverse complement.
TTACTTGGTCCGTAATCTAACCTTTTGAATTTATTTCACCCAAATTTCCGCTATTTATATTGAGACTCTATCTAAATAAAATATATCTTAAAACCCCACTTCCCAGTGTTCTAAGTATTTTTCTACCTTATATACTTCAATACGCTAATTGACCCAAGATTTGATCCCAACAGAATTCTAAGCTGAGGACGGAACTGAACTGGTGAATAATCCTCACGTCACTCAAACGAATCCTTTAGTCACTCGAACGATTTCCAGCATCGCTTGAGCGACATCTGTGGTCATTTAAGCGACCTCTCGGGTTCCATCCCCTCCTTCTTCTTCCTCGAGACATTGTTTCCATTAACGGTCCTCCGAGCTTTACTTCTCTAACCTAGAACTTTGTTCAAACAGTCCTGACAACAATTCCTTTTTTTAAACAGATTCTAAACATGGTCTAAATCTTTAGTCATCATTGATTTTTCCTTAAAATCTGTTAAATCTTCAATTAGGGTTTCCTACGATTTCGTTAATTCGTCATACCCATAACAAACATCTAAAATCGAATGCTCAAACCTGCTACTGGGTTTTTACATGGTTCTAATTCCAACGGTTTTTAATCATGCTATATAATCAAGTTGATTCTTAATACACATCACATGTACAATTTCTGAAAAACCCATTTTGATGTAATAACCCACCCTAAAAAGGATGTCAATTACACCCGCCATGTTATGAATTAAAATACTATAATTAAATTGAAAGAAAGTTTAACTACTTGCCTGAACAAATTCGTAGGGTCTGATTTTCTTTGGTGTAGACAAAGGTTTGACGAAGAATACACTCCCTCTTTCTTGATTTGGCTCCCAAAAGCTCTCCCAATTTCTCCCTCTTTTCTACTATGCAAAACTACGATTTTCTTATTGAGTTGTGTCTACCATGAACTCCCTAATATAGGTTTTATATTGCTAATCATGAAATTAGGCCTATGGGCCAAGCCCAAATGATCTGAACACCCCCTTGTAAGCCCGGTCATACCTAAAAATGCCACGAGATCCAATTACTATCCCCGGGTACTCTTTTCCAATTATCTCGACCTATTAGAAATTAACTGTGTACTCATAATCGTCATCCGAGTTACTTTATTAAAATTCTCTAATCTGACCTCAAATTTTGACACATGCGAATTTTAAAAATAACCCGAATTAATTAAATTTATTCACTAATTTAATTAAGTCCTCCACATTAATCAAATCCTATATAACCAAATTAACAAAATTCTATACCCTCAGAAATACGAGGTGCTACATTTGAGTCCTAATCAAATACAGACAAAAAAAAACAATACGGACAATTGGATTGTTGGAATTGGAATAAATTTTAATATGTTGTCGCTGAAGGCGAGAGGAAGCTGCATAAAAATTCAGCTTGATTGAACGGCCGAATATTTTTTTTTGCTCCTTAGGTCGGATCCTCCCCAGATTTTTATACAAAAAGTTATAATTTCTAAATTTTAATCCCGATTTAAATTACACTTAATACCTTATTTTTATATCTAAAAACCAACATTTTTTTCGCACCAAAATGAAATAGATTCCAAAAATTATTTTTTAAAATTTTTTAATTTAACAAAGATTTTTACGGCTCAAAAATCACAGGGTGTTATACATTGCCAATTTTCTAACAATATTTGTTTACATTAAAAACAAAACTAATAGTTGTAACCCCCCCACCCCACCCCACCCCACCCCACGGCCGTGCGCGCCTGAAAGTGATACGCAACGTGCTACTACGATAAAACTAAACTAAAACCATCAAGAAAAGTATAGAGCATCTAAATGTCCACAATTTAAATACAACAAATCCCCAATTTTTATTTCCACAATAATGATTACACTAACGTTTCTCTCTAATACAAAATTCTCCAACTAAAATTACACCTCTACTTTATGCATCAAAAAATAAATCTTCCAAGCCATGCTCTAAAATATTTCTCCAAAATAGCCCATAGTGTCCAAATCCACGCTAATTTGCCAACTAAAAGAAAATACGGGGAAATACACAATATGACAGCAATAGATGCTCAAAAATAATTAGCACGGTGAATAAATCGTAATAATACGAATCGCATATACAAATCAAATGCAACACTCAAGCATTATATCAATATTAATTTCTTAACAACACATCAATGAGTCACCAGGCCTCACCTCACCGCACATTTGCATTCTCAAGCATATTCGGATTTTGGACTATTGGCGGGTGTTCATTCTCCATGCCATATTAAAATCTCATGACACGATGCTCAAATCATAATATAATACATCACAATGAATCAATGTTTAGATTCCAACAATTTTCAGATTCAAAATGAATATCAGAATTCAATATGAGTGCAATCGACACAGAAAAACAAACGTTGACTCTCGAGAGAATTTAGGAGCATATTGCGTAAGTCCCATACTTCAAAATCATCACATGAATCGACACATCATTTCAGCCTCTAAATCTTATCGTACCATCACATTCCTCTCGCGAAAATAATCTAATCACGTTCTACCCCCAACACGAGATAACCAAAAACAGGCCTCCAAATCTAAGGTTGGACATGTAATAAAATAGGGGCTAGGTTTTGTATAAAGAGGGAGAGGAAATATAAAGGGTTTATTGCATAATGGAGATGGCAAAAGTTTGGTTAAAACTCTCACTCACGACATCTATATATAAGGGAAAAAGAAAGAATTTGTAAAGCCTCCTACTCTTGAAAACAAATCTGTCGACTCAAATCTGGGCATAGTCGATCGATCGAACAGATGTGCAGACACTTCCAAATCCCCTAGTTTAATTACATTTAACTAAAAAATAGATTTACCATTAGACACTGTCTAGATTTGGGACAAACGTCTTTTTATTTTAAAGTCTCATTATGACTCCGATTTTAATTTCGATTACAATCCGAATGAAAATCAAATTTTTAAATGTAAAACTCAACATATTTAATTATTAAAAGTAATAAAATCCAAAAATTTATTTTCTCGAATTTTTCAAAATTAATTTAAAAATACCCATTTAAAAATCTGGGTTGTTACATACTTCCCCACTAGCAAAGGAATTTTGCCCTCGAAATTCGACGAAGCCTAACGCTAAAAAATCAAGCCGCGCCAAAAATAAATATCGTCTTCAAAAATCAACTTAAATACCTCTCATCTAACCCCGATGCCTAACACGACCTATCACCAAAAAAATTCTATCTAAAAAAAAACATGTCTAACCCGCATGCTAGACCCAAAATTCAAGATCCGATGGTTGTCGTATAACCTAGCTCTGATACCATTTGTAACACCCTGCGCCCCCGAAAGAGACACGCGGCGTGCTACTACGATAAAACTAAACTAAAATCATCAACAAAAGTATAGAGTATCTAAATGTCCACAATTTAAATACGACAAATCCACAATTTATATTTCCACAATAATGATTATAATAACGTTTCTTTTCAATACGAAATTCTCCAACTAAAATTACACCACTAGTTTATGCATCAAAAAATAAATCTTTCAAGCCATGCTCTAAAATGTGTCTCCAGAATAGCCCATAGCGTCCCAATCCACGTTAACCTGCCAACTAAAAGAAAATATGGGGAAGTACACAATATAACAACAATAGATGCTAAAAAATAATTAGCACGGTGAATAAATTGCAACAATACGAATTGCATATGCAAATCAAATGCAACACTCAAGCAGTATATCAATATTAATTTCTCAACAACACATCAATGAGTCACCAGGCCTCATCTCACAGCGCCTATGCATTCTCAAGTATATCCGAATTTTGAACTATTTGCGGGTGCCCATTCTCCGTGTCATATTAAAATCTCATGGCACGATGCTCAAATCACAATATAATATATCACAATGATTCAATATTTATATTCCAACAATTTTCATATTCCAAATGAATATCACAATTCAACATGAGTGCAATCGACATAGAAAAACAAACGAATTACTCTCGAGAGAATTTAGGAGTATATTGTGTAAGTCTCGTACTTCAAAATCATCACATGAATCGACACATAATTCAGCCTCTAAATATGATCGTACCATTACGTTCCTCTCGCGAGAACAATTCAATCACGTTCTACCCCCAACATGAGATAACTCCAAATAGGCCTCCAAATCAAAGGTTGAACATGTAATAAAATAGGCGCTAGAGTTTGTATAAAGAGGGAGATGAAATATAAAGGGTCTACTGCATAATGGAGATGGTAAAAGGTTGGTTAAAACTCTCATCCACGACTTCTATATATAAGGGGAAAAGAAATAATTTGTAAAGCCTCCAACTCTTGAAAACAAATCTGCCGACTCAAATCTGGGCATAGTCGATCGATCGACTCCCTAGGTCGATCAATCGATCGAACAGTTGTGCGGACACTGCCAAATCCCCTAGTTTATTTCCATTTAACTAAAAAAAAGATTTTTCATTAGTCACGGTTCAGATCCATGGCAAACGTCTTTTTATTTTTATTTTAAAATTCCATTATGACTCCAATTTTAATTTCGATTGCAATCCGAATGAAAATCCAATTTTCAAATATAAAACTCAACATATTTAATTATTAAAAATAATTAAATCCAAAATTTTATTTTCTCGAATTTTCCAAAATTAATTTTAAAATACACATTTAAAAATTCCGTTTGTTACATACTTCCCCCCTAGCAAAGGGATTTCACCCTTGAAATTCGACGAAGCCTAACGCTAAAAAATCAGGACAGACCAATAATAAATCTTATCTCTAAAAATCAACTTAAATACATCTCATCTAACCTCGATGCCTAACACGACTTATCACAAAAAAAAAATCTATCTCCAAAAAAAAAATATGTCTAACCTGCATGCTAGATCCAAAATTCAAGACCCGAGGGTTGTCGTATAACCTGACTTTGATACCATTTGAACACTCCCGCGCCCCCGAAAGAGACACGCGGCGCTACTACGATAAAACTAAACTAAAACCATCAACAAAATCATAGATCATCTAAATGTCCACAATTTAAATACAACAAATTCACAATTTTTATTTCCACAATAATGATTACAATATACACATCAGAAAAATACACACTCAATAAATATTGTTGTCAAACAAAATTTATGCATTTAACATCCAAGAACAACCATAACTAAAAACATTAACTAGCTGTCACCAAATCAATTGTTGTCGTTTTATTTTAAAAAAATAACTATTCAAAACAACAATAACGTTAAAAAGTACACTTCAATATTTTGTATATTATGTTATTTTCAAATAGGCATTTTGCGTCGTTCAATTTGCATACAGTAAACTTTGATGTATGTACAAGCTTTTTACACCTCACAGAAGAAAATCAATTGTAAAGAATTATAAACAAATTTTATATCATTGAAACAAAGGCATCTTCGATATACAGATAAAAAAATATACATTCAGTAAATGTTGCTATCAAACGAAATTTATGCAATTAAAATCAAAAAAATCCATGAATAACCATAACTGAAAACAATAACTAACTCACTAATTCAATTATTATTTTTTCCAGACACAACTATTAAAAAAAATAATTTAAAAAACTACACTACAATGTAATCGTACAATTTTCAGACTGTAAAATTTGCGTGTCAATACAAACTTCTTACACCTGACATACGGAAAGGACTTTTAAAAAATAAAAATAAATTTTCTGTCATTGTAACATATGCATTATCAATTTACGAATTTCATACATTTAAAAACTACACTCCAATAACTTGTAAATGTTGGTGTCAAACAAATTTCATACGTTTAAAATGTAAAAAAATCCTTGAATAACTATAACTAGAAACAATAACTAGCTGTCATCAAATAAACTATTCTCATTTTGATTTTCAAGGATAATTATTCAAAACAACAATAACGTCAAACATACAGATGGAGTGCTCTAATGGGAGATGTAGATGTCTAAATTTACATTGTTTGGTCTCATAATGGGTAGAAGAAGATGTATTTTTTGGTGAGAGAAAATGTAACAGGGGTGTAACTTTACATTGTCGCTAATATAAATGGGTTCCGCCGTGTTGGAAGGATAACAATCATCCGTCTACTATGATAAATAATAATAAAATATGTTGGACGGACAACAGTCATGCGTCCACCATTATAAATAATAAAAAAAATATAATTTTAATCCTTAGACAGATGACAGTTGCCCGTCCAATGTGCTCCCCATCCCTTTTCACGTCAAAGTTAGTTTGTCCCAGTGTGTGCAGTGTCCAAACAATTAACCTCTCACAATGTAAAATACATCTTTCTTAGCCTCTCCATTGGAGATGACCTTACACTTCACATAAGAAAAGCAATCGCAAAAATCTCAAACAGCCATGACCGTAAAAACAAAAATTGTCACCAACTTAATTGTACTTTAAAAAAATGAAACTCAACCATCTTTTTGAATCCCTCGTTCTATTGAAAATTCGAATTGAATCTGAACCCATTTTTTTTTTACAGCATACCGTGAGGTGTCCGGACAGTTTACGTACACCTCGATTAGTACTCATTCGCGATTCGTGATTTTCGCTGGCTAAGCATTATTATGACAGTGCCGGAAATCAAACTGGGACCAAATTCAATCCATCTCCAAAACTGTTCCAGTGATAGTCTTATACCACTGAGCCAATACACTTGATTATCCGAACTCATTAAAGTCCAACATTAAACCTTAGTTTTGAGAAAAGTTTAGAAATATTACAAAAAAAATAACAAAAAAAATTATAAACAATCTCCGCAACCTCCATCTAGTCTGCAGATGTCAAATAGTATCTTGTCCTTAATCATTATAGTTAAACTTACACCTTTCTTCCGGAAAATATGTATGGAAACCCACGAAGATGTGTCGAAATTGGTACCAAAGTAGGTTGATGGTTCTTTGAATTTTTGAATTTCATATCTATTGAATAAAAAATTCAAATCTATCAATAAAATAGGGATTTTCAAAATCGTACGTTACCGAATAGTAACATCTAGGGGTGTTCACGGGTCGGTCGGTTCGGTTTTGACCGGATTTTTTGGGCCGAACCGACCATGTCGGTTTTTGGAGGAGGAGAACCGAACCGAACCGAAAATGCTGAAAAACCGAACCGAACCGAACCGAATCGGGTCGGTTTTTGACAGGGCCGGTTCGGTTTGCCCGTTGGTTTTTGACAGGGCCGGTTTTATACAGGGCCAGTTCGGTTTTTTCCTTTATTTTAATAAAAAATATATTTTTTTAATACCTAATATAAATATAAAATTAAAAAATATAATATAATATGTCAAGACTAATATAAATATAATATAAAATATAAAATTAAAAAGTATAAAAATTAAATCGGTTCGGTTCGGTTCAAAATCGGTTTTTTTATGCCAAAACCGAAAACCGAACCGACCCTGTCGGTTTTATACCTGATTAAACCGAACCGAACCGACCCTAAAAAAAACCCGGCCCGAAAATTTTCGGTTCGGCTCGGTTTTGTCGGTTTGTCGGTTTGGTCGGTTTTTTTGCACACCCCTAGTAACATCCATGAAAGCAAACGTAATTGTTTGGTTAGCGAAGATACGACCTCAAAAGTTATCCAAAAATCAATAAAAGTTTCTTTTTTATGTTGATCACTTAAAGACGATCCATTTATAAAACTATCTTTAAAAATAAGATGTTTATTAATATACGCAAATTGCAAAGTAGCGATCATCATATCAGGCACCGTCAGGTCAGCCAACCAAGAGTCTCCCTCTTAATCTTATCATATCACTGTGGTTACAATCTACAGGACTCTATACCTATATAGGTTCCATCATCAAATTTCCACACTTGTCTCTCTCTCTGTCTCTAGGTTGTAGCACCATGGCCATGAGCATCCAAAGGCTGTACCCACGTTTAGAGTCCCACAGTTATTACGACGTAACCTTCTTGGGCGAAACCATCAGAACCCTTGTAACCAATAACCTCTCCATGGTGGACTCCTGGATCTCCGAAATGGAAAGCATACACCACCGTCACCTCCACCATCTCATAGTCGGCCTCGACATCGAATGGCGCCCATCCTTCAACAGCCCACCAGCCACCCTCCAACTCTGCGTGGGCCGCCACTGCCTCATTTTCCAACTCATCTGGGCCCAAGAGGCCTCCCATTATATCATCGACTTTCTATCTGGTAAGGGTTACACGTTTGTTGGGGTTGGAATCAAAGAAGACGTTAACAAATTGTACGGGGAATATCGGTTGGAAGTTTCCAATAGCGTGGATCTCAGGCCCTTGGCAGCAGTCACTCTCGGGAGTAACTCGCTGCGAAATGCTGGACTGGTGGGACTGGCCTACGCGGTTCTTGGAAAGCACTTTCACAAACCTCAAACTGTTACCTTGAGTCGTTGGGATGCTGAGTGTCTCACTGATGATCAGGTGCAATATGCTTGTGTCGATGCATATGTTTCGTTTCAGCTCGGGCTGGCCTTGAATGCCGGTTACTAAATGGTTACGACGTTAGAGATGTGGGTTTTGGTTGGGAGGTGCCTCAGATTATCGAACATTTTGTTTTTAGGGTTTCGGAATACTCCTCTATATAACGCTTTTTTCTTTTTTTAAAGGTTTCTATATAAGCCTTTTCTTTTTAAATTAATCACCAAAAAAGAGTTTATATTATGTAGTGGACTGGTACACCTTTAATGGTTTTTCTAATGCTATATCACTACATATGCTTTTGGATCATTGCGTATGCATGTGTCGTTGAATTCTCTGTCAGATTTTCTTTCTTACTTCTTTCTTTATCTTCCACTTTTTCTTATTTTTTAACTAAATGTTCATACGGCTTTCAATGTTTTATATAAAAAAAGATAATTTATAATTAATTTAAGGGTATATACCAAATACTCCCTACAATATTTTTTAATATCTATTTAGTTCAAGTTTTTTTATTTTGTTTCAAAAAAAATTTTGCCACATATTTTGAAGAGGAAGTGTCGCTAGCGCGGACCCTAAAAATAAGAGAATATTGAGTGCTTGAGAGGACTAAATGGGTTAAATTAAAAATGTGTCCTTTTTGAAAAATATGTATTTATAGCAGGGACTATTCAATAATTGACCCTTAATTTAAGGACATTATAGTAGGGTCAATTATTGAAGTTTTTAAAGATGAAAAAACAAAAAAAAAAAGGTAAAAGCCCGTATTATCTCTATTACGCCACCCAATTGTTTTTTAAAAAATTACTACCTTGCTATGTATTACTAGATTTCATTCAAAACTTCTTGCCTAGATTTCGTAGGGAACTTTGTTTGGAAACCCTTATCCCTTATCAAATATCATAACCCATATCAGATATGACATTGAGTTTTGCAAAAAGTATAAACAACATGGGTATGTTTATTTATAATAATTAGTGTTTGGAGTATGTTAATTTTTGTATTAGTTTGTTGGGTGTTATTTTAATAATTTAGGCTAACATCCATTAAACAACAATATTTTTTTTGTTAACTACTCAAAATACCTTTATTAATAAGCCCAATAACCCTTGAATAACCCAATAACCCTCAAATCCTCTATCCCACTCTCTCTCTCACTCTCTCTCAACGGTCTAAAAATATGAAGTTACCCGGTGATTTGTTCATGGCCGAAGCTTTGTTCCCTGGAGGTTTACAGCAGGATTCGAAAAAAAAAATCGTATCAAACCAAAGCAGTCACAAAAAATGCATTCTTCTGAAAAAGAAAACAAGTGTAAAGATTTTTACTACTACTTATCATAACATATTCTTTAATGATCATTAAAGACAATGAAGAGATGATGGATGTTATTGAAGTTATTGTTGGATATCGGATGAGAGAGGGGATGGGTAATGTCTAAATGGGTTGAGTTCTCATGCCCATTTTGTTATTTTTTTTTACAAACCACAAATGTGAGAGGATGTTGAAAGTTTATCACCCCAATTACAGGAGGGTAAGTTTACCGGGGGATGTTAAAAGAAAATGTGGGTTTAAACAAAAACCCCTTATTTAAAGCAATGTATGAAAAAATATTTCGTAATACTTTGTTTAAACGAAATTAAAAATAAAATTTTCCCCTTTTTATTCAATCAAAACTCTCTAATCAGCATCTTGGCCTTATATAAGCAGCCAAGCAGAAGGAAAAACACATGTTTGCTGTTGGAGTGATGAGATCTAAAGGATTTTATTTTTTTAATTTGAGTTTTAACTTTGAAATATGTAGTCTTGACTGATAATTTGAGAAATACATTTGTTTCATTTAAGAATCATCTTCTGAAATGATCTCCAATGGGGAGTCTCATCAAAAGGTGATTTTACTTGTTGAGCAAACCCTTTTACCTTTCTATAAGTGCATGTTTCACAATGGTGCAACTTCATAAAACGAAGGGTCCTTCTGCAATGAAAAACATAATTGTACACATTTTCTTAGACACGTTTATGTATTGTATTTTGTATTGGTTTGTGTTTGGGTTTTTCATGGGTCTCATTAATATGAACCACTGGCACGAGTCGATGTAAATGCGATACGTCAATGTGTCTAAAGAAAGTTCGTAAGAAGTAATACAAATAAATTAAGTAGATATTAATTTGATTAAATAATTTGTGATTTGTCCATATAGGTTCATGTGAAGTCGTGTAAGTATTCTCCAAGTTAGAAAATGCTTGAATGCCTACTTATTCTGATACAGAATTTGGGATGTTTCTAAGGGTACCACAACTTTTATTTCAAAATACCATAAGGAAAAAAAAGGATTTTTTGTTAAGGGCCACCATATCATATATATATATATTTTTACACACTATTTTCAACACAAAATACCACACATTAAACTCTTCCTTTATCTTCTTCAATAAATTGTTTTCAACCAACCATCTTCAATATTATTAAATAACTAGGGTTTGTTATTTAAATATTCAAATATCAATGGATATTCCCCCCAAAAGATAATGACAACACCTCAAAAGCAAATGAAAACTCCCCAAATCACATTTTTCTTCTAAACTTCGGGTCCCATTATATATATATATATATATATATATATATATATATATATTTGTTTATTCATACGGATTGAAAATATGAAAAATTAGTTGGATGGGAGGAGGTTTGCAAACCCATTAAGGAGGGCGGGGCGGGTGTGAGGAACCTGAGGCTTTTTAATAGAGCTCTTCTTGGGAAGTGGTTGTGGCGTTTTCCTCGGGAGGAAAATAGATTGTGGAGAAGGGTTGTGGGTGCGAGGTGGGATTCTTTGCATATGGGGTGGAGGCCGGTTGTGGGGTCTTTAGCCCACGGAGTGGGTTTGTGGAAGCATATTGCGAGGGAGTGGGAGGATTATTCTATAAATACTGAGTATACCTTAGGAAAAGGGTATAAGATTAGATTATGGACAGGTAAATGGGGGTGAGAATGGGTCTATTAAGGATCTTTTTCCCAGTATCTATAATCTAGGGGTGAATCAAGATGGTACGTTGGTAGATCATGTGAATGTCAGCGGTGATGATGTCACGTCGAGACCTCAGCTTAGGAGGAGGATATGGGAACGGGCGGATTTGTTCTTTGAATGGTTGAGCTCGGCTCCCCGTCCGACGACAAGGGATGATTCTTTGAGGTGGAACTGGGGCTTTCACGGTTAGGGGGTTCTATGCTATTCTGAGTGACAGGGGAATCCCTAGGGCCCGATTCCCCTGGAAGAAGATTTGGAAGGTAAAGGCACCTCATAAGGTTAGATTCTTCGTTTGGACGGAGGTTAAACAAGCCATCTTGACGATGGAAGGTCTGCAGAAGAGAAGATATTGTCTGGCTAGCCGGGGTTGGTTATGCAAGGAGGAAGAGGAGAAGACCAACCATCTTCTTCTGCACTGCAGGGTGACGAGAGGATTGTGGGATATTTTTCTGGTCATATCTAAGACCGTATGGGTCATGCCTGAGTCAGTGAGGGATATTTTAAAGGCGTGGAAACCTCCTTGGGGGTGGGTTGGAGACAAACGAGTTTGGCGCATGGTTCCTCATTGTATTTTCTGGACGATATGGTATGAGAGGAATGTTTGTTGTTTCGAAGGTATAGAGATGGCTCCCTCGAGACTTGGTTATCTATTTTTAAGCACCCTTATCGGCTGGTCTATGGGGAAGATATCTATCACGACTCAGGATTTTGTTGAGTTTATAGAGGAGATCCGCTCTATGTTGTAATTTGGGAGTCTGAGTGGCAAGTGTATGTTTCGTTTCTAGCTTTTCCTGTATTGCTTTTGCTTTGTATACATCTTGTATATGGGTTCGTTCCCTTAGCGTTTGGTGTTTAATAAAATCATTTATTTATATAAAAAAAAAGAAAATATGAAAAATCGTAGAAATCGTCAAGTGGTTCGGGATCAGGATCGGGCCCCCGAAAAAGATGATGATTTTACGGGATGATTATCCGGAAATCAAACTTAAATTTTTTTTTTGAAGAAAATTTTTCGGGGGCATTCAGGATGATAATGCCCTCGAAAAAGATGATGATTATTTCTCCGAAGAGTTCTTAAAATGAAATCATCCCACACATGTCAACTACCGGGCCAGTTTTCTCGAAAGCTTGTTCTTCATTCGAATCTCAGAATTCTTCCCCCCATTCGGTGGCAACAATTCTGTCTTTCCATGCAAAGTCAATGCATTCCACAACTTTAATGGCTTCTTCATACAGGTCTTCTCATTCTATGGGGATATGTAAGGGTGAGGGGACCAGGCGCCCTTATAATTTCAGAGTATCAAGTAACTCGATCATACTAAAAATGTCGTTGGTTTGCCTGAATAATTCTACCATGATCAGGATGACGTCATCTAGGCTGACTTCATCGGTGGGTAACACCTAACTGTCTGACTCTCGGGCCCATTTATGTGCTTCCAAGAACAGCGTGCTGAACCTCTGGCAATCAATGATCATTTGTGAGGGCAATTTCAGCCCGAACTATAGGAGTTGATTTAACACTTATGATAATTCCATACCTCCATTTTCAGAATTGGTACGGACAGCGATGCATGCTCTGGTAAGGAGTGACAGTGCCTGATCAACGAGGCTAGTAAGGTGTAGAAGAAATATGGGCAGGTTTGGGAGATTGTATGGGTGTGATTTGAGTTGAGGGATCAAATCCTGGGTTCATTTCTAGGAAGATAGCATTGGTATGATTTAGGAGTGGGTTGTGAGTAGTGTTTGGCTTAGGATTGGTTGGTGGGGTAATGGTACCCTGGTCAATTATACCTTGGATTACGTTTCGAAGGTGAAATCATTAGTTGTTGGTATGACCAACAGTTTGGTGAAAGGCGCAATGGGAATCTGCCTTGAAGTTTCTCGGAAGTGGATTGGGTAATGGACGGGGATCCAAGGGTTTGATGAGGTTTTGGCTTAACACGGCCTGATAAACTTTGAAGAGGGGCGCATGGAGCTCGGTGTATTCCTTTCAGACTGGGACAGGGCGGCTTTCTGGTTCCCACGAAGTGGTTGGTTGAGATATTTTGTTGATGGTTAAGACTGCAGCACAGGCAGGTTTGTCATATTTTCTAAGGGGAACTGTCCGGACACTTTCTTTGGTTCAACCTCTATTTTAGAAAGACCTTCCTCGATTTCTACTCCTTCTTCTCTGAGAGCTCGAAAGTGGGGATAGTATTGTCCTCCCATGGTTGCTCGAACATGGGGCAAGAAGTTCTTCTTCACTATGCTGACTTGTTCTTCCTCGGAAGGCTGATTGGTCATGGTAGCTGCTTTTTCCCTCCATCGGGCTATGAAGTTACTGACTGATTCCTTAGAGTTATGTTTGAGCAGCTCTAAATCACGGCGGGTGACCTCAAGCTCTTCGTTGTATTTCTACTGCGATATGAATTTAGGGGCCACATCTTCCCAGCTACGGATTATGGACTCCTCGAGAGACAAAAACCATCGGAGGGCGCTATCCTTCAAAGTTTGCTGAAAAAATTAGGCCATCACTTCTTTTGAAGCCCCTAGGAGAGTAATGGAATGGTGATAACTGCGAAGATGAACAATCAGGGGTCCACTTCCTTCGAATTTCTCGATATTCAGCATCTTGAACTTCTCGGGTAACCTTGCCTTAGGATAAAGAGACATATGGGTGTAGTCCATGTAATTTTCGGAGATTTTGACTTGGTCGAATTTCTTAGTTATCATCTTGAGATCGTCTTTGACCTTGTTCAATTCTTCCTCTTTCGGATCAATGATCACAGGCAAGTTAGCCCCAGGCTGGGTAAGGTTCGACATAGGAAGCTAGGCAGTGGTGACACATTAACAGAAGGGACACGGGAAATGTGTTGATATTCTTCGAGAACCCAGATAGGCTCGGGTGGACCCATAGCGTGAGGGAATAGGGCCTCGAGCTCTTGAGGAACAGGAACCTGGTTTCGTTGCATCTCTCGGACCTCAATCTGAAGGTTGTCAATCTTGGACACGAGCTGAGCTAAAACTGTCGTCAGATCTGGCTGCACGACTGGTGCTTGATCTGTGTTCTCCATGGAAAGCGAATGGATACCGAACTCGGAAGAGGTAGCAGGGGAACGGGCGTAATTTCGGGGTGACCTGACTGAAGACCGAAGCCAATAAGTAGCCAGGCCAAGGGCGTGCGATCGACCTGAGAGGGCGTAAAATTGGATTTATTTTTGACAAAAAAAAGGATGAAAATATTTTTGACATATTTTTCTTTTTGAGATTGCAAGACAAAATATTTTTGGATTTTTGATAAAGAAAGGAGAAGTGTTTTTGGAAAATTGGTCTCAGCATGATTATCATTATTATTATTATTATTATTATTATTATTATTATTATTATTATTATTATTATTATTATGTTCTCACTTGTATTAAATTCTCCTAAACGCAAAATAAAATGTCGGACGGGACCCGAGCCTGGAAAAGTTGGGTTGTAACATATGCAAAGCTATGGCTGGACTAGTAACCAAGCTCATGGGTATGGTCCCATTTTAAAGATGCGCAAAAATTTAGGTGGCAGGTCGACCCAGAATTTTGGCAGAGTTTCGGGTTGAAACCGGTAATCTAATATGTGTGTCCTAGGCTTGACACCTTTGTGTGGGTATGCAGCTTGGTTGGGTGAATTGGAAAGGGTTCTCCCCTTTGGCGTGGCTTCCATGATATACGTCTTGCTTTTGAGGGCAATCGGTACATGTGGACAAGCCATTTAATATACCTGAGTGTACGTGAATTGCCTCACTATATACCTCGTGGGGACGGTACGTATGAGAGCGAATTCAATATACTCGGCGTACGTGAACGAGTTTCCTGCGATATACCTCCCATCATAACTTCGGTCAAGCGGTACGATACGGAGGAACCGTTCGATATACGTCGAAGGTACTTGGCCAATGGAAGGTGAGAGTCATATCGCTTAGGCTAACTGCGCCCTGCAGGACCAGCGCCCATCACAAAGTGACCCTCCAGTTACTGGACAAAATTTGGTCAATCACAATGCTCTTTGGTGATATCGTGTGAGTCATGCATGATCCTCTTGTTAGTATCTTATGATGAGAGTATCTTTCTTGATCATGCCCAACAGGGAGCAAAGTATGAGTACCAATGGTATACCAAGTATGGGTGATGCGTGCAACATGAGGATATATGTGATCCTAGGTGCACGTGGTGTGAAGTGTACATAGAGAATTTTCTACAAGTGTGTGAATAGAAGCATAAGCATGAGGTACACATGAATAGTAAAGGGGAAAATATGGGGATATATAAGAATATTAAGAAATTAAAATACCCATGTAAATAGAGTCTAGCCCTCAAAAAAATATCCCCAGCGGAGTCGCCACTGTGGCCATCCCCGGATATATCCCCTCGCGACGGGAGAGGATCCCTCTAGGTCCCGCGCGTCCCTCTCGGGAGTGCTTCGGCCGGCGTCAGTGAATGAGGTGAAAAATGTAGAGAAATAGAGTCGCTAGTCTACTTTACTCAAAACAGACAAAAGAAAAGAGAGTCATCCTGAACGACAGCATCTAAAGACATATTGATACATACGAAACCAAAATGATTCGAAAGGGGTCCAGAGGCTAAGTTATGAAATGGGAAGGTGTTAGGCACCCATTCCACCCTTACGGTCTCTCATGGGTTGTTGCTATTTTCCTTTATTTCCCCGCGATATGTGTGCATGTGTATACGTAGTGGAGATAGGAATCATCGACTTGTATCATTGAAGAGATAAAACGGTCATCCACTACACCAAAATGGTAAAATTGTCACCTTTTTAGCGGCTAGTCTTGTCAAGATCAATGACTGTGACAAGTTTGTGACAAAGACTTATCATAGTCATTGACCGTGATACATCCGTGACAATTCTGTCAGTAAAAAACCCTACCCCTTCTTTTTTTTCCCGGCGATTTTGTTCCCTCCATTTCTCTCTTTCTCTCTCTCTAGAACTTTGGTATGTTTACTCTCTATTTCTCCTCCATTTATGTATATGTGTATGTATATGTGCGTGTGTGTATATATGTGTGTGTAAATGTGCGTGTGTGTGTGTGTGGTGTATATATGCGTGTGTGTGGTGGTGGTGGGGGGGGGGGGAGGCAGCAGGGCTGGGGGAGGGGGTATGTGTCTGTGTTTGTGTGTGTATATATATGCGTGTGTGTGCGTATATGTACATGTGTGTATATGTGTGTGTGTGTGTGTGTGTGTGTGTGTGTGTGCATGTGGTTGGTAGGGGCAGGGGGGGTGTATATGTGCGTGTGTGTTTTTTAATTAAATTTTTATTGGTTTATTAGATATTGCCCCTCATATTGTAGTGCCCCATGTAAAATAATTGGTTGGTTTAATATTGATTGGTTGTTAATTTTTTTATAAATTAATAATAAGTGCCCCTCTCATATGCAAGTAGGATTGCCCCTCATTGTAAATTAGTAAATTAATAATTGTATACTTTAATTGTTAGTTTAATTGATGAAAAGAATTAATTGAGTAGATGAATTAGAAGGAGTACGGGATACACATTTGTTGTTGCCATTGCGGTTGGATTATAGTGGATCGATGTTGGGTTGTTTAATTTTAAAAGTGGCATGACCACTGGATTATTGTCCATGTGGGGGTGGGATTTTCCAACTTTTTTTGAAAATTACTTTGTATAACGAACAATATATATATAGTATGATAATTAAAAGAAACATACTTGAAATTACATATAGTGCGCATAGATACTAGCCTTCTAGTTCTTATGCGTACGCATTCAATAGCCCTTAGACCCGTTCGAGGGTCATTACTCCTGTAATGAGATCTCTCGAATTGTCCCGTTTGGACAATTTGGGACTGCATAATTTCCGTATAATAATATTCTTAGTGGCTTAAAGTTGTTACTTTGGAAGGAAGTTCTGCAGTCATATCCTAATGTTCTCTGGGTACATACTAAATTGATAAGTGTGACTGTTATTTTAATTGATTAATTGAAATAATACTCACACTTGCCAATCTACGTCGTGTACTTGGAGAACTAAGGGGATATGCTGCCGAAGTTTTCTCAAATCGTAACAATGTGCATGAGCTATTAAGTATACTACAGAAATATGCGGTCTTGAAGGGGATAGGACCACTCACCCTTTTGAGGAGATGGAGGAAATAGAAATTAAATGAAACATACTATAAATCTAAGTTTGAATTTGAAATTGAAATTTAAAAATTGAATATAAATAAGACATAATTAAATTAAACATACTATAAATCTAAGTTTTGTTTAAAATCCATGAATATATGCTTCTTACCTTTAATAGGTGATTAGTTGTGGTAGCTGTGATGGGATATCCGAAATACAAAGAGTGGATGGGTGAGACAAATAAAATAGGGGATGTGTTTCGCAGAGGTGCTAATGAATTTGTGAAATACGCAAAGAGATGTCATAATGATGAAGAGTTTTCGTGTCCATGTGCTAGGTATAAGAATGGTAAGGTGTTTGAGTGGAAAATAGATGAACTACATTTGTTAAGATCGGGTATGCAAGATAGTTATCGATTTTGGAGTTTTCCAGGTGAATTAAAAGTTCTTTTTTCCCCCGAACAACCTTCACAACAACCTTTAACAAGTAGGATAGATGTAGAAGGGGAAAACGTAGATCATAATATGTTAGAGGATTTAGTTGATGATGCGTACAGAGTTTATGAAGCAGAGGAGAATGAGGTTACTGATGATGTACAAGGTTCAAGTGCTCGTGAAGATATCACGATAAACCTTGACGATGACTACTAAAGTTTAAAATTTAAGGCGACCCAATCGATATACTTTGGCTATGAGAAAGATCAAACAACTTTACATGCCATGGTTGGTTTACACAGTTTGAAGACGCAGTACGGTTTGTTTGGCAATAGCGTGAGAGAAATTCTGAAATGGGTGAAGGGGTTACTACCCAAGGAGAATACGCTTCCAAATAGCTATCATGTTATGAAGAACAGTTTGAAAGGTTTGGGAATGAAGTATAAATCGATTGATGCTTGTGTGTATGACTGCATACTATACCGAAAGGAGTATCAAAATCTCGATCGTTGTCCGATTTGCGATGAACCTAGATATGTCCAATCTACTAGTAAAGAATGTACAAGCTCAAAAAGTGTTAAAATATTTTCCCGTTGGGCCTAGATTAAAGTGATTTTTCACAGTACCTTGGATAGCGGAGGCAATGACTTGGCATGCTAGGGCAGAAGTATGGGTAATCTCACGCGTCATCCTATTGATTCTACAGCTTGGAGGAGGATGAATTATGAGTATCCCGATTTTTCTCGAGAACAACACAACATTCGTTTGGCTTTATCAACAGATGGTTTCAATCCACTTGAAAATCTAAGAACTAATCAGAGTGTATGGCTAGTGATCCTAGCCCCACTCAACCTCCCTCCTTCACAATGTATGAGACCTGAATTTTTGATGATGTCTTTGTTGATACATGGGCCAAAGGCCCCAAGTGATGACATCGACGTCTACCTGGCTCCTTTGGTAGAAGAATTAAATGAGTTGTAGTAAGAGTGTGTGCAATTATTTAACTCGTTTAGAAAAGAAGAGTTTACGCTGAAAGCTATGTTGATGTGGGCAATTCATGATTCTCCAGCTTATGGGACATTATCCGGTTGTGTAGTACATGGTTATTTGGGGTGTCTTATTTGTGGAGAGGAGACTGAATCTCTTCGTCTATCCTTTAGCTCAAAAAATATATACCATTGCCATAGGAGGTTTTTACCCCCGGCTCATAGTTTCAGGTTTGAGAAATGTTCCAATTTTTTATTAGGCGGGGTTGAACATAGGCTACCGATGAGACAACTTTCAGGTTCAGAAATTGAAAGTAAATCTTCTGAATGTGGCCCTAATATGCCATGTAAGAATCCCAAATTTAAGAATGTCAAGCATAAGAAGACCCCAACTGGGAATGAGACTAAGACAAGAAAGGCATAGTCTAGGAGGTCAAATTTATTTGACTTGCCTTATTGGAAGAATAACCCGATGCGCCATGTATTGGATGTGATGCATGCAGAGAAGAACTTCGTTGAACATATTGTGGGCACTTGCCTTGAGGGGAGTCATTCGAAGGATGGATAAAATTCACGAAAAGACCTTAAATCGTTGAAACTTAAGCCACAAATAGGGTTGAAAGAAAATAGTAAGGGAAGGATAATAATTCCCCCTGGTGCATTTACTTTGACGAGTGGGGAAAGGAAGGTGCTTTTAGACACAATATATAATTTGAAGGGCCCATCTAATTTTTTGCCCAACTTGCAAAGGATTGTGAATTATGCTACTCATGATTTACATAAAGTGTAAGTCCCACGATTGACATGTGATCATACAATTGGTTCCTCTATTGTTTAAGCATTGTTTCCCCAAGCACAAGGATTTACGGAGGGCTATTATGTAAATTAGTATTACCTTCTCAATCTTGTGTGAGAAGGTAGTCAATCGAGAACACATAGTGGTCGCAAAATTGGCGGTGAACGAAGTGATTTGTGTGTTGGAGAAGTACTTTTCCCCAGCATTCTTTGACATAAGTGTTCACTTGTTGGTACACCTATGCGACGAGGCACTTCTTTGAGGTCCAATTGGATATCGGTGGATGTATCCGTTTGAAAGATTGATGAAAGTTTTTAAAGATTAAGTCAAGAATACGCGATACCCTACTCCGGATAATTGACATCTCGCCAATCGGGGAGGAAAAATAGAGAAAAAAAGACGAACGTGCACTACTCCGGCCGGATGTCTTACGCCGAGGTGGAGCATAGGATGATGGTAAGATTTAATTTTTCTATAACTACATAAATATATTATTCTGCATTATTTTACTTTGCGGGGTCGATACTAATTTTACTTTATTATATTTCAGGGGATAGGGAGTGGCCCTGGGGGTAGGCCACAAAGGCTCGATACTTATGTGGCTATTCGGACGAAGAAGGGGAAGGATAAGCAGGTGTCCCCGAGCGTCGCGACCACGATTATAAGTAATCCGACAGTTTACTTTTTGTTAATTATGTTATAATTTTTTTATTTACTTATTTTACTAATCATGTGTTTTTTTTCGTTTCAGGCAAAGCTTAAAGAAGTGCATGAGTCGCTGTCTGATGCCGACAAGGCATCTCTGTCCATAGACGCACTCGGCCAAGTGCTTGGCACTGATTGCAAGGGGAGGATAAGGGGTGTGAGCTTGCGGGTGGCCAAATTTAGGATCATCGGATTGGAGACGAGCGATACCGGGTTGGCTCGAACGATGGACTCGCATGACGCGAAGCTGTCCCGTTTGGAGGCAACGGTCCAAGATATGTTATCATTCATAAAGCATTCGTTGGGCGAAAACCGTAAGGGGAAAGGGAAGGAGAAGGTGGTGGAGGACGAGGTGCACGATGGCGATGATGTGGACCTCGTTGCTTCATCGCCAATATGTATGGACTTTGATGATCCACTCCCCTATTTGTCTCCCTTCAACCGATCGATATCGATACTTGGTTAGCCGAGCGTGTTTATATTGGACATATTTGATGGCCAGCGGATAGGGCGGGGGTTGAGGGACCCGAATACCGTCCAGGGTATGCCAGTTCATGGATGTTTGCTTCAAGACATCGAGTTCAAGATGCTCGTCACGCATGTGATACCCGGGGAAGGATAACTCCCCCTTGTGGCTGCGCGAACAATGCGGCACAATGTATATTATTGGGTGTGTCAATTCGTATATCGTGTGGTCTACTCACCTTCTCAGAGCTAACCTTACCCCAGACATGTAGTGACATTATTTGAATTGAATTATTTTAAGTTGTTACATTTGAATTATATCATGATGCATATTATTTTGAATGTATATTTTCATTATCTCTATTTTATTTAGATATATGATGTTTGAACAGTTACAACGTTGCTATAACAAGTACAAATATACTGTTGGGTGGTGGCAGTGGCTATACTACCCAACAGATTTTTTTTTAATTCTTTCCAGAATTGTCACGGTCAATGACCTTGATAATTTTTTATTAAATGTCACGGGTTTGTCACGGTCCTTAACCGTGACTAAACTTGTGAAGGTCAATGACCGTGACAAGTCCGTGACAACAAAAGTTATCACCTCCAGAATTGTCACGGTCATTGACCTTGACAAGTTGGACTTGTCAAGGTCAATGACCGTGACAATTCGACAAATTTGGTGTTATGATCCATAGGAATATTCCTAAAAGTAATATTAGAAAAATAAAATTTATGCGATTATCCTAGCGTCGATCATTATAAGGGAATGATAATGCATGTGGAATAATACGCCATTAAGAACATATATATATATATATATATATATATATATATATATATATATATATATATATATATATATATATATATATATATATATATGTGTGTGTGTGTGTGTGTGTGTGTGTGTGTGTGTGTAAATACATAGAATTTAAGAGAGTTAAGTTTAATAAACGTGGAAAAAGTAGGAAAAAAGTAGGAAAAGGACTCGAGTCTCAGGTTTTACCCCGAGATGCCTATGTAGCCTATAGAGGTATCAAAGTCCACGTAGTTCATATGCAAAATGAGGGGTGGGATTTATCCCATGAATATAACCGAAAACTTTTCTTATTTGTGTGTGTGTGTAAGAAAGTGTTTTAGTTGTGAGAAAAGTGTGAGAAGAGTGTGAGAATTCTCGTTTGGAATTTATGAGAAAATCCTATTTTTTCTTATTATTTTGGGTTTTATTTATACGAAAATAAGAGATGTGCAATAATACTAAATAAAAAGTATATTAGGATATGTGAGATAAGAGAAAAAAAGTGCTTAGTAATAAAACAAGTTAATGCGAATTTAAGGAGAGAGTTGAGAAAGTTGGACCTTCTTGAAGATCAGCCCTTGCACTTGGGTGATGATGGAGGATACTTAATTCACCAAGTTTGATGAAGAAGGTGATGAAAGGTGAAGGTTGGAAAGGGATTTGGATGTGAAAATCATGCTGACTTCGAGAGGGGTTTTCTGAGCTTGCTGAAAGTAATGGATCTCTGATTTTCCTCCTTTTTTTGAATGAGGTTAGGGCAAGGGGTGTTCGGGTACAGTCCGGTCCGGTTTTGAGGTATTTTTGGGACTGGGCCGCATCAATCGGTCCTAAAAAATTATGGACCGAGACCGGACCGGAATTATCGGTCTCGGTCCTAGTTGGTTTTCAAGCGGGTCGTGTTCGATCTCAGTCTTATTCGGTCCATACCCAAATAAAACAGCACATTTTTTATTTATTTAAAAACAACACTTTTCTTTATTAAAAAAAAGCACATTAGTCGTCCTAAATACAAAACCCACAAACAACTGTTAGAATGAATGGTTAAAGCAGACTTTATAAATACAAGCAGATATAGACTTTATGTTGATTGATTATACACCAGCAAAAAAGGAGTGAAAGAAATCAAATCAAATGGTGAATAGAAGGAAATAAATTAAATATAGACTTTACGTTGTTAAGTGCTTTTACATGGTGTCTGCATATTTAAACACAAGCAGATATCATCATCATTAAGCACCAAATTTAATAAGTTTATACATCAGGAATGAATTCAAGATTTTGATAATAAATTAATTTAATTTGTATATATTTATTTTTGTGAATCAATAGCCATGAAAATCTTAGCTCTGACAGTTTAAGGACCAATATCTTACTCATGGCCGGACAACCCAATAGAGTGAATGGTTAAAGTAAAAATAACCTTAATCTCACAATAATAAACTAACCCGGAAGACCCAAAACTAAAACTCCCAAGCCAAAAATTAAATCTGAAAACCTTTTATTATAGACTTGTTATACACATATCTTAAATCAGTAGATCTAAAAACCCATCAACTTGTTATACACATAACCAACATAAATACCAGTAGATCTAAACATACACAAGCATTTTGGAACAATAGATTAAAAATTAGAAACAAATATACTTGATTATGCACCGGAGGAGAGTGAGACGAGATGAGGGAGGAACTGTCACTGACCGATTATGCTGGAGGAGAGTGAGACATGGGATGAGGGAAGAAGGGAGAGCCACCGGCATCACTGTAGTTAGTTTGTAGAGAGAGAAAAGAGAAAATAAGAATGTAACTTAGGTTAGATTGTTTTTTAATGGGTTATGAACTTACGGTTATGGCCCTTATGGGTATTGGATTATGTTTATGGGTGGCCCAGCGCTAGCAGCCCAGCGTGAGTTAATATATATATATATATATATATATATATATATATATATAAATAATAAAAGCGGTCCGGTCCGGTCCAAACCCGCTTTTTACGATTCAGGACCGAGACCGAACCGAATAATGCGGTCCTTTACATTTTAAGACCGAATTAAAAAAAACTCGCAAAAGTGGGTCCGGTCCGGTTAATTTTTTTGGTCCGTTCAGTCTATTCGGGTTCGTGCACACCCCTAGTTAGGGCCTCCTTTTTATAGGCCCATGGAATTACCGATCGGCATAGCACTGGTCCTGCCAATCGGCAGGTGTGTTTAGGCACACCGCCGATAGGTAGGGCTTGAAACCTGCCATTTGACAGTGTCTTTCAGGTTCCTTCGGAAAATCAGTCGTAGAGCGCGAACCTTTGATTTGAATCGCACACAGGGTGAACCGTTGGAAAGGTATTTTAGAGACCTTCGAAAGTCCTTGGATTTCTCCCAGGTTCGGGAGTTGCCTTTGCGTCAAATATCGTTCGGAGGTGATCGTCGATCCTTTAGACGAGGAAACTTCATACGCAAACGGATCATTCGTCCGCATGGTTAGTCAGACTCGTGCATGGGGTGGACCATTAGAAAGGTTAGGAGATGTACTTAGACATTCCAAAGAGTTTGACCTGATTCGGGGAGTTGACTTTGGTCAACCGGGGCCTGGAAGCGTTCGGTGACCTTTCAAAGTAAAACGGATCGTTCGTCTATAACGTAAGTCAGAATCACGTACGGGGCGGACCGTTGGAAAGGGGTTTCAGTGCCCTTTGAAGATTTATTTAGTCTCGATCGAGCTGAAGAGTTAACTTTGGTCAAATGGATCTTGGGAGCGTCCGGTGACCTCCTGATCGAGTTTTGGGGAAAAACGGGTCATTCCTCCGCATGGTAAGT
Organism: Sambucus nigra; assembly: GCA_949130495.1. Taxonomy (NCBI): domain Eukaryota; kingdom Viridiplantae; phylum Streptophyta; class Magnoliopsida; order Dipsacales; family Adoxaceae; genus Sambucus; species Sambucus nigra. Next base: position 188,482,487 of record OX422214.1, on the reverse strand, counting down.
CAGATTTACGCACGGGGCAGACCGTTGGAAAAGGGTTTCAGTGCCCTTTTAATATTCAACATAAGAGTTTGACTTTTGGTCAAACATAACGTGGGAGTGCCCGATGGCCTGTAGGTCAGTACCTGGGGTATGACTTGGGTTTGCAATGATGAAGGGAGGTGCTAGGGACCTTAGGAGAGGTTAGGGGTATTAGAATGGAGTGTCTACAATACTAGAATATGTTTATAAGTATTAAAACTTTATATCAACCCCAATAGAAATATTATTGTGCATGAACTTAAAAAAAGTGATTATGCAGCTCTTCGCAGAGGTAATAATAAGAAGCCAAGGTCTGAAAGAATGCATGTATATGTTTCCCCACTGAAACAAATGGTACGATAGCACCTTTTAGCCACATTTGCAAAGGTATGTGCAGGCATTCTTCTCGCTGTATCCGATGGTATGCTTAATATAGAGGATCCAACTTGACAGTCAGTTTTATAGTAACTATTCTGATGCATATTGGTATTAAAACTTTGCTTACGTCCCATTTTACCAGATGTATGATTAGTTTTATAAAAAATATAGGACTATCAACTGTGTTTAATAGATAATAAATAGTCCAACAACTTATACACATATTTGAATCAATTACCACAGGCCACAATTATAATAGGTAAAAAAAATAATAAAAAAACCTTTCACAAACCAATCCGACACTGAAAAAATGAAACTGACGACTTTAAAGTCAATTTTGACCCTTCAAACATCGTAGAAAATAGCTCAAAACTTGTATATCTAGGCACGGGCGATACGAATCCAATGGCGCCAGAATCGACTTATTCCGATTTACGGTTAAAAAGTTATAGCATTTCTCCCAAAACATACTATTTTAATTTGAAACATAATAGTATTAAGGAAATTCAACCATCATTCAAAAAAATGAAATAAATACCATAAAAAAACTAAATAAGCCACCTAAAAATTACATTCCTAGTGTGCTCGTATCACGATGATAGTGCTTAGCTCACACCTTGTGTCAGTTACATGCACAAAATGAATGTTTGCAAAAATTTGAGGCGTAAGTGAAATCTATATCTCCAATAGACTTTATATTGAACAATGTAATTCAAATTCAAATAAAACAAAGGAAAAATTATGACTTGCATAGTAATGCATAACCCTAATGTTCAACAATCACCAAACTAATGGATACAATTCAGTGCATATGAAATAGTGTTCAGAATTAGCCAAAATGGTGAATGTGTCTGAAAAATGTTAGAATCAACCAAGATGATGTAGGTCGCCAAGCTGCTGGTGTAGGTGGACACACTATAGTTGCAAAAGTCATGGTCGAGCTAATACATCAGAGATGTTATTGTATATGGTCGATTTGTTATTGTATATAGCGGAGTTGGTTGTATATGGCCGAGTTAATACACTGCGTTATAAGTACAGTTGCCAAGCTACTGTATATGGCCGAGTTGGCCGAGTTGTTGCACTTTTATGCATTAGGGCAGCTGCTATTGGATCAGGGCGGCTATTTTACCAGGGCTGTTGTATATGTCTGAGTTGCTACTATTGCATCTATGCATCAGGGGCCGCAATATATGCAAAAAAAAATCACGTCATATAAAGCATAACACAGATCAGGGGATGCACTATATGCAAATCAAGTTTATTAAAGTCGGCCCTATAGGTACTCTACTAAACTATTAACTAAAGTCAGCCTCATGTGCGGATCAACTGGACACTACTGTGAAATGAAGCACAATGTTAATCAAACATGTTGTGTGTAAAAAAACCCAAGATATTTGGAAGGAATCAACATAAGAGCACGTGTGTAAGTGACTCCACTTTCTTCCACTATAGCTGAAGCAAAACGATTAGCTTAGGAAAATGATATGAAGGAATTTAGTGAGTAAAAAAGTAGCTACATAGAATAGCTCAATGAGAAATCCATTCCAAAATAGATATTCAGTCCATATTTCAAATCCAAACCTACAACTATCAATTTCTTTTGTATAGCTATCAATTAGATATAGAAGAAAAATATGTCCTGTGTAAATTAGATACACCAAAGTGGTTACGTGAAGGGTTCCAAAGAATCGAAAATACCATAAGGGTTTGTTTCCTTTTAGAATTTATTGGAACTATGAGATCCCTTTATACCTCATTCCTAGAGGAAGGGTTGTAACTCAGTTATGCATTATTGGTATTTATGTTGCATTGCTTCATTGTTGGTATTTAAGATTTTTCATGATTTGTCTAAGGATTATGGTCATAAACACCATTGGATGAAATGGTCTAATATGTGCTTTTCAGTTGAAGAAGGAGGCTTCGACTTTAAGCTTTTTCAGGACCTGTTTAAGGCATTCAACTTAAAATATGGTGGAATTTATCCACAGTTAAAAATATATGGTCCGATTTTTATTAGAACAAATGCAAGAACATGCCCAAAGTTATAGGATCTCCCACATATAAGAGACAAAACGTGACTGAATCTTATGCATAGGCTGCTACTATTGAAATTAAAGGATCCGAAATCTGGTCTCCTAATTCAAATGGTCAGTTTTCCACTAAATCTGCTTGGCAGTTTATCAGACAATCTAGACCTTCATCTTTCATATGCAAGCTTTCTTGGAGATCAGCTCATCCTTAGAAGATTTCAATTTTTTTTTATGGAAATGTAATCAAAATATTATCCCTTTAGATGATTCAATTCAAGTAATGGGCATTCCCCTGGCTTCTATTTGCCTCTGATGCAACTCTGAAATTGAATTTTCTGATCATCTATTCATATCAGGCCCTTTAACTCAATTAATATGGACGTATTTCTCTAATTTGTTATTTATGTTTACTTGACTATGATGTTTTGAGTTTGAGCCATTAAGAATATTTAGATTGGTAATAATAATTCTCACGGTAATAATTCTAATGTTTTAATGTCGGACTGGAAAATATCTTATGTAAACACGACTTATCTCCCAAGCCCCCTTAATTTTTTTGAGCATTAATCAAAACCTCCCTGCTTGATTATGTCTGCAGTCCTAAGAAACGAAAATGTAAACGCTTCCAGTAGATTAAAATGCTAATAATGCATACACCACTTGTAGATCCTATGGGCTTAGATCCTCTTACCCTTAGCCGAATGACATTTTGCCCCTACAAAGACTTGGAAAGAATTCCCGGGAACACGATGACTTCAGTAACGAAATTCCCTTCAGTGTATCTTGTAATTATTATGTTCCACGAGACCATATCCTTATATTTTAATCTCTCGAAAACCATATGAATTGAATCCAAATCACCATAATTTGAATACATAGTTTTTGTCGTGTTACTCACCAAAGTACAATTATCGAAACCCATTTTGATAGCTTGGTCATGTACTTGAATAGCAACTCTTTGACATGAACACGAACTCATAACACTGAGTTAGATGAGTAGATCTGAAACAAGCATCTTGTATATTCTTGAACATAATAAATGACTCTTTATCTCTTCTTGCACTTATTAGGCCAGCTATCAATCTTACCATGATCAGCTTCTTCTAACCATGGAATTAATCAGTTAGCACACCTGATTAGTTCTTACTTGGTACTTTGCGTCTATGTCCATACGTGTACATATACTTTGTTCTCTCAGTGAGCGCACCTATCGTTGGCTCAGTTAGAACTCCTCCTGCTAATCAGTTACAACAACTTCTTTTGACTCTATGTTCATACTTGTACTTTGCGTCTCATATATCTGTTTAAGTGTTATTGCTTTGTTGAGGTATCGTATGGTAATTCCATATATGCTAAAATGGTCTGTGAATTGATACGCGTCTCGTATATCTGTTGGTATATACCACGGTAATTGATATATGGAATTACCTATATTCAATTTGGACTAGTCCATATATGGAATAACTAACCATATATGGACTAGTCCAAATTGAATAGCTTTTTTGGAGCTAATGTTAATGTATAAAAGCTTTTTTAAAGCTAAGGTTAATGTATAAAAGCTTATTATTATGGAATTGATATATGGAATTACCTATTCAATTGAATAGCTTTTTTGAAGCTAATGTTAATGTATAAAGGCTTATTATTATTTCTTGTTGTTGCCACGTAAATCTTTACTGGATCTTTCTTAGTAATTTATGTTCATTAAGGTTTGTTAGACGAATATGTAGTGGTATTAATCACCCCACCCCCACCCCACCAAAAATTAATAAGCTTTTAATTGCTATACAAAGCTTTAATGGTTTGTCATTCCTTATAAAGTTAAATCAAAGGTGATTGTCATATTAGTTGCTTTTGGTCTTGACATGCATGATTATAAAGTGGTTATAATTGCATTATTTTTTTTAAATAAATTAAAAGCGGCTTTGAAATTACTGGTTTCAGTTGATAAACTGTAATGCATTACTCGTTTGACTGTATTTGTAAATTCCAGGCAATGATGACGGTAAAGCGTTACAGTCATGGTAATGGGGCTTCAATTGGAAAACCTGTTGTGCATATTGCTACTGTGGATATGAAAGGCAAAGCATATGAGTATGTCACTTCTTTATGATTTCATAAATGCTTATTTCACATTGGTTTCATAAAAATTTAAAATGTAATTGAGTTGTCTGTCCTCAATTTTCTTCTTCATAACGGAGATTCTGATCGTCTTTATGAGCGTGGTTATAAACAGAGGTAGGTGGTAATTAGTCAGTTAAATGAGGAGTTAAAATGAGTATTGGTGTAGTGAATTGGAGGAGTTATAAACATAGGTAGGTGGCATTTGAGTATTGGTGTTGTCAATTGGAGGAGTTAAAATGAGATTAAATTGCTTGTACACAAGTTAAATGAGGTTGTAGATAGAATAATTAGGTTTGTTAATTTATGGATTTGGAATTCTAGTTCTGCTGTAATACACAATAAATTCTTATAATTCCTTTTTATCAGTGCCAGTAGAGGAATTCTAGTTTCTGCTCTAATTCAATTGATTATTGCTAATAGAGGAATTCTAATTTTTATTGTAATTCAATTGATCATTTCCAATGTCTTGTTGTAATTCAATTGAAATTACACAGTAATATTTAATTACTATGCAAGTAAGGACTGGTAATCATACATAAATAAGTGGCCTTAGAATTCAAAACAACCTACTATGTAAATAAGGATTGATCAGTAGTTACAAACAGTTACACTAATTTTTTATTCAAACCAGCTTTGACTTTTGATTTTTTAGTTCAACTTTTTATCCTAGACCTATCAGTAGTTACAAACACTTACAAACAACATGTCATAAGGATCAATATATTACAAATAGTAGGCTTAAACACTACACCATCAGTTAAACTTATCAGTTGGATTAAACAATGTTGTTTTGATTATGTTGAGATCAATATGTTGGATATATATCCTATATTGTTCAATTACTTAGTTTCTCAATCAGTTAGGTGCATATTGTTTATAAACTTATATCTGGATTCTTATTGCATTTTGTAATTTGGTTTATATGAAATCCTAATGACCTGAACCTGTAGCTATATAAGGTCAATTTCAGCGTTGCATGAACCAGTTTTGCTTTATTTTCTCATTAAAAAAACTTGTTTATGATTTCTTATGGTATCCTCTTTAATCACAGGATATCATGGTGAAGCAAAGCGAGTATAGGAAGCAAAGAAAAACTTGTTTAAGAATTAAACTTTTGGTGCAACTGGTTAGTGTAATACGATATCTCTTGATAACCATGTTCCGTCGCATCTTTTGAAAATATTCATTTGCCTTGGATCTTCATACATGGATTGAAACCATGTTTTTTTTTAATTACACCTTTGCCTTAAAAGATATTGATGACCATAATTTTGAATCCAACTATATTTTATTATTTGCAGATATACACATTGCATACCCGGTATACGTAGTATTCAAATATATAAATCTAGGTGTTTACACTTCGTGGCAAACAGCACAAGCACAAGCACAAGCACAAGCACAAGTCGATACCGCATATAAAAAATTTGAGTCCATTGAACTTGCTCAGCAGGCGTACTCCGAGTACCCGAGGTAGGATGTCACCACATTAATACCCCCCCCCCCCCCCACGGTTTATATAGCTAGACTTCACAAGGGGTATCAACCACGTGGTGACCCCTAGTCTCGGTTCATAATGATTTGTTACATATTCATGGCATTTCATGTCATCGAAGTGTTGTGCCATTATTTGTTTAGTTTATTTTTTATTCTATGTTCATTTTGTACTTGGCACCCAAGAAGGGTTTGTTTGATGTTAAATTAAGTTTAAACAAGTTTATGTGTACCGAATATTTGGAATGTCATAAATATAAATGAAATGTTGTCGATTTTTTTTAGACTTGGTACATGTTCATGACATTTCATATACTTCTTTATTTTAGTTTACTTTTTTTATTCCACTCATCATTTCATCATTTTGTGAAAATATAAAGATATTTGTAACAACTCTTGCCACATTTAATAAATTCAACCTTTGTAACTGCTAATAGCAGTCACAAATTTATCACTATTGCCAATTTTGTAACTGTTGTGAGCAGTTACAAATATTAAATTCATAATTGCTGACAACAGTTATAAATATTCAATTCGTAACTACTGATAGCAGTTACAAATATTATATTCATAACTGCTGAAAGCATCTATATACAACAGTTACAAATTGGGGTCACTAGTCATAACCCCTATAAGGGTTATAAAAATTTGTGACCGCTGTTAGGAGTTACAATTTTTCTTTTGTCACCCCCTAAATTATGACGATAAATAGCAGTTATAAAGGTCATTTGTGACTGCTAACAGCACTCACAAATCTCCCATTTTGGTGTAGTGTCATATGTTGTGATTTCGGACGATGTTGATGCTGAGGAGGAGGAAGATGTTGAGGCAGATGTTGAGGGGGAGGAAGATGTTAAGGCGCATCGAGATGCTGAGTTTGAGTTTAGCCATGGGGGTATTCCACCATCTATTGACGTTGGCCCATCAAGTAATCCCATAAAAATATAACATAAGTGATTGAGTGCGAAAAGTAGCGCGTGTAAAGACGCTAATCGTTGTTTTCGTTTCGCCAACTCAATACAAAAACCTAAGTTACAACTACACTTGCGAGGCAAGTAGAGCGGTAAGTCGGGTATCGAGAATCCACAGAGACGAGTTGTTAGAATTTATAAGGTTTAATATTCCGAAATAAAAGTGGAAAAGGTGAATTACAAACTAAAAGAAAAGATGCATGAAAGGGAAAGATTAATCTAGGCGAGGGAAATTAAACTAAATTAATAAAGAGAATAAAAACTATAGGTTGCGTCGAATATCCCTCACCCGAGTTAATTAGTATAAAATGGTTACATGGGTCGACGAGTTATTAAGGTTGCGTCTCGTTTCGACAGTTAAGTAAATCAAGGGTTGTCACACCCCTAAATTTGCATAAAAGCCATATACGATTTTGGTGTCAACAAATACCCCGGAAATTACGCACGAAAGGTCGTAAGCACGGGACATACATGATATGCCCCGACAAATCTCCTAGGCGTAATAACTAGGACAACGCACCCGAAATAGACCCGTAAACACCATCACCAAAGCAAAGCAACATGTCAACCCGGAATGAGTTCAATCCGACACAACCTAGACTAAATTAGCCACTACACATAATTAAAAGCATTAAATAAATTAACTAATTAATTAAAGCACAACTAATTAATTTAACACTAATTAAATTAGCTACACAATTAATCTAGGTAAGAAATAATAAAGCATGAAATAAATAAAGAACAAAGCTTAAAGTAGAGGAAGATGACAATGAATAATAAACTAGAACTTACATTAATGGATGAATTACACAAAGAAAATGGAGGAGATGGGAGGTCTCCACAAAACTCCCAAATATTACAAACCTTAACCTAATCTAAGAGAGAGAGAAAACTAGAGATAAAAACTAGATAGATTACAAAAATAACTAAAGTTTCTATTTGTAGTAAGTTGGGAAAAGGAAAGAAAGAAAAAGAAAAAAAGAAAGAAAGAAGGATAAGTTTCCAAATTAAGGAATAAAAAGAAAATAAAAAAAAAAGAAAAAAGAAAGTGTGCAACAGCAAAAAAAAACGCACAAAACAGGGACCGGTCGACCGGTAGCCAAAACGAGGTCGACCGGTGAACAGGGGAGGAGCACACTGTCTCGAGCCAAAGCCAAAAATCGAATTACCGGTCGACCGCCGGAGCGTGGCCGGTCGACCGGCTGCGCTGCAACTCCAAGCCACACAACGCACAGCACACTCCATGGCACAAAACATCCCATTCATAACCAACAAAAACCCGAGACCCATTTTGTTCGAAAATGGCCAAAAACCTTCGTATAGTGAGCCAAGAACCATTTCGTGTTGGATCGTAGCTGCAAAATTGGCAAAAGCCAAAGACCCACTTTCAAGCTCCATTAATGGCCAAAAGCTCCATCTCCATTAATGGCCAAAGCTCAAGCTCCAAAAAAGTGACCAAAAAGATCCATTTGCGCGTGTGATCAATAATCATGCTCCAATTTCGGACGAAAGACTCGAATTTCGGGCGAACCCAAAACCCGAGCAAAACCCGAGCCTAGGGCCAAATCGCCATATTCATTTGCTGCTAAAAACGTTTTGGGGACACAAAGGGAATTAATGGATTTGTTATTAAAGAAGAAAAGGGACATGGATGGAATTATTTAAATTGTTAATGAATCCTTATAATTCTTTCCGATTAAAGCTCCGTGTTTCCTTCGTTCGGACTCCGATTCGAGCACCGTTCGCGGCCACGCGAAGCTTGGCCCGAGGGCTACAACTTCCGTGAATACTTCGGGCAAAAAATCCCAAAGCGTAAAATTACGAAAATGCCCCCGAACGTGCGAATCGCGACGAAACTTAGTCGGAACGTGCCCAAACTTCATACTAAGCACTTTAATACCTATAGTAGCTCAATTATACCTCAAATAACATTTTAGCATTTAAAACGAAGGTTGTCTGATTAACGAGCATAATTATAGGCATTAAAGTACCCGAGGGGGCTAAAATGCATAAGTTCGAGGGTAATTAAATGCAATATTCGATACGAATCACACCCCCTAACTTACACATTGCTAGTCCCTAGTAATGAAATTCAACGCAAGAAGAACTATAAGAAAATCACAACATGTATATATGCATCAAAATATAAATGCCACTTTCGTAGGGAACACGATTGCATTTAGCATATGCAATAAGTCGTTAAACCCCTAGGTTACCCTAGTGGACGAGTGTCGTCTCGTGAGGGTTTTCAGGGATGATACCCACAAACATCATAAAGTTTCCTCAAAATATGCCCAACCCAACATGCGACAAGCCCAACAATGGCGAAAAGGATTTCATATGCATTATTAGCAAAGTGAATGAATTCACGAAAAAGTTCGAATCATTAACATTATAGAATGCACCTCATAGAATTGAAACCTTAAATGTGGGAGGGGAACGAGCACATGCAAAGTGTGATTTGGCAAAAACTTAAATAAACCGGATAATTAACATTAAAGCATGCATATATTCAATCCTCACAGGCATTACGCTCATCAAGCGAATTCACTCGAAACAGGGAGGTAACACACGGCACATGCGGGCTAAAGAGTAATTGTAAATGGAAACTAGGTCGCGCACATGTCACAAAAGAAGAACGCTATATATAAACTGAAAAATGTAATCTCAATGAAAGGATACCGCACACTAAAAGAGGCGAAATGCATTTTCACAGATTATCACAACTATTATGACTTTTAAATTACATCAACCTAAGATCACATAGGACTTGAATAGGGTTGTAATGTAGGCTAGGCTATGGTACGGAATGAAAGGATGTATATACGGATTCAAAGTGTTCGGGATGAAAACTCGGGATAATGGGAAAATGCGGGCAATATTAAAATTGGAAAATAACTTCCAAAAAGGCATTAGATATATCATCGGGGAGAGTAATCAAAGCTTATTGAACACTATACACAACATTTACAACTTTCACTTTCTTTTTCTTTTCTTCTTTTTCTCATTTTCTCTTTTGTTTTCTTTTGCTTTTTGCTTTCTCTTTTTCTTCACTTTTTTCACTACTTTCTTTTCTTTACTTATCAAACTCTCATATGCCTAAATTGCAACCGACATCATAATAACACCATTCAATCCCAAGTAACAAACCAAACAAAGGTATGGAAAGTGTATGTATGGGCTAAAACTCCAATTTAGAGTTGGTTATGGGAATGGGGTTATGAAACGAAAGGCTAATATTTAGTCTCAAAGGGGTTAACGAGGGTAAACATATAAGGGTGAGGTCAAGGCTAATATGGGTGATATAACAAAGATGGCCTATGATCATTTCCGAAAGTTTACGCAATTCTCGAATCAAAACAATGTATGAAAATCATGCTCAAGTAACACATTTCAAGTATGAACTCAATTAATGAACGGTCAAAAGAAAGAATAGTGAGATTACCAACGAATTCAACGTTTTCAATGAGAAAAGAATAGTGTATACACTCACAAACGACGAAAGGTACAAAGCTTACTCGATGTAAGTATATACAATGCAACAAAAGATTACCGAGTTATAAAAATCTTAAACCAAATCAATATAACCATAAAGGTGCATGTGCTCATGGGATTAAAGTTTAATTCATGAAGTTATTCACAATATCAATAATCGAGACTAAAGTCTAATAACTTCTAAAATCGATAACATGCATCATTGAGTTGTCTATTGGATCGGGCAATTATTGAAATTTATCATCGGAAACAGGGCAAAATGCCCAATAAAGGAGAAAAAAGAAAGAAAATATTTTTGAAAATTTTTAAATTTTTCACAAAAAAGCATATTTAGTAACTAACAAGTAAGCAAATCCATGGACAAAACAAATAAATGGATAGAATATCCTACACCCCCTAACTTAAATGTTGCATTGTCCTCAATGCGCATTAAGAACACAACACAAAGAGAGGAAAAGAACGATATTACCCAAAATTGGAGAGATCCCCATAAGAACAAGTCCAAAGAATCTACAAAACAAGTTAGTACCGAGCATAGAAAAAACAAAAAATAAAAAGTTAACTAATTACATTAGACTAAATTAAAAAGGAAGGAAAAAAATAAAAAGAAAGAAAGCTAACTATATACAACCTACTATTTAGGCTTCACACTAACTGTACACTAGAAGTCTAAATAATTGAGGGTCCACCATAAGAATGATTTGACTTTGGAGGATAACCGGTGTACCCTCACATACAAGCATGCCTTCCGAAAAATATGAATTCCATTTTAACAACGGAAGGCATGTGTAAGGCGGAAGAAAGGAACCATCCCCAATTAAAATTTTGGGAGGGAGGATGGGGGATTTGGATAAGGCGGGTGACAAAAACAAGTGGGGACCGAGAAAAGCCGAATATCCTCCCAAGGATTTTGAAGTTGGAATGGGAGGCGTCGCACACAAAGGCAAAGATGCGATCGTGGAGGGCGACTCGAGCAAGTACTCCTCATCGGCGATAGGGTTTAAAACATTAAAGTTCGAAACCGAATCATCGGGTACTTGTTCCGGTGGGGAAATAGAGAATGAAAATGGGGATGAAAGAAATTCAAACTCATGAGATGAATCATCATCGCATGAAGTTGGAATTTCAAAGGAAATAATATCATTTTCAATGAAATGTTCTTCTTTGGGGGCCAAAGAAGAAATCATTTCATTGCAAATAGATATTACATCATTTTCATCCTCACTTTCAATATCTATTACGAGATGGGCAAAGTCTAGAATGGATTGTTCCAAAGTAGGTACAAGTACCTCATTTGGTTCAAAACATTCCTCGACTTCAAAAGTCTCGGAAGAAAAATCGTCGTCGGACTCAAATAATAAATCCAACTCATGTTCCCACGAACGATTTTCTTCCCAATAGCGACTTTCAATTTTCTCATTTTCATACATACGCAAACCCTCACCAAAAGTCATGGGTCGAGGTGCGGATGCATGAAAATGGGAACTTTGAAAGTTTCCATCGGACTTAAACGAAAACTCATTATTATAGGAATTTTGAAAACTATTCGAATTCGTTTCAAAATTCCTATTATAAGGAGGTAAAGGCCCCAAATCATTATCATCATCATCAAAATTCCAATAACCTAAGTTTTGACTTTCGTTATACTCGCCCAAAGTCATATTTGAATTTGTTATACTTTGGGATTCTAAGTATTCACCGAAAGTCATAGGTTTGCGAGAATTTTGAGAATTATGACAAGGATTACCGAAAGAATTGGAATAAGACATGCTTACCCCAAAAATGGCTCAAGTGGCGAATTCCACAAAGTAGGTGTGCGCGGAAAGAATTCGAGCGTTTCTAAGTGCTCAAATGTGGAAGTCCTGCAAAATATTAGCAAATAATACAAATAGAAAGAAAATACTATGAAATATTAAATCAAATAAAGTCTAAAACAAACTAGTCCCCCGCAACGGCGCCATTTTGATTGAGTGCGAAAAGTAGCGCGTGGAAAGACGCTAATCGTTGTTTTAGTTTCGCCAACTCAATACAAAAACCTAAGTTACAACTACACTTGCGAGGCAAGTAGAGCGGTAAGTCGGGTATCGAGAATCCACAGAGACGAGTTGTTAGAATTTATAAGGTTTAATATTCCGAAATAAAAGTGGAAAAGGTGAATTACAAACTAAAAGAAAAGATGCATGAAAGGGAAAGATTAATCTAGGCGAGGGAAATTAAACTAAATTAATAAAGAGAATAAAAACTATAGGTTGCGTCGAATATCCCTCACCCGAGTTAATTAGTATAAAATGGTTACATGGGTCGACGAGTTATTAAGGTTGCGTCTCGTTTCGACAGTTAAGTAAATCAAGGGTTGTCACACCCCTAAATTTGCATAAAAGCCATATACGATTTTGGTGTCAACAGATACCCCGAAAATTACGCGCGAAAGGTCGTAAGCACGGGACATACATGATATGCCCCGTCAAATCTCCTAGGCGTAATAACTAGGACAACGCACCCGAAATAGACCCGTAAACACCATCACCAAAGCAAAGCAATACGTCAACCCGGAATGAGTTCAATCCGACACAACCTAGAATTAACTAATTAATTAAAGCAACACTAATTAAATTAGCTACACAATTAATCTAGGTAAGAAATAATAAAGCATGAAATAAATAAAGAACAAAGCTTAAAGTAGAGGAAGATGACAATGAATAATAAACTAGAACTTACATTAATGGATAAATTACACAAAGAAAATGGAGGAGATGGGAGGTCTCCACAAAACTCCCAAATATTACAAACCCTAACCTAATCTAAGAGAGAGAGAAAACTAGAGATAAAAACTAGATAGATTACAAAAATAACTAAAGTTTCTATTTGTAGTAAGTTGGAAAAAGGAAAGAAAGAAAAAGAAAAAAAGAAAGAAATAAGGATAAGTTTCCAAATTAAGGAATAAAAAGAAAATAAAAAAAAAGAAAAAAGAAAGTGTGCAACAGCAAAAAAAACGCACAAAACAGGGACCGGTCGACCGGTAGACAAAACGAGGTCGACCGGTGAACAGGGGAGGAGCACACTGTCTCGAGCCAAAGCCAAAATTCGAATTACCGGTCGACCGCCGGAGCGTGGCCGGTCGACCGGCTGCGCTGCAACTCCAAGCCACACAATGCACAGCACACTCCATGGCACAAAACATCCCATTCATAACCAACAAAAACCCGAGACCCATTTTGTTCGAAAATGGCCAAAAACCTTCGTATGGTGAGCCAAGAACCATTTCGTGTTGGATCGTAGCTGCAAAATTGGCAAAAGCCAAAGACCCACTTTCAAGCTCCATTAATGGCCAAAAGCTCCATCTCCATTAATGGCCAAAGCTCAAGCTCCAAAAAAGTGACCAAAAAGATCCATTTGCGCGTGTGATCAATAATCATGCTCCAATTTCGGACGAAAGACTCGAATTTCGGGCGAACCCAAAACCCGAGCAAAACCCGAGCCTAGGGCCAAATCGCCATCTTCATTTGCTGCTAAAAACGTTTTGGGACACAAAGGGAATTAATGGATTTGTTATTAAAGAAGAAAAGGGACATGGATGGAATTATTTAAATTGTTAATGAATCCTTATAATTCTTTCCGATTAAAGCTCCGTGTTTCCTTCGTTCGGACTCCGATTCGAGCACCGTTCGCGGCCACGCGAAGCTTGGCCCGAGGGCTACAACTTCCGTGAATACTTCGGGCAAAAAATCCCAAAGTGTAAAATTACGAAAATGCCCCCGAACGTGCGAATCGCGACGAAACTTAGTCGGAACGTGCCCAAACTTCATACTAAGCACTTTAATACCTATAGTAGCTCAATTATACCTAAAATAACATTTTAGCATATAAAACGAAGGTTGTCTGATTAACGAGCATAATTATAGGCATTAAAGTACCCGAGGGGGCTAAAATGCATAAGTTCGAGGGTAATTAAATGCAATATTCGATACGAATCAATAAGTCAGTTGTTGCATACAGTAAAAAGAAGGTAGTCAATGTTAGCACATCAACCGATGACTATGGGGTTCCTAAAGAAGTCACACTCCTAAAGAATTTCAAGGACTATATTGCCTTTGGTATATGGACCAGATCAGTGGTAATCATATTTGTAAATTAAACTTAAAGAAAATTGCACTAGACGATAATCAGTGCATCTGATGATAAAGGTTTAAATTATACTAGATGAGAAGAAAAAAATGAGATTAAGAAAATATCTCCCCCGAAGTTATTATTATATTATATATGTATTATGATCCATTATGGGTGGACGTAAAATGTCAGACAAGACCCAAGAAATTTTAAATTTTTTGGCTAAGCCCAATTAAAGATGAGAAATAATATAGTTTAAGACTCCAAGTGTCGAGTCTAATTTTGAAAAAAAATGAGAACTTAATGACAAAATTAGTTTGACGGCCTAAAATTATGGTAGATTTTCGAATTAAAATTGACAATATATTAATATGTATCATAAATATACGACTATATGAGGGTATGCGATGATTAAGATCTTGGGTTCTTGGGTTATCGCGTGACCCCATAATGTACTTATTTTCTATAAGGTCAAGCATTCATCGATAAATGTGGGATCCATTCGATATACACTACACCAAATCTGCCGAATTGTCACAGTCATTAACATTGACAAGTTGGACTTGTCAAGGTCAATGACCACGACAATTTTGGGGGTGACAACTTTTCTTGTCATGGACTTATCACGGTCACTGACCGTGACAAGTTTTGTTACGGTTAAGGACCGTGACAAACCGTGACTTTTAATAAAAAATTGTCACGTCCATTAACCGTGACAAGTCCGTGATAAATTTCTATGTCACGGTGAATGACCGTGACAATTCTGGGCAGAATTGAAAAAAAAAACTGCTGGGCAGTATGGCCATTGCCACTGTCCAGTAGTATATTTGTACCTGTTATAACAACGTTGTACCTGTTCAAACATCATATATCCAAATAAAATAAAGATAATGCAAATATACATTGAAAACAATATGCATCACGATATAATTCAAATGTAACAACTTAAAACAATTCAAATAATGTCACTACGTGTCTGGGTTTAATGTTATCTCTAAGGAGGTGAGTAGGCCACACGATATACGAATTGACACACCCAACAATATTCATCGTGTCGCATTGTTCGCGCAACCACAAGGGGGAGTTCTCCTTCCCGGGTATCACATGCGTGACGAGCACCTATGTGGCCTACCCCCAGGGCCACTCTATGCCCCCTGAAATAAAATAAAGTAAAATTTGTATCGGCCCCGCAAAGTAAAATAATGCAGAATAATATATTTTTGTAGTTATTGAAAAATTAAATCTTACCATTATCCTATGCTCCACCTCGGCGTAAGACGTCCGGTCGGAGTAGTGCACGTCCGTCTTTTTTGCCCGATTTTCCCTCCTTGATTGGCGAGATGTCAATTGTCGCTCCCCGATCTCATTGCCAATGAACTTTTGCCATTGTGCCAATGAGATCAGCTCCTTCGGCGGGACGGATTCATGCATTTGGATAACGGACTCTCGGGTCTTCCCAAAGTATCAGGTCCGCATATTTTTCTTCCACGTCTTGTGTTTCTCCCTCAACTGCTCCAAGACGGAATCGCGTAGCTTTGGATCCAGGCTGAATTGTTCTTGTCCAACAAATGCAATTTTAGTTGTGAATAAATGTAAATATAAATATAAATATAAAATGAAATCGAAATATTCATATAAATATAAATATAAATTAATTACTTGTAGTGCCACCCAAATAGTTAACTCGAGCTCATTTGGCACCTCCCTCCAACTAGTGTATCTCGGGACGATGATCGTCTTTACCAGCTCGAGGGATCTCGCTAATATCCCCGTCTTGTTCTCGATGGCCATCCCCAATTTGCCATATTTGGGTAGCCTAGGGACCGAGGAGCCCTTGTCACCCCCGCTACCACCGAGCCCAGACGACATCATCATAATCAGCATCATCATCCTTGCCTTAATACCCGAAGGAGACACTTGCTGTAAAATAATGTTGTTATTAGTACAAATCAAAATGAATTAGAAGAAGACATGCAAATACGTACAATTACTACAAATCCAAATGAATTGTTACTATTTAACACCTCAATTCTGAATTCCAAAACAACAACATCTAGCTCATAATATGTACAATTACTAAAAATTCAAAACCTCTCCACCCCACCCCTACTGCCCACACACATGCACATTACACAAGAGTGAAAATGATAAAGTGTAAATCAATTAAAAGCATTAAAAATGGATTGATAAAGTGCAAATTGGAATATTTATTACAAATTGAAAAATTGTTTTAAATTCGGATTATCATAAAAAATGGATTGATATTCGGTAGGAGCAGCCAAGTCATCCATCACATGACCACCATCATCAACGAACTCAACAGTGTCATCAACGCTGGTCGAGTCAGGCATATATTCCCGAGTATATATTGATGAATCCACGGTGATGTATTCCTCTGCAATTGATCCTGCAATGCATCGCGTATTCTTGACGTAATCTTTAAAACTTTCATCAATCTTTCAAACGAATACATCCACCGATATCTAACTGGACCACAAAGAAGTGCCTCGTCGCATAGGTGTACCAATAAGTGAACACTTATATCAAAGAATGTTGGGAGAAAGTACTTCCCCAACACACAAATCGCTTCGGTCATCGCCAATTTTGTGGCCACTATGTGTTCTCGATTGACTACCTTATCACATAAGAGTGAGAAGGTAATACTAATTTGCATAATATCCATCCGCAAATCCTTGTGCTTGGAGAAACAGTGCTTAAACAATAGAGGAACCAATTGCATGATCACACGCCAATCGTGGGTCTTACACTTATGTAAATCATGAGTAGCATAATTCACAATCCTTTGCAAGTTGGATGAAAAATTAGATGGGCCCTTCAAATCATATGTTGTGTCAAAAAGCAACTTCCTTTCCCCACTCGTCAAAGTAAACGCACCAGGGGAATTATTGTCATTCCCCTACTATCTTCTTTCAACCATAGTTATGGCTTAAGTTTCAACAATTTAAGGTCTTTTCGTGTATTTTCTCCATCCTTCGAATGACTCCCCCCAAGGAAAGTGCCCATAATATGTTCAGGGAAGTTCTTCTATGCATACATCACATCCAATACATGGCGCACCGGGTTATTCTTCCAATAAGTCAAATTAAATAAAATTGACCTCCTAGACCATACCTTTCTTGTCTCAGTTTCATTCCCAGTTGGGGTCTTATTATGCTTGACATTCTTAAATTTGCGATTCTTACCTCGCATATTAGGGCCACATTCATAAGATTTACTTTCAATTTCTGAACCTTAAAGTTATCTCGGCGGTAGCCTATGTTCAACCCCGCCTAATAAAAAATTAGAACCTTTCTCAAATCTGAAACTATGAGCCGGGGGTAAAAACCTCATATGGAAATGGTATACATTTTTTGAGCTAAAGGATAAACGAAGAGATTCAGTCTCCTCTCCACAAATAGGACACCCCAAAGAACCACGTACTACACAACCGGATAATGTCCCATAAGCTAGAAAATCATGAATTGCCCACATCAACATAGCTTTCAACGTAAATTCTTCTTTTCTAAAAGAGTCAAATGATTGCACACCCTCTTCCCACAGCTCATTTAATTATTCTACCAAAGGAGCCAGGTAGATGTCGATGTCATCACTTGGTGCCTTTAGCCCGGGTATTAATAAAGACATCATCAAAAATTCAGGTCACATACACTATGAAGGAGGGAGGTTGTGTGGGGCTAGGATCACTGGGCATACACTTTGATTGGTGCTTAGATTTCCAAATGGATTGAAACCATCTGTTGATATAGTCAAACGAATGTTGCGCTGTTCTCGAGCAAAATTGGTATACTCATAATTCCTCCTCCTTCAAGCTGTAGAATCAATATGATGACGCATGATATTACCCCCTACTTCTGCCCTAGCATGCCAAGTCATTGCATCCTCTATCCATGGTACTGTGAAAAATCGCTTTAATCTAGGCCCAACGGGAAAATATTTCAACACTTTTTGAGGCACTTTTGAGCTTGTGCCTTCTTTACTAGTAGATTGGACATATCTAGGTTCATCGCAAATCGAACAACGATCAAGATTTTCATACTCCTTTCGGTATAGTATGCAGTCATACACACAAGCATGAATCAATTTATACTTCATTCCCAAACCTTTCAAACTATTCTTCATAACAGGATAGCTATTTGGAAGCGTATTCTCCTAGGGTAGTAACCCCTTCACCCATTTCAGAATTCCTATCACGTTATTGCCAGACAAACCGTACTGCGTCTTCAAACTGTGCAAACCAACCATGGCATGTAAAATTATTTGATCTTTCTCACAGCCAAAGTATATTGGTTGGGTCGCCTTAAATTTTAAACCTTGGTAGTCATCGTCAAGGTTTATCGTGATATCTTCACGAGCACTTGAACCTTGTACATCATCAGTAACCTCATTCTCCTCTGCTTCATAAACTCCATACGCATCATCAACTAAATTCTCTAATATATTATAATCTACGTCATCCCCTTCTACATCTATACTACTTGTTGAAGGTTGTTCGGGGACAAAAGGAACTTTTAATTCATCGTGAAAACTCCAAAATCGATAACTATCTTGCATACCCCATCTTAACAAATGTAGTTCAACTGTTTTCCACTCAAACACCTTACCATTCTTACACCTATCATACGGATACAAAAACTCTTCATCATTATGACATATCTTTACGTATTTCACAAATTCATTAGCACTTCTGTGAAACACATCCCCCATTCTATTTGTCTCACTCATCCACTCTTTGTATTTCGGATATCCCATCACAACTACCATAACTAATCTCCTATTAAAGGTAAGAAGCGTATATTCATGGATTAGTATAAACAAAACTTATATTTATAGTATGTTTAATTTAATTATGTCTTATTTATATTCGATTTTTAAATTTCAAATTCAAATTAAATTTATAATATAAATTTATATTTCCTCCATGTCCTCCAAAGGGTGAATGGTCCTATCCCATTCAAGATCGCATTTTTTTGTAATATACTTAACAGCTCATGCACATTGTTACGATTTGAAAAAAATTCGGCAGCATATCCCCGTAGTTCTCCAAGTACACAACGTAGATTGGCAAGTGTGAGTGTTATTTCAATTCATCAGTTGAAATAACAGTCACATTTGTCAATCTAGTATGTACCCAGAGAACATTAGGATACAACTGCAGAACTTCCTCCAAAAGTAACAACTTTAAGCCACTAAGAATATTATTATACAGAAATTATGCAGTCCCAAACTGTCCAAACGGGACAATTCGAGAGATCTCATTACAGGGGTAATGACTCTCGAACGAGTCTAAGGGCTATTGAATGCGTATGCATAAGAACTAGAAGGTTAGTATCTATGCGCACTATTTGTAATTTCAAGTATGTTTCATTTAATTATCGTACTATATATATTGTTCGTTATACAAAGTAATTTTCAAAAAAAGTTGGAAAATCCCACCCCCATATGGATAATAATCCAGTGGTCATGCCACTTTTAAAATTAACCAACCCAACATCGATCCACTATAATCCAACCGCAATGACAACAACAAATGTGTATCCCGTACTCCTTTTAATTCATCTACTCAATTAATTCTTTTCATCAATTAAACTAACAATTAAAGTATACAATTATTAATTTACTAATTTATAGGGACAATCCTACTTGCATATGAAAGGGGCACTAATTATTAATTTATAAAAAAAATTAACAACCAATCAATATTAAATCAATCAATTCTTTTACAAGGGGCACTACAATATGAGGGGCAATATCTAATAAACCAATAAAAATTTAATTAAAAAAAGCACACACACGCACATATACACCCCCTGCCCCCTCCCCCCGCTGCCCCTGCCCACCACACGCACACATGGACATATACACACACACTCATATATACACACACGCACACACACACACACCCTCCCCTTTCATATGTAAGTAAATTAGTAAATTAATAATTGTATACTTTAAAGCGATTTTATACACCACATGTATAAATTCGATATATACACCACACACACACACATGAACATTTACACACACGAATACACACACACATATATACACACACGCACATATACATACACATATACATAAATGGAGGAGAAATAGAGAGAGAAAACGTACCAAAGTTGTAGAGAGAGAGAGTGAGCAGCCGCCAGAGAGAGAGAAATAGAGGGAATAGAATCAGTGGGAAAAAAAGAAGAGGGATAGTTTTTTATTGACAGAATTGTCAAGGACATGTCACGGTCATTGACCGTGACAACTTTATATGATTGTCACGCCCTTGTCACGGTCATTGACCGTGATAAAAAAATGCTTGTTTTTTTATCACGGTCAATGACCGTGACAAGGCTAGCCGCTTAAAGGGGGCCAATTTGACCATTTTGGTGTAGTGATACCCCAACGTACATGAATTAGCTCACTATATACCTCGTGATGATAGACGTGTAAGAACAAATTCGATATACTTGGTGTACGTGATCTTGTTAATATATGTCATGGTACATGGAACAAGTTAAGGCTTACTGATTAGGTCAACACCGCCTCACAAAATTGATAACTTATCATGAATAGGCCTTATAAAATGGTAAAAGGTTTATAGTCATTTGCATGCATGGAGGAAGTGTAAATGCGTGAATTTTAGGTTTTACAATGTCAGAGCCAGCTCTTTCAATTTTTGCAACATTAACCTTTGTAAGAGAGTACTTCTCTTTTGATTATAAGAGAGAGTAGTAATTTCTCTTGTAGTGTGTGTGTTATATGAATAAATTGAGGCATAATAAATGTACTTTGCGGGATGATGATAGGTAAGCTCAAATATATGGATAATAAGTTCAAAGAAAGAAAGAAAAACTGGAAAAAAACACAAAAATTAATGTGATTCGCCCAAGTCGGGCTACGTCTACGGGAGCTCGAGTTTTATTTCACTTTGAGAATGGAAATCAATGTTTACAAACACACGCTCTCAACAATAAAACTTCTCTTCTCAAGTATACAAATTATTTAAACTCTCTCAAGAAAACTCAAATATCTTCCTAGATCTCTGTCTTAAGTCTCTATCTTGTCTCAAATGGTTAATGTAAATATAAATAGTCCCAGCATATGTGCGTGGGACCTCGAATATTTCCCTCTTTTGCAGATCAACCCGTCGACAACTCATCATCACCAGATAACGAGAGATAGCCCTTTCAAGCATGGGTTAAAGTCTACCTTAAAATATGGAGAAACCATTACTTTAGTTAAAAGTGCTAATGCTTTAACACGTGGCCCAGGTGCTTTGTCTAATGTGCACTTATTTGTACACATTGGATCTTTTGTACATTAATGTTGAATAACATTCCTTTTGTATCAGATAGTGCATTCATCGTCAACACTTTTTTGTTTGTTAGTTGATAGCTCGCCCACTTATTACCGAGCATAAGTGGAGGAAATGTGAATGCATGAGTCTTTTAGGTTTTACAATGTCAAATCAACTCTTTCAATTTTTGCAATGTTAACCTCAATGCTTCTAATTTGTGTCAATTAAATCCACCATTTAACTTCGGATAAAAAAGTTAAATGGAGATGTTGACTAGAGAACCCCTGTCTCCAACAAAGAATTGACAGGTAGTCTAAAAAATTATAAATAATACACAATTTATTTAAACTAAAATACTAACCATCTGTTAAATCTAGTTTGGAGAACTATCTCTCTCACTCCCCCTCCCCACCCATCATTTGGGATAACTCTTTCTCTATTGGTTTTGAACTCTCTCTCTCTCTCTAAACAACCCCTCCCTCCCCCCCCCCCCCCCCCCCCCCCCCCCCCGCCCCCCAAATGAAAAAATGTGAGATTAGGACCAAAAATTGAAATAGTTGGTCAAAGCCCCCAAATATGAGGATTGCATTTGCAAGTTGTCCATAAATGTATTAGTGACTCGAGTATTCCTTTGGACCCCTCCGGGAGAAGCTATCGGCGCTCCCTCAAGTCTGCTAACACTCCAAATCCAATTTTAAATGATAATGTTACCCTTTTCCATATGTATCCTCTTACAACTCTTTTCTTTTATCTTTACTTTAATTATTTAAACATAACCTAAGTAAATAATAGAATTTACACTTTAAACTTACTCATTTATTTCTTTTAACTTTTTAAATCAATATAAAAAACGCGGCTTAATTATAACAAGACACGACACAGAATGAAACAATTTTTTTTTACTTGACTTGAAAACAACTCAAATAAAAGCGACACGACATAGCATGATATAAAATATATATTTTAAACCAAAAACGAAAAAAAAAGTGATACGACGGTACGACATGACGTGATATATTTTTTTCAACTTGTCACGAACACGAACCAATTAAAAGCGACACAACAGAAAATGTTATTTTGTAAACCAAAAATGAACCCGACCAAAATAAAATGACACGACACGACCAAACATGAAATATTTTTTTACTTATCACGAACACGAACAAAGTAAAAACAACACAACACAAAATGTTAATTTTTTAAATAAAAAACGAACCCAACCAAAATAAAAATGACATGACAAAAAATATTTTTTTTAAATATTTACTTGAAAAATCCAGTGGGACAAAACTTAGTCAAAGGAAAAAGAGTATAACATAACCTGATATTATTTTCAACCTATCTCGAACGCGCTCGAATTAAAAGCGGCATAACACAAAATATTTTTTTTTTAAACCAAAAATGAACTTAGCCAAAATAAAAATGACACGACACGAAAAACACAAAATATTTTGTTACTTATCACGGACATGACCCAAGTTAAAGCGACACAACACAAAATATTTTTTTTAAAACATACTTTATTTATAGAAATAAAAACATTTATAAAAGTAAAAACATAAAATGTTTTTAAAAAAATACATTTTGTGTCGTGTCGTGTCATTTATATTTTGGCCGAGTTCATTTTTTGTTTAAAAAAATAATATTGTAAGGACACAAATTTTCAATTAAGTCCTTTGTTGTTTTGGCTCAATTCCGGACAAAAATGTTTGAGTCATAGGATAGAGTTATTGACCATCCTTCAAGCCTATGACATACTAAAGTTGAAGACGTAGCGACCAAGTTTATAAAGCTTCATCAAATGCCGTGTGTATTGTGCCTCGTTTCTACGTCATCAACATGGTTCCATTGCTCTTAGGGTATGAATGCATTTTAATATATATATATATATATATATATATATATATATATATAGGAGCTTGGAACAATATTTATATGGGTGTACTTTGTTTTTAAACTGTTGTTTATATTCAGAAAGTTTCAATAAAACTTTAAAATAAAGTTTTTGGGCTAAAATCGAATTTTTAACCATTCTGAAAGTTTGTTCGAAATTGTCGTTTGAACGAGTTATTTTCGTTCGAACGAGAATGGGTTTGCCAACGACCTGCCTCTGGAACTTCGTTAAAAGTATCGTTCGAACGACACTTCGTTCGAACGAAAATTTCGTTCGAACGAGATTTGACGGGAACAGTTTATTTGGCAGTTTTTGATAGTTTTTTCACTTTTTCCACTACTTTATCCCACTACCTTTTGCCAGATTTTATTAGTGCGGGAACCAACATTTTTGGATTAACTTTTTCACTATCCTCCATCTCCTATAGAGAGTTTTGAGAGCTCAATCTTCCAAGAAAAAGTTCATGTTTATGAGTGTCTATTTTTCAAGAAAAATTTATTAAACACTCTCGTTTTCACCCATATTGTTTATTCCAAGTTTCAATATATATACATCTTGCTTGGAGTATTTGGCACCGGTTTTTCTCTACCGCATTGAAGAGATTGTTTGGGTTTGCTTCTACATCCCACAAAGAAGAAACTTGTTTGCGTTGACTTATCCACTTGGAGAAAGGCTCCTTGTTCGGGTGGCGGTGACCGAAAAAGTCCGATCGGTGGATTCCGAGACCGCGGTGGAGCTCCGTGGTTATTCGCTAGGAAGAGGTGTATACAAGAAGAAGCGTCAGGGCTTGGACGGAGTCAAGTCGAGTGTTTTAAGTCTTACTGTCTTGTATTTGTAAAATCATACTTAGTGGATTTGAGGCTAGGGTTGTCCGAGGTTTTTTCCCGTTGTGGGTTTTTCCTCGTACTTCGCGGTGTAGTGATTTATTTTTTTATTTTATCTTTTGCAAAATTCACCTAGAACGCATGTTTAGGTAAAAAGATAAAATTTGGTTTAATCACAACTTACTTAAATTGGTGCTAAATTAAATTTGGGTAAATGTTAATTTGATTCAAGTCATCATTTAATTTGTTAAAATTGGTTTGACCTAAATTGGTAATATTGAAAATATGACTTATGCAAATTAATAGGACTTGGGTTGAAGTAAGTTGGTTTAAGTGAAATTCAAATTGTGTGTTTGTTTTAATTTAATTTCACGTTTTTTAATTTTAATTTAGAAGAAGTTAAAATTTGTTGTTTAAGTTGGTGCTAAATTATTTTGGGTAAAAGATAATTTAATTCTAGTCATTAATTTTATTGAATAAAATTTGGTTTAGCCTAATATTGCAAATTGGATTAATTTTGTTAGGCAAATTTCTAGGACTTGAATTAAGTTCGTCTAAGTGAAATTAAAATTTGTGTGGATGTAATCTTATTTCACTTGTTTAATTTTAATTTGAAAAGAAATTAAAATTTGGTGTTTGTGTGTGTTTAATTGAACCATCTCGCTTCCGCATATATTTAAAAGGAAATTGAAAATTATTTTTTTTGGTACAAAACCAAAAATTGGGGTTCTCATGTTCCAATAATTATTTTGTGTTATGCCACTTTTAATTCGATCGTGTTCGAGATAGGTTGAAAAAAATGTGAGGTTATGTTATATTCTTTTTCCTTTGACTAAGTTTTGTCCCCCTGGAATTTTCAAGTAAATATTTTAAAAAAATATTTCGTGTCGTGTCATTTTTATTTTGGTTGGGTTCGTTTTTTATTTAAAAAATAACATTTTGTGTTGTGTTGTGTTGTTTTTACTTTGGTCGTGTTCGTGATAAATAAAAAAAATATTTCATGTTTGGTCGTGTCGTGTCATTTTATTTTGGTTGGGTTCATTTTTGGTTTACAAAATAACATTTTTTGCTGTGTCGCTTTTAATTGATTCGTGTTAGTGACAGGTTAAAAAAAATATATCACGTCATGTTGTACCGTCGTGTCACTTTTTTTTCTTCATTTTTGGTTAAAAAATATATTTTATATCAGGCCACGTCATGTTGCTTTTATTTGAGTTGTTTTTAAGTCAAGTAAAAAAAATAAAATTTTATATCGTTCTGTGTCGTATCTTGATGTTGGGTTTAAGGTGTGAATTCTATTATTTACTTAGACTATGTTTAAATAATTAAAAGAAAAATAAAAGAAAAAAGGTGTAAAAGGGTAACATTGTGATTTAAAGTTGAATTTGGAAAGCCAACCGACTTGAGGGAGCCGACCCCTCTTCTACTCCGTCCAAAGTTAAAAGCACGTCCGCAGCTGATTCCATTTGTAACAATTGTCCGGATCTTCTGTTTTGGGTCTGTGGCAACGGCAGCATCTCCATCTGTATTGTTGAAAGAAAATGGGTCGAATTGACCCTCACTCCTTCACAGACTCCACCCAGCCTCTGACAACCCACATCTCCCTCTCTTTCTTCTTCGATTTCCCTTCCTCCTCCATTCTCTCCTCCGCCCTTCTCTCTCTCCCCACCCCCTACTCCGGCCCTCTAACCCTCGACACCCGTTCTCTCTCCATTTCCTCTGTCACTGACCCCTCTACCAAAACCCCACTACCCGTTTCCCTCTCTTCCACTCTTCACCCAATCAAAGGCCAATCTTTAACTATCTCTCTCTCCAACCACTCCCAATTTCTCATAACATTCTCCACCACCCCATCTAGCTCTGCTCTCCACTGGCTAACCCCACCTCAAACGTTTAACAAAACACTTCCATTTGTCTACACCCAATGCCAGCCTATCCATGCTAGGTCTATTTTCCCTTGCCAGGATACCCCTGCTGCTAGGGTTTCTTACTCCGCCAGAATTAATGTTCCCCGCAAGTTGTCCGCGGTGATGTCCGCACGCCACGTCGATCGCCGCCCCCCAGAGGCATCCCAAGCGGCCTTGGCCTGCGAGGACTCTTTGTGGTGCGGGGAGGGGAGAGTTGTGGAGGAGTTTGTGATGGAACAGCCCATCCCGCCGTATTTGTTTGCGTTTGCGGTTGGGGAGATTGGCTTTAGGGAGGTGGGCCCGAGGACGAGGGTGTACGCGGAGAATGCGGGGGCGGTGCTTGATGGGGCCGCAGCCGAGTTTGCGGGAACGGAGGATATGATTAGGGTTGGGGAGAGGCTGTTTGGGGAGTATGATTGGGAGAGGTTTGATTTGTTGGTGTTGCCGCCCAGTTTTCCGTATGGAGGGATGGAGAATCCAAGGATGGTGTTTTTGACACCCACAGTGATTAAGGGGGACGCAAGTGGGGCGCAGGTGGTGGCACATGAGCTTGCTCATAGCTGGACTGGGAATTTGATTACCAACAAAACCAATGATCACTTTTGGTTGAATGAGGTATTATTATATTTACATGTTCGCCTTCCTTCGAGTCTAATTTTGTTGCCTCTTCCCAATTTAGTAAGTAAAGGCTAAGGTAGGTAATATGATTTGATGTAATTTCTAAGTAGTAGGATGTTGTTGATTACATTATATCTGTTCTTCAAAGGGTGCAATTTGGAAAATCATGAATTCTGGATCTTTTTATTGTACTATATATATTGATCTAGAATCTTGATATTTGTTAATTGGAGAATAGGATAGCCATCTCACATGGTTGATGGTAACTAACATGACCTTTTTCAATATATATATATATATTGTGAAGTAGCAAAACCTGCATTGTAATAATGGAGTTGTTTGGCTTTGTTGATGATTGTATACAATTAAGTGGTGTGTCGTGTCATCTAAGTGTGTCAAGAAATCTGCTCAAATCATACCCAATTCGATAAGAGTGTATATATCAATTCCTGTTTAAATTATTAATTCACTATATGTAGCAAGCTTTGTCATATATGACATGGTCCGCATCACTTATTAGTGCCAGCGTTTCTAACAAGTCAATCTATTAATGACCCAACCTATTAAGGGTTACCTCTTTAAGTTATAATTTAGTGTCGATTCACATTGTGTCATGTCTCATTCCCATGTCTACTTGAAACCAAATTTATTTAATTTTATTTTAATTTTTGTCTTTAGAACAAGAATGACATTTTTGGAATTTGTGATTATTGAAAGGGGTAGTTCTTGTGCATTTCTGAATCACTTGAATGATAATAAATTGCTATCTAAGGCAGTAAAATTTTCTGAAGATGAATAGGAATCTTTTAAGTCATTTAACAGGTCAACCTGTTAGTGACCAAATATATTAAGATTTGTCTCTTTATTCGTGTTGTGTTATCGTGTCATGTCTCACTGCCTTGTGACCAGATCTACTTGAAATCAATATTATTTTATTTTTGTCTTTAAAATAGAATTGACATTTCTAGGAATTTGTGATTATTGAAAGGGCTAGTTCTCGTTTATTTTTGGCTCAAATGAATGACAATAAATTTGGTATATGATGTATCATATACCAATAAAATTCTCTAAAGATGAATAGGACAATGAAACTGTCAGTAATCTTTTATGTTAGCTGTGGTTGATGAAGTATATATTCATACAATACTGTGGTGATATAATTTTTTGGGTCTTGGTAACACGTGCCCTATACAAACACACTAAGAACCTAAATGTAGTAATGGTAAGTTTTCGACATACACTTAATTAGGCTAATTAGTTTTACACCATTGTAGGGTTTTACAACTTATGCAGAACGGAGAATTGTTGAGGCTGTGCAAGGGGAGGAAATAGCTGCATTGAATATTGGAATTGGTTGGAAGGGTTTGAATGAGGAAATGGATAGATTCAAGGACAACATGGAGTTCACAAAGCTCAAAACCAATCAGGAAGGAGTGGATCCCGATGATGTATATTCTCAAGTTCCATATGAGAAGGGTTTTCAATTTTTATGGCGCATTGAGCGACAGGTATGTTGCCTTATGATTTCATCATTCTTCACTGTCCAAACTCTTTTAGAGATTCTTTGACAGAGAAGAACGTCACACGTTTTTTATTGGTCCCTCTTAATGCTCAGATTGGAAGGCCCGCATTTGATGAGTTCCTTAAGAAGTATATTGAGACTTTTAAGTTCCAATCCATCGACACTGATATGTTTCTTGATTTCCTAAAAGTGAATGTCCCTGGAATAGAGAATGAGATTGATTTAAAATTATGGACCGAAGGTACTGGCATCCCGACAGATGCCATGGAGCCAGTTTCTAACATATATTCAAAGATCTTATCACTGGCAAATGAATTCAAGGTTGGTAGGATGCCAAGGGGGGATGAGGTTACTGATTGGAAAGGACAAGAATGGGAACTGTACTTGGAAAACCTTCCCAGATCTGTTGAAGCTTCGCAGGTACTCCTCTTTCCCCACCCTTTTTTTGCCAACTAAACTTCGTATGAATGTGGCTTGACAATCTCGTGATTTTTTTCTTTTCTTTTTATGTGCTACTTCTGTAAATATTACTCACTTTGTACCAAATTAAGAGACTTGTTTTCCTTTTTTGCCCGCCCTGAATTGAGAGTGTCGTTACTAAAAATAGTATATAAAACTAGGTGAGATTCCGAAGTTACCTCCTAACAGTACCTATGGGAGAGCAATGATCCGAGTGAGCAAAATGACCCAAGTGCACACGTTGCATTCTAAAGGTGCCTATAATTCTTAGGAGGAAAATGTTGGAAAGTTAAATTTTTGCTTTAAAATTACACATGGACTCTTAATTTAGGGCAAAAGAAGTAATTCATTTTGACATTCGTGTGAATGATTCTGTTTCTTTTGTCAGCATTTTCTCTCTTCTTTGAATTTCATCATAAGATAGCATGCAGTGTGTGGTGTTATATTTGCACGTGTAGTATGCTGCCAGGTTAGGTTTTATTTTGGAGATGGTCATTTTTTTTTTAATATGATCACGTGGAATGTTTAGAAACTAAAAAAATATAAACAGTATTCTCTGGTCGAGTTGATGCGTGTTTTCATAATCGAAGATATTCCTTTTTAGAAATTCTATATTAATTTTGAATATTATATGCTCTTGACCAGTAAAAATAAAGATGATGCATAGAACTTTCTAATTATTAGGAAAATTAATGATAAAGAAGCTTCATTGTTTCATTTGAAGCTTCGTTGGGCTTAACTAATACTTGAAATGATTTGACTCTTGATGGATGGTTGTTGTCTTGGTTCAGTCATTTGAAGTTCATCTTTTCATTTTCATCCTACTAAGGAAAATATTGTAGTTTAAGATAGCTTTTGGAGTTGAGTTTCAAGTTTAAAAAATCATCAGGGCTTTGGAGTAATCCTAATTCTTGGTAACTCGCGAACTTCCCACATGCAGAAGGCTTCCTAAATTAGTTGGACTGAAGAGTTGCAGCCTATTTCTTGATGCATGAACTCATGCTTTTATTGAGCTATTAATCAGTAAGATGTTTATGTCCCTCATTTCTTCAGAAATCAAAGACTAAATAACCTTTTATAAGTATACAATGGTGCTTTAATTGTAGTTCCCCTTTGACCCTTCGGAATTCTCATTGGCTCATTATTGTATTTCAAATTTACTATATCAATTTGCTTTAGATAAGTTGACCAAGTTTTATTAAGACAACGAGTATAGGCATGGATGGAGAGGAATGGAAGGATATTAGATAATTGTAATGAGCATAAAGAAGTGGTAGTGGGTTAAACTAGAACTTATGAAGCACGAACACTTTCCCGAAAGTCGCGAGCCACATGTCGTGTCGAAACACGTATTATGTGCGCACTCTGACACGTTACAAATTTTGTGATGGTGATTCTACTTTATTTATGATTTTTAATGTTAAAAGTGTATTCGAATTTTGTTTTGTGTGGTCCATTTTCTTAGTTTTATGTTAAGAATGCTCTAAGGATGTATTTTATGGAAAAATATGTTTCATTTCATTAATACATATATATATTATATATTATACTTACCTAACGTGTCGTATCCTAGTCTTTTAAAGAATTATGTGTCGCGTATCGCGTGTCGAAATGCGTATTACGAGTTCGTGTTTCATGGACTAGAACAAAACATCGGGAGACTCCTTGGGCCTTCATCTTGAAGCAACTCCAGGATGATTTCTTCTCAAGAATGATTAATAGGTGTTGGGGTTTTTTATGTGGAGGGTTTTTACGTAATGGGTTAGGATTAGTACAGGAAGTGGAGTGGACCAGCAGTCCACCACCATCAAAGCAGAAAGTAGGCACAAGGTATTATAAAATATAGTTATTTTATTGATGATGCTTCTTGTTTTTTATATGGGAAAAAAACAAAAGGGTGGTAATTATCTGAACCACCCCTCTTGTTTTTATAACTCCAAATACATCCCTTGTTCTAAATATTACACTCCCCTCCCATTTCAAAATTTGAATATTCATTACCCTTGCAGTAGAGGTAGTGGGTGTTGCAAAGCAAAACAAGATGTGAGGTGAGTGTAATACTTAAAATAACTAGAGGCAGGGGGAGTGCAATTTCTTAGAACAAGAGGGAGGGAGGTATCTATAACTATGACGAACAGTGGGTGTATCCATCTAATTTACCAGGAAAAACTAGTGACTTTAGAGTTTATGGTTGGTTATGCAGGTGTCAGCATTGGACGCTCGTTATACCCTAGCCGAATCAAAAGATTACGAGGTGAAGGTAGCGTTTCTCCAATTGGCCATCTCATCAAGGTGCAGAGATTACTATGGTGAGGTGGAGAAAACTCTTAAGGAAGTTGGGAGGATGAAGTACCTTCGCCCACTCTATACTGCCCTTGTCCAAGGCTCCGGGAATGAGGAAGAGAAAATCTTTGCCAAAAGGGTGTTTTTTGAGGCTCATGACACTTATCACCCCATAGCTCAAAGTGTTGTTGAGTCCATCCTTTCTAAGTACCTATAAAATGTTATATGCAAATATAATGTCTAGACCAGACGAACTAATCCAGTTTTGTGTTTTGAGTATAAGCATCAATCTCTTGAATCTGGGGCGAATTAATGCCTTGAACCCCTGATTTTGATGAATTCTCCCAGTTAATGTTGCTTATTGTTAATGGAAAACTTCGCTGGAAAATGATATTTTCCTAAAGCTACAAGGGTGATTAATTATGTCTTTCTTTTGCTGTTTTCGGTTCATCATCTAGATCAACACTACATCGCACCATCGCAGGAAGGCTTTCGAAGAAAATTAAGCGGTTGCAAGTCATTTGACCATTTCACTTTTTTTAAACACATTCTCTTGCAAAACCATTTGGTTCCAAATTAAGATGAAATTTGCTGATTAAGGGATATGAACTCTTAATTTGGAACACAGTGAATATTAATCACTGTGTTCCAAATTAAGAGTTCATATCCCTCTTTGTATAGATTAAGAATACACTTAATCAATGACTAATATCAACGTTTCTTCAGTATGATGAAATTCGGTTTATTGATTATGTCTAGAAAAAGAAAGTGAATTATTAATTTGGAACAATAAAATAAAAAATTGAGTCTTAATTTGGGAGGGAGTAAGTAAAAATATGAGAAGGTTTAATCTACATGTGGAACATTGGTATGTCAATGATGAGAGAGATGTATTCACAAAGTTGTTTGAAGGGCACTTTGCTAGCACCTCTCATAATGCTATATATTTTTTGTTTGTGTTATATACTGCCCCTAATAAACTCCGCATCTCACAAGGATGTGTTCGGTTGAGACTAATTTTTTTAGGGGGCAGCCTTTTTTGTTTTTGTTGGAAAAAACGTTCATATGAAACATTCAAGGCAATTAACCAAATGCATTAAATGGCTTTGTAAAATAATTAAGGTGAATGTAGGCGGACTTATGTACCAGTTATCTCCTATATTGTCTTTTGTTTCAAACTTAAAAATAATTCCCTATTTTGTCGTCTTCAAAGTTGAAAATAATCTCAAAATATAAGTCTGTTCAATATGATTTTCATTTTATTTTATTTGGATCAATCTTAGAGAAGGATATGTAATTTTGAAGTGTGGAAAAATTGCACGAGGATTTTTGCAATGGGAAAAATTTCCCTTGAGAAATTTTGCAATAAAACATCATTTTTTTAGAGCATGGCATGCATGCTCATTTCCCATGAAATTTGTATATTTTGAAACATTTATTCGATTTCTAATGAATGGGATGAATGTGGATTTATATTTTTAGATAAATAAATAACAATATTGTTGTAAAAAGAGAAAAAAAATGTGAAATTTTGCATTAAGAACAATATTTCTGGGAGCACAATATCTCTTAATACACATGCGCTGTTGATGCAAAAAACTAGAAGATCTCTAATTATTTGATCACAGATAAAATAAGTAGATAAGATAGACACAAGATTTTTAAAGTGGTTCGGCTAAAGGGAAAAGCCTACGCCCATTGTTGTGTATTGTCTTGCCTTTGTTCAGGTGTGTCCTTTTTTCCTGGAATCAGGGAGTACAATGTATTTATAGCCCATGAGGGAGTACAAGAGTTGGAATATCAAATGATGGAATGCCTTTATAAATTAGGCATTTACAAATGTACAACGTTCACAATGTATACAATTGATGGCGCTTTAGTCACCAGGTTGGTCGGTCTTCCTGCTGTTGGTCGGGCTTCTTAATGTATTGGTCGACATTCCTGGAGTTAGTCGGCATTCCTGGATTTGGTCAAAGGATTAAGCTTTGCTGACTAGGATTGGTGCCAAGCTGGATAACACACGTTCATTTCTGATTGGTCCATGTAATAAGACGATTTTTTACATCAATAGAAGCTCCCAATGTTTCATACTTGAGTTTTTTGCGAAAGTGTGGAATATTTAGCCCTAAAGTTGCTCAGACAACAATTTTGATGCTTGGTCAATTACCAACTTCCCATACTTGTGAAATTGTTGATTTAACTGATGGTACATAACGCGGATGTCATTTTTGCAATTATCTAATGTTTTGACGAATCGTTTTTAGGAAGATATATTTTTTTTGGCTTAGCCGCCAACAGTTCAATCGACGCTCCCTTTAATCATTACCCTCGCCAGTTTTCGAGGCAATCTATAAAAGGAGGGAAAAATCACGATTGTCTTCTACATCTAACTTTCTGAGTTTCTGCTACTATCTTCTTGAGCTTTGTGTGCGACTGTTTCTTCTGTTCTCCAATTCTTGCTGAATCCTTAAATCCTTGTAAGAATCCTCTCTTTTCTTTTTCTTCATCTTTGAACATGGTTTACTTAGTAGCTTCTCTAGAGGAATTTAGGAATGAGTGGAATATTCCTTCATGGGTGAATTTGGAACTTCCCATTCCCCCTACGGACCTTTTTTCTTTGCCCGAGGGCCATTGGCTCCCTTCTATTTTTATTGCTGAGTGTGG
Organism: Sambucus nigra; assembly: GCA_949130495.1. Lineage (NCBI taxonomy): Eukaryota > Viridiplantae > Streptophyta > Magnoliopsida > Dipsacales > Adoxaceae > Sambucus > Sambucus nigra. The sequence continues at coordinate 188,448,393 of OX422214.1, read as the reverse complement.
GTTTACCTTTCCCCCAAACCCATTTTGCTTTGAATTTTGTCAGTATTTTGACGCGGTCCCTACTAGAATAGCCGCCATCACTTGGAGAGTAGTTAATAGGGTTCCTAGGTTAAATCAGCTTCATGGGACCCATATAACACTACACCAAATCTGCCTAATTGTCACGGTCATTGACCGTGACAATTCGGGGCGAGATAATTTTTTTTGTCACGTACTTGTCATGGTCATTGACCGTGACAAGTTCGTTAGAATTGTCACGGTCGTGTCACGGTCCCTAACCGTGACAAGTTTAGTCACGGTTAATAACCGTGACAAAGTCTTGACCCTTTTTAAAAACATTGTCACGGTTAATGACCGTGACAATTCTGGGCCGAATTTAAAAAAAATCTGCTAGGCAGTATGGCCACTGCCACTGCCCATCAGTATATTTGTACATGTTATAGCAACGATGTACCTGTTCAAACATCATATATCCAAATAAACTAAAGATAATGCAAATATATATATTCAAATAGAAACAATATACATGACAAATATAATTCAAATGTACCAACTTAAAAATAATGTCACTACATGTCTGGGTAAATGTGAGGAGGTGAGTAGGCCACACGATATAGAAATTGACACACCCACTAATATACATCGTGCCGCATTGTTCGCGCAACCACAATAGGGAGTTCTCCTTCCCGGGTATCACATGCGTGACGAGCACTTTGGACTCGATCTCTTGAAGCTCTCGTCCATGAACTATTCCACCCTGGACGATATTCAGGTCCCTCAACGCCCTATTCGCTGGTCATCAAATACGTCCAATATGAACACGCTCGGCCAACCAAGTGTCGACATCGGTTTGTTGAAGGGAGCCAAATAGGGAAGTGGATCATCGAAGTACCCACGTGTCGGTGATGAAGCAGCGAGGTCCACATCCCCGTTATCTTGCGCCTCGTCCTCCCGCACCTCCTCCTCCACCGTCTTCTCCTTCCCTTTTCCCTTACAGTCTCCGCCCAACGTACGCTTCATGAATGAGTACATATCTTGGATCGTCGCCTCCAAACGGGACAACTTCGCGTCATGTGAATCCACCGTTCGGGCCAACCCGGTGTCGCTCGTCTCCAATCCGATGATCCTAGATTTGGCCACCCGCGAGCTCACCCCCCTTGTCCTCCCCTTGCGATCAGAGCCAAGCACTTGGCTGAGTGCGTCTGTGGACAAAGATGCCTTGTCGGCATCAGACTGCAACTCATGCACTTCCTTAAGCTTTACCTGAAACGACAAAAAGTACATGATTAGTAAAATAAGTAAACTAAAAAATTATAACGTAATTAACAAAAAGTAAACTGTCGGATTACTTACAATTGTGGCCGCGACGCTCGGGGACACCTCCTTGTCCTTCCCCTTCTTCGTTCGAAGAGCCACATAAGTATCGAGCCTATGTGGCTTACCCCCAGGGCCACTCCCTTTCCTCTGAAATAAAATAAAGTAAAATTAGTATCGACCCCGCAAAGTAAAATAATGCAGAATAATATATTTCTGTAGTTATAGAAAAATTAAATCTTGCCATTATCCTATGATCCACCTCGGTGTAAGACGTCCGACCGGAGTAGTGAACGTCCGTCTTTTTTGCCCGATTTTCCCTCCCCGATTGGCGAGATGCCAATTGTCGCTCCCCGATCTCTTTGTCAATGAACTTTTGCCATTGTGCCAATGAGATCGGCTCCTTCGGCGGGACGGATTCACGCCTTTGGATAATGGACTCTCGTGTTTTTTCAAAGTACTGTGTTCGCATATTTTTCTTCCACGTCTTATGTTGCTCCCTCAACTGCTCCAAGACGGAATCACGTAGCTTTGGATCCAAGTTGAATTGTTCATGTCCAACAAATACAATGTTAGTTGCGAATAAATATAAATATAAAATGAAATTGAAATTGAAATATTCATATAAATATAAATATATTACCTGTAGTGCCGCCCAAACAGCTAACTTGAGCTCATATGGCACCTCCTTCCAACTCATAAACCTCGGGCCGATGACCGTCTTTACCAGCTCGAGGGATCTCGCTAATAGCTCCGACTTGTTCTCGATGGTAATCCCAAATTTGCCATATTTGGGGAGCCTAGGGGCCAAGGAGCCCTCGTCGCCTCCGCTACCACCGAGCCCAGACGACATCATCATAACCAGCATCATCATCCTCACCTTAATACCTGAAGGAGACATTTGCTGTAAAAAAATGTTATTAGTACAGATAAAAAAAATTAGAAGAAGACATGCAAATATGTTTACTACAAATAAAAATGAGCAATAATTATTAATTTACTTTCATACACCCCTCCCCCACCACACAGACGCATACGCACACGCACACACACCACCCCCTGCCCCCCACCACACACACAATAATTATTTTCATCAATTAAACTAACAATTAAAGTATACAATTATTAATTTACAATGAGGGGCAATCCTACTTTTAGAATTAATCATATATTAATTTACTAATTTACATTAAGGGGTAATCATATATTAATTTACTAAAAAAATTAATAATCAATTATTTTACAAGGGACACTACGCACGTACACACACATAGACACACATGCAGCCCCCACCCCTACCCCACCGCCCACCCTTCCCCCTCCCTCCCACCTTACCCCACCCCCTGCCCCCACCCCACCCCCCCACCACACGCACACCTACACGCACACACCCCACCCCCCCACACACAATAATTATTAATAATATAGCCATTTTCAGCCATACCAAAAGATCCCTACTTATCTTTATTAATAATATCTAGAATTAACCACTAAAGAATACCCACCAGATACACTTAAAAACCTACATTGGCCAACCCCCATATGAACAATAATCCAATAATTATTAATAATTATATATTGTTCGATATACAAATTAATTTTTAAAAAAAGTTAAAAAATTCCACCCCATATGGACAATAATCCAGTGGTAATGTCACTTTTACTGTTAACTAACCCAACATCGATCCACTATATTCCAACAGCAATACCAACAACAAATGTGTATCCCGTACTCATTCTAATTCATCTACTCAATTAATCCATTTCATCAATTAAACTAACAATTAAAGTATACAATTGTTAATTTACTAATTTACAATGAGGGGCAATCCTACTTTCATATGAAATGGGCACTAATTATTAATTTACTTTCATCTAAAACTATACAATTAAAATTACAATTAAAGCTATACATTAAGTAAAATATAAAATAATTTTTTTCTTCTCTCTTAACCAATCATACCACTTATAGGCCTACAATAACTTAAATTTAATTAATTTCAACTTCTTGCAACACATAAATAATTTATTATCCAATTCTCCATGAGTTTTATAGAATGTCTATCAAGATATATAAATTATCTAATATATTTTCCATAAATACGAGATAAACGGGTCTATTCGCGTCATTTTTGAGTTATACATGTTTGACACTAACCCAACCCATTTATTATTCGTGTTGGCGGGTCGTGTCATATTCGGGTTCGTGTCAAGAAATCGTCAACCCTAACCCGCTAACTTCGTGTCGAGTTCGTGTCGGGTTATCGTATCGTGTCAAAAATTGTCACCCCTACACACACCTGCACACACACACACACACCCCACCACCACACGTGCACACACACACACACGTGCACACACACGTACACACACACACACCACCACCACCACACCTCCTGCCCCCCTCCCCCCACCACACCCCCTGCCCCCCCTCCCCCACCACACACACACATACACACACATATACACATACATATACACACATATATACACATACACATAGAAATGAAAGAGAAAGAGAGTAAAAAACGTACCTTAGAGAGAGACCTCGAAATCGCTTAGAGAGAGAGAGAGAGAGAGAGAGAGAGAGAGAGAGGGAAAAACCAAAAACGGTGGGAAAAAAAGAAAGCCTAGGGCTTTTTTTGCTGAAGACATTGTCGCGGTCCTTGACCGTGATAATTATTTTAAGTATTGTCACGGTCATGGACCGTGACACGACCGTGACAAATGTTCTTGTCACGGACTTGTCACGGTCAATGATCGTGACACAGAACGCGTGTTTGTTGTTACGGTCATTGACCGTGACAAGGGTGGCCGGCTGAAAGGTGATAATTTGATCATTTTGGTGTAGTGTAAGAATCCCAGAGATCATGTTTTGCTATAAGTGGGTCACAAGTGACAACACTTACTATTTAAAGACTAGGGTTGTAAATAGGGCTTTAAAAGTTAACCTCCCCGACTCCAACATAAATTATTTTGATCATGGAGTAATTGCCAAAAATTGGCAACATGTACCCATGACATGGAACGCAGTATATCAGGGGCCCAGATGCCTTTAATATGGCCAGGGGATAGGTTGCAACACTATTATATAACTTTCCTTAATAATTTCATTGGCTACACCACTAATTGTATTTATTTTCTCTTTATTGTAGCTGATCGAAAGAGGAAGTGTCCCAAGGAGGGTGATATCAACCTCGGGGAGTTGAAGTTTATTTGGGGCATTCATCAAAAGATAGGGGATGGGCATATTAGATCTGCATCATACCTGTTGGAGTACAAAAATACCATCACTTCTTTTGTGGCTCGCCCAACTGTTGTTATTCCCTCCTCAGTGATTGATCTTGATCAAGATCATATCTCTACTTCATATGCTACTGCATCGGGCAGTGGTGAACTTGTTGCTGCCCCATCCTCTCCCATTGATTCAGGCTTGCCCCTTGCCCCAACCATGAGGAAGAGGAAATTCCCCAATATCTTGGGTGATATTGTTGCTTCTGGTTCCACCAAGCAGGCTGCTGTGGGGTCACAAATAAAGAAGAGGTTGGGAAGAAGCCCCCAGCTAAGAAAAATGATGAAGCCCAACTCAAGAGGCTGAAAAAAAGGAAGGCTCTTCTGCTAGCGCCGACCAACAAGAGTTGGTCGACTTGCCTGATTCTGGCTCACCAGTGGCCATTGGCTCTGGTTTGGCCAGACAATTAATAAAGTCTGGTACACTGCCAAACCATAGGGGAGCTGCTTCTGCAATGCCCCGTTTAAAATTTTTGAAAGGGCTGCTCAAGGCCTTGCTTTGGTAAGTAATGTTTATATTCTTCTTTTTTATTCATATCTTTGACACTTCTTATACTAACTTGCCATGATTTCTTTTCACAGTTTTTGGTTGATTTCAACAATAAACTGGAAAAGGATGATGTTTTGCGTTCTTTTTCAAATGAAGTTGGGGAGGCCTTTGAAGAGCTTAAAAAGTCCTTGCTTGACTCCCAACAAACAATGGTTAACGAGAATAAGAAGTGGGAGACCAAAATAAAGAGTGCAGAGGATGATGCTGCAGCTGCTTAGGGGCAGGTTGCTGAGCTGCAGAAGAAGTTGGGTGCAGAGAAGGCCAGAAGGTTAAAGGCCAAGGAATATGCATTCAACAGGGGTTGAAATAAAGCTATTGGCGTTGCATCTGCTCAAATTGAGTTCGCCAAGAAGAAATGTTTCAGGGATGGTTGGTCGGCAGCCCTTACAAAGGTTGGCACTGCCCAAGACTCTGAGTTGTTTCTCAGGCATGATCCTGGGTCTCCTCCTAACATGGATGAGAAGATTGAGGATGATGGAGGGTTACATGAATCTAACCTTGTTTTGGACTCTGCTGACCAACTCCAAGCAACTGCAGTTGATTCTTTAATCCCCCCTTCTTCTGAACAAGTACCATAAGTCACTCCACCTATCTCTGCCCCCTCCCAAACTGCGACCACTTCTGACAGGAAGAAGGTGTAGAATTATTTACCGAGCAGCTTTTATTTTCTCTTTAATTGTATCTTTCTCTTTATTTCATGCTGATGTACTTGTAATCAACATTTTATCAATGAAAAAAAACATTACTCTACACTTGCCTTCTTCCTTTGTTGATGATTGGAAAATTTTCTTGCGCTTTATAGTTCATGGATAAACTGGATCAATTCTATTCAACTGATTCTGAGCTTCTTCAAAGATGCAATGATCTCTTTAAGGCTGGTCACTTGACTATAACCGAGGAAGAATTATCTAACTTCCTCGGAGAGGATGCTTCAGATCAAGCTAGAGAAGCTTACCTTTATTTGAAGTGTCTTCTTGATCAGACAGTGGCCAACAATGTGGCTTACTATGAAATGATTGAAGATCTGCAAGAAGATCACAAGGAGACTACAACTCTTTTACATGCCGATTATGAACAGAAGTACAAAGATCTGAGTGAAAGTTGGGGTTTTGAGCAGAAGCTGGAAAAGCATGCATCTTTCTTCAGGAGACACGAATTTTTGCTTAATCGTGAAGTAGAGGAGGTTAGAGCCATTGCCAAGCTGCTGAAAGAAGAGAATAAAAGTTTGAGGGATTAATTGAACTCATTGCAGGCTTCTTCTACTACTCTTGTTTTTGCTGATGATGGGGTTCTTAGAGACTAAAAATGCCAGATTGAGGGAAGAAGTGGAGACACTGAAGAAAACTAAGTCAGCTTCATCTTCCTGAGCAAAAATTAAACCTGGCCGAGCTACTACTAGGGGTGTGCAAAAAAACCGATCAAACCGACAAAATCGAGCCGAACCGAAAATTTTCGCGCCGAGTTTTTTTAAGGGTTAGTTCAGTTCGGTTCGGTTTGATCAGGTATAAAATCGATGGGGTCGGTTCGGTTTTCGGTTTTGGCATAAAAAAATCGATGGGGTCGGTTCGGTTTTCGGTTTTGGCATAAAAAAATCGATTTTGAACCGAACCGAATTAATTTTTATACTTTTTAATTTTATGTTTTATATTATATTTATATTAGTGTTGGCATATTATATTATATTTTTTAATTTTGCATTTATATTAGGTATTAAAAAAATATTTTTTATTAAAATAAATGAACAAACCGAACTAGCCCTGTATAAAATCGACCCTGTCAAAAACCGATGGGCAAACCGAACCGGCCCTGTCAGAAATCGACCCTGTTCGGTTCGTTCTTCTCCTCCAAAAATCGACATGGTCGGTTCGGCTAAAAAAACCCGGCCAAAATCGAACCGACCGACCCGTGAACACCCCTAACTACTACAGATGAGGCTAGGACGCAACAGAATCTTGCTAATCAAGCTGCTCAATCGAAGGCAAAAAATTTGTCCATTGCTGAGATGTTCCAAAAAATTCAAACTCAATTCGAGCAACTTTCGACTCAATCCAACCAATTACAAGCCAAAGATGGAGTGTTGAAAAAGTTGCACCATCAGGTTGAGAGGCTAACCTTCCAATTTCATAAACAGCCTAGGGAGATTTGGACGGAGGGATACTATGAAGCTCTGGGTCATTTTGATAAACGGTTTAAGCAAGCTCAGAATGAAGGTTACAAATGAGGCTGGACCAATTGCTTAACAGTGATGAAAGTGGAGCAGAACAACCTCTTTGGAGCTGGTACGATCCTAGTTTGTTGGACTGTGAAGATCCTCCTTTCAAATTGGATGTTGATTGGATTCCTGCTAACACAATTCCCAGTGCCTGATTTCAAAGTATTTAGGGGATTATGACCTTCATGACAAGCTAAAGATTGTTCGTCCTCCTCATCTGTTAGATAGACCGAGCAACAATAATAGAAGAATGCTCCAGGACTTCAACTTTATCAATTCTCCTTACATATTGGATGATCCTCCAGCAGGCATGGAACCAGTTTTCCGTTCTTCTAAAGCTGAGGGGAAACGACCCGTAGAATAAATTTTATTCTTGTAATTCAATTGTGAGCAGAATCATATAATGACTATTTAAATGAACGAAACATATTTGATCAATTTCTCTCGTTAATCTTTGAATGCGAATGACTTCTTCTTTTTCATTAGTTTTATCGACACACTTAAGCTCTTGCCTAAGTTTAACATCAATTACCAATTAGCTCATAGGTTCTACTAGTACACTTAGATTAAAATCCAAGTTTAGTACTAGTTACCCATGTATTTCCATAGGTTCTACTAATGCACCTAAAATTTTAGATTTTGCATTAGTTATCAATGGTGACCAGGCGTATATGGAATATGTGTCTACATTCCTTTTTAGGAATCTTCACAACGTTCTTCCTTCATTTTGCCCGATTGGATAAAATCTTATTTATCCTAAATTTCAGTGGGATAAAATCTTGCTTTATCCTTGTCTTCGGTGACCTAGTTTCTTGAGGACTTAGAATCTTGCTCTACTTGGATTTTTTTCTGCTACTGATAAAGTTTTGCTTATGTCGAGCAACGTTCGAACATCAGTAATCAACTATGTGGTGGTTATTGCGAAGGACCTATTCTGGGCACCGATCAACGGTATGGTTGTTGTCCGAGCCACCTTTGAAGTTTTTCCGAGCAACTTTCAGCCGTCGCCGATCAAGTATATAGTAGTGCGTAGCACTAGTGCTCCCAAAAAATTGAAAAAAGAAACAGAGGAAATCATTATTTTTATTAAAATTGAAATTACACGAGTACAATGTGTTTCATTACATCACTGGTAATACTTCCTAAGATGCTCGGCATGCCATGGATTCTTGAACTCTTCTCCCTCCAATGTCTCAATTCTGTAGGTTTTAGGTCCGACAACTGTTGAAATGCGATATGGCCCATGCTAATTAGCCCCAAGTTTTTTGTTCTTCTGGATTACCTTCTTTAGCACATAATCTCATTCCTTCAAGTTGGCCAGCTTCATTATTTTATTGTAGAAACAAGTTGTTCTCTGTTGATAAGCAGCATTTCTTAAAGCAGCGCCCTCACGTACTTCCTCCAGTATATCCAAATCCAATCTTCGCATTAAATCACTTACATGAGAGTTAGAATTCAATACTCTATGGGATGGGAGGCCTAATTCAGCAGGTATTACTGCCTCAGTCCCAAATGCCAGCATGTATGGAGATTCTCCAGTCGCAATCCTTGGAGTTATTCGGTACCCCCACAGAACAGAGTGCAAATCATTAATCCAGTTTCCCTTGACATCATCAAGTCGTCTTTTAAACCCATTAAGCAGAGTTCTATTTGTAACTTCAGTTTGCGCATTGCTCTGAGGATGACTTGGAGCAGAATGCAGCTTTTGGATATTAGACTGAGCACAATAAGCGGCAAATTCTTCATTGTTGAACTGCGTGTCGTGGTCGGTAATGAAGGCACAAGGCAACCCATATCTGCAAATGATATTCTTCCAAATGAATTGGTAAGCCTTCTCATACGGCATGTCCACCAAGGGTTCTGCCTCCACCCATTTAGTTAAGTAGTCCACAACAACGACTAAGTACTTGAATCTTCCTCAGGTCCAGTTTCCCTTGACATCATCAAGTCGTCTTTTAAACCCATTAAGCAGAGTTCTATTTGTAACTTCAGTTTGCGCATTGCTCTGAGGATGACTTGGAGCAGAATGCAGCTTTTGGATATTAGACTGGGCGCAATAAGCGGCAAATTCTTCATTGTTGAACTGCGTGTCGTGGTCGGTAATGAAGGCACAAGGCAACCCATATCTGCAAATGATATTCTTCCAAATGAATTGGTAAGCCTTCTCATACGGCATGTCCACCAAGGGTTCTGCCTCCACCCATTTAGTTAAGTAGTCCACAACAACGACTAAGTACTTGAATCTTCCTCAGGTGGTCGATAATGGACCGTCCAAGTCTATTCCCCAAATTGCAAGCGGTCAAGGTGAAGTGATTAGAGTGAGAGCAGCCCGTGGAGTCTTGCGAATGCTGGAATATCTTTGGCACTTATCACATTTCTTAGCAAAGGTTGCATAATCCGCTCGCATAGTGGACCAATAGTATCCCTGTGTACTAATTTGTTGCAATAGTGTCATGTCTGCTATGTGAGCTCCACAAGATCCTTCATGTACCTCCTGGATCAGGTCTTGAACCTCTGTTGGATGTACACAACGCTGCAAGTTAGCTGTCAATCCTCTCCTGTATAACACTCCTTTGTCCAACACATATCTTGCTGCTTTTTACTTTAGTTTTTTAGTCTCAATTGTCTCTGCTGGCAGAGCTCCTTCTTCAATGTATGCTCTGCTGGGATCCATCTAAGATGACCCAAAATCTACTATGATAAAATTAATCATCAGGTCTTCATCTATACTCCTGTTTGCTAAAATCTCGATGGGAATAGTTCTTCGGAGCTCAATTATTATTGTTGAAGCTAGCCGAGCAAGTGCATCTTCTCGGGCATTCTTTAATCTTGGTACTCTGCTCATCTGAACGGTCGGTAATTTGGCTATCACCTCCAATGCTTTAGACATGTATCTAGTCATCAGCTCTCCTTTAGCTCCATACAAGTTCAATATTTGGTTCACCACCAATTTAGAATCACTGTGTGCCACAATTGCTCGGCGTATAGTGATTGGGCCAAATTCAAATCCACAATGAGAGCTTCATACTCTGCTTCGTTATTTGAGGCCTGAAACTGAAATCACAAAGCATATTCAATATCTATCCCATCAGGAGTGTTAAGTATTATACCTGCTCCACTGTCGGTTGCACAAGATTATACATCAACGTACAAGTTCCATAGCGGGAGATTATTATTAAATGCTTGGTCTGTCATAATTCCATGATAGAATATTTTTCTACTCGCTTTCTTATACTTCCCTGTCATCTCCTGAGCTCTAAAAGAGGAATCTTGTAGGTCGGCAGTGATATCTCCCGACCTTTCTTCTGATGAGGGTTGCTCGGACGGTTGGTCATTGACAACCTTAGTTGGACTATCCCTTCCTTGTTCCGCCTGCTCTCCCTGTTGCTCGGGGGTCTCAGGATAAGTGAATTCAGTAATGAAATATGCCATGACTTGGCCTTTTAATGAAGACCTTGGTTCATACACAATATCATACTCCCCCAATTCTACTACCCAGTACATTATTCTGTTAGACTTCTCCGGTTTATGCAAGGCTTGCCAAAGAGGCATATCATTGTACAACATAATTATGTGGGCTTGAAAATATGGCTTCATCCATCTGGACGCCTCAATTAATGCCAATGATAACTTCTCCAGCTGTGGGTATCTGATTTCTGCTCCTCGAAAAGCTTTACTGGTGTAGTAGACTGGTTTTTAAACTCCATTTTCTTCTCAAATTAAGGCAGAACTTACAGCTGACTCAGAAAACAACTAAGTATAAATATAATATTTCTCCTAAAATTGGTCGGGAAAGCAGGGGGTGATCCCAAGTACTTTTTCAACTCCAGAAAAGCTTGTTCGCACTCGTCGTTCCAATTGAAACTCTTTCTAATCACTTTAAAGAATAGCAGGCACCTGTCAGTAGCGCGGGACATAAATCTGTTCAGAGTTGCTACACGCCCAATTAGTCTTTGTACATTCTTTTTTCAAGTAGGGGACTGCATTTCAATCAACGCATTAATTTTGCCTAGGTTTGCTTCAATTCCCATTTGGTTTATTATATACCAGAGGAATATTCCTTCATGTACTCCAAACACGCACTTGGTCGGGTTTAATCTCATCTGGTGCTTTTCTAACTGATCGAAAGTTTGGCTGAGCTCGACAATTTGATTGGTTGCTTTCTTGCTCGTCGTTAGCATATCATCCACATAAACTTCCATATTTTTGCATATTTTCTCCTTAAAAACTTTGTTCACCAATCTCTGGTAAGTAGCACTTGCAGTTTTTAAACCAAATGGCATAACATTATAGCAATAAGTTCCTCGGGGAGTAATGAAAGAAGTGTTTTTCCTGTCTTCAGGCCTCATCTTGATCTCGTTATAACCAGAGTATGCATCCATGAAACTGAGCAGTTCATGTCCTGAAGTGGCATCAACAAGATGATCAATTCGTGGTAAAGAAAAATGTTCCTTTGGGCACGCTTTGTTTAAATCTGTGAAGTCTACGCACATTCTCGAGTTGTTATTCTTCTTTTTGACCATTACTACATTGACCAACCAATCTGGATACTTCACTTCATTAATAAAAGCAGCTTTTTAAAGATTTTTTACTTCCTCCTATATGGCTTGATTCTTCTCGGGGCTAAACACTCTTCACCTCTTCTCTACAGGCTTAACATCCTTATTGACATTGAGCTCATGGCAAAGAAAATTGGGATCAATCCCGGGCATATCTTCGTGACTCTAGGCGAACACATACTTCCTTTGTCTATGGAAATTCACTAGTTCCTGTTTAAGAACAGGATCCAACGTTGTTCCTATTTGAGTGGTGCGTCCTGGCTTGTCTCCGTCTAGCACAATGCTCTCGGTTGACTCAATTATTTGACCATTCACCAATTCCGTTTCTTCCCTTGGGTCTAAGATTTCAACCTTAGACTCGTCATTGGGTTCGGAGGTATCCACTTAGTAAGTGGTGATTCTCCTCTTCATCTCTGCAAATCGCCTTGCTCGGCGGATGAGTAAGAGCATTTCCGAGCTACTTTTTGGTCTTCTTTTACAACTCCTACTCCAAAGTTGGTCGGGAACTTTAAACATTGATGGACTGTCGATGGTACAACCTCAAACTTTTTCAACCCTACTCTTCCCATTATCATGTTATAAGCAGAATGAACATTTTTGTCCATTACAAAGAAACATATCTTCTCTATTCGGTTGGTCGATCATGTGCCGATCAACATCTCTACCGTAATTGTTCCCAAAGGAAATACTTTTTCACTGAAAAAACCTATTAAAGTTATGTGGTAGGTCTCCAATTGGCTGAGCTTGAAGTCCAATATTTCAAAACAAGGATAAAACATAATATCTGTCGAGTTGCCATTATAACCTAGTACTCTGGAGACAATTATATTTTCCTTTCTGACTTTAATTATAAGAGGATCATCATGGGGGTACAGTACCCCGGAGAGGTCAATTTTAAAGAAGCCGATCACCAACTTGTCTTTGTTGACCTTCCTCGATCGATCTTCAGCTAGAACCTTCCTCGATCGATCTTCTTTAGCTAGACCTCTGTATATAGGAACAAGCTTGTGCCTCATTGGGGTAAGCATTCCTTTCAGCAGCATGGTCTCCTTCTCATGCGTCTCCACCTGTAATCATTTGACAATCAAATGAACCAAAACTGAGCAGGAATACCTCACGTTCTGGTTACCTGGGTTTCTTTGGTAGGTGAGGATTGTCATCCTGGTCATCTTCATGAGTCCTTTTTTTCTCATCTCTGGGCTTGCAAGGAGACTTTGACCTTCGTCGAGCTCCATCTTTGTTCTATCGATCAACAAATCTGTCTAACTTTCCTCTTCAGATGAGAGTTTCAATTTCGTTTTGAAGGGTAATGCAACGATTTGTTGTATGGCCATGGTCTCTATGAAATCACAATATATAGATCTATCCCTCTTGGTGGGAGAACTCCTTAGCTTATCAGGCCAATGTACATCCTTGTCATGCTTGATTTCCTCCAAAATATAGTGGATGCCCATTGTTAATGGAGTGTAATTATTGTACTTCTTGAACCGATCAATAATTCTTTTTTGCTTTGATTCCCTGTGCTCCTTGGAATCTTTTTGCTCCTTTTTGTCAGCTTTCCCTTCAATTTTTTCCTCCGAGCTCCGCTTCACTGCCATTGCCTCCTCGGCATTCATGATCTTCGCTGCCTTTACCATCAATTATGTCATTATCTTTGGAGGATCTTTAGCAAGCATGTAGTAGAATTTCTCGGGGAGCAGTCCACTCATAAGATCTGTAATAGTTGTCTTTTCCTCGTAGTATTGAACCGAGTGATATAATCTCTAGTACTTTCTCCCACCTTTTGCCTTACACTGAGCAACTGAGCAACTCGTTTCACTAGTTTATCTCCAAAGCAGAAGTTACAAATAAATATCTCGACAAGATGATGGAAACTAGAAATTTTCCCCCGAGGAAGACTATTAATCCAGACCTGAGCAGGTCCTGTAATTGTCCCTAAGAATGCCCTGCATCTCATTTTCGTCGGGGACGGCATAGATGTCAGCTGCTGCCTGATACTGCTCTATATGGAGGACGGGATCCATTTTTCCATCATGTTTGGGAGTAACTACAGGAGCTTTAAACTTTGAAGGAGTTGAAAAATCCACAATAGCTTGTATGAAAGGAGATCCCTTCACAAAGCTTCTCTACAAAGGGTTCTTAGCCTTAGCCATTTCTCCCAATCTATCTTCGAGTCATTAGATAGAGCCTTTCCACGCATTGTTACCAGCGTCAAATCTATGTGTTGCTGCTCGATTATTTACTAAACTTTCTTCCTGCGATTGTTGCTCGGCGCAGGCAGTTCGTCGGGCATCTGATCTAAACTGGGCTGAGCATTCACTTTGATCGATTGGTCGTCGAGTGTTTCTTGACAATGCCCTGGGAACATTTATGTTCCCCCGGGTCCTAAATGATCAAAAGGAGATGCCCAACTTAGCCTGTCTAAGGCACTCAATCTTTTAGGAGTAAAAAACTGATCGTCATAAAGCTCCGATGTTCTAAGCGAAGAACTTCCTCCTGAGAGATAGGGTATATCTTTAGTAGTCTTGGATTGGCTATGTCTACTATTTCTTGGAGGCGGTGGTGGCATATTTCCACGAGAAGATAAGAAAAGTGGCCTGGCTTGAAGGGTTTGCGCTAACTGCCTCATGGTATCTTTCATAGCTTCTTGTCCTCTGGCGAGACAAACCAGGATTCCAGTCAAATCATTGGGAGTTGGTGAAGCAGTAGGATCAGGTGGGATGCCATCATTCCTGGTACTTAACTCAGGAATATCAGTCATGTTGAATAAGTTAATGATTGAAAACGCTTAGAAACACGTTCTCACAGACGGCGCCAATATGTTGATGCAAAAAACTAGAATATCTGTAATTATTTGATCACAGATAAAATAAGTAGATAAGATAGGCACAAAAGATTTTTGAAGTGGTTCTGCTAAAGGGAAAAGACTACGTCCACTGCTGTGTATTGCCTTGCCTTTGTTCAGGTGTGTCCTTTTTCCTGGATTCAGGGAGTACAATGTATTTATAGCCCATGAGGGAGTACAAGAGTTGGAATATCAAAGGATGGAATGCCTTTATAAATTAGGCCTTCACATCTGTACAACGTTCACAATGTATACAACTGATGGCGCTTTACTAACCAGGTTGGTCGGTCTTCCTGTTGTTGGTCGGGTTTCTTAAAGTATTGGTTAGCATTCCTAGAGTTGGTCAGCATTCCTGGATTTGGTCGAAGGATTAGGCCTTGCTGACTAGGGTTGGTGCCACGCTGGATAACACACGTTCATTTTTTATGGTCTACGTAATAAGGCAATTTTCGACATCAACATGTGCATTTTTTTTATGATATATGTATATTTTGCAATATTTCATTGATATCAAATAAACGGGATCAAGTTCAATTTAAATTTTTAAATAAATAAATAGAAATTTTGCTGTCAAAGGAAAAATATAAAATTAAAGAAAAAATCGCTCGAAATTTTGTAATGAAAATAGTGTTTTTAAGCGCAAAATAATTTACACCCCTTAGTAGCAATAACATTTTTGCCATAAACAGGAAAAAATATCACGAAATAGTCACAATGAATTCTTGTTATGAACAAAGACCATATGTCCTCACTAGTTTAGATGCTGTATTATACTTTCGTGGAAAGAAAACGATACTAGATTTTTCTTTAGTATTGCTGTTGATATTTTATCAGTTAAATCTCTCATATGATACTCTAACTTAAAAAAGTATTTTTTCAATTATTTATGGTTGGCTACATGAATCTTATTTCTCCATTTTGCTATATTCGATACAATATCTTCGATTAAACCACATAATATCACGTTATCTTTTATAATATCCCATCAAATCAATTTAGGCCTACATCTTTATCATCAATAGATGCTACTTTTACCTTTTCATGATTTTTTTCATTTCTAATTTTATTCTTTTAATTTTTACCACAAATTCATCTTAGCTTTCACATCTCCACCACGCTAATTTTCTACACATTTTATTTTTTAATTGCCCAAGACCCTCTCCTATATAGCATGGCAGGTCTAAGGGTCGACCTTTAAAAAATTTCTTTTACTTCAAATGTATCCGTCGATCACATAATACGCATGTAGCACTTCTCCACTAGACTCAACTTAGTCTAATTTTATGAGAAACGTCATCACTAATATCTCCATTTTTTGATATCATCATCATCCCGACCTTAATTCCATCATACGGGGTCGGTCGATTTTTTTGTATAATCGAGCCTAAATAACGAAAATGATCACTTCTAGATATCTCTTGATCCTACAATGTCACCACATCCCTGTTTTTCGTCCTATTATTATTAAAATTTCACTCCACATATCATGTTTTAGTTATTTATCTTGTTTATAAAGTCTCTCCATAATTCCAGTCTAGCATTTGTCCTCATCTTAATTTCATTAACTAAAACAACATAATCACATCTTGTATTTGTCTAGTCAATTCATCCATAATAAGAGCAAAGAGATAAGGACTTAGTACTGAATCTTGGTGCAGACCTACAATAATTAAAATCACTACTTTCTCCACCCGGTGTTCTTATCATAGTCAAGGTCCTATCATATATATTCATGATTACATCAATATATCTATGAGTCATTCTTTTTTATGCAGAGCCCACCATATTATATCTCTTGGTATCCTATCATACATCTTCTCCAAATCTATAAAAACTATATGAAAATCATTCATTTTCTCCATAAACCTCTTTCTTAATCTCCTTAATAAATAAATAGTTTCCATTGTTTACCTCCCAGACATAAACCCATACTGATTTCTAGATACAGTTCTTTCTAATCTCAATTTATATTCAATCACTATCTCTCAAAGTTTTATTGTACGAGTCATTAACTTAATATCATATTAATTTGAATAACTTTGTATGTCTCTATTTTTATGTATAGGTACTAAAACAATTTTTCTCCATTCATCGTGCATCTTATCAGTCATTATAATTTTATTAAGTAATTTTATAAGCCAATTCACGCATTGTCATTTCTCCCCTAAGCACTTTCAAACCTCAATAAGGATACCATTTGGTCCCAAAACTATCCGTGTTTTCATATTTTTTTTAGAGCAATCCTAACGCATGTTATCCTAATTGTGTGAAAAATATTTTTTTTTCTCGAGTCTTCCTAAATTCTTCTATATCTAATTTACTCCCATTTTCTTCATTCAATAACCTCTCGAAGTATTTTTTTTCCATCTTTCCTTAATCTCATCATCTTAGGGTAGAATTCTCGAATAATCACTTTTCATACACTTAAATATTATTGATTTTTTCTGTGGCCCTAAGTTTAGCAAGATAATACATACTTTCCCCCCTTCTCATGTTACTTATTTTGTATAAAGATCATCATACACCTTTAACATAACATCTCATACCATTTTCTTAACTTCATTCTTTTCTCATTAATATTTTAATTTTTTTTTGTTTCTAGTTGTTTTCCATATTTTAAAGGGGAAAGTACTCTTAGGTCCCTCACAAACAAATTTTAAACACTAAAGGAATTTTGACAAATTTTAAACACTTAGGTCCACTAATTCTCTTCTTGTAAAAGTCCACGCTAGTGAGATAACAAGTAGCCCTAATAGTAAATTGTCCTTAAATGTAAATTACCCTATTTTAAATCACCCTCTTTTGCTTTTTACTATATTTTCTACTTCTTTATTCCACCACCAAGTTTCTTTAGATTTTGGTCCCTACTTTTTTATTATCTAAGAATTTCTTTCTTTATTCTCTTAATGCATATAGCCATCTTATCCCGCGATATGTTAGTCTCATATTTTTGGTATTCCATGATGCGTTATTTAATATTTTATCTTTAAATATGTTTAATTTTTCTTCTTTTAAATTCCATCACCTAGTTCGTGGGTTAATCTTTACTTTTCGCGCTCACGATTGCTTTTCAATATTTATATCCAATACCATTATCCTATGTTGTGAGGTTAGTCTCTCTCCTGGGATAACTCTAAATCACTATAAGTTAATCAATCTCATTTCCTAGTAATGAAAAGGTCTATCTGGCTCTTAGTCATTCCAGTTTTATAAGTTACACTTTTGTAAGTTATCAAGTGTTCGAGCGTATTGTCAAAATATGTATTTACTAGCTAAGATTAGGGGGATGCACACGCTTGGATTGGTTCGATTTCACTACTAAATCAGAACCAGAACCGACGTTGAACGGTTCTAGGATTTTGGACTCGAAATTGGAACCGATGTATACTGAAACCAAACCAAACTGAACCGATGGTTCTTGGGTTGGTTTAGATTGATTCAAATCACATTTTTTAAATAAAATATTAAGATACATTTCCTTAGAAATATGAGTTGTATTGATTCTACAGTCTTCTACTTTAGTACATTCTCAAGCACAAAACACAACACGGTTAAAAATGCAAAAAGTATCTAAAGGATATATCCCTTTTTATCAAATAATTTAGTCTCACTGAATTACAAATTATTAGTGATTTGAAAGTTGAAATACGTAGGTGTCATTGTTTATCCTCTGTTTTTTGGGTTGTGAGGTTTTTGATTTCTTAAATTTTCAGGCTCTCAGTATTTTATGTTCAGTATTTTATGTTTTTGGTTCTAAGAGTTCAAGAGTTGCACATTTATGGTTATCAATATTTCATTCTTAATATATTAAAAAATACTATTTTATAAGTATAGAGCATAAAGCCACAAGTATTGTGGATTAGAGTAAAAGTTGTACTTAGCTTAAGGACTACACATAGTTCCATTAAAATACTTTCAATTTCGAAAATTAGATTACATGAAAATAGAATATATTATTTATGCAACAGGCCAAGAGACACGTGATTTCATGGATCTGCTGTTTTTAATTATGAAACCCAACAATTACACCATAAACAACACAAAATTGAGACCTGATGAAAAAAATAACACAATTTGACATGATGTCAAACCTACCAAACCCTAAGAAGGACGAACCTTTTTTGAAATTGGTCGAAACCGCTTTGACCTCCAACTTCAGTGACGTAATAATAGAACTCAAGGCCGCTTCAATATACTTTTCAAAGCAATGGTATCCATTCCATCCATAGACGGGACTTTGATACTCCAAAAATCTATACATTACATGTCAAGGTTACACATATGAACCTTCGATGTGTAAATGTATACTCCATACATATCAAAGTTACACATATAAATCTTCACTAATGGGCCAATGCAGATGCTGTGAGATGAGGGCTAAGGGGTGAGATGGGATGAGGGTTGACCGTGAGATGAGGGGATACAGACTCTGTATGGATACAGACTTAGGTTGCGTTTGTTTTTTATCTGAAGTCTGAATCTGAAATCTGAAGTCTGAAATCTGAAAAATATGTTTGTTTTTACGTCTGAATATACTTCTGAATGAATGTATTTAGACTTCAGATTCAAACTTCAGATGTAACTCTACATCTTAATCATTAAGAGCCAAATATGACTGTTAGCCTCTTAATCATTTAAAACAACAAACACTTTTTGATACCTCTTAACTCTGAATGGTTGATATTCAGACTTAAGAGGTAAAAACAAACAACACCTTAGTATAATAAGGATATAATACTAAATTTACTAAACGGGGAAGGGCGGGTTGAGCATATTCAGATTACCCGTCCCACATAATAAACGTTTTTTTTAAATCAAATCCGCCCATGTTATTTTAAACGGGTTTTTAACCCGTCCCATTAAGATCGGGTCGGGAACCCTGCAGGCGAGTTAAATTGCCATCCCTAATACAGAGGTCAGATAAGTAGAGAGGTTAGAGAGAGAGATAGAGCGACGCCATTTTGGAAGAGGGATTAAGGTTTTATTTTAGTAAATAATATATATATATATATATATATATATATATATACAGTTCTTCTCTTGTGCGGACTAGTTCGTATTTTAAGAATGCGGACCGGACATATGTCACCTGGCGGTGAGCCTAGAAAAGAGAGAGAGTGCCTATAATTTAAGCGATAATTTCTAGGTGCACCGTTAGGTGACACATGTCTGGTCCGCATTCTTAAAATGCGGATTAGTCTGCACAAGCGCATTATATATATATATATATATATATATATATATATATACGGGGAGAGGTTTAGAAGTGAACATAAAAGATGAACATTTTAATGAACCTTAACAAAAAAATGCCTAACACAAAATCTATTTTAATTCATATGTTGTAATTGGTCCGCGCCAGCGGCAACAGACACGCGTGTCACACGCGCCAGCGACAAAGGATACGCGTGGCACACGGGTGTATTAAAAAAATACACGTATCACATACGTGTCCGTTGCCACTAGCGCGTACCAATTAGAACATAAGAATTAAAATTGATTGTGTGATATATGTTTTTTTGTTAAGGTTCATTAAAATGTTCATCTTTTATGTTCGCTTCTGAACCTCTCCATATATATATATATATATATTATTGCTCTTATGCGGACCAATCCACATTGTAAGAGTAAGGACCGGACATGTGTCACGTGACGGTGAGCCTATAAATTATTGGCTAAATTATAGGAGCACTCTCTCTCTTTTCTAGGCTCATCGTTAGGTGACACATGTCCGGTTCACACTCTTAAAATGAGCCTAGAAATTATTGGAGCACTCTCTCTTTTCTAGGCTCAGCGTCAGGTGACACATGTCCGGTCCATACTCTTAAAATGCAGACTGGTCCGCATAAGAGTAGTATTATATATATATATATATATGGAGAGAGAGAGAGAGATTCAAAAGTGAATACTAAAAAATGAACATTTTGATGAACATTAACAAAAAACACCTAACAACTGATTAATTTTAAATTCAACATTGTAATTAGTTCGCGCCAGCGGCAACGGACATGTGTGTCGATTGAATATATACAACGGACATGCGTGTACCCACGTTAACCCCCTCCTCCCCCCCCCCCCCCCCCCCAAAAAAAAAAAAAAAAAAAAAAAACAAATCCAACCTGCTGAACCAAAGCTTTAGTTCTCCCATTAAACCCTTACTGCCCCTGGCCGATTACCCATTCAATTCGACCCAACTTAGAAACCCTCTTACCCCCCCCCCCCCCCCCCCACACACACACCACGACATACGAATTAAACGGGTATTAAGGTGTTTGAGAAGTTCAAATGGGTTTTGTGGGTTTTTAGGAGATGGGTTCAAGCATGGGGTCAAAACCGGGTTAAAGGCAGTGGTGGTTGAAATTGGAGCAGGAATATATGGTGTTGGCCGGGATGTGGGTTAAGGCAGGTGGCTGGATCGGGCAAGGGAAATGATGGGTTTGGCCGACGGGTTTTGTGGTCGGCGGTGAGATGGATATTGCCGGATGGAGGTGAACTTGGGTTGAGGTTTGATTTCGGGTTATGCAACTTATGGAAACGGGGTAGAGTTTGTAGATAGGAGCAGGTCGGGTTGTATTTTAATGAACTGGGTATGGGGGATGGCAGATGTGGGTGGTGGGTGAGGTGGGGGGGTAAGGGGGTCTCGTGTCACACGTGTGTCCGTTGCCGCTGGCGCGGACCAATTATAACATATGAATTAAAATTAATGGGTTGTTATGTTTTTTGTTAATGTTCATTTTTAGCGTTGTCCGGATTGGGTTTCGAGTTGGATCGAATTGATTTTATGCTGTAACCGAGAACCGAACCAAAAATTCAGTTTTTTATAGAATAAGAATCGAACCATTAGCTTAAAAAATCGAACCGAACCAATCCAATACAACCGATTTGGTTGGTTTATCGGATTTTCGGTTCCGTGCACCCCTAGTTAAGATTCTTATCTAATATTATTCTGAGTCTATCACCTCTCCTAATAAAAATTACGATCATCCTTAAGGTTCTTATTTACTATTATTCTGACTCCGTTTATATTTTATGTTTGCCTGTTTAATATAATTTGAATCCTGTATTTTTTATTTCTTTAGCTTTCTCACCAACCCATTTATTTTCTTGTGAAAAAAGTTAACTTTTCTTCTTATCATGATATCCACTAGCGCCGTCTATTTCCCTTTCAAAGTCCTTATATTCCATGTTGCTAACCTAAGTCTACTACTCTAGATTTGCTTCTTTATCCGCACACGTCCAGATTGATGCAGGTTCCCTCGCCCATCTCTCATCACACCCAAACGCCGACACACTCAATGGCATGCGCAACATTTTCGAGACACTTGATGGCGGGCGCAACACATCGTTTAAGGGGAATGCCCTAGTATTAACGCGTATGTCCATAGGATTTACGTTATAAAGACTTACAAAATTTTACGGTAGATGACAACTATCTAACACAACCCTCGTCCTTTATTCAAGCTTAGGATCGACAGTGTAAATAAAATATAAGAAGTTAAGCAACAGAAGATGAGTTAGTTGCATCTCTCATATATTTGTGAAAAAATCTTTGGGGTTTTTTAATTATACCAAAGAAGGAAGATTCTTCATGTTAATATTGGTTAGGACTCGTAATGCTGCTAACATTTGATTTTTTATTACATATTTGTTAAAAATAACAATAAAAACCAATACAACACCCATTTAGGTGATAGGCGGCCTCTCACAATCCGACTTGTTCCTTTTAAAACATTGATGACATAAAAATAATAAATAAATAAATTACTCTCAATTGATGTACCATTGGAATGTTGTTGTAATACTTTTAATGTTATTTGGGGTTTGATCGCTACTAATTATTTGTTGTTGACTCTCC
This sequence comes from Sambucus nigra, assembly GCA_949130495.1. Classification (NCBI taxonomy): domain Eukaryota; kingdom Viridiplantae; phylum Streptophyta; class Magnoliopsida; order Dipsacales; family Adoxaceae; genus Sambucus; species Sambucus nigra. The sequence goes on along the minus strand of OX422214.1, from coordinate 188,425,767 downwards.
CTTAACATCTACAAGAAGAGTTCGGCCCCCAAAATGACTTTTAGCGCCGAAATAAGTGCCATAAGAAATACCTGGTAAAACTTTTTGTGTCACTTTCTATGTCGCTAAAAGTCAATTTGGGAGTCAAAACCCAAGAAATAAAAATTACGAGGGTTAAACTCAATAATAAAGAATTAATAGGGATCAAAACCCAAACAACCCTATTTTAGAGCATATTTCTGGATATATGCTTCATTATTAAAGGCACTTTATTTTTATCTCTCAAACACCATATAAAAGGTTTAAGTTCTATTTTAGTAATGGCGCTAAAAAAACACCATACAATTTTTAAATTCAAAAATAAATATTTATTTTCCCAAGAACTAATTTTATTTTTAACCCCACTCCCCCCACCATTCACCGCCCACCACCACTTTAAGCCTAAATCAGTTGTTTTTCAAAACCTAAACATTATAAATAATATTAAATAAGTTTGTTGACCTAAAATAACTACAAATGAAAAATTAAAGTTCTAATATAGCCAAAATTAATACATGCATAAAAAATCGCCGCCTTTATACATTCGGTAGATTGTAAGCAAATGTAAATATTTACAAATTATGAAAATTTGTACACTCAGTGGCTTCTCACCTGATACACCAATACATCCGAGAAGCCACCGGATGTAGGGCTACATTAAGTGAAGGGTTATAGCTGCTCAATTACCGCTTACCGCTTTTTAGAACCATCATGCAAAGACTTATAAAACTAATTAAAAATTAGTCAGATTTGAAAAAAATAAAATTGTTAAGTACGTTTATTTTCTAAAACCCAGGATAGATTCGTGTACTATACCCCAAATTCAAGGGAGATCAATGTATATCCCATAGTATTTATTAAAGTGAATATGTGATCGTTTGATTGATAATTAATGGGTTTCTAAAGCATTGAATATATTCTCGTGTTCTGACATAAATATGCGTTGGCGTGAAAAAGGATGGCGGGAAAATAGTGTATTTGAGCCAACCTTTATACCCACTACCAGAAAAGCTCGCACTTTGATTAAGTGACTCGCTTTGGTATAACGAAAACAACAGATAGATAATCTAGGGGAGGCAACATTAGATTCTCCACTTACAACACTAATACACTCTTTTGTAACGTGTTTCAATCATCTAACCACTTCACTGGGAAATTATTGCATTAAATTTCTCACACATTTCATAACTTGATTATTGATGTAATAACTTGATTATTGATGCAACGTGAATCCACTATGTATATATTTAACGGTGTAAAATAATCCTCAATTTTACAATGCTGTGAGAGAGTAAAACTTCTCTCTTCTTTTAACAAAAATGTGAAATCCACAAATTTAGTTAATGAGAAAGGTTATTGGCGATAAATTACATTTTGATTATTGATTAGGAACAGTAGATATCAAAATACGTCAAACTAATACTTGCAACATTTCGTACTCTCCAGACTTTAGTCAGTTATTAGAGATGGTTTTAACTAGACCCACGGATGCTTATTATCAAAATCACCTACCCAAATAATTTCGTCAAGTACAATCCAATCATAACCTTAATTAAAATTTGCAAATTCATAATATGAGCCATCAAATTAGAATTCGAATTTTATTTCATAAAAAATGGTTTTAAAATTATGTCCTCCATATAAATATTTTTTAACATAAATCAAGGGTGAACCTGGATCAACAGTAAAGTTGTCCCATTATGACCTGAAGGTCACAAGTTCGAGTCGTAGAAAGTTTCTTTGTATGCAGGATTAAGGTTGCGTGCATGTAACCCTCAAGTACCTCACAGTGACGGGAGCCTCGTGCACTGATTTTGCCCTTTCATAAATCAATTAAATGTTCGAAAGTACCAAGTAAGACAATGTAAAGGTATGAAGAGATGCTATTGTGATCTACCCTCCCTTCTCAAAATATACTCAACCGCCTCCTCCACGGTATCAACAACCTGCACAAGCAACCAAGGTTAGACAAATTTCGCATTTGCACATTTCCAACAGGATACCGGAATAATTATGGTCCAAAACAGGATTGCGGCCAAAATCTCAGTCATAATAATCATTTCAAGTTTGGGCTTAATGTCAAACCGATCATTCTGCAATGTGTTTTTACCAAAAAAGTCCACCTCCAAAAGACTTCCCAAATAGATCCCCAATATTGGATCAAATTGGAAAATCTTGCACATTCTCCTTCAAGTGCCTCTAGCGAGGATCACTAGCAAGAGATCAGATTTTCCAAATCGGTCCTATATTGTGGATCAATTTGTAAAATTCACGGATATTATGGATCAATTAGTGATATCTTTTTGGAAGTGGGTTTATTTGGAAAAAATGGGGTAGAATAAGATTGTTTTGACATGTTCTATATAAGATTTTAGACGAGAAAAAAATGATATATTATTTAAGGATCTTTCAATTAAGAAACACTTGGCGAGTTGGCTCGGCAACTCTGTGAGTTGACTCAATAGTTCCCCTATATCACCCATTTAGATTACGGAAAAAAGAAAACACATTTTTAGGCCAAAGATCCATATATCATATGAAGAATACTACGTGCATACATTACAATTGCAAGCACACCCCATCAGATATATATTTGGTGCTAGTTTGGTTCGAGTTTTAGTGCCTTTGGGGAATCGACAAATAGTAAATTCATATTTAGTGTCTTAAGAAATCACGTAGAGTTTGAAAAACAAGATGTCGTTCAAACTTCAGATGTAAATTTACTAATTCAGATTCCCTGATAGCACAAAAACTTGAACTAAACGAGTACTTACTTAATATCATCACTCTTCGTACCAAATCAGCCGGAAACTCCGCATGATTTTCCTTTGCTCTGAAAACACCTGTCCTCGTCAAAATTGAAAACCATGGATGTCCTGCCTGAGATTTAAATGAAACGAAGGAAGAATTTTGCCCACATTACATCGAGTTATTTTTATCGCTTCACTAAACATAATAATCATGAGCAACTTTTATATAGGCAACTTGATTACAAAACCATAGGAGAAAAGTACATCAACAAACCTGTCTCGCGCCATTGATGTCAACCGACGGATTGTCACCAATCATATATAGAGTTCCAAAATCAGGTGATGACGTGTCCCCAATATCCACAACAATATTTCCATTACACAGCGATTGCTGAAGTTGTCCCAGTATGGATTCAGCATTCTTAAATACAAATGGATTCGGTTTTCCAAATGTCGTATACTCCAAAGGACTATGGTGGACTCTGCATCATGTAATCAGACATTAATTTAGGCTCCAAATGGTTAGGGTTAAAATATTTTTTAAACTAAAGGAATGAGGATGAACGGACTCAAATACAGTTGTCAGGAGGGGCCTCCGTCTTAGACATTAGGCATGAGAATCGGCAAGTAAAATGGTGAAGAGTACTTTTACCTATTCAAAGGTAATTTTTACTTTTACACTATTTTGCCAAAAATCACATAATTATAATGTGTGCACTTATTTATAATGTTGCGTGAACAACAATTTTAACTTTGAAAATGTGAAAAAGAGTTCAACCCCAAACCAAATGGGGTCTTACCAAGAAATGCACAGTTGGCAGGCAGTTCAGATGTAGAAAAGCCTTTAGTCTGTTTATGCAGAAAATTTTCACCGTAACATATGTCTAAATATTGAAAGACAATATTTTCCTTGACATAAAAGTTGTGGGGGATTTACCTGCTATGCTAACATATCTACATTGACCTACATATTATATACACTAGATTTTTATAACAAAGTTATTCACATGAATACATCAGAAAGTATATACGAAAAACTGATTAACGCAAAGATGGTGGTGACATTGATCCGGTCGCTGAACATTTCATTTGAACAGCCACTTTCTGTATTATACAATTTCTTTTATTAAAATTTCAACGCATGTAGTGTCAACACCTTGGTGCTTTCAAAAATTGGATGCAGTTCATGATAATTTCGACTTTAGGGCTATGAAGCACGGACACTCTCCAGGAAGCCATGAGTCGCGTGTCTTGTCGAAACACGTATTATGTGCGCGCTCCGACATGCTGTGGACGCTGCGGACACGCTGGGACATGTGATGGTGATTTTGCTTTATTTATGATTTTTAATGTTAAAGTATATTTCAATTTTGTTTTGTACGGTCCATTTTCTTAATTTCATGCTAAGAATGCTCCAATAATGTATTTTATGGAAAAATATGTTTTATTTCATATAATTAATATATATACATATATATATATATATACATATATATATATATAAGGAGTAAAACTTATGTATGTCATATGATACGATACAACAATGATGTATCTAGGTAAATTTTTCTTGCACTACCTATTTTGCCCCTCAAATCTTTGATTTCCCCCTCTCTTTTTCCTTACCAAATTTACACTTCAATTCAAAATCGGGGGTACTTTGGTCATAATCACTTCATCAATTTGTTTACACTCTCTCTCATTTTTCACACAAACCTCTCATTCTCCCGTTCTCTCATCAACAAGCCCAAACAAACCCTACCTCAAACATCAACCCTTCTCCCTACCATCTCCCCCATTGCTTCAGCCGCCCATTGCTTCAGCCGCCACCTCAACTGACTCCACGTCGCCGCTCCTCTCTACACCGTCGCTCATCTTAGGTAAGTTTCATATGGTTTCGATTTTAGGTTTCAAATAGAAGGTAATGTTTAGCAATACAATAGTTGCTATTATCCACTGTGTTAATGCATGGGCAATAGAAACTCATTTTTATTGTTTATTGTCTTGGTTTTTATTCATTGGCAATCGTAGAGATATTGGTTGATTAGATACCCATTTGTAATATTATTGTCCAATGTGTTGATACATGAGCAATGGTAAAAATATTTGGATTCTTAGATACCCTCGTGTAATTTTAGGTTTCATCGATTTTAGGTTTACAATGGTTTCGATTTTAGGTTTAATCGATTTTAGGTTTCAAATGCCTTAATCGAGTTTGTTTCAGACTTCATGATAAGTTTAATGTTAATATTCATTAGGATTGAACACATTTCAGGTGGTGATATTTGTACTGATCTTATTTCATTTTGTTGTTTTCTCCCTTTCTACAGGATCTGAGATGTTAACAATGTGAGTTGCATTAGATATTTAATCATATTGTTGTTTTACCTTAGTTATTGCTTCTATGAAGTTTTACTGCATTGGTTGTTCAAATTCCTAAGATATTGTTTGCAAGTATGTATTTGTTAACACTATTTAATGGTGGGATCCCTTACATTCGATCAGAAGTTATTTGAAGTATTGTTTGTGTAGAAATGGTAGCTTTTGTCAATGGGTGTTCACTAGGGCCAAAGTTTGATGTCAATATCTTTATGTACTGCTGTTGAGAAACACGATGTCTGTATATTTATTCCACTCTATTAACGCAATTGGATGAAACGTATTCTATCAAGTGGATTCCATGTACTTTGAGCTCATTTTTACCCAATGAAGCTATTTTCATGTACTACAGAGCCACTGCAGGTGGGACCTGATATGGTTCATTGGTGTGGAACCCTGGATTTGAGTACGATGAGAAAGTGATCGGCTACATCAAGGATTATAGGCGTTTTTTTTATCTGGCCTGCATTGATTACAGAGGTACACCTGAACACCCTGCAAGAACTTGCACTTTGGAACATAATGAGGTAGCAACCCAAATGCCTTCTGTTTGTACATTTCTCCCTACTCCCTACTCCATTCTCCATTTTCTTCTTAATTTGAATGTTTCACATTTTTTTCACATTGCACACAAGGTATTTAGTAAAATGCCATACATTATTCACTAATTTTATTGCGTGAGTTCTTAGCTTCAGATCTTTTTGCATATAATATTGGTGTTTTTGCTTTATAATTGAAGCCCTTGTAGCTTCAGATCATTTCAGTTAATTTTATGTGAATCGACATTGTACATTATTTTCAGTTTAATTGGCTCCAAGGCATTTATCATTTTTTCTTAATCGATTATTATTTATTGGAATTACTTATTTGCTTTTCCTAATCTTTTTTCCAGATAATTGAGAAACATTCAGTTAGTGCTCCCGCAGTAGAATTAAGGCTCGATTTAAGGAAGGAAATCGCACAAGAGCACAATGTGGAGTGGGGATTAATGGAAGAAATCATGGGTGAAAATGATAATGAGCTGATGAATAACGTTCATGATCGCAAAGACGCAGTTGATGAATGGGCTGCACCAAAGCAAGTCCATTCTTTTTATTTGGTGAAATATCGATCATATGATGACCCCAAGGTGATAGCCAGATTGGTTGGGGCTAATAAAGACTTCCAAAAACTCAATCAAACTCGATTTCAGATCACACACAAAATAAATGAGCCTCAGCTGAGCTCCATAAGGATTGATTCTTTACATGAAGAATTGGGGATTGTTACAGAAAAAGGGACAAAGCTTTTCAAAAGATTCAGGAATTAAAAAAAAAAACATGAACAAGCGAACGCTTGCTTTTATGAAAATCGGACGCTGTTGATGAGGGCTAGAGAGCTTGCTGCAAAGTAGGATATTGAAGGCCTCAAACAACTTTGTGATGCTGAGGTTGATAAATTTATGTCGGCGTGGAGTAGTAGCAAGTGTTTTAGGGATGATTATGAGAAAAGAATTTTGGCTTCATTGGACACGCGACAGTTAAGCAGAGATGGACGAATCAGGAACCCTCACGAGAACCCATTGCGCCTTCCCCTCAAACCCATATAATGGCTGAAGAATGGGCTGCACCAAAACAGGCCCGTTCTTTTTATTTCGTGATATATCGATCATATGATGACCACAAGGTGACAACGAGATTCGATGAGGCTGGTATTTGGGTGTTTAGGCATGGTACTTTGCTAACTAGATTTTTATGACTCAATATGGTGTTATATATATCGACTGATGTCAAGTTTCACTGTCTGTCCCTATTATTGTAAAACTCAATGAGCTTGATTTTTTTTGCAGGTAGTATCTGCAAGGATTTTATGGGGATTAGATTGGGCCATTATGGGTCGTGAAAGATCATTAGGCAAACAATAATTAGTTTCCAAGAAAGTGATCATCAGCCCCAAAAGCTCAATGTCTCATGGGAAGAATACGCATTATAGCTGTGACCGTTGCAGCAGGAGTTTTAGGGACCGTAAAGCTTTGGAAGACCATATGAGAGAACACTCGAAGAAGATGAAGAACGTCGGTGTTTCTGTTTCTCTCGAGGTGCGAGAAAGAGGGCCCGTTATAAGACAGAGTGCTAGGAAAGACAAACGTGATGATTCTGATACTAGAATAAGAAGGCCAGTTACCAGAAGTAGTAGCAAGAAAGCCAAACTCGCTCATACTCAAATAATTACCAAAACTGGCAGTGTTAACACATCTAATGAAATGGGTGATAAACATTTACCAATAAAGAAGAGACGAGTGCTGGAATGGTCGCTTCATGTACAATTGCAATTTGCACCACATGATATAACGAATTAGTTTTATTCAGTATTTTCGACCGTGGGCATAATGAGGAAGAGCGACAAGGCAGGGTCATTGGACAATCTCACGGTGAACTTTATGGTTTTTTAACTTCTCACATTTTCGATAGTAAATTCTTACATGGTTGTATGTTATTTTGAATATTAATGATGTCATTTATTAAGACTTCACTGCTTATTTCTTACACTTTAAAGTATTCATTGTTCTTTTGCCAATTGTTGATTCCTCTCTTTAGTTCATGTTATTTTCTTACTACATTATGGCTTTACACTTGGTTGAAACTTTGTATTTTTCCTTATTCTTTACAATATCCACACTATTTTGTTGAAGATAATACCCACACCAAATCTGATTTAAATATCAAAGAACACAAACCAAATCTCTATTTCCCCACTTTCTTCAAAATTCAAAAACAAGGGCAAAATAGTATTTGACCAATTCTCTCTCTTTACCTCATTTTCCAAACCTACCCGTCTTCTTATTTTTCACCCTCACTTTACTCTCCATCTCTCTCTCTCTGCTTTGAGATCAACAACGCAAGAAGGTCTTGCAATCTCTTTTAATCTTCACCCTTTGGTAGATTCATGTTTGTTTGACATTATAATCAAGTAGACGAGGTGATCTCTCATGATTTTGTTTTAATTTTTTTGGTTGAATGTTTAGGTTTTTCACTTATTCAGTTGTATATCTAATAATGTTATGTATTAGAGATCCAATGTTTTTCTTATGTTTTGCAGATTTTGAAACCCCAATTTCGTCACAATACATTTGGTAGCCCTAAGAAGGTATGGGGTTATAATATGTTATTTTGGTACGATTCTTTAGTTTTTTTTTTGTTGGCTCACCTTCTAATAACTGTCAAGTGTTTGTTGTTGCTAAAAATGACATTTCTTGGTTGCTGGTATATTAAAATTTATTTTTCATTTAATGATTATGTTTCTTTTGTCAGGTAATTTAAGCAGCACTTTCCATTCCTAGTATGAATAGAGTTGACCCGAGACCTATGTAAGATCAGTTTAAGATCAGTTTTGTGCAACTTCCATGAGTTTTAATGTGTGCATAATGTAAGATTTCTGTGTTCTAAAAAAATGTAAATTTCTTTTATGAATTCACAGGTTGGAAAGATCACAGATGGATATTATACCAGAAACATGGGTGAGAACACTTCATGAATCTATTACCACCCGGATAGGTTGAAAGTTTTACAATATCCACAACTGAGGATAAGGTGTTTGTCCTAATTTCAATGTCAGCGTTTTATTTCATTTTTCGAATTTATTATCTTAAATGTCTGAGTTAAAATCATGAATATAATTTGAGGTTTTATAACTAATTTTGTTTGTGTTTGTAGGAAGCTTTTTTGTTTATGGTACTCCGGTTTATTGGCATTGTTAAACGCATGTTTGTTGAACCTGTATGGATGTCTAATTTCTAATGTATGATGTCACATATGAGTGCCTAATGACAACGATGTCCGTTTTGATAAACTTCTTTTTGAATGAATGAGAAGACACAATAGATAAACGTTATCACATGATTCAATTTATTGCGAAATTTGACTCTTTTATTTATTTTTTGGTGAATGCTGTTGGATATCAGATTAGCACTATATTATTATATTATTAGGCCCGCTTGGTTTTTTGGGTGTTAGTTACTAAACTTACTTTACTTTTTTAACCATGTACTTCTAGACCCTTCCATTGAGTAATATAGATTCCATAATGTGGCACCATTATTGGTAAGCCAACATATCACAAAAATCATCTTGGTATCAGAGCTAAATCAAACCCTAGAAGTCTAAACTCATCCCTACCAATTAAATCCTAGAAACCCAAACCCTAGGTCTGGTCGGCCACCCTCCAAGTCGCCGACCTTCCTAGGTCTGGTCGGCGCTCCTTTTTCTGATCGGAGTTTCTTCAGATCGGTGCCCATGTTCTGACCGGCGACCTCTCTTAGATCTGGTTGGCTCAAGGCTTGGTTTGGTGCTGGAATCGTGGGTTTCTCTCCATCTCTACTTAGGGCAAATCGTTTTTTGTTGGTTTGCTGTTGGAATCGTGGGTTTCTCTCTCTACACACTTGTGGGTTTCCATCTCTACTTAAGGCAAATCGTTTTTTGTTGGTTTGATGGGGTGAGTTATCCCTTTCATCTTCATTTAGGGTTTATACCCTTTTTTAATTTGGGGGTTTTACTCCCTCTTGCTGTTGGGTTTTATTCCAATGTATTAGGCTATTTATTTGCCTTCATTTGATGATTTTTTGAGGGTTTATACCCTTCTCTATTGCTGAGTTATATTGATTCACTCATTGGCAATTTTTTGGCTTTATATGTGTGGGTTTTATTCCCCTATTTGTTGCTGAATTTTTGGATTACCCCATTGCCAATTTTTTTGTCGTTCTTTTGCATTTGTTGGGTTATATTTGGGTATTTTTGGAGCTATGACTTGATTTGTATGGTCCTAAAGAGGTTGCTCCTATCCCACATACCTACTCTTTTGGACTCTCTACTTCCACTGCCACTGTTACTTCAGGTATTTCATCTTCTTTTCATGTTAAGGCTGTTAAGCCTACTTGGATTTTGGATTCTAGAGCTTCAAATGATATGACCGGTGAGTTATCTTTTTTTACTTCTCCCACTACCCCTGTGTGTCGTTGTGTGTCTTGCGAATGGTTCACATGCTCTTATTCGTAGCAAGGGCAACATCTGTCTCTCACCTTCTCTCACTTTATCTTCGGTATTGCATGTTCCCGGCCTCTCTTTTAATCTTATCTCTGTTCGTCAACTTTGCAAAGATCTCAATTGTGCTGTCATATTCTTATCCTCACATTACTATTTGTAGAGAATTTTTAATCAATTGGGAATATGAGCGCGATGATCTATACCACTTTGGGATCCTCCTACCCCTCCTACCTTTGTTTCTGGACTCAGTGCCTCGAATTCCACTGAGCCCATTGTTTTCGATGTTTCCTTACAAACTTGGCATTTGTGGCATGCCCGTTTAGGACATGTCAATTTTCAGTACTTATGCTTACTTTTTCCCTCTTTATCCAAGACTTGTAAAGACAAGAGGTTTACTTGTGAGATATGTGAGTTGTCTAAACATATTCGTACTAGCTATATTTCTCATATGAGTCGTGCAGCTAGTATGTTTGATCTTATTCACTCTGATGTTTGGGGTCCCTCACCTATCACTGCTTTATCGGGGCATAAGTACTATGTCACTTTTATTGATGATTTCTCTAGATGTACGTGGGTATATTTACTCAAACATAAATCTAAGGTGTTACCTTTATTTGTCCAATTCCTCCAAATGATTAAAACACAATTTAACACCACTGTTCGTAACATTCGGTCTGATAATGGGGGGGAATATGTTTCTGATGCTTTTCGTTCACAACTTAACCAAAAGGGCATTTTACACCAACTCACTTGCCCTTACACTCCGGAGCAAAACGGGGTGGCGGAACGTAAGAACCGTCACTTAATGGGAATGGTTCGGTGCCTTTTACGGGGTATGCATGTCCCTAAATCTTATTGGCACATTGCTCTTCTCACTGTCACATTTATTATTAACCGCACTCCAAACAAAGTTTTAAATGGCAAAACACTTCTTCACTCTATCTTTCCTACTGCTCCCTTTTCCCTATATTACCCCGAGTTTGGGGGGGGGGGGGGGTATGTTCAGGATCGACGACCCTCACGTCACAAACTCGATGATAAGGCCATTAAATGTATTTTTGTGGGATATCCTGCCATGTCTAAAGCTTATAAATGTTATGATCCTCTCTTTCGACGTATGTATCACTCTCGTGATGTTACCTTCCATGAGGATACCCCATTTTATGGTAGGTCTGTTACTCCCCCACCCCCACCTCCTCCTCTTGAGGAGGTTTCTTCAGTGGCTCGTCCTATCCCTTTATTTGATGTGTCTCCCTCTCTTCTTGAGATACCCCCTTTACAGGTTTCCCTCCTCTTACGGACTCAGGTTCTGTTGATGCTCCTTCTTCACCACCCCCACCCCGCCTATTTCTGTTGTTCAGTCCTCCCCTCCCCCGCCTATTTCTAGTTTTCAGTCCCGTTATCCCACTCGTGATCGCCGCCTTCCTGCTCGTAATGCTAACTCTTGTATCGCTAACCATTCTATTCTCGAGCATCTTTCCTATGCAGGTATTTCAGGGTCCTATCGTGCTTTTTTGGGTTGTCTTGACTCTATTTCTATTCCCCAATCTTTGCATGAGGCTCTCCAGAATCCTAAGTGGGTAGCAACCATGAAAACTGAGATGGATGCCTCGGAAAACAATGGGTACTTGGGAGTTGGTGTCTCTTCCTCCAGGGGAGAAACTTGTTGGTTGCAAATGGGTGTTTAGTGTTAAATATTTGGCTGATGGATCCGTTGAGCGATATAAGGCTCGTCTTGTGGCACGTGGCTTTACTCAGATTCCGAAAAAAGATTTTGGTGCTACCTTTGCCCCGATTGCTAAGATGACTTATGTTCGTCTACTTATATCTTTTGCCGCATCTCACTCTTGGCCGTTGCATCAATTGGATATTAAGAATGCTTTTCTTCATGGGGATCTGACTGAGACGATTTATATGGCTCCTCCTCCTGATTTTCGGGCTGAGGGGGAGTATGTGGGCAAGGGTTGTCGTCTTCGTAAATCTTTATATGGGTTGAAGCAGTCTCCTCGAGCTTGATTTAGCCGATTCAGTGGGGTGATTACCTCTATGGGATTCTCCAGATGCCAGTCCGATCATACTTGCTTTATTCGACGTCAGCCCGACCACCAGTGCATTCTCCTTTTGGTTTATGTTGGCGATATCATTATTACCAATGATGATGGGGATTGCCCAGGTAAAGAAGGACATTGGAGCAGTTTCTTATTCTAAGGACTTGGGTCCTCTTCGGTATGTTCTGGGGATTGAGGTTGCGAGATCTCGTCGTGGGATTTCCTTGTCACAAAGAAAGTATGCTCTTGATCTGTTACAGGATACAAGGATGATTGGTTGTCGTCCAGCTTCTACTCTTATGGATCCGAATGTGAAGTTGACTGCTGAGTCTGGGGAGTTACTTTCTGAGTCGTCTAGGTATCAGCGTTTGGTTGGTCGTCTCATCTACCTAACCAACACCCGTCCTGATTTGGCCTTTGTTGTGAGTCTTGTGAGTCAGTTCATGCATGCTCCTCGCACCGCCCATCTTGATGTTGTTTATCATATCCTGAGGTATCTCAAGTCTTCACCGGGTCTTGGTCTCTTCTACACTTCAGGGGACCAAAGGGGTCTCTCTTGCTTCACTGATGTTGATTATGCGGGATGCAGGACTGATAGGCGTTCTACTTCTGGCTTATGTACTTTCTATGGTTCTCATCTCATATCATGGAAAAGTAAGAAGCAAGCGGTGGTATCTCGTTCTTCAGCGGAGGCGGAGTATCGCGCTATGGCTCATGGTACATGTGAGCTCTTGTGGCTTCGATCGATTTTGGGTGAGCTAGGCTTTACTGAGGACACTCCTTCTGATTTGTTGTGAGATAACAAATCAGCCATTATGTTGTCATCTGATTCGGTTCTTCATAAGAGAACCAAACACATTAAGGTGGATATTCCTTTTCTCCGGGAGAAAGAATCTACAGGCATCATTCATCCCTATTCCGTCCCTTCATCAGCTCAGACCGCAGATTGTCTCACCAAGGCAGTTGGACCTTCTTTACTTCACTCGTCTATTGGCAAGCTGGGCTTGGTTGATATCTTCGATCCAGCTTGAGGGGGAGTGTTGGATATCAGATTAGTACTATAGTATTATATTATTAGGCCCACCTGTTTTTTTGGGTGTTAGTTATTAGACTTACTTTACTTTTTTTACCATGTACTTCTAAACCCTTCCATTGAGTAATATGGATTCCATAATGTGGCACCATTATTGGTAAGCCAACATATCACAAAAATCATCTAATGCTAGGTTGTAAGATGAATCTATGTTGGTTTATATTTGCATTTGATTTTGTTTGGTTTGATATGCAGAAGCTTTGTTAAGGTCAAAACGTTGTCTCCGAAGTATGTTGTGCGACCAAATACTGGTGTTATACATTCTTGGGCCTCATGTGTAATAAAAGTTACCCTTCAAGCTCAACGAGAGTACCCTCCCGATATGGAAATCCGAAGTATGTTGGGGCATATATAATTATTTGAGTCTGAATTTGCATATGGAGTATTGCGGTTTGAGTGGTCTACGTATTTAACACATTTATTATGCCCTGCCCCTGTAGTTAGGAACGATGCTGAAGAAAGGGACCTGATGCTGAAGCCGCAAACGTTGAGAGGGTGCTAACACTACTGCTCACGTTCATACTAGCACTGCTAACCGACCCTTCGGTCGTGGCTTTAGGGGCAAGCGGATTCTCAATCTCAGTAATACATTCTAACGTTTTCCATATTATTGATTGTTTGTTTTCTTTTCTCCTTGCTGCTATTTTGGTGCTGCTCATATGTGTTGAGGCAAGAAATTTAAAGAAATTTGTTACCGATTGCACGCTTTTGCATATAAGATGTTTGTTGAGATTTCAGAGCTAAATATTCCTAAAGTTATGAACTCAATTGCTTTTAACTGTGAAATACAAGCAGATGAGAGACTCCTATTATGTGTGCACACTACTGTAATCATATCATAACTGTGAAATACATTTTGTACGTGTTTCACTGATCATCTAATTTAATCAACATTGATATAGCATTACAAGCGAGCAAGCAAATAATATAACATTGATATAGCATGTGCATCTAATTTAACTATTTTTGGTCTTAGATTGGACCATGTGTTAAACATCTAATTCTCCTACTTGATTTCTTATTGTATCCATACAATTTGATTCTTCACACTATTATTTTCTTGCCTATATATCATAACACTGTTAGATTCTTCAGTTCAGCCAGTCAACAATCCTAGGCACCCTGAAGAATATACTATTTTTAGCATGTGCATAGGATTGTTGACTGGCTGAACTGAAGAATCTAATAGTGTATGATATATAGGTAAGAATATAACAGTGTGGAGAATCAATCATCAAGATTACAATTGGTTTAGTTTATAAGGGAGTGTTTGGGGCTCAATAGTTCTCCTGGCGATGCGAATAGAAAGCGCTCTGTGGACAAGCTGAGCTGAAATGAGCAAATTACTGTGAGTGGGTGTAAACTCGAACTCCGTCATGTAGCGGAGGCTAACGCCAGTCTGTTTCATAGCGCCCCATTGCTGGACCTGATCGATGAGGCTCTTGGAGTACGACTCCAACAGTTTCTCTAATCATATAGATGTGCATTTATTTGAGATCTTTAATGTGTTTTGCTTCTACAACTGTAGCTAATTTTGTTTACTGTCTCACAAACTCACAATAGCTATATATTTGCATATGTCATCTTTAACTTTCTATATATTGTAATTTGGGGACTAAAAGTATGTTGGCATTGCATAAGATTGCATTGTTTTAATATTCCTTCTTCTGTGTTAGTTTTGAGCTTAGGGGTAATTTTCATTTTGTTATATTTTATTACTTAGAAACCTATGATACAGTGTATCATTGTATATGTGTTTTTTTGTTAGTTTTCACCCTCATTTTGTTCTGTTCGTACTATAGGTTGATGGTTGATGGTTGATGTTGATGATGGTGTGGTGGACACGGGGTTTGGATTCTCTCAATGCTATAGCCGACAACTCCCCCGATGTCATATTCGGAACTACAAGCACCAAAGGTATCCCTCTATCTCTTTCTGTCATGCACAACACATTATTTTATTTTATTTTTATTTTTTAAAGATAAATTAAAACTTTCTTTTTTCATTCAACAACAAACACCTATATTTTTCTTTTCCTTTTTTTGTTCAGTGAATCACATCCTTTTGTTGGGGAATTTTCCTCCTTTAAGCCCTGTATTCGGTGTGATTGTTGTTTATAAATTAAGTCCAACACGAAATTAATGGGTATTTATTGGTTATAAATTTTGTTATCTTGGTTGAAGTAATACGAAAACAAATTTTCTCACTGCTTCACTAATAAATGTTTGATTAAATGCTTAATAGTTTATTTTGAATTCATTGTAGACATTATCTACTATCATTTTAAAAAAAAATCTACTTCCCTGTTGATTTGGAAGTTCATGATCGACAAAATGTTGAAAGAGGGAGAATACGAATTTTTGATTACTTACTCTTCTTGGCTATTTATACGACTTTAATTTTCAATACTATGATACTTTAACCGGAGTTGAGAAATTGACGAATTTAGGGGGTTATGGCAAAAATTATGTTCTGGATTGAAAAATAGTAGACTTCTTGAGAAGCTTTAAAGGATATGGTTTGTCTACGAATATTGAACTTTTGTTGGTTTACAAGGTTTGTTTTAATTGGTATATAATGGTGATGCAAGATATTTATGTTTTTGAGCAGGCACACAGTAGTATACCACTCTTCAGCAGATTACTCACACTCAGCATGTGCTCCTTACTTTTTTGAGTTATTTTGCATTTATATTTTTTTAATTTATCTTTCTTTCTTTGAATACATGCCGACGAGTAACTCTTTAATTTCTGTGTATGCTTGTGCAATAGATTTGAATTTAAGCTTATAGAACTTGAGCTAAACCGTGCGGAGCAGCAAAGCACCGCCAACATCAACCTCACCAATCCAATACATTGCATCGTTAAACTTGAAAGTTCTGGGGATGGATTGGAGCAAGCGCCTTGGGATTTTAGAAACTCCCAAGTGTTGAAGATTTTAGAGATCCATCGATTTTGGACACTAATAATTTCGTTGTGGTCCGTGGAACTGATCTTTTGGTCAGTTTGAAGCTTGCAAATTTGGTGTTCATAAAGGTGGATTGAGCCAGCCATTTGTGAAGGCTGAAGTGTAGATTAATAATATGTTCAAAATGTTCATGACAAAAGACCTCATAGAACTTGGCAAGTTTCACATCAATTTCTATGTGGGGGTTATTTTGTTTCGTAGTTATGTTTATTGAATTTTTACTACAACTAAGGTTTTACCCACGGAAGAGTCTTATCTCCCTATTGATACAGTTATTAAACTGTTTACAATTGGTGATGATTCTTTGATACAATTATTGAATTGTTTACACTCAGATGAGTCACCATTACCTTGCATCAAAACAAGTCTATCAATTCCTTTAAAAAGCCTTATATTGTTAATATTTTTTTTCCTTCCGTGATCTATCAAATTAAGTACCTGAGAAAACACAAGCATGAATGAAAATTGTTTGAAGAGGACCAAATTTTTTAAATTGTTTACAATTATGAGTTGTAAAAATACTTTTTGACTTGATAGGTATGTATGTATGTACGTATATAAACATGGTGTATGTAAAAAAACTTTCCAAAATTTTCCAATTTTTTAAAACTAATAGGTTATTTTAAAAATTGTTTATCTATTGCGAACTAAATACGACATATGGTGTTATCCATGGTTTTAAAAGGCGAAATGAGGCTCGCCTCGAGGCTAGGTGGGCGGGCTGAGGCTTACGCCTCTACTGTATTATCCTTTCTTGATTGAGGTTGTTGAGGCTTACGCCTCTTTTTTCTCTCCTCATGAAGGGCAAAAATGGTCAAACGTATTAAAAAAAACTACATGTCGTTTCCAACACAAAACAAGTCGTTTGCTGCCCAAAGATAATTTCAATCCAAAAACCCTAGCCAGTCATCTCTTTTTTTTTGTTTGCTACACTAATTCTATGCTAATGTGTCTTTTTTTTTATGTTTTCTAATATATATATATACATATTTTGTTTTTTTATTTTACGTTAAATCCCTGTTTTTTTTACTTGTGTATATATATTCTGTTTTTTGCTATATATATATAAACTGACTTTTTTTTTGCTATATTATTGTAGTGAGTTGTCACTATTATGGATTTCTTTTGTCTTTATGGTATAATATGTATTATGATGATGACAAGATGGTGTTATTATTTGTATTGTGTTGAGGAATTGAGTTTACATCGTTTGTTTTCATGATAGATATGATATATATTTTGTTCCTCATATAATAATTATTTTTATGTCATTTTTAGTGATTTTCATGGAAAAAAGCAAGGTTCTAAAAACGCGGGGCGTGATCGAGGCGTGGAGGCCAAGCCTTAAGCCTTAGAAGCCTAGGCGGGCCTTGGCGTAAAAAGGGTTTTAATATATTTTAATATTTTTTAACCATAAAAACGCTATTAAAATACTAAACTTGTACATATCCTAAAAATATGTCTGAATATTTGCAAATAAAAATACTATTTGATTATTTTGGATGAGATAATGGTCCGGTTTGTAAAAAAATCTTTAAAAGACGATATTGTTTCACTAAAGCATTATTGTTTTTAGAGAAAAAGTACGCCTTAAGGGTTTTACCAAGAATAAGGCGTCAAGATCTTAAGGCGGGGCGTTTCTCCCAAGCCTCAAGCCTAGGCGTGCCTAGGCGGATTTTTTAGAACAGTAAAAAGTTGAGGGCTACGCCTCACCTCACAGAGGCAAAACGCCTCAACTACGTCTCGCGCCTTTTAAAACCATGGTCCTATCAATGATGTACACTTATAAAAATTGGCGTCGTGCCTTCAAATACATTTGTCGAATTTTTTTAACTAATAAGTTTGTACCGTAGGTTATTTAAAAAAATGTTTTCTACCTTACCATGTAACTTTGTTAGTGCCACATTGATAGGAATTATTGTCTCAAATCAATGTATCCCGTTGTCAATAACTAATCAATTGATGAATGGGAAGTTCACTTATAGACAATTTTACCATATTAATGTCAAGTATTATTATATTTACATAAAACAAATGTCTGATATTATTTTATTTACATACAACTTTATCTTCTTGCCTAATATTTATTGGTCCTGCAACGATGTAAGAAGTGTTGTAGGCATGCGAGTTGGAGTCATGACGAGCACGAATTTGTGAAAATTATGACTATTTTTTTAAAATTACGCTTTGTTTTATTGGGGAACAAAAAAATTTCCGTTTTGCAATTACGTATTTCGAAAATTTTCGCCGTTCTACGATTATTTACTTTAAAAATTTTCGTCGGGCCTTCAGGCACGGGAATACCCTAGTATATATATATATATATATATATATATATATATATTATACTTATCCTAACGTGTTGTATCCTAGTTTTTGGAAGAATCACGTGTCGCATGTCGAAACGCGTATTACGAGTCCGTGCTTCATAGCTTTAGGGTAAGCCGACTCCCCCCCACATACACACATAATGTGAACGTAACTATCAGTGTGCGCAATATAACTATTTACAAACATATTACATGATATATATCTGTTACATATAGTATTATTACGCGAAGTGATAGTTATATTTTCATTGTGAGAGACTGTATCCTAAAGTCAAAATTGTTGTGCACCGTCCCTTGCTCCCCTCCCCCCCCCCCCCCCCCCCCCCCTCTCCCTCTTTTCCCGGGACCCCAGAAATTAACTGCACCTTTTCCGCGAGGGTGGGGGCATGAACAATGATTTGGATTAGATCAATTCATATTTTAGGCCACCAATGTCAAACGGTAGAGTAAGAACCACATGCTCTGTCATAAGTATCAATTTAATACAAAATGGGAGTAATGGCACAAGGCACTAACCTTACCTATTGAAGACACTTTCCAGAGCGATTCTGAAAGAACCCATACCAAGACGTTCAGAAGGAAATGCAGCCTGTCTTAAGACGACAACTGATCAGTACATTCAATACTATATTTCTACAAGTCATATGAGAAGCTATAAATCATCAAATGACTCTCAAGGCCTTTACAGTTGCTCTTGCAGTCAAATTCAATTGAATATTAGAGAGGTTTGATTGAGTGAAATCCACATAATTTTTTGCTTTTCACAGTAGTCTCCTAGTGAAGAGGAGCATTTTAGCTGCAGTCTAAATACCTAATGGAAATCACAAATGTATTGTCAAAATTCACAGACGCACTATCGAAATTCACAGATATCTTATATTAATTGAAGGTATACGAACAACATCCTTGAAATTAAAAAGTATCTGAACCTCACTCTATTAGTTACTCCAGGAATCTAATTGTGAAAGACATCTGATTCAAAGGTAAGTCCTACATTTATTCAATATCACAGGCTGCTTTAACTTGAAACTATTGAATTGTTCTATTACAATTTTGCAGTCCTAAATTTCCAATATAGCCCATATATGGGAAATAAAATAAAGTTGACTCAGGTGTACATTTAAAGTTGGTGCTATCACTGACCTGGTATTCAAGATCATCAGCTGCAAAATACAAATGTGGTTGATGCCCATTCTTCTCTCCTGGGAGACCACCAGATCGCAAAATGTCACAGAGAACCTATTTCATCAATCAATCAGTTCAGCATTATAAGCTCATAGCAAGAAACCAAGAGATAGACATCACCTCTAACAAGATTTTAAAGCATGAAACAAATATGAAGATGAAGAAGGAGAGTTTATTATGCGTTATCTTTAGTGAAACAAGAACTGGTTCATATCATATTCTCCACTCCTTCCCCAAGAAAGGAAAAATAAAACTAATTCTTCCATTCATTGTAGTTGGTTCGACAATTACTAACCGGGGTGGCATACTGGCATGGTGCTGGTTACAGTGTCAACTGTGGCGTTGATCTGCCACTAAAATTAGGAATTAATATGTTGTATAGATTTTTGCACCTTGGATTTAATTATGTAACTAACAACCTAATAAAAAGGTATAAATAATACTAATTGATATACCATAGATACTGGACACCTTATGGGCCTCTCAGGAGGTGACACGTGTCCTCATGAAGGGCAGAGAGTGAGGTAGGCTTGACACAAAATCTGCTCGGCCATGGGAATTGAGGTTGGCTCAAGTTTAAATTAAATGTGTTCGCCCCTTTTATATCCTTTAACTGTTTCATCACTGTTAACATGAGTGTTAATTAACACTGTCAGTGCCAGCCTTGCAGCATTTATATCACATGATGGAATGCATACAATCATGTTTATCCTACTTGCACACGTGAGGAATATACGTAATCTTCCACTTTTAGTGCGCTGTAACCAACTCATAATTATCCACCCTTGGAATGTAAAAGGTGTAACTAGTTGACCTATAAAGGCAGTCCACCTGTCCCACTCTACTCTCTCTCCTATAACACCTCTAAATAGCACACATTCCCACATAACAAGGGCTCTGGAAAATATTCTATCTAACGGCCATACGCAAAACCCTAGAGAGATTTGGAGAGCCTTTTTCCATTCCTTTCAGGGCAATCGCCCATTGAGATTAATACAATCAACCCTGTACCTGTGGACGTAGGCACCACTTTGGCCGAACCACGGTAATTACTGTTTTTATTCTCTGTCTCTCACCCCTCTCTATTCATCCCAAATTGACATATTGGTAGTGATAATTTTTGTACTAGTCATCGCTTATTATTAGTATATTAGAGTTAAGGCCCAAAAATTCATATACTAGTTTTAGACGATAACAAATTAGCGCCGTCTGTGGTAAACCGACAAGCCATTTGTTGTTTCTTGCCATTTTTTATACACGAATACCTTTCGATTTCTATTGAATCTCTCTAATCCGATTTCCTCAAATTCGGATTCATTTCATTGTCCCCTTCATTTCTGTGTTTCACACCCACGATATCCTGTTTTTGTCTGCAAATTCGGGGAGATGGGAGAAAATCCTTAAAATAGTCGTGCAGTATGGTAAAGCCGCCCTCAACACCTGTCGCTATGTCCCGATGAGCTTGGCCAGGCCAAGAGGCAATGCAGGAAAGCGTAAAGCAGTTGACGCAGACACTCCAGGCCGGGGTGGGGAGGCCCGGATCAAAACTTATCACCCCAACAGGTGGTAAACACTCTCAAACAAGGGGTAAAATGCCACCACCTGCCCTACAGAGACCGACGGCAGTCTTACCACGATCGGGCACTGGAGAACCCAAAGAGGCTGGGTTTGAGTTCGCAAGACGAAGGAAGCAGATCCAGGTACTCTGGATCTCAGGATGACAAGTCGAATTGTCCAGGAACCACCTCGTCCCTCGGGACAACTGGTTATGATGATGAATAGACCTATTTCGAAGAGAGGCCAAGTGTGATGGAAAGGTTGAGCAGAGACTCTGTGTTCGATCGTTTAGGCCCACGAGTAGTAAGAGGGAAACAGCGCAAAGAGCCTCAGGGATCTAGAGAACACAGAGACAAGCCAAGAGGGTTGGCCACAAGAAGAACAGAGTGCTCGGCCAAGTCTAGGACGAGCGTACAAGGATAGACCCGAGCCGAGTAGACTTCCCAGAAAAAGAGCTCATCAGAAAGCTAAGAAATGCTGTAGTTTAAGCCGAGTAGGATGACCAACCTTGAAAGGGGTCAATTCAACATTTGAAGGATCGCTTGGGAGAGATTGCTAAAGAAAAGAATCCCTATGAAGAGGTTTTGTGAAGGGATCTTTATTCACTGCGTCCATCGTGGTCTATCCAACACCCGCAAAGTTTAGGCACCAGTCATAACCCTAAGGTACGACGTTAAAACTGACTTGTATTGCACGTAGAGCAGTACCAAGCAACTGCCGACATCTATTCAGTTCCCGATGAGATGCATTACCGAGCATTTTCCAGCACGATCACTGGGTAGATATAAATCTGATACAAAAGCCTGTCACGAGGGATTTTAAACTTTCAATAGCTGGCCAATCTCTTCGTCAGCGACTTTTGTTTTGGAGCCAAGCTTGGCAAAATGGTGACTCATCTAGTGTCCACCAGAATGCCAACGAAACAACCCGCGAATTCATCACTGGCTCTAACAATGAGAAGTTGGAGGTGATCGATTATGACGAGAAGACTGCAATCACTGCACTGATGAGTGGTTTGCTGCCTAGAAAGTTGTATTGGGCATTGGCTAAGGAGCCACCCAGAATGACGACTGAGTTATTGGTCAAGGCAGGCAAGAACATGAACGCGGAGGAGGTTATGGCCGCCAAGGAGTTGAGCCATTCCAAGGTCAATAACAGCAAGAGCTCAGAGAAGAAAGAGCAAAACGATAAGAAGGCTGATAAGTCGAAGAGATACGATGAGTATATCTGTTGGTGTGCACCATATCCTCGAGGAGATTCGTGGGAGCAAGGACCTGAAATTACTAGGAAAGTTGAAGGTTCCTGCAAATAGAAGGGACAAAAGCAAGTATTGCAAGTTCCACAAGGATCACGGCCACAACATAAATAATAATTTGGCCCTAAAAAACGAGATTGAAAACTTGATCAGACGGGGCAAACTGTCAAAGTTCGTGGACAAGGGTGGCAGATCAGAGGGACGATCAAAAACCCTAGAAAGATTTGTAGTGCTTCTATCCATTCCTTTCACAGCAATTGTCCATTAAGATTAATACAATCAACCCTACACCTGTGGACATAGCCACCACTTTGGGTCGAACCACGTTAATTACTGTTTTCATTCTCTGTCTCTCACCTCTCTCTATTCACCCCAAATTGGCATATTGGTAGTGATAATTTATGTATCTGTCATTGCTTATTATTAGTATATTACAGCTAAGGCCCAAAAATTCATATACTAGTTTTAGACGATAACGCTAATAACGGTTCATTCCAAGTCGCTCAAACAAAAACACGGTACTAAAACAAACTACAAAATAAATATCCGTATTACAAGAAACTAAAATTTCTTCGTTTATTATATCTACAAAATAATTAAATGAACGATTCAGGGTCTTGTGAGTTGTCTTGTATGTGTTATATATATATATATATATATATATATATAACACAAAGAGAGAGAGAGAGAGAGAGAGAGAGAGAGACTCTCATACATACCAAGTATACATACTTGCTGGCGTAAACCTATTTTTTTTAAATATTAAAAAAATAATTTCGAGTTGAATTTTTTCGTGGTATTTAAACATTTCAAGTGACCCATATAAAAAAAAATCAACTCAAAATAACTTTTTTTGCTATTTTAAAAAAACCGGTCAAGCTTTCACAGCTTTTAAAATGCTTTAAAAGATGTCAAAGATAGACCATTTTTTTTAAAATAGCAAAAAACGTTATTTTGAGCTGATTTTTTTATATGGGTCCCTTGAAATGTTTAAATACCATACAAAAAAATTCAATTCAAAAATAATTTTTTTACTATTTTAAAAAAATCGGTATGTATGCTTGGTATGTACTGGAACCTATATGTATATATATATATGAAAATTGGTCTCTCAATATGTTGTCAACCAAAACCTAATACAATTGCTAAAGTAGTCGGTAACTAGTTTACACACAAATCAGCGTAACAGTTGTCTGAATCTGAAAACACAATAAACCAGCTCCTAGAGGACATCTATAGAACAAAAATAGAAAGGAGGAAAGAAGTACCTGTATATCCCTTCCCCAATCGACAGGATCACTAACAACAAATGCTGCTTTAACTCTGTCAGAAATAACATTGAAACTTGAGACCAACTTGGAGTTGCTATGCTGGTTATATGCCTGCTTAGTTGTCCAGGTTTTGTACTGAGATACAGGATCAATGTTATCGAAGTAAGATGAGTACTCATCTAGTGAGACCACTTTTCTGCACATAACAAAAGCTTCGGGCTAAAATGATGGACGCAAAAGATGATTTTTTGATATCATATTGAATTTCTTCATAATTCAAATAATATTGAATGATAACAAGAAACATATATCATAACATACTTGAAGCCATATTCAGACATCACCACATCAGGTTCCCCTTTCCCAGCAGCAACAATAAGTTCATTCTGATATCTGAAAAGGATCAAAACTTAAGATGGTTTAAAAAGGATTCATAATACCAACATAAATGTCTTTATAATCATTAACATTATCAAAGCCTCAAATGTAGGGTGAATTTTTTACGAAGACTGGATAAATGTGCAATTTAAAATTGAACTTAATATCCAGAGTTTACTATACTTACCAAAACATGTATTATCTCAAAAGGCCATAAACCACTTCCATTCCCACTAATTGAGATTGCTTGGAATGTAATGAGTACAGGCCTAATCTTTTGGTAGGTTTTGTATAAAATAGTTACCCTCATTCCGACCTGCTACCTCAGGAATGATTGTAATGAGTACAGGCCTAATCCTTTGGTAGTTTTTGCTAAAATGGCTACCCTCATTCCTACCTGCTACCTCAGGAATTTAATGAGTCCAGAAACTATATCACGAAATGATGTTCAAGTGACCAGATGTGTCATTTTATAGAGGATCTAGAATCTAGATGATTTGGACTTCAAACGTAAAAGATGAGAATGTTTCCTTCCAAACAAATTGCTTACAGGAGCAATTGGAAAAAGGTAGATTACATAATAAACCATAAAAAAATTGCATTGACAAATTCAAGATACATTATAGGATTGCTTGACTAGTTTACATTAACAAATCAAATGTATTACACCAGGAGGTTAAGAAGCTAATGGTCAAAACTCGCAAAGATAAATCCAAAGTTTCTTGATTTAAAGAAATAGGGGGTGGGGGAGGGGGGATTTTGAACTGTCCGGTGGATGACTTGCTTTTAAGATGTTACATTTTCCCTTCAAAACTATACTCCATTTGAAACTTAATTTTAATGTCCAAGAGGTCGTCTGTTTTTGGCTCTTGGCTCTGAACCATTCAAACTTGAGAGATACCAAATATTGTTTTTTTTTTTTTAAGTTAGAGAGGTCAACAGCTATATTTGATTCTAAAAGGTTAAGAGGTATACCTCTGACTAAATACATTCATTCACAGAGCCTTTGGTTTGAATTATTTGGATTGAAGATTTCAAGTTGCTAAGATAACAGTTTAAGGATGAATACCGAAATTGTAAATTACAACACTTCCGCTAAGCTTGTTCAGTGACATGTAAGGCCCATTTCCATCACTCTCCCTGTCTTCGAAAAGCTCGTCCTCGAGCGTAGGAGATGAACGATAAGAAAGCAACGCAACCATCAAAGAGCTCCTCTCTTCCTCGGAAAGGCGCCTTGTACCAGCTTGCAATAAATCCAGGGAGAATAGGAACACAATCCAAACATGGCCGACCAACAAAATCGTGACCCAAGATTTCCATGATGAACCTTCTCAATGCTATGCCATGGAAAATTTCCTCCAAGTGCCGATCAAAAGCTACCACGAATGGGTCCACATACCCACGACCAAACACATCACCTCCAATATCCAAATCAACCCTAAGAGGGATAATCTCCGAGCCACCCTCAACAAAATTATCATCACCTCTCTCAAAGATTAAAAAAAAAATCTCCCGAATCAAATGTTTCCGACTCGCGAAAGTGCGTGCAAGTCACCCATCCATCCTCATCAAAAATGTCAAAAAAATCCCCAATACACAACCTAATTTCGTCGCTTCGGCCTTTCTTGCAATCAACCGGCTTGGGAGGGGAGTGTTTACCGTTGATTTGACCCGATTGGGGGATTGAGGGAGGAAGAATGATTGGGTGAAGCAACCAATCTCGGACTAGCCGTCGGCAATCTTGAATTGAGCCTCGAGGATGAATCGGGGCGAAAACGTAATTGTTTTTCTGTTTGGGGTTTGAAAAATGGGTGGTGGGTGGGAGGGTTTGAAAAAAATGGGAGGGTTTGGTTAGGGCAGCGGGGTGGAGAAGTGGAGGTGGGTGGTTTATGGGGTTGGGTATGTGGAAGATGGGACGATCCGGGTCGGAATAGGGTTGGAACGGTGCTTCAATTGGGGCGGTCTGGTTCTGGGGCTTCGGGAGTGGGTTTCCGGTGGCGGAGTGGGGTGGCTGGAGGTTGGAAATGACGCGGGGGGATAGGGGGTGGGTTACGGCCAAAATAGCAGGGGCAGAAATAGGTTTTTGGGGTTCGTTGGCAGGAGGATAGGACTGGGGCTGGTAGGGGTTGGAGGTAGGGGGGATGCTAGGGTTAGGGTAGCCAAGTGGTTGGTGAGGGTGGGGTAGGGCAGGAGTTGTGAGTAGGGATTTCTAGGGTTAGGGTTTGGGCGTTGAAAGAGGGTATAGACGTGTTGTGATTGTACGCACTCTCTCGTTTGTTTTTTAATCTCCTGGTAAAGTTGTTCGGATTTATTGGGAGCCATTGAAGAGTAGTGTACAATTTGATAAAAATAAACACCGATACACCAACACCAATGTGGAGCTTCACCCGCTCTGATACTAATTTGACATAAACTACACGTCAAAACGCTTCTAAAATTATCTAAACACCACTTTAGAGAGAGAGAGAGACTCTTTTCTATTTCAAAATTCAAGTCTACCTCAAATGAGTCTTACATGGGGGCATTTAAAGGGAAGGAGTAGCTTAGGGTCCAAGCTAAGGCCCGAATTATAAAAATGTCATTACTACTCCTTACCTTTAAATACTAAAGCAAAACAAATAAAAATACAAATAATAAAATAAAATAAAATGACTAATAAAACCCTAAAATAAGGCCATTTCCATCAAGAAAAATTGGCATACATGGACTAAATGCAAATGCAAAGACTAAAAAACAAACGATATATATGCAAAAGATACTAATGATACACAGACATAGATATATAGGTATAAACACCACAAACAAGACACACAAAACACAAGTTTTTCACAATAGCATAGTATCGAGTGTTTAAACAACAGCGGTAAGGAGTGAAGGGGCGTGAATTGGAAACAAAAGAATTATGACACAATCACTCAAAAATGTCCAAAGAATTCAATTTGACTGCATTAATTTTATCAAACAAAGATTTAGCCTCATAATGACATATAAAGTGAACTCAAAATGGACAAACAAGCACAATATACGCTGACCTAGAAAATATTGATGATTCTCAAATTAATAGCGTCGAACTTTCACTAACTAGGACTCATTGTGCATACTCATTGATCTTCAACTTATAACACCCTCAAAATTATAGATATTCAATATTTCCTTTTTCTCTCTCATTTTCTTTTGAAAATACAAATTTATTTGAAGAATCAATGCAAAAATTTTGGCCTTGGTTCTTAATTTACTTTGGCTCTTAATTTTTTAGGCTCTTACCAAAGGTGGCCTCTCACGCAAAGAAGATTTCTCCCTTCGTAGCCCTTTTCTCGTGCACACACAAATTTTTTCAATAAAGCATCAAACTCACAGGCAGTGGTTCTTATATGCACAAATCCCCTGGTCAAAGATATATGTATATGACAAGAATGTTAGGAGAACACCTCACTTAGCTCATGTAATATATGAAGTTGAAAACCAAAACAGCTCGTCCATGTGTGTGCGGAAGCATATATGCGAAGTGAATCCATTAAGCAAATCAAATTTGAACTACTCCATTCAAGCATAATTAAGACTAATCCTAAAAGGTGGTACCCAGGGCACAAGGCTCCCGCTTAACTGCAGGCCTGAACGAGACAGATATTGGTTGGCCTTACCGTAAAGGTCTTACCCCGGTTGGCTTTACCCTAAGCATTGAAAAACATAATTAAATGTCCTAGCCACATGGATACATGGAATGTAGTGGATTCAGACACATCGATATGCCACACAAAAAGTGTAACACTAAACTACATATAAACAAAAATCTTTTTGAGTTTTTAAACATTTTTTCGAAAAATGACACCACTTGAAAACAAAACTCAAAAGACAAATAAAAATCTTTTTGTATTTTTCACAATAAGACTATAAAAGGAAAATTAAAATACAAAAGATAAACACCATACAGCTAGCAAGAATATATAACAGGAAGTACAAAAGCTAGTGTATGAAAACATGCAAACACTATGAACCATAAGATATAGTGGGAAAAAAATCATGCGCAAGCATGCGAGAACCAACCTGTCTAACATTCAATACCTCCAAAACTGATTACTTAATCCAAATAGATGAATACTTAACGGCTCGGATTTTAGGAACCATGGTGACACGAGTCCAGACTTCCTAGGACCTCTTATATGATCATAACAAAAAAAACCTAAGGTGATCTTTCCTACTATAATATGAACATGTGTAAACACGAGGAAGACGACCTTTGGGTTGACCTTTTCTAACGTCCTGAGCAATGGTTGACACTCTTAAATAAACGTTGGTCTTAGGTTTAGCAGCGGAAGAATTCGGATTATCGTAGCCAGTACCAATACTACTTGAGTCTCTTAATTCATCTTTTAACATCAAAACTCTGGAGTCGAGAAAAAATTTAGACTCCACAACATTTGGAGACTTCTTCAAATTTTCAATTATTCCAAGAAGGTTATATCGCTCCCCCTTAATGTAAGTGAACTTATCCCTAAGAGTCTTCTCATGTGCCTCCAAAACCTTAATCAATTTATCATTATCTTCTATGGCACTGTCATTCACCCTAGTCTTAAACCTTCCTCTAATTCTTTATCTAAAACACGAACATTAACATCACTCTCTTTCTTGGACATTTCTAAATTTCGAAAAGTAAAACACGAACATTAACATCACTCTCTTTCTTGGACATTTCTAAATTTCGAAAATCACTTTTCATGTCCTTGAGCTTCTTACAGAGGACATCTCTTTGAGTTTGAAAGGTTCACAAAAATTCGATTTCATCTTTTAGAAAATAAATTATTTTTCAAGAAATTTAACTCTTTTCGCAAATTTCAAATTCAAACGAGTTAATTTTTCAGCATGGTTATGAAGCTCATTAAACTCCTCTCGAATATCGAAATTGTCGTCATCGCTAAACACGTCAGACAAGTTATCACTATAATGACCCATCGGGGAAAACAAATAAACAACTAGAGACAAGAAACCACATATCGATATGATAACTTAATGTACCCGCTCTAATACCACTTCAAAGTCTTACACTACGTTTAAGGGATTCTAATACGGATAGGGTTCCAAAAACAAGCAAATCACTATTTTAAACTTTTCAAATTTAAGTTCAATTAAACAAATTACCCAAATTAAACTTAGCACCAATTAAACGAGAGAAGTTGTGTTAACAGATTAACCAATTTTATCTTAACCTAAAACATGCATCTAGGTGATAGCAAGATAAAATAAAATCAATCAAGCAACACACCGATGTACGAGGAAAACCCACAACGGGGAATACCTCAGATGGCCCAGCCACGCAAATTCACTTTGTACGGAATTACAAAGGGAAGGACAGTAGAATTACACAATGACTTGACACCCTCGCATGCCTTGACGCTCTTCGTTCCTCAACCTTCAGCACAGCGACACACAGGAGTCCACTCGTGAAGCAACCACAACGTGTGAATCCACACATGCCTCGGTATCCACCGAACAAGCTCAGCAATCACCGACTGATCGAAACACAGAGTCCACCGCTTTTTCACCGCAACACCACAATACGGAGTCCACCATGTGTAAACAACAAACAGTGTACGGATTCCACCACACGAAACTATCCTTAACAATATGAAGAGAATAAACCTTCTAGATCTCAAAGCATATAATAAATGAAACTTGGATCTAGAAGATATTGGGTGTAAACTAGGGTTGGGGCTTGAAAAACTTAAAGAAACTTGGAGAGATTTTTGGAAGAGTTTAGTGACTCAATAGTCATGAAAAAGATTTAAATAAAACTGTTGCCCCGAAACCCTATTTATACTAGGTTCTCTGAAAACAAGATAAGGATGAAAAAACTAAAGAAAACATAATTTTTGAAAAATGCACCACCTCGTTCGAACGAAGTCAGAGGGCTCGTTCAAACGAAGTGCCGATTTTCATTCGAACCAAAATCTAACGACATATCCAACGAAAAACTAGTAGAGGGAAAACTTGCCTCATTTGAAGTTCGTCGATCTTGGTTCTAATGAGTTACCTTTGCTCGTTCGAAAGGCATTGCTACTGTCGTTAGAACGACCTGCAAAGTTTCTAAAATAATTTTTTTAAACTCTTTTAAAACAACACCCAATAATATATATCCAAGGATCAAAATATACGCATTCATACCTAAGAGATACTCGGAAGTTGAAGAAAAGCCTGGCACAAAACATGGCATGATGAATGTAAAATTTCTAACTTGGCCGCTACGTCTTCAAACAAGCAGGTCATAGGCTTGAAAGGGTAAACACACTCAAGACCTAACCTATGACTCAAAGGTTTTGTCCAAACACGAAATAAGTCAAAATATACAAATTGACTCGATTTGAAAATTTATCCTTACACGCATATCTGCTAGCAAAAACCGAAGTAGAATCGCCTCAGAGCTAAACCATAATTGATGAATCCAAACTCAACCCCAAAACTTATCATGCTAAGAACTATCGAACCAACTTATTGGCGGGGAGCAATAAGTCCTGAATGTCATCAGCTCATAACATCAAAGCACTCAATTAGAATGACTCAAAGGAATCCACAAAGGATTCATGTATGTATGCTCACGTGAACCATCGTAACCCCATGCGGTCCTCCGACGAACCAACCATACAACCTCAGAAAGATCCTCCTCATGCATGAAAATCAAGAATAAATCAACAACACAATAAGATTTCGCATCTCAAAATCGAGTGCGAGTCACCCAACAATCCTCAGTGGAAATATCAAAGAAATCTTTGATGTTGAAACCAATCCCCTCTTCGGGGATAAAAATCAATGTTATAAAAAACCGACATGTCTCTAAACTGGGTACGAGAAACACAACAATCTTCAACAAAAATGTCGAAAGTATCTCCACTAAGACTTCGGTCGGGGCAATAGAAAGGCGGGAGCAACATTTGGTGGAAACAATACGAGCGACACGGGCTTTCTCACCTAAAGGAAAATGTCAACGTCCAACTAAGTAATCAACCGAGAATACTTAATCATTTGTCAATGACACACCTTAAACCAGGTGTTTCATAACGAATAGTGGTCCACCAACTCCACCCAAATGTTGATCTCCTCTTAGAAGTGTGCAATGGTTTGGTGGTTATCCCGCTCTACTGATCAATCCTCGCCCACGAGCTTGGAATCATCGTGACATAAATTGTTAGTCTCCCACTCGACGTCTCTCTCTGTTAAAATGGGAAGGCTAAAAGTAGCAAGGGTTGGTTTATGCAGTTCAGGATTGGGTGGGAAAGGGAATTTTCAAAATTTTAGGAAAGTTGGGTATTTGAAATGTAATTTTGAGAAGTTCAAGGGTGTGGTCGGTGATATTAGGAAGTTGGAGAGGTGGTATTTCATAATTTTCATGACAAGTGTGGAGTTTTTAAAATGGAATGGGTTTGGATCCTCTAGTTTGACTACAAAGTTACATGGACCACGTTTGTCTATAATTCAACTAATACCCAAACTAACATTCAATCAAGTTCAACATACTTCACAACCTTTATTTCTCAAGCATTTGAACGTTACTCTAAAAAGTGTCATCAATTTGCGCTAGCTCAAGGGTCATCGTCCAACGCCGTTGACGTTGAAGGGAGGTCAAAGCGATATCAAGTTGGAGCCGTTTCACAATTGGGCTTGCAACTACAGAGGGCTCAAGATTGGAGGGTTAGGGGCCTTCCATGATGTTGGGGAGGGTTGCAGAGCTCCATCAACTTGCATGAAAAGTCAGTGAGGGGGTGGAAAAGTCGATGTGTTCAGATTTAGGGCTAGAGGGGATCATTCGAGTAGTCCAACCTCTGATTTATTGTTTGGAACTTATATATGAGGGTCTAGGGTTTATTGGGACTTCGACGAGTCCTCGCCGAAGTTGGCGAGGTCATGGGATTTGCAAATGGGGTGATCAGTGATGAATTTCCGTGCTTTGTACTGGTTGAGGTAGCAGAGCAAGGATCAAAGGATCAACTAGGCTTCCTTTTGGGACTTCAGAGTTATGGCACAAGATTGGGGGTATCGGCCTTCCACAGTGTTAGGGAGGGTGGCAGAGTTCCAGCAACTTGCATGGAAGGTCAGTGAGGGGGTGGGAACATCAACATACTCAGATCTAAGACTAAAGGGGATGAATCAACTAGTCTCACCTCTGATTTGTTGTTTGGGCCTTATATTTGAGGTCTAGTGTTTATAGGGCCTTCACAGAGCTTCGATAAGCCCTCGCTGAATCCGGCGAGATCACGGTATCAGCAAATGGGATGGTTAGTGATGGATTTGCGTGGTTTGTACCGGTTACGGTGGCAGGGGTCACGGAATCAAGTAGGCTTCCTTTTGTGATTAACATGCACCTACATTGTATTATTTTATTATCCAAATGATCCTATAACATATTGATTGTTGATTTTGTCTTTTTTATTCACTTTGAGCATATATATCATAATACTCATCTCGGTTGCATTTTTTCTGTAATGTCCAACAATTTGATCCGTAAAAGGTACTTGGCCTAGTGACAACTATTGAGAACTTTCCTTTTGATATGTGAGGTATTCTTGTATAACATAAGGTACCAACAAATTGTCTCCACTTCGTCCATCATATTCCAACTCTGCTTGTTATATGTAGAGTGGGGTTAAAGAAATTAATCCTGTAAGGACATTTTTCACATGTCCGAAATGTTTCATTTATTTATGTCGTACGCCGCTACATTTGGCACGTCTCCTCACGATCTCACATGACGGCCTCTATCCGAATTCCGAGAATCAAGCATGCATTATCTCCACTAATATGTCCCACATCTGCCTCAATGACTTCACGTTCCAAGATTTTAGGGACTTAATGCAAGTGGTACGCAAGGGAAGTCAAAACAGTGAAAAAAAAGGCACAATAGGAGAGTTCAAGGGCATTTTCGTAATTTCACATCCATAGTTCGGAGGTCTGGTCAACTAGAAAGTTGAAGAGCTCGCCGCAACGAAGATACTGGAAAAAACGGCACCTCAATCCGAGCTACGGTGAAGGAGTTATGACCTTTTGAAGATAGAGAAAATTCCTTAAAGAATGCTGTTTTTTTTTGTACGCTGGATAGAATTTTAGAGTTTTAAGAACGTGGGACTCTTCATATTTTTTCCTATAAATACCAACTTCGGGGGAGTTGTTTTGCAAAACTTTAGGAGACGAATTTGAGAGTCCAAATACATCTAGTCTTCATATTTTTGAGTCCCAAGACTCATGTTTTGATTCACACATCATTGCCAAACCTTTGTGAATCCTTTTGCAACCCAAGAACACAACTTTGGTTTGTTCAACCCTTGTGGAGGAGACCGTTCTTCTTCTTCATTGCAGCCCTACTGGAAAGGGATAATTCCAGCCGCGACTACAGAATCCTATACCCGAGGGTAATTCTTAGTCAACTTGTATTTTTATTGTAATCCGATTGTAAGCCGTTCTCTTACAAATTATAGTGAAAATAAATGGTTTTGCCCCTGAGGGGGATTTTTCCTTAATTGCATGTGTTTGAATGTTCTTGCGTAGATTATTTATTTATTCAATCACATACTGCTGCATGTTTAGGGTTTGTTTGTGTTAAACGGGTTTTATATATGGTTTGATCATTTGAACGCGAGCACACACGTTTCTCAAATCCCTCACAATTGATAAAATGAGGCTAAGTGATTTATAAAAGCCCTACTGATATTCGGGCATTACACTGATTGAAATATTACTACGCACGATTTGATATGCCGCGGGTTTGACGAATTGAACTAGACAATACTCTAGTAGGGTTCTAATTAATTATTTATTTGAGATACCACCACATACTGTGATAAGTGGCACCATAAATATTGGACATTTGGCTCCACAGAAAAGATAACATGTGTCAAAACCCCACTTGGGGTATTTTGGTTATAAAAGAGAGGGTTTTTCCTCATTTTTGAGAATGATGGTCTTGGGGGCAAGGTAAGGAGAGGGAAACTAACTCTTCTCCCCCACGAGCCTCTTGATCCCCGTCACGAGTTTGATGGTGATGAGTGGACTTTCATGGCTTTATCACGAGTTTTACATATTTTTACATGGTATATGGGCGTTTGGAGGCGGCTTGCCAGATTCGGCACCCCCCGCACACCAAAACAACCCACGAACCGAGTTTTCCGGCGTATAGTACGGACCTCGAACTATGCAGACTTTGATTCCATGAAGAGACGGATACGTAGGCGCAACAACGTTGCTCAAGTCTAAAACACGCTCAACGCGATGCTTCCCCAAATCCTTGACTCACGTCTTACATTTGGCGACTCCGCTGGGTAGGTATTCACGATTCCAATCATGCAAGGCCTCGTGCGCATATGGAAAGCTCAGTGAAAAGGGACCATTTTCTACAAAGATAAGTATTATTGCTTACATTATCTGATTTGTGCTATTTGGTATTCCATATATCTTTTTATGAGTATTACGAATCATATTTATTGAGAGGTGTATAAGAAATCTAATCCCTATTTATGGTATATCATAGTTTTACATAAAACATTCTGGGATATATTTATTAGACGAGATTTTTATATTTGTGATTACAAAATATGATTATGATGCTTAATCGACTATTGTTATTTTAGAAATGAAGGAAGAGATTGATATCCTGGCTGAAGTTATTTTTGTTATTAAGAAAATATATAACTTATTTTTCTTTATTTTCTCTATCAAATAGTACTGATTTGACTGAAACAAAACAATGGTAGAAGACGTTTAATAAAACAAAATTGACAGGAGATAATAAAGATGTATTGTTTGCGTGTGTCGGATAGCAATGATCTACTATTTATGTGCCTATTCTCTGTCAACGCCGAAAGTATGATGTACATGTTTGCGTGTTCAGAAAAAAAAAATGAATGATAGATGCTTTCAGATTTGACTGGACGAAAGTTGTCTGACAACACATTTGGGTAACTGAACTTATTTTATCCTCACCTTTTTCTTTTGACTAAAATTAAAGGCGTCGACCATATTGGTTTTGAACCAAAACCAGGAAACCCCTCATATACCTATTAAATGTGAACAGAGACGGTATTAATTCTCAGACAACAAATCAACACATCACATCAATTTGGGAACTGTTCAAAACCACAAGCTGATCGGAGCTATCCCCGGTTTCCATCGACCCTTAAATCAAATCTACAGATGATTCCACCCTGACCGGAGTTTCCCTGAGAAACTGTCAAAACCCGAACCTTGGATCCAAGACACTTTAAGTCCGACCCACTTGAACGTTGACGAAAATCACTCTCCGAGAAACCACAAACGCAATACAGAGAAGAGCTTTTTCTCCGGAGATGGCAACATAGTCCAATAGCTACGATTCATAAGTCAAACAGCTCATTCTGGAAACATTAAAACCACCTCCGAGAAGCTTCCACCCCGAACGACCTCGGATCTCCGAACAGGTTGATCTCCGAGCTATCTTGGAAAAATGCGAGCATCCTCGTGTGAAACACCAAGAATCCATGAAACTACCCGCAAACATACTCGAACTCCGAACAACGTTGTTCCTCCTCCGATCTTCGAACAACTACCAATGAGCAATCTGACCTCCGAACATCCTCGAGCCTCGATCACCGTAAGGCTGAAATCAGAGATGGGTTTAATATGTAAGAACCATGCTTTTGTGATATGTGATTTTAATTCGAGGGTATACAGACCATATGAGACTCCAAGTTCCAATATATAGTGCTTTGCTTTGGGATTTTATAAAAGGCCCTTAGATATTCAGGTACTCGAGGTACCTCTTTTAAAGAGGCCCATCCCGTATAGTGGCAACGCACCGCATCTGAAACATTTTAAAAAATTTTGCACAATATTATTTATATGTCATTTGAACATATTGACAAAAAAGGAATGGCAATTATTGATATGTGATATTGAAAGGAAAAAATACGCCAACTAAACCATATCACCTATTTCATTAATTTCGGAGGTTATGGTATTTGATTTGTGCGTGTTTTATTTACACACCTTGAAAGATTTATTAAATATATGCAGCCTTGCACAAATTCGAGTTGTTCAAGTACAAAATATTTATTTCGAAAAAATTATATACGCATTGGCGTTCCGTAACTATTGTATGGTGGCTCGAGAAGACCATTTAAAGATTTAGTACGAACATGTACTTGAGCAACCATGTCAAAATGACATCCCTCGATTGACCTTGTTAAAATGTGACATCTTTCGAGAATGACCTCATCAAAATAATATTTTACGCTCAAGTCTTGGACATAGTCACTTGAGCAACCCGGGAAAAAGTCACTCGAGCAACTTTTATCATCGCGCGAGCAGCCTTCGAAGCAACCACCTCTAAGGGCATTCAGAGCAACCTCCTCTAAGGGCATTCTGGGTTATGATTTATTCACATTGTGATATTAATTCGATGCAAATTCAAATTTGAGATTTATTATTCACCTCAAGGTAACTCCATGCTTAGCAATTGAATTATTCTATATATGATTTAATAGACCATTTCTGAATTTTCTCAGCTTTGACAAAATAATGGGGGCATGAGATCAATAGCTCACCACATGAAATACCTGCGCTCTATCATTTTAGGCTATAAAAATGAGACTGAAAAAGTATGAACTACATACTGAATTAGGTCAGACTGGCATCAAGAAATTGCACAGAACAATATGTTTTACGATTCCTCGAGGTATGATTTTGAATTTATTTTATTCTATTGACATAAAATTAAATAAAGGGGGCAGGATATACCACACATGATTATGCATGACATTATAATATGCCTCAAATGTTACTAGTGGTTTTTGTGCCAGAATCAAAGATGATTTTTTATCCTTGCAGATATTGAACCCACATGAGCAAATCAAGCTCGAGCAATTACATCAGGCCTTATAGATGTCAAAACCAAATGCTCAAGAGATTTTTTAAATTTGGGGATATCACCTATGAAGCACAGACTCGACACGTAATACGTGTTTCGACACGACATGCGACACGTGATTTTTTCAAAAACTAGGATACGACACGCTAGGATACGTATAATATATAATATATGTTAAAATATATAATATATATTTAAATATATATATTAATGAAATAAAATATATTTTTTTCCATAAAATACATTATTAGAGCATTCTTAACATGAAATTAAGAAAATGGACCATATAAAACAAAATTCAAACACACTTTAACATTAAAAATCATAAATAAGGCAGAATCATAATCGCATAAGAAAAAAAAAAAGAAAAAAAAAGTAAAAAAAGTAAA
The DNA here is from genome assembly GCA_949130495.1 of Sambucus nigra. Classification (NCBI taxonomy): domain Eukaryota; kingdom Viridiplantae; phylum Streptophyta; class Magnoliopsida; order Dipsacales; family Adoxaceae; genus Sambucus; species Sambucus nigra. Next base: position 188,388,249 of record OX422214.1, on the reverse strand, counting down.
AAAAAAAGTAAATAAATAAATAAAAAAAAGTGTCCTTTTTACGTGTCGGGAACGTGTCCCAGCGTGTCGGCAACGTGTCGGATCGTGTCACGTGTCGAACTCGTGTCAAAGCCGACTCGTGGCTTCCGGGAGAGTGTCGGTGCTTCATAGGATATCACATAGTGAAATATATTTTTAATTTTATTCATGTGGGGGTTGTAACTGATATATGAGTTTTTCTTTACTTTCCTTTGTCTTGAGATAAAAGACAAAACAAATTAAAGAGGGGAAAAGTATTGTATGATGTAATATTTAGTTCCATAGGAGGCCGAGTGATAAACGTGCTCAGATTTGGTTGCAGAATGACCATTATTGTCGAGGCATTACCAAAACAGACACCAAACTTGTTCAGCATAGCTAGAGGTTGGCTCACATATAGCACTGATTGCATGATGTTATTTACCAACTTAGTGACAGGGGGCAAGCGAATTGCCCGCAAATTCTGGAGCATGGATACAAAGTTTGCATACAAACCTTACCGATATTGTGGTAAGTCGCCCACAATGGTGCATTATAGCTTCGAGAAACCTTACCGATATTTGTGGTAAGTCGCCTACAATGGCGGATTATAGCTTCGAGAAACCTTACCGATATTTGTGGTAAGTCGCCCACAGTGGTACATTATAGCTGCGAGAAACCTTACCGATATTTGTGGTAAGTCGCCCACAATGGTGCATTATAACTGTGAGAAACGTTACCGATATTTGTGGTAAGTCGCCACGGTGGTGCATTATAGCTTCGAGAAACCTTACCGATATTTGTGGCAAGTCGCCCAAAGTGGTGCATTATAGCTCCGAGAAACCTCGACCTACATGGCAGTCCCAGATTACTTAAACCACCTACATGGTTGCTCGACTAAGTAAAATTGGGCATGCTACAGCCGCAGTTTGCATAAAGCACCTATATGGTTGCTCGACTAGGTAAATTGTTATCGCTTTGAAAAGTCCCAGTTTACTTAAAGGGCCTATATGGAACCTCGACTAAGTATATTGGGCATTGCTCAAGCCCTAGTGTGCCTATGGGACCTATATGGAACCTCGACTAGGTACACTTAACAAGTGGTTTTTATTGTTAAGTCACATATTTGGGTAGAGTTTGCAAAAATCTTAAACAAGCGTGTTTTCATGGATAAAGTCACCTCGTAGGTATGAATTGGCAATCACGGGGTTCTTTGGAAATAACCCATGAGATGAAAGTCTAAAAACATGAGATAGAAGTATATCATCAAACTGAAATGAGATATGAGATTATTACTCACGATCCACAGGTTGATCGGACATATCAAAACCGACTAAAGGAATGAGGGCAACCCCCCAAAATACTCCTCCAAAATGAAAACAGAGGCAGCAAAAGATATCCCTCAAAACTATACGCAAATGTTATATGCACATATACGCATGGTATAGATCAAACGAGATTACATGATAACTTAGATAAAACATACAAATGATATTTTCGTACACACAGTTGATATGTCTCAACCGAAGCATCAACACACCAACTATGTCTACGAGGAGGCATGTAGAGTGGGGTTAAAGAAATTACCCCGCACAATTGATCAAATGAGGCTAAGTGATTTATACTGATATTCGGGCACTACACTGACAGCAATATTACTACGCACGATTTGATATACCGCGGGTTTGACGACTTTCATGAGTTTTACATATTTTTACACAGTACATGAGCATTTGGAGACGGCTTGCCAGATTCGGCACTCCCCGCGCACCAAAACCACCCATGAACCGAGTTTTCCGGCGTATAGTACGGACCTCGAACTATGCAGATTTTGATTCTGTGAAGAGACGGATACGTAGGCGAAACAATGTTGCTCAAGTCTAAAACACGCTCAACGCGATGCTTTCCCAAATCCTGGACTCACATCTTAAAGTATATATCGTCTATTTCCTACCATTTAACATTACTGACTATAATTATTACAAGGGACTATTTTGAGTTACCTTTTCCTCAATTTCATGTCCCATTGCACTCAAAAAGTTGAATTAACAAGACTATATATTAAACAACATGAATTAATTGAAAAAACTTCAAGTGCTACAAGTACACTGCTTTTTATAACACATTTGATGGGCAGGTTATACATTTTAGTCAATATCACTATCCACATGCACAATAATTTTGCTAAGTTGATTTTGCAATCAAAAGGTTATCTCTAAGAAAGATGCTTGACCAAGAAACGCAACTTATGATTCAATGCGTGTTGGGTATACTATGATGTCGGTCAGGTGCTTACGGAAAATTGTATCATAATATATATACCTTTTCAGCAAAGTTCTGAAAGGGGAATGGCCCTGAACAACCTACGTCAAGAAGAAACGCAAAACAGACAGCTGTGCTAATGTTATCAAACAATTAATTGAAGATCAGAAAAAGTGTGAAATTCCATCCTTATATTTAAGATTTTTAAAAAATACCTGAGAAGGTAAAATCTTAACTCCTAGGAGTCCACTCAATTCAGAGGCCCGCCTGAACTCTGGAGTGCCGCCTCCTAGTGAAACAGAATATATTATCAGTTTGTTCATATTTCTTGTACATATCGCTTGTGAAGCATGAAGAACAAAAAAATTAGACTAAAACCCTATAATGTGACTTCTGATTTAAAAAAGCTAAGTTTGATTAGCTTACTGAAGCAAAAATGCTACAGATCAATTACTATGAAGCTTCGTTCATATGTGAGATGCCTAGTCATATCTATATAATAAATGAGGGTGTTTTTGGTTTCCCAACTAAGGGCTGAGATTGGTAGTTGAGATTTATATCTAATGGTCAAATTAATTCAAAAGAGGCTCACAATAGTACTTTTGTGGGCAAAGGTAAACGACCTAGATGATTTTACCCCCGTGTCATAGTTTATGGGTATAAAGTATCATAAATCTACTCTACCTACATGTCAGTGGGCAAATACTTGAGATTTGAATTTTGAATTTGCCCGCCCAACTATGTATTCGCCTTTTACCTTTTCCATCGAGCATTGGGTTCCCGTCTTCCTTTCTCTCTCCCCCCAAATTTTTCTCTCTGTCTCATGGCCTGAACCATTTCAGACCTCTCTCTCTCTCTCTCTCTCTCTCTCTCTCTCTCTCTCTCTCTCTCTCACATGAATTCTTCTGCCTCTTCACCAAAATTTCACCACCTACCACCGCGATCGAACCACCAGAGTCATCCTCCCGAAGACCCGGAAAAGAACCCGTCAGATTTCCCGAATCTCCCGATCGAAATTCTATCAACTCGGGGCCCCTCTGGATTCCCGAAAAATCAAGAATTTCAAAGCCTCTCAGCGGAAGACTCGATCCCCTCTACCGATGTGAGAAATCCGAACCCCTCGGTAGAAATTTCAAGAAAAATTTTAATCCCGAGCCCTTCGACAACCCGAATCTCTCATAAAAAAACACAATACCGAGACCCTCGGCCGACTTCCTCAACCCCAAATCAAAACCCTAGATCCCAAATCAACCCACACCTAATTCAATCTAACCCATTGAATTTCTTGCCTATTTTTTGGGGGTTTCTTGCAAGTAGGTACGCGAGTCATGTACGAGGTCGCCTCCCATTTCAAGTAGAAGAATTTATGGAAGGAGGCCTAGCCGTCTTGCCGTTTACCCTTCACACTCGAGACGAGCTTTTTGAAGCCGGGGAAAATGATGGAAATTAGGATTATTTTAGTATTTTCTTGTATTTTTTATTTCATTGTATTTTTCCTTTTATTAGTTGTTTGGTATTTTTTGTTACATTTTTAATTGTAGTAAGGGTTGAGAGGAAGCTTCTAGAAGATTATATTTTAGCATGTGATGTAATTGAAGGTAGTTAATGACCCATGTGACATCACAGGGATCAAGACTCTTTCAACCAATAGGAGCTTAGGAGACCCCTTCTAGAATCTTCTCCCATCTCTTATAAATACCCATGTAGGCCTCATTTGTAGGGGACCTTCATTTTTTAATACAAGATATCTTTAAATTCTCTCTAAAATTTGTTGTTTGTTTTGTTTTGAACCTTTGATGTGTAGTTTACGTCATGTGCATTAAGATTTGGTGGCGAGTGTTTGTTAACTTAAGTTGGCATGACTCTAATTTAAGCCAAGCGTAATGTTATTGTGTTGATTTTTCTAACAGTATGGTTCCGAAGAGAACAAAGTGCCATAGGCAAGTCCGATATTGCAAAAAGATTTATCTATGAAAAATCATCTCCGTACCATTGGCACAGGTATACACTAGTGCATATATATGAGATCAAAGGAATAATAATGTTTCAGAAATAAAAAGCTGGCAGTGTATAATGAATCGAGCAAAACAATCCATATAATGCCTTCTTTGAACCTATTTACATATAATATTGCTGGCATTGAAGAAGATAATTGTTACAGCCATACAGGTATTTATGCGACAATGGTGTTTCAAACCATTAAAAAGGGAATATTAGCAACGGATGTCAATCAAATTTAAACAGCATACAGGGCCATTTTTTAAGGGAGGCGGAGGAGGCGGCCGCCTCGGGCCCCCGATTTTTGACGAATATTAGGGCCCCCGATTATATATATATATATATACCAATCGACACCCAAAGACCAAGAGCAACTGCCAACTTTTCTATTCCCAAAGATGAGCAATTTCCAACTCTTCAAATCCCACAAAATCCCATCCCCACACAAATCGGCAGAGAGAGAAACCCACCCTATTGGGTATTATATAAACCCATAAGCCACCACATATCCTATATCAATTCTCAAACACACCACACAAATCGGCAGAGAGAGAAACCCACCCTATTGGGTATTATATAAACCCATAAGCCACCACATATCCCATATCAATTCTCAAACACACAAATGATTTGGAACAGCTTGAATTCGGAACTGATATCAAATCAAATAGGGGCGGCACTTGAATTCGTCGGCTTGAGGTGAGGAAATTGGAACAACTTCTAGATTTTTTTTTCTCATATTAGAGCAATAAGATTTTCTTTCCTGTCACTTTTATTCTATATTTTTTTTAGTAATTTTATAAATACAATTTGCTTTTGTTGTATATTTTAGAAATTATATTTTTTTTATTTCAATTGATTGATATTTTATTTTTATAAACACGCAAAAGTATTTTTATTTTGAATAATAAATACTTTTTTAATTTATAAATTAAAAAAATAAATATCTTATTATATCTGGGGCCCCATTTCAAGAGTTCGCCTCGGGCCCCTAACATCTCGGGACCGGCCCTGACAGCGTATCCAGATATCATTATCCTCCCATAATGCTGGGCTTCTCAAATCGATCAGGAAGGTAAGTAAAGCTCAAAACCTAGGTAGGACTCAAGGGTTGATTGGATTACAGATAGGGCCGTAGGCGCATTACATTAGCGGAAGGTTTGTAAATTAGTTACTACGGGTTACAAGAATATGATATTCCACACTTATTTTTGTTTCACAATGAAACAAGGACTGATTCCTCAAGTCATACATAAAAAACCTGAAAATTAAGTCATCCAAAAGCACTTACCATTAGTTAAAAACAGAAACGGAATCTTCAGAGCACCTGCAAATAAGCAGTCATCAAATTAAAATATAAAGGGACAAGAATGATTGACAGATTTATTATCACTCAATAACAACATGATACACAGAGTATCTATTTGGTGGTGTTAAATTCAGTGCAGTTTGCAATGAGTCATATCTGAATGTTACAGATCATGCATTTCTTTAGTTATATACTCCCTCTGTCCAAAATTAAGAGTCCATATCCCTTTTTTAATGGGTTAAGGATACAATCAATCAATGGTCAAGATCAATACTAGTTCAATATATGTGATATTTGATTCATTGATTATGTCCATAAAAAGTGGACTATTAATTTGGAACGACCAAAAAATGGAAATAGTGGAATTTTAATTTGGAACGGAGGGAGTATATACAGATGGGAAATGGATTTAAAAACAAATATATTCATGGATATAATTACAGTAACCATATAATTAACTGAAAAAAATAAAATTGAAAGGGGTAAAAAAATTATCAGGCCACTCTGATGACACTATTTATAAGTCTTTCTGTGGGGGTACTATCCGAACAGTCCGAATAACCTGGACTAAGTGACATATATCCAGCACCAGGTGATAAAGGTTGACAACCCAAGAATAGAGGAGTCCAATTAGCTAGAATCTCGGAGAAGATCATCTCTAACTTATCGCGAATATATCAAGAGCTCTTGAGAGACCTACACAGAAGAACCTCCTTACGATCTCTATAAATGTAACCTTTATTCCAGGAAAAAGGGGCATGTAAAATCTTATTGACAACCGATTAATACGAAAAGAGAGAAACCCCCGCGGACGCAAGAAATTTATTGAACCACGTAAATACTTGTATTGTGTGATTGTATGACTTGTTTATTCTGTTTGGTTTTAATTATTATCTGGATCATTCATTGTGGGATAATTTTGCACCTACAATTGGCGTCGTATGTGGGAAACGAGTTTTCATTTCCAAAATCAGTTAGAACTAACACAGTTCACCTCCTTCGTTTAATGGCAATCACCAGAATGGGCTTCCAGTGCCGAGGGCAAGATCAGAGATGTCGCGACGCTCCTCATACACGTTATCGCCCACTAGAGCGACACTCCAAGCAAAGCAACGAGAAACCTAGATCCACACAGATGTCATGGTTGGTCGATGCATATGAATAGCAGCTCCGCCGTCAGGAGGAAGCCACACCACTCGAAGAGGAGGAAAATTCACGTCTACAGTGGCGTCTAAACAGAATGGAGCGAGAGCTCCACAAAGATAAGCGCAAGCGCCATAGCCAAACCCCTAGCTCTCGGACGAGTAAAACTCGTAATCGAGAAAGGAGTTCACGTCGTAATCAGGAGCACTCTGAACATGAGAGTCTTTTGACGAGACGGGATTAAGACAAAGGACATCGTAGACACGATATTCCTAATCTCATCAGGAAAGAAATGGATCAACACCCCGCTAATCATGGGGCTAGATCCACCAAGGAATTGGCCAGAAGACCCTCATCACCCAAATGCAGTCCCTTTTTTCAAGGGGCAATTGAAGAGTCAGAAACTCCCAAGAATTTTGCAACTCCTAAGTTCAAATCTATGATGGAAAGACCGACCCCATTAACTGTGTACATCAATACAAGCAAGCCATGACCTAATGGAATCACAATGATGCTCTTATGTGACATATATTCTCTTCTAGTCTAGGGGATATCGCGCAGAAATGGTTTGAAAAACTACCACATAGGTCGGTCAACGACTTTAAGCAGCTCGTTGAAGCCTTCACTGCTCGATTCATTACCAGCAATGTCCATTCCAAGAGAATGGATTATCTCCTCACTATGAAGGAAAAGCCCGAGAAACTGAAGAGAAATGAATTTCCTTATTATTATTTTCCAATTAGACGCCTATATATATTGCTCTTACAATGTGTATAAAGGTAATATACAAGCATAATTTATGCCGAAAATTAAGACTAAGATATTAAAATAATTACACCAATAATTTTCACAAGTATGGCATGTTTTAGGTAACACATTTCAAGAAGCATGTTTTAAGGAACCTGTTTAAAGGAGGTTTAATACTCCCTGCAAACTCGATTGTCCTGGAGAGACGAGATTGGACCTTAATAGAGTGAACGATGCTTGTAGAGCCCTTTGGTAAAAACATCCGCAAGTTGATCCAGAAAAGGGACAAAGTGAACTCGATGAGAGCCGGCCAGGAGCTATTCTCGAATGAAGTAATAATCCAGCTCAATGTGTTTGATGCAGGCATTAAAAACAGGGTTGGAGGTCATGTAGGTGGTGCTGAGATTATCACAGTTGAGGGTGATAGGCTTAGGGGAGGGAACTGCAAGTTCGGTGGGAGATGGGAAATCCAAGTCGTTTGAGCACAGACATGGGTTAGGGAGCAGTACTCAACTTCGACATTGGAGCTCGAAACGATGGGTTGTTTCTTAGCAGTCCAGGAGATAAGGTTGGAGTCTCAAAAGACACAGAGGCTAGTAGTGGAGCGACGAGAGTCGAAGCACCCAACCCAGTCCTCATCGAAGTAGGCAGTGATGATAAAAGGGTTGGGGGAAAGGCAGAAGAGGAGACCATCATCAGGAGAATCTTTGAGGTAACGAAGAATTCTCTTGGCGACTATGAGGTGAGGGTAACGAGATTGACTCACGAATTGAGCCACATGATGGACAACGTAGGCTACGTCAGAGCGGGTGAATATGAGGTGCTGAAAGGAGCCAACTAACTTGCGATACTCGATGAGATAAAAAAACGAGGTCATCGATGTTAGCTGAGAGTTGGGTTTTTGCACAAACGGGTGTATGGCAGGGAGAAGGGGTGGAGGTGGATGTGGGGGCAGCCGTGGAGTAGGGAAAATTGTGTTCATTAAAACGAACATGACGGGATATGTAGACACGGCTTGTCGTGTGATTTAAGCAATGATATCCTTTGTGTTGTGAGTTATAACCTAAAACACACATTCAACGGTTATTAGCAATAATTTGTCAGTGAAATAAGCACCCAAACAAGAGCAACACTTTCTATTTCATTTGATTGGGGAAAGGGGAGGTGTGTGGATTTTCGCAAGGCACTCTCTTGACAAAAGGAAGAATTAGTCTTAAAAGTAGGAAATAAAAATTTATGCGAGCCTAAATAAGAGATGACTGTGGTAGAATGATGGACAAGTATGTGATGCCACAATGTAAAGGAACTGTGGGAGGCAAAAAAAGCTTGAACATGGGATGCAAGAGCATGAAACTTGTAGAGGCCATCCTTACATTGGCCCAGATAAAGAAGAGACAATAGTGAGATCAAAGATATAGAAATGATGGGTAATAAAAGCACAAAGAGCTTTATTATCTATACAGAATTGAGCAACAGATAATTAATTATTTCGCATGGAAGGTGGTGCAGGAGCATAGGGACATGAGCGTCCTTTTTATCATTCTTTTATTTTGTTCTTGTTTTAGCCTTTTGTATCTTTAGTATAAATAGCCTAAGGACCCTCTTTTGTAACACTTTTGCCATTGTGATATTGAGAGACTAAAGGGAGAAATAAGAAACTCTACTACATTTTCCACGTTGTTGTTGTTGTGTAAATAATAATTCTTTTACGCTTTCGCACCCTAGATTACATCAAATTGGTATCAGAGCCAAGTTTGTTCTTGGTTTAGTCATGTTCATTGAAGATTGGGATTCCCATTGGAGTGATGTTAAAAAAAACTAACCCTAAACTTTCAGCACCTTTTTCACCAGGGGAGGCAACCGAGACAGCCACCAAGCAAATCCCACTGCCACCGACTATCGATGAGACCTCTCCAGCCGACCAGTCAATCTCAAGTTCATTCAAATTACTGTTGGGCTTCAAGCATCAGCCGTCCGCCATCAGAACAACCGTCGTGACCTCAGCAGGAGGTCTGACTCATCGTGTCACCTCCGAACCACTCCCAATCTGCCCGGAACCCTCTTCGGTGCCATCTGGCATGATACCAGCTTATTCCGACACAGAGATTCAACCCGGAACTCATGAGATGCACAGGAATTTCAAGAATCAATCCCAAACCAATTCTAATGCAAACCCTAGTCAAATTCAAAAACAAAAGTTAATCCCAAACCCTATTTACCTCATTCCCAAGAAACCCCAACATCCGCTCCATCTAAAAACCCTAATTCCTTATATAAAGGATGCACCTCCTTGGGCATCCTCCCCGTCCCTACCAATGTTCCCGAACCTACCGCTCAATCCATTTGTCGGCAACGTGATTCGTTTTGCCGGGCTTAAGCAAGACTTGTCGATATTTCTACTACCTACACACACACCGTGATGATAACAACACCCGTAGATCCTCAAACACCTCCGCCTAGTGATGATACATGGATCCGAACGAGTATTTTCTTTCCTCGTTGTACTGCGCGGGGGAGGCTTTGTACGATGATTATTGACGAGGGAGAGCTAGTGATAATTTGGTAGCATAAGAGATGGTAGATAAGTTAAAGCTTCCCATGGAGCAAGGTTCTAAAAAACGCGAGGCGTGACCGAGGCGTGGAGGCCAAGCTTTAAGCCTTAGATGCCTAGGCGGGCCTTAGGCGTAAAAAGACGTGAAAAGGAGTTCAGACCTTTTTTAATATATTTTAACATTTTTAACTATAACAAGGCTATTAAAATAATAAAATGGTACATACCTTAAAATATGTTTGAATATATGCAAACTAAAGTACTACTTTTTTAAATACTGAGAAAAAAAAACGCGCGTTTTTTTGGACTAGAGGCAGAGAGGTTTGGGACACCATTTGTGTTTTAATTGTATTGAATGAGACATTGGTCCGTTTTTAAAAAAAAAGTCTTTAAAAACGATATCGTTTCACTAAAGTGTTTTTGTTTTAAAAAAAAGTGTGCCTCAAGCCTTTTACCAAGAATAAGGCGTAAAAAGCTTAAGGTGGGGGTTTTGCCCAAGCCTCAAGCCTAGGGGGGCCTTTTAGAACACTGCCATGTAGTCATTGCCCACCCTGTGTCATATTTGATGGTTGGGTAGTGGAGCCACAGTTGCCCCTAGTCGATAATGTCGGGCGACTTTTTTCATTGGAGACTATCATGATGAGATTTTGTGCACCGTGGTGGATATGCGGATATGCCACCTTCTTTTGGGGAGGCCGTGGCAATTTATTCATTATAGCATGCATGATGGTCGAGTGAACACTTATTCATTTATGCATGAGGGAAGGAACTTTCTTCTCCGTCCCATGCGACCTTCAGCCCTAGTAGTTTCACATGAAGAGTTAGCCATCGAGGCCACAGAAATTGGGTTGTATTATGCTTTCATTAGTCCCATTACCACCCCTGAGGCGTCTGTTCCACCGCATGTTCAGAGTTTGTTGGATTCTTTTACCGACATGTGTACACCCCCAGATGATCTTCCCCCTCTCTGAGATATACAGCATGCTATTGATTTTATCCCCAGGGCGTAGCTCTCCAACCTTCCCCACTATCGCATGTCGCCTACGGAGAATGTTGAGCTACAGAGGGAGGTCACCAAGTTGTGTGACAAGAGTTTTGTGCAGTGCCGGCATTATTAGCCCCCAAGAAGGATGGGAGTTGGCGTATGTGTGGATAGCCGTGTCATTAACAAAATCACGGTGAAATGTAGGTTCCCAATTCCCAAATTTGAGGATATGTTGGACCAACTCCATGGGGCGATGATCTTCTCCAAGCTAGTGGCTACCACCAAATACGTATGAGACCGGGGGATGAGTGGAAGACGGCATTTAAGACCAAGGACGGGATTTACGAGTGGACGGTAGTGATGCCTTTTGGCCTCTCCAACGCTCCTTCCACATTCATGAGGGTGATGACTCGGATTTTGGGCCCTTTCTTGGGCAAGTTCGTCGTGGTCTACTTTGACGACATATTGATTTATAGCCGGTCTAAGGAGGAGCATTTTGGACACGTGACCCAGGTTTTGGAGGTTTTACGAGCCGAGCACTTTTTCCTCACGTTGAAAAAGTGTGCTTTCATGGTTCCATCGGTGACATTCTTGGGGTACGAAGTATCGGGAGATGGCGTCCGGGTGGACAACGCCAAGATTAAGGCAGTAGTGGACTGGCCTACTCCCACTTTTGTGACTCAAGTTCGCAACTTTCATGGACTCCGGGTTTTATCGACGGTTCATAGAGGAATTTAGCACCATTATGGCCCCGATCACAGACTTAATGAGCACTTCTTCGAGCCCCGAGTTCAGGTGGACTGTGGAGGCCGAGCGAGCCTTCAGGCGCATCAAGGAGTTGATGATGACTGCCATATTCTCTCCTTGCCTAAGTTTGATCAGTTGTTTGAGTTGTCTTGCAATGCTTGCAAGACAGGGGTGGGGGGTTGTCTCGAGTCAGAATGGGAAGCCCATTGCATTTTTTAGCCAGAAGCTGGCGGGAAAGGCATTACACTATTCTATATATGACTTGGAGTTCTATGCGGTTGTGAAGGCAGTGAAGTTTTGATCATCTTACCTCCTACATAAGGAGTTTGTGATCAAATCTGACCATGAGACCTTGCGGTTCCTTCATAGTCAGCGATGTGTTAGTGATAGACACGCCAAATGGACTGCCTATCTTCAGTGTTACACTTTTCACCTCCAGTACAAGCCCGGTAAGGAGAATCTGTTAGCGGATGCACTTAGCCGACGAACTCATGCTTTGGTGACTTTGCAGAGTCAGGTTTTTGGGTTTGATGAGATTCGAGACCTTTACCCGACCAACGTGGAATTGGGACCCATTTATGCCGTACGCCAGCAGGGCAATGGAGCGTCGGGTGAGTACCTATTACAGGATGGTTTTTTACATCAAGGGACAGCTCTGTATATTCCGTCTTCCTCTTTACGAAAGAAGATTATTTCTGAGGTTCACGGAGGCGGTCTAGCAGGACACCTGGGACAGGCACGCACTCACGCGATGTTGCGAGACGGTTTTTATTGACCGACTATGAGGCAAAATACTAATGCCTTCATTAGGTGTTGCTACACTTGTCAGACAACCAAGGGGCAGCATACCAATATCGGCTTATACACTCCATTACCAGTTCTCGAGCGCCCGTGGCAGGATGTCTCGATGGATTTCATTGTTGGTCTCCCCCGTACTTTAGTGGACACGACTCCATCCTCGTCGTCGTGGATCGGTTCTCTAAGATGTCTCACTTTATTCCGTGTACTCGAACGACAGATGCTTCTCATGTCGCATCTTTATACTTCCGTGAGATTGTCCGTTTGTATGGAGTTCCCCGCAGCATTACGTCTGATCGGGATGTGCGATTTACGGGTCATTTTTTGCGGACACTGGCGTCTATTACGGAGTGAGCTTCAGTTTTTTACTGCCTTTCACTCCAGACAGATGGACTAAGGTGGTCAATAGGAGTGTAGGTGATCTTTTACGGTGTCTGACATCGGAGCATCCCCGTAGGTGGGATATAGTCAACACCGTCAACCGTTCTACAGGTTTCTCTCCTTTTCAGATTGTGTTGGGTCAGTCTCCTATGATGCCCATTGATCTCGCCGAGCTTCCCCCAATAGTACCTACTTGCCCTTCAGCTGAGGAGTTTGTTCCTCGCCTGACTTCCATTCAGGCCGATGTTCACGCTCGACTACGGACCATATATACCTCTTATAAAGAGGTTGTTGATGCGCACCGTCGTTTTGTCTCCTTCCGTCCAAGTGATCTAGGCATGGTATACCACCAGAAGGCGCGCCGACAGGGCAAAGGTACCAAGCTTCTTATGCCTCAATTTGGGCCTTTTTCGATTATTCGAGCTTGTGGGATGAATGCCTATGAGGTTGATCTCCCAGATGAGTTCCGCATGCACCGCACGTTTAACGTGGCGGACTTTTCTCCGTTTCGAGGCACTCACGCTCTGCCGATTCCCATTCCTTTTACCACAGGCCACTCGGTCCGTTCTCACGTAGATCGCATTGAGGGGATTCTAGACACGGAGCTCGTGTCTTCATCTTCAGGTGATTATACGCGTTACTTGGTTCGTTAGGTTAGCCGTCCCGAGACCGAAGATTCATGGATTACAGAGGCCACCATCCAGCACAACGACCCCGATTTCTATCGAAAATATACGGAGTATATAGTCTTCTCAGGGGGAAGAGTGATGCAGGAGCATTGGGACATGAGCATCCTTTTTATCATTCTTTTATTTTGTTCTTTTTTTAGCCTTTTGTATCTTTTGTATAAATAGCCTAAGGACCCTCTTTTGTAACACTTTTGCCATTTTGATATTGAGAGACTAGAGAGAAATAAGAAACCCTACTACATTTTCTAGGTTGTTATGTAGATAATAATTCTTTTATGCTTCTGCACCCTAGATTACATCAGAAGGAACAACATAGACATTGTTAAGATGAAAAGAGGAAGAATTAAGAGGAATTATCATGTTTCCCGAATAAGTAATGGGGAGATGATCACCATTGCCAAGTTGAACGGTGTTTGTTCCAAAATAAGGATGACGTTGCTGAAGGAGCACAAGATTATCGATCATGTGGGTGGAGGCTCCGGTGTTAGGATACCAGTTGGGGTCATGGGAGGGTTGTGGAGGTTGGGCTATCTAAAGTCCACAAAGGTAGAGTTGAGGGAACGGGGCAGTGATGGTTGGGGAAAGGTGGAGAGGCGGAAGAAAGTGCTGGCTGAGTGACCAAAGCCAGAGCAAATGTCAGGCTGAGGGTAACGAGTGGTGTTGGGTACAAAAGCGGTTTGGGGTATGTTCTCCTTTCTGACGATAGTGATAGGTGGTGCAAGGAGCGACATGCTGAGAGGCTAGGAGGGAAGAAGGTGTGGTGATGAGAATGGACTTGTGGCGGGCCTCGTAGTTCGGCAAACGAGACCAGAGTTTGGAAAAAAAATCAGAGAGAGCCTTAAAACTCTCAATGGCAGTGACACGAATCTCGAACTCAGGGCCAGACCGTTCAAAACAGAGTTAATAAGATCAGTGTTGGAGACAGGTTGACCAATAGTGGCAAGGGCTAAAGGTAGTCCATAATGGAGCGGGCGTCGCGAGTGAGAATTGTGAGCCTTTTTCGATAGACAGGCATTAGCAACTGACTTATGAGAGAAGCGAGTCTCAATAATGGCCAAAAGTTCGGCAGAGGTTGAGCATCCAATCATAGTGGCCAGTAGAGATTTAGAAAGAGTAGCGAAGATGATATTGACTTGAGTTTTGTCAGTATGGAACCAGGCAAAGCATTCTGATTCAGAGGTGGAGCGAGGATAAGATCCATCAACAAACCGAAAATAATTTTTCCCATAGAGAAAGGCTTCAATTTGGTTGAACCACAAAAGGAAATTGTCATCGTTTAGTTTGACTGTGATGAGATGGGTAATGTTGGAGATTTGAATATGAATAAGGGGTTTGGGGCAGAGGAGATTTATGTAGTATCGGTGGAAGAGTTAGCGGTGTCGGAGGAAGACATAGTGAGGGTAGTGGAAGGTATTGGAACAACAGAAGTGAAGAGGGGAGTTTTTTTTTTTTTTTTGAATAGTGAATTCTCAATTATTGTATGTTTACACCAAGGTTCAACACTAAGTTTTTATCTCTTTGTTCTTGTTATGGATGAGTTGACTGTACAAATACAAGATGAGGTGTCGTGGTGTATGCTATTTGCAGATGATATTGTTTTAGTGGATGAGACTAAAACGGGAATCAATACTAGATTGGAATTGTGAAGAGAAACTCTAGAAACAAGAGGGTTTAAGATAAGTAAGACTAAAACAGAATATGTGGAGTGCAATTTTAGTAGTAATAGGAGGACAAACGGGAATGTGGTGAAATTTGAGGGTTAAGAGATCCCTAAAATGACCATTTTCATTATTTAGGCTCGATTATCCAAAAAGATGAAGATACTAGTGATGATATTACTCATAGGACTAAAGCAGGCTGGGTAAAGTGGAGAAGTGTTACCGCGTATTGTATGATAGGTTATACCTTTGAAGTTAAAAGGAGAATTTTATATGACGGCCATTAAACCAGTCATGTTATATAGGACAGCGTGTTGGGTAACAAAAAAATAAAATGTGCAGAAAATAAGTGTGAAAATTTAGAAAGGATAAAATTAGAAATGAACAAATTCGTGAAACGGTAAAAGTAGCTCTTATAGAAGATAAATTGAGAGAAAATTGATTTAGATGGTTTAGACACGTCAAGCAAAGCCCAATGAATGCCCCCGTAAGGAAGAGTGATTTAGTTAGGGGGTGTTTGATTGGTCATATTTTCCATGGAAAATAATAATTTTCTATCCATTTTCAATTTTTCTAAGTGTTTGATTACAAAATTTTTCAGAGAAATATTTTCCAAAAAATCCTCTCACGTGACCTGTTTTCCTTAAAAAGTGAGAAAACAATTCTGCACTACCCCTAAAGAATTGGTTTCTAGGTAAAATTCTATCCACTATTTTCGTATTTATCTCCAACTTCTTTTTTCTCTAACCCATATCTGCTCATTCTCCACGCACTTCTCCACTCCTTTTGCAAAGCAGGTACACTCTCTCTCTCTCTCTCTCTCGAACTTCCTTTCACAATAAAAATCATCTCCTCTTTTATTCCCCTCTCTATCCCGCTTTCTCTGTGACCGTGTATACATTTCTCAGTTTGGTTTTCCTTGTCTTTGCAGAGAACTGTTGTTGCTGAACAAAAGATTCCACAAGAAAAAATTGCTAGAAGGTTTGTTCTCATCTTTGTGTATGTTTAAAATAATGTTCTTGTGTTCTTCGTGTATATATATATATAGCTCACCCCTTCTTATCATTATGTTTATATATATATATATATATATATACCAGAAACTTTTGAAAAAAATTTAAAGTATAAAATGAATATCATACCCATCTCTTGAAGCAACTGGTTGATGGGTTTTTCATTTTAAAGGAGTAGCAGCTAAACGGTCAATAATGGATGGTTAATATACAATGAGTATCATACTCCTATATATGTTGATATACATAAAACATGTATGAGAGACACACACATGCGTATATATATATTTCAGAATACATCAATGCTGCAAACATATTTTTTTTCCTAACAGATATATATATATGCACACACAAATTCATTCCTAACAGACATTTTTTTGCCATTAGTTGTAGTTTATTTTTGTATATACATCGTGATATATAAAGCTACGAATTTTGAATTATTAGAAAAATGAGATGTCTTTTTTTGTATACCCAATTTATATACACGTCTGTTATATATATATATATATATATATATATATATATATATATATTTGCGCACACATACGTATGTATTTGTATCAATTTTCTTGTTTAATCTGTTTGTTATGGAAATAAAAAAGTTTCAGGTTGACGAACAAAACTTCCAACAGTTTATAATATATCACTTAGGAAGTGATGGATGAAACAAAATGTTTTTTTGATCAAACTATTGCATTTTTCAGTGATAACTTTGTAGTTATTTCTATAATTTAGATTATTATGCTTTTTACAATTCAGTGATAACTTTGAAATTAATTTTGTAATTCAGATAATTAAATTGGTATGAGACTCTTATAAAAAAAAATTAATAATTTGTCGTTTATGTGAAGCATCACTCTCAAATGGCAAGAACACCAAACAGCGGCCAACTTGTGGGTGCATTTTGGGCAATGGTAATGCAAGCGGTAGTTTTGTATAGCACTATTAGGCGTTATCGTGACCGACGCCTCACTAAGGCACCTTGTAGAAATTGGGATGAAGATAGGGTTGCAGTACTACATCGATTGTATAACATGAGCGATAGGGTTTGCCACGAGCAACTTAAGATGAAACAAGGTTCATTCCACAGGTTGTGTGCTAGATTACATAATTACAGGTTACTCGATAGTCGATTTGTGAGAGTTGAGGAACAAGTTGCTATATTTTTAACCCCAGTTGGTCATGACGAGCGTAATCGTGTTGAAAGTTTACATTTCTTTAGGTTTGGACAAACAGTGAGCGATTACTTTCATAGAGTTTTTGATGCATGCCTTATGCTCTATAGGGATATAGTAACCAACGCAACTACCGGGAATTCCCCATACAATAAGGATCATGTCGAAGACTGGTACCATTACTTTGAGGTTCGGTCTTATTACAAAAAAAATTATTTTTTTACACATTTATGTATGTCTTTTATTAACTAAGCTTCCTTTTACTAGAGCAACCTAAATATCGCTGCTAATGTTAATTTACTAGAGCAACCTAAATATCGCAACAGAAAGCAAGTCCTGTCGCAAAATGTTTTAGTGGCGTGTACATTATAATACTAGATAAATATTATCTCGCCGATGTCGGATTTCCATTCGTTCCAGGTTTTCTTTCACCATATCGAAAGACTCGTTATCACTGTAGAGACATCAAGAGTCAACCAAAAAATAGTAAAGAGTTGTTCAACTCTCGCCATTCATCACTCTGTAATGTCATCGAGAGAACAATAGGGTTGCTTAAGAAAAGATCTGTGTATCTAAGACATCAACCCTTTCACGATATTAACACATAAGCAAAAATAGTACTTGCTCGTTGTGCCCTTCACAACTTCATACGAATTGATGACATTGATGATGCTTGCAGCGATGAAGAGGTTAGTGATGATGAAGTTAACCCCGCTCCTCAAGATGCACCTGAAGTTGCCTCCCTTAATGCCCACATCACTTTCACACCCGAGGCTAGTTGGAATACTAGGAGGAATATTACGGCTATTGCAATGTGGAATGAATATCAAACGAACCCAAATGTTGGGGATAACTTTGATTGAGCTTTTTTTATTATGAATTGTTACTCGCAGACTAAATTTTAAAATTTAGATTTCTTATATTTTCATGTACAATATTTAGTATGCATGTTCAATTGACTAATTTGATACATTAAATTTTTATCTAAAAATATTCACAATATAATGTCAAACAGGTTTAATGGCAACTTATCGCCAAAGTGGAAGTTCTGTGCCATTTCGTGTCCCACGACCTATCACGACCACGTGCCCTCACCCTGATATTGAGGAAGTTAGTAAACCCTCTTCTCAATCAGTTCCAGGTAATGAAAAAAAAGGGCAAGTTCGTTGGATCGATGAGATGGATGAGCAGTTGGTAAACAAGCTCATTGAACAAGTGCTAGCCGAAACAAAACGGGCAGACAATGAATTCACGACAACTCAGATTTTTAATGTGGCCGAGTGCGTATATTTTGTATGTGGCATAGCGGTTGTTGAGAAGAACGTAAGAGGACGTTTGAAGACTTTGAAGAAAGATTATACGGATCTCCGTGAACTATTCAAGGTTAGTGGTTTTGGGCGGGACATCAATACTGGACAGATCACAGCGGACCCTAATATTTGGGAAGAGTACATTAAGGTAGCACCAAAAAAAAAATTCAACTTTAACAATTATTTATTTATTTATATTTTTTAGTTTATAGAAATTTGGTTATTTATTAATTTTATATATTTTTTATTTTGGATAAATCTGATGCAGCGAAGTTAAAGGGGAACGTGTGTCTTCACTACTATGATTTGGGTATTATTTTTGGTGATGACATTGCAACGGGTGATCGGGCCGTATCGGGAAATGATTTTCCCCCAACGAATGCAAATGATGCTAGTGAAAATATTGAGGTGGACTTAGTCAATGAAAATGAGGCAGACGAGAATGTTATTACTGAGGCAAGTCCTTCAATCACGTCCAAACGAACCTCGCAAGGAATAAACTCAAAAGTTCGACGTAAACATAGGCAACCTGTGGACGATGCTTCTGGTGTCTTATCTGTTATTGTTGATTCATAAAAAAAAATTGCGGGTTGCTTTAGAAATGCAAGTTGTTGCATTTGAAAAGCAAGCAACGCAAACTCACGTCAATTGGAAAGTTATCTTGGGCAAGCTCAAGGCCATGCACACAGAGAAAACTGATATAATGCAACTCATGAAAGTTTTCGAGCAAGACGAAGAATTGGGTCGGATATTCATTGACTTAGATAATGACGAGTTTGCACGTGCTTCGATTGTTGACAAGCTTGGATAGGAGTCGACAAATTTACATCGTATTTTAATAGTTTAAGACTTCTTGATTTTGTTGGGTTAATTATTATTCTTATAGTTGGCACATCAGATAGTTCGTAGTTTTTTAGACATTCCAGTTTTTGTTAGTTATGAATGAATATATTCTTATTGTTTTAATGACATGTTTCTTGGGTTCTAAATGTTGAAAGTTGAATAATATTTATTTATTAAGTTTTAAATTTGATAGTTTGCAAAAAAAAATAAACTTTTACATACATATAGTTGTCATAAGCCTCTTATTTTCTAGTGGGAAAATAATGCTAATCAAACAACAAAAGTTAGAAAATACTTAATTTTCCTATTGGAAAATAAAAGTAATGAAACAACCACTAGAATAGTTTTTCATGGAAAATAATTTCGTAAAATAATAATCCATGGAAATCAATTCTTTTCAATTCATTTTCCAACTTTGCAATCAAACGCACCCTTAATATTGATGGAAACGCAAAGGGCAGAGGTATGCCTAAATTGACTTGGTGGGATATTGTAAAAGAGGACTTGATATCACGTGGTTTAATCGAAGATATTGCACTGAACAGAATGGAAAAATAATATTTTTGTAGCCGATTCCAATTGGGAAAAGGCTTTGTTGAGTTGAGTAACTTGACGATCAATCGTGATTCTGGCTGTGAACAATAACTCTGACGATGAATAGTGCTCGTGCAAAGGGAAAGGTACAGTAGAAGAGAGAGAGGATTATAAGATAAGCAAAGGACGTTCGCCGCCGGCAGAGGGACGACCAAAAGAGGACAAACCCACCGAAAAAAAAAAGGAAGAAGGTGAGGATCGGTATTAAGCTCATACCATGAAGTGAATTGATTTTCCTTGTTATTCTTCTCCAATTGGAGACCTTTATATATATATAGCTCTTACAATGTGTATAACGAGAACATACAAGCATGATTTATGCCTGAAATTAAGCCTAAGATATTAAAATATGAGCTTTTTTTAACTTAACCCACACTTTTTAATGTCATATTTGACTTAACCCCCAATTTGCTAATCTCTTTGATATATCCCCTGCACAAGGGGTTTATCTCAAAATATTAAATAAAAATAGGGGATAAATCTAAGGATTTATTTGAATTTGCCCCCTTTTTATAATGTAAAATTTGACTTAACCCCCTATGTTGGGGGCAAAGTTAAAGGATTATGAAAATGAGAGTTTTAAGTCAAATTATGCATTAAAATTTGGGTTTTAAGTCAAAATGACCCATAAAATAATTACACCAATAATTCCCATAAAGTATGGCATGTTTTAGTGAACATGTTTCAAGGAGCATGTTTTAAGGAGTTGTAACAGAAACCTTGCGAGAATACGTTAGGCGGGATTGGAAAACTTAAACGAGGTTAAAGATTGCTTCGAGCAGGTCGTTGTGGCCTCGTTCAAAACCAGGTCGTTGTGGCTTCGTTCAAGATCGGGTTGTCCAGCAACTCTATGTTGCATCAATCTCTCATAAAGAAAGAGGCAGACACCATCGGCAACCTCATGTCACGTATAGAAAAATACGCGAAGGTGGAAGATGTGATCACTAGCACCTAAAACGACAACGGTCTCTCAAAGACGACCAAAAATGGTGCTAAAGAGAACGCCCACAAGAGAGGGAGCAAGAAGCAGAACGGAGGATCAAAGAGTGGAGAAAGGATAGATCCTGCCAAGGCTTTCGAGACAATCAATACCATGTTCAAGGAACCAATTTACAAGATCTTGAGTAAAATCAAGGATCAACAGTTCCTCAAATGGCCAAAGAAGATGGGGGAGACCCGACAAAAATGAATAACGCACTCAGGTGTGCATACCATACAGAACATGGGCACAAAACGGAGACTGCAAGACCTCAAGTCTCATCTGGAGGAATTGGCCCAGGCCGGCCACTTAAGCGATTATGTGGAGAAAAAAGGAGCCTGAGCTATCGCTGACATCGACCATATCCTGGCAGATAACGAGGTAAGACACGAGTTTGTGGTCATCCACTGCGCTTCAAGCATTGACGTTCACCAGTTGCCCGACAATGTCCTAAACGATGATGTGATAAGACATAAACACGAGTTTGTGGTCATCCACGGTGCTTCAGGCTCAAAGCAGATTCAAGGCAACGTTGTTCGGATGGAGCTGAAGAAAGTCACCACAGTGATGGAAGCATTCCAAATCGACCCTGCCAAGAGTCCAGCAAGCAAGCGTTGATGCACATAGTCTTCATGGAGGACGACCTGATCAGAGTTAGGACTCTGCATCATGATGCACTAGTAATCACACTCAGGATTGCAAACTGGGATGTGGATAAGTTACTAGTTGATCAAGGAAGCTCCTCGGATGTTATGTACTTAGTTGTTCAACAAACTTAATCTCAAGATGGAGGATTTGAAAGAAGCGACCATCTCTTTGGTTGGCTTCGCTGGAAAGATGATTATGCCACTAGGAAAGGTGGTCCTGCCCGTTCGAACTGGGAATATCTCGAAGTTGATTGAATTCCTAACAGTGGACATTGATTCTCTTAACAATGCTATCCTTGGGGGAGGATAGCTACAAGTTATGCAAGTTGTCCCCTTCACTTATCACCAGAAAGCTCAAATTCATCACCGACCGAGGGATAATGGAGATTAGGGGAATCCAGATCGTTGCTCGGCAATGCTTTATTACCGCCATTAAGCCCAAACAAGAAAAGAAAAAGGAGAAAGAGATCGCCTCCGAGACGACCAAGAATGGAGCCACACCATCCAAATAGCAACTAAAGTATGGCAGACCGAAAGGGTGGCCCCCGCAAACAGGGTCATGGAACTATTACAAGAGGTGGTGATCAACGATTCATAGCCAGAAAAGAAATTCATGATCCGACCAAAAAATGGAAGAATTGATCTCTCTGCTTAAGGAAGATCAAGATGTGTTTGTTTGGCAGCCTTACGATATGCCTGGGATCAACCACAAAGTCATGTGTTGTAAGAGCAAAATTTATGATTGCTCACACTTTATTTATTTTGGTTTGGCGTATCCCGTTACACAAACACGTCACATAAACACATCTACGTCACTACTTCTCAGTACTTGAAGACTATGTTGAAGACCGTCAAAGAATGCAAGATTTGATCATCTCAACAATTATGGAAGAAGTATGCGTTTGGAATGGTAAAATGTTTTTATATTTTCTGGGGTTTAGATAAATTTCTATGAGGTTATTTTACAAAAAAAAATTATATTTTTAAGAAAAAGCGCTGCAGAAAACGACACCTCGTTCGAACGAGACGTCATGATCGTTCGAACGAGTTTGACGAGATTTCAAACCTTTCAACGCTGACATCTCTTTAGAAGCATTCGTTCGAACGAGATTGACGAGGTTCCTGCACTGTAATCTCGTTAGATGCTTTTGTTCGAAGTCATTCGAACGACCTGCCCTTTCGTTCGAACGACCGACGCTGATTTTATTTTTTATGAATATTTTCCTAATATCTTTTGTGTTTATCCTTTTTATCTTTCCTTCTTATAAAAAGGCTGAACATGATCAGATATTTCAAGAACTCTTTTTCATAAAGAAAAACATCTTTTGAGTTCTCTTGTGATCAAACACCTCATATCATATTCCTCGCCCCTGGGAATTTTTCAAGATCACTTTTATCTACATTAAGAAGGTTTCTTGTGATATTCTTGTAGAGACTTTTCCCTACGGCTGACTTTGTGAAACAAGATTTCACTACTGAAGGAGAAAGAAGGTTGAATCGGTGGATACTGAGGGTAGAATGCTACCTGTGGATGACTCTGGAGCTGAGTCGTATCTGTTGGTGTTTTGAATACTCTTGCGCATCTGACTTAGTGTAGCTAAGTGTTTTATAAGCCGATTGTATTCAAAACTGTCAATAGTGTTGAATAAAAGGTTTTTGCCCTGCAAAGGGATTTTTCCTCATCTCGTGTGTCTTTGTATGTTTGGTCTGAAATTGCAATTTGGTATTTGGACATAATTCGCATGCACACCATAATTAATTGAAGATCAAAATTTTATTAAAATTTGGATTTGTGTGTTGGGGCATTTAATTAAATAAATTAATCCATTAGTTCGTGTAAGATCCTTGTTTAGTGTTGTTTAAGGTGGTCTGTTTGTATCTCTGTCTTGTGTTTGTTTTGGGTTTGTTTTTCTTCTCGATGGATCCCGTAGTGATAAGTTGTCCAATGTGTTTTGTGATGACGATTTTGATATTCGAGAGGATTTTAATGAGCTT
This sequence comes from Sambucus nigra, assembly GCA_949130495.1. NCBI lineage: Eukaryota > Viridiplantae > Streptophyta > Magnoliopsida > Dipsacales > Adoxaceae > Sambucus > Sambucus nigra. The sequence goes on along the minus strand of OX422214.1, from coordinate 188,364,425 downwards.
CATAAACGTGCTGAAAATTTATCTCGTTTGAATTTGAAGTTTGCGAAAAGAATTAAAATTCGTGAAAAAGAAAATTTTCGCTTTAAATCTGCAATGGAACTTTTGCAAACTGTTCAAACTCAAAGAGATTTCTTTCGTGAGAAGCTTGTGGACATGGACTGTTATTTTAAAAATTTAGAAGTGTCCAAAAAGAGAGTGAGGATAGAGTCCGAGTTTTAGAGAAAGAATTAGAGGACTCTAAAATTTCTAGGGTGTGTTTACGTGCCAATGAAGATAGTGTTAAATTGATTTTAGATTTGAGGGCACGTGAGAATACTCTTAGGGATAAGTTCGCTTGCATTATAACCTTTTTGGAATGATTGAAAATTTAAAGAAGGGGTCCCTAAAACTTGAAGAGTCTAATTCTTTATTTGAGTCTATAATTTTGAAGTTGAAAGAAGATATGAAAGACTCGAGTAGTGTTGGTAGTGATGGTATTGGCTTTCATGATTCTAATGCTTCTGTTGCTAAAGCCAAGACTATTGTTGGTTTTAGAGGGTCAACCACATCTCAGGGTGTTGGAAAAGGTCAATCCGAAGGTCCCGTTCCTTGTCGCATCTACACGTACACACACTAGGAAAGGTCACCTCAGGCCTTTTTGCTATGATCTTAGAAAAGACCCTAGGAAGTTGAAGTCTAGTGTGGTTCTCGAAACCCGACGCATTAGGTATACATCTATTAGGGTTTGAAAATTGGTTTTGGAGGCACTAAATGTTAGACCGGTTGCTTCTCGCATGCTTGCACATGACTTTTCACATGCTATATGTTATGGGTGATTGCTTGCATGTTTTTGTTTGTAATTAGCTAGTTTGTGCTTCATAATATATGATTGTTAATGTTATGACATTTGTATCTTTTGTATTTATATTTTTCATTTTGATATTTTTAGAAAAATCCAAAAAGAGTTTTGCTTTTCTGAAAAAAATTTAAAAAATACAAAAAGATTTTCGGTTTTTAAGAAAAAGGTGAAAAAGACAAAAAGATTTTTTTTATATAAAATCTTTAGAAAACGACAAAAAGAGTTTTGTATTTTTTTTATGAGCATATATGGATGAACATTCAAGATGTCCGGATCACTCATTCATTCCATATTTTCACGCGACTTTTTCATAGTCTTTTGACACATGACGTCGTTTCTATAGTGTGCTTAATAATGTATGGACTCATTACGTTGATCTTTGATGATTACTTTCTACATGTTGGACTCCCAATCTCCTTTATTGCACATGTGCACCAATATGTTTAAACATTGCACTTACTTGTCACTTGTCGAATACAATGTTCTCATCTCAATTTTGCTTTATAATGAACCAAATGTGAAAAGGAGATAAAATTGTGCATGTAAGAACCATTGCCCTGATTGCATCTATTTCTGGAAAATATTGTTATATGTTAAGCAATGGAAAGGGGCTACGAAAGATAAAAATATTCTTTGCGTGAAAAGCCACCATTTGCATAAAAGACCCTAAAAAGATTAGAGGCACATAAAAATAGAAGTGCCAGGCCAATCTTGGATACATTGATGCTTCGCTACATATGAGTATTAATTTATTCAAAAATCATTGAGAGTTTATCATCATATATGTGAGATTTTGGGGGAATTAAAGTTGAAGATCAATGGGTTTGCACAACTAAAATGTCTCGGAAAAACATTACATAGTTTAGCGTCATTGGTGTGAGAATCATTTATGTTCATGATTTATTGATTACGTTAAGTCAATTTCACTTGAGTTCGCAATTTTTACACCTAAAGTAGACTTTGAGATCTTTCGTTAGAGGTATCTCAAAACCTCGTGCACACATGTCATGTCTATATATGTTGATTTACTTATGGAAAATGTTCACACCCCTACATTCCGCATTCAAGGTTCGGATATTTTAGTGTTAGTCCATGGTGTGTTGTACCTTGTATATTTCATACCTTTTATTTAAAAAAAATTGAAAATTTTCAAAAACAATTGGTTGCCTTTGAGATTATCATCACCTACGCTTACTTGATTATATTTGTGTTAATATTTTACTTCTTCATGTGATGCCAATATTTCATGCTTAGGTTTCACTCATTTGTCTATTACGTAGAAAAAGGGGAGAACAAATTGAGGGACAGTTTTTATCTTTTTTAAAACTCTATGCATCACGGTATCTTTGTTTGTCTTATGTGTGTAGGATGTTCCACGTGGATGATGATCATTTGAACCCACACAGGATGAAGACAATGTTTGCCAAAGGAAAGATCCAGTTTCATGATTGAAGGCTTGCACAAATTCTACTCCATTTTCATTTATATTTGGGGAGGGTAGATTATTCTATTAAGTCATAGGATTCAATTTGTCTTAGGATGGTGTTTTGTACCAGAATAGCCAAAGGGGGAGATGTTTAAGTGCAAAATTTATGATTGCTGACACTTTATTTATTTTGGTTTGGCGTATCCCGTTACACAAACACGTCATCTAAACACATCTACGTCACTACTTCTCGGTACTTGAAGACTATGTTGAAGACCGTCAAAGAATGCAAGATTTGGTCATCTCAACAATGATAGAAGAAGTATGTGTTTGGAGTGGTAAAAAGGTTTTTATATTTTCTAGGGTTTAGGTATATTTCTATGAGTTTTTTTTACAAAAAGGAACTTATCATTTTAAGAAAAAGCGCCAAGCAACGCCTCGTTCGAACGAGACGTCATGATCGTTCGAACGAGTTTAACGAGATTTCAAACCTTTCAGCGCTGACATGTCGTTAGAAGCATTTGTTCGAAGCGTCGTTCGAACGAGATTGGCGAGGTTCCTGCACTGTAATCTCGTGTGATGTTTTTTTTCGAAGTTGTTCAAACGAAATAAGGCAATCATTCAAATGACCGGCGCAGATTTTGTTTTTTAATGAATATCTTCCCAATATCTTTTGTGTTGATCCTTTTTATCTTCCCTTCTTATAATAACGCTGAACGGGATCAGATATTTCAAGAACTCTTTTTCATAAAGAAAGATATCTTTTGAGTTCTCTTTTCGTGATCAAACATCTCATATCATATTCCTCACCCTCAGGAATTATTCAAGATCACTTTTATATACATCAAGAAGGTTTCTTGTAATACACACTTGTAGAGACTTTTCTCTACGGCTGACTTTGTGAAACAACGTTTCACTGCTGAAGAAAGAAGAAGGTTGAATCGGTGGATATCGAGGGTGGACTCCTACCTGTGGACGACTCTAGAGTTGGGTCGTATCCATTGGCGTTTTAAAGACTGCGCGTCTGACTTGGTGTAGCTAAGTGTTTTGTAAGTTGATTGTATTCAAAATTATCAATAGTGTTGAATAAAAGGTTTTTCCATGCACATGGATTTTTCCTCAACTCGTGTGTTTTTGCATGTTTGGTTTGAAATTGCAAATAGGTATTCGGACATAATTTGCACGCACGCCATAATTAATTGAAGATTAAAATTTGATTAAAATTTAGATATGTGTGTTGGAGCATTGATTTAAATAAATTAATCCATTAGTTCGTTTGCACTCTCATGTGTCATCGACTTCACGTGAACCCGTTGATCACACAAAAGGCTCGCCGAACAGTCCGAGAAAATGGAAAGGCCATGAAAAAGGAAGTAGGGAAACTTCTGTAGGCAAGGACCATTAAAGAAGTTCAATCCCCTAAATGCTTATCAAACCTAGTATTAGTAAAGAAAAGTAATAAAAAGTGGAGAGTGTTCATAGACTTCACCGACCTCAGCAAAACTTGTCCCAAAGATAGTTTTCCCTTATCGAAAATCAACCAATTGGTCAACGCCACTGATAGCCATGAACGGGTGAGTTTTCTGGATGCGTACTCTGGGTACCATCAAATTCCCCTTTTTGGCCCCGATCAAGACAAACACGAGACAATATAGTGATCAGTAGAAAGAAGAAATCAGAACTAAATGTTATAAAATTTACCGATATAATGCCTGCGTTACGTGAGAAGTAAGCTGATCGGAGGTCAACCCGTTGACCTGCTCTCGATCCAGCGCCAAAACGGCACCCTTAGTAGACCAGGGGCCAAAGATGGATTCTTGGCCACCGACATGTTTTGGTGAGCTTTCCCCGTGGTGGGGGCATCCACTTTCTTAGTGTGAACAGTAACAAAAGTAGAGGGAGGGACTTTTTCCTTCTTTACCTTTTCCTTCTCGGGGGGATCCACGAGATTAACGAGCTCGGAGGGACCTCCGACCTCTTTCTCTCTGAGATTTTTGCCTTTGGGGACGTGGGAACATCGGAATCATCCTCCAAGGTGAGATTTCTCTTCCTTGGAGTCATTTGTTCTCCAACAGCAGGAATGGCTTTCATGTTCACAGGCTCAAAGGAAGACGAGGTAGACGCCCTTGAAGACCCCTCACTAGTTGAAGGGACTGGTATCTCAGGAATGGAATCCACAGGTCTAGCTGTAAAGCTGGACGTGGAGTTAGTAATACTCGAGTAAAAAGAACGCCGACCTACGGTGTTCGACACCTGGAGTCAGAGGCCTCCTTAAGCTTCCAAACCTTAGTAAGCTCATCACAATTGAAACGAGAAAAGCTCATTTTTCTTTGACCTAGGTGAACAAAACAAACAAGAAAGGAAATATTGGCATCAATTTCATTCAACCACTAATAGGTAATGAAAGAATTTGAAGAAAAAGTATCGTTAACCTATTCTTCGCCCCCTGAAAGGGCAAACAAACCCTTTGTATGGTTCACCCACCCCCCACCCACCCCGGGAATGGGTGCCAATCCCTAGTAATAAATCCATGACCCCAATATACTTTGTTGGAGTCATAAAGGTTAATGACCACAACCATATCAGCTTTTCTTGCCTTTTGTCACTCGTCTTTGACCACGAATAGCAATACCTAATTTCTGGTATCCCAATTTGAGCATCATATAATTCATTTATCCTATGAATCCCGTTCACAATCCTCCATGTGTTTGGGAAACACTGGGTGGGAACCACTTGAAAAAAATTGCAAAACTCAAGAAAGAGTTGATTGGGAAGGAAGTTTATACCCCCCCCCCCCCCCCCCGCCACCGAGACAGTGTGAATCCAATGACCGCCCTCAATATGGTAGCAACAGGTAGGTGCAGCGGTGCACTCAACCTTTACCCAATCGAGAACTGAGTATCTCTTCCCAAACTCCCCTAAAGTTCCATTGCTCACGACGTACACCATTTTTTCTAAACTCAAGAAAATGAAGAAGCGGATGTAGAAAACTCCAATGCCATGAATAGTTGAAGCGATGGAACATCGTGGTAGAAAAAAATTTAAGATAACCTGGTTCGAATTCCGAGGCAACTCATCATTTGAAATGTAGCCCAAAACGGCAGCTGGCAGAAACACCTAAACTTTTAGTCTTTTCATGGGCTTTTTACCAGCGTACCCTCACTGAATCTGAGAAATTACAAGCACGCTAACGGGGAGAACTAAGAAAATTTTCATTTCAAAATTCTTCCCGCGTGTGGACAAGTTTCACCATCCAAGCCTTTGTAGATAGTCTCTAAGCCATCAAAATAATCCCACCTACTTTTATATACTACCCTCTGAGTGTTAAGGTTGTATTAGATAGTCTCTAAGCCTTGTTTTTTTTTCTTATTTTGCATAGACAATTAACCTCATAGACAACTCCCTTAGAGATGGCCTCAGTATTAATTGTCTAAATCACCGCTAGTAGGTAGACAACCCACCTACATAAAGATGCAACATAATTAAGTCAAAATTTGTGTGTATCAATCACAAAAATTCAAACATGTATAATTAGCTTATGGACAACTTTATTTGAAATGGCCCCAGTATTAATAGTCTCCCCTTTTGAATTGTCTGTTGCACCACTAGTCGCAGACAATCCAAGGTATATAGCATATACTCACTTCATCCCACCTTAATAGTTGTTGTTTGAAAGCCAACCTTCTTATGAAAAATTATTACTATCCAAAATTATTCATTTTTAATCCCTTCAAATGCAAGACATGCATTTGCCCTCGTGATTATTATTTTGATGGGTAACTTAATAATCCCACCTACTTTTATATACTATTTATAGAAACGTGACTATTAATTTGGGACGAGTTTGTCGTGTCATGTTCGGATTGTGTCATTTCAAGTTCGTGTCAAGTATTAGTCAACCCTAACCTTTTACCTAAGGGAGCTTGACAATTAAGTCTTGTTTACATAAAATATTTTCTAATTTGCCCCATTAAAAGTTTTTTTCTTTCCTCTCTTTAATAAATATTACTGCATTTCATATTTACCACATGTAGTAAATATTAAATATATGTTTTGCACAAGTTTCAAAGCTTGTATATATTAATGGGACCTATAGGAGTAAGGATATTTTGTAATTGGACCTAATAGAGTAAGAACATTTTCAAGTTGGACCTAATCGTTAAATAGAAGATAAGACTAACAACATATTCTATTTAACTAATCATACAACTTATAGGGAAGTCATAATTTAAAAATGGCAACAACCAACATTTGTAGTACCAGAGTCTCCGTACAATCTCCGGAGAGCTTTGGGAGAAGCTCCAATAGGATGACCACCACGAAGGATAACCCCATCAATATCAAATGCAATTCCAAATGAAGGCCTGTGAATATGAAGTCACTTAATTGTGTCAGCACAATTATATATGCGTGTGTAGAGGTGAGATTGAGAAGACGAACCTTTGGGGTATGTGGCAAAATGGACGTGAACAAGATTGAAGAAATGGCGGCCTGCTTCCTCTCTGTGAACACCTCAACACCGCTCCAATCCTCATATTTCAACCTGTTGGAAACAGCTGGCAGCTGTCGTTGCAAAGCTTTGAAACCAAAAGCTTCTGTTTTGCCTTTAAACCATTTGAAGAAAAGGAACGCCCGTGTAAGTTGTCCCACATAGGTGGGTAAGGGAAAATGGGAGGAGTTAATATAATTTTTTTGTGAGTGATAAGTTCTTTGGGCGTTAGATATTTTGTGTGTATGGGTGGAGGATTTATTGGGTCAAGTCACACACGCCGCCTCCGTTCGGCCCGTGTTCGGGTCCATAATTTTTTGGACAAATAAATTAACGATTTTGGGCTTTAAAAATTAATTTTTAACGGTAATTAATTCCGAAAAAAAACGTGAGACTTAACTGATTGAATTGTTCCACCCACGTTTCCAATTTTCTCTCCACGTTTTAGCCCACTAACGGTAATTTCTTTTTGCATAAAAATAGGTTGAGACCTCCGTTTTCAATACAGTTTTCAACACAGTTTTCTTCTACAGTTCTGAAAAAAAAATTCCTTCTCCCAAAATAATTTTTTCTCCCCCAGAATAATTAATCCCGTTCGTTGTACAGATTAATTATATTATTTAGAATCGAGCAATTAATACAGAATGGGTGTACACAGACCGGATTGATTCTTGTGCTTTATCAAATCCGTATTTTAATTTTGGACGTTGTTTTATCCTGGGGGTGGCGAGGCTTCGAGAGTGTCAGCACACTTTGGGCAGAGCCGCGAAACACCTTAAAGAGAGCGACATTGTCCGCGACTCAGCCGTGTTCTTGACTGTCCAGTTCGAATTTCTTATATTTTTCTGCCCCAGATTTAGTTGCTCCAAAAATTGGGTAATTTCGTTCCTAATTTTAATTCTGCATTTAATTGTTTATTACTGCAACAACAATTTTAAGGTGTGTCTATATTATGCCATGGACGAAATCAACTCTCAAGTAACCTAAATAAGCCTTTCAAATATGAAGGCACTCATTGTTGATACCAAAATTAATATGCTGATGTGGACGAATAATACGAAGACACGTGCCAATCTACGTGGCACAATTACAGCGAGGAAGATCATTTCCCGACCAACCATGCTTCTTTCCGAGCAACGAGAATACACCGAGGAACTCTATCGCACCGAGGAACTCTATCGCACCGAGGAACTCTAACGCACCGAGGTACTCTAATGTTCCGAGGAACTCCTGATCAGCGAACAGATATGGCGGTCCGAGCTGCATCTCGGTCGTATCATTAATTGCCAGATAATCAACAGTTCAGATATTCATTGAATGCTTATATTCTTGGCACGCACTCTGCATTAAATGTATTACCCTTTCATATGTATGTCATTTAATGTATCGAACCTTTCATGTACAGCCTCAAGGCTATAAATACCTTGTATCATCCTCATTGAAAGGGGACCGAAATTTCTTGAGAGAACTTGTAATCAAGAATTCCACAAACACTCAGCAATAACATAACAGTGGACGTAGGCTTTATTCCTAGCCGAACCACTTTAAAAATCTTTGTCTTATTTATTTATCTGTGATTAAATAATTAGAGCGATCTAGTTTTTTACATCAACAGATTGGCGCCGTCTGTGGGAAACGACTGTTATTATCGTTTTTCATAAAAATCATTTATCACCAATGGTAGATAATCCAGAATCCAGTAATCGAAATGTTGGAAATACTGGAAATCTTCCAAATCCATCTGCATCCCCAGATCTGGCTGGAATTATGACGAATCTGGCTCAAGGACAAACCGCCATGCAAGAATCTATGAGGCAACTCATTCAAACTCTTCAGGGCGGTGCACCTACCTATTCAGGGCAAAGGAGTGATCATAGGCAATCGCAATCTAGACGTACTGGGTCATATCGCCATGAGGAGTCTAATGATTCTTCTTATCAACCTGGGCGAACTTCATCGATACGGGCTACGGATACAGATCAACATATCACTCTCTCTCCGGAGAGAACTAGCGCTTTGGAAAGGTTAAGCAGAGTGTCTCCTTTCAGTCGGTTAGGACCAAGGAGGAACATGAGTCCACCTAGGGCTCCATCAAGAAGTTTTCGGCTACCACCAGGTTTGAGAGAAGGATCTGCACAATCGCGACCAACTACTCGTCAAGATAAATCTCAGGAAACTACGTCAGAGCAATCAGTTGCTCGGACTAAGCGGCCCGAGGAAGGGAATGAAGCATGGAAAGGTTCCATTCAACGGTTGGAGGATAGACTGGGAGAAATGGCTAAGGCGAGGAACCCCTTACAGAGAACTTTTGTTCAAGGAACACCTTTTGTGCAAGCCATTGTGGATTTCCCTACACCGTCGAAATTCAAAGCACCCGTAGTGACCCCCAAGTACGATGGAAAGACAGATCCCGTACTTCATATAGAACAATACCAAGCTGCTGCAGATATCTACGCTGTCCCCGACGAGATGAGGTGTAGAGCATTCTCGGGAACTCTTACCGGATCTGCACAGATATGGTACAATAACCTTCCTCGGGGTAAGATTTCAACTTTTGTTCAGTTAGCCGAGTTGTTTATTGGCAATTTTTGTTTTGGAGCAAAGCCGGTAAAGCGAGTAGCACACTTGCTAAGTGTTAGACAAAAATCAGGTGAAAGTACTAGAGATTACATAACTCGTTTCAATAACGAGAAGTTGGAAGTCATAGATTATGAAGAAAAGACAGCAATCACTGCTCTGATGAGTGGTTTGCTGCCTAACAAGCTGTACTACACTTTGGCCAAAGATCCACCTAAAAATATGTCGGAGTTGATGGCAAAGGCGGCCAAAATCATGAATGTCGAGAAGGCTATGGCTGCGAAGAAGAATATGGATAAAGAAGTTAAAGTGGAGGTCGACAATTCTAAGAAGAAAGATCAGAAAGGTAATGGTGGTGACAAACATTCCAGGAATAACAGGATGAAGTTGGAAGTCCTAAAGAAGTATGATAATTATACTCCATTGAAAATGGGTATTAATCATGTTTTGGAAGAAATCAGGAATAACGAGGAAATCAAGTGGCCAGAGAAATTGAAGACAAATCCCGACCTGAGGAATAAGGATAAATATTGCGAGTTTCACAAAGATCATGGCCATATGACAAAAAATTGTATAGCCCTTCAGAACGAGATTGAAACACTCATCCGAAGAGGAAAATTATCAAAGTATGTAGATCGCAGAGGTGAAAGGAAGAATGATGATAGAACTAGAGAAAGATCTAGATCTCCTCGTCGTGCAGAGGAGAAAAAGAGGAGGGACCATGAAGAGGATCCAGATGATGACCCCGATCTTCCCAAGAAACCAAGGAAACCTGAACGAGAGGTATTTTCCATACGTTTTGGGTCATTTGATTGTAATGTTATTACAGGAGGAGATGCAGGAGGAGGAGACCTTACTGCAGAGAGAAAAGCTTACCTCGGAGAGGCTCAAGCTTGTTCGTACATTCAGCGAATAAACCTGGCCGAGGATGATCGTCCGAGGAAGGTAAACAAAGAGAAGCTAGTGATTGGTTTTTCAAAAAACGACCTGGCAGGTGTTCTTTACCCTCATGATGATCCTTTGGTGATCAAAATGAGGATGAAGGATGTGATCATTTCAAGGGTGTTAGTAGACAATGGTAGTTCGGCAGACATCATGTACTATTCATGCTTTGATAGCTTGAATTTAAAATTATCTCAATTGGAACCTTATCACAGACCCCTTCTGGGTTTTGCTGGCGAGAAAGTTTTTCCACTTGGGACGATCAAGTTGGATATACTCATTGGAACTTGGCCTGCTTGTCGAACAGAAAGAATACGCTTCTTTGTGATGGATAAGAATGTGCAGTCCGCCTACAACATCATCATGGGAAGAGTTGGATTGAAGAAATTCGAAGCAGTTCCATCTACAGTACATCAGTGTTTGAAATTCCCAACGAATTTTGGAGTTGGAATTATGAAAGGTGATCAAAAAGTAGCTCGGGAATGCTATTATTCGTCTGCCGAACAAGAGGAACTTGAAGAGTCAAAGAAAAAGACTACTACTTACCAAGTGGAGGAAGGTACAGAAATTGAAACTCTTGACCCTAGGGATGAATCTCAACTCGTAAAGGGGCAGGTTGTGGAATCTACAGAAATTGTTATCCTGGACGACGAACATCCGGAACGAGTAACTCAGATAGGATCGTCGTTGGATGTTTCAATAAAACAGGAATTGATAACTTTCTTGAGAAACAGGAAGAATACTTTTGCTTGGAGTCATGAAGACATGCCGGGAATAGATCCAAACTTCTTATGTCACGAACTCAATGTGAATAAGGAGATCAAGCCTGTGAAGCAAAGAAGAAGAGTGTTTAGTCCCGAGAAGAACCAGGCCATACAAGAGGAGGTCGAGAAACTCCAGAAAGCCCAATTCATTGAAGATGTGAAATATCCAGATTGGTTGGCGAATGTGGTGATGGTAAAGAAGAAGAACAACAAATGGAGAATGTGTGTTGATTTTACTGATCTCAACAAGGCATGTCCAAAAGATCATTTTCCATTGCCCAGAATTGATCAACTAGTGGATGCTACCTCGAGACACGAGCTACTCAGCTTCATGGATGCTTATTCTGGCTACAACCAGATCAAAATGAAACCTGAAGACAAGGAAAGTACTTCTTTTATTACCCCAAGGGGAACTTATTGTTATAATGTTATGCCTTTTGGTTTAAAAAATGCAGGTGCAACATATCAGCGGTTGATGAACAAGGTTTTTACCGAACAAATCAGCCGCAATATGGAGGTCTATGTCGACGACATGCTCACCAAAAGCAAGAAAGCTGCAGATCATTTGATTGACTTGAGTCAAACTTTTGATCAACTGGATAAATACCAGATGAAGCTTAACCCGACGAAGTGTACCTTTGGAGTACGAGAAGGAATGTTCCTCGGATACATCGTCAACCAACGAGGTATTGAGGCAAATCCAGAAAAGATCAAGGCTCTTTTAGGGCTGCGATCCCCGACGACGAGGAAAGAAGTGCAGAGTCTTACCGGACGGGTTGCAGCACTCAACAGATTTGTATCCCGAGCAACTGATAAATGCCTCCCATTCTTCAAAACACTGCGAAAAAGTTTTGAGTGGACTGATGAATGTGAGAAAGCCTTTCAATATTTGAAGAAGTATTTGGGAGCCCCACCATTGTTGTCTAGGCCAATAACTGGAGAGAAGCTGTACTTGTATTTGGCAGTATCAGAAAATGCAGTTAGCTCAGCGTTGATCAGATTGGAGAATGGAGTCCAGAAGCCAATTTATTACACAAGCAAGGCCTTCCGAGGTGCGGAAATCAGATACCCAAAGCTGGAAAAATTGGCACTGGCATTAATTGAAGCAAGTAGAAGAATGAGGCCATACTTCCAGGCCCATACCATCATTGTGTATACCGACATGCCGTTAAGACAAGCCCTTCACAAGCCAGAAAAATCAGGAAGATTGATGTACTGGGCAATAGAGCTCGGTGAATATGATATTGTGTATGAATCCAGATCATCGTTGAAGGGGCAAGCCGTGGCATATTTTATAGCAGAGTTCACATACCCTGATACCCCCAAGGAGCAAAAGGTGCTTGCTGACCTACCTGTGGACGATACAGGATCAACAGACACAGATCCAAACCAACCAAGGTTGGTAAAAGGACTTGTGAATGTAGAAAAATCATCATATTCAAACCCCGACCAACTCCGGTTGGTAGAAGGGCGCGAACAAATGACCGACGAGGAACGAAGGATACCCGGGGATGATGAAAGAAAACAGATGATATTTCACCGAGGAACTCTAACAGATAAGAAATTTGAAGACGAGTTACACACATGGAGATTATATGTAGATGGATCATCTTGCATGGCTGGTTGTGGAGCAGGGATTGTTTTAAATTCTCCAGATGATATTGACATGGAGTATGCCTTGAGATTCCAATTCAAAGCTTCCAATAATGAGGTTGAATATGAGGCTATGATAGCAGGTTTTCATTTGGCGAAAGTTATGGAGGCACGACAAGTAATTGTTTTCAGTGATTCTCAATTAATTGTGAATCAAATGATGGGAATATATGTAGTGAAGGGAGAGTTAATGGTGAAGTACCATGCAAAAGTGATGGAGTTATTGAAAGAATTTGATGCTATTCAATTGGTGAGGATACCGAGAATGGAGAATGCTAGAGCAGACGCATTGGCCCGATTAGCGTCAGCTACGCGTACCGAGCTGCGAAGAACAATACCAATTGAAGTATTAGAAAGTCGGAGCATAGAAGAAGATCTGACGGTGAAGATTATTACCCTTGATTTAGGACCATCTTGGATGGATCCTATCAGAACATACATTGAAGAAGGAGAATTGCCGGAGGACAAACTAGCTACCAAGAAATTGAAGTATAAAGTTGCTCGGTATGTGTTAACTAATGGTGTTTTGTATAGACGAGGAATTATGGCAGGTTTGCAGAGATGCGTGCACCCATCAGAAGTCAAAGAATTGATTGAAGAAATTCATGAAGGATCTTGTGGTGCTCATGTAGCAGGTCGGACACTTTTGCAAAGGGTAATGACACAGGGATACTACTGGCCGACGATGAGGGCTGATTGTATAGCCTATGCTAAGAAGTGTGACAAGTGCCAACGTTTTTCCTCCATCCGAAGAACTCCGCAGGCATTGTTGACACCCATAACATCACCTTGGACATTTGCCATGTGGGGAATTGATCTGGTTGGACCACTGCCGATGACCCGAGGAAGGTTCAAGTATCTCGTCGTGGCAGTAGACTATTTTACTAAGTGGGTGGAAGCTGAACCACTAATTGATATGACGTACGAGAAGGTGTATCAGTTCATATGGAAGAATATCATTTGTCGATATGGTCTCCCCCACGCTTTCATCACAGACCATGGAACGCAATTTGATAATGAAGAATTTGCTGCCTATTGTCATCAGTCGAACGTCTTGAAGTTTCATTCAGCACCAGGCCATCCCCAAAGCAATGGACAGACTGAGGTGACGAACAGAACATTACTAAATGGGTTGAAGAAGAGGTTAAGTGAGGCTAAAGCAAATTGGATTAATGAGCTACAGTCAGTTTTGTGGGCTTACCGAACAACTCCCCGAGCAGCAACAGGAGAATCACCATATATGCTAGCATTTGGAAGTGAGGCTGTGATACCTGCCGAGTTGGGCCTATCAACACACAGGGTGTTAAATTTCAATTCTCCGATCAGTGATTTGATGAGAAGACTGGATTTGGATATGCTCGAGGAAGTCAGAGAAGAGGCAGCCATTAGGAATGCTGCTTATCAACAACGAACAGCTCTGTTTTACAACAAAAGGATAAAGAAATGTGATCTAAAAGAGGGGGATTACGTGCTAAAGAAGGTCATTCAGAAGCAGAATAAACTGGAAGCAAACTGGCATGGACCTTACCGAGTTACAGAGGTTGTTCGACCAGGAACTTACAGAATAGCAACTCTAGAAGGAGAGGAATTTAAGAACGCATGGAATGCTGAACACCTGCGCAAGTATTATCAGTGATGTCAAATGTAAAGCATTTCTTTCATTATGAATAAAACGAGGATGTTTCGCCATTTTCTTTCTGGTTGAAAGTTTTTCGGAGAATACTAGTGTAATACACTACACAACAAAAGTGCTCTAAGGAGCCAACCTCCTTTGGTTAGGAGGACAGCTCTACGGGGCAAAAGTGCTATAAGGAGCCAACCTCCTTTGGTTAGGAGGACAGCTCTACGGAGGAAAAGTGCTATAAGTAGCCAACCTCCTTTGGTTAGGAGGACAGCTCTACGGAGGAAAAGTGCTATAAGTAGCCAACCTCCTTTGGTTAGGAGGACAGCTCTACGGAGCAAAAGTGCTATAAGTAGCCAACCTCCTTTGGTTAGGAGGATAGCTCTACGGAGCAAAAGTGCTATAAGTAGCCAACCTCCTTTGGTTAGGAGGACATGCTCTAAGGAGCCAAAAAATGCTCTAAAGAGCCAAAAGCTTTAAGGAGCCAAAAAGTGTACACCAGCATCAATTACAGTTGGTAAGATAAAGATATACTCTCATATTACAACTTATGTTGGTCGGGAGGTAATATTATTACAAAGAGTTCTTTGAAGAACAAAATATTCAAAAAATACACCAAGTATAGTTGGTCGGGGATAAAAACCCAATAACTGTAGTTGGTCGGCGAGGACAAATTATTGATCTTAGTTGGTCGGACGCATTTTTGAACCAAGTATAGCTGGTCGGGGATAAAAACCCATCAACTGTAGTTGGTCGACCAACATTATTCAACGACCTTGGTTGCTTGGAAACAGTTTGAACAATTTACTTTATTAAGTGATCGAGAAACATTACTGATACTTGTAACTTTTTATTAAGTTGCTTAATGAACAATATTATTGTTATCTTTTTAACAGATACATATGCACAAATATAAAGGTGTTTGATAAACACAAGACAATAGCAAAATTAGCAAACAGAAAATGAAAATCTTTTCATTAATCCAAAATAAGATTACAGGATACATAAATGTACTAATTGTTACATGGATATTACTATTCTATTGGTTTCTTGCCCTGTGCTTTAGAAACAGGTTCCTCGCCGGCAGGAGGGTCTTCTAGGCAAAGGGGAGAATTGATGAAATTAACATCTCTGAGCATTCTGACGTTCATAACAGAAGGTGTATCCAAAAGATGCTCAGGACGAGATAATTCAACTTGGGAATGAAGGCTATAATCACCAAGGTATTTTGAAATTAGGCTGCGAGGAATGGAACGAGCTGGGATCCATGCCATATCCAATTTGAAAGGTGGTACAGGCAGGTCTAATAATGATGGAGCATGATAGTCCCATAAAAAATGCCCTTGCTCCAATTTTAACACACCCAATGCATTCAACCATCCTTGCTTGTAACCTTCATTGTTGGCATGTTCAATACGAGCATCCAGGTGAACAAGGGCTTCATTGTATCCTGCCATCCAGAATTCCCTTGGCTATTTATGGAATTGGAAGGTTAATCTATCCAATTGTTCATGAAGGCTTTTGGCAAAAAGATCCTTATTATGCAAGGCAGATTTCATCGATGTAAGCTGATCTTCCAGAGACAGATTTTTATTGGACATTTCAGTCAGAGCACGGTCTTTTACTTTCAACTGGAATGCTTGAGTTTCCAGAGTAGACTGAGTGCGAGCCTCTTCAACATTTTGGCTGAGGATTCTTCCTCGCCCCCGAGAACCTCTTCCTCGTCCCCGAGCAGTTCCAGAAATGGCAGATCTTCTTAAGTCTTCCAGCTCTTGCCTTAGTTTGGCGTTTTCGACCTCTAAGAACGAGAAGCCTTCATCAGTAACTGGTATTAATGCAGTAGAAGATGAAGCAGCAGATTCATATTGAGCCAATTTTTTCTGCAAATTATTATTTTCTTGTTCCAGGATCTCGGCAATTTGTCTGCAGGCTTCAACTTCACCTTTTAAGGTCCTTTCCCTAATATCATATGCAGCAATGATCTTCTTATGCCCTGTTTCAGAAGAAAGTTGTTGGTATCTATTTTCATAATCTTTGTGTAACAAAGCCATTGATTCATTGTGCTGACCTTGGAGATCCTCTATGGAACCACGAAGTTCCTCGATCAACTCATAGTAAGCGACATTGTTGGCCACTGCTCGGTCGAGTAAAGCTTTCAAGTACCGATAAGCCTCAATAGCCTGCTCTGAAGCACCATGACCAAGGATATCAGCAATTTCCGATGTACTAAGGTCTGTATGACCAGACTTATAGTATTGGTGACATTGCTGCATCGGCTCGGTATCATGTGAAGAGATCAATTCCATTCTAGCAACAAACTAAAGACGAGAAAAGGACAACAATCAACAAAAACAAGTTATCAACAACAGAGATGAGCAAAGATATATTTTATTAGATCATCAAAAAGTTACATTGTTCGATTACAAGGAAATATAGAAATGATACCGAACAACTTCACACCTTTTCCTTGTCCCCCAAGACTTTCTCGGGAGGCTGGGACGAGGAGCTCGGTTGCTCGGTGGTAACAACAGCTTGATCGGAAGGAATCTTCTCGGGAGGAGGAGGCATGGAAGAAACGTCCTCGGTGGCAGAGGGTTGAGAGGCAGAAACTTGATCGCCCATAGCCATAGAAGACTCATCTGAGGCAGGCTCATCTTCTTCTTCTTCCACAATTGGTGGAGGAGGACCAGGGAGATGCTGTTGGAATAGCTCAGAATCGTCTTGGACCTTTAGCTCTTGCAGAGCAGCTACCCATCCATCATGGAAGTATTTCAACTCCCCATATTGAACTTGGGATGTCATTGCAGCTATCCCTCTCTCCCATCCTTTCTCCCAACCAACGCTGAAATGTTTCTTGATTGCAACTTTTCTCCTCGACTTCTCCGAGGAGAGCTTCACCTCCAATTCCTCTTTCTTAACCTTGATATCTCGCAAAGTAGATAATTCTTCCTCTGCCTTCTTCAACTTATCATCAGATTCCTGATGTTTAACCTCCAAACCCTTAACTTTCTCCTCCAAATTCTTGGAGGTTTCAGCCATCTTCATCTTATCAGCCTCAGCCACAGCCAACTTTTTCTCCCAAACAGTTTTCTCCTCGATGTACTGTTGGCGAGATTCCTTCACAGATTGGGCTAAACCCAACAAAGCATCGTCAACATCGGACGAGGAACTGGAAGCTTTAATAACTTGATCTTTCTTCACGATGGTATTGAAGCAGTTCACCAGCTGAAAGATAAAAAAAAACAATAAAGTCAACACAAATACAAGAATTCAACAAAAAAAAAAAAAAAGACCAAAGGTATGAGAAATTTACTGAAGAAAGATGACGAGCAGCTAGGGATGTCAGTGTATCCCTAGGAATTTTTTCATCAACCCCGAGAACCTCGGGTATAACTGAGCTCATTGAAGAACTCGGAAGAATGATGTTTGAAACACTACTACCACCAGCGGGTAGAGAAGATGCAGTTCCAGCAAGATTAACTGAGGATGATTTCCTCAATCTCTTCAACGGGCGGTCAGAACCTTCGACCAGAGAGGTCTTGGTCGGGGAGATTGTAATTACATCTGCAGGAGCATTTTTCTTGCTCGGGGCCACTGGGGGCTTCTCGGCATCTTTGGAGGACCTAACATCTACCTTTTTAGTCCCTTCTGGGACATCAGTTTTGCCTTTCTGGGCTCCAACAGCAGAAGAAATTTCACCAAATAGAGCAGGAGGAGCTCTTTTCTTGCCCATTCTTTGAGATAAAGGGATATGAGATTCTGAAGATGAACTTTCTGGTGTTGAAGCTGGTTCAACAGGGCGAGCAGTATAAGAGGTTGTGTAACTCTTATACTGTAGTAAATATGAAGCAGATCTGATGTGTTCGTCAGCAATCGTCTTATGCAAACCCCAGATAAGTTTCAGATGTTTAATATTCACTTCTGATTCCTTTGGAGTTTTCCTTTTGCTATCAACTGCAAATAGATACATAATGAAATATCGGTCATACATTTTATCAAACATGATGAAAGCATAATTTCATAAGTAAAATAAAATGAAAAATAAACCTATCCCATTGCCGTATGGGGGGCATCTGGGACTGTTGTATACTTCATTCCCAGATAAAGGTGCATGTTGCCAATTTTTTATGACCAACCCATGCTCAAAATAATCCCTATTTGAGTCAGGGAGATTAACTACAAGAGCCCTATTCAAATACCTAGTTTTTAAATAATAAATATTATCTAGAACAACCCATTTATAACAAAACATAATTTCAGGGATCCCAATACGAGTCCCATGAGTTAGATTTAATTTATGCACCCCGTTAATTATTCTCCACGAATTGGGGGCTATTTTTGCAGGAACAAGATCAAAATATTGACAAAACTCAAGACATAATGGGTTTGGTGGAAAGGAAAAACCGCATTCAGCAACAAAAAGACTGGGGAACCAATGTCCCTCAGCCAATCGAAAGTAATCTAAAGGCTCAGAAAGAACCTCTAAAGTTACCCACGAAGGAATGGAAAAATCAGAACGGAATTTCTCAACAGACTCCACAATATAAACCATATTGAATAAAAGAGATACAGAAGAAAGGAAGAAGATCTTACAGAAAGAAAGGAGGTTTGTTGACAACGAACGGAAACAAGGATGAACGCACAAGAGAAGAAGAGAATAGAAAGATTGAATGCAGACAATGGAAAACGTAGACGACGGTATGGTTACCAAAGAAGTTTAAATACTTTGCATTGGGAAGCGGCGAAAGAAATGATTACCAAAAAGAAACTACTAAACTTCCGGCGGCTAAGAGGACAAAATTTGCACGAAGATCGAAGCGCTTATAAAAAAGGCGGAAACTGCGAAATAAGAAGGAAATTTGAATACAATGTTCCTGAAACCCGGGAAGGACATTTAATATTGCCATATACCGAGAAAGAATGTTCCATACTCCTCAAAGTTCAAAATATGAAACATTGGGGGCTTCTGTTGATACCAAAATTAATATGCTGATGTGGACGAATAATACGAAGACACGTGCCAATCTACGTGGCACAATTACAGCGAGGAAGATCATTTCCCGACCAACCATGCTTCTTTCCGAGCAACGAGAATACACCGAGGAACTCTATCGCACCGAGGAACTCTATCGCACCGAGGAACTCTAATGTTCTGAGGAACTCCTGATCAGCGAACAGATATGGCGGTCCGAGCTGCATCTCGGTCGTATCATTAATTGCCAGATAATCAACAGTTCAGATATTCATTGAATGCTTATATTATTGGCACGCACTCTGCATTAAATGTATTACCCTTTCATATGTATGTCATTTAATGTATCGAACCTTTCATGTACAGCCTCAAGGCTATAAATACCTTGTATCATCCTCATTGAAAGGGGACCGAAATTTCTTGAGAGAACTTGTAATCAAGAATTCCACAAACACTCAGCAATAACATAACAGTGGACGTAGGCTTTATTCCTAGCCGAACCACTTTAAAAATCTTTGTCTTAATTATTTATCTGTGATTAAATAATTAGAGCGATCTAGTTTTTTACATCAACACTCATTTTAAACGTTGGAGAAAAAAATTGCTATTTTATTTAACTACAAAAAAAGTCGCATCATGTGTTCAATTTGACAAACCCGTAGTAAATAATCCACCTACTGTTGAGAAAAGCAAAACAATTAGAAATTGGGAGGATAATGATTTTTTGTGCAAGAACTATATTCTGAATGCTCTAAGTGACAAACTTTATGACTATTATGCCAATTATAAAATTGCGAAAGATGTTTGGGACGCACTTTTTAAAAAATATGACACGGAGGAGGCGGGTGCTAAAAAATATGTCATCAGCCGTTATTTGAAATTTCAAATGACGGATGACAAATCTGTTGTTGCTCAAACCCATGATTTGCAAATGATTGCCCATGAAATTATTTCCGAGGGCATGGCTTTAGATGAGCAATTTCAGGTGGTTGTAATTATTGATAAATTGCTTCCACTGTTCAAAGAGTTTAAAAATATTTTGAGGCATAAGTCTAAAGAATTTTCACTAGAGTCATTAATTACTAAATTGAGAATTGAGGAGGAATCCCGAAAACAGGACTATAAAGATGAAATTCTTGTTGTGTCTAACAACAAAAATCAGAAAAAGAACCACACTCCAGTTGTTTTAAAAGCAAACGGAAAAAATATAAAAAATCAGAAAAAGAGCCACAACCAGAATTTTAAAAATCAGACTCAGACTCAGAATAAGTATAAGAACCCTGGAAATGGACAGTCTAGCAACTCGGGACAGTTTCTCTGTTTCAAGTGTGGCAAGCCTGGCCATATGGCTCGCAAATGTCGCAATGTGCCACAAGCACAAGCGAATTTGACCGAAGAGGACGTATGTGCTATGATTTCAGAAATCAACATGGTTACCGGTGCCGAAGGGTGGTGGTTGGATAATGGCGCTTCCCGCCATATCTATTATGACCGTAGTCTGTTTAAGACTTATTCTGAGACTGCAGATAAGAAGGTGTTGTTGGGTGATTCTCACTCCACTGAGGTTGCTGGTACTGGAAATGTGGAATTAAAGTTCACTTCGGGAAAGACTGCTATCCTCAAAGATGTTCTTCACACTCCCCAGATAAGGAAAAATTTGGTTTCGGGTTATCTTCTCAACAAAGCTGGCTTTACTCAAACTATTGGTGCTGATTTATTTACTTTGACCAAAAATGGAATTTTTGTAGGCAAGGGTTATGCCACTGATGGGATGTTTAACTTGAATGTTGATGCAATGAATAAAATTTCTCCTTCTGCTTATATTGTTTGTTCATTTAATATTTGGCATGCTAGGCTTTGTCATGTTAATAAACGACTTGTTAAAAATATGAGCACTTTAGGATTAATCCCCGAATTATCATTAAATGATTTTGAAAAATGTGAATGGTGTAGTCAATCAAAAATCACTAAGACACCACATAAATCTGTTTTTAGAGAATCTGAACCGCTTGATTTAATTCATTCGGATATTTGTGAATTGGATGGTGTCACAACTAGAAATGGCAAACATTATTTTATAACTTTTATTGATGATTGTTCCGATTATTCATTTGTGTATTTAATGAAAAATAAAAGTGAAGCGTTTGGCATGTTTAAAATTTTCCTTAATGAAATTGAAAATCAATTTAATCGGAAAATAAAAAGGTTACGTAGTTATAGAGGCACCGAATATGATTCCGGACCATTTATTGAATTTAATAAAACCCATGGTATTATTCACGAAAAAACTCCCCCTTATTCCCCCAAAATGAACGGTAAAGCCGAAAGAAAAAATATGACATTAACTGAATTAGTTGTAGCTATTTTATTAAATTCGGGGGCTGCCTCATTTTGGTGGGGTGAAATTATTTTGACTGTGTGTCACGTGCTTAATAGAATTCCTAAGACTAAAATGAAAATATCTCCTTATGAAATTTGGAAAAATATTAAGCCCAACGTGTCATACTTTAGAACGTGGGGGTGCTTAGCCTATGTACGTATACCCGACCCTAAAAGGTTTAAATTGGCGAGTAGAGCATATGAGTGCGTTTTTATAGGCTATGCTATTAATAGCAAAGCATACCGATTTTATGACTTGAAAAATCAAGTAATTATTGAATCAAATGACGCCGATTTTTATGAAGATAAATTTCCTTTTAAATTGAGGAATAGTGGGGGCGAGTCATCCACTAATATTTCTTTAAATAAAAATAAAGAAAATAATGAATCCATTTTAGAAATTCGAAAAAGTAAAAGGGCTCGTGTAGAAAAAGATTTTGGTCCCGACTTTTATGCTTACACTTTAGAGGAGGATCCTAACACTATTCAAGAAGCCTTATCTTCTTTAGATGCCGATTTATGACAAGAGGCTATTAATGATGAAATGGATTCTTTGGAAACAAATAAAACTTGGCATTTAGTGGACCTTCCTCCTGGATGTAAAACAATTGGGTGTAAATGGATTCTTAAAAAGAAATTAAAACCTGATGGCACTGTTGAAAAATATAAGGCACGTCTTGTTGCTAAAGGTTTTAGACAAAGAGAAAATGTAGACTTTTTTGACACATTTTCACCCGTGACTAGAATAACGTCTATACGTGTACTATTTGCTATAGCTGCATTAAATGATTTAATTGTACACCAAATGGATGTTAAAACTGCATTTTTAAATGGAGAATTAGAAGAAGAGATTTATATGGATCAACCTGAAGGTTTTATTGTTAACGGTCAAGAAAATAAAGTATCTAAATTAGATAAATCTCTTTATGGACTCAAACAGGCACCTAAACAATGGCATGATAAATTTGATAGCCTAGTCATCTCTAATGGGTTTAAAATAAATGAAAGTGACAAATGCATTTATTATAAATATATTGAGAACATTTGCACTATTATATGTCTTTATGTTGATGACTTTCTTATATTTGGTTCTAATATTCATGCCGTAGAAAATGTTAAATCATTATTATGTGCTAATTTTGATATGAAGGATTTGGGTGAAGCTAGTGTAATATTGGGAATTAATATTACTAGGTCAGAAAAGGGACTTTCTTTGGATCAATCTCATTACATTGAGAAAGTTCTAAAGAAATATAACTACTTTGACTGTAAACCTGTTAGTACTCCATTTGACACTAGTGTAAAGTTATTTAAGAACACTGGCGACAGTGTAAACCAAAATGCTTATGCAAGCATTATTGGTAGCTTACGTTATGCTACAGATTGCACTAGACCTGACATAGCTTATGCTGTGGGAGTACTATGTAGATTTACTAGTAGACCTAGTATGGAGCATTGGCATGCTATTGAGAGGGTCATGCGGTACCTTAAAAGGACGATGAACCTCGGATTACACTATAATAAGCATCCCGCTGTCCTTGAAGGATTTAGTGATGCAGATTGGAACACCCTATCTGATGATTCTAAGGCTACTAGTGGATATATATTTAGCATCGCTGGTGGTTCAGTTTCTTGGAAATCTAAGAAACAAACTATTTTGGCTCAATCCACTATGGAGTCCGAGATGATAGCGCTAGTTACTGCTAGTGAAGAGGCGGGTTGGTTAAGAAACCTCCTGTCAGATATCCCATTATGGGAAAGACCGATTCCAGCCGTTTTAATTCATTGTGATAGTACCGCGGCTATTGCAAAAGTTGAGAACCGTTATTATAACGGTAAGAAACGACAAATACGTCGTAAGCATAGTACTGTTAGAGAATTCATCTCTATGGGTGCTGTGAGGGTTGATCATATACGGTCTGAACAGAACTTAACTGATCCTTTGACGAAAGGACTAGCTAGGGAGAAGGTGTGGAACACCACGAAAGGGATGGGACTAAAGCCCTTGGATAAATGAGTCATTTGTGATGGTAACCCAACATATGGACTGGAGATCCCAAGAAATATGTTCAAAGGGTAATAACAAGTCACAAGTGATATGGGTTGAATCATGCGATTATTAATTAAAATAGAACGGGGTTTTACTCCGAGTCCATCCCTAAGGAGCATGATATCCTGAAGCGAGTTAAGGATGAGTTATTATAACTCTTAATGAGATCTATAGCTCTATATTGAGTGGGGTACTTAGCTACAGGTGTATTCTTAATAGACTCACCTATGTGAATGTGGAAGTGTGGCCGCTTCCTATGGATATTTTGGGCAAATTCCTAAAGCGTTCACTATACTAAGATAGAAGCACATGGCCGTAACGTGCTAGCTATTAGAATTACAACCAAGTAGGGTTGTGTGTGGGATGTTGTCAGGGATAGAGTTAAAAACTACGGTTACTCTAGTATATTCTGAATCATCTTTACTACGTAAAGGTTCAAGTCGTGAGACACCTTTACTTATGCACAATTCTATAGATTATTGCTCGATAAAAAGTTTTCAAATTTTGCAAGTGGGGGATTGTTGGAAACAACTGGCAGCTGTCATTGCAAAGCTTTGAAACCAAAAGCTTCTGTTTTGCCTTTAAACCATTTGAAGAAAAGGAACGCCCGTGTAAGTTTTTCCCACATCGGTGGGTAAAGGAAAATGGGATGAGTTAATATACCTTTTTTGTGAGTCTAAAGGGTAAGCCCTTTGGGCATTAGATGTTTTGTGTGTATGGGTGGGGGACTTATTGGGCCAAGTCACACACGCGCGCGCGCGCCGACGCCGCCGTCCGTCCGGCCCGTGCCCGTGTCCGGGTCCGGGTCCTGGGCTCAATAAGAAATATTTTTTTTGACAAATAAATTAACGATTTTGGGCTTTAAAAATTAATTTTTAACGGTAATTAATTCCGAAAAAAAACGTGGGCCTTAACTGATTGAATTGTTCCACCCACGTTTCCAGTTTTCTCTCCACGTTTTAGCCCACTAACGGTAATTTCTTTTTGCATAAAAAGAGGTTGAGACCTCCGTTTTCAATACAGTTTTCAACACAGCTTTCTTCTACAGTTCTGAAAAAAAAATTCCTTCTCCCAGAATAATTTTTTCTCCCCCAGAATAATTAATCTCGTTCGTTGTACAGATTAATTATATTATTTAGAATCGAGCAATTAATACAGAATGGGTGTACACAGACCGGATTGATTCTTGTGCTTTATCAAATCCGTATTTTAATTTTGGACGCTGTTTTATCCTGGGGGTGGCGAGGCTTCGAGACTGTCAGCACACTTTGGGCAGAGCCGCGAAACACCTTAAAGAGAGCGACATTGTCCGCGACTCAGCCGTGTTCTTGACTGTCCAGTTCGGGATTTATTATATTTTTCTGTCCCAGATTTAGTTGCTCCAAAAATTGGGTAATTTCGTTCCTAATTTTAATTCTGCATTTAATTGTTTATTACTGCAACAACAATTTTAAGGTGTGTCTATATTATGCCATGGACGAAATTAACTCTCAAGTAACCTAAATAAGCCTTTCAAATATGAAGGCACTCATTTTAAACGTTGGAGCAAAAAATTGCTATTTTATTTAACTACAAAAAAAGTCGCATCATGTGTTCAATTTGACAAACCCGTAGTAAATAATCCACCTACTGTTGAGAAAAGCAAAACAATTAGAAATTGGGAGGATAATGATTTTTTGTGCAAGAACTATATTCTGAATGCTCTAAGTGACGAACTTTATGACTATTATGCCAATTATAAAACTGCGAAAAATGTTTGGGACGCACTTTTTAAAAAATATGACACGGAGGAGGCGGGTGCTAAAAAATATGTCGTCAGTCGTTATTTGAAATTTCAAATGACGGATGACAAATCTGTTGTTGCTCAAACCCATGATTTGCAAATGATTGCCCATGAAATTATTTCCGAGGGCATGGCTTTAGATGAGCAATTTCAGGTGGTTGTAATTATTGATAAATTGCCTCCACTGTTCAAAGAGTTTAAAAATATTTTGAGGCATAAGTCTAAAGAATTTTCACTAGAGTCATTAATTACTAAATTGAGAATTGAGGAGGAATCCCGAAAACAGGACTATAAAGATGAAATTCTTGTTGTGTCTAACAACAAAAATCAGAAAAAGAACCACACTCCAGTTGTTTTAAAAGCAAACGGAAAAAATATGAAAAATCAGAAAAAGAGCCACAACCAGAATTTTAAAAATCAGACTCAGACTCAGAATAAGTATAAGAACCCTGGAAATGGACAGTCTAGCAACTCGGGACAGTTTCTCTGTTTCAAGTGTGGCAAGCCTGGCCATATGGCTCGCAAATGTCGCAATGTGCCACAAGCACAAGCGAATTTGACCGAAGAGGACCTATGTGCTATGATTTCAGAAATCAACATGGTTAGCGGTGTCGAAGGGTGGTGGTTGGATACTGGCGCTTCCCGCCATATCTGTTATGACCGTAGTCTATTTAAGACTTATTCTGAGACTGCAGATAAGAAGGTGTTGTTGGGTGATTCTCACTCCACTGAGGTTGCTGGTACTGGAAATGTGGAATTGAAGTTCACTTCGGGAAAGACTGTTATCCTCAAAGATGTTCTTCACACTCCCGAGATAAGAAAAAATTTGGTTTCGGGTTATCTTCTCAACAAAGCTGGCTTTACTCAAACTATTGGTGCTGATTTATTTACTTTGACCAAAAATGGAATTTTTGTAGGCAAGGGTTATGCCATTGATGGGATGTTTAAATTGAGTGTTGATGCAATGAATAAAATTTCTCCTTCTGCTTATATTGCTTGTTCATTTAATATTTGGCATGCTAGGCTTTGTCATGTTAATAAACGACTTGTTAAAAATATGAGCACTTTAGGATTAATCCCCGAATTATCGTTAAATGATTTTGAAAAATGTGAATGGTGTAGTCAATAAAAAATCACTAAGACACCACATAAATCTGTTTTTAGAGAATCTGAACCACTTGATTTAATTCATTCGGATATTTGTGAATTGGATGGTGTCACAACTAGAAATGGCAAACGTTATTTTATAACTTTTATTGATGATTGTTCCGATTATTCATTTGTGTTTTTAATGAAAAATAAAAGTGAAGCGTTTGACATGTTTAAAATTTTCCTTAATAAAAAGGTTACGTAGTGATAGAGGCACTGAATATGATTCCGGACCATTTATTGAATTTTATAAAACCCACGGTATTATTCACGAAAAAACTCCCCCTTATTCGCCCGAAATGAACGGTAAAGCCGAAAGAAAAAATAGGACATTAACTGAATTAGTTGTAGCTATTTTATTAAATTCAGGGGCTGCCTCATTTTGGTGGGGTGAAATTATTTTGACTGTGTGTCACGTGCTTAATAGAATTCCTAAGACTAAAATGAAAATATCTCCTTATGAAATTTGGAAAAATATTAAGCCCAACGTGTCATACTTTAGAACGTGGGGGTGCTTAGCCTATGTACGTATACCCGACCCTAAAAGGTCTAAATTGACGAGTAGAGCATATGAGTGCGTTTTTATAGGCTATGCTATTAATAGCAAAGCATACCGATTTTATGACTTGAAAAATCAAGTAATTATTGAATCAAATGATGTCGATTTTTATGAAGATAAATTTCCTTTTAAATTGAGGAATAGTGGGGGCGAGTCATCCATTAATATTTCTTTAAATAAAAATAAAGAAAATAATGAATCCATTTTAGAAATTCGAAAAAGTAAAAGGGCTCGTGTAGAAAAAGATTTTGGTCCCGACTTTTATGCTTACACTTTAGAGGAGGATCCTAACACTATTCAAGAAGCCTTATCTTCTTTAGATGCCGATTTATGACAAGAGGCTATTAATGATGAAATGGATTCTTTGGAAACAAATAAAACTTGGCATTTAGTGGACCTTCCTCCTGGATGTAAAACAATTGGGTGTAAATGGATTCTTAAAAAGAAATTAAAACCTGATGGCACTGTTGAAAAATATAAGGCACGTCTTGTTGCTAAAGGTTTTAGACAAAGAGAAAATGTAGACTTTTTTGACACATTTTCACCCGTGACTAGAATAACGTCTATACGTGTACTATTTGCTATAGCTGCATTAAATGATTTAATTGTACACCAAATGGATGTTAAAACTGCATTTTTAAATGGAGAATTAGAAGAAGAGATTTATATGGATCAACCTGAAGGTTTTATTGTTAACGGTCAAGAAAATAAAGTATCTAAATTAGATAAATCTCTTTATGGACTCAAACAGGCACCTAAACAATGGCATGATAAATTTAATAGCCTAGTCATCTCTAATGGGTTTAAAATAAATGAAAGTGACAAATGCATTTATTATAAATATGTTGAGAACATTTGCACTATTATATGTCTTTATGTTGATGACTTGCTTATATTTGGTTCTAATATTCATGCCGTAGAAAATGTTAAATCATTATTATGTGCTAATTTTGATATGAAGGATTTGGGTGAAGCTAGTGTAATATTGGGAATTAATATTACTAGGTCAGAAAAGGGACTTTCTTTGGATCAATCTCATTACATTGAGAAAGTTCTAAAGAAATATAACTACTTTGACTGTAAACCTACTAGTACTCCATTTGACACTAGTGTAAAGTTATTTAAGAACACTGGCGACAGTGTAAACCAAAATGCTTATATAAGCATTATTGGTAGCTTACGTTATGCTACAGATTGCACTAGACCTGACATAGCTTATGCTGTGGGAGTACTATGTAGATTTACTAGTAGACCTAGTATGGAGCATTGGCATGCTATTGAGAGGGTCATGCGGTACCTTAAAAGGACGATGAACCTCGGATTACACTATAATAAGCACCCCGCTGTCCTTGAAGGATTTAGTGATGCAGATTGGAACACCCTATCTGATGATTCTAAGGCTACTAGTGGATATATATTTAGCATCGCTGGTGGTTCAGTTTCTTGGAAATCTAAGAAACAAACTATTTTGGCTCAATCCACTATGGAGTCCGAGATGATAACGCTAGTTACTGCTAGTGAAGAGGCGGGTTGGTTAAGAAACCTCCTGTCAGATATCCCATTATGGGAAAGACCGATTCCAGCCGTTTTGATTCATTGTGATAGTACCGCGGCTATTGCAAAAGTTGAGAACCGTTATTATAACGGTAAGTAACGACAAATACGTCGTAATCATAGTACTGTTAGAGAATTCATCTCTACGGGTGCTGTGAGGGTGGATCATATACGGTCTGAACAGAACTTAGCTGATCCTTTGACAAAAGGACTAGCTAGGGAGAAGGTGTGGAACACCACGAAAGGGATGGGACTAAAGCCCTTGGATAAATGAGTCATTTGTGATGGTAACCCAACATATGGACTAGAGATCCCAAGAAATATGTTCAAAGGGTAATAAAAGGTCACAAGTGATATAGGTTGAATCATGCGATTATTAATTAAAATAGAACGCGGTTTTACTCCGAGTCCATCCCTAAGGAGCATGATATCCTGAAGCGAGTTAAGGATGAGTTATTATAACTCTTAATGAGATCTATAGCTCTATATTGAGTGGGGTACTTAGCTACAGGTGTATTCTTAATAGACTCACCTATGTGAATGTGGAAGTGTGGCCGCTTCCTATGGATATTTTGGGCAAATTCCTAAAGCGTTCACTACATTGGGATAGAAGCACATGGCCGTAACGTGCTAGCTATTAGAATTACACCCAAGTAGGGTTGTGTGTGGGATGTTGTCAGAGATAGAGTTCAAAACTACGGTTACTCTAGTATATTCTGAATCATCTTTACTACGTAAAGGTTCAAGTCGTGAGACACCTTTACTTATGCACAATTCTATAGATTATTGCTCGATAAAAAGTTTTCAAATTTTACAAGTGGGGGATTGTTGGAAACCGCTGGAAGCTGTCATTGCAAAGCTTTGAAACCAAAAGCTTCTGTTTTGCCTTTAAACCATTTGAAGAAAAGGAACGCCCATGTAAGTTTGTCCCACATCGGTGGGTAAGGGAAAATGGGATGAGTTAATATACCTTTTTTGTGAGTCTAAAGAGTACGCCCTTTGGGCATTAGATGTTTTGTGTGTATGGGTGGGGGACTTATTGGGCCAAGTCACACGCGCGCGCGCGCCGCCGCCGCCGTCCGGCCGGCCCGGCCTGTGCCCGTGTCCGAGTCCTGGGTCTTGGGCTTGGGCTCAATAAGAAATAATTTTTTGGACAAATAAATTAACGATTTTGGGCTTTAAAAATTAATTTTTAACGGTAATTAATTCCGAAAAAAAACGTGGGCCTTAACTGATTGAATTGTTCCACCCACGTTTCCAATTTTCTCTCCACGTTTTAGCCCACTAACGGTAATTTCTTTTTGCATAAAAAGAGGTTGAGACCTCCGTTTTCAATACAGTTTTCAACACAGTTTTCTTCTACAGTTCTGAAAAAAAATTTCCTTCTCCCAGAATAATTTTTTCTCCCCCAGAATAATTAATCTCGTTCGTTGTACAGATTAATTATATTATTTAGAATCGAGCAATTAATACAGAATGGATGTACACAGACCGGATTGATTCTTGTGCTTTATCAAATCTGTATTTTAATTTTGGAGGCTGTTTTATCCTGGGGGTGGCGAGGCTTCGAGACTGTCAGCACACTTTGGGCAGAGCCGCGAAACACCTTAAAGAGAGCGACATTGTCCGCGACTCAGCCGTGTTCTTGACTGTCCAGTTCGGGATTTCTTATATTTTTCTGTCCCAGATTTAGTTGCTCCAAAAATTGGGTAATTTCGTTCCTAATTTTAATTTTGCATTTAATTGTTTATTACTGCAACAACACAACCGCTCCGATACACTACTTGAGCTCCATGCTACACCGTTTGAAATGGATGGCTTCTCTAATTCAAAAAATAAATATTTATACAGTTTTTTTCTTTTCCACGGTTGTTATTGACATCCAAAAAAAATCAAAATTGCTAGGGCACTCCAGTGATATATAAAGATTTTAAGTTTTTAAGGTCTACTCTCTTGATTAAATATTTTGAACGTTTTAATCGTGTAAGAGGGTACTTTAGATTATATATGGAGGCGTAACCCCTATTGAGTATGGTAATCACAAGTTAATTGGCAAAGCTTTGGATTAGTGATAGAACACATAAACATGAACCCAATGAGGATAGACTCAACTTAAACTCACAAAACTCTCGTGTATAACTCAGGTCATGCTAATGGACTTTAGAAGTGGCTTAGCTAGAGGGAGAGGGAAGTAAACACCCTAGATACACCCTGGCGGGCAAGTAAAAACACACAAAACACACACAACACCCTGAAGAATCTCTGTCAAGTATTAAAAGCTTCGTAATAAATGACAATGGTGAGTTAGTGAATCTCTAGTTTGCAATAACTCTTTTCAATTCTCAAAGAGAGGATCCTCATTCCTCAAAGGTGGTTGGGGTCCTTAAATAGCCCCCCCACCACCCCCGAGGCAACTCAGTCATTAAAGACTATAAAAGACATCCCTCATACTTTATGTCACAACATTAAATGCCTGATGCACTAATTGTCTCCTACGTCATAAACATTAAATGCCAAGACATGCCTTTTGCCTAACCACTGTTTGTCAGGGGGTTGTTGTCGCAGAGGTGGCTCACCAACTATCTGACAGCCCCAAATACCACGGTGGTTTACTCAAGTGCATGTCTGACATTATTTAGAAGGCTAGTGACATCACCCACAGTAGATGTGACATTTTAAGTAGAGGGTTGTTTGGTCCATAACTCAATGCCCGATGGAACTCCAAGCTGCTCCGCTTGAGGTTCCACGGTCAGGGTCCTTCGGTGTTTTACCAGGTGTATCTAAGATGGTCAGGACAAGCCCCAACGATGCCTTACTTCTCAATCCTCCAAACCAAGTCCCTCTAAAGTTCCCATGGTGAGGTCATTCGATAGGGCATGAAAGCCCTCCCAGGTCCTGCCATGCCTGGTCTCTCGTGAGTACCGTTTGACCTCACCCAAACTGTATTATTATTATCGTTATGTCATTACAACCGTTACAGCTTTACAGTGAATGTAATCAAAGGTACAATATGATTAACACAACAAGCTGAAGTATGAGTTGCCACGCTGAGCTGCCTCACCAAGATGTCACGCTTGAGTTGCCACGCTGAGCTGCCTCCCCAAGCTGCCACGCTGAGCTGCCTCACCAAGATGTCACCCTTGAGTTGCCACGCTGAGCTGCCTCCCCAAGCTGCCACGCTGAGCTGCCTCACCAAGATGTCACGCTTGAGTTGCCACGCTGAGCTGCCTCCCCAAGCTGCCACGCTGAGCTGCCTCACCAAGATGTCACGTTTGAGTTGCCACGCTGAGCTGCCTCCCTAAGATGCCACGCTGAGCTGCCTCACCAAGATGTCACGCTTGAGTTGCCACGCTGAGCTGCCTCACCAAGATGTCACGCTTGAGTTGCCACGCTGAGCTGCCTCACCAAGATGTCACGCTTGAGTTGCCATGCTGAGCTTCAAGCCCCCTCTACATTTGCCCCCTCGTGTAAAGATTTGTTGGGACAAGAAATGTCTGCACGAAATGACTCAACTTGATGAATTTTTCTTTGTGTAACCATTGGAACATCTTCGTTGGGGCCTTGTTAGATAAGTCTGACAAAAAGATTGGCGCCAAAAACTCAAACTTGCTGAAGAAGGCGACGCTTCCTGTTCTCTATGCGTCATTTCATTAATGACGTGCGCTATCTTTTCAACTGTCACAGCACTTCCCGAAGTGCCACGTGTTCATGTGAAATGATTACAGGCGGCGGTGCACGTGCGAGGGTGGGGAAATCTAAACGCCAAACTCGAAAGTCTCAACAGCCATATTCAAAATATTTTGAACCTTAAACACGTGGGCCTCAGGGGTCTCTTTCCACTTCTTCCTTCTTCTTTGCTTATTTCCTTACTTCGTTATTATCTTCTTCATCAGACTGTCGCTTCTTTTTTAGAAAGAGAGAGAGAGAGAGAGAGAGAGAAACTCCATTGTTGCAAGAGCTATACCGCCGTTTGTAATCGTCCGTCCCCATTGTTGCTCTCAATCCCTTTTCTCTCGAAGCTTTCTTTGTTACAGCTTCACTGTTTGTCATGGCGTCTTCAAGCAACCCCACCATTTCCGACACCAGTGTTCCGTCTGCCACCACCACTGCTGCCTCCGCCCTGGGTGCTGCTCGCCAAGAACAGCAGAGATTTTACCGTCGCTCTCCCATTTTTGGGGAGGGTGATGACTTTGCTGTTGCCTGTAAGGCTGTCTGCTTTTCCTCCAAGTTTGACGCCCTCTTGTTGGGTGATGAGGACGAAGAGGTGTCTAAGTGGGGATTTCTGCCCCCAGAAGGAACTCTCAGATTTCGCTTAGAGCGAGGGGACTTCCCATGGTTCCATATTGATTTTGAAGCACCTGGGGGATCCCCCGCTCACTTTGCTGCCTGGAACTCTCACATACAGAGTTCTTATACTGATGTCCTTACTAAGATTGGGCTGCAACGGGCAATGTGGTTTGGTGAGTTTACTCTATCAAAGAACAACGCTGCCTTGCCTATACTGGTCTCTCGCTGGAACGTGGATACTCATACGTTCATTGCTGCCTGGGGTGAGTTTACCATAACTCTGGAGGATGTGTGTGAGCTCCTGGGCCTTGATGCAACAGGCCATGAGCCTTACACCGATGAAGCTCTTGATGCTCAAGAGACTGCGGATCGTTTGGAGTTGGATCGCATATGCCGAAGCTGCATCGGTTCTTCCAACAAAACTACTTTTTCTCCCTTGATCAATTATTTCTTCCAGAGTTCTAGTGAAGGCAGTTCTTCATCAACTGCCCCTGGTCAAGGTACGCCGTTGGAGCTTCCTGCTTATATCCTTGTGATTTTGTCCCATTTCTTTTTTACGGGCAAGCCCAACGATCAGCCCCGAAGAGACCTCATCAACCTGTCCCTTCGCCTAGCTCGAGGCATAAAGCTTCCCCTGGCTGCAATTGCCTTGGGATCCCTGTACACCTGGTTGGACAGGACTTTATTTGACATGGAACGTTCCATTGGCCGTTATAACTTGGCCAATTTTGCCAACAGTGTGCTTCTGACCAGTTTTCTCTACTTCCGCTTTCCTGCCGTAGCGGCCAAGCCCAACAGTCCTCCTTAGGCTGAAACCATTTTGCCTCCTCGGCCCTTCATTTATCATAAGAGGCAAAGCCGCAAGGAGTTGATTTCAGTGATCGATCGTTTTGAGAGTTTCGTTATGAGGCCCTATCAAGAAGAGGCCTTTTTTCATACTTGTAAATTTTTTCATCACGATGCCAGATTGATACAGGACCCTTCTCCTGACATTGAGGATCCCTCGCTTGCCGTGGTTCTTCTGCTTTCTCCTAGATATCTGCCCTCCTACACCGAGTGGGGATACACGAGCGAGCATTATAATCCCAACCGATGCAGTCGTCAGTTTGGGTTTGACCAGGGGGTGCCACGTCTAGTTTTCCAATCATCAAACCCCAAAGTCTCCTTTGGCGAGGCATGCTCCTTGTTTTCTTCGACTGCTGCGTGGGGGATATCTTCAACAATGGTTGGGCGTGTCACCATTCCCAGTATTACCAGGCATGGGGATGTGACCCCTCTGTTTGCCACTAAGTATTGGCCGAAGCAACTAGCTGAAATTACTGAGTTTATTGAGGGAGAGCCTGTGTATCCTCCCGTTTCTTCATTTTTAGCCCTGGAGTTGGGGCTAAAAGGCAACTCTGTACTTAGGATAGAATTCCCTCTAAGTTCAACCCACAAAGCGCCTCCCAACGAGCTTCCCCCACTTTGTGCCATGGTCCCAGTTGCCACGCCAAAGTCCAAAACTGCTGCTGCGAAGAAGGCTGCCCCTCTACTGCGATTACTACCGACGAGGGGGCTTCTCCACCACCTGCCAAGAAGGCAAGGACGGCCAAGAGTGGGACATCGAAATCGAAGTCCCAGAAGCCCTAAGCTCCCGTGGCAGCTCTTCCCATAGCCTCCGTTCCTCCTCCCATGCCTGCTGAGATGGCTGAGCGTGTGAGGAGGGAGGCCCAAGCAGAAGTTGACCGAGTAAATGCTGAGTATCAACGGCATGCAGTCGTTGTCCCTTCCTCCATTGCTTTCCCCACGATGGTGGTAGATCCTTCAGAGCCAACGGCTAAAAAGAGGAAGAGTTCCAGGGTTCCTCAAGGGGTCAGCATTAGTGCAGCTAGCTCGAGGAAGAAGACTCTGGGCACCAAGTCCCAGAAGAAACGGACTCCTGAAGTACACTTGACCCCTGAGGTGCAATCCACCCCTGCCCCATCAGTTGCTGCTAATCCTCCCTCTTCGCCCGTGGTCGTGTCTTCTCGTTCTCCTTCTGAATCGGAGGTATGTATGGCTGACTTAATTATTATCTCCTTTTTGCTTGAGGACGACTGTCTTTACTTGTGTGTATATTTATCCCTCCCCCATTTCTTTGACAACTATTTTGCAGGGAGTTGAAATAGAAAGACCAGACCCTTCCAGTCCTCCCGTGAGCCCTTTTGTGGGGGGACGCTTCGGTGCATCTCATACCGATGTGACTCCTCCCCGTTCCCCCATGACAGGGCTTACGTATTCTCGCCGTGGAATCAGCCAACGTGCGAGGGAAGTTATTGTGGGAGGTGATGACGTTGATCATGCTAGTGATTCCTCGCCTGAAGTGGTAACCCTGCCCGAAGTGGCACATCCCGAGATAACATCCTTAGTGCCTTCTGATTCACAGGCCTCACCTGAGGTTCCTCTGCCCATTTTACTTGTTGAGGAGAGTGAGCCCGAGGTATGATGTGATCTATAATTTATTTGTTGTAGTCCTTTCGGTCATACTCTTTTTTGTATTTGGCTTACTGAATTGTGATATGTTTTGTGTACCCCAGGTGGAAATGTCCTCGTTGTTGGCGAGCATTCTTCTTCCAACGATGCTGATGAGGCCCCCGACTGTCATTCCTTTATTTAGCACCCTAACCGAGGTAAGTAACACGTCGAGATATTTCTTCATATTTTCTGTGCCCGTTCTTCTTTTCTAACACTTGGCTTTGTGCACAGTTTTCTCCTGATCTTGCACCAACTCATGTAGTGAGGGCCCAGGTTGGTGTGTTTACACCCCCTCCTGACGTGGCTTTATTTGAGGGCTCAGTGTCTTCTCATGATGAACCCAATATGCTGGCCCTTGTGCCCTATACGGGTGATCAGGTTTGGACAAGCGTGGAGGCTTCTGCGTCCAGGGACACCGTTATGGCATCTGGGGTAATAATCGCTCCCCCAACGGTTCCTGTCCCTGTGTCTGCCTCAAATGCTCCCGTTGTGACTGAGGTATATTTTTCTTGCTATCTTTTGTTAAGATTTTCCATAATCTCCATCTTATGATTTTTCATAAGATTGTGCTTAAACTCCCCTTATAACGATGACTTTAACAACGAAGACACTTGTTAAGTTTTTTTTCACAAACTCCACCTTATAATGGTGACTTAACAACGAAAGCGCTTGTTTAAGATTTTTCATAAACTCCACCTTATAACGGTGACTTAACAACGAAAGCGCTTGTTAAGATTTTCCATAAAACTCCACCTTATAACGGTGACTTAACAACGAAAACACTTGTTAAGATTTTTCATAAACTCCACCTTATAACGGTGACTTAACAACGAAAACACTTGTTAAGATTTCTCATAAACTCCACCTTATAACGGTGACTTAACAACGAAAACACTTGTTAAGATTTTTTCGCAAACTCCACCTTATAACGGTGACTTAACAACGAAAACACTTGTTAAGATTTTTCATAAACTCCACCTTATAACGGTGACTTAACAACGAAAACGCTTGTTAAGATTTTTTTGCAAACTCCACCTTATAACGGTGACTTAACAACTTACCACTTGTTAAGTTTTTTATTCATAATTCCATTATTTGGGCTTTTTTCTTTTCAGGTTGCTCGGGAAAATTCGCCCCCAGTTCTCTCACCTGTAGGTTTGCCCTTCCGATAACCTGATGTTTCGGAAAATTCTATTCATGATGATCAAGGTTCTACGACTGGTGCTGCAGCCGAGAGCGAATCTGGGTGTGAATTGCCTCTTCCTGACCTAGCTCCTCACTCGTTCTGCCTCATGGTGCTTCGGCAGTCTCCTCAAATGCCCGTCAACCATCGCCTGGTGATTGAACAATTGGTGGATCGTCATCCTGAGACCTTCACCCCGGATTGCCTGCGCTCAAATATTCATGTGATGAGTCACAGACTGCAATGCATGGCGATCGTTGTTGCTGAAATTGCCAGTACCCCCACTGCCAGTGTTACCAGATCCCTTCTCAACCAATTTCTAGGTTTTCTGAAGGAGTTGGGACGTGATGGTTTCCGTTTTGACTGGCTTATAACGTATTTGAAAACTTTGAAGAGTCAACAGCTGATCGGCCAGAGGGAGGTATTGCGCAAGCACCAGGAGGACCAGCAAGCTGAGGAGGCTAGGTTGGTCGTATTGGCCCCTCTTTTGGAAGCAGTGGATCAAGAGGTGAAGGATGCCGAAGAAGCTTTGTTCTTGGCCAAAATGAAGCGTGAGAGACTCCTGATCGAACGTACGCAAGTGCAAACGAGGCTGGAGGTTTCCATTAATGCCCAACGGTCTTTCACAGCAGCTTCTTCGGGCCTGCCTGGAGATTTTTTCTCTTCCTCGGATTTATCTTTTCTTTTAGGGTAGTTACTTCTTGTATACAGATCTTTTACTTCTTTTTCTCTATGTAATTCTTGGACAATAGCTTCCAAAGGAAATTTTATAATACTCTATTGTTTATGAATGAAGAACGCAAACTTTTTAATCCCTTCATGTGTTGTGACTGCTGTTGTGTGCTATAGAGTTTTGTGTTTCTGCAATTCTTTATTCTAAAAAAAAATGTCACCCAAAACTTGTATATTTATAACAATATAACATCAGCTCAAACTTGGGTATTTTACACATGATAAACCTTCAGCCACTTATTGTTAATCTTAAATGGCTTGTCTTCTTCTATCTTCGAAATTAAGCAATAACCTGAGTCATGCGCTTCCTTCACAACGTAAGGTCCCTCCCAGTTGGCTGC
Source organism: Sambucus nigra (assembly GCA_949130495.1). NCBI lineage: Eukaryota > Viridiplantae > Streptophyta > Magnoliopsida > Dipsacales > Adoxaceae > Sambucus > Sambucus nigra. The sequence goes on along the minus strand of OX422214.1, from coordinate 188,326,633 downwards.
GAACTTTGGTAGAGGAAGTCCCCTAATGTGCTTTACTGCCGCTTTCAATACGAGGTCTCCTTCCACGAACTTCCTTGGTCTCACCAAGTTGTCATATGCCTTGGAGAGTTGTTTCGTATATATTTAAAAGTGTTGCATCGAGTTATCTCTGTGCTCATCCAACGCTTCCAGCTGTATATGTCTACTATGAGGGATCATGCTACTTCTCAAGGCATAACGGGCAGAGGGAACTTCCAATTCTACTAGGAGGATTGCCTCAGCCCCATAGACAAGAGAGAACGGCGTGTATCCTGTGAATTTTCGCTTGGTTGTTCGATAGGCCCACAAGACAGCTGGTATCTTGTCATCCCACGCCCCTGGAAAGTCTTCCATCATTTTGGCCAAAATATTAATCAGGGTTTTGTTAGTTGCTTCGGCCTGACCATTTCCCTTTGGGTATGCCACCGTTGAAGTGTGATGAACAATGGAGTATTTATCCGTGAGCATTGTTACTTCAGAATTGACGAAGGGGGTCCCATTATCTGAGAGAATTACTTTTGGGATCCCAAAACGGCAAATGATGTATTCTCTGATGAAGTTGCTCACCACCCCAGCCGTTGCCCGTTTGAGTGGTATTGCCTCGGCCCATTTTGTAAAACACTCTGTTGCTACCAGTATCCATATCTTGCCTCTCGAAGAAGGGTGTATTGCCCCCACTAGGTCAAACGCCCAAGTATGAAATGGATAGGGTGTTGACAGAGAGTGTAAGTCCACCGATGGGGCATGGATCATATTTCCATGAAGTTGGCAAGCTTTGCATTTCCGAACGAACTCAGCAGAGTCTTTCTCCATCGTTGGATAATAATACCCCAACGTCATCAACTGATCATACAACTTAGCCCCTCCTATGTGTGCTGGATCGTGCGCTTGTTTGAGGACCTCCACTGCTTCTTCCCTTGTGACACATCGCAAGGGCCTATTAAAGTACCCCTTTCGATAAAGCTGCCCCTCCTGGACGTAGAACCTTGGAGCCCTTCGCCTTAGACCCATTGCATCTATTTTCTCCGTTGGGATAACCCCCTCCAGAATGAAGTCGATGTAGGGTTGCCTCCAGTCCGTTTGAGCTTCAATAAAATGGCACTCAGCTGCTTCGAAGAATAGCTGACACTTGTTGCATTTCCGTTGTAGCTCTGCCGCATCCTGCTTCATTCTAGGCCAGAAATACCACTCCCTTTGAATTCTCCTATATAGAGGTATCTCAGTCGTCTCGCAATGCTCCTCATGCATTTTCCTCAATATTTGCTCGGCCTCCTCGGGGCTGACGCATCTTGACAACCATCCTCCTGTATTTCTGAAATAGAGATTTCCCTGGCATGTAAAATATTGGGCCAACTCTCCTAGCCGCATCGCCCCCTCACCAGACTCCAGTTGCTTCTTAATGTCTCTTCTCCAATCCGCGTCTCCCTCCATCGGTAGTACTGACTGCACCACCGAAGGAGCTGTTCTTCGTTGGATCGTAACGATAGTCGTATCGCTCCTCATGACCATTTTTTGAGCAATAGTGGCATAAGCGTCTGGATGACGGTTCATCGTTCTGGGATGTCTTCTGATTTTGGTCCGATGGAACTGGCTGAGGAGCCTTTGAATGATCGTTCTGTACGGTGCCAAACTCATGTGCTTCAATGCATATTCTCCGTTAACTTGCTGAATTACTAAGTTCGAGTCACCCTTGATGCAGAGTGAACGAATTCCCCTTCGAAGAGCCTCCAGCAACCCTAGTACCAACGCTTCGTATTCTGTTTCGTTATTGGAGCAAGGGAAATCTAGTTTGTAGGAAAGGCAAATCTCCTCCGTTCCTTTTGAAAGGATGACCCCTGCCCCTCCTTTTTTCTCTGTCGAAGACCCATCAAACTGCATCGTCCATTCCTCATTGGTTGCATCCAGATAGTTGGCTTGTAAGTCGTCTCCCGGAATGTCTTCTTTAGGTGGTTCAAACGTTCCTGATGGAAAGATTGCCAACAGATCAGCATATGCCTGGCTATTGATAGCACGAGGAACCACACATTTTAAATCATATTCGGAGAGAATAAGGAACCACCTAGCTGCCCTGCCAATCAAGATAGTTCTAGCCAACAAATACTTAATAGGATCACATCTAGTTACAATATGAATTGTAAAAGACATCAAATAATGTCTAAGTTTTTGTGCTACAAAGACTAAGGCCAAACAATGCCTTTCTAGGCTGCTATATCTAATCTCTGGCCCATGTATGATCCTGCTGAGGTAATACACTGGCCGTTCTTGCCCGTCAATCTCTTATGCCAGTAAAGAACTAACGGACCTTGTAGTTGAGGTGAGGTACAGCTGCAACGGTACTCCTGCCTGTGGAGGAACCATGATTTGTGGTGAAACGAGCAGCTTCTTCAACTCATCGAGAGATTTCTGGTGGTCCTTTTCCCATCTGAACTTTGTGTTTTTTCGCAGCAGCTGCATCAACGGGTGCGTTACTTCGGCCAATCCTGGTACAAATCTTCTAAGGTAGGAGACTTTATCGAGGAAACTTTTCAGCTCCTTCGCCGTTCTTGGGCACCGCATTTCTAAGATCGCGCGTTGTTTATCCTGGTCCATCTGCACCCCTTGTCGATCAACCACAAAGCCTAGAAACTTCCCACATGTTACTCCGAAGACGCACTTCAATGGGTTCATCCTTAATTTATACTTCCTACATCGAGTAAACACCTTCTTTAAGTCGTTTAGGTGGGACTCCTCCTTCTTCGATTTGATGACCAAATCATCCACATAGAATTCTATAAATTTGTGGAAGAAATCGTGAAAAATGGCCATCATTATTCTTTGATAAGTAGCTCCCGCGTTCTTAAGTCCAAATGGCATTACTTTGTACATGAAATTGCCCAACGTGGTTCTGAATGCCGTTTTCTCTACGTCCACGGGGTCCATCTTGATCTGGTTGTACCCTACGTACCCATCCATGAAGCTATACATCTCATGCCCAGCCGTGGCATCTATCAAGCTATCAATGGAGGGTAGAGGGAACTCGTCTTTGGGGCAAGCCCTGTTCAAATCTCTAAAATCCACACAGATCCTTATTTGACTCTTGTCCTTTTTTCCTACTGGCACAATGCTAGATAGCCAAAGGGGATGCTGTATTGGTTTGATGAATCCTGATGCCAACAAACGCTGAACCTCTTCTTTAATCTTCAAGTCCAACTCAGGTTTATAAGTCCTTGTTGCCTGCTTCACCGGGATGGCTGAAGGCATCACGTTTAGCTTGTGGCAGCTCACTTCCTCATCTAGCCCTTCCATTTCGGTATACTTCCATGCAAAGACATCTATGAACTCCCGGATTAGACCAACCAAGGCTTCTCGTTTCTCCTTACCGAGATCCTTCGCGATGAAGATGGGCCTTGGGTCTTCCCCTTCTCCTGCCAGGTTCAACTGCTCCAACTCTTGTGCCTGGGGCTTTGGTTGATTTGCCATGTAGTCTGGTTCTTCGGCGACCTCCTCCACGAACTCCTGTATGTTGGAGTTGTCTATCACCATACACTGTCCCTGTTGATCCACCAAGAAACACTCATATAACGGGTCAGCCCCATCCTCGATCTCTTCGGCCGCCCGCTCACATCGTTATAAACGGTATACCACCTTCCCCTCTTCAGTGACCACCTTCTTGCATTGCCTGTTGGTAACTGTTGCCACGGCCTTCCTCTTCCTTTCTCTCTAAGCCTCAGCGATTCTTCCCCCTGAAAAGCGACTCAGCACGCTTTGCCGTTGGACCTCATGCTCCACAGGATCCACTTTAAGCTTTACTTTGTTTTTGAGCTGCTTCGTGGTACTTTGGGGTCGGTGGATCACCTGATGGGTTTCTTCGGCCCTCACCCCTTCGTTACTCGCGGCTTCTTTGCTTTGCTCGTTCAGAGGCCCCATTCTATCTCTGATCGAGGGAACCCATGCCCCCTCCATTCTTCTCGTTAAGACTCGAGCATCCTCCTCCAACTCCGTATAAAAGGCCGCATCTACAAAGTGAGCTTCCTCGATAGCAAAAGGCCTTTTTGTAGCCCTAATGGTCACTTCTGTTCCTTTGACATTCGCCTTGGCGCATTGATGATATGCTGAAGGAACTAAACCTTGATTGTGCATCCATACTCTTCCTATTAGTAAATGATAGGAAGTTGCACTTTCTATTACATGGAACTTGATGTGGGAACTCAGATTTCCCATTACAATTCCCACATTCACATACCCAATGGATTTGGAAGATTGGTTGTCATACCCTGAGATTACCAGAGGCATGGGGACCAACCTTTCTTCTGGGATATTAGCTGTGTGGAAGGAGTTGATCGGCATAATGTTGATGGAAGCACCCCCATCCATAAGCGTTCTTGCAAAACTAACCCCGTTGATACTGACCGTCACATACAAGGGCCTGTTATGAGGGAACCTTACAGCTCTATCTGCATCGCTGAAGGTCACCTCTGATAGGAACTTTTTCACCAGCCTCGCCATGGGTCCCCTCCATTTCAACGAGGGAACCGCGTCCTTCTTCGCGATGTCAAGGATCGCCCGAGTTATTTCCAGTCTGCTCTCCTTTGGTATCCCCACTTGATCGAAGAACCAAGCGAACTTTGGGGATTTTGAAACTGCGCTATATTCTATGACTGGGTCCGTTTTCTCGCCCTCAACGCTATAGGCGTCTTCTACGTTCCTAGCACTTGCTTCATCATACGCCAGAACTACGTTAGCCATTCCCCTAGTGCAATACTCCAGTGCTTTATCGAACTCCATTGTTGCCCCTCCCCCCTCTCGCTCTGCCTCCTTATCATAGGCCGTTACAACATTGGCCCCATGCGCCGGGAGTGGGTTATTGTTAACGTTCCGCGGGGGGATTTGTAATATTCCCGCCCTCATGTGCGTGTCCATGATTCTTTGCAGCGTGAAACAGCTTTCCGTTGGATGTTGGACCTTTCGATGAACCTGACAATATTTGGGATTGGCCCTGCTTGCCGCGTCGGGTTCTTCCTCCGGGACGCCTTTCGGTTCATAAACCGTTCCGCCTTGTACCATTGCGTTATAGCAACTCACAACCTCCTCCACCGTACAAGGCAACGGTGGCGGGTTTTCTCTATCCCTTCCAAACTTTCTTTTGTTGTCCTTCCTCTGGGCCTTGCCCCCATCCTCTCTCTTGACATATCCCACCCGTGGGGCCTGAGACCTTCCCCCGATGGGTTGTATCGGCTGTCTGAACATCATGGGAGCTACTACCGGGCTAGGTCGCACCACCAAAGATATATTTCTTGCGGACTTTAAGAATGCTGAAAATGTTCCCTCGCGTGTCTCATTGATCAGGTGACAGATATACTCAGGAAGTAATCCCTCAGCACAAATTTGTAGTAACCTAGCCTCCTTAGCTTCTTCCCTCACGTCGAGGGACCTTTCCCTAAACCTTCGGATGTAGGCCACTACCTCCTCTCCTGGCCTTTACCTCTCCCTGCCAAGTTGGGTTAAGGTGAACTCATCTTCTGCCAAGAAGAACTTTCGGACGAACAATACATGCATCTCCTCCCACGTGGAGACACTATTGGGCGGCAGGTGAGAGTACCAAGTGTATGCTTTATCAGTCAGGGATTTGGAAAACTCCCTCAGCCTAAGCTTTTTGTCATTGCAATGCGCCCCCAAGTGTTCAACGAAATGCTTAATGTGTTCCTTCGGGTTCCCGCCCTTCCCTGAGTATTTTTCAAAGGTAGGGGGAATATAGTCCTTCGGGTAGGGTTCGTCGTTGTACTCCTGGGGGTAGGGTGTCCGGAAGTCGTCGTAGACCGCTGCCACCTCGCCCATAGCCTGCGAGGAAGACTGCATGAACTTCAGCATCTCCTTGTGCATATCTTTTCTCATCTCTTCCAAGGGTGAGGCTACTGGGGCCACCTGCAACGGGGCAGACGGTTGAGCGCTCGTTGCAACCGGAGCGAACGTTATCGGTTGCGCCGTTGAAACTCCTGAGCCGCCCACAGTGGGATTCACAACAGAGGGTACACTTGCTGGGACCGCTCCTGTAATGCCTGCCCCTGGTGGGGCCCCTAGTGCCACTCCTGGTGTTACTAAGGCATTAGTCTCCAATCCTCCCAGCATAGTTGAAGCTACTGGGTTTTACAAAAACTCGTAAAATTTGCTCATGAGGAGCGCCATCTGGGCAGGTCCCTGCCCTGCGCTCGTGGAAGGTTGTGCCTCCCCTGGGACGCCTATCATTGTTGGAGCCAGTGGTACCTCTACTCGAGGATCCCCATCTCTTAGGGCCTCCTGCTCCCTCGCAGCCTGTTCTTCATTATGCTGTATGTCATCGAAATTGAGTCTTCTAGTAGCATTATCTTGCGCCATACTCCTTCTCTATAAGGATGCCTCCCCAGCGGAGTCGCCAAATGTAAGAGGGTACTTTAGATTATATATGGAGGCGTAACCCCTATTGAGTATGGTAATCACAAGTTAATTGGCCAAAGCTTTGGATTAGTGATAGAACACATAAACATGAACCCAATGAGGATAGACTCAACTTAAACTCACAAAACTCTCGTGTATAACTCAGGTCATGCTAATGGACTTTAGAAGTGGCTTAGCTAGAGGGAGAGGGAAGTAAGCACCCTAGATACACCCTGGCGGGCAAGTAAAAACACACAAAACACACACAACACCCTGAAGAATCTCTGTCAAGTATTAAAAGCTTCGTAATAAATGACAATGGCGAGTTAGTGAACTCTCTAGTTTGCAATAACTCTTTTCAATTCTCAAAGAGAGGATCCTCCTTCCTCAAAGGTGGTTGGGGTCCTTAAATAGCCCCCACACCACCCCCGAGGCAACTCAGTCATTAAAGACTATGAAAGACATCCCTCATACTTTATGTCACAACATTAAATGCCTGATGCACTAGTTGTCTCCTACGTCATAAACATTAAATGCCAAGACATGCCTTTTGCCTAACCACTGTGTGTCAGGGGGTTGTTGTCGCAGAGGTGGCTCACCAACTATCTGACAGCCCCAAATACCACGGTGGTTTACTCAAGTGCATGTCTGACATTGTTTAGAAGGCTAGTGACATCACCCACAGTAGATGTGACATTTTAAGTAGAGGGTTGTTTGGTCCATAACTCAATGCCCGATGGAACTCCAAGCTGCTCCGCTTGAGGTTCCACGGTCAGGGTCCTTCGGTGTTTTACCAGGTGTATCTAAGATGGTCAGGACAAGCCCCAACGATGCCTTACTTCTCAATCCTCCAAACCAAGTCCCTATAAAGTTCCCATGGTGAGGTCATTCGATAGGGCATGAAAGCCCTCCCAGGTCTTGCCATGCCTGGTCTCTCGTGAGTACCGTTTGACCTCACCCAAACTGTATTATTATTATCGTTATGTCATTACAACCGTTACAGCTTTACAGTGAATGTAATCAAAGGTACAATATGATTAACACAACAAGCTGAAGTATGAGTTGCCACGCTGAGCTGCCTCCCCAAGCTGCCACGCTGAGCTGCCTCACCAAGATGTCACGCTTGAGTTGCCACGCTGAGCTGCCTCCCCAAGCTGCCACGCTGAGCTGCCTCACCAAGATGTCACGCTTGAGTTGCCACGCTGAGCTGCCTCCCCAAGCTGCCACTCTTGAGTTGCCACGCTGAGCTGCCTCACCAAGATGTCACGCTTGAGTTGCCACGCTGAGCTGCCTCCCCAAGCTGCCACGCTGAGCTGCCTCACCAAGATGTCACGCTTGAGTTGCCACGCTGAGCTGCCTCACCAAGATGTCACGCTGAGCTGCCTCACCAAGATGCCACGCTTGAGTTGCCATGCTGTGCTTCAAGCCCCCTCTACAAATCGGATAAAATAAATTTTAAATGATTTGGTCCATATAAATATATTTTTCAAATATTCATTTATTTTGTTATAATTGACCTAATTAGCGATTGGCACATAGGCCTGTCAATGGGTCGGGACTGGACCCGGACCCGACCCAGACCCAGATCCAGACCCGATCCGTATAATAGGGTCTGAGCATATTTTTTTGGACCCGAGACCCGAATACCCGAATACTCGTTTATTAAACGGGTATGGTTTGAATCTTATACAAGACCCGGACCCGAAGACCCGACCCGGATTGTACATTATTATTTTTTAAATATATATACATATACTATAAATTTATATATATTTATACATATATCTTATCAATATAACATGTAAGTAATATATATAAAAATATATATATTTATGTATATAATAAATATAAATAATATATGTTTTATTTATACTAATAATATTCTATAATACATTACAAAATATTTTAATTTAAGATTAAAAAATAAAGAAGGGGGATAATATAAAATAAATGTATTTATTTGGCCAGACCCGGACCCGAACGGATTCGGGTCTGGATCCAATATTGTAGACCGATGAAGACCTAGACCCGAACCCGAACCCGATGAAGACTCTATTACACGGATCTGGATCTCCCTAAACCCGACCCGACTCCGACCCGTTGACAGGCCTATTGGCACATCCCCCGACAACTTACGATATTCTTTCTTCTTTCTACTTCTCTTCAACCAGCTATTATTCTTCTTTCTTTTCATTATCTCCAAGAAATAATACATCAATCTTCCTTCCTTTCATTCTCTCCAAAAAGCGAATACATAATATCATTTGTAAGTTTATATTTTATCAATGATTGTTTTGTATGTCAATCAATTACTATGTATTTGATTTCGATTCAATCAAATCATTGTAATTATGTAATGCATGTGCTGAAATAACTTCAATATTGACTGAATGATTTGATTGTGTGTTTTGATAATATGTTTTGTAAATTTATATGAATACATTTTGATTGTGTATTGTATGTATTTGGTTTTGATTAAATCAAATCACTATAATTGTGTAATGCATGTACTGAAATAACTTCAATATTGACTAAATGATTTGATTGTGTGTTTAAATATTTTGTTTTATAAATTTATATAAATTTATATGTATGTTTATGTGTGTAACTATGAACAAATAAATTATTTTTTTGTCAATAAACCTTATATTGTATGTATATGTGTGTGTGTGTGTAGATTGTATGTGTGTGTATGCATAGATTTATGTCAAAAAAAATATTAGGGTTTAGTAAACCCTAAATAGTATGTGTGTGTACGTATAGATTATGTCAATAACCCTTAGATTGTATGTGTGTGTATGTATAGGTTATGCCAATAAACCCTAGATTGTATGTGTGCGTATTTTTTTGACAAAATATAATTAAATGGATTTTTAATGAGTAAAAAAATTTGCATCCACCTTATCGTGATTTTATTGGGGGTTATATGCGTGCCATCATATTATATTGGGGGTTATATGCAGGTCGTGAATTTTTGCACTACAATATGTGATTTTTTACATTTACCTTTTGCAGTAGTGTTTATGCATTAGTTGCTTGTTTGCACTACAATATGTGTGCAAGTACAATGTATGTTTCTGTTGATTCTGCAGTTTGTATGTTTATTGAATAGATAATACACATGCTTTTAAACTCTCTCATAATAAACCCTAACAAAACATGTTATAAACAATTACGGCGGGTTGTTGTTGGGATTTCACATATACTTTTAAACTCCCATAACTTTCAAACCCAAACCTTAATAGTAGGACTCGTATTCACGCCCTCGTATATTTTTCTCATGAAAAATGAGGCACGGTGATAATTACTGTCAACAAGAGTGGGAGAGGTTGCAATAAGACCGCACACATAACTCTTTTATTAGTGTGCGTCATATAGAGGGTACTCCTATTTATAGGAATGAAAATAAAAAAGATCGAACAATTTAACTACCTTGTAAATCATGGAGTTGATCTTCGGCAAGATTACTTGTTCGATCGTATTATATTTTCTCTACCAGAAAATTGGGATGATGTTATACAAAATATATTTCACACACATAATCCCGACATAGCCCTGACCTTGGTTACGTTGTTGGAGAAGGCGGAAAAAAAATCCACCCGTTATGGATACAACTGCGTACAAAGAGCATTGACATAGACTGTGATGTCTCGCGCCACATGCACGTAAAATTGAATCTTTCCAACAAGTTGAGAAATATGGGATTCCGAGTTTATGTCACGGATATCTACACATCAATCAAAGATACCCTTCCTCCTAGTTGGCCATGTGCAAAAATTCATAGGTTCTTAAAGTCACGGATACCTACACATCAATCATAGTACACATCAATTTTTGTCACGGTTGTGGGTCACGGCCAAAGTCCGCGACCATTTTTTTCGTTACGACGTGGGTCACGGACTTTGGCCGTGACCAATTTTTATCACGGTTGTGGGTCACGCATGGTTGTGGGTCATGGACGAAGGCCGCGACCATTTTTTCCCCGTTGCGGTATGGGTCACGGTCCAAGTTCGCGACCATCTGCCGTGACTCACTGCGAGCCGTGACCATTTTTTGGTCACGAACTTGGGTCGCGACCCACGAAATTGGTCACGCCCGAAATGGTCACGCCCCAAGTTCGTGACCCACAGCCTTGGTCAGGGATTTTGGCCGTAACCAATCTCTAGTTTTGGTGTAGTGTGTGTATTTTAATTTTTCTAACAAATTGTGTTTGTATATGTTTTTATTGTGTGTTTCATATGTGGGTGTACTTTATGTAATAATGTTGTGTCATAAAACATAAAGTGCGCCCATAGGTATAGAGCTCGTAACAAAATTGCAGTGACGTACATGCATAAAGATATAAAGTACACGTGAAATTACACTGATTTATTCTCATTATGTGTATTAACATTATTTTTGTAATATCTTAATGTGCATGTACTTTGTTACTTAATTTCATGACTTAATATACTTGTCATGTTTTAATTGGGCATGTGTTTGTGGGTCCGCGTCAGTGATATTAACTAGTTTTGACATTTGACCAAAGTATTTTGGGTTTATCATTTAATGTTGGTCATAATGGAAAGTTATAGGATTGCGAGGTGTTGTTATTTGGACAATATGGCTTGCATGGAAATATTTGAAGACAGCTCATTAAGTTTCATATGCAATGAGTTGTATAGGAGGTTTACGGATTTGAAAATTGGAACTTTTTCATTGAAGTACTTGTTTGGAGATGAAAATCGGTTCATGTTAGTTTGAGACAAAGATGTTCACAGTATGTTGCGGTCTCAATTGATTGTCAAAGTCGATTTTATTTGGATATATGTCTTGAATTCAGGAGCTTTGCCCACTAATACAAGTCACGAACCGAATGAATGCACTTATAAAATTCGCAAACGGGTTAACTGCACTTATACAAGTTGCGAGAAGGTTGACTGCAGTGATATAAGTAGAGAAATAGTTAATTGTTCATCATCACCCACTGCAATTCAACCCACCTACTTTTATATACTATTTATTGAAACATGATTATTAATTTGAGACGAGTTTGGAGGTGTGGAGCCGAGTACCTCAAATGTTTATCTTTACAATGATTGAAAGACATATATAAGTCATGAAGAGCAGTGTTTTGAAGGAGATGTGGTTGAGTTTTTAGATAAATTGCGAAAGTATACTGTTGAGGTAGGCTTCAAGTATGTCTATTTAAAGAATGATAAAACTCAGGTGACAATAGAGTGCTTTAAAATGACTACTTAGAATTGTCGTAGTTCGTCAAGCAAAATGAAGGATTCCAGGTTAGTTTCAACATTGGTGGCTGATGAGCGTAGGGATAAACCATAACTGAGCACAATTGATGTAGTCAGAGCTATAAAGAACTACAATATTGAGATAGGTTATCATCATGCATGGTGTGGGAAAGATATGGTTGTTGCTGAATTGCATGGTGATGAAAAGGTTTTATGTGCGTTAATAAATGATTATAGGGAACTTCTCTTATAGTATAATCCGGATGACATTGCATTCTTGACGTGGAACCATAGAGTAAATTATTCAAGTGAATTTTTGTAATATTTGCAGGATCCATTCATGGATTTTAATACTGCATGGTTGCTTTGTTTCTTGATAGTGCCTTTTTTAAAAGCCGCTATCGTGGAACAATTTTGTCGGCAAACACAAGGAATATGAACAATAGTAACTCATTCTAAATATACTAAACATGAATACTTTGCATTTACTTTATAATATTATGTGTACTTTAAGAGTATGTGTCTACTACTTGCAAATAATGCTAAGTGCATCCATAATATTATAAAGTACATGTGAACTTCTTTTTACTTTTACGTGTACTGTGTATTGTTATGAGTGTACTTTGAGATTTTGTATTTGTTATTTTCAAATAATGCTAAGTATACCCATAATATTGTAAAGTACACACTAACTTCTTTATACTTTTACGTGTACCTTCTAATGTCATGCGTGTACTTTGGAATTCTTTGTTTATTTTTTTGACATAATGGAAAGTAGACGCATAAATCGTAAAGTACAAGTATAACATGCGTGTAGTTTACATGGTTTAATCCACAAACTTAAACATTCATACAGTTTGTGTCTACTAATGTTAGAGTATATTTATTATTTTGTATAGCCTATGTGTTGTGTCCGCGCCAACGGCACCATTATAAGAGTACATCCTATATGGAACTATGATTTATTTATTTATGATATATTTCATTATGTTTTCAGGCTATTTTCCTCTTGCATATGTCGTTGTTGATTCAGAGACGGAGGATAATTAAACGTGATTTCTCATTAATTTGCACGATGCACTAGCTCATAAAGATAAAAACATCACATTTATATCCGATCAAAATAATGGTCTAACTGAAGTTGTTTCCAAGATCATCCTGATGTCTGCACATTCCTACTGTATACATTATTTACAAAGAAATATAAAGAATAGAATACGCGGGAATTGTGGAAACTTGCGAAAAAAGTTTGTGAAAGATTTTATGCGTCATGCATGTGCTGTAACAGTCGTTGAATTTCACAAAAACATTGATTTCCTTAAGATGGAATATGGAGTTGGTGTTACAAATTTTCTTTATAGTTTTCCTTCAGAGAATTGGTCCCATGCATATCTCCCTGACAAACGGTATGGTGACATGACATCTAGTGTTGCGGAATCATTCAACTCTTCGATCTTAAAGGAAAGGCATTTACTAATCATGAATTTCAACGCACAAACTTGTTGAATCTGAAAATGGACAAATGAGGTTGCGTCCTATTTTTCAGAAGTCACTGACTCATAATTGGAATAAAAATCAACATTGGAATATTAGCCGTTTGAGTCAACATGTATTCAAAGTTCATTCAGATGTAGGGGAGATTGTTGACTTATAACAAGGAATTTATTCTTGTAAGAGTTGGCAGTTAAGGTGTTTTCCATGTCCTCATGTTGTTTCCATTGTACGAAGGATAAGGACAAGTATTTACGTGCTTGTCGAGGAATACTATATGGTTTCTTTCTACAGGCAATCACACTTATCACTTATAGTTCCTCTTCCTGATTTGATGTACCTAAACATTCCTATACTTGTAAATCTAGTCATCCTCCCTCCAATGAAAAATAGGACAATAAGTAGGCCAAGAAATAAGAGAATAAAGTTTGTTGGTGAGGTCACAGTTAGGGAGGTTAATTGCTCTAGGTATTATAAAACGGGCCATTATAGGTTTAAATGTAAAGAACCTATATACTTACATTTATTATTGTTCAATTCATTCATTGTAACATTAGTCGTCAATAAAATTATTGAAGAACATATTTGAATAAATTAATGTAATTTTATTGTTGAGTGTTCATTTCTATTGTTTTTGTTTGTGAATGGGATATATATAAACTACACACACGTGTTAAACAATACATGCACATTTTTTAATAATGTTCATGTGTACTTTATATAATATTATGTGTACTTTACATTTATGTTAGTTATTTTGAACAATATAAACTACAAGCATAATTCAAGTAAGTATACGTAGAACTTATTATAGACTATACGTGTACTTTCAAGTGATTAAAGCATATACAGTGTTACTTATGATTTTTTTTAGCCTGCGTGTATTATGATCCGTGTCGGCAGTAATATTATCAAAGTATAGATGTTTATAATCAAAATGACAAGACATGCATGACAAAAAAATAGATTAATTTATAATGAAGAAAAAACATACAAAAGATATTGAGGCATACAAAATATCTTAAGACAAAATGAGAAACAAAATCAAACATCAAAAAGTGAATCAATAAAATTATTAAAACCCTGGGTGGGGTCAGAAAGAGAGGCGATGAAATTCGAGTACACTCAAATTTTCTTCTCATGCACATATTGGAGGGAGTTGAGTTTGTCTTTTTTCTCCCTCAAATTTATAAGATTCGTAATTGCCTCATTTATATAGAAATACATGGGGGTTTCGTGTGTTTGTGGTGACTCCTCATCCTCTTCGAACAAGTTAAAAGGGAGAAGCCTTCATTAACATGGTGTGTAAAAGCATCATATGCATTTTAGCATAAGGAAATATCTTCCTCAACCCTTTGCAGTAATCTCCTTACCCTTATTTCTTTATCAAGTCTACTTATCTAAGCCTCTAATGGGATAACCATTTTTAAGTGTTTATAATTGAATTTGGAATAGCGGAGAAAAGATGTTAGGTTTTTATAAGCCAAACAAAAGCTATTTATTTTTTTGGACAAAAATAGTTAGGGAGGTTGAGCCTGATAAATAAGGTAGGTTTTAGGTGTACTGTTTGACATGAATGAGCTAAAGAACATGTGTAAACTTTCTAGCTTTGAAGTAGTTGGGGATCTTGATCCTAATAAATAGGGTAGGTTATGGGTGTACCGATTGATATGAACGAACTAAAGAACATGTGTAAACTTCCTAGTTTTGACATGTAAAATCCTTGTTAACGTGTAAACTTTTTACTAATTAAATTTAAATGATAAAGTTATAGGGGTTGATGTGTAGAGTTAAGTAAATGTGATTGGAAAATGACTGTAACAAAAGTACACGCATACGTAAAAAGCCCATTTAATTAAATTTAATTACAGTACGTCATATATGGTACTATAATGAGTACAAAACAAAATAATTTACAAATATAGTATGATGTTGTAGCAATTCAAAAATAATTTACAATTTACAATCATTATTTCTTGTTCTGCAAGTACTTTGTTAAATACTGCATGTACTATGTTATGTTATGTATGTACTTTGAGATTTTGTGTTTGGTACTTACAAATAATGCCAAGTACACAAATAATATTGTAACGTACACATAAACTTGTTTTTACTTTTACGTGTACTTTCTAATGTTATGCGTGTACTTTGGGATTCTTTGTTTGTTATTTGGACATAATGAAAAGTACACGCATAAATCATGAGGTACACATGAAACTGAGTGGACTTTATTATATAGTGCACGCACTTTACATGGTTTGATCCATTAACTTAAACATTCAAACAATCTGCATGCACTAATATTAGAAAATATTTATTATTTTGTATAGCCTACGTATTGTACGATCCACGCCCATGACACCATTATTAAAGTACATCATATATGGAACTATAATTAATACAAAACAAAACAATTTACAATTGTTTTTTGTTGTACGAACCATCAACAAATAAAATTTCATTAACTATATAAGCTCTTTATTGTAGCAATTTGTCGTCTTGAAATGATGTTTTGAGCTCAATTCCTTTGGTAATTTGTTATATGTACAAAATACCCCGCAATAAACACTAAAATTAAAATAAACCAAATATATGAGTTAGTATAATGTGAATGAAATTTGTTGAAATGTGTTTTAATAAATTATGGATGTACTTATGCAAAAAGTCAATGTACTTTATACATATGAAATTTTCGCATACTTATTATATTATTTCGAGCATTCGTGAACTTTGGTTAGTTGGGATTTGAGATCATGACTCAACAACTATGTTATTGTTTTGTTTACTCTTTGTTTAAGACATCTTCAAGAACGTGTCCTTCGAAGATTCTTTGAATAAGACCCGTGTTATTTAATATTTTTGCTTCGGTCTTCAATTTGTAGAACGTTTATTGGAAAGCATCAAACTGTTAAGAGGAAAAATCACGAGCGTATATAAAACACAAAAGTTATGTAATGCAACTAAGTTTAGGGTGTAACCATTTTTTTGACGTTTTAAAAAAATATGTGTTTTGTTTCTTATCGTCCGGTTAGAGAGAATCCATGTGGACAACTTTATTTTTTTGTTTGTATATGTCTAACAATGTGAAATGTCTTTCTTTTATGTCCAATTATAATGAAAAAAGTATCACACGTGCGTAAAAATTCAAGAAGGGGTTTGTATACATTCTCCTTTTGCCCATTTTCTTTATTTTTTCGAACGACGCCCTATTAAAATTTATAAATTTGTTAGTAAGAAACCAAATGATTATATTTATCTGATGATGATGAACAAAGCTTTAGATTTGATTTTCCTTACCCAAACATATATTTTTATAGTGTGAGTTGGGAGCCCTTCCTTTCTTATTTTATTTTCCATTAGTTCACCTAGGGTAACAATTAGTTGTTTCACACATTTAAAAAGGTAAGGATATAACAATAAAAATTTAATAAATATCCTATGTTTGGATTACATACTTGGTTTGATATTTCTTCGCCTTTCAGCATTGTTTCAATATCTTCACGACCAACAAAGGCCCATTATCCATGATAAAGCAATAACATGCATTTTAAGACATGAATAATGTTGGACTAAGAATTAAAATATGTGTATAATATATTATCAGTATACGTGTATTCTATGGATGTTCTTTATTATAAAATGCGTGTACTTTATAAAACTATGCGTATACTGTAATACCCCGTAATTTTACGCATATTTATTTTATTATGAAATTATGGAAATTTGGATTAAATAATTTAAAGGGAGAAAATTTAATTTATAATTAATTCGATTCTAAGGGTAATAATTACTAGCGTGACGAGAGTCGATAGTTATCGAAAATAATTATGTTGAACATTACGTAGTGAGTAACGTAATATGGTTTCAGAAATAATAATATGGCGGGGGACGAGATACACGACAGTTGAGATATAATTATTTAGGACGCACGTATGGACATGTCCTTGAAACACCTTATACTCTTGACTCACTTGAGTCTACACTGTATAAGTGCTCATCTAGTTTGGAAATTGTGACAAAATTTGTGTCCCATCCCCTAGATACCAAAGAACCTCAGACTCTTCTCATGATGCCTAAATTGATTCATTTAAAGGTAAATTATCAACCACACACACACTAGGATTGCATACATAATATATATACTGCATTAAGTGCTTGTGTGAGTTAATTCCCTTTTAAAATAAGTTTTTACTAATTTTTGGGATTTTTTAAACAATTTTTAAATGATTTTTCAGAAATTAAAAGTCGGGTTTTAAAACATTTGGGGTCATTTTGTGATTACTAGTTTTATCATTTCTTACCTAAATGTTTGGTTGGGTAGGATCCGAAAGCGCTTGAGACTTGAGGGTGTGTGTGTAATTATGTTTGCATACGCGTTTTTTAGTTGATCTGAGCCTTACACCTGTCAACGTTATAACGACTTGATTTGTGTTAGTTGTTAGACTCAGAACTTGTACGCAATCTCAGCCCTTGGATCTTTTTTATCAACGTTCTGCATGCGTTTTATCCCAATTCCTGTGAACCCTCTTTAGACCAATTAGAAAGCGTTTAATCCACCGCTGATGTTAAACTGTTGGATGAAAGTCAAATTCCAATGACCAAATCTCAGCCATTAGATTTGAGTTGATTTTCTCGAACCTTCCTTGCTTAATATAAAAGGAGGTTGAGTTTCTGCATTTCAAAAACTTTTGCCAGTTCGTCAAACCGAGAGAGAGAAAAGAGAGAGAGAAACCAGAGAGAGAAAACAAACCCTAAATCTCATTTCAAACCTTAAACTCATTTTAGATCCAAAACCAAACCTGAGTATTTAAGAGTTGTTTTGGAGATGGTTTGAAGGCTTTTCGTGGTTTGAATCCTCTGAGTTTGAGATCTTTTAACCAACTTAGAAATTTTAAGTCTGATCTTTATTTCTTTTTTTAGAAACTGTAGATCTTGCTATTTTATGTCATATTACACTTAGATCTGCATTATTTCGTTTCTCATCTTGAGAAATCATATTTGTTGATTATTTTCTTATGTAAATGTTTTTCACAACTCAAGAATCAACAAATTTATTTTATATTTCTAGTTCTTATGAAACAAGACTTCTGACTAGTTGGAATCGCAATCGGTGGTTTACAATTTTAAAAACATTTTCAAAAACCTCTAAAATTATTTAAGACCTTGACCGTCTTCTGAGCAAGGTAACCTTGGATTCTGGGTTAATTTGAAAGATCAAGAAAGTCTGTGGTTTCTAAAGAAGAGAGAAACTGAAAACCTTATCATTTAGATCTTTCTATAATTTGATAGGACTTATTTGTATAAATAAGTGTGCGTGTGTAGATGCATGTGTTAGAACACTATCACAAATACTTGACACACTACAACACAAGAAGTGTTGGCTATAAGATTTTGAAACGTCAAGAGTCGACGTAAATCTGGAACAAAGTGTGGAGAAGTTAGCAAGCTGAGAAAGCCACATCAACATCAGAACTCCAGAGAAGTTAGAATCAAACCAGTGGGTACATATTCTAAACTTGTATAGGTTTCTTTTGTTTGCATGTGTGTTAAGTAGTTTGTAACTTGTATATTTTTTTTTAGTGAATTTTTGGTTTGTGACTTAGAAGTCACCGTGGATGTTTCCTCAGTTGGGTGAGATTTTACCACGTTAAAAACTGTGTGTACTTAATCTTTCTACATCTCCTCATCTCATTTTTGTTGGTGTGCTGATTTAACTGATTTAAACTATTTCAGTTTTGTTTTTCAAAACTAGTTACATAATCTTGAACACATCTCATACATATTTTTATTAAACACATCTTGTGATTAATCAGTTTGATTTAAAGAAAAGAGTTTTCCTAAAAAATTGTTCGAAGTTACTTAGACAGTTTAATCTTGAATTAAACGATTTAAGTGACAACTTTTCAATTGGTATCAGAGGTTTGGAAATTTTCTTTAAAGATCTTGTGTTTCTGAATTTTTTTCTTAAAACAAACAATGGACGAGAAATCTGAAAGATTTGGTAACTTGGCCTGACCCCCTCTCTTTGATGGAAACAAATTTCCTTACTGGAAAGTAAGGATGGTTGCTTTCATACAAGGAACCTTGGGAGATGATGTCTGGGATATTGTTGAAAATGGATATACTTATCCTACTAAACCAGCCACTGAAGGAAGCAAGGAGAGGATTAAGAAAGTATTAAGTGAATTCACTCGAGAAGAGAAGCAATCCTCTATGAACAATAACAAAGGCAAGAATGCCATTTTTATGTCTATAAATGAACATGAGTTCAAAAGGATCTCATCTTGTACCACTTCTAAGGAAGCTTGGGATACATTGATTACTGGACATAAAGGAGACACTAGAGTAAAGGCGGCTAAAACACAAATGCTTATCCAGCAGTATAACTCTTTAATTATGTCAGACTCTGAATCATTTGATGACTTTTACATGAATTTGACTGACATTGTGACCAAATTTACATTCTAATGGGATAACTTATGATAAACATGAAATTGTTTCGAAAATTCTAAGGTCATTGTCACAAAAATTTGATAACAAAAGATATGTTATTGAGGAAATGAGTGATCAAAATCTCATTCCTGAATTACTCAGTAGTAAACTGACAACTGTGGAAATGGAACTAGAATTCAAGAAATAATTAACCCAGTCCCATAGGAAACAAACTAGTTCCAATTTGAGTTTTTCTTCTAAGCTGGTAAAACCTGTGCTTAGTATTACCAATAATGATTCTGATGAGGAATGTGATATAGATAGTTTGGATAATCAGATTGCCTTGATGTCAAAGCAGTTTAAGAAGATTGTGAAATTTAGAAATAAAATGGCATCTAAACAAGGCAAGCCTAATTATCCAACTCAGTCTAATCACAAACCTCATGAGAAAGGCCAAGACAAACATCACAAGGACATTCATACGAGACCTAACAAAGATTTTAAGAATATTGAATGTTTTAGATATGGAAAATTGGGTCATATAGCACAAGATTTGCAAGACATGACCAATAAACATACTACGACCAAAATTTGCAAGACATGGGATGATTCAAGTGATTCTGATAATGAGGAACCTGAGTCATCTGATGTTTTTTTATCCTTTCATGTCTTTCTTTGACAAGATAATCTATAATGATGATAAGCTTGTGCCTAAGTATGAGAATGATGCTAGTAGTTCTACTTCTGTCGTTATGAATCATGCTGCTATGTACTGGTTTAGATGCTTTAATTTCTGAGAACATTACTAGTTCTACAGCGGGGTGTGTGAGTCAAAGGGAAAGCGATAATGACGATGTCAATGTGTGTGTGAGTTCAAGAATTGAATCTTTAGGGGTCACTTCACACACTACACTTAGTGATTCGGACATTGAAGAGATCCCTGATGTTCACACACTTTATGCCAAAACTCTCAAGAAAATCTCTAGACTAGAGAAGATAGTGAAATATATCACTAAGAAACTAGAAGACCTAAGTCTAATGGTTAAACTTAACGCTGAAGAGTATACTACCTAATGTCTAACTCATGAAAATAAAGTCAAAATTTTTGATCAAAAATTGAAAATTTTGATTGAAATAAATGAAACTCTGGAGAAAAAAAATATAAACGGACATTATTAGAATTGGAACAAGCTACAACAACTGTTTTCAGAAAAATTGCTAAGTTTGAAAATAATTCCAATTTGTTTTAATGATTTTGTTGCTGATTCAAAAACCAATTCTGATGATCGAACTAGAATAGGATTTTGCCCAAATTCAAAGACACAAATTAAAAACTTTGAACCAATCAAGTTTGTGTCAGGTGGCAAAAGACCTATGGAAAACTGTCCAGATTTTCAATCCCTAAATAATGAGTTTGATAAAAAAATAACAAAAGTTGGATATTTGGGAATCAATTCACTCTAAGTGTGATAGTCTACCTAAGGCTAAATACGTCTACCTAAGGCTAAATACGTCTTCCCTCCGATTAGGAAGAATGATACTACGTTTCAAACTGTACTCCCTAGGAATAAGGTTCAATGTCAAAATCCCATGAAACCTATGTTTAGAAACTTTCCTAAGGAGATACTGTGACACCCCGACTAATTAAATACCGGGTAGCTACTCCTTCATTAAATTAATACAAAATGTCAAGTTGGTCCAGTTAATAGCATCACTGTCGAAAAATATTTTAATGATTACTAACCACCTAGTATTTAAAAAGTGAGTTGCCAAATTTTAAGATAACTCTGATTAACATGCAATAAAAGGATAATGAAAGAATAACAACCATTCACCATAACGAAACAATAGAATAACCAACAACATAATAATAAGTCCGGAGGAAAAACTCCTCACAACAATCCCACAACTGAACTAAATAAAACAAAGTATCCTGAATTAATTACATGCCAAATGTCTGAAATCTGAAATAGAAAATGTTTCTAATAGAACTGGGCGACATGCCCTACAACTGATGAAATCTGAATAGAGTCAAGATAGATGAAGCGTCTACTAGCAAAATCCTGTAACTTCCACAAACAGCTACAGCTCGTCACCTGAATGAAAATCCTATGCATGGTGTCCTTGTGGCTGGGCACCTAAAATGGTTTTTACAAAAATAGATTTGAAAGCAAACGGGTCAGAGCCCGACAGTGGGGATTATTTTAAAAACAACAAGTGTTTTAATAACATTAAAAAAATGAATGCAAAATACATGTTAGAACGTGCACTCACATGAAATACTCACCTCTCGACTAATTTGTGCACTCCTAACGTACCGTACCCATCTAAGTAACATATAAATCTAACCAAACCGTAATAAGTTCTACCCCTTACTACTCAATTCCCATTATACGTTCTAGCGTTATCAAATAAATGGAGAGCTTTACTTAAACTCAGATTCTCGATTATTAGCAATACAATTCATTACAGGTTACCCCTTTATAGTTACTCAAAGCGTTTCTGTATTTATACGCACACTACCAACATGAAAGTTCTCATTAATTTAAGTGTATATTATTCACGCCATAAATATACAATACAAGCACCCAAGACTAAGATGCGGTGCACACATACTCTGCTATCCATCCCGGTACATCACGTACATAAGGATCACGCATTCCGAATCTCTCAGGAATCGTTCTCAGATAATAGCAAATCACAAACAATGGAGGCGAACACATTCACATCACATGGGTCACGCACACACCTACGCTCCCACGATCAGCAGACTTATTAACATCCCAATAAGTCCTTCTCTGACCTATGTTCTCGAGGTACCAATCTAAATCCGGGCAACACAAGGATTAGAGGTCCCTAAGCGAACGTAAACCTCCCGTGATAGCAAGTATGGTAGGTATGTCATACACATAGAATCATATACGTATACTAAGTATACACACATATTAGTAATCACCGTAATTTATTGGTGGTACACTTCTCATTCTCGTACCCACTTATAATGTTGCACAATTCATAAGATCCCGGTTAATTCAATTAATTAGGCCGTCGATAGTTCATGCGTCGTAATAGTCACTCACGTCCTATTCCACAATTTCCATTCAATTCAAATTACACTTCTATGCTTTACACCTCAATATAACCCAAATGTCCCATCTATATCAATTTTTCATCAAGGGAATGGTATCTCTGCAATTAAACAAGGTTACGGGACACGCGAAATCAAAACAGGCCAAAAAGCCTAAACTGTCAGCTCGTTAGAAGTCTCGTTCGAACGAGGCTGTTCTCGTTCGAACGAACTGGGTATCTAACGAGATCTCGTTCGAACGAAAGGCATCGAACGAACATCCCTCTCGTTAGAAGGCAGACTGTCAACTCGTTAGAAGCTCGTTCGAACGAGCTCGTTCGAACGACCTGGGAAGGTCTTGTAACGAGAGGCCAGTTTCGAGCCCATATTTTCCCTATTTCGTTTTTCCAACTTTTCTTCCTCTCTAATCTCATCTAAACATCAATCCAACAATTATTCATGGTTTCTTATTGTCCCTAACCATACTTAGGTCACATACTAACATGTTTTGTAGGGTTAATTCATTCTAAACATCATCCAAATATCAAATCTATACATTTTTCCCCAATTTCAAGAACATGAACCCTAGAAATTCTTAAATCCCCATTGAGCCTAATTAAATCCATTTTTTGTTTTATCCAAAATATTATCATCAGATTAATCACCTACATACAATTCTACATGCACTTCCTCATCAAAATACAAGTTTCTAATTCCAATTTAATGGGTTTTCATCAATCTCCCAAAAACAATACAATATTATCAATTTCCTACGCATGGAAGAAGCATTCTCTGCAACTAATGAAATTAAACCACTTGCCTTATGTATATCTCTGATCTTGATGTCGAATTGATGAATGATTCTCTCTCTCTCTGCAGAATTCTCCTCTCTCTCTCTCTACAAGTCTTCTTCTCCAAGGTGACAATGGTGGCTAGGGTTTGCCTTAGGAAACTTTTTGGAACTAATTCCAATAACCCCCGTAGCCCATTAGGTTATTAGTGGGTTTAGTGGGTAATTACCAAATCAGATTTTTAATTCCTAAATTTCGTTGGTTTTAATTCCCAAAAATTCAAAATTACCAAACTACCCTTTTACGTTGTCGGTATGGCCTAAAAATGCCCCGGGACCCAAACTAAACCCCCGGGTAGTGTTTTCTGACTATTTCGACCCTTCCGGGCGCGTTGGCGCACTCAAAATGACCATACGGTTAATAGAATTAAAATTCATTTTTTTAATTAAATAATAATATTCCTGACGCGACTATCACACGCGTCTCAATAAAATTTCCAAATTGCCGTATTTCAATCTCACGACAAATTTCATGATTCATTATTCATATATACTCATTAAAATCAAATACCAACTCGCATCTCGCTAGTATTTTTATCCGGATTAATTCCCAATTAATACACATTTAATTCAATTAATCCCATAAATAAATATCATAAAAATACGGGGTATTACAGATACCCTCTTCAAGCAATCTGTATTGCTCTTATTGTGATATATACGGACATTCTTTCGAAGTTTATACTCTATACGTTTAGTTAATCCTGTCTGTAATACTCCTTTATACCAAAACTTTAATTACTCTAGGAGAAGCCGTAACAATTATGTTATGCCTAGACAACTAGACAAAAACTCTAACTATAGAAAGAGAAAGACCAGACCTAAAAGATCATTTACAAGAAGAATTCCTAGGCACTTTTCTAAACCAAATGCTCATATCCTCCATAAAACTCAAATACATGCGCAAAATATTTTTCAACAAAAATCTAATGCTCGCAAGTTTTATAAATTGAGAGAAAATATGCGTAAAATAAAAACAAGAGCTATTTGGGTTAGAAAAGAAGAGGTATTACCCCAGATGAAGTGTAACATTGTGATTACTGCTTTAAAAGCTGAACACACTCCTTCTGGTTGGGATTTAGACTCTGGGTGTTCAAAACATATGACTGGGGATGATACAAAACTTTTAAACAAAACCAGCTTTGCTGAAGGAAAAGTTATTTTCAGTGATGATGTATCATCTCAAATCATTGGTAAACACTCCAAGAAGAAGGATTGCCTCTACTTGAAAATGTTCTTCTAGTAAAAGGTCTTAAGGCTAATCTACTTAGTATCTCGCAATTTTGTGACTCAAATCATACTGACACCTTTTCAAAGAATAATTAGAAGATTTTAAATGAAAAAGGTGAGTGCATACTTACAGGACTCAGGACTCCCCGACAATTATTATACTGTCCAGAACAATACTGAAGTCTGAAACATTGCCAGAATGGATGACAATTAAATATGGCATAATAAGATGGGTCACATAAATTACGATAGCAGGAAGGAAAAATTATTAAGGCACCTCATAAGAAAGTTAAAGATATCCTTACCTCTAAACCCTTGGAGCTCATCCATATGGACCTAATGGGTCCTTCTCATATTGTTAGTCTCTGTGGACACAGTTACATTATAGTTATGGTTGATGACTTCACCAGTACTTGGGTGGCCTTCTTAAAATAAAAGTCAGACACTTTCAGAACTTTTTTGAAAATCTTACTTCATATTGAAAATGAGAAGGACACTCAAGTAAATAGAATTCGTACTGATAGAGGAGGAGAATTCATGTATACAGGTGTTATAGAGTATTATGACTATAATGGTTACAAATATGAATTTAGTGCTCCTAAGACTCCTTAGCAAAATGGAATTGCTGAGCGAAAGAATCGTACCCTTCAAGAGATGGCACGTGTTATGATTCACGCCAAATGGTTACCTAAATATTTTTGGGTAGAATCAATTCGTACTGCATGTTATATTATTAATAGGGTCTATCTTAGGAATAATTCTAAACAAACTCCTTACAAACTATGGTATGGGAAGAAGCCCAATCTTAAATACCTTAAAACTTTTGGTAGTACATATTACGTTTGTTAAGACAAAGAACTCTTATCCAAATTTGAGACTTGTGGAGATAAAGCTATCTTCCTAGGATATTCTCCCGACAGTAGAGCATACCGTGTCTATAATCTTCGCACAAAGACTTTAACGGAATCCATAAACGTTATTGTAAGTGGCACTACTATTGAGAGTAAAACTGGAGAACCAACTATTGTGGAAGAGTCTGATTTTTTTTTTAGAAAATGACTCTCCAAAAATAGATTATTCTTTACCAATTGAGAAACCTGAAGTACCTAATTGGGTTTCTAAAGATCATCCCATAGATAACGCTGTTGGTAACCATTGTGAGTCTGTACGTACAAGATCTTAATTAAGAAACTATGCTCGTTATGCATGTTTTGTTTCCCTTGTGGAACCAAAGAATGGAAATGAGGCATTGAATGATCCTCAATGGATTTCTGCCATGTAGGAAGAGCATCTTCAATTTGTCATTCATGATGTTTGGTATCTTGTACCTAGGCCTGATCATAAAAAGGTTATTGGCACACGTTGACTATTTAAAAATAAAACTGATGAAAGTGGGATAGTCATTAGAAATAAAGCCAGATTAGTGGCTCAAAGATATTCTCAAATTAAAGGAATAGATTTTAACAATACGTTTGCTCCTGTTACTCGCTTAGAATCTGTTCGTCTTCTCTTTGCCATAGCCTGTTACTTGCACTTTACGCTTTTCCAAATGGATGTAAAATTAACCTTTCTTAATGGAATCTTGACTGAAGAGACCTATGTTGAGCAACCCAAAGGGTTTATTGACCCTCAGTATCCAAATCATGTTTATCGTCTTAAAAAGTCATTATATGGTATGAAACAAGTGCCAAGAGCTTGGTATGAGCGTCTTTCCAACTTTCTCTTAGATAAAGGTTTTAAGAGAGGCGGAAATGATCAAACTCTATTTGTCAAACATTTTGACAAAGATATTATTATAGCTCAAGTATATGTCGACGATATCATTTTTGGATCAACTTCCCCTTCAGAAGTTAAATAATTTTCTGAAATTATGCATAAAGAATTTCAAATGTCTCTTATGGGGGAGTTGCAATTTTTCTTGGGTTTTCAAGTCAAACAAAATTCAGAAGGTTTATTTGTTTCGCAATCGAAATATGCTTTAGAGATTGTTAAAAAATTCGTGCTTGAAAGTGCCAAAGAAACTAAAACTCCCATGAGTACTACGGTCAAATTATCTAAAGATGAGAGTGGAAAATCCATAGATCCTACTCTATATCGTAGTATGATAGGAAGCTTACTATACCTTACTGCCTCGCATCCTGATATTTTGTACGCAGTTTACGTGTGTGCCCGTTATCAAAATAATCCTAAAGAGAGCCACTTAGTATGTGTAAAAAGAATCATTAAATACATAAAAGGCACTCTAAATTTGGGTCTCTCGTACACATGATACTCCTAGTAATATAATAGGATACACTAATGCCGACTGGGGAGGGTGTACTGATGATAGTAAGAGCACATCAGGAGCGTGTTACTATATCAATAACAATTTGGTAGGATGGAGTAGTAAGAAACAAAACTGCACTTCATTATCTACAGCTGAATCTGAATACATTGCTGCTGGCAGTTTATGTGCCCAATTACTTTGGCCTAAGCAAATGCTAAATGATTATGGTATTCAAGAAGACCAACTTCATCTCTATTGTGATAATCAAAGCGCGATCAATATCTCTAAAAATCCTGTTCAATACTCGCGAACAAAACATATAAAAATTAGACATCATTTTATACGTGAATTAGTTGAAACTAAGAAATTATAAATTAATTATCTTCCTACTAATTTGCAGCTCGCAGATATGTTTATGAAACCTTTAGATTACAATAGGTTTCATTCTTTGCGAAAATCGATAGGAATGGTTTGTGCTGAATAAACTCGTGTGACTTCAGTATTTTTTTCCTCTGTCTATTTGAGACAAAATGGGGGACAAATTTGAGTCTTATGAGTTCATTTTTTCTTATACATATTTCTACGAAACATGATCTTAGTCTTATTTGCAGGAATCTGTACAGTTGTCTACGACAGATGTTATTAGGGTATTGGTTTGTAATTAGTTGAGTTATGTAATTTTCTTTTTCTAGGATATGGGTAGATAGAATTTTGTATAGGAATAGGTTTTTCTTATTTTTTTCGTATCCCTACGAGTCCTAGATGACTCAAAGGAGATTTTGTCTCATATTTCCTAAGGGAGAGATTGAAGCACCTTATACTCTTGACTCACTTGAGTCTACACTGTATAATTTCTCATCTAGTTTGGAAATTATGACAAAATTTGTGTCCCATTCCCTAGATACCAAAGAACCTCAGATTCTTCTCATGATGCCTCAATTGATTCATTCAAAGGTAAATTATCAACCACACACACACTAGGATTCAATACATCATATATACGTATATTGCATTAAGTGCTTGTGTGAGTTAATTCCCTTTTAAAATAAGTTTTTAGTAATTTTTAGGATTTTTAAAATAATTTTTAAATGATTTTTAAGAAATTAAAAATTGGGTTTTAAAACATTTGGGGTCATTTTGTGATTACTGGCTTTATCATTTCTTACTTGAATGTTTGGTTGGGTAGGATCCGAAAGCGCTTGAGACTTGAGGGCGTGGGTGTACTTATGTTTTCATACGCATTTTTAGTTGATCTGAGCCTTACACCTGTCAACGTTATGACAGCTTTATTTGTGTTTGTTGTTAGACTCATAACCTGTACGCAATCTCAGCCCCTGTATCTTTTTTTATCAACATTCTGCATGTGTTTTATCCCAATCCCTGTGAACCCGCTTTAGACCAATCAAAAACCATTTAATCCACCGCTGATGTTAAACCGTTGGATGAAAGTCAAATTCCAATGACCAAATCTCAGCCATTAGATTTGAGCTAATTTTCTCGAACCTTCCTTGCTTAGTATAAAAGGAGGTTGAGCTTATGCATTTCAAAAACTTTTTCCAGTTTGTCAAACTGAGAGAGAGAGAGAGAGAAAGAGAGAGAAACTAGAGAGAGAAAACAAACCGTAAATCTAATTTCAAACCCTAAACTCATTTTAGATCCAAAACCAAACCTGAGTGTTTGAGAGTTGTTTTGGAGATGGTTTGAAGGCTGTTCGTGGTTTGAATCCTCTGAGTTTGAGATCTTTTAACCAACTTAGACATTTTAAGTTTGATCTCTATTTCTTTTTATAGAAACTGTAGATCTTGCTATTTTATGTGATATTACACTTAGATCTGCATTATTTCGTTTCTCAGCTTGAGAAATCATATTTGTTGATTATTTTCTTATGTAAATGTTTTTCACAACTCAAGAATCAATAAATTTATTTTCTGTTTCTAGTTCTTATGAAACAAGACTTCTGACTAGTTGAAATCGCAATCGGTGGTTTATAATTTCAAAAATATTTTCAAAACCCTTTGAAATTGTTTAAGACCTTGACCATCTTCTGAGTAAGGTAACCTTGGATTCTGGGTTAATTTGAAAGATCAAGAAATCTGTGGTTTCTAAAGAAAAGAGAAACTGAAAACCTTATCATTTAGATCTTTTTTTTAATTTGATAGGACTTGTTTGTGTAAATAGTGTGCGTGTGTAGATGCATGTGTTAGAACACTATCACAAACACTTGACACACTACAACACAAGAAGTGTTGACTATAAGATCTTGAAACATCACGAGTCGACGTAAAACTGGAACAAAGTGTGGAGAAGTTAGCAAGCTGAGAAAGCCACATCAATATCAGAACTCCAGAGAAGTTAGAATCAAACCAGTGGGTACATATTCTAAACTTGTATAGGTCTGTTTTGTTTGCATGTGTGTTAAATAATTTGTAACTTGTATATTTTGTTTTAGTGGATTTTTGATTTGTGACTGATAAGTCACCGTGGATGTTTACTCAGTTGGGTGAGGTTTTACCACGTTAAAAACTGTGTGTACTTAATCTTTCTACATCTCCTCATCTCATTCTTGTTGGTGTGCTGATTTAACTAATTTAAACTATGTTAGTTTGTTTTTCAAAACTAGTTACATAATCTTGAACATATCTCGTACATATTTTTATTAAACACGTCTTGTTATTAATCAGTTTGATTTAAGTAAAAGAGTTTCCCCAAAAAATAGTTCGGAGTTACTTAGACAGTTTAATCTTAAATTAAATGACTTAAGTGACAGCTTTTCAGTCGTCCCTTCCTAGTCTTCATTAAGAGATTTATATTGATGTTGATCTACTTTTAGACTTTTATTTCATGGCATAGGACTATTTTTTGAGTATGTGACTGGGAGTGTTTACTCCAGCAACTTCATTTATTAATTCTATTAGTTCTTTCCTTATGCTATTATGATGTACGGTGATGATTAATTATTTCCTTTAATGACAATGGTTAATGACAAGATAAAATTTTGACACAAACCTTTTTAAATATTAGGTGGTTAGTTTTTATTAAATTCAAATTTGAGTCCTTCGACAGTTATGCATTATCTGAACCAACTTGATATTCTAAAATTAATTAATTAAGGACTGATCACCCAGTAATTAATTAGGTGGGGTGTCACAGGTTGTATCAGAGCATCAGGTTTTAGTCCTTAGGATATGTACGGATTATTATGTTTCCGCGTAGCGTCCTTTGATATAGAGACCTATATTTTAAGATTGTTGTACGCTTTATGCGTTTTACGTTTTTCAGCTAAATTGAGATAATAACTGTAGACTTATGAAACTTTTTTTCCTTTTCAGATGCCTCCTCGATGTGCACAGAGAGTTCCTAGGGATGCCCAACCCAAGCCTCAGCTGCACCGACTCAGGGTATGATGAATGCCACTGAAGTGGCCACCATTGTAGAGGCAATAAATATCGCATTGACAGTTGTGCAGCAGGCACCACTTTAGGCACCGATGGTGGCTCCAGTTCAGTCCCAGGCCTTACCGTTTGCTTAAGAACGTGTTAGGGATGCCTTCCAGAAGGTGCATCCTCTGGAGTTTACAGGTAACTCCGATGTAGTGGTAGCGAACCAGTAGAAGAAGGACATCTAGAGGCATTTGAGGATACATGAGTGCACAGAGGTGCAGAGTCAGATACTGGCCACGTTCAAGTTAGTGGGAGCAACACTACAGTGGTGGGAGTCTATTACCACCACTGAGGAGAGACACACACTCACAATTCAAGACTTTTGGGTGCGGTTCAACCGTAAATATTTCCCCTCGACTGTCTAGACAGAGATGAATCAAAAGTTGGTGAACTTGAAGCAGGAGGGAAAGACCGTGGCGGAATACGAGATAGAGTTTATCAACCTTCTGAACATTGTACCGGATGAGATCCCGACTGAGGAGAAGAAGATTCAGAGTTTTATGGATGGGTTTACATAGAGGGTCCGTCAGCATTTGATAGGCAATCTCTCTTTGGCTACCTACTCGAACGTGGTTAATGCAACACTACTCCACTGTCACGACCACCGTTTTCACCTGACAAAGGTTAAGCGAGTAGGAGAGTCCAGCCAGCTGGGAAAGACAGGAGGAAATGGTGCCAGTGGTGGCACAGATAGTTCAGGGTCAACATAGACACAGTGATCAGGGTTTCCAACAGGGGGTCCTAAAAGGTTAAGATCAGGAGGCTTTAGACATGGCCAGTAGGGTCAGCACGGCCATCAGGGTCTTCAAGGCCAGCAGTAGGTTCAACAGGGCCAGCATGGCCAAGCGAGGGTGGAAACGACCATCAGGGCTGAGGACAGCAGGGACAGAGGGGAGGACCCTTCCTAGGGAGATGTTTCACTTGTGGCAACACTGGCGACACAAGTGTCAGGACTTCCCTCAGCAGGGTGCTCACCGGGAGCCCCTGAGAATTATTTCTCCCGCAGCTCTCCCAGCACCCCCATAGGTGCCGGTATTGCCACCCATTCTAGCCTTCCCAGTTCAGCAGGGGAAGCTTCAGTATGGATGAGTCTACAATCTTCACCAGGCCGCAGTCCCACAGGACCCACCCACAATTGAGGGTATGTTTTCTATCCAGGGGACTTTGGGGCGCATTTTATTTGACACAGGGCCACATACTGTTTTATTGGTATGGGGTTTGCATATACTATGGGATTATTAGATACTGCTGAGGGTACCGTCTCTTATGTGGATTCACTGTTGAGTAGAGGGTCCGTGATTTTGTTTATATGTCGGGGAGTGGGTATAGAGATTGGGGGGTTTATCTTACCCGCTAACATACTTGTGTTGGATATGTCCGAGTATGACGCGATTATAGGTATGGATTGTCTTGTCAGGTATAGGTCCATGATCGATTGATTTGGTAGGAGTATAGTTTTTGACATTCCCAGTCAGGAGATGTTCCTGATGGCGATGCCTCGCCTTGAGTTAGGATCGTCCACACATTTATACTACATAGAGGAGGAAACCTCTAGGGAGGTGGTGTTACCACTTTACTCGATTCCTGTCATTCAAGAGTTTGCCGATGTGTTTCAGGATATTTTGGGGTTACCACCAAGTAGAGAGATAGGTTTCGTCATTAATTTATCACCGGGCACTCGACCGATAGCCCATGTACCTTATCGTATGGCTCCAACAGAAAGGAGGGAGTTACGTAACTAGATTGAACAGTTATTGGGTAGGGGTTTATCCGTAGGAGTACTTCGCCATGGGGGGCTCCCGTACTGTTCATTAAGAAATGGTATGGATCATTGAGGTTATGTGTCGATTACCGAGAGTTGAATAAAGTCACGATACAGAATAAATATCCGTTGCCTCGAATCGATGACTTATTCGACCAGTTGAGAGGAGATGCTTTCTTCTCGAAGATTGACTTGAGATCGGGATACCATCAATTGCGTATCAGGGAGCATGATGTGTTGAAGATGGACTTCTTGACAAGATATGGTTCCTATGAGTTTAGGTCTATGCCTCTCCCGGCGGTAATGTACTCAGCCTTCGCGGTGGACAAAGAGATGGAATTTTTCTTCTTGCTCAGCCAGGAGACGAGAGCAGAATCAAAATAGAAATACCCACCAGAAATGCTCTTACAACCATCTACATCCCCGACCCAATCGACATCCGACTAGGCAGACAAACTATCATCGTTATCAAAGGAATACCAAATACCATATGAGAGTGTCCCACTCACGTATTTAATAATACATTTTAGAGCAAGTAAGTGTGACTCTTTAGGGGACACCTGATATCGTGCACAGACTCCAACACTAAAGGCTATGTCGGGACGACTGGAAGTCAAGTAGAGAAGACTACCTATCATACTCCGATACAAGGTTTGCTCTACGTCATTGCTTAAAATGTCCTTACTAAGCTTGGTAGTGGTACTCATAGGTGTACGTGCATGCTTAACGGAGTTTAACACAAATTTTTTCACTAGGTCTCTTGCATATTTAGATTGGGAGATGAACATCCCATCCTCTAGCTGACGAACCTCGAGACCAAGGAAGAAAGTAAGCTCACCAACCATGCTCATCTCAAACTCACTTTTTATTTACTCCTCAAAGTGATGAGCATGTTGGGAGCACGTGGATCCAAAGACTATGTTGTCTACATAGACCTGGGCAACCAAAATAACACCGTCATCTCTCCTGACGAACAACGTCATATAAACTCCCCCTCTCTTGAAGCCACAGGCTAAGAGATAGGAAGTAAGCCTCTCGTACCAAGCACGAGGTGTTACGCCCCGATCCGGATTAGAGTTACCGTTGGAATAACCCGTATCCGAACTGAGGTGTTAAGGGGGAGGGGGATAAAACAGTTTATTAATTTGGAAAATAGTTTCCGCATTATACTTCAACAAAACCTTTAATTTCTTTTATTATGAAAAGGCGAGGCCCATATATTGCAAGTTGATATTCATTTAACAACTTAACAAGTAAACCTTTAACAAGATTTAATCCATAAATAGAGCACAAATCCCTGTATTATTACAATTTCCAAATAGTTCCAGTTCAAACCAAATTGTCTTAACAAAACATAATGGATTACAATTCAAAATAAGTCTAAGGATTGAAATCGGTTACAGAGCCTCTAACGACGACTAGCGCTTTGTGCGGCCTTTCCAACGTCCTTACCCGATGTACCACCTGTTGTACCCGGGGGTTTGGGAAATAGGGTATGAGCGAAATGCCCAGTAGGGTGGGAATACTAAGCAATAATTTTCATATCAAAATACTATACTTATACAATGCATTTTAATAATTTCGAAAATCATCATTGTCTCATATTCATTAATTATCATTAATGATTATTTTTGTTAACATTTAACTATGCTAACAATATTCAAGAATCCTTCATTATATTCAACTAAGTTATCATGTATCTATACTAACAAGATTCTTTAACTTAGTCATAAATGCACCTATATGCAATGCCCTGGGCTACGTGCCCACTCACTCTTAGCATTTTAATATTCCAAGCCAGGAACTTAATCATATTCCACTTATGTCATCCACATAATAATTAATGAATTCTTATTCATTCATTAGTTTAAGTTCTCATTCCTTACTTAACATTGTTTTTGTGATTTTTGCCAACAAACACTCACGGACTTCGTGGCCTCACACCACCGGTCTCCGCCGCCATATACTACTGCAGTTTATTTGGGGTCTTTCACCACTAGGGACGTCATGCCCTCCTTAATTATTTTCTCTCGGCGTCATCCGAATATCATATCTTTCATGTGTTTAACATTATTCTCAATGTTCACAATTCAATTTACCCGATTTTGTTATTAAAGCCCGTTATTAGTCTTCGCATCCTACGAGCCGAGGAGGCATTCTAGTGTCAACGCCGAACACTAAAATATACTAAGTCACCTTTACAACACTTTGAGTTACCAAAATGCCATCTTATACTTTTATTATCTAAAAAGCATTTCCTTGGCATTTTTCAAGTATTTTTCATGTAAAAACACCATTTAAGTGACTTTTCTTCATATTTACCAAATCTGCCACTAAGACATTTTTTTACCAAAAATTACCTTTTTAAGTGGGTTTTAAGTACAAAAATCATTCTTTAATGCACTACATGTTTCCACCAACATTTAAACCTTTATTAGTGATGTACAACCCATTTTAGCACACTTTTACACATAAAGCCATTTACATAATTTTAAGTCTTATTTAACATATTCAAGAGGCTTAAACTAATATTTCAACATATTAGATTTTGGGGCTGTTTTTATGAGATTATTAAACACATATTTATACCACTATATTTCAACATTAATCATGTTAATGTCAAGACTAACACATGCTACATACACTATTTCATGAAATTGGGTCTTTTTCCTTAGAAAACCCAACAAATGCATTAACTATTCATTTTCTTGTAGCATTCCATTTTCTATGTTTATTTCTTGAGATTATTATATTTATAGCATGATTTAAACATATATAATAATCTGAAAATTTATTCTAAACATCATCTTCTCCATTTATCATTTCTCACAAAATGGGTTTTTCATAGCATATGAAAATAAGGGAGAAGAGCTAAAAGTCACATTTTTTTTCATCATCTTGTTCATAGTAGCATTTGAAATAAAAGAGTTTAAGAGTGAGGAAAACCCTACTTGAATGAAGGAGAGTGGTGTAGATGTGAAGAAGATGAAGTGGAGCTCCCAAAAGTTCCACCAAAAGTCCCCAACAAAGCTTCCTTTGAGCTCCAAAAACCCACTTAAGTGATACCCACTTGCTGTCCAAGCTTTGGTAGTGGCTTTAATGGAGTTTGGAGACCTCTAGATTGGTGTCTTAATGGTGGAAGAAGAGGTGGGAGATAGAGCTACGAAAATATGAAGGTATTTTGCTTATTAGAACACAGAAAAGTGAGAGAAAATAAGTTGCCAATGACTGCAACTTCACACCCTCAAGGCTCTCTCCCTCTCTCTCCCTTATAAAAGCCATTTTAAGGGACCTTCAACTCTTGACCCATAGCCTCAGACTTTGCATTTCCTAAACCGTGTATAACACCTCCCAAAGTCTGATTTCTGGAGTTGAAAGAGACTACACTCAACCACCCAAAACAATGGTTAATGTGCTCTCAAAGTGCGCCAGCGTCACTTTCTCTCTCTAATTTTTTTTTTTTGTTTTTTTTTTGAAACTTTTAACCTTAGGGTCTTATTCCTTGTATTTTTTTGAGTGAAAAATCACATTCAAACTAATTTTTTGGCCTCCCGAAATGTCATATACATGGCGCGCAAAAACGGGACCTCCGCGCAAAAGTATTTTTTTTTCGATTTTTCTTTCCATAATAATATTCCTTATATTTTTGTGAGTCAAAAAACATATTCACAATATTTTTTTGACCTTCCGAGGCGTCCTAAACAATACGCGCAAGAAACGGGACCTCCGCGCAAAATATATATTTTTTCAATTTTTCTTCGCGTGGTAATATTCTTTATATTTTTATGAGCCTAAATATATGGTCGGAATATTTTTTTGACCTTCCGAGGCATCCTAAATAATACGCGCAAGAAACGGGACCTCCGCGCAAAACATATTTTTTTTCGATTTTTCTTCGCATGGTAATATTCCTTATATTTTTATGAGTCTAAATATATGGTCGGAATATTTGTTGACCTTCCGAGGCATCCTAAACAGTATGCGCAAGAAACGGGACCTCCGCGCATAACATATTTTCTTTCCATTTTTCTTCACGTGGTAATATTCTTTATATTTTTATGAGTCTAAATATATGGTCAGAATATTTTTTTTGACCTTCCGAGGCATCCTAAACAATACGCGCAAAACTAGACTTTCGCTGCGTCGCGCGTCGTAAGACAATTAGTACATAAGTTCGCGTAGCGTTTGTTGCTTGTCCGAATCGCGTGAAACTTAACCAAAGTACTTAAAATAATTATACGAACATAAATCATAACTCATGCGGGAACATGCAACGTAAAAATTTCATTAATGGAGCGTCACTAAATAAAGGATAATCATGCAAGTACAATTTAAAGGTGCGGGTATTACATTCTCCCCTCCTTAGGAGATTTCGTCCCCGAAATTCATCATAAGTCACTTGAAAAGCTGTGGATGTTTCTCTCGCATCTCGGCTTCTCGCTCCCAAGTGGCACCTTCGGCTCTTTGCGATTCCCATAGGATTTTCACCAACGTAATGACTTTGTTGCGCAGAACCCGGTTCTCCCGGTCCAAAATGGATATGGGTTGAGTCAAGAATGTTGTATCCTCTTCTAACTCGATGTTCTGCCAGTTGATCACATGGCGAGGATCATGCAGATACTTCTTCAGCATAGAGACGTGAAAGATATTGTGGGCATGAACTAACTGTGGAGGTAGCGCTAATTGGTATGAGACATCCCCGACCCTTTCCAAAAGCTCGAAGGGTCCAATGCACCGAGGGGAAAGCTTGACCTTCTGTCCAAACCTCTTTCTACCAGTCCTAGCCCTAACCTTCAATAACGCTTTATCATCCACTCCGAACTCTAACGGTGTACGACGATTGTCGGCATAATTCTCCTATCTGACCTGAGCCATTGCCAGCCTCTCCTGTATCAACTGAACCTTTTCAGTTATCTCCTTGATTATATCCGAGTTGTAAGGTGCTTCTCGCCCATCTCTGCCCAACACACTTGAAAATGACACGGTCACCCATACAAAGCCTCGAAGGGGGCATCTTGATACTAGCTTGGTAACTATTATTGTATGAAAATTCTGCTAGAGGCAAGTTTTTATCCTAACTACCCTAAAAATCAAGTGCACATGCCCGCAACAAGTCCTCCAGAATCAGAACCGTACGCTCTAACTATCTTTTTGTCTCCATATGGTAAGCCATACATAAATTCAAATCAATACCCATCTCCTGCTAAACCTTCCTCTAGAACCGTGAAACAATCCGAAGATCTCTATCAAAGACCATGGTCAACGGTACACCGTGGAGTCGGATAATCTCCCGTATGTACAAACTGGGTCAACCTTGTTATGCTGTCTGTGACCTGATCGACAAGAAGTGTGCAAACTTCGCGGGCGATTCACCACAACTAAAATTACATCATGACCCCGTTCAGATCGAGGTATTATGATGAAGTCCATAGTGATGTGCTCCCACTTCCGCTCGACCATAGAGAGTGGCTACAATAACCCGATTGGCTTCTTGTGCTCGTCCTTCACCTTCTGGCACGTATAGCATTTATCCACACACATCGCTACATCCCGCTTCATCCCAGACCACTAGAAATCTTTACGTAGGTCCTTATACATCTTCGTCGCACCGGGATGTATGCTGAACGAGACTGATGGAACCTTGCAAGAATCTCCGACTGCAGTTCCTTGACGACTGACACAATCAACCCACCCTCATGTTAACCCGATAATAATGGACTATAAAGTCTTATTTCTAACTACCAAGCATGCCTAACTTGTTCGTTCAACAATAACTCGATTTTTTTTTCACCAAATATTTTTCTAACACCCAAAGAACTCATCATCATGAATTTATTCCGAACGTTGTGATTTACAAGCCTACGTTTCGTCAAACGATTTGAATTTTACCTATCTTGGGCACACACATCCTCCACATCAATAACCATTCTCATCAATGATTTCAAGAAAGTCATTTAATCCCTAATGGCCCATCCGATCGATACTTCCTATGAGACTACGTATTATCATAGAATCATCTTAGGTATCACAACCCAAATACACATGAGACACTACATTCTCAATCTGCAAATTTCATACAGAGTGTAACACCAGTATTTAATGTTCCGTCAAGTTCTAATATTCATAATGTCTTAGAGTCGTGACGTGAAATCCACAATATACATCGTAATTAGCTATATATGTTAACTAATGAGTCTGCCAACCTAATGTTATCAAGTACACATACAGACTACATGCAATAAATCGCGAGACCACGCTTACACACCCACCGGTGTAAGACAAAGGTGCATCCTAAGAAGAGCATACTCGTGTACCTCGAAGCATTATACTTAACCCGACATATCCCTCATTACTACTGAGCTTTACGCACACTTGAATACAAACCCACAATTAAAACAACAACTTCCCATTATCGGGATCAATGAAGACGTAAGAAGATGCAGCGAATTAGGCGATTGTAATTCCAGAATGAAATAATTGAATTCGGGCAACGAACCATGCCACAGGAAGTGCGACCCACAATGAACACTTAAACTCTAAAATTCTAACTTACCTACATATGTGCTAAAGTATTAGTCTAGTCACTGACCTACATACTTAAGTCTCCACAATATTTATATGCGATTTCTAACTTTTAAACCTCAAGATTCTCCTCATTCTAACCAAACGCAAAACTCACATAAATTTACCATTTGGACCATCACTACAATCCTTATCAAAATCATATGTGGTCTCAATTCATAACTATCGGCCGAGTTACTATGACACCTTAATTTTTTTTTCAAGCATTACCCAGTTCTAAGACCTAATGAGTCTCCTCACTTGGATCCTACTAAACCGTAAAGGTAACATGCACATGTGTTATAATCAAGCTTAACACTTCATCTTGAGTGTTATCTATAAATCCATTATGAGCATCATCGTGTTCGAAGTTTCCCAAGTGCGTAACTCACACTTATCGACCTGACATTTTTCATAAAACTCATACCGTAATACATGTTTATAAACAAAGCCATGGCACTAACTCCAAGGTATTGCCACAATATCAATATGACTAAATCGTGTTATAACCATCAATAGTCGATTATGTAAATCTCAACATAGTAATTTTTTTAGGATACCAATTCAATCATCTCTAATTAACCACACTCATGCAAGTGCAAGAATCGTCATGACATAATCCTTTAATGTGAAACAACCAATCATAGCCACTAATTTAATTCCTCAATGGTCCAAACACTAATCTTATTTACTACGTGTTGCACCAACTAGAACTTTATATTATTGACATCATAAGGAACCCTGAAGGTTCGATGAAGGACATCTTTGTCACTATAGTACATGGGGTACAATTTAAGATTCATCATTACTAGGCAATAACTACTACATGTACTAATACATCATTAGATAATTCTTAGCACATGACTCCAAAGGACAATTTGATATGAATTCATATGCCTATCTAAAATGCTACCCAAAACAAACTTCATCATAACACATAATTTAATCTTTAATGACTATCCTACCACGACAACCAACTTATCTTACTATGTAACCATATCATTACATGCTAAGCCTTAAGCTATCCCATAAATTTCTAAAACCATAAATTAATACCATCATTTCTAATGCTAAGTCCTGAGGACTCTATAGATTCATTCGTAAGTTATCTTGAATTAGTGTGACTATCTAAACCCAAATCAAAATCAAGTTACTTAGTCATTCTAATCTCCATAGAATCAATACTTATAAGTGTACTACTTAATAACCTAGTCCCATAGATGGACTTACAACCTCTTTAGCTAATATGCAACAAAAATTACTAGACGTTGCTATTACGACTTAGTCTTATAAATTTATCAAATTGACACATGATGTACTTCACATAAGAGTACGGTGTCACCCCTCTGCTGATGGCACATAGCCTCAGCTAAGTGGCGCACTGCCTCCTAAATACTCTGTAACTCGTTGTTTTCACTCGCAGTGTTGCGAGTAGGGGACATCCTATATGATAGGAAAGTTTAGTACGATTATAATATATGCCGAACGAAAGGGAACTAAAACGAGAATCACTCCGACGCTCATGAGGATCCTAATGCTCTGATACCAAGTTGTAACGCCCCGATCCGGATTAGAGTTACCGTTGGAATAACCCGTATCCGAACTGAGGTGTTAAGGGGGAGGGGGATAAAACAGTTTATTAATTTGGAAAATAGTTGCCGCATTATACTTCAACAAAACCTTTAATTTCTTTTATTATGAAAAGGCGAGGCCCATATATTGCAAGTTGATATTCATTTAACAATTTAACAAGTAAACCTTTAACAAGATTTAATCCATAAATAGAGCACAAATCCCTGTATTATTACAATTTCCAAATAGTTCCAGTTCAAACCAAATTGTCTTAACAAAACATAATGGATTACAATTCAAAATAAGTCTAAGGATTGAAATCGGTTATAGAGCCTCTAACGACGACTAGCGCTTTGTGCGGCCTTTCCAACGTCCTTACCCGATGTACCACCTGTTGTACCTGGGGGTTTGGGAAATAGGGTATGAGCGAAATGCCCAATAGGGTGGGAATACTAAGCAATAATTTTCATATCAAAATACTATACTTATACAATGCATTTTAGTAATTTCGAAAATCATCATTGTCTCATATTCATTAATTATCATTAATGATTATTTTTGTTAACATTTAACTATGCTAACAATATTCAAGAAGCCTTCATTATATTCAACTAAGTTATCATGTATCTATACTAACAAGATTCTTTAACTTAGTCATAAATGCACCTATATGCAATGCCCTGAGCTACGTGCCCACTCACTCTTAGCATTTTAATATTCCAAGCCAGGAACTTAATCATATTCCACTTATGTCATCCACATAATAATTAATGAATTCTTATTCATTCATTAGTTTAAGTTCTCATTCCTTACTTAACATTGTTTTTGTGATTTTGCCAACAAACACTCACGGACTTCGTGGCCTCACACCACCGGTCTCCGCCGCCATATACTACTGCAGTTTGTTTGGGGTCTTTCACCACTAGGGACGTCATGCCCTCCTTAATTATTTTCTCTCGGCGTCATCCGAATATCATATCTTTCATGTGTTTAACATTATTCTCAATGTTCACAATTCAACTTACCCGATTTTGTTATTAAAGCCCGTTATTAGTCTTCGCATCCTACGAGCCGAGGAGGCATTCTAGTGTCAACGCCGAACACTAAAATATACTAAGTCACCTTTACAACACTTTGATTTACCAAAATGCCATCTTATACTTTTATTTTCTAAAAAGCATTTCCTTGACATTTTTCAAGTATTTTTCATGTAAAAACACCATTTAAGTGACTTTTCTTCATATTTACCAAATCTGCCACTAAGACATTTTTTTACCAAAAATTACCTTTTTAAGTGGGTTTTAAGTACAAAAATCATTCTTTAATGCACTACATGTTTCCACCAATATTTAAACCTTTATTAGTGATGTACAACCCATTTTAGCACACTTTTACACATAAAGCCATTTACATAATTTTAAGTCTTATTTAACATATTCAAGAGGCTTAAACTAATATTTCAACATATTAGATTTTGGGCCTGTTTTTATGAGATTATTAAACACATATTTATACCACTATATTTCAACATTAATCATGTTAATGTCAAGACTAACACATGCTACATACACTATTTCATGAAATTGGGTCTTCTTCCTTAGAAAACCCAACAAATGCATTAACTATTCATTTTCTTGTAGCATTCCATTTTCTATGTTTATTTCTTGAGATTATTATATTTATAGCATGATTTCAACATATATAATAATCTGAAAATTTATTCTAAACATCATCTTCTCCATTTATCATTTCTCACAAAATGGGGTTTTCATAGCATATGAAAATAAGGGAGAAGAGCTAAAAGTCACATTTTTTTTCATCATCTTGTTCATATTAGCATTTGAAATAAAAGAGTTTAAGAGCGAGCAAAACCCTACTTGAATGAAGGAGAGTGAGTGTAGATGTGAAGAATATGAAGTGGAGCTCCCAAAAGTTCCACCAAAAGTCCCCAACAAAGCTTCCTTTGAGGTCCAAAAACCCACTTAAGTGATACCCACTTGCTGTCCAAGCTTTGGTAGTGGCTTTAATGGAGTTTGGAGACCTCTAGATTGGTGTCTTGATGGTGGAAGAAGAGGTGGGAGATAGAGCTACGAAAATATGAAGGTATTTTGCTTATTAGAACATAGAAAAGTGAGAGAAAATAAGTTGCCAATGACTGCAACTTCACACCCCCAAGGCTCTCTCCCTCTCTCTCCCTTATAAAAGTCATTTCAAGGGACCTTCAACTCTTGACCCATAGCCTCAGACTTTGCATTTCCTAAACCGTGTATAACACCCCCCAAAGTCTGATTTCTGGAGTTGAAAGAGACTACACTCAACCACCCAAAACAATGGTTAATGTGCTCTCAAAGTGCGCCAGCGTCACTTTCTCTCTCTAATTTTTTTTTTGTTTTTTTTTTGAAACTTTTAACCTAAGGGTCTTATTCCTTGTATTTTTTTGAGTGAAAAATCATATTCAAACTAATTTTTTGGCCTCCCGAAATGTCATATACATGGCGCGCAAAAACGGGACCTCCGCGCAAAAGTATTTTTTTTTCGATTTTTCTTTCCATAATAATATTCCTTATATTTTTGTGAGTCAAAAAACATATTCACAATATTTTTTTGACCTTCCGAGGCGTCCTAAACAATACGCGCAAGAAACGGGACCTCTGCGCAAAATATATTTTTTTTCGATTTTTCTTCGCGTGGTAATATTCCTTATATTTTTATGAGCCTAAATATATGGTCGGAATATTTTTTTGACCTTCCGAGGCATCCTAAATAATACGCGCAAGAAACGGGACCTCCGCGCAAAACATATTTTTTTTCGATTTTTCTTCGCATGGTAATATTCCTTATATTTTTATGAGTCTAAATATATGGTCGGAATATTTTTTGACCTTCCGAGGCATCCTAAACAGTATGCGCAAGAAACGGGACCTCCGCGCATAACATATTTTCTTTCCATTTTTCTTCACGTGGTAATATTCTTTATATTTTTATGAGTCTAAATATATGGTCGGAATATTTTTTTTGACCTTCCGAGGCATCCTAAAC
The DNA here is from genome assembly GCA_949130495.1 of Sambucus nigra. Lineage (NCBI taxonomy): Eukaryota > Viridiplantae > Streptophyta > Magnoliopsida > Dipsacales > Adoxaceae > Sambucus > Sambucus nigra. Next base: position 188,283,284 of record OX422214.1, on the reverse strand, counting down.
AATACGCGCAAAACTAGACTTTCGCTGCGTCGCGCGTCGTAAGACAATTAGTACATAAGTTCGCGTAGCGTTCGTTGCTTGTCCGAATCGCGTGAAACTTAACCAAAGTACTTAAAATAATTATACGAACATAAATCATAACTCATGCGGGAACATGCAACGTAAAAATTTCATTAATGGAGCGTCACTAAATAAAGGATAATCATGCAAGTACAATTTAAAGGTGCGGGTATTACACGGGGTGCTTGCTTCAAACCATACAAGTCTTTCCTCAGATAGTAGACGTTCTCCGGGTGCTTAGGGTCTTCGAACCCTTTTGGTTGTTCCACGTATACCTCCTCCTATAGAATGCCATTTAGAAAGGCACTCTTGACATCCATCTGATATAACTTAAAGCACAGATGACATGCGATGGTGAGAAGTAAGCAGACGGACTCAAGCCTCACAACAGGAGCAAATGTCTCCCCAAAATCTACACCTTTTATCTGTGTGTAGCCTTAAGCAACCAGCCTAACCTTGTTTCTGATTATGGTACCATGTTCATCCATTTTATTCTTAAAAATCCACCTAGTACCTATCACATTAGTCTCACTAGGTTGGGGGGACAAGTTCCCAGACATTGTTCTTTTTAAACTGAAGCAACTCATCCTGCATGGCAGATATCCAGTGTTAATCCTTGAGTGCTTCTTTGTGATTCTTGGGCTCAACTTTGGACGTGTAGAAAAGATAGCTAATAACGTTCTCTAGCTGAGCACGAGTCTTGACCCCTAGAGTGGGGTCGCAAAAAATGACTGAAGGATCATGACTCTTGCGAACCCAAGGAGGTGTGTCCCCTAACACAGGAGTAGGGTCCATAGAGTGTGGGAGAGGGATAGGAAAATCACTGTCAGAAACATCCTCATCCTCACACTCAAGGCTAGAATCAATAAACGAGGACGGTTCGTCATCTTGAACGGTGACATTTATTGACTCCATAACCTTAGAGCTCTTCAGGTTAAAAACCCGGTACACTCTACTATTCGATGAATATCCTAACAATATTCCCTCGTCGCTTCGGGAGTTAAACTTTCCTAATTGCTCTCATTCCTGTAGGATGTAGCATTTATTCCCCAAAACACATAAATATGCAAGGTTGGGTTTCTTGCCAGTCCACAATTCATAAGGCGTCTTAAGTGTGTGTGGACGCAGGTAAACCCTCTTCACCATGTGGCATGCAGTAGACACTGCCTCTACCAAAAATCTCCTAAAAACCTTACGACCTAGAAGCATAGATCTAGCCATTTCCTGGATCGTCCTATTCTTTCTCTTAACAATCCCATTTTGCTGAGGAGTGTTCACAGCAGAAAACTCATGTTTGATCCCAATGCTATCACAGTAAAGATCTACTTTTGCTTCCTTAAATTCAGTGTCGTTGTCACTACGTATCCTGTTAATAGTGACTCTGTGTTGATTTTGCAGGACACGACACTTGGTCATTAAAAACTCCACAGCATCGGATTTCTCCCCCAGAAAACCTACAATCAAGTATCTGGAGAAATCATCCACCATCACGAGGATATACCTCTTACCACCCAGACTCTCAGTATGAGTAGGACCCATAAGATCCATGTGAATAAGCCCAAGTACACGAGATGTGGTAATGGAATGCAACTTCCTATGGGGGCTACAAATTTGTTTTCCCAACTGACATGGTCCAGAAATCATCGAAGTTATCTTTCCAAGTGATGGTAAGCCACGTACTAGGTCCTTTTTAACTAAACGAGATAAATCTCTTATGTTCACGTGACCTAGACGTTGGTGCCACAGATCCATAGGAGTGATTGTAGCGCTCTTGCAGACAAGAGAGGAATTGAGCTCAGTCCCATTGTAATTATCCTCCGTCCTCAACCCTCGCACTAAAAATTTACCAGATTGATTATATACATTACATATGTCCCGGTAAAACTTCACGACAAAGTCAGCGTCACACAGCTGGCTAATGCTGAGAAGGTTTGCTTTCAAACCTTTGACATACAAAACATTCTCTAGCTTAGGAAATCCTGGTAACTCTACAGTACCATGTCCTACAATGCTAGACTTTCTCCCATCTCCAAATGTGACTCTACCATCCTTATAATCCTCAAGAGAAGTGAAAAATGAGGCATCACCTATCATATGTCTGGAGCATCCACTATCAAAATACCACTGTGAGGTATTATATGCTTTGAGAGCGACATGAACAACAAGGGCCTTTTTATCTTTCTTAGGTACCCAAGAAGTGGTGACCTTTTGTTTACCCTTGTTGTTGTTAGTTTTAGCCGAAATGTAAAAAGCATTAACTGACGGTAAGGACATCCGTCGGAATTCCTCCATCAAACTCTATGACATGGCAGTTAAAAACTCAACTCGCTCTTGCAGACTGGAAAAATCATCAGTATGCTGTGGTGGAGCAGTAGTACATCGTGTCCAACCCATACTATAGCAAAACTCCCTGAGGTGTACTTTTCTTTTTCAAAATGTACAAAAGAACACAGTCAAAGGCGGACCTTGATTTGCTTTTCTTGGTCGAACTCTCCGTCGAGTTTTTTGACGATAGCCATAAGGAGTCGTAGTAAACTCAGGAAATGGTCCAGGTGCAATTTGGGACGTGGAAGCACCATCATAACCTATTCCCTGCCTATCACCAAAACTTAAAGCGGGGCCGAGGAGCATCTTTCCCATCTTCCCAGATTTGTCCTCGATTTTACCTTGACTTCCCGTGCTCTCTCCAAATCCTGAGTAAGCTGGGCTACAAGGGCTTCAAGTTTCATTCGAGTCTCCACGGAGGAATGGAGCTCACTAGTAAGACTATCCACTTGTTTAGTCAAGTCCCCTCTCTCTTTCTCAAAACAACTCTCTCTTTCTCTAAACAAACTCTCTTTCTCAACACATGCAAACTCTCTCTCTCTTAAGGTAGTGCAGGTGGAGGACTCTCCCTCTCTCGCTTTTTTTAAATCTTCCTCTAAAGCGGTGATCCTAAGAACTAATGCTTTGTTACGCTTTTTAGTTTTAAATGACTCAAAATAAAGCTCTGCGTAGGCGTGTTGAAGATCACTCTCTCTCTCACTTATGTCATGCTCCCCCTCACTCACATCGCTCTCACTGTCGAGGTGTCCCTGTGAAGCAGCATCCTCATCGTCTTGAGGAGCACTATAAGTACTCACATGACTATCCATGAATGCGGTGAAGTTACACTCATGCGGTGATTCATCTCCAGAATCCCCCGACTTGACCTCACTGTCGTCACTAAGGGTAGCATTGAGGACAACTTTGCCCTTTTCTTTGTTCAGACTAGTAGCACACTCAAAAGCTCTATGACCCCTACCGTCGCACTCAAAGCATCTCTCACTTTCTTTCTTAGGAGGATATTTAAAATCTTTTTCATTTTTCTTTTCAAACTTATTTTTCTCAAACTTCTTTTTATCTTTAAAATTACCATTTTTCTTGAGTTCGAGAATTCTCTTGAAATTTTTAGCAAATAGGGCCAAATCATCTAAGTCAAAATCACACTCAGAATCTGACGTATCTGTCTCTCTTTTTCTAGATGTCTCTCCCCTCTTTCTTGCCGACCCCTCACTCTTTCTCTCCCGGGCATTAAGTGCAATTCCCTTATCTTTAGACTTGACAGATTTAGGAAACATATCAATTTCATAAGTTTGCAGGTCTCCTACAAGTTCTTCCAATTTAAGCGTATTTAAATTACCCATAGAATTTAACATAGTGAATTTAGGGATAAAACGCTTAGGCAGTGATCTAAGAATCTTTTTAACAACTCTAGCATTAGGAATGTGTTCACCAAGATTAAAGCTAGTGTTAACAATATTAGACAGTCTAGCATAAATTTCATCAAAACATTCAGATTCAAGCATGGTGATTGTTTCAAATTGAGTTATTAAATTTTGAAGTTTAGACACTTTCACGGTATTAGTACCTTCATGGGTAAGTTGCAAAACATCCTATGCCTCTTTTTACGTGGTGCACGTCATTATGCGTTTGAACTCATCAGGTGTGACAGACCCAGAAATAACACTTAAACCCTTAGAATTAAAGGATGACCATTTAAATTCTTCTTCAGTCCATGTAGTAACAGGTTTTAAATTGGTCATGTTTTCAAGAGTGACGAAGGGAGGTGTCCACCCTCTTTCAACCAAAATCCAGACACGTTCATCAATGGATTTTAATGCAGATCTCATGCGGGCTTTCCAGTATGCATAGTTTGTCCCGTAAAAAACTGGCATTTTATTATATAACTTCTCCATTATGAACACACTCATTTTCAAAAATTAATTTTTTGGAAAATTGATATCTTAGAAAAAAATTTTCGAAAAAATTACAAGGTAAATTTGTGTAACTGGCTCTGATACCAATTTGAGAAGAGTGCGCTTGCGTTTAAATAAGGAAGTTATTTAATTGAACTCAATTTTTTATCAATTAAGTCCTAAACATGCATCCAGGTGTGTTTAATGATGATAAAATCAAGCAAGAACAATCAAACACACACAAATGAGGAAAAATCCCTCAAAGGGGCAAAACCTTTTATTTTCACTATAATTTTGTAAGAGAACAGCTTACACAGATTACAATGAAAATATGTGACATAGAAATACCCTCGAGTGTCGGTTCTGATGTCGTCGGCTGGAACTATCCCTTTCCAGTAGGGCTGCAATGAAGAAGATAACGACTTCCTCATAAATTACTCCAGATGAGTAAATGACCCTCTTGAAGGTTTAAAGATTCACACACATATATGGGAATGGTTTTGTGAATTAAAAAGGTTTAGAAAACCTTAAAAAGTTGAAGTCTTATTCTGGACTGTTTTTGCAGAATTTTGAGATTTCAGAAAGACTTGAAATTCGTGTAGATGGAGAACAGATATTTATACAAAAATCGAGGCGGTGGCTCATTCGAACGAGATAGCCATGTTGCTCGAATGAAGGACAAAAGTCGTTCGAACGAGATTGCGCGACATGCCTATCTCGCGCGAACGACATTCAAAGTCGTTTGAGTGAGCTCGTCATTCAAGGTACTTCGCTTCTACACTTAGAAAAAATTCTGCTTTTGATAAAAAATTAATCTAGACTTCAAAAATAATTTTTAAATTTTTTTCCAAATATTTATGCAAATATTAAAGCTCCAATAAACCATTTTACCGATAACTCGTAGTGGAGTAGTGGGAATGAGCTGAGCAGCACGTCGCATATAGCATGATGCACGTGAAGATACTAGATGCATTGGATTTGGATAAAGGCAGTCGAGGTTGATCGTGTTGACGTGCCGAATATAGCAGTATTAGATATACAAACTGTGATCTAGGAGAAAATAAAAAATTCCTAGATTCTACCCCGGACATTTATAAAATTATGTCCTTACAAATATTCATAACATAGGTGCACGAAACCATGAGATACTTCTAAAGAAAGAACTCAATTACTACCTTATATGTAAAAATGTTGAACTCAATTGATATTGACTCGACTTATGCAATATGCCATGAATTATAATGATTCTCAAAACAATAATGCCAAACTATTTAATTTTTACAAGAAAGTCCGTTGTGCAAATCCATTGATCTTCAACTTTATAACTCCCTCAAAATATGTCAAATATAATATACTCTCAAATATTTTATAGAAATCATAATGCTCATTTATAGTGAAGCATCACTAAATGAAAGCTAAATGGCCTTGGCACTTCTGTTTTTGTGTGCTGTCAATCTTTTTAGGCTCTTTTATGCAAATGGTGCCTCTTAATGCAAAGATTATTTTTCTTTTTCGTATCCTTTTTCCATTGCTTAACATATATCAATATTTTTCAGAAAACAAAATCTAGGCACTGGTTCTTACAAGCATAACTTATCTCTTTTCATAATTGGTTCGTTATTAAGCAGAATTGAGATACGAACATCACATTCGATATATGACAAGTAAGTACAATGCTCAAAAAGTTTGTGCACGTGTGCAATAAAGGTGATAAAGGGTCTAAGATTTAGAGAGTAATCATTAATGATCAACAAAATTTTATTTACACATTATTAAGCACACAATCAAAGCAAAGTCATGTCTCAAAGCACTATGAAAAAGTCACGTGAATGGATGGAATCTAGGGGTGATTGAAATATCTTAAATGTTGATCCATATATGGTGAAAAATAACAAATATAAAAATCTTTTTTTTTAATTTTTTATCAAAAATAAATTATTTTTCATTTTTTCAAGCTTTTTCTTTAAAAACCAAAGTTCTTTTTGAATTTTTGAAATTTTTTCAGAAAAAACAAAACTCTTTTGGGAACTTTTTCAAAATATACGACCTTCTCCTAACTGAGATCATGAATAAAATGCTCACGTATCCTAATGTGCTTTGTACGAGAATGTTGGACTGGATTATGGGATGTATGGATCGCACTCATATTATCACCAGAAATAATAATTATGCTTTGTGAAATCCCACAATCTTCCAATATTTGCTCCATCCATAAGAGTTGTGTGGGTGAAAATATACTCGTCCTCAACCGTGGACAAAGATATGGAGTTTTGTTTCTTGGTCAACCAAGAGACAAGAGCACTCCCAAAGTAAAAACACCTACCTGAGGTCCTCCTACAACCATCAACATCCCCGACCCAATCTACATTCGAATAGGCAGACAAACGGTCATCTGTATCAACGTAATACCATATACCATAGGAAAGAATGCCAATCACGTATTTGATGATAGTGAGACTCTTTTGAAGATGCCTGGTATCGTGCACAAACTCCAATGCTAAAGGCAATGTTGAGACGACTAGAGTTTAAGTAGAGAATACTACCTATCATGCTCATATAAAGGGTTTGCTCTACGTTCTTGCCTAAAGTTTCTTTGCTAAGCTTATTCGATGTACTCATGGGGGTGCGTCAGTTCTTAGAAGAGTCTAAACCAAACTTCTTCACTCGGTCCCTAACATATTTGGATTGAGATATGAATATCCCACCCTCTAACTAATGCACTTAAAGACCTAAGAAGAATGTAAGCTCACCAACCATGCTCATCTGAAACTCACTCTTCATCTCCACCTTAAAAGTGTGAGCATGGCGGGAGAACGTGGATCCAAATATCATGCCGTCCACATAGACTTGGGCAACTAATATAGCATCACCCTCTCTTGTCATAAATAATTCCTTATACACTCCCCCTCTCTTAATGCCACGAGTTAAGAGATAGGAAGTGAGCCTCTCATACCAAGTGCGGGGTTCTTGCTTCAAACCATACAGGGCCTTTGTCATGATAAAAGACGTGTTTTGGGTGCTTGGGGTCTTCAAATCTCTTTGGTTGTTTCACATAAAATTCCTCCTTTAGAATGTCATTTAGAAAGGAACTCTTGACATCCATCCGATATAACTTAAAGCGCAGATGACATGCTATGGTGAGTAGTAATCATACAGACTCAAGCCTAGCAACAAGAGTGAATGTCTCATTTAAGCCTATACCCTAAATATGTATGTATCCTTAAGCAAACAACCTAGACTTATTATGAACTATGATACCATTATTATCCATCTATTTCTTGTAAATCCACTTGGTACCTATCACAATTATCTCCTTAGGCCCGGGGAATAACTCCCAGATATCGTTCTTGCGAAACTAAAGCAACTCATCTTGCATAGAGGATATCCAATGATCATCCTTGAGTGATTATTTCACATTCTTGGGATCGACTAAGGAGGTCTAGGAAAGGTAGCTAACCACATTCTCATGTTGAGAATGAATCTTAACACCTAGTGTGGAATAACCAAGTATAGTGGAAGGGTCATGACTATTTCGAACCGAGGAGGGTGGATCCTCTAAATCAAGAGTGAGGTCCACTAGGGTAGTATGAAGAAGGATGGGATCATCAACAGATGGTGCATCATCCTCACACTTGGGGCTAGGGTAAATAGACGCCAGGGGCTCATCATCTCTAATTATGGCACTTATTGACTCCATAACCATAGAGCTTTCAAGGTTAAACACCCTATAAGCCCTACTCGATGATGAATAACCTAAAAATATCCCCTCGTCACTCTAAGAGTCAAACTTTCCTAAGTTCTCTATTCTCTCAAGATGTAGTAAGTACTCCCAAAGATAAAAAAATACGATAGGTTGGGATTTTTTCCCGTCCACAACTCATATGGCGTGTGTAGCGTGTGCATATCAAGATATACTCTATTCATCATAAGGCATGCGGTACTCACTGCCTCTGCCCAAAAACTTTTAGGAACATTTCTTCCAAGAAATATGGATCTAGACATCTCTTATATCATTTGTTGCTTCCTCTCAACTATCCCATTTTGTTGAGAATTACGAACTACTAAAAACTCATGTTTGATGCCCACTCCATCACAATAGCTATCCACTCTGAATTTTTTAAATTCAATGCTATTGTTACTACGCATCCGATTAATAGTGACATCATGTTGGTTTTTTAGGATACGACACTTGGTTGTTAGGAACTCAACTTCATCGGACTTTTCTCTAATAAATCCCATGACAGAATGTTGATAAATGTCATCGACCATCACGAGAATGTATCTCTTACCACGTAAACTCTCCGAGCAAGTAGGACCCATAATACTCATGTGAATCAACTCCAAACCATGTGTGGTAGTAATTGTATTCAACCTGCAATGGGGACTTTGAATTTGTTTTCCTTATTGGTAAGGTCCATAAAATTGAGGAATTTGGTTACCAAAGTGACGATAAGCCACAAACTAGGTTATTTTTCACTAATCTCTCAAGATATCTAAAGCTCACATGGCCTAGTCATTCATACCAAAGGTCCTTAGAGGAGACCGCGGTACTATTACATACAAAGGAGGACTTGGGAATTTTCTCATAACAATTATCATCAGTCCTCACTCCTTGTAGTAATAGTTCACTAGATTGATCATAGACGTTACATTCAAACCGATCAATCTTTATCACAAAGTTTGCGTCGCACAATGGGCTTATGATACTTAAGTTCTCTTTCAACCCTTTTATGCACAACAAATTGTTTAGTTTAGGAAATCTGGGTATCTCAGCACTTCCACAACCTAAAATAATAGACATATTCCCATATACAAAAGTGAATTTTCCTTCCTTATGATCCACAAGTTTGATAAAAAAATGAGATGTCACCAGTCATGTGCCTAGATAACCCACTGATATGCCCAAAGTGCACCCTCTTACTCACAATGACTAACCTCGTCCAGTCTCACAGTCGAGTTGACAAGAATCCTGACAACCATTAGCAAGGTCTTATTTTATAAGGTCGACCCCTCATATACCAACCTTGGCCGACCATCAAACGAGGTCAACAAAGTCTTATGGGCTCAATCAACTGCCAACGTCCTCATCGGCCCCAGTTGACGTTACAGCTACCTCATACCTAACCTTGGCCAGCCCTCCTAGCCGAGGTCATCATGATTAGAGATAATACAAAGCAATATTGTCAGACTTCACCAACCTCTTACTCGTCCAGGCCGAGGTTACACCAGTCAAGGACAAAGGGCCAAGCATTTACAAGAATGTTTAAGGATTGGAGCACATGGACAAATCAGTTATAACCGAATCATTCCCCTCACGTGCGGGAATATTGAGGTCATCATTATATACATAAGATCATCTAGATGTCATTCTCATACTGGTTCAATCCTCATGCACATGATCATTACATGCTTGGGGGGTACATTATACCCCCAAGCACTATACATAGATGTCATCCTCTACCTTGTAAAGGGATCCATAATTGTAACCCTACCTAAAACTCTGTTGGTTTACATAGGAGAAAGATATCTTAAGAGATTATATCTATGGCCATCAGTGCCTTCATCTAGTGATATTACTTACACACAGTGGACGTAGGCCAAATTGGCTGAACCACTTATATACTAGTGTTCATCCTCTTCTCCTCACCTCATTCTACTATATATTCACTCTTATGCTACCATTATTATTACTAGTTTGAGCTTATCATCACCTCATATCGGTGGTGTTGTTTCCAGCATCATCATTTTGGCGCCGTCTGTGGGAAGGAGAAGATTCATATCTTCCTCTTTTGTTGCTTAACCTCACCGAAGACTTTGTTGGTGAAGCAGGCCTTACCCTTTGCGTGGAGCTATTTCACCATTTAAAGAGGTCCCTTAAGGTTTCCAATCTCTATAGTCTTCTCATCAAAAGCTCAAGCATATGGAACCAGAGTTACCACCACCTCCTCCACCGTATGGTGTTGGAGGACCCAGTTCCAACCATGCACCACCCCATTCCGAGACGGCTGAGGTGGCAGCAGCCTTGAAGTCCTTAGCTGCAACGCAGCAAATGATGCAAGAGCAATTTACCCAACTAACCCATAATATAATAAGACCACCCGAGGTCTTATCGGAGATGATTACTCCGGTAGCTGTTCAACCACATCCTGAGGCTAGGGGACCACCCCAGGCATCGCGAAAAGACCAACCTAATCCTCAACGGAGGAGGGATGTTACCGACCCTAGGCGTTTATTCCTGGGGAGGCAAGGAAACCCTTGTCCTGAGGATAGGTACGACGATATTGAAGCAGAGGATGCTCCAGCAAACTATTGGGAGCCCTATGAGGTCTCAAACAACACTGTACGTCCTATACAGCAGAGCCGAGGTTAGTGTGAAAGACGAGATGGTGATGCATAACAAAGAGGGTCAGCTTTTGATAGCTTAAGTATAGGGTCAACCTTTGAAAGGCTCGGCCCAGTTAATGATCCGAGGCAAAGGCTATCCGGTTAAGAAGCATAGCTGACACACGAATATGAGGTGATGAACATCGGCCTCACCATGGCCGACCCCAATATGGTCGAGATTATGGTCAGGGGGAGGTCAACAGTCGATGTTGCACAACAACCAAGCCCTCTGTTCACCTTTTAGAAGTGGCTGGGGACAACCTCAGCAAAGGCGACGTTGCCAAACCATGGAATGACTCTATTCAGAGATTGGAAGAAAAGATAGGGAACCTCATAAAAAGCCGAGACCCATTAAAAAATGGGTACTCAGAGGGCTCACCATTTGTGGCAAGGATTGTCAACTTCCCAACCCATGCCAAATTCAAACCCCCAATGGTGTCTCCCAAGTAATATGGTAGTACTAACCCAGTCCATTATATTGAAATGTATCAATATGTAGCAAACATCTATTCAATCTCTGATGAGATGAGGTATCGAGCTTTCTCAATCACTTTGACTGGGGCTGCACATATCTAGTTCACTTCTCTTCTTAAAAATTCAGTTGAAAATTTCAAAAGTTTAGCCGAGCAGGTTATTCATAACTTCTGTTTTGGGGTAAGACCTCAGAAGAAGACGACTCAATTGTTTTATGTAAATCAAGGGAAGAATGAAAGCCTCAAAGACTACATCGTGAGGTTTCAATAAGGAAAAATTGGAGGTAAAAGATTATAAGGAGATCATAGCCATGACATTACTTATTGGAGGACTTCAAAAGGGAAAGCTACTTTGGAAGCTTACTGAAGACCCTCCAAAATCTATGGCTGAGTTGTTAGAAACAGTTGGAAAGGTTATGAATGTAGAAGAAGTAATGGCTGTAAAGTATGAGGATGAGAATAGAAGTTGCAGTGGGAAATTTCCGAGGAAAAAGGATAGAAAAAAGAGGACTGCAGACGATAAGTTTGCACATTATACTCCTCTAACTGTGAGTTGCGAACACATCCTCAAAGAAATAAAGAATGATAGATCCCTGAGGTGGCCAGAAAAGCTGAAGGCCCATCCACATAAGAGAAATAAGAATCTATGGTGTGAGTTCCATCAGGATCACGGCCATTTGACTGATAAGTGCTTCGCACTGAAGGACAAGATTGAGAAGATGTTAGAGTCGGGAAAACTCAGAAAGTATGTGGATGGCAGAGCTTCCAAGGGAGGAAGAGACGACCCCAAAAAGAAAAAAAATGATAAATGTCGGGAAGATGTCCCTGTCAGAAGAGCTACTGCTGCTGCTGCTGCTGATGATGATGATGACGATGACCCTGACCTCCCACCAAAAGATGATAATGATGCAGTGAAGATGGTTGGTATGATCTCTTTAACTATGAACACTGTATGCGGGGGACTAGTAGGAGGTGGCTCAGAGGTAACTGATCGCAAGGCTCATGTAGCAGAGGTTAAGGCAATAAATAAAGCCAAGGTTGTGAACTCGGCCTCTGCATAGGTTAAACATGAGAAGAGAAAGAAGGTAGATATGAACACCCTTATAGTTGGAGTCTCACGACTTGATTTTAAAGGTATCATAGCTCCTCATGATGACCCTCTGGTAATTACCACAAGGGTGCATGGGTGTAAAGTTCAGAGGATCCTCGTTGACGGGGGTAGTTCAGCAGACGTTATGTTTTGGCCCTGTTTTAAAATCCTAGGCCTCAGTAGAGCTAGGATTGTCCCTTATCATCATCCCTTGATTGACTTCAGTGGTGAAAAGGTTCATCCATTAAGCATGTATGAGATGGATGTTTGAATGGGAGATAAATGGCTTAAGAGGTTGACCAGAAAAATCAATTTGTTTGTAATGGATGAAAACGTCTTCTCAGCTTACAACCTCATCATATGACGAGTAGCCCTCAAGGAATTTAAGGCCGTGCCTTCAACGGCCAACCAAATGCTACAATTTCTGAGGCCCTATGGAGTCGGGGAAGTGAAAGGTGACCAAACATCGGCACAAGAATGCTACTTTAATTATGCGTAAGAGAGAGGCTCATAAGAGGGCAACAACCACATACAACATTAACACACTTGATCCTAGAGATGAAACAAAGCTAAAAAAGGGAGAGGTCGTGGAGGAGGTATAATCCATCATCCTCAATGAGGACGAGCCGAAAAAAACCATCCAAATCGGTAAATCCCTAAGACCTGAGATCCAGGAGGAACTGGTAAGGCTGTTAAGGAAGTGACAGAGCATCTTTGCATCGAGCCATGCAGATATGCCAAGTATTGATCCTGAGATTATGTGTCATAAACTCAATGTTATAGAAGATGCCAAGCCCATCAAGCAGAGAATAAGAGTATGTAAGGACACAAGTCTCCGATTGAGTCTTAATGTAGTGTTGGCTCAATTTTGAACAAAAATGTTTGAGTCATAGGATAGTGTTCAAGTTTATCCATTCCAGCCTATGATGTGTTAGTTGAAGACGTAGCGGCCAAGAGTATAAAGCTTCATCATATGCCGAGTTTATTGTGCTTCATTTTTACGTCAACAACATGTGTTCCATTTACTCCTAAGGTATGAATGCATTACATATATATATATATAGGATATTGGAACATGTTTATTAGGTGTAATTTTATTTTAAACTGAGGTTTATTTTGAGAAGGTTTCTTTAAAACATTAAAATAAAGTTTCTGGGTTAAAAATTAAATGTTAAGCTTTCTGGAACGAGAATATTGTTCGAACGAGTTTGCCAATGAGTTTTCCCAACTGGCCACTGGAACTTCATTAGAAGTGTTGTTCGAACGAAACATCGTTTGAATGAAAATCTTGTTCGAACGAGATTTTCGTCGGGAAAATTATTTGGCAGTTTTTAGCAGTTTTTCACCTCTATCCCACTACTTTTTCCCCACTAACTTTTGACAGACTTAATATGTGCGGGAACCAACCTTTTCAAACTAACTTTTTCATATTCTTCCATCTCCTAGAGAGAGTTTTGAGAGTTTAACCTTTCTATGAAAAGGTTCATGGTTTAAGTGTTTTGCTTTCCAAGAAAATTACCCTAAAACACTTTTAGTTTACACCCATATTATTTATTCCAAGTTTCCATATAAATATCTTGCTTGGAGTGTTTGGCACCGGGTTTACTCTACTAAGTTGAAGAGTTCGTTTGGGTTTGCTTCTACATCCCTCAAAGAAGAAGTTTGTTATTTTACTGCGGCATTCTCACATGGTGAAAGGCACCATGTGCGGTTGACGGTGTTCCCAAAGTCTCATTGGTGAATTCCAAGGTTCCGATGGAGTTCCAGGGTTGTCGACTAGGCGGAGGTGTTTACAAGAAGACCCGTCAGTGCTTGAAAGTAGTCAAGTCGAGAAAGTAAGACATTTGTCTTGTAATTGTAAAACCATACTTAGTGGACTTAAGGCTAGGGCCGTTCGAAGTTTTTTTCCTGTTGTGGGTTTTTCCTCGTACATCGCGTCATAGTGATTTATTTGCGCAATTTATCTTTTGCAAAATTCACCTTAGATGCATGCTTAGGTAAAAATATAAAATTTGGTTTTAATCGACACTTACTTAAATTGGTGCTAATTTAAATTTGGGTATATGTTAATTTAATTCAAGTCTTCATTTAATTTGTTAAAATTGGTTTGGCCTATTTTAGTAATATTGAAAATGTGACTTAGGTAAATTTCTAGGACTTGGATTGAATTAAGTTGTTCAAGTGAAATATGTATTTGTTGATTAATGTAATATCACTTGGTTTAATTTTAATTTGAAAGAAATTAAAATTTGGTGTTTACATGTGTTTATTTGAACCATCTCGCTTCCGCATCTCATTAAAAGGAAATTGAAATTTACTTTTTGGTGTTTAGATTTAAAATCGGTGTATTCATCATTTTTAAGTGGTATCAGAGCATTGATTTAGAAAAACTATCATTTTCAAATTAGTACTAGAGCAGGATCGCTAAATTATTGCGTTTGAGATCCTTTAAATATTTTTTGGCTAGAATGGAATTTTTCCCATTTTCAAAATTTCCTATTTTTGATGGTTCTAACTACGCGTATTGGAAGGCGCGGATGAAATCGACACTAAAATCTATTGACGAAAGAGTTTGGTTATCTGTTGTTAACGGGTGGTCCCCACCTACACATTTAGTAGATAATGAGCGTGTTCCCAAACCCACCGAGAGATGGAGTGAGAATGAATTTAAACTTGCAAACTTTAATTCCCATGGTTTAAATGCCTTATTTAGGGCGATCACACCGGATGAATTCCATCGCATTATGACGTGTGAAACCGCTAAAGAATCTTGGGAGGAACTAGTGTCGTAACAGCTTCGAAACTCCAAAACCTCATCACTCAATTTGAAACCATCAAAATGAATGAAAAAGAAACTTTTGATGAATTTTATGCCAGACTTTTCAATATAGTTAATTCTTCTTTTAATATGGGAGAAACAAATACCCGACAACCATGTAGTAAGGAAAATTTTAAGGTCTCTACCCGATAGATTTATTCCTAAGGTGTCCGTGTTAAATTCTTTACCCACTTTAGCCTCTACGAAATTAGAAGAGCTCATAGGTGAGTTACAAACCTATGAACTATACATGTTTCCCTCTAAAACTGAAAAGAAAATAGAGAAGGGCATAGCTTTGAAAGCCCGAAAGGAGGAAAAACAAGTAGTAGAGAGTGAAAGTGATAGTGACTTGGAAAATATGGCTATGTTTGCTAGAAAGTTTAAAAAATTTCTTAAATTTAACAAAGATAAATTTAAAAATGATTTTAAGAAATTTGAAAAATCTAAGCATGACAAAGCCGATAAGATCCCTAAAACTTCTAATGAAAATGTAAATAGGGACGAGTCAGATAAGTGTTTTGGTTGTGAAGGGTATATCCATAGGGCTTTTGAGTGCCCCACTAAACTAAGGAGAGAGGGTAAGAAACTAATTTCCTATAATGCCACCCTTAGTGATAGTGATAATGAAGAGGGACCCAATTCCCCCACTAAGCCCAATCTTGTGGCTTTTATGGCTAGTCATGTGAGTGATAGTGAGCACTCCTCTATTGATGAAATTTTATCACATGACTCTTCCAAGGTCAAATTTTATGATTCCCTTATTTTTGATGGTTATGAGAGTGAAGAAGAGAGAAAGAATGAAAATGAAGGAGAGGTTAATGTGAGTGAACTTCAAAATGCTTTTCAAGAACTTTAGGAAGAAACTATTAAATTAAAAAGAGCTAATTTGAAGTTAGAAGTGAGTTTAAGAGAGCGTGTCAAGGTCGTTAACGATAGTGTGATGGTTGAAGACCTTAGGACACGTGAGAGGACTCTTCATGAGAAGCTTGAATATGTAGAAGGTGAGAGAGATAACCTTAAAGGTTTAATGGAATCCTTGGAAAATGAGCTTCTCGCATTTGAAGAGCGTAATATTTTACTAGAGTCTAACATTTTAGAATTAGAAAATAAATTAATAGACTCTGGTAAATTCAAATTTGATTTGGAGTGTCATTCCAAAAAACTAGATAAAATCTTAGACACGGTCCAAATAAAAAATGACACTTGTGGTTTAGGCTTCTATAATTGTAATGAATCAACTCATAAAGCCAAAACCAATATTTTAGGAGAATCTCCTAGGAAAGACTTTAGAGATCATTCATGAGGTAAGTCTTTTCACCGAGTCTTTAGGTGCTCACATTGTGGTCGAAAAAGGTCATCTTAGGAAATTTTATTTTGATCTTAAATGAGGTCCTAGAAAATCCCAACGTAAGGCAACCGAGGTAGCCAAGATTCCTACACCCCGAGATAGTCATTCGTCATTAGTTTGGGTTAGGATATCCAACTTGGTAGCTTTACAAGATAAGATTTTTTATTCTCATTTGCTTTCACATGCTTTCTCACTTTCTAAATCTAAAGGTTGACTGTGATAGTTGTTTGCGTACTTTAGCTTTTGTGCCTCGTGCTATATCACCATGCTAATTGTATTCTTATTTTAATCATTATTCTAGTCTATACTTTATGCTTTATCACATGCTAGAATTATGATTGTTGTGTATCTTTTGTATTATATTTCTCTTGATTTGCATTAAATGAAAAATACAAAAATATTTTTGTTTATCATTTGTGTTTCACCTTTTTAGTAATTTAAGATTAATAAAAATTACAAATGATTTTTATGTGTCTTTTGAGTAAATATTTTTTTTTTTGGTTAAAAATTTCAAAAAATCAAAAAGATTTTTATTGTGTGTATTTTAGTTTGACACACTCTATTTGGCATACATTTGTGTTTGAATCCCTTCTTTTTCGCTCCCATATGGCTAGAACTTTTGGTTTAGATTGTCAATCTTTAAAATGTTCTTTACCATGCTTACATGGAGTAGTTGGATTTTTTATTGATGTAATGGATTCTATTTTTATATGCCTCAATTCACACATGCACGAGCTCACTTGAAGTTATAATTTCATATGTATATTTGAGCTCTGTGAGGTGTTCTCCTACCAATCTTGTCATCTACATGTTATTTGACCTAGGAGGACTAGTGCATGTTAAAATCCGTTGCACCTGAGATTTGTGTGAGTTATAAAAATAATATATATAAATGTGCACAGGGAAGGGCTCCGAAAGGAAATATCATCCTTTGCGAGTAAGCCACCGTTTACTTGGACCTAAAAGAAATACATGGTCTAAAGGCCTAAACGAATAATGGCATTAAAATATTAACAATTGTCAAGGCCTATGTTTAATTGATATATTCATTCAAAATTATATATGCTTATTGAGGGATATTGGATGGTATATCAACGATTTGCACAATGTCCGTTTATCCTAGTTGTACTTTCAATGTCATGACTCTATTGATTTGTAGAATCATCAAAACTCTAGGCTTGTATGCATTGTGTATGTTTGTTCATTGAGTTCAATCTATATTGTCACATGAGGTTATATTCAAATTTGATGAAGTTTGCAATCAAATGAGAACTCCGTGGACATGTTTTAAGTGATTGGGTCTAAATTTAATTGTTTCTAGTTCAATCCCCAACACTTCTGTTTCCATATGACACATTTTACCATACGAGTGTGAAAAGCTTATTTTATTTTGTGTCATGTGTGGTGTTTATACCTAGTATATGTGCGTGTGCATTAATGATATTTATTATGTACTCATATACGAGGTACTTTATTTGCCTTTGCCTTGCTTTCTAGTCCTTCTATACTTCTACTTCATAATTGGTATCTATCTTGTTGCATTCTTTGTTGATATCACATGCTTAATACTTTATGTATCATATTGGTATCATTTTTTTGCATCTTAGTTGGTATACTTTATTCTTTGTATGGATTAGTTGTGCTTTTGTTGCCTATATGCTTTCATGTTATATGCTTTGCATACACTTCTATTTTATTAATTCAATCACCTTTGTCTATTCCTGAACAAAAAGGGGGAGAATGATAGGAGGAGAAATGGTATCTAATCCTATTGTAATCTTATCGAAGTTTAGGAGATTTAACTTAGGGGGAGAACCCTATCTTCTTAAGGTTGATCATAGTTGATAAATGGGATAATTAATTTAGGGGGAGTATTTAATTTATATGCATTTAATATTCTTATTTCCTATGCGTTTGATAGTTTGCTTAAGTGTGCAAGAATTCTTATAAATGGAAACTTTCATCGTCGACAAAGATATTGATCCTTGGGTTTTTGAGTCAAGCTATGTATTTTTTTATTTTGGGTGGGATATGTTTTAAGTCTAGTAGAGCTTGACGGCCCTTTAGGATTTTTGGTTGGTTTTTGTCCCGGAATAGCCAAAGGGGGAGATTTGTAAGGACACAAGTCTCCGATTAAGTCTTAATGTAGTGTTGGCTCACTTTCGAACAAAAACATTTGAGTTATAGGATAGTGTTCAAATCTATCCATTCAAGCTTATGACGTGTTTGTTGAAGACTTAGCGGCCAAGAGTATAAAGCTTCATCATATGCCGAGTTTGTGGTGCCTCGTTTCTACATCAACAACATGTGTTCCATTTACTCCTAATGTATGAATGCATTACATATTTATATAGGAGCTTGGAACATGTTTATTGGGTGTACTTTTATTTTAAACTGAGGTTTATTTTCAGAAGGTTTCTTTATAACTTTGAAATAAAGTTTATGGGTTAAAAATTAAATGTTAAGCTTTCAGGAAGTTCGTTCGAAATTGTCGTTCGAACGAGTTTTTCGTTCGAACGAGAATGTCGTTCGAAGTTCGAACGAGTTTTTCGTTCGAACGAGAATGTCGTTCGAACGAGTTTGCCAATGAGTTTTCCCAACAGGCCAATGGAACTTCGTTAGAAGTGTCATTCGAACAAGACTTTGTTGAACGAAAATATCGTTTGAACGACATTTCCGGCGGGAAAATTATTTGGCAATTTTCAGTAATTTTTCATCTCCATCCCACTACTTTTTCCCCACTAACTTTTGACAGACTTAATATGTACGGGAACCAACCTTTTCAAACTAACTTTTTCATATTCTTCCATCTCCTAGAGAGAGTTTTGAGAGTTTAACTTTTCTATGAAAAGGTTCATAGTTTAAATGTTTTGTTTTCCAAGAAAATCACCCTAAAACACTTTTGGTTTACACCCATATTGTTTATTCCAAGTTTCCATATAAATATCTTGCTTGGAGTGTTTGGCACCGAGTTTACTCTACCAAGTTGAAGAGTTCGTTTGGGTTTGCTTCTACATCCCTCAAAGAAGAAGTTCGTTGTTTTGATGCGGCATTCTTACATGGTGAAAGACACCATGTGTGGTTGACGATGTTCCTAAAGTCTCATTGGTGAATTCCAAGGTTCCGGCGGAGTTCCGGGGTTGTCGACTAGGCGGAGGTGTTTACAAGAATACCCGTTAAGGCTTGAAAGGAGTCAAGTCGAGGAAGTAAGTCATCTGTCTTGTAATTATAAAATAATACTTAGTGGACTTAAGGCTAGGGTCGTCCGATGTTTTTTCCCGTTGTGGGTTTTTCCTCATACATCACGGCGTAGTGATTTATTTGCGCATTTTATCTTTTGAAAAATTCACCTTAGATGCATGCTTAGGTAAAAAGATAAAATTTGGTTTAAATCACTACTTACTTAAATTGGTGCTAGTTTAAATTTGGGTATATGTTAATTTAATTCAAGTCTTCGTTTAATTTGTTAAAATTGGTTTGGCCTATTTTGGTAATATTGAAAATATGACTTTGACAAATTTCTAGGACTTGGATTGAATTAAGTTGTTTAAGTGAAATATGTATTTGTTGGTTAATCTAATTTCACTTGGTTTAATTTTAATTTGAAAGAAATTAAAATTTGGTCTTTGTGTGTGTTTATTTGAACCATCTCGCTTTCGCATCTCATTATCAAAGCATTGATTTAGAAAAACTATCATTTTCAGAGTATACTCAAGGGAAAAGTATGACGTAATCAGAGACGAGGTTAGAAAGCTTGAAGAGGCCAAGTTCATCAGAGAGGTTATATACCTTGAGTGGTTATCTAACGTTGTCATTGTGCCAAAATCCAATGGGAAATGGAGGATGTGCGTAGATTTCACTGATTTATACAAGTCTTGCCCAAAAGACAGTTTTCCCATGCCTCGTATTGATCAGATAGTGGATGCCACAGCAGGACATGAACTCATGAACTTTATGGATGCATATTTCGGGTATAATCAGATCTTAATGAACCCGAAAGACTCGGAGAAGACATCATTCATCACAGACAAGGGGACCTATTGCTACAAAATCATGCCCTTTGGGCTGAAGAATATAGGGGATACTTACCAACGTCTTGTAAATAAGATGTTCGAGGATCAAATAGGCAAGTCCATGAAAGTTTACGTGGATGACATGCTGCCGAAGAGCCTGCACGCCGACACTCATGTAGCCGACCTTGAAAGAACTTTTGACACTATGAACGAATACAGAATGAAGCTCAACTCGACCAAATGTGTCTTCGGGGTAGGAGCAGGAAAGTTTTTGGGCTTTATTGTCAATCAAATAGGAATAGAGGCTAACCCCGAGAAAATCAAGGCTTTATTAGAAATGAAGACACCCTAAACTATCAAAGACGTTCAGAGGTTTACCAGAAGAGTAGTTGAATTTAACAAGTTCGTTTCAAGAGCTACAAATAAGTGTCTTCCTTTTTTCAAAGTGATTAGAAAGGCCTTCAAATGGGATGAGGAATGTGGTAAATCTTTTAAGGAGATCAAGTCCTACCTCGGATCTCCCTGCTCCTATCTCGTCCAATTTTGGGTGAGAAGTTATACGTATATTTAGCCGTCTCAGAGTCGGCCATTAGTGCTGTAATAGTAAGAGAAGATGACGAAGTGTAGAGGCCAGTGTACTTCAATAGTAAAGCTCTTTAAGGGTCTGAAAATAATTACCCTCAGATTAAAAAGTTAGCCTATGTTTTGATACATGATTCTAAGGAAATGAAGCCATACTTCCAAGCCCACTCCATGGTCGTCCTCACTGATTCCCCACTCAGACAGATCCTTCATAAGCCTGAGAAGTCAGGCAGGCTAATGACCTGGGCCATTGAGTTAGGGGAATATGACATTGTTTATCAACATAGGGTTGCCATCAAGGGGAAGGAACTCATAAACTTTGTAGCCGAGTTTACTTGGGAAAAGGCCGAGGTTGAAATTAGTCAAAATGCTTCAGAGGAACCGAACATAAACGTCTTCCAAGATCCGGATGAGGTTGAGTCAAGCAAAGATAGAAAAAGAATAGTTGAGAATGAGGAAGACAGATACCTCTTCAAGTAAGAGACCCTATCAGATGGAAACTTCTCTTTAAATGCAACCATTTGGAACCTCTTCGTTGATGGGTCGTCTTGTGAAAGCGAAAGTGGAGCAGGGCTGATAATGTCATCACCAGATAGTACCGATATTGAGTATGCATTGAGGTTAACTTCAAAGCTTCAAATAATAAGTCAGAGTGTGAGGCATTGATATCAGGTCTCATTTTGGCAAAGGCCCTTAGTTTTGGCCAAATCCTAGTCCACAGTGACTTAAGGTTGGTTGTTAACCAAATCCTGGGGGTGTATGAGGCCAAAGATAAAAGGATGACCAAATACCTGAAGAGGGTGAGAATGATGCTTGAAAGTTTAAAGGAAGTAAAGATAAAGAGGATACCTCATCTAGACAACATCCGAGCTGACGCACTCGCGAGGTTGGCCTTCATAATAAGAACAGACATAAAGAGAACAGTACTAGTTGAGATTCTGCTCAAGCCGCCCATTGAAGAAGAATAGGCTACTAGAACTTGCCTAAATCTAAATATGGGAGCATCATGGATAGACCCTCTTATCAGATACATCAGAGAGGGAGAGTTTCGAGAGTCAAAGTTCGAAAGGAGAAAAGCTGAGGTTTAGAGCTACCAAATTCTCAATTGTACGGGATGTCTTATATAAAAAGGGGTTCCTACTACCTCTCCTCAAATGTGTCCACCCTTAAGAGGTTCCACACATCTTGCATGATGTTCACGAGGTCTCTTGTTCAAGTCACATAGGAGGAAGGCCATTGGCTAAGAGGATAATCACTCAGGGATACTGGTGGCCGACCCTGGCCAAAGATGCAGCTGCGTATGTGAAGAAGTGTGATACATGTCAGAGATTCTCCACCATCCCTCATCAGCCACACCAACCTTTTACTTTTATCAGCTCCCCTTGGCCATTTGCAATATGGGGCATTGACTTGGTAGGACCCTTACCAAGAGCTGTAAATAACTATTGGTTCTTAATAGTGGTAATTAATTATTTCTCCAAATGGGTGGAGGCTGAGCCAATGATCACAATCACTGAGCATAAGACCTTCCAGTTCATCTAGAAGAACATCATATGCTGGTATGGTCTTCCAAACACCCTCATCTCAGACAATGGGACCCAGTTCAAAAATTTTTCCTTAGAAAAATACTGCGAAAGAGTAGGGATCAAGAAGTTCTTCTCATCTCCCAGTCGACCTCTGGCAAACGGTCAGACCGAGGTCACAAACTGAATAATCCTTGATGGGATAAAAAAGAGGTTGTAAGAGGCTAAAGGAAGATGGATAGAGGGGGTATATGCTGTGCTTTGGGCCTACATAGTGACAACAAGGACACCAATAAGAAAGACTCCATTTATGTTAGCCCATAGCTCGAAAGCTATCATCCCGATAGAGGTAGGACTTCCCACTCATAGAGTTCAGACCTATGACCCTCAAAGGAATGGGGAAGAGAGAAGACTTGATCTTGATTTTATTGAGGAAATAAGAGAGGATGCAGAGATAAGACAGGCAGCCTATCAGCAGAGAACTGCGAAATTCTACAATTAAAGGGTGAAATTAAGGCCTATAGCTGTGGGAGACCTAGTCCTAAAGAAGGTGTGGAAAAAGGCAAATAAAATCCATCCAAATTGGCATTGTCCTTATAGGGTAATTGATTAGGTTGTGCCTGGTACCTACCCGCTAGAAAATCTTGAAGGAGAACCTTTCTCCAACCCTTGTAATGTCCATCATTTAAAGAAATATTACATATGATGTTGCAGTTATCTTTGTAATACGTGTATCAATTTATACAGAGAATGTTAATGAAAAGATGGCAATGTTGTCCTGGTACTTTTGTTGTTTCTAAACATCATTTATTTGGTGAAATATGAGGTAAAATATCATAATTTGGCGATCTCAGACCTTCAAGATCATTAGTTTGGTGAAAAATTATAAGGTGAAACATCATAATATGGTGACCTCATTTCTTAAACATCATTGTTTGGTGAAAATTTAAGAGGGTAAACAACATAATATGGTGACCTCATTTCTTAAACATCATTGTTTGGTGAAAATTTATGAGGGTGAACATCATAATTTGGTGGCCTCGGACCTTAAACATCATTTGTTTGGTGAAATATGAGGTAAAACATCGTAGTTTGGTGATCTCACACCTAAAACATCATTAGTTTGGTGAAAATTTATGAGGTGAAACATCATAATATGGTGACCTCATTTCTTGAACATCATTGTTTGGTGAAAATTTATGAGGGTGAACATCATAATTTGGTGACCTTAGACCTTAAACATCATTATTTGGTAAAAATTTAAAAGGGTAAACATCATAATATGGTGACCTCAGACCTTAAACATCATTATTTGGTGCAAATTTATGAGGTGAAACATCATAATATGGTGACCTCAGACCTTAAACATCATTATTTGGTGAAACTTTATGAGGGTAAACATCATAATATGGTGACTTCAGACCTTAAACATCACTATTTGGTGAAAATAGGAGGGTAAACATCATAATATGGTGACCTCAGACCTTAAACATCATTAGTTTCGTGAAACTTTGTGAGGGTAAACATCATAATATGGTGACATCAGACCTTAAACATCATTAATTTGGTGAAAATATAAGGGTAAACATCATAATTTGGTGACCTCAGACCTTAAACATCATTATTTGGTGCAAATTAGTGAGGTGAAACATCATAATATGGTGACCTCAGACCTTAAACATCATTATTTGGTGCAAATTTATGAGGTAAAACATCATAATATGGTGACCTCAGACCTTAAACATCATTATTTGCTGAACATTTATGAGGGTAAACATCATAATTGGGTGACCTAAGACTTTAAACATCATTATTTGGTGAAAGTTTATGAGGGTAAACATCATAATATGGTGACCTCAGACCTTAAAGTTTAGTAAAACTTGGTAATACATCTCAAGAAAAACATCGTATGAGGAAGTAGAATCTGGAGAAGATTGGACTAATGATTATCATTAAAAAGATTTAGTTACAAATCAACTAGTATCAAGGAGCCATCAGAAGTTCATAAAAATAAGAGTTACAAAAATACAACGAAAAGATTCACAAGTAAAGGTCCTATATCTCTGCATTTGCAGTTGTTTGGTCATGGCAGACATTCGCCACTTCAATACCATCATCATGGTAAGTGACGTCTTCTATCTCAGTGACCTCGAGAGGAGAAGTCTCGGTTGGGGTAGCATCGGCCTCTTCAACTTCTTGCAAGTCCTGAACGAACCGAGGGTCCTCAAAGTTGAGACCCACAAAGTTCGATGCATACAAGACACCAGACTCGTTCTCCTTCAAGGCTGCCCACTTGCCAGTCACCTTGATATCTCTTTCAAGGTATTCAAAACCAAAGATGATAAATTCATCTGAGACCTTGTAGTCTTCGATGGTTTTCTCAGCAGTATCTTCCAAAGCAATCTTGACTGCAGCATCAACCTTAGACTGAAGAGCATCATCCGTGGCCTTCAAAGCTACGTTATGGTCCTTCTTGAGTTTAGATATGTCAGTGTCCCTCTGATGGACAACTCCCTTCATCCTTTCAATCTCTGAATTCAAAGAGGCATGAACCTTCTCAACTTCCCGACCCTTCTCTATAACGGGAATACTCTTCAGAGTCCAATTAATAAGGAGATGGAAAGACAAAACACCCTGCAGAAGAAGGTTAGATGTAAGAATATATGAGCTATAATTTCTAAAAAGACGAGGTTACACTTATGACTTATGAGCAAAACTGGTACCTGAATTGACTTATGGAGAGCAAACTCGGCCAATAACGGGACGACTAATGAGCGTAAGAAATGCTTGTCCTCTTCAGTCATTATTATATCGATAGCATCGATAGCCTTCACACTATGGCCGATCAAGCTATCACTGATTTTTTGCTGAGCTAGATGAGCAGCTAAGGCATCGTTTATTGAGATGGGGATATCACGATCCTTGGCCTGAGCCTTACTCTGCCTCGTATGCTCTAGGGCGACCGTGGACTTCCTTTTTTTATTAGCATCGACTTTGGAGGTGCCGATGTTTTTCTTGCTGGAAGGTGGGGGTACATTTTTGCCACCCCTTTTCTCTATTAACTTCACAAGACTAGGAGCAGACATTTCCCAAAGGTCGTCTGATATGCTTGCTGGGCGCTCTGCAAAAGACAAATCTCTAAGTTAGTCACTCAGAGATATAAAACATAAGAGGTAAAACTTGTGTGAGAAAAATTAAGACTTACAAAGCTCTTCCAAAGGACCACCCCCTAAACTTGTCTGAGATAGGTAGTAGGGGGTCATCAGATGTTCATATTTAACAAGCCGACCCTTCTCGACCCTTTTCTAAAATTTTTATAAAAAGAAAATCTTTTTTTAGTTTTTAAATTTTTTCAAAAGTACATGTCATTACACTAGAAAATATATTTCACGAAACCACAACTAGTGTATGACTAACATCCAACACAATCAACCAAAAGAATTCACATGGGGTGAATCACGTGCAAGGAAACGAGAGTTGTGAACAAAAAGACCATATGCCTCTAAATTCGATTTTCTAACCCAAGTAGATTTGTAACGACACGTGGGGGTTTGGGGAATCAAATTTATTCTTTTATTAACCTTCCTAGGTCCATTATAAAGCTTGTAACAAAATCGCCTAAGATGACCTTGCCTATTGTAATGTGTGCAAGTGTAAATCGGGCGGTGTGTGTTACCTAAAGGTGGCCCTCTCATCAAATTTCTCGGTTGATCTCTTCGAATTTGCCTAGGTGGCTCTCTCCTAATGATCCTAGGAGGTCTTCTCACGATGTTCCTAGGGGGATCTTTCCTAACAAATTTAGGTGCCTCTTTCTTAACAATCCTAGGGGGCTCTCTCACACGTGTGGGAATGGGTGCAACATATTTTTCAAGACCTATCCCACCCCTATCCTTTTTTATCTCAACGGTGCCTAAAATCTTATCAAGTTTTTCAGACCTAGACTCCAAATCAAATTTCACTTTACTTGAATCTTTCAATTTCACCTCAAGTTCACCTATCCTAGATTCAACCAAACGCCTAGAGTCTTCAAACTCTAAAAGTTCATTTTTCATAACTTCCATCACACCTCGAAGACTATCTCTCTCACCCTCGACGTACTCAAGCTTCTATCTAAAAATTTTCTCACGTGCCCTAAGTTATTCAACTAAAACATCATTATTTTTTAAGGCACACTCTTTTAATTGAGCTTTCAATTTCAAGTTTTATCTCTTCGTTTTCAAAGATTCAGCATAAAGTTCATTGAAAGCAGTTTGCATGTCACGCTCATCTACACTTTTATCCTCACTGCCATCACCCTCACTATCATCACTAATCACACGGGTGGGAAGCTCTCGCCTAAAATCATAAAATACTTCTTCTTCCGAATCACCGTCACTAAGGGTAGACACATGAGAAATCGATTTATTAAATTTCTTTTTTAAATTTGTGGTACACTCATCTAAGGTGTGACCAACACCCTCACAACAAGGACACCTCTCAGAGTCGTTTTCAACAGAAGATTTAAAACAAGAGTTGGTATGAATTTTCCAATTAACTTTTTCAAAAATTTGACATCGAAGATCATCAAAACCACCAAAAGCCATTTTTGTGAAAAATAGGATCAAAACACAATAACTTAGTGCAACAGGCTCTGATACCAATTTGTAAAATTGCTATAGCGGAAATATTGTGACTTCTCAAATAAAATCCAATTTTAATTAATCCTGAATTTTAGTTAAACCCTAAAGCATGCATCTAGATGATTTATCAAATAAAATAAAGCATGCAGGATAAAACAAACAATTTCAGGAAAAATCTTCCAAAGGGGCAAAACATTTTTATTTTCACTATAATTTGTAAAAACGGTTACACGGATTACAATGAAAATAAGTGTGACATACGAAATACCCTCAGGCGTCGGTTTTGATGTCTCGGCTGGAATCTCCCGCAAGAACGTGGTCAGCAATGAAGAAGAGAAACAGCTTCTTCACAAGTTACTCCAGAATAACACGTAGCTCTCTGATTGTATAGCTCTCCCCATAAGTTACTCCAGATGAGTAAACAATCCTCTTGAAGGTTTAAAGATTCACAAAAATTTATGGGAATGGATTTGTGAATCGAAAAAGGTATAAAACCTTAAAAATGTGAAGTCTGTTTTTTGGGCTGTGAAAATGAAGAAACTGGTGCGTAAAAGACTTAGGAAAACGTTTAGAATGCACACTTGTATTTATAAGAAAATCGACATGGCGGCGTCGCTCGAACGAGATAGGTATCTTGCTCGAATGAAGGACACGTGTCGTTCGAACGACATCGCGCGAGATGCTTATCTCGCTCAAACGACAGTGCAAACTCATTTGAACAAGCTCGTCGACCGAGGCACTCCGCTTTTACATTTAGAAAATTTTCTTCTTTCAATAAAAAATATTTCAGACTTCAAAAAATATTTTCTAAAAAATTCCCAAATATTTATGCAAATATAAGCAACTCTAATAAATCATTTTACCAATATTGCATAGTGGAGTAGTGGGAACGATTAAGCCAAACGTTTCATGAAGTATGATGCACTTGTGAAGATGATGGATGCATGGATTCAGATCAAGGCCATCGTGGATGATCATGTTGACGTGCCGAATGTAGTGGTATCAAACATACACGATATGCCCAAAATATATCGGATTATACAGAGACCTCAACCTCGGCCTTATGGAAGCCGAGGTAATTGAAGTTCAAGAATAACTCATCAGTAACATCCTACTGAGGTCGGCTATAGCTAACACCACCATGACTACGGACCTCATCTCGGCTTGGAATAAGCTGAGATCATCTAGAACCTTGGGGTACAAGTCCTTATCAGGTCATCTACAGTCGATGACACACTATCTCATATATCAACCTCGGCTGGACATCAACTGGGGTCAACGAACACATGGGTATTAACCATCCTGCAACATCATCGTCGACCCGAGATGACATTTCAAGCACTATATGAGAGTCAGCAGCCCTGAAGGCTCAGTGTTATTTGTTAGGCTAGCATCGGCTCTGGCCATCGTACCATATATCTAACTTTGGCTTGCATCCCATCCAAGGCAGGGGTTGTACCTCACCAACCTCGTACTCACCCAGGCCGAGGTTGGTACCAAGCAAAGACAGCCGAGCTTCTATGCGTGCACATGTAGCTTGAGGCACGTAGACAAATCTGTTATAACTAAATCATTCCCTCCACGTGAGGGAATATTGAGGTCATCATTACTTAGTTAAAGATTGGCCAAATTTCACCCCTTCATTGGCTAGATCTCCATGCACATGCTCATTGCATGCTTGGGGGGTACATTACACCCTCAAGCACTATATATAAAGGTCATCCTCTACCTCGCAAAGGGATCGATAATTCACAACCCTAGCTGAAACTTTGCCATTCTACACAGTAGAGATAGAAAGCTTGAGAGACTGTATCCATGGCCATTAGTGCCTTCATTCAGTGATATTACTCACACACACTCACAGTGGATGTAAGCCAGATTGGCTGAACCACTTATATTCAAGTGTTCATCCTCTTCTCCTCACCTCTTTTTACATATATATACATACATATATTCTCCTGTGCTGCCATTGTTATCACTTGCTTGATCTTTTCAACACCTTATCTGGTGGTGTTTCTTCTAGCATCATCATTTTGGCACCGTCTGTGGGAACGAGAAGCTGCCTCTTCCTCTTTTTCTGCTTAACCTCACCGGAGACTCTGGTGGTGAACCAGGCCTCACCCCTTGCATGGAGTTATTTCACCATTGAAAGAGGTCCTTTAAGGTATTAAGCTCATCTTCGTTACAAGCTCTTTAGTCTTAACATATGGCACCAGAGTTGTCGCCACCTCCTCCACCATCTGGTGCTAGAGAACTTAGTTCCATCCAGGCACCACCCCAGTCCGAAATGGCTGAAGTGGCAGCAGTATTGAGGTCCATAGCTGCAACACAACAAGTAATAAAGGAGCAATTTTCACAGCTCAGTTAAAATATGATGAGGCCACCTGGGGTCTCACAGGAGATGATTACTCCGACGACTACTCAAATCCTGAAGCCAAGGGACCACCCCAGGCACCGCAAAAAGACCAACCTACACCTTAACGAAGGAAGGACGTTGCTGACCCTAGGCGTTTGCATCTGGGGAGGCAAAGACACCCTTGCCTTGAGGATAGGAATGACGATATGGAGGCAGAAGACGCTCCAGAAGATTACTGGGAGCCGTATGAGGTTTCAAACAACACTGTACATCCTATCCACCAAAACTGAGGTTATGGGGACAGAAGAGATGGTGATGCCCAACAAAGAGGATCAACCTTTGATCGTTTGAGCAGAGGGTTGGCGTTTAAAAGGCTTGGCCCAGTAAATGACCTGAGGCAGAGGTTATCCAATTCAAGAAGGGCAGCAGGGTCACAAAGGGGAAATGAGGAACATCGGCCTCATCCTGGATGACCTAATCATGGTTGACCCCATCATGTTCGACCTCATCAAGGCCGAGACAGGGATCAAGAGGAGGTCAACAGCCGACGTTGTGCTGCGATTGGGGAACCCTCGATCCACCCCTTGGAGGTGGCTAGGGACAACCTTGGCCAGGCCGACGTTGCAAGACCATGGAATGACTCAATCCAACATCTTGAAGAAAAGATAAGAAAACTCATCAAATGCCGAGATCCACTACAAAGGGGTTTCTCAGAGGGCTCTCCATTTGTAGCGAAGATAGTGAACTTCCCAACCCCTGCCAAGTTCAAACCACGGTGTCTCCCAAGTATGGTGGTAGTACTAACCCTGTACATCATATTGAGATGTACCAGTTTGCGGCAGACATTTATTCAATACCAGATGAGATAAAGTGTCGGGCCTTCTCCTGGACTTTGACGGGAGCTGCACATATTTGGTTTACCTCTCTTTCGAAGAACTCGATTGAGAACTTTAAGGGCTTGGCTGAACGGTTCATTCATAATTTTTGTTTCGGGGTAAGACCTCAAAAGAAGACTACCCATATGTTGTATGTCAAGTGATGCAAGAACGAGAGCCTAAGAGACTACATTGCTAGATTCAACAAAGAGAAATTGGAGGTTGAAAATTATGAAGAGAATATAGCCATGAAAACCCTCATTGGAGGACTGCAGAGGGGGAAGTTATTATGGACGCTTGCGGAAGACCCTCCCAAGTCTATGGCAGAACTATTAGCAACCACAAGAAAGGTCATGAACGCCGAAGAGGCTATGGCCGCGAAGTATGAGGATGAGAATGGAAGTGGAAGCAGAAAGTTCCAAAGAAAGAAAGATGGGTAAAAGAGGTCAGCCAACGACAAGTTTGCACGCTATACTCCTCTAATTGTGAGCTGCGAACACATCCTCAATGAGATCAATAATGACCGATCTGTGAGATGGCCGGAGAAGCTGAAGGCGCCTCCGCATAAGAGGAACAAGAACCTATGGTGTGAGTTCCACTAAGACCACGACCATGTTACAGACAAGTGCTTCGCTTTGAGGGATAAAATTGAGAAGATGTTGAAGTCCAAAAAGTTAAGGAAGTATGTCGATGGTAAAGCCTCTAAGAGAGGAAGGAATTACCCTAAAAAGAAGAGAAACGACGGATGCCGAGATAATACCCCAGCAAGAAGAGATGATGACTCAGATGGGGATGATGAAGATGATCCAGATCTCTCACCAAAAGATAATAACGCCCCAGTGAAGAGGGTTGAAACGATCTCCTTCGGTGTGAGCACCATATGTTAAGGACTCGTAGGGGGTGGCTCTGAGGTGGTCGATCGTAAGGCTCATGTGGCTGAGGTTAAGTTAGTGGACAAAGTAGAGGTTGTGAATTTAACGTCTTCAGAAACCAAGCAGAAGAGAAAGAAGGTGGATATTGACACTCTTATAGTTGGGTTCTCCCTACTCAACTTCAAAGGTATCTTAGCTCCATATGATGACCCTCTGGTAATTACAATAAGAGTGTATGGATGTAAGGTACAGAGAATCCTCATAGATGGAGGAAGTTCAGCAGACGTGATGTTCTGGATCTGTTTCAAGAGCCTCGACCTTAGTAGAGCAAGGCTGGTACCCTATCATCATCCGTTAATGGAATTTAACGGTGAAAAGGTCCATCCGTTGGGCATGTATGAGATGGACGTACGAATGGGAGACGAGTGGCCTAAGAGGTTGACCCGAAAGATCAATTTTTTCATTATGGACAAAAATGTCTTCTCGGCTTATAACATCATCATAGGAAGAGTACCCCTCAAAGAGTTTGAGTCCATGCCGTCGACGGTCCATTAAATGCTAAAATTCCCGACCCCCTATGAGGTAAGGGAAGTACAGGGTGACCAAACCATAGCACAAGAATACTACTTCAACTCAGCTGAAGAGAGAGAAGCCCATAAGAGTGCTACAACCACATATAGCATTGATACACTTGACCGTAGAGATGAAACGAGTTAAAAAAAGGGGAGACCGCGGAAGAGGTAGAATCCATCGTCCTCAATGAGGACGAACCAGACAAAACCATCCAAATCGGCAAGGCCTTAAAACCGCAGATCAAGGAAGAGTTGATAAAATTCTTGAAGAAGAGGCAGAGTGTCTTCGCTTGGAGCCATACAAACATGTCTGGTATCGACCAGGAGGTTATGTGCCATAAAATCAACGTGGCAGAAGGGGCTAAGCCAATCAAATAAAGACGAAGAGTTAACTCTAAGGAGAAGTATGACATCATCATAGAAGAGGTCAGATAGTTAGAAGAGGCAGAATTTATCAGGGATGTCATATACCCACAGTGGTTATCAAACGCCGTCATTGTGCCCAAAGCCAATGGAAAATGGAGGATGTTCATAGATTTCACCAACCTGAACAAGTCTTACCCAAAAGATAGTTATCCCTTACCTAGGATTGACCAGATAGTAGATTCTACGGCAAGGCATGAGCTTATAAGCTTCATGGACGCGTATTCAGGCTATAATCAGATCTTTATGAATGCTGAAGACTCAGAGAAGACAATCTTAATCACAGATAAGGGGACCTATTGCTATAAGGTCTTCGACTTGAAGAACGCAGGGGTAACGTATCAACGTCTTGTAAATAAGATGTTTGAAGATCAAATTGGAAAAACCTTGGAGTTATATATAGATGATATATTGACAAAGATCTTGAAGGCCTGCACTTATGTGACCTAAAGAGAACTTTCGACAAAATGGACTTGTAGATAATGAAGCTCAATCCCGAAAAGTGTGTCTTCAGAGTAGAAGCTAGAAAATTTCTTGGATTCATTATCAATCAAAGGGGAATAGAGGCCAACTCTGAGAAGATCAAGGCTTGACTTGATATGAAGACACCAAGAAGTATAAAAGACGTTCAGAGGCTCACTGAAAGAGTAGCTGCACTCAACAGATTTGTTTCCAGAGCTACGGACAAGTGTCTTCTATTTTTTAAAGTGCTTAGAAAGGCCTTCGAATGGGACGAAGAGTGTGACAAGGCCTTTAAGTAGCTCAAATCCTAGCTCGGATCCCCCCTGCTCTTATCTCGACCCATCATGAGAGAGAAGTTATATGTTTATCTAGCAGTCTCAGAATCAGCTATAAGTGCAGCCATAGTCCGGGAAGACGTTGGGGTCCAAAGGCCTGTATACTTCAATAGTAAGGCCCTTCAAGGGTCTGAACAGAACTATCCTCCGATGGAGAAGTTGGCCTACGCTTTGATACATGCTTTCAGGAAGATGAAACCCTACTTTCAAGCCCATTATATGGTCATCCTCACTGATTCTCCATTAAGGCAAGTCCTCCACAAGCTTGAGAAGTCAGGCAGATTGATGACCTGGGCCATCGAGTTGGGAGAGTATGACCTTATTTATCAACCCAGGATGGCCATTAAAGGGTAGGCACTTGCAGATTTTGTTGGTGAGAGGAGACTGAGGTCGAGAACAATCTAATGATCGCAGAGGGATCAAATAGTAATGTCTTCCGTAACCAGGAAGAGGTTGTGTCCGACAGAGCTAAAAAAGTAGTAACTGAGAATGAGGAAGATAGGTACCTCTTCAAGCAAGGAGCACTATTAGAGGGGAGCTTCTATTTGAATAAGGATATTTGGAACCTATTTATTGACGGGTCTTTTTGTGAAAGTGGAAGCGGGGCAGGGTTGATACTGTCAGCTCCGGATAGTACCAACGTTGAATATGCAATAAGGTTCAACTTCAAAGCATCAAACAACGAGTCAAAATATGAGGCCATGATAGTAGGCCTCTCCTTGACAAAACCCCTTAGAGTTGGTCGACTCCTACTTCATAGCGACTCGAGGTTAGTTATCAACCAAGTGTTTGGTGTTTATGAGGCCAAGGATGAAAGGATGGCCAGATACCTGAAGAGGGTAAGAATGATGCTAAAAGTCTTTGAAGAGGTGAAGATGAAGAGGGTACCTCGATAAAATAATATCCATGTTGATGCACTAGCAAGGTTGGCTTCAGTAATAAGGACAAACATCAGAAGGGAAATACCAGTTGAGATCTTACTCAAACCGACCATTGAGGAAGAAGAGGTTGCCAACTCTTGCCTAAACTTGAACCTGGGAGACTCATGGATGGACCCCATCATCAGATATATTAGAGAGGGAGAATTACCAAAATCAAAGCTAGAAAGGAGAAAACTGAGGTACAGAGCTGCAAAGTTCTTAATAGTAGGAGATATCCTATGTAAGAAAGGATTTCTGTTACCTCTCCTCAGATGTGTCCATCCCCAGGATGTCCCCCACATCCTATAGGAGGTACAGGAGGGTTATTGCTCTAGTCACATAGGAGGAAGACCTTTGGTGAAGAGGATAATCACGCAGGGATACTGGTGGCTGACCTTGGCCAAGGATGCTGCAGCCTACGTAAAGAGATGTGACAAATGCCAAAAAATCTCCACTATCCCCCATCAACCTCATCAATCTATGACGTCAATCAGTTCCCCTTTGCCATTTACAGTATGGGGGATTGATTTGGTGGGACCATTGCCGAGAGCCACGAATAATTATCGATTTCTGATCATTATAATTGATTACTTCTGTAAGTGGGTAAAGGCTGAGTTGATGATCATGATTACAGAGCAGAAGTCCTTCCAGTTCATCTAGAAGAGCATATGCATATATGGCCTTCCAAACACACTCATCTCAGACAAAGGAAACCAGTTCAAAAATTCTTCCTTGGAGAATTACTACGAGAGAGTTTGGATCAAGCAATTTTTTTCTTCTCCTGGACGACCTCAGGCAAACGGTCAGATCGAAGTCACAAATAATACAATCCTCGATAGGATTAAGAAGAGGTTAGAAGAAGCTAAGGGGAGATGGACTGAAGAGTTTTATGATGTGTTATGCGCCTACAGAACAATGGCTAGGACACTAACGGGGGATACCCCATTTATGTTAACACATGTCTTAGAAGCTGTTATACCAACAGAGGTGGGACTCCCCACTCGTAGAATTTAGACCTACGACCCTAAGAAAAATGGGGAAGAGAGAAGACTTGACCCAGATTTGATCGAAGAGAGAAGGGAAGACGTCGAGATCAGACAGGCAGCCTACCAGCAGAGAATAGAAAAATTCTACAATCAAAGGGTGAAATAAAGATCCATAGCTGTAGGAGACCTCGTGCTGAAGAAGACGTTACAGAAGGCAAACAAGCTTCACCCAAATTGGCATAGCCCTTACAAATTAATAGAGGAGGTTGTACCCGGTACCTATCGGCAAGAAAATCTCAAAGAGGAACCTTTCTCCAATCCATGAAATGCTGATCACCTGAAAAAGTATTACATATGATGTTGCAATAGCTTCTATGTAAATGTATCATCTTATGAAGAGATTATTAATGAGAAGATCAGTTCCTGTGTCAATTCTTGGTTCATTATTCATTAACTTGGTGACGAGGTCTAAGGTGAAACATCATATTTGGATGACCTCAGACCTTAAACATCATTTATTTGGTGAAATTTATGGGGTTAACATCTTAGTTTGATGACCTTAGACCTTGAACATCATAACTTGGTGACAAGATCTGAGGTGAAACATCATATTTGGATGTTAACCCCATAAATTTTCTAACAAATTCCTAAATATTTATGCAAATATAAACAACTCTAATAAATTATTTTACCAATATTGCGTAGTGGATTAGTGGGAACGGTTGATCAGAACATTTCATGAAGCATGATGCACGTGTGAAGATGATAGATGCATAGATTCGAATTAAGTCCATCGTGGATGATCGTGTTGACGTACCGAATGTAGCGGTTTCATACATACATACTATGATCTAGGGAAAACAGAAAATTCCTAGATTCTACCCCGGATATTTATAAAATTATGTCCTTATAATAGGAAATTGGAGACTAGTGTCATGATTGGGCATGTTACTCTATTTCCATAAGATGACTAGTGTAAAAAGTGTTGTGCTTGATTTTGATGAGTACTAGGAAATATATTGGAGACTTAAATTGATGATGCCATGTTATGGACTTGATAAGAGCACCCTAAATGGGATATTGAAGTATGATTAGGGTAGGCAAGTTGGAATAGCCCTAGTACAAGAAGGATTGGTTCTTAGCATGTCTTGCCAGACTTATACAGATTCGAAGGTGTAGACCTATGTAAAACTTTCTATCCCACGTAGATTATGTTTGGGTAGAATTTGGGGATATGTGTAGTGACGACCATGTGTCATTAGTGGTTATAATAAAGTGAGTGTCTCACCCAGTTGGTCATTGCGTAGGGAGATGTTGGGATACAATCATTGAACGATAAAGTAGATAATAACATAGGTGTTAGGTTGGTCACAATGCCATGTTAACTAGAGATATGGATAAGGTCGGCATTAACAAAGGTGTTTATCATTCATCGACTATAGCAGTTCGTGTTTGTCGAGGATAAAAGAAGGAAACATTACTCCTAAGGAGGGAAACCGAACATTGACTTCCTAAAGGACAATGTGTTTGTATGTTACATTCATCTCATAGGGATGGATGGTTTATGGTCTGATTCATCATGGTTGGTGACCCAAGCCAGGGTTCATACTAGGTCTGATGAGAACGTCAAATTGGAGTTATAAACTCTAAGAGTGCCATGTAGGGTCATACTTTCATAAACCATAGTCCGTTGTATATGGATGGGATTATTTTGATACGATCATTCATTCATTTCATATCATCGTCTTCTTTCAATTCTGGTAGTCAGGATTTGTTCTTTCAATTTCGACAGCTTAGGATTATTTCATGTTGATTGTTCGTTACGGTGCAACTTGTCTCAATGAGAGTGAGAATGGATCTAGTATGGTCATTGCAGATCTAGAATAGAGTTCACTATTATTTGAAATATCCTTTGTTTTGCACCAGTTTCAAGTTTGTGTGGCTACGGGTTTTATCACACAATTTTCTCGTAGTATCTGCTTTCCTTAGGATTAGCAATCTTATGGATTGTAAAGAGAAGGATTATGATTTGTGGATATCGAAAAGTGTTAAAACTCGAGGAAACATAGCACGTAGTGTTGTTTTGTCACAGTGAGTGTATTGGTGTAATACTCAGGTGAATATTCCATAGTTAGATGTTTAGAATTATCCTAGGTTAGAAAAAGGATCTTGTGTGAGGTACCAGTCGGGTGCACAATTTGACTTGGTTAGTATGTCGATTCTTGCAGTAGTCAATAGCTATGGAGTTTTTATCAAGTCTAAGTAAATGTGTGTGGTTAAGATGACTCGAGAACTCGAGGAGACTCAGGATGTGTAGTCCTAGAATTTGAAATAGTTCTTAATGATGGATTGGGTGTTAGAAGTGTTTCGTCTTGCATTTGGGTGAATATCGGCCACTAGAGAGTGGTACTCTAGTAGATGTTCTGTTATGCCTTGTGTGTTGTCAAGGAAGCCTTAAGACTTGATTGAGCGTGATCATCTGGTAAGTGGAAACTCAAGGACTATTATGTGGCTTTATGTCTAGCCTGATGGTGAGCGTTAGAATATGCTGCATGTCGAGTTGTTGGGTAACAATCCCTTGTGAAAAGAAGTATAATGACTTCGTAGTGATCGAGGATTTCGATGAGCCAACCTTTAAAGATCCCTATGACTTAGAATAAGAGATTATAACCCCCAGGACCTTAAGGAATTGATGTATTGAGAATTTTGAGCATATAATTTCCTAAGGAGGGATAAATTTAACACCCGCCCCCCAATTTTGACTGTTCCCATGTAATTTGGTGGCTTCGAATGATCCAATTAAGCTTTGGACCTTGTAAGTTAGAACTTGAACAAAATCTTGCTGATTTTGAGGCTTTGGTTTAATTAAGTGGATTTAGAATGGCTTTATTTCTAAATTAGATAATTTAGGGTCGTTCGGACGAGACTATGGGTCATTCGAACAACAAGCCTCCTTCGTTCAAACAACCACTTCAAAGGACCTTCCAGTGATCCATTTTGAAGTACGTTCGAATTAGATAGTAGTTCTCGTTCGAATGATATTCAATTTAGTTCAAACGAGACTACAAAAATTATATTTTTTAGTTTCAAGAAATGTTGTCACGATCTAAACGTTGGATTAAAACACGTGTCACACTCTCACAGCAGCAGATCAACTCGGTGGTTGAGCTTTGAGGCATTTTAAACATATAACACTTAGGGTTTTTGGAGAATTTAAAGGGTGTTTGGAGCCATTTCTTGCATTTTAAATCAGATTTTCTTTGTCTCTATCTCATAAAGCTTCTCCACTACCATCCACACCCCTAGGACCACCAATCCTCCACCTAAACCACCAAACTTTTAACCCTTTTCCACCCTATCTAAGCTTAGAAAACCCATTTTCACCACATTATAGTCAAGATGTCATTTTATGGACATGTTGTTGGGGATTTTTAGAGAAGAAATGAAGAAGATTAATGGAGATTGAAAGGGGTTTGACTTGGAGATTTTAAGGAGCAAGCTTATGTAGATAGGAATCCTCCTCGAGGCTAGCTTAGGATGTGGGAGGTTTCCATTATCCCACTTCTTCATCCAACCATGTTAGAGCTTTTTGAGGTGGAAAAATCTACTCTTTAAGTTTAAGAACTTTATTCATTAGTTTTTGGTCTTGTAGGTAGAGTTTTAAGAGTAGAATGTTTGCATGTTGTAAGAAAGTCATTTTCTCACGATTTATGTAAAGTAGTTTTATAAATGGTTTCAAAGTTTTGAGAAAATTATATGTTTTCAAGAAGAGTTCGCATTTATACATTTTAAGAAATAAAATATTTTGAAACAATATCTCTCTTGTTATGATATTTTGTGTTTAAAGTTTTAGAGTTTTCTTGTAAAAATGGGGAATTCTATGATGTTATGCATTTATTCAAGTTTTGAAGAACAAAAATGTCGTTTAGTCTTGAAAATCATGTTTTTGCAAGTATTATGAAATTTCTTATCTTAATTATATATTAAACTCATTCTTATGGACTTTTGGACTTAAAATCCTTCTTCTCTATGTATAAAATTGTAGTGTTTTCATGACGAGCATATAAACAAGTATAATAGATGTTTTAATGAGTTTTAACATAAAGTGAAGAAAATAAAAAAATTAGCCCTAAAGTGTGCTAATGAATATTGAAAATGTGATAAGTGTATGATTTGAAGACTACATGTGTTAATAAAGAAAAAATGGTGTTTTTCTTATAAAGTAGTCTTCAAAATGCCAAATGATTTCTTTGATAAAGAAAGTAACAAAATAAAAATATTTTATATTGAGAAGTGTGTTATTGCAAAGTGTTAAAGATGTGTTAATTAGTTGAAAATATTTAAGAAGTTAGTGTGTGTAACTTAATAATATTTTTTGGAAAAATAACACTTATGAAAAGGGAGAAAATTGCAAGTTTTGATACAAATGGGTAAAATGGTAAGTTTAGGTAAAGTGAAATATTTTTATGAAATAAAAATGTTGAAAAAGGTGTTACACAAAATGGTCCTAAATGGGAATGATTTTCAGAATGAAATCAACGTAAAAGTGTAAAGGACATGAAATGGTGATTTTTTAATGTGTAGCACAAATATGGGGTGTAGTTCCTAGGATTTTGGCTTCGGCCAGTAAAAGTGGAATAATGTGGACATGATACACACTGAAAAAGGACTCGAATGTGACCGGAGCCCTAGGGTGAAAGACCCAAAACCACTGGCTAGGGCATATGGTGGCGTTGCTAGAGGTGTGGAGCCAATTAAAGTAAATGATGTTGGTGAATTACGAGAAAAGGATAATGACAAAAAGTGAAATATGATAAAGAAATTGGTTGTTCTAAAAAATAAGAAAATACAACCACTGTGAAACGAAATTGAGAAACGTTCCTATTTTAAAGGGTAATTTAGGCAAGAATTACGAAAATCACTAAGTCCAAGTAAAGCGTAAGTTAATGATACATGTAAAGTTGTTAATGGGTAATAAAGCAACCCAAGTTGGTTTTAACCTATAATTAACCCAAGTGAATGTTGTGAACGATTTTAAAAAGGAAAACAAGTATTTTCTTACACCGAGTGTGCATGTGTTGAAAGGTGGTTTAACGAAAATATTAAAGTGGATTTTGTGTGAGTAAAAGGAAAATTTTGATAAATGAAGTGTTTTTCCTAAGCAAACACTATTTTGTTTAAGTATTAACCGGGTGCGTTAAATCGAGAAATCAATGTTAAGTCAAGTAAAAAGGGGCCAAAAGTTTTTTTAATAAGATTAGTGTGATTTAGTCAACTAAAGTAACGTTTTGGTATAAACGAATACACACACACACACACGCATATATATA
The DNA here is from genome assembly GCA_949130495.1 of Sambucus nigra. NCBI lineage: Eukaryota > Viridiplantae > Streptophyta > Magnoliopsida > Dipsacales > Adoxaceae > Sambucus > Sambucus nigra. The sequence continues at coordinate 188,243,026 of OX422214.1, read as the reverse complement.
TATATATATATATATATATGTGTGTGTGTGTGTGTGTGTGTGTGTGTGGTGTTTGCATGTGGACGTATGTGGTACGTTATAGAGTCTATTTTTTGTCGTTCAATTCTATGTTGCATTATTATATTTACCACTGGGCATTCGGCTCATTCCTTTTCCTTCGTTTTGATAGGTAGTATGCAATTTCAAATATTAAGATCATTATACTGGTAAGTATTCTTTTTATTTTACGTTACTAGTTATATATGCTTAAATTCCAGGGATTCTTCTCACGGAATCCAGTAGCTTGATATAAATTGGAATAGCATGTTAAGCAAGTGAAATGTTAATTAAACAAAACTGGACTAGCAATATTATTTAGGTTACCTCATTGAATTTCTCACCTAACGTCAGGGACAGACTAGGTTAACCCACGGGTAACCCATAAATTCGGGTCGGGGCGTTATAGTTCTGGCCTCTTTCTTTGTAGAGATTGGTGCAATATGGAGTTGCTTAATATGTTAATCTTAAAAGAATCCATGATAATTTTCTCGAAGCAATCCTCTAGTTTGTTATAACTTTCCCAATATCGCCAAGCGAATTTCTGTAAGGTTACCTTAGGATTTTCCTTATGGTGAGTAGTGAGTCTACCCTTTTGGGATGAGAGGTTCTATTTATGACTCTAGCAATGAATTCTTTCGTGAGTTATTTGAAACTGGTGATTGACCTGTGCAACAGCTTACCAAATCATTTTTGTACAGTTTTCCAGGCTAGAAGGGAGTATGCACCATATGAGTGATTCATTTTACTCCAAAGAGTCATTTCTTGATGGTATTGGGAAACATAATTGATGTGATTAGTCTTTTCATTGTAGATTTTGAATCTAGGGGTGGAGAACTTCTAAGAAAGTTTTGGTTCCTCAATTCACCTCGAGAAAGGGGAATTCACCTGACTGATAAGGGCCCTACCGGTCAATTCTTTTGTAGATCTTGCTCTGCAATGAGACGAATTCTCTTCCATATCTCATCGAATGAGATCATGAATATCATTCTTGCAATGAACCTCTTCCTAATCTTTTCCCGTGGAGGCATCCTTTTCCTTGAGCATTCCTGATAGATTAGAGAACTCCTTCCTCGACTGTGAGTTTCGATTGCTTAAGGGCTAGGTGTTTGGGAATAATGTTTGCATTTGTTCCCATGGATTTTTTGCTCGATTATTTCTAGGAGATGTTGTAAATGAGCATTTTCCTTCCATTAGAGACGTGTGGCATCCTCCTAATTATTAAGTCACCGTTCATAGGCATCCACTAGCCATGCGATCTAAGTTGATCTTAGTTGTTCATTGCTAGCCTTAGTTTGTTCCTATTGTTGATAGTGACGTGAACTGGGAGTATTATGACTCCTGTGGGGATTAACCTTAAACTTAAAACCATGTGGCAGAGGCCCATTTTCTTTATTCCGACTATCGTCGTTAGATGGTAAATGAGGGTTATGTGAGGGAGATATGACTATTCGTTGGCATTTCTTGGCCGAGATAAAGAAATTTTTTCCTAAATACAATGCCAATTTTAGTTGGTAAAATCCTACTATGATGATTCAATACAGTTAAGCAGAGCAGTAAATAAAACTCATACAATCACATAGCACAAGATATACTTGGTGCGAAAACGTGACTTTATCTACGGGTGTTTCTTTATCTATTAATCAATTGTTGATAATAAAGATTACATTCCTTTTTGTCCTATGGGTACGGGTCATATTTATAGAGAACATACAGAAAATGAGGAGTGTGGGAATTTATGGCCATTGAGTGTTGTTGTGATATAATTAAGTAGATCCAGGTCCAGGATTTTTCCTGATCGGGTCATCTTTTGTTCTGATCTTCAAGCTATGGTCATCTATTTAAATTTTTAGACAGTGTTAGCTTTCCCGATTAGGTCGGATAATTCATAAATAATTTCTTTTAAAAGTTGAAGATTATCGAATCTGGAACGCAATAAGAGGATAAGTGAAAAAAACTCATATAAAATTATACTCAGGAGTTAAACATCACACATTGAAAATGTAACTTGCAAAAAAGTGATGGTCCAATTAAGGTTTTAAGAATGACCATTAATAGCCCTCAAATTGGACAACTTTCAACCCAATAGTTTTTTATTGGATCAATACTGCACCTACCCCCTAAAAAGGTCATCTTTTCTAGAAAATCAGTGTTCTTACTCTTTTGGGCCAGCCAGCATTCCATATCCTTAATGCTCCCACTCGAGATATAAGCGCACGTTGCCGAGCTCAGCGATTGAATTTAGTGTTAATAGTTTATAAAACGTGAATATATCTTTTCTTATTTTATGATGTGGGTGTTGCTAAGATATAAGTACATAGGAAATAAATCCATATGGAGAAAAAATGTGGCTTAAATGGAGGTATATTTTATACAAAATTTTGGGAGATTATTAAGTTTGACTTCACCAAAGCCATTCAATCTTTTTTAATGGGATTGAAATGCCTAGTAGTTGGTCTAGTTAAAACATCGTGTCCTAAGGCGAGTAATCCTTGAAGCACCTTATACTCTTAACTCACTTGAGTCTACATTGTATAAGTGCTCATCTAGTTTGGAAATAGTGAAAAAATTGAGTCCCTTCCCTAGATACCAAAGAAGCTCAGAACCTTCTACTTAATTCCTCTTGATTATTGTTTAAAGGTGTAATATTAACCCCACACACACTAGGATTGCATACATATCACATATTGCATCATTTGATAGTGTGTGAGTTAAATCCCTTTTAAATTGGCCTTTAATAATTTTGGGGATTTTTTTAAATAATTTTTTCATAATAAAAATTGGATCTTAAAACAATTGGGGTGATTTTGTAATTACTGGTTGAATGGTTTCATACCTGAAAGTTGAGTTGGGTAGAATATGAAAGCGCTTGAGACTTGAGGGTGGGTGTGTAATTAAGTTTAAAACGTGCGTGTGAGAGCTCATCTCAGCCCTACACCTGTCCATGTTATACCGGCTAGATTTGTACTTGATTACACACTCAGATCTTGTACGCAATCTCAACCCTCGAATCATTGTTATCAACGCTATGCATGCATCCTAGCTCAATCCCTATAAACCTCTCTTGACCAATGAGCAATTGTTTAATCCATCGCCTCTTTTCAACCGTTGGATGGTAGTCAAACCCTCTAGACCTAATCTCAGCCCTTAGATTTGGACTGATGTTCTCGAATCTTCCTCACTCGATATATAAGGAGGTTGATCCTCAGCGTTTCAAAAACTTTTGCCAAGTTGATAAACTGAGAGAAAGAGAGATAGATAGATAGATAGATAGAGAGAGAGAGAGAGAGAGAGAGAGAGAAGAGAGAGAAACCATGTTTCAAACCCTAAATCGTTTCAAACCCTAAAATTGTTTTTCAAAATTGTTTTAAACCAAACACCATACCTGTGTGTTTGAGAGTTACTTTGGTAGAGGTTTGAAGGCAGATCGTGGTTTGAATCCTCTTGAGTTTGAGGTCTTGTGTCCAACTTAAGAATTTTAGTTAGATTTGTATTTCATTTTTATAGAAATTATAGATCTGGTCATTTTATGTTATATTACACTTAGATCTGCATTATTTAGTTTCTCATCTTGAGAAAACACATGTGTTGATTAATGTTCTGTAATTTTTTTCAAAACGTTAGAATCAACAAATTATTCTTTTTTTTTAGTTCTTGTGAAACAAGACTCACGATCTAGTTGGAATCTCAATCGGTGGTTTTTAATTTCAAAAATATTTTCAAAACCATCTGAAATTGATTAAGACCTTGAACCGTATTTTGAGCAAGGCAACATTGGATTCTGGGTTTATTTGAAAGATTAAAGAAAGTCTTTTGTTTCCTAAGAAGAGAGAAACTGAAATTCTAACTCATTTAGATCTGTTTTGTAATTTGATAGGATTGTTTGTATATATAATTGTGCGTGTGTGTATGCATGTGTTATATCCCTTTCACAAAACACTTGTCACACTACGACACAGAAGTGTTGGCCATAATATTTTGAATTAATAAGAGTCGACGTAAAGACTAGAACAAAGTGGAGAAGTTAGCAAGCTGGGAAAGCCACATCAACTTCAGAACTGCAGAAAAGTTAGAATCAACGAGTGGGTACATATTCAAAACTTGTATAGCTCTTTTTAGTTTGCATGTGTGTTTAATAGCTTGTAACTTGTATATTTTCTTTTAGTGGATTTTTGGTTTGTGACTTAGAAGTCACCGTGGATGTTTCCTCAGTTGGGTGAGGTTTTACCACGTTAAAAACCGTGTGTACTTAATCTTCCTACAACTCCTCATCTTATTCTTGATAGTGTGCTGACATAAACTTTCTTAGTTTTGGTTTTCAAAACTAGTATATAATCTTGAATAAATATCGTACATTTTCATTAAACACATCTTGTGTTAATCTGTTTTGATTTAAATAAAAGAGTTTCTTCAAAAATAAGTTCGGAGTTACTTCAATAGTTTAATCTTGTATTAAACGACCAAAGTAAAAACTTTTCAGTTGGTATCAAAGCTTTGGAAATTTGTTTAAAAGATCTTGTGTTTCTGAAATTGTTTTCTTAAAATCAAACAATGGATGAGAAAAATGAAAGATATAGTAACTTGACCAGACCTCCTCTATTTGATGGAAACAACATTTTTTTACTGGAAAGTAAGGATGGTTGCCTTCATACATGGAACCTTGGGATATGATGTCTGGGATATTGTTGAAAATGGATATACTTATCCTACAAAACTAGCCATTGAAGGATGTAATGAGAGGATTAAGAAAGTATTAAGTGAATTCACTCAAGAAGAGAAGCAAGTTTCTCGAAAAAATAACAAAGGTAAGAACGCTATCTTTATGTCTATAAATGAACAAGCGTTCAAAAGGATCTCATCTTGTACCACTTCTAAAAAAGCTTGGGATACTCTGGTTACTGCTCATGAAGGTGACACTAGAGTTAAGGCTTCTAAAACACAGATGCTTATCTAGCAGTATAACTCTTTAATCATGACAGACTCTGAATCTTTTGATGACTTCTACATGAAATTAACTGATATTGTGACCAAATTACACTCTAATGGGATAACTTATGACATAAATGAAATTGTCTCGAAAACTCTAAGGTCATTACCACAGAAATTTGATAACAAAAGATATGCTATTGAGGAAATGAGTGATCAAAATCTCACTCTTGAATCACTCAGTAGTAAACTGAGAACTGTGGAAATGGAACTAGAATTCAAGAAACAATTAACCCAATCCCATAGGAAACAGACTAGCTCCAATTTGAGTTTCTCCTCTAAGCTGATGAAACCTGAGCTTAGTATTCCCAATAATGATTCTGATGAGGAATGTGATATAGATAGTTTGGATAATCAAATTGCCTTGATGTCAAAACAGTTTAAGAAAATTGTCAAATTTAGAAATAAAATGGCAACCAGACAAGGCAAGCCAAATTATCCAACTCAGTCTAATCACAAACCTCATGAGAAAGGTCAAGACAAACATTACAAGGACATTCATACAAGACCTAACAAAGACTTCAAGAATATTGAATGTTTTAGATGTGGTAAATTGGGTCATATAGCACAAGACTGTAGAGTTAAATTGAACGTGAACAATAAACATACTAGGGCCAATATTTGCAAAACATGGGATGATTCAACTGACTCTGATAATGAGGAACCTAAGTCATCTAATGTTTTTTATCCTTGCATGTCTTTCTTTGCCAAGATAATCTATAATGATGATATGCATGTACCTATGTATGAGAATGATGATAATAGATTTACTTCTGTTGTTATGAATCATGCTGCTACTGGTTTAGATGATTTAATTTTTGAGAATATTGATAGTTCTACAGCGGGGTGTGCAATTCAAAGGGAAAGCGATAATGACGATGTCAATGTGTGTGTGAGTTCAAGAATTGAATCCTTAGGGGTCACTTCACACACTACACTTAGTGACTCGAACCCTGAAGACCTCCCTGATGTTCACACACTTTATGCCAAAACTCTCAAGAAAACCTCTAGACTAGAGAAGATAGTGAAAGATCTCACTAAGAAACTAGAAGACCTAAGTCTAATGGTTAAACTTAACGTTGAAGAGTACATTACCCAATGTCTAACTCATCAAAATAAAGTCAAAATTTTTATAAAAAATTGAAAGATTTGATTGAAACAAATGAAACTCTGGAGAAAAAAATATAAAGGGACATTATTAGAATTGGAACAAGGTAAAGAAAAGACATCAACTGTTTTCAAAAAATTTGCTAAGTTTGAAAATAATTCCAATTGTTTTGTTGATTTTTTTGCTGATTCAAAAACCAATTATGATGATCGAATTGGAATAGTATTTTGCCCAAATTTAAAGACATAGACTAATAACTTTGAAAAAATCAAGTTTGTGTCAGGTGGAAAAAGACCTATAGAAACTTTCCCAGATTTTCATTCCCTAAAATATGAGTTTGAGCAAAAACATCAAAAGTTAGATATTGGGGAATCAAGTAACTTTAAGTGTGAAAGTTCAGCTATGGCTAAATATGTCTGCCCTCCAATTAGGAAGAGTGACTCTACTTTTCAAACTATACTCCCTAGGAATAAGGTCCAACATCAACATTTCATGAAACCTATGTTTAAAGACTTTCCTAAGGAGATACCATCTTCAAGCAATCTATATTGCTCCTACTATGACATATACGATCATTCTTTTGAAGGTTGCTACTCTAGGAGCTTAGTAAAACCTGTTTGTAATACTCCCCTATACCAGAACTTTAACTACTCTAGGAGAAGCCGTAACAATTATGCCTTACCGAGAAAACCAGATAAAAACTTTAACTATAGAAAGAGAAAGACCAAACCCAAACGATCATTTCGAAGAAGAACTCATAGACACTTTTCTAAACCAAATGCTCAGATTCTCCATAAAACTCAAATGCATGCGCAAAACATGTTTCAACAAAAATCTAATGCTCGCAAATTTTATCAAATGAGAGCAAATATGCACAAAATAAAAACAAGAGATATTTGGTTTAGAAAAGGTAAGATATTGCCCCAGATGAAGTGTAACATTGTGATTACTGCTTTAAAAGCTGAACACACCTCTTCTGGTTGGTATTTAGACTCTGGGTGTTCAAAACATATGATTGGGGATGATACAAAACTTTTAAACAAAACCAGCTTTGCTGGAGGAAAAGTTATTTTTGGTGATGGTGTATCATCTCAAATCATTTGCAAAGGAACACTCAAAGAAGAAGGATTGCCTTTGCTTGAAAATGTTCTTCTAATAAAAGGTCTTAAGGCTAATCTAGTTAGTATCTCGTAATTTTGTGACTCAAATCAGACTGTCACCTTTTCAAATAATAATTGCAAAATTTTAAATGAAAAGGGTGAGTGCATACTTACAGGACTCAGGACTTCCGATAATTGTTATACTGTCCAGAACAGTCCTGAAGTCTGTAGCATTGCTAGAATGGATGATAATTAAATATGGCATAATAGGATGGGTCACATAAATTACGATACCCTTGGTAGATTGTCTTCACAAGAAATAGTTAGAGGAATTCCAAATATCAAACCTATCTCTAATATTTTCTGTGGATCATATCAGGAAGGAAAAATTATTAAGTCACCTCATAAGAAAGTTATAGATATCTTTACCTCTAAACCCTTGGAGCTCATCCATATGGACCTAATGGGTCCCTCTCGAACTGTTAGTCTCTGTGGACATAGTTACATTCTTGTTATGGTTGATGACTTCACTAGATTTACTTGGGTGGCCTTCTTAAAACAAAAGTATGATACTTTCCAAATCTTTTTAAAAATTCTACTTCGGATTGAAAATGAGAAGGACACTCAAGTAAATAAAATTCGTAGTGATCAAGGTGGAAAATTCATAGATACTGGTATTATAGAGTATTGTGACTATAATGGTTACAAACATGAGTTTAGTGCTCATAAGACTCCTCAACAAAATAGAATTACTGAGTGAAAGAATCGTACCCTTCAATAAATGGCACGTGTTATGATTCATGCCAAGTGTTTACATAAATATTTTTGGGTAGAATCTATTCGTACTGCGTGTCACATCATTAATAAGGTCTATCTTAGGAAGACTTCTAAACAAACTCCTTACAAACTATGGTATGGGAAGAAGCCCAATCTTAAATACCTTAGAACCTTTGGTAGTACGTGTTATGTCTGCAAATACAGAGAACACTTATCAAAATTTAAGACTCGTGGAGATAAAGCTATCTTCCTAGGATATTCTCCTGACAGTAGAGCATACCGTGTCTATAATCTTCGCACAAAGACCTTAATGGAATTCATAAACGTTATTGTAAGTGACACTACTATTAAGGGTAAGACTGGATAACCAACTATTATGGAAGAGTCTGAAAATGTTTTAGAAAATGACTCTCCGAAAATAGATTATTCTTTACCAATTGAGACACATGAAGTACGTAACTGGGTCTCTAAAGATCATCACATAGATAATATTATCGGTAACCATAGTGAGCCTGTTCGTACAAGATCTCAATTAAAAAACTATGCTCATTATGCATGTTTTGTTTCCCTTGTGGAACCAAAGAATGTAAATGAGGCATTGAATGACCCACATTGGATTTCTTCCATGCAGGAAGAACTTCTTCAATTTGTCATTCATGATGTTTGGTATCTTGTACCTAGGCATGATCATAAAAAGGTTATTAGCACACGTTGGACATTTAAAAATAAATATGATGAAAGTGGGATAATCATTAGAAACAAAGCCAGATTAGTGGCTCAAGGGTACTCTTAAATTGAAGGAATAGATTTTAACGAGACTTTTGCCCCTGTTACTCTCTTAGAATCTGTTCGTCTTCTTTTTGCAATACATTTTTACTTGCATTTTACGCTTTACCAAATGGATGTCAAATCTGCCTTTCTTAATGGAATCTTGACTGAAGAGACCTATGTTGAACAGCCCAAAGGATTCATTGACCCTCAACATCCAAATCATGTTTATCGTCTTAAAAAGGCATTTTATGGTCTGAAACAAGCGCCAAGAGCCTGGTATGAGCGTCTTTCGAACTTTATCTTAGACAAAGGTTTTAAGAGAGGTAAAAATGATCAAACCCTTTTTATCAAACATTTTGACAAAGATATCATTATAGCTCAAGTCTATGTCGATGATATCATTTTTGGATCCACTTCCCCTTTAGAAGTAAAATCATTTTCTGAAATTATGCATAGAGAATTTCAAATGTCTCTTATGGGGGAGTTACAATTTTTCCCGGTTCTTCAAGCCAAACAAAATTCAGAAGATTTATTTATTTTTTAATCAAAATATGCTTTAGATATTGTCAAAAAGTTTGTTCTTGAAAGTGCCAAAGAAGCTAAAACTCCGATGAGTACTATGACTAAATTATCTAAAGATGAGAGTGGAAAATCCATAGATCCTACTTTATATCGTAGTATGATAGGAAGTTTACTATACCTTACTACCTCTCATCCTGATATTATGTACGCAGTTTGCGTGTGTGCCCGTTATTAAAATAATCCTAAAGAGATCTACCTCGTATGTGTAAAAGGAATCATTAAATACATAAAAAGGCACTATAAATTTAGGACTTTGGTACACCAATGATACTCCTAGTACTATAATAGGATAAACTGATGCCGATTGGGAAGGGTGTAATGATGATAGTAAGAGCACCTCAGGTGCATGTTATTATATAGGTAACAATTTGGTAGGATGGAGTAGTAGGAAACAAAACTGCACTTCATTATCTACAGCTGAATTTGAATACATAACTACTGGCAGTTGCTGTGCTCAATTACTTTGGCTTAAGAAAATGCTTAATTATTATGGCATTGAAGAAGACCAACTGCATCTCTATTATGATAATCGAAGCGCGATCAATATCTCTAGAAATTCTGTTCAACACTCGTGAAAAAAACATATAAAAATTAGACATCATTTTATACGCGAATTAGTTGAGATTAAGGAATTAGAAATTAATTATATTCCTACTGATTTGCAACTCGCAGATATGTTTACAAAACCTTTGGATTACAATAGATTTCATTCATTGCGAAAATCGATAGAAATGGTTGCGCTGAATAAACTTGTGTGACTTAAGTATTTTTTCCTTTTGTCCGTTTGAGACGAAATGGGGGAGAAATTTGAGTCTCTTGAGTTCACTTTTTGTACATGTTTCTAAAAAGCTTGATCTTTGTCTTATTTACAGGAATTGTGCCATTGTCTTCAACAGGTATTATTAGTGTATTGGTTTGTAATTAGTTGCGTTATGTAATTTTCTGTTTCTAGGATATCTGTAGATAGAACTTTGTATTGGACAAGGTTCTAAAAAACGCGGGGTGTGATTGACGCGTGGAGGCCAAGCCTTAAGCCTTAGAAGCCTAGGCGGTCCTAGGCGTGAAAAGGCGTAAAAAGGCGTTTAGTCCTTCTTAATATATTTTAATATTTTTTAACCATAACAAGGCTATTAAAATACAAAAATTGCACATATAATAAAAATATGTCTGAATATATGCAAATTAAAATACTATTTGATTATTTTGGATGAGATAATGGTCCGATTTGCAAACAAATTCTTTAAAAGGCGACATCGTTTCACTAAAGCATTGTTGTTTTTAGAAAAAAGTGCACCTTAAGGGTTTTACCTAGAATAAGGTGTGAAAAGCGTAAGGCGAGGCGTTTCTCCCAAGCCTTAAAGCCTAGGCGGGTTTTTTAGAACAGTTATAGGAGTAGGTTTTTCTTATTCTTTTGTTTCCCTACGAGTCCAAGATGACTCAAAGGATATTTTATCTCATATTTCCAAAGGGGGAGATTGAAGCACCTTATACTCTTAACTCACTTGAGTCTACATTGTATAAGTGCTCATATAGTTTGGAAATAGTGACAGAATTGAGTCCCTTCCCTAGATACCAAAGAACCTTAGAACCTTCTACTTAATTCCTTTTGATTGTTGTTTAAAGGTATAATATCAACCCCACACACACTAGGATTTCACACATATCACATATTGCATCATTTGATTGTGTGTGAGTTAAATCCCTTTTAAATTGGCTTTTAATAATTTTTGGGATTTTTTAAATAATTTTTTCATAATAAAAATTGGATCTTAAAACATTTGGGGTCATTTTGTAATTACTGGTTGTATGGTTTCATACCTGAAAGTTGAGTTGGGTAGAATCCGGAAGCACTTGAGACTTGAGGGTGGGTGTGTAATTAAGTTTAAAACGTGCGTGTGAGAGCTCATCTCAGCCTTACACTTGTCCATGTTATACCAGCTAGATTTGTGCTTGTTTACACACTCAGATCTTGTACGCAATCTCAACCCTTGGATCATTGTTTTCAACGCTCTGCATACGTCCTAACTCAATCCCTGTGAACCTCTCTAGACCAATCAGTAATTGTTTAGTCCACTGCTTCTTTTAAACCGTTGGATGGTAGTCAAACCCTCTCGACCTAATCTCAGCCCTTAGATTTGGACTAATGTTCTTGAATCTTACTCGCTCAATTTATAAGGAGGTTGATCCTCAACATTTCAAAAACTTTTTCCAGTTTGATAAACTGAGAGAAAAAAAAGAGAGGGAGGGAGAAGAGAGAGAAACCAGGTTTCAAACCCTAAATCGTTTTAAACCCTAAAATTGTTTTTCAAAATGATTTTAAACCAAACACCATACCTGAGTGTTTGAGAGTTACTTTGGTAGAGGTTTGAAGACAGATCGTGGTTTGAATCCTATTGAGTTTGAGATCTTGTGTCCAACTTAAGCATTTTAGTTAGATATGTATTTCTTTTTTATAAAAATTATAGATCTGGCCATTTTGTGTTATATTACACTTAGATCTGCATTATTTAGTTTCTCATCTTGAGAAAACACATTTGTTGATTACTGTTCTATAAATGTTTTTCAAAACGTTAGAATCAACAAATTATTCTTTTTCTATTTCTAGTTCCTGTGAAACAAGACTTGCGATCTAGTTGGAAGCGCAATCGGTGGTTTTCAATTTCAAAAATATTTTCAAAACCATCTGAAATTGATTAAGACTTTGAACCGTCTTTCGAGCAAGGTAACCTTGGATTCTGGGTTTATTTGAAAGATCAAAGAAAGTCTTTTGTTTCCTAAGAAGAGAGAAACTGAAAATCTAACTCATTTAGAACTGTTCTGTAATTTGATAGAACTGTTTGTATATATAAGTGTGCGTGTGTGCATGCATGTGTTAGATCGCTTTCACAAAACACTTATCACACTACAACGCATAAGTGTTGGCCATAAATTTTCAATTAACAAGAGTCGACGTAAAGACTGGAACAAAGTGGAGAAGTTAGCAAGCTGGGAAAGCTGCATCAACTTCAGAACTGTAGAAAAGTTAGAATCAACGAGTGGGTACATATTCTAAACTTGTATAGATCTGTTTAGTTTGCATGTGTGTTAAATAGCTTGTAACTTGTATATTTTGTTTTAGTGGATTTTTGGTTTGTGACTTAGAAGTCACCGCGGATGTTTCCACAGTTGGGTGAGGTTTTACCACGTTAAAAACTGTGTGTACTTAACTTCCTACATCTCCTCATCTCATTCTTGATAGTGTGATGACATAAACTTTCTTAGTTTTGGTTTTCAAAACTAGTTGTATAATCTTGAATAAATCTTGTACATTTTCATTAAACACATCTTGTGTTAATCTGTTTTGATTTAAAGAAAAGAGCTTCTTCAAAAAACAGTTTGGAGTTACTTAAATAGTTTAATCTTGTATTAAATGGCGTAAGTAACAGCTTTTCAATTCTATCAATTGTTCCAATTTCAAACCTATAAGCATATGCAATTTCTCTAATAAAATCATTTCCAAAATCCTATGTGATAGATTGGCCCTGCTCATTCCTTCTATAATTTCTCAGAACCAAAGTGGTTTTGTAAAAGGAAGAAACATTCAAGATAACATCTTTTTGCCCAAGAAACGATCCAATCTTTGGGCAGGAAGGCTCATGGTGGTAATATTATCTTTAAATTAGACATGGAGGAAGCTTATGATAGGGTTTATTGGCCATTCATGTGCTCTACTTTAAGAAAATTTGGTTTTGGTGAGGTTTTCATGGATATGATTTGGAGATAGATTGCCTATAATTGGTTTTCTATAATCATAAATGGCCAAAGTGCAGGAATTTTCAACTCTACTATGGGCCTTAGATAAGGAGACCCCTCGTCTACTAGTATATTCATCATAGTCACTGAAGTGTTGGGCTGAAAATTGAAATCTTTGTTTGAGTCTAACCAAGCAATTACATACTCCCATCCTCTTAGAAGCATTATTGTTACTCATTTGGGGTTTGCAGATGACCTTATCATTTTTAGCAACACAAGGAAAGGGATAATTAAAACCTTATTCTAAGTGGTGGCAGACTTTGAAGAAGTTTATGGCTAGCTAGTTAATAGAGGGAAAAATGCATTTTTCATGTCCAAAAAGACTAAGAAGAGTAGAATTAAAGACATAGAAGAAACAACTGGTCTTCCACATAGGCCATTCCCTATTAAGTACCTAGGCTGCCCACTCAGTGCTGGCATAAATAAAATCTCTCATTTTTCAGATCTTATCAATAATATTAGAAATAAGAAATTTGGTAGGGCTTCAAAGCTATTTTCTCAAGGTGGAAGAGTAATTTTCATCAAACACGTTCTATCCTCCATACCAATTCATATTTTTTTAGTGATCTCACATCCCAAGTCAGTGATAAACAGAATTAACGCTTTATTCCATAAACTTTTTTGGGGAGGCTTCTCAAATGAAAAGTACTATCAATGGCTTAAATGGGACAATGCTTGCTTTTCACTTAAGGAAGGAGGAATTAACATCAGAAGTTTAGAGCATATTATGGAAGCTATAAGTTTGAAATTTGATTGGAAATGGAAATTTGATAAAGGTTTATGGGGAAATTTTATGAGAAACAAGTTCAAATCAATTACTTCTCATGCTAAATCCTCTCAAAAATTTTAAAGAATAGTGGCAGTCCAAGAAAAAGCAGAAGAATTAATAGATCAGGATAGTGAATTATGGTTGCCTTACACAATAGGGGAGTTTAAGTTAAAACTAGCTTTTGAATCAATCAGACAAGCCAGGCCTATATCTCAAAGTTGAAATTCCTATGGAGTAATCACTGCCCTATAAAAAATTGCATATTTGTTTGGAAAGTTTTGCAAAAGGCTATCTCAACTGATAATTCCATCCAAGATCTTGGCATCAAATTAGCTTCTAGATGTAGAAATTGTGAAAATTACATAAAAACATTTGATCATTTGCTTAGCAATTGATCAATTACTAAAGAGGTTTTGTTATTCTTTGGAAGCAGACTTGGAATACCATTGAATTTTAACTCTTGCAAATCAATCATTATGTCTTAGTGGATGAACATACCTTCAAGGGATCATCAATCTTTCATCTGTTCAAATCTCCCAAAGCTTATAATGTGGAAAATGTGGAAGGCCAGAAATCAAAGTCATTTTGAGAATGTTCTTATGAAACCAGACATCATTATTAAAAATGTTATATCTTCTATTACTCATCTTACCTCTTTATATATGTTCAAAGACAGGTGGAAACAAGAAGATGAATATTCCATTAGACGGTTTAAGATCAAAATCAAGCCTCATCAAGTAGCAATTAAGAAATGTGTGTGGACAAATCCTCATGTTGGGTTTTATAAACTCAACATAGATGTTGGTTCCAAGGGCAATCCTTGCCCAAGTAGAATAGGTGGAGTGGTAATAGATCATAATGGAGTTTATATATTAGGTTTAAGTATAGCCTTGGGTGATAATACTTCAATTCCTGCTGAAACCGAAGCTTTGTTTGAAGGTTTCAAATTATGCAACCTCTTAAAGCTGGATAAGGTGTTGATTGAGTCAGACTCTAAGGTGATAGTGCAATTGCTAATGAAAAAAAGTTAAACCTCCATGGGTTGTTAAAGATATTATTGAGCACATTATGAAGTCCCATACAATTAATCTTACTCATATATGGAGAGAGTCAAATGCAGTGGATGGTGGTCTTGCTTCTAAGGATGCAATCTCCCAAAAATCATAATTCGATTAGTCACTTTCTTCTCTTCCAATCCTCATAAAAGGCTCATTGAATTTTGATAGACAAGGCATTCCTCAAATTAGGAAGAAGTAATCTGTAACGGGGTTATATATACAATCCCAAATTTCCATTTTCATTATGCTTATTGTAAGGGGGATATTTATAAATCCCCTTTCTTTACAGTTTATGCTTTCAAGCTAGAGTATTAGGTTCAACCTCTAGTTTCCTTGTTAGAGTTATTGCCACCGAGAGGCTTTTTCTTTTTTTTTCATTAGTAAAAATTATGGGGGTATTCTCCCACTTCGATTAAGAAAAAACTTGCATTTTCTTAAGTTTTTATGAAATTAGAAGATTCTTCACCCGAAAACTTTTTTGAAAAATATATAGAGTCACCACCCTAATTAAAATAAAGAATTAGTTGGCATATTTATGCAAATTTATAATCAAAAGTCAATATTTAGTTATAATTCGTGGAAAAATTTATAAATTTTAAATGTATATATGTACAAAGAATATATATTTATAAATTTTTAATAACTTCTAATTCTTTATATTAAGAAAATAATAGTTAACTAAAAAAAAGGTCACTGTTCACGCACGCTTTCACCGTCCCAAGGTTCAATTCCTAGATCCATCCTTGCATGATGTGAGAATTTTGATATATATGGCACTCAAAATACCGTTTATAGCCATAATATGTTTAGAATTGATTATATTCTTGTTATATAATATTATATTAAGTTATTTGAAAATACTCTTATTTTTGTTCATTTTAAGAAATGGATATTTAAATAAGAGAATAAAATACAAGTTTTGACTTGACTTTGTAACATATGCACATAAGTAAATGGTTTTTCTTAACCTTAGCTTAAATAATTACATTGGATAGATATAAGAGAAGTCGGTCTTAAATACAAAATAATAAAATTTCAAGAGATTATTTGATTTTTTAACAAATAATCATCAAGGTACAATCATGTGTTTGTATGAACACCCAAGCCTTCTCCTTTGATCAAACTATATAAACTTTTCTAATCATTAATGGGGATTAGGCATGTTAATTTTTTACGTGATACAAAAACACGATTGAAATCCAATAAAATATTAATTAATCGTTGATTATTTGTTGACACAAACATGACAATGACAAACCATGTTAACAAAAATAATAAACAGGCTGCTCGAATTAGTGTTATACGCGGGCATAAGGAAGATGACGTGAGTAAACTTGTTAAGACATGTATATTACTTGTTTGTTGCTAGTATGTGAAATTAATTAATTTTCAGTCCATGGCATGATAGTTTGTGGTTGAGAGGAATATTTTAAGCAGTAGTGGGGAGTTGTTTATCTTTCCCTTAAACATATATAAATCACAAATCCCGAGTTTGGTTAAAATTCCAAACTTTGGACCCCCCAAATGGGCCCGAATCCATACCCAAATTAGCCCAAAATTTTCTTAACTTATATACTTAATCCCCGGGACCATTTCTAAAGGTTTACAACACCTAAACGAGCCCGTATACTCCTCAAAATACGTCCTAATTATTTTATCCCAACATTATATATATAATTGTGTCACACATCATTTATGCATTTTCTACGGCTCATGCAATTATTATAAACATTAACATATAAAATCAACCACACATAATTATGGCATAACAACAAATTACATATTCCTAATTAATAAATTAAATTTACCGATCAAGTCCAATTTCCACAAATTTTTATTTATTCCCAAAATATTATTTTATTATTATTTCTAGAAAATTACGGGGTATTACATTCCCCCCCCTAATGACGGGATTCCGTCCTTGGAATCAAGAAAAATATGTACCTAACTACAATAGTTCGGGATACTTCATGAGCATGTCGTCCTCCCTCTCTTAAGTTGACTCGTCCTCCTGATGGTGTCCCCACAATACTGTACCCGAACTAAAGGAACAACCTTGGACCTAAGTCATCGCTCCCGTCGGTCCAGAATGGCTATCGATCTCTCCTCGTAAGTAGCGTCTGGGTTGATCTCTATCTCGTCATTATCAATGTGCTGGTACACTATCTCATCTCTAAGGAACCTCCACAATGTAGAAATATGGAACACATCATGCATCCGCTGCAAGTGGTCCGATAATCCCAACCGATATGCCACTAGCCCAATCCTCTCCATAATAGGGAACGGTCCCACGTATCGGGGAGCCAACTTCCATTTCTTCCCAATCCTCGTCACCCCTTCATGGGAGACACTTTAATCAACACCTAATTTTCAACATCAAAGTCTAAGTGTTTCCGGTACGCATCCACGTATCTCTTTTGCTTGTCCTGGGTAATCCGTATCCTAGCCCGAATCATCTCTGCCTTCTTTGAGGTGTCCTGAACGAAGTCTAGACAAAGTAACTTATTCTCCCCCCACATCCAACCATCATAAGGGTGAACAACAGGGTCTCCCGTAGAGTGCCTCAAACGGTTTCATCCCTATCGTGAATTAGTAACTGTTATTATACTCAAACTCCACTGACGACAAATACTGCTCCCAGCTGCTCCCCTTAAAATCCAAAATGCACATCTGCAACGTGTCCTCTAACATCAGGTTCACCCTCTCCATCTTTCCGTCGATCTGAGGATGATATGACGTGCTCAATCTCAACTCTGCCTTCAAGGCCTGTTGAAAGCTCCTCCAAAGTGGGACACAAACGTCATGTCCCTGTCTGACACGATGTTGGGTGGTACCCCATGCAGCTTAACAATATCTATAAAGAAAAGTCTGGCATACTGCTCAGAGCTGTAATCTGTCTGAACTGGTAAGAAGTGAGCCACCTTTGTCAATCTGTCGACCATCACCCAAATGGAGTCATGCCCCCTCTGCGACGTAGGTAGCCCAGTAATGAAGTCTACGAATATTCTTTCCCATTTCCACACTAGGATCTCCAAAGAAAGTAAAACTTCTGTAGAACTCTGATAGTCCACCTTCACCATCTGACATGTATCACAGTTGGACATAACATCTACTACGTCCCTTTTCATCCCGTACCACGAATACTGATGCCGCAAGTCGTGGTATATCTTATTAAATCCAAGACGCACCATAAAACGTTACCCATGAGCCTCTGACAAAATGGCTCACCTCAAATCCACATTATTTGGAATAACTAGTGTCCCTTGGAATTTCAAACCACCCTCCGACCTAATGGAAGAGTGATCCACCCCCATGGAAAACAAATGTCTCACTCGCTCTTGGAAAAGTTGTTCTCCTGCCTATTCCTTCACCACCCGAATAATGATCTCGGGGGTGATGGTGAGAATTGCCATAAATGCGCGGGTCAGGTCGTCATCCCCCAAATAATTGAAAAAAGATTTTGTTGAGTTGGAATTATTTATTTAGATATTGTTAAGATTTATGTTTATTTAGTTATCAATTTTAATTAGATTATTAAGTTCTTATTTTAATTAAGAAATTTGTTCCCCGTATCCTTTATTCGTGTGTGCTGCTCTGTTAAATCGGCCTCATGTGAGTTAACTTGTTAAAACACGTACATTACTTATTTGTTGCTAGTATGTGAAATTAATTAATTTTCAGTTCATAACATGACAGTGTGTGGTTGGGAGGAATACTATACGTTTGTTGTGTTTTGTTTTACACATCAAGATTAAAACAAAAAAGCCAATCACGTTATTTGAAACGATTAATTAAACATGTCATGTAAAGATTACAAATACTTGACATGAAGCCAAATTGATATAGGTGTATTATTTTCCCGTTCAAATTTGGAAAGAATGAATGACAAACAAATTGTGGAATTAAGATATTAATTATTGTGTTTTTAACTTATCTCACTAGTCAGAAAATTATTTTGGGTTAAGGACACCATTAATGTATGCCAATTTTTTTAACATAGTATCCATTAAATTTTGGAATGTTTACATGATTTAAAAAAAAATATGTAATGTATACACAAACTTATATAATATATACATGTTGAGTTTGTGTATACCTCAAATTTAAATATTAAGAAGTGAAGGACCGGTACTGAAAAAATATATAAGTGAGGTAGATCCAAGTAATATTATTTGTTCGACGACTAAGATAGAAAATTATTGTGATTAAAGAGGGAAAAAAATTATGAATTTTTCTTACCTTGGATGCACTATGCTTTTTTTCTAACAATCCATTTGATTTTTGAAGAGAGACTAAATACATTATAGAATAAAGTGTATAAAAGAGAAACCATTTGGTCTGTATGAGGCAAAGCAATGATTGATTATTCATTTTTGTGTGTAATAAGTAGGGGTGACAATTCGTGTATTTGGGTCATGTTTTGGACCGACACGACACGGCAAAGATTTTTCCGATATGAACATGATCCGACACAAGTTCATATTTTTTTTACACGTACACTTTCCAAATAGAAATGACATAACACGACACGAATAACACGATTTCTTAAAATTTCACTCTAAATTAAACATAAATAGACACGATAACCCAAATGAAAACACGATTAACACGATAAGACACGATAACATGACTCGTAATTTTGACGGGAACACGACACAACTTCGTGTAAAAAATAGAACATATCATGTCAATTTCGGATTGCGTTTTTGTGTCTTTTCAAAAATTATCACCCCTAGTAATAAGGGTGTGTAAGCAAAAAAGTGGTGGTTCAATTAGGATCAATCCATCAGGGCCATTATTGGATCAAGGTTGCACCGACCCATTGTCCTTCCACTGTCGAGAGCGGCTGGTTGTCGATGCTCTGTAAAAACATTAGATCATTTTCTTAGCAATTGTTCAATTACTAAGGAGGTTTGATTATTCTTTAGAATCAGACTTGGAAATACAATAAACTTTAACTCTTACAAATCAATCATTATGTCTTAGTGGATGAACATGACTTCAAGGGGCCCTCAAGCTTTCATCTGTTTAAATATCCCAAAGCTTATAATGTGGAAAATATGGAATGCCAGAAATCAAAGTCATTTTGAGAATGTTCCTGTGAGCTAGACATCATTATTAAAAATGTTATATCTCCAATTACTGATCTTGCCTCTTTATATGTGTTCAAAGACAGGTAAAAATAAGAAGATGAATATTCCATTCACTACACCAAATCCTGCGAATGGTCACACACAGTTGGTCACGGACCAAGTTCGCGACCAGCTGTTCGCGGACTTGGGTCGTGATCAACTCAATTTTTAGTGTGACCATATTTATTACCACACTAAATCATGGATGCTCTGGAACTGGTCATGGACCAAATCCCTAACCACTGTAGATGACGGAGTTGGTCCATGACCAGGGCATGACCATCTTGGTGCCAAATTCATGCCAAAATTCCCTCCAAACCGGTCGCGGATGGGTTACGAACTTGGGTCGTGACCAAAGGCATGATAATGAACAAAACATACATAAATGGAGTCACGGCTGGGGGCCATGACCATTTCTTGGTATGGGTCATAGCTATCGACCGTGACTAAACCTCATTCAAGCAGTAGGGTTGATGGGAAAAAGGCTGTGCAAAGTGGGTCACGACTCTAGACCGTGACCAGGTGCAAGCCAACAACACCCTCATTTTCATTTATTGGTCGCGCGCTTGGTGGGTCACGGCTCTAGGCCGTGACCAGATTCAGGACTTAAAAAAAACGTTGCTTGGTCATTTGCGATTTGTAAGGGTTGTGTCTAAGGGCTAAGCTATTTCGTGTAATTTCTAAGGGCTAATCGATTTCAGTTGGATTTCATTGTGATTAACCCCTGGTATGTATAGATTCATTTTCATTTCATTTGGATTTCGTGATTAAATCCCTAATTTCTGTGTATGTATGTGTAGATTTATGTTTGTATGTGTGTATGTGTGTGTATGTATTGATTTATGTTTATTTGTGTGTGTATGTATAGATTTATGTGTATATGTATGTTTATGTGTGTAACTATGAACAAATAAATTATTTTTTTGTCAATAAACCCTATATTGTATGTGTCTGTATGTATCGATTGTATGTGTGTGTATGTATAGATTTATGTCAAAAAAATATTAGGATTTGGTAAACCCTAAATTGTATGTGTGTATGTATAGATTATGTCAATACACCTAGATTGTATGTGTGTGTATGTATAGATTATGCCAATAAATCCTAGATTGTATGTGTGTGTATTTTTTTTGACAAAATATAATTAAATGGATTTTTTAACGACTAAAAAAATTTGCATCCACCTTATCGTGATTTTATTGGGGGTTATATGCATGCCATCATATTATATTGGGGGTTATACGCATGTCGTGATTTTTTGCACTACAATATGTGTGTATGTACTACAATATGTGATTTTTTACATTTACCTTCTACAATAGTGTTTATGAATTGGTTGTTTGTTTGCACTACAATATGTGTGTAAGTACAATGTTTGTTTCTGTTGATTCTACAGTTTGTATGTTTATTGAATAGATAATACACATATACTTTTAAACTCTCTCAAAATAAACCCTAACAAAACGTGTTATAAACAATTACGGTGGATTGTTATTGGGATTTCACATATACTTTTAAACTCTCATAACTTTTAAACCCAAGCCTTACTAGTAGGACTCGTATCAACACCCTCGTATACTTTTCTCAGGAAAAATGAGACGCGGTGATAATTACTGTCAACAAGAGTGGGAGAGGTTGAAATTAGACCGCACACATAACTCTTTTATTAGTGTGCATCACATAGAGGGTACTCCTATTTATAGGTATAGAAATAAAAAGATCGAACAATTTAACTACGTTGTAAATCGTGAAGTTGATCTCCAGCAAGATTACTTCTTCGATCGTATTCTATTTTCTCTACTAGAAAACTGGGATGACATTATACAAAATATATTTCACACACGTAATCCCGACATAGCCCTGACTTGGTTACATTGTTGGAGAAGGCGAAAAAAAATCCACCCGTTATGGATACAACTGCGTACAGAGAGCATTGACATAGACTGTGATGTCTCACGCCACATGTACATAAAATTGAATCTTGCCAACAAGTTGAGAAATGTGGGATTACGAGTTCATGTCATGGATATCTACACATCAATCACATATACCCTAATACAAATTCATTAATAAATGCATCTTCTAAAAAGAGGTGATGTCTCTTCCAGACTTGCACACCTAGTAAAAGGTCATAGTTTTTGTGCGAAAGAGTTTAAGAAATTTCGCACCAACGGTTCTGATTTAATTTCATATCCATATGAGGAAAAGCTTTTGATGCAAAACAGTGGAATATCAATTTTCGTCTTGACCACCTGTATCGCTAGTAAAAGTGATAAAATCCAAAGAATATGGTGCTAACCTATTATGGGATAATTCAACAAATCCTAGAACTTGATTACTTGGATTTAATAGAAATCATAATCTATTGTTATTGGGTAAAGGTGGAGGATACAACGAATGCTTGCAAAGTTGATCCCGACTGCAAACTTATTGTGGTAGATTTATCAAAGCTGAAGAATAAATATTGCATAGTCGGCGAGCCTTTTATTTATGCCTTTCAAAACGTAAAGAAGGTATTCTACTCAAAGTGCATAAACGATGGCAATTGGTCTATTGTTGTGCATGCACCAAAGGGTATGACTACTGAAGTAGATGCATTAAAGGCTCCAAAAGAGTTCCAGTCAGCTCTTGATGACAACCCTAATTTGAAAGATCTTTTAGTTGATTTAGAGTAAGATTGAGTATCAGATTATTATTTTGTCCTCGTCCATCTTATTTGTATCCTATTATGATATTGACATTATATTATCACTTTACTTTAATGTATGAATGCCATCTAATTTTAAGTGTAATTTCTTGTTGTTTGTGTAAATGGTAGGTGTTTTATTGGTTCTTTTGTTTAGAATAGATATGTTTTCATTTATTTGTTTTACTATTACACTTGGCTTACTATTACTATTACACTATTGCAAATGGTAGGTGATTTATTTATTTTACTATTACACCTGGCTTACTAATTCCACTAATGTTAGTAGTGAAGAAGCCAAGCACGTGTTTCTCCATATTACAAGGAAACTCACTCCTTAAGGTAAGTGTTATATTTTTCGGTGAGGGTTAACATATCTTGTAACTTTGAAGTCATATATAGCTGCGGACTAAACCACTAAGTCAGTGATTCGCAGCAATGAAACAAGACACGGAGGTAACTTTGAATATCTTAAATGATTCTTTTAATATCTCAAATGATGCTATTGTTTGGCTTTAGAGTGCGAAAATCTGAAATAGCACCCAAATGACCCCGTGAGAGGCACCAACACCTCGCACGGGACCAATGTAACTCGTAGGAACTGACCACGTGGTCACGGGACTCCCGATTTGAGAATACGACGATAATTTGAAAATATGTAAATTTAGGCTTAAAACTTAGCGTCCGAGTGCAAAAACCTGAAACAGCCCCGTGAAAGGCACCGACACCTCGCACGGGACCAATGTAACTCGTAGGAACAGAACCCGTTATCACAGGACTCCCGGTTTAAGAATTCGTTGATAATTTGAAAATATCTCGACTTAAGCTAAAAAAAATAGCATTAGAGGGAGAAAAACCGAAACATCCCCCGAACGGCCCCGTGAGTGGCACCAACATCTCGCATGGGACCAATATAACTCATAAGAACTGATTACGCGATCACGTGAATTTCGGTTTGAGATACTATGATAATTTGCGTATTTATAGCCTAAGATTAAGAACATGGCATTAAAAGGCAAAAATCCGACACAATATCCGTTAGGATCCCCTTCGTTTACTACACCGGTAATAAGATCGTCTCGTCAAGTATGAAGTGAATAGTAGCAACCAACAGTGTGAAAGCGTACGTTAACTAATAGGTATAGGTAGGTGTAATATGTTATAGCTGGCAGCTCCGGAGCTGTAACAAAAGGCTTACTTCTAATCAAATAAAGGGATTGAACTATCTTACTTGGGCGGATGGGTAGAAATAGGCGACTTATGACACCTCTATTAAGGGAGAAACTTTCCTATGTAGATGTTGCACATCAAAATAATCTGAGCGTTTGCTAGTAGTTTAATTGGCAAGTTTTAGACATTAGAATAAGAAATTTCGTGATTGATGATTGGTCTTTCTCTTGATAAAAGTCAATGCATAGACTGTGTAACTAGTCAAGCATGGAAAATGCAATCGTTATAAAGTGACTCTGAACGATTCAGATTGTGTTGATCGTAGAAAGAATAATAAAGTCAAGAAAGAATACTAAGCTCGTCCACTTGTGTGTGCTTTTGTCAGTCCCTTGATCTATCATGAATCGCTGATGAAGATTCGCTATAAGTGTTAAATAACAGTTTATATAAGTTGTTATATAAACACAATGTTTTTGCTAATTTATTTTGGGGCTCCTCTTCTGATGACAATTTCAAGCACCATTGGCTTAGTTGGAAAGAACTTTTCCTTTCATTCAATAAATGGGGTCTGAACATTAGAATCTTAAATGGTGTCATTAAAGCAACTAGTTTGAAGATGTGTTGGTCTTTGCTATCCTAAAAAAGTCTCTAACTTTTTTATGCATCAAAATATAAAAATTCTCTTTTTTCAGGCTCTTATGGCTCCCATGTGATCAAAAGAATCAGATCTATAGCTGACTGAATTGGTGACATTATTATATCAGAAGGGGACTCTCAGGTATGGACCCTTACAATAGATGGACTATTCTATTTTAAGTCTGCTTATGAATTTTGCAAATCTCATAGACCTACTTCCTTAATTTGGAAATGACTATGGTCTAGCTACCGGCCTTTAAAAATGTATAATATCTCCTAAAAGCTTTTGCATAATGCTATTCTTCTGCAGTCTAAAAAATAAGAAATTAAATATTCAATTGGCCTCTAGATGTATATGTTCTTATGAACATGAGGAATCTCTCTCTCACACTTTCTAAACTGTTATATAACAGTTATATAAACTGGTATATAACAGTTTAGATAACTATTTTATAATAGTTTATATAACTGTTATGCAACTTCTAATCCTTTAGAACTTGAGTAGATGGTAATGTTACAAATGTTGCAACCATTTTCTAAGTTAGATTATCTCAGTCTTATTGGATACGTGAGTTGCTCATTTTCTCACACTATTAAGTATGTGTTCAATCTAAAGTTATATTTCTACCGTCCTTTTATAGGATAATATGAAACTAAGCCAATTGGTTTAATTTTTCAGGTATGGAAGGGAATATGACATCAATTTCACTCGAAACATTACTGTTGATCTGTTGTGTGTTTAAGAATTCCATCGATAGACCCACCGTTTCAGATATTCCTACTATATTTGGCAATGAACGTACAACACTAGTTTCACCCCAAATACCTGCTTTTATAGTTAGGAAAACGGCCTCAACTGTAGCGTGGAGGCCCGGTGATGTTTAATTCAGACCTGATTTTATTCTATATACCATAATTGTCTCCAGTCTTGATTTTAATAATACCGAGTAAGCATCATTGCTTTCAGCATCTTCCTAGCTGATTGAAATTATCCCAAATTGATTAATATCTGAAAACGATTTCTTCCATAATTAGTATTGTTACTATTGTAATTATCATCACTTAGTATAGGCAAACACCATTATGTACTGGGGCCGAACCTTTATGGTTTTAGAAATGAAAATACATATGAAAATACGATGATAATTTGAAAATATGTATACTTAGGCTTAAAAACACGGCGTTAGAGCGCGAAAACCCGAAATAGCCCCAAAACGGCCATATGAGAGGCACCAACACCTCGCACGGGACCAATGTAACTCGTACAAACTGGCCTCGCGATCACGGGATCCCGAATTTGAGAATAAAACGATAATTTGAAAATATATAGAATTAGTCTTAAAAACTGGTATTATAAGGCGAAACCTCGAAACAACGCTCGAATGGTCCCGTGAGAGGCACCAACACCTCGCACAGGACCAAGTAACTCGTAGGAACTGACCGCACAATCACAGGACCCCCGATTTGAGAATACGAGGATAATTTGAAAATATAAGGAATTAGGTTTAAAACATGGCGTTAGATGGTCGAAACTCGAAACAACCCTCGTATGATCCCGTGATAGGCACCAACACCTCGCATGGGACCAATATAACTTGTAGGAACTTACCGCGCGATCACAGGACTCCTGGTTTAAGAATACGACTATAATTTGCATATATCTAGACTTAGGCTTAAAAACATGGCTTAAGTGGGTGAAAACCCGAAATATCCCCTGAACGGCCTCGTGAGTGGCACCAACTCCTCGCACGGGACCAATGTAACTCGTAGAAACTTATCGCGCGATCACAGGACTCCCATTTTGAGAATACGACGATAATTTGCATATTTCTAGACTTAGGCATAAAAGCATGGCGTTAGTGGGTGAAAACCCGAAACAGCCCCTGAACAGCCTCGTGAGTGGCACCAACGTCTCACACGGGATCAATGTAACTCGTAGGAACTTACTGTGCGATCACAGGACTCCCGATTTGAGAATACAACTATAATTTGCATATTTCTAGACTTCGGCTTAAAAATATGGCGTTAGTGGGTGAAAACACGAAACAACCTCCAAATGGCCCCGTGAATGGCACCAATACCTCGCACGGGACCAATATAACATGTAGGAACTTACTGCGCGATCACGGGACTCTTGATTTGAGAATACGATGATAATTTGCATATTTCTAGACTTAGGCATAAAAACATGGCATTACTGGGTGAAAATTCGAAACAGTCCCCGAACGACCTCGTGAGTGGCACTAATACCTCGCATGGGACCAATGTAACTCGTAGGAATAGACCGCGTGATCACGGGACTCCCGATTTGAGAATACAATGATAATTGATATATTTCTAGACATAGGAATAAAAACATGGCGTTAGTGGGTGAAAATCCGAAACAACCCCCGAACGGCCCCGTGGCTGGCACCAATACCTCGCACGGGACCAATGTAACTCGTAGGAACTTATCGCGCGATCACGGGACTCCGGGTTTGAGAATATGACTATAATTTACATATCACTAGACTTAGGCTTAAAAACATGGCTTTAGTGGGAGAAAACCCGAAACATCCCCCGAACGGCCCCGTGAGTGGCACCAACACCTCGCACAGGACCAATGTAACACGTAGGAACTTACCACATGATCATAGGACTTCACGTTTGAGAATACAAGGATAATTTGCATATTTTGAGACTTAGGCATAAAAACATGGCGTTAGTGGGTGAAAATCCGAAACAACCCCTAAACGGCCCCGTGAGTGGCACCGACACCTCGTACGAGACCAATGTAACTCGTAGGAACGGACTGCGTAATCACGGGACTCCTAATTTAATAATATGATGATAATTTGCATATTTCTAGACTTAGGCATAAAAACATGGCGTTAGTGGGTGAAAATCCGAAACAACCCCTAAACGGCCCCGTGAGTGGCACCGACACCTCGCACGAGACCAATGTAACTCGTAGGAACTGACTGCGTAATCACGGGACTCCCAATTTAATAATATGATGATAATTTTCCTATTTCTTCACTTAGGCATAAAAACATGGCGTTAGTGGTTGAAAACTCAAAACAGCCCCCGAACGGCCCCATGAGTGGCACCGACACCTCGTACGGGGCCAATGTAACTCTAGAAACTTATCACACAATCACGGGACTCCCGATTTGATAATACAATGTAGCATATTTCTAGACTTTGGCATAAAAATATGGCGTTAGTGGGTAAAAACCCGAAACAGCCTCCAAACGGCCCAGTGAGAGGCACCAACACCAACACCTCGCACGGGAGCAATGTAACTCGTACGAACTGACCGTGCGATCACGGGATCCCTAATTTGAGAATACAATGATAATTTGAAAATATATAGAATTATGCTTAAAAATGGCATTAGAAGGCGAAACCCCGAAACAACGCTCGAACGGTCCCATGAGAGTCACCAACACCTCGCATGGGACCAATGTAACTCGTAGGAACTAACCGCATGATCACGGGATCCTCGGATTGAGAATATGAGGATAATTTGAAAAAATAAGGAATTAGGTTTAAAAACATGGCGTTAGATGGCCGAAACACGAAACAGTCCCCGAACGGTCCCATGAGAGGCACCAACACCCCACACGGGACTAATATAACTTGTAGGAACTTACTGCGTGATCACAAGACTCCCAGTTTGAGAATATGACTATAATTTGCATATTTATAGACTTATGCTTAAAAACATGGCTTTAGAGGGTGAAAACCTAAAACAGCCCCCGAATGGCCCCTTGAGTGGCACCAACACCTCGCACGGGACCAATATAACACGTAGGAACATTTTGTGAGATCACGGGACTCTCAGTTTGAGAATACGATGATAATTTATAAATTTCTAGACTTAGGCATAAAAACATGGCATTAGTGGGTGAAAAATCGAAACAGCCCGGAACAGCCCATGAGTGGCACCAACACCTTGCATGGGACCAATGTAACTCATAGGAACAGACCACGTGATCACGGGACTCTCGGTTTGATAATACGATGATAATTTACATATTTCTAGATATAGACATAAAAACAAGGCGTTAGTGGGTGAAAACTCGAAATAGCCCCTGAACGACCCCGTGAGTGGCACCAACACCTCGCACGGGACCAATGTAACTAGAAGGAACTTATCGCGTGATCACGGGACTCCCGGTTTGATAATATGACTATAATTTACATATCTCTAGACTTAGGCTTAAAAATATGGCTTTAGTTGGAGAAAACCCGAAAAAACCTCCGAACGGCCCCGTGAGTGGCACCAACACCTCGAACAAGACCAATGTAACACCTAGGAACTTACTGCGTGATCGCAGGACTCCCGGTTTGAGAATACGAAGATAATTTGCATATTTCTAGACTTAGGCATAAAACATGGCGTTAGTGGGTGACAATCCGAAACAGCCCCCGAGCGACCCCATGAGTGCACCAACACCTCACACGGGACCAACGTAACTCGTAAGAACTGACCGCGTGATCACGGGACTCCCGATTTGAGAATACAATGATACTTTGCATATTTCTAGACTTAGACATAAAAACACGGCGTTAGTGGGTGAAAATCCGAAACAACCCCTAAACGGCCCCATGAGTGGCACCGACACCTCGCACGGGACGAATGTAACTCGTAGGAACTGACTGCGCGATCACGGGACTCCCGATTTGATAATACGATGATAGTTTGCCTATTTCTTGACTTATGCATAAAAGTACGATGTTAATGGATGAAAACCTGAAACAGTCCCGAACGGCCCCGTGAATGACACCAACACCTCGCA
This sequence comes from Sambucus nigra, assembly GCA_949130495.1. Taxonomy (NCBI): domain Eukaryota; kingdom Viridiplantae; phylum Streptophyta; class Magnoliopsida; order Dipsacales; family Adoxaceae; genus Sambucus; species Sambucus nigra. The sequence goes on along the minus strand of OX422214.1, from coordinate 188,213,639 downwards.
CGGAACCAAAGTAACTCGTAGGAACTTATCGCGCGATCACTGGACTCTCGATTTTAGAATACGACTATAGTTTGAATATTTATAGGCTTAGGCTTAAAAATATAGCGTTAGTGGATGAAAAACCGAAACAGCTCCCCAACGGCCTTCTGAGTGGCACCAACACAACTGTAGGAACTTATCGTGCGATCACGGGACTTTCGATTTGAGAATACAATGATAATTTGCATATTTCTAGACTTAGGCATAAAAGCATGCCGTTTGTGTGTGAAAACCTGAAACAGCCCCCGAACGGCCCCATGAGTGACACCAACACTTCACACGGGACCAATGTAACTCGTAGGAACTTACCGCGCGATCATGGGACTCCCGATTTGAGAATAGGACTATAGTTTGCATATTTCTGTACTAAGGCTTAAAAACATGGCGTTAGGATATGAAAATCTAAAACAGCCCCATGAGTGGTACCAACACCTCGCACGGAACCAATGTAACACGTAGGAACTTACCGTGCGATCACGAAACTCTCGATTTGAGAATACGACGATAATTTGCATATTTCTAGACTTAGGCATAAAAATATGGTGTTAGTGGGTGAAAACCCAAAACATCCCCCGAATGGCCCCATGAGGGGCACCAACACCTCGCACGGGATAAATGTAACTCGTAGGAATTTATCGCGTGATCACGAGACTCCTGATTTGAGAATACGACGATAATTTGAATATTTCTAGACTTAGGTATAAAAACATGACATTAGTGGGTGAAAACCTGAAACAGCCCCCCGAACGGCCCGTGAGTGGCACAAACATCTCTCACGGGACCAATGTGACTCGTAGAAACTGACCGCGCGATCACGAGACTCCCAGTTTGAGAATACGACGATAATTTTCACATTTCTAGACTTATGCATAAAAACGTGGCATTAGTGGGTGAAAACCCGAAACATCCCCTTGAGTGGCACCGACTCCTCGTGTAGGACCAATGTAACTCATAGGAACTTATCGCGCGATCACGGAAGTCCCAGTTTAAGAATACGACGATAATTTGCATATTTCTAGATTTAGGCATAAAAATATGGCGTCAGTGGGTGAAAACCCGAAATTGCCCCCGAACGTCCCCGTGAGTGGCACCAACACCTCGCACGGGACCAATGTAACTCGTAAGAATTGATATGTTGATAATTATAACTCATATATGCAATTTTTCAACTTGAATAATTTTTTTGTAAAACTACTTGGTTACTGATATCATTTTTTTTTGTATCCTATCATTTGTAGGATTTTTACACGTGGAACAAATGACGGAGGCAATTGTTTACAACATGAAGATTGTTTATATAATGTTGTGGACATTCAGGATTATGTTTTTTTTGTGTTACAGCCATGCGGGCTTTTATTGTTTAGTTTTATGGTCATGCGGGCTTTCTAATAAGCAGGTTTTACATTTACAGGGCTTGGAATGTCCAGAAAATAGAGGAAACTCTGCCCAATTTTTTTTCGTCTGTTAATTATTAAGACGTGTAATATTTTTAAGTTTGTATATATATTATTTTATTAACAACGTTCCCAATTCGCAATTTATGATTTTTTGTATTATTTTTCCAATAATAAATATTTGTAACACCTCGTACTTGTCCAACGTTACACGTAGCAACCAACCGTGCAGTCACAAGACCTCCAATTTTAGGATTGGACCAAAAAAAGATATTTAAGAAACAATTATAGTTAAATATGGTCATGGACTTTGTCCATGATCATTTTTATTTTTTTCGTCGCGTATAAAAATGGTCGCGAACAAAGTCCGTGACCCCCAACCATGACGAAAAATGGTCGCGGCCAAAGTCCGCGACCATTTTTTTCCTTTTTTATTCGTCGCGGTGTGGGTCACGAACTTTGACCCCGACCATTTTTTGTCATGATTGTGGGTCACGGACTTGGGCTGTGACTATTTTTTTCTTTTTTTTTTGTCGCGGTGTGGGTTGCGAACATTGGCCGCGACCAATTGTTGTCACGATTGTGGGTCACGGACTTGGGCCGCGACTATTTTTTTCCTTTTTTATCGTCACGACGTTGGTCATGGACTTTGACCGAGACTAATTTTGTCACGGTTGTGGGTCACGGACGAAGGTCACGACCTTTTTTTTCCCGTCATGGTATGGGTCATGGCCTAAGTCTGCGACCATCTGCCGTGATCTCCTACAAGCCGTGATCATTTTTCGGTCACGGACTTGGACCGCGACCCATGAAATTGATCGTGTTCGAAATGGTCACGACCCAAGTTTGCGACGCACAGTCTTGGTCAGGGATTTTGGCCATGACCATTCATCAGTTTTTGTATAGTGATTAGATGGTTCAAGATCAAAATCAAGCCTCATCAAGTCGAAATCAAGAAATGTGTGTGGACATATCCTCATGTTAGTTTTTATAAACTCAATATATATGGTGGTTCCAAGGGCAATCCTGGCCCAAGTTGAATAGGTGGGGTGGTTAGGGATTATAATGGAGTTTATATAGTAGGTTTTAATAACGAAAGCTTTATTGGAAGGTTTAAAATTATGCAACCTCTTAAAGCTGGATAAGGTGTTGATTGAGTTAAACTTTAAGGTGCTAGTGGAGTTGCTAATGAAAAAAAGGCAAACCTCCATGAGTGATTAAAAATATGATTGAACATATTATGAAGTCCCATATAATTAATCTTACTCATATATGGAGAGAGTCAAAGTCAGTGACTGATGGTCTTGCTTCTAAGGCTACAATCTCCTAACAATCATAATTCTATTGGTCATTTTCTTCTTTTCCCTTCCTCAAAAAAGCTCACTACATTTGGATAGACAAGGCATTCTTCAAATTAGGAAGAAGTAATTTGTAACGGGGTTATATATAAAATCTCAAATTTCCTTTTTCATTATGCTTTTGTAAGGGGGACATTTATAAATCCCTTTTTTTTTTACAGTTTATGCTTTCAAGCTAGAGCATTGGGATCAACCTCTAGTTTCCTTGTTAAAGTTATTGCTACAGAGAGGATTTTTCTCAGTTTTTCATTAATAAAACTTGTGGGGGTATTGTCCCTCTTCGATTAAAAAAAAGCTTGCATTTTACTAAGTTTCTATGAAATTAGAAGATTTTCACCCGAAAACTTTTTTGTAAAACCTAATTAAAATAAAGTATTAGTTGGCATATGTAACACCACGCCCGCCCGGGGAGAGCGAACGGAGCTCTAATGTGATAAAATAAATCCAAATTCACAAGTTACAAGGTATAGAGCATCTAAATAAACCCAAAATAATATAAATCCACTAATCTCAATCTCTTCAATTACAACAAGTCTCTCGAATTAAAATTACAACTATCTAACTCGAATAAAAAATACAAATCTCCAAAGCTCTATACATCAAAATAATACAAAATTTCCCCCAAAATCCTCGCTAATATCAATCTCCATAGCGCCCCAAAATCCGCGCTAACCTGCCACTAAAAGAAAATATGGGGAATTACACAATACGACTGGAAAGATGCTCAACAAATATATATTAGCGTTGAATAAAACGTAACAACACGAGTACGAATATTCAAATCAAAATGCAAATCTCAATATCATTTTATCAATAAATTTCTCAACAACACTTTAACCGGGTCACTAGGCCTCACCACATCCGTATATGCTTTATCAAGCCATAGCCCGGGAAACAGGAATTTTGGCGGGTGCCCAACATCCGTGCCATATTAAAATCTCATGACAACGTGCTCATCAATAATATAATGATACCACATGAATCAAAATAATTTCAACAATTATTTTCCAGATTTCAATGAATTTATCAATTCAAATATGAGTTCAATTAAACAAGAATTCAAAGAGAATGACACTCGCGAGATTTAAGGAGCATATTGTGTAAAACCCCATACCTCAAACCATGATGAGAAACCAATGATCACATCCTCAAGATCAACACAAAAGATCTACAAAAACTTCTCCAAGAACCTCCAACAAAATAGCCCCAAGAACACCTCTAATCTAAGGTTTGAACTCACAAATCTCAAGGGCCAATGTGTATATAAAAAGAAGAGGAATATAAAATATATTTGCTGCCAAAATTTGTGCCAAAAGTATGTTAAAAGGGTTGCCCACGACTTCTTTTTATAATGCAAAGAAATGAAGAGTTGGAATCCAAAAGACTCCTTTAAATAAGGCAAAGAAATGAAGAGTTGGAAGTCAAAACAACTCCAAGAGTTAAAAACATTTAAAAATCATTTTAAAATCCGTTATTACTTCGATTTCGAAACCGTTTGAAATTCTTGCCTTTAAAAATAATAACCAACATATTTGAGGAATAAAAATAATTTTATCAAAAACTTTATTTTCCTCCATTTTCTAGAAATTAATTAAAATAGCCCAAAATTACGCAGGTTGTTACACTTCCCCACTAACAATGAAATTTCACCCTCGAAATTCGCCGAATGCCTAACTCTAAAAAATCAGGCTAACAATCTCCAAAAATAATCTCGTCTCCAAAAATAAATTCCTCACATCTAATTCTGAAACTTATCACGAATATCACCTAAATTTTCTATCTCCAAAAATTGTTAACCGCGCAATGAACCCAAAACTCAAGCCCCGAGGGTTGCCGTATACCTAAGCTCTGATACCATTTGGAACACCCCGCCCGCCCGAGGAGAGCGAACGGAGCGCTAATGTGATAAAATAAATCCAAATCCACAAGTGACAAGGTATAGAGCATCTAAATAAACCCAAAATAATATAAATCCACTAATCTCAATCTCTTCAATTACAATAAGTCTCTCGAATTAAAATTACAACTATCTAACTCGAATAAAAAATACAAATCTCCAAAGCTCTATACATCAAAATAATACAAATTTTTCCCCAAAAATCCTCGCTAATATCAATCTCCATAGCGCCCCAAAATCCGCGCTAACCTGCCACTAAAAGAAAATATGGGGAAGTACACAATATGACAAGAAAGATGCTCCACAAATATATATTAGCGATGAATAAAACGTAACAGCACGAGTACGAATATTCAAATCAAAATGCAAATCTCAAAGCATTTATCAATATAATTTCTTAACAACACTTTAACCGGGTCACCAGGCCTCACTACATCCGTATATGTTTTATCAAGCCATTGCCCAGGAAACAGGAATTTTGGCGGGTGCCCAACATCCGTGCCATATTAAAATCTCATGAAAACGTGCTCATCAATAATATAATGATACCACATGAATCAAAATAATTTCAACAATTATTTTCCAGATTTCAATGAATTTATCAATTCAAATATGAGTTCAATTAAACAAGAATTCAAAGAGAATGACACTCGCGAGATTTAAGGAGCATATTGTGTAAAACCCCATACCCCAAACCATGATGAGAAACCAATGGTCACATCCTCAAGATCAACACAAAAGATCTACAAAAGCTCCTCCAAGAACCTCCAATAAAATAGCCCCAAGAACACCTCTAATCTAAGGTTGGAACTCACAAATCTCAAGGGCCAACGTGTATATAAAAAGAAGAGGAATATAAAATATATTTGCTGCCAAAATTTGTGCCAAAAGTATGTTAAAAGGGTTGCCCACGACTTATTTTTATAATGCAAAGAAATGAAGAGTTGGAATCCAAAAGACTCCTTTAAATAAGGCAAAGAAATGAAGAGTTGGAAGTCAAAACAACTCCAAGAGTTAAAAACATTTAAAAATCATTTTAAAATCCGTTATTATTTCGATTTCGAAACCGTTTGATATTCTTGCCTTTAAAAATAATAACCAACATATTTGAGCCATAAAAATAATTTTATCAAAAACTTTATTTTCCTCCATTTTCCAGAAATTAATTAAAATAGCCCAAAATTACGCAGGTTGTTACAGCATATTTATGTAAATTTACAATCAAAAGTCAATATAGTTATAATTCATGGAAGAATTTATAATTTTTAAATGCATATATGTACAAAGAATATCTATTTATACACTTTTTAATAAAATTTAATTTTTTGTATTAAGAAAAATAATAGTTAACTAAAAAAAAGGTTATTGTCCATGCACGCTTTCACCCTCCCAATGTTCAATTCCTAGATCCATTCTTTCTTGATGTGAGAATTTTGATAGTTGTGAATACCCTTTAAATCCATAATATGTTTACAACTAAAAATACGCTTTAATGTTGATTATTTATTGACACGAACACGGAAATGACAAACCATGTTAACAAAAATAATAAACAAGCTGGTGGGATTAGTGTTAGACGTGGATAAAAGGAAAACGATATGAGTAAACTTGTTAAAAGACGTACATTACTTATTTGTTGCTAGTATGTGAAATTAATTAATTTTCAGTTCATGACATGACAATCTGTGGTTGAGAGGAATATTATACGTTTGGTATGTTTTTTTTTACACGTCAAGATTAAAAAAAGCCAATCGCGTTATTTGACACGATCAATTAAACATGTCATATTAAGATTATAAATACTTGACATGAACCCAAAATGATATAGGCGTATTAATTGCCCATTCAAATTTGAAAAGAATGAAGGACAAATAAATTATGGAATTAGGATATTAATTAGAGTGTTTTTTACTTAACCCACTAGTCAGTAAATTGTTTTGGGTTAAGGACACCATCAATGTATGTCGAATTTTTTTATATAGTATCCATTAAATTTTGGAATGTATACATGAATTTAAAAAAATATATGTAATGTATACACGAATTTATATAATATATACATTTTAAGTTTGTGCATACCTCAAATTTAAATATTAATAAGTGAAGGACCGGTACTCAAAAAATATATAAGTGAGGTAGAGCCAAGTAATATTATTTGATCAACGACTAAGATAGAAAATTCCTGTCAGGGAAGAGGGAAAAAAATTATGAATTTTTCTTCCCTTGGATGCACTATGTTTTTTTTTCTAACAATCCATTTGATTTTTGAAGGAGACTAAATAAATTATAGAATAAAGTGTATAAAAGAGAAACCATTTGGTCTATATGAAGCAAAGCATTGATTGATTATCCAGTTTGGTGTGTAATAAGGGTGGAAGAACAAAAGTGGTGGTTCGATTAGGATGAATCCATGAGGGCCATTATTGGATAAGAAGATTGTGATATGGGCTTAGACGTGTTTAATTCAAGGATTTAACACTTGGGACGAACTTTTTAAAAAAGAGGGGAGTGATGCATGCGGATATATGAAAAAAATAAATATTTTTAGTGTTGTTATTAAATTATTTATTTAGATAGTCGATCCCAAATAAATGAAAAAAGATTTTGTTGAGTTGAAATCATTTATTTAGATATTGTTAAGATTTATATTTATTTAGTTATCTATTTTAATTAGATTATTAAGTTCTTATTTTAATTAAGAAATTTTCTCCCCAAATCCGTTATTCGTGTGCTACTCTGTTAAATCGGTTTCACGTGAGTAAACTTGTTAAAATACGTATATCACTTACTTGTTGCTAGTATGTAAAATTAATTAATTTTTAGTTCATGACATGACAGTGTGTGGCTGAGAAGAATATTATACGTTTGTTATGTTTTGTTTTACACGTCAAGATTTTTAAAAAATCCAATCACATTATTTGAAATGATCAATTAGACATGTCATGTTAAGATTACAAATACTTGGCATGAACCCAAAATGACATAGCCGTATTAATTGCCCATTAAAATTTGGAAAGAATGAGGGACAAACAAATTGTGTAACTAGGATATTAATTACAATGTTTTAAACCTAACTCATTAGTCGGTAAATTGTTTTGGGTTATGCCGAATTTTTTAATATAGTATCTATTAAATTTTGGAATGTTTACATGATTTTTTTTTAAAAACAAAATATGTAATGTATACACGGATTTATATAATATATACATGTTAAGTTTGTGTATACCTCAAATTTAAATATTAAGAAGTGAAAAATATATAAGTTAGGTAGAGTCAAGTAATATTATTTGATCAACGACTAAGATAGAAAATTCCCGTGATTGAAGAGGGAAAACATTTGTGATTTTTTTCCCTTGGATGCACTATTTTTCTTTTCTAACAATCTATAAATCAATATATGATCAAATCCCCATAAATATCTCATCATGTGTAGGGTTTGAATTGTAGTAAAACTTGATAAATCATAAATCAATATATGATCAAATTTGTGGGATAATTTTATTAAAGTATTGGTGGTTAATTTCTTTAACCCCACTCTACAGTCACTGAAGTGTTAAGCTGAATATTAAACTCTTTGTTTGAGTCTAACTAATCAATTTCATATTCCCATGCTCATAGAAGCATTTTTGTTACTTATTTGGGGTTTGCAGATGACCTTATCATTTTTAGCAATGTAGGGAAAAGGACAATTAAAGCCTTATTCTAAGTGGTTACAGACTTTAAAGAAGCTTCTGGATAGCTAGTTAATAGAGGGAAAAGTGCCTTCTTTATGTCCAAAAAGACTAAGAGGAGTAGAATTAAAGATATATTCATTCCCTATCAAGTACCTAGGCTGCACACTCAGTGCTGGCTGAAAGAAAATCTCTCATTTTTCAGATCTTATCATCGACATTAGAAACAAGATCTTTGGTTGGGCTTCCAAGATATTATCTCAAGGTGGAAGAGTAATTCTCATTAAACATGTTATGTACTCCATACGATTTCATATTCTGTCAGTGATCTCACCTCCCAAATCAATGATAAATAGAATTAACGCTTTATTTAGAAATTTTTTTTGGGGAGGCTTCTCAAATGAAAAGCACGATAAATGACTCAAATGGGACAATGCTTTCTTTCCACTTGAGGAAGGATGGCTTAACATCAGAAGTTTAGAGTATATTATGGAAACTACAAGTTTGAAACTTTATTGGAAATGGAAATTTTATAAAGGTTTATGGGGAACTTTTATGAGAAACAAGTTCAAATAAATAATTTCTCATGCTAAATCTTCTCAAATCGTTAAAAGAATAGTGGTGGTCTAAGAAAAAGCAAAAGAATTGATAGATGAGGATACGTAATTATGGTTTCCTTCCACAATAGGAAAGTTTAAACTAAAATCAGATTATGAATCAATTAGACAAACCAAGCCGGCGAAACTAGAGGTAGGCTGGGGGGGGGGGGGGGGCTCCAGCCCGCCCCTAAAAAAAAAAAAAAAAAAGTAGTGTTAATTATTAAAAAAAAAAAAAAGTAGTGTTAAAATTTAACTTCAGTCCACCCGAAATTTAAATTCAGCCCACCCTTAATAGGAATTTTGATGATTTTCGTCAAAATGTTTTAAATAACCTCAAAAAAATTCGGCTCGGGGGCTCCCGCCCCCGAACCCCCGACGTTAGCCCGTCCCAACGTCAAATCCTGGTTCCACCACTGATCTTAAAGTTAGAAATTCCTATGGAGTAATCACTGCCCTATAAAAATTTGCATATTTTTTGGGAAAGTTTTGCAAAAGGCTATCCCAAATGATATTGACATCCAAGATATTGGCATCAAATTGGCTTTTAGATGTTGAAATTGTGAAAGTTGTATAGAAACATAAGATCATTTGCTTTGCAAATGCTCAATTGCTAAGGAGGTTTGGTTATTATTTGAAAGCAGACTTGGAATACCATTGCATTTTAACTCTTGTAAATCAATCATTATGTCTTGGTGGATGAACATGCTTTCAAGGGACCATCAATCTTTCGTCTATTCAAATCTCCCAGAGCTGATAATGTGGAAAATATGGAAGGTCGGAAATCAAAGTCATTTTGAGAATGTTCTTGTGAAACTAGACATCATTATTAACAATGTTATATCTTTTATTACTGATCTTGCCTCTTTATATGTGTTCAAAGACAAGTGAAAACAGGAAGATGAATATGCCGTTATATGGTTCAAGATCAAAATCAAGCCTCATCAAGTAGCAATCAAGAAATGTATGTGGACAAAACTTCATGTTTGTTTTTATAAACTCAACATAGATGGTGGTTCAAGGGCAATCCTGACCCAAGTGGAATAGGTGGATTGGTCAAAGATCATAATGGAGTTTTTATAGTAGGTTTAAGTCTAGCCTTGGGTGATAATACTTCATTTTATGCTGGTACTAAAGATATATTGGAAGGTTTAAAATTATGCAACCTCTTAAAGCTGGATAAGGTGTTAATTGAGTCAGACTCTAAGGTGCTAGTGGAGTTGCAAATGAAAAAAAGGCAAACATCCCTGGGTGATTAAGAATATGATTGAACATATTATGAAGTCCCATCCAGTTAATCTTACTCATATATGGAGAGACTCAAACTCAGTTGCTGATGGTCTTGCTTCTAAGGCTGCAATCTCCCAAAAAGCATAATTCTATTGGGCATTTTCTTCTCTTCCATTCCTCATATAAGGCTCACAGCATTTGGATAGACAAGGCATTCCTGAAATTAGGAAGAAGTAATCTGTAATGGGGTTATATATAAAATCCCAAATTTTCTTTTGCGTTATGCTTATTGTAAGGGGGATATTTATAAATTCCTTTTTTTTATAGTTTATGCTTTCAAGGTAGAGCATTGGGCTCAACCTTTAGTTTCCTTGTTAGAGCTATTGCCACAGAAAGGCTTTTTTCTTTTTCTTTTTAATTAATAAAACTTGTGGGGATACCATCCCTTTTTGATTAAAAGAAACTTGCATTTTCATAAGTTTTTTTGAGGATTTTTCACCCTAGAGTCGCCACCCTAATTAAAATAAAGAATTAGTTGGCATATTTATGTAAATTTATAATAAAAAATCCATATTTAGTTATAATTCATTGAAAATTTTATAATTTTTAAATGTATATATATACAAAGAAATTCTATTTATACACTTTTTAATAAATTTTAATTTTTTGTATTATGAAAAATAATAGTTAACTAAAAAAAAAGGTTATTGTTTACGCACGCTTTCACCCTCCCAACGTTCAATTCTCGGATCCGTCCTTGCATGATGTGAGAATTTTGATCTATATGTGGCACTCAAAATACCCTTTAAAGCCATAATATGTTTACAATGGATTATATTATTGTTATATAATATTATACTAAGTTATTTAAAAATACTCTTATTTTTGTTGATTTTAAGAAATGTATATTTAAATAAGAGAATAAAATACAAGTTTTGATGTGGCATTATAACATATGCACATGAGTAAATGATTTTTCTTAACCTTAGCTTAAATGATTACGTTAGAGAACTGATCTCTCTGTATATGAAACAAAATGATTCCATAAAGATACATATAAGAGAAGATGGTCTTAAATATAATATAATAAAATTTCAAGAGATTATATGATTTTTTTAACAAATAATCATGAAGGAACAATCATGTGTTTATCCGAACACCCAAGCCTTCTCCCGCGATCAAACTATACAAAATTTTCTATTCATTAATGGGGATTAGGCATGTTAATTTTTTACGTGATACAAAAACACGGTTGGAATTCTATAAAATATTAATTCATCGTTGATTATTTGTTGACACAAACATGACAATGACAAACCATGTTAACAAAAATAACAAACAGGCTGGTCGGCTTAGTGTTAGACGCGGACACAAGGAAGATGACAAGAGTAAACTTGTTAAAGCATGTATATTACTTATTTTTTGCTAGTATGATAAATTAATTAATTTTCAGTTCATGACATGACAGTGCGTGGTTGAGAGGAATATTATACGTTTGCTATATTTTGTTTTACACGTCAAGATTAAAAAAAAGCCAATCGCGTTATTTGAAACGATCAATCAAATATGTCATGTTAAGATTACAAATACTTGACATGAACCCAAAATGATAAGGCATATCAATTGCCATTTAAATTTGGAAAGAATGAAGGACAAACAAATTGTGGAATTAGGATATTAATTACAGTGTTTTTGACTTAACTCACTAGTCGGTAAACTGTTTTGGGTTAAGGACACCATTAATGTATGTCGTATTTTTTAATATAGTTTCTATTGAATTCTGGAATATTTACTTGAATTTGAAAAAAAATATGTAATGTATACACGAATTTATATAATATATACATGTGAAGTTTATGTATACCTCAAATTTAAATATTAAGAAGTGAAGGACCGGTACTCAAAAAATATATAAGTGAGGTAGAGCCAAGTAATATTATTTGATCAATGACTAAGATAGAAAAATACTGTTATTATGAGGGAAATTTTTTAGGAATTTTTCTTCCCTGGGATGCACTATATATATTTTTTTTCTAGCAATCCATTTGATTTTTGAAGTGAGACTAAATAAATTATAGATTAAAGGTCATAAAAGAGAAACCATTTGGTCTCTACAAGGCAAAGCATTGATTGATTATTCATTTTGGTGTGTAATAAGTAGGGGTGACAATTCGTGTATTTGGGTCGGGTTTTGGACACAATACGATAAGAATTTTTCAGACACGAATACGACAAGACATGAGTTCATTTTTTTTTGTTGTTGATACGAACATGTCCTGAATAAAAACGACATAGCACAACACGGCACAAATAACACATTTTTTTTAAAATTTCATGCTAAATTAAACATAAATAGACACGATAACCTAAATAAAAACACGATTAACATGACTCATAATTTTGACACAAACACGACAAGACATGAGTTCGTGTTTTTTTTTGTTGATACGACATGTCCTAAATAAAAATGACATAACACGACACGACACGAATAACACGATTTCTTAAAATTTCATGCTAAATTAAACATAAATAGACACGATAACCCAAATAAAAACACGATTAACACGAACACGACTTCGTGTCAAAAAAACATGACACGATTTCGGATCGTGTTTTTTCTAAAATTGTCCCCATAGTAATAAGAGTGTGGGAAGCAAAAAAGTGGTGGTTCGATTAGGATTTAACCACTTTAAAATCCGTTTTAACTCTTGGAATTCTAAGTCGGCGAACATTAAGTAATTTTCAAGAGTTGTTTTCACTTCCAACTCTTCATTTCTTTGCCTTATTTAAAGGAGTCTTTTGGATTCCAACTCTTCATTTCTTTGCATTATAAAAGGAAGTCGTGGGTAAGCCTTTTAAACTACTTCTGGCATAAATTTTGGCAGCAAATATATTTTATATTCTTTTTCTTTTTATATACACATTGACCCTTGAGATTTGTGAGTTCCAACCTTAGATTAGAGGTGTTCTTGGGGCTATTTTGTTGGAGGTTCTTGGAGGAGCTTTTGTAGATCTTTTGTGTTGATCTTGAGGATGTGATCGTTGATTTCTCATCATGGATTGAGGTATGGGGTTTTACACAATATGCTCCTTAAATCTCGCGAGTGTCATTCTCTTTGAATTCTTGTTAATTGAACTCATATTTGAATTGTTAAATTCATTGAAATCTGAAAAATAATTTTTGAAATTATTTTGATTCATGTGGTATCACTGTATTGTTGTTGAGCACGTTGTCATGAGATTTTAATATGCACGGATGTTGGGCACCCGCCAAAATTCCTGTTTCCAGGGCTATGGCTTGATAAAGCATATACGAATGTGGTGAGGCCTGGTGACCCGGTTAAAGTGTTGTTGAGAAATTATATTGATAAATGCTTTGAGATTTGTATTTCGATTTGAATATTCGTACTCGTGTTGTTACGTTTTATTCATCGTTAATATATTTGTTGAGCATCTTTCTTGTCGTATTGTGTACTTCCCCATATTTTCTTTTAGTGCCAGGTTATCGCAGATTTTGGGGCGCTATGGAGATTGATTTTAGCGAGGATTGTTTGGGAAAGATTTGTATTATTTTGATGTATAGAGCTTTGGAGATTTGTATTTTATTTTCGAGTTAGTTGTTGTATGTAATTCGAGAGATTTGGTATTTAATTTGAAGAGATTGAGATTAGTGGATTTATATTATTGTGGGTTTATTTAGATGCTCTATACCTTGTCACTTGTCACTTGTGGATTTGGATTTATTTTATCGCATTAGCGCTCCGTTCGCTCTCCCCGGGCGGGCGGGGTGTTATAAATACGGATGTGGTGAGGCCTGGTGACCCAGTTAAAGTGTTGTTGAGAAATTATATTGAGAAATGCTTTGAGATTTGCATTTTGATTTGAATATTCGTACTCGTGTTGTTACGTTTTATTCACGGCTAATATAATTGTTGAGCATCTTTCTTGTCGTATTGTGTACTTCCCCATATTTTCTTTTAGTGGCAGGTTAGCGCGGATTTTGGGGCGCTTGGAGATTGATTTTAGCGAGGATTGTTTGGGAAAGATTTGTATTATTTTATTGTATAGAGGATTTATCAATATAATTTATCAACAATACTTTAATCATTGCTAATCCATATTTGTTGAGCATCTTTCTTGTCGTATTGTGTACTTCCCCATATTTTCTTTTAGTGGCAGGTTAGCACGAATTTTGAGGTGCTATAGAGATTGATTTTAGCGAGGATTGTTTGGGAAAGATTTGTATTATTTTGATGTATAGAGCTTTGGAGATTGGTATTTTTATTCGAGTTAGATAGTTGTTGTATGTAATTCGAGAGACTTGTTGTATTTGAAGAATTGAGATTAGTGGATTTATATTATTGTGGGTTCATTTAGATGCTCTATATTATTAGAGTTCCATTGGGTGGAGTATACATTGGTAGGAACCTAGAAAATTAGGTTTTTCTTTAGAGAGTGTAAATCCTGTATAGAACAAACTCAGGGAAAATGAATTCTGGAGGAGTGAACCGATTCGACTCCAATGGGCTTGACTACGAGGTCTGCTGTTGGGTCCAAGTGATTTTTATATGTTCATACGATTTGGTAGAAACTTGTTTGGGCATTCGTGAAATTTATTAAAAATGAAAACGTATGACTAGCTATCAGAGAATGACTAAATTAGCTAGATGGTTAATAATATCCTATAAAGAGGGATAGTTTAATAATTCACATGTTCGTAAATTATTAAATAAGAATAAGTTTGGAATACTATTTTTGGTCAGCTATGGGGTAATTATTATGATAATTACCGTTACATATGATAATATATAATTATATTTTTGTGTGGACATACCGATGTTCGTGGACCATCCTATCGGTTGAGGTACGTGCTCTCGGGATCGGAGAACACGTCGACATAAATGGGCTAGGCATAGTGTCAGGTCATATTTTAGGTACTACGTGGCAACTCCACATATAGAAGTTAAGTGTTAATGCTGGATCCATATGACACCACTTGGTATGGTCCATGCATTGTTGAAACTGCGTAGGTACCGCCCCACTTTCTTGTGTTTTTCTTTATTCATTTTGGATAAGAGACCCCTACGAACTCATCGATTATATCGCCCTGATTCGAATTTATGGGTTAATAAAGGATCAACCCGACCCGATTCGTACATTAATTGGGAAGTGCAGTGAAACAACCTAAATAATATTTTTAATCCAGTTTTATTATTATTTAATATTACTCTTGTTAGCATGCGATTCCAATTTTCATTACCTACGTGATAAGACCAAAGGGAAGTGCCCCCAAGGCCAAGTAAATAGAGCTACTAATCGTAAATGCAAATAGTTACTTACCTGTATAACTCTCTCAAAGTACGAAACATCATACAAACTGTCGTAACAAAAGGAGGGATGTGAGCCGAGTGCTCAGTGGGAACATATACTAATGAAGTATAAAAACGACCGACAGAAAGAACAGTCACATGCTACAATCACATGCATGTGAAAATATGTATATATCTACATATATAGTTTTGGCAATACATGTCCCAATGTATTAAACTATTTTATTTCGAAAACGTTATCTGTTACCATTTGTCCTCCTTGTTTTTACAAAATAATCATTTTGTATTTTATACTTAGAACTAGCATATTCTTACCATTAACTCACTCAGTTAAACAATTTACAATTGTTGGGAAAAACCTTTCATTCACTTTTAAAATGTTTATTACTCAATTTCATTAACTCACATCCGAGTTATTAATCATTACTTAAGACTTTTTTCAACATACACGCAAGTTATGTTAGAGAATATTCATTAAATTCGAAAGCTTTATATAACATGCACACTTGTGTTATTATGGTTTTACACCTCATTAGGGAGCTTAATTACCCATTAAGTCAACTTGTTTAGCCATTTCGCTTTTCTTATGGACATTAATCATTACTCTCAATTTACTTGTCCATGTTATGTTAATCGCAACCTTAAACATTTACTTAGGTTAGGTTATTTCCATCTTATAACTCATTTCTTATCATGCTCCCAATTTTATCATTATCTTTGTGATTTATCCAACAACCATGGACTTCATGGCCTCTCACCACCGGTCTCGGGCACCATATGCCACTGCAATTACTTTGGAGTCTTTCACCACTAGGATCATCATGCCCTGCTTAATTTTTACTTTGGCATCATCCGAATATTCTATTATCTTTTTAGTGTGCTCAACATTATTCCAATGTGCACATTATTCAACATGTACGAGCAGAAGCCAAAAGCCCAGATTTAACTGTCCGTTTTTCCATTAACACTTGAAAAATTATTTCTTTCTTCTTTAAGTCCTTTTTTTTTTCAAACACACTTTGATTTTATACCCAAAATCATTCCCGTTTTAGGACTTAATACAATTTTACCCATACTAGAGTAAAACATCCATCAACTTTTCTAATTCAAAAAAATGTTCCACTTTAAGTAAATTTTACCAATTTATCCTTTATTGATAAAACTTGCAATTTAGTCCTTTAACAAATGTCATTTTCCAAAAAGGTAGTTTAAGTTTCCCATTCAATATTTAAGCACATTTAACTATTACAACACTTGTATATCAACATACTTTACTTTAATTTCCTATTGTTACACTTTACACATATTTAATATATAAATTCAGGCATTTTATATATTAGAACCTCATTTTCCATATATTTGATGAACACACTGTATTTTTAGATTTTATATCTAAACACTCACTTTGCTACTATTTACACTTTGAAACCTTTAACTCCCATTATTGACTTTCAACTCACAACTTATGAAAAATCCTTGCTTTTCACATATTTACACATTAAACCCATTTTACTTTCTACATGAGTTTCAAACACTTTAAAATACTTATTTAAAGTGATGACATTACTTTACATATAAATCCCTCTATTTAATGTAAGAAAACATATACTCATTTTACAAAATGGCAAGAACAAGCTTAAAATACTACTTTTCATAAAAATCATAGTGTCTTCATTAAAACACACAATGAAAATATATTATTTCATAAAATGCCCATGAATAAAGTTTTAGAATTTTAAAACACTTTTAAAGTTTCTTTAAACCACTTTTTAAATGCCTCTTTTTATTCAAAACATCAAGAGTGAAATTAATAAACCTAAAATGCATTATAACCATTTCCTTACACATATTATGCCAAATTATGTAAAAGAGTAATCCGAAATTTATTTATTTCAAAACCCATTTTTAAACACCCCTTTGAAACCCATTTACACATAAAATTAAAGAAATCAACTAACTAATCTCATGGACGCAAGCTATCACATATGCTACATATATTAAGCTTAATATATGTAAATAAACTAGCTGAAATTATACACACTTATAAACCTAAATCAAGGTTAATATTCCCACCTAAATGTCCTTAAATAATGATAGAGAACGTGGGTGACTCCCCCACCTCCAAAGATGGACCTAAAGGGAGTCACAATAACCCACTTGCAACACCCCGCTTAATTACATACCGGGTGATGAGTCATATACCCAATTAAAATAGAATATAAAGTTGGTTCATTCTTAGCATCACTGTCGAAAATAATTTTTTTTCCTTAATATTTAATCACTTAATATCCAAGTAAGCAGGTTGTTAAAGAATTTCTAATTTAATTTCATAAAAAAATCATTTTAACAACATAAAACATTTAATACAAACCATTATCACAATGAATAATAACTGAATAGACATCACATTGGAATTTAAATGCAATTGGAATAAACTTTCCGGTAAAATATCTTAATACAATAATCCCAACAATACCAAATCTACCAAACTGACAAAAGAACATAATCCGACTCAGACATAAAGGAAATAACTATAATCCTCTTGGGCGACATGCCCTACATGAAAGATCAACTACTACAGAGTATGAATGAAGAATATGAAAGCACCTAAATGAGGTCCACAACTCAATATCATCGTTAATAGAGCCTATCCTCTATGGATGGCATCCCTGACACACACACACACACAGAGGATAGAAGAGAGAGAGGAGAATGTGCAAATAAACGGGTCAGAGCCCAAAGTGAAAACAGTTTTAAAAATAGCGAGTGAATAAATGCTAGATTCAACAATTATTATATACATGTTAGATTATCAGACTCTCTCTTAAAATTCTTGTGACAACCCGCATTCCGAAATAAGGGGTGGCCAGCCCGATACCTCGACATAACGGAATCATGGATGGATATCATCCTCAGCATCATAACAATAAAATATCTATACGGGAAAACCACTCAATAAATCAGAAAGCAGGTTGTAAAAATTTTTTGGTTTGATAACGAGTTAAGAAATAAATTAAACAACCCAAATCTGATGGAAGTGGAATTTCAAAGGAACATATAGATAAATAACAAAACAACATACAATAAAAGAACCGAATAATCTATCGTTCCACAGTTACATTCAAAGTGTTTCAACAATTCAATATTTTACATACTACATTCATTAACAAGTACAAAAGATGGGCCACTAGCCCAAATGAAAGACCCGATCATATCTAGAGTCCAAAAATGAAGGCGTCTAACAAACCTCCTGTAATAATCCACAAGATCATACAACTCGTCAAAAGCATAGGAGTAAGAAAATCATAACGGGCGCCCTTGCGGAGGAGCACCTGAGCGGATACAACAACATGCACAACATGGAAAATGAACGGGTCAGGGACCGATTTATATATGATTCCCAGAAGAGTAAGAAGCATAATATATATGGACAATAAATCATGAATAAGGTGAATGAGAATCTGACAACCTAATCATCAAATGTGCTAATGCATTTATATAGGTTTCTAACAGTTATTAAATTAAGCAAGAGAAATAAAATTAAATCTCATTTATTCTGGTATCTTATCATTTTCCATTCCTTAGTAGGAATATAATTACCATCATATCTTTCCATTTTCCATTCCTTAGCAGGAATATAATTACCATCTCATTTATTATGGCAATTCACATACCTCAAGTCCCACTTGAGTTAGAAAGGTTATATTCTTATACATATAACGTTTCTAAGACCGCCCCTCCGAGTTTCCCCACTAGGCGCGCCCCTAAATGACTATCATCTTCCAGGGCCTATCTATACAAGACAACCTGGGCACCTAACGCACGTCGGGAAGTGGCCATATGCCTGCGAGTGAGTCATAACCACATCCGGAATTACCTCACTAGCGCAAAAAAACATATACAAACCCCGCATATGGCTGAGGACTATAGTTAGCCTGCATTCAATAGTCAGGGGACATCACCTCATGCGCGAGCTTCACTTATGATAGCATTTAGAGAGGTTTGTTTAAGTAACTTAACAATTACCAATTTAAATCTCATTTTCATTGCCATTAATCACACGTGTTTCATTTTACTTGAAACCATTATCTTTGAATTTTTCTAATTCAATTTCATCATATGTGTAGGTCCCGAAGTATTCTCTAAACAATTTCCCAAAATATTATAGGTCCCAAGGTTTTATATACCTCAAAAAGGCCTATAAAATCTCCACATGTGGGCTTAGAATTCTATTTTCCAATTTATTTGCCAAATGAGAAGTGATGCTTAAACATCACTTTAAGTACCCCTGAATTAACCCCAAGTGATCCCATTCAACTATAGGGCAACGACCAAACTCGACTAAAACTCTAGGATCCTATGTTTACTTCATTCAAGAAGATTCCTAGGTTCTAATCCTAAGGGAAAGGGTCAAAATTTGAAAAGAAAAATAAAAGGAAAAATACAGGATTTCCGAATCGATTCGGACTAGACGAATCGATTCTTCCAGACACCTAGCCGAATTGATTCGGTCAGGAAAACCAACATTCTGCATAACAGCCGAATCGATTCGGGGATAACCTAATCAATTCGGTTCACCCAGACCTGGACGCTGCCTCTATGCGAATCGATTCGGCCAGGCCGAATCTATTCGGTCCTGCAAATTTTGCCAATTTTGGCTATGGAGTCTTGGACTCCTAATTTCTTCCAAACTCAACCAACCCAAACCCTCATCATTTATTGCTACTAATTGAGTATAAATGCCTCCAATAACCAAAATTTTATCATCAATAACCATTCAAATCAATCTCCAAACATTCCAAGTCCATAAATCAATTAAAAGCCCTAAGTTTCTTAAACCATACATAACCACAACTATCAATGCTAATTACTCTACTTAAATCATAAAATAGCAAGTAGATAACTTGCCTCAAGTTTGCAAGTTCAGATTTTGATGAAGTTGTATGCAAGAATAATCACAAAGGCTTCAATCTCTCACTTTCTCCACAAGTTCTCTTCCTCTCTTTCTTTCTCTAGGTTTACCAATTCAATTAAGGGAATACTGACTTAGTTCAAGACATAAATCGTGGCTTATGTCCAAATTTCCAGCGTTAAGTGATTAATACACGGTAAAATAATACGCAACTACTCATTTAAGTTACAACCAGTCAAAAGTGCCCGGAACCTCGAAATACAATATGGCACATAATTTGACTATCTCGAACCTCTCGGAACTATCTGCACCCTCCAAATTATCATTTGGAAATTTTATCATTCATTTTAGGTTCTGTTTTCATTTTAAGCCAAATGTCATTTTAAATCATATGACATCACAAAACATAACATAGCAAAATTCACCTATGCTTACGGTAAATATGCAACATCATAGTAGATATTAACTTTTCTTTCTTAAATTAATACCTACTCCACATACCAACATCTTTATATCTAATCACTATATCTAGCAAATTAAATATAAAATAGGACCTCAAAAGTGAGGGTTGTTACATACTCCCCCCCTTATGAGGGAATTTTGTCCCCAAAATTCAGACGTACCTTGTATAAAGAGCTGCGGATACTTTTCCTGCATGTCATCCTCGCATTCCCATGTCGATTCCTTGGCATTATGGTGACCCTATTGAACCATCACCAAGGTCAAGACACGAGACCTTAATCTACGCTCCCCATGCTCTAAAATAGCAATCGGTTGTTCTTCGTATGAAACATCAGGTTGCAAATCAATATCCTCGAAAGGGATGTGCCAAAGCGCACCTTTGCACCTCCTATACTTCTTTAGGGAGGAAACATGGAATACATCATGAATTTGTTGCAATGGTTCCGGTAAAGCAAGTTGTTATGCCACTGGTCCCACCTTCGCAATAACTGGAAAAGGTCCAACAAAGCGTGGCGCAAGCTTCCCCTTCTTACCGAAACGCTTTATGCCTTTCATGGGAGACACTCGAACCAAGACTTGGTCCCCAATATCCAATTCCATGTGTCGCTGACCCGCATCGGCATATCTCTTTTGACGGTCTTGGGCTATCCGAATGCGATCTCGAATCAATTCAATCTTTGAGGAAGTATCTTGGATCATTTCAGGTCCAAGAAATTTATTATCACCCACTTCCAACCAATAAGCGGGTGATCTACATGGTCTTCCATACAAAGCTTCATAAGGTGCCATTCCAATCGTGAATTGGTAAGAGTTGTTATAATCAAACTCAACCAATGGGAGATATTGTTCTCAATCACCTTTGAAGTCAAGCATACACATGCGAAGCATATCCTCCAACATTTGGGTTACCCTTTCAGTTTGGACATCTGTTTGAGGATGATACGAAGTGCTTAACTTCAATTCGGTCCCCATCGCTTCTTGTAAACTCCTCCAAAAGTGGGAAATGAAAATTTTGTCTCAGTTGGAAACTATATTCAAAGGCACCCCATGGAGTCTCACCACCTCCTCGATGAATAAGCGGGCATACCGAGCAGTGTCATAATCTGTCAACATGGGTAGGAAGTGTGCCGACTTTGTCAAGCGATTGATAATCACCCAAATATAATCACATCCACTTTGTGATCTTGGCAAGCCCGTGATAAAATCCATCGATATGATTTCCCATTTCCACACCGAGATCTCTAACGGTTGCAACAAACCTGTCGGTCTCTGATGATCGATCTTGACCATTTGACAAGTAGTGCATTGGGACAAAAATTCCGAAATATCCCTCTTCATACCTGACCACCAATACTGACGGTGCATGTCCTGATACATTTTGTCCCCACCAGGATGTACCGTGAACCTAGAACCATGAGATTCGACCATCACTGCCCGTCTCAAATCTCCTTCCTCCGGAACAATGAGTCTTCCATGGAAGCGTAATCCTCCCTCAGAACCAATTGAGTAGGACTCCGCTCCCTCGGACAACAATCAATGAATATGGTCTTGACACCCTTTATCCCTTCCCCGGGCTTCTACCACCCTTGCCACAATGGTACGAGTAACGGTCATCACCGACATGAATGCTCTCACCACTGCATCCTCCTGACTGAGTTCCTTCCATTTATCTTTCCAAACCTCAGCCAATTCTCCATCGGGCTTCCTACTCAAGGCATCCGCTACAACGTTCGCCTTACTCGAATGATAACGAATATCAAATTGATAATCTTTCACGAACTCTAACCATCGGAGCTGTCGCATATTCAAGTCCTTTTGTGAAAATAAATATTGCAGCGATTTGTGGTCCATGAAAATACTAAACTTCTCTCCCAATAGATAATGCCTCCATATCTTCAAGGCAAAGACAACTGCGGCTAGTTCTAAGTCATGCACCGAATAGTTTCTTTCATGGGGATTCAACTTGCGGGAAGCATAAGCGATATCCCGTCTCTCTTGCTGAAGTACACCTCCTAATCCTTGAAGAGATGCATCGGTGAAGACTAAATATTATATTCCCAGTTTTGGTAATGCAAGGACCGAAGTCGAAGTCAATCTTTCTTTAAGCTCATCAAATGCAGCTTGGCGGGTCAAATTTGTCACCCTCACCCCTTTCCGGGTCAAATTTGTCAAAGGGCTAGCGATTTTTGAGAAACCCTTGATGAACCGATGGTAATAACCCGCCAAACCCAGAAAACTGCGAACCTCGGTAGGTGTCGTGGGCTGACCCCACTCCCTCACCACAACCACCTTGCCAAGATCCACTCATACACCCTGGGACGTCACCACATGACCCAAAAATTGTACTTCCTGTAACCAAAAGCCACACTTCTCGAACTTGGCATACAGTTGATGGTCCCTTAATCTCTTTAGGACCAACCTTAAATGCATAGCATGATCAGATTCCGTTTGAGAATAGGCTAAAATGTCATCAATGAACACAATAACAAATTGGTCCAGGAAATCACGAAACACCCTATTCATGAGATCCATAAATATAGCAGGGGCATTGATTAGTCCAAAGGGCATAACCAAAAATTCATAGGACCCGTACCTTGTTAGAAAAGCAGTCTTGGATACATCCTCCTCTTGTATCCTCAATTGGTGATACCCCGTCCTCAAATCGATTTTGGAGAAGTACATTGCTCCTCGAAGTTGATCAAATAAGTCATCGATACGAGGTAAAGGGTATTTATTCTAGATGGTGACCTTATTCAATTCTCTATAGTCCACACATAACTGGAGAGAGCCATCTCTTTTCTTAACAAACAACACTGGAGCACCCCACGACGATCTGCTACGCCGAATAAATCCCTGCTCCAACAACTTTTGAATTTGATCTCTTAGCTCCCTCATTTCAATGGGAGCCATTCGATATGGAGCCCTCGCAATAGGTCTCGTTCCCGGCGCTAAATCAATCACAAACTCAATCTCGCGGCTAGGAGGCAAACCCTATATTTCCCAAAAAACATCCTCAAAGTCTTTCACAACCAGAATGAAATCCAAGGGAACAACTACATCCCTAAAAGCCTCCTCGGCAATGCAATACAAATAAGTACTAGTACTCCCCTCTAAACGAGGTAAAACTACCAGGAACATTTCTTGCCCCAGAACGGCGAAGACTATACTCTTCCCGTAGCAATTTACTATATCATGATACTTCATAAGCCAATCCATGCCCAAAATCACATCATACCCGACCATGTCCAGGACGAGTAAATCGGCCTCAAAGCATAAATTACTGAGAGAGATTTCTATATTTTTACAAACAAAGAAGATGAGTGAACCATCACCCATAGAGGACTCCACACAAGTAAAATTTCTTTCAGAAGATTTAATCAACTCGGTGGTTTGAGCAAAGCTCCTAGAAATGAATGAATGCGTTGCACCCGTATCAAATAAAACACGACCCATATGTCCCTGAATAAGGAACTTACCCTCAATGGTTGGGGGTGCAGGCGGAGCTGGTGGAAGCATAGCATCCTGAATATGATAGACCCTACCATACTGTAACTGACCCTGTTGTGGAGGAGCAACTGGGTTATGCACTTGTGGAGGGAACTGAACATACGGCTGCTGTGGAGCTCGAGAAAACTGTCCCCCAATCAACTGAGGACATTCCTTCTTATAGTGACCCGCTTCCCCGCATTGGAAACACCGGCCTATCATATTTTTGGCATTTCGACCACGATTATTTCTAAACTTATTCACACCTTGGTCCTGCTGGCCTCTACCTCCCTGACCACCACGGCCTGCTTGTTGTTGTGGGGCGCCCTGGCCATGCCTATTGTTATGGTTCCCCGAATCAAACCCACCAGAACGCTGCCTCTTCGAAAAGTCCCATTGTTGGGGATCCCTTTCTTTCTGTTAACTTCCCGAAGGTTGGGACGAGGGAAGGACTTCTCCTCCAATCCCACTACCTCCCGGCCTTCCTTCCTGCCCCACTACGGAGGTCTTCTTGCCACTTTGCAAAAATAGTCTATGCTCTTGGCAATGTAGTAGAGCTGCATTCATCACTTCCCCAAAAGTCTATAAAGCCGGATTACCCAGCAAGTGTTGCCGGATTCTCCAGTTCAACCCTCTCATAAACTTCAAAACTTTCTTTTCTTCGGGAGTCACTTCATCCGGTACAAAACTTGCCAACCGGGTGAATTCCTCCTCATATTCTGCTACTGACCTCTCCCCTTGCACAAGGTCCTACAACCTCCTAATCATCTCCCCTTGAATTGCGGGAGGAAAGTACTTATGATCGAACAAAACCCAGAATTTAGTGATCGGCATTGTATCCCTCTGTTCTGGCGTAGTCACGGACTCCCACCAGTGTAATGCGGCCACAACCAGTTTAAAAGTAGCAAGGATTTGCTTCCTGTCCTCATCACACTCCACCATACATAGATGGCGTTGTATATCTTTATTCCATTGATTCGCCTTTATCACATTCGAGCTCCCGTCAAATTTCGGGGGCTGACCCTTTAGAAAAGATTCCCTAGCTCTCTCCCACGGAGAAGGTCCGGTAAGAACTTGGTCATCTGGCGCTCTTTGTTGAGCCTGTGGAGCTTGTTGGGCCACTGCTGTCATGGCTGCATTAACGTATTGAGCCACTATATTCGCCACATCCGCAGCATTGAATGTTCCTTGTGGTGGCGGGGAGGACCAACATCCTCATCTAAGACCCTATTGCGTCTTGCCGGGCGACCTCTTTTAGGTGGCATCTGAGATGGAGAAACAATAGAGTTAGAATTCTACTTAAGACAATCTATTTTGTAGAAGATCGTAAACATAAGCAACAAAGCAGTCCTAACATTAGGCTCTATATCAAAGAACGCTATGGTAGAACGTGACAAGTCCACAAAGATCCAAAAGACTCTAGAACTTGATGCTCTGATACCATCTGTGACAACCCGCATTCCGAAATAAGGGGTGGCCATCCCGATACCTCGACATAATAGAATCATGGATGGATATCATCCTCAGCATCATAACAATAAAATAGGTATACGGGAAAACCACTCAATAAATTAGAAAGCAAGTTGTCAAAAATTTTTGGTTTGATAACGAGTTAAGAAATAAATTAAATAACCCAAATCTGATGGAAGTGGAATTTCAAAGGAACATATAGATAAATACCAAAACAACATACAATAAAAGAACCGAATAATCTGTCGGTCCACAATTACATTCAAAGTGTTTCAACAATTCAATATTTTACATACTACATTCATTAACAAGTACAAAAGATGGGCCACTAGCCCGAATGAAAGACCTGATCATATCTAGAATCCAAAAATGAAGGCGTCTAACAAACATCCTGTAATAATCCGCAAGATCATACAGATCGTCAAAAGAATAGGAATAAGAAAAACATAGCGGGCTCCCTTTCGGAGGAGCACCTGAGCAGATACAACAACATGCACAACATGGAAAATGAACGGGTCAGGGCCCGATTTATATATGGTTCCCAGAAGAGTAAGAAGCATAATAGATATGGACAATAAATCATGAATAATGTGAATGAGAATCTAACAACCTAATCATCAAATGTGCTAATGCATTTATATAGGTTTCTAACAGTTATTAAATTAAGCAAGAGAAATAAAATTAAATCTCATTTCTTCTGGTATCTTATCATTTTCCATTCCTTAGTAGGAATATAATTACCATCATATCTTTCCATTTTCCATTCCTCAGAAGGAATATAATTACCATCTTATTTCTTATGGCAATTCACATACCTCAAGTCCCAGTTGAGTTAAAAAGGTTATATTCTTATACATATAACATTTCTAAGACCGCCCCTCCGAGTTTCCCCACTGGGCGCACCCCTAAATGACTATCATCTTCCAGGGCCTATTTATACAAGACAACCTGGGCACCTAACGCACGTCGGGAAGTGGCCATATGCCTGCGAGTGAGTCATAACCACACCCGGAATTACCTCACTTGCGCAGAAAAATATATACAAACCCCGCATATGTCCTGCATTCAATAGTCAGGGGACATCACCTCATGCGCGAGCTTCCCTTATGATAGCATTTAGAGAGGTGTGTTTAAGTAACTTAACAATTACCAATTTAAATCTCATTTTCATTGCCATTAATCACACGTGTTTCATTTTACTTGAAACCATTATCTTTGAATTTTTCTAATTCAATTTCATCATATGTGTAGGTCCCGAAGTATTCTCTTAACAATTTCCCAAAATCTTATAGGTCCCAAGGTTTTATATACCTCATAAAGGCCTCTAAAATCTCCACATGTGGGCTTAGAATTCTATTTTCCAATTTATTTTGCCAAATGAGAAGTGATGCCTAAACATCACTTTAAGTACCCCTGAATTAACCCCAAGCGATCCCAATCAACTAAAGGGTAACGACCAAACTCGACTAAAACTCTAGGATCCTATGTTTACTTCATTCAAGAAGATTCCTAGGTTCAAATCCTAATGGAAAGGGTCAAAATTTGAAAAGAAAAACAAAAGGAAAAATGCAGGATTTCCGAATCGATTCGGACTAGACGAATCGATTCGGCCAGACAAGCGAATCGATTCGGCCTAGCCGAATCGATTCGGTCAGGAAAACCAACATTCTGCATAACATCCGAATCGATTCGGGAATAACCGAATCGATTAGGTTCACCCAGACCTGGACACTGCCTCTATGCGAATCGATTCGGCCAGGCCGAATCGATTCGGTCCTGTAAATTTTGCCAATTTTGGCTATGGAGTCTTGGACTCCTAATTTCTTCCAAACTCAACCAACACAAACCCTCATCATTTATTGCTACTAATTGAGTATAAATGCCTCCAACAACCAAAATTTCATCATCAATAACCATTCAAATCAATCTCCAAACATTCCAAGCCCTTAAATCAATTAAAAGCCCTAAGTTTCTTAAACCATACATAACCACAACTATCAATGCTAATTACTCTACTTAAATCATAAAATAGCAAGTGGATAACTTGCCTCAAGTTTGCAAGTTCAGATTTTGATGAAGTTGTATGCAAGAACAATCACCAAGGCTTCAATCTCTCACTTTCTCCACAAGTTCCTCTTTTTCTTTCTCTAGGTTTACCAATTCAATTAGGGGAATAGTGACTTAGTTCAAGACATAAATCGTGGCTTATGTCCAAATTTCCAGCTTTAAGTGATTAATACGCGGTAAAATAATACGCAACTACTCATTTAAGTTACAACGAGTCAAAAGTGCCCGGAACCTCGAAATACAATATGGCACATAATTTGACTATCTCGAACCTCCCGGAACTATCTTCACCCTCCACATAATCATTTGGAAATTTTATCATTCATTTTAAGTTTCGGTTTCATTTTAAGCCAAATGTCATTAAAATATATGACATTACAAAACATAACATAGCAAAATTCACCTATGCTTACGGTAAATATGCAACATCATAGTAGATATTAACTTTTCTTTCTTAAATTAATACCTACTCCACATACCAACATCTTTATATCTAATCACTATATCTAGCAAATTAAATATAAAATAGGACCTCAAAAGCGAGGGTTGTTACATACTCCCCCCCTAATGAGGGAATTTTAATTCCATTCGATTAAGTGTTCTTATACTTACTTAATTCCAGATATCATTATCTTTCAATTCTACTTTAGTCACATAGTAGATATCATCATATGTATATACATACATTCACTCTATTTTTTATATATATATATATATATATATATATATATATATATAATACTGCACCTCGAGACATAGTTGCAGTGCACCACTACTCTGCTATCATGTCCCAATGCATCTAGTCACTCTATAGGGGACTATAGGTTTAGTAAACATCCCTCGAACCACAAATATCAAATCACAAATAATGGACGCGAACATAGTCATAAGCCTTCGGGCATCGCACATACCTACGCACCCAAATGAGCGTTCTATACTATTGTTCTCACTAATGGTAATCGACCTAAGTCCTATGTTCTCGAGCGACAAGTCAAAGATCCCCCCATATAGGCTCATCAGTATGTGACTGCCTTCATGCGAGAACCTCCCCCGATAGCAATTAAGCTAGGTATGTCATACACATAATCATCAATCAATCAAATAGGCATTATCATCCACCTATTTAGTGTTAGGTATTCACACGACCTATATCATATTAGGAATTCATCCTATCCCAAGTACCCGTCATATTTCTTGAATACCACCTGTACTTGTTAATCACGATTATCATCGTATATTTTATTATGTAGTTATCACTCACATAATATTTTATTTGAACCAAGTACCCGCAAATATATCATAAATATTACCCCTACTTGTTATAACGACTACTCTCCTCTAAATCGTAATATAATATGTAGATATCTCTCATAAAATTTAATCCTTAAATCCAAATAATTTTTCAACATTAACCCAAGTCCCTCGCTCCTTGTTAATGTACCAAAATTAATAAAATATCACCATGGGTCAAATTACCATTTTCCAAACTTTTTCTTTCCGATAAAGATACATTCTGCCCAGAAATATAAAATTACAATTTAGGGCTTTTCTGCTCCGATTTTGAAAAAAATTAAAACTTCAAAGTTGTGCAGAACATGATTTTATACAAAAATAAGTGAGCACACTATCAATTTCCCCTTAAAACAGTCCTAAAATTATCATACAATATTCGATATTTTTTAACAATTTTTCATGCGTTTTATTCATTTTCTTTCACCCAAACTCACATGAAATATATTCTAACGAATCCCAAACATCTCAACATCATTTATACATGATTGTGGGTAACTATAATACAAAGAAAAATATCTAAATCATCAAGTTTGTTTGAGAATTAACATCAAACCCAATTAACCCTCAAAATTTCATTTATCCAAATTCTCCATTTTTATACACCTTGAAATCCCAGAATTTAGAATTATGATTCCTTATCTAAATCATAAAATTTCATATTCAATCATAAGTAGGATTAAAATACATGCACTACCTATCATCATTTTCCATTTTCTCCATAAACATATATGTTTTTTTCTACATGTTCATCCTAACAAGTTCACCATGTTCATAACCTCCACATGTGAATAATCAACTATATGAATTTACATATCCATTAAACAAGATTTATCAATCATTTTAATCCCAAATTCATAAGTTCACAATCCCAAAGAAAATTCTATTCTAACATGGATATTATAAACATTGAAATAGAATAAGAATCACTTGCCTCTTACTGTAGGCCTGAACATTTGGATTAGATAATGTTAGAAGCTCCTCTTTCCTTTTTCTGCGAATTTTCGATGATGATGCAAGGTGTAGAGATGGTGGTTCATGGTGGTTGTCCCCTTTGATTGCACAATATGACTCTTCTTCTTCTTCTTCAAAGAAACTCTTCCTCTCCAGAAGGTGACTTTTATTTTCTCTCAAAGTCTCTTCACTTTTCTCAAAGAACTAACAAATGAAAATAGATGAAGTGAACCTTATGTAGAGTGTAAACCCACTTATATAACAAGTCTCCAAGGCTAGCTAAAAGACAAAAAATGTGGATACTATTCATCTCCCAAGCCAAATGACTAAAACGCTCATTCGGGGTTTTCTTGCATCTTCCAATTTACGCGAGACCCAAATCAAACACTCGAGTATACGTTTCTGTCTATTTCGACCCTTCTAGACTCAGCAGCGCACTCGAAATGATCATCCGAATGATATTTAATTAATTTATATTTTATTACCCAACTTTAGTCCTGACATGACTCATAAGCGCGCCCAACTCAAGTTTTATAATTGTCGTATTTGTATCTCACGATAATATTCATAATTATCATATTCACATATTACTTATATATCATTAAGTAATATTCAATAGTTTATTACTCTTATCAGCAGTAATATTCAATCTCGATTAATCCTAATTAATTTATTAATTATTTAATTCCAATTAATCCACAATAATTTTTCCCATTAACTTTTAATTATTCTCAATTTAAAAGTCATAAAATTACGGGGTATTACATACTTCCCCCCTTATAACGTAATTTCGTCCCGAAATTCAAAAAATAAAGCAAACCTAGTACGAATAAATCCGGATATCTGTCGCGCATCTCATCCTCGCGCTCCCAAGTAGACTCCTCAATGTTATGGTGATCCCACTGGACACCCACCAACGGAACTACTTTCGATCTCAACCGCCTCTTGCGATGGTCCAAGATCGCTACCGATCTCTCCTCATACTAGCTATCAGGCTGAAAATCAATCTCATCCAATGCTACATGAGTGTAAGCCAACTCATCTCGGAGATATCGCCTTAGCGAAGAAATATGAAACACATCATGAATCCTATGCAAGTGCTCCGGAAACCCCAATCTTTAAGTAACCCGTCCAACCCTCTCAAGTTTAGGAAAGGGTCCAACATACCGTGATGCCAGTTTCCCTTTCTTTCCAAATCTCATTATTCCCTTCATAGGAGATCTTCACAACAATACTTGGTCCCCCACACTGAGCTCCAGAAAGAACCGCTTCGCATCGTCATAGCTTTTCTGTCTGTCCTGAGCTACCCGAATACGACTATGAATCATCTTAATCCTGGCAGACGTATCCTGTATCACCATTGGACCAAGTAGCTTGTTGTTTCCCACCTCTAACCAACGACAAGGTCTACCATATAATGCCTCAAATGGATGCATACCGATGGTGAACTGATAGGAGTTATTATACGTTAACTCCACAAGTGGAAGATACTTCTCCCAACCTCCCCTAAAATCCAAAATACACATGCATAACATATCCTCCAACATCTGGTTAGTACGCTCCTTTGTCCCATCTATCTACGGGTGATAGGCCATACTTAATTGAACCTTAGTACCCATGACCTCATGAAAACTCTTCTAAAATAGAGATACAAAGATCTTATCCTGATCGGACACAATATTAAGCGGTACCCCATGTAACCTCACTATCTCGACTATAAAAATCTGGGCATACTATCCCGTAGCGTAATCAGTCCAAACTAGAAAAAAGTGAGCTACCCTAATCAACCGATCCACAATTACCCATATAGAATCGTGACCCCTCTAAAAAGTAGGTAGCCCTGTGATGAAGTCCATGGAGATTCCCTCCCATTTCCACACCGGGATATTTAATGGCTATAGAAACCCAGTTGGCTTCTGATGATCCACTTTCACTAACTGATAACTGGCACACTTAGAGACAAACTCAGTAATGTCCATTTTCATCCCGCTCCATAAATACTGTCGTCGCATATCTTGGTACATCTTATCCACACTGAGATGTACCATAAATCTGGATCCGTGTGACTCTGTCATCACTGCATGTCACAAATCCACATCCTCTGGAATAATCAACCTACCGTTGAAGTGAATGCCCCCATCAGAACTCAATGAGTAAGACTCTGCTCCCCCGGCTAAAAGTTATCGAATTTTCTCCTGACAAAATGGGTCTGCTGCCCGTGCCTGAACCACCCTCGTCACAATCTGAGGTGTAACAGTTATAACTAACATAAAAGATCGGGCAACTGCATCCTGATGTCCCAATTTCTTCCATTTCACCTTCCACACCATGACCAACTCACCTACTAGCCTTCGGCTCAACACATCTTCTACCACGTTAACCTTCCCTGGGTGGTAATTTATCTCAAATTGATAATCCTACATAAACTCAAAGCACCTACGCTGACGCATGTTCAACTCCCGTTGAGTGAACAAATACTGCAATCACTTATGATTCGTGAACAGATGAAACTTCTCCCCCCAACAAATAATGTCTTCATATTCGAAGAGAGAACATGATTGCTGCTAGCTCTAAGTAATGGGTGGGGTAATTCTTCTCATGAGGCTTAAGATTACTAGAGGCATAAGCTATAGCCTTCTCTTCCTGCTATAATACTCCACCAATACCCTGTAATGATGCGTTAGTATAAACTAAGTACTCCACTCCTAGCCTGGGCAGTGCTAGTAGTACCGATGCTGAAGTCAACTTATCTTTCAGCTTATTGAATGCCAACTGACATGCATCATCCCATGTATATGGTATGACCTTACGGGTTAGATTAGTTAACGGTCCCGTTATCTTTAAGAAACCTTGGATAAAACATCGATAATACCCAGTCAATCCTAAGAAGCTTCGCACATTTATCGGTGTCATGGGCTGCCCCCACTCCCTCACAGCTAATACCTGGTAAGATCCACAGATATCCCCACCTCAGATACAATATGACCTAGTAACTAAACTTCCCGAAGCCAAAATCCACACTTCTCATATTTCCCTTACAGCTGATGCTCACGTAGTGTTTGTAGGACCCGTCGTAAATGCTCAACATGCTCTTCCTCAGTTCGAGAATAAACCAAAATATCATCTATAAAGATAATGACAAAGTTATCCAAGAACTCTCTGAATACCATGTTCATCAAGTTCACAAATACCATCGGTGCATTAGTTAGCCCAAAAGGCATAACTCGAAACTCATACGATCCATATATGGTCAAGAAAGCAATCTTAGAAACATCCTGCTCCCTGATACGCAGCTGATGATACCCAGATCTCAAGTCTATATTTGAGAAGTAGGTTGCTCCTCTCAGCTGATCAAACAAGTCATCGATTCTAGGTAACGGATACTTATTTCGTATCGTGACTTTGTTAAGCTCTCGATAATCCACGCACAGCTGTAAAGAACCATTTCGCTGCTTTACAAATAGTACAGGGGCTCCCCAAGGCGATGTACTCTTGCGGATAAACCCCTGACCCAATTACTGCTTTATCTGATCCCTGATCTCCCTCATCTATATTGGAGCCATACGGTACGGTGCACGAGTAATAGGCTGAGTGCCCGATGCTAAATCTATCACAAACTCAATCTCCCTATTGGGAGGCATCCCCGGTATCTCCTGGAATACATCTGCAAACTCACAAACTACCGATAACAAATTAAGGGATAACAAAACTCCCGTAGAGGTCTCCTCCCCTATATAGTATAAATGTGTAGATGATCATCCCTTAGAACGAGGCATCGCCACTAGGAACATCTCATGTCCTGGGATAGTAAAAATAATACACCGACTATAACAATCAATCATGGCCCTATATACAACGAGCCAATCCATGCCGATAATCACATCATACTCGAACATGTCCAGAATAAGTAAATCAACTAGTAAAATCTGACTCCCAATCTCTATACTCACTCTATGACATATAAAGAATATAAGGGTACCACTACCCAATGACGAATCTACATATGTAATAGTGATATCTGCTATATCTAATAACCCTGCATACCGTGCAAATATAGTGGCTACAAATGAATGTGAGGCCCCCATGTCAAATAGAATGTGCACCATAGCCCCATAGATAGAAAATATACCCTCAATTGCGGGTGGTGGCTGCTGAACCACTGCCTAATGGATGTTGGATACACGCCCATACTAACCCTGCTATGCTAGAGCTGCTGGAATGACAGTTAATGCTGGCACCTGAGTTGGTGTTGGGAGAGCGGATGGTGGAAGCACTGGCCTCTGAACACCCTGCTGAGGTAATTTTCCCTTATCAGAACAATCCTGTCATTTGTGGATAGTCTTGCCACACTTGAAACACTTGCCAGTAAACTTCCCCCATTCTTTCCCTGCTGACCACGACCCTGCTAGTCGTTACCACCTCTCCCTTGGCCCTGCTGCCCCTGTCTATTACCTCCATACCCATATCAAAATCCTCCGAATCATAATCTCTTAGCATAGTCCTTAGACTAGGAACCCTTCTCAACCTGACGCTGGTAACTCTGACCTGACTATGTCCCACTGGAACTACCTCCAGCAGTCTTGCCTTACTGGCCAGACTCAAAACCCCGTTTACCGCCCTTACCATGTAGGCGGTTATCCTAGCAGTGATGCATCGCAACATTTAGAACATTTGCGTAAGTATGTAGTGAAAGATTGACCAATAAGTGCTGACGAATCTTCCAGTTCAGGCCATCATCTAAATTCTCTTTTCTTTAGTAGGTACCTCTCCTGGCACCAAATTAGCCAGCTTAGTAAACTCCTCCTCATAATATGCTATTGTCCTCCCATCCTAGGTCAAGTCATGTAGTTTTTGCCTCATCTCAGTCTGAACGGTGGGGGGAAAGTATTTGCAGTTGTATCGCACCCAGAAGTCCTGGATATCATCATGTATCTCTCCTCAGTAGTGGCAATAGCCTCCCACCACTGTAAAGCTGCACCTACTAGCTTAAACATAGCCAGTATCTGTCGCTGAACCTCCATCCATTCGAACATCCTCAAGTGCCTCTAGATATCTTTCTTCCATTGGCTAGCAACAACAACATCAGAACCCCCCTCAAACTTGGGTGGATGTTCTTTCTGGAAGGAATCCCTAACATGTTCCCAAGCAGTAGGAAACACTTGCCATGGTACTGGTGGCACAGCTGGTGCCTTCGCTGTTGCCTACTATATAATGACTAAAGTTGTATTGACTGCCTGAGAAGTAATGGCAGTAACCTCGATAGCAGTCATGGTACCCCGAGCTGGGAAGGGTTGAGGTGCACATCGAGGAAGAATTTGAGACGAAAGATAATATACCATCAGTATTCAATATCATAGAATAGCTAAAGAACGTATATATATAAATAAGAATGCATTAGTCCTAATAATAGGGCTCTATATCAAAGGACGTTAAGCAAAAATCATAATAAACCGTTCAATACCTAAAAGACTCTAGAACCTAATGCTCTGATACCACCTATAACAACCTGCTTAATTAAATACATGGTGATTAGTCATATACCCAATTAAAATAGATTACACAGTTGGTTCATTCTTAGCATCACTGTGAAAAATAAATTTTTTTTGCCTTAATATTTAATCACCTAATATCCAAGTAAGCAGGTTGTTAAAACTTTTCCAATTTAATTTCATAAAAACTCCATTTTAACAATATAAAATATTTATTACAAACCATTCACACAATGAATAATAACTAAATATACATCAATGGAATTTAAATGCAACTGGAATAAACCTTCCTATAAAATATCTTAATACAATAATTCCAACAATACCAAATGTACCAAACCGACATAAGAATAGAATTCGGCTCAGATAGAAATGAAATAACTAGAATCCTCTTGGGCGACCTTCCCTAAATGAAAGATCAACTACTACAAAGTGTGAATCAAGAATATGCAAGCGTCTAAATAAGGTCCACAACTCCATAGCATCGTCAATAGACCCAATCCTCTATGGCTGACGTCCTAGTGGATGGACACCTGATATATATATATATATATATATATATATATATATATATATATATATATATATATATATATATATATATATAGAGAGAGAGAGAGAGAGAGAGAGAGAGAGAGAGAGGAGAATGTGTAAGAAAACAGGTCTGAGCCTGAAGTGAAAATAGTTTTAAAAACGGCAAGTGAATAAATACTAGATTCAAAAGTTATTATATAGATGTTAACTTATCAGACTCTCTCTTGATATTCTCAACTCTCATCTAGAGTGCACGCCTATCGTACCTCTAAACCACACTAGTTACGGTCTCATGCTCACTAGTTCATCCCAGTGTATCCACTAACCATATCCCAATTCGTTCCCACATATTACTCTTGCAATACATGTAATAATACCATATGTATCCATTTAGATTCAACATGGATAAGCCCCTTATTAATTCAATTCAATTAAGTGTTCTCATACTTAATTAATTCCAGATATCATTTTATTTCAATTCTACTTTAGTCACACAGTAGATGTCATCATATGTAGATATCATCATATGTATATATATACATTACTCTACTATCATGTCCCCATACATCTCGTCACTGTATAGGGGACTATAGGTTCGATAAAGATCCCTCGAACCAGAAAAATCAAATAACAAATAATGGAGGTGAACATAGTTCTAAGCCTTTGGGCTACGCATATACCTACGCACCCAAATGACCTTCCTATACCATTGTCCTCACTAATGGTAATCGACCTAAGTCCTATGTTCTCGAGCGACAAGCCAAAGATCCCACCATATAGGCTCAGCAGGATGTGACTGCCCTCACGTACGGACCTCCCCCGATAGCAAGCAAGCTAGGTATGTCATACACATAATTGTCAATCAATCAAATAGGCATTATCATCTACCTATCTAGTGTTAGGTACTCACACGACCTATATCATATTAGGAATTCGTCCTATCCCAAGTACCCGTCGTATTTCTCGAATACCACCTGTACTTGTTAATCACGATTATAATCGTATATTTTATTATGTAGTTATCACTCACATAGTATTTTATCTGACCCAAGTACTCGTAAATATATCATAAATATTACCCCTACTTGTTATAACGATTATTCTCCTCTAAATCGTAATATAACTATGTAGATATCTCTCACAAAATTTAATCCTCAAATCCAAATAATTTTCCAACATTAACCCAAGTCCCTCGCTCCTTGTTAATGTACCAAAATTAATAAAATCTCACCATGGGCCAAATTATCATTTTCCAAACTTTTTTTTCGATGAAGATACATATTGCCCAGAAATATAAAATTACAATTTGAGTCTTTTCTGCTCCGATTTTGGAAAAACTTAAAACTTCAAAGTTGCGCAGAACATGATTTTATACAAAAACTCTCATGCACACTGACAATTTCTCCTTAAAACATTCCTAAAATTATCATACAATATTCGTCCTTTTTCAACAATTTTTCATGCATTTTATTCATTTTCTTTCACCCAAACTCACATGAAATATATTCTAATGAATCCCAAACATCTCAACATCATTTCTACATGATTATGGTTACTATATTACAAGGAAAAACATCTAAATCACCAAGTTTATTCGAGAATTAACATCAAACCCAATTAACCCTCAAAATTTCATTTATCTAAATTCTCCATTTTTATACACCTTAAAAACCCAGAATTTAGAATTATGATTCCTTCTCTAAATCATAAAATTTCATATTCAATCATGAGTAGGATTCAACTACATGCAATACGTATCATCATTTTCCATTTTCTCCATAAACATATATATTTTTTTCTACATGTTCATCCTAATAAGTTCATCATGTTCATAACCTCCACTTGTGAATAATCAACCACATGTATTTGCATATCCATTAAACATTTTTTATCAATCATTTTAATCCCAAATTCATAAGTTCATAATCCCAAAGAAAATCCTATTCTAACATGGATATTATAAACACTGAAATAGAGCAAGAATAACTTGCCTCTCAGTGTAGGTCTGAACAT
Source organism: Sambucus nigra (assembly GCA_949130495.1). Classification (NCBI taxonomy): domain Eukaryota; kingdom Viridiplantae; phylum Streptophyta; class Magnoliopsida; order Dipsacales; family Adoxaceae; genus Sambucus; species Sambucus nigra. Next base: position 188,175,444 of record OX422214.1, on the reverse strand, counting down.
TTGGAGTAGATAATGTTAGAAGCTCCTCTTTCCTTTTTTTCAGATAATTTTTGGCGATGGTTCAAGGTGGATATATGGTGGTTCGTGGTGGATGTCCCCTTTGATATCCCAATATAACTCTTCTTCTTCAAGGCAACTCTTCCTCTCCACAAGGTGACTTTTATTTTCTCTCAAAGTCTCTTCACTTTTCTCTCAAAGAACTCTTAAACGAAAATAGATGAAGTGAACATTATGTAGAGTTTAAACCCATTTATATATCAAGTCTCCAAGGCTAGCTAAAAGAAAAAAAATGTGGATACTATTCATCTCCTAAGCCAAATGACTAAAATGCTCCTTCAGGGTGTCCTTTCATCTTCCAATTGACCCGAGACCCAAATCAAACACCCGAGTATACTTTTCTGCCTATTTCGACCCTTTCGAACTCAACAGCGCACTCTAAAGGATCATTCAAATGATATTTAATTAATTTATATATTATTACCCAACTTTAGTCCCGACACGACCCATAAGCGTGTCTCAACTTAAGTTCTATAATTGTCGTATTTGTATCTCACGACAATATTCATAATTATCATATTCACATATTAATTATATATAACTAAGTAATATTCAATAATATATTACTCTTACCAGCTGTAATATTCAATCCGGATCAATCTGTAATACCCCGTATTTTTATGCTATATTAATTTGGGGATTTATTAAATTTAATGTGATGGTTTATTTAATAAAAATCCGGAAATTAATTATGTAATAATTATTAACGTGACGAGAGTTAGTAATTATGGGAAACTTGTTGAATATTACTAATGAGCATAGTAATATATTATATTGGTTATATTGAATATCATAAGTGAATTCAATGACTATTTCGGAAATTTAAGTCGGGACGTGCCCGTGTCACGTCGGGACTAATTTTGTTAAATAAAAAGTAAATATTTTATAAGTTGTTCGTATGGTCGTTTTGAGTGCGCTAACGCCCCCGAAAGGGTCGAGATAGTCATAAAAGTGTACCCGGGGGTTTAGTTTGGGCCTTGGGGCGTTTTTAGGCCTAATTGGTGCCCCGGGAGGGCATTTTAGTCATTTTACATAAGTGGGTAATTAAACCCACGAATTTCAGCCAACCTATATCAGCCATTAGGTCAGCCTCTTAGGGTTAGAACATTCACAAATAAAGTGACGGCCATTGGAGAAGAGGGGAGAGAGCTCCAAGGCAATCAAAGGCCAAAAAGCCACCGGTTTCCACCGTCACCAACACCACCGCGTAGATCACGAGTCGAGGAACGGAGCCATACCAAAATCAGCCGTGAATCTGCATACCAAAATCCCAGGCAAGTGTTTAAACTTGCTATTTTCGTTGATGCAATCTTCATGTTAGCTAGGAATGAATTGTGATAAAAACTATGGAAGAAAACCCCATTTTTATAGGAGAACCCATGTAGTATTGATGTATATGTTGATTCTGGAAACCCTTGCCATGTAGAGGTAATAATCCACGAAATTTGGTGATCATAATAAAGAAATATTGGAGAAAGATTCATTAGAAATCTGTTTAAGAAAATTCTAGGGTTCTTGATAATTGGACATGATTTTAGGTTGAAAATCCATATTTAATGATAGTTATACACATGCTTTACGTTATAAACACCTGGTATAATGTTATAATGATGATAGTAGGATTTTTGGAACGATTAGAATGGAAAAACATAGTTTTGGATGAAGAAGTTTGATGAATCCCGTAACTGCATTCTGCAGAATTTTGCCCAGACCTGCTTGATCGATTGATCGAGCCTAGAGCATCGATCGATCGAAGGTTCGATCGATCGAGCACCAAGCTTCGATCGATCGACCCCTCCTGGCAGACTCCTATTTCCCTTGTTTAATTAGTTAAATTAAGTTTATCGTGAAATAATTTTTGGGCATTCTAAATAAAATGTTTTGGTAGACATTGAGGACCAGTAGGGTATATGAATAAATGATGGAACCTTTAATCTTCAACTAGAATGGTATTTTTGGGATATTTACTTTAGGTTGGTAAGTTTATGAATTCAAAGGGTGAGGTGCGTAAGAGAGTTACGTTGGAAATCTAATAAAGTCACTTACTGAATTTCAGATTTGTGGGGATATAATCCACGAGTGTTAGGTAATAAGTGAGAAAACCCTTCGAGTTAAGGTTACGAATAAAACCTTATACGTAATTCTATAACTGTGAAATTAAGGATAAATGGTATAATTATGGGTGATGAGAAGAACCTATATTAATATGATAAAGTGGTATATTTATATGATTGTGTGTACATATATTATATTTATGTGAAAATCATACCCACGCTACTTGCTATCCCCGAGGTTTCCGCGCTGGGACAAGTCTTATCTCGATGGGACCTTTATGGGGGATATTGACTTGTACCCTAGAAGATAGATATCCTTGGTACAGGCTATCGATGGGATAGTTCAGACGGTCCTAAGAGACGCCGGAATGTGCCATCCTCTTATAGACTTGGAATCTATGCTTCGCCTCATTATTGTTTGTGTATTTATGTTAATACAATTCGAGAGTGATTCCGAATGTATTCCCCTTAATATGAGTGATATGGGGCTTTGGATAGTAGAGTATGCACGCACCATAGTTTTATTCGGGGTGCTGTTATATATATATATATATTATACGAGTAGTTAATATATATATGAGATTATGAAATTTGAGACTGACTACTATGATTTGATAAGTAGGACATGGTTGTTGACTCATATTATAAATACTTGTTTTGAGAAAGTATAAAATGTCACGGGTACTTTATAAATTTTTACGAAGTTAAAAATAGAGAACTTTGGCTACAAATTGGAACATCTTTTTAAATTGAAATCGTGTATTGTAAATCTTTCGAGTAATCTAAGTTAAGTTAAATCTTTTAGAAAGACTAGTATGATAAATGTTAAAACAAACCGTTGGGAAGGTTAGTGCGATAGGTGTGCACCTTAGAAGAGAGGTGAGTATTTTCTCAAGAGAGGGACGTACTAATATGTTGTTGCATTGGCCTGTATCAATTTAAATACTTGCTAAACGTATTTTGAATCTAACACACTTTCGGGCTCTGACCCGTTTCTTTTTCTCTCTCTCTTGTATATATATGTATATTTTTCAGGTGCCCAGCCACAGGGGCGTCTTGCTTAGGATTCCTTGAGAGGAACGTGCTGCAGCTTAGGTGGGAGTTGCAGGTCACTTGAGTAGACGGCGTCTTTTATTGACTCCACTTCTAGCACTCTCATTTATTGGGCACGTATCGCCCTTTCCATTATTTGATTGTTATTGGGACATTTATATTTTAGTTATTTCCAGTATTATTCTATGGGATTTATTCAGGATGGATTTGTGATTTTAGTTTCATATGTTGACATTCGATTGATGAATGTATTATGTTATTTGGCTTTTTGTGGTGGGATTCTTAATTGTAGAAATGTTGTTCTAAATAAATAAATCTTTTTCTTTAATTAAAATTTGGGAAGTTTGTTTGAAAGATGTTTTTGACACTTAGCTTAATTATTTAGGGTGTTAAATTGGAAAATTATTTTATCGACAGTGATGCTGAGAATGAACCAACTGTTAACCTTGATTTAATTTAATAAAGGAGTGATCGCCCGGTATTTAATTAGGCGGGGTCTCACAGGTGGTATCAGAGCATCAGGTTCTAGTGTCTATAGGATCTGTACGGCTTATTTCGCTTTCAGCGTAACTTTATTGCTATAGAGACCTATTTTTAGGATTGTTGTATTCTTGCTTTTACGTTTAAATCTTCAGCTATTTGAGATGTGATAATAACTGTAGACTAATAAACTTGTTCACGTTTCAGATGCCTCCGAGACGTGCTCCGAAAGATAGGAGTGCCCAAGCCGAGCAGCCAACAGCTACGGCACCAGGCACAATGAATGCAAACGAAGTAGCCGCCATTGTTGCTCAGGCGGTAAATGCTGCGATAGCGGTGATTCAGCAGGCTCCACCCCAGGTTCAGGCAGTGGCGCCAGTACCAGCACAACTTCCATCCGCATGGGAGAGGGTTCGGGATGCTTTTCAGAATGCGCACCCCCCTGAGTTTTCTGGTAGCTCCGATATTGTTACAGTTAGCCAATGGAAGAAAGACATCCAGTGGCACCTCCGTATGTATGAGTGAACCGACGTTCAAAAGCAGTTATTGGCTTCCTTTAAACTGGTGGGAGCCGCATTACAGTGGTGGGAGTCCACTACTACTTTGGAGGAGAGGGACACGATCCCTATTCAGTTGTTCTGGGAGCGGTTTGACCGCAAGTACTTTCCACCCGCAGTGCAGACTGAGATGAGGCAGAAATTACTAAATCTGAAGCAGGAGAACCTTACTGTAGCTGAGTATGAGGAGGAGTTCACGAGACTTCTCACTATTGTGCCGGATGAGGCACCCACTGAGAGCAAGAAGATTTTGCTGTTTGTCGATGGGTTAACTTGGAGGATCCGTCAGCACCTTATTGGAAATCTATCCCTGAGTACTTTCACTGATGTACTCAATGCAGCATTACTACATTTCCAGGATCACCGCTTCCACCTTCAGGGAAGCAAGAGAGCAGGGGAGTCCAGCCAGCAGGGCAGGACCGGGGGTAATAGTGCCAGTGGGGCACCAACTCATGGACAGACTCGTCAGCACGAGCAGAGTTCCCATCAGGGGGACCCTGCTAAGCGATTCCATTCAGGTGATTCTAGGCAGGGATTCGGGGGTTTTAGGCAGGGCCATCAGGGCCATCCTAACCAACAGGGCCAACAGGGCCAACACCGACCACAGGGACAGCAACAAGGCCAACAAGGCCAACAGCGTGCACATCAGGGCCAACAGGGCCAGTGGCGTGGAGGTAACGGCCAGCAGGGCCGTGGACAGCAGGGTCAGAGGGGCGGAAACTTCAAAGGCCGATGCTTTGGGTGCGATAAACATGGCCATAGGCGCCAAGATTGCCCAGAGGGCGATAGGACCCCACAGCAGCAGGGAGCCCGTAATGAGCCGCAGAGACCACTCTTTCCACCTGCCCTCCCAGCTCCAGCCCAGGTGCCAGCCCTACCAGCCATTCCAGCAGCTCCAATGCAGCAGGGGAAATTGCAGTATGGACATGTCTATAACGTCCACCAAACAGCATCTCCACAGGCACCACCCGCGATTGAGGGTATGTTTCCTATCCATGGTACTATGGGTCGAGTTTTGTTTGATACGGGGGCAACACATTGTTTTATAGCTACGCATTTCGCAAAGTCCTTAGGATTTCTAGCCACAGCAGAGAGCACCGTGACGTGTGTCGACTCACCACTAGGGAGTGGGTCACTTATATTCTTTATATGCCGGGGAGTGGGGGTAGAGATTGGTAGCTTGGTATTATCTGCAGACATGTTAGTCTTATGCATGCACAAGCATGATGTGATTATTGGTATGGATTGGCTCGCATCTTATAGAACCATGATTGATTGCTTCGGTGGGAGCATTGTTTTTGCCATTCCGGGGAAAGAGATGTTTATAGTGGCGATGCCTTGCCCAGAGGGAGGTTCGACCGCTCATTTGTATTACATAGAGGAGGATACCTCTAAGGAGGTTTTGATTCCCTTAGATTCGATCCCTGTCGTCAGAAAGTATTCCGATGTGTTTCAGGAGATACCAGGCCTACCGCCCAGTCGTGAGATAGATTTGTTATAGATTTATTGCCAGATACGAGACCTATAGCACGCGCACCATACCGTATGGCTCCGGCAGAGATGCGCGATCTACGAGATCAGATAGAGCAGCTGTTAGGTCAGGGCTTCATTCGTAGGAGTACCTCACCTTGGGGCGCTCCAGTCTTGTTTGTGAAAAAGAAAGATGGTTCACTGAGATTGTGTGTGGACTACCGGGAATTGAACAAGGTCACGATACGGAATAAGTATCCGTTGCCTCGAATCGATGATCTGTTCGACCAGTTGAGGGGAGCAACTTTCTTTTCAAAGATAGATCTGAGGTCGGGGTACCATCAGTTACGTATTAGAGAGCAGGATGTTTCAAAGACTGCCTTCTTGTCGAGATATGGGTCCTATAAGTTTAGGGTAATGCCGTTCGGACTCATAAACGCTCCAGCCGTTTTCATGGACTTAATGAATCGAGTATTCAGAGAATTCTTGGATCAGTTTGTCATCGTCTTCATAGCTGATATCTTGATATATTCACACTCCGAGGAGGAGCATGCCGAGCACTTGAGGCAAGTTCTTTAGACTCTACGAGAGGATCAGTTGTATGCTAAGTACGAGAAGTGTGGATTCTGGTTGCGAGAGGTACAGTTCTTGGGCCATGTTGTTTCTGAGCAAGGGATAGCAGTTGACCCGAGCAAAGTGTCAGGGGTGAGGGAGTGGGGACAGCCCACGACACCGACAGAAGTGCGTAGTTTCTTGGGATTAGCCGGATACTATAGGAGATTCATTCGGGGATTCTCCAAAATAGCGGGTCTATTGACGAATCTGACTCGTAAAGGGGTACCATATGTTTGGGATGACGCTTGTCAGTTGGCTTTCGACGAGCTGAAGGACAAGCTTACTTCAGCACTAGTCCTTGCCTTACCAAAACCGTGTGTGGAGTACCTGGTTTATATTGATGCGTCTTTACGGGTACTTGGAGGTGTACTCCAGCAGGAGGAGAAGGCTATAGCTTTTGCTTCCCGCAAACTTAAGCCGCATGAGAAGAATTACCCCACCCACAACCTGGAGTTAGCAGCGGTTGTCTTTGCATTGAGGATTTGGAGGCACTACTTATTGGGTGAGAAATTCCGTTTGTTCACGGACCATAAGTCACTGCAGTACCTATTCACTCAGCGAGAGCTGAATATGCGTCAGCGCAGATGGCTAGAGTTTGTGAAGGACTACCAGTTCGATATACAGTATGATCCGGGGAAGGCCAACGTAGTTGCTGATGCGTTGAGCCGTAGACCGGTAGACGATGTAGCGAACGTCTGAAAAGCAAAGTGGAAGGAATTGGGTCACCAAGACGCAGTGGCACGATCTTTCATATCCGTAATGTCGGTCACGCCCGAGATTGTTACGAGGGTGATACAGGCACAGAATACAGACTCGTTTTGCCAGGAGCAGATTGTGCGACTTCTAGCCGAGGGTGCTGAGTCCTATTCTGTTAGTTCTGATGGAGGTTTGCGGTTTAATGGGAGATTGGTGGTTCCAGAAGGCGCGGAGTTACGTCATGAAGTGATGACTCATTCTCACGGGTCCCGATTTGTAGTACATCCGGGAGGTGATAAAATGTACCAGGACATGAGGCGTCAATACTGGTGGAGTGGGATGAAGAAGGACATCGCCGCGTTTGTGTCCAAGTGTTCTACCTGCCAGCTGGTGAAGGTGGACCACCAGAAACCGTCAGGATTGCTTCAGCCGTTGGAAGTACCCGCGTGGAAGTGGCAGAGTATTTCCATGGATTTCATTACAGGGTTGCCTACATCACAGCGGGGCCATGATTCTATCTCGGTGATTGTAGACCGTTTGACCAAGGTGGCTCATTTTCTGCCAATGAGGACAGATTATACCACGGGTCAGTATACTCAGTTGTTCATCGCTGAGATTTTCAGATTACATGGGGTGCCCCTGAATATTGTGTCAGATAGGGACAAGATTTTTGTGTCACATTTCTGGGAAAGTTTTCAGGAGGCTATGGGTACTGAGTTGAGGTTGAGTTCATCTTACCACCCACAGACAGATGGACAGACACAGCGTACTAATCAGATGTTAGAGGATATGCTACACATGTGTGTTCTCGATTTTGGAGGAGGTTGGGAACCACATCTTCCACTGGTAGAGTTTGCTTATAATAAGTCTTATCAGTTTACGATTGGCATGGCTCCATTTAAGGCTTTGTATAGCAGGCCTTGTCGTTCTCCAACCTGTTGGCTCGAGGTGGGGGACAACAAGTTTCTAGAACCAGAAGTGATTCAAGAGACCTCCGCGAGGATTTAGATAATCAGGAGTCGTATTCGGGTAGCCCAAGACAGGCAGAAGAGCTACGCCGGTGCGAAATGGTTCTTCCGGGAGTTTAATGTGGGAGATCAAGTGTTATTACGTGTATCTCCTATGAAGGGAGTGATGAGGTTCCGGAAGAAGGGTGAGTTGGCTCCGAGGTACGTAGGACCATTTCCCATCATCGAGAGGACTGGGCCGGTAGCATACAGGTTGGGATTGCCAGAACATTTACATCGCATCCACGATGTATTCCACATCTCGTCGTTGAGATGATATCTTCGGGATGATATGGCCCATACTCACATTGCGATAGATGAGATTGACTTACAGTCTGATAGCTCTTACGAAGAGAGACCAGTGGCTATTCTAGACTATAGTGAGAGGAGATTTAGGTCGAAAATAGTTCCACTTGTGCGAGTCCAGTGGGAGCATCATAATGTGGAGGAATCCACTTGGGAGCGTGAGGCAGATATGCGCGAGCAATATCCAGAGTTATTTTTACCAGGTATGCCTTATTTTCCGAATTTCGGGACGAAATTCCGTTATTAGGGGGGAAGTATGTAATACCCCGTATTTTTATGCTATATTAATTTGGGGATTTATTAAATTTAATGTGACGGTTTATTTAATAAAAATCCAAAAATTAATTATGTAATAATTATTAACGTGACGAGAGTTAGTAATTATGGGAAACTTGTTGAATATTACTAATGAGCATAGTAATATATTATATTGGTTATATTGAATGTCATAAGTGAATTAAATGACTATTTCGGAAATTTAAGTCGGGACGTGCCCGTGTCACGTCGGGACTAATTTTGTTAAATAAAAAGTAAATATTTTATAAGTTGTTCATATGGTCGTTTTGAGTGTGCCAACGCGTCCGGAAGGGTCGAGATAGTCAGAAAAGTGTACCCGAGGGTTTAGTTTGGGCCTCGGGGCGTTTTTAGGCCTAATTGGTGCCCCCGGGAGGGCATTTTAGTCATTTTACATAAGTGGGTAATTAAACCCACGAATTTCAGCCAACCTATATCAGCCATTAGGTCAGCCTCTTAGGGTTAGAACATTCACAAATCAAGTGACGACCATTGGAGAAGAGGGGAGAGAGTTCCAAGGCAATCCAAGGCCAAAAAGCCACCGGTTTGCACCGCCACCAACACCACCGCGTAGATCACGAGTCGAGGAACGGAGCCATACCAAATCAGCCGTGAATCTGCATACCAAAATCCCAGGCAAGTGTTTAAACTTGCTATTTTTGTTGATGCAATCTTCATGTTAGCTTAGGAATGAATTGTGATAAAAACTATGGAAGAAAACCCCATTTTTATAGGAGAACCCATGTAGTATTGATGTATATGTTGATTCTGGAAACCCTTGCCATGTAGAGGTAATAATCCACGAAATTTGGTGATCATAATAAAGAAATATTGGAGAAAGATTCATTAGAAATCTGTTTAAGAAAATTCTAGGGTTCTTGATAATTGGACATGATTTTAGGTTGAAAATCCATATTTAATGATAGTTATACACATGCTTTACGTTATAAACACATGGTATAATGTTATAATGATGATAGTAGGATTTTTGGGACGATTAGAATGGAAAAACATAGTTTTGGATGAAGAAGTTTGATGAATCCCGTAATTGCATTCTGCAGAATTTTGCCCAGACCTGCTTGATCGATCGATCGAGCCTAGAGCATCGATCGATCGAAGGTTCGATCGATCGAGCACCAAGCTTCGATCGATCGACCCCTCCTGACAGACTCCTATTTCCCTTGTTTAATTAAGTTTATCGTGAAATAATTTTTGGGCATTCTAAATAAAATGTTTTGGGAGACATTGAGGACCAGTAGGGTATATGAATAAATGATGGAACCTTTAATCTTCAACTAGAATGGTATTTTTGGGATATTTACTTTCGGTTGGTAAGTTTATGAATTCAAAGGGTGAGGTGCGTAAGAGAGTTACGTTGGAAATCTAATAAAGTCACTTACTGAATTTCAGATTTGTGGGGATATTATCCACGAGTGTTAGGTAATAAGTGAGAAAACCCTTCGAGTTAAGGTTAGGAATAAAACCTTATACGTAATTCTATAACTGTGAAATTAAGGATAAATGGTATAATTACGGGTGATGAGAAGAACCTATATTAATATAATAAAGTGGTATATTTATATGATTGTGTGTACATATATTATATTCATGTGAAAATCATACCCACGCTACTTGCTATCCCTGAGGTTTCCGCGCTGGGACAAGTCTTATCTCGATGGGACCTTTATGGGGGATATTGACTTGTACCCTAGAAGATATATATCCTTGGTACAGGCTATCGATGTGATAGTTCAGACGGTCCTAAGAGACGCCGGTATGTGCCATCCTCTTAGAGACTTGGAATCTATGCTTCGCCTCAATATTGTGTGTGTATTTATGTTAATACAATTCGAGAGTGATTCCGAATGTATTCCCCTTAATATGAGTGATATGGGGCTTTGGATAGTAGAGTATGCACGCACCATAGTTTTATTCGGGGTGATGTTATATATATATATTATACGAGTAGTTAATATATATATGAGATTATGAAATTTGAGACTGACTACTGTGATTTGATAAGTAGGACATGGTTGTTGACTCATATTATAAATACTTGTTTTGAGAAAGTATAAAATGTCACGGGTACTTTATAAATTTTTACGAAGTTAAAAATAGAGAACTTTGGCTACAAATTGGAACATCTTTTTAAATTGAAATCGTGTATTGTAAATCTTTCGAGTAATCTAAGTTAAGTTAAATCTTTTAGAAAGACTAGTATGATAAATGTTAAAACAAACCGTTGGGAAGGTTAGTGCGATAGGTGTGCACATTAGAAGAGAGGTGAGTATTTTCTCAAGAGAGGGACGTACTAATATGTTGTTGCATTGGCCTGTATCAATTTAAATACTTGCTAAACGTATTTTGAATCTAACACACTTTCGGGCTCTGACCCGTTTCTTTTTCTCTCTCTCTTGTATATATATGTATATTTTTCAGGTGCCCAGCCACAGGGGCGTCTTGCTTAGGATTCCTTGAGAGGAACGTGCTGCAGCTTAGGTGGGAGTTGCAGGTCACTTGAGTAGACGGCGTCTTTTATTGACTCCACTTTTAGCACTCTCATTTATTGGGCACGTGTCGCCCTTTCCATTATTTGATTGTTATTGGGACATTTATATTTTAGTTATTTCCAGTATTGTTCTATGGGATTTATTCAGGATGGATTTGTGATTTTAGTTTCATATGTTGACATTCGATTGACGAATGTATTATGTTATTTGGCTTTTTGTGGTGTGATTCTTAATTGTAGAAATGTTGTTTTAAATAAATAAATCTTTTTCTTTAATTAAAATTTGGGAAGTTTGTATGAAAAATGTTTTTGACACTTAGCTTAATTATTTAGGGTGTTAAATTGGAAAATTATTTTATCGACAGTGATGCTGAGAATGAACCAACTGTTAACCTTGATTTAATTTAATAAAGGAGTGATCGCCCGGTATTTAATTAGGTGGGGTGTCACATAATCCTAATTAATTTATTAATTAATTAATTCCAATTAATCCACAATAAGTTTTGCCCATTAACTTTTAATTATTCTCAATTTTAAAGTCATAAAATTACGGGGTATTACACCACTTTTCAACCTCCCAAATGAATCTTCAAGCTCCATGACTTCTCCTTCTTCTTCTATAAGAAACACCTTTCAAAATCTTCCAACAAGGCTTCTTTTAAGATCCAAGAACTCCTCCCTAAACCTCATGTGAGATGTTCCAACTTTGAGAGGTGTTTTAATGGGGTTTGGGGACCTCCAAGGTGGTGTTTTGATGGAGTAAAATGGGTGGCATAGCAGGACCACGAATTTGGAGGGAGAACAACTCTTGCAAGAGCTAGAAGATGGAGATATAATCTGGAAATATTTGAGAGTTTTTGCTCCAAGTATTTCACTCCCATTTCTCTTATTGAACAAAAGGGGTAATCTAGCACTCTATGACCCCATCTTCAAGATCTGGAGCCTTCTAATTAAGTAAAACACTCTTCTCAAGGTTCTTATATTTGATTTTTGTGAGGTGGATTGAGACAACACAAGAATAAACTCACGTGTGACCCCCAACACCACCCAAATCACTAAAACTGGTGATTTGCGTCACATTTGGTACCAACCCCAAAACATTTTCTTTTTTATTTGAAACTTTTAACTTAAGTATCTAATTCCTTGTATTTTTAGCTAAAAAATCACATTTATAATAGTCGTTTGGCTCCCCGAATTATTTAATACAAGGCACGCAAGAATCGGGACCTTCGTAAAAAATATTTTTTTTTCGATTTTTCTTTGCATGGTAATATTCCTTATATTTTATGAGTCTAAATATATGGTTGGGATATTTTTTGACTTATTAATTGTCCTAAATAATTTGTGCAAGACTGGACTTTCGCAGTGTCGCGCATTGTCAGACAATTAGTACCCATGCTTGCGGAGCATTCGTCACCTCTCCAAATCGCACGAAACCTAACCAAAGTACTTAGAATAATTACATAAACTCAAAATAAAACTCATGTGAACCATGCAACGTAAAAATTTCTCATTTAATCCATATTGCGATACTTTTCTTTTTCGTACCATTTAAATATTGCATCGTATTAACCTTGTCCGTGTCACATTCGTTCCTTGATATTTTTCTCTCAAACTTAACGTGCATCCTTGCTAATACTATTTGAGATTAAATACACATTCGTGGGACACATGCATCGTGTGTTTTTTTAGTTTAAACTATTTACATAATATGCCGCCTTACATATTATTTGACGTGTTACTTGAGTTATTTATTCTTTGAATTTTTCTTTGAACAAAACACTGCAAATAACATTAAATACCTATTTTCTAGGGAAGGGTATTACACTGATAGAGCACAAACGAGACACTATAAGTAAATGTCTTAGTGTCGCATATATAATGACATATATTAAATTAATTGAAATAAATGAAAGAATTCCTAAGTCTAATGTTGTGGACTAAAGATACAGAACCAATACTACATAGTTTGAATGATATTAGATGTTATCTCTTTATGGGAAGTATATCGGGGGGAAATTGGGAAATATTTACTTAAGACTATTTAACTCTATTTCAATACATTATCTTGTTAGATGCATCTTTATACTACCATTTGCACTTATTCTGTATTCATATCGGGTTATGGGTTGGTATTCAAGTAGCACTGCATTTAGGTGAGGGGTGAAATTTATTATTCATGAGAGTGATGACGGAAACACTCATTTTTAATTAACTATACTTTTCCCCCATTAAAATGAGTAAGTTAATTCTTGTACACTTTAGGGCGCTGACCTAAAATTCAAATCCCTCTCCCCGGTGTGCCTAAGCAAGGATATCATGATTGTTAGGAGACCAGTCTTGCCGTTGCTTCCATTTAAGAGATTTTAGTTCTTGATTATATCTTAGGTTGTCTTTTCATTTTGATTATTTCATTTCGGATTATTGTAAGGGAATAAGCCCGAAGTTTATTTCCTTTCATTAGGTTGATATATTATTCCTATGTTGGGTTTTTAATTAATTAGCTATTCATACTCTGGATGTTGGAATTATTTCTGTGTGGTTATTTATTTAAATTCCATTTTAAATCAATTGTGGTTTACAAATAAATATTTTGTATGGTCTTGATGCTCAGAATGATATAGATCGTATAACAAGCCCCATTTTTGGCGTATCGTGTCTGGCCAACCTTTACGTGAGAAAATGAGGGTTATTACAGTTGGTATCAGAGCATCCAGGCTTTAGTGTCCTTAGGACATGTGTTTCATTCATTTCATATTCTTTTGAGTGTTCTTTGATGTGTCTAGAGCTCATTATAGGATTTTGTAATTCGAGGGCACAATGACGCGTGTCAATACTGTTTGCTATCATTTGAGTGTTGGAAAGATTTAGGGAGTATTTAAGCTTAGAAAAGAATGAGAATGAGGACCATTGCGAATTAGTTGTCAAGCATGGACCAAGGGTTGGAAAAGGATGTTCACCATAGTTGTGAAAAATTATTATGGGAAACTATCTTGTTTGGGGGTAAAGTCTACAACTTAAAGACCATTGGGGGCACAAATTAATAAATGTATTTCATGATTGGTCCATTTTTAGATATATTAAGGGATTTTATTTGTCGAGGGGATTATTGGAGCTTTGGGTTTTACGTATGGTAATATGGGTTATAATGGAAATATAGCCTAGAAGAATGACCTTACGAAATTTTGTGCACGTATGAGAGAAGGTAATGGATTGCTTTTTTTTTAAGAATATAAGGATTTTTATGAAAATATTAAGTGGGGATTAATTCTAATTAAAGGGTTATATTGGTGTTGCACTCAGATTGGAATAATGGTCGTGTATGTGATGAAACCATTTGTGATCTCGGTGGTGATAAAATAAGAGTATTTGGACTTAGTGATAGGTTTAGCATGTGGTCAAGGAATAAGGGTTGGAGCCTAGTTAAATCATTTGTAATACACCTATGTTGGTGGAAATTGAACATGAGAGCATTGACTTTTTGGTTGGTTCGAGTTGAGAGGACACAATAAGATAATTATATGAGGATGGGGTTACATGTGCATTATAGACGTGCATTTTGTCAATGTATTAGTTATAAACAAGATTTAGGAACAAATGGATTCCAAGAAAACTCAAAGAATGAGTATATTTCGATTAAGGGTTGTAATTGCAAATGTAGGGTTGAGAGTACCCCTATTAGCGACAATCAGGGGAAAACAGAAGATAATGTTATGAAATGGCGAATTGAGCCAAGAGGGAGGACTGCGAGGGTGAATTGTAATTTTGATTTTCAACACGTGATGTGTGGCAACATGATTACCAGTTGCCCAAATGTGGATTCTGGGTGTAGTATAGTAGAACCAAGGATCGTCTAATTAACTTTTTATAGATTTTATATGGTGGACGCTTCTACGAGCATTGGGGCTATGGACGCAGGTTTCGTATGGTTAGAGAGGTAGCACCTGGTTGAGAGTGGGTGCAATGTTGTGATGATGTTGGGTTGGATATTGGCGTAGTTATTGGAGTATAGATATACTAAACTATGATGTTCATAATATATCTGCATTATATAGTGATGTATTTTTTTTGGGCATGATGGTACTGCTGCGAGTTGTCTTTTTATAGGGGGAATGACTGTTAACGCAACCACATGGATTATGGGTTGGCGTTCACTAGGATTTGGTGTTATTCGTGATAGATCTCGTTTCCATATGGAAGTGGCTATGAAATTTATTAGGTACAGGCAGATTATGTGGATATTATCCTCTACACATTGGATAGTAGTGAGCATGTGAGGGCCTTTAAGTTATTATTACTTATTTTTGGTGAGAGAGGGCCCAATGGTTCTGTAAACGTCTTATGTGTTCTAGTCCTTATTCTTGTGTAGTTACGATGCCCTACTCTGGATTCTCATAGTATAGGTGATGAAAAAAAATGATTTTTGTCTTACGACAAGAACTGTCTATTGATGGTGATTTCCGAGTTTGAAGTATTGATACGAGTTATATGCTTTTTTATGCATATATTATGGGATGGCTATGTGGGATGGCTAGCCAATGATGAGCTTATTTTTGTATTAAGGACATGAATGGTGAGAAGTAATTATATGGTAAAATGGATGGCGATGAAAAACTTTGAATTGGCATGATGATTTTATAAAGTTTAGAGAAAACTGCGTAGTGATACGATTGTGGAAATTTTGAGGAGAGATGTTTTAGGCAGTCAAATTTTGAGTAGAGAGCATTAATTGATGACGTACTCAGATGGAGCGAGATTTATGGTGTTGTTACATCGTTCTTGATTTCGGTGAAAATCAAGTGCGATTGTTTGAACTTAGGAGCAGGATCATCGTTTAAGTGCAATTAGAAAACTTTTATGAGTATATGTGGCTATGTGTATTTTGTTGATGCATTAAGGTATATAAGTTGATGGGAAGGTGTCAAATTATGAACTTTTGGAGATAGTATCGTAGGACTCATAATGGTTAAAAGGAGTTATAAACCCTATATAGTGAGAGTTTATATGAGTATTGGGATTATAGACGCAGGATTCGCATGAATTGTGAAAAGTTGCCTTATTGAGAGTAGGCACAATAATGTGAAGATTTTTGGATGGGTTACTAATGTATTTCTTGAAGTAGGTAAACAATGAATGTTAGACTCGGGATGTGGGTTAATACTATATACTAATGATGATGGCATACGTTAAAGGGTGAATAAATGCGATAGTTATCTAGAGACGAATTTATTTTTTCTGAAAGGATATGCAAAATGAGAAGCATTCGTATTGTAAAAGGTATTTTGTTACTTTGAAAAAATTTATGACTAGTGGTAATATCGGTTACATGATGATGTGTATAATGACAAATAGTGTTATAATAATGACGATGTCATCGAAAATGGGCAATGGTAGCCCTTATGGGAGTTGGTGGGTCTTTGGAGGCTTAAGGATGTTTAATCGCTCTACTAAACATAGTAATGGATATAGGATGTCTTATCATATTAGTAGAAATGAACATGATGTTCTTGGTATTATCAAATTAATAAATTCATTACGACTTAGGTATCCCTCAAGATATATGAGACTATGTTGGCAATGGGCACAAATTGGAATTTATATGATTAACGTAACCATTGATTTTTATTTTCTTTTAAGTCTTGGACCGACGGATATCAATAATTGACAAATCCATTTAGTAGTGTATCGGGAGGGTTCCTTGTTTGGATTTCACTTGCGAGACGTCCCACACACGAATTTGGTAAATGTCTGGAGTTGAGGGAGGTTGGATACAAAAAAGGTTATTGTTTTTTACATTTACATAAGTGTTGGTATAGTTGATGTATAGATATAATTGGTGTGAATGAAACAGATTGGATGTATATGCGTCATTTATATTTGGTAATAATCCGTGTGTGTGTACATGTAATGTCGAATATATGGGTGCCTTGGTAATATTATGATAGGCATGGATGAGCCTTTCTCTTATCTCATGGTATATGAGTGTGGACTAATTAGGTATAAAATTATGTTAATGGTACGCATTAAAACGTGACTTCATGCCGCAGTGGATTTCGAAGACGGAATCCCATTATTAGGGGGAAGAATGTAATACCCGGTATTTTTAAGATAAAATAAAACTATTTTTTAGGTGAAATAAAATTCAAGGGAATTTAAATTAAATCGGTCAAATTAGATTAATTAAGTTGGGAGTGAATTTATTTACTATTGTTGCCTGTTATGTCAAGAATCTCTCTACCAACACTTCTGTAGTGTTGTAGTGTGACAAGTGTAAGTGGTGAAGTGCCTAATCACATGCATGCATCCCATATGCACTTATACTGACAATATTCCTAACAAATTAAAAATCGCGTTCTCAGATGCAGTAAGGATTTCTGAATCACAGTTTGTTTGATAGTCTCATACTACTAATCTTTATTTTTATCCACAAAGCAAGAGGGAATATTTCTATTAAAAAGAAACAAGATCCTAAACACTTTATTTTTATTTGATATACACAGTTATTTCACAAATTGTGAAATATTCAGGAAAGTGTAAATCCCCAATCAAGATCTTAACTTGATCTAAGTCTGGTTTTTCTCATAAACTGAAAACATAAATGGATTTGTTGATTCTGGTTTTGAAAACAACATGTAAGAGTAAAAACAACCAACAAATGAAGATTTCTTAAAACCAGAAATCAAACTAAGTAAGTTATACGTGAGATGTATCACATAGTTTCAGATCTCAACTTTCTATGAAGAGAAAATGAGATCTAAACTTCGTGTTTTGGTTGGACAAGATATTAAAGACTAGAGAGGATGGATCTTCACAAATGCTAACTCACTCAAACTCACAAAGGTTTTTCTGAGAAAAAAATTGGTCGGAGTTTGATTAGGGTTTTCTCTCTCTCTGTCTTTTCTTTCTCTCTCTCTCTCTCTCTCTCTTATCTTTTTTCTTTCAATTCTCAAATGAGCCAAAGACTGAAAATGTTCCCCACTTGGTCTCTATTTATACTACTCACTGAAGGATTTGTAAGGGTTGAACGACATCAATGGATGAGATTAAATCTAACACAAATGATGTAAATCTAATGGCTTAGGATGCACCACCATTAAACGCGTTCTGATTAGTTCTCTCAACTATCACAAGGATTATTACAAAGACATGCAAGCCGTTGATAACTAATGATCTAAGGGACCAGATTACGTCTTATTGTTGTGAGAGGAAACAAACACAAATCCAATCGCTCACTGACCAACATGTGTAAGGCAAGGATGAGCCCTTAAATGCATGTTTATAAGTTTTAAAAAAAAATCTCATTTTCCACCACAGAGGTCTCTGCCACTTTCGGATCCTACCCAAGCAAGGTTTCAGGAATAATAGGAAATTATAAATCAACCCACAATATTTTTAAAACCAACTTTTAAATGTTTAAAAATGTTTTAAAAATTCCTATAAAATATTTAGAAAATCTCAAAAATTATTAAAAACTCATTTTTATGGTAATTAACACCCCCCTAAACTGTAGTGAATGCAATCCTAGGTGCAGTGTTGGTATTCTACCTTTGAGACTATTAGATGAATTGATATGTAGTGTCTAAGGCTCTTTGGTAGATTAGGATATGACTCAAATTTTTTCACTATTTCCAAACTAAACAAGAGCCTATATGATATAGACTCAAGTGAGTCAAAGATATAGGGTGCTTCAACCTCCCCCTTTGGAAATATAAAACACAATCTCCTTTGATTCATCAAGGACTCGTAGGGATATAAAAGGTAAGAAAATCCTATTCCTATACAAAATTCTAGCTACCTCATATCCTAGAAAAGAAAATTACATTACTCAACTAAATACAATCCAATATCATGCCAACATTCTGATAACATGAGGTATTGATATCTTGAAAATAAGATAACTAAGATCAAGCACTTTAGTTGAAGTAATCAAAATAATGTCTAAGTGGACTCAAAGCTTCTCCCCTATTTTGTCTCAAATGGACAAGGGTCTACACACAGATAAGAGAGAGAAATATCAAAGCATAAACATCAATGATATATTACAATTCTTCCATAAACATCCCAACTGATTTACGTAAGTATTCAAATCGTATATTGTCCAAGGGCTTGGTGAATAAATCAGCTAATTGCAATTCAGTTGGTAGGTAATTAATTTCTAATTCCTTTGATTCGACCAACTCGCGTATAAAATGATGTCGTATTTTAATATGTTTAGTACGAGAGTGTTGAACATGATTTTTGGAAATATTAATTGCGCTTTGATTGTCGCAACAAAGATGTAATTACTCTTAAAAAATACCATAATCTCTTAACATTTGTTTTAGTTGAGCACAGCAGCTGCCTACGGCTATATATTTAGATTCAACTGTGGATAAGGAAGTTCAATTTTGTTTCTTACTATTCCACCTTACCAAATTATTACTTATGTAATAACATGCTCCTGGCGTACTTTTACTATAATCGTAACACCCAGCCTAATCAATAGTGGTGTAGCCAATTATCGTGCTAGATGTGTCATTTGTGTACCAAAGTCCTAAGTTAAGACTTCCTTTAACATATTTTATAATTACTTTAATGCAAAGTTAATGACTCTCTTTAGGGTTATTTTGATAGAGGGCACACAAACAAACATCATACATAATGTCAGGATAGGAGGCAATAAGGTATAGAAGACTTACTATCATACTACGGTATAAGGTTGAGTCGATGGATTTTCCATGTTCATATTTTGATAGTTTAACCGAAGTACTCATGGGAGTCCTAGCATCTCTGGCAGTTTCTAGACGAAACTTTTTTACAATCTCTAAAGCGTATTTGGATTGCGATACAAATAAACCATTTGAATTTTGCTTGACTTAAAAAACTAAGAAGAATTATAACTCCCCCATAAGTGACATGGAATTCTTTATGCATAATGTCAGAAAATGTTTCAACATCCATTGGGGAGGTAGATCCAAAAATGATATCGTCTATGTATATGTGGGCTATAATAATATTTCGGTCAGAGTGTTTAACAAAAAGAGTTTGGTCATTCCCTCCTCGCTTAAAATAGTTGTTTAGAAGGAAGGTAGATAGACGTTTATACCAAGCTCTAGGAGCTTGATTTAACCCATAAAGATCTTTCTTAAGACGATAGGCATGATTTGGATGATGAGGGTCAATGAACCCTTTATATTGTTCTACGTAGGTATCTTCAGTTAACATCCATTTGATACAGTGTGAAACACAAATAACATGTTATTACAAAGAGTAAGCGAACAGACTCAAGGTGAGTGATCGATGCAAAAGTCTCCTCGAAATCTATTCCTTCAATATGAGAGTATCCATGGGCAACTAATCTAGCCTTATTCCGAATAATTATCCCAGATTCATCTGTTTTATATTTGAAAAGCTAATGTGTGCCAATAACCCTTTTATTTTCTGGATGGAGTAAAAGATACCATACATCATGAATGAAAAATTGAATAAGTTCCTTCTTCATAGCACTTATCCACAATGGGTTATTCAGTACTTCATTAACATTCTTTAGTTCTATAAGAGAAACGAAGCATGCATAATGAGCAAGATTACGTAGTTGGGATCTTGTACGAACTAGTTCAGTAGGGTTACCAACTAAACTATCTAAAGGATAATCTTTAGAAACCCAATTAGGCACTTGAGGGGTCTCAGTTGGTAAATAATCATCTATCTCAAGAGAATCATAAGTTAAAGTGTTTTCGAATTCATCCACTATAGTTGGTCCTTTGATCTTACTCTCTACATTAGTGTCACTTAACAATCTTTCCTTCTTGACAAGGACCACATATGATATTTACAATTGGTTTGATTTTAGTAAGACCTCTAACTATCTCTTGAGAACACAATTTACCAAAGCTGTCGTAATTAATGTGACCCAGACTATTATGCCATATCTTATTGTCATCCATTCTGGCAATGTTACAAACCTCTATACTTGTATTGATTGTATAACAATTATCTGGTACGGAGTCCTGTAATAATGCAATCACCATTTTCATTTAAAATTTTGTAATTATTCTTTAAAAAGGTGACAATAGGGTTGGAGTCACAAAATTACGATATACTTAGTAAATTTTCTTTAAGACCCTTTACCAAAAGAACATCCTCAAGAATAGGTAATCCTTCTTCATAGAGCGTTCCTTTACCAATGATCTGGGCGGATACACTATCTTCAAATAAGACTTTCCCTCCGGAGAAGTTAGTTTTATTTGAAAGTTTGGTATCATCCCCGGTCGTATGTTTAGAATATTTTTTAGTTTAAATACCATCCATATGCTGCGTGTTAAGCTTTGAAAGCACTGATCACAATGTTGCATTTCATCTGGGGTAATAACTCATCTTTTCTAACCCAAATTGCTCTAGTTTTCAATTTGCGCTTATTAGCTCGTATTTGATAAATCTTGCGAGATTCATCCTTTTCTCTAAAAGATTTTTGCTTAGGTTTTTGAGTATGATAAAAAGTTTGAGCATTTGGTTTAGAAAAGAATATATGATTCCTACTTGTAGATGATCTATTAGCATTTGATCTTCTTTTCCTATTACGATAGTTAGAATTATTATCTGGCTGTCTAGGTAGGACATAATTGTTTCAGCTTCTCCTAGAATAGTTGAAGTTATGGTAAACAGGTGAGTGATAGATTGGTTTAAATAGACATTTAGAAAAACATCCATCAATAGAATGTCCAAAGACATCACAGTATGAGCAATAAAGATGGCTTATAGAGGGTTTAGATTTAGAATTGTTGTTGGACACAGGTCTTGTCTAAAAATTAAACTCTAGCCTTATTCCTAGAAGGTATAGGTTAAACTGATGAATCACTTTTTCTAATGGAAGGGCATACATATTCAGCCTTGTGTTCAACATTATGCTTAGAGTTACTTGATTCACCAATGTCTAACTTTTGTTGTTGCGAGTCAAAATCATTTTTCAAGGCTTGAAAATCTGGACAAGTTTCAACATGTCTTTTTCCACCAGACACAAACTTGATAGATTCAAAAGTTTTAGTTTGCTTGGAATTATTGGGGCAAAAACCTATTCCAGTTCTGTCATCAGAATTGATCTTAATTTCAACAACACAGTCTTCAAAACATTTTGAGTTATTTTCAAATTTAGCAAACTTTTTTAAGATTGTTGAAGTCTTTTCTTTAGTTTGTTCCAATTCTAACAACGTCCCTTTATATTTCTTTTCCAAAATTTCACTTGAGTCAGACAGTTCCTTGATTTTTTGAGCAAAAACCTTAGTCTCATTATCATGAATTAGATATTGAGAAGTGTACTCTTCAACATTACGTTTGATCATATGGCTTAGGGTTTCCATCTTCTGTGTAAGGTCTTTGATGATTTTTTCAAGTTTAGTGCTTTTCCTGAGAGTTTTTGAGTACAGTGTGTTAATGTCCGTGAGATCGTCATTGTCAAAGTCACTAAGTGTGCAGTGTCCCCTAGCGATTCATTTTTAGGACTCATACACCCATTTACATCAATAATGGATCGTTCCCTTTGACTCACACACACAATGTTTGATGAATTATCAATATTCTCAAGTAATAAGGTAGACAAATCCATAGGGATAGCATCATTCAACATAGCATGATCAAATTCCTTATCATCAGTGTATATGATTTTGGCAAAGAAAGACATACATGGGTCAGAAGTATTGAATAACTCAGGTTCATCAGATTCTTATTCACTTGAGTCATCCCAAGTCTTGCACAAATTAGTCCTAGTGTTCTTGTTTTTATTCAAATTGACTCTACAGTCACTGGCTATGTATCCCAACTTCCCATATATGTAGCATTAAGTGTTCTTAAGTCTCTGTTGGGTTTGTTATGATACTCATTCTGATGTTTGTCAAGTCTTTTCTCATGAGTCCTATTATTAGAGTGGTTTGAATAGGTAGGTTTGCCTTATCTATTTGCAATTTTATTTTTAAATTTCATCATTTTCTTGAACTGTTTAGACATTAAGGCAATATGATTATCCAAACTCTCTAAATTACAGTCCTAATCAGTATCTAAGTCTATTTCAGGCAAATGACATTCAGGTTTAGTCAACTTAGAGGTAAAGACAAGATTAGAGGTAGACTATTTCTTATGGGTCTGTATTAATTTCTTCTTAAACTCTAATTCCATTTCCACAGTTCTTAGCTTGCTACTGAGGAGTTCAGGGGTAAGGTTTTGATCATCCATCTCCTCAAATAAATACGTGAAGTGACCTTAGAATTTTAGAGACAATTTTCTTCCTATCATAAATTATACCATTAGCATGCAATTTTGTCACAATGTGTGTCAACCTAATGTAGAAATCATCAAATGATTCAGTCTCAGTCATAACTAGAGTATTGTACTATTGGATTAACATTTGGGTTTTAGTAGCTTTAACACGTGTCTCTCCTTCATGTGCAGTCACAAGAGTATTCCCTAGAAGTTGTGCAGGAAGAGATCCTCTTAAATTCGTGTTCATTTATGGACATAGATATGGCATTTTTGCCTTTATTATTACTAAGGGAGACCTGTTTCTCTTTTTAGTGTATTCACTTAGCAGTTTCCTAATCCTCTCTGTACTTCCTTCTGCGGATGATTCAGTAGGAAAAGTGTAACGATTTTCAATAGCATCCCACACATCATATCCCAATGTCCCTTAAATGAAAGAAACCATCCTCACTTTCTAGTAAGGGAAGTTGGTTCCATCAAAGAGAGGGGGCCTTGACAGGTTACCTAATCTCTCAAATTTCTTGTCCATAGTTTGTTTTGAGAAAACAATTTTAGAAACTCAAGATCTAAAACAATTTGTAAAGACAAGCTCTTATAACAATTGAAAAACATACCACTTTAGTCGTTTAATTTAAGATTAAACAGTTTAAATGTCTTTGAACAGTTTTTTGAAGGAACTCTTTAATCAAAACAAACGGTTAACATAAGATGTGTATAACATATTATATGAACGAGTTATTTAAGGTATAGGTGTACCAGTTTTGAAAAACAAAACTTATATAGGTTCTAAATCAGCACAATCTTAAGAAAGTGATGAGAGGAAGAGTAAGTATGCTAGAACATAAGATTTTAACGTGGTAAAATCCCACCAAATTGGGAAAACATCCACAGAGGTCTCTACACCTCAAAAGCAGAATCCACTAAGATAGAGTAGCAATTTACAAACTATATAACAAACCAAACATACAAGAAGACCTAATATAAGTCCAGAATGTTTACCAACTCCTTTGGATTATTCTGACTCCTCTGAAGGTCCTGTTGAGGTTATTCTCCCAGCTTTGTAATCACTTCTTCTTTTAGCTTTACATCAACTCTAAAGTCAAGAATCTCTCTACTAACACTTCATTAGTGTTGTAGTGTCAGAACTATAAGTGGTGAAATGCCTAATCACATGCATGCAACCCACACACACTTATACAAATAATATTCCTGACAAATTACAAATATCGTTCTAAAATGCAGTAAGAATTTTTGAATGTGATTAGGCATGCACTTATACAAACTACTAATCTTTATTTTTATCCACAGATCTAGAGGGAATCTTTCTATTAAAAAGAGCCAAGATCCTAAACAATTTCTTTTTATTTGATATACACAGTTATTTCACAAATTGTGAAATATTCACGAAAGTATAAATCCCCAATCAAGATCTTAACTAGATCTAAGTCTGGTTTTTCCCATAAACTGTAAACAGAAATGGATTATTTGGTTCTAGTTTTGAAAAAAATATGTAAGAGTAAAAACAACCAACAAATGAAGATTTCTTGACAAAAGAAATCAAACTAAGTAAGTTATACGTGAGATGTACTACACGGTTTTAGATCTCAACTTTCTATGAAGAGAAAATGAGATCTAAACTTCATGACTTGGTTGGACAAGAGATTAAATACTAGAGAGGATGGATCTTCACAAATGTGAACTCACTCAAACTCATAAAGGTTTTTTAGAAAAAAATTAGCCGGATTTTGATTGGGGTTTTCGTTCTCTCTCTGTCTTCTCTCTCTCTCTCTCTCTTTTCTTTTTTCTCTCTATTCTTAAATGAGCCAAAGACTAAAAACGTTCCCCACTTGGTCTCTATTTATACTACTCACAAAAGGATCTGGAAGAGTTGAACGATATCAATGGCTGAGATTAAATCTAACACAAACAAAGTAAATCTAATGGCTTAGGATGCACAACCATTAAACACGTTCATATTGGTTCTCTCAACTATCACAAGGATTATTACAAAGACATGCAAGCAGTTGATAACTAATAATCTAAGGGACATGATTACGTCTTAAGGTTGTGAGAGGAAAAAAACACAAATCCAATCGCTCACTGACCAACATGAGCCCTCAAATGCGTGTTTATAATACTTTAAAAAATCTCATTTTCCACCACAGAAGTCTATGCCACTTTCGGTGCCTACTCAAGAAAGGTTTTAGGAAGAATAGGAAACTATAAATTAACCCACAACATTTTTAAAACCAACTTTTTAATGTCTAAAAATGTTTTAAAATTTCTAAAAATTATTTAGAAAATCCTAAAAATTATTAAAAAAATTATTTTTATGGGAATTAACGCACACACCCCTAAATTATAGTGAATGCAATGAATGAATGCAATCTTAGGTGCAGTGTTGGTATTCTACATTTGAGACTATTAGAGGAATTGATATGTAGTGTCTGAGGCTCTTTGGTAGACAAGGATATGACTCAAATTTTGTCACTATTTCCAAACCACACAAAAACCTATATAATATTGACTCAAGTGAATCAAAGATATATGGTACTTCAAATTTATGTGTGACTAAATTAAAATATAACTTTTGGATAAATTTTTTTTGATGCGTTTCAAGGAGTTTTAAGAACTTGTTTAGGTGTTTTAGACCCTTAGAAATGGTCTCAGGATATATATATATATATATATATATATATATATATATATATATATATATATATATATATATATATATATATATATATATATATGATTTTAGAGGTTTTTGGGCTCTAAAATCTATATATATGATTTTAGAGGTTTTTGGGCTCTAAAATCTATATATATGATTTTAGAGGTTTTTGAGTTAAGTGAATAAGGTATTTGGGCTCATTTGGTAGTCTAAAGTTGTGACCTAAGGCCCAACTAGGGATTAGTAATCTAATTACCTTTATTAAGAGTTAAATAACTCCCAACCATTTTATATCCAAGAACCCTAAGAACACACTTTTGAAGAAAGAGACAAGAACCCTAGCAGGAGAAATGGGAGAGAAAGATCCAAGGAAGAATCCAAGAATCAACCAAGAAAAAATCCAAGATTTAAGGCAAGAATTTTCTTGCTTAATTTTTATTGGTTCAAATTACTTCGTGTTGTGATCCCTATAAAAATTCCGGATTTAGGTATCTTGGTGACTTGATGATGAAAATTGAATACACTTACGATATAAGTGACACCTATGAGTAATTGGGGAATCTAGATTTTAGGATGGTTCGATTATAAGGATTTAATGAATATCTATTATGCTTAGGGCTCTTATTGAAATGATTGTGTTGATTCATATTTAGGAGACTTTTACACATATTGTAAGGACTTAAATTATGATTATTATAGCACTTGCATGTAATAGAAATTTGGAAGATTTATTATTAGGGAAATTTTGAATTGATATGAATATAGATTGGTCATTGTTTGTCAATTTATAAATTACCGCAAGTGCGCAGGCTATTATAGAATAGCGAGTGTAAGTACGGGTCGAACCCACAGAGATTTGTCAAATTTTTAAGTTTAAAATAATTGTGACTGTCCAACTAGACTCAGTGGATTTAGAGATGAGATGTAATATTAAACTAAGCTAACACAAATAAAAAAAATTACGACTACGAAAGATATAATCAAATGAGTGTAAAAACTAGGACGTTGGATCCATTTATTACATTGAACTAATATTACGTAATAATTTAAACTTGTCATTCCCAATTTTTTAACTCAAATTAAACCGACTCTCGTCGTACTTAATTTGAAAAATAACATGGTTAAGTTCACAATAAAGTTTAACATCCCTAAATTTAGACGGCTAAAATTCCTATTCCCTTAAAAAGTTCACTTTTAAATTTCAAAGTATAGTCTTTAAGCATGGACTATCAATTAATTTAATAAAAGTATAACCCATAAATAGTACTCATTTATAAAATAATAAAATGGTTTTCTCAAACAATGTTGAAGGTTTAAAACACACACTCGGATCGTTTTAAATGAATGCCGAATTTTTAAAACTTTTAGAACATGTCGGGAAATAAAGACGAATTTAAATTACAAACAATATTAATCAAACATAATAAACTTCACTTAGTCCTAGTGAAAAAAATTAATCTAGCATAATTAAAGACATCATAAAATTGCAAGAATGAATACTAATTTTCATTAATGAAACAAACTTACAAAAATAATCTAGTCTTACAATTAATCTTGACAAAACTTCTCCCAAAAAATAATTCTTGGCCCTCAAATAAAATATACCCTCAAAATAAAGGAACCAAAAACTATCTCTCAAGCTCTCTCATTTTTCTCCCTAAAATTGTGAGCCCGAAGGTCCTTTTTATAAGACAATGCGTAAGGTATTTGAGTTGGAATAAAATTCTATGTGATTGGTTGTATTTGAGTTGGTAATTATCTTATGGAGTCTTGGAAAGAGTTGAATATAATTGAGGAGTTTTTTTTAAAAATAATTATCCCTAATTTTGGCACTATTCACGTCACTATTAACAACACCAACTTTAATCGCATTTTTTGACCCCCAAAACTTCAAAATCTCATTTTCATCCTAACATCAAAGTTGTGAGTCTTGTCAAGACCTTTTCGAAAAACTATGGCACTATCTCAAATGACACTCGAGCGATTTTATAAAAAATATTTAATAGAACTGTGTCAACCGCATCGTGTCGTGTCGCGGCGTATCCTGACAATGTTTGCATATCGATTCCTTTGTTGCCTAAATTTTCGGTTTACCTGTAAAAATGCAAAATAAAAATAATTAATTCAAATTTAGGTTCATAAATGTTTAAAAAAATTTACATAATTACCCCTTATTGTATTTTTGTGCCCGAAATTCATAAACTGCACGTTTTACTTTGGAATTCAATTAAATTTTAGAGAGAAATTTATTTTTTCTAGATAAACATTTAAAATTTATTTTTAGGCTGATAAAGTTTTAAAAATTACAATTTCACCCCTCGGGTTACTAAAATTGCATTTTTAATTCAAATTTTATTCGAACTTGCATTTTTTTTATTTACCAAAATGACTTTAAAAGCTTATTATTTATGATACAAAGGGCCTAACAAGGCCTAGATTTGGGCATAATTCATGCAAAATAATGCAATCATCAAATACCCCCAAACCTAAACTTTGCTAGTCCTCAAGCAAAATTAAAATTTTAAAATCTAACTCACTTTCGTAAGAACCACGATTGCACTTAGCATGTGCAACGAGCTGCTAAACCCCTATGTTACCCTAGTGGACGACTTTTATATCGTGAGGGTTTGCAATGAATATACTCACAAAATTCAAAAACTTGACTCAATAGAAAAGACTCAAAAGTAATATAACCAAGTTTGAATGCAAACTTCATAAATATAGTAGAATTTCATTTTTCTATCTCAACTTATCTCGTGTGTGTGTGCATAACCAATATAACCGTCCATTCCAAAAGATTTGATCCTTACATTTCTCATCCGAAAGTTCGTTTTGATTTCAAAATCTCACAGGATGCACTCTCAATTGAACACTTGCAAATGGGTTATTTTCTCTCGATATATGTGAATAAAAGAATAAATTTACATGAATAACTTTCATGTATACATGATGAAAAACATATTTTTTTTTATAATGGATGAATATGATCTCATGAATGAAAAATCGATTACTTTTTTATAACATTGAATCACACCATAGATCCTATTCATATTCTTTCCAAACTATAACTAACTTCACTTGAGATCGATTAGGACTTTCTTTGGTTGTAATGCAGTCTCGGGTTTTGCTAGAAATAATGACTTTTGGAGTTCAAAACTTCTGAGAATATAGAGACTTTTTGGTATTTTGACTTTTAAGCACTTTTTCTCACCTCTATTTTTCTTCTCTTTCCTTTTTCTTTTCAGCTCACATTTTTTTCTTTTTTTAGCACATCATTCTTTTTCAAACTTTTTTTTGGCCTTTTTTCAACCGTAATTTTA
Source organism: Sambucus nigra (assembly GCA_949130495.1). Lineage (NCBI taxonomy): Eukaryota > Viridiplantae > Streptophyta > Magnoliopsida > Dipsacales > Adoxaceae > Sambucus > Sambucus nigra. The sequence continues at coordinate 188,146,124 of OX422214.1, read as the reverse complement.
CCCTAGTATTCTCTGAAAATGGGTATGACTTTTTTTAAAGGGCTTTAAACTCCTAGTTGGAGTTGGGTAGGATAATGAATTTTTAACAAAAAGGCTTATTTTCTTTTTAGCTCAAATGGGATTGCAATGGAATAATGTAAAAATATCGATTTAGGCTTAATTTTGGGCTTTCAAACAATGACCTAATCTCATTTCTCAAAATTCGTTAAGTTGATTTGTATCTCAAGATGACTTACTAAGACTTCTAGTGCTTAAGATTCACATCTTGACTTTCTATTTTCAGTAATCGAATAAAACAAATAATTTGAGATCATCAACGATTTTATCACGGAAAGAAAGTTTGTGGTTTTTTTAACTCGGATTGATTTAAATCTTCCAAAAATGATGAATGGCACAAAAATCTCATCGGGCTAAAATCTCCACATTTATTCGTTAATCATATTAACTTTCGCCTCAATATCCATTTTCGATCATAATGTATGGCTAATGTGTTAAATTTTCGCAAGTTATGAGATCTATGTATTAATTCTATATTAAGAAATCGTTTCAAAACTCAAATATACTGAAAATCTTTTTTAATTTTGGAAATTTTTCTGATTTTTTTTTTCAAAAATACTATCCTTACCCCCGAACCTAAATTTTATATTGTCCTCAATGTATGCTCAAATAAAAATATGGACAAAGAAAATAAAGTAAAAAATTGAAATGACGATATTACCTGTGAACTTCACTTTGCTACCAACATCCAAAGTAACAAATGTATGTTGATAAAAACAAATAAAAAATAACAAAAAAAGAGAAAAAAAAACTTCATTAATAATATACAAACCTATGAAAATTACCATCATCACCATAAATTAATAATCTAAAGAGTTATGGGTCATTCCAATTAATAAACTTTATTTCACTAAGTCCCACAACATCATAAATTTTAGAGTATAATTGCATAACACAAATTTCAACCATAAATCCATGGTCATAATGGTGTGCACCGACATCATCAATAATAAACAAATTTGAATCGGACAAATTATATGTCGATACATCACATGGGTGTAGAAAATTATAATAGGGATCCAAATATTTACTATCCTCCTCTCGAAATAGTCACGTAAAATTGGGGATGCATACTCCACTCCTGAATGTGTGACTTTATGAGAAGCACGAGAATAAGAGGTATTGTGAAGTGATACACTTTCTTCATCAAAATGGAAGGACCATCATAATGACTTGAAGTATCACTAAAATCGAATGACGAATCCTCAGATAAATTTTCTCACATATAAGAAGAATCAACATTTTTCTAAATTATATTAGGAGAAAAATCTGGACAGAAATTCACATCCAAATCATCATAATTATTACCCGTCTCAATATGTCAATATTTTTCTCGTCACAAAATTGATTATCCCCATTTAATTCATGATTATTTTTAGAAATAACACCATTATACCGTTTGTTTACCTTTTTCCAATTAATACACTTTGGTGGACAAATAGTAATTAAAGGGGTTGTTGGATTATCATCCATACCTTCTTAAATTTTCTAAATGATTACTGACCCATCCGACTCAAATTGAAATATGTAGTCATCTAAATTTTCAGTATTTTGTAAAAACACGTCCACCGGATCAGTAGAGGAATATGAGAAAGATGACGGGATAATAATATGAGGATCACCCATTATAATTTACAACGCATGAATCTTTTTTATTTATTTATTTATTTATTTTTTATAAAATTTTTACTAACAAAAATACGAGAAGTAAAGGAACAAAAAACTATCTTTCGAGGTCTCTCATTTTTCTCCCTAAAATTGTGAGCCCAAGGGTCCGTTTTATAGGGTAAAGGGTGAGGTATTTGATTTGGAATGAAATTCTTTATGATGTTAAATTATTTGGTTTTTGTCTTTTTGATGGATGTCCACTCACATTCTTGTCTTTTGGAATACCTCACTATGTCCTATAAATACGAGGGTCCTCATATGATTTTGTACTACACCCAATACAATTGAGAAATAAAATACTCCCTTTCTCTAAATTCTCTTTATGTCTTAACACATTATCAACATGAAAATATTTTTTTTTCATTCTTAGTTGCTATCTTAGATCTAATTCATTCATTGTCAGGTGTGCATCTATATACTAAGGCCATTGTCAACTGTGCATCTATATACAAAAGGCCTGAATCGTTTAGCTGGACCAAACTCATCAAGATCGGTCTCAAAAGCTTTAAGCCATTTTTTTTAACACTATAGATAAATTTTCTTCTAAAATAGGACACCACGATTTCATGATCACACACTGACACAGTTTAAGGCATTAAATGTAGCAACTATATTTGGTATATATTTTTTTTGTACGTAAAATTATACAGAATGTATACCCAGTATCTCATGCAATGTTTATGATAGATATCTCCCTATACAAACTTTGACAAAGAAAAAACAAGTACCTTTTTGTCTTTTCAAATAAATATATGACAAGCTTGTGGACAGATAGGACTTGAAAGAAAATTATAGGCCCAATAGTTTATCTAAAATCAAAAACAACAAAATGATGAAAAAAACATGTCCTTTATTACTACTGGTACATATTGCAACAAAATTGTTTAGGTTATTTCTTCCCATTAAATTTATTTTAAGTATAGCTTTTTAGATATATTGACACTACATGTTTATTTTTATTCCTAATTAATTTCATATTAATTGTTCGACTGACAAATTTTTTGAGAATTAATATTTGCCTAAACATTTTAATTCACATTTGAGAAATTGTTTAATATTAATTAGACATTAGTTTATATAATATTAATGCATGATACATTAATGTTACTATAATATTTTTTTACACACACACGCACACACACAGACACACACACATGCACACACACACACACACACACACACACACACACACACACACACACATATATATATATATATATATATATATATATATATATATAATTTAAGTTTCATACAACTTAGTTACATAATTGTATTTTTTTCATAATCCTTCAGTAAATTTGACATAACTAATATTTGATTATTTCGGGCCTGAAGTTCCTCATTTACATTCATTAAATTTTTGGGGCTTGAAGTTCCCAACAATTAACTACAAAATTAGGGCCCGAACTTCATAATTTACATTTAAATTTCGGACATGAAGTTTCGAATTTCTATTTAAATATTTGGACCTGAAGTTCCAAATGAATACCCTAAATCATCACTTCAAGTTTTGATTATTTATATGGGACACTATATGTACCTAAATAATTTGTAATTTTGACCTGAAGTTCCAATTATATGTTTGTGATCAAACCCGAAGCTTCGACACAATGTGGTGTGGAATTTAAATTTTCAAAATATTTATTGAACCCGAAGATCAATAAATTTATGTACTACACTTCGAATGCACAAATAATATAAACTAAAGGACATTTTGATTATCAATGATTCAAAATCAAATATTTGAAATTTTCTTTATATTTAAATTGTTAATACTCTTATTTAAATTTTGCATTATATGTTTTCTAATTATTACTACTTAAACGCACAGTTTCAAAAATGTCAAACATCTTAAAACTTGAATTTGAGGCACTTGATATAATTGGGAACAATTATCTCGACTGGTCTCAAGATGTAGAACTCCATTTACAAGCCCGAAATCTTGGTGATGTCATTACTAGTTATAACACTATGTCCCGATAGGACAGGGCTAAAGACCTCATATTTCTTAGGCAACACATACACAGTGATTTGAAAAGTGAATATCTAATTGTAAAAGATCCATTAGAACTATGGAACTCCCTGAAGGAGAGATATGACCATAAAAATTCAGTCATACTTCCATGTGCACGCCCTAAATGGCTCAATTTGAGATTTTAGGATTTCAAGATAGTGTCTGAGTACGATTCTGCTATGTTTAAATTAACCTCGCAACTCAAACTCTGCGACAAAAAGATAGATGATGGAGATATGCTAGAAAAAACTTTCTCCACTTTTCATGCCTCGAATATGATCCTACAATAGCAATATCGAGAGTGGAGTTTTAAAAGATATTCAGATTTGATCTCATGTCTCCTAGTAGATGAATAAAATAATGATTTACTGATGAAGAATCATTCCTCACAACCCACTGGATCTGTAGCATTCCCTGAAGTGAATGCTAACTCAACTCATAATTTTTAACGAGGCCGAGGAAAGATATCAGGCTTCCAAAAGGGAAGTGGAGGAAAATATGATGGAAGGTCCAGAAGACCATTGGAAGACGGAAGGTCCTAAAAACTGCTGGAACATTGATAATACCCAGCTCAATGTTAATGATTTTTTTAAGATGAAGATGGAAATCCAATTGATAATGTGACATTTGATGCTATGATTGGAAACCCCCCCAAGAACTGAATAATTTATGTTTTCTTCCTATAGCTACAATAATATTTTTTTTCTTAACACATCTGTATGTTTTTCTTTTCATTTGACTGCTTATTGTAATAAATTGCATGGTTTTACATTTCTTTTAAATTCTTATATGGTTTGTAATCTTTAGTTATGTTACTCGTATAAAAGGTATGGATCCAACATTGAAAGCAAGCGATAACACTTGTCTCATTGACATTGGAATAACTCATACTATTTTGAAAAATCAGAAAATATTCTCCCACTTGGTGTATGATATGGCAAATGTTTCCACAATCGCCGGTCCTGCTAAAATTTTTGATGGCTCTGGAAGATCCCACTTGGTGCTACCTAATGGTACACACTTATTGATATAACATTCCATATAGTAAAGCACTTATAGAAGAAATTTTCCTAGTTTTAAAGACATCAGAATGAATGGGTATCATATGGAAACAAGACATGAAAATAACAAAGAATTCCTTTGCATTACTTCTAGTGTTGGTAGTCAGAAGCTTACACTAGAAAAACTTCTTGCATTATCCATTGGGTTATACCACACAACACTTAGTGTTGTAGAATCACACTCTGTCATTGGTCGAAATCTTAATGTACCTAATGCGTTGATATTATGGCATGATCGTTTGGGTCACCCCGGCTCCACCATGTTTTAAAAGATCATTAATAACTCGAATGGACATTTTTTATCAAATCAGCAACTCACATTACCAAGTGACCATTTTTTCACCCCGTGTACAAACCATCTTTTCTCAAAATAGCCTCTGAGTCACCATCCTTTTTACAATGAATTCAAAGGGATATTTGTGGACTTGTTTACCCTTTTAGTGGACCTTTTAAATATTTTATGATTTTAATTGATGCTTCCACTCGATGGTCACATGTTTGTTTTCTATCCACTCGCAATTTAGTTTTTGCAAAATTACTTGGTCAAATCATTAAACTTAGAGCACATTTTCTTGATCAACACATCAAATCCATTCGCTTAGATAATGTCGATGAATTCACTTCTCAAGTTTTTGATGATTATTGTTTATCAATAGGCATTGATGTTGAGCACCCAGTTCCCTATGTTCATACCCAAAATGGTTTAGCTGAGTCCTTAACTAAACGTTTGCAACTGATATCCAGACCTTTGCTTATGCAATCTAAACTCCCAATCTCTTCTTGGGGTCATGCCATCCTACATGCAGTCAAGTTAAGTCAAATTCGACCAACTGCTTACCATTCTTTTTCCCATTCCCAACTCGTGACTGTCAACCAAACATATCCCAGTTGCGTAAATTTGGTTGAACTGTATACGTTCCTATCTTATCGTCACAACGTACTAAAATGGGTCCCTAACGTCATTTGGACATATATGTGGGTTATGATTCACCATCCATAATTCGTTATATTGAACCATTGACATATGATATGTTTATCGCTAGTTTTTTAGATTGCCATTTTGATGAGACAATCTTCCCGGTGTTCGGGGGAGGGAAGAATGTACCTGAAGTACGGTCCGTTCCAGAAGAATGGTGAGAATTAATGTGGAATATTACCAACTTTTCTCATCTAGACTCCCGTACCTCACAATGTGAGCATGAAGTGCGAAGGATAATACATCTTCCAAAAATTGTGAATCAATTACCCGATGCATTCAATGATGCTGAAAAAGTGACAAAATCTCATGTACCCGCGGCTAATGCACTAGCCGAATTGATGTTCCAGTGGACAAAATTTGATTTCAGCATCAAATGATTCTGTTGCATGCCAGAAGCTTGGCAAACCTATAGGTTCCAAAGATTCAACTCCCAAAAGCGGAGATCAAATGAAAAATCATGCCCTCATAATGCTCTAGAAGAGGTTATGAATAGAATATCCACTTTCTCTAAAACCATTAAAGAGGTTAGTGTCACTGAAAGACACAAGTCCCTGAAGTGACTATAAAATCCTCTGAAGAGGCAAAGGTACCTAAGAACAATAATGAGATCTCAATATTTTATGCATGTTCAAAAGAAATGTGGAATCATAATGAAACAGTCATCGATAACATATTCGCATATGCAATAACTACACAAATATCAAAGGGCATTGATGGTGATAATGAACCACGTACTATAAATGAATGTCGATAAAGAGAAGATTGGCTAAAATGGGAAATTTCCATCAAGGAAGAACTTGAATATCTAAATAAACGTGGTGTATTTGGACCTATAGTGCAAACCCCAAAAGATGTTAACCCAATAGGGCACAAATGGGTGTTTGTAAGAAAGCGAAATGAGAAAAATGAAATCACTCGATATACAAGGTTTCCTGCAAAACCCGGGATTGATTATGATGAAATATACTCCCCCGTTATCGATGGTATAACTTTTAGATATCTTATTAGTTTAACGGTCTCTGAAAATCTTGATATGAGACTCATGGATATTATGATCGCTTATTTATATGGGGACTTAGACACGAAAATATATATGAAAATTCCTGAAGGATTTGCTTTGCTAGAATCAAAGCCAAGGAGTACGTACTCAATTCGATTAAGACGATCATTATATGGCTTAAAGCAATCCGGAAGGATGTGGTACAACCGTCTTAGTGAATACTTGTCTAAGGAAGGGTATGAAAATAATCCAATTTGCCCATGTGTCTTTATAAAGAAATCCCCAATGGTATGTGAAATAGTAGAAGTTTATGTGGATGGTATTAATTTAATTGGGACTCCAGAAGATCTTGAGAAAATTTCTAACTATTTGAAGAAGAAATTTAAGATAAAAGACCACAGGAAAACAAAATTTTATCTCAGCCTGCATATCGAGAGAAATTCTAGTGGAAATTTTGTCCATCACTCCAATCATACTCAAAAAGTCTTGAAAATATTTGGTATGGACACATCACATCCACTAAGTACACCCATGGTCGTCTGGTCTTTAGATATAAAGAAAGATCCATACCGTCCTAAAGACGTCAATAAGGAAATATTAGGTCCAAAAGTACCTTATTTAAGTGCAATTGGAACATTATTATACTTGGCACAATGCACTAGACCGGATATTTTATTCTCAGTCAACTTGCTTGCCATATATAGTTATGAATCAACAAAAGGCATTGGATTGGGATCAAGCATGTTCTAAGATACCTACGAGGAACCATTGACATGGGCGTATATTATTCTAATCATTCAAATGGAGGTTATGCAGATTCTGGATACCTCTCTGATCCTCATAAGGGTCGATCCTAAATAGGTTATGTATTTCTTAGTGGAAATACTAATATTTCTTGACACTCTATTAAACAAACTTTAGTATCTACTTTTAACCACTCTGAAATTTTAGCACTTGACCGGGCGGAAAAAGTGTGCGCGTGTGAGGACACAATCGTCGTGTGTTTCGCCGCCGCGATACAAAGAAAACCTAAGCTACTACTACACTTGACAAGCAAGCACAGCGGTAAGTTGGGTATCGTAAGAAATCCACAGGGAGTGATTAAATTTTAGATGTTAATTGTTTTAAAACTTCAAGAATAAAAATGGTGTAAAAGAAATAAGAAAAGGTGATGGGTGGTTATGGTGGACTAAAAAAAAGAGAAGTTAACACTAAATTAAAGGAAAGTGAGGATCGGGATCGCATTCTACCACACAGATCGAAACAAATACTAATTAGAGTTAAGGCTCGAAAGCAATTTAATCGAGAATTTTCAATTAAGCATAAACATCACACAATAAGGAATTTAATCCAAAGTTGCGAGATTAAACATTTAACGTAAAATGGTCACACGCGGATTAAATTCGAAATATCGCTATAAACACTAAAGTTGCGTGACAAATAAAATTAAATGCATAATAATCCAACTTTAATACACGCGGTTTCAATTAAATGCAATTTCACACGAAAACCTAACTTTCGAGGTTCTAAACCCGTAAATGGCGGAACACAATCCCGAACCTATTTATCTATGGACAAATCATGGAAATAAACTAATTTACACTAATATTACACTATAAAAGAAATAAATAACAATAAATAAACTTATCTAGGCATGGAAAATGGAAACAAAGCAAGGAAAACAACTAAAACAACTGTATTAAGGAAGAAAAGGTTAAGGTACAACTTATAAAACAAAGAGTACAACCATCCAAAGCAAGAGGGATAGGGTTTAGCTCCTAATTATAAAAGCCCTAAATCTAGCAAAAATGAAAGTATCTAAGATCCCCTCTTCAAAATGAAGAGATAAGTGTTAAATACAAAATATCCCATGGCAAAATTGTAAATAAAAAGGAAATTTGCCAAATATCAACAGGGCCGAATCGATTTGGCCTGGAGCCGAATCGATTTGGCCCCCCGATATTTGGCTACTGGTCCAAGCCGAATTGATTTGGAAATTTCCGAATCGATTTGGCTAGGGGGGCTAATCTATTTGGGTTGGAGCCGAATCGATTTGGCTTCCTAGTTTTGGTCTCTTTGGAATCCTCTTCCGCTAAAAGTCTCATAACTTCTTCGTTCGGACTCGGAATCGTGCACCGTTTGCGGCCACGCGAAGCTTGTTCAGAGGGATACAACTTCCATGAAGACATTGGGACAATTTCCCAAATTGTGAATTGACTAAAATGCCCTTACGCGTGCGGATTTGTACGAAACTTCACCGGAATGCATCCAACTTCATACTTAGCACCTGTAATCCCTATAAAAGCCCAAATATACCTCATATAGCATGTTAACATATAAAATGGAGGTTGTCTGATTATCGAGCATAAATATAGGAATTGAGGTACCCGAGGGGGCTAATAACGCGTACGTTAACGGGTGAAATACGCAATATTTGCGTCGTATCACACCCCCTAACTTACACATTGCTAGTCCCTAGCAATGAAATAGGAAACAACAAGAACTACAAGAAAACCAAAAGTAGAAGAAAGAACAAAAGTATGGTATAAAAGCATAAAAAGATAAAGCCACTTTCGCGGGCGAACGATTGCATTTAGCATATGCAATAAGCCGTTAAACCCCTAGGTTACCCTAGTGGACGAGTGTCGTCTCGTGAGGGTTTTCAGGGATGAAACCCACAAACATCATATGGTTTCCTCAAAATATGCCCAACCCAACATGCGACAAACTCAACAACAGCGAAAAAGATTTCAAACATGTTAATAGCACATTGAACGAATTCAAACAAAAGTCCAAATCATTAACATTATAGAATGCACCTCATAGAATTGAAACCTTAAAATGTGGGAGGGGAGAAAGAGCATATGTAAAATATGATTTGGCGAAAAACGTAAATAAACCGGATAAACATAAAGGCAAGCATATATTCAATCCTCAAGGGCATTACGCTCATCAAGCGAATTCACTCAAAATAGGGAGGTAACACACGGGACATGCGGGATAAAGAGTAAATGTAAATGGAAACTAGGCCGCACACATGTCACAAATGAAGAACGCTATATATAAACTGAAAAACTGTAATCTCAATGAAAGGATACCGCACACTAAAAGAGGCGAAATGCATTTTCACAGATTATCAAAACTATTATGACTTTTAAATTAAATGCACCCTAAGATCACATAGGACTTTATAGGGTTGTAATGTTGGTTAGGCTAGGGTACGAAATGAAGGAATGTATATATAGATTCAAAGTGTTCGGGATGAAAACTTGGAATAATGGGAAGGATGTGGGCAATATCAAAAATTGGAAAAACAAGTTCCAAAAGGCATTAAATATATCATCGGGGAGAGTAATCAAAGCTTATTGAACAAAACACGACACAAAACTTTCTCTTTCTTTTCTTTTCTTCTTTTTCTCATTTTCTCTTTTGTTTTCTTTTGCTTTTTGCTTTCTCTTTTTCTTCACTTTTTTCACATCACTTTTCTTTACTTATCAAACTCTCATATGCCTAAATTACAACAGACATCATAACAACATCATTCAATCCCAAGTAACATTCCAAACAAAGGTATGGAAAGTGTATGTATGGTTTATAACTCCAATTCGGAGTTGGTTATGGGAATTTGGGTTATGAAAAGAAAGGTTATATTTAGGCTCAAAGGGGTTAACTAGGGAAAGCATATAAGGTGAGGTCAAGGCTAATGTGGGTGATATAACAAAGAGGGCCTATGATCATTTCCAAAAGTTTACGCAATTTTCGAGTCAAAACAATATATGAAAATCACGCTCAAGTAACACATTTCAAGTATGAACTCAATTAATGAACGATCAATGAAAGAATAGTGAGATTACCAACGAATTCAACGTTTTCAAAGAGGAAAGAATAGTGTATAACACTCACAAACGACGAAAGGTACAAAGCTTACTCGGTGTAAGTATATACAATGCAACAAAAGATTACCGAGTTATAAAAATCTTAAACCAAATCAATATGACAAGGAAGTGCATATGCTCATGGGATAAAGTTTAATTCATGAAGTTATTCACAATATCAATGATTTGAGGACTAAAGTCTAATAACTTCTAAAATCAAGAACATGCATCATTGAGTTGTCTATTGGATCGAGCAATTATTGAAATTTATCACTGGAAACAAGGCAAAATGCCCAACAAAGGAGAAAAAAGAAAGAAAATATTTTTGAAAATTTTCAAATTTTTCACAAAAAGGCATACTTAGTAACTAAATGTGAGCAAATCAATGGACTACACATGAAATGGATAGAATATCCTACACCCCCTAACTTAAATGTTGCATTTTCCTCAATGCGCATTAAGAACACAACACAAAGAGAGGAAAAGAACGATATTACCCAAAATTGGAGCGATCCCCATGAGCACGAGTCCAATGAAATCTACAAAACAAGTTAGTACCGATCATAGCAAAAACAAATAACAAAAAGTTAACTAATTACACTAGACTAAATTAAAAAGGAAAGGAAAAAAAAGGAAAGAAAGAAAATTAAAAAGCTAACTATTTACAACCTACTATTTAGGCTTCACACTAACTATACACTAGAAGTCTAAATAGTTGAGGGTCCACCATAAGAACGATTTGACTTTGGAGGATAACCGATGTACCCTCACATACAAGCATGCCTTCCGAAAAGTATGAATTTCGTTTTAACAACGGAAGGCATGTGTAAGGCGAAAGAAATGAACCATCGTCAATTAAAAGTTTTGGAGGGACGATGGGGGATTTGGATACTATGGGGGACAAGACTACATTAGTCTCAGAAAAATCAAAATCACATCCCCAAGATTCTTCAATTGGAAGGGGAGGTGGGGCAAGTGCAAGTGAAAAGCCCATGAGATGAAGCATCTCAAAATAACATTCTCGTTCAAGAATCGGGTCAAAGTCCTCAAGACTTTCAACCGATTCTTGCGATAAATTTAATTGTTCGGGAATAGTAGGGAGTAAAGGAAAGGAAGGACACACAACCTCAAAAGAATTGGAAGTATTTAAAAGAGATTGGAAATCGAGAGTGCTTGGATCACTCTCAATTATTTCATCCTCAAAAATGGGTGGAGATGAAAAGCAAGTTTCAACCTCAACCCGACTTTGTGAAGAAGAAATAATCTCATCGAGTTGGACATTTTTATTTGTCCAAGCGTCATAAATATCAACTTCATCATTCCATTCCTTATTCCCACCACGCAAAGTTTCCTCCAAAGGCAATGGGGGATTGCTTGCAAATTCTTGACTTTCACGTGCAAGACGCTCATACTCAAGAATTTGTAGGCATTCACGCATAGTCTTGGGGTATAAACTTGAGAACTATTAGCATAACAATTAAAATTATCTAGAGAGTTATGGTGAGACATTTCAAAAATAGGCAATTCAATAAAAGCGACAAGCACCGAGATTTAAATTTCTCAAAACAATCTAGCACAAGTAAAAAGGAAATGATTAAATAAAGAATACAAATACAAAAGAAGAAATACTACGAAATAATAAAACAATCACTATCTAAAACACACTCCCCGACAACGGCGCCATTTTGTGACCGGGCGGAAAAAGTGTGCGCGTGTGAGGACACAATCGTCATGTGTTTCGCCCCCGCGATACAAAGAAAACCTAAGCTACTACTACACTTGACAAGCAAGCACAGCGGTAAGTCGGGTATCGTAAGAAATCCACAGGGAGTGATTAAATTTTAGATGTTAATTGTTTTAAAACTTCAAGAATAAAAATGGTGTAAAAGAAATAAGAAAAGGTGATGGGTGGTTATGGTGGACTAAAGAAAAGAGAACTTAACACTAAATTAAAGGAAAGCGAGGATCGGGATCGCATTCTACCACACGGATCGAAACAACTACTAATTAGAGTTAAGGCTCGAAAGCAATTTAATCGAGCATTTTCAATTAAGCATAAACATCACACAATAAGGAATTTAATCCAAAGTTGCGAAATTAAACATTTAACGTAAAATGGTCACACGCGGATTAAATTCAGAATATCGCTATAAACACTAAAGTTGCATGACAAATAAAATTAAACGCATAATAATCCAACTTTAATACACGCGGTTTCAATTAAATGCAATTTCACACGAAAACCAAACTTTCGAGGTTCTAAACCCGTAAATGGCGGAACACAATCCGAACCTATTTATCTACGAACAAATCATGGAAATAAACTAATTTACACTAATATTACACTATAAAAGAAATAAATAACAATAAATAAACTTATCTAGGCATGGAAAATGGAAACAAAGCAAGGAAAACAACTAAAACAACTGTATTAAGGAAGAAAAGGTTAAGGTACAACTTACAAAACAAAGAGTACAACCATCCAAAGCAAGAGGGATAGGGTTTAGCTCCTAATTATAAAAGCCCTAAATCTAGCAAAAATGAAAGTATCTAAGATCCCCTCTTCAAAATGAAGAGATAAGTGTTAAATACAAAATATCCCATGGCAAAATTGTAAATAAAAAGGAAATTTGCCAAATATCAGCAGGGCCGAATCGATTTGGCCTGGAGCCGAATCGATTTGGCCCCCCGATATTTGGCTACTGGTCCAAGCCGAATTGATTTGGAAATTTCCGAATCGATTTGGCTAGGGGGCATCTATTTGGGTTGGAGCCGAATCGATTTGGCTTCCTGGTTTTGGTCTCTTTGGAATCCTCTTCCGCTAAAAGTCTCATAACTTCTTCGTTCGGACTCGGAATCGCGCACCGTTTGCGGCCACGCGAAGCTTGTTCAGAGGGATACAACTTCCATGAAGACATTGGGACAATTTCCCAAATTGTTAATTGACTAAAATGCCCTTACGCGTGCGGATTTGTACGAAACTTCACCGGAATGCATCCAACTTCATACTTAGCACCTGTAATCCCTATAAAAGCCCAAATATACCTCATATAGCATGTTAACATATAAAATGGAGGTTGTCTGATTATCGAGCATAAATATAGGAATTGAGGTACCTGAGGGGGCTAATAACGCGTACGTTAACGGGTGAAATACGCAATATTTGCGTCGTATCAGCACTGCATGAAGCAAGTCGTGAATGTGTATGACAGAGATCTTTAATTCAGCATTTTCTTAGTTATTGTCAACTCTCTTCCATTACAGATGTTTCGAGTATCATATATGGAGATAATGTAACATGCATAGCACAGATTCAGGAAGGGTTCATCAAAGGAGATAAAACTAAGGAGATTTCACCAAAGTTTTTCTTCACTCACGAGATTCAAAAGAAAAATGAAATCAAAGTCAAGAAAGTGCGCTCAACTGAAAATCTAGCTAATCTATTTACCAAGTCACTTCCAAAAGCAACGTTTAGAAAGTTGTGCATGGGATTGGAATCCAGAGACTTCATCAATATTCAATTTGAGATATGCAGATCAGGGGGAGACCCTTTTTAGGGGGAGAATAAAAATGCAAGCTCTTTTAGGACATAAGTGCGTTGTACTCATTTCCTTTAACTAATTTTTTTTCCATTAGGTTTTTTAGTAAAGGTTTTAACCAGGCATCATTAAGAACGTTCAACACCAATTCAATGATAACAAAAGTTGTACTATTTTTCCTTCACTTTGGTTTTTTTCCTACTGGGTTTTTCCTTAGTAAGGTTTTAATGAGGCAACAATCATTTAATGGTGGATATAGTGTACACCCAAGGGGGAGTGTTAAATTATGTGACTTTTGGCCATTGTGTGGATGTCTACTCACATTCTTGTCTTTTGAGATACCTCACTATGTCCTATAAATTGGAGGGTCCTCATATGATTTCGTGCTACACCCAATACAATTGAGAAATAAAATACTCCCTCTCTCTAAATTCTCTCCATGTCTTAACATGTGATTGGTTGTATTTGAGTTGGTAATTATCTCATGGAGCCTTGAAAAGAGTTGGAGATAATTGAGAAGTCATTTTATTAAAATAATTATCTCTAATTTTGGCACTATTCATGTCACTATTCATAACACTAGCTTTAATCTCATTTTTTGACCCACAAAACTTCAAAATCTCAGTTTCATCTGAACTTCAAAGTTGTGAGTCTTGTCAATACCTTTTCGAAAAGCTATGGCACGGCCTCAACGGACACTCGAACGATTTTATAAAAATATTTAGTACAACTGTGTCAAACGTATCGTGTCGTGTCGCGACGTATCCTGATAATTTTTGCATATCGATTCCTTTGTTGCCAAAATTTTCGGGGTACCTTTTGTTGACGCAAAAATTCTCCAACTACGCGGACCAATAAGAAATGGACACCTATCATCCTACGTGGCAATATTTATACTTGCTCGGCACCCAAGGAGAGTTGGTCGGCATACCAACCAACTCAAGGAAGACCAACCACCTTAGAAGGCCAACAGTCATATTCATTGTACATAGATGTAAATGTCTGAATATATAAAGACATTCCATATCTTGATCTCCCATCACTATAAATACATGCATTCCCTTAGACAAAAGGACAAGCTGAACAATCCAAACTAAGCAATTCTCTACGCACTTCTTTCTCTACACCATATTGTGCTATTGTAAACCCCTGGGAATAAATAACAGTGGACGTAGGCTTTCCTTATAGTCGAACCACTTTAAAATTCTTTGTCTCTTATACGTTTGATGTGCTTGTTTATCTTCATTTCTTCTCCATTCTCATCCTCATCATTTATCTGTTGTTGATGCCGATAATATGGTTTGGGTCCATTTCTAGCCATCAATAGATTGGCGCCGTCTGTGGGAATTTGACACAAGAATTCTTTCCTTCTTATTAGATGAGATGAAGATCAGCATCAAAAGTTAAGTCTTTCTATCTTTTTATATGAACAATTACATATTATACATATATTGTTTCATTCAATCATGAATCTCGTATATATATATTCACGAACTGTATATTTTATAGAATGCACATAACACTGTTATGTACAATGATCTGCCATATTAATTCTATATGCACTCTGCAAATTGGAGATATAGATCTATTTTCTCTCTTTTAATTCAATTTTCTTTTCATTCATTTTCATGAACCGTACATTCAGTTTGGTTCATTTATCAATAAGTTTCATTGATAGATTTTGATATAAATTTCGTAATAATTTTTAGAGGTGGAATAACACCGGTTATATTTTTATCTCTGCAAATGGAGAACAAGAAGAAAGAAGGAACAAATATCAACAACATTCTTTCTCCTAAAAGCCAATGACCCACTTTCATTAAAAGGATGACAAATAAACAGTCGCTCAAGAAATGGCAATGGAGAAACTTTCATTTTAATAATTCTCAGGAAGATGAAGTAGTTTTGAATTTATTAATTTCATATCAATCGTTTCGACTTCAACGTTCTACAGTAACAAAAGTTACGAAATTGGGACGAAAATCTGTGATCAAAATTTCTCCATGATTCATCATTAAGCAACATAGTTGTTGAAAAGTATCAAACCCCAACTGGATATCTGGGTTCATTCGTTATCAGCAGATCACAACACAAAAATCAATTTGTGGCTCCTACAAGTCTTTACTGGCAGATCCATAATAGCATTGGGGGAAATTAAAGTCACCCGAGCAACACGCTTATATGTTAACTTTTCGCCATCGAAATCACAGCCCTGTTGTAAAATCAAGATTCTCAAATCACCGACATACCTTAGATGCAAAGGATCCAACTACAAACCACTAATGGTGGTCAGCATATCTTATTTCTAACTATTCTTGGTCGACAATTTGAACGAACCCTTTTATTGGTCGGTGGTAAGGTGTAAAGATCCATCAGTAACATTAGTATAGGTCGGAAACATCTATTCTTGGTCGGCACCATATAATGTTGGTCGACGGTACCTCTGTTGGCCAGATATAGGTTAGAGAACACTAATTACTGATCAGCCCTTCGGGGCGATGAGGATTATGCTGGTCGACATCCAGTATCTTTGGATGGTCAGCGACCAAAAAGAAAGCATAGATAAAATTTCTAGGAATCAACCCTGTAGGTTGGAGAAACTCATTATTGATCGGATATAGGTTTCACAGGTTGAAAAGATTCCCGACCTACTATTTGTTGGTCGGAGTAATATAGAGCTGGTCGGCAAAGTCAATTATCAGCACACCTATTTTCTTGGTCAGTAGCATCATCAGACCATTATTTCTTGGTCGGCAATTCAACAGTTGCATAATTTGGAGATATCTCACAAATTAAGGGCCCTCCCGACCGACTATTTGTTGGTCGGCACAACCATTGTTGGTCGGTCATAGACCCAAACCATCTATTGTTGGTTGGAGCTCATATAAAAAGAAGAAAATCTCATCAACGGTGGTCAACAATCACTGGACTATAGTACCAAATGCAGAGGAGCATCCTCAGACCATCAACACTGATCGACCGAAACAAAAATAAAATCTTGGAGGATCCTTGTTTCAGATGTGTTGGTCGACAACCAGGAAGAAAACGTGGACACAATTTCTTTGATGCTCTTGGGTGTCAAACCTTTATGATTATATTAACATCATCATTTGGTGTCAAAATTTTTTGGTTTCTTAAAAACTCCCCATATTTCGCATCTCTATACTCAAATAATTTTTAAAAAATTAGCTTATACCTAATTATTTATTGGAGTTTAAATAACTTATCAAAATATTCTAGATTAAATAATTATGCATTACTTATGGCATCTATTTGATAAAAATCTGCTCACATGACACACATTTGGTACAAAACATATTATTTCATATTTTGAAATTTTTATTGCCTTATATCTGAGTTGATACACATCATATATTGTTTGGCTGAATAAATATTCTAATGAGAATAACTATTTTATTTAGTCTCAACAGGTGTTCGGCAACTTATTAAAATCCACAGGTACAAGATTCAATCCCGACGAAAGCACGACCACAATCTTAAACTTCTGGAAACTATTAGTATTGCTCGACACTATACAATTTTGCCTCGATAGATTAGCCAGGAACTATTAATTCTATGATTGCTATGATATATGATCAAGCACAAATAATTCTTTATATCTATTTGGATGCATATTTTATATTCATCTCAGCATGGAGCTCGGTGAAATACTTATTATCATATATTCAGCCCTGAGGAGATCTGCAGCATTTAGTATATTTTACCACCAACTAAATGTTAGTTGGCCCTCAACAACTTCCAACTAAGGTTGGTTGGCATCAGTAACCGTTGACTAAGTTTGGTCGGCATCAGCAACCACCAACTAAGGTCGGCAACATCAACCGCCAACTAAGGTTGGTCGGCATCAGGAATCGCCAACTAATTGTTGATCGGCATCAGCAACCGCTAACTAAGTGTTGGTCGGCATCAACAACCACCAACTTGGTTTTCCCTCAGCAACCGTAAACTAAATGTTGGTAGACACCAACAATGATGGTTGTCAATAACCAAAAAATTTAGGCACAATGTTGCCCAACTTAGTACAAATTGCACCAAAAACTTAAGGCACAATGTTGCCAACTCAGTGCGAATCGCACCAAAAACTTTAGGCACAATGTTGCCCAACTCAGTGCGAATCGGACCAAAAACCTTAGGCACAATGTTTCCCAACTCAGTACGAATCGCACCAAAAACTTAAGGCATAATATTGCCCAACTCATTGCGAATCGCACCAAAAACTTAAGGCACCAATGTTTCCCAAATGACGATTTCTAGTATGACTTCATAAAAATCACGAATAGGAAGTCATTCAAACATCCAAGGGCTGATAAGATAAGTTAATCAAATTTCATTCATTCATTTCACTAATTTCATATTATATCATGCTTGTTACTAACAATGCAACAACAAAATACAAATATAATTTATTCTAGAAGACGTTTTATAAGCCCACCTGGGGGCTCCACATATGCTAATCAATAACATATATCAGAATTCATACTCCACACTTGGGGGCTTTTACTACAGAAGAAATTATTCATTCAGTATCATTCAAGCATCAGATTCAACATCTATAACACGAGGATTTTTTCAACTAACCAACACTGAAGAAGAAGTTGTACTTATATGTAAATGTTTCAAAGACCATTATTAGCTCGACACTAATCAGATTAAAGAATTGGGTTCAAAAGCTAGCATGTTACATCAACAAAGCATTCAGAAGAGCAGAGATCAGAAAAATCAAACATGAAGAATCAACACTTAGTTGGTTGGCACAGAAGATAGTTGGTCGGCTAATAAATCAACCAACCCACTTGAAGATTATGACATGCTACAAGCTGCAAACTATGACATTACTGCATCCAGATTCCCAGGGGTGCTACATAGCACGTGTCGAACAAATTTCCTCAAAAGGAAAACTAGTCCATTGCAACCATCAATAGACCTGGATCATCCACCACCCAGAAGATAAGGCACTTAAATGTTGAGCAAATCAAGAAGGCAGAACAAAAATTTCATTATGCACGAGCACCGGGCAACATTGCAGAATAAATACTTCATCCTTTCAGTAAACCATCAAGCATAAAGCATTGGGGGCTTCTGTTGACGTAAAAATTCTTCAATTATGCGAACTAATAAGAAATGGACACCTATTATCCTACATGGTAATATTTATACTTTCTTGGCACTCGAAGAGAGTTGGTCAGCACCCGATGAGAGTTGGTCGACACCCGAAGAGAGTTGGTTGGCATACCAACCAACTCAAGGAAGATCAACAATCATATTCATTATACATAGATGTAAATGTCTGAATATATAAAGACATTACATATCTTGATCTCCCATCACTATAAATACATGCATTCCCTTATCCAAAGGGACAAGCTGAACAATCTAAACTAAGCAATTCTCTACACACTTCTTTCTTTACACCATATTGTGCTATTGTAAACCCCTAGGAATAAATAACAGTGGACGTAGGCTTTCCTTATAGTCGAACCACTTTAATAGTCTTTGTCTCTTTTACGTTTGATGTGCTTGTTTATCTTTATTTCATCTTCAATCTCATCCTAATCATTTATGTTGATGTTGCTGCTCAACCTGTTGGGGTTGATATGCCTCCTTTGCGAGATTGCCCTCCATCATTCATTATTCCTGGCTTGGACAAGAAGTTAATCTGGTCTGGAACTCTTCCTGATCACAAAGCTTCTGAGACTTCTACTCCTCGAGGGAAAGTCACTGACTTAGCAGCCCAACACCTTGCATTAGTGAGTGTCATTATACTTGTCATTTCAGTTCTATTTTTAATTTTCATATTCTAACTACAGTCATCTTCTTCTTGCAATTTTAAGTGTATTTCAATAATATCCTAGAGAAGAATGAAGCTATCAAAGTTGCTTCCTCTTCCAGTGAAGTAGAAGAATCCCTTGCTGGGTTATCAAAATCTTTGGAGGAGTCCCGGTAAAAGTATGAGGATGACAAAACTTCTTGCAAAAATAAAATCAAGTCTGCTGAGACAGCCCAATAAAAAGTTGTGGAAGCTGCCAAGGAGGCTGATCTAGCTCGGCATCAAGCTATAAATGATTTCAAGGAGGCAGAGGAGAAATTAAAGGTCACCGTTTCCAGTAAGGAGGAAGCTGAGGGAAAGCTTGAAGAGGCTGGATGGCGTAAGAAAGATCTTGAACATAAAGTAAAATCTGCGAAAGATCTTCTTAGGGAAAATGCTTCTTCGGTAAGGGAGAAGAGAAAAGTTACTGTGAAGAAGTCCTTTAGCTCTAGATGGGACAAGGGGGGGGGGAGCTGTAACTGCTGCCTCTACTCAAATGGAGTATGCAAGTTTAAAGTTCTTTAGGGATGGATTTGTTGCAGCATTGAAGGAGTTGAATGTTGTTGAGGATTTTGAACTATTTCAGAGACATGTTCACAGCCCTCCTCCTATTATTGAAGAAAAAAAAATGAAGCTAGATTTCATGAATCTTCTTTGATGATAGTAGAATAAACACCTGCTGTCACTATCCCTCAATCCTCCGAGCAAGTTCAGCAGATGACAACTTCTACCGAGCAACGTCAGCTACCCACCGAGCAACCATCCCTTCTTTAAAATCAACTGAGGAGGTTGTAGGGAATAAGGAGAATGTGTAATGTTGTTCGGTAATTTTTTTCTTTTCTCATTTTTCCCTTTTATTTTATACTTTTGGTTGTACCCTCCTTAATTATGATCAATAAAATGAACTTGTTATTTATTTTGAATTTCTCCTTTACTGTTCAATATAGTTGTAGTGTTGTTGATCTATTTTTACTTTTCCTTGCTAGTTTATTGCCAGGATGGAACTGTTGTCAGCTCATGATACAGAGTTGATGAAGAAGTGTACAGACTACTTCAAATCTGGTTGTACAGATTTTACTGAAGCACAAATAATTGATATTCTTGGATCTGATGCCTCTAAACGAGAAATTGAGGCAACCAGTATTTAAAATGTCTACTTAATCGGGTAGTAGCAAATAACGTAGGTTACTATAAAATGATTGAAGATTTTCAAGGAATGATTAAAGAAATCCAACTTCAATACAAGGAAGCCACTGCTCTTCTGCATGAAGGTCATGAGATGAAGTACCAATAGTTGAACGTTGATCGAGGTTATGACAAATTTATCTCATTCCATAATAAGAGAGAGAGTGTGCTAAAACTTGAAGTTCAGGAATATAGAAACATTGCTAAGCTGTTGGAAGAAGAAAATATTAATTTAAGAGAAGAACTTAGACAGCTAAAATCTGCTTCTTCCTCTGGAGCTCTAGTCCCAGTTAATGATGAAGGTTCTTCCTTTTGGAGACTTAGAATTCCTCATTAAGAGAAGAATTAGAATCTTTGAAAAGAGTCAGACCTGTATCCACTTCCCGGGGTAGAACAAGAGCTGGTCGGAGCAGCATCGAAGAGACTAGGACTCAACAGGCTTTAGAAAATCAAGCGGCTCAACTGAAGGCAAAAAATAATCTTTGGCTTAGATATCCCAGTAAATTCAAACTCTTATTGAGCAACTTTCCAATTAGAGTTATGCGTTGCAAAATAAAGAAAGTTTGGTGAAGAGGCTTCATCAGCATGTTGAATGATTAACTTATCAATTTCACAAGAATTCTAGAACGTTCTGGATGGGAGGATACAATGAAGCTTTATATCATCTTTATGCTAGGTTGAAGCAATCAAACAATGAGGGACACAAACAGGGGTGGTTGAATGCTCTAACTGTGATGAAGGTTAAGCAAGGAACCGATCTGTGGGATTGGTGTGACCCTAGATTAGTTGATCTTCCGGTACCTCGTTTCAAACTAGATGTTAGCTGCATTCTAGTTAGCTCTATTCCCCAGTGTTTGATTTCCAAATACCTTGGTGATTACAATCTTCATGAAGATTTTGAGATATATCAACCTCCACATTTACTTGACCGACCAAGTGCGAGCAACACCAGAATTCTGGGGGATTTGAACTTTATCAACTATTCTTTTGATTTAGATGATCCTCCAGCTGGAATGGATCCTATGTCTAAATCTGAAGGAAAGAACCCAGTAGAATAGGTTATTTGTATTTTGTTAGTAAATGAAGAAAAAGTATCTCTTTGTAATTTTGTTTCCTTGGAAATAAAATAATTGCACGATCAATTATAAGAGTATTGCATTTTTCAGTCATTGAGTATATATATATATATATATATATATTTGAATGGACATTTTTCCCTTTTTGATTTGATTGCCTAGACAATGGAACTTGTGCCCTATGTATTTGTATAGTTGAAGTGACTTATCACCCATAAGTGCCAAAGTAATGGAATTTTATCCCATGTTCTTGCTTAGTTGTGACAATCATTTAAGTAAATAATGGCCCTGGTGCCTAGGCAGTGGATATGATACCCATATTATTACCTAGTTTAGATGTCTCTTGGGTCACCCATAATCAAGCAGACCTTGCCTTGCTCGATTGTTTTACCAACAATGTTGGTGTTTATGGTGATGTCGACCAACTTTTTTTGTGTCTTGCTGATGCCGACCAACTTTATTGGTGTGTTTTGCTGCAAAGTTAAGTGTAGTGTGTAGCACGAGTACTCCAAAAAAAATTAAAACAAATGAATGGGGAAATCATCATTTTCATTCATACTGAAACAATTGGGTATATGGACAGTTACATTACTGGTAGTATTTTCGCAGGTGCTCAGCATTCTGAGCATTTTTTAATTCTTCCCCTTCAAGAGTTTCTATTCGGTAAGTGCCAGGTCGAACAACAGCTGTGACACGATATGGAACACGCCAATTTTCCTCCAACTTATTGTGCTTTAGAATTACTTTCTTGAGCACATAATATCCTTCCTGAAGATCACACTTTCGGACCCTTTTATTATAGAAAATAACAGTCCTTTACTGATAGGCTGCATTGCGGATCATCGCGTCTTCTCTGACTTCTTTGAGCATGTCCAAGTCCAAGCATCTCATCAAATCACTCACTAGAGAATTGAAGTTAAGCACCCTATGAGTAGGTAACCCTAGTTTGGTAGGTATCTCTTCTTCACTCCCAAAAGACAACATGTAAGGAGATTCCCCAATTGCTGTTCGGGGAGTTATTCGGTAAGCCCACAACACGGAATGTAACTCATCGATCCAATTCCCTTTAGCATCATCCAATCTCCTCTTCAACCCATTCAGTAGAGTTCTGTTCGTCACGTCTGTTTGATTAAAACTTTGGGGATAACCTGGAGCAGAATGGGTCTTTTGAATGTTGAACTGTAGACAGTACGCTGCGAACTCATCATTATCGAATTGGGTACCGTGATCGGTGATAAAAGCATGGGGTATACCGTATTGGAAAATAATATTCTTCCAGATAAATTAGTAAATCCTTTCGTAGGCCATATCGATGAGAGGTTCAACTTCCACCCATTTTGTGAAGTAATCAACAGCCACCACCAAGTATTTGAATCATCCTCTTGTAGTTGGCAAAGGCCCGACCAAATCTATTTCCCACATAGCGAATGGCCAAGGTGAAGTGATTGGTGTTAGCATAGCCTGAGGAGTTCTTCGTATAGTAGAAAATCACTGACACTTGTCGCATTTCTTGGCATAAGCTGCACAATCAACGCGCATTATTGGCCAATAGTACCCTCGCATATTTATTCTCTATAAAAGAGGTCTACCTGCTACGTGAGCACCACCTTTAACTTCTGCTGGATGAACACACCTTTGTAGACCAGCTATCACACCTCTTTTGTATAGAACTCCATTATTCAAGAGATATATGGCAGCCATATACTTCAACCTCTTGGCTGCAAGTTAGTCGACTGGTAAAGTACCTTCTTCAATATAAGCCCTGATGGGATCTATCCAGGAAGGTCCCATATCCAAGGCGATAAAATTCACCATCAAATCGTCATCAATACTTCTGCTTGCATGTACTTCAATGGGTATTGTTCTTCGTAGCTCGGTGCGCGTAGCTGAGGCTAACTGAGCAAGTGCATCTGCTCTTGTATTCTCCAGTTTTGGTATTCTAACTACTTGGACAACTGCCAAATTGGATACAATCTCCATAGCTTTACTTAAATACCTCGACATGCATTCCTCTTTTGCTGCGTAAAGACTTAGCATCTAATTCACCACTAGTTGCGAATCACTAGACACCAAAACTTACTCTGCATTCAACGATTTAGCTAAGTTGAGGCCCACAATTACGACTTCATACTCAGTTTCATTATAGGAAGCCTGGAATTGGAAACGCATAGCATATTCTATGTCTATCCTATTTGGACTGTTGAGAATAATTCCAGCTCCGCAACCTGTTGCACACGAAGAACAATTGACATATAAATACCATATAGGGATATTATCATCAAATGCTTGGTCTGACAAAATCCCTTGATGAAATATCTTGTCCTTCTTTTCTTTATACTTTTTTTTCAACTCTTGCACCTTACCAGAGGATTCTAGTTGAACGGTGGCCATCCCTTCTTGCAATTCTGCTGCTGGGAGTTTCTCGGGGATATCTTTTATTGCTCCTCTAACATCCCGAAGTTACTCTGCATTAGCCCTTGTTGATCAGAGACATCTGGGTAGGTAAATTCAGTAATAAAATCCGCCACTGCCTACCCTTTGAGAGAGGATCTTGGCTCATAGATAATGTTATACTGTAATACCCCGCATTTTTTATTGAATTGAAATTGAAAAGAAAAAAAAAACTGTTAGTATATATATTCGAAATGTTTGGAAACAAAACTATGTCAGTATATATATTCGAAATGTTTGGAAATGAAAATGAAAATGAATTCATTGAGATACAAATGTGCGACTTAAATATTAGAAGCGAATTAATGCGAAAAATGATCGAGAGGGTTAAATTTGGGGGCAATGGCATTTTTGTAAATAAACTAACCCTAGGTATAAATAGAAAATAAGAGAAGAAGTCTTCATTTTATCATTTCACAAATGGGGGCTAGGGTTTGGTAGAGAGAGAAAGAGTAAGAAGAGAAGAAAGCTAAGAGGATTTCAAGAAGATTTCAAGAGGATTCAATTTCTCCATACAATCCAAGGCAAATTAATAACCTATATGTGTATAATATGTATCTATAATGAAATTTCTCATGAACATGTATTTGGATCCCTAAATTAATATGAAATTGATGTTAAAAATGATATGCAATGTATTAGGATCATCCTCCATGTAGATTCAAATGCAATAACATCATTATAGGGTTGTTGAACAAACTCTTGAATTTGAGAAATCTATGAAATTGAGTAAATCGTCATATTAAAAACTGTTTTGAGCCATTTTAGTTTCGAAAATGGATGTTTCGTCCGCGTATCCAGTATAAAATCATATTCTGGACAACTTTGTAGTTTTAAGTTTTTTCAAAAACGGATCGGAAAATCCTCTAATATGCGCTTTAAAATTCTGCGCAGAAAATTATCGTGAACAGGTCCGAACTGTATATGTTAATTTCGGGTCCGTTTTATGTAGGCTATGGTAGCGTTCTCGTGTGTCCTTGTAGAAAATCACGTTACGAACAACTTTGTAGTTTTAAGTTTTCCCAAAAACGGACCGGAAAAGACTCAAATCGGCATTTTAAAATTCTGGGCAGAAAGTTGTCGAAAACAGGGGTGAATATTATATGTTAGTTTCGGATCTGTTTAAGCCGGCTATGGTAGAGTTCTCGCTTGTCCTTGTAGAAAATGACGTTCCGAACAACTTTGTAGTTTTAAGTTTTTCCTAAAACGAATCGGAAGAGCCTCGAATCTGCATTTTAAATTCTGGGCAGCATGTTATTGAAATAAGAGTGATAATGTTTTTCATGTTGTTAGTAAGATAATTATGGTGTTGTGCCTAATATCCTAACTTGATCACATACTTATGGTTACTAGGGATATATAACCTTGAAATGATTTGATGTTGAATTAGTAAATTAATGATGGAAATTATGTTATATTGTAAATAATGACTATGGTACAACTCGAGTAAGAGACTTGACACGATTGTATATATACATAAGCGTGAAATTGTTTTATATGTATATTGTCGAGTATACACTAGACAAGTCCTCCGGTCGACGTAGGCACATGTTGAATGCAATTTTTTTGTGATTGATCCGGTTAGGTTCCGCTCTAGTGTCGTGTCGGAGATAAACCACCGAAACCGGACACATGGTTGTAATGCGGGTCGGAGAGAAAGACTTTGAAACACCATGTGATTTAGGACTTAGTATGATTGCCCTTGCCACACAATATTGGGGAATATTCGTGTGTAGGCCTAGTGTTACGACTTGTTCCCCCGGGTAACGATAGTGACCCGATATGACTTGTTGTGTGAGATATTATGCTTGTGTCTTAAAGTAATATCCCGAATCGATGTATATGATATTATACTTGAAGGAAATATTTTGATACATTAAATACTGAAATGAGATTAATAATGATACGATATGAGACTACACGTTACTCGAGTTTGGGTTGGGTAGTCACGACATAGGAGCATTTGTTGGGTAATTGAACAACTTAATTACTGGAGACGAGTAATGACTAGTGTGCTTTCATTATAAGTACATCTTATAATCTTATAGCTTGTTTTCTTGTTTTGACGTTCGTCTATCTTGCTTCTTTCTCCTCTCCTATATATATAATATATGACAGGTCCTCGTCCCGATGGACAATAGACTATGGAGCTTGATGAGATCATATCAATCTTAGGATTCATGTAGCTGTGGAGTTATTCTATTTTAATTTATGTCGCTTGTTTCCCTTTTCTTGAGGGTGGTATCAGAGATTAATATCACGTTGTTTAT
Organism: Sambucus nigra; assembly: GCA_949130495.1. Classification (NCBI taxonomy): domain Eukaryota; kingdom Viridiplantae; phylum Streptophyta; class Magnoliopsida; order Dipsacales; family Adoxaceae; genus Sambucus; species Sambucus nigra. The sequence continues at coordinate 188,119,119 of OX422214.1, read as the reverse complement.
ACTTGGTATTTGAGAGATTTTTTGTATTATTCTTTCCCGTTTTGTGTTGGGCCGCATGTATTGGCATTTTATATTTTTAGTTTGAGATTACTGATGGATTATTACAGTTAATAGTTATGAGTTGGTTTCACTTGTTATAGTTGTTATTATATGATTTGGTTACACATATGAGAGTGTACATGTTTACTTGACTACATTTACTTAAATTTTGTTTCTAATGCCAACATATTGACGCTCCGCTTTAATTTAATTGGGCGTAGCTAGCCGAATTAGATATAAAAAGCAGGGTTGTCCCACATACTCCCATAACTCCACTACCCAATACATTAATCTTCCAGACTTTTATGGCTTGTGTAAAGCCCGTCTGAGTGGCATGTCAGTGTATACCACTATTGTATGAGCTTAAAAATATAGTTTCATCCTCCTGGTCGCTTCAATCAATGCCAATGCTAACTTCTCCAGTTTTGGATACCTGATCTTTTCTCCCCTGAATGCATTGCTCGTATAATAAACTAGTTTTTGCACTCCGCTTTCTATTCTTACTAAAGTCAAACTGACTGCACATTCTGAAACAACTAAGTACTAGTATAATTTTTCTCCCACCACTGGCCTGGACAATAAATGAGGTGTCCCCAAGTATCTCTTTAATTCTAAGAATTTCTTCTCACATTCGTCGTTCCACTCAAAGGTCTTTATGAGCACCTTGAAGAATGGAAGACATCTATCAGTTGTTCGAGGGACGAATATGTTGAGAGCTGCAACACGCCTCGTAAGGCTTTGCACTTCCTTCTTGGTGGTTGGAGATTGTAACTCCAGCAAGGCTTTTATCTTGTCAGGATTTGCTTCAATACCTCTTTGATTCATAATATATGCAAGGAACATGCCCTCTTTATGACACCCGCCCAATGAAATATCGGGTTATCAGTCCTTAATAAAATTTAAAACCGAATGTTCGGTTGCTTCATTCTTAGCATCACTGTCGAAAACATAATAACCTTTTTAACCACCTAATAATTAATTATTCCAGTGTCCAAATATTTTCCTTACTCAATTTTCCAAAATAAATCATTCATTTATTAAATCTAAGAATTTAAAATATAAACCATCCACCACATAACTAATTAACATGAATACTAAATTTGAATCACATACTGAAATAAATAAGACTGGATAAAATATTCCAGTTCAAAACTTTAAACCAAGGACCATAGTAATAATAAATCCAACTGAATTGAAAGGAAAGTAAACTGAATACAATCTCTGATAAAATGTCTAAGGAATGGGAGACACATGCTCTCAATGGAAAGTCTCTATAGAACTGAGTGAAATGATAGAGGCGTCTAATGCAAAGACCTACAGCTTCCACAATGGCTACAGCACGCCAAGCAATCCAAATCTCTAAGTCTGGTGTCCCTGTGGCTGGGCACCTGATATAATTCATATATATAGAAAAAGAGAAAAGAGATGCAAGAAATGGGTCAGAGGCCGAGGTGTAAAAATATTTGTTTTCGCAAGTATTAAAAAATTTCAATAAAGCAAGTATCAAATGCTTGTTAGTTCGAACTCTCAACTCTCAGCTAATGTGAACGCCGAATGTACAACTAACCCACCCTAGCCATCTGTAACACTTCTAACTAGGTAAAGACTTATGCTCCTTGTGGTAGTAACCCGAGATTCCCAGCTTTCCATATTATTAATTTCATCAATTAATAATCCGGTTAAGTGTTATCACACAAAGTTAAGTATTCCCAGTTGACATGATTTAAGAATTTACAATCTTGATAACCTATGATTATTTCACAGTAGGAACAACACAAGTGTGTATATCAATCTATATATATATATATATATATATATATATATATATATTCATCACTATAATATACATATACCAATACAGCACCCCAAGGCTAAACCTGTAGTGCATTGCATACTCTGCTATCATGTCTCGGTACATCTTGTACTCCAATAAGGACTAATGGCTTGGAAGTCTCCCACGAACCATATACACAAAACACACACAGTGGAGGAGAACATAGTTCACATACCTATGGGTCACGCACATACCTACGCTCCCATAGTCAGCTGACTTATCAACTCACAAATAAGTCTTCACAGTCCTATGTTCTGAGATACAAGTCAATAATCCCCCCGAACGTCACCTAGGATATGACTGTCTCTACGCAACCTCCCGCGATAGCAAGCAGCTAGGTACGCCATACACATAATATTAAGCATGTAATAGGTATCCACACATCCTATTAATATTCATTAGGTATACACCCAACCCGAACATATTTTTCCCACTTAATGACATCCCTCTCATTACCATTTTTAATATAAGTATTTCAAGTATTATCTCTCTCGAAATCTCCACGATTTATTCACCTTCCTAATTGTTTAATTCGCTACACTTAAACATTCCCAATAATTCTGCACTATTCTGGGATTATCGAACACTGCCTTTCCTCACTTAATTTGGCTATTTATTTAAATAGGGGAAAAATAGGAATTTTAATAAAAATAAAAAATGTCGCTCTAACCAGAATGGATCTCGCTCGAACCAGAATGGATTCTCTCTCGAACCATTACACATGTCGCTTAATCCTGCTTCGCCCGACATAGCTCTGTCACTCGAACGACTACGCGCGAGATGCAAATCTCGCTCGAACGACTGTCTTCGTGTGACTTCGCGCGAGCTGGGTTGTCTCGTCTTCAACCTTTTGACAACTCCATTTTCATCATTTTTCAATCCTAAAACCTCTAAATTATTATCCCAAACTCCAATCAATCAGTCCTAAATCGAATCCCAACAATTACCCATGGATTCTAACATCCTAGAATTATTAAATCATTACAATTCATCAAAGAAATATGAAATCCCCAATTTAATTACTAAAACCCTAGTTCTTCGAATTCTTATTCAAGAACACAAGATTTCCAGATTCGTTCTTCACATAAGTCCATCAAAATGTGATTTCTATTCTACATACTTTAAGGGTTCAATCTAATTAATCTCAGATTCAAATCATACATCCTAAATCTCCAATTTTTCATCATTTTTGTGAACAGTACATGTTTATATCATTCCTATACTAACATGAATATGGTTATTGCTAAATAAAAGCAAGTAATAAACACTTACCTCAAATTAGTCGTCTGATTTCTTGATGTTGTTGGTATGGGCGTGTTCCTCTTGTTCCAATCTACACGATGGTGGTGATGGTTGTGTAAGGTGGTGCTAATTACGCCTCCCCTCTTGGAATTTGTTCTCCCTCACACCCTCTATGTCCGTTCTTTATTTTATGTATCACTCAACCCTAATGGAACTTTCGTGGATGATAAAATAACTCCCAATTTTCGTCCATTAATTAAACCCAAAAATACAATTTACCATAATGCCCTCTCGGGGAGCCGGTTAGGCCTAAAATTGCCCTGGGACTCAAACTAAACACTCGGGTATACTATTCTGACTATCTCGACCCTTCCGAACTTAACGGCACACTCGAAATGACCACACGAGTTACTAAAAAGAATTTATCTTTTTATTCCATTAAATTAGTCCTGACACGACTCACATGCGCGTTTGACTTAATTACCGAAACTGCCGTATTTTCAACTCATGATAATTTTAATAAATTTAAAAATCAAATATTACCATAATCACTTAGTAATATTCACCATTATCATCATATTTAAATATTAACTCTCGTCTCGCTAGTTATTTAAATTGAATTAATTTCCAATTAATTTAATTAATCCCGCAATTAAAAGAAATTTCATTTAATTAATCTCATAATTAAAAGCCATAAAATTATGGGCTATTACATACTTCCCCCCTAATAACGGAATTTCATCCCGAAATTCGGAAAAATAGGCATACTTGGAAAAATTAGGTATCCTCAAGTACTCAAAACAAAATACAAAGAAAGGCACAATCACTACAGCACTCGCTTCACAATAATCTTATTGAACACTCTTGACACTTTATCAGTTATATGATTACACCTCAATAAATGCTCCTCACATTGTTCTCTTACTAAACAATATTTGAATAAGAATAGCCTATACATCATTGGTCACATTATCTCAATATTATTATGAGTTCGCACCTCACTTCGTATCAACTCCCACATTTATCTAAACACAAACTCCCATCTTAGGAGAAACCATAAAACATCTGACTACTCTTGTCTATTTTTTGAATTTCTGTTCCCGACATTGTGACTTTTACACTAGGGAAAGCCACTTCAGTGATTAACCCATTACAGTCATCGGACTCCAACTACTGACAAATCGAAAAATCCGGTAATCAACTCACCTCTAAGCATCCATAGGGAGGATAGTAAGGTTAATTTACACAAAACATCTATAAGCACCTTGTCCACTATAAATCGGTATGGGTGCTTTCACGCAACTCTACTATTATGTAATATCCTCTCCTTTTTACCATATAATACGTCAATTCCTATCTATACCCATCGTGGAAATCAAATGATCGCAATGAGTACAAAATTTACCTTCATACAGTTCCACTAGTCGTCAATCACCTTGCGCCTATTCCTCGGGCTATAGGTGATACAAATTTCTCAAAATGAAACTATTCCCACTACTTCCTTATATTCGATATTGAAGGTGGGTTTCGAGGATCTCATTCTAGTTCAGAATAATACTGGGTAGGACCACATATCGACGCGATCACTATCTGATAGTGTAAATAACCCAAGGATATAACAATTTCTTTCCATTTTGACAATTCGTTCCTCACATTCGAAGGAACTTATTACTCATCTTTATGATTGCAACCCATCACAGAAATTTACAGTCTTGACTCTTTCGCTACTGGAATCGTCGGCTCGACACCAAGTTTCTGGTTGATACCCTTACCCCAATTAATTTTTATCTATAAGTGGTGAACTTCGGGGGCTACTAATTATGTCCCGCTCTACATCGGCTTCCACTTATAACTCCTCCCATTAAGTGGTACTTAATAACCCTCTTCTTCCTTCGGTGTATACCAAGAGTTCTGACTCGTGAACTTTTCACCAAGTTGTGCACATTTGGACTCTTTACACCTTATTGATATCCTCACGCTATTTACGCATAAGCCACCCTCAACATTCGATTGGGTGGAAGTCTGCTCAAAATTTTCCATAATAGTTAAATATTTTTCTTCTCAAGTGCTACTCCCTTTTTAAATATTTTCCCACTTCCCTTCAACCAATTTTGGACGTGCTACTCTGATTACACATGAATATACTGATTATCATCCTTATCTTAAGACGCTTAACCCATTCTACCCCTACTATTTTGTAATATTTTCACAAGCGTAAATTTCATCCATATCTATGTCTCTTCTTTCGGCGATTATCACATTAGCAAACCAAGGTGTCCATACACCCTATACATCGCACAGAAGGGTTTAAACATCATACACGCTCATACATACTCCAAACTCTTTATTGTCCCTACATTTGCAACATGGTTATACCATTTGGTCGTTCTCAATCACCCCTGAATTTGAAATTTTAAATCCTCCTAAACATCATTTCATCCTTCAACCCGCCAAAATAAAATAAAATTATCAGTACTTCCTCACCACACAACTGGCTCTACTGGCCTTATATCGTAATTTACCCTTTAACTTCCAGTTATAACTACATACTTCCGTAACGATTGAGGTACCCACATCATGGATGAATGGTCAAACATCTCCTTACTACCAACCTTATGCTAAGTTTCATCCGTGGGATGTCTCGCACAGTGAAATCCAAACAAGGAACCCCCCGGTACACTACTACCTAGCATTGTCGGTCACTGGAATCCGTTAGGCCCTCAGTCCATAACATGTACCCCTATATTCTCATCTCTTGACAACAAAGTTACATCTCCTTCCGTAATTACACTTAAACAAGGAGCTCCTTCCGAAAGGCACTGTCTCTTAACATTGATGGTAATCACATTCCATAAACATCATGCAAATATAATCAGGGCTCTCAAAATACCGTCTCCAGACATACAACTATAAGTATTAACTTCCACGTCTCTAAAGGGTGATATAACAATGCTCTCTTCTTATTACCACATCCTGAGTGTTAATTATATTAACCAGCTTAATCTTTTCGCTGAACAGTAGACCAAAATACACTCCGAATCATATCAATAAAGTCCCTACACATACCGGGAACAAATATCCGAGATCATTATACTTTCGAAGTCTCAATAATAAATATATATATATATATATATATATATATATATATATACACACACACACACACACACACACACACACACACACACACACACACACACACATATATACAAATATATAAACTCGAGTCTGGCCCTCTCGCAGACGGGGCCTCGCCAGAACTAAACATTCTAAACCAAGATAGTAACCCCGATAGACTTGTAATATCTGCATACTATCGGTTTAAGCATATTATAAAACCATAATTAGGATAATATCATACTCGTATAACAAAGAACTAAAATGAGAATTTTCAATAAGGTATATACCACTATCGATACACCTATTCATCCTCCGTGGATAACACTAAAGGTATCCCCACTATACCAGGAAAAATATTCACATCACCAATAACATTGCCGAGATACTCACTAAACTCGTCCCTCATGCGAATATAGCAATAATAAAAATAAGATGCAGTAAGTCGTTCCTGACACATACAACATGTATCATTATCTGAGGATATAACTCATACTTCTATCTTGCCAATCGCCCTGGCCGCTTAAATGGTTCCTGGACTTAACACACCTATATGTACCAAACTAAAAATTTCAATAACTATTACCCTTGCTAGGCAACATACCCTTATCCCTATACTTGCTTCGAAAAAATTTTAACGCACAGATTTTACTCCCCATAAAATACTTTACACATACTCCACTTATCTACGGTCACTCTGGCCATGTTAGGGTTGTCCTTCTCTCGGATGTTGGTAGTATCGACTCTGATGAATACCTTTGTTGTTCCATTAGCTTTGATGGACCTAAGGAACATGCTACTGGCTTCGAAAACTCTTACTGAAATCATCATTGCTTAGTAAAAAAATTTTCTATCTAAATCAATTAAATGGGTCTCCGGATGGGTCTCCCCCTTGTGGTGCTTCACCAACACCGTCCCCCCAGTATTACTCTCTGACTAAATTCTTCAATTATTGTAGCTCCCCACACAAGGAAGCGTTTACCTCCATATTAACCAAGCGTGACATTGTTACCATCTGTATTGACCGTCCAAGCAGAATTCCACAGCAGTGCTAGCAATTCTTCTTGTAAGTTAATTTTCCCCTTCAATGTCCTCTTCTCCATTGCACCTACTTCATCCAGTGTAAGGTTCGCTAATTAATTAAATTTCTTTTCACAAAGTGACTTCTGTTTGACCCTCTTGTGTGAGTTCAGAACAACGTTTGCATCTTATCCCGAACATCTGATGAAGGAGCTTATGGTCAGACCGTACCTATGCTCCTTATCCTGATAAAACATTCCACTTCTAAGTGTGGTGGTTGCCTCTCACGATTGTAACTCTGCTCTTACGAGCTAAGAATATTTTTTTACTTTAAATTTTCACTCCCGATTAGCCATACTCCGATATATGCCCAAGCCTTTGGATATTTTACCTTCGTTGGCTAACACACGCCATTTCCGCATTTCTAGAATTTCCACTGATGGTTCTCTTCAATGTTTCATCTGACGCTCTCGCAATCCGACCTTGCTGAGTGAGTCAAATTCAACTCCACTTTCTACTATAGTAGTACTATAATGTCATATGTTGTGTCCAAGCCGCCTTTACTATCCTGACTTTTCGTACGATAATAGGGTTGACCTCAACTACGGTCATCTTTCTTGAATATAACTTATAACCTCAACTGAGCTTTGACTCTTGTTGTTCGGCCAACTCGCACGACATACTGCATTGTTCGACACACGAACACTCCCGAATGCAAATAAGATTCACTATCATGTACTTTATAGCAGGAGAACGAAACCTCACCAAAGAAATCAACAATCCTAAACAGAGGGTTCTATGTCAAAGAAAACTACGCTGGAAGCATAATAAGCCGCACAGATCCTAAAGGACAGTAGAACCTGATGCTCTGATACCACCTGTGACACCCCGCCCAATTAAATATCGGGTGATCAGTCCTTTATAAAATTTAAAACAAAAATTTCGGTTGGTTCATTCTTAACATCACCGTCGAAAACATAATAACCTTATTAACCACATAATACTTAATTAACATATTTACTAAATCTGAATCACATACTGAAATAAATAATATTGGATAAAACATTCCAGTTAAAAACTTTAAACCGAGGACCATAGTAACAATAAATCCAACTGAATTGAAAGGAAAGTAAACTGAATACAATCTCTGATAAAATGTCTAAGGAATGGGAGACACATGCCCTCAATCTAAAGTCTCTACATAACTGAGTGAAATGATAGAGGCGTCTAATGCAAAGACCTACAGCTTCCACAACAGCTGCAGCACGCCAAGCAATCCAAATCTCTAAGTTTGGCGTCCCTCTGGCTGTGCACCTGATATAATACATATATATAGCAAAAGAGAAAAGAGATGCAAGAAACGGGTCAGAGCCCGAGGTGTAAAAATATATGTTTTCGCAAGTATTTAAAATTTGTAATAAAGCAAGTATCAAATGCATGTTAGTTCAAATTCTCACATGGGATTCTCACCTCTCAGCTATTGTGCACGTCTAACGTACAACTAACCCACCCTAGCCATCTGTAACACTTCTAACTAGGTAAAGACTTATGATCCTCGTGGTAGTAACCCGTGATTCCCAGCCTTTCCATATTATTAATTTCATAAATTATTAACTCGGGTAAGTGTTATCACACTAAGTTAAGTATTCCCAGTTGATATGATTTAAGAATTTACAATCTTGATAACCTACGATTATGTCACAGTAGGAACAACACAAGTATACATATATATATTCATCACTATAATATACATATACCAATACATCACCCCAAGGCTAAACCTGTAGTGTATTGCATACTCTGCTATCATGTCTCGGTACATCTCGTACTCCAATAAGGACTATCAGCTCGAAAGTCTCCCACGAACCATATACACAAAACACGCATAGTGGAGGCGAACATAGTTCACATACCTATGGGTCACGCACATACCTACGCTCCCATAGTCATTTGACTTATCAACTCACAAATAAGTCTTCACAGTCCTATGTTCTGAGATACAGGTCAATAATCCCCCCGAAGGTCACCCAGGATACGACTGTCTCTACGCAACCGCCCGCGATAACAAGCAGCTAGGTATGTCATACACATAATATTAAGCATGTAATAGGTATCCACACATCCTATTAATATTCATTAGGTATACACCCAACCCGAACGTATTTTTCCCAGTTAATGACATCTCTCTCATTACCATTTTTAATATAAGTATTTCAAGTATTATCTCTCTTGAAATCTCCACGATTTATTCACCTTCCTAATTATTTGATTCGCTACACTTAAACATTCCCAATAATTCTGCATTATTCTAGGATTATCGAACACTGCCTTTCCTCACTCAATTTGGCTATTTATTTAAATAGGGGAAAAATAGGAATTTTACTAAAAATAAAAAATGTCGCTTGAACCAGAATGGATCTCGCTTGAACGAGAATGGATTCTCCCTCGAACCATTACACGTGCCACTTGATCCTGCTTCACGCGACATAGCTCTGTCGCTCGAATGACTACGCGCGAGATGCAGATCTCGCTCGAACGACTTCCTTCGCGCGACCTACGCTGTCTCGTCTTCAACCTTTTGATAGCTCCGTTTTTCATCATTTTTCAACCCTAAAACCTCTAAATTATTATCCCAAACTCCAATCAATCAGTCCCAAATCGAATCCTAACAATTACACATGGATTCTAACATCGTAGAATCATTAAATCATTACAATTCATCAAAGAAATATGAAATCCCCAAGATATCCAGATTCGTTCTTCACATAAGTCCATCAAAACGTGATTTCTATTCTACATACATGAAGGGTTCAATCTAATTAATCCCATATTCAAATCATACATCCTAAATCTCCAATTTTTCATTACTTTTGTGAACAATACATGTTTATATCTTCCCTATACTAACATGAATATGGTTATTGCTAAATAAAATAAAGTAATAAAACTTGCCTCGAATTAGTTGTCTCATTTCTTGATGTTGTTGGTATGGGTGTGTTCCTCTTATTCCGATCTACACGATGGCGGTGATGGTTGTGCAAGGTGGTGCTAATTAGGCCCTCCCTCTTGGAATTTGTTCTCCCTCACACCCTCTATGGCCGTTCTTTACTTTCTGTATCACTCAACCCTAATGGACCTCTCGTGGCTGATAAAATAACTCCCAATTTTCGTCCATTAATTAAACCCAAAAATACAATTTACCACAATGCCCTCTCGGGGCACCGGTTAGGCCTAAAATTGCCCCAGGACTGAAACTAAACACCCGGGTATACTATTCTGACTATCTCGACCCTTTCGGACTCAACGACGCACTCAAAATGACCACATGGGTTACCAAAAATTAGTCCCAACACGACTCACATGCGCATCTGACTTAATTATCGAAACTACCGTATTCTCAATTCACGACAAGTTTTATAAATTCAATAATCACATATTACCATAATCACTCAGTAATATTCACCATTATCATCATATTTAAACACTAACTCTCGTCTCGCTAGTTATTTAAATTTGAATTAATTTCTAATTAATTTAACCCAAATTAATTTAGTTAATCCCACAATTAAAAGCAATTTCATTTAATTAATCTCATAATTAAAAGCCATAAAATTACCGGGTATTACATTCTTATATGCCAAAAATGCACTTGGTAAGGTTCAGCTTCATCTGGTACTTCTCCAACTGATCAAATGTTTGACTCAAATCAGTTATATGGTCAACAACTTGCTTACGTTTGGTCAACATGTGATCGACATACACCTCCATATTTTTGCCAATCTTCTCTGTAAACACCTTGTTCATTAGTCGTTGATATGTAGCACCTGCATTTTCAAGACCAAAAGGTATAACATTGTAACAATATGTTCCTCGTAGGGTAATGAAAAATGTACTCTCCCTGTCTTCTGGTTTCATTTTAATTTGATTATATCCAGAATAAGCATCCATGAAGCTTAGCAGCTCATGCCCTAAAGTTGCATCTACCAGCTGATCTATCTTGGGCAGAGGCAAATGATCTTTCGAGAAAGCTTTATTCAAGTCTGTGCAGTCCACACATATTCTCCACTTATTGTTCTTCTTCTTTACCATCATAACATTAGCCAACCAATCAGGATATTCAACAGACTCTTCAGTAAGACCTCTTCTCAACCTTTTCAAAGGAGCAACCTCTTCAATAAAATGCGTTGTCTTTTCTCGAACAACAGCAACCCCTTTAATCAAAGGTACTGCCACTTTTGGAGCAACATGGGGCCTCTTGCTAACCTCTTTGATATCTATGACAGATCCCCCAGATGGAGCAATATCTTTTTTCTTAATCCCTTCAGTTGGGACATATTCTTTGATCTTTTTCCCCCATCAGCTCCAGGGACAACCTTGGCAAATAGATCAGGCATTATTCTATTCTTCATTATTGGGTCAGTAATAGAAGTGCCCAAATTAGAGGAAGATTCTTCAACAATTAAAGAAGATGTTGGAGACTGCTCAAGATCAATAACCAAAGGATGAGCAAGAGGCGGAGCAATAAAAGAGGAAGTAGTGTTCTTATATCTCAGCAAATAGGAAGCAAACCTCACATGATCCCTAACAATTAATTGATGCAAACCCTAGATGAGCTTCAAATCTTTTATATTAATATCACTCTCTTTTGGGGCTTTCTTTTACTGTCAACTACAAATCAAAATTGAAAAAGCAAAAGTCAATGAAACATTTTATCAAACAAAAATAGAGCTAACTAAAAAATAAAATACAACCTACCCCATTTCCATAAGGTGGACATCTGGGACATTGGTACATGTTTTTTCCTTTAGTGGGGGATGTTGCCAATTTTTCATCACAACCCCATGTTCAAAATAATCCCTATTAGAATCATAGAGATTGACCACTAAAGCTCTGTTAGGCCCCAAGCCATCTTATCGGCATTAACACCTGTAAAAATGCAAAATAAAAATAATTAATTCAAATTTAGATTTATAAATATTTAGAAAATTACATAATTACCTCTCTTTGCATTTTAGCCCCCGAAATTCATAAATTGCTTGTTTTAATTTGGAATTAAACCAAATTTTAGAGAGAAATTTATGTTGCCAAGATAAACATTTAAAATATATTTTTAGGCCCATAAAGTTTTAAAAATTATGATTTCACCCCCTCAAGTTACTAAAATTATATTTTTAATTCAAATTTTATTCAAACTTGCATTTTTCTTTTTATTTACCAAAATGACTCTAAAAGTTATTTATGATACAACGAGCCTATCAAGGCCTAGATTTAGGCATAATTCATGTAAAATAATGCACTCATCAGTCACTCAAATTTCTAGAATTTTAGAATATGAATTCATTGTTAAAACGTATGATTAATTACCCTGAGTTGGAGAACTAATTATTAGAGGTCCATTGGGTGGAACATACATTGGTAAGAACCTAGAAAATCAAGTTTTGCTTTAGAGAGTGTAAATCCTGTAAAGAAGAAAAACTGGAAAAACAAATTATGGGTTTGCTCCTCGAGTCTTGGCCGTGGGGTCCGTCATTGGGTCGGGGTGATTTTTAGATGTTCATACGAGTTGGTAAAACCGTGTTTGGGAATTCATGAAATTTACTAAAAAATAAAACGTATGACTAGCTATGAGAGAAATATTAAATTAACTAAATGGTTAATAATATCCTATAAAGAGGGAGTATTTAATAATTCACATGTTGGTAAATTATTAAATAAGAATAAGTTTAGAATATTCTTTTTTTTATAGCTATGGGGTAACTAATAGGATAATTACCTTTACATATGACAATATATAATTATATATTTATGTGGACATACCGCTGTTCGTGGACCATCCTATCGGTTGGGGTACGCACATTCAGGATTGGATAACACATCGGCACAAGTGGGGTAGGCGCAATGTTAATTCATATTTTAAGTATTAGGTGGGAGCGAAACTTATAGGAGTTAAGTGTTGATGCTGGATCCATATGACACTTCTTGGTATGGGCTGTACAATGGTGAAACTGCGTCGGTATTGACCTACTTGCTTGTGTTTTAATTTTTCCATTTTGAATAAGACAAAAAGACTTACAACACTCGATTTGACTCCGTCCAAGCCCCGACGCTCCTCCTTGTACACACCTCTGCCTAGCGAATAACCACGTAGGTCCATTGTGATCTCGAAATCCACCGATCAGACTTTTTCGGTCACCGCCACCCGAACAAGGAGCCTTTATCCAAGTGGGTATGTCACAGTAGACAATCTTCTTGTTTATGGGATGTAGAAGCAAACCCAAACTTCTTTTCTTTGAGGTGTAGAGAAAAAATCGATGTCAAACACTCCAAGCAAGGATATATATTAAGGAACTTGGAATAAACTATTATGGGTGTAAACCAAAAGTGTTTAAGGATGATTTTCTTGAAAAAACAAAACACTCAAAACTTGAACCTTTTCATGGAAAAATTAAACTCTCAAAAACTCTCTCTAGGAGATGGAAGAATGTGAAAAAATTAGTTACAAATAGTTAGTTCCCACACATAAGTAATTCTGGAAAAATTAATGGGAACAAAGTGTGGAGTAGAGGAGAAAACTGCCACAAAACTGCCCAAAAAATTTCCTTGCGGAAATCTCGTTCGAACGAGATTTTCGTTCGAACGAAGTCTCATTCGAACGACCCTTCTAACGAAGTTCCAGAGGCCAATGGGAAAAATTCATTAGAAAACTCGTTCGAATGACAAACTCGTTAGAACAACAATATCGAACGAAGTCCCATAATGGTCAAAATTCGATTTTAATCCCAGAAACTTTATTTTAAAGTTCTAAAGAAACCTTCTGAAAATAAACTTCAGTTTAAAATAAAATTACACCCTTTATAAAATTATTCCAAGTCTTCCTATATATATATAAATGCATTCATACCTTTTGGAGACTATGGAATATGATGTTGATGATGAGAAACAAGGCACATGTAAACCGACAAATGCTGAAGCTTTATAATCTTAGCCGCTACGTCTTAAACTAACACGTCATAGGCTTGGATGGAAACACTTGAACACTATCCTATAACTCAAATGTTTTTGTACGAAATTGAGCCAACACTACATAAAGACTCAATCGGAGACTTGTGTCCTTACAAGCCGAAACGAGACACTATAGTTAGATGCCTTAGTGTCGCATATATAAGAACATATATGAAATTAATTGAAATAAATGAAAAAATTCCTAAGTCTAATGTTGTGGACTAAAGATACAAACCCAATACTATATAGTTTGAAAGATATTAGATGTTATCTCTTTATGGGCTATATATTGGAGGTAAATTGGGAAATTATTACTTGAGAGCATTTAACTCTGTTTCAGTACGTTATCTTGCTAGATTCATCTTTATACTACCATTTGCACTTATTTTGTCTCCATATCGGGTTATGGGTGGGTATTCGAGTAGCACTGCGTTTAGGTAAGGGGTAAGATATATTACTCATCAGAGTGATGATGGGAACACTCAGTTTCAATTCACTACACATTTTTCCCATTAAAATGAGTAAGTTAATTCTTCCACACTTTAGGGCGCATACCCAAAATTCAAATGTTATCTCCCCCTAGGTGTGCCTAAGCAAGAATAGCAGGATTGTAGGAGACCAGTCTTGTCGTTGCTTCCATTTCAAAGATTTGAATTCTTTATTCTATCTTTGGTTGTCTTTTCATTTTGATTATTTCATTTTGGATTATTGTAAGGGCATAAGCCCAAAGTTTATTTCCTTTCGTAAGGTTGAGATATTATTCCTATGTTGGGTTTTTAATTAACTAGTTATTCATACAATGGATGTTGGATTTATTTGTGTGTGGTTATTTATTTAAATTCTAGTTTAAATAAATTTTGGTTTACAAATAAATATTTTGTACGGTCATGATGCTAAGAATGATATAAATTGTATAACAAGGTCCATCTTCGGCGTATCGTGTCTAGCCAACTTTTATGTGAGAAAATGGGGGTTGTTACAAAGAAAATAATAGTTAGAAAAGTATACTTTTTTATGTTTATAAATAAAAATAAGTATAAGAATATTTTTAAAAAAATAGTTAAAAAATAGGTTTAAATAAAAGAGTTTTTTATTTCAAAAATTAGTTGGTATTTTTAAAAGGGGATATAATTATAAATTAATATTTAAAAAACAGGGCCTTTAAAAAATAGCTTAAACAAAATATTTTAATAAAAATACATTTTATGTTTAAAGAGGGAAATAAGTATAATTTTTTTTAAAAACAAAACCGTTAAATAATAGTTTATAAAAAAACATATTTATAAAGTAATTTTTTTATATTTAAAAAGGAAATAAGTATAAAACAATTTTTTTAAACCAAAACAATTAAGAAAACTATTGTTATAATTATTTCCTTTTTTAAATATAAAAATAAGTTTATAATTTTGTTCCTATTGATGTTAATAAGGGTAATTTTGGATTTTATCAAAAGCAACTATAATTTAACAGTCAACACCGTTGACTCGGTGAGTTTCGTACAAAATGTGGGTCAAAGATTGTAACAATCTCCATTTTCTCACATAAAGGCTGGCCAGGCTCAGTACACCGAAGATGAGGCTTATCAATAGTTTATACCATTCTTAGCTCGGTTGTATTAGATCAGATTTAACCTCGAATATAAACATGGATCAAACATAAAAAATGATGTTAAAACAAAATGAATAAGTTTAGCAAGAGAATCCTTGACTAAAATTGTGTAGAGGAGTCTCTCTTCCTCCTCTTAAGGTGTCCGTACTTCAATTCTTGAGTTGGGCTTTTGGCCCCAACTTTGGAACACAAATGAGCCCAAATACAAAATATAATTAACCAAATAACTATCCAACTCATATATATATAACCCGGGACCGCTCCTAAGGGTCTAAAATGCTCAAACATGCCCGTAATATCTCTCAAAGTGTGTTCCAAAATATTTTTATCCCCCCCAAAATATATATTTAATTGTGACGTGACACACCCCAATACTTTTTATAAAAATAAGATCCCGATTGATTCATTCTCAAATCATTAAAGTCCAATTCTAAAATTTATAAATAATACTGAGTTTAATTACTCACAACTCGGATTAACTAATTTCATCGAATTAATTTAATCTTTATTGTTTATATTTTATTCCAAAAATACACGGGATATTACATTCTCCCCCCCCCCCCCCCCCCATAACGGAATTTCTTCCTTGAAAATTAAGGAAGCATAAAGTCATATTTTATTTTGCACCATTAAATTATGTTTATACCCATTTATTCCATACTCATATGCTATGAGATAAATGAAAAGGCTCATTTATGCCTATCATAACATTATTGAGGTGCACATATATTTCACATTACATACATGCTCACATGTATCACAAACAAATATGAATGAAACATATACATCTAATATGCACCATTAATACCAATCATATTCATACACCAAGTATACCACTACATACGCATATAAAATAACCATCCTAGTATCTGACTTCCCTTAACTCCCGACTGTTGCCAATTTCGTGTGTGGGACGTCTCGCAAGTGAAATCCAAATAAGGAACCCTCCCGATACACCACTGCACAACTTAGTCAGTTATTGAGATCCATCGTCCCAAGACAAAAAGGGAAAATAAAAATGACCATTTATGCTAATCATATAAATTTCAATATTTGCTATTTTTCAAACAAACCACTTATCCTGATCTAAGAGTTATACAAAACTCCAATAGAGCCAACTTACCATACTCGATATCTTAATTACCATAATATAGGTAGGACATTCTCTGCCCGTATTTACTCTATAAAGAAATTAGTCATCTCTAAGTCTCCAAAGGCATACCCATTTTAATCAGGTGCACCATTATTGCTTTAATGACAACGTCATGATATCAACATTTCACATGATCATACAATCTCAAATATCGAAGCTATCAGTAGCCTTACTTATACTTTGTTGTCTATACTCTCTAAGGTAATACTTTCCCAAATTATACCATCATGTTATCTCGCAAACGATTTCCCCCCTCATAAAAGACTCTTGCTCCTACCTGAGCATCGCCCGATTTATTCCATAAATTTGAGTTTATTCACATGTATCTACCTCCTTGTGTTATTTAAAATTTTTAAACCACACTTACATTTTTATTCCCAAATCATAATCAATTTTTAAAAGTTCTTGCATGAACTAATTCGTATTGACACTTATTGTTTCAAAACTAGGCTCACCCATAAAATTTATCACAATAATTCCTCACGGCTACGGTGAATCCAAATTCCTAGTCAACCTTGTCCTTTAGATATGACCACAACTCATAGCATTCCACATAATATAAATATATTCCATGTAAATATAAATCCATTCCCAGTAAAAGTATCACACTCTGACATAGCTAACAAATAGGCCCAAAATAAACTAAGCCTTCCAGTTTACATTTTTATGTATTCACAAACCCATGAAACAATATTCCTTCTCACCCACGGCAGTCAATATACAATACTCTCTCAAATACACAATCTCTCCTTTCAAAGGTATTAACAAGACCCAAGTGTTCACTAAGTCCCAATATCAGACGAAACATATCCCACATACTCCATAATTTGAAAACACCTTATTTACTACCGATACTCTCACTAGTCTATTTTTTGCGCAGATAATTGCATCTATAATTCGAAGCATAAATCTCGCTGTAGGTCATAGTTTACACTTAGTAACCTCTGCTAATGCATTAGTGTACATTGTTATATCCTCAAATTTTCTAAATGTCTTCCTTTAGTTTACTAGGCACCATATTGCTCAAATTCTCGCAATTCTTGCAAGTGACCCACACAAAGGTCTCTATGGTTCTCTCTCCAAAACTAAACCTTTGCTCGAATGCATAGTGACGAAAAAAAGAATACAATGAATCCTAATAATAGGGTTCTACATCAAAGGACGCAACACAGGACGTAATAATCTCAAGCACAGATCCTAAGGACACTAGAACCGTGCTCTGATACCAAATGTAACAACCCCCATTTTCTCACCTTAAGGCTGACCAGGTTTAGTACGCCGAAGATGGGGCTTATCAACAATTTATACCATTCTTAGAACTGAAGAAAATAAAAGTTTCTTTATTTTATACCAAAATCCATAATGAATAAAAATATATGAATAAAACTGATTCAATACATGAATAATAAAACTGAATCATCATATAGCATCCATAATGTAAAGTAAGTACAACTGCTATAGTAAACACTTGTTCTTATTCTCGTACAAATTCCCTGTATGAAATAAAATGACAAAGAGACTGAAGTACAACCTATACTAGAGTCAATGGAGCTAGATCCACTATATCCAATGCAACTGCAAGACTGATCCATCGCCAGTCTTGCTATCCTCGTCATTATAAATACCTAGTGGAAAAACTTTTATAATTTGGGTCAGATCCCTTGAGTTACAAGAATTCTTCTCCAATAAATATTCAATTTGCTAGTAACTCATACATCACGTCTCCCCATCGACGCTCAGATGTAACGAGTACCTCACATCTCATCTAGAAGCGGTCTTACTAGTATCCTTGAACAAAAGGCCAATTGTAACTTCCATTATTTAATCAGACATGTAAAGAATAAGCCATCTAGCTATGCATTAACTAAAAGTGAGTACTTATGTCTTACACCCCAAATCCTTGAATGGAATTCAAAAGGTTAACTACACAATTTACACAAACTCGATGCATATTCTTACATCATAATATTCCATAATCCAGACCATTTAATGATTTAAATCATACTCCTAGTCATCTACCCCATTAGATTATAAGTTTCATTCTCTTAGATTAACGAATTATTATTCTCATTAATAGTTGGCTACTCCATTACTCATTCTCTTTAATTTTTGTCTACTGCCTTAGACTACCCAATTATTATTCTCATTAATAATTGTCTACCACATTAATCATTAGGAATCATCTTCGTCCTTAATTATTCACATCATTTTATTATCACGATTTTATTATCATTAAGCATTGTCTACATCTATAGACTAAGAGGGCACATTCCTAAGTAAGGTACACCATAATGTGTAAATATATAACTATATATATGTCCGTATATATATGCAACACCCAAAGGCATCTATCGTTGGTATCTCATTCGTTCTCTATCGGCAAGCATAGATGAATCCCTTATAAAAAGCGGACATCATAAAACACACATAAGTTAGGGGCAGTCCCTACTCAGGATACATATTCACGACCCATACCCACCGTTGACACAGGAATGGTCAGCTCCAACATCTACCTCTCGTAGGTGACGCCTCCATGTAGTACCTGATGATGCAGTGATTTAACATCACCGGATAAGTGATAGTGAGCTCAAACAGCTATAACCATGGCAGTCATAGAGATGCATAAGTGTATGAACATGTGTATGTAGAAGGGTATGAGTATAAGAGGAATTAAGGCAATGATGTATAGTGGTTCAGCCAATTTGGCCTACATCCACTGTGAGTGTGTGATCCACTAAGTATGGGCACTAATGGCCTTGGATACAATGCACATAAGCTCTCTCTCTCTCTCTCTCTACTGTGTGTACAAGCAGAGCTTTAACTAGGGTTGCAATAATCTGATCCCCTGTAGGGTTGTAGGTGACAAGTATATATAGGTCTTGGGGGGTGTAGTGTACCCCCCAAGTAAGCATGGTGCATGTGAATGGTGATCTAACCAATCCCCTGTTGACACCTGTAGATGCCAAATGATGACATAATATTCCCTCACGTGAGGGTGTGATTCTGTTATAACGGTCTGCCACATGTCATATGAGCCTGACGCGCACTGTTCCACGCGTCTCCCAAACCACGCGCCGTCATGATATCACCCTCGGCCTATGAGCCGAGGCCGAGGGCAAAGTTTCTTCCAGTAGTGAGCCTGGCTTAATTCTGGCCTCGTACTGTCGTACCCTCGTAGTGTCGTCCGGAGCCTGAGGAAGGGTCGGCCCCTCGTAGGGTCGGCCGAGGCCTGGAGGAGGGTCGGCCCCTCGTAGGGTCGTCTAGGCCTGGTGGAGGTTCGGCCCTCGTAGGGTCGTCTGGGCCTGGTGGGGGCCAGCTGGAGCCTGGTGAAGGGTCGGCCCCTCGTAGGGTCGTCCGTATTGGAGGTGATCCTTGTCCAGACTGAGGGTATAAACGGGTGTATCAATCACCCCCCAGCCCTTAGCCATAGGTGTCATTGAGATGGCTGAGGGATAATGCTGAAATTCAGATGCGTGTACGATCAGTTAGGTGAGTGACACCTGGGCAGGTACTCATTGCTGTTCCAGTTTCCAAGGCAGGGCGGCTGCGCAGTGCACTTGGGGCCTTGTGCCCTAATTATACCTTTCTTTGGTAAATGGGTCCACTCATTACCAAAGTACTTAAGAGATTTTCAAACTCTCTCTCTTCATCTTCTTCTTCTTCGCGCCCAAGATTATTCTCTCTCTAGAACCAGTTTCCACCGCCATTTTCAGCCTTCAAACCTTCAGGTCCTAGCAGCATTCTTGCCCTTCTCCTCATCAGGTAACCTTTTTCTCCTCTTGCCTTCTTTTGTCTTCATTTCTGTCTATTTTTTAGGGTCGTAGGTCGTCTGGTTCTTAGAGTTCCCCCATAGCTTTTCCGGTGTCTTCTTCGGTCACTGGTTCTTCGAATGTTCTTGACGAAAAACGTTTTAGTTCTTTGGTTTGATCCGAAAGTCAAACCTGGTCAATCCCCCAAGTGTTTGTAGTTTAATTAGCCAAGTATAGTATAATTTCCCCAAGTGTAGGGTCTTCCCCTTAATGCTTAGGAGGCTTTACCACTTAGTGTCTGAATTCCCATCTCTGAGAGAAAAACTTTTTGCCGAGATCAGACGAATAGAGGAAGAGGAAGAGAGGAGACGAGGGGCCGACCCTAATTGGGTACGACCCATCTTTCCCATTCCTCTTGCCACCATAAGACCATCTGAACCCTCTGAGTCTTGTGGGTCGTCGTCTCGTCCGGCCGACACTCCCAAATCAAGTGAAATGGACGAGAGAACCTCCTTTCCAACTGGTGCTGGAACGTCTGGTAGAAGGGACACGTCTGACCTTAGCCCTCCCCGAGAGGCCGAGGGTACGATCCCCTCTGAGGCTGTCCCTGTGACAACCCTGTCCCCCAATGCCTTCCAAGTGGCTTTCCCTCAGGGTCCTCCTGCAGGTGATGAGATGGAGGGGGATGAGTACGAGGACGATGATACAGATGATGAGGTTGACACTTCCCACGCCTCGTCTTTTATCTCCTCTGTTAGGGATAGGGACCTTCTGATATGAAGGCATACTTACGGAGTGCCCTCCGGAGTAACTATGAGGGTTCCTTCTGAGGCTGAGAGGGTTTTTGAGGGTGAAGAGGGAGAGGTTGCAGTCTACGAGCAAATGTTCAAAGTAGGTGTCAGACTTCCCTTCCACCCTGCCATTGTAGATATTCTGTCGGCTCTGGGCGTCTCCCCCTCGCAACTTCCACCCAACTCTTAGAGGACGATTCTGGGGTATATCTCTTTGTGGAAAAACTCTTTCACTGATGAGCCCTCGTCCGACGTGTTCTTGGCCTGCTACAATATCACCTCTTCATCTAAACAGCCCGGATACTATCATCTGGGAGCGAGAAGGTCTGAGAAGAAGCTGCTCCACGTGGCTCAAACTTCCAATCATGATTGGAAAAAAAGGTTCTTCTTCATATCTGGGGCATGGGAGAGCTCCACCGAGGCGTCCCCTTCTACCGATGCTCCGAGGGTTCCTAACAGATGGTCTAACCCCTCCATGAAAGCTAGGTCAGACCCCGGACTTAGCTTGGAGGAGAGGGATATTGTTGAGTATCTGAGGGGACGAGGGAGAGAGGGTGAGATCCCAAAGTTCGAAGATTTGATGACCCCTCGCTTCCTTAAAGAAGTTGGTCTGAGGGTCGGCCCTCTGACAGAACTATGTGAGTTATACTGAACATTTTCCCTTCTTTACTTATTTTTGAAGTGTTCTCTCTTTATCTCTGAACTTTCCTGATTCATCGTATCCTTTTCAGGTCGTCCTGTAGGCGTGTCAGATTACCTCTGGGATATGACTGCTCCAAGCCTTCTTGCTGGTCTGACAAAGAAGAAGGGGAAGGAGCCTCAGCAAGCTCCCAAGAAGACAAGGGCCTCAGGGCCGACAGTTGTTGAGCCGACAGCTGTTAGCCACAAAAGGAAGGAGCCTGAGGCTCCAGTCGAGCCTCGTCCTGACCCTAAGACGAGGGCCAGGGCCGAGGCCTCTGAAGGGGCAACCTCTTCATCAAGCATGGGGGCCTTCTGGTCTCAGAGTCTGACCCATCTGAGGGCCGACCCCTCATCTCTTATTGCCAATTTGAGGGCGGCCAAGGCCTCGATGTTCTCTGCACCGTCGGCCTCTGACTACGAGTTCTTGGCAAAGATGCCCCCTGCCAAAGTGTACGACTACGGTCTGCACTCCCTTGCTCAGGTATTGGTCTTGACCTTCTTTAATTTCATTTTCACTAACTGTTCCCTCGGCCCCTCTTGATATATTTTCATTTTTCTTGCAGTTTGTTTGTGCCTTGACCTCAGCCACCAAGTGGATGGCCGAGAATCAACAAAAGTTTCACGAAGCTGAGAGGGCCATTCACCATGAGGCTGAGTTGCAGGCAGAGCTAGATACAGCAAAGACTGAGCTTGATACTGCGAGGGCTGAGCTTGAGAGTGCCAGGACCGAGCATGCTAGGGTCCTAGATGAGCTGATGAGGCAGCACGATGCCGACCTGCAAGCCAAGGACTTGATCATCAAGGATAGGGATGAGGCTCTGATCAACCTGGAGGCCCAGCATAAGACTGATCTGGAAGCAGCCACCAAGAAAGCTGAGGCTGATGCTATTGAGGCATACAAGACTTCAGATGAATTTCAGGGCTTCGGCCTCAAATATCTGGAAAGGGGGATTAGGACGGCCTGCCGATGGGTCGTCCTCAAGTTTGGCGATGTCGTCTCCTATGTTCGCCCATCACTGGAGGGTGTTCAATTGGACGACCCTCTAATTGCCGAGGCCCTCAACCAAGTGGAGTCCCAAGTCCAGATCGAAGGGGTCGGTACATATGAAGATCATCCGGTTATGGTAACTGAGAAGACCATTCCCATTGATGTTGAGGCCCTGCCCTCTGATGTCGTCCCCTAGGGTGGCTGCCTGTAGCCCATACCCTTATTTTTGTACTTTTTGTTCAAAGGCCTTGTAAAAACAGTTGATACTTATATTTTATTAATACCAGTCTCTTCCATATTTGCTGTCTTCCTTATTTCATTTTATTATGGCTTGCTCATTGTTGATGCTACTAACCCTTCCCTCGTCTTTTTTGAGGACCACTGTGGGGTCGTCCCCTAATGTGGCCTCATTATAGCCGAGGGTTCAAGTAACCAAATGACTTTTAAGTAATGTCTTCCCTCGTCTTTTTTGAGGACAGTGGAGGGGTCGTCCCCTCCACTGGTCCCCATTATAGCCGAGGGATCAACTAACCAAATTAATGGATTTTAATTTTGTCTTCCCTCGTCTTTTTTTGAGGGCAGTGGAGGGGTCGTCCCCTCCACTGGTCCCCATTATAGCCGAGGGATCAACTTTCCAAATTAATGGATTTTAATTTAGTCTTCCCTCGTCTTTTTTGAGGACAGTGGAGGGGTCGTCCCCTCCACTGGTCCCCACTATAGCCGAGGGATCAACTTTCCAAATTAATGGATTTTAATCTAGTCTTCTCTCGTCTTTTTTGAGGACAGTGGAGGGGTCGTCCCCTCCACTGGTCCCCACTATAGCCGAGGGATCAACTTTCCAAATTAATGGATTTTAATTTAGTCTTCCCTCGTCTTTTTTGAGGACAGTGGAGGGGTCGTCCCCTCCACTGGTCCCCATTATAGCCGAGGGATTAACTAACCAAATTAATGGATTTTAATTTAGTCTTCCCTCGTCTTTTTTGAGGAGAGTGGAGGGGTCGTCCCCTCCACTGGTCCCCATTATAGCCGAGGGATCAACTAACCAAATTAATGGATTTTAATTTAGTCTTCCCTCGTCTTTTTTGAGGACAGTGGAGGGGTCGTCCCCTCCACTGGTCCCCACTATAGCCGAGGGATCAACTTTCCAAATTAATGGATTTTAATTTAGTCTTCCCTCGTCTTTTTTTAGGACAGTCCCCATTATAGCCGAGGGATCAACTAACCAAATTAATGGATTTTAATTTAGTCTTCCCTCGTCTTTTTTGAGGAGAGTGGAGGGGTCGTCCCCTCCACTGGTCCCCATTATAGCCGAGGGATTAACTAACCAAATTAATGGATTTTAATATAGTCTTCCCTCGTCTTTTTTGAGGAGAGTGGAGGGGTCATCCCCTCCACTGGTCCCCACTATAGCCGAGGGATCAACTTTCCAAATTAATGGATTTTAATTTAGTCTTCCCTCGTCTTTTTTGAGGACAGTGGAGGGGTCGTCCCCTCCACTGGTCCCCATTATAGCCGAGGGATCAACTAACCAAATTAATGGATTTTAATTTAGTCTTCCCTCGTCTTTTTTGAGGAGAGTGGAGGGGTCGTCCCCTCCACTGGTCCCCATTATAGCCGAGGGATTAACTAACCAAATTAATGGATTTTACTTTAGTCTTCCCTCGTCTTTTTTGAGGAGAGTGGAGGGGTCGTCCCCTCCACTGGTCCCCATTATAGCCGAGGGATCAACTAACCAAATTAATGGATTTTAATTTAGTCTTCCCTCGTCTTTTTTTAGGAGAGTGGAGGGGTCGTCCCCTCCACTGGTCCCCATTATAGCTGAGGGATCAACTTTCCATGCATGCTAGGACTGACAACAGGATGAAGGAAACACTGATATTTCTCATTAATTTTCCAAGTGTTCTGTTGGAGCAACCCTAATTACAATTATGGCCTTTCAAGACCTTACAACACTACTGATAGTATTTCTTCAAATGATCTGCATTCCAGGGGTTTGAAAAAGGTTCCCCCTCTAAGTTTTCTAGCCCGTAGGTCCCTGGGACAACTTCATCGATGACCCTATATGGGCCATGCCAATTAGGATGGAGCTTGTTGGGTTTCTGCCAAGTCTTTTTAAGAACCAAGTCTCCCACTGCGATAGGCCTCTGTTTCACCCTTTGGTTGTAAAACCTTGCGGTCCTCTGCTGGGAGGAAGCTTGCCTTATCTCAGCATCCTCCCTTCTTTCCTCAATCAGGTCTAGGTCAAGTCTTCTCTCTTCCGTATTTCCCTGGGGGTCGTACATTTGGACCCTATGAGTAGGAAACTCAACTTCGGTGGGGATGACTGCTTCTGATCCATAAGCTAACATGAATGGGGTCTCCCCAGTGGAGGTCCTTACTGTCATCCTGTATGCCCACAACACTGCATATAACTCCTCGACCCATCTTCCTTTTGCCTCCTCAAGCCTCTTCTTAATCCCATCTAGGATTGTCCTGTTCGTAACTTCGGTTTGCCCATTGGCCTGAGGTCGGCCTGGGGTGGAGAAAAATTGTTTGATACTTACCCTCTCACAGTACTTCTGCAGAGAGGCATTCTTGAACTGAGTCCCGTTATCCGAGATGAGGGTGTTGGGTAGACCATATCTGCATATCACATTCTTCCAGATGAACTGGAAGGTCTTCTGCTCTGTAATCGTGACCATCGGTTCGGCCTCTACCCACTTTGAAAAGTAGTCAATTGCTACGATGAGGAACCTATAGTTATTGACTGCCCTCGGTAAGGGTCCTACCAGGTCAATCCCCCATACTGCAAACGGCCATGGGGATGTAATGGAGGTGAGGGGCTGATGAGGTTGGTGAGGGATGGTAGCAAATCTTTGGCATTTATCACACTTTTTAACATATGCGGCAGCATCTTTCCCCAAGGTCGGCCACCAGTAGCCCTGTGTGATCACCCTCTTTGCCAAGGATCTACCCCCAATGTGGCTCGAGCACGACCCTTGATGATGCTAAGAATCAGCACCACCAGGTAAGGTGTTTCCAAGCTCAATACGCGAATAACAATGGCAGCACAGGTATATAAAGAGATAAGAGAAGGAGGTGAGGATATGAGGAGTCAACACCGGAATATGAGTGGTTCAGCCAATCTGGCCTACGTCCACTGTGAGTGTGTGAGTAATATCACTGAATGAAGGCACTAATGGCCATGGATACAATTCACTCAGGCTCTCTCTCTCTCTCTCTCTACTGTATATTTAGACAGAGTTTTAGCTAGGGTTTTAATCACTGTCCCTTGGCTTGGTAGGGGATGATCCCTTTATATAATGCCTAGGGGGTGTAATGTACCCCCTATGCATGTAATGTGCATGTGTGTAGTTTCCTCACCAATGAGGGTGTGCCAGCTGTCAGGTCCACATGTAAGTGATGATGATGAAATATTCCCCCCCACATGTGGGGAATAATCTTGTTGTAACTGATCTTGGCCCAGGTGTCCTTATCCAAATGCTTGCGGATACTTTGACAGTCGTGCTGATGAATGGCCTCGGCCTAGGAGAGGCAGAGCTATAAGGGTAGGTCGTCCGACCCCTTCGTGGTGTGTCATGCGCTGTCTCGGCTTCACGTCAGCCGAGGTAAACACATACATCGGCCTGGGCCGAGCCATTTATCGTGCTGATGATAAGTACGCACTGGTAACCTCGGCCTCCTACGAGGTAGGGTTCATGCTGAAGGCGTGTTTAGCTTCTTGTTATCTTGGCCTATTGTTGACCGGGGTCGCTATTCCTTGGCACCTGGAGTTGATGTTATCTGTGATATGAGAAGTGTTCCGGGGGGGAGTGCATGTCTTAGTGTCGGCCTGGGCCGAGGTTACCTTGGCTGAGGGAAGATATCATGGGCCCCCCTGCACCGGCAGGTCGGCTAACGTCTCAGCTCTCATCTCGGCCGATGTATGTTCCACTAGGCCGAGGTCATACTTGGGCATATCAATCACCCCCCAGCCCTTAGTCATTTGCGAAGAGTGGTGGCTAAGGGGTTCTTGCCTCCGAGGTCTATTTACCCCAAAGTCAATACCCGCATGACACTTGTCCATTGCTAAGGCGTGCCCACTTGGTTGGCATATGCTGTCAATTGTCCCCTTTGGCTTCCCAAGGCAATGATGAGCCTTGGGAATCGTGCCCAAATATTTAAAGGCTAAAACCCTCCTTTTTCTTCTTCTTCCTCATTTCTCTCCTGTTCAAGCGATTACTCTCCTGTTTTCTGCGACTTTCTCTCCGAAGCTAGCCTCTGCTCCAGCGATTGTTCCGCTGAGGGATACCACCTTTCCTGCGCGATACTCTCCACATTGTTCACCAACCTCACCTTCAGGTATCTTCCCTCTCCATCTCCTTCGTTTTTGATATTTTTAATTTTGAACTTTTCGGTTAGATCTTGAGTTTCCCGGTGAGTTCTTGGGATTTCCGGTTAGACCTTGAGTTTTCCGGTGGAGCAGGCTACCTGCATAGGTTCCTTAGTTGGATCTAAAATTCCCTTAACTTTTCAAGCCATCTTTGTTTGTAGTTTTTAGGATATTCCCAAGTTTAAGGTCTGAAAAATCCTCGTGTCGTCCCCAGATGCTCAGACCCTTGTACCAACTTCTTGAAGACTTTCCATCTCTAAAGGAGAAGACCTTGGATAAAATTAGACAAATAGAGAGAGCTCAGGAAGAAGCTCGTAGGTCGCAAGAGTCCCCCATCAGACCCCTCTTTCCTCCTCCTCTCAAGGTGGTGTACCCTCGTCCTCCAGAAAATTTTTACCAGACAGACGCCTCTGCCAACAACTTGCCGATGTCCGAGTCTGAGTCTTCTACCTCTGATCCGATGTCAGTGGACTCTTTCCAAGAGGCCATGGACTTCACTACTCAGGCTGACCAGAACCCTGACCATGCCGAGGTCTCCAGTCGTGCCTCGTCTCAGAATGGCACAAGCACCTCTAGTTCTTCTTCAGAGGTTGAACTTGTGGAGCCAAGTGTGGCCGTGCCTGGCATCCTAAATGCTATTCCCCTGTCGGCCGTAACCGAGGCCGAATTTGCTCAGAGGTTCCCCGGTAACCCGTCAACGTCTGCTCCAGCCGACGTTGAGTCTGACGATGATGAGGATGCCGAAAGTGAAGTTGACACATCTGAGGCAGACGAGTACGAGAGTACCATTACCGAGGTGGATTTACTGCACTTCCGGTACTTATATTCCATTAGCCCCTCTATCCACTTAAGGAGACCTCTGAGGGAAGAGAGAGCCTACCATGGCAGGGATGGTGAAATCTGCCTGTACGAGCAGATGTTCAAGTTAGGTTTTCGCCTTCCCTTCCACCCCGTCATTAGGACCATTCTATCATTCATTAACTTGGCCCCCTCGCAGCTCTCTCCCAATGCCTGGAGGGTCATTATAGGGGCAACCATCTTGTGGAGGGCGGTTCACCACTCTGACCTCCCAGTGCAGGTCTTTGCTGGTTGCTACGTCCCTACCTCAGCCAAGAATCATCCGAGCTACTATCACTTTGTGGCTCGGAGGCCTGAGAAAAAGATGCTTCTGGTCACTCAGACCTCCAACCACAATTGGAAACCCAGGTACTTTTTCGTCTCAGGGCCTTGGGAATTTGGTTCTTCTATTCCCTCTTCCATCTTTGAACCAAGAATACCGACGAAATGGGGCAAAGTCTCCATGTCTGCCAGGGCCGACCCTGGACTAAGTGTGCAACACGGCAAGAGGGTGAAGGCCCTGCAGGACCAAGGGGCCCATGGGATGTTTGTCAAATTTGAACATCTGCTGACCCCCCAGTATCTCTCGGGGACGAGCCTGGGCGGAAGTCCCCTAGCTGACTTTGGTAAGGATTTTTATTTTGACCCCAAGTGTAGCCTCTTATCTTACGTGCTTTATTTCTGACTCATATCTTTTCACTTTTGCAGAGAAGCCACCAGAGATTTCAGAAGAGTTGTGGGAGATGGCAGCCCCAAGCTTAGCTAGGCTTGTCAAGAAGACCGGTCTAAATGCTCCTCCACCAGCTCCCTCAACATCTAAGTCCAAGAAGAGGGCACCTGAGGTCCCTCCTCCTGAGGATCAGAGGCCGAGCTCCAGGACAAGGAGGACCCCAGATGCTGCGGTCCCCATCACAGCCGACACATTATCGGCTCGTCTGGACCAGCTAAAACTTTCTGACAGTGTACTCGGCCACAGCCGACAAGCCATGGACGCTCTTAACAACATGATGACAGAGGCCGACATGCGTTTCCTCAGGGCCATGGAAACCTCTACGATGGTTGAATTCGGCCTTCACAGAGTAGTTCAGGTATAACTTGTCCCTTTGCTCGAAGTGCAACATCTGATCTTGCTTTTATCTAACTTCTTCATTTACTATGCAGGGTGCGGCAGCCATGTATCAGCTATCTAACTGGACCCTGAGGAAATTGCCTCTCATTCAGAAGGGCCAGGAGGCGGAGAAAGTGGAGGGCACCCTGAAGGCTGAGGTTGCTCGTCTGAGGAAAGAGTTACAGGAGGCTGAGACCAAGGCTCAGACCTCTGAAAATAAGGCCCAATCCCTAGAGAAGGATATCTCTGCACTTGTTCAGAGTCATACCAAGGCCCTGAAGGACAAGGACGATGCTTTGCAGAGGAAAGTTGATGCTGCGGTGAAGGCTTCTCTTGCAGACGCCTCGGAGACAATAATTGCCGACTATAAGGTCTCTGAGGAGTTTGTAGGTTTTGGCCTGGAGTACCTTGAAAGAGGTATCAAGGCCACCTCCAAGTGGGCCGAGGTAAGGGAGGCCGAGGTTGGTATCATTAAGGCCTCAGATTTTGTGGGCCTCGGCCTTGCCGATGCCCAATTTGCCCAAGCCTTGCAGGAGATAGAGGATGAAGCTGCTGCCCCTGGTCAAACTGTCACTCTGGAAGGGGCAGACCTCGGGGACACTGACCCTGCAAACGAAGTAGCCGAGGTGACCAATACCGAGCAGGCCAACCCTGAAGAGGAATTAGACGTTCCTCATTCAGCTGTTTAACTTGTATTTTCCATTTTTATTTTGACTTGTAATTTCGCATGTAATTCTTTCACACTTAAATATTTTGCAATGTCAAGCTTTTGTTGAATGCAAGTGTCTCTTCATCTTTATTTGTGAATGTTCATGGATGCTATGCACCCTCTGTAGTCATTACTGGATGTGGTGTCATGACCATTACTTAAGAGTCTGAGGTCCTCACCTAAGAGGTTATCCCCACGATAAATTTCACTGAATGAATGTTTAAGGTCTGAGGTCCTCACCTAAGAGGTTATCACCTAAGAGGTCCTCACAATAATTTTCACCAAATTAATGATGTTTAAAGTCTGAGGCCCTATAGGCGAAGTGTCTGAACTCAGACCTCGTCACCCCCGAGTGGTGTTATGAGGGTCTGAGGTCATCACCTGAGCCGAGGTAAGCCTCATATTTTCACCAAATTAATGATGTTTAAAGTCTGAGGCCCTATAGCCGAGGTGTCTGAACTCAGACCTCGTCACCCCCGAGTGGTGTTATGAGGGTCTGAGGTCATCACCTGAGCCGAGGTAAGCCTCATAATTTCACCAAATTAATGATGTTTAAAATCTGAGGCCCTATAGCCGAGGTGTCTGAACTCAGACCTCGTCACCCCCGAGTGGTGTTATGAGGGTCTGAGGTCATCACCTGAGCCGAGGCAAGCCTCATATTTTCACCAAATTAATGATGTTTAAAGTCTGAGGCCCTATAGCCGAGGTGTCTGAACTCATACCTCGTCACCCCCGAGTGGTGTTATGAGGGTCTGAGGTCATCACCTGAGCCGAGGTAAGCCTCATATTTTCACCAAATTAATGATGTTTAAAGTCTGAGGCCCTATAGCCGAGGTGTCTGAACTCAGACCTCGTCACCCCCGAGTGGTGTTATGAGGGTCTGAGGTCATCACCTGAGCCGAGGTAAGCCTCATAATTTCACCAAATTAATGATGTTTAAAATCTGAGGCCCTATAGCCGAGGTGTCTGAACTCAGACCTCGTCACCCCCGAGTGGTGTTATGAGGGTCTGAGGTCATCACCTGAGCCGAGGCAAGCCTCATATTTTCACCAAATTAATGATGTTTAAAGTCTGAGGCCCTATAGCCGAGGTGTCTGAACTCAGACCTCGTCACCCCCGAGTGGTGTTATGAGGGTCTGAGGTCATCACCTGAGCCGAGGTAAGCCTTATATTTTCACCAAATTAATGATGTTTAAAGTCTGAGGCCCTATAGCCGAGGTATCTAAACTCAGACCTCGTCACCCCCGAGTGGTGTTATGAGGGTCTGAGGTAATCACCTGAGCCGAGGTAAGCCTCATAATTTCACCAAATTAATGATGTTTAAAGTCTGAGGCCCTATAGCCGAGGTGTCTGAACTCAGACCTCGTCACCCCCGAGTGGTGTTATGAGGGTCTGAGGTCATCACCTGAGCCGAGGTAAGCCTCATAATTTCACCAAATTAATGATGTCTAGATGACACAAGAATTTGCCATGGGAACTGTTCTTTATTCACAACCTCTTCTCAATAAGATAGTACTTTTACAATTGACAATGGATGCAACATTATATGAAATATCTCTTTAGGTGGTCGGCATTCCACGGGTTGGTGAAGGGTTCTCCCTCTAGGTTCTCTAGCCTATATGTGCCAGGCACAACCTCTTCCGTTACTCTGTAGGGGCCATGCCAGTTCGGGTGTAGCTTGCTTGCCTTCTGTAGGGTTTTCTTAAGCACTAGGTCTCCTACCGCAATGGGTCTTGTCTTTACCCTTTGATTGTAGAACTTTGCTGCCCTCTGCTGGTAGGCTGCTTTCCTGACCTCCGCGTCTTCCCTTCTTTCTTCAATGAGGTCCAAGTCTAA
Organism: Sambucus nigra; assembly: GCA_949130495.1. Lineage (NCBI taxonomy): Eukaryota > Viridiplantae > Streptophyta > Magnoliopsida > Dipsacales > Adoxaceae > Sambucus > Sambucus nigra. Next base: position 188,087,033 of record OX422214.1, on the reverse strand, counting down.
CCTCCTCCTTTCCCCATTGCTGTCCGGATCATAGGTCTGAATACGATGAGTTGGTAGGCCTATCTCCGTTGGTATGACGGCTTCTGAACCGTGTGCCAGCATGAATGGGGTTTCTCCTGTGGGTGTCCTTGCTGTTGTCCTGTAAGCCCATAGCACAGCGTAAACCTCTTCTATCCATCTCCCTTTTGCGTTTTCTAACCTCTTCTTGATTCCATCCAAGATTGTCCTATTTGTGACTTCAGTCTGGCCATTAGCCTGGGGTCGACCAGGAGACGAGAAGAACTGCTTAATCCCCACACTTTGGCAGTACTTCTCTAAGGAGGCGTTCTTGAACTGGGTCCCATTATCTGAGATGAGCGTGTTTGGGAGGCCATACCTACATATGATGTTCTTCCAGATGAACTGAAAGGTCTTCTGCTCCGTAATTGTTATCATTGGTTCGGCTTCTACCCATTTTGAGAAGTAGTCAATGGCAACTATCAAGAATCTATAGTTGTTGACTGCTCTTGGCAAAGGCCCTACCAAATCAATTCCCCATACCGCGAACGGCCATGGCGAACAGATTGATGTCATAGGCTGATGGGGTTGGTGAGGGATAGTGGTGAACCTCTGGCATTTGTCGCACCTCTTCACGTAGTCAGCAGCGTCCCTCGACAAGGTTGGCCACCAATATCCCTGAGTGATGATCCTCTTGGCTAGGGGTCTTCCTCCTATATGGCTAGAGCAAGAGCCCTCATGAACCTCCTGTAAGACCCGGGTTACCTCCATGGGATGCACACATCTGAGGAGGGGCAAGAGGAACCCCTTTTTATACAAGACATCCCCCAATAAAGAGAACTTGGCAGCTCTATACCTCAACTTTCTTCCTTCCAGCTTGGACTCAGGTAGCTCCCCCTCTCTCAAGTACCTGACGAGTGGGTCGATCTAAGAGTCCCCTAGGTTCACGTTGTGACAAGGGCTGCGCACCTCGTCCTCCTCGATGCTTGCCTTTCCCAGGACTTCAATTGGGATGGTTCTTCCCAAGTCTGTCTTCATTGCCGAGGCCAGCCTTGCCAATGCGTCGGCGTGATTGTTGCCCAATCTCGGCACTCTTTTCAGTTTGGCCTCTTTAAAAAGTTCTAGCAATCCCCTTACCTTTTTTAGGTATCTGTCCATCCTCTCATCCTTGGCTTCGTACGCCCCCAATACTTGGTTGACAACCAACCTTGAGTCGCTATGTAGTAGAAGCCGCTTTACCCGCAGAGTTGTTGCCAATAGGAGGCCCGCTATCATGGCCTCATACTCAGACTCGTTGTTTGAGGCCTGGAAATTGAATCTTAAGGCATACTCAATGTTGGCTCCATCCGGAACCGAAAGTACCAGCCCCGCGCCGCTTCCACCGTCACAGGAGGATCCATCCACGAAGAGGCTCCACACGTCTTCCTCCGAAGAGAAGACCCCTTCTCTCATCACTCCTTTTTCGAAGAGGTATCGATCCTCTTCATTCTCTTCTACTCTCCTTCGAAGCTTGCCTGATATATCCTCTCCTCGGCCCTGGAAGACGTAAGGGTCTATCTCTCCCGAATCTCGGGAGATACCTTTGCCGCTTTCCAAGCTATTCTCTGACCCAGTCTCTATCCAAGTGAACTCTGCGATAAAGTCAGCAAGGGCCTGTCCCTTAATGGCTGTCCTGGGCTGGTAAGTAAGATCATACTCCCCTAGTTCAATGGCCCAAGTCATCAATCTTCCGGACTTCTCAGGCTTGTGCAGGACCTGCCTTAAGGGGGAGTCCGTGAGGACTGTCATAGAGTGAGCTTGAAAGTAGGGTTTCATTTTCCTTGAAGCATGGATAAGAGCATAAGCCAACTTCTCCATCCGGGGATAGTTCTGTTCAGACCCTTGTAGGGCCTTGCTGTTAAAGTACACAGGTCTCTGAACTCCACCCTCTTCTCGTATGATGGCCGTGCTAATGGCCGACTCAGAGACGGCTAGATACACAAACAACCTTTCTCCCGCAATGGGCCGGGACAGCAGCAGGGGAGACCCCAAGTAAGACTTGAGCTGATCAAAAGCTTTTTCACACTCTTCATCCAACTGGAAGGCCTTCCTTAGGACCTTGAAGAATGGAAGACACTTATCGGTTGCTCTGGAAACAAACCTGTTCAGGGCTGCCACTCTTCCCGTGAGTCTTTGGACATCCTTGATACTCCTAGGAGTCTTCATGTCAATCAATGCCTTGATCTTCTCTGGGTTTGCGTCAATCCCCCTTTGATTAACGATGAACCCCAGGAACTTCCCAGCTCCTACCCCGAAGACACATTTAGCCGGGTTGAGCTTCATTCTGTACGAGTCCATGACATCGAAGGTCTTCTCAAGGTCTGCCACATGAGTACATGCCCTCAGGCTCTTCGTTAGCATATCGTCCACGTACACCTCCATGGTCTTACCTATCTGCTCCTCGAACATCCTATTGACGAGACGTTGATATGTTGCCCCCGCATTTTTCAGACCAAAGGGCATTACCTTGTAGCAATATGTCCCTTTGTCAGTGATGAAGGCTGTCTTCTCAGAATCTTCGGCGTCCATGAATATTTGGTTATAACCCGAATAAGCATCCATGAAGCTCATGAGCTCGTGCCCTGCTGTTGCGTCCACCATCTGGTCTATTCTCGGTAGGGGATAGCTGTCCTTCGGGCAGGACCTATTCAGGTCTGTGAAATCCACACACATCCGCCACTTTCCATTGGCCTTAGGCACGATCACTGCATTTGAGAGCCACTTTGGATAGGTGACCTCTCGTATGAACTCGGCCTCTTCCAACTTCTTCACCTCTTCCCGAATGACCTCATACTTCTCTCTGGAGTAAATTCTCCTCCTCTGCTTGATTGGCCTGGCATCCCTGTCCACGTTAAGTTTGTGGGTCATGACCTCGGGGTCTATACCAGGCATGTCGGTGTGGCTCCAGGCAAAGACACTCTGCCTCTTCCTGAGAAGGCTTACCAGCTCTTCCTTAATCTTTGTTTCAAGGGCCTTGCCGACCTGGATGGTTTTTTCCGGATCTTCCTCATTGAGGACGATGGATTCTACCTCTTCCGCGGCCTCGCCCTTCTTCAGCTTCGTTTCATCTCTCGGATCAAGAGTGTCTATGCTGTAGGTGGCGGTTGCTCTCTTATGGGTCTCCTTCTCTTCAGCTGAGTTGAAGTAACACTCCCGTGCCGTGGTCTGATCCCCCTGCACTTCCCCTACCCCGTAAGGGGTCGGGAATTTTAGCATTTGATGGACCGTTGACGGCACGGCTTCAAACTCCTTGAGGGCTACTCTTCCAACGATGAGGTTGTAGGCAGAGTAGACATTCTCGTCCATCACAAAAAAGTTTATCTTCTTAGTCAGCCTCTTAGGCCACTCATCCCCCATACGCACATCCATCTCATACATGCCTAACGGGTGCACTTTCTCACCACTAAAGCCTATCAAGGGATGGTGGTAGGGCACTAATCTTGATCTGCTGAGACCCAAGCTCTTGAAACAAGGCCAGAACATTACATCTGCTGAGCTTCCCCCATCTATGAGGATTCTCCCTACGTCGTACCCATGCACCCTTGTCGTTATGACCAAGGGGTCATCATGGGGGGCTAAGATGCCCTTGAAGTCGAGCCGGGAGAAACCCACCACCAGGGTGTCCATGTCCACCTTCGTTCTCTTCTGTACAGCGTCAAAAGACGTCAGGTTCACAATCTCTGGCCTGACTACCGACTTGAACTCCGCGACATGAGCCTTTCTATCGGCTACCTCAGATCCACCCCCTGCGAATCCCCCACATATGGTGCTAACACCAAAGGAGATCATTCCTACCCTCTTCACTGGGGTGTTGTCATCCCTAGGTGGGAGATCTGGGTCATCTTCATCGTTGCCATCTGAATCATCATGCCTTTTAGCCGGGGCATCACCACGGCACTTGTCGTCTCTTCTCTTCCTAGGGTCTTCTCTGCCGCCCTTTGGGGCCTTGCCATCCACATATTTTCTTAGCTTCCCGGATTTCAGCATCTTCTCAATCTCGTCCTTCAGGGCAAAGCATCTGTCTGTGACATGGCCGTGGTCCTGATGAAACTCACACCAGAGGTTTTTATTCCTCTTATGCGGCAGAGCCTTCAACTTCTCTGGCCATCTTAGAGCCCGGTCACTCTTGATCTCATTAAGAATGTGCTCACAGCTCACGGTCAGAGGAGTGTAATGGGAGAACTTGTCATCGGCTGACCGCTTCTTTCCTTCCTTCTTGCCCTGGGACCTCCCAGCACTACCGCGGTTCTCCTCTTCGTACTTGGCGGCCATCGCCTCCTCCGCATTCATTACTTTTCCTGTAGTGGACAACAGCTCCGCCATAGACTTGGGGGGGTCTTCCGCCAGCTTCCATAGTAGCTTTCCCTTCTGAAGACCTCCTATAAGGGCGGTCATGGCTATGCTTTCCTCGTAATCCTCCACCTCCAGCTTCTCCTTGTTGAATCTTGCTATATAGTCCCTTAGGCTTTCACCCTTAGCCTGTTTGACGTATAGGAGGTGGGTGGTCTTCTTTTGGGGCCTTACCCCAAAGCAGAAGTTGTGGATGAACTTCTCGGCCAATCCCTTGAAGTTTTCGATTGAATTTTTTGGAAGAGAGGTGAACCAGCTGTGCGCAGCCCCTGTTAGGGTGCCCGAGAAGGCCCTGCACTTCATCTCATCAGGTATTGAGTAAATATCTGCCGCCGACTGATACATCTCGATGTGGTGCATAGGGTTAGTGCTGCCATCGTACTTAGGAGTCACTACAGGAGGCTTGAATTTAGCTGGGGTTGGGAACCCCACTATCTTAGCTATAAATGGTGAGCCCTCCGTGTAGCCCCTCTGTAAGGGGTCCCTGCTCTTTATGAGGTCCCCTATCTTCTCCTCGAGACGTTGGATCGAGTCATTCCACGGTCTCCTCTCGTCAACTTGGCCGAGGTTGTCCCCTGCCACCTCTTTGCGGCGGACAGAAGGTTCCCCAGCCACGACCCTCTGATTGTTGACCTCTTCCTGTTCCCTTGCTCTTCCATCCATGGGTCGGCCTTGGTCTGGCCGAGCCCCTCTTTGGGAGCCTGCCGCGCTCCTTGACCTCGATAGCCTGTGTCTTAGGTCGTTAACTGGTCCCAGCCTCTCGAAGGCCGAGCCTCTGCTCAACCTGTTGAAGGCCGACCCTCTCTGCTGGGCCTCATCTCTTCTTCGGCCGACACATCCTTGGCTTTGCCGAAGAGGTCGTACGGTATCATCGGAAACCTCATATGGCTCCCAGCAATCTTCTGGGGCCTCTTCTACTCCTATGTCATCGTACCTGTCCTCCGGGAAAGGGTTTCCTTGCCTCCCCAGGCGCAAACGCCTAGGGTCAGCAACATCCCTTCTCCGCTGGGGTGCAGGTTGGTCCTTCATCGGTGCCTGGGGTGGTCCCCTGGCACCCGGTTGGGGTTGAACTGCCGCTGGGGTGATCAGGTTCGGTGAGACTCCAGGTGGTCTCATCATCATGGTTTGGCTGAGCTGTGCAAATTGCTCCTTCATCGCTTGTTGTGTTGCAGCCAAAGATTTCAAGGCAGCTGCCACCTCCGCCATTTCGGACTGGGGAGGAACCTGACTGGATCTAGCTCCCCCACCTCCGGGTGGCGGAAGAGGCGGCGGCAAGTCTGGTGCCATGTGTTAAACTGTATAGAGTCTTGGTTGCAGGGGAGCTTAATACCTGAAAGGACCTCTTTCAATGGTGAAACAGCTCCACACAAGGGGTGGTTTCTGGTTCACCACCAGAGTCTCCGGTGAGGTAAAGCAGGAAATAAGGATGGGATAGCCTTTCGATTCCCACAGACGGCGCCAAAATGATGATGCTAAGAATCAGCACCACCAGGTAAGGTGTTTCCAAGCTCAATACGCGAATAACAATGGCAGCACAGGTATATAAAGAGATAAGAGAATGAGGTGAGGATATGAGGAGTCAACACCGGAATATGAGTGGTTCAGCCAATCTGGCCTACGTCCACTGTGAGTGTGTGAGTAATATCACTGAATGAAGGCACTAATGGCCATGGATACAATTCACTCAGGCTCTCTCTCTCTCTCTCTACTGTATATTTAGACAGAGTTTTAGCTAGGGTTTTAATCACTGTCCCTTGGCTTGGTAGGGGATGATCCCTTTATATAATGCCTAGGGGGTGTAATGTACCCCCTATGCATGTAATGTGCATGTGTGTAGTTTCCTCACCAATGAGGGTGTGCCAGCTGTCAGGTCCACATGTAAGTGATGATGATGAAATATTCCCCCCCACATGTGGGGAATAATCTTGTTGTAACTGATCTTGGCCCAGGTGTCCTTATCCAAATGCTTGCGGATACTTTGACAGTCGTGCTGGTGAATGGCCTCGGCCTAGGAGAGGCCGAGCTATAAGGGTAGGTCGTCCGACCCCTTCGCGGTGTGTCATGCGCTGTCTCGGCTTCACGTCAGCCGAGGTAAACACATACATCGGCCTGGGCCGAGCCATTTATCGTGCTGATGATAAGTACGCACTGGTAACCTCGGCCTCCTACGAGGTAGGGTTCATGCTGAAGGCGTGTTTAGCTTCTTGTTATCTTGGCCTATTGTTGACCGGGGTCGCTATTCCTTGGCACCTGGAGTTGATGTTATCTGTGATATGAGAAGTGTTCCGGGGGGGGAGTGCATGTCTTAGTGTCGGCCTGGGCCGAGGTTACCTTGGCCGAGGGAAGATATCATGGGCCCCCCTGCACCGGCAGGTCGGCTAACGTCTCAGCTCTCATCTCGGCCGATGTATGTTCCACTAGGCCGAGGTCATACTTGGGCATATCAACCCTTCATGTACATCTTGCAAGATGGAAGGGACTTCTGAGGGATGCACACACCTGAGTAAGGGGAGCAGGAACCCCTTTTTGTACAGCGTGTCTCCGATGACGGTGAACTTTGCAGCCCTATATCTCAGCTTCTTCCTCTCTTGGCTTGCTTCTGGCATCTCTCCCTCTTTAATGTATCTGATCAGAGGATCCATCCATGACGGTTCTTGAGAAACATTCATGCAAATGCCAAGTGTTCCCTCGACGTCTTCGATAGCTGGCTGAAACAAAATTTCCACTGGGACCGTCCTCCTGATGTCTGTTCTTGTTGCCGAGGCCAGCCTAGCAAGGGCATCAGCGCGACCATTATCAAGCCTAGGTACCCTCCTTAATTTCACTTATCTGAAGCCCTTCAGTAATGATCTCACCTTCTCGAGGTACCTAGCCATCCTTTCGTCCTTAGCCTCATAGGCTCCTAGTATCTGATTTACGACTAGCCTTGAATCACTATGGACCAAAATCTGGCCGACACTAAGAGACTTGGCCAAGGAGAGGCCTGCTACTAAGGCCTCATATTCAGCCTCATTGTTGGAGGCTTTGAAGTTGAACCTCAGGGCGTATTCGACGTCTGTGCCATCGGGTGCTGATAGTATCAGTCCAGCACCACTTCCGCTATCACAGGAGGACCCGTCAACGAAGAGGCTCCACGGAGTCTTTCCTTCAGAAAAATTTCCCTCAGAGAGGGACCCCTGTCTAAAGATGTATCTTCCCTCTTCATTTTTAGTCACTTTCCTTCTAGCGGTGCTCGTCTCAACCAGGTCTGCAGGTGTGTCTTCTGTATCTACCTTCCCGAGGGTCTCACCCTCGGCCTCATCGTCTTCCCAGGTGAACTCAGCCACGAAGTCTGCCAAGGCCTGCCCCTTAATGGCTGTCTTAGGCTGATACACAATGTCAAACTCCCCCAGCTCTATAGCCCAGGTCATTAGCCTTCCCGATTTTTCAGGCTTGTGTAGGACCTGCCTAAGAGGAGAGTCAGTAAGGATGACCATAGTATGGGACTGGAAGTACGGTTTCATCTTCCTTGAGGCATGGATCAAGGCATAGGCCAACTTCTCCATCCTCGGGTATCTCTGCTCTGCCCCCTGGAGTGCCTTGATTTTAAAATATACGGGCTTCTGTATACCATCCTCGTCTCTCATAATGGCTGCACTGATGGCAGACTCTGAGACGGCGAGGTACACGTAAAGTCGTTCACCCTGCACGGGTCGTGATAGCAGCAAGGGAGACCCTAGGTATGATTTTATCTCTTTGAAAGCCTCATCGCATTCTTTACTCCATTCAAAGGCTTTCCTAAGGATCTTGAAGAATGGTAGACACCTGTCTGTGGCCCTTGACACAAATCTGTTTAAGGCAACCACTCTCCCTGTGAGCCTCTGAACGTCTTTAATGGACTTGGGGGTCTTCATCTCAATAAGGGCCCTTATCTTTTCAGGATTGGCCTCGATGCCTCTTTGATTGACAATGAACCCCAAGAACTTCCCTGCTCCGACCCCAAAGACACACTTGGCCGGATTAAGCTTCATCTGGTACTTGTCCATCGTGTTAAAGGTCCTCTCCAGGTCTGCTACATGGTCCTCTGCTTTCAAACTCTTGGTCAGCATGTCATCCACGTAGACCTCCATAGACTTCCCAATTTGGTCTTCGAACATTTTATTTACGAGGCACTGGTACGTTGCCCCCGCATTTTTTAGACCAAAGGGCATAACCCTATAGCAGTATGTCCCCTTGTCAGTGATGAAGGCAGTCCTCTCCGAGTCATCAGGGTTCATGAAGATCTGGTTATACCCTGAGTAGGCATCCATAAAACTCATGAGCTCATGGCCTGCGGTAGCGTCTACCATCTGGTCAATGCGAGGGAGAGGGAAGTTGTCTTTGGGGCAGTGCTTGTTGAGGTCTGTGAAGTCCACACACATCCGCCACTTCCCGTTGGCCTTTGGGACAATGACTGCGTTGGACAGCCATTCAGGGTAGACGACCTCCCTGATAAACTCAGCGTCTTGTAATTTTTTAACCTCATCCCTGATGACCTCGTACTTCTCTCTAGAGTAAATCCTCCTCTTCTGCTTTACCGGCTTCACTCCCTCTACCACATTGAGTTTGTGGCACATGATTTCAGGGTCGATCCCTGGCATATCTACATGACTCCACGCGAAGATGCTTCGCCTTCTTCTCAACAGTTTGATGAGGTCTTCCTTGATATCGGGCTTCAGAGACTTTCTAACTTGGACGGTTTTTCCCAGGTCATCCTCATCGAGGATGATGGGTTCTACCTCCTCAGCGGCCTCTCCTTTCTTGAGCTTCGTCTCGTCCCTGGGGTCTAGGGTATCAATGTTGTAAGTGGTTGTAGCCCTCTTGTGTGCCTCCTTTTCTTCAGCGGAGTTGTAGTAGCATTCTCTCGCCGTCGTCTGGTCTCCCTGGACTTCCCCCACCCCATAAGGGGTAGGGAACTTAACCGTCTGGTGGACTGTGGACGACACAGCTTCAAACCCCTTGAGGGCCACACGTCCCAGTATGATGTTGTATGCCGAAAACACATGCTCATCCAGCACAAAGAAACTGACCCTCTTGGTGAGCCATCTCGGCCATTCGTCCCCCATCCTGACATCAGCCTCATATATTCCCAGGGGGTGAACCTTCTCTCCACTGAACCCAATCAACGGATGATGGTATGGGACAAGTCTGGCACGACTGAGGCCCAAGGCCTTGAAGCATGGCCAGAACATCACATCTGCGGACGAGCCCCCATCTACCAAGATCCTTGGCACTTCGCACCCGTGCACTCTGGTAGTGATGACAAGAGGGTCATCATGCGGGGCCAAGAGGCCTTTGAAGTCCATTCTTGAAAATCCCACGATCAAAGTGTCCATATCAACCTTCTTCCTTTTTTCTGACTTGACCTCTAGGGAGGTCGAGTGCACCGTCTTCGTAACTGCCTTGGCCTCAGCGACATGGGCCTTCCTGTCGGCGACCTCCGACCCTCCTCCTGCAAGTCCCCCGGAGATCATTCCCACCCCGAGCGAGATCATATTGAGCCTCTTGACAGGGCCGTGGTCGTCTCTCGGCGGGAGGTCAGGGTCGTCCTCATCATCAGAGGGGTCGTCCCCTCTTTTTTTAGGACCTTCTCTACAGGCATCGACTCGCTTCTTTCTGGGGTCGTCCCCTCGGCCCCTCTTGAAGTCGGCTTTGTCGACGTACTTTCTGAGCTTCCCTTCCTTCAGCATCTTCTCAATCTCGTCTTTCAGAGCAAAGCATTTATCCGTCACGTGGTCGTGGTCTAGGTGAAATTCACACCACAGGTTCTTATTCCTCTTGCCGGGAGCTGCCCTCAGCTTCTCAGGCCACTTCAGCGTCCGGTCACTCTTTATCTCGTTGAGGATCTGTTCACAGCTGACCGTCAGAGGGGTGTACCCCGCGAACTTGTCATCCGAGGACCTCTTCTTCCCCTCTTTGTTCTTCTTAGGGTATTTACTCCCACTAGCACCCCCTCTTTCGTCTTCATATTTCGCGGCCATCGCCTCTTCGGCGTTCATCACTTTTCCTGCTGTTGACAGTAGCTCAGCCATCGTCTTTGGAGGGTCTTCGGCAAGCTTCCATAATAGCTTCCCCTTTTGGAGTCCTCCAATCAGGGCTGTCATAGCTATGCTTTCCTCGTAGTCGTCCACCTCCAGCTTCTCTTTATTAAATCTGGCTATGTAGTCTCTCAGAGTCTCATTCTTTCCCTGCTTAACATAGAGCAGGTGTGTGGTCTTCTTCTGTGGCCTCACCCCAAAGCAGAAATTATGGATGAACAGGTCTGCCAACTGCTTAAAGTTTCCAATAGAATTTTTTGGAAGAGACGTGTACCACACATGCGCAGCCCCTGTCAGGGTACCAGAGAAGGCACGACATCTCATCTCATCTGAGATAGAGTATATGTCTGCCGCGGATTGATACATCTCCACGTGGTGGACAGGGTTGGTGCTCCCATCGTATCTTGGGGTGACCACAGGAGGCTTGAACTTTGATGGCGTGGGGAAGTTGACTATCTTTGCCACGAAGGGTGAGCCTATGGTGTACCCCCTCTGAAGAGGGTCCCGGCTCTTCAGTATGTCGCCAATCTTATCCTCTAACCGCTGGATTGAGTCATTCCAGGGCCTCACAGGGTCGGCCTGGCCGATGTTATCCCCTGCTGCCTCTCGGAGGTGGATGGAGGGCTCCGCTACGGCAGGCCTGTGTCGGCTATTTACTTCCCTTTGGCAGTCATCCCGTCTTTGGGGTCGGCCTTCTGCTTCTTTCCTAGATCTCGCTGCGCTTCTTGACTTGGACAACTTGTCCCGCAGGTCATTCACTGGGCCCAGCCTCTCGAAGGCCGACCCCCTGCTCAGGCGGTCAAAAGCAGAGCCTCTTGGGCGATCATCAGGGTTTGGTCTCCCGCACTTTCCTCTACTGTCCTGGAGGGGTCGTACAGTATTGTTGGAGACCTCATATGGCTCCCGGCATTCTACTGGAGCAGCTTCTTCCTCCAGATCGTCATACCTGTCCTCAGGGCAAGGGTTTCCTTGCCTCCCCAGGCGTAAACGCCGGGGGTCAGCAACATCCCTATGCCGCTGAGGGGGTGGTAGGTCTTTACGTGGTGCCTGGGGTGGTCCCTTGGCCTCATGCTGTCCTAGAGCTGCTGCCGGAGTAATCATCTCAGGTGAGACCCCCGGTGGTCTCAGTATGTTCTGACTTAGAGCTGTGAACTGCTCTTGCATCATCCGCTGGCTGGCTGCCAGAGACTTTAGGGCTGCTGCCACATCAGCCATCTCAGACTGAGGCGGCGGCTGACTGGAACTGGGTCTTCCCCCCTCATCCGGCGGGGGAAGAGGTGGTGGTGGCATCTCAGGTGCCATGTGCTTGAGTTATGAAAAGTTGAACTGAAGAAAATACTGGTGAGCTTGGGAACCTTAGTGGGTCTCTTTCAATGGTGAAACACCTCCTCTCAGGGGGAGCGTTGGTTCACCACCAGAGTGCCCAGTGAGGTCAAGCTGTACAAAGGAAGAGATGTCTTCTAGTTCCCACAGACGGCGCCAAACTGATGATGCTGTGATTTAGCATCACCGGATAAGTGATAGTGAGCTCAAACAGCTATAACCATGGCAGTCATAGAGATGCATAAGTGTATGAACATGTGTATGTAGAAGGGGATGAGTATAAGAGGAATTAAGGCAATGATGTATAGTGGTTCAGCCAATTTGGCCTACATCCACTGTGAGTGTGTGATCCACTAAGTATGGGCACTAATGGCCTTGGATACAATGCACATAAGCTCTCTCTCTCTCTCTCTCTACTGTGTGTACAAGCAGAGCTTTAGCTAGGGTTGCAATAATCTGATCCCCTGTAGGGTTGTAGGTGACAAGTATATATAGGTCTTGGGGGGTGTAGTGTACCCCCCAAGTAAGCATGGTGCATGTGAATGGTGATCTAACCAATCCCCTGTTGACACCTGTAGATGCCAAATGATGACATAATATTCCCTCACGTGAGGGTGTGATTCTGTTATAACGGTCTGCCACGTGTCATATGAGCCTTACGCGCACTGTTCCACGCGTCTCCCAAACCACGCGCCGTCATGATATCACCCTCGGCCTATGAGCTGAGGCCGAGGGCAAAGTTTCTTCCAGTAGTGAGCCTGGCTTAATTCTGGCCTCGTACTGTCGTACCCTCGTAGTGTCGTCCGGAGCCTGAGGAAGGGTCGGCCCCTCGTAGGGTCGGCCGAGGCCTGGAGGAGGGTCGGCCCCTCGTAGGGTCGTCTAGGCCTGGTGGAGGGTCGGCCCTCGTAGGGTCGTCTGGGCCTGGTGGGGGCCAGCTGGAGCCTGGTGAAGGGTCGGCCCCTCATAGGGTCGTCCGTATTGGAGGTGATCCTTTTCCAGACCGAGGGTATAAACGGGTGTATCAGTACCTATATGACCCACACATTGTCAAGCCCACTTGTGCCGACGTGTGGTACACGGTCCGAAGGCGCGAACCCCCGAGCCGATAGGACAGTCCACTAATATATCCACACAAATACATATAAATACATATTATCACCTAATATGTATAAGTAGTTACTCTATAACTACTTTAATCCAAGTAAATCTCAATCCATATAAATTATAAACTTCTTGGCTTAATTATAACATTTTAGTCAATTATTCCATATCTCATTTTATGTCGTCATCTTACGACTACTTCCCGATTAAATATTAAGTCTCATAAAATTCTTTTTGGACTTAAATCACATTTGCTTCATATTTATTTCTTCTTTAAATGTATTGGTACAGTCATTCCCAACTAACCTTTCCCAAAACACTATAGGCATAGTTATTCCCAAACTAACCTTTCCAAAACATTATTAGTTATTACCAAACTAACCTTACCAACACGATTATAAGTATAATTATACCCAACTACCATTACCCATACATTTAATAATCTTAGCATATTGTTCTCTTGACTCAAACTTCAATCATTCTAGATTATTAATAATTATTCACTTCTTGATACCTTTTCAATAAGGTTTATACGTACATATATAAGGAGTCAACTAAAGTGAAAAGAGTTGTATGTACATATATAAGAATTACTCTAATATGGATAAGTAGTGTCGCTCAACCTACTATCACAACCATCGTTAACCATCTAGACTTAGCCCATTGGGCTTAGGATACATTCCTACTTAATATCGTTATACATTAGTGATTTGAGGAAATTAATCACTAATTACAGCCTCATGCATTTGACTTATCTCAAGTAAGTATTTCTTTTTATTTTAATTCACCCTGAATTAATCACAATATTATTACCATATATTTTACGATCTTATCCTCTATGTTCCCCTACCAAAATTTCCCAAATCATCTAGGTACATCCCGACCTTTTAATATATTTATTTCATATAGCTTTATTCAATAATCCCACGTCATTTATCTTGTTCATATAGTTAACTTGTACTTTAAGTTATCACCATATCACGAACCCATCCCGACTTAATTGCGTATATATGTTCATAACGATATCATTAATATTTTGGAATAAGTCTCTATCCCTCACTTGAATAAAAATGGTCTCGTACACCCTTTCGAATAAAAATCATAACTAATTATAAAAAAATTAGAAAACTACGGAACTGGAGGCCATGCATTCGTAACCAAAAGATCTATCTCCATGACCAAAAACCTAAGTCATTCAAACGACATACTAATTTTGTTCAAATGAGAAACTCATCTCTTTCTAACACAACGAGGTCTCGTTCGAATGATCCTAACGTCTTCTGGAAGCTTCGTCCCAAACTCATTTTCCTCCATTGTTAATACCTCAAACCTTCATGAAACCTTCTGAAATTCTTTCCCAACATATAACCAAACATATAATGTATGTTTAGGGATGATTTATAACATAGATAAAACATCAAAACCTCATGATTCCCATCCTAAAATAGATCAAATTGAGTTTTCATTTAAAAAAACCTAGGTTTTGTGTTCTTCAACCATTATTCATCAGAAACCCTGATTTATAAGATTTTTTTCTAGATAAAATTTCGCAATGATTTATTCAAATCAAACACCCTATTCTCATTATCTATTATGGGTTTTCCTAGATCTACAAACCTAGCACATGCTCATAAAAAATCAAGATTGTTCAAGAACCCAAACATGGTTGTATTGGATCAGATTTAATCTCGAATCTAAACATGGATCAAACAAGAAAAATGACGTTAGAACAAAATGAATAAGTTTGGCAAGAGAATCCTTGCCTGAAATTATGTAGATGAGCCTATCTTCCTCCTCCTAGGGTGTCCGTCATCCTCCTCTTAGGTGGCTATGTCTAGGTTTCTTGGATGTAACTCCCAAATGAGTGGGTTAACTCTAATTAAATGATGTTAGTCTTCAATTCTCGAATTGGACTTTAAGCCCCAACTTTGGACCCCAAAACGAGTAACCCAAATACAAAATCTAATTAGCTTGATAACTACTTGACTTATATATATATATACTCCGGGACCATTCCTAAGGGTCTAAAATGCCCAAACGAACTAGTAATACCTCTCAAAGTATGTTCCAAAATATTTTTATCCCCCAAAAAATATATTTAATTGTTACGTGACACACCCCAATACTTTTTATAAAAATAAGACCCCCCTTGATTTATTCTCAAATCACTAATGTTCAATTCTAAAATTTATAAATAATACTGAGTCTAATTATTCACAACCCGGATTAACTAATTTCACTGAATTAATCTAATCCTTATTAGATTTTATTTTGTTCCAGAAATATACGGGGTATTACAAAGATGCAACATGAAAACTATTGAATGCGAAACTATAAACTGAACAAATTAGTGAACGTCAAAATCCAAATACTCTTAATTTTATGAGCCCGTCTCGACCTTTTATTTTTAAACAAACACGAGTCAAGATTGAGTAGCTTGGATTTTTTGCATCTCTACCTGGGCATAGGTAAGTTGCAGAACCACGTATATCGCCTATTCTTGTGTATATTATTTTTTTTCTATTTGCATTCGTTATGAGAATGCAGGGATTCTATGGATTGATTCATATATTAGGCCAACCACACACAAATTCAATTTTAATAATTTTATCTTAGAATTAATTTAGTGTGCATGTAAAGATGTGGTCCAGATTAAATAAAGCAAACCAAGCAAGCAAATACGCGAAAAAGTAGGAAAAAATTCCTTTCAGACAAAAACCTCTATTTCAACACTAAACTAGATTTGATAGACACAGTCGACTTACAAACTACTTAGCTCACTAATTATGATGTGCAGTTCTTCATATCTTCTACAGCAACGACACAGTCCAGTACCATATACAGAAAAAAAAATTCCCTCGGTCTCCACCGATTAACCTTTTTCTTCAGCAATAGAGCCTTCGATCCACAAGTAAGTAGTAAAGATGAACTCTGAAAAGTATTCGAATAATGAAAGTGTTCTTCTTGATTTAATAAAGTGATCTTTAAATTTCCAAGGGGTTTAGATGATAGTCGGAAGAGTTTAATCACAAATAGAACTCTAAAAGGGTGTGAAAAACTTGTAAAAGAGTACTTAAAGACTCTAATCCCGCATCTCTATTTACAAAGAAGTTGGTTGTAAAAGTATAAACATTAAAGATTTGGATTAAATATAATTACAAAATAAATTTCCGCACACTCATTTGAATGACTTGGTGCCTCGTTCGAACGACATACCTATTTTCGTTTGAATCTGCTTCCAACGAGCCATCGAATGATATTCTGGAGAAGATGGAAAATTAACTCGTTCGATCGTTGGAATCTCATTCTAATGACCTCGTGTATCTCGTTTGAACAACAATGCGATCTCGTTCCAAAGAGTCCTTGAAATTTTCAAAAGTTTTTTTAAAAAATATTTTTAATCATTTTGAAATGCAAACTCTTAAGGATGTAAAATCCCTTGAAAAAAAATAAAGACTTTACCAAACCAACCATAACTCTTTTCAATGCTATTGAGACAGAATATTCTTCAATCTTCTTAAAGTTTTCAACTTTGTCTTCAAATCCATAGAAGCAGTCATGAGGGTGCAGTGTATGTGTAACGAGATAAGACAAATAAAAAATAAACAGAGCAATTATAAAACTTACTTTTATAAATTTTTCCCTTTGGCTATTTCGGTACAAAACATAAACCGAATCCAAATTGACTCCTCAAGACTAATACAATAAATACCCTCCCAAATCAATAAATGAAAATTCATTCTTATAAAAGTCTTCAACTGAAATGTCTTCATCTTGTGTGGTCCATGAAATCATCCTCAAGACGAAATTGACCTATAAACATGAGACAAAAGAAATACCGTGACACATACGATTTTTAAAAGATAAATAAAACTCTCCCTCAATTTGTTCTCCCCCTTTTTGTCTGTAATAGACAATGGAGTAAATATTAAACATGAATAACAATCATCACATGAAGAAGCAAGATATCGTCACAAAGATAATCAATCAAGCATGTGTAATGATAATCCCAAAGGCATATGTTCTCGACCTACTATTTTTGAAGTTTTTTAAAATTTTCAAGTATAAGTATAAAAAGTACATATAGGTACAAAAACATATAGTCACTATGGAATAAAACTAAAATATCCGAATTGTGAAAAAGAAATGTAGTTGTGTGAACATTTTCCATAGGCAAATCAACATAAATATCCATAACATAGGTGGACGAAACCATGAGATACTTCTAAAGAAAGAACTCAATTTCTACCTTATATGTAAAAATGTTGAACTCAATTGATATTGACTTGACTTATGCAATATGCCATGAATTATAATGATTCTCAAAACAATAATGCCAAACTATTTAATTTTTACAAGAAAGTCTGTTGTGCAAATCCATTGATCTTCTACTTTATAACTCCCTCAAAATCTCTCAAATATAATAATCCACTCTCAAATATTTTAAAGAAATCATAATGCTCATTTATAGTGAAGCATCACTGAATGAAAGATAAATGGCCTTGGCACTTCTGTGTTTGTGTGTCGTCAATCTTTTTAGGATCTTTTATGCCAATGGTGCCTATTAATGCAAAGATTATTTTTCTTTTTCGTATCCTTTTTCCATTTCTTAACATATCAATATTTTTCAGAAAACAAAATCCATGCACTGGTTCTTACAAGCACAACTTATCTCTTTTTATAATTGGTTCATTATTAAGAAGAATTAAGATGCGAACATCGCATTCAATATATGAAAAGTAAGTAAAATGTTCAAAAAGTTTGTGCATGTGTGAAATAAAGATGACAAAGGGTCTAATATTTAGAGATTAATCATCAATGATCAACGGAATTTTATTTACACATTATTAAGCACACAATCGAAGCAAAGTCATGTCTCAAAGCACTATGAAAAAGTCACGTGAATGGATGAAATGTAGGGGTGATCCAAATATCTTAAATGTTGATCCATATATGGTGAAAAATCAAATATATAAAAATATTTTAGTTTTTATTAAAAAAAATTTATCAAAAATAAATTCTTTTTCATTTTTCAAACTTTTTCTTCAAAAACCAAAGTTCTTTTTGAATTTTTGAATTTTTTTCAGAAAAAACAAAACTCTTTTTGGAACTTTTTCAAAATATACGACCTTCTCCTAACCGAGATCATGAATAAAATTCTCACGTATCCTAATGTTCTTTGTACGAGAATGTTGGATCGGATTATTGGATATATGGATCGCACTCATATTATCATAAGAAATATTAATTATGCTTTGTGAAATCCCATAATCTTCCAACATTTGCTCCATCCATAAGAGTTGCATGGGTGAAAATATACTCGACCTCTATCATGTACCAAGATATGGAGTTTTGTTTCTTCGTCAACCAAGTGACAAGAGCATCCCCAACGTAAAAACACCTACCCGAGGTCCTTTTACAACCATTAACATTCCCGACCCAATCGACATTTGAATAGGCGAACAAACGGTCATCTGTATCAATGGAAGACCATATACCATAGGAAAGAGTACTAATCACGTATTTGATGATAGTGAGACTCTTTCGAAGATGCCTGATATCGTGTACAAACTCCAGTTCTAAAGGAAATGTCGGGATGACTAGAGTTTAAGTAGAGAATACTACCTATCATGCTCATATAAAGGGTTTGCTCTACGTTCTTGCCTAAAGTGTCTTTGCTAAGCTTATTCGATGTACTCATAGGGGTGCGTGAGTTCTTAGAAGAGTCTAAACCAAACTTCTTCACTCTATCCCTAACATATTTGGATTGAGATATGAATATCCCATCCTCTAGCTAACGCACTTGAAGACCTAAGAAGAATGTAAGTTCACTAACCATGCTCATCTTAAACTCTCTCTTAATCTCCACCTCAAAAGTGTGAGCATGGCGGGAGAACGTGGATCCAAATATCATTTCATCCACATAGACTTGGGGAACTAAGATAGCATCACCATCTCTTCTCATAAATAATTCCTTATCCACTCCCCATCTCTTAATGCCACGAGTTAAGAGATAGGAAGTGAGCCTTTCATACCAAGTACGGGGTTCTTGCTTCAAATAATACAGGGACTTTGTCATGATAAAAGACGTGTTTTGGATGCTAGGGGTATTCAAATCTCTTTAGTTGTTTCACATAAAATTCCTCCTATAGAATGCCATTTAGAAAGGCACTCTTGACATCCATCCGATATAACTTAAAGCGCAGATGACATGCTGTGGCGAGTAGTAATCGTACGGACTCAAGACTAGCAACATGAGTGAATGTCTCATTTAAGCCTATGCCCTCAATATGTGTGTATCCTTGAGCAACCAACCTAGCCTTATTATGAACTATGATGCCATTATTATCCATATTATCTTGTAAATCCACTTGGTAACTATCGCATTTGTCTCCTTAGGCCCAGAAAATAACTCCCAGATATCGTTCTTACGAAACTGAAGCAACTCATCTTGCATAGAGGATATCCAATGCTCATCCTTGAGTGCTTCTTTCACATTCTTGGGATCGACTAAGGAGGTGTAGGAAAGGTAGCTAACCACATTCTCAAGTTCAGTATGAATCTTGACACCTAGTGTGGAATAGTCAAGTATAGCGGAAGGGTCATGACTATTTTGAACCCAAGAGGGTGGATCATCTAAATCAAGAGTGAGGTCCACTGGGGTAGTATAAAGAATGATGGGATCATCACCAGATGGTGCATCGTCCTCACACTTGGGTCTAGGGTGAATAGACATCGGGGGCTCATCGTCTCTAATTGTGGCATTTATTGACTCCATAACCATAGAGCTTGCAAGGTTAAACACCCTATAAGCCCTACTCGATGATGAATAACCTAAAAATATCCCCTCATCACTCCAAGAGTCAAACTTTACTAAGTTCTCTATATCTCTCAAGATGTAGTAAGTACTCCCAAAGACACAAAAATATGATAGTTTGGGATTTTTTCCCGTCCACAACTCATATGGCGTGTTTAGCGTGTGCAGATGAAGATATACTCTATTCACCATATGGCATGCGGTACTCACTCCCTCTGTCCAAAAACTTTTAGGAATGTTTCTTCTAAGAAATATGGATCTAGACATCTCTTGTATCATACAGTTCTTCCTCTCAACTATCTCATTTTGTTGAGGATTACGAATGACTGAAAACTCATGTTTGATGCCCACTCCATCAATATAGCTATCCACTCTAAATTTTTTAAATTCAATGCGTTTGTCACTACGCATCCAATTAATAGTGACACTATGTTGGTTTTATAGGACACAACACTTAGTTGTTAGGAACTCAATTGCATCGGACTTTTCTCTAAGAAATCCCATGAGAGAATGTCAAGAAAAGTCATCCACCATCACAAGAATGTATCTCTTACCACGTAAACTCTCCGAGCAAGTAGTACCCATAAGATCCATGTGAATCAACTCAAACCACGTGTGGTGGTAATGGTATTCAACTTTTGATGGGGACTTTGAATTTGTTTTCCTTATTGGTAAGGTCCATAAAATCGAGGAATTTGGTTTCCCAAGGGACGATAAGCCACAAACTAGGTGATTTTTCACTACTCCCTCAAGATCTCTGAAGCTCACGTGGCCTAGTCGTTCATACAAAGGTCCTTAGAGGAGACCGCGGTACTGTTGGATACAAAGGAGGACTTGGGAATTTTCCCATAACAATTATCATCAGTCCTCACTCCTTATAGTAATAGTTCACTAGATTAATCATAGACGTTACATTCAGATCGGTCAATCTTTATCGCAAAGTTTTCATTGCACAGTTGGCTTATGAAACTTAAGTTCTCTTTCAAACCTTT
The DNA here is from genome assembly GCA_949130495.1 of Sambucus nigra. Classification (NCBI taxonomy): domain Eukaryota; kingdom Viridiplantae; phylum Streptophyta; class Magnoliopsida; order Dipsacales; family Adoxaceae; genus Sambucus; species Sambucus nigra. The sequence continues at coordinate 188,066,358 of OX422214.1, read as the reverse complement.
TATATACAACGCATTGTTTAGTTTAGGAAATCTGGGTATCTCAACACATCCACAACCTAAAATAATAGACATATTCCCATATACAAAAGTGACTTTTCCTTCCTTGTGATCCACAAGTTTGATAAAAAAAAATGATATGTCACCAGTCATGTGCCTAGAGAACCCACTATCAAAATACCATTGGGAAGTATTTTGAACCTTGAGAGAAATATGAACAACAAGGGATTTGTCTTCTTACTTAGGTACCTAAGTGGAGGTAAAATTTTATTTGCACTTATCATTATTGGCTCTAGTCGGAGCATTAGAAGCGTTCTCAAATGGCATTGACATCCATTCAAATTATTCCATTAGGCATTGTGAAGTCACGACTAGGAACTCAACTTGATCTCTAAGACTAGCAAAGTCGCTATAGTGGTGTGCGAGAGTTTGTATACATCTATTTTTACTTATCGTGTAGCAAAATTTCCTAAGGTGATCTCTCATTTTGAAAAAGGTGCAATCATAAACTTGTTTGGGTCTACCTTGGTTCACTTTCTTCGGTTGAACTCTCTTTTGTGTTTAAGGTCGAGGCCTTTAAGGATTCACCATGAATTTAGGAACCGATTTCGGTGTGGTATGTGAAGTGGATGCACCATCATATCCTATTTCTTACCTCTTCTTAAAACTTAAAGTGGGATCGAGGTGTATCTTTCCAACCTTCTTATATGTATCCTCTACAGTAAACTTGACCTCCCGAAAAAGTTTGAGATATTTCACGAGTTGGGATATAGGACTTCAAGTTTCTCACAAGTCCCCGTAAATTCTTGAAGATCTCTTATAAGACTAGACACTTTGTTGGTGAAGTCATCATTTTCCCTATTTACTTAAACAACTCTCTCTCTTAAAGATACTCTCACCGAGGACTTTCTCCCTCTCACTTATTTCAAATCCTTCTCTAAAGATAAAATTCTAAGCGCTAAACCTTTATTTTCTTTGGAAGTATTTTATTTTTAAATTTGAGATTTTTTTTTTTGGCAAAAGGGGCTAAATCATCAAAATAGAAATCACACTCGGAGTCAGATAAATAGTTCGTCCTTCCTTTTAGATTGAACTTTTAATGCAATTCCCTTATCCTTAGGTTTAACATTTTTTGGAAACATGTTGATCTCATATGTTTGAAGATCTCCTACAAGTTCTTCTAACCTAAATGTATCTAATATCCCCTATAAATTAAGCACGGTAACCTTAGGAATAAAATGGGCTGAAAGTGATATCAAAATCTTTTCAACTACACACGTTTCAGGAATTTTCTCCCCTAAATCAAAACTAGAATTTACGATATCGGGCAATCGTACAAAAAATTTAGCAAACGACTCAGAATCTACCATGGTAATAGTCTCAAATTGTTTGGTGAGGTTTTATATCTTAGAAGCTTTCACCGCATTGGTACCCTCGTGAGTGAGTTGGGGGGTATCCCAATCTTATTTAGAAATGGTGCACGTCATGATGCGACATAACTTGTCAAAGATGGCAGCTCCAAAATTGCACTTAAATCACATGAGTTAAAATTTCTCCATTTAAAATCATCTTCTGTCCACACAAAGACTGCTTTTGGACTTTTTACATAGTCGTTGGTCACATTGGGTAGTGTCCACCCTTTTTCACACACAAACGTTACTCTTTCATCAATGAATTTCAAGGCAAACGTCATCCTAGCTTTCTAGTATGCATCATTTGACCGATAAAAAATAGGCATCCTATTATACAAATTATCCATAAAATTCAAATTTTTAAAGATTGCCAATTAAAAAAAATGAATATCTAAATATTTTTAAAAAGAAGGACCACACAATATTTTAATGCGACCAGCTCTGATACCAATTTGAGAAAGCATGGATTCTATGTATTGATTCGTATATTAGGCCAACGACATATGAATTCAATTTTAACAAACTTTATCTTAGAATTACTTTAGTGTGCATGAAAAGATGTGGTACATATTAAATAAAGCAAACCAAGCAGGTAAATACGCTGAGAAGTAGGAAAAAAATCCCTTTTGGGAAAAAATCTATATTTCAGCACTATGCAAGATTTGACAAACATAATCAACTTATAAACTACTTAGATCACTAAGTATGATGTGTAGTTCTTCAAATCTTTTGTAGCAACAACATAATTCAGCACCGCCCACAAGAATCAGTCTTCCCTCGGTATCCACCAATCAACCTTATTCTTCGGCAGTACAGCCTTTATTCCATAAATGTGCAGTAAGGTTGAACTATACAAGGTGTTTGAACAATGAAAGTGTTTTTCTGGATTTGATAAAGTCATCTTTAAATTTCCAAGGGGTTTGGATGATATTTAGAAGAGTTTGATTAGAAATAGAACTCTAAAAGGGTGTGGAAAAGCTTGTAAAAGAGTTCTTGAAGACTCTAATCCCGCATCCCTATTTATAAGGAAGTTTGTTATAAAAGGATTAACATTAGAAATTTGGATTATATCAAATTAAAAAATAAATTTGTGTGCGCTCGTTCGAAGGACTTGGTACCTCGTTCAAACGACATACTCGTTTTTGTTCGTACTAAGTTATAACGACCTATCGAATGACATTCCAAAAAAGGACAAAAAATCAACTCGTTCGATCGTGGGAACCTCGTTCTAATGGCCTCATGTTTATCGTTCAAACGGCACCGAAAGCTCGTTCTAACGAGTCATTAAAAATTTTAAAAGTTTCTTTAAAATATATTTTAAATCATTTTGAAATGCAAACTCTTAAAATTGTAAAATTCCCTGAAAAATAAATGCTTTACCAAACCAACCATAACTCTTGTGAATGTTGTTAAGACGAACACTTATCAATCCTCCAAAAGTCGTCAACTTTGTCTTCAAATTCGTAGAAGTAGTCATAAAGGTGCAGTGTATGTGTAACGTGATAAGCCAAATAAAAAATAAATTGAGCAATTATAAAACTTGCTTTTATACGTTATCTGGATTGTGAGCTTGCTAAATTTAGTGTATGGTACAATTATTACTATTGTTGTTATTATTTATGTATGAAACTCGTAAAAATATAATTTTAATAGAATGAAAATTCGAGTAAGAAGAAAATTCTGATTGATGAGTGAGAACGTATGTGCTTGCGTTCAAATGAGCAAATTATATATTAAACACCTTTAAACCCAAACAAACCCTAAACATGCAACAATATGTGATTGAATAAGATGATGATCTAAGCAAGAACATTCAAACACATGCTTGTGAGGAAAAATCCCCCAAAGGGGAAAAACCATTTATTTTCATTATAATATTGTAGGCTGTACAATTTCGGATTATAATGAAAATACAAGTGACTAAGAATTACCCTCAGGTGTCGGATTCTGTAGTCGGCGGCTGAAACTATCCCTTTCCAGTAGGGATACAATGGAGAAGAAGAACGGTCTTCTCCACAAGGGTGTGAACAGCAAAAGTGCGTTCCTGGGTTGCAAAGTGATTCACAAAGGATTGGCAATTGTGTGAATCAAAAACCTAGAGTCTAAATGCTCAATAGGTGAAGACTTAGGGCTTTCTGTACTCTGAAAATCGTGTGTATAAGTCTTAGAAAACCACTTCCCGTAGTGGGATTAAATAAGAAGTCTCAGTCCTTAAAAATCTGAACACGATATGTTTAAGTTTATCCCAGGCGGACCGGTCCGGGTCTGAGGTGGATCGGTCCGATTGACTGGATCGGTTCTTTTATTCTGAGGCGGATCGGTCCGTTGATGATCAGATCGGTTCTTTTTCAGGCTTCATCGGTTCGCTTACGGTCCGGGGTATACTTGCTTTCAGCAATCGAATCAGTCCGGGTCTGAGGCGGACCGGTCCGGTTTACCGGATCGGTTCTTTTATTCCAGGCGGGCCGGTCTGGTTCTGTCAGACTTTGATTCCTCTTCTTCTTTTGATATTCGAATCCGTTGATGAATGTATGAATCTTGAATTTCTTCAATGGTGTAAAAGCGTGCGACATAATAAATTGATAATGGACAAAAATGTCCTTACAAATCTCCCCTTATGTCTATGCCGGTACATACATAAAAACAAACATCTGAATTATCAAAACAACTAAAAATACCTATACAAATATACCCTTCCATGAACCCAAAACTGGAAAGATACAATTGAATAAGACTACAACGTTTTCTCTTCAATTCTTCAGGAATCTCAACACTTTTCTCATCAGGGTGTGCAATCCAATGATAATCCATGTGGTACATACACACATGAGACAAAGCAAAATACCAAGTGACATATCGAGTTTGAAATGAGATAAACATATATACCAATTTATGAGCAAACTCAAACTTTCAAATCTCCCCCATAATAAAATAATTCATTCTCCCCCTTTTTATGATGTCCCCAAAATAGACAAATGAGAGAAATAAATCAAATAAGCAAGTGCGGGGTGTCACTAGTATAAAATCACACCATGAATGAACACAAACCAACCAAGTCGATGATAGCGTAAATGAGGTGGTGTGATTAAATTCGATAGGAAAATCAATGCATACAAACATGACATATGTGCACGATGAATATTGGATATTCCTAGCGAATGAACTCAAATGCTTACTTTGGTGTAAAATAATGACAATATAAGATATTGACTCAATCAAATCAACAAATCAAAGCTCAAAGTGATTTTCACACCAATAACGTCCAAAACGATTTTATGCTTTTTCAGGACTTTCAAGGAAGTGAAAACCCGTTTAAAGATTCTCCAACCAAACTCCCTCAGATATAATATTGAATAGAGGCATTCTAAATTCTCAAACTTTGGAGAATTAATGGTGAAACCTAAGTGGCCCATATTTGGCATGAATTGCTTTTTATTGCCTTTACATTTTTTCGGGCTCTTTTAACCTCTTAGGACCTCGGATAATAAAATTCCTCAATTTTTTAGGTCCTTTTTAACGGTGGATTTTGCGCAAAGGATAGATGATTACCTTTCGCAGCCCCTCCCCGTTATATAAAAACACACAGGCTCACCAAAATGGTTTTTACATGCATTCCAATCTTGTCAAGTTTTATCGCATATTGTACATTGTATAGACGAAATTGAGAAGGAAACACTCAAGCCAATATGAGATAGACAAGTGCAATAATCAAATATAGCCGTGCATGTGTGCAATAAAGGATATAGGAGTAAAACATGTAGGAAGATATCACTAATTACATCTCAAAGACTCCAACCAATGTAAAGCACACAGATGAAATGATGTAGCCTCTCAAATCTCTATCAAACAGTCACATGGATAAATGGAATGAAGTTGTGACTTGGCTATCTTAAATGCTCATCCATAAAAGGTGCTTAAAAAAATCTTTTTGGTCTTTTTTAAAAATTTTATCAAAATAAAATCTTTTTGTGCTTTTCTTAAAAAAATAAAAGAAGATCTTTTTGTATTTTTCAAAAGAAATATAAAAAGCAAAAAGAATTAATAAAAGCTGTACAACTAAGCAATGGTACATAAAAAAATAGACTAGCAATAGGAAGCATATGATATGAACATGAAGAAGCATCCTATTCTAGACATAGACCAACCCCTCAGTCAGCTGTGCAAATCCCCAAAGACTTCCTAAGACTCTCAAATCTAAGGGCATCTAAAGGTTTCGTGAAAATGTCGGCTAACTGACGGTCGGTGGGAACGAAACTCAGGGATACGACTTTCTCCTCAACTAGCTGTCGTATAAAGTGCTCACGTATCCTGATGTGCTTGGTGCGCGAATGCTGAACTGGATTGCGGGATATGTGTATCGCGCTCGTGTTGTCATAGGAAATGGTCATGGTGTCCTGTGAAATCCCATAATCCTCCAGCATTTGCTTCATCCACAAGAGTTGTGTGCAACAACTCCCGGCGTCTATGTACTTAGCCTCCGCAGTGGACAAAGAGATGGAATTTTGCTTCTTGCTCATCCAGGAGACAAGAGCAGAACCAAAATAGAAACACCCACCAGAAGTGCTCCTACAACCATCTACATCCCCAGCCCAGTCGGCATCCGAATAGGCGGACAAACGGTCATCGGTATCAAAGGAATACCAAATACCGTATGAGAGAGTCCCACTTACGTATTTAATAATACGTTTTAGAGCAAGTAAGTGTGACTCTTTAAGGGACGCCTGATATCGCGCACAGACTCTAACACTAAAGGCGATGTCGGGACGACTGGCAGTCAAGTAGAGAAGACTACCTATCATACTCTGATATAAGGTTTGCTCTACGTCCTTGCCTGAAGTGTCCTTACTAAGCTTGGTAGTGGTACTCATAGGTGTACGTGCATGCTTAGCGGAGTCCAAACCAAATTTCTTCACTAGGTCTCTAGCATACTTGGATTGGGAGATGAACATCCCATCCTCTAGCTGACGAACCTGGAGACCAAGGAAGAATGTAAGCTCACCAACCATGCTCGTCTCAAACTTACTTTTCATCTCCTCCTCAAAGTGGTGAGAATGCTGGGAGCATGTGGATCCAAAGACTATGTCGTCCACATAGACCTGGGCAACCAAAATAGCACCGTCATCTCTCCTGACGAACAACGTCATATCTACTCCCCCTTTATTGAAGCCACGAGCTAAGAGATAGGAAGTAAGCCTCTCGTACCAAGCACGGGGTGCTTGCTTCAAACCATACAAGGCTTTTCTAAGATAATAGACGTGCTCTGGGTACTGAGGGTCTTCAAACCCTTTTGGTTGTTCCACATAAACCTCCTCCTGTAGAATTCCATTCAGAAAGGAACTCTTGACATCCATCTGATATACCTTGAAGCGCAGATGACATGCGATGGCGAGCAGAAGACGGACGGACTCAAGCCTCACAACAGGAGCAAATGTCTTCCCAAAGTCTACACCCTCTATCTGTGTGTAGCCTTGAGCGACCAACCTAGCCTTATTTATGATTATGGTACCATTTTCATCCACTTTATTCTTAAAAATCCACCGGGTACCTATCACATTAGTCTCACTAGGCCAGGGGACAAGTTCCCAGACATTATTCTTTTTAAACTGAAGAAACTCATCCTGCATAGCAGATATCCAGTGTTCATCCTTGAGTGGTTCTTTATGATTCTTAGGCTCGACTTTGGACGTGTAGCAAAGATGGCTAACAACGTTCTCTAGCTGAGCACGAGTCTTGACCCCTATAGTGGGATCGCCAATAATGGCAGACGGGTCATGACTCTTGCGAACCCAAGCAGGTGTATCCCCTAGCGCAGGAGTAGGGTCCACAGAGTGTGAGAGAGGAACAGGTAAATCACTGTCAGAACAATTCTCATCCTCACACTGAAGGTTAGGATCAATAACCGTCAGAGGTTCGTCATCTTGCACGGTGACGTTTATTGATTCCATAACCTTAGATCTCTTCAGGTTAAACACTCGGTACGCTCTGCTATTCGATGAATATCCTAGAAATATTCCCTCGTCGCTCCGGGAGTCGAACTTTCCTAATTGCTCTCTATCCCGTAGGATGTACCATTTACTCCCAAAAACATGGAAATATGCCAGGTTGGGCTTCTTGCCAGTCCTCAACTCATAAGGAGTCTGAAGTGTGTGTAGACGCAAATAAACCCTATTCACCGTGTGGCATGCAGTAGACACTGCCTCTGCCCAAAATCTCCTAGAAACTTTACGACCTAGAAACATAAATTTAGCCATCTCTTGGATCGTTCTATTCTTTCTCTCAATAATCCCAATTTGCTGAGGAGTCCTCACAGTAGAAAACTCATGTTTGATCCCGAGGCTATCACAGTAAAGGTCTACCTTTGCTTCTGTGAATTCAGTGCCATTGTCACTATGCATCCTTTTAATAGTGACACCGTGTTGATTTTGCTGGACACGACACTTGGTCGTTAAAAATTCTACAGCATCGGATTTCTCTCTCAGAAAACCTACAATGGAGTATCTAGAGAAATCATCTACCATCACGAGGATGTACCTCTTACCACCTAGACTCTCAGTACAAGTGGGACCCATAAGATCCATGTGTATCAACTCAAGAACACGAGAGGTGGTAATGGAGTGCAACTTCTTATGAGGACTACGAATTTGTTTTCCCAACTGACAGGGTCCACAAACGGTCGAAGTTGACTTTCCAAGAGATGGTAAGCCACGTACTAGGTCCTTTTTAGCTAAGCGATTGAGATCTCTAACGTTCACGTGACCTAGACGTTGATGCCACAGATCCATAGGAGTGATCGTGGCGCTGTTGCAGACAAGTGAGGACGTGGGCTCAGTCCCATAGCAATTATCCTCGATCCTCACCCCTTGCATCAAAAGTTTACCGTCTTGATTATAGACTTTACAGGTATCCCGGTCAAACTTTACTACAAAGTCAGTGTCGCATAGCTGGCTAATGCTGAGAAGGTTTGCTTTCAAAACTTTGACGTACAAAACATTTTCTAGCTTAGGAAAACCAGGTAACTCGACAGTACCACGTCCTATAATTCTAGACTTGCTCCCATCTCCAAAGGTGACTCTGCCATCCTGATAATCCTCAAGAGTCGTAAAAAATGAGGCAGCACCTGTCATATGTCTGGAGCATCCACTATCAAAATACCACTGTGAGGTATTGTGTTCTTTGAGAGCAACATGAACAACGAAGGCCTTTTTATCTTTCTTAGGTACCCAAGAAGAGATGACCTTTTGTTTTCCTTTGTTGTTGTTGGTTTTAGCTGGAATGTGAGAAGCATTCACTAACGGCAAAGACATCCGTCGGAATTCTTCCATTAAACTCTGGGTCGTGGCAGCTAAGAACTCAACTCGCTCTCTCAGACTAGAAAACTCATCAGTATGACGTGGTGGAGCAGTAGTACGTCATGTCCGACCCATGCTATAGCAAGACTCCCTAAGGTGGCCTTTTCTTTTGCAATAAGTATAAAAGATCACAGTCAAAGGCGGGCCTTGGTTTGCTTTTCTTGGTCGAACTCTCCTTCGAGGTTTTTGACGACGGCCATAAGGATTCGTAGTAAACTCCGGAACTAGTCCAGGTGCAATTTGGGACATGGAGGCACCATCATATCCAACTCCTTGTCGATCACCAAAACCTAAAGCGGGGCCGAGGAGCATCTTTCCCATCTTCCCAGATCTGTCCTCGATTTGTACCTTGATTTCCCATTTTTTCTCAAGATCATGAGTCAACTGGGCAACAAGGGCTTCAAGTTTCTTCCGAGTCTCCATGGAGGAATGGAGCTGACTCGTAAGACTAGCCACTTGTTTAGTCAAGTCCCCTCTTTCTTTCTCTAAACCACTCTCTCTCTCTCTAAACAGAATCTCTTTCTCGACACAGGCAGATTCTCTCTCTCTCAGGGCGGTGAAGGTGGAGGACTCTCTTTCTCTCGCCTTTCTTAAATCATCCTCTAAGCCGGTGATCTTAAGAACTAGCGCTTTGTTACGTTTTTTAATTTTAAAAGACTCATAATATAACTCAGCGTAGGCGCGTTGAATATCACTATCGCTCTCATTTGAGTCATCCTCCCCCTCACTCACATCGATCTCACTGTCGAGGTGTCCCTGTGAAGCATCATCTTCATCGTCGTGAAGATAACTAGGAGTACTCACTTGACTGGCCATGAATGCGGTGACGTTACACTTATGCAGTGACTCATCTCCTGAATCCACCGTCTCGACCTCACTGTCGTCACTAAGGGTAGCATTAAGGACAGCTTTCCCTTTCTCTCTATTCAGACGATTGGCACACTCAAAAGCTCTATGACCCCTACCATCGCACTCAAAACATCTCTAACTTTCTTTCTTAGGTGGATTTTTGGAGTCTTTTTCATTTTTCTTTTCAAACTTATTTTTCTCAAATTTCTTTTTATCTTTAAAATTGCCATTTTTCTTAAATTTGAGAATCCTCTTGAAACTTTTTGCAAAAAGAGCCAAATCATCTTGGTCAAAATCACACTCATAATCTGACGTGTTAGTCTCTCTCTTTCTAGACGACTCTACCCTTTTTCTAGCCAACCCCTCACTCCTTTTCTCTTGGGCTTTAAGAGCAATTCCCTTATCTTTAGATTTAGCAGTTTTAGGGAACATATCAATTTCATAAGTTCGCAAATCTCCTACAAGTTCTTCCAATTTTAGCGTATTTAAATTACCCATAGAATTTAGCACAGTGACTTTAGGGATAAAACGCTTAGGTAAAAAATGAAAATTCTTTTTAACAACTCTAGCATTAGGAATATGTTCACCAAGATTAAAGCTAGTATTCACAATGTCAGAAAGTCTAGCATAAAATTCATCAAAGCATTTAGATTCATGCATGGTGATGGTTTCAAATTGAGTTGTCAAATTTTGCAACTTAGATTCTTTCACAGCATTAGTTCCTTCATGGGTGAGTTGTAAAACATCCCATGCCTCTTTTGACGTGGTGCACGTCATTATGCGTTTGAACTCATCAGGTGTGACAGACCCAGAAATAGTACTTAGACCCTTAGAATTAAAAGATGACCATTTAAATTCTTCATCAGTCCAATAAGTGTCAGGTTTCAAGTTGATCACATTATCAACAGTCACGGAGGGAGGAGTCCACCCTCTTTCAACTAAGATCCAGACATGTTCATCAATGGCTTTTAAAGCCGACCTCATTCGGGCTTTCCAATAAGCATAATTTGTCCCGTCAAAAACAGGCATTTTATTATATAACTTCTCCATTTGAACACGCACTTTTTTTTAAAAAAAAAAATCAATTTTTTTAGAAAATTGATATCTTAGAAAAATTTTGCGAAATATAGGAATACGCGATAGATTAGCGTAACCTGCTCTGATACCAATTTGAGAACATATGTGCTTGCGTTCAAATGATCAAATTATATATTAAACACCTTTTAACCCAAACAAACCCTAAACATGCAACAATATGTGATTGGATAAGATGATAATCTAAGCAAGAACATTCAAACACATGCTTGTGAGGAAAAATCCCCCAAAGGGGAAAAACCATTTATTTTCATTATAATATTGTAGGCTGTACAATTTCGGATTACAATGAAAATACAAGTGACTAAGAATTACCCTCAGGTGTCGGATTCTGTAGTCGACGGCTGGAACTATCCCTTTCCAGTAGGGCTACAATGGAGAAGAAGAACGGTCTTCTCCACAAGGGTGTGAACAGCAAAAGTGCGTTCCTGGGTTGCAAAGTGATTCACAAAGGATTGGCAATTGTGTGAATCAAAAACCTAGAGTCTAGATGCTCAATAGGTGAAGACTTATGGCTTTCTGTACTCTGAAAATCATGTGTATAAGTCTTAGAAAACCACTTCCCGTAGTGGTATTAAATAAGAAGTCTCGGGCCTTAAAAATCTGAACACGATCTGAAGACGATATGTTTAAGTTTATCCCAGGCGGACCGGTCCGGGTCTGAGGTGAATCGATCCGATTGACCGGATCGATTCTTTTATTCTGAGGCGGATCGCTCCGTTGATGATTGGATCGGTTCTTTTCCAAGCTTCATCGGTTCGCTTGCCAGCCGGGGTATACTGGCCTTCAGCAATCGGATCGGTCCGGGTATGAGGCGGACCGGTCCGGTTTACCGAATTGGTTCTTTTATTCCAGGCGGACCGGTCCGGTTCTGTCAGACTTTGATTCCTCTTCTTCTTTTGATATTCGGATCTGTTGATGAATGTATGAATCTTGAATTTCTTCAATGGTGTAACGGCGTGCGACATAATAAATTGATAATGGACAAAAATGTCCTTACAATGAGTATCAAGGTCCACTAATGCTCACATTTATTGTTTTTTTATGGACTTAGATACCATTTTTTTATTACCACAACATACACCAGTCTAAGTTTTCCTCTGTATTTAGATGCATGCATCCCAAAATTACTCTATAGTACTAAATACACTATTTTATTTTTTTATGAAATTAGTTGCGGGCACCCAAAATACTCCCTAAGTACATACGCACTGTCATTTAATTATTTAATTATGTGGTACATCATATTTGAAAATATTTTGGTGTTATGAAGTAATATGATGCCCTTTGTAATGATCATTTGAATAACACTATCGATAAAAAGTTTAATGTTTAAGTGCAAAAAAAACATGAACTTTCAATTTTTCACGATAACCACTAAATATCCTAATAATATCTTAAATTTAGCCTTTTGTTTCAACTATTCTTTATGGAATTTTTTAGCAACAAATAGGAGGGTTTGTGTGAGAATATCTTAAATATCCTAATAATATATTAAATTAAGCCTTTTGCAATCTGATTAAGTAGATTTAGGCGGCCCTAAGATTTTCACTGACCGACTCAGCTTTTTTTCTTATCTTCAAGCTATGATCATTTATTAGGACTATCAGACATGTGCTATTTTTCTTGATTAGGTCAGATAATTCCCCTGCAATTTCCCCCAAAGCTTTGCAGCCTAAATGAGGTTGAAAGGTTTGATCACCGGTTGACTATGATGCTGGTCGACAGTGATGTTTGATCGCTTGTTGAAACTATGGTCGGAGAGTTCCAACACCTAAGTTTTTTAGATGAAAATAAATTTATTCTTCCCGTTTAGTTTGGACGGAATATTTATAATTGGCCTCTATTTTTCAAGGGTATGCTAGTAAATGTGCGTTGAGAATATTAGGAGGTGCTGACGCGAATGTGTTAACCGTCACAATGGGTTTTGGTTCAAATGATGGATCATCTTGGAAGTTCAAAAAAATAGTCTGATGACTTCTCATACCGCCATTTTGCAATGCACTTTCACTTCTTCACTTATTCAAAACGTTTGAGACCTGTTGTCATCTTCATCAACTCTATGGATGGTTTCCCTCTCTCATTCCTTATTTTTTTTGAAAATTTCTCTTTCAAGTAGACATATACATATTTTCCACTGTACTTTCCTTTCTGAGTTGAGAAATGGTCGAAGAGGTGAGGGGGAGGTCAATAAGAGAGTTTATAATAACATAGAGGGGGGACATTGGATGTTCACCTAGTTTATTTCGAGGTTGGAGTAACCTTCCCTTCAAATAAATTATTCTTAGAGTTTTGTGATTATTTCAACATAGTGCATGCCCAATGTACCCCCAATACTTGGAGGATAGTAAATGGGGAGCATATGATTAATGAGTTGTATGTAACTCAGTTGGGTATCCCAGAAATCAAACATTGTTACTTGTTGGTGCGAACCAATGAAGTTACCTACTACTTGAAGACTATGAGGGATGAGAGAATATTGGTTCTGAATTTTCTTGGTTCTAATAAGGGCTATTGGTCACACAAATTTACTATAAGGAAATGGAAACCTCTACTAATTCTCAAGGATAGCGAACTATACCCAGGTTTTAGGTGTCCCAATAGGGGGCATGACATAGATTGTTATTTTTGGATGTTTTTCATTTTGGTCAATGCCATTCTTTAAACTTGTTTATAATGTTTCCCTTCTTTATTTTGTGCAGAAGCTTCTAAGAGAAAATATCATCATCCAACACACATCAATTTTGGTGAGCATAACAAGGTCAGGAACCTCACGAGAACTTTATGTGTTGGTGCTGAACACCTTAGGTTTATGCTTCTTTTGTTGGAATATATAAACACCACCACTTCCTTCTTTGCAAGGCTGGTGGATAGAGTACCTGATATCCCTATTCTTAATGAGGCCTCTGTATGTAATTCCACCATAATATCTTTTGAGTTCGTGGATAGTTCCTCCATTCCTGTTGTAACCCCATTTACTTTAGAAAAATAGATGTCGTCGAGAAACAAGTCCTCATTTTGAGGGATGAACCAGAAATACCTTGTTCTCCAAAAGCCCAATCTTTAAAGAGGAAAGAGGTTAGGAGGCCATCCTACCCATTCACTTTGGAGGATTCTCCCGATAAGTCTTGAGGTCAACTATGAAGAAGAGTAGGACTAGCACATGTATTGATATTGCTTTTCTACCCACCATGAAGGTGGATTCCCCTAGATAAGGAAGGTGAACGTTATCATGTCAGTGGAAAAGGATCCCAATTTGGCCCCATCTATGATACAGGGGGTCTTCTTGCATATTGATAAAGAGGTAGTCAGCAAACTATCGACCTCCCATTTGGTCTACCATGTTGCCAATGTGTTGTCTCTGGAAAGTTGCCAATATATGCTCAAATTTTGTACTTATAAATTTTACATTGTACTAACTTTTTTTTATTGACATTTCCCTTGCAGTTCTTGGTTGATTTTATTGACATACAGGACAGAATGGCCGATGAAGACAAAGCCAACATCGATCGGTAATTCTTTAAATGAGTCTCAAAGTTATCGGAAGGCTGCAAGGGAGTCCTATGAGAAAGAGAATAAGGACATATAACTATACATGAACAACTTAATGTGTGAGAACAAGAAACTAAAGAAAGCTACCTAAGAATCCCCTCAAACCTTATTTTCAAAAGACCCGACCTACAAGCAAGTGTGGGGAGATGACTATGGCCAAGCCAAGAAAGAGTTGGACTCTATTCGTAAATCTAGCTTCAAGAAAGGTTAGGACGTAGTGCTAGTTAGGGTAGAAGTCTCTTATGAGTCGGAGTTCATCAATGAGAACAACCCCCCCCCCCCCCTCCCAACCTGGGTGAGGAGGAAGGTGAGGATTCAGGTAGTGGCCAATGGAAGGATGAATCCAAGCAAGAAAAGTATGCCGCATACTTGAATAAGGGCTTGGACAATCAAGAGAAGGTGAAAGAGAAGGAAGGTCAAGCTAGTTAAATTTATACTAGGTTCCCTAGATGTCTATATTTTCCTATCATTTGGTCTCTGAGTTGTAAGGGACTGCCTATCCTTTGCTTTAATAGAAAGTTATATTTTGGCCTTGTCATTACTTGATCAATTATTGATTATTCATAAATGCTTTAATTTTTATTTTTGAGTGTCTTCACTTTAATCTTTTTAGTCTGGTAATAACTTAACATTGATGCCGATAACTCAAGGAAGTGAAGATCTAGATCTGAACCTTGGTCGGGAAGCTTCTGACCAATCTCATGAAGCATTCATATTTGTTCAGCAGGCACTTTAAAAATGACAATTGCGTTCAACGAGCGGGATGATGTGATAATTTCTCTTGCATCTGAGGTTAAAGATGTGGAAATTATTGTCGATTTATTGGACAGGGATAACGATTCTCTAAGAGAGATGCTCGATAAGGACGAGAAAACCCTTAAGGATGACCAGATGGCCAAAAGAAGTTTCTACTAGAAGATCATGAGATTAAGATATAAATTTTAAATGGGGACAACACAGTATAGTCGGAGTGGTATGATCAAGGATGTATTGATGATTTTCTAGAATTGGATGAAGCCATGCAATTCACGTATAAGCATGGGTGACTAAATGCCTTAGCCGTATTGAAAGTCCCCCATGATTAACAATTATGGCATTGGTATAGGGTAGGTTTCTTATTTATATAGCTTCCCCAATTGGGAGTGAGGAGTGTTGGATCCCTACAGATGAAATTCCAATCTAGATAATAAAGGACTACATCTATGACCATGATAGAGACATGAGTTTCGTCCTGATCCGGATGATGATCGTCGTGCTAGAGTGACTATCGAGTTGGAGCGCCAAAGATGAAAATACTTGTCTTTGTACCTCAATTAATGTATTTCTCCTATGAGACTACTTTTAATTACCTTATTATGAATTAAATTAATTAATTAATCTCACGTCTTGCTTTTTCCCATTTGCTAGACCGAGCATGTTTTATTAATTTCCTTACATTTTAGGATAAGTTCTCTCACATTATCTTATGACCAGGACCAACTGTGGAGACAATGCATCTGGTCGTAGAGCCATCGGTTCAGGATTTTAACCTATCAAAGTCGAAACACTTAGTCCTTAGGGATCCCCCGTAGGTCTTTTCCTTGACTGGACAATTCTTGATATTTTCATGTTCATTGGTGGTGAAAATATATAACCATAAGGTTTGATTGAGTGTATTATCACTAATACATTCGGACTGGCAACCAAAACTTGGTCGAATAAATTTGAATGAATTTACAATGAAGATAGCCATTCTAAAATGACAAATTACAATAATGAGACTTGGTATGACATTTCGAAAAATAAGAAAGATAATTTTATTTAACAAACTTTAAATCATCTAAGAAATAGAAGCTTAAAAATTGAATTAAAACTGAAATTTTTTAAAAATAATATATCTTAAGATTGGTCGCATTCCAGGTCCATGGAATCTCCCTGTCCCTGATTATTTCTAAATAATAACCCCCTTGGAGGTCATCTCTCAAAACTTTTAATGGTTCTTCCCAGTTAGGGACTAACTTTTCATGTGATGGACCTCTTGTACTATCGACCAACTCTTTAAGGATTCGATCTCCAACTTGGAACGTTCTGAGATTAACGCCTTTATTATACTGCTTAGCCAACTATTATTGGTAAGAAGCCAGTTTGGTCAAGGCTTGTTCTTTCTGTTACTCAACCAGGTCAAGGTCAATCCTTATGATTTTTTCATCCAATCTTTGATCCTATAAAACCTAAGAATTTTAAATCTCTTCAGTAGGTCCTGTAGATGGTGACTCTTGAGTTTACTCTTGACGGTCATCGAATCTATGTAGACTTTCATAGTGTCACCCAACTGATGCTTGGACATATGGTGATCAATCGTTGATAAGTAACCCTTATGTTGTTTTGTCCCGAATGGCATGACTTTATATAAGTACAAGCCAAGAATTGTAATGAATGAGATATCCTCATTATCACGATCGAAGAGAGCAATCTGATGATACCCTGAGTATGCATTAAGAAAACTCATGCATTTGTGGTTGGCTATAGCGTAGACCATCTAGTTAATCTTTGATAAGGAAGTTGTCTTAGTGATAAGATTTCTTCAGGTTGGTGAAGTCTATACGGACTCTCCACGTTCTATTACTATTCTTAACAAAACTGGGAGCCACTTGGGGAATTGAATTTCTTTAATAGACCTTGCCTCCAAAATTTTCCCCACTTCTTATTACCTAGCCTTAGCCTATTCTAATGGCACATGACCTTAGGAATCAATCCCAAACATATCATAAGTCTACCAAGAAAATACGTCTTGTTTCTCTTTAAGAAAAGAGATTAGGTATTCCTTTTCCTTGATCAACAGATGAGCGACTGATCATAAATTTCTTCTCCGGGTATCAGTCATCGAAAATGACTTCTTATAGCGGCTTCATGACTATATCAACGAGGGCCACCCTTGTTTCTTATACCCTCGATCCATTGAGCTTTAGTTGTTACTTGAATGAGTATTGACCACTTTCTCTTCTTTTATTGTTAGGCCTGATGGCATCGATAATTCATTATCGAGCAGTAACCTGATATCTCCTTATCACTATTATCCCCGATCGGTAATGAATTTAAGGTTTTAGTGAAAAATGGATGAGACTACCTTCATAGTATGGAGCCATCCTTGACCTATTTATCTCTCTATATTATGACTCATTGTCCGCAACTAAGAATTTAATTAGCTTTGAAATACTCCTAATATTTACGGGCATCACATCCTAACCCAGGGATATAGCCATCTTTCTAACAAAGCCAACTAATGGGATTATCTCTTCCTTTACATCTTCCATCTTGAAGTTTAGCTTGCTAAATAATTTTAGGCACATGGCCTATGATGATATCCACTAGCTGACTAGTAACTTGTCCACATCCTAGTTAATAATTCTAACAGTGATAACTAGTGCATCATGATGTGAAGTTCTGACTTCGATCGAATCTTCTTTGGTAAAGACTATTTACTTTTTATGGTTAATGTCTTTTAGACTGAGGCAATTGCTTGCCACAGTCTTTGCAAGGTCAATTTAAAAGATCTTCTATGATTGCAGTAACCTTTTTCAATTGCATCCAAACAACGATCCCGTGGATATGGTTCGGACTGGAACCACTATGCATGACCGCAAACTCGTGTCCAATTTCACCATCTTTTAGGACACTTTAGGCTTTTGTTCATGATCCACATTGGCCTTTCTGCAATTTTTCTCCACTTAGTCATCGAGGTGTCCTACATGTGCAAATTCTTCTAAATGGGACTTGAGAGCTTTATAATTCTCAGTTTTGCACCCATTATCATTATGGTAGGTACACCTCAGGGAGATGTTTCTCTTTGATTGGTCTCCGATCATCTTCCTCAACCATTTGAAGTACTGCTTTTGATCTTACTTAAAATATTGTAGATCAGCTCTTTGAAGACGATGTTGATTGTCTGATTGATGTTGATTGGGTCTGCCTTATCGTTTCTCTTAGACCACCCAATTTGTATTTTCCCCTTTTAGGACCTCTTTCTTTGTCACTATTGTTGGTCGTCTTTAACCTACCATTGTTGGATGGGTGTTAGCTACCACATCCTCCACTTCGACATATTTTTCAATTTTAGACATTAAGTTGTTGATAGTGCTTGTAACACCCTCCCCACGATTTTGACCGTTAACGTGTAATTTGGTGAGTTGGTATGATCCAATTAAGCTTTAAACCTTGTAAGTTAGACCATTCACTAAATCTAATTAATTCCGAGGCTTTGGTGCAATTAAACGGATTTAGAATGGCCTTATTTGAAATTTGGATAATTAGGGTCGTTCGAATGATATTATAATCTCGTTAGAACTAAGACCAATACGTTTGAATGACATGCCTCCTTTATTTGAACAGTCACTTCAAAAGACCTTTTAATGACATATCCCTGTTAAGAAAACCTACTCTTATTATAACCTCGTTTGAAGTACGTTCGAAGAACGTTCGTATGAGATAGTAGTTCTCATTCGAACGAGATCCAATCTCGTTCGAACAAGATTGCAAAAATCAGATTCTACAGTTTTAAAAAATGTTGTCACAATCTAGAATAGTGGATTAAGACACGTGTCACACTCCCACAACAACAGATTAACTCGAGGGTTGAGATTTGGGACACTTTTAGATTAACCCTTAGGGTTTTGGGAGTATTTAAAGGTTGTTTGGGTCTATTTCTTGCATTTTATATCAGATTCTCTCTTTCTCTAGCTCTTAGGGCTTTTCCACCACCATTCACCACCCTAAAACCACCACTCCTCCACCTGAACCACCATACTTTTAACCCATTTTTACCAGATGTTAGGAAAGATATCATTTTATATAGATGTTGTTGGGGATATTTGGAGAAGAAATTAAGAGATTAATGAAGTTTGAAAGGGGTTCGTCATGGAGATTTAATGGAGCATGATCGTGGGGCTAGGAAACCTCCTTGAGGCCACCTTAGGAGGTGGGAGGTTTCCATCATACCTTTTCTTCACCCAGCCATGCTAGAGCCTTTTGAGGTGGATGACTCTACTATTTCAGTTTAAGAACTCTATTCATTAGTATTTGGTATTATATAGAGAGATTTAAGATTAAAATGCATGGATGTTGTAAGAAGGTTATTTTCTCATGAATTTTGTAAAATGGTTTCAAAGTTTTGAGAAAATGATATATTTCAAGAATAGTTGGTATTTAAACATTTTATGTTAAGATATTTTACGTTTAAAGTTTTAAAGTTTTCTTGTAAAAATTAGGATTTCTATGAAGTTGGGCATTTATTCAAGTTTTGAAGAATAAAAATGTCCTTTAGTCTTGAAAAGCATATTTTTGCAAGTATTGTGAAATATCTTATGTTAATCATGTATTAAACTCATTTTTATGGACATTTGGACTTAAAATCCCTCTTTTCTATGTATAAAATTGTAGTATTTTGATGATGAGCATATAAACAAGTATAATAGTTGTTTTAATGTGTTTTAATATGAAGTGAAGAAAATAGAAATATCAACCCTAAAGTGTGCTGATGAATATTGAAAATGTGATGAGTGTACGTTTTCAAGACTACATGTGTTGAGGAAAAATGGTATTTTTCTTGTAAAGTAGTCTTGAAGAGCTAAATGATTTCTTTGATAAAGAAAGTAATTAAATAAAGAGATTTTCAACTTTAGAAGTGTGTTACTCCAAATTATTACATAAGTGTTAATGAGTTAAAGATATTTAAGAAGTTAGTGTGTGTAACTTAACAATGTTTTTATATAAAAAAAATAACACTTGTGAAAAGAGAGAAAATTACACGTTTGGTAATAAATGGGTAAAATGATAATTTTAATTAAAGTGAAATATTTTGATGAAATAAAAATATTAGAAAAGGTGTTAGACAAAATGGTCTTAAATGGGAGTGCTTTCGGAATGAAATCAATGTAAATGTGTAAAGAACATGAAATGGTGATTTTTAAAGTATAACACAAATATGCGGCGTAACCCCAGGTATTTTGGCTTTGGCCAGTAAAAGTGGAATAATGTGGACACTTTAAGTGTTAAAACACATTAAGAAAGGACTCAAATGTCATCGAAGAATTATGATGGGCTCAGAGTCATAGGGTGAAATACCCAAAACTACTGTCCATGGCATATGGTGGCATCGTCGGCGGTGTGGAGTTTGTTAAAATATGCGGTATTGGTGCATTACGAGCAAAAGGATAATGAGAAAAGTGGAACATGATAAAGAAATTGATTGTTCTAAAAAATGAGAAAAGACAACCTTATCGAACGAAATTGATAAATGATCTTGTTTTAAATAGGGTAATTTGGACAAGAAATACAAAATTAAATAAGTCCAAGTAAAGCGTGAGTTAATGACACAAGCAAAGTGGTTAATGGGTAATCAAGCAACCTAAGATGGTTTTAACCCATAATTGACCCAAATGTGTATTTTGAACTGTTTTAAAAAGGAAAACAAGTATTTTCTAACATTGTGTGTGTGTGTGTGTTGAAAGATGGTTTTCGAGGAAAATACTAAAGTGGATTTGATATGAGTAAATGGGAAATTTTGGCAAATGAAGTGTTTTTTCTAAACAAATGCTATTTTTTAGGTATTTAATCGTGTGAGTTAAATCGGTAATCAATTCTAAGTCAAAGTATAAATGGGCAAAAAGGGTTTTTTATAAGATTAGTGTGATTTAATCAACTCAAGTTACATTTTGGAATAAACGGGTTCATGCATAAGTATATGATTATATTTATATGGTAGTTGTATGTGTACGTAGGTGGTGCGTTATAGAGTATATTTTTTTCCATTCGATTCTATATTGCATTATTGTATATCCCAATGGACATTCAACCCATTCCCTTTCCTTAGTTATGGAAGGTTGTACAAAATTTTGTGTTTTAAGAGTGTTATACAAGTAAGTGTTTTTTATTTTACATTAGTACCTCTGTATGCTTGTATTTCGAGGATGCTTCCCACATGTTCCACATGTAGCTTGATATAAATTGCCATCACATGCTAAGGAAGTGAAATGTTAATTAAATAAAATTGGACAAGATTATTTAGCTTGCCTCATTACACTTCACATAACATTTGGAACATACCGGGTTGATCCATGGGTAACCATAAATTCGGACCGGGGCACTATAAATGGTAATAGAGCTCTAGGTTAAAGGTTATTTTAGATAGTGACTTTGTAAGTTCGATAGGGATCTTTGACATCGGTGTTTATTTTGGGTCGGTCACGCTAGACAAGTGACGGTTCAGTTCGTGCTCTCGATAATAGAGTCAATATGATTAGCACGACGGGAAATTTATAACTAGGTAGTAGGTGGTTATATTTGTTTCCCTTAATAGTTCTCAGCACTTATGATTTAGATGTGTTAGTAACTTGGAGTGTTTGCATTGGTCATTAGTGGCGACACCGCTTTCTCTAGTGTGAGGTGCACTTGTGCCTGCCTTTGATGATGTGAGAGGTCTGTTAAGATGTTAATAAAGGTAAATAGCATCCATTGAATTAGACATATGAGTTGTTTAAATCCAACTGTGGAGTTAGGTGATTCGAGTGTCATGTTTAAGAAATATTGATCTTTTAATAAGGACACATTAAGTTCATTGGTAAGGTACTTGCGGGTGGTTAATCATGATGATGTGATTAGGCGAACTTGATCCTTGGGGTAGTGTCCTGTCGTAAGCATTTGACAATTCGATAGGCATGTAAATTTGTGTTGGTCATTACTTGAGGATGTGTACTCAGGATTTAGTTGATAGGATGCTATCATTATAGATGAGTGCCTTAGTAAATATCAATTGATGTATGTGTATCGCAGACTATAACATGAGCGGTGAATCATTAGGGGTTATTGTGTTACACATATAATGACGATGATTTGAAGTGACATAGGAGTAAACCCTAGGTAGGCTTTTATGATGTGGTTTTAGAAAATATGATGCGTAGTGTGGGCTTAAAGGTTTATAGGTTGTACATGACTACCTATACCATTCCAAAATCCTTAGTAGAGTCAGCTTGTGGTTTAATACGTAGTATTTGGCATTAGTTGTTTGAAAGGAAATCATTAGGACTTATTATATGTGGCATCCTTGGGAATAGGAGCCTAATTGTTGTAACTCTTTGAGGTGTTCAATGAGTATAGTTAGTCATAGGTGGAAACTTATAGGTTAGTATCATTGTGAGTATCTAATAGTCGTGGGATAGATATTGGGAGATCGGGAGAGTGTACCTACTTTGACACGATCATAGGTGGTGACATCTTGTCAAGTCTTTGGTGATAGTTATGCTGGGGTATGCTTGGTGTCCGTAGGGAACGAGTTAAGTTCAGTGTTATAGAGTGCAAGTGTTCTGATCATGGTTATACTAAAGGTCATGTGATGATATCATGTTATTGGTCAAGTTCAAAGGAGTTGAATCGTGTAGTCCTTGGCGAGGCCATCTAATTTAGTATAAATAGGTGATGCAACTTTCTATAGGAAATTGGAGACTAGTGTCATAATTGGGCATGATACTCTATTTCCATAAGATGACTAGTGTAAAAAGTTTTGTGCCTGATTTTGATGAGTACTAGGAAATGTATTGGAGACTTAAATTGATGATGTCATGTTATGGACTTGATAATAGCATCCTAAATGGGATATTTAAGTATGATTAGGGTATGCAAGTTGGAATAGCCCTAGTACGGGAAGGATTAGTTCTTGGCATGTCTCGCAAGACTTATACGGATTCGAAGGTGTAGACCTATGTAATACTTTCTATCCTTATAGTGCTAATAGCGACCGGTGTGGTCGTCACGTAGATTCTATTTAGGTAGAATTTAAAGATAGGCGTAGTGACGACCATTTGTCATTGGTGGTTATAATAAAGTGAGTGTCTCACCCAGTTAGGCATTGCGTAGGGAGATGTTGAGATAAAATCACTGAACGATAAAGTAGACAATAACCTAGGTGTTAGGTTGGTCGCAATGCCATGTTGACTAGAGAGATGGATAAGGTCGGCATTGATAAAGGTGTTTATCATTAATCGACTGTAGCAGTTTATGTTTATCGAGGATAAAAGAAGGAAGCATTACTCCTAAGGAGGGAAACCTAACGTTGACTTCCTAAAGGACAATGGGTTTGTATGTTACATTCGTCTCATGGGGATGGATGGTTCATGGTCTGATTCATCATGGTTGGTGACCTAATCCAGGGTTCATAGATAGACTAGGTTCTGATGAGAACGTCAAAGAGGAGTTATAAACTCCAAGAGTGCCATGTAGTCAGGATATGGATGGGATTATTTCGATATGATCGTTCGTTCATTTCATATCATCATCTTCTTTCAATTCTGGTAGTCAGGATTTGTTCTTTCAGTTTCGATAGCTTTGGATTATTTCATGTTGATTGTTTGTTATGGTGCATCTTGGCTCAGTGAGAGTGAGAATGGATCTAGTGTGGTTATTACACATCGGGAATCAAGTTTACTCTTGCTGAAATATCCTTTGTTTTGCACAAGTTTCAAGTATGTGTGGCTACGGGGTTTGTCACACTATTTGCTCGTAGTATCTGCTTTCCTTAGGATTAGCAATCTTATGGATTGTAAAGAGAAGGATTATGATTTGAGGATATCGTAAAGTGTTAAAACTCGAGGAAACATAACATGTAGTGTTGTTTTGCCATAATGAGTGTATTGGTGTAATACTCAGGTGAATATTCGATAGTTAGATGTTTAGAATTATCCTAGGTTAGAAAAAGGATCTTGTGTGAGGTACCAGTCGGGCCTACAATTTGTGACTTGGTCAGTATGTCGATTCTTGGAGTAATTCAATAGCTATGGAGTTTTTATCAAGTCTAAGTAAATGTGTGTGGTTAAGTTGACTCGAGACCTGAAGGAGACACATGGTGAATAGTCTTAGAATTTGAAATAGTTCTTAATAATGGATTGGGTGTTATCTTGACTTGGGTGAATATCAGCCACTGGAGAGTGTTGCTCTAGTGGATGTGTCGTTATTCCTTGGGTGTTGGCAAGGAAGCCTTAGGACTTGATTGAGCGTGATCATCTGGTAAGTGGAAACTCAAGGACTATTATGTGACTTGATGGCTAGCCTTATGGTGAGCGTTAGAATATGTTGCATGTCGATTTGTTTGGTAACAACCCCTTGGGAAAAGACATATGATGACTTCTTAGTGATTGAGGATTTCGATGACCTAACATTTAAAGATCCGTATGACTTAGAATAAGAGATGGTAACCTCCAGGACCTTAAGGAATTGATGGATTGATGTAACACCCGCCCCCAATTTTGACTGTACCCGTGTAATTTGGTGACTTCGAATGATCCAATTAAGCTTTGGACCTTGTAAGTTTGACCTTGTACAAAATCTTGATGATTTTGAGGCTTTGGTGCAATTAAATGTATTTAGAATGGCTTTATTTATAAATTAGAGAATTTAGGGTTGTTCGAATGAGACTATAGGTTATTCGACCAACAAGCCTCCTTCGTTCAAACAACCACTTCAAATGACCTTCCAGCGACCCATCTTGAAGTACGTTCGAACGAGATAGTAGTTTTCGTTCGAATGAGATCCAATTTAGTTCGAACGAGACTACAAAAATTAGATTTTGTAGTTTCAATAAATGTTGTCACGATCTAAATGTTGGACTAAAACACGTGTCACACTCTCACAGCAGCAGATCAACTCGGTGGTTGAGCTTTGTGGCATTTTTAAAATATAACACTTAGGGTTTTAGGAAAATTTAAAGGGTGTTTGGGGTCATTTCTTGCATTTTAAATCAAATTTTTTTTGTCTCTACCTCGTAAAGCTTCTCCAATACCATCCACCACCCTAGGACCACCAATCCTCCACCTAAACCACCAAACTTTTAACCCTTTTCCACCGTATCTAAGCCTACAAAACCCATTTTCACCACATTATAGTCAAGATGTCATTTTATGGACATGTTGTTGGGGACTTTTGGAGAATAAATGAAGAAGATTAATAGAGATTGAAAGGGGTTTGGCTTGGAGATTTCATGGAGCATGCTTATGTAGCTAGAAATCCTCCTTGAGGCCACCTTAGGAGGTGGGAGGTTTCCATCATCCCACTTCTTCATCCAACCATGTTAGAGATTTTTGAGGTGGAAAAATATACTCTTTAAGTTTAAGAACTTTATTCATTAGTTTTTGGTCTTGTATGCAGAGTTTTAAGAGTAGAATGTATGCATGTTGTAAGAAAGTCATTTTCTCATGATTTATGTAAAATGGTTTTATAAATAGTTTCAAAGTTTTGAGAAAATGATATGTTTTCAAGAAGAGTTCGCATTTATACATTTTAAGAAATAAAATATTTTTAAACAATATCTATCTTGTTATGATATTTTGTGTGTAAAGTTTTAGAGTTTTCTTGTAAAAATGGGGAATTCTATGATGTTATGCATTTATTCAAATTTTGAAGAACAAAAATGTTGTTTAGTCTTGAAAGTCATGTTTTTGCAAGTATTATGAAATTTCTTATCTTAATTATGTATTAAACTCATTCTTATGGACTTTTGGACTTAAAATCCTTCTTCTCTATGTATAAAATTGTAGTGTTTTGATGATGAGCATATAAACAAGTATAATCGATGTTTTAATGAGTTTTAACATAGAGTGAAGAAAAAAAAAATTAGCCCTAAAGTGTGCTAATGAATATTGAAAATGTGACAAGTGTATGTTTTCAAGACTACATGTGTTAATAATAAAAAAAAAATGGTGTTTTCTTATAAAGTAGTCTTCAAAATGCCAAATGATTTCTTTGATAAATAAAGTAACAAAATGAAAATATTTTAAATTGAGAAGTGTGTTATGCTAAAGTGTTAAAGATGTGTTAATTAGTTAAAAATATTTAAGAAGTTAGTGTGTGTAACTTAATAATATTTTTTTGGAAAAATAGCACTTATGAAAATGGAGAAAATTGCAAGTTTGGATACAAATAGGTAAAATGGTAAGTTTAGGTAAAGTGAAATATTTTTATGAAATAAAAATTTTGAAAAAGGTGTTACACAAAATGGTACTAAATGGGAGTGATTATCGGAAAGAAATCAGTGTAAAAGACATGAAATGGTGATTTTTTAATGTTTATCACAACTATGGGGTGTAGTTCCTGGGATTTTGGCTTTGGCCAGTAAAAGTGGGAAAATGTGGACATGATACACACTGAAAAAGAACTCGAATATGATCGGAGCCCTAGTGTGAAAGACCCAAAACCACTGGACAGGGCATATGGTGTCGTTGCTAGAGGTGTGGAGGCAATTAAAGTAAGTGATATTGGTGAATTACGAGAAAAAAGATAATTTCAAAAAGTGAAATATGATAAAGAAATTAGTTGTGCTAAAAAATAAGAAAATACAACCTTTGTGAAACGAAATTGAGAATTGTTCCTGTTTTAAAAAGGGTAATTTAGGCAAGAATTATGAAAATCACTAAGTCCAAGTAAAGTGTAAGTTAATGATACATGTAAAGTTATTAATGGTTAATCAAGCAACCCAATATGGTTTTAACCTATAATTAACCCAATTGTATGTTGTGAATGATTTTATAAAGGAAAACAAGTATTTTTAACACCGAGTGTGCATGTGTTGAAAGGTGGTTTAACGAAAATATTAAAGTGGATTTAGTGTGAGTAAAAGGAAAATTTTGATGAATGAAGTATTTTTCCTAAACAAATGCTATTTTATTTAAGTATTAACCGGGTGCATTAAATCGAGAAATCAATGTTAAGTCAAGTAAAAAGGGGTAAAAATTTTTTTTTATAAGATTAGTGTGATTTAGTCAACTCAAGTAACGTTTTGGTATAAACAAATACACTCACACACACGCATATATATGGTATTTGCATGTGGACATATGTGGTACGTTATAGAGTCTATTTTTTGTCGTTCGATTCTATGTTGCATTATTGTATTTACCACTAGGCATTCGACTCATTCCTTTTCCTTCGTTATGATAGGTAGTATGCAATTTCAGATTTTGAGAGCATTATAGAGGTAAGTATTCTTTTTATTTTACGTTAGTAGTTATATATGCTTAAATTCTAGGGATGCTTCTCACGGAATCCATATGTAGCTTGATATAAATTGGAATCACATGTTAAGCAAGTGAAATATTAATTAAACAAAACTGGACTAGCAAGATTATTTAAGTTACCTCACTGCACTTCTCACCTAACGTGAGGAACGGACTGGGTTAACCCACGGATAACCCATAAATCCGGGTCGGGGCTTTATAGTTCTGGCCTCTTTCTTTGTAGAGACTGGTGCAATATGGAGTTGCTCGATATGTTAATTTTAAAAGAATCCACGATAATTTTCTCGGAGCAATACTCTAGTTTGCTATAACTTTCCCAATATCGCCAAGCGAATTCGTGTAAGGTTACCTTGGGATTTTCGTCATGGTGTGTAGTGAGTCTATCCTTTTGGGATGAGAGGTTTTATTTATGACTCTAGAAATGAATTCTTTCATGAGTTATTTGAAACTGGTGATTGACCTGTGCGACAGCTTACCAAATCATTTTTCTATGGTTTTCCAGGCTACAAGGGAGTATGTACCATATGAGTGATTCATTATTACTCCGAAGAGTCATTTCTTGATGGTATTGGAAAACATAATTGATGTGATTAGTCTTTTCATTGTAGATTTTGAATCTAGGGGTGGAGAACTTCTAAGAAAGTTTTGGTTCCTCAATTCACCTGGATAAAGGGGACTTCACCTGACTGATAAGGGCCCTACTGGTAAATTATTTTGTAGAACTTGCTCTGCAATGAGACAGATTCTCTTCCATATCTCGTCAAATGAGATCATGAATATCATTCTTGTAATGAACCTCTTCCTAATCTTTTCTCATAGAGGCATCCTTTTCTTGGAGCATTCCTGGTAGAGTAGAGAACTCCTTCCTCAACTGCGAGTTTTGATCGCTTAAGGGCTAGGTGTTCGGGAATAATGTTTGCGTTTGTTCTGTAAAGACATAATTTTATAAATGTCCAGGTTAGAATCTAGGAATTTTATGTTTTCCCTAGATCACAGTTTATATGTCTGATACCGTTACATTCGGCATGTCTACACGATCATCCACAACGGCCTTGATCCGAATCCATGCATCCATCATCTTCACACGTGCATCATGCTTCATGCGACGTGTTGCTCAACCGTTCCCACTACTCCACGATGCATTATTGGTAAAATGATTTATTGTAGTTGTTTATATTTGCATAAATATTTGGGAATTTTTTAGAAAATATTTTTCGAAGTCTGATTATTTTTTAACACAAAAGAAGAATTTTTTCTAAGTGTAGATGCGGACTGCCTCGGTCGATGACCTTGTTCAAACGACATAGCACTGTCGTTCGAGCAACATAGACATGTCGCTCGATCTCATTTGAGCGACACGTGTCCTTCGTTCGAGCGACATGATTATCTCGTTCAAACGCCGCCACCGCCTCTATTTTCATATAAATATCTGGTTTCATTCTACACGTTTTCTAAGTCTTTTCGCACACGATTTCTGCGTTTTATCGCCCAGAAAATAGACTTGAAGTTTTTAAAGGTTTTATGACTTTTTGATTCACAAATCCATTCCCATATATTTGTGTGAATCTTTAAACCTTCATAGGATTGTTTACTCATCTTGAGTAACTTATGGGGAGAACTCTACTTCTGGAGAGCTGCGTGCTGTTGTGGAGGGAGTCCTTATGAAGTTAACTAGTGGAAAAGCCGTTTTTCTTCTTCATTGCTGGCCACCTGGAGTTCTTGCGGGAGATTCCATCCGACGACATCGGAACCGACACCTGAGGGTATTTTGTATGTCACTCTTATTTTCAGTATAATCCCTGTAAACCATTCTTTACAAATTATATTGAAAATAAAAAGTTTTTGCCCCTTTGGGGGATTTTTCCTGAAATTCTTTATCTTATCCTGCATGCTTTATTTCATTTGATAAATCATCTAGATGCATGTTTTAGGGTTTAACTAAAATTTGGGAATAATTAAAATTGGATTTTATTTGAGAACTCGCAATATTTCCGCTGTAGCGATTCTACAAAATGGTATCAGAGCAGGTTACGCTAATTGATCACGTGATCCTGATTTTTCAAGGATTTTTTTTTATACAATTTGACTTCTCACATCATTAAATTGGTATCAGATCCTGTGGCACTAAGTTATTGTGTTTTGATCCTATTTTTAAAAAAAATAGCTTTTGGTGGTTTTGATGATCTTCAATGTCAACTTTTTTGAAAAAGTTAATTGGAAATTCACATGAACTCTTATTTTAAATCTTCTATTGAAAGCGACTCTGAGAGGTGTCCTTGTTGTGAGGGTGTTGGTCACACGTTAAATGAATGTACCACAAATTTAAAGAAGAAATTGAATAAATCGGCATCTCATGTTTCTATCCTTAGTGATAGTGATTCGAAAGAAAAAGTCTTTTATTCTTCTAGGCGAGAGCTTCCCATCCGTATGATTAGTGATGAGAGTGAGGGTGAAAGAGTGAGGAGGAAGAAGAATAATTGAGTGAGTTGCCAGTTGCCTACAATAATTTGTATTTTGAATCTTTAAAGAAAAAAAAGGCAAACTTGAAACTTGAAGCTGAATTGAAGAAACGTGTTTTAGATAATGATAATACTGATGCGTTGATTAAGGATCTTAGGGCACGTGAGGAGATGTTTAAAGATAAATTAGGATATGTTGAGGGTGAGAGAGATAGTCTTCGAGGTGTGATGGAAGTTATGAAAAAGTAACTTTTAGAGTTTGAAGACTCTAGGCATTAGCTTGAATCTAGGATATGTGAACTTGAGGTGAAATTGAAAGATTTGAGTAAAGTAAAATTTGATTTGGAGTCTAGGTATGAAAAACTTGATAAGATTTTAGGCACCATCGAGATAAAAAAGGATAGGGGTGGGATTGGTCTTGAAAAATATGTTGCACCCATTCCTACACGTGTGAGAGAGCCTCCTAGGATTGTTAAGAAAGAGGCACCTAAGTTTGTTAGGAAAGAGCCCCCTAGGAACATCGTGAGAGAACCTCCTAGGATCATTAGGAGAGAGCCACCTAGGAAAATTCAGAGAGCACCACCTAGGAATCTGAGGAGAAGGCCACCTTTACGTAACACTCATCGTTCGATTTACACTTGCACACATTGCGGTAGGTAAGGTCATCTTAGGCATTTTTTCTATAAGCTTTTGAATGGACCTAGAAAACATAAAAAGAGACTCACACCGGTTCCCAAAACCCCCACATTCCGTTACATATCAATTTAGGTCAGGAAATCGGATTTGTTCGTGATTCCCGTTTGCTTGCACATGATTCTTCTCTTGCCATATCATATAGATGATTGTGTTTGCATATTTGTCATACGCTAGTTTTTTTTATTGCATGATATATATGTTTGCTAGTGTTATGACATGTGTACTTTATGTATAAATTTTCTGAAAATTTTGAAAAATACAAAAAGATTTTTTTTAAAAAAATACAAAAAGATTTTATTTTAATAAAATTTTTGAAAAATCCAAAAATATTTTAGCATTTTGTTTGCACCTTTTATGGATAAACACTTAGGATGACCGAGTCACAATTTAATTCCATTTATCCATGTGACTATTTGATAGTGTTTTGAGACAATACATCATGTCATCTTTGTGCTTTATAAGGTTTGGAGTCATTAAGATGTAATTAAGTGATACTTCCTACATATTTGACTCGTGATTTCCTTAATTGCACACATGCACGAATTTGTTTGATTATTGTGCTTGTCGTATCACATGTTGGTTCGGTATTTTCACTCCAATCATGTCCTTAAAACGAACCAAGCGCGATAAAACTTGATAAGAAAGTTGTGCAAGTAAGAGCCGTTTGTGAGTTTGTGTGCTTTGTTTGAAAACAGTGAAGGGCTATAAAAGATTATCATTTATCCTTTGCGATTAAGCCACCTTTTAATTGGACCTAAAAAATTGAGGAATTTTATTATCCGGGGTCCAAAGAGGTTTAAAAGAGCCCAAAAGAAAAAATTTAAGGCAATAAAAAGAAATTCATACGCATTATAGGCCAATTAGGTTTTTGCACCAATTCTCCGAAGTTTGAGAATTTTGTTTATACACTTCTAAAAGAAAATATCTATGAGGGAGTTTGGATGGAGAATTAAAATGGGTTTTCACGTCCTTGAAAGTCTTGAAAAAGCGCTACATAGTTTTGGACGTTATTGGTGTGGAAATCACTTTTAATTTGATTTGTTGATTTGCATAAGAGGATGTCATCTAAATTCAACATTTTTTACACCTAAGGATACTTTTAATGTTCATTCGTTAATGATACACGTATTCATCATGCACATATGATTGATTGAGTTTATTTTCCTATCGAATGTGTTCACACCCATACATTCCATTTCCATGACTTGGTTGTTTTAGTTTAAATCCATAGTGTGATTTTTGGTATCTTATTTTTGTATGAAAAATTTGAAAAACCAAAAATAGTTTGTGAAAGTTTTTGTGACATACCTTTGCATGCGCGTACTTTGATCCATGTTAGCTATGCATTTTGTTGTGACACTCCATGTTTTGATTTTTTTCTTCTTATCTGTCTATTTGTGGACATTATAAAAAGGGGAAGAAAGAATTATCATGTTTTGGGGGAGTTTTTGCATTATCGAGGAGATTTGATTTTTTAATGATTTATTCTTATATCATTTCAAACTTGATGCGTCACGAAGGTTTTTTCTTTTTCTCATGTGTGTAGGTACAAAGACTGATGATCATTATGTTGCACACCCTGATGAGAAAAGCTTTGAGAGTTTCTGAAAAGATGCAGACTTGAAGATGTTGAAGTTTGATTGACGACATGTCAGTTACTATTCTCAGTTTGAGGGTTAAATGGGGATATTATCTTGTATGTCATTTGATAGCATAATTCAAAATTTTTATGTATGTACCGGTGTAGACATAGGGGGAGATTTGTAAGGACATAATTTTATAAATGTCCGGGGTAGAATCTAGGAATTTTATGTTTTCCCTAGATCACAGTTTGTATGTCTGATACCGCTACATTCGGCACATCTACACGATCATCCACGAAGGACATAATCTGAATCCATGCATCCATCATCTTCACATGTGCATCATGCTTCATGCGACGTGCTGCTCAATCGTTCCCACTACTCCACGACGCATTATTTATAAAATGATTTATTGGAGTTGTTTATATTTGCATAAATATTTGGGAATTTTTTAGAAAATATTTTTCGAAGTCTAATTATTTTTTAACTCAAAAGCAAAAAAAAAATTTAATTGTAAAAGTAGACTACCTCGGTCGACGAGCTCATTCAAACGATATAGCACTGTCATTCGAGAGACATAAACATGTCGCGTGATCTCGTTTGAGCGATATGTGTCCTTCGTTTGAGCGACATGCTTATCTTGTTCAAACGACGTTGCCGCCTCGAATTTCGTATAAATATCTGGTTCCATTCTACACGTTTTCTAAGTCTTTTTTGCACATAATTTTTGCGTTTTACAGCCCAAAAAATTGACTTCAAGTTTTTAAAGGTTTTATGCCTTTTTGATTCACAAATCGATCCCATATATTTTTGTGAATCTTTAAACCTTCAGAGGATTGTTTACTCATCTAGAGTAACTTGCGGGGAGAACTCTACATCCAGAGAGTTGCATGCTATTATGGAAAGAGTCCTTATGAAGTTACTTGTGGAGAAGCCATTTTTCTTCTTCAGTGCTAACCACCTAGAGTTCTTGTGGGAGATTCTAGCCGACGAGATCGGAATCGACACCTGAGGGTATTTCGTATGTCACTCTTGTTTTTAATATAATCCGTGTAAACCGTTCTTTACAAATTATATTGAAAATAAAAAGGTTTTTTCCCCTTTGGGGGATTTTTCCTGAAATTATTTGTTTTATCCTGGATGCTTTATTACATTTGATAAATTATCTAGATGCATGTTTTAGGGTTTAACTAAAATTTGGGAATAATTAAAATTGGATTTTATTTGAGAAGTCGCAATATTTTCGCTGTAGCGATTCTACATGTTCCCATGGAGCTTTTGCTCCATTCTTTCCAAGAGACATTGTAAATGAGCGTTTTCCTTCCGTTAGAGATCTTTGGCATCCTTCTAATCATACAGTCACCATTTATAGGCATCCACTAGCCGTGAGATCTAAGTCGATCTTAGTTGTTCATTATTATCCTCAGTTTGTTCCTCTTGTGGACAGTGACGTGAAATGGGAGTATTATGACTCCTGCGGGGATTAACCTTGAACCTAACCCCATGTGGCAGAGGCCCGTTTTCTTCATTCTGACAATCGTTGTTAGAGGGTAAATGAGGGTTATGTGAGGGAGACATGACTATTCATTGGCATTTCTTGGTTGAGATAAATAAACTTTTTCCTAAATATGATGCCAATTTTAGTTGGTAAAATCCTACTATGACGATTCAATATAGTTAAGCAGAACAGTAAATAAAACTCACGCAATCACATAGCACAAGATATACTTAGTGCGAAAATGTGCCTTTGTCTATGGGTGTTTCTTTATCTATTAATTAGTTCTTGATAATAAAGATTACATTCCCTTTTGTCCCATGGGCACGGGTCATATTTATAGAGAACATACAGAAAATGAGGTGTGTGGGAATCTATGTCCATTGAGTGTTGTTGTGATATAATTAAGTAGATCCAGGTCCAGGATTTTTCCTGATCGGGTCATCTTTTGTTCTGATCTTCAAGCTATGATCATTTATTTAGATATTTAGACAGTGTTAGCTTTCCTGATTAGGTGAGATAATTCCTAAATAATTTCGTATAAAAGTTAAAGATTATCGAATCTGGAACGCAATAAGAGGACAGGTGAAAAAAACTCACATAAAAATATAGTCAGTAGTTAAGCATCACACATTGAAAATGTAACTTGCAAAAAAGTGATGGTCCAATTAAGGTTTTAAGCATGACCATTAACATCCCTCAGACTAGACAACTTTCAACCCAATAGAATTTTATTGGATCAATACTGCACCTACCCCCTAAAAAGGTCATCTTTTCTGGCAAATCACCATTCTTACTCTTTTGGGTGAGCTAACATTCCATATCCTTAATTCCCCCACTCGGGATATGAGCACACGTTGCCGAGCTCAGCGATTGGATTTGGTGTTAATAGTTTATAAAACCTGAATATATCTTTTCTTATTTTATGATGTGGGTGTTGCTAAGATATAAGTACATAGGAAATAAATCCATATGGAGAAAAAATACGGCTTAAATGGAGGTATATTTTATACAAAATTTTGGGAGATTATTAAGTTTGACTTCACCAAAGCCATTCAATATTTTTTAATGGGATTGAAATGCCTAGGAGTTGGTCTAGTTAAAACATCGTGTCCTAAGGTGAGTAATCCTATCAATTGTTCCAATTTCAAACCTATAATCCTATGCAATTTCTCCAATAAAATAATTTCCAAAATCCTATGTGATAGATTGGCCCTGCTCATTCCTTCTATAATTTCTCGGAACCAAAGTGGCTTTGTAAAAGGAAGAAACATACAAGACAACATCTTGTTGGCCCAAGAAACGATCCAATCTTTGGGCAGGAAGGCTCATGGTGGTAATATTATCTTTAAATTATATATGGAGAAAGCTTATGATAGGGTTTATTGGACATTCATATGCTCTACTTTAAGAAAATTTGGTTTTGGTGAGGTTTTCATAGACATGATTTGGAGATTGATTTCCTATAATTGGTTTTCTATAATCATAAGGAGACCCCTCGTCTACTAGTATATTCATCATAGTCACTGAAGTGTTGGACAAAAAATTGAACTCTTTGTTTGAGTCTAACCAAGCAATTACATACTCCCATCCTCCTAGAAGCATTATTGTTACTCGTTTGGGGTTTGCAAATGACCTTATCATTTTTAGCAATGCAGGGAAAGGGACAATTAAAACCTTATTCTAAGTGGTTGCAGACTTTGAAGAAGTTTCTGGCTAGCTAGTTAATAGAGGCAAAAGTGCCTTCTTCATGTCCAAAAAGACTAAGAATAGTAGAATTAAAGACATGACAGAAACAACTAGCCTTACACATAGGTCATTCCCTATTAAGTACCTAGGCTACCCACGCAGTGCTGATATAAATAAAATCTCTCATTTTTCAGATCTTATCAATAATATTAGAAATAAGATTTTGGTTGGGCTTTAAAGCTATTATCTCAAGGTGGAAGAGTAATTTTCATTAAACATGTTATTTCCTCCATACAAATTCATATTTTGTCAGTGATCTCACCTCTCAAATTAGTGATAAACATAATTAATGCTTTATTCCATAATTTTTTTTGGGGAGGCTTCTTAAATGAAAAGTACTATCAATGGCTTAAATGGAACAATGCTTGCTTTTCACTTAAGGAAGGAGGGATTAACATCAGAAGTTTAGAGGATATTATTGATGATATAACTTTGAAATTTTATTGGAAATGGGAATTTGATAAAGGTTTATAGGGAACTTTTATGAGAAACAAGTTGAAATCAATTACTTCTCATGCTAATCCTCTCAAACCTTTTAAAAAATAGTGGTAGTACAAGAAAAAGCAGAAGAATTAATAGATGAGGATAGTGACTTATGGTTTCCTTCCACAATAGGGGAGTTTAAGCTAAAATTAGCTTTTTAATCACTCAGACAAGCTAAGCCTATATCTCAAAGTTGAAATTCCTATGGAGTAATCACTCCCCTATAAAAATTTGCTTATTTGTTTGGAAAGTTTTTCAAAAGGCTATCTCAACTGATAATGCCATCATCTCGGCATCAAATTAGCTTCTAGATGTAGAAATTGGGAAAGTTACATAATAACATTAGATCATTTGCTTAGCAATTGCTCAATTACTAATTGGGTTTGGTTATTCTTTCGAAGAAGACTTGGAATACCATTGCATTTTAACTCTTGAAAATCAATCATTATGTCTTAGTGGATGAACATACCTTCAAGGGACCATCAAGCTTTCATCTGTTCAAATCTCCCAAATCTTATAATGTGGAAAATATGGAAGGCCAAAAATCAAAGTCATTTTGAGAATGTTATTGTGAAACTAGACATCATTATTAAAAAATTTATATATTTTATTACTCATCTTGCCTCTTTATATGTGTTCAAAGACAGGTGCAAACAAGAAGCTGAATATTGCATTAGACGGTTTAAGATCAAAATCAAGCCTTATCAAGTAGCAATTAAGAAATGTGTGTGGACAAACCTCATGTTGGTTTTTATAAACTCAACATAGATGTTGGTTCCAAGAGTAATCCTTGCCCAAGTATAATAGGTGGAGTGGTAAGAGATCATAATAGAGTTTATATAAGAGGTGTCAGTATAGCCTTGGGTGATAATACTTCAATTCCTGCTGAAACCAAAGCTTTATTGGAAGGTTTAAAATTATGCAACCTCTTAAAGCTGGATAAGGTGTTGATTGAGTCAGACTCTAAGGTGCTAGTGGAGTTGCTAATGAAAAAAAGGTAAACCTCCATGGGTTGTTAAAGATATTATTGAACACATTATGAAGTCCCATCCAATTGATCTTACTCATATATGGAGAGAGTCAAACGCAGTGGCTGATGGTCTTGCTTCTAAGGATGCAATCTCCCAAAAATCATAATTTTGTTAGTCACTTTCTTTTCTTCCATTCCTTATAAAACTCTCATTGCATTTGGATAGACAAGGCATTCCACACATTAGGAAGAAGTAATTTGTAACAGGGTTATACATACAATCCCAAATTTCCATTTTCATTATGCTTATTATAAGGGGGATATTTTTAAATCCCCTTTCTTTACAGTTTATGCTTTCAAGCTAGAGTATTAAGCTCAACCTCTAGTTTCCTTGTTAGAGTTATTGCCACCGAGAGGCTTTTTCTCTTTTTTCATTAATAGAAATTTTGGGGGTATTGTCCCTCTTCG
Source organism: Sambucus nigra (assembly GCA_949130495.1). NCBI lineage: Eukaryota > Viridiplantae > Streptophyta > Magnoliopsida > Dipsacales > Adoxaceae > Sambucus > Sambucus nigra. The sequence goes on along the minus strand of OX422214.1, from coordinate 188,029,167 downwards.
ATTAAGAAAAAACTTGCATTTTCTTAAGTTTTTATGAAATTAAAAGATTTTTCACCCGACAACTTTTTTGAAAAATATATAGAGTCACCACCCTAATTAAAATAAAGAATTAGTTGGCATACTTATGCAAATTTATAATCAAAAGTCAATATTTAGTTATAATTCATGGAAAAATTATAATTTTTAAATGTATATATGTACAAAGAATATATATATTTATAACTTTTTAATAACTTCTAATTTTTTATATTAAGAAAATAATAGTTAACTAAAAAAAAGGTTAACTGTTTACGCACGCTTTCACCCTCCCAAGGTTCAATTCCTGGATCTGTCCTTGCATGATGTGAGAATTTTGATATATATAGAACTCAAAATACCCTTTATAGCCATAATATGTTTAGAATTGATTATATTCTTGTTATATAATATTATTAAGTTATTTGAAAATACTCTTATTTTTGTTCATTTTAAGAAATGGATATTTAAATAAGAGAATAAAATACAAGTTTTGACTTGACTTTGTAACATATGCACATAAGTAAATGATTTTTCTTAACCTTAGTTTAAATGATTACATTGGATAGATATAAGAGAAGTTGGTCTTAAATATAAAATAATAAAATTTCAAGAGATTATTTGATTTTTTTAACAAATAATCATCAAGGAACAATCATGCTTTTGTAGGAACACCCAAGCCTTCTCCTTTGATCAAACTATATAAACTTTTCTAATCATTAATGGGGATTAGGCATGTTAATTTTTTCGTGATACAAAAACACGATTGAAATCCAATAAAATATTAATTAATGGTTGATTATTTGTTGACACAAACATGACAATGACAAACCATGTTAACAAAAATAATAAAGAGCCTGGTCAGATTAGTGTTAGATGCAGGCATAAGGAAGATGACGTGAGTAAACTTGTTAAGATATGTTTATTACTTATTTGTTGCTAGTATGTGAAATTAATTAATTTTCAGTCCATGGCATGACAGTTTGTGGTTGAGAGGAATATTTTAATCAGTAGTGGGGAGTTGTTTATCTTTCCCTTAAACATACATAAATCCCAAATCCCGAGTTGGGTTAAAATTTCAAACTTTATACCTCCCAAATTAGTACAAAAGTTTCCTAACTTATATACTTATGCCCCGGGACCATTTCTAAAGGTTTACAACACCTAAACGAGACCGTATACTCCTCAAAATACGTCCCAATTATTTTATCCCAACATTATATATATAATTGTGTCACACATAATTTATGCATTTTCTACGACTCATGCAATTGTTATAAACATTAACATATAAAATCAACCACAGATAATTATGGCATAACAACGAATTACATATTCCTAATAAATAAATTAAATTTACCGATCAAGTCCAATTTCCAAAAAAATTTATTTATTCCCTAAATATTATTTTATTTTATTTCTAGAAAATTACGGGGTATTACATTCTTCCCCCTAATGACAGGATTCCGTCCTCGGAATCAAGAAAAGTATGTACCTAACTATAAGAGTTCGGGATACTTAGTGCGCATGTCGTCCTCCCTCTCTTAAGTTGCCTCTTCCTCCTGATGGTGTCCCCACAGTACTGTACCCGAACTAAAGGAACAACCTTGGACCTAAGTCCTCGCTCCCATCGGTCCATAATGGCTATCCTTCTCTCCTCGTAAGTAGTGTCTGGATTGATCTCTATCTCATCATTATCAATGTTTCGGTACACTATCTCATCTCTAAGGAACCTCCATAATGTAGAAATATGGAACACATCATGCATCCGCTGCAAGTGATCCGGTAATCCCAATCGACATGCCACTGGCCCAATCCTCTCCACAATAGGGAACAATCCCACGTATCGGGGAGTCAGCTTCCCTTTTTTCCCAAACCTTATCACCCTTTCATGGGAGACACTTTAATCAACACCTAATTTTCAACATCAAAGTCTAAGTGTCTCCGGTACGAATCCACGTAACTCTTTTGCCTGTCCCGAGTAATTCGTATCCTAGCTTGAATCATATATGCCTTCTCTGAGGTGTCCTGAATGAAGTCTGGCCCAAGTAACTTATTCTCCCTCACATCCAACAATCATGAGGGTGAACAACAAGGTCTCCCGTAGAGTGCCTCAAACGGTTCCATCCCTATCGTGAATTGGTAACTGTTATTATACGTAAACTCCACTAACGAAAAATACTGCTCCCAACTACTCCCCTTAAAATCCAAAATGCACATCTACAACATGTCCTCTAACATTAGGTTCACCTGCTCCATCTTCCCTTTGATCTGAGGATGATACGACGTGCTCAATCCCAACTCTGCCTCCAAGGCCTGATGAAAGCACCTCCAAAGTGGGACACAAACGCCATGTCCATGTCTAAAGTGATGTTTGGAGGTACCCTATGCAGCTTAACAATATCTATAAAGAAAAGTCTGGCGTACTCCTCAGAGTTGTAATATGTTCGAACTGGTAAGAAGTGAGCCACCTTTGTCAATCTGTCGACGATCACCCAAATGGAGTCATGCCCCCTCTGCGATGTAGATAGCCCAGTAATGAAGTCTACGAATATGCTTTCCCATTTCCACATCGGGATCCCAAAGAAAGTCAAACTCCCGCAGGACTCTGATGGTCTACCTTCACCATCTGATGTGTAGCACATTTGGGCATAACATCTGCTACGTCCCTTTTCATCCTGGCCCACCAATACTGACGCATCATGTCATGGTACATCTTATCCCCTCTAAGATGCACCATAAAGCGTGACCCGTGAGCCTCTGACATAATGGCTCCCCTCAAATCCACATTATCTAGGATAACCAGTGTCCCTTGGAATCTCAAACCTCCGTCTGGCCTAATGGAATAGTGCTCCACCCCAATGGCAAACAACTGTCTCACTCGCTCCTTGAAAAGTTGATCTCCTACCTGTTCCTTCACCACTCGAATAATGATCTCGGGGGTGATGGTGACAACTACCATAAATGCGTGGGTCAGGTCGTCATCCCCCAAATAATTGAAAAAAGATTTGTTGAGTTGAAATTATATATTTTGATCTCGTTAAGATTTATGTTTATTTAGTTATCAATTTTAATTAGATTATTAAGTTCTTATTTTAATTAAGAAATTTGTTCCCCATATCCTATATTCGTGTGTGTTGCTCTGTTAAATCGGCCTCATGTGAGTAAACTTGGTAAAACACGTACATTACTTATTTGTTGCTAGTATGTGAAATTAATTAATTTTCAGTTCATGACATGACAGCGTGTGGTTGGGAGGAATATTTTACATTTGTTGCGTTTTGTTTTACACATCAAGATTAAAAAAAAAGCCAATCACGTTATGTGAAATGATCAATTAAACATGTCATGTAAAGATTACAAATACTTGACATGAACCCAAAATGATATAGGTGTATTAATTGCCCATTCAAATTTGGAAAGAATGAATGACAAACAAATTGTGGAATTAGGATATTAATTACAGTGTTTTTAACTTAACTCACTAGTCGGTAAATTGTTTTGGGTTAAGGACACCATTAATGTATGCCAAATTTTTTAATATAGTATCCATTAAATTTTGGAATGTTTACATGATTTTAAAAAAAAAATATGTAATGCATACACAAACTTATATAATATATACATGTTAAGTTTGTGTATACCTCAAATTTAAATATCAAGAAGTAAAGGACCGGTACTCAAAAAATATATAAGTGAGGTAGATCCAAGTAATATTATTCGTTCGACAACTAAGATAGAAAATTCTTGTGATTGAAGAGGGGAAAAATTTATGATTTTTTCTTAACTTGGATGCACTATGTTTTTTTTCTAACAATCCATTTGACTTTTAAAGAGAGACTAAATATATTATAGAATAAAGTCTATAAAAGAGAAACCATTTGGTCTGTATGAGGAAAAGCATTGATTGATTATTCATTTTGGTGTGTAATAAGTAGGGGTGACAATTCGTGTATTTGGGTAATGTTTTGGACCGACACAACACGACAAAGAATTTTCCTACATGAACACGACCCGACACGGGTTCATATTTTTTTTTGTTGACACGAACACTTTCCAAATAAAAACGACATAACACGACACGAATAACACGATTTCTTAAAATTTCACGCTAAATTAAACATAAATAGACACGATAACCCAAATAAAAACGCGATTAACATAATAAGACACGATAACATGATTGGTAATTTTGACAGGAACACGACACGACTTCATGTAAAAAAAAACACGACATATCATGTCAATTTTGGATTGTGTTTTTGTGTCTTTTCTAAAATTGTCACCCTTAGTAATAAGGGTGTGTAAGAAAAAAAGTGGTGGTTCGATTAGGATCAATCCATGAGGGATATTATTGGATCAGGGTTGCACCGACTCGTTGTCCTTCCACTGCCGAGAGCAGGTGGTTATCGTTGCTTTGTAAAAACATTGGATCATTTGCTTAGCAATTTATCAATTACTAAGGAGGTTTGGTTATTCTTTGGAAGAAGACTTGGAATACCATTGAACTTTAACTCTTGCAAATCAATCATTATGTCTTAGTGGATGAACATGCCTTCAAGGAACCCTCAAGCTTTTATCTGTTCAAATATCCCAAAGCTTATAATGTGGAAAATATGGAATGCTAGAAATCAAAGTCATTTTGAGAATGTTTCTATGAGCCAGACATCATTATTAAAAATGTTATATCTCCAATTACTGATCTTGACTCTTTATATGTGTTCAAAGACAGGTGCAAACAGGAAGATGAATATTCCATTCACTACACCAAATCTTACGAATGGTCACGCCCAAGTTCGCTACCAGCTGGTCGCGGACTTGGGCCGTGACCAATTCAATTTTTGGTGTGACCATGTTTATTACCACACTAAATCATGGATGCTCTAGAAGTGGTCATGGACCAAATCCCTAACCACTATGGATCATGAACTTGGGCCGTGACCATCTTGGCGCCAAATACGCGCCAAAATTCCCTCCAAACTGGTCGCGGATGGGTCACGGACTTGGTCCGTGACCAAAAGGATGATAAAGAACAAAACATGCTCAAATGGAGTCATAGATGGGGGCCGTGACCATTTCTTGGTGTGGGTCATAGCTATCGGTCGTGACCAAACCTCATTCAAGCAATAGGGTTGATGGGAAAAGGGTCGCGCATAGTGATCACAACTCTAGGCCATGACTAGGTGCTAGCCAACAACACCCTCATTTTCATTTATTGGTCGCACGCTTGGTGGGTCACGTCTCTAGGACGTGACCAGATTCAGGACTTAAAAAAACTCAATGCTTGGTCATTTGCGATTTATAAGGGTTGTGTCTGAGGGATAAGTGATTTCGTGTGATTTCTAAGGGCTAAGGGATTTCAGTTGGATTTCATTGTGATTAACCCCTGGTATGTATAGATTTGTTTTCCTTTCATTTGGATTTCGTGATTTCTATTTAAAGCCCTAATTTCTGTGTATGTATGTGTAGATTTATGTTTGTATGTGTGTATCTATTGATTTATGTTTATATGTGTGTGTATGTATAGATTTATGTGTATATATATGTTTATGTGTGTAACTATGAACAAATAAATTATTTTTTGCCAATAAACCCTATATTGTATGTGTGTGCATGTATTGATTTATGTCAAAAAAAATATTAGGGTTTAGTAACCCCTAAATTGTATGTGTGTATGTATAGATTATGTCAATAAACCTAGATTCTATGTGTGTGTATGTATAGATTATGCCAATAAACACTAGATTGTATGTGTTTTTATTTTTTTTGACAAAATATAATTAAATGGATTTTTAATGAGTAAACAAAATTACATCCACCTTATCGTGATTTTATTGGGGGTTAAATGCGTGCCATCATATTATATTGGGGGTTATATGCATGTCGTGATTTTTTGCACTACAATATGTGTGTAAGTACTACAATATGTGATTTTTTACATTTACCTTCTACAGTAGTGTTTATGCATTGGTTGTTTGTTTGCACTACAATATGTGTGGAGTACAGTGTGTGTTTCTGTTGATTCTGCAGTTTGTATGTTTATTAAATTGATAATACACATATACTTTTAAACTATCTCACAATAAACCCTAACAAAACTTGTTATAAACAATTACGGCGGGTTGTTATTGGGATTTCACATATACTTTTAAACTCTCATAACTTTCAAACCCAAACCTTAATAGTAAGACTCGTATTCACGCCCTCATATACTTTTCTCCGAAAAATGAGGCATGTTGATAATTACTATCAACAAGAGTGGGAGAGGTTGAAATTAGACCACACACATAACTCTTTTATTAGTGTGTGTCATATAGAGGGTACTCCTACTTATAAGTATAGAAATAAAAAGATCGAACAATTTAACTACCTTGTAAATCGTGGAGTTGATCTCCACCAAGATTACTTGTTCGATCGTATTTTATTTTATCTACTAAAAAACTGGGATGACATTATACAAAATATATTTCACATACATAATCCCTACATAGCCCTGACCCTGGTTACGTTGTTGGAGAAGGCGGAAAAAAAATCCACCCGTTATGGATACAGCTGCTTACAGAGAGCATTGATATAGACTGTGATGTCTCAGGCCACATGCATGTAAAATTGAATCTTAACAACAAGTTGAGAAATATGGGATTCCGAGTTCATGTCACGGATATATACACATCAATCATAGATACCCTAATACAAATTCATTAATAAATACAACTTCTAAAAAGAGGTGATGTCTCTTCCAGACTTGCACGCCTAGCAAAAGGTCCTAGTTTTCATGCGAAAGAGTTTAAAAAATTACACACCAACTGTTTTGATTTCATTTCATATCCATATGAGGAAGAGCTTTTGACACAAAATAGTGGAATATCAATTTCTTCCTTGACCACCTGTATCGCTAGCAAAAGTGATAAAAATCCAAAGAATACGGTGCTAACCTATTATGGGATAATTCAACAAATCCTAGAACTTAATTACTTGGATTTCATAGAAATCTTATTCTATTGTGATTGGGTAAAGGTGGAGGATACAAAGAATGCTTGAAAATTTGATCCCAACTGCAAACTTACTATGGTAGATTTATCAAAGCTGAAGACTAAAGATCGCATAGTCGACGAGCCTTTTATTTGTGCCTTTCAGAACGTAAAGAAGGTATTCTACTCAAAGTGCATAAACGATGGCAATTGGTCTATTGTTGTGCATGCAACAAAGGGTATGACTACTGAATTAGATGCATTAAAGGCTCCAAAAGAGTTCGAGTCAGCTCTTGATGACAAACCTAATTTGAAAGATCTTTTAGTTGATTTAGAGGAAGATTGAGTATCAAATTATTATTTTATCCTCGTCAATCTTATTAGTATCCTATTATGATATTGACATTATATTAGCACTTTACTTTAATGTATGAACGTCATCAACTTTTAAGTGTAATGTCTTGTTATTTGTGCAAATGGTAGGTGATTTATCGGTTCTTTTGTTTAGAATAGATATGTTTTCATTTATTTATTTTACTATTACACTTGGCTTACTATTACTATTACACTATTGCACTATTGCAAATGGTAGGTAATTTATTTATTTTACTATTACACTTGGCTTACTAATTTCCACTGATGTTAGTAGTGAAGAAGCCAAGCAGGTGTTTCTGCATATTACAAGGAAATTCACTCCTAAAGGTAAGTGTTATATTTTTCGATGAGGGTTAACATATTTTGTAACTTTGAATTCATATATAGCTGCGTATTAAATCACTAAGTCAGCGATTCCAGCAATAAGCCAAGACAAGCAGGTAACTTTGAATATCTTAAAGGCTTCTTTTAATATATTAAATGCTTCTATCGTTTGGCTTTAGAGTGCGAAAACCTGAAATAGCCCCCAAATGGCCCCGTGAGAGGCACCAACACCTCGCACGGGACCAATGTAACTTGTAGGAACTGACCACGTGGTCATGGGACTCCTGGTTTGAGAATACGGCGATAATTTGAAAATATGTAAACTTAGGCTAAAAACTTGGCGTCATAGTGCAAAAACCTGAAACAGCCTCGTGAGAGGCACCGACACCTCGTAGGGACCAATGTAACTCGTAGGAACATACCGCGTTATCACGAGACTCTTGGTTTGAGAATACATTGATAATTTGAAAATATCTTGACTTAACTTAAAAAAATGGCGTTAGAGGACAAAAACCCAAAACATCCCCCGAACGGCCCCGTGAGTGGCACCAACACCTCGCACGGGACCAATATAACTCATAGGAACTGACCACGCGACCATGGGACTATCAGTTTAAGAATATGATGATAATTTGGGTATTTCTAGACTAAGCTTAAAAACATGGCATTAGAAGGAAAAAACACGACACAACGTCTGTTAGGATCGCCTTCGTTTACTACACCGATAATAAGATCGTCTCGTCGAGTATTAAATGAATAGTAGCAACCAACGGTGTGAAACCGTCCGTCAACTAATAGGTATAGGTAGGTGTAATATATTATAGCTGGCAGCTCTGGAGCTGTAGCAAAAGGCTTATTTCTTATCAAATAAAGTGATTGAACTATCTTACTTGGCCAGATGGGTAGAAAGAGGCGACTTATGACACCTATGTTAAAGGAGAAACTTTCCTATGTAGATGTTGCACATCAGAAGAATCCGAGCACTTGCTAGTAGTTTAATTGGCACGTTTTAGACATTAGAACAAGAAATCTCGTGATTGATGATTGGTCTTTCTCTCGATAAAAGGCAATGCATAGACTGTGTAACTAGTCAAGCATGAAAAATGCAATCGTTTTAAAGTGACTCTGAACAATTCAGATTGTGTTGACCGTAGAAGGAATAATAAAGTCAAGAAAGAAGACTAAACTAGTCCACTTGTGTATGATTTTGTCAGTCCCTTGATCTATCATGAATCGCTAATGAAGATCTGCAAGAGCCGCTATAACTGTTAAATAACAGCTTATATAAGCTGTTATATAATAGTTTATATAACAGTTATATAAACACAATGTTTTTGCTAATTTCTTTAGGGGTCCTCTTCTGATGACAATTTTAAGCACCATTGGCTTAGTTGGAAAGAACTTTTCCTTTCATTCAATAAATGGGGTCTGAACATTAGAATCTTAAATGGTGTCATTAAAGCAACTAGTTTGAAGATGTGTTGGTCTTTACTATCCTAAAAAAGTCTCTAGCTTTTTTATGCATAAAAAATATATAAATTCTCATTTTTTAGGCTCTTATGACTCCCATGTGATCAAAAGAATCAGATCTATAGCTGACTGAATTGATGACATTATTAGATCAGAGGGGGACTCTCAGGTATGGACTCTTACAATAGATGGCCTATTCTCTTTTAGGTCTACTTATGAATTTTGAAAATCTCATAGACCTACTTCCTTAATTTGGAAATGCCTATGGTCTAGCTCTCGACCTTTAAAATTGTATAATTTCTCCTAAAATCTTTTGTATAATGCTATTCTTCTGCAGTCTAAAATTAAGAAATTGAATATTCAATTGGCCTCTAGAGGTAGATGTTGTTATGAACATGAGGAATCTCTCTCTCAAACTTTCTAAACTGTTATATAACAATTATATAAACTGGTATATAAGAGTTTAGATAACTGTTATATAACAGTTTATATAACTGTTATGCAACTTCTAATCCTTTAGAACTTGAGTAGATGGTAATCTTACAAATGTTGCAACCATTTTCTAAGTCAGATTATCTTAGTATTATTTGTTACGTGAGTTACTCATTTTCTCACACTATTAAGTATGTGTTCAATCTAAAGTTATATTTCTACCGTCCTTTTACTGGATAATATGAAACTAAGTCAATTGGTTTAATTTTTCAGGTATGGAAGGGAATATTACATCAATGCCACTCAAAACATTACAGTTGATCTGTTGTGTGTTCAAGAATTCCATCGATAGACCCACCGTGTCAGATATTCCTACTGTATCTGGCAATGAACGCACAACACTAGTTTCACCCTAAAGACCTGCTTTTATAGTTGGGAAAACGGCCTCAACTGCAGCGATGGAGGCCCGGTGATGTTTAATTCAGACCTGATTTTATTCTATGTACCATACTTGTCTCCGATCTTGATTTTAATAATCTTAAGTAAGCATCATTGCTTTCAGAATCTTCCTAGCTGATTGAAATCATCCCAAATTGATTGCTATCTGAAAGTGATTTCTTCCATAATTAGTATTGTTACTATTATAATTATAACTACTTAGTATAGGCAAACACCATTATGTATCGGGGCCGGACCTTTATGGGTTTAAAATGAAAATACACATGAAAATATGACGACAATTTGAAAATATGAATACTTAGGCTTAAAAATATGGCGTTAGAGAGCAAAAATCCGAAACAGACCCCGAACGGCCTAGTGAGAGGCACCAACACCTCGCACGGGACCAATGTAACTTGTACGAACTGACCACTCAATCATGGGATCCCCGATTTGAGAATACAACGATAATTTGAAAATATATAGACTTAGGCTTAAGAAATGGCATTAGAAGGTGAAATCCAAAAATAACTCTTGAACGGTCCCGTGAGAGGTACCAACACCTCGCACGAGACCAATGTAACTCGTAGGAACTAACATCACGATCACGGGACCCTGGTTTGAAAATACGAGGATAATTTGAAAATATAAGGAATTGGGCTTAAAACATGGCGTTAGATGGTCGAAACCCAAAACAGCCCCCGAACGGTCCCGTGAGAGGTACTAACTCCTCGCACGGGACCAATATAACTCGTAGGAACTTATCGCGCGATCACAGGACTCCTGGTTTGAGAATATGACTATAATTTTCATATTTCTAGACTTAAGCTTAAAAACATTGTGTTAGTGGGTGAAAACTCGAAATAGCCCCTGAACGGCCCCATGAGTGGCACAACCACCTCGCACGGGACCAATGTAACTCATAGGAACTTACCGTGCGATCACGGGACTCCCGGTTGGAGAATACGATGCTAATGTGAATATTTCTAGACTTAGGCATAAAAACATGGCATTAGTGGATGAAACTCGATGCAGCCCCCGAACAACCCCTTGAGTGGCACCCACACCTCGCACGGGACCAATGTAACTCATAGGAACTTATCGCGTGATCACGGGACTCCCAATTTGAGAATACGACTATAATTTGCATATTTCTAGACTTAGGCTTCAAAACATGGCGTTAGTGGGTGAAAGCACAAAATAGCCCCCGAATGGCCTCGTGAGTGGTACCAACACCTCGCACGAGACCAATGTAACATTAAGGAACTTATCGCGCGATCACGGGACTCCTGATTTGAGAATAGGATGATAATTTGCATATTTATAGACTTAGGCATAAAAACATGGCGTTGATGGGTGAAAAAATAAAACAGCCCCCGAACGGCCCCGTGAGTTGCACCAACACCTCGCATGGAACCAATGTAACTCGTAGGAACAGACTGCGTGATCATGGGACTCCCAGTTTGAGAATATGACGATAATTTACATATTTTTAGACTTAGGCATAAAAACATGGCGTTAGTGGGTGAAAACCCGAAACAGCTCCCGAACGACCCCATGAGTGGCACCAACAGCTCGCACGACCCCGTGAGTGGCACTAACACCTCGCATTGAAAAAAGATTTTGTTGAGTTGAAATCATTTAATTAGATATTGTTAAGATTTATATTTATGTAGTTATCTATTTTAATTAGAGTATTAAGTTCTTATTTTAATTAAGAAATTTTCCCCCCAAATCCGTTATTCGTGTGTGCTACTCTATTAAACCGGCCTCACGTGAGTAAACTTGTTAAAACGCATATATCACTTACTTGTTGCTAGTATGTGAAATTAATTAACTTTTAGTTCATGACATGACAGTGTGTGGTTGGGAGGAATATTATATGTTTGTTATGTTTTATTTTACACGTCAAGATTAAAAGAAATCCAATCACGTTATTTGAAATGATCAATTAGACATGTCATGTTAAGATTACAAATACTTGGCATGAACCCAAAATGACATAGCCATATTAATTGCCCATTCATATTTGGAAAGAATGAGGAACAAACAAATTGTGGAACTAGGATATTAATTATAGTGTTTTTAACCTAACTCATTAGTGAGTAAATTGTTTTGGGTTAGTGACACCATTAATGTATGGCGAATTTTTTAATATAGTATCTATTAAATTTTGGAATGCTTACATGTTTTTTTTTAAAACAAAATATGTAATGTATACACAGATTTATATAATATATACATGTTAAGTTTGTGTATACCTTAAATTTAAATATTAAGAAGTGAATGACAATACTCAAAAAATACATAAGTTACGTAGAGTCAAGTAATATTATTTGATCAACGACTAAGATAGAAAATTCGTGTGATTGAAGAGGGAAAACATTTGTAAATTTTTCTTTCCTTAGATGCACTATTTTTCTTTTCTAATAATCTATAAATCAATATATGATCAAATCCCCATACATATCTCATCATGTGTAGGGTCTGAATTGTAGTAAAACTTGGTGAATCATAAATCAATATATGATCAAATTTATGGGGTAATTTTATTAAAGTATTGGTTGTTAATGTCTTTAACCCCACTCTATAGTCACTAAAGTGTTAAGCTTAATATTTAACTCTTTGTTTGAGTCTAACCAAGCAATTTCATATTCCCATACTCAAAGAAGCATTTTTGTTACTTATTTGGGGTTTGCAGATGACCTTATCATTTTTAGCAATGCATGGAAAAGGACAATTAAAGCCTTATTCTAAGTGGTTAGAGACTTTAAAGAAGCTTATGGATAGCTAGTTAATAGAGGGAAAAGTTGTTTCTTTATGTCGAAAAAGACTAAGAGGAGTAGAATTAAAGATATATGCATTCCCTATCAAGTACCTAGGCTGCCCACTCAGTGCTGGCTGAAAGAAAATCTCTCATTTTTCAGATCTTATTAGCAACATCAGAAACAAGATCTTTGGTTGGGCATCCAAGATATTATCTCAAGGTGGAAGAGTAATTCTCATTAAACATGTTACGTCCTCCATACAATTTTATATTCTGTCAGTGATCTCACCTCCCAAATCAATGATATATGAAATTAACGCTTTATTTAGAAAAATGTTTTGGGGAGGCTACTCAAATGAAAAGCACAATCAATAGCTCAAATGGGACAATGCTTGCTTTCTACTTGAGGAAGGATGGCTTAACATCAGAAGTTTAGAGGATATTATTAAAACTACAAGTTTGACACTATTGGAAATGGAAATTTGATAAAGGTTTATGGGGAACTTTTATGAGAAACAAGTTCAAATCAATAACTTCTCATGTTAAATCCTCTCAAACCTTTAAAAGAATAGTGTCAGTCCAATAAAAAGCAGAAGAATTTATAGATGAGGATAAGTAATTATGGTTGCCTTCCACAATAGGAAAGTTTAAACTAAAATCCGATTATGAATCAATTAGACAGACCAAACCTATATCTCAAAGTTAGAAATTCCTATGGAGTAATCACTGCCCTATAAAAATTTGCATATTTATTTGTAAAGTTTTGCAAAAGGATATCCCAAATGATAATTCCATCCAAGAGATTGGCATCAAATTGGCTTCTAGATGTTGAAATTGTGAAAGTTGCATAGAAACATCGGGTCATTTGCTTTGCAATTGCTCAATTGAAAAAGAGGTTTGGTTATTATTTGAAAGCAGACTTGGAATACCATTCCATTTTAACTCTTTCAAATCAATCATTATGTCTTGGTGGATAACATGCCTTCAAGGGACCATCAAGATTTCGTCTTTTAAAGCTGATAATGTGGAAAATATGGAAGGTTGGAAATCAAAGCCATTTTGAGAATGTCCTGTGAAACTAGACATCATTATTAACAATTTTATATCTTTTATTACTGATCTTGACTCTTTATATGTGTTCAAAGATATGTGAAAATAGGAAGATGAATATGCCGTTATATGGTTTAAGATCCAAATCAAGCCTCATCAAGTAGAAATAAAGAAATGTATGTGGACAAAACGTCATGTTTGTTTTTATAAACTCAACATATATGGTGATTCAAGGGCAATCAAGACCCGAGTGGAATAGTTTGAGTGCTCAAAGATCATAATGGAGTTTTTATAGTAGGTTTAAGTCTAGCCTTGGGTGATAATACTTCATTTCATGCTGATACTGAAGCTTTATTGGAAGGTTTAAAATTATGCAACCTCTTAAAGCTGGATAAGGTGTTAATTGAGTCAGACTCTAAGGTTCTAGTGGAGTTGCTAATGAAAAAAGGTAAACCTCCATGGGTGATTAAATATATGATTGAACATATTATGAAGTCCCATCCAATTAATCTTACTCATATATGGAGAGAATCAAACTCATTTTCTGATGGTCTTGCTTCTAATGCTGCAATCTCCTAAAAATCATAATTCTATTGGGCATTTTCTTATCTTCCATTCCTCATAAAAGGCTCACTGCATTTGGATAGACAAGACATTCCTGAAATTAGGAAGAAGTTTATATAAAATCCCAAATTTCCTTTTGCATTATGCTTATTGTAAGGGGGATATTTATAAATTCTTTTTTTTATAGTTTATGCTTTCAAGGTAGAGCATTGGGCTCAATCTCTAGTTTCCTTGTTAGAGCTATTGCCACAGAAAGACTTTTTCTGTCTTTTTTTTCATTAATAAAACTTGTGGGTATACTATCCCTCTTTGATTCAAAGAAACTTGCATTTTCATAAGTTTTTTGGAGGATTTTTCACCCTAGAGTCGCCACCCTAATTAAAATAAAGATTAGTTGGCATATTTATGTAAATTTATAATAAAAAATCAATATTTAGTTATAATTCATTGAAAATTTTATATTTTTAAATGCATATGTGTACAAAGAATATCTATTTATACACTTTTTAATAAATTTTAATTTTTTGTATTAAGAAAAATAATAGTTAACTAAAAAAAAGGTTATTGTTTACGCACGCTTTCACCCTCCCAAGGTTCAATTTTCGGATCCGTCCACACATGATGTGAGAATTTTGATATATATGTGGCACTTAAAATACCCTTTAAAGCCATAATATGTTTACAATTGATTATATTCTTGTTATATAATATTATACTATGTTATTTAAAAATACTCTTATTTTTGTTGATTTTAAGAAATATATATTTAAATAAGAGAATAAAATACAAGTTTTGACGTGGCATTATAACATATGCACATGAGTAAATGATTTTTCTTAACCTTAGCTTAAATGATTACATTAGAGAACTGATCTCTCTGTATATGAAACAAAATGATTTTCTAAAGATACATATAAGAGAAGATGGTCTTAAATATAAAATAATAAAATTTCAAGAGATTATGTGATTTTTTTAACAAATAATCATCAAGGAAAAATCATGTGTTTATCAGACCACCCAAGCCTTCTCCTGCGATCAAACTATATAAAATTTTCTATTCATTAATGGGGATTAGACATGTTAATTTTTTACATGATACAAAAACATGATTGAAATTCTATAAAATATTAATTAATCGTTGGTTATTTGTTGACACAAACATGACAATGACAAACCATGTTAACAAAAATAACAAACAGGCTGGTCGGATTAGTGTTAGACGCAGACACAAGGAAGATGACAAGAGTAAACTTGTTAAAACACTTATATTACTTATTTGTTGCTAGTATGTGAAATTAATTAATTTTCAGTTCATGACATGACAGTGTGTGGTTGAGAGGAATATTATACGTTTGTTATGTTTTGTTTTACACGTCAAGATTAAAAAAGAAGAAGCCAATCACGTTATTTGAAACGATCAATTAAACATGCCATGTTAAGATTATATATACTTGACATGAACCCAAAATGATATAGGCGTATGAATTGCCATTCAAATTTGGAAAGAATAAAGGACAAACAAATTGTGGAATTAGGATATTAGTTAGAGTGTTTTTAACTTAACTCACTAGTCGGTAAATTATTTTGGGTTAAGGACACCATTAACATATGGCGAATTTTTTAATATAGTATCTATTCAATTTTAGAATGTTTAAATGAATTTGAAAAAAAATAATATGTAATGTATACACGGATTTTTATGATATATACATGTTAAGTTTGTGTATACCTTAAATTTAAATATTAAGGACCGATACTCAAAAAATATATAAGTGAAGTAGAGCCAAGTAATATTATTTGATCAATGACTAAGATAGAAAAATCCTTTGATTAAAGAGGGAAAAATTTATGAATTTTTCTTCCCTTGGATGCACACTTTTTTTTTTCTAACAATCCACTTGATTTTAGAAGTGAGACTAAATAAATTATAGAATAAAGTGTGTAAAAAAGAAACCATTTGGTCTGTATGAGGCAAAGCATCGATTGATTATTCATTCTGGTGCATAAGCAAAAAGGTGGTGGTTGATTAGGATGAAGCCATGAGGGCCATTATTGGATCAGGGTTGCCCATTCAAATTTGGAAAGAATGAAGGACAAACAAATTATGGAATTGGGATATTAATTACAGTGTTTTTAACTTAACTCACAAGTCGGTAAGTTATTTTGGGTTAAGGACACCATTAATGTATGCCGAATTTTTTAATATAGTATCTATTAAATTTTGGAATGTTTAGATGAATTTGGAAAAAAAATATCTAATGTATACACGAATTTTTATGATATATACATGTTAAGTTTGTGTATACCTCAAATTTAAATATTAAGAAGTGAAGGACCGGTACTCAAAAAATATATAAGTGAGGTAGAGCCAAGTAATATTATTTGATTAACGACTAAGATAGAAAAATCTTGTGATTAAAGAGGGAAAAATTTTATGAATTTTTCTTCCTTGGGATGCACTATGTTTTTTTTCTAACAATCCATTTGATTTTTGAAGTGAGACTAAATAAATTATAGATTAAAGTGTATAAAAGAGAAACCATCTGGTCTCTATGAGGCAAAGCATTGATTGATTATTCATTTTGGTGTGTAATAAGTAGGGGTGACAATTCATGTATTTGGATCGTGTTTTGGACATGACACGATAAAGATTTTTCAGACACGAATACGACAAGACATGATTTCATTTTTTTTGGTTAATACGAACACGTCCTAAATAAAAACGACATAACACGACACAAATAACACGATTTCTTAAAATTTCAGCTAAATTAAACATAACTAGACACGATAACCTAAATATAAACACGATTAACGTGACAAGACACGACTCAAAATTTTAACACGAACACGACAAGACATGAGTTTGTGTTTTTTTTTGTTGATACGACACGTCCTAAATAAAACGACATAACACGACACGAATAACACGATTTCTTAAAATTTCAATCTAAATTAAACATAAATAGACACGATAATCCAAATAAAAACACGATTAACACAACAAGACACGACTCATAATTTTGACACGAACATGACACGTATTCGTGTAAAAAAAACACGACACGAAATGACATATCGTTTCGATTTCGGATCGTGTTTTTGTGTTTTTTCTAAAATTGTCACCCATAGTAATAAATAAGAGTGTGGAAAGCAAAAAAGTGGTGGTTCGATTAGGATGAAACCATGAGGTCCATTATTGGATCAGGGCTGCACCGACCCGTTATCCTTCCACTGCCGAGAGCGGGTGGTGGTCGCTGCTCTGTGAAACCAGCCTCAAGCTTTGCCCACCGCTCTAACAACCAAGTAACCAAGGCTTTAGCCAAAGCTACATGACTTAACTCCCAGCTTGGAATGGGCGGGTTAGCAATTAGAAAGCCACAGATCCGACCCTTTGGCCTCATCCAATGTCCCAACACTCTAATGCTCCCACTTGGGTCACAAACTCACGCTACTGAGCTCAGCGATTAAGGACCACTTCAATTGCCATTATAAATTGAACATATTTCTCATATGTAGTGATGTGGGATGTATGTCAACCATTTGTATATCTTATTGGGTTTTTATTGATAAGTTCCATGAGTTGGAATTGCAAAAGTACACAGCTTCAAATAAAAGGTAAGGGACGAAATTGAGACATGGCCAAAGGTGAGAGACTGATACGGTACTTACCGAAAAATGAAAAACTAGTTATTTTTAGAGATTCTGAACAATACATCTTGTTTGCTAAGTATGTACTCAGATAGGTGTTACGAATGTTTTTTTGTCTAACAGGTCCCATCATAATATATGTTTGGTCCAATAGGTTCCATTAAAAACCGTGTAGTACATATTTACAAGGGAAAATTACAGCTAGCTCCTTTCAACTATCGTGATTTTACGGGTCACCTCTGCAAAAAAAATTCCCAGCAAACTCCCCCCCTCCCCCCCGGGGGCCTCAACAATCAATTTATTGTAATTAAATCCAAAAGTTGGGGTCCCTCCATTTTAGGGGTTAATGGAATAAAATACCTCTCAACCCTATTTTTAAAATCTAAAAAAATAAAAAAAAAACAAAACAAAAAACAAAACAAAACAAAACTTATCTATTCTCTCTCTCAGCAGCTCGTCTACCTCTCACCATCAGCAACATCCACCTCTCCCCTCCCACCCCCCAGCCCACCCATCCTACAAATTTAGTTGGTTCTAAATCCATCTCCACCCATCACCATTGCCTTCAATAACCCCATTTTTGGAGATTCACCATAACCACCACCACTCAGAACTTCCGATCGTCATCAATTAATGCTACCATAAACATTCACATCTACTCACCAAGCTCAATATATTTACCAAAACAAAACCAACTCCGTAAGCTCTAAAATTCAGCATTGCCTCTCATATTTACAAACCCCAACCTTTAACAGCTCCACCGATGCCTTGGACTGAATTCGTTCTCATATCCACAATGTTGCCTCTCAATTTTAGGGGGTGACTCACAAAACTGTGATAGTTAAAGGGGACTAGGTGTAATTTTTCCTAAATATTATTAACAGCTGTAGCACCCCCGTGGAATAAGCGGCGTAAATGGGTCAAGCCAAGCATAAGATTTCTCATACTTGTTTGAAAATGTTAACGAGATTAAAAGTATATACAAACTTGGCTCGCTTATTTTACGATCCAAGTTCGAATGAGATTCGAAGTAAATAATAATGCGCTGAGAATGAGTAACTTGTTTTATGCTATTTTAGTATGTTTATTTGTAATTGAGTTCAATACGAGCCAAGTTTAATAAGATAATGAGGTTAAAAAATATGTTCAAGCTTAGATAATTTATTTTATGGTCATTCAGCCTTTAAGCTCCGCTAATTTATCCAGTTTATAATTTGACACCAGACAATGTTCATACTTCACTTTCGATACCCATTTTGGACGAATCAGTCGCGTCAAACCTTTGTCCGTTAAGTTTTATATAAATCTTAAATTTAACTTTTTATTAATGGGTGTCAAACCATTAACTGGACAAATTAGAGAGGAACAAACATTAAACGACCCAAAAAATGAAAAAAAAAACACAAAAAACTATAAAATTTCCAAAGAACCCCAAAATATGTTTATAAAAACTTATTGTTGTTAATAAGAATTTGCAATTTTTAAATATCAAACATTGCAACAAATACAATGATTCCAATTTTTTTGTACATTTCAAGACCAAATATTTATAGTTATCTCCCCTTTTAAACATAAAATTTATAATTAAATTAAAAAATGATTTTTTGTAAACTACTTTGTTTTTTTTTAAATAATATAACCATTAAAAGATAAGATTAAAGAAAATAATTTTTTTTACATTTTAAAAATGGTTTCTATGATTAAAAAGAAAAAAAAAAGTATAAATACATTTTTTTAAACCCAAAACTATTAGAAAACAGTCTAAACAAAACATTTTTTTATTTTTAAATAGTTTTTAAATTTAAAGGAAAATAAATATGGAAGCAGCTTTTTAAAAAAACTATGAAAAATCAATTTAAACCATGCATTTTTTAGTATTTTTTTTGTCTCTACAAAGGGGAAAAGGTATAAAAATATTTTTTAAAGAAAACAAAACCGTTAAAATAACAAGTTTAAACAAAAAACTATTTTTTTTCTCCATTTAAAATGGGAAATAAGTGTAAGAATACTTTTTTACAACTAAAATCATTAAAATATAAAACATTTTATTAAAAGCATAATTTTTATGTATAAAAGGGGAAATCATTATTGACAAGTTAAAACAAAAGATTTTAAAAAATAGTTTCTACATTTAAAAACATTTTTTAAAACCAAAACTGTTAAAAAAAAGTTCAAACAATTTTTTTAATAAAAAATAACTTTTTTTTAAAGGGAAATAAATATGAAAATTTGAAAAAAATGTAATACCCCATATTTTAAAGATAAAATAAAATAATTTCTTTTGGGTAAAATAAAATTCAAGGGAAATTAAATTAAATAGATCAAATTAAATTAATTAAGTTGCGAATGAATTTATTTACTATCGTTGCCAGTTATGTGAAATGAACCTTGCATGATCGAAAAATAAATTTCAATAAGAAAATAATTACATATGCAGTAAATAAGTTATGTGTGACTCAATTGAAATATAATTTTTGGATAAAAATACGAACTCGTTTAGGTGTTTTAGTCCTTTAGAAATGGTCTCGGGGTATATATATATATATATATATATATATATATATATATATATATATATATATATATATATATATATATATATATGAGGGTTGGGAGGTTATTGGACGAAATGAATAAGGTATTTGAGCTCACTTGGTGGTTTAAAGTTGTGGCCTAAGGCCCAATTCGGGATTAGTAAGCTAATTACCTTTATTAAGAGTTAAATAGATCCCTATCACTTTATATCCAAGAACCCTAAGAACACACTTTGGGAGAAAGAGGCAAGAACCCTAGCAGGAGAATTGGGAGAGAGATCCAAGGAAGAATCTAAGAATCAACCAAGATTTAAGGAAAGAATTTTGTTGCTTAATTTTTATTAGTTAAAATTACTTCTTCATTCATTGTGTGTTGTGATTCATGTAGAAATTCTGGATTAAGGTATCTTCATGACTTGATGATGAAAATTGAACTTATGATATAAGTGATATTTATGAGTAATTAGAGAATCCATAATTTAGGATGGTTCGATTATAAGGATTTAATGAATAGAAATCATACTTAGGGCTCATATTAAAATGGTTGTGTTGCTTCATATGTAGGAGACTTTTACACATATTATAAGTACTGAAATTATGATAATTTTAGCATTTGTATGTAAAAGAAATTTGGGGGATTTATTATTATGGAAATTTTGAATTGATATGAACATAGATTGGTCGCTCAAATTTATGGAATTATAGAATATGAATTTAATGTTAAAATATATGATTAATTACTCTAAGTTAGTGAACTGATTATTAGAGTTCCATTGGGTGGAATATATATTGGTAGGAACCTAGAAAATAAGGTTTTACTTTAGAAAGTGTAAATCCTATTTAGATGAAAAATTGGAAGAATGAATTTTGGAGGAGTGAACTGGTTTGCTCCTGGACCAAATTGGTTCGGCACCTAGGGGCTTGGCTACGGAGTCTGCCGTTGGGTCCGGTTTAATTTTAGATGTTCATACGAGTTGGTAGAACCGTGTTTAGGCATTGGTGGAATTTATTAAAAATAAAAATGTATGACTAACTGTCAGAAAAGGTCTAAATTAACTAAATAGTTAATAATATCCTATAAAGGGGAACTGTTTAATATTTCACATGTTGGTAAATTATGAAATAAGAATAAGTTTGGAATATTGTTTTTAGACAACTATAGGGTAATTATTAGGATAATTACTGTTACATATGATAATATATAATTATATTTTTGTGTGGACATACCAATATTCATGGACCATCTTATCAGTTGGGTTATGCACGTTCGAATCGGAGCACACGTCGGCACAGGTGGGCTATACACAGTGTTAGGTCATATTTTTGGTACTACGCTGCAGTGCCACTTATAAAAGTTAAGTGTTGATGCTGGATCCATGTGACATCGCTTGGTATGGATCGTGCAATGGTGAAACTGCCTAGGTATCGCCCCACTTGCTTGTGTTTTGTATTATCTGTTTTGGATAAGAGACTCCTACGGACTCATCGATTGTAACGCCCGAACCCGAATTTAAGGGTTAATAAAGGACCAACCCGATCCAGTTAGTACGTTAATTGTGAAGTGCAGTAAAACAACCTACATAATGTTTCTAATTCAGTTTTATTATGATTTAACGCTACTCTTGTTAGTATGCGATTCCAATTTTCATCAACTACGTGATATGACCCAAGGAAAGTGCCCCCAGGACCAAGTGTATAAAATAAATTATAGAATAAAGTGTATAAAAGAGAAACCATTTGGTCCGTATGAAGAAAAGCATTGATTGATTATTTATTTTGGTGTGTAATAAGGGTGGAAGCAAAAAAGTGGTGGTTCGATTAGGATGAAGCCATAAGGGCCATTATTGGATCAGAAGATTATGCTATGGGCTTGGAATTGTTTAATTCACAGATTTAACGCTTGGGACGAACTTTTCAAAGAAGAGGGGAGTGATGCATGCGGATATATATGAAAAAATAAATATTTATTTAGATAGCCGATCCCAAATAATTGAAAAAAGATTTTGTTGAGTTGAAATCATTAATTTTGATATTGTTAAAATTTATACTTATTTAGTTACTTATTTTACTTAGATTATTAAGTTCTTATTTTAATTAAGAAATTTTCTCCGTAAATCCCTTATCCATGTGTGCTGCTCTGTTAAACCGGTCTCACGTGAGTAAACCTGTTAAATCACGTATATTAATTATTTCTTGCTAGCATGTGAAATTAATTAATCTTGAGTTCATGACATGATAATGTGTGGCTGAGAGGAATATCATATGTTTGTTATGTTTTGTGTTACACGTCAAGATTAAAAAAAAATCCAATCGCGTTATTTGAAACGATCAATTAAACATGTCATGTTAAGATTACAAATACTTGACATGAATCCAAAATGACATAGGCGTATTAATTGGCCATTCAAATTTGGAAAGAATGAAGGACAAACAAATTGTGGAACTAGGATATTAATTACAGTGTTTTTAACCTTACTCATTAGTCGGTAAATTATTTTGGGTTAAGGACACCATTAATGTATGCCAAATGTTTTAATATAATATCTATTAATTTTTGGAATGTTTACATGAATTTAAAATATATATATATATAATGTATACACGAATTTATATAATATATACATGTTAAGTCTGTGTATACCTCAAATTTAAATATTAAGAAATGAAGGACCGATACTCAAAAAGTATATAAGTGAGGTAGAGACAAGTAAAATTATTTGATCAACGACTAAGATAGAAAATTCCTGTGATTGAAGAGGGAAAACATTTATGAATTTTTCTTCCCTTGGATGCACTATTTTTTCTAACAATCCATAAATCAATATATGATCAAATCCATAAATATCTCAGCCTGTGTAGGGTCTGAATTGTATTAAAACTTGATAAATCATAAATCAATAGATGATTAAATCTGTGGGGTAATTTTATTAGAGTATTGGTGGTTAATTTCTTTAACCCCACTCTACAGTCACTGACGTGTTGAGCTGAATATTGAACTCTTTATTTGAGTCTAACCAAGAAATTTCGTACTCCCATCCTCATAGAAGCATTCTTGTCACTTATTTGGGGTTTGCAGATGACCTTATCATTTTTAGCAATGCAGAGAAAAGAACAATTAAAGCCTTATTCTAAGTGGTTACGGACTTTAAAGAAGCTTCTGGACAACTAGTTAATAGAGGGAAAAGTGCCTTTTTCATGTCCAAAAAGACTAAGAGCAACTGCAATGGTGAAGCGTCCATGAAAGGTATAATACCGAACATATGTGAGATTTACCTTTCGCCAGCGTGGTTGCGCTGTACTGGTGGAGCTTCCTACGAACTTCTGAAGTTCGTAGGAATTGATACGAGCTTCTTTTGTTCGTAGGAGTTCCTACGAACTTCAGAAGTTCATAGGAAGCTCTAACGTCTCTCTAACGGCTAGTAACGGCTAGTTAATTGTCCATAAATAACCAGCCCACCTCTCTAATCCCTCTACTGCTTCCTCTACCACCTCTGTACTCCATAAACAATAAGCCTTCTGCTTCCTCTACCACCTACTTCCTCTACCACCTCCCTACTCCTACTACTTCCTCTGTACTCCATCTAACTTCTTCTTTCTTGTTCCCAAATAAATTTTATTCCATAATTCAACAGCCAAATAGCACAATTTTTTTATTTAAATATTATGGATGGAAAAAATATTTAAATATCGGCAAGCAAAAGAAGCACGAATCCACATCAACGGCCAATCCTACTCAACCTCCGACAACTGAATCTGTTGATCCCGTCTACAAGCATTACGCCCGTATTTTCGATGATGATACACACGCGTCAGACGGACAGACGCCCATTATAAATGGTAATAAATATGAATTTCGGGGTAATTGGGCGGGGCCAATGAAACTATATAAATTGATCGGAGATAATAAACCGACGATAAAAGAATTTATCGACGGTGCCGATTTAATGTCCAATTTATTTTCAAGGGTGATGTCGAATTCCGACCAGTGCATTGTGACAGCGATGATCGAACGTTGGTGGGACACGACGCATACATTCCAACTGCCATTTGTTGAAATTGCGTTCACGCCTATGGACTTCACGATGCTTTCAGGTATTATTTAATTCGTATTAAATCCCTTATTTAATTTTATTTATGTTCAATCTAAATAATTTCAATGTGTACAATTAATTTTCATATTATTTTTATATATGATGTGTATTGTTAATTTTTGTACAGGTATCCCGATTGGGCAAGGGCTACCCATTCTAAATTTGCCTATAGAAAAATACATAATTTTCAAAATACCGTGAACGAATTTTTCCCCCAAATTCATATAGAACGATTTTCGGGTGCGGGAATCCCGGTTGCCGACCTTAAGAAATACATTGTCAATTTTGTGAATCAACCGGACCTTCCCGATTACATGATGCCAGTCATAGCTCGAGCATTTTGATTTTATGTAATTGGGAGTCTATTCTTTCCAAATGCCAATTCCACGGCGGACCTCGGGTTTTTACATTATTTGGAGGATGTTGCGGCGATTGGCACTTATGATTGGGGTTCGGAAATTTATGCCCGTACAATATGGTCAATGGACAAAACGAGCAGATGGTCGTTAACTAGTGTCGAGTGTATGTGGCAATTAATAGAGGTACAATTTATAACAATATTATTTTAATGTTTATGCATTATATATTTAGTTACAATTAATGTACATGTATTCTAATCAATTTAATTTATCTAAATATTTTGCAGTACTTACATCACGAGTATATGGTGACCGTGTGTCCGATTATCGTGGATCAGACCGTAGATGTATGGCCTCGAATATTTCGTTGGTCAAAGTTGAATAGGAGTCGGGCAAAGGGCGCGCAACGGTTTAATATATCGGGCGGCCAACATCAACTTGAGATGTGGTCCCCTGAATCAATCATATGGCAACCATACGAGACATCGATGTACCGACATAACGATTTCATTACATACGCATATCATTTATCTGGGCTGCGTATTGGGATCCATTATTTAAAGGATTTTGGTACTTGGGTGATCGAGCATTTCGACAGTTGGCAGGCCAAATTTGTATAGCAGACAACCCTCCCGAAAATTTGAGCTCAGTCCCACAATTCGAATACCAAGCCTCCCTTGCTCAGAATTGGCCTCTTGCAAATGCGCATACATCAGTTGTGACCCAAGAAGAGTATGATATATACTGGAAAGCAGTTTCGCAGGGGCCCTTACTTCCGGCGATGGCACGTTATGTTAACGTTGATTTGATTGGGGTTGGGACAGTGGCACCATCAACATTGCGCATCCCAAGGGCGCCAGCTCCAATTAACCAGCCTTCTGAGTATCATACACAGTTTGCATCGGCTGACCCTACACAAATACATGCGCCTAGACAAAGTTGGACAGTAGACGTAGGCCTTCCGCAGGGTGCTTCATACAAAAGAAGTGTGCCGCGACCTGAGTTCCCAACGAATGCTCTCCCAGTGCATGCGTTGTCACAATTAGAATGGTGTTCTGCATTCATCGATGCAGCAGATAATATACGTGGTCTCCGTTATTTAATCCTTACTGAGACTCGAGAGCGTGAGGATAGGATTGAGGAACTCGAGCGACAACTTGCCGCCTGTAATGTGCGTGGTACTGGTCCTACCGTTAGTGGTCCGAGCTACAACCATGAGGATGTTTGTGTACCTCAACCATCTCAACCATACGGAGGATATCAAACGCAACCGAGCTACAGCGTTGATTTGGGACAGGATTATGACTATGGGCAGAGGCCATCCTGATTGTATTCATTTTATTATATTTTATTCAATTTTTTATTATAAATTCATTTGCAATAGGCAACTTAAATCTATTGTATTCATATTATTATATTGTTGGCACACAAATCGATGGCACACTAACTGATGGCACACAAACCATTGGCAGAATTATTAAAGGCACATAAATCGATGGCACACTAACCGATGGCATAATTATTGAAGGCACACTAATCGATGGCATACTTATCAATGGCACATTAATCGATAACACACTGAAACGATAATTATTACATGGCACACTAACTGATAACCGATTAAAATAAGATTTCATGACACCCTAATCTATATTGATTACATGGCAAACTAATCTATATTGATTACATGACCTACAAATATTCGTTGTTTCAGATGTGTATTCCTCCACAAATCGAGTTATAATTTAGTACATAAACCTCGTAATGCATAACTATGAGTACATGCCTGACGAAGATTCAACCTTCTTAACCCATGTTCCCAAGAAAACTTTGTCCGGGCATAAGCTTCCATATCATAATTGGTCACCACCTAAAGAGGGAGTGCGAAGTGCTTACCTTTCAACTGGATGGACAAGTATGAACCATCACGTCGCAAAAAGAAAGGGTAAGGCAAAAGCGTCAACATCAGCTGTTGTTGAACATTTAGTGGTAATGCGTAGTAATGTTAAACGAGTGTTGACTAACCCAGGGATCTATAGAGATCCCCATGGAGGTAGCTGGTTTGGCGAGAAAATGCTTTTTGAAAACATTCCTATATGCACGTTACATTCTTTAGGCGACGTTAATCATGTTATGAAAGGGTTAATGCCGACGAAAGGAAATATTCCATGGGATGATCATTTGAAGTGGTCGAGGTTATTTGATAGGCGTTGCGATTTGGAGTGCTACTGCCATTGGCATGGTTTACCCGTGCCACAAGCAAAATCGGCTATATTTTGCAAAGATCCAAACAAAGATAATGAAAAATGTTTACAATTATTGCAACGCGAAATAGCACAAATGGAGAAAAGGCTAGAGCGGTGGCATGCTAAATATTTGATAAATACTGAACTTGACGATCTAATGTATGCATCAAATAAGGACTTGTCGGATTACAAAGGAGCCAAAACGGACATGGATTTTGTACATCATCTACCAACAATGTTAATGGGGGATGGGAATGCATTATGTTGTTTGCCATGGTTGCCTAGGAAGTAATTGTAATCAGTAAACAAATCAGTCAAAACAAGTCACGTTTATGTTTTATACTGAAGTAGTAATTTTATATAGAACATATATAACGATAAAAGAAATTGCATACAGTTATTACATATAAATGCGGTAGTTAATATAAAAAGAATTAGTAATATATATAGAAGTAGTATATATTATGTGGTAGTAATATGAAAAGAACTAGTAATTTTATATAGTAAATATAATTAGGTAATATATATATTAGTAGTAGTTAATATAAATAAAAGTAAATATATAGAAATAGTAATAATTACATATAACTGCAGCAAACTTACCAATTCATACGTCAATTTCCATACAGTGAAAAGTAAATGCCAATTTCCATACAGCACACTTACCAATTCCTACGTCAGAATGGCACACTTACCCTAGTAAATCAGATTATTTTTTAAGGGCACACTTACCAATTCCTACAACAGTAACTGTAGAAGTTCATAATTATTGTTTTCTGCAGGACAGTTAACCTTTGTACATCAGATTGGCACACTTACCAATTACTACCAGCACGTTATAATACCACTTATTAATTCCATAATACATCAGTCTGTGATTATACAACTATAAATAGAAATACAATGTATGAAATATTGTAATATAACTTCTTTATACATTTCATAATTATTCCGAGAAAAATACATAATGGATTACTCCAGTTCTAGCGATGAGGGACGAAATCTAATGCTTCAGTATGCTCAATTTAATGATGGCGCGTCATCAGATGATTCAGACGAGGAGATGATAATATGCATGGAGATTACACGTTGGATTGCAGAACAAAATATAATTCGAGATGGGAAAGAACTCGAATTTAGACGTCGAGTGAATCGAAGGAGAGAAAGGGGACACCAAACACTATGGGAAGATTACTTTGGTGAAGATCAGGTATTTAGCGAGTATTATTTTTGAAGGAGATTTAGGATGCGGTATTCCATTTTCAATCGCATCCTATATTCTGTTTGCGAGTACGATAACTACTTTGTACAAAAGTACGATGCGTGCGGTCGGCTAGGTTTAAGCTCACAAAAAAAAATTATGGGGGCTATACGACTCTTCGCTAACGGAGGATCTCATGACGTATGGTCTGAGCAGTACGCAATGAGTGAAACAACTCTATTAGAAACAGTTATTATATTTACTGAGGCAATTGTGGTTGTATTCAGTCCCGAGTATGGGAGAAATCCGACGACAGGCGATGTCACCAGGTTACTCGAACATAATGCAAGTCGAGGATTTTTAGGAATGCTAGGGAGTATAGATTGCATGCATTGGCGGTGGAAGAACTGCCCCACGGCCTGGCATGCTCAATATAGTCGTCAAAAAGAGCATCCTACTATAATCCTAGAAGCGGTTGCCTCATACGACCTATGGATTTGGAAATCGTTCTTTGGTGTTCCTGGATCTTGCAACGATATAAACGTCTTGCACCGCTCTAACGTCTTTCGAGAATTACGCAATGGGACTGCACCTCCCGTTAATGGAAATATATATGAAATGGGGTATTACCTTGCGGATGGCATATACCCTCCATACGCAACCATTGTTAAAACTTTTAAGAACCAACCTGGCCTATCACAAAAACAAAAATTATTTTGTAAGAAACAAGAATCGTGTAGGAAAGATGTCGAACGTGCTTTTGGTGTACTACAATCTCGATTCGCTTTCGTGCGTGAACCTTGCAAATTATGGAATCGGGCATCCTTAGCAACAATAATGAAATCTTGCATTATAATTCACAATATGATTATTGACGATGAACGTAGAGACTGCCCATGGCAAAATGAATACGAACAATCTGATCCCACACCTGAAATACTACGGGGGCAAACTAATTTTTACGAATACCTAGCGCGTGATGCAAATGTTAGGGACGCAACTACACATCAACAACTACGAGATGATTTGGTGGAGCATATTTGGAACACGAGCGGTGATGAGTTGTCCGATTAATGATCAGATAGTATATGTGTATTTGAGGCTTAACTATTCTCTCTATACAATCACTTTTAACATTGTTCTTATGGTGTGCATCAAAAATATATAATATATGTTATATTTCTTGTGTAATTATTTGGAATCGACTGCTTCAATTTAGTAGACAACAATACAACAATTGCAACACATCTTAAACTGAAATAACATTTATTAAAATAACATCACACTTCTTATAACACGATAATTGATCTTACATTTATGAAGTAACGGAAAACTAAACAAGCCACACATTTAAAATACTAGTCAGCGTTGTTTGCACTAGACATACCAGAATCAGAATTTGACGAGCCCGCAGTGTTTGACATAAGCGCGGCAATCGTAGCTTCAGTCACAGCTACCATATTTGATAGGTGGGTGTACCTTTTCACATGGAATTGTTGTTGCATCTCGTTCATTTTGGTCATATCCAACTCCATGGTGTACGACTGTTCTCGGCCTAGACGCACAAGCTGATCTTGTTTTCTTGTAATTTGATCAGCTCTTTTCATCTCAATGAAAGCATCCATTTGAGAATCAAATTTCATGGCCCGACTTTGCTTCCACTCTTGCTTTCTTTTAAACATCTCGGTGAATTCTTCGCAATGTTTAAGGACCGTCATGTTACAATCGAGGCTGTTTGAACGAGCACGTTGACGGGCACGTTGTTTCTCCCCCTTCCTGCTTGGGGGTCTGTACGGTACTTCACGTACACCCGGACTGTCCTCCGAGTCTAGAGGCGTAGGATTGTCGTTGTTGCACGCTGTGTTATTCAAATCAAATTTCGGTAAGTCTTTCAAAATTTGGTAGCATTTATCAAACATGAATTGTTTGCTCGTTTCCACGCGATATGCCTCGCGGGCCTTTGTAATCGCGTCGAACTCGTTATTGCCGCTTCCCATATTGTCTATTTGGTGAGACAGTTTTGAAACGTATATCATTACCCGGGAAAAAATATGATTGTAGCGTGTTGAAAGCATAGTCCTCGTACGTTGAATATAAATTTCTGGCGTGTTGTTATATTCATTCAATACAGAATCCCAAAATATTCCATGTGATATCGAGTTGCCTTCAATACCACGACTCGTATATTTAGCATATATAGTACATAATATTTCATCTTCAATAGGAGTCATATTTTGTTTTCTAGAAGTACTAGAATTAATGGGTTGAGATGAAGACATTTTGATCGATAATTAAAATGTATGGAGAGAAAATGATTCACCCGAAAATATTTTGGGAAAATAATGGAATGGGGTGGAAGAAAATTGAGAGAAATATTGGAGGTGGGATTTTAGGGAGAACTGATGGGTTTATATAGGAAATTAAGTTTAACGGACGTTTGTTGTTACTGTGGTAAAAATGGTTCCTACGAACTTCAGTTGTTCGTATGAAACCTTTACAAATTCTCCTTGGCTTTTGTATATTTGCAAAACGTATGCAAATTCGTTTACAGAATCTCCTCGTTTTTGCTCACCACTCTGATCCAACCAATTTGTATAAATTGGTAAATTTACCTTTTCTTTTGTACTTTTGCCTCACCATTGTAGTTGCTCTAAGAGGCGTAGAGTTAAAGATATAGCAGCAACAACTGGTCTTCCACACAGGTCATTCCCTATCAAGTACCTAGGCTGCCCACTCAGTGCTGGCAGAAAGAAAATCTCTCATTTTTCGGATATTATCAACAACGTTAGAAATAAGATCGTTGGTTGGGCTTCCAAGATATTATCCCATGGTGGAAGAGTAATTATCATTAAACATGTTATGTTCTCCATACCAATTCATATTCTGTCAGTGATCTCACCTCCCAAATCAATGATAAATAGAATTAACGCTTCATTTAGCAAAAAAATTTAGGGAGGTTGCTCAAATGAAAAGCACAATCAATGGCTCAAATGGGACAATGATTGCTTTCCACTTAAGGAAGGATGGCATAACATTAGAAGTTTAGAGGATATTATTAAAACTACAAGTTTACTTTATTGAAAATGGAAATTTGATAAAGGTTTATGAGGAACTTTTATGAGAAATAAGTTCAAATCAATAACTTCTCATGCTAAATCCTCTCAAACTTTTAAAAGAACAGTGGTAGTCCAAGAAAAAGCAAAAGAATTGATAGATGAGGATAAGGAATTATGGTTGACTTCCACAATAAGAGAGTTTAAACTAAAATCAGCTTATGAATCAATTAGACAAACCAGGCCTATATCTCAAATTTAGAAATTCGTATGGAGTAATCATTGCCCTATAAAATTTAGCTTATTTATTTGGAAAGTTTTGCAAAATGCTATCCCAAATGATAATGCCATCTAAGAGATTGGCATAAAATTGGCTTCTAGATGTAGAAATTGTGAAAGTTGCATAAAAACATTAGATTATATGCTTTGTAATTTCTCAATTGCTAAGGAGGTTTGGTTATTCTTTGAAAACAGACTTGAAATACCATTGCATTTTAACTCTTGAAAATTAATCATTATGTCTTGGTGGATGAACATGCCTTCAAGGGACCATTAAGCTTTCATCTGTTCAAATCTCCCAAACCTAATAATTTGGAAAATATGAAAGGTCAGAAATCAAAGTCATTTTGGGAATGTTCTTGTGAAACTAGGCATCATTATTAAAAATGTTATATCTTTTATTATTGATCTTGCCTCTTTATATGTGTTCAAAGATATGTGAAAACAGGAAGATGAACAATCCACTATATGGTTCAAGATCAAAATAAAGCCTCATTAAGTTGCAATCAAGAAATATGTGCGGACAAAGCCTCATGTTTGTTTTTATAAACTCAACATAAATGGTTGTTCAAGGGCAATTTTGACCTAAGTGGAATAGGTGGAGTGGTCAAAGATCATAATGAAATTTTTATAGTAGGTTTCAGTATAGCCTTAGGTGATAATACTTCATTTCATGCTGATACTGAAGCTTTATTGGAAGGTTTAAAATTATGCAACCTCTTAAAGCTGGACATGGTGTTGATTAAGTCAGACTCTAAGGTGCCAGTGGAGTTGCTAATGAAAAAAGGCAAACCTCCATGGGTGATTAAAGATATGATTAAACATATTATGAAGTCCCGTCCAATTAATCTTAGTCATATATGGAGAGACTCAAACTCAGTTGCTGATGGTCTTGCTTCTAAGGATGCAATCTACCAAAAATCATAATTCTATTGGGTATTTTCTTTTCTTCCATTCCTCATAAAAGGCTCACTGCATTTGGATATACAAGGCATTCCTGAATTTAGGAAGAATTAATCTGTAATAGGGTTATATATAAAATCCTAAATTTCCTTTTTCATTATGCTTATTGTAAAGGGGATATTTATAAATTCCTTTTTTTTTTTACAGTTTATGCTTTTAAGCTAGATCATTGGGCTCAACCTCTAGTTTCCTTGTTAGAGTTATTGCCACAGAGAGGCATTCTCTTTTTTTTCATTAATAAAACTTATGGGGGTACTATCCCTCTTTGATTAAAAGAAACTTGCATTTTCATAAGTTTTTTTGAGGATTTTTCACCCTAAATCTTTTTTTAAAAATATAAAGAGTCGTCGCCCTAATTAAAATAAAGAATTAGTTGGCATATTTGTGTAAATTTATAATCAAAAATCAATATTTAGTTACAATTAATGGAAAAATTTATAATTTTTAAATGTATATATGTACAAAGAATATGTATTTATGCACTTTTTAATTAATTTTTATTTTTATTTTAAGAAAAATAATAGTTAACTAAAAAAAAGGTTACTGTTTACGCACGCTTTCACCCTCCCAAGGTTCAATTCCTGGATCCATCCTTGCATGATGTGAGAATTTTGAGAAATGCGTGGCACTCAAAATACCCTTTAAAGCCATAATATGTTTACAATTGATTATGTTCTTGTTGTATAATATTATACTAAGTAATTTAAAAATAGCCTTATTTTTGTTGATTGTAAGAAATGTATATTTAAATAAGAGAATAAAATACAAGTTTTGACATGGCATTATAACATATGCACATGGGTAAATGATTTTTCTTAACCTTAGCTTAAATGATTACATTAGATAAATTATCTCTCTATATAAGAAACAAAATCATATCCCTAAAGATAGATATAAGAGAAGTTGATCTTAAATATAAAATAATAAAATTTCAAGAGATTATATGTTTTTTTTAACAAATAATCATCAAGGAACAATCACGTGTTTATCCGAACACCCAAGCCTTCTCATGTGATCAAACTATATAAAATTTTCTAATCGTTAATGGGGATTAGGCATGTTAGTTTTTTACGTGATACTAAAACACGATTGAAATCCAATAAAATATTAATTAATCGTTGATTATTTGTTGACAAAAACATGACAATGACAAACACCATGTTAACAAAAATAACAAACAGGCTGGTCGGATTAGTGTTAGATGC
This sequence comes from Sambucus nigra, assembly GCA_949130495.1. Classification (NCBI taxonomy): domain Eukaryota; kingdom Viridiplantae; phylum Streptophyta; class Magnoliopsida; order Dipsacales; family Adoxaceae; genus Sambucus; species Sambucus nigra. The sequence continues at coordinate 187,995,179 of OX422214.1, read as the reverse complement.
GAACACAAGGAAGATGAGAAGAGTAAACTTGTTAAAACACTTATATTACATATTTGTTGCTAGTATGTGAAATTAATGAATTTTCAGTTCATGACATGAGAGGGTGTGGTTAAGAGGAATATTATACGTTTGTTATATTTTGTTTTACACATCAAGATTAAAAAAAAAAAACAATCGCGTTATTTAAAATGATCAATTAAACATGTCATGTTAAGATTACAAATACTTGACATGAACCCAAAATGATATAGGCGTGTCAATTGCCCATTCAAATTTGGAAAGAATGAAGGACAAACAAATTGTGGAATTAGGATATTAATTACAGTGTTTTTGACTTAACTCACTAGTTGGTAAACTGTTTTGGGTTAAGGACACCATTAATGTATGACAAATTTTTTAATATAGTATCTATTAAATTTTGGAATGCTTACTTGAATTTGAAAAAAAAATGGTAATGTATACACGGATTTATATAATATATGCATGTTAAGTTTGTGTATACCTCAAATTTAAATATTAATAAGTGAAGGATCGGTACTCAAAAAATTTATAAGTGAGGTAGAGCCAAGTGATATTAGTTGATCAACGATTAAGATAGAAAAATCCTGCGATTAAAGAGGGAAAAAAATTATGAATTTTTCTTTCCTGGGATGCACTATGTTTTTTTTTTCTAACAATCAATTTGATTTTTGAAGTGAGACTAAATAAATTATAGATTAAAGTGTATAAAAGAGAAACCATTTGGTCTCTATGAGGCAAAGCATCGATTAATTATTCATTTTGGTGTGTAATAAGTAGGGGTGACAATTCGTGTATTTGGATCGTGTTTTGAACATGACACGATAAGGATTTTTCGGACACGAATACGACACGACAGCAGTTCATGTTTTTTTTTTGTTGACACGAACACGTCCCAAATAAAAATGACATAACACAACCCGACACGAATAATACGATTTCTTAAAATTTCACACTAAATTAAACATAAATAGACACGATAACCCAAATAAAAACACGATTAACACGACAAGACACGACTCATAATTTTAACACGAACACACACGACTTCGTGTAAAAAAACACGACACGAACACGATATGACATATCGTGTCGATTTTGGATCGTGTTTTCGTGTCTTTTCTAAAATTGTCACCCATAGTAATAAGGGTGTGTGGGAAGCAAAAAAGTGGTGGTTCGATTAGGATGAAACCATGAGGGCCATTATAGGATATTAGTTGCAGTGTTTTTGACTTAACTCACTAGTCGGTAAACTGTTTTGGGTTAAGGACGCCATTAATGTATGCCGAATTTTTTAATATAGTATCTATTAAATTTTGGAATGCTTACTTGAATTTGAAAAAAAAAATATGTAATGTATACACGGATTTAGATAATATATACATGTTAAGTTTTTGTATACGTCAAATTTAAATATTAAGAAGAGAAGGACCGGTACTCAAAAAATATATAAGTGAGGTAGAGCCAAGTGATATTAGTTGATCGACGATTAAGATAGAAAAATCCTGTGCTTATAGGGGGAAAAAATTATGAATTTTTCTTCCCTGGGATGCACTAGGTTTTTTTTCTAACAATCCATTTGATTTTTGAAGTGAGACTAAATAAATTATAAATTAAAGTGTATAAAAGAGAAACCATTTGGTCTCTATGAGGCAAAGCATTGATTAATTATTCATTTTGGTGTGTAATAAGTAGGGGTGACAATTCGTGTATTTGGGTCGTATTTTGGACACGACACGATAAGGATTTTTCGGACACGAATACGACATGACAGCAGTTCATGTTTTTTTTTTGTTGACACGAACACGTCCCAAATAAAAATGACATAACACAACCCGACACGAATAATACGATTTCTTAAAATTTCACGCTAAATAAAACATAAATAGACAAGATAACCCAAAATAAAAACACGATTAACACGACAAGACACAACTCATAATTTTAGCATGAACACGACACGACTTCGTGTAAAAAAAACACGACACGAACACGATATGACATATTGTGTCGATTTCGGATTGTGTTTTCGTGTCTTTTCTAAAATTGTCACCCATAGTAATAAGGGTGTGTGGGAAGCAAAAAAGTGGTGGTTCGATTAGGATGAAACCATGAGGGCCATTATAGGATATTAGTTGCAGTGTTTTTGACTTAACTCACTAGTCGGTAAACTGTTTTGAGTTAAGGACACACTACAAAAAAAATTGCTTTTCACTACGAAGGCTTTTGAGACAGTAAAAAATTGAGTCTCTAAAACTTACCTTTTAAGACGGGTAATTTTTAAGACGACTAATTTTACCCGTCTCAAAAGGTAATACTTAAAAGACAGCATACTAGATGCCGTCTCAAAAAGTATACTTTATGAGACGACCTAATATAATTTCGATTCCCTCCTTAATGGATTTTCATTCCCCGCTTCTTCCTATTAACCTAAACCTAAGAAAAAAACAAGAGAAAGGAAAAGCACCCCTGTCATTTCTCTTCTTCACCGCTCAACATTCTGGACATGCCGCTTGGTCACATGTCCACACTGTTGTTGCAGCAATTAAACAATTAAATGCAGAATTAAAAACAGGAACGAAATTACCCAATTTTGGAGCAAATAATTCTGGGGCAGAAAAATATAAGAATTCCCGAATAGGACAGTCAAGAACACGGCTGAGTCGCGGACAATGTCGCTCTCTTTAAGGTGTTTCGCGGCTCTGCCCAAAGTGTGCTGACAGTCGAAGCCCCGTCACCCCCAGGATAAAACAGCCTCCAAAATTAAATTACGGATTGATAAAGCACAAGAATCAATCCGGTCTGTATACACCCATTCTGTATTAATTGCTCGATTCTATAATTAATCTGTACACGAACGAGATTAATTATTCTGGAAAAGGAAAAAGTATTCTGGGAGAAGAATTTTTTGCAGAATTGTAGAGGGAACTGTGTTATAAAACTGTGTTGTAAAACGGAGGCTACAACCTCTTTTTATGCAAAAGGAAATTACCGTTAGTGGGCTAAAACGTGGAGAGAAATCTGGAAACGTGGGTGGAACAATTCAATCAGTTAAAGGCCCACGTTTTTTTCGGAATTAATTACCGTTAAAATTAATTTTTAAAGCCCAAAAAACGTTAATTTATTTGTCCAAAAAATTAATTCTTAATGAGCCCAATCCCAAGACCCAGGACCCGGACCCGGACACGGGCACGGGCCGGGCCGGACGGACGGCGGCGGCGCGCGCGCGCGTGTGTGTGACTTGGCCCATTGGGTCTGCCCCACATACCCACAAAAACTTGAATGCCCAAAGGGCTGAACCTTTGTTCCCAAAAAATTGTAAATATACACAACACATTTGAACACTCCCACCGATGTGGGACACGGAGAGAAACAAATCTGATTGTTTTGCAACTTAAAACAAGCTGTCTATGACAGCTGTTTCCAACAATCCCCCACTTGCAAAACTTGAAAACATTTTATCGAGCAGTAATTCATAGAATTGTGCATAAGCAAAGGTGTCTTTCGACTTGAACCTTTACGTAGTAAAGATGATTCAGAATATACTAGAGTAACCGTAGTTTTGAACTATATCTCTGACAACATCCCACACACAACCCTACTTGGGTGTAAGTCTAATAGCTAGCACGTTACGGCCATGTGCTTCTATCCCAGTATAGTGAACGCTTTAGGAATTTGCCCAAAATATCCATAGGAAGCGGCCACACTTCCACATTCACATAGGTTAGTCTATCAAGAATACTCCTGTAGCTAGGTACCCCACTCAAAATAAAGCTATACATCTCATTAAGAGTTATCATAACTCATCCTTAACTCGCTTCAGGATATCATGCTCCTTAGGGATGGACTCGGAGTAAAACCCCGTTCTATTTTTAATTAATAATCGCATGATTCAACCCATATCACTTGTGACTTGTTATTACCCTTTGAACATATTTCTTGGGATCTCCAGTCTATATGTTGGGTTACCATCACAAATGACTCATTTATCCAAGGGCTTTAGTCCCATCCCTTTCGTGGTGTTCCACACCTTTTCCCTAGCTAGTCCTTTCGTCAAAGGATCAGCTAAGTTCTGTTCAGACCGTATATGATCCACCCTCACAGCACCCGTAGAGATAAATTCTCTAACAGTACTGTGCTTACGACGTATTTGTCGTTTCTTACCGTTATAATAACGGTTCTCAACTTTTGCAATAGCCGCGGTACTATCACAATGAATCAAAACGGCTGGAATCGGTCTTTCCCATAATGGGATATCTGACAGGAGGTTTCTTAACCAACCTGCCTCTTCACTAGCAGCAGCTAGTGCTATCATCTCAGACTCCATAGTGGATTGAGCCAAAATAGTTTGTTTCTTAGATTTCCAAGAAACTGCACCACCAGCGATGCTAAATATATATCCACTAGTAGCCTTAGAATCATCAGATAGGGTGTTCCAATCAGCATCACTAAATCCTTCAAGGACAGCGGGATGCTTATTATAGTGTAATCCGAGGTTCATCGTCCTTTTAAGGTACCGCATGACCCTCTCAATAGCATGCCAATGCTCCATACTAGGTCTACTAGTAAATCTACATAGTACTCCCACAGCATAAGCTATGTCAGGTCTAGTGCAATCTGTAGCATAACGTAAGCTACCAATAATGCTTGCATAAGCATTTTGGTTTACACTGTCGCCAGTGTTCTTAAATAACTTTACACTAGGGTCAAATGGAGTACTAGCAGGTTTACAGTCAAAGTAATTATATTTCTTTAGAACTTTCTCAATATAATGAGATTGATCCAAAGAAAGTCCCTTTTCTGACCTAGTAATATCAATTCCTAATATTACACTAGCTTCACCCAAATCCTTCATATCAAAGTTGGCACATAATAATGATTTAACATTTTCTACGGCATGAATATTAGAACCAAATATAAGCAAGTCATCAACATAAAGACATATGATAGTGCAAATGTTCTCAACATATTTATAATAAATGCATTTGTCACTTTCATTAATTTTATTCCCATTAGAGATGACTAGGCTATCAAATTTAGTGCCTGTTTGAGTCCATAAAGAGATTTATCTAATTTACATACTTTATTTTCTTGACCGTGTACAATAAAACCTTCAGGTTGATCCATATAAATCTCTTCTTCTAATTCTCCATTTAAAAATGCAGTTTTAACATCCATTTGGTGTACAATTAAATCATTTAAGGCAGCTATAGCAAATAGTACACGTATAGACGTTATTCTAGTCACGGGTGAAAATGTGTCAAAAAAGTCTACATTTTCTCTTTGTCTAAAACCTTTAGCAACAAGACGTGCCTTATATTTTTCAACAGTGCCATCAGGTTTTAATTTCTTTTTAAGAATCCATTTACACCCAATTGTTTTACTTCCAGGAGGAAGGTCCACTAAATGCCAAGTTTTATTTGTTTCCAAAGAATCCATTTCATCATTAATAGCTTCTTGCCATAAATCGGCATCTAAAGAAGATAAGGCTTCTTGAATAGTGTTAGGATCCTCCTCTAAGGTGTAAGCATAAAAGTCGGGACCAAAATCTTTTTCCACACGAGCCCTTTTACTTTTTCGAATTTCTAAAATGGATTCATTATTTTCTTTATTTTTATTTAAAGAAATATTAGTGGATGACTCGCCCCCACTATTCCTCAATTTAAAAGGAAATTTATCTTCATAAAAATCGGCGTCATTTGATTCAATAATTACTTGATTTTTCAAGTCATAAAATCGGTATGCTTTGCTATTAATAGCATAGCCTATAAAAATGCACTCATATGCTCTACTTGCCAATTTAGACCTTTTAGGGTCGGGTATACGTACATAGGCTAAGCACCCCCACGTTCTAAAGTATGACACGTTGGGCTTAATATTTTTCCAAATTTCATAAGGAGATATTTTCATTTTAGTCTTAGGAATTCTATTAAGCACGTGACACACAGTCAAAATAATTTCACCCCACCAATGTGAGGCAGCCCCGGAATTTAATAAAATAGCCACAACTAATTCAGTTAATGTCCTATTTTTTCTTTCGGCTTTACCGTTCATTTCGGGCGAATAAGGGGCAGTTTTTTCGTGAATAATACCGTGGGTTTTATAAAATTCAATAAATGGTCCAGAATCATATTCGGTGCCTCTATCACTACGTAACCTTTTTATTTTCCGATTAAATTGATTTTCAATTTCATTTAGGAAAATTTTAAACATGTCAAACGCTTCACTTTTATTTTTCATTAAATACACAAATGAATAATCGGAACAATCATCAATAAAAGTTATAAAATAACGTTTGCCATTTCTAGTTGTGACACCATCCAATTCACAAATATCTGAATGAATTAAATCAAGTGGTTCAGATTCTCTAAAAACAGATTTATGTGGTGTCTTAGTGATTTTTGCTTGACTACACCATTCACATTTTTCAAAATCATTTAATGATAATTCGGGAATTAATCCTAAAGTGCTCATATTTTTAGCAAGTCGTTTATTAACATGACAAAGCCTAGCATGACAAATATTAAATGAACAAGCAATATAAGCAGAAGGAGAAATTTTATTCATTGCATCAACATTCAATTTAAACATCCCATCAGTGGCATAACCCTTGCCTACAAAAATTCCATTTTTGGTCAAAGTAAATAAATCAGCACCAATAGTTTGAGTAAAGCCAGCTTTGTTGAGAAGATAGCCCGAAACCAAATTTTTCCTTATCTCAGGAGTGTGAAGAACATCTTTGAGGATAATAGTCTTTCCCGAAGTGAACTTCAATTCCACATTTCCAGTACCAGCAACCTCGGTGGAGTGAGAATCACCCAACAACACCTTCTTATCTGCAGTCTCAGAATAAGTCTTAAATAGACTACGGTCATAACAGATATGGCGGGAAGCGCCAGTATCCAACCACCACCCTTCGACACCGCTAACCATGTTGATTTCTGAAATCATAGCACATAGGTCCTCTTCGGTCAAATTCGCTTGTGCTTGTGGCACGTTGCGACATTTGCGAGCCATATGGCCAGGCTTGCCACACTTGAAACAGAGAAACTGTCCCGAGTTGCTAGACTGTCCATTTCCAGGGTTCTTACACTTATTCTGAGTCTGAGTCTGATTTTTAAAATTCTGGTTGTGGCTCTTTTTCTGATTTTTCATATTTTTTCCGTTTGCCTTTAAAACAACTGGAGTGTGGTTCTTTTTCTGATTTTTGTTGTTAGACACAACAAGAATTTCATCTTTATAGTCCTGTTTTCGGGATTCCTCCTCAATTCTCAATTTAGTAATTAATGACTCTAGTGAGAATTCTTTAGACTTATGCCTCAAAATATTTTTAAACTCTTTGAACAGTGGAGGCAATTTATCAATAATTACAGCCACCTGAAATTGCTCATCTAAAGCCATGCCCTCGGAAATAATTTCATGGGCAATCATTTGCAAATCATGGGTTTGAGCAACAACAGATTTGTCATCCGTCATTTGAAATTTCAAATAACGGCTGACGGCATATTTTTTAGCACCCGCCTCCTCCGTGTCATATTTTTTAAAAAGTGCGTCCCAAACATCTTTCGCAGTTTTATAATTGGCATAATAGTCATAAAGTTCGTCACTTAGGGCATTCAGAATATAGTTCTTGCACAAAAAATCATTTTCCTCTCAAGTTCTAATTGTTTTGCTTTCCTCAACAGTAGGTGGATTATTAACTACGGGTTTGTCAAATTGAACACATGATGCGACCTTTTTCGTAGTTAAATAAAATAGCAATTTTTTGCTCCAACGTTTAAAATGAGTGCCTTCATATTTGAAAGGCTTATTTAGGTTACTAGAGTTAATTTCGTCCATGGCAGAATTAAGAACACCTTAAAATTGTTGTTGCAGCAATTAAACAATTAAATGCAGAATTAAAAACAGGAACGAAATTACCCAATTTTGGAGCAAATAATTCTGGGGCAGAAAAATATAAGAATTCCCGAATAGGACAGTCAAGAACACGGCTGAGTCGCGGACAATGTCGCTCTCTTTAAGGTGTTTCGCGGCTCTGCCCAAAGTGTGCTGACAGTCGAAGCCCCGTCACCCCCAGGATAAAACAGCCTCCAAAATTAAATTACGGATTGATAAAGCACAAGAATCAATCCGGTCTGTATACACCCATTCTGTATTAATTGCTCGATTCTATAATTAATCTGTACACGAACGAGATTAATTATTCTGGAAAAGGAAAAAGTATTCTGGGAGAAGAATTTTTTGCAGAACTGTAGAGGGAACTGTGTTATAAAACTGTGTTGTAAAACGGAGGCTACAACCTCTTTTTATGCAAAAGGAAATTACCGTTAGTGGGCTAAAACGTGGAGAGAAATCTGGAAACGTGGGTGGAACAATTCAATCAGTTAAAGGCCCACGTTTTTTTCGGAATTAATTACCGTTAAAATTAATTTTTAAAGCCCAAAAAACGTTAATTTATTTGTCCAAAAAATTAATTCTTAATGAGCCCAAGACCCAGGACCCGGACCCGGACACGGGCACGGGCCGGGCCGGACGGACGGCGGCGGCGCGCGTGCGCGTGTGTGTGACTTGGCCCATTGGGTCTGCCCCACATACCCACAAAAACTTGAATGCCCAAAGGACTGAACCTTTGTTCCCAAAAAATTGTAAATATACACAACACATTTGAACACTCCCACCGATGTGGGACACGGAGAGAAACAAATCTGATTGTTTTGCAACTTAAAACAAGCTGTCTATGACAGCTGTTTCCAACACACACGCTGTTCGATTGCATGTGCACACGCTGTTCGATTGCATGTCCACACGCCGCTCAAGACCTAGCCCTCCCCACCCTAGCCTTATCTCTCACTGCCCTAGCCCTCACCATAGCTCAAGCCGATGGCTAAGCGGAGAAGATCGGGTAAGTAGTATTTTTTTTGTTGACTATTGGTTTCAACAATTTTATTTTAGATTTGTATCTTATAGTTAGGATTTAGCTTATTCTATTTGTGTTTCAATCGTTGCAATCATTGATACATGGATTGTGTACACTTTTGAGATACAATTCCTATAGTTTGTACATTTTTTCGTGTTTGTTCATTGAATGATTTCAATATGTGAAAAAAAATCATTGGTGTTTTTAATTATTGTGTTACCATAACTATAATATAAAGCAGTGATAAATTTTCACTCTTAATGGACAATTATGTATATATATAGTTATATGTTAAATATAAATATCATAGTTATGGGAATCATACATTTTTCATTCATGGGTATTTGACAGGGTTCATTGGCATTTAGATATACGATCTAGCCCCGGACATTCAAGTTGTAGTATTGTCGACCTGATATGAATAAAAGGTAATTTTAATTCTTGGTTATTAATTCATATCATTAGTTTTTGTACGAGATTGATTTGTAGTGGTGATAGGATGTTGAGGGTGAGCCAATTGAAAACCCGGATTGCCAATTGGTTGTTGTAGTTTAGTTTTAAGATTAATTTATGAGAATATGCATATACTTATGTATGTGAATTTTAGTTAAAATTATTGATATGTTTGTCTCAGTTAATTAATTCATGTCCTTTGCAAGTAGTTTATGCCATTAATTTGATTTTCTATTCCATTATGATTTTTTTTGGGTGATATATGTGATGTACCCAATTAATTCAAACACGCGTCATCATTGAAAAGATCAATGATGAATATAGAATCAAATGAGAGAATTTTTATAGATATGGACATAAATAGGTTAATTTCCTTACCTACTTTTCTATCATTAGCTTTTTTAGTTTTTATTGTTAGTTTCTTTTATGTATTTGAATTATGTTATTTGCGTTGAGTGAAGTTTGTGTATACTTTGATGCCTTGTTAAATTTGTGTTCGGACGACATATATGTATCTACGAACTTCACTATTGGTGTGTTGAATTTATGTGATGTAGTTTGGAATGGACTTTACTTTTGTGACTCCTTAAGATAGGGTTTGTGGAAGTCCAAATATAGAAAAGTTAGGGTTTGGGAGATAAGTTTTTATAATATTATATAAAGTGAAATGAAAAATTAATCCTAAATTTTGGGTCATTTTCAAATTTAGACTCGATGTTTCAAAGATTGCACGACGTCAGTCATGGCTCAAAGTCAAGGCTCATACCGTGATCATACGACCGAGTTAACTAGGTATTGTTACCCACCGATCCAATATTGAGTTACGAGTTCAGTTTTTGATTATTGGTGTGAATTGACCCTATAACATTAATTTCTCAGTATTATCGGCTCATATCGGTGATATTGCAGTAAAATCGGCCCATATCGGCAATATCACGGTATTATCGACCCATATTGGTGATATATCGATCGAGATGGTATAAATTACTACACATGGATCTCTCTATCTCAACTTCTAACAAACTCAATTGAGCCTCGATTTTACATCCCTGTCACGATTGGAGCATACTCCTTCAGCGTATACTCCTTCGGCGTCTAGTAACTTTTCCAATTAATAGATACCCCAATCATCATCGTATCCATCAACCATTCATTCCATTTCTTCACACCCCCACCAACTCGAACGTTGAAAATAAAGGTGATAATATATATGATCATGGTGAAAGGGATGGTTTCAATCAATCCTATTGCACCATGAAGTAATATTTACAATTGTAGAGAATCATCTCACCATCTTGCATAATTTTTTCATATAATGTCAAACAATTACATTTTGTAATTGCATGATATAGTTATTCCCATCATTTCATGACATAAATAACAACAAACCATACTTGCATGATAGAGAGTTTGATGATGTGTGCACTACTTTTATCCAAAATTGTGCACAACTAGTTGAAAACCCGCACGATGCGCAGATTGTACGTTATCATATGCAATATAAACGATGCCAATTTAAATAAGAAAATGAGATAGAAGGAAAATGGAAAATCATTAAAAACGTAGAGTATTCATGATTAGTGGAATTAAGTAGAAATGGAAGTAGACATTGTCAAGCTTTTACATAGAGAGCAATATAAAAGTAGTAATAAAATGTATTAGGAGAATGTGGTGTATGTTGACGAACATGACTGGAATGAAATTGACTCTACGTCATCCATTTTTTCCTCTCATCAATATTCCTACAATTAAGTAATGGAAAATATATGTTAAAAAGATATTAGAAAATTATATTGTGAAGTTGAAGAGGAATTAAATAGGTAATAAATTGTAATTGCCTCGTAACACGCTTCCTTTTAGAAATTAGCTCATTTTCAACGTTAGTGGAAGGTGATTTATATGTGACGTATGAGAAATAGGAGAAGATAGTTGAATTTCCTGATTGAGGATGTGAGTGCCATCTAGAATGATAGGATCGTGATTGAGAAGGAGTGGGTGTGATTCATTATATGTAAATTAAATAGATAGAGATTAAGAAATATAAAAAATGTAAGTGATTAATTGTACGAATATGTGTAGAATACCTTATAAATGGGGCGGTTACGGAATATGGAAAAATGTTTGAGACAATGTAGTTTTCATTACCATGCATTAAGTTGTAGCTATTCAGCTTGAGGCGGGATTTGTGTGTGGTAACGATGATCCACGTGATTGCAAGTGGTAGTGGATCTTCAGTTACCTAGAGAAAATAATAAAGATATTAGGTGGGAAGAGAGATTTTGTATGTTTATTGTTGTGAGAAAATATTGTAAATGATGAGAAAAAACATTCATTAGCGTTATGTTTAATTTGTGCATGCTCCGATCTGGGACTTTTGAGTAAACCAAAATCATATACATATAGTATGTGATGATTGGAAGTAGTTCGAAATAGAGAGTCCAATGTAGAATCAGAGACATATATTACAGAAAAGGTCGTAGGTAGTGCAAAAAGATATGGCATGTCACACATTGATATTATTCCAAGAAGTAAATTAAAACCGAAGAAATGAGTATTAGAAAGCATAATTAAAATGTATAAGAAAGGGGCAAAAGTCGATGGACGAGGGACCAAAAATTACATACTTTATAATTGTAAAAATTTGTTTTATTTGGAGAAGGAAAAATAATGTTAATGGATATTAAAAGAAGCAGTATAAGTTATGATGCCAAGGAGTGGAAACAGTGTAACGATAATGCTAGCGTAGATGTATAATGACAATTTGTGATAAGAAACATAAACAACAAAAAAGTACATGTAAAAAATGTGCAAATGAGAGCATTACTATTCATCTATTTATTTTGTGTGCGTCCGATAGTAGGAACCAAAAAGAAAAGTGTCCAAGTGTAATAAAAGAAAAGGTTTCAATGTGTGGGCAGTGGAACTCAGTAATGTGAATTATATTATATAAAACTTTACTAGTTAGGAATATAATTAAATACATAAAATAAGTAGACAGAAGAAAAAATGTAAAGAAATGTAAGAATTAGAATTATGAAATAAGAAGTTGTAATACACAATAAGGGACATGTACTCCATATCTAAGAATTTAAACTTCAATATGTTGTATAGTAAGGGATAAAACATGAACATAGGGTAAATGAAAAATATATGATTAGTGATAGATGAAGAGATAAACAATGTGTAAATTCTGAGTGTAATATTAAAGAAGATTCAATATAGTACGCAAAAATGAGACTATAAGCATCCAGTTTTTAAAGAATGAGACAGCAGGAAATAAAGAATGATTCTTTCATTTGATTGTGAGTGAATACAAAAGAAAATTAGGAAACAGTTAAGAATTTGATATGATTAAGCTGTAGCTGTCAATTACAATCAACACACCTAAATTATTGGAACATAAATGTTAAATCTATGAAGTAAAATACTAACTGATCCCAACAATCGCAATAATTCCAATTTGTTAAATGAGTTCACGAACAACTCGGTTTGTTTGCACTGATCATAATGTCATGGTTGTCCTAACAAATTAGTGGCAGACGTCCATCTCCATGATTATTCAATGCATATGGGCGTATAGAAAAAGGACATTTACACTGCTGGAAGGAACCATAGTTTCGTTCTCGAGTGACTCTGATTTAGGGGATATATCAGTTTCGAATTCATAGACTACTGGAGCCTCCAAATCTATTTTTGCTATAGCAATCTTCACAATGGAACTTGGAAGAGATGGTATTGATGGCGCATCTTCTTCACTTAGAGACAAGTTCAAATCAATTTGATACCTCAAACCAAAAATATAACTATTTGGTCCATTCTCTTCAGCTATATGGTTTAGTTCAAATTGATTTCCAGATTTTGGATCATGGGCTAAATCTTTATTGGCATTATCACCTCATGTTATCCTCTGTGAACAACCTTGAATACTTTTTAAAGCAGACTCTTAATATGGACTAAGAGAATGTTATTATCTCATAACATTGAAGTGTTCTCTAGACCAAAATGGTTGGAGGGTTAGTGTGATCAAATAAATGGTTTTTAAAAGAAATGCATATTCAACAGTGATGCTCAAGAATGGAAATAGGTGCAGTAGATGATAAGGGAAATATTGAGGTAGTGAACTATAACAACAATAGGGAAATAAACAAGAAGTTTGAGATTTCACAAGTAGAGAGTCTGGGCCCTCGCTCGCTTCGAATTTGATACCCGCCCTGTCAATATCAGTTATAAAGTAATACACGCCGGGATAATTGCCTGGACAAAAAGGAACTTAATTCTCTAGTAGTAGCAAGTCGTGTTTCATTCTAAGGTGATCTAAATCCTTAATGAATATCGGGTGCGTAACACTATGACCCTCTATTGCAATGGCACACAGAGGGACTCTAATGAGTGTTCTTGAAACTTTGTTTTAAGATCCTCTAGTGAACTGGACTAAAACTCATGATTTTTAAAGTTTTGTCGAGTAGATGCTAAATCTCGCAAATTTACCTCTTTATTGTAGCATTTATGCTTGCGTTCTCTAAAGTTTCATCCAGTAGATACTAATCTCATAGATTTTTAATACTTTAACCTCACCGACTCTCCTTTTTTTCCACACCTCCCAACACACCACCAACGAAATAGCTTTGCACATGAATTTGAAGTAGTCTTGAGAATTTGCTTTGAACCACCAGCTTAACACGAGCATAGAGATGTTGAATCTTTCGGTCTTAATCCCCATTATTCCAGAGAAAAGGTTCCAAACCTGATTAATCACAGGGCAGTCAACAAACAAATGATGAGATGATTCACAATTTTGGAGGCAGGCTTTACATCTGGACACTATTGGAATACCAATATTTTGAATATTATCATCTAATGGCAGGCAGTTATTCAGAATCCTCCATTGATTAATAGAGATCTTTTTAGGAATATTATCCCCATTAGTAGAATACATATGGTCAGCAGCCCTGTTAAACTCATTGTCTGGGATATTTGTCCCTCTAGGGGATAGAGAACAAGTGTCAATAATAACAACTTCATTGGGATCTAGGTCTTCATTATGAATTCTCAGAAAATGCTCATTAATTCGTTTGTAACTTCTATTATTCAGCTGAGGTCTTGGTTTTTGGTACTGCTTCTTTTGAAGAATTTCACCATCCAGCTCTATGTCTGCTTCAATGATTGACTTAGGAATTTGATTAGTCTCCTTGCTATATTGATCCACTATTTTGCACAGGTTTCCAGTTTTACCACTCTCCTCTTGACATACTTTATTCTCTTTACAGGTGTGATGACCCTCTTTCTTTTCATTTGTTAGCACCTCAGAGTTGGCATTTGCAGCACAGTTGGTATTTTCCTCATTGCAGAGGTGTTGGTAGAAATTGTCTTCCTTACTACATAGATCTTGATTAATTTCCTCTATCTCAGTATTATTCTCCTCAGCAGGCAGTAATTGCTTAGGTCTGAATAGCTTTTCACCATATTGAACCTTATCACCTAGGTCGACTTTACTTATTTGCTGCAGATTCTGTTTGCCTTTATTAGTTTCCTGGAGAATAATTGGATTTAACGACCCTGATTTAGGTTGCCTTTGATAATGGGGTGTGTTGCCTCAAAGCTAGAGGAAGAACAAGAAGTAGTGTCAATATGCAGAGAGAGAAAACGTCAGCTTAAACTAGCTGTAGGGTTTAACTGTTATTAATACACCAGTAGGAGGGAGGGAGTTGCCGGAGGCTTTGAAGTATATTGAGGACTATTTTATTAGGGTTTATGATTTTGGGAAAGATTTATCGAGGATGTTAGAGACTAATAGGGTTAATTTTCAATCTGGCTTAGGGGAAATCAAAGAGAACTCAACAAAACTCATCCAAGCAATCTCTTGGCGTTCGACTTCGTCTCGCTCTCCATCATGCAAGATCCTAGTGGCATCAAGTTCCAAAAACTCTTTAACATGTACTGAATTTAAGAATGATCTTTTCGATGACTATGGTGGGATGGAATCGGGCAGCCATTCACTGATGCTAGGAAGGCTGTATGCTTGGGAGAAAAAACTCTATCAAGAAGTTGAGGCTGGCGATAGCACTCGGAAGATTTACGAGAAGAAATGCAACCAACTAAGAAATCAAGATGCTAGAGGAGATGAAGGAGTCACTGTGGACAAGACCAGGGCTGCAGTAAAAGATTTATAGAGCAGAATTTTAGTCACAATTCGAAGCGCTGAATCAATCTCAAAAAGAATTGAGGACCTGAGAGATGATGAGTTGCAGCCCCAAATAATTGAACTCCTACAAGGTTTGATGAGAACATGGAAGATCATGTCGGAGTCCCATGAGATTAAGAACAAGATCATGTTTGAAGTAAAAACATTTATCTGTCCCACGTACGGAAAATTCTTCAACAACTCTCACCGACGTGTCACACATCAGCCGGAGATAGAGCTTCAGAATTGGCGTGTGTGCTTCACAGACTATATCTCGTCCCAAAAAGCATACGTCGAAGCTCTCCATGGATGTCTTTAGGCTTATCAAACCTTGGTTACACAAGTGGAGCAATTTCAGAACTGAAGAAGCTTGCATCTGGCCAGGTTAGACAGAGGTCTTTCAAACTCTCTATGGAAACCCATTTATCCTTATGGCACAATTCAACACCCATCCAAAAATTCCTTTGACCATTATCCTCTTTTATTTTCCATCAAATCCCATTTGGATAATTACCCTATACCATTCAAGTTTTTAAAAATGGGGTGCTTTCACAAAGACATAGATCAAGTCATTAAAAAATCTTGGTCTATACCTATACATGCTCATCCTAGGGATTCTTTTGCTAAGAAACTCAATATGCTTATTACCTCACTAAGGGAGTGGAGTCAATCCTCCTTTAAAAACATTTTTCAAATGTTACAAGTCGGGAAGAATCCTTTTTAGCCAATGAATTTTCTTTTGAAGATGATCCCTCCATTTCCAATAAAATTGACATGTGGTGTGCTAAAGTTAATTTGATCAAAGCCTTACAAATTAAGGAAGATTTTTAGAGACACAAATAAAACCTGAAATGGTTCAAGGATAGTGACTTAAACACATAGTTATTTCATTATACTATCAAAGAAAATAAGAGTGGTATACTAATTTTCATTCTGACAATGTTTGGATTGAGGACCAAAAAGAGATTCATGAGGTATTCATCAACCATTTCAAAAACCACCTTACATCTGTTATAACATCAGAAACAAAACCCCCAATCATATATATGTTATAAAACATATATAACTGTTATAACAGTTATATCTGTTATAACATATATATATATATATATATATATATATATATGTTATAACAATTATAATAACAGTTATATATGTTATAACATATATATGTTATATATGTTATAACAGTTATAACTATATATGTTATAACATGTTATAACATATAATAACTGTTATGTATGTTATAACAGTTATAACATATATGTAATAACAGTTATAACACATATATATATATAGAGAGAGAGGAAGGCTCACCTACATCATGCACTATACATCACACCGTACATCACACCTAATTCTAGGCCCTAGAAAACCTTTTTTTTAAATTTTATATTTTTCCCTTAAAATTAACCTTCCAATCAACACATATGCAAAAAAAATAGGTCAAAATACATTTTTTAGCTATTTTTAAAAAATTCACAAAAAACTGCTGGCGCATACCCTTATAAATAAGGTATTTTTAGCAGTTTTTTGTGGATTTTTTAAAAATAGTTACAAAATGTATTTTGATTTAATTTTTTGCATATGTGTTGATTAGAAGGTTAATTTCAAGGGAAAAATATAAAATTTGAAAAAAAAAAGTTTTTTAAGGCCTGTAATTAAGCGTGATGCATGGATGATGTATAGAGCATGATGTAGGTGAGCCTTCTCCTATATATATATATATATATATATATATATATATAATAACTGTTATATGTTATATATGTTATAACAAATATAACTGTTATATGTTATATAAGGGAGATGATCATTGAAAACTTTGAATCTTGGCAACTAGGGTAAGCCTCGAGGATCTTCTCGAATAAGAGGTCTGGCCATGAGAGCAATGCTTCTTTTTAGTCTGGATGAGACTTCCTAGAGGAATATGCTTCATTGGTTTCTTCTTATTGTTGATTTTTTTCTTTCTTCTTGGTGTAGGTATTTATCTCTCTGTTCACTAGGAATGAGAATTGTTTCAGGTCAGCTATGTTGGAAATTTTCTCTTCTGGTGTTTCTGAGTCAGATGTTGCTCCTCTTTATTGTTTACTCCTTCTAATTCCTGGGTTCTTGGATTAAAGAAAGCTATAGGAGGAGTTTATATCTTCCATCTCAAAAGATTTCTCAATTATCTTGTTTTTTTCTTCCTTAATTACATTGATTTGATAATCTCTTGAAATGTTTACTGTTGAAGAGAAAGTGAAATCTCCACAAGAGAATGCTGACCAAACCCATTCATCTCTGATCAGTATTGAATTGTCATTAATGAGGTTCCATACTTACTTTTCCTTCGGGATCCCATAGATTTTTTTCAAGGTAGGCATGGATGAAACCCCATAGAAAAGTTTACTTCACTAATATTTTTTCCCATTTTCCCTATTGAAACCCCATAGAAAGGAACTACGAAGTTTATCAATCAGATGAAGAGTCTTATTTGGAGGAAAAAGGGCAAAGAGAATGTAGATTGGCATTGATATTAACACTGATTGAAGAAGGCATAGTCTACCTCCAAACGATAAGATTTTTTTTCTTCCAGTTAAAATATTTTTGGAGCTATCCTTTGAAACAATTAATTAAACACAGAATCTTTCATTCTCCCTTTGAATTGAGGAACATAAAGTTATTTAATAACTCGTTATCCATGCCTGAATTTAGTCACCTCAGCCACATATTGAATAGTTTTAGAAGGGCATTTGGAGTTTGTGAAGAAAACACTTTTGTCCACGCTAATAAGTTAATCAGACTGAGCTTCATAAGACGATGGGAACTCCATTAGCTTCTTCAGACTCTTTCTGGATTCATTAGAGAATATTATTAAGTCATCTGCAAAGATAAGATAACTTATAATATTCGTTCTTTTAGGCCTATATCTAGACGTGCTATTATTTATTATGCACTTCTCTAACTGGTACTCGGTATGGTGGGTGGGCTTAGTTGCTTTATTACTTCGTAAATCGGTTATGGGGCATGCCATTACTCTTTTTGTGGTTGTTTTATTATTATAAGTATATTGTTTCAGTCTTTAAGTCAGGTCATTAGTTCAGTTTGTAATCAGTCCGTTAAGTGTTAAATAGTTAAATCAGCTAGGTTTTTAGTGTTTGTTCTTATTTTGTATTTATATAATCATGACATCTTTGGAGCTGGTTTTTGTATTGGGTTTTAAACAAGTATTGTCCAAGTATCTAAATCAAGTTATCGTTCTTGACTTTTTCAGAACCATAGCTAATTGCGTTTTGTATCCCATTTGTTGCAGGAAGTTTACTATCCCACGAGGACTTGTTATACTTATACTTGAGCCTTTTATCGTTGGAGCCTTTTCATCTATTCTCTCAAACAAAGACCTTGTCGCTTATGTCCTCTTTAGTCTTGCTCTCAACCACAAGCAGGGGTGAGACATATTTAAGTTAAATTTTGTTCATTATGTTGTCCAACAGTAAAAGGAATCGTAATGTGTATATTTATTTATATTTGTTGTTTAGAAAATTGTGGCTATTTCTGTCATTTTTGAGTTAATTTTTATGTTTAAACAGGTTGGTTTTCATGAATAAATAAAGGAGACTCTGTCGAATTTTTTAAAAAATATTAAGTATTTTTAAAAGTAAATAATACGAAGATATACAAATTTGATATGGTTTTTAAAGATTATCATCTATAGGAACTAGTAAAAAAAATTACTTCTTTATTTAAGGTAACTGACACTTAATAAATTTATTGCAGGTGAAAAACCTTTGTGGACAAGACAAGATATTTGAGTCGTTTTGCTGGAGGTCGTATGCTTGAAGATTGCGAGTTTACTTTGCGTACATCATTTTATGTTAGGGATAAATGGTTTTTTATGTATTTTTTCTAATGAGATGAGTGGAATTGTATAGAGAGATCTATGTTGGACACAATGTTTAAATTGTGTATTGTTTCTTTGTATGAACTTTAATTATAATTGAATGGAAAATTATATGTTATATGTTGAAATGGGATGCAAAATATGTCATATTGTTTTTAAGAGGTTTTGTTTATAATTATATAGAGTATATTATGGAATGGATGAAATTATAATTTTGGTGCCAAAATTATTAAAGACGGCTTCCTTGTTGTCTCAAAAGGGTTCCATAAATGGGGACCTTTTGAGACGGTTAAGTTATCGTCTCAAAAAAATCTTTGGGGACGTATGTTGGTGTCTCTTAAAACAAACTTTAAAAGACGGATTTTTTGCCGTCTCAAAAGGGTCCTGTGAGCAATGACCTTTTGAGACGGCGTATTTCCCGTCTCAAAAAAACTTTTTGAGACGGCTGCTGCCGTCTCAAAAAGCTTTTAAAACGGGGGTCTAATACTACGCCCATTTGCCGTCTCAAATGGCGTCACAAAAGGCTTTTGAGACGGTCAAAGGACTTTTTGAGACATCTGGAGCAACGTAGTAAAAAGCAATTTTTTTTTTGTAGTGACACCATTAATGTATGCCGAATTTTTTAATATAGTATCTATTAAATTTTGGAATACTTACTTGAATTTGAAAAAAAAAATATGTAATGTATACACGAATTTATATAATATATACATGTTAAGTTTGTGTATACCTCAAATTTAAATATTAAGATGTGAAGGAACGGTACTCAAAAAATATATAAGTGAGGTAGAGCCAAGTGATATTAGTTGATCAACGATTAAGATAGAAAAATCCTGTGCTTAAAGAGGGAAAAAATTTATGAATTTTTCTTCCCTGGGATGCACTATGTTTTTTTTTTTCTAACAATCCATTTGATTTTTGAAGTGAGACTAAATAAATTATAGATTAAAGTGTATAAAAGAGAAACCATTTGGTCTCTACGGGGCAAAGCATTGATTGATTATTCATTTTGGTGTGTAATAAGTAGGGGTGGCAATTCGTGTATTTGGGTCGTGTTTTGGACACGACACGATAAGGATTTTTCGGATACGAATACGACAAGACATAAGTTCGTTTTTTTTTTTTTGATACGAACACGTCCGAAATAAAAACGACATAACACGACACGACACGACACGAATAACACGGTCTTAAAATTTCACGCTAAATTAAACATAAATAGACATGATAATCCAAATAAAAACATGATTAACACCACAAGACACGACTCATAATTTTGACACGAACATTTTCGTTTTTTTTTGTTAATACGAACACGTCGTAAATAAAAACGACACGACACGAATAACACGATTTCTTAAAATTTCAATCTAAATTAAACATAAATAGACACGATAATCCAAATAAAAACACGATTAACACGACAAGACACCACTCATAATTTTAACACGAACACGACACGACTTCGTGTAAAAAAATACGACATGAACATGATATGACATCGTGTCGATTTCGGATCGTGTTTTTTCTAAAATTGTCGCCCATAGTAATAAATAAGAGTGTAGAAAGCAAAAAAGTGGTGGTTCGATTAGGATGAAACCATGAGGGCCATGATTGGATCAGGGCTGCACCGACCCGTTATCCTTCCACTGCCAAGAGCGGGTGGTGGTCGCTGCTCTGTGAAACCAGCCTCACGCTTTGCCCACCGCTCTAACAACCAAGTAACCAAGGCTTTCGCCAAAGCTACATGACTGAACTCCCAGCTTGGAATGGGCGGGTCAGCAATTTGCAAGCCACAGATCCGACCCTCCGGCCTCATCCAATGTCCCACCACTCAATTGCTCCCACTTGGGTCACAAGCTCACGCTACTGAGCTCAGCGATTATGGACCCCTTCAATTGCCATTATAAATTGAACATATTTCTCATATGTAGCGATGTGGGATGTCTGTCAACCATTTGTATATCTTATTGGGTTTTTATTGATATGTTCCATGAATTGGAATTGCAAAAAGTACACAGCTTCTGATTTTAGAAATCCAATCAAATAAACTGACCAGTGTTCAATTCGGGTAGGCTTTTGTCAAGCATTTCAAAGCATTGATTAATTATTCATTTTGGTGTGTAATAAGTAGGGGTGACAATTCGTGTATTTGGATCGTGTTTTGGACACGACACGATAAAGATTTTTCAGACACGAATACGACAAAACATGATTTCGTTTTTTTTTGTTGTTGTTGATACGGACACGTCCTAAATAAAAACGACATAACACGACACGACACAAATAACACGATTTCCTAAAATTTCAGCTAAAGTAAACATAAATAGACACGATAACCTAAATAAAAACACGACAAGACACGACTCATAATTTTAACACGAACACGACAAGACATGAGTTCGTGTTTTTTTTTTGTTGATACGATACGTCCTAAATGAAAACGACATAACACGACACGAATAACACGATTTCTTAAAATTTCACGCTAAATTAAACATAAATAGACACGATAATCCAAATAAAAACACGACAAGACACGACTCATAATTTTAACACGAACACGACAAGACATGAGTTCGTGTTTTTTTTTTGTTGATACGATACGTCCTAAATGAAAACGACATAACACGACACGAATAACACAATTTCTTAAAATTTCACGCTAAATTAAACATAAATAGACACGATAATCCAAATAAAAACACGACAAGACACGACTCATAATTTTAACAGGAACACGACAAGACATGAGTTCGTGTTTTTTTTTGTTGATACGATACGTCCTAAATGAAAACGACATAACTCGACACGAATAACACGATTTCTTAAAATTTCACGCTAAATTAAACATAAATAGACACGATAATCCAAATAAAAACACGATTAACACAACAAGACACCACTCATAATTTTGACACGAACACGACACGACTTCATGTAAAAAAATACGACACGAACATGATATGACATCGTGTTTTTATTTGTCCTAAAATAAAAAATACGACACGAACACGATTAACACAACACGAACACGACACGACTTCATCTAAAATTTGTCCTAAATTAAAAACCAACAACAACATTAAAGCAAGGTCTAACAAACATTAACATTATAACCCTAAAATAGTAAGTAAATCCAAAAATAATTTGTAATATTAAAGTTTCATAACATCATTCAACCCCAAATAGTTTGATTTGCTAAGTTTAAGTGGTAAAAGGTTTTCTTTATTTCAAGATATGCCCCAATTTAGTATAAAAATATTCTTTTACCCCTAAATTTTGTATAAGCATATATATATATAATTTTTTTTTAAATCTCTGTGGGCGCTACAGCCCCCGCTTGGCCTCAAGTGGCTCCGTCCCTGGGTGGGATGATTATCATAAGTTTCAATGGCAAAAAAAATTCATACATATTATTTTTGCATCTCATTTTCTTTTTTCAATAGTAAACAAATTTAAAAAATGTCTTTATCTTTTTGGAGATGATATATATAGTGACGGGATCATCTACAATCAAAAAATTAATTTTTATTGTTTTAAAAAATTTATTTGCAAAGGGTATGTAAAAAAATTATTGCATACTATTTTGAAATATAATGTTAATGTTAATAGTCACATGTCATATAAAAAAATTAAATGACTTCAAAGTGAAAAAAATAAATAAAAATAAAAGGCGCTGAAAAAATATAGATTCAAATCGTAAAATAAAGCAACCCCGTCAGCCGCCACCCCCCGACGACCCCCTGTCATATAGATGGTTCTAAAGATTCTATATTGTTTATTATTAAATAAAAGAGTTTATTGTGATATTTGCTTCATTTAGTACTTATGACCGGGTAATGTTACCCTATTGGGATCATGCAGCTAGTATTCTTACAGTGACCACTCAAAGATAGATAAACATGAGGGGTAAATTAGACAATATGCATCAAAGTTAGGTTTTATTTGAACGGAAAGTTAAGATACAAACAAAATAAAAACAAATAAAAGGTAAGAGACGAAATTGAGATAGGACCAAAAGGTAAGGGATTGATACGGTACTTTACTGATAAAATTAAAAACTAGTTATTTTTGGAGATTTTAACCAAGAAGTCTTGTTTGCTAAGTATGTACTCAAATAGGTCTTACGGAAGTTTTTTTTTCCACCAGGTGCCATCATAAAATATGTTTGGTCTAATAGGTCCCATTAAAAATCATGTAGTACAAATTTATTAGGAAAATTACACCTAGCCCCTTTCAACTATCGCAATTTTGCGGGTCACCTCTCTAAAAAAAAATTCCAGCAAACTCACCCCCTCAACTATCAATTTATTGTAATTAAATCCAAAAGTCGAGTTCTCTCCATTTTAGGGGTTAATAGACTAAAATACCTCTCAACCCTATTTTTAAAATCTAAGATAAAAAAATAAAAATAAAATAATGAATAAAACAAAACAAAAAACAAAACTCATCTATTCTCTCTCTCAGCAGCTCGTCTGCCTCCCACTATCACCAACATCCACCTCTCCCCTCCAACCCCTCGGCCCACCCACCCACCCTACCTAAAAATCTTGTTGGTCCTAAATCCATCTCCACCTATCACCATTGCCTTCAAACGCCCCATCATTAGAGATTCACCATAACCACCACCACTACTCCTCACGAGTTCCGATAATGCTACCATAAACATTCACATCTACTCACCAACCCCAATATATTTAGCAAAGCAAAACCAACTCCGTAAGCTCTAAAATTCAGCATTACCTCTCATATCTACAAACCCCAACCTTCAACAGTACCACCAACGCCTTGGATTGAATTCGTTCTCAGATCCATAAAGTCGCTTCTCAATTCGAGGGGGGGACCTGCAAAACTGTGATAGTTAAAGGGGTAGGTGTGATTTTTTCTATATATTATTAATAACTGTAGCACCACTATGGACGAAGCAGTGTAAATGAGTCAAGCCGGGTTTAAGATTCCTCATACTTGTTTGAAAATGTTAATGAGAATGAAAGTATATTCAAACTTGCACTACACAAAAAATAGGAAACTGGCCCGGTTTAAAACAGTGTCAGACCCAATCTGGCACGGTTCAAAACCGTGCCAGAATCAGGCGTGCCAGATTTTCTGGCGCGGTTTAAAACCATGCCAGATTTTCCAAACTGGCACACTTTTGGCACGCTTTTAAACTGTGCCAGTTTTTTAATCTAGCACGCTTTTGGCACGCTTTGAAACCGTGCTAGATGTTAAATCTGGCACGCTTTTGGCACACGCCGAAACCGTGCCAAATTGTTTATTTTTTGGCACGCTTTTGGCACGGTTATAAAGCGTGCCAGATTGTTTTATAAGCGTTCTCATTTTTATGCATTGGCACGGTTTTGGCACTGTTTAAAACCGTGCCAGATTTTTCAGTTGCTTAAAAAAATAATAATAGAAAACAAATCTGGAAAATCTGCAAATTCCAAATTCGATAGGAAAAATATTTATTATTTGCAAAAAAAAAAATCAAGAAAATTCACAAATTATGAATATCGTAGGTTGTTGATAAACTAATGTGCATACAAACTTCAAAAAATTACAAGAGTTAATACCAATATAAAGACGCACATGACCATAAAAGTCGACAATAACTTCAAAAAATTACAAGAGTTAATAGTTCCCATATAAAAAAAAAATTGGGCAGATTTTCCTCTATTTTTTTAGCATTCCAAAATCAGCTAACATAAAATCTGCCCATATAAAGCCCGCACGGCCATAAAAGTCAACAATAAAACTACTACAGCCAGCACGGCCATAAAAATAAACCATAAAACTACGGAAGCCTGCTCGATTATAACACAAAAAATAGAATCCTGAATATTAACAACACTAAATAAACAATCCCCCTGTTGTAAAGCATTGACTTCTTCGTGCGTTCCAAGCGGATAAAAGCTAGCGATTGAATGTCATCCTACAAAAAAAATAAGACACACAAAAGATACAATATTAGTAACCAAGTCATTTTAAAAAAAATCATATTCAAGCAGAAAAATTGCATATACGACTACTCGGTTAGTTCGTACAAGTTACATTGGTCCCGTGCGAGGTGTTCGTGCCTCCTACGGGGTCGTTTGGGGGCTGGTTTGAGTTTTCACCCTTTAACGGCCTATTTTCAACTATAAGTGTGATTTTTGCAAATTATCGTCATACTCTCCAACTGGGAGACCCGAGACTACGCGATCAGTTCCTACAATTTACATTGGTTCCGTGCGAGGTGTTCGTGCCTCCTACGGGGTCGTTTGGAGGCTGGTTTGGGTTTTCACCCTTTAACGCCCTGTTTTCAAGTCTAAGTGTGATTTTTACAAATTATCATCATACTCTCAAATCGGGAGATCCGAGACTACGCGGTCAGTTCCTATAAGTTACATTGGTCCCGTGCGAGGTGTTCATGCCTCCTACAGGGTCGTTTGGGGGCTGGTCTGGGTTTTCACCCTTTAACGGCCTGTGTTTCAAGTCTAAGTGTGATTTTTGCAAATTATCGTCATACTCTCAAACCGGGAGACCCGGGACTACACGGTCAGTTCCTACAAGTTACATTGGTCTCGTGCGAGGTGTTCGAACCTCCTACGGGGTCGTTTGGGGGATGGCTTGGGTTTTCACCCTTTAACGACCTGTTTTTAAGTCTAAGTGTGATTTTTGTAAATTATCGTCATAATCTCAAACCGGGACACTCGAGACTATACGGTCAGTTCCTACAAGTTACATTGGTCCCGTGCAAGGTGTTCGTGCCTCCTACGGGATCGTTTGGAGGCTGGTTTGGATTTTCACCCTTTAACGGCTTGTTTTCAAGTCTAAGTGTGATTTTTGCAAATTATCGTCATACTCTCAAATCGGGAGACCCGTCACTACGCGGTCAGGTCCTACAAGTTACATTGGTTCCATGCGAGTTGTTCGTGCCTCCTACGGGGCCGTGCGAGGTGTTCGTGCCTCCTACAGGGTCGTTTGGGGGTTGACTTGGGTTTTCACCCTTTAACGGCCTGTTTTCAAGTCTAAGTGTGATTTTAGCAAATTATCATCATACTCTCAAATCGGGAGACCCGGGACTACGCGGTCAGTTCCTATAAGTTACATTGGTCCCGTACGAGGTGTTCGTGCCTCTTACGGGGTCGTTTGGGGGCTGGTTTGTATTTTCACCCTTTAACGATCTGTTTTCAAGTCTAAGTGTGATTTTTGCAAATTATCGTCATACTCTAAAACCGGGAGACCCGGGACTACGCGGTCAGTTCCTACAAGTTACATTGGTCCCGTGTGAGGTGTTTGTGCCTCCTACGGGGTCGTTTGGGGGCTAGTTTGGATTTTCACCCTTTAACGGCCCGTTTTCAAGTTTAAGTGTGATTTTTGCAAATTATCGTCTTACTCTCAAATCGGGAGACCCGGGACTACGTGGTCAGTTCCTACAAGTTACATTGGTCCCGTGCGAGGTGTTCGTGCCTCCTATAGGGCCGTTTGGAGCCTGATTTGAGTTTTCACCCTTTAACGGCCTGTTTTTAAGTCTAAGTGTGTTTTTTGCAAATTATCGGCATACTCTCAAATCGGGTGACCCGGGACCACGCGATCAGTTTCTTCAAGTTATATTGGTCCCGTGCGAGGTGTTCGTGCCTCCTACGGGGTCGTTTGGGGGCTGGTTTTGGTTTTCACCCTTTAATGGCCCGTTTTCAAGTCTAAGTGTGATTTTTACAAATTATCGTCGTACTCTCAAATCGGGAGACCCGAGACTACACGGTCAGTTCCTACAAGTTACATTGGTCCCGTGCGAGGTGTTCGTGCCTCCTACAGGGTCGTTTGGAGGCTTGTTTGGGTTTTCACCCTTTAACGGCCTGTTTTCAAGTCTAAGTGTGATTTTGGCAAATTATCGTCATACTCTCAAATCGGGAGACCCGGGACTACGCGGTCAGTTCCTACAAGTTACATTGGTCCAGTGCGAGGTGTTCGTGCCTCCTACGGGGTCGTTTGGGGGCTGGTTTGGATTTTCACCCTCTAACGCCCTGTTTTCAAGTCTAAGAGTTATTTTCGTAAATTATCGTCATACTCTCAAACCGGGAGACCCGGGACTACGCGGTCAGTTCCTACAAGTTACATTGGTCCCGTGCGAGGTGTTCATGCCTCCTATGGGGCCGTTTGGAGCCTGGTTTGAGTTTTCACCCTTTAACGGCCTGTTTTTAAGTCTAGGTGTGATTTTTGTAAATTATCGTCATACTCTCAAACCGGGAGACTCGGGACTACGCGATCAGTTTCTTCAAGTTATATTGGTCCCGTGCGAGGTGTTCGTGCCTCCTACGGGGTCGTTTGGGGGCTGGTTTTGGTTTTCACCCTTTAATGGCCTGTTTTCAAGTCTAAGTGTGATTTTTACAAATTATCGTCATACTCTCAAATCGGGAGACCCGGGACTACGCGGTCAGTTCCTACAAGTTACATTGGTCCAGTGCGAGGTGTTCGTGCCTCCTACGGGGTCGTTTGGGGGTTGGTTTGGATTTTCACCCTCTAACGCCCTGTTTTCAAGTCTAAGAGTTATTTTGGCAAATTATCGTCATACTCTCAAACCGGGAGACTCGGGACTACGCGGTCAGTTCCTACAAGTTACATTGGTCCCATGCGAGGTGTTCGTGCCTCCTACGGGTCCGTTTGGTGGCTAGTTTAGGTTTTTACCCTTTAACGGCCTATTTTTAAGTTTAAGTGTTGATTTTTACAAATTATCGTCATATTCTCAAACTGGGAGGCACGCCACTACGCGGTGAGTTCCTACAAGTTACATTGGTCCCGTGCAAGGTGTTCGTGCCTCCTACGGGATCGTTTGGAGGCTGGTTTGGGTTTTCACCCTTTAACGACCTGTTTTTAAGTCTAAGTGTGATTTTTGCAAATTATCGTCATACTCTCAAATCGGGAGACCCGTCACTACGCGGTCAGGTCCTACAAGTTACATTGGTCCCTTGCGAGTTGTTCGTGCCTCCTACGGGGCCGTGCGAGTTGTTCGTGCCTCCTACAGGGTCGTTTGGGGGTTGACTTGGGTTTTCACCCTTTAACTGCCTGTTTTCAAGTCTAAGTGTGATTTTAGCAAATTATCGTCATACTCTCAAATCGGGAGACCCGGGACTACGCGGTCAGTTCCTACAAGTTACATTGGTCCCGTACGAGGTGTTCGTGCCTCTTACGGGGTCGTTTGGGGGCTGGTTTGTATTTTCACCCTTTAACGGCCTGTTTTCAAGTCTAAGTGTGATTTTTGCAAATTATCGTTATACTCTAAAACCGGGAGACCCGGGACTACGCGGTCAGTTCCTACAAGTTACATTGGTCCCGTGTGAGGTGTTCGTGCCTCCTACGGGATCGTTTGGGGGCTAGTTTGGATTTTCACCCTTTAACGGCCTGTTTTTAAGTTTAAGTGTGATTTTTGCAAATTATCATCTTACTCTCAAATCGGGAGACCCAGGACTACGTGGTTAGTTCCTACAAGTTACATTGGTCCCGTGCGAGGTGTTCGTGCCTCCTATGGGGCCGTTTGGAGCCTGGTTTGAGTTTTCACCCTTTAACGGCCTGTTTTTAAGTCTAGGTGTGATTTTTGTAAATTATCGTCATACTCTCAAACCGGGAGACCCGGGACTACGCGATCAGTTTCTTCAAGTTATATTGGTCCCGTGCGAGGTGTTCGTGCCTCCTACGGGGTCGTTTGGGGGCTGGTTTTGGTTTTCACCCTTTAATGGCCTGTTTTCAAGTCTAAGTGTGATTTTTACAAATTATCGTCATACTCTCAAACCGGGAGACCCGAGACTACACGGTCAGTTCCTACAAGTTGCATTGATCCCGTGCGAGGTGTTCGTGCCTCCTACAGGGTCGTTTGGAGGCTTATTTGGGTTTTCACCCTTTAACGGCCTGTTTTCAAGTCTAAGTGTGATTTTGGCAAATTATCGTCATACTCTCAAACCGGGAGACCCGGGACTACGCGGTCAGTTCCTACAAGTTACATTGGTCCAGTGCGAGGTGTTCGTGCCTCCTATGGGGTCGTTTGGGGGCTGGTTTGGATTTTCACCCTCTAACGCCCTGTTTTCAAGTCTAAGAGTTATTTTTGCAAATTATCGTCATACTCTCAAACCGAGAGACCCGAGACTACGCGGTCAGATCCTACAACTTACATTGGTCCCGTGTGAGGTGTTCGTGCCTCCTACGGGTCCGTTTGGTGACTAGTTTAGGTTTTCACCCTTTAATGGCCTGTTTTTAAGTTTAAGTGTTGATTTTTACAAATTATCATCATATTCTTAAACCGGGAGGCCCAGGACTACGCGGTCAGTTCCTACAAGTTACATTGGTCTCGTGCGAGGTGTTTGTGCCTCCTACGGGGTCGTTTAGGGGCTGGTTTGGGTTTTCACCCTTTAACTACCTGTTTTCAAGTCTAAGAGTTATTTTGGCAAATTATTGTCATACTCTCAAACCGGGAGACCCGGGACTACGCGGTCAGTTCCTACAAGTTACATTGGTCCCGTGCGAGGTGTTCGTGCCTCCTACGGGGTCGTTTGTGGGCTGGTTTGGGTTTTCACCCTTTAACGCCATGTTTTCAAGTCTAAGAGTTATTTTGGCAAATTATCGTCATACTCTCAAACCGGGAGACCTGGGACTACGCGGTCAGTTCCTACAAGTTACATTGGTCCCGTGCGAGGTGTCCGTGCCTCCTACGGGTCCGTTTGGTGGCTAGTTTAGGTTTTCACCATTTAACGGCCTATTTTTAAGTTTAAGTGTTAATTTTTACAAATTATCATCATATTCTCAAATCGGGAGGCCCGTCACTACACGGTGAGTTCCTACAGGTTACGTTCGTCCCGTGCGAGGTGTTCGTGCCTCTTACGGGACCGTTTGCGGGTTGATTTAGGTTTGTACCCTTTAGTGGCTTGTTTTCAAGTCTAAGTGTGATTTTTGTAAATTATCATTATACTCTCAAACTGGGAGACCCGGGACTACGCGGTCAGTTCCTACAAGTTACATTGGTCTCGTGCGAGGTGTTCGTGCCTCCTACAGGGTCGTTTGGGGGCTGGTTTGGGTTTTCACCCTTTAAGGGTCTGTTTTCAAGTCTAAGAGTTATTTTGGCAAATTATCGCCATACTCTCAAACCGGGAGACCCGGGACTACGCGGTCAGTTCCTACAAGTTACATTGGTCCCGTGCGAGGTGTTCGTGCCTCCTACGGGTCAGTTTGGTGGCTAGTTTAGGTTTTCTCCCTTTAACGGCCTGTTTTTAAGTTTAAGTGTTGATTTTTACAAATTATCATCTTATTCTCAAACCGGGAGGCACGTCACTACGCGATTAGTTCCTACAAGTTACGTTGGTCCCGTGCGAGGTGATCGTGCCTCTTACGGGACCGTTTGCGGGTTGATTTAGGTTTTCACCCTTTAGTGGCTTGTTTTTAAGCATAATCTAGATATTTACAAATTATCGTCATATTCTTAAACCCGGAGACCAGAGAGTACACGATCAGTTCCTACGAGTTATATTGGTCCCGTACGTGGTGTTCGTGCCTCTTACGGGGTCGTTTGGAAGCTAGATTGTGTTTTCACCCTTTAACTGCTTGTTTTTACGTTTAGTCTAGATATTTCCAATTTATCGGCATATTGTCAAACCAGAAGACCCTTGACTATGCGGTTAGTTCATATGAGTTATATTAGTCCCGTACGAGGTGTTCATACCTCGTACAGGGCCGTTTGGGGGATGGTTTGGGTTTTCACCCTTTAGTGGCTTGCTTTTAAGCATAATTTAGATATTTTCAATTTATCGTCATATTATCAAACCGGAAGACCCGCGACTATGCGGTCAGTTCCTATGAGTTATACTAGGCACTTGACATGTGTGAGAAAAAACAAAACAAAACAATACTACTTTATAATGTAATAATGTATGTAATCATTCAATTTCTATAAAATTGGATGAACAAATAAAAAATATCATAAAGTTTACCATGATATGTGTAGGTAGTAGCATTGCACCCCTATCCGGATGCTCACTCATTGTGAAATACCGAATCTGAAAAATATTTACACATTGTCAAACTTAAAGAGAAAAGTGAATAAAGGAAAAAATTGAATAAAAACATGCAAATGATTAAGTTAAATATCATAATGATGGTCATAATGAAGTTTAAATTGAAAGTCCTGAATCTCAACATCCCTCTCATTATAATTAAGAGCCTTTCCAAAACCACCGGGTGTGAAATTCTTGGAAAATCATTGTTCTTGAATCCAGGAGGGAGTGTTAAAGATAGAATCAGGGGCACTATGAGGGTCTGGTTAATATGCCGTTAAAATAATTGGTTAATTTAAACACTCCATTAATTTGCCGTTAAAATATGAGGGTCACTATGACGACATTATTTTAACGGCATATTGCCCCTGAACCGTTAATTTCAGTAGAGAAAGGACTCAAGTCAGGAACACGAGACAAAGAAAATGACTATAAAGTTAGTATAATAGATCATAATATTCAAGAAACAAATGTAAATATAATTGGCCCTTGCCTCAGCCTCCTTTAGACGACTCTCTACCTCAGTTCTGGCTTCATTATTGGCCATTGCCTCTGTTAATGCCTTAGCTTCCCTGGTTGCGCTCAATGCATTTGTATAGAATTCCTTTTGAGTTACAAGCTCGGCTTGGTGGTTTTCTATTGTTTCTTGCAGTAACTTCTCAGTTGTTGCCTTGTCCCTTTTATACTGACTACTTGATTCGCTTCGACCTGGAAATAGTCCAAATAAATGCATAAAAAATACTAAGAATCATTTATTTAAATATTGTTCAGGGGCAATATGCCAATATGGTCCTCGAAGACGTCACCTAAATATATATACGCACATAAAAAATAAAAATGAAAAAGATTGAATCACACCAAATTCAACCCAATTAGTATCCTCACCCTGTCAGCATAGGGAAAATATAAGGCCGCCCAACTTCAGGTTCACAAGACCCTTGCGCCACAGCAGTTAAATCATCCATAACCTCATCAACTCTTTGTTTTCGAAATAGTGTTTTTATAGCCATTTTAGCTTCAGAGATTTTACCTCCGTGCATAAGTTAATATGTGCAACTCAGCAATAGGCAAACGACATAAATAATATGCAATGTAAGTGAAGAAATTATAATGCTCACTTGGGCGTTTTACCAAATAATTGGCGTGCAACCTAAAACAACTGAAAATAGAAAAAGAAAAAACAATTTATTCAAACTCATCATTTGATCTATAATTTTACCGAAACATCAATATGAAACATTAAAAATCAAAATGTAGTAAATATAATACGAAAACTTGCGTATTCTTTAGAACATAAAGCCTGAACCCTCATCACTCCGATTGCATTTCTCATCAGCCATTCATGAGGAATGGAATCCACTAGTGTCAATAGATTAAATCAAATCATAAATACCGAAGTTTAAGTAATAAAATACCTAGAAACGTGATTATTACTATCATTAACATGATTGCATATACCCATAATTTCCCAATAAAATAACTCAAAGCAATATTTTAGTTTCAGAAGCAAAAATAAATTTTATTGGGTTCAAACTTTATGATAGGTAGCAGTTGAATAGATCAAAATACCGAAGTGAGATGAGAATTACCTTTAACGGAATCGATAAGAGAGAAATAAATTTTGGGAATCATCCACTTCGTTAGTCTACTCTCGTCTTTGGTCACTGATGGCTTCTCCACCATCAATGGAGAAGCCAATACCCCATAACTCCTCCATCTAACCCAATACCCCATAACTCCAAACTCCATTTTTAATACCCACTTCGACCATAACCCGGATACCCACCAAAGGCGACCACCCCATAATCTCAGCCTACTCCGGCCGGTCTCAAAACCTCCAGCGCCGGTAACCTCCATCAAAGTCGGCGACCTTATCACTCCATATCCGGCCAAGATTCCTACCCAAACCCGAGTTTAGATCAGAGCTGAATGCCAACAACCCAGATGCAAATTCGATTTCTACAACCACCTGCAGAACCCGGATTCCAACCTTTACCCACATCTCCGGTCGGGAACACCAAGTCGAACCTCCATCTCAGGCGACCCAACCCGACCTCATATTTCCCACCAACCAAACCCGTGACCCAGTCCAACAATCCGAGTAGACCCATATCCACACCCATACCTTTCCAAACCTTATCAAATCCAATTCAAACCACAAATCGCATTTCCCATTTTTCCCAACGATTTATCAATCGGTGATGGAGAGAGATGGAGATCAAGTCTTGTGAGAGAGAGAGAGTTGGTCTTCGTGGAGAGGGAGCGGGAGAATAACGGGGTCGAAAAGTTACCTCCCTCAAAATGAAAATCAAATGAATATAATATTTGGTCTTTTAGTTAACCCTTTCAAATTTGACACACTTTTAGACGCTTTAAAACCGTGTCAGATTCTGGAACGGTTTTAAACCGTGCCAGTTTATGCTAAAACCGTGCCAGAATCCCCTTGCCACAGCGTGCTAGATTGGCATTTTTGGTGTAGTGTTGGCTCGCTTATTTTACGATCCAAGTCAGAATGAGATTTGAAGAGAATAATGAGCTGAGAACGAGTAACTTGTTTTTTGCTATTTTAGTATGTTTATTTGTAACTGAGTTTAATATGAGCCAAGTTTAATAAGATAATGAGCTTAAAAATATATTCAAGCTTAAATAATTTATTTTAGGGTCATTTGACCTTTAAGCCCCACTAATTTATCCAGTTTATAATTTGGCACACAATAATTTTCATACTTTTGATACCCATTTTGGACGTAATTCGTCGAGTCACACCTTTAACCATTAATTTTTATATAAATCTTCAATATACCTTTTTATTAATGGGTGTCAAACCATTAACTTGACAAATTAGTGAGCGACAAACATTAAACGACCCAAAAAATGAAAAAAAAACACATAAACCTATAAAATTTCCAAAGAACCCCAAAATATATTATAAAATATTATTGTTGTTAATAAGAATTTGTTATTTTTAAATTTCAAATATTGCAGCAAATAAAATGATTCCAATTTTTTGTACATTTCGAGACCAATTTTTTGTACGTTATCTCCCTTTCCAAAAATAAAATTTATATTTAAATTAAAAAATTATATTGTTTAAACTCATTTGTTTTTTAAAATAAGATAACTGTTAAAAAATAATTTTAAATAAAATAACTTTTTTTACTATATAAAATAGTTTATATAATTAAAAAAAGAAGAAGGTATAAGCACTTTTTTTTTAAACCCGAAACTGTTAAAAAACAGTCTATACAAAACATTTTTTTTATTATTTTTAAATAGATTTTATATTTAAAGATAAATAAGTATAGAAGCAACTTTTAAAAAAATAATTAAAAATCAGTTTAAACAAAGCATTCTTTCTGTGGTGACAGTTATTATGCAACACAAGTAGATAAGAGAAAGGCAATCACCAAGTAAAAAAAATGAATGTAAAATGACAATCACACAACGAAGGATGTACGTGGTTCAGCAAAGAAGTGCCTACATCCACGGTTATCTACTTGTGTTGCATAATAACTGTCACCACACTTTTAAAGTATTGTTTTTTTTGTCTAAAAAGGGGGAAAAGTACAAAAATATTTTTTAAAGAAAACAAAACCGTTAAATTAACAAGTTTAAACAAAAAAATATTTTTTTTTTCCATTTAAAAAGGAAAATAGGTATAAAAATACATTTTAAAAACTAAAATCGTTAAAAAAAATTTATATAAAACATTTTATTAAAAGTAATATGTTTAAAAAGGTAGTTCAGTATAAAAAAAATTATTTCTTAAAAAGCCAAAAAAAATGTTATGGATAAGTTAAAACAAAATATTTTTAAAAATATAGTTTCTACATTTGAAAAGGGAAATAAGTATAAAATATTTTTTAAAAGAAAAACTTAAGGAAAGTTTAAACAAAAAAATGATAAAAAATAGTTTTTTTCTTTAAAAAGTGAAATAAATATGGATTTTTTTTTTAAAACATAACAATTAGAATAGTATACTTTTTATTTTTCTAAAGGGAAATAAGTATGACAATATTTACAAAAATAGTTAAAACAGAGTTTTAAAGAAAAGAGTTTTCTTTTTTCAAATTATAGTTGGTACTTTTAAAAAGGGAAATAATTATAAAAACATTTTTCAAAACAAAGCCCATTAAAAAAATAGTTTAAACAAAATATTTAAATAAAAAATACTTTTTATGTTTGAAGAGGGAAATAAATATAACAAAGTTTTTTTTTAGAAAAAACAAAACTGCTAAAGAACGATTTATAAAAAAACAATTTTATAAATTAAGTTTTTTATATTTAAAAAGGAAAGAAGTATAAACTTTTTAAAACCAAAACAGTTACGGAAACTATTATTATAAGTATTTCCTTTTCTAAATATAAAATAAGTTTATCATTTTGTTCCTATTAATGTTGATAAGGGTAATTTTGGATTTTAGCAAAAACATGTATCATTTAACGGTCAACATAGTTGACTCGACGAATTTCGTCCAAAATG
Organism: Sambucus nigra; assembly: GCA_949130495.1. Classification (NCBI taxonomy): domain Eukaryota; kingdom Viridiplantae; phylum Streptophyta; class Magnoliopsida; order Dipsacales; family Adoxaceae; genus Sambucus; species Sambucus nigra. The sequence goes on along the minus strand of OX422214.1, from coordinate 187,959,227 downwards.
TGGGTCAAAGATGCATCATGAAAATTATCAGATGCCAAACTATAAGCTAGACAAATTAGTGGAGGTCAAAGTCCGAATGCTATTTATTTTATAAGCATATCCGGATCTTTTATTTTTAAACAAACACGAGTCAAGCTTAAGTAGCTTGTTTTTTTTGCATCCCTACTTGAGTGTAGGTAATTGCAGAACCACTTATATTGAGTGTTCTTTGTGTATGTGATTTTTTTTTTCTATTTGCATTCATTATGAGAATACAAGGATTCTATGGATTGATTCATATATTAGGCCAACCACACACAAATTCTATTTTAACAAACTTTATCGTATAATTAATTTAGTGTGCATGAAAAGATGTGGTCCAGATTAAATTAACCAAACCAAGCAGGTAAATATGCAAAGAAGTAGAAAAAAAATCCCTTTTACTTAAAAATCTATATTTTAGCACTATACAAGATTTGACATACACAGCCGACTTACAAACTACTTAGCTCACTAAGTATGATGTGCAGTTCTTCAAATCTTCTACAACAATGGCACAGTCCAACAACACCCACAAAAATCAATCTTCCCTTAGTATCCACTGATTAGCCTTCTTCTTCCGTAGTAGAGCCTTTGCTCCACAAATCTGCAGTGGAGATGAACTCTACAAGATCTTTGAACGATGAAAGTGCTCTTCTTGATTTGATAGAGTGATCTCTAAATTTTTAATATTTGTACGAGTTTGATCACAAATAGCATTCTAAAATGGTGTGAAAAACTTATAAAAGAGTTCTTGAAGACTCTAATCCCACATCTCTATTTATAAGGAAGTTGGTTGTAAAAGGATAAACATTAGAGATTTGGATTAGATATAATTAAAAAATAATTTTTTGCGCACTTGTTCGAACAACTTGGTACCTTATTCGAACGACATACCCATTTTCGTTCGAATTAGCTTTCAACGAACTATAGAACGACATTCTAGACGTCCTCATAAACATACACCTCACAACTTCACATATACTTTGTCAGCCCCAGAGATACTTGTCGGCCAACTGGCCGACCATAACCAGGATGGTGAACCATCATGAAAAGAAAAAGGTCACACACATGGGGGCTATCAACATCCATCCCACACATGCATTTAAATATTAATGGTCTCATTTATTGTATATAGGTGTAAATGTTTAAATATAAAAAGGCATTCCATCCCTTAGTCTCCTAACCACTACAAATGCATTATCTCCCTTAGCTCAAAGAAGGGAGAAGGGAGTACGAACAAGCTGGTACTAAGTTTAATGTAACTACTCCCAACTACAATAACATAGCCGTGGATGTAGGTATGTTCCTTAGCCGAACCAAGTTAAAAACTTTTGTTTTCCTGCTTGACTTGATTAATCTTTATGTATATTTATTTGTGATTATAAAATTGGAAGATTACATATATACCAATTTAGACTTCAACAGATCGGTGTGGTTTGTGGGAACTACTGTTTGAAATTGTTCTCTATCAATTCTATTCATTTAGTCTCTTGAAGTATGGCTAATGTTCCAGAAAATAGCCTTGTTGCTGGAGGTAATGTTATCACTCCATTCACTCCCCCTAGTGCAGAGGATCTCCAAGGAATCTTAATCAACCTTGTCAAATGGCAGAGGTAATGCAGGCAACTAGCCCAATCACTGCAAGCTAAGTCTACTGATTCTAAATCCCATAGAAGAAAAATGTCGCCTCCTCCTCCCAAAAGTGAAAGAAGTAGCTACTCCAGGTCTTCACATGATAGGCCTTATCGACCACGAGCAACATTTTCAATTAGATCTACTGATTACTATGATGATGGAAGGGCATCGTCCGTCATATTTAGCATGTCGTATACCGCTACAAGTTTGTCAAACTGTTGGAAAGAGTACATCTACATCGACGATCCGAATTTCAAGTCAACTTCAACAATCATGCCCAACAAGGACGAATTTGGTCAATGTGTTTAGGTTTCATTTACATTTTACATAAAAGTGTTGGGAGATTTTTTTATAAAAAATTAAGATATTTTTCCTTTTATGAAAAATGATTTTTGAATTATTTTAATTGGTTTTTATTTTTTCAAAAACATTTTTATCGTAAAAGCTTTTTGGATTACTGTTCTCAAATTCGTAAGAATTTTGGTTTCAAGGTTTCCAAAGTTTTTAAAACTCTACTAATCGAATCTTGAGATTTGTGCCTCGTCGTTCAAAAGAGATAGGATCTCATTCGAACGAGACCAGATGTCGTTCGAATGACATGACAGTTCGTTCGATCGAGAACTCTTTTACTCTGACACATCATCGCCTTAAATATTTTATAAATAGAGTGTCAGACGTATTGATTTTGTGTGGAGAAAACACTGGTTTTAATAGAATACGTTTTAAGTGTTTTTGGTTTATTCTCCATCACTTTGAGGGTTCAAAGTTTGTTTTACAATTCACAATCCCAATATCTTTTTGTGTGAGTTGTTTTGTGGAACCCATAGCATAGTTTGCTTTTGTTCATCCTTGGTGGGGAGATCTCTACAACCAGAAAGCTGCGTGTTATTGTGGAGGGAGACTCTATGAATTTTTATGACTACGTGTCATTGAGGATCTTCTGCGTGTTGATTCTTTGCTGGAGACTACGTGTCAGGGCTGCGTGTCCTTATGGTATAGCTGTGTGTGAACCACTGACTACTGATTTCTAGACCGGTACTTTGAAGATTTGCTGAAGGTACTGTGCATTACATTTGTGAGCGATTATCAAGTGGTTTCTAAGTTAAAGGTCTTATAAATTATTTCAAAGTTCTAGAAATATAAAAGGGTTTGCCCTGCGGGGATTTTTTCATAAATTTGTGTCTATTTGATTTGTTTTGACATGTAGTTGCATATTTTAGCGATAAACTAAAATTGGGTTTTTTTATGATTTAGAAACTAATTGATTTAAAAATTGAAAATTGTTGGAAACCACCCATATGCAATTATTCTTGCGCTAACAAGTGGTATAAGAGCGATTTACGCTAATTTATTGCGTTTGATCTTATTTGCCTGCATCTGAGGTGGTTTGTTTTTATCTTAATGAATTTGTGTAGTTTTGTCAAAGAAAATTTTGAGATATTGAAACTCGCACATAATTCTTCTCTTGCTATATCTTATAAATGATTTTGTTAGTTTCTTTTGTCATACGCTAGTTATACTTCATGATATATCCATGCTAGTGTTATGACGTGTGTACTTTTTGTATTATACTTTGTATTAGAAAATTTTAAAAAATACAAAATGATTTTTGTAGTTTGTTTTGAACCATTTATGAATGAACATTTAGGATAATCAAGTCACAATTTCATGCCATATCCATGTGACTTTTTGATAGTGATTCGAGACAAAATATTGTGTCATTCATGTGCTTTACAAAGTTTGTAGTCTTTGAGATGCTATAGTGTTGCTACCTACACGTTTGACTCATTTTGTCCTTTATTGCACACGAGAACGAATTTATTTGATATTGTTCTTATCAAATCACATGTTGGTTATGTGTTTTCATCTCAATTATGTCTATTAAAATGAACCAAATGTGATAAAACAAGATAATAAAAGGTGTGCATGTTTTAAACCGTTTGCCGTGAGTTTGTGTGAATTTTATAAACGGTGAAGGGCTATGAAAGGTACACATGTATCCTTTGTGATTAAGCCGCCATTTAAATTGGACCTAAAAAATTAAGGAATTTTAATTATTCGGGGTCCAAAGAGGTTTAAAAGAGCTCGGAAATATTGAATGGCAATAAAAAGAAATATATGCCAATAATGGGCCATTAGGTTTATTCACCAATTCTCCAATGTTTGAGAATTTAGATCACCTCAAAAAGAAAATATATATGAGGGAGTTTAGTTAGAGAATTAAAACGGCTTTGCATGTCCTTAAAAAGTCTTGAAAAAGCATAAAAAGTTTTAAGATGTTATTGGTGTGAAAATCATGTTGACTTTGATTTGTTGATTTTGATTTAAGATGATGTCACCTAAATTCAACATTTTAACACCTGAGGATCGTTTTTGATGTTTATTCGTTAGGAGTACACTTATACATCTTGCATATATGATATGATTCACACCCATTCATTCCATCTTCACGATTTGGTTGTCTTAGGATAAATTCATGGTGATTGATTTTTTTTGTAACATCATTTTTTTGCATTTTTGTATGAAAAATTGAAAAATAGTTTGTTTGTTTGGTTTACCGTGACACCCCGATTTGCACTTATTCAGTTTATTCTTTTCCTTGTCTATTTCGAACAAATAAAAAGGGGGAGAATAAATTATTATTTTATAGGAGAGATTTGATTATGCTTTAATTTAATTATGCTTTATATCATTTCAAACTCGATACATCACGTGGTTTTTTTCTTTGTCTCATGTGTGCAGGTACAATTGAAGATTCTTTGGATTGCACACCTTGATGAGAAAAGCTTGGATATTTGAAAAGTTGATTGTTGAAGATTAAAAAATATTGGAAGACTTGTTCAGTTTACCTTTTCGCATTTGAGTTTTTGGGAAATGGAGTTCAAAAACTAGTATATTACACTAACAAAGCTTTTAGGGGAGCAAAAATCAGGTATCCACACTTAGAGAAACTAGCCCTTGCTCTTATAGAGACTTCAAGGAGAACCAAGCCCTACTTCCAAGAACATATTATAGTTGTTTATACTGACTTACCACTGTGCCAAGAACTTCACAAACGAAAGAAATCAGGGAGAATGATGGCATGGGCAGTAGAGCTAAGAGAATATGAGATCCTCTATGAGCCTAGAATCGTGATAAAGGGGGAAGCTGTAGCAGATTTCATTTTTGAATTCACGTATTAAGAGCAGTTAATAACCCTAGTTTACCTTACGAGAAAACTTCCTTAGAAGATAGCTAAACTCCAAAGCAAATTAAATTGACAGTTGACCAACCTAAGGCATCAGTTACATAAGAGATAGCCCAGTAATATAGGGAACATATCAATAATCTGTCTAAACAAAGAGTGTTGTATGAAGGGAATTTTGATGATACTATCCCTATTTGGAAACTATATGTAAATGGCTCCTCGTGTGCTACTAGAAGTGGAGATGGGATTCTCATCCATACCTCAGATAATATAGATGTGGAGCATGCACTTCATTTTCAATTCCAAGCCTCCAATAGTGAGATAAAATACAAAGCATTAACAATATCTTTGAGAGCCGAGCAGGTCATAGAAAATAGCGATTCCTAGTTAATTGTTAACCAGATGCTTCAAATATATGGGTCAAGGGAGATCTCATGGTCTGGTATTTTTCTAAAGCTATCAAAGTCATCTCCAAACTAGCAACAGTCAAAATTATCAAGATACCAACGATAGGGAATGCCCAAGAAGATGTACTTGCTCGGTTGGTCTCAGCAACCCATGTAGATCTCAGAAGAACCATCCCGGTAGAAATCCTTTATACATAAAAGTATAGATACAAAACGTACCAATTTTATTTTGGTGGACTTAAGACCTTCATGGATGAATCCTATGAAAAGCTACATTGATATGGGTACTGATATACCCATATGTAACCTCGTCCAGGCCGAGGGCGTCCTCCACCCAAACGAGGCCAAGATGATCTCTCAGCCAATATCAGACAACCTTTTAGTGGGCCGACCCCTCATCAGGCCTAGACGACCTTTCAAGGGGCCTACCCCTCATCATGACTCAGACAACCCTTCAAGGGGATGACTCTTCATCAGGCCGAGATGACCCTTCAAGGGGCCGACCCCTCATCATGTCTCAGACGAACCTTCAAAGGGCCGATCCCTCATCAGGCCCAGACGACCCTTTAGTGGGCCAACCCCTCATCGTGGCTCAGATGACCCTTCAAGGGGCCGACCCCTCATCTGGCCCAAACGACCTTTTAAAGGGCCAACCCTTCATCATGGTCTGGACGACCCTATGAGGGTACGACAGTATAAGGCCCAGACTAGGATTGGCTCGCTGCCAGCAGGAACTTTTCCCTCGGCCTCGCATCATAGGCCGAGGGTGACATCATCATAATGCGTGATTTGGGAGACGCGTGAAACAGTGCGCATGGTACTCATATGGCACGTGGAAGACCGTTATAACAATATCAACCCCTCATGTAAGGGAATATTATGTCATCATTAATCACAGGTGGCACCTCTAGGTGTCAGTAGGGGATTGACTAGATCATAGCTCACATGCACCATGCATGCTTGGGGGGTACACTACTCCCCCCAAGACCTATATATACTTATCACTTACAACCCTGCAAAGGGATCGATAATTGTAACCTTAGCTAAAAATCTGCTTGTGCACACATTAGAGAGAGAGTGAGCTTATGTGCATTGTATCCAAGGCCATTAGTGACCATATTTAGTGGATCACACACTCACAATGGATGTAGGACTAATTGGCTAAACCACTATACATCATCGTCTTATTCATCTTATACTCATCCCCTTCTATAAACTTGTACACATATATCTCCATGGTTGCCATTGTTATCACTGTTTGAGCTCATCATTATGGTGGTGCTGAATCTTAGCCTTATTAGTTTGGCACCGCCTGTGGGAACGAGAAGACATCTCTTCCTTTATACAGCTTGACCTCACCGGGCACTCTGGTGGTGAACCAGTTCTCCCCCTTTGTGGAGCTGCTTCACCATTGAAAGAGACCCATTGAGGTTCTCAAGCTCATCAGTCTTTTGATCATTCAGCTGTCTATAGCTCAAATACATGGCAACGAAGATGCCACCACCACCACTTCCTCCACCGGATAGTGGAGTAGGACCTAGTTCCAGTCATGCACCACCTCAGTCTGAGATGGTTGATGTGGCTGCCGCCCTAGAATCTTTAGCAGCAAGCCTGCAGATTATGCTGGAGCAGTTTACATCTCTTAGTCAAAACATACTAAGACCATCGGGAGTCTCACCGGAGAATATTACTCCAGCAGCAGCTCCAGGGCAACATGAGGCCAGGGGACCACCCCAGGCACCACGCAAAGACTTATCGCCTCTTCAGCGACGGAGGGATGTTGCTGACCCCCGGCGTCTATGCCTGGGGAGGCAAGGAAACCCTTACCCAGAAGACATGTATGATGACCTGGAGGGGGAGGACACCCCCATAGAGTGTTGGGAGCCGTATGAGGTCTCCAATAATACTGTGCGTCCTCTCCAGGAGACCAGAGGGAAGTGTTGAAGGAAAAATCCTAATGATCGCCCGAGGGCTCTGCTTTCGATCATCTAAGCAGAGGGTCGGCCTTTGAGAGGCTAGGCCCAGTAAATAACTTGCCAGAAAAATTGTCCCGGTCCAGAAGTGTTGTGAGCTCCAGAAGGGAGGCAGCAGATAGCTGACCCCATGGGGGACGACCCCGTGGACGAGACGATGATCAGGGATAAGTAAATAGCCGACACAGACCTGCCATAGTGGAACCCTCTGTTTACCTCAAAGAGGCAGCATGAGATAACATCGGCCAAGCCAACTCTACGAGGACCTAGAACGACTCGATACAAAGGTTTGAGGATAAGATTGGCGATATTATGAAGAGTCGGGACCCTCTTCAGAGAGGATACTCCATAGGCTCACCCTTTGTGGCAAAGATAGTCAACTTCCCAACGCCATCTAAGTTCAAGCCGCCTGTGGTCACCCCAAGGTATCGGGATTACCAACCCTATCCATCATATTAAGATGTATCAATCAGCAACAAACATATACTCTATCTCAGATGAGATGAGGTGTCGTGCCTTTTCTGGCACTCTGACTGGGGCTGCACATGTCTGGTATATGTCTCTTCCAAAGAATTATATTTAAAGTTTTAAGCAGTTAGCAGACCGGTTTATCCATAAATTTTTCTTTGAAGTGAGGCCACAGAAGAAAACCACACACCTGATCTATGTTAAGTAGGGGAAGAATGAGAGTCTGAGAGACTACATAGCCAAATTTAACAAAGAAAAGTTAGAGGTCGAAGACTGAGGAAAGCATTGCTATGATAGCCCTCATGGGAGGACTCCAAAAAGGAAAGCTATTATGGAAGCTTGTTGAAGACCCTCCGAGGACAATGGCTGAATTGATGTCAATAGCAGGAAAGGTGATGAACGCCAAAGAGGCGATGGACACAAAATACGAAAATGAAAAAGGAGGTACTAGTGGGGGTAAGTACCAGAAAAGGAACAAAAAGAGGAAGAAGAGGCTGGCAGATGAAAAATTTGCCAATTATACCCCTCTGATGGTCAGTTGCGAGCACATTCTGAATGAGATAAAGAGTGACCGATCCTTGAAGTGGCCTGAGAAGTTGAGGGCAACCCCTTACAAGAGGAACAAAAACCTATGGTGTGAATTTCACCAAGACCATGACCATGTGACGGACAGGTGTTTTGATCTGAAAGAAGAAATTGAAAAAATGTTAAAAGAAGGGAAGTTAAAAAAATACATTGATAAAGGTTCCTTCAAGAGGGGTCGAGGGGATGACCCGAAAAAGAAGAGAGGTGATGCATGCCGAGAAGATCCTCCAAACAGAAGGGACGACCCTTCGAACGATAAGGACGACACTGACCTCCCACCAAGAGACAACCACGACCCTATCAAGAGACTCAATATGATCTCACTCGGTGTTGGGATGATCTCCGAGGGACTAGCAAGCGGAGGGTAAGAGGTCGCAAACAGGACGACCCATATGGTCGAAGCCAAGGGCGTAACAAAAGATGTGCATTCAACCTCTATAGAAGCAAAGTTAGACAAGAGGAAGAAGGTTGATATGGATACTCTGATAGTAGGGTTCTCAAGAATGGACTTAAAAGGCCTCTTAGCCCCACATGATGACCCTTCGTCATAACTACTAGGATACACGTGTGTGAGGTGCCGAGGATCCTGGTAGATGAGGGTAGTTCTGCAGATGTGATATTTTGGCCGTTCTTTAAGGCCTTGGGCCTCAACCGTGCAAGGTTCGTCCGATACCATCACCCCTTGATTAGTTTTAGTAGGGAAAAGGTTCATCCCCTAGGAGTGTATGAGGTTGATGTTAGAATGGGGGACGAGTGGCCGAGATGGCTAACCAAGAAGGTCAAATTTTTCCTGATGAACGAATAAGTCTTCTCAGCCTACAACACTATACTAGGGCGAGTGGCCCTCAAGGAATTTGAGGCCGTGCCATCCACTATTCACCAGATGATAAAATTTTCGACCCCTTACGGGGTAGGGGAAGTTCAGGGAGACCAGACGACGGCATGGGAATGTTACTTCAACTTCATTGAAGAAAGAGAGGCGATCAAGAAGGCAGCAACTACTTACAATATTAATACCCTTGACCCCAGGGATGAGAAAAACTGAAGAAAGGAGAAGCCACGGAAGAGGTAGAATCCATCATCCTCAATGAGGATGAGCCAAAAAAAACTGTCCAAGTAGGCAAAGCTCTAAAGAAAGACATAAAAAAAGACCTCATCAAGCTGCTAAGGAGAAGACAATACGTCTTTACATGGAGTCATGCAGATATGCCAATGATCGACCCCGAAATCATGTGCCATAAACTCAACGTGGTAGAAGGTGCAAAGCCAGTCAAGTAGAAGAGGAGAATTTATTCTCGAGAAAAATATGAGGTTATAAGGGAAGAGGTCAAGAAGTTGGAAGATGATGAGTTTATTAGAGAGGTAATCTATCCCGAATGGTTGTCCAACGCAGTCATAGTCCCAAAAACCAATGGGAAGTGGAGGATGTGCGTAAACTTCATAGACCTCAACAAATACTGTCCCAAAGATAGCTTCCCCCTCCCCTGCATTGATCAGATGGTAGATGCTACCGCAGGCCATGAGCTAATGAGCTTCATGGATGCCTATTCAGGGTACAACCAGATCTTCATGAACCCCGAGGACTCAGAAAAAATGGCTTTCATTACCGATAAGGGGACATACTATTATAGGGTCATACCCTTTGGCCTAAAAAATACGGGGGCAACATATCAGCGCTTTGTGAATAAAATGTTCGAGGACCAAATTGGGAAGTCCATGGAGGTCTATGTAGATAACATGTTGACCAAGAGTTTGAAGGCCGAGGATCATGTGGCCAACGTCGAAAGGACCTTTAACAGGATGGACAAGTACCAGATGAAGCTCAACCCAGTCAAATGTATCTTCGGGGTCAGAGCAAGGAAGTTCTTGGGGTTCATTGTCAACCAAAGAGGCATTGAGGCCAATCCTGAGAAGATAAAGGCCCTTATAGAAATGAAGACTCCCAAGACCATCAAAGACGTTCAGAGACTCACAGGGCGAGTGGCTGCTTTGAATAGGTTCATGTCCAGAGACACAGATAAGTGTTTGTCGTTCTTCAAAATTCTTAGAAAGGCCTTTAATGTAGTGAAGAGTGTGATCAGGCTTTCAAGGAGTTAAAGTCCTACCTAGGGTCTCCCTTGATGTTGTCACGGCCGGTACATGGTGAATGACTACATGTGTACCTATCCATCTCAGAATCAACCATCAGCGCAGCCATTTTGAGAGAAGAGGACGGGGTATAGAAGCCCATATATTTCAACAGTAAGGCACTCCAGGGGGAAGAGCAAAGATACCCAAGGATGGATAAGTTAGCCTATGCCTTAATCCATGCGTCAAGAAAGATGAAGCCATACTTCCAGTCCTATACAATGGTCATCCTCACTGACTCTCCTCTCAGGTAGATCTTGCATAAACTAGAAAAATTAAGCAGGCTAATGTCCTGGGCCATAGAGCTCGGAGAGTTTGACATTGTATATCAACCTAGGGTGGCCATTAAGAGGCAAGCATTAGCAGATTTTATGGCTGAATTTACTTAGGAAGATGATGAGGCTGAAGATGAGAGCCTCGAAGAGACAGATACACGGCAAGGAAGAATTGTTGACCCATCCACAGAAAAGGCTGAGACAAGCAGCGCTAGAGAAAAAGTGGCAGAAAATGATGTAAGGGCATTTTTATCATGTCCGTTATCTTAATGTTTTGTATGTCATACGCCGTTACATTTGGCACGTCTCTGCTCGATCACATGTGATGGCCCCAATCCGAATTCCGGGAATCAAGCATCCTGCTCCTCCATCATGTGTCCTACATCGGCCCCAACGACTTCAAGTTCCGTGAAATATGGCACGATATGGATGTTCAAGGGAAATTGGGTAATTGTACAGCCACCGACTGGAGAATAGGTCAACTGAAAAGTTGAAGAGCTTGCCGCAACAAAGATACTGGAAGAAACGGCACCTCAATCCAAGCTACGGTGAAGAAGTTATGGCCCTTTGAAGATGGAGAAAATTCCAAGGAAGGAATCAGAAATCCAGAAATCTGGACCGGTCCGCCTCTAATTAAAAAGAACCGATCCGCCTAGTCCCGGACCGGTCCGCCTTGCTTTGGCCAGTGGACCCCGGATCGAATGAGAACCGAATCTGCTTCAAATAAAATGGACCGATCCGCCTCGGGCCCGGACCGGTCCGCCCTGGATAACCACGAACAGATCGTGTGGAGATTTTTAGGGAAAATGAATTCTTATTTATACCACGATCGGGGAGTTGGTTTTAAAAAAAAGGCTTATACACGATTTTCAGAGTATATAAACTCTAAGGCCTTCATGGTATTTGAGTCCATTGATTCATACCCTTGATTCACACAAATTCCATACATTTGTGAGTCACTTTTGGTAACCCAAGAACACCATTGATGCTGTTCAACCCATGTGAAGTGGACCGCTTCTTCCTCTTCATTGCAACCCTACTGGAAAGGGATATTCTAGCCGCGACTACAGAATCCGATACCTGAGGGTAATTCTTAGTCAAAAACTTGTATTTCAGTGTAATCCGATTGTAAGCTGTTTCTCTTACAAATTATAGTGATATACAAATGGTTTTGCCCCTGTGGGGGATTTTTCCTTAAACTTTGTGTGTTGAATATTTATTGCATGATTTCATATTGTTTCAATCACACCTAGTTGCATGCTTAGGGTTAATTTGGGTTAAAAATGGTATTTATTATATTATTTCTTAATTGAACGCAAGCGCCGACTCTTTCAAATGAAGAGGGAAGATATCTCTTTAAACAGGGGTCCCTCATCGAGGGAAATTTCTTAGAGGAAAAGACCGTGTGGAACCTCTTCGTTGATGGGTCCTCTTGCAAAAGCGAAAATGGGGCTGAATTAATTGTAACAACACCTGATGGCATAAACATTGAGTACGCCCTAAGGTTCAACTTCAAAGCCTCCAACAACGAGTCTGAATATGAGGCCCTGATAGCAGGCCTCTCCTTGGCTAAGTCTCTTAGTGTCGACCATATTTTGGCCCATAATGATTCAAGACTAGTAGTAAATCAGATACTGGGAGCCTACGAGGCTAAGGATGAGAGAATGGCCAAGTATCTTTAAAGAGTGAAGTCATTAATGAAGAGCTTCAGAGAAGTGAAATTGGAGAGGATACCTAGGCTTGATAATGGTCGAGCCGATGCGCTTATAAGTCTGGCCTCAACAACTAGGACAGATATCATGAGGATGGTCCAGTGGAAATTTTTCTTTGGCCAGTGATTGAAGAGGCTGAGGGAACACTTGGCTTTTGCTTAAACCTTGACAGGGAAGCTTCGTGGATGGACCCTCTAATCAGATATATTAAAGAGGGGGAAATACCGGAGGAAAAATAAGAGAGGAAGAAGTTGAGATATAGAGCTGCGAAATTCACTATCATCGAAGACACCTTGTATAAAAAGGGTTCTTGATCCCTTTGCTTAAATGTGTGCACCCGTCTGAGGTCCCTCACATTCTGCAAGATGTGCACGAGGGGTCATTCTCAAGCCACATTGGGGGCTTATCGTTAGCAAAGAGGGTAGAAACCTAGGGTTACTGGTGGCCGAACCTGGGGAAAGATGCCATGACATACGTAAAAAAATGCGATAAATGTCAAAGGTTTTCCACCATCCCTCACCAGCCTTATCAGCCTCATACCTCCATCACATCCCCATGGCCATTCGCATTGTGGGGAATCGATCTAGTTGGGGATTTGCCTAGGGCCATCAATAACTATCGATACTTGATCGTGGAAATTGACTATTTTTCAAAATGGGTGGAGGCAGAGCCGATGGTAATGATCACCGAGCAAAAGACCTTCCAGTTTATTTGAAAAATATTATATGCAGATATGGTCTCCCCAACACCCTCATCTCGGATAATGGGACACAATTCAAGAATATGTCTCTAGAGAAATACTGCGAGAGGGTCGGTGTCAAACAATTCTTCTCATCCCTAGGCCGACCTCAGGATTATGGGCAAACTGAAGTCACAAACAGAACAATCCTAGACGGGATAAAGAAGAAACTCGAGGAGACAAAAGGAAGATGGGTCCAAGAGTTGTACGTTGTACTGTGGGCCTACAGGACGACTACAAAGACTCCTATCGGAGAAACCCTGTTCATGCTGGATATGGTTCAGAGGCCGTCATCTCCACCGAGATTGTCCTACTCACAGGGTCCAAATGTATGACCCCAAGAGAAATATGGAAGAAAGGAGACTTGATTTAGACTTGATCGAGGAAAGGAGGGAAGACGTCGAGATAATGCAAGCTGCCTACCAGTAGAGGACTGCCAGGTTTTACAACCAGAGGGTGAAGCAAAGGCCAATCGTGGTGGGGGACTTAGTCCTACAAAAGACTTAGCAAAATCCTAACAAGTTCCACCCAAATTGTCATGGACCATATAGGGTCATTGATGAAGTTGTCCCTGGAACCTATAGACTAGAAAACCTTGAAGGGGAACCCTTTTCGAATCCGTGGAATGCAGATATTCTGAAGAATTACTATCAATGATGTTGTAATGTCCTATCGAACTACAGTTGTAATGAATGTGTTGCTCCAACAAAACACTTGGAATGTTAATGGGGATGTCATATTGGTCCCTCATCTTGTGTTTGTTAATTCTAGTATAATTGGGGTTATCCTTGGTGGCAACTCCCCTCGGCTATAATGAGGGTCAATGGTGGGGACGACCCCCCATTCCCCCTCAAGAAAGATGAGGGAGGACTTAATTTATAACATCATTAAATTGGTGGAAAACCACCCTCAGCTATAATAAGGGTCAATGGTGGGGACAACCCCCCATTCACCCTCAAGAAAGACGAGGGGGGAATTAAAATTTAAAACCATTAAATTGGTGGGAAATTACCCTCGACTATAATGAGGGCCAATGGTGGGAATGACCCCCCATTGACCCTCAAGAAAGATGAGGGGGGACCTTATTGAAAGTCATTAAGTTGGTGGGAAACCACCCTTGGCTATAATGAGGGTCAATGGTGGGGACGACCCCCCACTCACCCTCAAGAAAGACGAGGGGGACTTAATTTATAACATCATTAAATATGTGGGAAACCACCTTCGGCTATAATGAGGGTCAATGGTGGGCACGAACCCCCATTCACCCTCAATAAAGACGAGGGGGGACTTAATTTATAACATCATTAAATTGGTGGGAAACCACCCTCGGCTATAATGAGGGTCAATGATGGGGACGACCACCCATTCACCCTCAAGAGAGACAAGGGAGGACCTTATTGAAAGTCATTAAGTTGGTGGGAAACCACCCTCGGCTATAATGAGGGTCAATGATGGGGACGACCCCCCATTCACCCTCAAGAAAGACGGGGGGGGGGGGGGGGGGGGACTTAATTTATAACATCATTAAATTGGTGGGAAACCGCCCTCAGCTATAATAAGGGTCAATGGTGGGGACGACCCCCCATTCACCCTCAAGACGGATGGGGGGGGGGGGGACTTGAAATTTAAAACAGTTAAATTGGTGGGAAACCACCCTCGGCTATAATGAGGGTCAATGGTGGGGACGACCACCCATTCACCATCAAGAAAGACGAGGGGGTACCTTATTGAAAGTCATTAAGTTGGTGGGAAACCACCCTCTGCTATAATGAGGGTCATTGGTGGGGACGACCCCCCATTCAGCCTCAAGAAAGATGAGGGGGGACTTAATTTATAACATCATTAAATTGGTGGGAAACCACCCTCGGCTATAATGAGGGTCAATGGTGGGGACGACCCACTATTCACCCTTAAGAAAGACGAGGAGGGACTTAATTTATAACATCATTAAATTGGTGGGAAACCACCCTCGGCTATAATGAGGGTCAATGGTGGGCACGACCCCCCATTCACCCTCTAGAAAGACGAGAGGGGACCTTATTGAAAGTCATTAAGTTGGTGGTAACCACCCTCGACTATGATCAGGGTCAATGGTGGGGATGACCCCCCATTCACCCTCAAGAAAGACGAGGGGGGACTTATAAGATGGGTGAACACAACAACTAAGTCAAATCATACAAGAGATGAGCATAGAAGACAGGAAGAGAGGAATTCCATAATAAGAGGAAATTTCATGACAAAGTGCTACAATATTTGTCCAAAAGGAAGTCAAGTACAAAAGCTTTACACGCAGAGGGTATGGGCCACATACGACCACCCTATTGAGCAACATCAGAGGGCAAGGCTTCAATATTAAGAATAGGAGTCTCTTCGACGACCAAAATAGGTCGATCTTCAGAGGTACCGATGCCTTCGATCTGTACTTGAGACTCCACGTGGGATAGGTCCTCAGCTATAAGGGGGTCTTCCATTTCCACCGCTTCAAGAGAGGGGCGAATTGATGACACAGCATCAGCAAATTTAAGGACGACCCACCGACAGGCCGTCTTGATCCCCCGCTCCAGGTACTTAAGACCAAAGCCCTGAAACTCATCCGAAAGCTTGTATGCCTCCACGACGTTGACCCCGACCTTCTTCACTGCCTCAGCTAGATCGCTCTTGAACTGGGTGTTCAGGGCTTCTTCCTTTGCCTTGAAGAGGTCGTCCTTTGCCTTCAGATCTGCATCGTGCTGCCTTGTAAGCTCATCCAGAACCCTCGCGTGCTCGGTCCTGACACTTTCCAATGTTGTCCTGGAAGTCTCGAGCTCAGTCTGCAGCTCAGCCTCGTGCTGGATAGCTCTCTCGGCTTCATGAAATTTTTATTAATTCTTATCCATCCATTTGGTGGCCGACGTAAAGTCACAAACAGTCGGCAAAAATGTAGGAACATATTAAGGGGCTGAGGGAATAATTAGTGAAAAGTTGACTGAGGAAATAAAGTAAAAATAAGTACCTGAGCCAGAGTATGCAGACCGTAATCATACACCTTGGCCGAGGGCACAAAGTGAATGGGGACGACCCCTCATTCAGCCTCAAGAGCCAGAGTATGCTTATTGGTCTCAAAATTTGACATTCTTGAAGATGGAACCATCTTCCCTCATAGCCAACCTGAGGGCGCCCAAGGCTTCCATGTTTTCTGCTCCCTCGATCGCTGATTATGACTTTTTATCAAAGATGCCCCCATACTGGAAGAGGAGCCGATCCCCTCAGACACCTCCACCCTCGCCCTCGATTGTGCGTCAGGATGAGAGACTTCGGGAACTTCAGGCTCTTTCCTTTTATGACTATCGGTGGTCGGCTCAACGTGCATTGGCCCCACGACCTTTATCTTCTTCTGGGCCTACTGAGGCTCTTTCCCCTTTTTCTTTCCCAGGCCAGACAGTAAGCTGGGGGCAGTCATCTCCCAAAGTTGGTTAATGATATTTACAGGACGGTCTGAAAAGGAGACGATATATCAGAAAGATACAGAGAAAAAGATGAACACTTGAAAAAAAATAAAAAATTGAGCAAAAAACCACTCACATAGTTCTGTCAGGGGGCCGACCCTTAGACCAACTTCTTTGAGGAAACGAGGGGTCATCAAATCTTCAAATTTAGAAAGTTTGCCCTCTCTCCCTTGCTCCCTCAAGTAGTCAACAATGACCCTCTCCTCTAAGATGAGTCTGGGGTCTGATCGCACTTTCATTGAAGGGTTGGACCATACCCTTGGTACCCTCGGACCGTCTTCCATAGGTTCGCCCTCGGCGGGGAATTCTTAATCCCCAGAGATAAAGAAAAACCTTTTCATCCAGTCATGATTAGAAGTTCGAGCCACGTGGAGAAGCTTCTTGTCAGACTTCCTATCCCCCAAATGGAAATACCCAGGATGTTTGGACGATGAGGTGATGTTGTAGCAGACAAGGAATACATCGACCGAGGGCTCATCGGTAAATGAATTCTTATAAAGAGAGATGTAGCCAAGGATAGTCCTCCACGAGTTGGGAGGAAGTTGAGAAGGAGCAACCACAAGGGAAGATAAGATGTCGACTATAGCAGGGTGTAGAGGAAACCTAACGCCTACCCTTAGCATCTGCTCATAAACAACAATCTCTCCTTTGTCCCCCTGGAAGACTCTCTCAGATTCAGTTGGGACCCTCATACTTATATTGGGTTTTATGCCAAAGAGATGCCTCCATACTAAGAGATCACGGTCCTTAACTGACGATACATAAGTCGAGGTTCTTGAAGTATCAACTTGACCATCATCATCATCAGAGGAACCCTCATTATCGTCCTCAGCTCTCTCGTCCCCAGATCCCCCAGCCTCATCGCCTATCGGGGGACCATCTGGAAAGGCTACTTGAAATGCAAGAGTGGATAGGGCTGTTATAGGGACAGCCTCAGAAGGTGCTGTGCCCTTGATTTATCGGCTTGGGCTAAGAGTGGACGTCTCTCTCCTCCCGGAAGGACCAGCACCCGTCGATGATGATGCTCTCTGATCCATTTCCCCCTCGTACGATTGACTCTCGGCTGTACGACAAGACAACCCACATGACTCAGGGGATATTATTATGGCTAATGGAATGGGGAAAATGGGTCGTACCCAATTAGGGTTGGCCCCTTGTCTTCTCTCGTCCTCTTCCTCTATTCGCCTAATCTCTACGAATAACTTCTCTCTCAGGGATGGGAATTCCTCGGCTAAATCATAAAGCCTCCTAAGCATTAATGGGAAGACCCTACACTCATAAGAATTTGGCTAAGTTAACTACAAACAGGCTCACATTTGACTAAGTTGGACTTTTGGATTAAAACCAAAGAAATAAAGGGTTTTGATCAAGAACACTCAAGGACAGGAAGAACTCAGCTCGGCAGAGAAGACGCCGAAAAATGCAAGGAAGCCCTAGAAACACCACAAGGGGAACTAAATCACCACTAAGAGATGGGGGATGAAATTTAAGCAGCCTAAAAACTAGGGCTCAACCCTATAACCCCCACAGTAAAGTGGTTTCACGCTGGAAAAATACAAAGCTAAGAAAAGTTGGGGCAGAAACCCCAATGTAAGAAATGAAACTGAAATTGAAGACTAAAAATAGAATCTATGGCAAAGGAAGTTACGTGAAGACAAAGACAACGGCTGATTGAAGCTTGATATAGAAAGGTTGCAGAACTGGCGATGGAGCTGTTGAGAAGCTAGAGAAAGAGAGTTAAGGCGCGAAGAAGAAGAAAGGAAATGAATTCAAAAAATCATTTAAATATCTTGCTAATGAGTGGGCCCATTAATTAAGGCAAGATACAACCCACGAGGAGGGTATCATTAGGGCACAAAGTCCCAAGCTAAGTGTGCAGCCGCCACATCTGGGAAAATGGAACGATGATGGATATCTGCCGAGGTATCAAATCAATTTGATAGGTGTCACTCATTAAACTGGTCATACACTTATATTAAAAGCAACACTATCCCCCAGCCATCTCAACAACATCGATGTCTAAGGGCTGGGGGGTAATTGATATACCCATATGTACCCTCGGCTAGGCCGAGGGCATCCTCCACCCAGACGAGGCCAAGATGATCTCTCAACCAATATCAAATAACCCTTCAATGGGTTGACCCCTCATCAGGCCCAAATGACCCTTCAAGGGGCTGACCCCTCACCATGACTCAGAAGACCCTTCAAGGGGCTGACCCCTCATCAGGCCCACACTACCCTTCAAGGGGACGACCCCTTATCATGTCTCAGACGACCCTTCAGTGGGTCGACCCCTCATCGTGGCTCAAACGACCCTTCAAGGGGCCGACCCCTCATCAGGCCTAGACGACCCTTTAAAGGGCCAACCCTTCATCATGGTCTAGATGACCCTATGAGGGTACAATAGTATGAGGCCCAAACTAGGCCTAGCTTGCTTCTAGAAGGAACTTTGCCCTCTGCCTCACATCATAGGCCAAGGGTGACATCATCACAGCGCGTGATTTGGGAGATGCATGGAACAGTGCGCGTGGGACTGATATGGCACGTGGAAGACTGTTATAAAAATATCAACCCCTCACGTGAGGGAATATTATATCATCATTAATCAAAGGTGGCACCTCCAGGTGTCAGCAGGGGATTGGCTAGATCATAACTCACATGCACCATGCACGCTTGGGGGGTAGACTACTGCCCCCAAGACCTATATATACTTGTCACCTACAACCCTACAAAGGGATTGATAATTGAAACCCTAGCTAAAACTCTGCTAATACACATAGTAGAGAGAGAGTGAGCTTATGTGCATTGTATCCAAGTCCATTAATGCCCATATTTAGTGGATCACACACTCACAGTGGATGTAGGCCTAATTGGCTGAACCACTATACATCATCATCTTATTCCTCTTATACCCATCCTCTTTATACACTTGTACACATATATCTCCATGGCTGCCATTGCTATCACTGTTTGAGCTCATCGTCACTTATCTGGTGGTGCTGAATCTTAGCATCATCAGGTACTGCTCGCTGACCCAAAAGATGCCAGATAGTTAAGATACAAGGAAATTAGTTATGTACTAGAGCGAGGAGTTTTATATAAAAAAGGATATATCATTTCTCTACTTTGGTGTGTAAACCCCACCAAAGTGCCAAGTTTGATCAGGTAGGTGCATGATAGTTCATGTGGATCTCATTCAACCATTCGATCATTGGTAAGAAGGATAGCTATGCAAGGTTGTCATTGGCCAACCATGAAAGCCGTCTGTATCTCCTTTGCGAAGAAATGTAACAAATGTCAAAGGTTTGTCGCAATTCATAGAAGACCAGGGGCTACACTAAATCCAATCACTTATCCATGGTCATTTTCCATATGGGGAATTGACT
This sequence comes from Sambucus nigra, assembly GCA_949130495.1. Taxonomy (NCBI): domain Eukaryota; kingdom Viridiplantae; phylum Streptophyta; class Magnoliopsida; order Dipsacales; family Adoxaceae; genus Sambucus; species Sambucus nigra. The sequence goes on along the minus strand of OX422214.1, from coordinate 187,939,227 downwards.
TGGTCAGCCCACTATCAAAGACAAAAGGGAGATTTAGATACTTGGTGGTTGTAGTAGACTACTTCATGAAATGGGTAGAGAATGAGCCATTGGATAAAATGCCTTATGAAAGGGTTTTCTAATTCATTTGGAAGAATATCATCTACATATAAGGGATGCCATATACCTTCATCACTGATAATGGTAGGTAATTTGACAACCAAGACTTTGAGGAGTATTGCATTCATTCCAAGATCTAAAAACTTCACTCTGCCCCAGGTCATCCCCAGAGTAATGGACAAACTGAGGTAACAAATAAAACACTACTAGATGGACAGAAAAAAGACTTGATGATGAGAAAGAAAACTGAATCAATGAGTTGTACAATGTTCTTTGGGCATATAGAATAACGTTGAGAATAGCTACAAGAGAAATCCCTTACATGCTTTCTTTTGAGACTGAAGCAATAGTGCCATCCGAAGTAGGCCTGCCCACTTATAAAGTATTAAACTTTGATTCTCTAAAGAGTGATCTCATGAGAAGATTAGATCTAGACCTGATTGAGGAAGTGAGAGAGGATTATGCACTTTTACTGGCTACTTACCAGTAGAGAACATTCCAATGCTATAACATAAGGGTAAAATCAACCAACTTGAAGGAAGGAGATCATGTTCTTAAAAAATTACTCTTGAAAGGGAATAAGTTGGAAGCAAACTGGCATAGTTCCTATCATATCTTGACAGTCGTCCGAACATGAACTTTTCTCTTAGAGACGCCTGAAGGGAAAAAAATTAAGAATCTATGGAATGTCGATTACCTCAGAAAATATTTCAAGTAATTCAGTAGACCTATGGGAATTTAGTGTTCTCATTTAAGTCATTCTAATAAAATTTTGATTTCCACTCAATTATGCTTCCTTTTTATGTTTTTCTTGGGGATATGGGTAGCGATAATATTGCCAACTGTATCATAAAAACTTCAAAGCATCATGTATGACTTTGTTTTTGGCAAGTCATGAAAAAACTAAATTAAGGAAAATCCTAAGGCATTCTTAAAACATTTGGTCATCAATGGTACTAATGCAAACATTTAGATTCACAAACCATCTGTGTTGATAATTCTAAGTGCATTAGTAGAACCTAAGTCCCAACAATTCAAGTTCATACTTGATAACACACAAAAACAATCAAGCAAGTTAGTCGACTATCTAGCCGACCAAATAATCAGAAAGCTTAATTATTAAAGTTCAAATATATAAAAGACAAACATGTGAAAAAAAAATTCTTTTATTCAAGTAAATTCAAAAGGATCACTATCGAAGTAAATATTACAAGGAAAAAGACTAAAAATCATTCCACTGGACATTTTCCTTTAGCCTTAGTCATCCCAGCAGGATGAATATTAAGAGCTGAAGGAAGAACGATAGAAGTCAAGTATCTCGACCTGTCTTGACCACTTGAGCTAGGCCTGTTCAATAAGTGTTGGGGGTGAACATAAGTATCCTCATCTTGTAAGCCAAAATTTCCTAAATACTTTCTAACTAGGCTATGAGGAATAACATTAGCAGGGATCTAACTGACGTCAAATTTGAAAGGAGGATTTGGGTAATCCAACACAACTAGGTCTTTCTAATACAAAAGTTCGTTGAATTTGGGGACTTTCATTACTGTCAGTGCATTCAATCAACCCCTCTTGTAACCCTCATTTTGGTCTTGTTCTAACTCATCTTGAAGGTGAGCTAGAGCCTCCTTATAGCCATCCATCTAAACTGCCCTATGTTGCTTGCTGAAATGAAAGGTTAGCCAATTAACCTTGTCAACCAATTTATTAATGGTTGTATCTTTTCCTTTTAGTAAGGATGCTTGGTCACCAAAGGTCCTTTTTGGTCCTCTCTTTATCCATTATTGGTCGAGTAATAACTACTTGTTTAGATGGCTGGCCAGACTTTGTGTTCTTTAGTCTCTCTAATTCTTCCATCAGCCTGGAATTCTCCACCTCCAAAAATAATGCTCATTCACATAGGATAACTTTAGAATACTACTTTAAACTTTCCAGTTCATTCCTGGGAGCATTATTTTCCTTCTCCAACATATTGGCCTCCTCTTGAGCACTTTTTACTTCTCGATTTAGTAAAAAATACCTTCTTCCTTTAGGCTGCAGAAATATCTTGGATCTTTTTATCAAAACCATAACCAGTGCTCAATGCATTGTATTTATCTTCATAATCAGAATGGAGCATAGCCAAGGAAAGGTTGTGATCATCCTATAAGTGCCCAATCATCACATAGTAGGCTACATTATTAGCTACAACTCGATAATTGAGACTATGCAGATGAAGGTAAGGCTCTTTAACCTGGATTGATGCATTAACGCCGAGCAAATCCTCTAACTCGGCCTTAGTCACTTGCATGCCCAGCTCCAAAAAGTCTAAGGCTATGTTTTAGCAGATCTATCTCAATAGATATTATAGACGTCTTCCTGGAGTTAAACTGAAAATATGAGTATAAGAACAACAGTCTAGCAAGAATGGTGAACAAGTGTAGTTAAAGACAACACCAACAAGTTTACAAAACATAAATTTCATTCATAATCATAAAGGGGTGTTATAAATAATTGGTTCCTTACATCCTAAAATAAAAAAAATGTGAAAATAAAAAGAAATACAAAAGGAAAGAACCATTCATCAACTTGAGTATAATTACACCTTCTCTTTGTCCTTTATTGATACTTTTGGAGGAATGGTTTCAGTTTCAACAATGGGCACCAGTGAGGACTACCATGTCCCCTCTTCATCATCCATATCCTCTTCTATGTTGTGACGAGTTCCATGAACGCACCTTAGGAACATTTTGAGTCAAGAGTGGTGGCGTCCTCCTTCAAGGCATGCGTTAAACTATCCTTGAAGGACACCTTCTTCATATACTCAATCCGAATAGCAATAGAAGCAAATGCATTATTCCATCCCCTGTTGACGGCATCCTTCGTGTCCTTATTTTGAGACTTTAGCTCCAAAGACTTCTTTTTCTCAACAACAACCTCCACAACCGAGTTAGCAGCCATTTGCTTAGTTGTCTTCATCTTCTGTTTGTCTGCCTTCACCTTATCTTCGGCCTAATCTAACTGCTCCTACCACCTTTTTCTTCCTTCTCCTGGGCCTCATTAGTGGCATTACGGGATTCTTTTAATCTTTTAAAGGCTTCCACTACATCAGTCGATGATGACCTTAATTGGACATCCTTTATTAACAACATGACATAATCAACAAAAAAATGCAAAATAGTATAACAAAAAAGTAATAAAGGCAAGTATATGGTTACCAAATCAAGATTTGAATTAGCCCTTTTCGTCAGTTAGGGCCTAGATAGAGGAGCTACTGCCAACCAATCCGCAGGTAGAACTCCAGAGTGAATCAACCACCTAGACAAATTAGGGTTCACTGCCACAAAAATAGATTCAACAGTAGCCTAGTCGGCTTGGGTTTTCTGTATTAACTCCCGTTGAGGAGAAATGCCTCTCTTCAATCTCTTGAATTGAGGTTCAGTAGTCTTCAATTCTTCAGTTATGACCACCATTGGCCTTTTTGGACCATCTTTATCACTAGTGGATTTCTTGGGTGGGGGAGATAATGTTCTAGACATCAAGTTGGGGATACTTCTCTTTCTCATGTCCTCTATAGATGAAGTGGGGATGGTAGTAATGCCAAAAGATTCTAAGGAGAAAGACGTTCCTCCAATTGCTAACTCTCTCTCTGCCCTACGGTATTCATAAACTACAGTCGAGGAGATTGAAGTTATCTCTTCTTCTTCAAGATTAATTCGGGCTTGGGGTATATCTTCTGTAGGTCGGGAAATAAAAGAAGAAATTGAACTTCTGTACTCTAATAGCTTGGATGCCGACCTATGCCACGCCCTTCCCGAGGCGTTTGTGATCTTCTTCTTCAAGATTAATTGAACTTCTTCAAGATTAATTAGGTAAAAATCGTTAGTCATCATATTATCGAACAATTAGCAAGCATAAAATAAAAGCATGTCAAATGATAGCCAACCTATGCCACGCCCTTCCCGAGGCATTTGGGATCAGTATATTCAACCCCCTCAGGAAGGGGGGCATGTTTCCAATTCTTGACCACCAATCCATAATCCCAATAGTATTTATTAGAATCAGGCTAGCTTGTTTGGCTTCAGGTAATATGTGTTGTCCCCCGTGGTTCCTTATTTATGATAGTACATTAATTTAGTGATCCCTATGTGGGTTCCATGGAGTTCATTCAGGTGATCAATCCAATTCACCACTTGCCAAGTGTTTGGGGAAATCCTAGCAAGGACTACATCAAAGTATTGGCAGGACTCAAGAAATAGTTGGTTATAAGTGAAAGTTATTTTGCATTCTAATATAAATAGTGTGGGAATCCAATGCCCCTCATCTAAAAATATGACATCTAATGGTACATCAACTATCTCCAAAGATACCCAACTGGGGATTTTTCTTCTTTCTCTAAAACTCTTGTAAAGAGCATTTGTCAATAGTATACACCATTTCTGAGCAAGAAACAAATAAAAAGAATGGAAAAGAAATTAGTTGTAAAGATTTTTCTAAGACACCAGAAGACTCTCAAGAATGATAGATAAGGATTGAAGGAAGGAAGAAAATGTTTGAGTTCGAAGGTTTAAGGTGAAGAGAAATGGGGTGAAAAATCCTTCCTTTTATTGATACTACAGATTCACCTTAGCTTGAGAAGGGAAATGATGAACTGAACCAACGATTGAACTACCGATCATTGCTCGTATCCTAAAATAGTAGAAAGATCGGCGTAATCTTTGGTAGTTCATTATTTTTCAAAATATTCACAAAAATTCCGCTGTACTGATGCACCGGTGAAAAATTACAAATTTTGAAGGTCAACCACTGACCTCCAACACTTTTGGGCGCCGAGAAACTTTTTAATATAAATGCTCCATCATTTCACCAAATCATCAAGCATGGAGATTCGGGGCTTTTGTTATGGGTTAAAATATTCATCCACATGGGCCAATGAGATAGAGACACTTGTCCTCATAAATATCCACATCATAGCTTCACATATACTTGGCCGGCCCCAGAGATACTTGTCGGCCAACTGGTCGACCACAACCAGGAAGGTGAACCATCAGGAAAAGGAAAGGTCACACGCATGGGGGCTATCAACAACCATCTCACACGTGCATGTGAAGATCAATAGTCTCATTTATTCTATATGGGTGTAAATTCTTGAATATATAGGTATTCCATCCCTTGGTCTCTTAACCACTATAAATACATTATCTCTCTTATTTCAAAGAAGGGAGAAGTGCGTACGAACAAGCTAATACTAAGTTCTATATAATTACTCCCGACTGCAATAACATAACTGCGGATGTAAGCATGTTCCTTAGTTGAACCACGTTAAAAACTTTTGTTGCCCTGCTGGACTTAATTTTTATTTATATGTGTGTGTGTGTGTGTGTGTGTGTGTGTGTGATTATAAAATTGGAATATTATGTCTATACCAATTATAGACACCAACACTAGAGAAGGACGGAAAATCAACTTGTTTGACCGCTGGGACCTTATTCTAACGACCTTGAGTATCTCGTTTGAACGACAATGCAAGCTCATTCTAATGAGTCGTCGAAAATTTAAAAAGTTTTTAAAAAAAATATTTTAAATTATTTTGAAATGCAAACTCTTAAAAATGTAAAATTTCCTAAAAAAACAAAGGCTTTACCAAACCAACCATAACTCTTATGAATGTTGTTGAGACGAATAATTCTTCAATCTTCCATAAGTCTTCAACTTTGTCTTCAAATCCGTAGAAGCAGTCATAAATATTCAGTGTTTGTGTAACGGGATAAGCCAAATAAAAAAAAATTGAACAATTATAAAACTTGCTCTTACATGTTATCTGGATTGTGAGATTGTTACATTTAGTGCATGGTACAATTATTATTATTATTTTTGTTATTATTATTTATGTATGGTACCCGTACAAAAGTATTGTTAATATAATGAAAATTTGAGTAAGAATTTTTTGTTTGATAGATCAATATTACAGTTATCTAATGCTCACGTTTATTTCTATTCTATGGGTATAGGTACCTTTTTTTTTATTACCACAACATACACTAGTCTTAGTTTTCCTGTGTATTTAGATGCATGCATCCCAAAATTACTCCATACTGCTAAATTCCCTATTTTATCTTTTTTATGAAATTAGATACATGCACCCAATAAGTACATATGCACTGTTATTTAATTATTTAATTTCATGGTACATCATATTTGAACAAATTTTGCTGTTATGAAGTAAAATGATGCCCTTAGTAATGATCATTTGAATAACATTATGGATAAAAAGCTTAATGCTTAAGTGCAAAAAAAAAAGACGTGAACTGTTAATTTTTCACGATAACCACCGATATCTTAATAATATCTTAAATTATGCCTTTTGTTACAAATATTCATTATGAAATTTTTTAGCAACACATAAGAGGGTTTGTGTGAGAATATGCATATGCAATATATGCATATTTGAAGAGTTTGGGCATCAATAATAATCTATCATTTATGTAACTGGCAAAAACCTACTATGATGATTCAATATAGTTATGTCGAGCAGTAAAGTAAAATCACACAGTCGCACAACACAAGATATGCATGGTTCTGCAATGTGTCTATGTCCACGAGCGTTTCTCTCTTTATTAATCAATTCTTGATAACAAAAATTACATGACTCTTTTTCCAAGGGTGTGGGTTATACCTATACAGAACATAAATAAAAGGGTCTTTTACTATATGGGGTACAATAGTTCTTCGTATTTGAGGGTTGGGGTATGCTAGTTTATAATATTTTTCTTTGGATGCCATTTCTAATGTAAATGGTCACTTGATTGTTGACTTTCGTTTTTTATGAGCCAATGACCATTTCCCCCCTATTTAATATACTTATTTACTCTATATATCTATACATAATATATATCTATAATCTTATATTTCAAATACATTAAATTATTTATATATTTATTTATTTATTTGTAAAATATATTAAACTCTTTTTTATAAATAAAAATTATAAAAATAAATTTGTTTTATAAAAATAGTTTTATATAACGTTCTATTAAAACAAGCCTATTTTAAAAAAAGTAAATTTCTTTAAATAACTCATCTTTTGAATAATCTCTTTTTTAAAATTATAAATATAAGATTTATTTAAAACTAGTGTCATTAAAAGAATAGTTATTTAAAAAACAATTTATTTAAAAAGAAGAGTTATTTAAAAAATAGTTTATTTAAAAAGAGAAGTTATTTAAAAAATAGTTTATTTAAAATAACAGTTACTAAAAAACAGTTATTTAGAAAATAGTTTATTAAAAAAATTATTATTAAAGGAATAATTTTTAAAAAAAAGTCAATTTTTTTAAAATAATTATTTTTTTTAAAATTACTTTTTTTAGAATATAGTTATTTAAAATAAATGTGTTTTTAAATTTTTTGAAAATAAGAAAGTATTTTGCTAATTTTTAAATAAAAAATATTTCTAAATAAAATTAACTATTTTAAACAATTTTTTAACATATTAATAAATTTGATTAAAAATTACTGATTTAAAAAAAGCTTTTTAATTATTTTAACAAAAAAATTTTTGTAATTATTTTAAGAATAAAAGTGATGAAAAATAACATTTTTGTAAGTATTTGAAAAATAATGTTTTAACTATTTTAAAAAATAACCTATTTTTAAACTTTTTTTAAAACTATTTAAAACCCTTAATTTTATTTAAAACCTGTTTTAATTAAAACTTATTTTAAATACACGTTAATACAATTTTAAAAAACATTATTTAATTTTTCTAATTGAAATAATTTTTTAATTAGAAGAGTTTTTTTTAGTTAAAATAGTTTTTTGAATGAAAAAAAAACTAGAATAAAACAAACTTTATTTAACACGTTTTATAAGTGGGATACAAAAATTTGAATTAAAAAAAATGTCGTTGAACACGTTTTATTTAAAAAAAGTTTTTTAAAATTTCAATTTTTTTCTCAAAAATGTTTTTTATGTAAAATTATTTATTAATTTTTTTAATAAAAATGTTTTTTACTGTTCTCTAAAAAAGTAGTTCATCATCATCATCATCATCATCATCATTCTTGCCATAATTCCATCATATGGGATTGGTCACATGGATTCTCTTTTTTCATTCTTATCTATTATATGCATTATTATCATTCAAGTTTAAGGTCTCTCCTAATAATTTCCTCCCACGATATCTTAGGGCGACCTCTTTTTATTTTACCCTTTATTTTCTACAATATTTCTCTTATTATAGGGGCATTTACTAGTCTACGCAACACATGTCCATACCATCTGAGTCTAGTTTCTCTTAATTTATCACTAATGGGAGCTACACTTAACTTTTTTTCTCACGTATTGATTTTTAATTTGATCCTTTTTAGTAATTCCTATCATCCACCAGAGCATCCTCATCTCACTAACATAAAGACGTTGTTCATGTTTTTTCTTTAATGCCCAACACTCTGCTTCATACAGGGTCGCTGGCCTAACAACGGTTCTATAAAATTTTCCTTTTAATTTATTAGTTATCCTCTTATTATATAACACTCTACTCGCTTGTCTCCATTTCATCTAACCAGATGATATTCTACTCGTAACATCCTCATCAAATCCCCATTACTTTGTAACATTGAACCTATATAACGAAATTTATTGTAACGACCACTGTTTTCTCATGTAAAGGCTGGCCATGCACGATACGCTGAAGAAAGGGCTTGTTTGTCAATTAATACCATTTTTAGCACAAATGCGAATATAAAATAAGTATTATTTAAGGCCCATGTTTGAAATGTCACGAATACATTCACAATGAATATATAATTTCAAACCACCACAAATAAAATAATAAAACCAACCAGTGTAATCGAAATCTCAACCAACATAAAGTGAAGAAGTTAAAAATGTTCGAAATAAATAAATAGCTACCGCGGGAAAAACACCTATACTAGAATCGAATGATCCACAGTTTGAAGAGCAAATGAGACTACAGGACTGCTACAGCACAGTCCATCTATCCCTGTCTAGGAGCACTTGGAGGAAAAATATTTAAATTTGGGTTAGAGCCTGAGGTGTGCAAGAATTAATTTATGATGGAATACTACAGTGGATGAAAAATAAATATTCTCCCTTCGTCACTCACATGCGTTTAACACCTCACCCTTCATCCAAGTGTGATATTAATCGCATCCTGAATACGTCCCAACTAATGATTATGACGTCGTCTCAAGTTTATAAAAATAGATATATTGATACTTAATTATTTAAATGTAATTCCTACATTTAATTTCCAACACCCATTTATCCCAGTATCATAAGTTTCACATATAAGGAATAAATATCTATTATGCATTATAGGTTCAAAATAATTATTGTTCACATTCTTAGAGAATTAAATTTATTCCATTCAAGTCCCGATAATTTTCCATATATGTCCTTCCATATGTTTTACACACAAAGGCATCTAGCATTGGTGTCTAATTAGTGCTATATCGAAAAGTCTGGAGGAATCACTTATCCTAAGCGGACATCACAAAACACAAATAAATTGGGGGCGGTCCCTACACAAGATACCTATGCACGGCCCATACCCAGTGGAAACACAAGATGGGTTAGCATCAACACCTACCTCTCGTGGGTGGCGCCTCCATGTAGTACCTACATGACCTACACATTGTCAAGCCCACCTGTGTCGACATGTGGTACCCGATCCAAACACGCGAACCCCCGAGACAATAGGACAGTCCATGAATATTGGTATGTCCACAAAAATACATAATAGTATATATAATTATCCCATATAATATGTATTGTTAATTACTTCATAAGTACCATAAAAAGCCCAACTAAAAATCCACAACATTTTTCATTTATTAATAATTTACCATCTAATAAATTATCAAGTCCATCACATAAAATAATTAATCAACCACTAGTTATTTGTAATTATTTTCAATTAAAGGTGGGCACACCATTTCTTATCCACTCATTATAATTTCCCTTCTTAATTTATCTTTTATTCCTAACAGTAAGCCAAGACCATTATAAGGAGATAAACCAATTGTAAGGAAATAAACCAACCCAAGGCATATTCGAAAAGGGAAACAAAATGCCAAATCCTCCCAACGTCTCTCAAACAACCCCTAGGGTCGTTCGCGCGACATGGCATATCGCTGGAACGATGGCCCACGTTGCTTGAGTGCCATGTGTTTCTTTCCCATGCCGTTTCCTCAATTTCTGTTCTCTCCAGTTCCAAATCTAAACCCAGAATAGTTCAAATACAACCCATAATTCAACCCAAAGTTTCGTATTAGTTCAAGGATTAAACGATTGGATGTTTTCCAATTTTCAGCCATTATTTATTTCGTAATAAGGGCATTCATTAGGGAATCTTCATCAAGAATTCAGTCCATTAGTTAATCATTGACATCTCTACATCAATTAGTCAAAATATCCCAAATTTAACTATAAAAATCCTACGAATTCTATCACCAATTTTTCGATTTATGATACTTAATTTGTGGGAAAAATTCTACAGAATAATCTGTCCTCTACATTTGTTGTTCATCATCAAATCAAACATATTCAAACCTAATTCCCAGAAATTTAAAGGGGTCATTACATGCATCAATAAATATATTGAAAAGCATAAATTAAGCAAGAGAATTATTGCCTTAAAATTCATAGTGAAATTCCCTTAAGTTTTCCCTTGGTTTCTTGCCCCTATTCTTCTCTTTTGGCCCTTCTCCTATTCTCTCCCATTAACTGTTGATTTCGATTTTCTGTAATGATAGTGGGGGAGTGGTTTACACCCACTTAAACACTAAAAGTTACCTAATCCCAGGTTAGGCCTAAAACCCAACTTTTGGACTCCTAAACGGACCCGAATCCATAATTCGACTAGCCTAAAAGTTTCCCAACCTATATGTTATTGACCCAGAACTATTTTTAGAGGCCTAAATAATCTAAATGAGCCGATATGTTTCCCGAAATATGGACCAGATTGTTTATGTCAATATTAGGTACTTTTAATTTATGTCGCACATTAATTATATATTTTTCTTCATTATATGTAAATGCCATATTCATGCACATAAAAATAATTCGCACAACCTTTAAAAATTGTCCTGGGTAAATAATATATGGGTTGGAAAAGTTTTGGGCCAATTAGATAATGGATTCGGGCTCATTTGGAGGTACAAAAATGGGCTTAGGGTCTAACTCAGGATTTAATAATTGATTAGAGTTTAAGTGGGGGTAAACCACTCCCCCACTGCCATTTCTCAAAACCTAAAATCCAAGTTACGGGAAGAAAAAGGGATAACACCAAAGATGGGAGAAAAGGGCTAGAAATGAAGAGGAACCAAGGAAGAAAAATCCAAAGTGATCTCCTCTACCATTTTACGGCAATAATTTCTTGCATAACTTATGTTCTACAATTTATTTCTTGATGCATATTATTATACCTCTTAAATTTCTGGGAATTAGGTATAAGAATGTTGATTTGATGATGAACCACATATGTACAGGAATGATTTAGATAAAAGAATGGTGATTTTTGATTTCATCCTAACAAGGACGTTGGCCTCCCTAAGGGGGTGGATTGTAACAGACTGGACCATGGATGATTTGGTAGACAAAAAGTTACATCCCATATCGCCTGGGTGAGGGAAAGTAATGGTTCTTATATGTAAATTTGCACTCTTCTAACACCGAGACCTTTTAGCTCCACTGGTAAGGCATGTGATTAATGATGCACATGTCAGGGGTTCAAACCCCACTGACCCCAGTTTATGGATTTAAAGCTAATAAAAACCCTTTCCCGCTGGGTACGGTGGTTAAAGTGGGGATAATATTAGTGGCGGAAGAGTGGGGTGTTACATTAATTAGGTCCAATTTCCAAAATTTATTAATTATTCTTAAAAAAATATTATTTCATTATATATTTCAGAAGAAAATACGGGGTATTACATTTATTAGTTTGTTTTATCACTTTTTCTTCAATCTTTAACATTATGTTACTCAACGCCTCATTATTAAATTTACATTCCATAAATTTCATTTTATTTTTACTGATTTTTATTCCCTTGGACTCTAGGGCTTTTCTTCAAGTATCTACTCTCATCGCTAAGCTTTCCTTTGAAGTGTACTAAAACTATATCATTCGCAGACAAAATACACCATGGGACATCTTCTTATATTTCTTTAGTAATCTCATCCAAAACTATGACAAATAAATAAGAACGTAAGGCCAATCATCCATGTAAACCCACTTTAATCGTACAGTCATTAGTTTCTCTACATATACTCCTCACTCTAGTTTATTTTTTCTTTTTTTTTTTCTAAAAAAAAGTTAATTAAAAAAATATTTTTTAATGAATAATTATTGATTTTTTTTAAAAAGACTATTATTAAAAAAATCATTATTTGTAAAAAAATTATTTTATAAAAAGAAGGTTATTTAAAAGAAGCGGTTAATTAAAAAACGAAGTTATTTTTGGATTTTTTTTTATTTATACAAAAAGAGTTGTGTACTTATTTTATAAATAAATATACATTTTAATGTATTTGAAATATAGGATGTATATATATATATATATATATATATATATATATATATATATATATATATATAGTGGATAAGTATATTAAATGGGTGTAAAATGATCTTTTGACACATGAAAAACGGAAGTCAACGGTCAACTGACGGTTTCCATTAGAAATGGCACCCAAAGAGAAATATTGTAAACTAGCATACCCCAAACCCCAAATACGAAGAACTATTGTTCCCCAAACTCAAAATAATCCTAAATAAAATGAGTCATGTGGGACTCTATGGCATCAAAATGTTGTTATGACTTGATTGAGTAGATTTATGCCCAAGATTCTCGCTGATCTACTCATCTTTTTTTTTTCTTATCTTCAATCTATGATCATTTATCGGGACAATCGGACATGTGCTATCTTTCTTGACTGGGTCAGATAATTCCCCCATAATTTCCCTCAAAGCTTTGCAGTCTGAATGAGGTTGAGATTTTTGATCATCGATTAACTTTGACACTGGTCGGCAATGATGTTTCATCGCTTGTTGAAACTATGGTCGGAGAGTTTCAGCACATGTATTTTTTAGATGAAAGTAACTTTATTCTTTTTATTGAATCTGGAGGGAACATTCATAATATGCCTCAATATTTAAGGGGTATGCTAGTAAATGTGTCCTAAGAAGATTATGAGGTGCTGACGCGCATGTGTCAACTATCACATTGGGTTTTAGTTGAAATGATTGATCATCTTGGAAGTTAAAAAGACAGTTTAATGACTTTTCATACCATCATTTTTCAATGCACTTTAACTTCTTCACTTATTCAAAACATTTAAGACCTGTTGCCATCTTCATTAATTAAAAGTCCGTTTTCCCTCTCTCATTCCTTATTTTTTTGCAATTTTTTCTCTCAAGTAGACATATACATATTTTCCATTGTACTTTACTTTTAGAGTTGAGATATTGTCCAAGCAGTGAGTAAGAGGTTAATAAGCTAGTTCATAACTCATTTTTCTATTCCTAGCTAGGTTGTAATGGAGTTTGGTGAAAAACCAAAAGATTATAATAATATAGAGGGGAACATTGGATGTTCTCCCCATTCATTATTGAGGTAGGATTAACCTTCCCTCCAAACAAATTATTGTAGGAGTTTTGTGATTAATTCAACGTAGTGAATGGTCAATGTACCCCCAATACTTAGAGAAAGGTAAATGGGGAACATATGACCAATGAATTGTATGGAACTCAATTGGGGATCCTAGAAATCAAATTTTACTACTTGTGGGTGCGAACCAATAAAGTTACCTACTACTTGAAGGTTAGGAGTGATAAGAGAATGTTAGTTGTGAATTTTCCTGATTCTAATAAGGGTTATTGGTCTCATGGATTTATTGTAAGGAAATGGAAACCTCCACTAATTCTCAAGGATAGCGAACCATACCTAGGTTTTAGGTGTCCCTATAGGGGGCACAACGTAGGTCGATTATTTTTTTGGATTTTTTCATTTTGGTCGATGCTTTTTTCCCCTAATATTTCCCTTCTTTGTTTTTTGTAGATGCTTATAAGAGAAAAGATCTCCATCCAATACATATCAATTTTAGTGCACTGAACAAGGTCAGGAACCCCATGAGAGATTTATCTTCTAGTGTTGAACACCTTAGGTCGACGCCTCTTTTATGGGAGTACACCAACAACATCACTTCCTTCTTTGCAAGGGTGGTGGACAGAGTACCTGATATCCCTATTCTCAGCAAGGACTCTTTTTGTAATACCACCACAAGCTCTTTTGAGTTCGTGGATATTTCCTCCTTTCCTGTTGTAATCCCATCTACTTTGGAAAAAGAGATGCCGTTGAGAAAAAAATTCCTCACTTTGATGGATGAATAAGACATCCCTTTTTCTCCAAAAAGCTCATTCCCCCAAGAGGAAAGAGGTCAAGAGTCCATCCTACCCATTCACTTTGGGGAATTCCCCTGATAAGTCTTAAGGTCATACTATAAAGAAGAGTAGGACTAGCACATGTTTTACTTTTACTTATCTACCCACCAGGAAGGTGGATACCCATTGAAAGGGGAAGGTCCACGTTGTCATGTCAGTGGATAAGGATCCCAATTTTGCCCCTACTATGCTAAGGGGGTCTACTTATAGGCTAATAAGGAGGTAGTCGGTGAACTGTAGACCTCCCAATTAATGTCTCATGATGCTCATGCATTATCTCTGGTAAGTTGCCAATACATGCTCAAATTTTATACTTAGAAATTTTATGGTGTACTAAATTTTTGGATCGACATGTTCCTTGCAGTTCCTGGTGGATTTTATCGACATATTGGACAGAAGGGCCGACCAGGACAAAGCTAATGCCGATCGGGGAAATGCTTTGGATGAGTCCCAAAGTTACCTGAAGGCTGGAAGGGAGGCCTACCAGAAGGAGAATAAGGACACATAACCAAGATGGCATAGTTTTGTGTGAGAATAAGCAATTGGATAAAGTTTCCTAAGAATCCTCTCTAAACTTGTCTGTAAAAGACCAGGACTACAAGCAAGGGTGTGGAGATGACTATGGCAAGGACAAGAAATAGTTGGACTGTATTTGCAAATCTAACTTCAAGAAAGGTTGGGATTGAAAAACACGTTCACTAGGTGCTTAAATAAAAGTTAAATTTTAAGTAAACTCTGAAAATCAAAATCGTTGGATGAAACTCCTTTTCAAATCATTACATAAGATGTGTAAAAATAGATTGGATTTTGGGTGTTAGACTTTGTAGATAGATTACCTCAAGTTTTTAAAATAAAAACCTATACTAATTCTTTGATTAGAAACCAAAACATATAAGTA
Organism: Sambucus nigra; assembly: GCA_949130495.1. Classification (NCBI taxonomy): domain Eukaryota; kingdom Viridiplantae; phylum Streptophyta; class Magnoliopsida; order Dipsacales; family Adoxaceae; genus Sambucus; species Sambucus nigra. The sequence goes on along the minus strand of OX422214.1, from coordinate 187,923,787 downwards.
GTAAGAACAAGAATAGTAAGTTTGAAATGGTAATTTTTTAAATGGTAAAATCCCAAATTAGGGAAAACATCCACGGTGACCTCTACGCCACAAAATAAAAATCCACTATAAACAATGTACAAGGGTTACAGGCACTTAAACATGAAATCACAAGATCCTAAGACTAATAGTAAGAAAGTATACCTACATGAGCAACAACTCCTCCACGGTATTTCTGATTCTGACTTCTTTGATCTCTTTGACAATTTCTTTGCGTTATTCCTTATTTCCAGTGGCTCAGTTAACACAAAATCTCTCTAATAAACCACACTTTAGCTAGGTGTTTATGTGAGAGTGTTGTGACTGTGAAGTGAAACACATGCAAAAATAATACTCGCATCTCTTAATAGATTTCTATAAACAAATCCTAATGAATTATAGAGTTTCTATGTACGAGGTTGGTGAAGTCCTACAGTGTTGCTTCATCTTGTCAATATTAATGATGGCCTCGGCTAGGAGGGTTGATCGAGGTTAGGCATGAGTTAGCTATAACATCGATTGAGGCAGATGATGATGTTGGCAGTTACATGAGCCCATGAGACTCTGCCGACCTCGGCTGATGGCCAGCTGAGGTTGGTATATGAGAGGCCGACCTTATAAAAGACGACCTTGTTGATAGTTGTCATAAGCTTCTTGTCAACTCGGCTGTGAGACTGGCCGAGGTTAGTCATTCTGAGTAAGAGGGTGCACTTTGGGCATATCAATGGAGATTTTGTTGGGGATTTTTAGAGAAGAAATGAATAAGATTAATGGAGTTTGAAAGGGGTTTTTCTTGGAGATTTCATATAGCATGCTTATGGAGCTAGGAATCCTCCTTGAGTCCATCTTAGGAGGTGGGAGGTTTCCATCATCCCTCTTCTTCATCCAACCATTTCAGAGTTTTTGAGGTGGAAAACTCTACTCGTTAAGTTTAGGAACTCTATTTATTAGTATTTGGTCTTGTATGTAGTGTTTTAAGAGTAGAATGGATGCATATTGTAAGAAAGTTATTTTCTCATAATTTATGTAAATTATTTTTATAAATGGTTTTAAAGTTTTGAGAAAATGATATGTTTTCAAAAAGAGTTGGTATTTATACATTTTATGAAATAAAATATTTTGAAACAATATTTATCTTGTTATGATATTTTATATGTAAAGTCTTAGAGTTTTCTTGTAAAAATTGGGAATTCTATGATTTTAGTCATTTATTTAAGTTTTGAGGAACAAAATGTCCATTAGTCTTGCAAAGCATGTTTTTGCAAGTATTAAGAAATTTCTTATCTTAATAATGTATTAATCTCATTTCTATGAACTTTTGGACTTAAAATCCTTCTCATCTATGTATAAAATTGTAGTATTTTTATAACGAGCATATAAACAAGTATAATAGTGGTTTTAATGAGTTTTAACATGAATGAAGTTACGAAAATAAATTTCAGCCCTAGAGCGTGCTAATGAATCTTGAAAATGTGATAAGTGTATGTTTTCAAGACTACATGTGTTAATAAAGAAAAAATGGTGTTTTTCTTATAAAGTAGTTTTCAAAATGCCAAATGATTTCTTTGATAAAGAAAGTAATGAAATAATAAGATTTTAAACTTGAGAAGTGTGTTATTCAAAAGTGTTAATTAGTTAGAAATATTTAAGAAGTGAGTGTGTGTAACTTAAAAGTATTTTTATGGAAAAATAACACTTGTGAAAAGGGAGAAAATTGCAAGTTTGGATACAAAGGGGTAAAATGGTAATGTTAGGTAAAATGGAACATTTTTATGAAATAAAAATGTTGGAAAAGGTGGTACACAAAATGGCCTTGATGGGAGTGATTTTCGGAATGAAATCAACGTAACAGTGTAAAGGACATGAAATGATGATTTTTTAAAGTGTAGAATAAATATGGTGTGTAGTTCACGGGATTTTGGCTTCGGCCAGTAAAAGTGGAATAATGTTGACATGAGAAAGTGTTAAAACACATTGAAAAAGGACTCAAATGTGACTGGAGAATTAAGACCAGAGCCCTAGGGTGAAAGTCCTAAAACCAGTAGCCAGAGTATATGGTGGCATCGCTAGCGGTGTGGACCCATTAAAGTACGTGTTATTGGTGCATTATGAGTAAAAAGATAATGAGAAAAAGTGAAATGTGATAAAGAAATTGGTTGTTCTAAAAAATAAGAAAAGACAACCTTTGTGAAATGAAATTGAGATATGTTCCTATTTTGAAAAGGATAATTTGGACAAGAATTATGAAAATGAATAATTCCAAGTAAAGCGTAAGTCAATGATTCAACTAAAGTGGTTAATGGGTAATCAAGGAACCTAAGATGGTTTTAACCCATAATTAACCCAAGTGTTCATTAGTACTCCCTGAGTCATTTCTTGACGATATTAGCTAACATGATCGATGTGATTAGTATTTTCATTGTAGATTTTGAATCTAGGGGTGGAGAACTTTTAAGGAAGTTTTGGTTCCTCAATTGACCTCAAGAAAGGGGACTTTACCTAACTGATAAGGGCCCTACTGGTCAGTTCTTGAGAAAATCTTCCTCTACGATGAGTCAGATGCTCTTCCATATCTCGTCGGATGAGATCATTAATATCGTTCTTATGATGAACCTCTTCCTAATTGTTTCTTTCTGGAGGCATCCTGTGCCTGGAGTGTTCTTGATAGACTAGCGAACTCCTTCCTCGACTGTGAGTTTTACTCACCTAAGGGCTAGGTGTTCAGGAATAGTGTTTGCATTTATTCCCATGGAGCTATTGCTCCATTATTTCCAGGAGACGTTGTAAATGAGTGTTTTCCTTTCGTTAGAGATGCGCGACATCCTCATAATCATAAAGTCATGATTTATAGGCATCCACAAGCCGTGAGATCTGATTCGATCTTGATTGTTCATTGCTAGTCGCAGTTTGTTCCTCTTATGGACAGAGACTTGAACTAGGAGTATTGAGACTCCTGTCGGGATTAACCTCAAATCTAACCCTAGGTGGCGGAGGCTCATTTTCTTCATTCTGAAATCTTCGTTAAATGTTAAATGAATGTTATGTAAGTGAAGACATGATTATTCATTGGTTTTTCTTGGCTAAGATAAAGAAACTTTTTCTTAAAGACGGTGCCAATTTTAGTTAGTAAAATCCTACTATGATGATTCAATATAGTTAAGCAGAGAAGTAAACAAAACTCACGCAATCGCAAAACACAAGATATACGTGGTTCGAAAACGTGCCTTTATCTACGGGTGTTTCTCTATCTATTAATCAGTTATTGATAATGAAGATTACATTCCCTTTTTCCTATGGGCAGGGGTCATATTTATAGACAACAAAAATAAAATGAGGTGTGTGGGGATCTATGGCCATGGAATGCTGTTGTGATATAATTAAGTAGATCCAGGTCCAGGATTTTTCCTGATCGGGTCATCTTTTGTTCTGATCTTCTAGCTATGATCATTTATTTAGGTCAGATAATTCCTAAATAATTTCTTTTAAAAGTTGAAGATTTAGTTCTTTTTTTAAATTAGAAGATTATCGAATCTGGAATGCAGTAAGAGTACAGGTAAAAAAAAGCTCACATAAATATTTAGTCAGGAGTTAAACATCACACAATGAAAATGTAACTTGTAAAAAAGTGATGGCCCAATTAAGGTTTTATGCTTGACCATTAACATCCCTCGGACTGGAAAACTTCCAACCCAATAGATTCTTTATTGGATTAGTGCTTCAGCAACCCCTAAAAAGGTCATCTTTTCTAGCAAATCACTGATCTTACTCTTTTGGGCAAGCCAACATCCCATCTCCTTAATGCCCTCACTCGGGATACAAGTGCACGTTGCCGAGCTCAGTGATTGGATTTGGTGTTAATAGTTTATAAAACCTGAATATATCTTTTCTTATTTTATGATGTGGGTGTTGCTAAGATATAAGTACATAGGAAATAATCCATATGGAGAAAAAATCGGGCTGAAATGGAGGTATATTTTATAAAAAAATTTGGGAGATTATTAAGTTTGACTTCATCAAATCCCTTCAATATTTTTTTTAATGGGGCTAAAATTCCTAAGAGATGGTCTATTTAAAACATCGTGCTTATTCCTAAGGCTAGTAGTAACCCTGTAATTTGTTCCAATTTTAAACCTATAAGCCTATGCAATTTCTTTAATAAAGTCCTTTCCAAAATCCTATGTGATAGATTGCCCCCCCCCCCCCCCCCCCCCAGATTCCTTTTATAATTTCTCAGAACCAAAGTGGTTTTGTAAAAGGAAGAAACATGCAAGACAACATCTTGTTGGCCCAAGAAATGATCCAATCTTTGGGCAGGAAGGCTCATAGTGGTAATATTAGCTTCAAATTAGACTGGGAATAAACTTATGATAGGGTCTATTGGCCATTCTTGTGCTATACTTTAACAAAATTTGGTTTTGGAGAGGTTATCATAGACATGATTTGGAGATTGATTGCCTATAATTGTTTTTCTATAATCATAAATGGCCAAAGTGCAAGAATTTTCAACTCTACGAGGGGCCTTAGATAAGGAGACCCCTTGTCTGCTAGTCTATTCATCACAGTTACTAAAGCGCTGAGCAGAAAATTGAACTATTTGTTTGAGTCTAACCAAGAAATTTCATACTTCCATCCTCCTAGAAGCATTTGGGCTACTCATTTGAGGTTTGCAGATGACCTTATCATTTTTAGCAATGCAGGGGAAGGGGCAATTATAGCCTTATTCTAAGTTATTGCAGACCGTGAAGAAGCTTTTGGCTAGCTAGTTAATTTGGGGGAAAATGCCTTCTTCATGTAAAAAAAGACTAAAAAGAGTAGAATTAAAGACATAGAAGAAACGATTGGTCTTCCACACAGGTCATTCCCTATAAAGTACCTAGGTTTCCCACTCAGTGCTTCCAGAAAGAAAATCTCTCATTTTTCAGATCTTATCAACAATATTAGAAACAAGATCTTTGGTTGGGCTTCCAAGCTATTATCTCAAGGTGGAAGAGTAATTCTCATTAAACAAGTTCCGTCGTCCATACCAATTCATATTATGTCAGTGATATCATTGCCCAAATCAGTGATAAATAAAATTAACGCTTTATTCAACAAATTTTTTGGGGGAGGCTGCCCAAATGAAAAGCACTATCAATGGCTCAAATGGGACAATGCTTGCTTTCCACTTGAGGAATGAGGGCATAACACCAGAAGTTTAGAGGATATTATTGACGCTCCAAGTTTGAAATTTGAATGGAAATGGAAATTTGATAAAGGTTTATGGGGAACTTTTATGAGAAACAAGTTCAAATCAATAACTTCTCATGCTAAATCCTCTTAAACCTTTAAAAGAATAGCGACAATCCGATAAAAAGATGAAGAATTGATAGATGAGGATAAAGAATTATGGTTGCCTTCCACAACATGGGAGTTTAATGTAAAATTATCTTTTGAATCAATCAGACAGGCCAGGCCCATATCTCAAAGTTAAAAATTCATATGGAGTAATCAGTGCCCTATAAAAATTTGCATAATTATTTGGAAAGTTTTGCAAAAGGCTATTTCAACTGACAATGCCATCCAAGAGCTTGGAGTAAAATTGGCTTCTAGATGTAGAAATTGTGAAAGTTGCATAAAAACATTGGATCATTTGCCTAGCAATTGCTCAATTACTAAGGAGGTTTGGTTATGCTTTAGAAGCAGACTTGGAATACCATTGCACTTTAACTCTTGAAAATCAATCATTATGTCTTAGTACATGAACATGCTTTCAAGGGACCCTCAGGCTTTGATATGTTCAAATATCCCAAAGCTTATAATGTGGAAAATATGGAAGGCCAGAAATCAAAGTTATTTTGAGAATGTTCCTCTGAACCAGACATCATTATTAAAATTGTTCCATCTTCAATTACTGATCTTGCCTCTTTATATGTGTTCAAAGACAGGTGCAAATAGGAAGATGAATATTCCATTAGATAGTTCAAGATCAAAATCAAGCCTCATCAAGTAGCAATCAAGAAATGTGTGGACAAATCCTCATGTTGGTTTTTATAAACTCAATATATATGGTGGTTCCAAGGGCAATTCTAGCCCAAGTGGACTAGATGGGGTGGTCCGTGATCATAATGGGGTTTATATAGTAGGTTTTAGTCTAGCCTTGGGTGATAATACTTCATTTCCTATTGAAATGAAAGCATTATTGGAAGGTTTAAAATTATGCAACCTCTTAAAGCTGGATAAGGTGTTGATTGAGTTAAACTCTAAGGTACGAGTGGAGTTGCTAATGAAAAAAAGGCAAACCTCCATGGGTGTTTAAAGATATGATTGAACATATTATGAAGTCCCATATAATTAATCTTACTCATATATGGAGAGAGTCAAAGTTAATGGTTGATGGTCTTGCTTCTATCTAAGGCCGCAATCTTTTAAAAATCATAATTATATTGGTCATTTTCTTCTTTTCCTTTCCTTATAAAAAGCTCACCGCATTTGGATAGACATGGAATTCCTCAAATTAGGAAGAAGTAATTTGTAACGGGGTTATATATAAAATCCCAAATTTCCTTTTTCATTAGGCTTATTGTAAGGGGGATATTTACAAATTTTCTTTTTTATAGTTTATGCTTTCAAGGTAGAGCATTGGGCTCAACCTCTAGTTTCCTTGTTAGAGCTATTGCCACAGAAAGGCTTTTTTCTTTTTTTTTTAATTAATGAAACTTGTGGGGATACCATCCCTCTTTGATTAAAAGAAACTTGCATTTTCATAAGTTTTTTTGAGGATTTTTCACCCTAGAGTCGCCACCCTAATTAAAATAAAGATTAGTTGGCATATTTATGTAAATTTATAATAAAAAATCAATATTTAGTTATAATTCATTGAAAATTTTATAATTTTTAAATGTATATATGTACAAAGAATATCTATTTATACACTTTTTAATAAATTTTAATTTTTTGTATTAAGAAAAATAATAGTTAACTAAAAAAAAGGTTATTGTTTACGCACGCTTTCACCCTCCCAAGGTTCAATTTTCGGATCCGTCCATGCATGATGTGAGAATTTTGATATATATATGTGGCACTTAAAATACCCTTTAAAGCCATAATATGTTTACAATTGATTATATTCTTGTTATATAATATTATACTATGTTATTTAAAAATACTCTTATTTTTGTTGATTTTAAGAAATGTATATTTAAATAAGAGAATAAAATACAAGTTTTGACGTGGCATCATAACATATGCACATGAGTAAATGATTTTTCTTAACCTTAGCTTAAATGATTACATTAGAGAACTGATCTCTCTGTATATGAAACAAAATGATTCCCTAAAGATACATATAAGAGAAGATGGTCTTAAATATAAAATAATAAAATTTCAAGAGATTATATGATTTTTTTAACAATTAATCATCAAGGAACAATCATGTGTTTATCCGATCACCCAAGCCTTCTCCTGCGATCAAACTATATAAAATTTTCTATTCATTAATGGGGATTAGGCATGTTAATTTTTTACATGATACAAAAACACGATTGAAATTCTATAAAATATTAATTAATCTTTGATTATTTGTTGACACAAACATGACAATGACAAACCATGTTAACAAAAATAACAAACAGACTGGTCGGATTAATGTTAGACGCGGACACAAGGAAGATGACAAGAGTAAATTTGTTAAAACACGTATATTACTTATTTGTTGCTAGTATGTGAAAATAATTAATTTTCAGTTCATGACATGACAGTGTGTGGTTGAGAGGAATATTATACGTTTGTTATGTTTTGTTTTACACACCAAGATTTAAAAAAAAAGCCAATCACGTTATTTGAAACGATCAATTAAACATGTCATGTTAAGATTACAAATACTTGACATGAACCCAAAATGATATAGGCGTATCAATTGCCATTCAAATTTGGAAAGAATGAAGGACAAACAAATTGTGGAATTAGGATATTAGTTACAGTGTTTTAAACTTAACTCACTAGTCGGTAAATTGTTTTGGGTTAAGGTCACCATTAATATATGGCGAATTTTTTAATATAGTATCTATTCAATTTTAGAATGTTTAAATGAATTTGAAAAAAAATAATATGTAATGTATACACGGATTTTTATGATATATACATGTTAAGTTTGTGTATACCTTAAATTTAAATATTAAGGACCGATACTCAAAAAATATATAAGTGAAGTAGAGCCAAGTAATATTATTTGATCAACGACTAAGATAGAAAAATCCTCTCAAAAATTTATGAATTTTTCTTCCCTTGGATGCACACTGTTTTTTTTTTCTAACAATCCACTTGATTTTAGAAGTGAGACTAAATAAATTATAGAATAAAGTGTGTAAAAAAGAAACCATTTGGTTTGTATGAGGCAAAGCATCTATTGATTATTCATTTTGGTGCATAAGCAAAAAGGTGGTGGTTGATTAGGATGAAGCCATGAGGGCCATTATTGGATCAGGGTTGCCCATTCAAATTTGGAAAGAATGAAGGACAAACAAATTATGGAATTAGGATATTAATTACAGTGTTTTTAACTTAACTCACAAGTCGGTAAGCTGTTTTGGGTTAAGGACACCATTAATGTATGCCGAATTTTTTAATATAGTGTCTATTAAATTTTGGAATGTTTAGATGAATTTGAATAAAAAATATCTAATGTATACACGATTTTTTATGATAAATACATGTTAAGTTTGTGTATACCTCAAATTTAAATATTAAGAATTGAAGGACTGGTACTCAAAAAATATATAAGTGAGGTAGAGCCAAGTAATATTATTTGATGAACGACTAAGATAGAAAAATCTTGTGATTAAAGAGGGAAAAAATTTATGAATTTTTCTTCTTTGGGATGCACTATGTTTTTTTTCTAACAATCCATTTGATTTTTGAAGTGAGACTAAATAAATTATAGATTAAAGTGTATAAAAGAGAAACCATCTGGTCTCTATGTGGCAAAGCATTGATTGATTATTCATTTTGGTGTGTAATAAGTAGGGGTGACAAATCGTGTATTTGGATCGTGTTTTGGACACGACACGATAAAGATTTTTCAGACACGAATACGACAAGACATGATTTCGTTTTTTTTTTGTTGTTGAGACGAACACGTCCTAAATAAAAACGACATAACACGACACGACACAAATAACACGATTTCCTAAAATTTCAGCTAAATTAAACATAAATAGACACGATAACCTAAATAAAAACATGACAAGACACGACTCATAATTTTAACACGAACACGACAAGACATGAGTTCGTGTTTTTTTTTGTTGATACGATACGTCCTAAATGAAAACGACATAACACGACACGAATAACACGATTTCTTAAAATTTCACGCTAAATTAAACATAAATAGACACGATAATCCAAATAAAAACACGACAAGACACGACTCATAATTTTAACACGAACACGACAAGACATGAGTTCGTGTTTTTTTTTGTTGATACGATACGTCCTAAATGAAAACGACATAACACGACACGAATAACACGATTTCTTAAAATTTCACGCTAAATTAAACATAAATAGACACGATAATTCAAATAAAAACACGATTAACACAACAAGACACCACTCATAATTTTGACACGAACACGACACGACTTCGTGTAAAAAAATACGACAAGAACATGATATGACATCGTGTCGATTTTGGATCGTATTTTCGTGTCTTCTAAAATTGTTACCCATAGTAACAAGGGTGTGGGTGGGAAGCAAAAAAGTGCTGGTTCAATTAGGATGAAACCATTGAAGGGCCATTGTTGGATCAGGATTGCACCGACCTGTTAACCTTCCACTGCCGAGAGTGGGTGGTGGTCGCTGTTCTGTGAAACCAGCCTCACGCTTTGCCCACCCGCTCCAACAACCAAGTAACCAAGGCTTTCGCCAAAGCTACATGGCTGAACTCCCAGCTTGGAATGGGCGAGTCAGCAATTAGCAAGCCACAGATCCGACCCTTTGGCCTCTTCCAATGTCCCAACACTCAATTGCTCCCACTTGGGTGACAAGCTCACGCTACAGAGCTCAGCGATTAAGGACCACTTCAATTGCCATTAAAAATTGAACATATTTCTCATATGTAGCGATGTGGGATGTCTGTCAACCAAATAAACTGACCAGTGTTCAATTCGGGTAGGCTTTTGTCAAGCATTTCAAATTTTTGTACAATTTACTTATTGGTAATCGCTTTATTGGTACCTGGAGTCAATTATTTTAAAGTTTCTAGTTTTTATACTCAAATCTCGATATTGTGAGTAAAGTTAACTTCTATGTATGTGTATATGTATATATACATAGCATCTCGCGTGCAAACAATCTCGTGCGAATCATTTTTGTAAAATAAAAAAAAATAAAAGATTTTTTTAGATGATCGCATGGTAAGAATATTATCTATAAAAAGTTTCATTAAAAACTTCAATAAAAAAGTAAGTGGGATGATTATCACAAGTTTCAATGGCAAAAAATATAAATACATATTATTTTTGCATCTCATTTTATTTTTAAAATAGTAAACAAATTAAAATTTTTGATTTTTCTTTTTGGAGATGATATTATATAGTGATGGGATCATACAAAAAAAAGGTAAGGGACATGAGGGGTAGTTAGGTTTCATTTGAACGGAAAGTTAAGATACAAACAAAATTGAAACAAATAAAAGGTAAGAGACAAAATTGAGATAGGACCAAAGGTGAGGAAGTGATATAGTACTTTACTGAAAAATGAAAAACTAGTTATTTTTGGAGATTTTACCAACAAGTCTTGTTTGCTAAGTATGTACTCAAATAGATCTTATGCATGTTTTTTTTTCAACATGTCCCATCATAAAATATGTCTGGTCTAATAGGTCCCATTAAAAACCATGCAGTAATAATTTATTAGGAAAAATTGCACCTAGCCCCTTTCAACTATTGCAATTTTGTAGGTCACCTCTCTAAAAAAAATCCAACGAACTCACCCCCTAAACTATCAATTTATTGCAATTAAATCTAAAAGTCGGATTCCCTCCATTTTAGGGGTTAATGTACTAAAATACCATTCAACCCAACTTTTAAAATCTAAAATATATAAAAAAAAAACTCATTTATTCTCTCTCTCACCACCTCGTCTTTCTCCCACCATCACCAACATCCACCTCTCCCCTCTAATCCCCCGCCCCACCCACCTATCCTAAAAATCTAGTTGGTCCTAAATCCATCTCCACCCATCACCATTGCCTTCAATCGCCCCATCATTAGAAATTCACCATAACCACCACCACTGCTCAGGAGTTCCGATCGTCAACAATTAATGCTACCATAAACATTCACATCTACTCACCAAACCCAATATATTTACCAAAACAAAACCAACACCGTAAGCTCTAAAATTCAGCATTGCCTCTCATATCTACAAACCCCAATCTTTAATAGTCCCACTAATGCCTTGGACTGAATTCATTCTTAGATCCATAAAGCCGCCTCTCAATTTGAGGGAGGTAACCTGCAAAACTACGATAGTTAAAGGGATAGGTGTAATTTTTCCAAAATATTATTAACATCTGTAGAACCCCCATGGACGAAGCGGTGTAAATGAGTCAAACCGAGCTTAAGATTGCTCACACTTGTTTGAAAATGTTAACGAGATTAAAAGTATATTCAAACTCGGCTCGCTTATTTTACGATCCAAGTTCGAATGAGATTCGAAGTGAATAATAATGAGCTGAGAACGAGTAACTCGTTTTATGTTCTTTTAGTATGATTATTTGCAATTGAGTTCAATACGAGCCAAGTTTAATAAGATAATGAGCTTAAAAATATGTTCAAGCTTAGATAATTTACTTTCGGGTCATTTGGCCTTTAAGCCCGACTAATTTATCCAGTTTATAATTTGGCACCCGATAATTTTGATACTGCACTTTTGATACCCATTTTGGACAGAATCTGTCGAGTTAAACCTTTAATCGTTAATTTTTATATAAATCTTCAATTTACTTTTTTATTAATGGGTGTCAAACCATTAACTGGACAAATTAATGAGGGACAAATATTAAATGACCCAATAAATGAAAAAAACAACACAAATACCTATAAAATTTCCAAAGAACCCCAAAATATATTTATAAAAAATTATTGTTGTTAATAAGAATTTACTATTTTTTTAATTTCAAACATTGCAACAAATAAAATGCTTCCAATTTTTTTGTACATTTCGAGATCAAATTTTTATAGTTATCTCCCTTTTTAAACATTTATAATTAAATTAAAAAAATATTTTGTTTAAACTCCTTTTTTCTTTATAAATAATATAACCGTTAAAAAAATAAGATTAAACAAAATAATTTCCCTTTTTACAATATAAAAATAGTTTCTATGATTAAAAAAGAAAAAAAGTATAAATAAATTTTTTAAACCCTAAACTGTTACAAAACATTCTAAACAAAACATTTATTTTTAAATAGTTTTTTATATTTAAAGGAAAGTAAGTATGGAAGCACCTTTAAAAAAACTATTAAAAATTAATTAAAACAAAGCATTTTTTTTAAGTATTGTTTTTATGTCTAAAAAGGGGGAAAGGTATAAAAATAGATTTTTTTCTTTAAAAGGGAAATAAATATGAAAATTAAAAAAAATGTAATACCCCATATTTTTAATATAAAATAAAATAATTTCTTTATGGTAAAATAAAATTCAAGGAAATTTAAATTAAATCAGTCAAATTAAATTAATTAAGTTGCGAATGGATTTATTTACTATTGTTGCATGTTATGTGAAATGAACCTTGAATGATAAATAAATTTCAATAGGAAAATAATTGCATATGCATTAAATAATTTATGTGTGACTCAATTAAAAATATTCGGGACACATTTTGGGGAGTTTTACGAACTCATTGAAGTATTTTAGACCCTTAGAAATGGTCTTGCGGTATATATATACGAGTTAGGAGGTTATTGGGCGAAGTGAATAAGGTATTTGAGCACATTTGGTGGTCTAAAGTTGTGTCCTAAGGCCCAACTCAGGATTAGTAAGTTAATTACCGTTATTAAGAGTTAAATAACTCCCTACCACTTTATATCCAAGAACCCTAAGAACACACTTTGAGAGAAAGAGGCAAGAACGCTAGAAGGAGAATTGGGAGAGAGATTCAAGGAAGAATCCAAGAATCAACCAAGAAGACATCCAAGATTTAAGGCAAGAATTTTCTTGCTTAATTTTTATCACTTCAAATTACTTCTTTATTCATTGTGTGTTGTGATCCATGTAGAAATTATGGATTTAGGTATCTTTGTGACTTGATGATGAAAATTCAATATACTTATGATATAAGTGACATTTATGAGTAATGAGGGAATCCAGAATTTAGGATGGTTCGATTATAAGGATTCGATGAATAGAAATTATACTTAGGGCTCCTATTGAAATGCTTGTGTTGATTCATATGTAGGAGAGTTTTACACATATTATATAGACTGAATTATGATTATTATAGAACTTGTATGTAATAGAAATTTAAGAGATTTATTGTTATAGAAATTCTAAATTGATATGAACATAGATTGGTCACTCAAATTTCTGGGATTATAAAATAGGAATTCTATGTTAAAATACATGATTAATTACCCTGAGTTGGTGAAATAATTATTAGAGTTCCATTGGGTGGAGTATACATTGGTAGGAACCTAGAAAATCAGGCTTTGCTTTAGAGAGTGTAAATCCCGTATAGAATAAACTTAGGGAAAACGAATTCTGGAGGAGTGAACCGATTCGACTCCTACGGGCTTGACTACGAGGTCTGCCGTTGGGTCCGAGTTATTTTTAGATGTTCATACGATTTGGTAGAGCCGTGTTTGGGCATTCGTGGAATTTATTAAAAATGAAAACGTATGACTAGCTATCAGAGAATGACTAAATTAACTATATTGTTAATAATATTCCATAAAGAGGGATAGTTTAATAATTCACATGTTGGTAAATTATTAAATAAGAATAAGTTTGGAATATTGTTTTTGGTCAGCTATGGGTAATTATTATGATAATAACCGTTACATAGGATAATATATAATTATATTTTTGTATGGACATACCAATGTTCGTGGATCGTCCTATCGGTTGAGGTGCATGCGCCCGGGATCGAAGCACACGTCGGCACAAGTGGGCTAGGCATATTGTTAGGTCATATTTTAAGTACTATGTGGCAGCGCCACATATAGAAGTTAAGTGTTGATGCTAGATCCATATGACATCGCTTGGTATGGGCTATGCAATGTTGAAACTGCGTAGGTACCGCCCCACTTGCTTATGTTTTATTTTATCCGTTTTGAATAAGAAACCCTTACGATCTCATCGATTATATCGCCCTAATCTGAATTTATGGGTTAATAAGGATCAACCCGACCCGGTTCGTACGTTAATTGGAAGTGCAGTGAAACAACCTAAATAATATTTTTAATCCAGTTTTATTATTATTTAATGTTACTCTTGTTAGCATGCGATTCCAGTTTTCATTAGCTACGTGATAAGACCCAAGGGAAGTGCCAGTTACTTGCCTATATAACTCTCTCAAAGTACGAAACATCATACAAACTGCCGTGACAAAAGGAGGGATGTGAGCCGAGTGCTCAGTGGGAACATATACAAATGCAGTATAGAAACGACCGGCAAAAAGAACACTCATATGCTATAATCACATGCATGTGAAAATACATATATATATATATATATACATATATAGTTTTGGCAATACATGTCCCAATGTATTAAACCGTTTTATTTCAAAAATGTTATTTGTTACCATTTGTTCTCCTTGTCTTTACAAAATAATCATTTTGTATTTTATGCTTACTACTAGCGTATTCTTCCCATTAACTCACTCAGTTAAATAATTTACAATTGTTGGGGAAAATCTTTCATTCACTTTTAAAATGTTTATTACTCAATTTCATTAACTCACATCCGAGTTATTAATCATTACTTAAGACTTTTTTCAACACACACGCAAGTTATGTTAGAGAATATTCATTAAATTTGAAAGCTTTATAACATGAACACTTGTGTTATTATGGGTTTACACCTCATTAGGGAGTTTAATTACCCTTTAAGTCAACTTGCTTAGCCATTTCGCTTTTCTTATGGACATTAATCAGTACTCTCAATTTACTTTTCTATGTTATGTTAACCGCAACCATAAACATTTACTCAGGTCAGGTTATTTCCATCTTATAACTCATTTCTTATCATTCTCCCAATTTTATCATTATATTTGGGATTTAGCCAACAACCATGGACTTCGTGGCCTCTCACCACCGATCTCGAGCGCCATATGCTACTGCAGTTATTTTGGGGTCTTTAACCACTAGGAACATCGTGCCCTGCTTAATTTTTACTTTGGCATCGTCCTAATATTCCATTATCTTTTCAGTGTGCTCAGCATTATTCCAATGTTCACATTATTCAATATTTACGGGCAGAAGCCAAAAGTCCAGACTTAACTATCCGTTTTTCCATTAACACGTGAAAAATTATTTCTTTCTTCTTTAAGTCCTTTTTTTTCACACACACTTTGATTTTATACCCAAAATCATTCCCGTTTTAGGACTTAATACAATTTTACCCATACTAGAGAAAAACATCCATAAACTTTTTTAATTCATAAAAATGTTCGACTTTAAGTAAATTTTACCAATTTATCCTTTATTGTCAAAACTTGCAATTTAGTCCTTTAACAAATGTCATTTTCCAAAACGGTAGTTTGAGTTTCCCATTCAATATTTAAACACATTTAACTATTACAACACTTTTATATTAACATACTTTACTTTACTTTCCTATTTTTAGACTTTACACATATTTAATATATAAATTCAGGCATTTTATATATTAGAACCTCATTTTCCACATATTTGATGAACACACTTTATTTTTGAGATTTTGTATCTAAACACTCACTTTGCTACTATCTACACTTTGAAACCTTTAAATCCCATTATTAACTTTCAACTCACAACTTACGAAAAATCCTTGCTTTTAACATATTTACATATTAAACCTGTGGACATCCCAGATCCTCGCGGAGGGAGAGAGAGATGATGAGGGGGGGTGTCATCTCCACGGTGAGAGGATCCTGGTCCCGCGCATCCCTCTCGGGAGTGCTTCGACCATCGTCGGTGATGTGTGAGGTGAAAAATGTAGAGAGATGGAGTCGCAAGTCTATTGTACTCAAAACAGACAAAAGAAGGTGGATCCATCCCGAAGGATAACATCCAAAGACATAATGATACATATGAAACCAAAATTGATTCGAAAAGGGTTCGGGGCCTAAGTTACGAAATAGGAAGGTGTTAGGCACCCATTCCGCCCTTGCGGTCTCTCATGGATTGTTGCTATTTTCCTTTATTTCCCCGTGATATGTGTGCATGTGTATATGTAGTGGAGATAGGAATCATCGACTTGTATCATAGAAGAGATAAAGCGAGTCGTCCATAGGAATGTTCCTAAAAGTAATATTAGAAAATATGATTTACGTGGTTATCCTTGCGTTAATCATTTTAAAGGAACGATAACGCATGTGGAATAATACGCCACTAAGAAGAAATATATGTATATGTAAATATATAGATTTTAGGAGAATTAAGTTAAAGAATATGGAAAAATAACAAAATGGAAGGAATAGGACTCGAGTCTCGAGTTTTATCCCGAGACACCTACGTAGCCTATAGAGGCATCAAAGTCCACATAGTTCGTATGCAAAACGAGGGGTGGGATTTATCCCATAAATACAATCGGGGACTTCTCTTATATGTGTGTGTGTGTAAAAAAAGTGTTTTAGTTGTGAGAAAAGTGTGAGAATTCCCGTTTGGAATTTATGAGCAAACCCTATTTTTCTTATTTTTTTGGCTTTTATTTATATGAAAATAAGATATGTGCAATAATACTAAATAAAAAGTATATTAGGATATGTGAGATGGAGAGAATAAAAGTGCTAAGTAATAAAACAAGTTAATGTGAATTTAGGAGAATTTGAGGAGAGAGATGAGAAAGTTGGACCTTCTTGAGGATCTTGAGCTTAATCTTGAATGTTGGAGAGCAACCATTGCACTTGGATGATGATGAAGGGTAGTTAATTCACCAAATTTGATGAAAAATATGATGAAAATGTATTTGGATGTGGAAATCACGCTGACTTCGAGAGAGGTTTTCTGAGTTCGCTGAGAGTGATGGATTTCATATCTTAGGTTTTCTTGCAATGAGGTCAGACCCTCCATTTTATAGACCCAGAGCATTACCGATCGGCATAGGCCTGGTCTTGCCAATCGTAAGGTGTTTTTAGGCACACTACCGATAGGCAGGATTTGGAACCTGCCATTTGGCAGTCTCTTTCGGGTTCCTTCGAAAAAAATGGTCGTAAAACGCAAACCGTTGATCCGAATTGCGTACGTGGTGAACCGACAGAAAGATATTTCAAAGACCTTCAAAATTCCTTTGGGCTAATCCCGGGTCCAGGAGTTAACTTCGGGTCAAATATGGCTCGGAAGCACTCATCGGTCCTTTGGACGGGGGATTATCGGATGCAAATGGATCGTTCATCCGCATGGTAAGTCAAAATCATGCACGGAGCGGACCGTTGAAAAGGTTATGAGATGTACTTCGACATTAAAAAGAGATCGACTTATTTTGGGGAGTTGAATTTGGTCAATCGGGGCCTGGAAGCTTTGGGTGACCCTTCGGAGTAAAATGGATTGTTCGTCCGGAATCGTAAGTCAGAATTGGGCTCGGAGCAGACCGTTGGAAAGGGGTTTCAGCGTCCTTTGAAGATTCATTCAGTCTCGATCGAGTTAAAGAGTTGGCTTTGGTCAAATGGAGCCTGGGAGCATACGGTGGCCTCCTCGTCAAGTTTCAAGGGAAAATGGGTCGCTCGTCCACACCATAAGTCAGAATCGTGCACGGGGTGGACCGTTGGAAAGGGGTTTCAATGACCTTTAAGGATTCATTTAATCTAAATAGATTTGAAGAGTTTTACTTTTGGTTAAATGGAGTCTGGGAGTGCCCAATGGCCTCTAGGTCACTACCCGAGGTATGACTTAGGTTTGTAGTGATGAAGGGAGGTGCTGAGGACCTAAGGAGAGGTTAGGGGGTGCTAGAATTAGGTGTCTACAGAGCCCCTCGATGGGAGAGTTTGAAACAAATGATAGCCATCGAATAGACACCGCATGATTCTTTTGAAAGAGGATGATCAGAAGGTCGAGGCCGATTCTGAGGACTTAAGGATGAGGATGACCGATTTAGAGGGTCGAGGATGATTCGAAGGACCTAGGTATGAGGATGACTGATTCTGTGGTCGATGCCAATTCTGAGGGCTTGAATTGTGGTGACCAATTCTGCGGGTCGAAGCCAATTCTGAGGGCTTAGGTTGTTGTTGATACCAAATTTAGTCTGCTGACATGACTCAATTGAGTGAAGACACGTGGAAATCTGCGTGGCAATAACAAATACTTCCGAACAACACTTTGACCCACTCAGATACTCCGAGCAATAGATGCTCTCCGAGGAACCATACTACAATGAGTAACTCTACTTCCCCAATCAACTCAGATGCTCCGACCAACAAGAATTCTCCGAGGAACTTTAATACACCGAGCTACTTAGGCGGTCCGAGCAGCTTAGGCGATCCGAGTTGCACCTCGAACAGAGCATTAATAGCAGGATAACCAACAGATTAACTGCACATTAAATGCTTATTATTATCATACAGATGTATACGCCTAATGGACAACTATGTATTACCCTTTCACATGTACAGCCCGAGGGCTATAAATACATTGTATCATCCTCATTATAAGGGGACCGGGAATTGTTGACGAAACTGGTAATCAAGAATTCCCAAACAGTCAGCAATAATAGAAATAGTGAACGTAGGCCATTCTTATAAGGCTGAACCACTTTAAAATTACTTTGTCTCATTTTATTTTATCTGTGATTAAATAATTAGATATAATCTAATTTTTTACATCAACGGATTGGCACCGTCTGTGGGAAACGGCTGGTAATATCGTTTTTCATCAAAAACAATTCATTACAAATGGTTGACCCAACAATCGAAACGCTGGAAGCCCTCCAAATCCATCTGCTCCGCGAAACGTTCCAGATCTGGCTGGAATAATGACAAATCTGGCCCAGGGCCAGGCAGCCATGCAAGAAACTATGCAACAACTCATACAAACCCTTCATGGCGGAGTACCGACCCATTCAGGACATCGAAGTGTTCAAAGAAATACTCGTTTACTTTCTTCGCGTATTAGGCGTACTGTTCATATCGTACTGAGGATTCTGAAGATTTTTCTTATCAACCTGAACGAACTTCGTCAGTACAAGCCACAGATACTGAACAACGTATCACTCTCTCTCCAAAAAGGACTAGTGCACTAGAAAGGTTAAGCAGGGTATATCCTTTTGATTGATTAGGTCCTAGGAGGAACAAAAGTCCTCCTAAGGCTGCGTTGAGGAGCTTTCGACGATCATTAGACTTAAAAGAAGGATATGCCCAGTCGCGACCAACTGCTCGTCAAGATAAATCACAGGAAGCCACCTCAACGCGATCAGTTGCTCAAACCAACAGGCCCGAGGAAGGAAATGATGCGTGGAAAGGATCTATTCAAAGGCTGGAAGACAGACTAGGGGAAATAGCTAAGGATAAGAACCCCCTACAACGAACTTTTGTTCAAGGGACACCCTTTGTCCAGGCCATTGTGGATTTTCCCACACCGTCAAAGTTCAAAGCACCTGTTGTGGCTCCCAAATATGATGGAAAGACCGACCTTGTTATTCATGTAGAACAATACCAAGCTGCAGCCGACATCTATGCTGTTCCAGATGAGATGAGATGGAGAGCATTCTCAGGAACTCTTACCGGATCTGCTCAAATATGGTACAATAATCTTCCTCGGGGTAAGATCTCAACTTTTATTCAACTGGCCGAGTTATTCATTGAAAATTTCTATTTTGGGGCAAAGCCAGTTAAACGAGTAGCGCATTTGTTAAGTGTTAGACAGAAAGCTGGTGAGAGTACCAGAGGTTATATAACTCATTTTAATAACGAGAAACTCGAAGTCATTGATTATGAAGAAAAGACAGCGATTACCGCCTTGATGAGTGGGCTGCTGCCCAACAAGTTGTACTACACTTTGGCCAAAGATCCACCCAGAACCATGTCAGAACTGATGGCAAAAGCGGCCAAGATCATGAATGCCGAGGAGGCTATGTCTGCGAAGAAGAATATGGACGCCAAAGAAACCAAGGTGGAAGGTGATAAAGTTAAGAAGAAAGAGCATAAGAACAATGGTGGTGACAAATAATCAAAAACAAGGTCGTCATGGGAGGTATTGAAGAAATTTGATAATTACACTCCTTTGAAGATAGACATCAACCATGTTCTAGAAGAATCAAGAACAACGAGGAATTAAAATGGCCAGAGAAAATGAAGGCAGACCCTAACAGGAGGAATAAGGCAAAATACTGTGATTTTCACAAAGATCATGGCCATATGACCAAAAATTGCATAGCTCTTCAGTATGAGATTAAAACACTTATTAGACGAGGAAAATTGGCAAAGTATGTTGATCGTAGAAATGAAAGAAGAAACAGCGACCGAACAAGAGAAAGGTCTAGATCTCCTCGTCGAGCAGAGGAGAACAAGAAAAGAGACTATGAAGTTGATCCAGAAGACGACCCCGATCTTCCCAAGAGACCAAGGCAGCCAGAACGTGAGGTATTTTCAATACGCTTTGGGTCATTTGATTTTAATGTTATTACAGGTGGAGATGCAGGAGGAGGAGACCTTACTGCAGAGAGAAAAGCTTACCTCTGTGAGGCTCAAGCTTGCTCATACATTCAACGAATAAATTTAGCTGAGGAGGATCGCCCGAGAAAGGTAAACATTGGTCATTGCTTTCTCAAAGAACGACCTCGCAGGTGTTCTATATCGTCATGATGACCCATTGGTGATCAAAATGAGGATGAATGAAGTAATGATTTCAAGAGTACTGGTAGACAATGGTAGCTCGGCAGACATCATGTTCTACTCGTGTTTCGACAGTTTAAATCTAAAGCTATCTCAACTGGAGCCTTATCATAGACCTCTCCTCGGTTTTGCTGGCGAGAAAGTTTTTCCACTTGGGACGATCAAATTGGATATATTCATTGGTACATGGCCTGCTTGTCGAACAGAAAGAATACGCTTCTTTGTGATGGATAAAAATGTTCAATCAGCCTACAATATCATCATGGGAAGGGTAGGATTGAAGAAGTTCGAGGTAGTACCATCTACGGTACATCAATGCCTAAAATTTTCAAAAAATTTTGGAGTAGGAGTTGTAAAGGGTGATCAAAAAGTAGCTCGGGAATGTTACTATTCATCTACCGAGTAAGAGGAACTGGAGGAACCAAGGAAAAAGACTACTACCTATCAAGTGAAGGAAGGTGCAGAAATTGAAACATTGGATCCTAGAGATGAGTCCCAACTTGTGAAAGGTCAGGTGGTGGAAGCTACTGAAAACATCATTCTGGACGATGAGCACCCTGAACGAAAAACTCAAATAGGTTCGTCGTTGGAGGCCTCACTAAAACAGAAATTGATAACTTTCCTAAGAAGCAGAAAGCAAACTTTTGCATGGAGTCATGAGGATATGCCCGGAATAAACCCAAATTTCTTATGTCACGAACTCAACGTGAATAAGGAGATCAAGCCAGTAAAGCAGAGAAGAAGAGTATTCAGTCCCGAGAAGAATCAAGCTATATAGGAAGAGTTTGAGAAGCTCCAGAAATCTTGCTTTATTCAAGATGTTAAATATCCAGACTAGTTAGCAAATGTGGTGATGGTAAAGAAAAAGAACAACACATGGAGGATGTGTGTAGATTTCACCGACCTCAACAAAGCATGCCCAAAGGACCACTTTCTCTTGCCCCGGACTGATCAATTAGTAGATGCTACCTCGGGACACGAGCTGTTGAGCTTCATGGATGCTTATTCTGGATACAACCAGATTAAGATGAAACCTGAAGATAGGGAGAGTACTTCTTTCATTACCCCTAGGGGAACTTACTGTTATAATGTTATGCCTTTTGGTTTGAAAAATGCAGGTGCAACATATCAGCGGCTGATGAATAAGGTGTTTGCAGAACAAATCAGTTGCAATATGGAAGTCTATGTTGATGATATGCTGACAACGAGCAAGAAAGCTGCTGATCATCTAGTTGACTTAGGCCAGACCTTTGATCAACTAGATAAATATCAAATGAAGCTGAACCCGCTGAAGTGCATATTTGGAGTACGAGAAGACATGTTTCTCGGGTACATTGTCAATCAACGAGGCATTGAAGCAAACCCTGAAAAGATCAAAGCTCTGTTAGAGCTGCGATCTCCAACGACGAAGAAAGAAGTGCAAAGTCTTATAGAACGAGTAGCAGCACTAAAAAGATTTGTATCGCGAGCAACTGATAGATGTCTCCCATTCTTCAAAACGCTCCAAAAGACTTTTGAGTGGAATGATGAATGTGAGAAGGCTTTTCAAGACTTGAAGAAATATCTGGGAGCACCTCCACTATTGTCCAGGCTAGTGATGGGAGAAAAATTGTACTTGTAGCTGGCAGTGTCAGAGAATGCAGTTAGCTCGCCATTAATAAGAGTAGAGAATGGAGTGCAAAAACCAATTTATTACACTAGGAAAGCCTTTCGAGGAGCAGAGATCAGATATCCAAAGATGGAAAAATTGGTACCAGCATTGATCGAGGCAAGTAGAAGAATGAAGCTATACTTCCAGGCTCATACTATAGTCGTATATACCGATATGCCATTGAGGCAAGCTCTTCATAAACCAGAAAAATCAGGAAGATTGATGTATTGGGCAATAGAGCTCGGTGAATATGACATAATTTATGAACCCAGATCATCGCTTAGAGGGAAAGCAGTAGCAGATTTTATAGCAGAGTTCACCTATCCTGATACCACTGAGGAGCAAAAGCTGCTCACCGATCAACCTGTGGATATTACATAATCACCAAGCCCAGACCAACTTAGGTTGGTAAAAGGGCAAGTAGATGTTACAAAATCATCAAACTCAAGCCCAGACCAACATAGGTTGGTAAAAGGGCAAGAAGTGATGATCAACGAACAACAAGAAATATTTGGAAAGGGTGAAAGGAAGCAAAAAAATTTCCACCGAGGAACTCTGTCAGATCAGAAATTTGAAGACGAGTTACCTATATGGAGTGTATATGTGGATGGCTCATCTTGTATAACAGGCTGTGGGGCAGGGATTGTTCTTAATAGTCCAGACGAGGTCGACATGGAATATGCCCTACGCTTCCAATTCAAAGCTTCGAATAATGAGGCTGAATATGAAGCCTTGATTACAAGTCTTAGTTTGGCAAAAACCATGGGGGCAGAGCAGGTTATTGTCTTCAGTGACTCGCAATTGATCATAAATCAAATGATGGGAGTATATGCAGCCAGAGGAGAATTAATGATCAGGTATCATGCAAAGGCAAGGGAGTTGGTATCAGAATTTGTTGTTATTCAGCTGGTAAGAATACCAAGAATGGAGAATGCGAGGGCCGACGCCTTAGCTCGATTAGCATCAGCTATTCGTACCGAGCTACGAAGAACAATCCTAATTGAAGTTTTAGCTGGTCGGAGTATAGATGAAGATTTGACGATGAATTTTATTACCCTTAATTTAGGACCATCTTGGATGGATTCCATCAGGGCATTTATTGAGGAGGGGGAATTACCAACTGACAAACTTGCACCCAAAAAACTGAAGTTTAAAGCTGCTCGTTATGTACTGAATAATGGTATTATGTACAGACGAGGAATTATAGCAGATTTGCAAAGATGTGTGCATCCCACCGAGGTGAAATACTTGATTGAAGAGATCCAAGAAGGGTCCTGTGGAGCCCATGTAGCAGGTCAGACGCTTTTGCAAAGGGTTATGATGCAAGGATACTACTGGCCAATGATGAAGGCTGATTGTATAGCCTATGCCAAGAAATGTGACAAGTGTCAACGCTTATCCACTATCTGAAGAACTCCCTAAGCGTTGTTGACACCCATTACTTCCCCTTGGCCATTTGCTATGTGGGGAATTGACTTGGTCAGACCACTTCCAACGACCAGAGGAAGATTTAAATATCTCGTCGTCGCAGTGGATTATTTGACTAAGTGGGTAGAAGAGGAGCCTCTTGTCGACATGACGTACGATAAGGTGTATCAATTTATTTGGAAAAATCTCATATGTAGATATGGTCTTCCCCATGCATTCATTACCGACCATGGAACACAATTTGACAATGAGGAGTTCGCTACCTATTATCACCAGTCAAATAACTTGAAGATCCACTCGACACCAGGCCATCCCTAAGCAATGGACAAACTGAAGTAACAAATAAAACGCTACTGAATGGCTTGAAGAAAAGACTGAGTGACCGAAAGAAAATTGGATCAACGAGCTACAATCAGTACTATGGGCTTACCGAACTACTCCCCGAGCAGCAACAGGGGAATCTCCATATATGCTGGCATTTGGAAGTGAAGCCGTTATACCTGCCGAGTTGGGTCTCCCGACACACAGAGTACTGAATTTCAATTCCCCTGTCAGCGACTTAATGAGAAGATTGGATTTAGACATGCTCGAGGAAGTTAGAGAAGAAGCAGCCATCAGGAATGCTGCTTACCAAAAACGAATAGCTTTTTTCTACAACAAGAGAGTAAAGAAGTGCGACCTGAAAGAAGGAGACTATGTGCTAAAAAAAGTGATTCAAAAGCAAAACAAATTGGAAGCAAACTGGCATGGACCTTACCGACTTACAGAAATTGTTCAATCAGGAACGTACAGAATAGCAACTTTAGAAGGGTAGGAGTTTAAGAATGCATGGAATGCAGAACACTTGCGCAAGTATTATCAGTGATGTAAACTCTCATGTAATACATTTTCGTTAGTATGAATAAAGCGACAATGTTCTACCCAGTTCTCTCCTTTTACTAGTGCTACACACTACTCAGCAAAACTCAGACTACTCAAAACTATTCCTAAAAATGCCAACTAAGGTTGGTTAGGAAGTAAAACTATTCCTCAAAATGCCAACTAAGGTTGGTTAGGAAGAAAAACTATTCTTAAAAATGCCAAATAAGGTTGGTTAGGAAGTAAAACTATTCCTAAAAATGTCAACTAAGGTTGGTTAGGAAGTAAAACTATTCCTAAAAATGCTAACTAAGGTTGGTTAGGAAGAAAAACTATTCCTAAAAATGCCAACTAAGGTTGGTTAGGAAGAAAAACTATTCCTAAAAATGCCAACTAAGATTGGTTAGGAAGTAAAACTATTCCTAAAAATTCCAACTAAGGTTGGTTAGGAAGTAAAACTATTCCTAAAAATGCCAACTGAGGTTGGTTAGGAAGAAAAACTATTCCTAAAAATGCCAACTAAGGTTGGTTAGGAAGAAAAACTATTCCTAAAAATGCCAACTAAGGTTGGTTAGGAAGAAAAACTATTCCAAAAAGTGCCAAAGTTGGTCGGTAAGAAAAAACCCACTAACTGTATTTGGTCGAGAAGGAAAATTTACCGACCTTGGTTGGTCGGAAACATTTTATTAGTACGAGAAAGTGATCGAACAAAATTTTTGATACTCGTAACTTTTTAAATTACTACCAAGTTGGCCGAGAAACAAAACATCATTAAGTTTGGATAGTTGTCAAATGATTACCACAAATTCAAACTAGTCGACAATAAGTTTTAATCAACTCTAAGTTGATCGACAAATAACAAAATGCTGTTATCTTTTTAACAGATATACATATATAAAGTGTTTTACAACCACAAGGCAATGGCAATCAAGATTGCGAACAAAAATAAAAGTCTTTCATTAAATCCAAAAATAGAATACATTGAGAATGAAATACAAATTAATTATTACATCAAGATTCCTATTCTATTGGTTTCTTCCCCTCTGCTTTTGAAACAGGTTCCTCACCAGTAGGAGGATCTCTTAAAGCATAAGGGGAGTTTATGAAATTAAGATCTTTAAGCATCCTGATGTTCATCACAGATGGTCGATCGAGTAGGTGCTCGGGGCGAGATATTTCAGCATTGGAATGGAGACTATAATCGCCAAGGTATTTGGAAATCAAACACTGAGGGATTGTCCGGGCAGGGATCCAGCTCATATCGAGTTTGAAGGGTGGCACTGGCAAGTCGAGAAACCCAGGATTATGATAATCCCACAAGTAGTGACCTTGTTCAAGTTGCATTACACCTAGGTAATTTAACCGCCCTTGTTTGTAACCTTCATTATTCGCATTTTGGATCCGATCATCCAAATGGTAAAGATCCTCATTGTAGCCAGCCATCCAAAAATATCTGGGCTTCTTGTGGAACTGATAAATCAACCTTTCCAACTGCTCGTGAAGACTTTTTATAAAGAGTTCTTTATTCTGCAAGGCAGACTTCTGTGCAGAAAGCTGCTCGTCCAGATTCCTGATCTTCTTAGACATCTCAGCCAATGCCTGGTTCTTTGCCATCAGTTGGAAGGCCTAGTTCTCCAGAGCAGATTGAGTTCTCTATTCCTCGACAGTAATCTGAGAAGCTCTTGCTCATCCTCGAGTAGATATAGAAGGGCCAGCTCTCCTCAAGGTTTCTAATTCATCCCTCAGGTTGGCATTTTTGACCTCCAAGAAAGAGAATCCCTCGTCATTCACAGGGACCATAGAGTTTGAGGTGTAAGCTCCGGACTTCAACTGAGACACCTCTCTTTGCAGGTTATTATTTTCCTGCTCTAACAACTCAGCTATCTATCTATGCTCTTCGACCTCACCCTTCAAAGTTCTCTCCCTCACATCATAAGCAGCAAACAGTTTATCGTATCCCTTATCAGCACTGAGTTGCTGATACTTCTTCTCATATCCTTCGTGCAAAAGGGCTGTAGATTCCTTATATTGTTGTTGAAGCTCTTCAAGAGTCCCTTGGAGATCTTCAATCATTTCATAATATGCTATATTATTAGCCACTGCACGGTCAAGCAGGCACTTCAAATACTGGTAGGCTAAAATTGCTTGCTCTGAAGCACCTTGACCGAGGATGTTAACGATTTGTGGCACTCATATCTGTATGACCAGCTTTGAAGTACTCATTGCATTGCCTCAACAATTTTGTATCATGAGTAGACAATAACTCCATCCTGGCCATAAACTAGTGAGGGAAGAGAAAGCAAGAATCAATAAGAGTTCAAACAGAGCATGAAGAAGCGAAACAACAGTATGAATAGGCGAAACTTCAAATTTATTACATCATAAAGGAGAAGTACAAAATTCAGAGTTACATTTGATAAAGAAAAATAAACAGAGAGAAAATCCGAACAACTCTACACCTTTTCCTTGTCTCCCAAAACTTTCTCGGGAGGTTGGGACGAGGAGGTAGGTTGCTCGGATGGTACAGATGGTTGCTCGGAGAGTGCTGGAAGTTGCTCACTGGTGGACTGGATAGCTGGGGAATGAGGAATTTGATCTCCCATCACCATGGAGGATTCCTCAGAGGAAGCTTCGTCCTATTCTTCTTCTTCTTCTTCAGGAGTTGGAGGGGGGCCCGGGATGTGTCGCTGAAACAGGTCAGAATTTTCATCGACCTTCATCTCTTGCAGAGCAGCGACCCAGCCATCCCTAAAGTATTTGTGGCTACCCTATTCCACCTGTGACATCATGGCAGCCAGACCTTTATTCCACCCCTTATCCAAGCCAGTGATGAAAGACTTTTTTATAGCCAACTTCCTTTTCGCTTTCTCCAAGGAAAGCTTCTCGAAAAGAAGATCCTCGGCAGCCTTCAGCTTATTCTCTATTTCTTCCTTTTGACGACCTACTTCACGAAGTCGGCCCAACTCTTCTTCAGCATTTTTGAGCTTACTTTCGAGCTCCCTAGCATTTTTGAGCTTCTCATCGAGCTCTTTATTCTTCTCTTCCAAGTTTTTTTATGTTCTTCTCCAAACCTTTGGAGACTTCAACAGCTTGGTTTCTCTCCTACTCGGTGGAATCAAGTTTCTCCTCCCAAGAAGCCTTATCATTATCATACTTCTAAAGAGAATCTTTCAAAGACTGCGTCAGGCCCACCAAAGCTTCCTCTACACCAGACGAGGAGCTTAAAGCTTTAATAGCTTCATCGTTCTTTAAAATGGTATTAAAACAGTTCACCAACTGGGAAAAGAAAATGATATCAAGTCAGTACACAAATGTAACAAGGGAAAAATGAAAGGTGAGGACAATGATACTTACAGAAGCTATATGACGAGCAGCTAATGAGGTAACCATGTCCCGAGAAATATTTTCTTCCATACCTTGGATCTCGGGAATTATCCAAGACTTCACCGAGCTCATGGCAGAGCTCGGGGCAACAAAAGTGGGAACACCGCTTCCAGTAATCGGGGGTTGAGAGATGGATTCAGCCAAATTGACCGAGGATCTCTTCTTCAGCTTCCTCGGGGGAATAGGAATGGTCTCGACTAATGATATAGTCTTAGTCGGAGAGATAACAATCACCTCGCTTGGAACAGCGGCCTTGCTCAGAGCCACTGTGGGCTTCTCGGCAACCTTCACAGTAGTAGCCATAGGGGGTGCATCAATCTTCTTTGTCCCCTCTTCTGGAACATCAAGGCTACTTCTCTTTGCCTCTCCAGCAACAGAGGCAGATTTCTCGAAGATGGCAGGAGCTCTTCTTTTCTTCATTCTTTCACTCAGAGGGATATGAGACTCAGGTGAAGAACTTACATAAGCAGGTACCAATTCTACCTCACTTTTCACTGGACGAGCAGTAAAAGATGAGGTGTAACTCTTATACTGCAACAAATATGAAGCTGACCTGATATGCTCATCAGCAACAGTCTGATGCAAACCCCAGATAAGTTTTAGATGTTATAAATTAACTTCTGTCTCTTTTGGAGACTTTCTTTTGCTGTCAACTGTAAATAAATGAAAATTAAAATATCAGTGACACATTTTATCAAACACAAAGGAAGCATAATTTCAAAAATAAAATAAAATAGAAACAACCTATCCCATTGCCATAGGGAGGACATCTAGGACCCTGGTACACATCATTTCCAGTCAA
Source organism: Sambucus nigra (assembly GCA_949130495.1). NCBI lineage: Eukaryota > Viridiplantae > Streptophyta > Magnoliopsida > Dipsacales > Adoxaceae > Sambucus > Sambucus nigra. Next base: position 187,894,637 of record OX422214.1, on the reverse strand, counting down.
TGGAGGGTGTTGCCAATTTTTCATAACAACCCCGTGCTCGAAGTAGTCCCTATTGGCATCTGGGAGATTGACCACTAAAGCCCTATTTAAAAACCTAGTTTTTAAATAAAAAGTATTGTCACCAACAACCCATCTATAACAGAACATAATTTCTAGAATTTCTATACGAGTTCCATGAATTTGATTTAATCTATGAACTCCGTTAACTATTCTCCACGTATTGGGGGATATTCTTGCAGGAACCACGTCAAAATATTGACAGAATTCCAGACATAAAGGGTTTGGGGGAAAAGAAAATCCACATTCAGCGACAAAGAGACTGGGGAACCAATGTCTCTCAGCTAAACAAAAATAATTTGAAGGCTCAGAAAGTTCCTCCAAAATAACCCATGAAGGAATAGAGAAATCAGAACGAAACTTATCAAGCGACTCTACAGGGTAAACCATGATGAGTAAAGGAAATCAAAGAGAAAGAAGAAGATCTTATAGGAAAAAGGATGAGTCTGTTGACAATGAATGATGAAAGGGATGAACGCACAGGAGAGAGAGACAATGGAAAACTCAAAGAGACAAATTTGAAAACGTAGAAGACGAGGGGATTTTCTGCAAAGCTTAAATACCCTGTCTTGGGAATGGGTAAAGATAATGATTACAAAAAGAGACGGTTACGTTACCAGCGGCTAAAAAGACAAAAAGGGTGCGAGAATCGAAGCGATTATAAAAATTCAAAAAGTTCGATTCTACGAATTTGGAAGGAGAAATAAATACAAAATAAAATGCTCCTAATTTTAAGGATGACCATTTATAACCGCCATATTTTCGAGAAAGAATGTTCCACACTCCTCAAATTTTGAACTATGAAACATTGGGGGCTTCTGTTGATACCAAATTTAGTCTGCTGACATGGCTCAATTGAGTGAAGACACGTGGCAATCTGCGTGGAAATAACAAACACTTCCGAACAACACTTTGACCCACTCAGATACTCCGAGCAATAGATGCTCTCCGAGGAACCATACTACAACGAGGAACTCTGCTTCCCCGATCAACTCAGACGCTCCGACCAACAAGAGTTCTCCGAGGAACTTTAATACACCGAGCAAATTATGAGTACCGAGCTACTTAGGCGGTCTGAGCAGCTTAGGCGATCCGAGCTGCACCTTGAACAGAGCATTAATAGCAGGATAACCAACAGATTAACTGCGCATTAAATGCTTATTATTATCATACAGATGTATACGCCTAATGGACAGCTATGTATTACCCTTTCACATGTACAGCCTGAGGGTTATAAATACATTGTATCATCCTCATTGTAAGGGGACCGGTAATTTCTTGACGAAACTGGTAATCAAGAATTCCCAAACAATCAGTAATAATAGAAACAGTGGACGTAGGCCATTCTTATAAGGCTGAACCACTTTAAAATTTCTTTGTCTCATTTTATTTTATCTGTGATTAAATAATTAGATATAATCTAATTTTTTTCATCAACAGTTGTGATGATCAATTCTGAGGGCTTAGGTTGTGATGACCAATTATGGGGGTCGAAGCCAATTCTGAGGGATTAAAATGAGATGATCAATTCTGCGGGTTAAATCCAATTCTGAGGGCTTAAATTGAGATGACCAATTCTGCGGGTCGAAGTCAATTTTGAGGGCTTAAATTGAGATGACAAATTCTGCTGGTCGAAGCCAATTCCGAGGGCTTAAATTGAGATGACCAATTCTGTAGGTCGAAGCCAATTCTGAGGGCTTAGGTTGAGATGACCAATTCTGCGAGTCAAAGCCAATTCTGAGGGCTTAGGTTGAGATGACCAATTCTGGGTGTCGAAGCCAATTATGAGGGTTTAAATTAAGATGACCAATTCTGCGGGTGGAATCCAATTCCGAGGGCTTAGGTTGAGATGACCAATATTGCGAATCGAATCCAATTCTGAGGGCTTAGGTTGAGATGACCAATTCTGCGGGTCGAAGCCAATTCTGAGGGCTTAAATTGAGATGAGCAATTCTGCAGGTCGAAGCCAATTCTAAGGGCTTAGGTTGAGATGACCAATTCTATGGGTCAAATCCAATTCTGAGGGCTAAATTTGAGATGCCCAGTTCTACAGGTCGAAGCCAATTCTGAGGGCTTAGGTTGAGATAACCAATTCTGCGTGTCGAAGCCAATTCTGAGGGTTTAAATTGAGATGACCAATTCTGTGGGTCGAAGTCAATTCTGAGGGTTTAAATTGAGATGACCAATTATGTGGGTCGAAGTCAATTCTGAGGGCTTAGGTTGAGATGACCAATTCTGTGGGTCGAAGCCAATTCTGAGGGCTTAAATTGAGATGGCCAATTTTTCGGATTGAAGCCAATTTCGAGGGCTTCAATTGAGATGTTCTTAGGGAACTCTACCGGGGAAATTACCTCGTGATTTTGATTTGAGTTGGTGAGCTGATTGCTGGGGAAATCTTCGTATCTTTTGGAGACTTTGCAGGGTAATAGCCAAATTTGATGCTGTGAATTCCACTAGGGACGTGATTAGGTGGTCCACGGTTTAGAAGCTTTGCTTGGGGAGACTTTGGGGGGATAGGAGATAACCTGAGGTTTGGGATACTTCAGGGGTCCTCTGGGGATGTTACCGGGGGGAGATTCTTTTGACTTTTGCGAGTTCCGCTGGGGAAATAGGGGTTCCGCTAGAGGGAGTGTGAAATTTTCTTGGTGAAAATGTTCCAAACCTTCCCTGGAATTTTAAGGAATTTTCTGAGGATTTTCAGCATTTTTTGGGATTTTCTGGGAGTTTTTGTACGAAAATTTAAGGAGGGTGCCGGTCGGCATGGTGTGGAGGGTGCTATTCGATAGTGGCACGAACTTTTGAACTACCTCAAGAAAGTAAAAGGTCAATGCCGATCGGTAGGTTTTGGGTCAGTACCGATCGGCATGACCCTTGGCTTTCTATAAAAAGGGGCGGTTTCCCCTCATTTTTCACAACTTTTTGCCTCCTCTCTTTCTACGATTTTCTTTTGCGAATTATTCTAACATTTTGTAACCCAAAAATGGCCACTTTTGTGAGCACTGCGGTACACAGGGAGTGGTTGGCTATTGATGACTGGGCGAATGTGGAGTGGAGGGCCAGGGCGCCTCTTGCTTTGAGGAGTGAGAATTCTTTCGATGCATTTGAACCGGTTGCCGATGAGCGAACTTTATTGTGGGAGCCATCGTGTCATACCTCTTCTAGAGTGGTGAACCCTGGTGGTTATGTAAGTACAAAATGACTTTTGGCATTCCTTTTTTAGTGATTTCCTTTTTTCTTAGATTTTGACGAGGTTTTCCTTTGACAGTCTGATGTTTCTTTGTCGAATATGCGTGCCCGCAGGACGACGAGGCTTAAGGATGTCTAGGAGTACTTTCCACCTGTGGTGCATTGGGTGGTATCATCGGTAGGCTTTGGGAGGTTAGCATCTGTGCTGGATGAGACACCCCATTTGACGGCAGTCTTATGTGCTATGTGGGAGAGGTGAAGGGACACTACCCACACCTTCCATTTTTTCTTTGGGGGAGATGACTGTGATTCCCATAGATGTGCAGCATCTATTGGGGCTGGATTACGATGGAGAGCAAAATAGAGGTGGATCGCTCTTTACGGGTGAGGTCGGAGGCGGTGCGGGCGACGCTTGGTGATGTGGGGAGGATAGTATTTGGGGACTCTATCCGTCTATACCTACTGAGGGATGTTTTGCTGGGTAGGGTGATTGATGTGGAAGACAGGCTGAAGGTGAGGCAGATGGCCCGGTTGTTTATTTTCCTGATGCTAGGGGGATTTTTAGCGGTGTCGAGCGGCGACGTCGTCCACTTATGGTTTTTTCCATACTTGAAGATTTTTTCGAACATCCCTCTCTATGATTGGGGGAGCCTGACTTTGACGACCCTTTATTTTTATCTGGATGCATTTACCTGGTGCTTTCGGTAGACTTTTACTGGAGTCACGTATCTTCTTAAGGTATTTTTTGGTTTGCACATTTTCCTTTCATGGAGGCGATGTCGAAAGGCCAATCCGCAGTTGAGTAAGTCTCTTTCTCTGGAGGTGGCGTGTCAGGTCTTGAATGGCCTGACCAGTGATAGGGTAAGAGTTTTTCCTTCTCCAGTCTTGGTCTTTGTGTGCTCTGATTATATATTCACTTATATCTACTGGGGATTTTTCAAGTGACCTTTTACCCTTGGGGGATGACTGTTCAGGACACGGGGTCGACTGGGATGAATGCGCAGATGAGGCATTTGCTGGCGCATGAGTTTGGACACTCTTAGTATCTCTGGGAGAGGGTGGTTTGATAGATTGCTTAGGAGGAGGTGGTGGTGCTACCTGTGAGGCCCCCTATGTTTATGAGGCGGGAGCGGATGCTGTCAGAGGATACGAGGATTGTGGTGATGATTGGTGAGTCCTATCTGTTGTATACCGATACAAATGTGCCGTATGATTACATAGAATTTGTGACAAGTTGGATGATGGCTCCCAGCATATATGATGCATTGCCTTTCCCTCCTACGGGTTCGAGTCGTCTAGTGGGGTCCTCCCACAGTGGTGGTGGTCTGTCGACATCTGCGACGGCGGTGACTTCGGAGGTTCCCTTTGTGAGGTTGCATACCCCTTCCTATAACATTCGGCGGGCTGATGGGGGGATAGTGCCTATGTTGCATCATCCCCATGCGATGGACCCGGAGGAGTTGGGCTTGACAGAGGAGGTTCTTCGTCCTGTGGTATATTTTTCTGTTCTTTTTTTTTTCTTCTTTTTGGTTTCTTTTAATTTTTTCTGCTTGATACTGATTCTGCGTCTCCTTGCAGCATGTCCGGGTGTCCACCACTTGCCTGAGGGATATTAGGGACTGGATATCTTTGGTGACTATCCATATTCAGGACACGATTCCTGTTCCTTCTTGCTTTGTGTCGTCTGCCTCATCCGGGAAGGAGTCTGGTTTGGGTAGTGGTGGTGCGTCATCTCGCCGTAGGGGAAAGAAAGAGCGTCGCAGGGATGGAAGCTCTTAGGAGAGAGATGGGAAAGGATAAGTGAGAGAGAGAGTGTGGTTCCGGGCTGAGTCCCGTTGTTTTTCTGCTTTTCTTTATTTTCTTGTAAAAATGATGTAACACAAAAAAATATCTATGCAATGCAATGGAGTTTTTTTTTATTTTCTTCTGTTAACAATGAATGCATGCATATGCATTTTTTACTTTGCTGCTAAGACCGTGAAAAGAAATATTTTTGGAAGTTTTGAAAGGAAGTTTTATTCACAATGAGTAACTATATAAAGATGAAAAGGGAATTTGAAATTCTGTTTGAGAATATCAATTTATTTTTATTGAGTTTTCTGATTTTGGACAAAAGAGGAAAAAGGAAAATTTCCAAAAATGGGGGGTTGTTGATCGGTAAGCCCCTTATCCTGCCTATTGGCGGGTCAGTCCAGTCTAATCAATCAAGTCTATGATTGGTACTCTCTTCATCCTTTGGTACCTTGTGGGGCAGGATTCCCTTCGATTTTTGCAAAAGTTGTGTCTTTTGTGAGGGTTTTCAAGCATAAAAAGGGGTAAGGGTGGAGTTTTTTCATCACACCTTCACATTCTTCCTTTTTCACATTCTTACTTGTTTACTATTTCTTGTAAGATGGATCTCCCTGGTAGTATTAAGTTTGCTAACTACCTTGAAGCCTGGGAAGCAATGTTCTCTTATAATGTTAACTACGATGCTTTCAACATGTGTCGAGTCTCAATATGGCGTAATCGGACCATAGAATGGAACATGCTGATAGCGGCGGTATAATTTTGGTACCCCGAAGACGATGAATTTCGCTTTGGATTGAAAGAAGTCTGTCCGACTTATGAGGAGTTTTCTGCCATATTGGGTGTAAATCCTATTATGGCGGTTACAAGTCTCCCCGAGAGTTGTTGGCTGGACTTCTCCATGTCTTGCCCTCGACGGGTAGATTTTTGGTTACTGGAGGAATGATCTCTTTTCTGGCGGTGCTACAGTCTGTGCATTTACAGGAGGTTAGTGATGTTGGATATGCCAGAGCCATCATTCTGGGATTGGTTTTGAAATTGCTGCTGGTGACTAGGGAACTGCTGGTGGACCCATAACTTGCAGGTATTACATCATGGATATCCTACCATCACAATCCTGTGGCGGTGATACCGATGGAGACTTTGAATGGCCTAGTTACCTAGCGAGAAGTTTATTTTGACTTTTTTAGGGGTAGCCCTGTGATGTTGTTCATGTGGTTGTCTGAAAGACTCCGCCTGGTGACTCCTCCGGAATATCCTTTATCGGTTGTACCCAACTTCTTTTCCCACCATTTCATTAGCGTTGACCTGGATATTGAGAGCTGGGAGGACTTGCTTGTGGAGCATGGGGCTCTAAATCTGTGTTAGTCAGTGCCTTGGTGGGGATAGTTGCGCCTATTTTGGAGCTGGGGGAATACCCGTACGTTCAGCTAGTTGGTCTCAGATAGACCTCTTTCTATTTCCCTTGGCGCCTTCTGGGCCAATTTGGCTGGGAGCAGATCGTGCCACCTCGGACACTAGACTTCCTTCTGGTAGAATATTTGACAAAGTGTCTGTGCATCCGGCTTGGCTCTTTGTGGGAGAGTTGATGTCCGTCGACCCGTCCCTTTCAATCTATTGGGAGAGTTTGGCACATCCCTGAGGATTATATGAAGTGGTTGTGGAGAAGAGTAGTCAGCCAGATGTTGGTAGTGGAGACCGAACAAAGGTGGCTTGCCTTATCTGATACCTTGGAGGGCGGTGTGGTAGTTTTTCCGAGGTTGGTTCTAGCTTATCAGTCCGTGGAGCGTCTGTGGTGCTCCATTCAGGCAGGGGAAGCTTGGGGACCCCAGGATGTAGATAATGATAAAGCGGGCTCCTCTGGTTGCTGTGGGTAGGAATCTTTGAGAGTTTGTTTAGTGATGGGGAATTAATTTGGAATTTATTTGGCTTTTTAGGAAGGTAGGGGGAAGAGAATTATCCGTTCCCTTTCTCATGTAATTGCACTGTAACTTCTTATTAGTGAAATAAATAAGTTTTTTATCATACAGTTGTGCCTTTTGATGAATTTTCTATTTATCTATACCGATCGCTAAGGCATGCATAATCCTTTTGTTCAAGTATCTATTAAAATGAATTGCCATTCTCGGAGATAAGAAAAGAATAGTTTTTTTTTGTGAAAAAGAAAGGGCCGTGCTCATGTAAGATGTATGAGCTGCCTACGTAACTCTAGGTTTCTTTTGAAAGCTTTTAATTTTTCTAAAAATGTCTTTTGACAGAGGATCAGGTCCACGTAGTTTTGGGTAGAGGGAAGTGAAGATTTTTTTTAATTTTTTTTAGAATAGAAGGGAGATGAGAAGAGTCGTAGAGCACCAAGATTTCGGACTAAGGGTAGAACTTCTTGAGATGGTACAAGTTGACTAGACAATCCATCTCTTCTCCATCTAGGTCAGTGAGCACAGAGACACCTCCGGACAAGATCTTCTTCACAATGTATGGGCTGCTCCAATTGGGCTTGAATTTCCCTCTTGGGTCCGAGATGGGATCTACTATTTCTTTGAGAGCTAAATCCCCTTCTTGGACACCGCGGTCCTTGACTCTCTTATTGAATGATCATGCTATACGATGATGGTACCCTTATATGTGATATAGATCTTTCAGTCTCCTTTCGTCCAAGAGTGACAGGTCATTGAGACGGCTTTGATGCCAGTCCTCCTCACTGACTTGCCTTTCGAGCATGACGTGAAATGAATTTATTTCTAGCTCAATAGGCAGGACTGCTTCCATGCCGTAGACTAGAGAGTAAGGGGTATCCCCAATAGAGGTTTAGATTGAGGTTCGGTAGTCCTAGAGGGCATAAGGGATTCGGTCAGCCTAACCTCGATAACTTTTGGTCATCTTACTGATGATGGCTTTGAGGGTTTTGTTAGCGGCCTCGACTACACCGTTGGTTAGAGGTCGATAGGGAGAAGATTTACGTCTCTGAATCCCGTACTCATTGACCACTTTCATGACTTCTGACTTAAAATGCAACCCGTTATCTGACACTAGCTCGTGCAGACCCCATATCGACAGATGAGCTTCTTCTTGATGAATTTGACCACTTTTTCGACATTCAAAATTGTGTATGACTCGGCTTCGACCCATTGGTGAAGTAATCAATGGCAACTAGGATGAATTCATGCCAGTTGGAATCCTTGGGTGTAACCTTTCCTATGATGTCGATACCCCAGGTGGAGAACGACCAAGGAGAAGTCATGTTGTATAATTCTCATGGAGGCAGCTGTTGAAGGTTGGAAAACTATTAGCATTTGAGGCATCTCTGGACATAGGCAGTGAAATCCTGGACCATTGGTCCAGTAGTAACCTTGTCGAATGATCTTTTTGGCAAGAATGTGATCGTTCATATGGGGCCCGCAATCCCCACTGTGGATTTTCTACATTATCTCTTCAATGTCACCCCCTGCGATGTAGTGTAGATGGGTTCCATCGAAGTTTCTCTTGAACAGTGCTTTGTGACAGATGATGTACTAGGCGACCATTCTTCGGAGGGTTGCTCGATATTTCTTGTTATAACTTTTGAGATATCTACCATACTTGAGGAGGTGCCATATATCATAGTACCAACAATTGTCTAGCTCGGGATCTTCTTTGGTGATGAGCTCAATGTGGTAGAAATGGGTTGGTTTATCTTGATTTTGAACTAGGAAGGGGGCCATTGTTATTCCTTCGGGAATGTCGACCATGGAGGTTAAGGTAGCAAGGGCATCGCCTAGGTTATTCTTTGCTCGAGGTAGGTAGTGGAAGGTGATGTCTTGAAATTGGGAGGCTAGTTCTTCTAAGATGGCATGGAGGGTTGGAACTTCTCATCCTTGCCTTTCCATTTTTGAGCACTTGACCGATGATGAGGGCAGAATCCTCGTAGACATCTAGGTATTGAATTCCTTTCTTGAGAGAAACTTTGAGGCCTACCGTACACGCCTCGTATTCAGTCATATTGTTGGTACAGGGGAAATCCAATTTGATAGCGATGGGAGTGTGGGAGTCATTTGGGGAGATTATAAGTATTCCAATGCCATATCCCTTTTTGTTGGCAGTGCTGTAGAAGAACATTTGCCATCGAAGGTCGTCTTGAGCGATGCAAAGGATGTTTTCATCTGGTAATTTGGAGATCCAGACATCAACTTCTTCCATGGGGTACTCAGCGAGGTAATCAGAGATGGATCTTCCTTTCATGGCTTTCTGCGTGATATACACGATATCAAACTCGGCTAGGAGCATCAACCATCGAGCCATTCGGATGGATAAGGCGAGTTTCTCAAGAAGATACTTGATGGGGTCCATTTGGGATACAAGTTTAATGGGGAAGACGAGCATGTAGTGTCGCAACTTTTGGGTGACCCAAACAAACCGCGATACATGCCTTATCCAAAGAAGTGTAGTTGACTTCGTACCCTGTCAATTTGCGACTGGTGTAATAAATGGCTCTTTCGAGTTGTGCACACTCATTCTTGTCAAGGGTAGCCCCTATCCTAATCTCGCGTAGTTGGCTACTAGAATTGAGGTTAACCATAACAGTTTCTTCTTCATTAACTTGAATAAGGTTATGTTAGTTATTAACCTTATTTAGATCAGTTAAGAATTATTCATTTGTAAAATTATCATCACCAAAAGTTTGATTAGAGTCTAAACAATTAATGTAAGGCACAACAAGATACTCAAAATCTTCATTTATTTCATTGATAGGAAATACAACACTGATAACCTTATCAAAGGAGGTCTTGATTACATTAGATCAAGGATAGACAATAGAAGAAGAGATTGGGTAAACATTGGGGTTAAGTGGGATTTTAATAGGTAGAATTGGCGTAGTATGCCAGTTGAGGAGATGTGTATCAACAACTTTAATCAAGTGGGATGGATCCAATGATGTACTGCCTGAATGAACCATGAAGAGTGTGAGCCCTAGTGTCTGTAAGTTAAATGAATCCTCGAAGTCACTTCCCTTAGAATCTGTAGTATCTTTGATGAGTGGTTGCACATGGTGTTGGGAATTTTTGGCCCATGGGTAGCTGTTTTGGAAAAAGATCTCCATTATAAGCTTCATCTTCTTATCTGTATGGTCATACCATGGTTCCGAAAAGCCATAGAAGGGGAAGTCTTCACCCTCTTTGATGAATCGTCCATTCAAGGAATCCCCTGGGATAGTCTGGATACAATCTAATCTTCTCTTTGGTCAAGACTGGCGGATAATTCTGAGCTCTTATTCTAATGGTTGATACCCTAAACCACAAGGAGGGAAAGCTTTTTTCAGTTCAATGGGTTCAATTATCACTTGATGTCTTTGTCCTAGCCCTAGTGCAGGCATGAAGTGAATGTTTCTGAACATCTGAATCACATTAACATTGCCATGAGGGTAGTATTCTGGAAAAACCCTTTATTTGAAATCGTCCCCTGTTGGGAGTAGATGTGGCTCAACTCAAAATCCTGATAAGAGCATATCATTTGACCCATGATATATCTCAAGGATTGGATTACTGGTACTTGCACCCTCGGCAATGTCATTGTCGCCCAAAATGGTGATGACTCGTTCATCAGTGAAGAACTTCAATTTTTAATGGAGCCAGGAAGACACACCTTTGATACTGTGGAGCCAAGGTCATTCGAGCAATAGGTTGGAACAAGCTGGTATATCAATAACTTGGAATTCAATGACAGGGTTTATAGGACCAGCCCCTATTATAAGTTTTATGGATCCCATCACCTCCCGAAGGGTATTATCATAGGCACACACCGCAATGGAGGTTGGAGTGAGATCACTTTCCTTTAGTCCTAAGCATTTGAAAGTTCTTAATGGGTAGATATTCAAGGCGGATTCATTATCGATAAGAGAGAGTGGTATAGTCTTCCCCATAACTTCGACGGAGATGTTGAGTGCATGATTGTGGTTTGTCCCAATTCTGGGGATTTCTTGTTCGAAAAAGGATAGCATTCGGGTAGAGGTCAGGGATCCGACTAAATTTATCTTTTCTTCTAGCGTGGTGGAAGGAGGAATTGTGGTTCCAGTGAGCAACTTGATCAAAGCATTTATGTGCAACTGGGAAGACATGAAAATCCCCCATAGAGTGATGTTAGCTTGAGTTTTCTTTAGATGATCGAGGATCTTACATTCCTTAAGGGTCATCTATGGCATAGTAAGGTTTTCAACGCCCTTCCCTTTGTCATTGGATGGTGGTAAGCTTGAGATCTGATAATGACTTCCCGATCTGGTTATGTGATTTACTAAAGAAGGGAAAAACTTGAATCCCATTTCCTCATCAATCTCGCGTTGTTCTGCCACCTTATTTATTTCTCCGAGGAGTTCTTCAAATGATAGCATCCCATACATGTCGGATATTGGGCCAATTTTCTCTGAATCTTTCTCTTCGTTTGAATATCTAAATTCTTCCATCCCATCTGGTGGCAACAAAAATGGGTTTCCTTATAAATTTGATGCATTCCACAACTTTAATGGCTTCTTCGTACAGGTCCTCCCATTCTACGGGGAGATGTAAGGGTGAAGGGACAAGGTGCCCTTGTAACATTAAAGCATCAAGTAACTCGGTCATGCTGTAAATATTATTAGTTTTTCTGAATAATTTTGCCATGATCTGGACAACATCATCTAGGATAACTTCATCGGTTAGTACTACCCAACTGTCTGACTCCCGGGCCCATTTTTGTGCTTTAAATAATAGCGTACTGAACCTCTGGAAATTAATGGTCATCTGTGAGGGAAATTTCAACCTGAACTCTAGGATTTGGTTTAATACTTCTAATAATTCCATACTTCCATTTTCAGAACGGGCACGAAAAGCGATGCATGCTCTGGTAAGGAGTGACAATGCCTGATCAGCAAGGCTAACAGGGTGTAGGAGGAAATATGGGAAAGTTTGTAGAGGTTCGGGAGAGTATATGGGTGTAATTTGTGTTGAGGGATCAAATTCTGGGTTCTCTTCTAGGAAGATAACATTGGCATGATTTGGGAGTGGGTTGTGAGTAGTGTTTGGCTTAGGATTGGCTGTTGGGGCAATGGTACACCAGTCAATTAGACCCGTAGGTGAAAGCATTGGTTAGTGGCATGGCCAACAGTCTAGTGAAAGGCGTAGTGGGAATCTTCCTTGAAGTTTTTAGGAAGTGGATTTGGCGAAGGATGGGGGTCTAAGGGTTTTATGAGGTTTCGGCTTAACAGGGCTTGATAAAATTTGGAGAGGGGATCATGGAGCTCTGTGTATTCCTTTCGGACTGGGACAGGACGAAGTTTTGGTGCCCATGAGGTGGTTGGTTGAGAGATGTTATTGATGGTTGGGACTGCAGCACTAACAAGCTTATCATATTTTTTGGGAGTGAACTACCCAGTCATTTTCTTGGGTTCAACTTTTATCTTAGCAAGACCCTCCTCGATTTCTACTCCGGCTTCTCTGAGAGCTCAGAAGTGGGGATAGTATTGTCCTCCCATTGTTGATTGGACATGGGGTAAGAAGTTCTTATTCACTATGTTGACTTGTTCTTCCTCGGATGGTCGATTGGTCATGGTGGCTACTTTTTCCCTCCATCAGGCTATGAAGTTACTGACTGATTCCCGAGAGTTTGGTTTGAGCAGCTCTAAATCACAATGGGTGACCTCAAGCTCTTCGTTATATTTGTACTGGGACATAAATTCTCGGGCTACATCCTCCTAGCTATGGATTCTGGACACCTCAAGAGACAAAAACCATTGGAGGGTGATATCCTTCAAAGTTTACTAAAATAATTGGGCCATCACTTCTTTAGAAGCCCCTAGGAGAGTCATAGAACGGTGATAATTGCGAAGATGAATAACTGGGGGTCCACTTCCTCTGAATTTCTCGACATTTGGCATCTTGAACTTCTTGGGTAACCTCGCCTTAGGATAAAGAGATATGTGGGTGTAGTCCATGTTATTTCTAGAGATTCTGACTTGGTCTAACTTCTTAGTTAGAATATTGAGATCTTCTTTGACCTTGTTCAACTCTTCCTCTTTTGTATCAATGATCATAGGCACGTTAACCCCAGGCTGGGAAAGGTTTGGCATAGGGAGCTGGGCAGGCTGCGACTCGTTAGTAGGAGGGGCACATAGAGCGTGCTGATACTCTTCGGGAACCCAGATAGGCTTGGGTGGACCCATAGCACGAGGGAATAGGGCCTCGGGATCTTGAGGAACAGGAACCTAGTTTCATTGCATCTCTCGAACCTCAGTCTGGAGGTTGTAAATCTTGGACACGAGCGGAGCTAAGATTGCTGTCTGATCTAGATGCATAACTGGTACTTGATCTGTGTTCTCCATGGAAAGCGGATGGAGTCCGAACTCGAAAGAAGTAGCAGGGGAACGGAAGGAACTCTGAGGTGATTTGACTGAAGATCGAAGCCAATAAGGAGCCAGGCCAAGGGCGTACAATCGACCTGAGAAGGCGTAAAATGGGGTTTATTTTCGAAGAAAAAGAATGAAAATATTTTTGATATTTTTTTTCTTTTGAGATTGAAGAACAAGATATTTTTGGATTTTTGATAAAGAATGGAGAAATGTCTTTGGATTTTTTGATAAAGAAAGGAGAGATGTTTTTGGTAGACGGGTCTTAGCATGATTATTATAATTATTATGTTCTCACTTGTATTAAATTCTCCTATATGCAAAAATGAAATCCTGGACGGGACTCGAGCCTAGAAAAGTTAGGTTTGTAACATATGCAAAGCTATGGTTTGACTTGTGACTAAGCTCACGAGCAGGGTCCCGTTTTAAAAATGCATGAAAATTTGGGCGGCAGGTCGACTCGGAATTTCGACAGAGTTTCGGGTCGAAATAGATAATCTAACACGTGTGTCCTAGGATTGACACCTATATGTGGGTATGAAGTTGGTTGGGTGAATTGGGAAGGGTTCCCCCCTTTGGCGTGGCTTCCACGATATACGTCTTTCTTTTGAGGGCAATCGATACGTGTGGATAAGCCATTTGATATACCTGAGTATACGTGAATTGCTTCGCTATATACCTCGTGGGGATGGTACGTGTGAGAGATAATTCGATATAATTAGCGTGCGATATAGATCCCATCATGACTTCGATCAAGCGGTACGATGCGGGGGAGCCGTTCGATAGACGTCGAAGGTACTTGGCCAATGGAAGGTGAGAGTCATATCGCTTAGGCTAATTGTGCCCTGTTGGACCAGAACCCATCACGAAGTGACCCTCCAGTTACTGGACAAAATTTGGTCAATACCAATGCTCTTTGGTGATGTCGTGTGAATCTTGCATGATTCTTTAATTAGTATCTTATGATGCGAGTGTCTTTCTTGATTATGCCAAACATGGAGCAAAGTCCAAGTACCAAGGGTATACCAAGTATGGATGGGTGATGCATGCAACATGTGGATATATGTGATCCTAAGTGCACATGGTACGAAGTGTACATGGAGAATCTTCTACAAGTGAGTGAATAGAATCATAAGCATGAGGTACACATGAATAATAAAGGGGGACATGCAAATAGGGGGATATACAAGAAAATAAAACACCCATGTAAATAGAGTCTAGCCCTCTTAAAGAAAGTCCCTAGCGGAGTCACCACTGTGGCCATACCCGATCCTTGTGGAGGGAGAGAGAGATGATTAGGGGGGGTCATCTCCGTGGTGAGATGATCCTGGTCTCGCGCATCCCTCTCGGGAGCGCTTCGGCCATCGTCGCCGATGTGTGAGGTGAAAAATATAGAGATATGGTGTCGCCAGTCTATTTTACTCAAAACAGACACAAGAAGGAAAAGCCATCCAGAAGGACGACATCCAAAGACATACTGATACATACAAAACCAAAATTGATTCGAAAAGGGTTCAGGGGCTAAGTTACGACATGGAAAGGTGTTAGGCACCCATTCTGTAATTGCGGTCTCTCATGGATTGTTGCTATTTTCCTTTATTTTCCTGTGATATGTGTGCATGTGTATATGTAGTGGAGATAGGAATCATCGACTTGTATCATGGAAGAGATAAAATGAGTCATCCATAGGAATGTTTCTAAAAGTAATATTAGAAAATATGATTTATGTGGTTATCCTTGCGTTAATTGTTATAAAGGAACGATAATTCATGTGGAATAATACGCCACGAAGAAGAAATATATGTATATGTAAATATATAGATTTTAGGAGATTTAAGTTAAAGAATATGGAAAAATAACAAAAATGGAAAGAATAGGACTCGAGTCTCGGGTTTTATCCCGAGGCGCCTACGTAGCCTATAGAGGCATCAAAGTCCACGCAGTTCATATGCAAAACGAGGGGTGTGATTTATCCCATAAATCCAATCGGGGACTTCTCTTATATGCGTGTGTGTATAAAAAAGTGTTTTAGTTGTGAGAAAAGTGTGAGAATTCCAGTTTGGAATTTATGAGCAAAACCCTCTTTTTCTTATTTTTTGGGTTTTATTTATATGAAAATGAGAGATGTGAAATAATACTAAATACAAAAGTATATTAGGATATGTGAGATGGAGAGAATAAAAGTGCTAAGTAATAAAATAAGTTAATGCGAATTTAGGATAATTTTAGGAGAGAATTGAGAAAGTTGAACCTTCTTGAAGATCTTGAGCTTAATCTTGAATGTTGGAGAGCAACCCTTGCACTTGGATGATGAAGGGTAGTTAATTCAACAAATTTGATGAAAAATATGATGAAAAGTGAGGGTTGGAAAGGGATTTGGTTGTGGAAATCACATTGACTTCGAGAGAGTTTTTCTGAGTTCACTGAGAGTGATAAATCAGATCTTGGGTTTTCTTGCAATGAGGTCAGGTCCTCCTTTTTATAGGACCAGGCCATTGTCGATCGGCATTGACCTGGTCCTGCCAATCAGAAGGTGTTTTTAGGCACACCGTTGATAGGCAGGATTTGGAACCTGCCGTTTAGCAGTCTCTTTCAGGTTCCTTCGAAAAAAATGGTCGTAAAACGCAAACCGTTGATCCGAATCGCGTATGGGGTGAACTACTAGAAAGATATTTCAAAAACCTTAGAAAGTACTTGGACTGATCCCTGGTTCAAGAGTTAACTTCAGCTCAAATATGGCTCGAAAGCATTCGTTGGTCCTTTGGACGGGGGATTATCGGACGCAAATGGATCGTTCGTCCGCATGGCAAGCCAGAATCGTGCACGGGGCGGACCATTGGAAAGGTTATAAGATGTACATCGAATTCCAAAGAGATTGACTCAGTTTGGAGAGTTGACTTTGGTCAATCGGGTCCTGGAAGCATTCGGTGACCCTTCGGAGTACAACGGATCGTTCGTCCGTATCGTAAGACCGAATTGGGCCCGAAGCGAACTGTTGGAAAGGAGTTTCAACGTCCTTTAAATATTCATTCAGTCTCGGTCAAAATAAATAATTGACTTTGGTCAAATGGAGCCTGGGAGCATCCGATGCCCTCCTGATCAAGTTTCGAGGGAAAATGGGTTGTTCGTCTGCACCGTATGTCGAAATCGCACATGGGGCGGACCGTTGGAAAGAGGTTTCAGTGCCCTTCGAGGATTCATTCAGCCTTGTTGAGCTGAAGAGTTTGAATTTTGGTAAAATGGAGCCCGGGAGTGCTCGATGACCTCTAGGTCAGTTCCCGGGGTATGACTTAGGTTTGTAGTGATGAAGGGAGGTGCTAGTGACCTAAGAAGAGGTTAGGGGATGTCTACAAAACCTATTTTACTTTCTACATGAGTTTCAAACACTTTAAAATATTTATTTAAAGTGAAGATATTCCTTTACAGATAAAGCCTTCTATTTAATGTAAGAAAACATATACTCATTTTACAAAATGGCAAGAACAAGCTTAAAATATCACTTTTCATAAAAATCATAGTGTCTTCATTAAAACACACAATGAAAATATTTTATTTCATAAAATGCCCATGAATAAAGTTTTGGAATTTTAAAACACTTTTAAAGTCTCTTTAAACAACTTTTTAAATGCCCCTTTTTATTCAAAACATCGAGAGTGCAATTAATAAACCTAAAATGCATTATAACCATTTCCTTACTCATATTACACCAAATTGTGTAAAAGAGTAATTTCAAATTTATTTATTTCAAAACCCATTTTTAAACACCCCTTTGAAACTCATTTACACATAAAGTCAAAGAAATCAGCTAACTAATCTCATGGATGCAAGCTATCACATATCCTACATATATTAAGCCTAATATATGTAAATAAACTAGCTGAAATTATACACACTTATAAACCTAAATCGAAGTTAATATTCCCACCTAAATCTCAGTAAATAATGATAGAGAAGGTGGGTGACTCCCCCACTTCCAAAGGTGGACCTAAAGAGAGTCGCAATAACCCACTTGCAACAACCCACTTAATTAAATACTGGATGATCAGTCCTATACCCAATTAAATACTGGTAGACGTATCATGTATCACCGCTGGCCCAAGTAGCTTATTGTCCCCCACCTCTAACCAATGGCAAGGCCTACCATAAAATTCCTCAAATGGATCCATACCGATGGTGAACTGATAGGAGTTATTATACGCGAACTCGATAAGTGGAAGATAGTGCTCCCAACCTGCCCCAAAATCCAGGATACACATGCGTAACATATCCTCCAACGTCTGGTTAGTACCCTCCATCTGCCCATCTATCCGCGGGTGATAGTCCATACTTAATCGAACCTTAGTACCCATGGCCTCATGAAAACTCTTCCAAATTGAGATACAAAGATCTTGTCCCGATTGGATACAATAATAAGTGGTACCCCAAGTAACCTCACTATCTTGGCTATAAAAATCTGGGCGTACTGTCCCGTAAAGTAATCAGTCCAAACTGGCAAAAAGTGAGCTACCTTAATCAATCGATCCACAATCACCCATATGGAATCGTGACCCCTCTGAGAAGTAGGTAACCCTGTGATGAAGTTCATGGAAATGACCTCCCATTTCCACACCAGGATCTCTAATGGTTGTAAAACACAGCTGGCTTCTGATGATCCACTTTCACTAACTGACAAGGGGCACACTTAGAGACAAACTCAGCAATGTCCCTTTTCATCCTACTCCACCAATACTTCCATCGCATATCTCGGTACATTTTATCCCCATTGAGATGTACCGTAAATCTGGATCCGTGTGACTCTGTCATCACTGCATGTCGTAAATCCACACCCTCTGGACTAATCAACCTACCGTTAAAGCGCAAGCCCCCATCATAACTCAATGAGTAAGACTCTCCTCCCCCGACTAAAGTTATCGAATTTTCTCCTAACAAAATGGATCTGCTGCCTATGCCTGAACCACCCTCATCACAATCTGAGATGTAATAGTTATAACTGAGATAAATGATCGGGCAACTACATCCTGATGTCCCAATTCCTTATATTTTGCCTTTCACATTGTGGACAACTCACCTATTAGCCTTTGGCTCAGCACATCTGCTACCACGTTAGCCTTCCATGGGTGGTAATGTATCTCAAATTAATAATCCTAGATGAACTCAAGCCACCTGCACTGATGAATGTTCAACTCCCGCTAAGTGAATAAATACTGCAGTCACTTATGATCCGTGAATAGATGAAACTTCTCCCCCAACAAATAATGTCTCCATATTCGAAGAGGGAACATGACTGCTGCTAGCTCCAAGTAATGGGTGGGGTAATTCTTGTCATGAGGCTTAAGATTTATAGAGGCATAAGCTATAGCCTTCTCTTCCTTCTATAATACTCCACTAATACCTTGTAATGATGCATTGGTATAAACTAAGTACTCCTCTCCTCGCCTAGGCAGTGCTATTAGTACCGATGCTTAAGTCAACTTATCTTTCAACTTATCGAATGCCAGCTGACACGCATCATCACATGTAAATGGTATGCCCTTACGGGTTAGATTAGTCAACGAACCCGCTATCTTTGAGAAACCCTGGATAAAACATCGATAATACCCCGCCAATCCTAAGAAACTTCGCACCTCTTTCAGTGTCGTGGGATGCCCCACTCCCTCACCGCTAATACCTTTCTAGGATCCACAGATATCCCCATCTCAGACACAATATGCCCCAGTAACTGAACTTCCCGAAGACGAAATCCACACTTCTCTTATTTCCCTTACAGCTGATGCTCACATAGTGTCTGTAGGACCTGTCGTGAATGCTCAACATGCTCTTCCTCAGTCCGAGAATAAACCAGAATGTCATCTATAAAGACAATGATAAAGTGATCCAAAAACTCTCTGAATACCCTATTCATCAAGTCCATAAATACCATCGGTGAATTTTTTAGCCCCAAAGGCATAACTCGAAACTTGTACGATCCATATCTGGTCAAGAAAGCAGCCTTAAAAACATCCTTCTCCCTGATACGTAGCTGATGATACCCAAATCTCAATTCTATCTTTGAGAAGTAGTCTGCTCCTCTCAGCTGACCAAACAAGTCATCGATTCTAGGCAACATATACTTATTCCGTATCATGACTTTGTTAAGCTCTCGATAATCCACGCACAACTATAAAGAACCATCTCGCTTCTTTATAAATAGTACAGGGGATCCCCAAGGCGATGTACTCCTACGAATAAACCACTAACCCAATAACTGATCTATCTGATCCTTGATCTCCCTCATCTCTACTGGAGCCATACGGTACAGTGCACAAGCAATAGGCTGAGTTCCCGATGCTAAATCTATCACAAACTCAATCTCTCTACTGGGAGGTAACCCCGATATCTCGTGGAATACATCTGCAATCTCATAAACTACTAGTAACAAATTAAGGGATAAGATAACTCCCATAGAGGTCTCCTCCTCTATATAGTATAAATGTGTAGATGATCCTCCCTCAGAACGAGGCATCGCCACTAGGAACATCTCATATTCTGGGATAGCAAAAACAATACACCGACTATAAGAATCAATCATAGCCCTATATGCAACGAGTCAATCTATGCCGATAATCACATCATACTCGGACATGTCCATAATAAGTAAATCAGCTGGTAAAATCAGACTCCCAATCTCTGTACTCACTCTATGACATATAAAGAATATAAGGGTACCACTACATCTAATAACCGTGCACCTCGTGCAAATCTAGTGGCTACAAATGAATGTGAGGCCTCGTGTCAAACAGAATGCGCCCCATAGATAGAAAATATACCCTCAATTGCGAGTGGAGGCTACTGAACTACTTCCTGATGGACTTTGGATACATGCCCATACTAACCCGGTTATACTGGAGCTACTGGAATGATAGGTAATGCTGGCACCTGAGCTGGTGCTAGGAGAACGGCTGGTGGAAGCACTGGCCTCTGAACACCCTGCTACTAAGGTAATTTGCCGTTATTAGGATAATCCTGTCATTTTTGGATAGTCTTACCACACACGAAACACTTGCCTATAAACTTTCCCCCATTTTGTCCCTGCTGACCACGACCCTGCTAGCCATTACCACGTCTCCTTTGGCCCTGATGGCCCTGCTACCCCTGTCTATTACCTCCCTGCCCATATTGAAATCCTTTGGATCATAATTTCTTAGCACAGTCCTCAGGCTGGGAACCCTACTCACCTTGACGCTGCTGACTCTGACCTGACTGTGTCCCACTGGAACTGCCTCCAGCGGTCTTGCCCTGCTAGCCAGACTCAAAACCCCGCTTACCACCCTTACCATGTAGGAGGTTATCCTCGCAGTGACGCATCATAGCATTTAGAACATATGCTTAAGTATGTAGTGAAAGATTGCCCAATAAGTGCTGGCAAATCTTCCAGTTCAGGCCATCATCTGAATTATCTTTTCTTCAGTAGGTACCTCTCCTAGCACTAAATTAGTCAACTTAGTAAACTCCTCCTCATAATATTCCATTGTACTCCCCTCCTGGGTCAAGTCAAGTAGTTTTTTCCTCATTTTAGTCTGAACGAAGGGAGGAAAGTACTTGTGGTTGTACCACACCCAGAAGTCCTGGATAGTCATTGTGTCTCTCTCCTCAGCAGTGGAAATAGCCTCCCACCACTGTAAATCTTTGCCTACTATCATAAACGTAGCCATTTTCTGTCGCTGAACCTTCATGCATTCGAACGTCCTCAAGTGCCTCTAGATATCTTTCTTCCATTGGCCAGTAACAACAATATCATAACCCCCCTGAAACTCTGGTGGATGCGCCTTCTGAAAGGCATCCCTAACATGTTCCCAAGCAGTAGGAAACACTTGACTTGGTACTGGTGGCACAGCTAGTGCCTGCGCAAGTGCCTACTGTACAATGACCAAAGCAGCGTTGAGTTCCTGAGCAACAATGGCAATAGCCTCGATAGCATTCATGGTACCCTGAGCTGGGGTGGGTTGAGGTGCACGTCGAGGAGGAATTTGAGATAAGAGAGAATATACCATCAATATTCAATATCACAGAATAACTGAAGAATGTATATGCATAAATAAAAATGCAATAGTCCTAATAATAGGGCTCTATATTAAAGGACGCTAAGAAAAAAGCATAATAAATCATTCAGTACCTAAAAGACTCTTGAACCTGATGCTTTGATACCACCTGTAACAACCCACTTAATTAAATACTGGGTGATCAGTCCTATACCCAATTAAAACAGATTACACAGTTTTTTCATTCTTAGCATCACTGTCGAAAAATATTTTTTTTGCCTTAATATTTAATCACCTAATATCCAAGTAAGCAGGTTGTTAAAACTTTTCCAATTTAATTTTATAAAAATTCCATTTTAACAACATAAAATATTTATTACAAACCATTCACACAACAAATAATAACTGAATAGACATCACAATGGAATTTAAATGCAACTAGAATAAACTTTCTAGTAAAATATCTTAATACAATAATCCCAACAATACCAAAATACCAAACTGACATAAGAATAGAATCCGACTCAGATAGAAATTAAATATCTAGAATCCTCTTGGGTGACCTGCCCTAAATGAAAGATTAACTACTACAGAGTATGAATCAAAAATATGAAAGCGTCTAAATAAGGTCCACAACTCCATAGCATAGCCAATAGACCCAATCCTCTATGGCTGGCGTAAAGTGGCTGGAAACCTTATATATATATATATATATATAGATAGATAGATAGAGAGAGAGAGAGAGAGAGGAGAATGTGTAAGAAAATGGTCCAGAGCTCGAAGTGAAAATAGTTTTAAAAATAACAAGTGAATAAATGCTCGATTCAACAGTTATGTTATACATGTTAGCTTATCGGACTCTCTCTTGAAATTCTCAACTCTCATATAGAGTGCACGCCTATCGTACCTCTAAACCATACTAGTTACAGTCTCATGCTAACTAGTTCATCCTAGTGTATCCACTAACCATATCCCAATTCGTTCCCACATATTACTCTCGCAATACATGTAATAATATCATATGTATCCATTTATATTCAACATGGATAAACCCCTTATTAATTCAATTCAATTAAGAATTCTCATACTTAATTAATTCTAGATATCATTATCTTTCAATTCTACTTTAATCACACAGTAGATATCATCATATGTATATATATATACATTCACTCTATTATATATATATACAATACTGCACCCCGAGACATAACTGCGGTACCACAATACTCTGCTATCATCTCCCAATACATCTCGTCACTGTATAGGGGACTATAGGTTCAGTAAAGATCCCTTGAACCACAAATATCAAATTATAAATAATGGAGGTGAACATAGTTCTAAGTCTTTGGGCTACGCATATACCTATGCACCCAAATCCAATACCATTGCTCTCACTAATGGTAATCGACCTAAGTCCTATATTCTCGAGAGACAAGTCAAAGATCCCCCAATATAGGCTCATCAGGATGTAACTGCCCTCACGCGCAGACCTCCCTCGATAGAAAGTAAGTTAGGTATGCCATACACATAATCATCAATCAATCAAATAGGCATTATCACCTACCTATTTAGTGTTAGGTACTCACACGACCTATATCATATTAGGAATTCACCATATCCCAAGTACCCCTCGTATTTCTCGAATACCACCTGTACTTGTTAATCACGATTATCATCGTATATTTTATTATGTTGTTATCACTCACATAATATTTTATCTAACCCAAGTACCCGTAAATATATCGTAAATATTACCCCTACTTGTTATAACAATTATTCTCCTCTAAATCGTAATATAATTATGTAGATATCTCTCACAAAATTTAATCCTCAAATCCAAATAATTTTCCAACATTAACCCAAGTCCCTCGCTCCTTGTTAATGTACCAAAATTAATAAAATCTCACCATGGGACAAATTATCATTTTTCAAACTTTTTTTCGATAAAGATACATATTGCCCAAAAATATAAAATTACAATTCGAGGTTTTTATGCCCCGATTTTGGAAAAACTTAGAAACTTCAAAGTTGTGCAGAACGTGATTTTATACAAAAATTCGCGTGCACACTCGCAATTTGTCCTTAAAACAGTCCTAAAATTGTCAAATAATATTTGTCATTTTTCAACAATTTTTCATGCGTTTGATACATTTTCTTTCACCCAAACTCACATGAAATGTATTTTAATAAATACCAAACATCTCAAAATCATTTATACATCATTATGGGTAACTATAATACAAGGAAAAACATCTAAATCACTAAGTTTATTTGAGAATTAACATCAAACCCAATTAACCCTCAAAATCATCTATCTAAATTCTCCATTTTTATATACCTTAAAAACCCAGATTTTAGAATTATGATTCCTTATCAAAATCATAAAATTTAATATTCATCCATGAGTAGGATTCAACTACATGCAATACCTATTGTTGATACCAAAATTAATAGAGTGACGTGGACGAATAGTATGAAGACACGTGTCGATCTACGTGGCACAATAACAGCGAGGAAGATCATTTACTGAATAACCGTGGTTGATACCGAGCAACGAGAATACACCGAGGAACTCTATCATGCCGAGGAACTCCATCCGAGGAACTATATCATCCCGAGATACTCTAAGCACTCCGAGGAACTCTTGATCAACGAGCAACTAAGGCGGTCCGAACTGCACCTCGGCCGTGTCATCAATTATCAGACGGACAACTGTTCAACTATTCATTAGATTCTTGACGCACACGCTGCATTAAATGTATTACCCATTCATATGTATATCATTTAATGTATTGGACCTTTCATGTACAGCCTTGAGGCTATAAATACCTTGTATCAATCCCATAGAATGGGGACCGGAATTTCTTGAGAGATCTTGTAATCAAGAATTCCACAAACACTCAGCAATAACATAACAGTGGACGTAGGCTTTATTCCTAGCCGAACCACTTTAAAAATCTTTGTCTTATTTATTTATCTGTGATTGAATAATTAGAGCAATCTAGTTTTTTACATCAACAGATTGGCGCCGTCTGTGGGAAACGACTGTTGTTATCGTTTTTCATAAAAATCATTTGTCACCAATGGCAGATAATCCAGAATCCAGTAATCGAAATGCTGGAAATACTGGAAATCTTCCAAATCTATCTGCATCTCCAGATCTGGCCGGAATTATGACGAATCTGGCTCAGGGACAAACCGCCATGCAAGAATCTATGAGGCAACTTCTTCAAACTCTTCAAGGCGGTGTACCTACTCATTCAGGGCAAAGGACTGATCATGGGCAATCACGATCCAGACGTATTGGGTCATATCGCAATGGGGAATCCAATGATTTTTCTTATCAACCTGGGCGAACTTCATCAATACGGGCTACGGATACAGATCAACATATCTCTCTTTCTCCGGAGAGAACTAGCGCTTTAGAAAGATTAAGCAGGGTGTCTCCTTTCAGTCGGTTAGGACCAAGGAGGAACATGAGTCCACCTAGGGCTCCATCAGGAAGTTTTCGACCACCACCAGGTTTGAGAGAAGGATCTGCACAATCACGACCAATTACTCGTCGAGATAAATCTCAGGAAGCTACGTCAGGGCAATCAATTGCTCGGACTAAGTGGCCCGAGGAAGGTAATGAAGCATGGAAAGGTTCCATTCAACGATTGGAGGATAGACTGGGAGAAATGGCTAAGGCGAGGAACCCTTTACAGAGAACTTTTGTTCAAGGGACACCTTTTGTGCAAGCCATTGTGGATTTCCCCACACCGTCGAAATTCAAAGCACCTGTGGTGACCCCCAAGTACGATGGAAAGACAGATCCTGTACTTCATATAGAACAGTACCAAGCTGCTGCAGATATCTATGCTGTCCCCGACGAAATGAGGTGTAGAGCATTCTCGGGAACTCTTACCGGATCTGCACAGATATGGTACAATAATCTTCCTCGGGGTAAGATTTCAACTTTTGTTCAGTTAGCAGAACTGTTTATTGGTAATTTTTGTTTTGGAGCAAAGCCGGTAAAGCGAGTAGCACACTTGCTAAGTGTTAGACAGAAATCAGGTGAAAGTACTAGAGATTACATAACTCGTTTCAATAACGAAAAGTTGGAAGTCATAGATTATGAAGAAAAGACAGCAATCACTGCTTTGATGAGTGGTTTGCTGCCTAACAAGCTATACTATACTCTGGCCAAAGATCCGCCCAAAAATATGTCGGAATTGATGGCAAAGGCGGCCAAAATCATGAATGCCGAGGAGGCTATGACTGCGAAGAAGAATATGGATAAAGAAGTTAAAGTGGAGGTCGACAACTCTAAGAAGAAAGATCAGAAAGGTAATGGTGGTGACAAATATTCCAGGAATAACAGGATAAAGTTGGAAGCCCTAAAGAAGTATGACAATTATACTCCATTGAGAATGGGTATTAATCATGTTTTAGAAGAAATCAGGAATAACGAGGAAATCAAATGGCCAGAGAAACTGAAGTCAGATCCAGACATGAGGAATAAGACCAAATATTGCGAGTTTCACAAAGATCATGGCCATATGACCAAAAATTGTATAGCCCTTCAGAACGAGATTGAAACACTCATTCGAAGAGGAAAATTATCAAAGTATGTAGATCGCAGAAGTGAAAGGAGGAATGATGAGAGAACTAGAGAGAGATCTAGATCTCCTCGTCGTGCAGAGGAGAAAAAGAGGAGGGCCCATGAAGAGGATCCAGATGATGACCCTGATCTTCCCAAGAAGCCAAAGAAACCTGAACGAGAGGTATTTTCCATACGTTTTGGATCATTTCATTGTAACGTTATTACAGGGGGAGATGCAGGAGGAGGAGACCTTACTGCAGAAAGAAAAGCTTATCTCGGAGAGGCTCAAGCTTGCTCATATATTCAGCGAATAAACCTGGCCGAGGATGATCGTCCGAGGAAGGTAAACAAAGAGAAGCTAGTAATTGGTTTTTCAAAAAATGACCTGGCAGGTGTTCTTTACCCTCATGATGATCCTTTGGTGATCAAAATGAGAATGAAGGACGTGATCATTTCAAGGGTGTTGGTAGATAATGGTAGTTCGGCAGACATCATGTACTATTCATGCTTTGATAGCCTGAATCTGAAATTATCTCAATTGGAACCTTATCACAGACCCCTTCTGGGTTTTGCTGGCGAGAAAGTTTTTCCACTTGGGACGATCAAGTTGGATATATTCATTGGAACCTGGCCTGTTTGTCGAACAGAAAGAATACGATTCTTTGTGATGGATAAGAATGTGCAGTCAGCCTACAACATCATCATGGGAAGAGTTGGATTGAAGAAGTTCGAAGCCGTTCCTTCTACAGTACATCAATGTTTGAAATTCCCAACAAATTTTGGAGTTGGAGTGGTGAAAGGTGATCAAAAAGTAGCTCGGGAATGCTATTATTCGTCGGCCGAGCAAGAAGAACTAGAAGGATCGATGAAAAAGACTACAACTTACCAGGTGGAAGAAGGTACAGAAATTGAAACTCTTGATCCCAGGGATGAATCTCAACTTGTAAAAGGACAGGTGATGGAATCTACAGAAAATGTTATTTTGGACGACGAACATCCTGAACGAATAACCCAGATAGGTTCATCGTTGGATATGTCAATAAAAGAGGAGTTGATAACTTTCTTGAAGAATAGGGAAAATACTTTTGCTTGGAGTCATGAAGACATGCCAGGAATAGATCCAAATTTCTTATGTCATGAACTCAATGTGAATAAGGAGATTAAACCTGTAAAGCAGAGAAGAAGGGTGTTTAGTCCCGAGAAGAACCAAGCCATACAAGAGGAAGTCGAGAAACTCCAGAAAGCCCAATTCATTGAAGATGTAAAATATCCAGATTGGTTGGCTAATGTGGTGATGGTAAAGAAGAAAAACAACAAATGGAGAATGTGTGTCGATTTCACCGATCTCAATAAGGCATGCCCCAAGGATCATTTTCCATTGCCCAGAATTGATCAACTGGTGGATGCTACCTCGGGACACGAGCTACTCAGCTTCATGGATGCTTACTCTGGCTACAACCAGATCAAAATGAAACCTGAAGACAGGGAAAGTACTTCTTTTATTACCCCTAGGGGAACTTATTGTTATAATGTTATGCCTTTTGGTTTAAAAAATGCAGGTGCAACATATCAGCGGTTGATGAACAAGGTTTTTACTGAACAAATCAGCCGCAACATGGAAGTCTATGTCGATGACATGCTCACTAAAAGCAAGAAAGCTACTGATCATTTGGTTGACTTGAGTCAAACTTTTGATCAATTGGATAAATACCAAATGAAGCTTAACCCGACGAAGTGCACCTTTGGAGTACGAGAAGGAATGTTCCTCGGATACATCGTCAATCAGCGAGGTATTGAGGCAAATCCAGATAAGATCAAAGCTCTTCTAGGGCTGCGATCTCCGACGACGAAGAAAGAAGTGCAGAGTCTTACCGGACGAGTTGCAGCGCTCAACAGATTTGTATCTCGAGCAACTGATAAATGCATACCATTCTTCAAAACACTTCGAAAAACCTTTGAATGGAATGAGGAATGTGAAAAAGCTTTTCAAGACTTGAAGAAATATTTGGGAACACCTCCACTGTTGTCCAGACCAATAACAGGAGAAAAGTTGTATTTGTATTTGGCAGTATCAGAGAACGCAGTCAGTTCAGCGTTGATCAGATTGGAGAATGGAGTCCAGAAGCCAATTTATTACACAAGTAAGGCTTTCCGAGGTGCAGAAATCAGGTACCCAAAGCTAGAAAAATTGGCATTGGCACTAATTGAAGCAAGCAGAAGAATGAGGCCATATTTCCAAGCCCATACCATCATTGTTTATACTGATATGCCATTGAGACAAGCCCTCCATAAGCCAGAAAAATCAGGGAGACTGATGTACTGGGCAGTAGAACTTGGTGAATATGATATTGTGTATGAGCCCAGATCATCATTGAAGGGGCAGGCTGTAGCAGATTTTATAGCAGAGTTCACATACCCTGATACCCCCGAGGAGCAAAAGATGCCTGCTGAGTTACCTGTGGACGATACAGGATCAACAGAAACATTTGCTGACCTACCTGTGGACGATACAGGATCAGCAGAAATAGGTCCAAACCAACCAAGGTTGGTAAAAGGACTTGTGGATGTAGAGAAATCATTATATTCAAATTCAGACCAGCCACGGTTGGTAAAAGAGTACGAGCAGATGACTGACGAGGAGCGAAAGATACCGGGGGATGATGGAAGAAAACAGCAGATATTTTATCGAGGAACTCTGACAGATAAGAAATTTGAAGACGAAATACCTACATGGAGATTATATGTAGATGGATCATCCTGCACAGCTGGTTGTGGAGCAGGAATTGTTTTGATCACCCCAGACGAGATTGACATGGAATATGCTTTGCGATTCCAATTCAAAGCTTCTAACAATGAAGCGGAGTATGAGGCCATGATAGCAGGTCTTAATCTAGCAAAGACTATGGAAGCACAACAGGTGATGGTATTCAGTGATTCTCAATTAATTGTGAATCAGATGATGGGAATATATGCGGTTAAAGGAGACTTAATGATCAAATATCATGCAAAGGTGATGAAATTGTTGACAGAATTTGATGCCATTCAATTGGTGAGAATACCGAGGATGGAGAATGTACAAGCAGATGCACTGGCCCGACTAGCATCAGCTACTCGTACCGAGATGCGAAGAACCATACCGATTGAAGTATTAGAAGGTCGGAGCATAGATGAAGATCTGACAACGAATGTGATTACTCTTGATTTAGGACCATCTTGGATGGATCCAATCAGGAAATATGTTGAAGAGGGCGAATTGCCGGAGGACAAACTCGCTGCCAAGAAACTGAAGTATAAAGCTGCTCGGTATGTATTAACTAATGGTATTTTGTATAGACGAGGAATTATGGCAGGTTTGCAGAGATGTGTACATCCTACCGAGGTGAAAGAATTGATTGAAGAAATCCATGAAGGATCTTGTGGAGCTCATGTAGCAGGTCGAACACTTTTACAAAGAGTGATGACACAGGGATATTACTGGCCAACAATGAGGGCTGATTGTATAGCCTATGCCAAGAAATGTGACAAGTGCCAACGTTTTTCTTCCATCCGACGAACTCCACAAGCATTGCTAACACCAATAACTTCCCCTTGGCCATTTGCCATGTGGGGAATTGATTTGGTTGGACCACTGCCGATCACCCGAGGAAGATTCAAGTATCTCGTAGTTGCAGTGGACTATTTTACTAAGTGGGTGGAAGCTGAGCCTCTTATCAATATGACGTACGAGAAAGTATACCAGTTTGTATGGAAGAATATCATTTGTCGATATGGTCTCCCTCATGCTTTCATCACAGATCATGGAACACAATTTGATAATGAAGAATTTGCTGCCTATTGTCATCAGTCGAACGTTTTGAAGTTTCATTCAGCACCAGGCCATCCCCAAAGCAATGGACAGACTGAAGTGACGAACAGAACATTACTGAATGGGTTGAAAAAGAGGCTAAGTGAAGCTAAAGCAAATTGGATTAATGAGCTCCAATCAGTATTATGGGCCTACCGAACAACTCCCCGAGCAGCAACTGGAGAATCACCATATATGCTAGCATTTGGAAGTGAGGCTGTGATACCGGCCGAGTTGGGTCTCCCAACGCATAGAGTGCTGAATTTCAACTCTCCGATCAGTGATTTGATGAGAAGAATGGATTTGGACATGCTCGAAGAAGTAAGAGAAGAGGCAGCCATTAGGAATGCTGCTTATCAACAACGAACAGCTCTGTTCTACAACAAAAGGGTGAAGAAATGCGATTTGAAGGAGGGTGATTATGTGCTGAAGAAAGTCATTCAGAAACAGAATAAACTGGAAGCAAACTGGCATGGACCTTACCGAGTTACAGAGGTTGTTCGACCTGGAACCTACAGAATAGCAACTCTAGAAGGAGAAGAATTTCAAAATGCATGGAATGCTGAACACCTGCGAAAGTATTATCAGTAATGTAAAATGTAAAGCATTTCCTTCCTTATGAATAAAACGAGGATGGTTCACCATTTTCTTTCTGTTGAAAGTTTTTCGGGGAATACTAGTTGAACACTACATTACTTGACAAGAAGACTTGACAAGAAGAAGACATTACTTGACAAGAAGAAGACTGCTCTACGGAGTCATGCTCTACGGAGCCATGCTCTACGGAGTCAAGCTCTCCGGAGCGCTCTACGGAGCAAAAGTGCTATAAGTAGCCAACCTCCTTTGGTTAGGAGGATAAGCTCTCCGGAGCGCTCTACGGAGCAAAAGTGCTATAAGTAGCCAACCTCCTTTGGTTAGGAGGATAAGCTCTCCGGAGCGCTCTACGGAGCAAAAGTGCTATAAGTAGCCAACCTCCTTTGGTTAGGAGGATAAGCTCTCCGGAGCGCTCTACGGAGCAAAAGTGCTATAAGTAGCCAACCTCCTTTGGTTAGGAGGACATGCTCCAAGGAGCCAAAAAGTTCGAAAGAACCCTACTACTCCTTTGATTAGGAGGTGTAGACCAGCATGATCAACTACGGTTGGTAAGACTTTATATACTCTCGCATTACAGCTTATGTTTGTCGGGAGGTAACATTATTACAAAAAGTTCTTTAAAGAACAAAATATTCCAAACTGTACCAAGTATGGTTGGTCGGGGATAAAAACCCACTAACTGTAGTTGGTCGACGAGGATAAAAGTATTGACCTTAGTTGGTCGGACACATGTTTATATTTGAAAATTGAACCAAGTATGGTTGGTCGGAGATAGAAACCCATCAACTGTGGTTGGTCGACAAACATTATTTATCCACCTTGGTTGGTTGGAAACAATTTTTAACAATTTATGCTTATTATAAATTCTAAGTTGGTTGATGAACCATATAATTTGCAAACAGAAAAATAGCTATTGGCAAAACAGAAAATGAAATTCTTTCATTAAGATAAAAATGTATTACATGTTACATATATATGTGCTAACTATTACATTAAAGATTCCTACTCTATTGGTTTCTTTCCTTTATCCTTTGAGACAGGTTCTTCGCCGGCAGGAGCATCCTCTAGACAAAGAGGAGAATTAATAAAGTTCATGTCCTTCAACATTCTGACATTCATTATTGTCGGAGTGTCCAACAGGTGCTCAGGACGAGATACTTCAACTTGAGAATGAAGGTTATAATCACCAAGATATTTAGAGATCAAACTCCGAGGAATGGAGCGAGCAGGAATCCATGCCATATCCAATTTATAGGGAGGAACAGGCAAGTCTAGCAATCCAGGAGCATGATAATCCCATAAATAATGACCTTGTTCCAATTTTAATACACCCAGGGCGTTCAACCATCCCTGCTTATAACCTTCGTTGTTAGCATTTTCAAGGCGATCATCCAAATGGTAAAGAGCTTCATTATAGCCTGCATTCCAGAACTCCCGAGGTTGTTTATGGAATTGGAAAGTTAATCTATCTACTTGCTCGAGAAAGTTCTTGATAAGAGCATCTTTATTATTCAGATCAGATTTCATCGCAGTCAATTGATCCTCTAAAGATAAATTTTTCTTAGACAAATCAGACAGAGCACGATCCTTAACATTCAGTTGGAATGCTTGAGTTTCCAGAGTAGATTGGGCGCGAGATTCTTCAACATTACGGCTAAGAACTCTTGATCGACTCCGAGAAGCAATTGGAGAATTTTGCTCCTCGACGATTCTTCCTCGTCCCCGAGAACTCCTTCCTCGTCCCCGAGCAGTTCCAGAAATGGAAGATCTTCTTAAATCCTCCAGCTCTTGCCTCAGTTTGGCGTTTTCGACTTCTAAGAATGAGAAACCTTCATCAGTGACTGGTATTAATGCAGTAGAGGATGAAGCAGCAGATTCATATTGAGCTAATTTTTTCTGCAAATTGTTATTTTCTTGCTCCAGGATCTCAGCGATTTGTCTGCAGGCTTCAATTTCACCTTTTAGAGTCCTCTCCCTGACATCATACCCAGCAATGATTTTCTTGTGGCCTGTTTCTGAAGAGAGCTGCTGGTATCTATTTTCATAATCTTCATGCAACAAAGCCATTGATTCGTTATGTTGATTTTGAAGATCCTTTAAGGAACCATTAAGCTCTTCAATCAACTCATAGTAAGCAACATTGTTAGCTACAGCTCGGTCGAGTAAACTTTTCAAATACCTATAAGCCTCAGTCGCCTGTTCTGAAGCATCATGACCAAGAATGTCAGCAATTTCAGAAGAACTAAGGTCTGTATGACCAGCCCTATAGTATTGGTGACATTGCTGCATCAGTTCGGTATCATGAGAAGAGATTAATTCCATTCTAGCAACAAACTAAAGACAAGAAAAAGACAACAATCAACAAAGAATCATCAATAACAGCGATGAGTAAAGAAGTATTTTATTAGATCATAAAAGGAGTACATTGTTCGATTACAAATAATAAAAGATAAGAATGATACCGAACAACTTCACACCTTTTCCTTGTCTCCCAAGACTTTCTCGGGAGGCTGGGACGAGGAGCTCGGTTGCTCGGTGATAACAACAGCTTGGTCGGCAGAAATCTTCTCGGCAGGAGGAGGCATAGAAGAAATGTCCTCAATGACAGAGGGTTGAGAAGCAGAGATTGGGACATCCACAGCTATGGAAGATTCATCTGATGCAGGTTCATTTTCTTCTTCTTCCACAATTGGTGGAGGAGGACCAGGGAGATGCCGTTGGAATAGCTCAGAATCATCTTGGACTTTTAGCTCTTGCAGAGCAGCTACCCAACCATCATAGAAGTATTTCAACTCCCCATATTGGACCTGGGACGTCATTGCAGCTATCCCTCTCTCCCATCCTTTCTCCCAACCAGCACTGAAATGTTTCTTAACTACAGCTTTTCTTTTCAACTTCTCCGAGGAGAGTTTGACATCCAATTGTTCTTTCTGGATTTTGATGTCTCGCAGGGTAGACAGTTCTTCTTTTGCCTTCTTCAGTTGGTCATCGCACCTTTGCTGATTGACCTCTAGGCTTTTCACCTTCTCCTCCAAATTCTTGGAGGTTTCAGCCATCTTCATCTTATCAGCCTCAGCTGCAGCCAATTTTTTCTCCCAGGCAGCTTTCTCCTCGACATACTGCTGGCGAGATTCTTTCACAGATTGGGTTAAACCCAAGAGGGCATCGTCAACATCGGACGAGGAACTAGAAGCTTTAATAGCTTGATCTTTCTTCACGATGGTATTGAAACAGTTCACCAGCTAAAAGATAAGAAAAACAATAGAGTCAACACAAATATAAGAGTTCAGGAAAAAGAAAAGAAAGACCAAAGGTATGAGAAATTTACTGAAGAAAGATGGCGAGCAGCTAGGGATGTCAGTGTATCCCTAGGAATCTTTTCATCAACCCCGAGAACCTCGGGTATAACTGAGCTCGTTGAAGAGCTCGGAAGAATGATTTTTGAAACACTACTACCACCAGCTGGTAGAGAAGATGCAGTCCCAGCAAGATTAACTGAGGATGATTTCCTCAATCTCTTCAAAGGACGGTCAGCAGCATCAACCAAGGAAGAAGTCTTGGTCGGAGAGATGGCAATTACATCAGCAGGAGCCTTTTTCTTGCTCGGGGCCACTGGGGGCTTCTCGGCAATTTTGGAGGAACCAGCATCTACTTTTTTATTCCCCTCTGGGACATCAATTTTGCCTTTCTGGGCTCCAACAGCAGAGGAAGTGTCACCAAATAGAGCAGGAGGAGCTCTTTTCTTGCCCATTCTCTGAGATAGGGGGATATGAGAATCTGAAGATGAACTTTCTGGTGTTGAAGCTGGTTCAACAGGGCGAGCAGTATAAGAGGTTGTGTAGCTCTTATACTGCAGCAAATATGATGCAGATCTAATATGCTCGTCTGCAATCGTCTTATGCAAATTCCAGATAAGTTTTAAATGCTTGATATTCACTTCCGACTCTTTTGGAGTTTTTCTTTTACTATCAACTGCAAATAAATACATAAATCTCAGTCATACATTTTGTCAAACATGATGAATACGCAATTTTATAAGTAAAATAAAAATGAAAAATAAACCTATCCCATTGCCGTATGGGGGGCATCTGGGACCGTTGTATACTTCATTCCCAGATAAAGGCGCGTGTTGCCAATTTTTTATGACCAACCCATGATCAAAATAATCTCTATTTGAATCAGGGAGGTTAACTACAAGGGCTCTATTTAAAAACCTAGTTTTTAAATAATAAATATTATCTAAAGTGGCCCATTTATAGCAGTACATGATTTCTGGGATCCCTATACGAGTCCCATGAGTTAGATTTAACTTGTGCACCCCGTTAATTATTCTCCATGAATTGGGGGCTATTTTTGCAGGAACAAGATCAAAATATTGACAAAACTCAAGACATAATCGATTTGGGGGAAAAGAGAAACCACATTCAGCAATGAAAAGACTGGGGAACCAATGTCCCTCAGCCAATCGAAAGTAATCTAAAGGCTCAGAAAGAACCTCTAGAGTTACCCAAGAAGGAATGGAAAAGTCAGAACGAAATTTCTCAGCAGATTCAACAATATAAACCATATTGAATAAAAGAGATGCAGAAGAAAAGAAGAAGATCTTACAGAAAGAAAGGAGATGTGTTGACAGCGAACGGAAACAAAGATGAACGCACAAGAGAAGAAGAGAAGAGAAAGCTTGAATGCAGAGAATGAAAAACGTAGACAACGGTATGGTTACCAAAGAAGTTTAAATACTTTGCATTGGGAAGCGGCGAAAGAAATGATTACCAAAAAGAAATTATTAAACTTCCGGCGGCTAAAAAGACAAAAGTTGCACGAAGATCGAAGCGCTTATAAAAAGGCGGAAACTGCGAAATGAGAAGGAAATTTGAATACAATGCTCCTAAAACCCAGGAAGGTCATTTAATATTACCATATAACGAGAAAGAATGTCCCATACTCCTCAAAGTTCGAAATATGAAACATTGGGGGCTTCTGTTGATACCAAAATTAATAGAGTGACGTGGACGAATAGTATGAAGACACGTGTCGATCTACGTGGCACAATAACAGCGAGGAAGATCATTTACTGAATAACCGTGGTTGATACCGAGCAACGAGAATACACCGAGGAACTCTATCATGCCGAGGAACTCCATCCGAGGAACTATATCATCCCGAGATACTCTAAGCACTCCGAGGAACTCTTGATCAACGAGCAACTAAGGCGGTCCGAACTGCACCTCGGCCGTGTCATCAATTATCAGACGGACAACTGTTCAACTATTCATTAGATTCTTGACGCACACGCTGCATTAAATGTATTACCCATTCATATGTATATCATTTAATGTATTGGACCTTTCATGTACAGCCTTGAGGCTATAAATACCTTGTATCAATCCCATAGAATGGGGACCGGAATTTCTTGAGAGATCTTGTAATCAAGAATTCCACAAACACTCAGCAATAACATAACAGTGGACGTAGGCTTTATTCCTAGCCGAACCACTTTAAAAATCTTTGTCTTATTTATTTATCTGTGATTGAATAATTAGAGCAATCTAGTTTTTTACATCAACACCTATCATCATTTTCCATTTTCTCCATGAACATATTTTTTTTCTACATGTTCATCCTAACAAGTTCATCATGTTCATAACCTCCACACGTGAATAATCAACCACATGAATTTGCATATCCATTAAACAAGATTTATCAATCATTTTAATCCCAAAGTCATAAGTTCATAATCCCAAAGAAAATCCTATTCTAACATAGATATTATAAACACTGAAATAGAGCAAGAATCACTTACCTCTTAGTGTAGGTCTGAACCTTTGGAGTAGATAATGTTAGAAGCTCCTCTTTCCTTTTTTCGGCGACTTTTCGACGATGGTGCAAGGTGTACAGATGGTGGTTCATGGTGGTTGTCCCCTTTGATTTCCCAATATGACTCTTCTTCTTCTTCTTCTTCTTCTTCTTCTTCTTCTTCTTCTTCTTTAAGACAACTCTTCTTTTCCACAAGGTGGCTTTTATTTTCACTCAAAGTATCTTGACTTTCTTTCAAAGAACTCACAAATGAAAATAGATGAAGTGAAACTTATGTAGAGTGTAAACCCATTTATATAACAAGTCTCCAAGGTTAGCTAAAAGACAAAAAACGTGGATACTATTCATCTCCGAAGCCAAATGACTAAAAAGCACATTCAGGGTGTTTTTTCATCTTCCAATTGACCCGAGGCTCAAATCAAACACCCGAGTATACTTTTCTGCCTATTTCGACCCTTCCGAACTCAACAGCATGCTTAAAATGATTATCCGAATGATATTTAATTAATTTATATTTTATTACCCAACTTTAGTCCTGACATGACTCATAAGCGCGTCCCAACTTAAGTTCTATAATTGTCGTATTTGTATCTCACGAAAATATTCATAATTATCATATTCTTATATTACTTATATATCACTAAGTAATATTAAATAATTTATTACTCTAATCAGCAGTAATATTCAATCCAGATTAATCCTAATTAATTTATTAATGAATTAATTTCAATTAATCCACAATAATTTTTCCCATTAACTTTTAATTATTCTCAATTTAAAAGTCATAAAATTACGATGTATTACACCACTCTTCAACATCCCAAATGAATCTTCAAGCTTCATGACTTGTCCTTCTTCTATGAGAAACACCTTTCAAAATCTTCCAACAAGGCTTCTTTTAAGCTCCAAGAACTCCTCCCTAAACCTCCTGTGAGATGTTCCAACTTTGAGAGGTGTTTTAATGGGGTTTGGGGACCTCCAAGGTGGTGTTTTGATGGAGGAAAAGGGGTGTCATAGCAGGACCACGAATTTGGAGGGAGAACAACTCTTGCAAGAGCTAGAAGATGGAGATATAATTTGAAAGTATTTGAGAGTTTTGGCTCCAAGTATTTCACTCCCATGTCTCTTATTAAACAAAAGGAGTAAGATAGAACCCTATGACCCCATGGTCAAGATCTAGAGCCTTCTAATTAAGTAAAACACTCTTCTCAAGGGTCTTATATCTGATTTTTGTGAGGTGGATTGAGACAACACAAGAATAAACTCACGTGTGACCCCCAACACCACCCAAATCACTAAAAAATGATGATTTGCGTCGCATTTGGTACCAAACCCAAAACATTTTCTTTTTTATTTGAAACTTTTAACTTAAGTATCTAATTCCTTGTATTTTTAGCTTAAAAAACATATTTATAATAATCGCTTGGTCTCCCGAATTATTAATACAAGGCACGCAAGAATCGGAACCTTCGTACATAATATTTTTTTTTCGATTTTTCGTTGCATGGTAATATTCCTTATATTTTTATGAGTCTACATATATGTTTGGGATATTTTTTTGACTTACTAATTGTCCTAAATAATTTGCGCAAGACTGGACTTTCGCAATGTCGCGTGTCGTGAGACAATTACTACCTATGCTTGCGTAGCATTTCTCGCCTCTCCAAATCGCACGAAACCTAACCAAAGTACTTAGAATAATTACATAAACTCAAAATAAAACTCATGTGAACCATGCAACGTAAAAATTTCTCGTTTAATCCATATTACAATACTTTGCTTTTTGTACCATTTAAATATTGCATCGTATTAACCTTGTCCGTGTCACATTCATTCCTTGATATTTTTCTCTCAAACTCAACGTGCATCCTCGCTAATACTATTGGAGATTAAATACCCATTCGTGGGACACATGTATCGTGTATTTTTTTCGTTTAAACTATTTACGTAATACGTAACCTTACATATTACTTGACGTGTTACTTGGGTTATTTATTCTTTGATTTTTTCTTTAAATAAAACACTGCAAATAATATTAAATACCTATTTTCTAGGGCAGGGTATTACCCTGATCGAGCACAAACGAGACACTATAGGTAGATGTCTTAGTGTCGCATATATATATTGACATATATTAAATTAATTGAAATAAATGAAAGAATTCCTATGTCTAATGTTGTGGACTAAAGATACATACCCAATACTACATAGTTTGAATGATATTAGATGTTATCTCTTTAGGGGAAGTATATCGGGGGTAAATGGGGAAATATTTACTTAAGACTATTTAACTTTGTTTCAGTACATTATCTTGCTAGATGCATCTCTTTACTACCATTTGCACTTATTCTGTATCCATATCGGGTTCTGGATTGGTATTCAAGTAGCACTGCGTTTAGGTGAGGGGTGAAATTTATTATTCATGAGATTGATGATGGAAACACTCATTTTGAATTAACTCTAATTTTTCCCCATTAAAACGAGTAAGTTAATTATTACACACTTTATGGCGCTGACCCAAAATTCAAATCCCCCCGGTGTGCCTAAGCAAAGATAGCAGGATTGTTAGGAGACCAGTCTTGCCATTGCTTCCATTTCAGAGATTTTAGTTCTTGATTATATCTTAGGTTTTCTTTTCATTTTGATTATTTCATTTTGGATTATTGTAAGGGCATAAGCCTGAAGTTTATTTCCTTTCGTTAGGTTGATATATTATTCCTATGTTGGGTTTTTAATTAATTAGCTATTCATACTGTGGATGTTGGATTTATTTTTGTGTGTTTATTTATTTAAATTCCATTTTAAATCAATTGTGGTTTACAAATAAATCTTTTGTATGGTCTTAATGCTCAGAATGATACAGATTGTATAACAAGCCCCATTTTTGGCGTATCATGTCTGGCCAACCTTTACGTGAGAAAATGAGGGTTATTACAGTTGGTATCAGTGCATCCAGGTTTTAGTGTCCTTAGGACATGTGTTTCATTCATTTCATATTCTTTCGAGTGTTCTTTGATGTGTCTAGAGCTCATTATAGGATTTTGTAATTCGAGGTCACAATGACGTGTGTCAATATCGTTCGCTATCATTTGAGTGTTGGCAAGACTTTGGAATTATTTAAGCTTAGAAAAGAATGAGAATGAGGACCATTGCAAATTAGTGGTCAGGCATAGATTAAGGGGTTGGACAAGGATGTTCACCATAGTTGTGAAAAATTATTGTGGGAAACTATCTTGTTTGGGGGTAAAGTCTACAACTTAAAGACCATTGGGGGCACAAATTAATAAATGTATTTCATGATTGAGTCCATTTTTAGATATATTAAGGGATTTTAGTTGTTGAGGGGCTTACTGGAGTTTTTGGGTTTTACGTATGGTAATATGGGTTATGATGGAAATTTATCCTAGAAGAATGACCTTATGAAATTTTGTGCACGTATGAGAGAAGGTAATGGATTGCTAGGTTTTTTAAGAATATAAGTATTTTTATGAAAATATTAAGTGGGGATTAATTATAATTAAAGGGATAAATTGGTGTTGCACTCA
This sequence comes from Sambucus nigra, assembly GCA_949130495.1. Lineage (NCBI taxonomy): Eukaryota > Viridiplantae > Streptophyta > Magnoliopsida > Dipsacales > Adoxaceae > Sambucus > Sambucus nigra. The sequence continues at coordinate 187,854,853 of OX422214.1, read as the reverse complement.
GATTGGAATGATGGTCGTTTATGTGATGAAACCATTTTTGATCTCGGTGGTGATAAAATAAGAGTGTTTAGACTTAGTGATATGTTTAGCATGTGGTCACAGAATAGGGGTTGGAGTCTAGTTAGATCATTTGTAATACACATATGTTGGTGAAAATTGAAAATGAGAGCATTGACTTTTTGGTTGGTCCAAGTTGAGAGGACACAATAAGATAATTATATGAGGATAGGGTTACATATGCATTATAGACGTGCATTTTGTTAGTGTATTAGTAATAAACGAGATTTAGGAACAAGTGGATTCCAAGAAAACTCAAAGAAAGAGTATGTTTCGATTAAGGATTGTAATTGAAAATGTAGGGTTGAGAGTACCCCTATTAGAGACAATTAGGGGAAAATGTAAGATAATGTTATGAAATGGCAAGTTGAGCCAAGAGGGAGGACTATGAGGGTGAATTGTAATTTTGATTTTTCAACATGTGATGTGTGGAAACATGATTGCCAATTTCCCGAATGTGGATTCTAGGTGTAGTAGAGTAGAACCAAGGATTGTCTGGTTAATGTTTTATAGATTTTATATGGTGGACGCTTCTACGAGCATTGGGGCTATAGGTGCAGGTTTCATATGGTTAGAGAGGTAGCGCCTGGCTGAGAGTGGGTGCAATGTTGTGATGATGTTGGGTTGGATATTGGCATAGTTGTTGGAGTATAGATATACTAAAGTATTATGTTCATAATATCTCTGCATTATATAGTGATATATTTTTATTGGGCATGATGGTACTGCTGAGAGTTATCTCTTTATAGGGGGATTGACTGTTGACGCAACCACATGGATTATGGGTTGGTGTTCACTGGGATTTGGTGTTATTCATGAGAGATCTCGTTTACATATGGAAGTGGCTATGCGATTTATCATATACGGCCAGATTATGTGGATATTCTCCTCTACACATTGGATAGTAGTGGGCATGTGAGGGCCTTTAAGTTGTTATTACTTATTTTTGGTGGGAGAGTGCCTAATGGTTCCGTAAATGCCTTATGTGTTCTAGTCCTTATTCTTATGAAGTTCCGATGTCCTACTGTGGATTCTCATAGTATAGGTGATGAAAAAAAATGATTTTTGGCTTACGACAAGAGTTGTTTATTGATGGTGATTTTCGAGTTTTAATTATTGATACGGGTATTATGCTTATGGCGACATACATTATGGGATGGATATGTGGGATGGCTAGACAATGACTAGCTTATTTTCGTATTAAGGACATGAGTGATGAGAAGTAATTATATGGTAAAATGGATGGTGATGAAAAACTTTGAATTGGTATAATGATTTTATAAAGTTTAGAGAAAACTGCATAATGATACGATTGTGGGAATTTTGAGGAGAGATGTTTTAGGCAGTCAAATTCCTAGTAGAAAGCATTAATTGATGACGTACTCAGATTGGGCGAGATTTATGGTGTTGTTACATCGTTTGTGATTTCAGCGAAAATCAAGTGCGATTGTTTGGACTTAGCAGCAGGGTCATCATTTAATTTTGTGATATGAGGGGAACGAATATCGGATACTCCTAACGAATGAACTCAAAATCTTCATTTGGTATAAAAAGGTGGTAATATGAGACATTGACTCAATCAAATCAACAAATCAAAGCTCAAAGTGATTTCCACACCAATAACGTCCAAAACTATTTCATGCCTTTTCAGGACTTTCAAGGAAGTGCAAACCAGTTTATAGTCTCCAACCAAACTCCCACAGATTTATATTTTGAATAGAGGCGTTCTAAATTCTCAAACTTTGGAGAATTGATGGTGAAACCTAATGGCCCATATTTGGCATATATTGCTTTTTATTGCCTTTAAATTTTTTCGTGCTCTTTTAACCTCTTTGGACCCCGGATAATAAAATTCCTCAAATTTTTAGGTCCTTTTTAACGGTGGCTTAGAATCGCAAAGGTTAAATGAACCTTTCGCAGCCCTTCCCCATTTTCAAATAAACACACAGTCTCACCAAAATGATTTTTTACATGCATTCCAATCTTGTCAAGTTTTATCGCATATGGTCAGTTGTATAGACAGAATTGAGATGGAAACACTCAAGCCAATATGTGATAGACAAGCACAATGATCAAATAAAGCCGTGCATGTACGCAATAAAGGAGATAAGAGTCAAACATCTAGGAAGATATCACTAATCGCATCTCAAAGACTCCAAACAATGTAAAGCACATGGATGAAATGATGTAGCGTCTCAAATCTCTATCAAACAGTCACATGAAAAATGGAATGAAATTGTGACTCGGTTATCTTAAATGCTCATCCATAAAAGGTGCAAATAAAATACAAAAATATTTTTGGGCTTTTCTAAAATTTTTATAAAAGAAAATCTTTTTGGATTTTTCAAAAAAAATATCGGTACAACAAAACAATAATACATATAAAATAAACTAGCAATAGGAAGCATATGATATGAACATGAAAAAGCATTATATCCTAGACACAGACCAACCCCTCAGTCAACTGTGTGAATCCCCAAAGACTTCCTAAGACTCTCAAATCTAAGGGCATCTAAAGGTTTCATGAAAATATCGGCTAACTGACGGTCGGTGGGTACGAAACTCAGGGATACGACTTTATCCTCAACTAACTGACGTATAAAGTGCTCGCGTATCCGGATGTGTTTGTGCGTGAATGTTGGACTGGATTGTGGGATATGTGTATCACACTCGTGTTCCCTATGTTCATACCCAAAATGGTTTAGCTGAGTCCTTAACTAAACGTTTGCAACTGATAGCCAGAAGTTTGCTTATGCAATCTAAAATCCCAATCTCCGCTTGGGGTCATGACATCCTACATGCAGTCAAGTTAATTCAACTTCGACCAACTGTTTACCATTCTTTTTCCCCTTCCCAACTCGTGACTGGATGTCAACCAAACATATCCCAGTTGCGTAAATTTAGTTGTACTGTATACGTGCCTATCTCACCGCCACAACATACTAAAATGGGGCCCTAACCTCATTTGGGCATATATGTGGGTTATGATTCACCATCCATAATTCTTTATATTGAACCATTGACATGTGATATGTTTATCGCTAGTTTTTCAGATTTCCATTTTGATGATACAATCTTCCCGGCGTTAAGGGGAGGGAAGAATGTACCTGAAGTACGGTCCATTCCAGAAGAACAATGAGAATTAATATGGAATACTACCACCTTGTCTCATCTAGACTCCCACCTCACAACGTGATCATGAAATGCGAAGGATAATACATCTCCAGGAAATTGTGAATCAATTACTCGATGCATTCAATGATGCTGAAAAAGTGACCAAATCTCATGTACCCACGGCTAATGCACTAGCCATAATTAATGTTCCGGTGGACAAAATTTGATTTCAGCATCAAATGATTCTGTTGCACGCCAAAAGCCTGGAAAACCTATAGGTTCCAAAGATTTGACTTCCCGAAAGCGGAGATCAAATGAAAAATCATGCCCTCATAATGCTCTAGAAGAGGTTATGAATAGAATATCCACTTTACCTAAAACCCTTGAAGAGGTTAGTGTCACTGAAAAGACACAAGTCCCTGAAGTGATGATAAAATCCCTTGAAGAGGTAAAGGTACCTAAGAACAATAATGCGATCTCAATATTTTATACATGTTCAAGAGAAATGTGGAATCGTAATGAAACAGTCATCGATAACATATTCTCATATGCAATAACTACACAAATATGAAAGGGCATTGATGATGATAATGAACCACGTACTATAAATGAATGTCTACAAAGAGAAGATTGGCTAAAATGGGAAATTTCCATCAAGGAAGAACTTGAATCTCTAAATAAACGTGGTGTATTTGGACCTATAGTGCAAACCCCAAAAGATGTTAACACAGTAGGGTACAAATGGGTGTTTGTAAGAAAGAGAAATGAGAAAAATGAAATCACTCGATATAAGGCACGACTTGTGGTGCAAGGTTTCCTGCAAAATCCGAGATTAATTATGATGAAATATACTCCCCCATTATGGATGGTATAACTTTCAGATATCTGATTAGTTTAGCGATTTATGAAAATCTTGATATGAGACTCATGGATATTATGATCGCTTATTTATATGGGGACTTAGACACATAAATATATATGAAAATTCTTGAAGGATTTTCTTTTCCAGAAGAAAATCCAAGGAGTACGTACTCAATTCGATTAAGACGATAATTATATGGCCTAAAACAATCCAGAAGGATGTGGTACAACCGTCTTAGTGAATAATTGTCTAAGGAAGGGTATGAAAATAATCCAATTTGCCCATGTGTCTTTATAAAGAAATCCCCAATGGTATTTTAAACAGTAGAAATTTATGTGGATGATATTAATTTAATTGGGACTCCAGAAGATCTTGAGAAAATTTCTAACTCTTTGAAGAAGGAATTTAAGATAAAAGACCTCGGGAAAACAAAATTTTGTCTCAGCCTGTAGATCGAGAGAAATTCTAGTGGAAATTTTGTCCATCAGTCCAATCATACTCAAAAAGTCTTGAAAAGATTTGGAATGGACACATCACATTCACTAAGTACACCCATGGTCGTCTGGTCTTTAGATATAAAGAAAGATCCATACCATCCTAAAGACGTTGATAAGGAAATATTGGGTCCAGAAGTACCTTATTTAAGTGCAATTGGAGCATTATTATACTTGACACAATGCACTAGACCAAATATTTTATTCTCAGTCAACTTGCTTGCTATATATAGTTATGAATCAACAAAAGGCATTGGATTGGGATCAAGCATGTTCTAAGACACCTACGAGGAACCATTCACATGGGCTTATATTATTCTAATCATTCTAATGGTTCTGAGTTAGTAGGTTTTGCAGATTATGGATACCTCTCTGATCCTCATAAGGGTCGATCCCAGATAAGTTATGTATTTCTTAGTGGTAATACTTCTATTTCTTGGCACTCTACTAAATAAACTTTAGTAACTACTTTTAACCACTCTGAAATTTTAGCACTGCATGAAGCAAGTCGTGAATGTGTATGACTAAGATCTTTAATTTAGCATGTTCTTAATTCTTGTCAACTATCTTCCATTACAGATGTTTCGAGTATCATATACGAAGATAATGCAACATGCATACAACAGATTCATGAAGGCTTCATCAAAGGAGACAGAACTAAGCACATTTCACCAAAGTTTTTCTTAACTCATGAGCATCAAAAGAAAAATGAAATCAAAGTCAAGAAATTGCGCTCAACTGAAAATCTAGCTGATCTGTTTACCAAGTCACTTCCAAAAGCAACGTTTCAGAAACTTGTGCATGGGATTGGAATGCGGAGATTTCATTAACATTAAATTTGAGATATGCAAATCAGGGGGAGACCCTTTTTAGGGGGAGAATAAAAATGCATGCTCTTTTAGGTTATAAGTGCATTGTACTCTTTTTCCTTTAACTAAGTTTTTTCCATTAGGTTTTTTAGTAAAGGTTTTAACGAGGCAGTATTAAGCACGTTCAACACCAATTCAATGATAACAAAAGTTGTACTCTTTTTCCTTCACTTTGTTTTTTTCCTACTGGGTTTTTCCTTAATAAGGTTTTAATGAGGCAACAATCATTGAATGATGAATATAGTGTACACCCAAGGGGGAGTGTTAAATTATGTGACTTTTGGCCTTTGGGTAGATGTATACTCACATTCTTGTCTTTTAGGATACCTCACTATGTCTTATAAATAGGAAGGTCCTCATATGATTTCGTACTACACCCAATACAATTGAGAAATAATATACTCCCTCTCTCTAAATTCTCTCCATGTCTTAACATGTGATTGGTTGTATTTGAGTTGGTAATTATCTCATGGAGCATTGAAAAGAGTTGGAGATAATTGAGAAGTCATTTTTTAAAAATAATTATCTCCAATTTTGGGACTATTCACATCACTATTCACGGCACTATTCACAACACCAGCTTTAATCTCATTTTTTGACCCACAAAACTTCAAAATCTCATTTTCATATGAACTTCAAAGTTGTGAGTCTTGTCAATACCTTTCGAAAAAGCTATGGCACGGCCTTAACGGACACTCGGGCGATTTTATAAAAAATATTTAGTACAACTGTATCAAACACATCGTGTCGTGTCGCGACGTATCCTGAAATTTTTTGCATATCGATTCCTTTGTTGCCAAAATTTCTGGGGTACCTATTGTTGATGCAAAAAATTTCCAACTACGCGGACCAATAAGAAATGGACACATGTCATCCTACGTGGCAATATTTATACTTGCTCGGCACCCGAGGAGAGTTGGTCGGCATACCAACCAACTCAAGGAAGACCAACAATCATATTCATTGTACATAGATGTAAATGTTTGAATATATAAAGACATTCCATCTCTTGGACTCCCATCACTATAAATGCATGCATTCCCTTTGTCTCTTATACGTTTGATGTGCTTGTTTATCTTCATTTCATCTTCGATCTCATCCTCATCATTTATCTGTTATTGATGCCAATAAGATGGCTTGGGGACATTTCTAGTCATCAACTGATTAGCGCCGTCTGTGGGAATTCGACATAAAAATTCTTTCCTTCTTATTAGATGAGATGAAGATCAACATCAAAAGCTAAGTCTTTCTATCTTTTTATATGAACAATTACATATTATACATATAATGTTTCATTCAAACATGAATCTCGTATATATATTCAAGAACTGTATATTTTTTAGAATTCACACAACACAGTTATGTGCAATGATCTGCCATATTAATTCTATATGAACTCTGCAAATTGGAGATACATATCTATTTTCTCGCTCTTCTAATTCGATTTTCTTTTCATTCATTTTAATGAACTGTACATTCAGTTTGGTTCATTTATCACTAAGTTTCGTTGATTGATTTTGATATAAATTTCGTAATAATTTTTAGAGGTGGAATAACACCATTCACCATATTTTTATCTCTTCAAATGGAAAACAGGAAGGAAGAAGGGACAAATATCAACAAGTTTCTCTCTCCTGAAAGACAATGACCCACTTTCATATAAAGGAAGAAAAATGAATAGTTTCTCAAGGAATGGCGATGGAGAAACTTTCATTTTAATAATTCTCAGGAAGATTAAGGAGTTTTAAATTTATTAATTTCATATCAATCATTTTGACTTCAACGTTCTACAATAACAAAAATTACGAAATCGGGACGAAAATCTATGATCAAAATTTCTCCATGATTCGTCATTAAGCAACATAGTTGTTGAAAAGTATCAAACCCCAACTGGATATATGGGTTCATTCGTTATCAGCAGATCACAACACAAGGAACCACCTCAATTTGTGGCTCCTACAAGTCTTTACTGGCAGATCCACAATAGCATTGGGTGAAATCAAAGTCACTTGAGAAACACGCTCATATGTTAACTTTTCCCCATCGAAATCACAGCCTTGTTGTAAAATCAAGATTCTCAAATCACCGCATTTTTTTCACTCTTCGGTCAAAATCTATATACCTTGGATGCAAAGGTTCCAACTACAAACCACTAATTGTGGTCGACATATCTTATTTCCAACTATTCTTGGTCGAAAATTTGAACGGGCCCTTTTTATTGGTCGGTGGTAAGATGTAAAAATCCATCAGTAACATTGGTATAGGTCGGCAACACCTATTCTTGGTCGGCACCATATAATGTTGGTCGACGGTACCTCTGTTGGTCGGAGACAGGTTGGAGACCACTAATTACTGATCAGCCCTTTGGGGCGACGAGGATTACGTTGGTCGACGTCCAGTATCTTCGGATGGTCGACGACCAAAAAGAAAACATAGATAAAATTTCTAGGAATAAGCCCTGTAGGTCGGTGAAACTCATTGTTGATCAGATACAGGTTTCACAGGTTGAAAAGCTTCCTGACCTACTATTTATTGGTCGGAGTTATATAGAGCTGGTCGGCAAAGTCAATTATCAGCACACCTATTTTCTTGGTCGGTAGCATTATCAGACCATTATTTCTTGGTCGGCGATTCAACAGTTGCACAATTTGGAGATATCGCACATATTAAGTCCCCTCCCGACCTACTATTTTTTGGTCGGCACAACCATTGTTGGTCGGTCATAGACCCAGACTGTCTATTATTAGTCAGAGCTCATATGAAAGGAAGAAAATCTCATCGACGGTGGTCAACAATCACTGGACTATAGTACCAAATGCAGAGGAGTATCACTCAGACCATCATCGTTGATCGACCGAAACAGAAATAAAATCTTGGAGGATCCTTGTTTCAGATGTGTTGGTCGACAACCAGGAAGAAAAAGCGGACACAATTTATTTGACGCTCCTGGGTGTCAAACATTTATGACTTTATTAACATCATTATTTGGTGTCAAAAGTTTTTGGTTTCTTAAAAATTCCCTATATTTCGCATGTTTATACTGAAATAATTTTTAAAAAATCACCTTAAACCTAATTATTTATTGGATTTTAAATAAATTTTCAAATAATTCCAGATTAAATAATTATGCCTTACTTATGTCATCTATTTGATAAAAATCTTCTCACATGACACACATTTGGTACAAAACATATTTATTTCATATTTTGAAATTTTTATTGCCTTATATCTGAGCTGATACACATCATATATTGTTTGGCTGAATAAATTTTCTTATGAGAATACCTATTTTATTTAGTCTCAACAGGTGTTCGGGCAACTTATTAAATCCATAGGTATAAGATTTAATCGCGACGAGAGCTCGAACACAATCTTAAACTTCTGGAAACTATTAGTATTGCTCGGCACTATACAATTTTGCTTCGACAGATTAGCCAGCCAATATTAATTATATGATTGCTCTGATATATGCTCAAGAACAGATAATTATTTATATCTATTTGGATGCATATTTTATATTCATCTTAGCATGGATCCCGACGAAATACTTATTATAATATATTCAACTCTAAGGAGATCTGCAACATTTAGTATATTTTACCACCAACTAAATGTTGGTTGGACCTCAAAAACTTCCAACTAAGGTTGGTCGGCATCAGTAATAGTCGACTAAGGTTGGTCGCCACCAGCAACCTCCAACTAAGGTTGGTCAGAAATTGCAACCGCCAATTAAGGTTGGTTGGCATCAGCAATCGCCAACTAATTGTTGGTCGACATCAGCAACCTCCAACTAAGTGTTGGTCGGCTTCAGCAACCCCCAACTAAGTGTTGGTTGACCCTCAGCAACCGCCAACTAAATGTTGGTAGACACCAACAATGTTGGTTGTCAATAACCAAAAAACATTAGGCACAATATTTCCCAACTCAGTGCAAATCACACCAAAAACTTAAGGCACAATGTTTCCCAACTCAGTGCGAATCGTACCAAAAACTTTAGGCACAATGTTGCCCAACTCACTGCGAATCACACCAAAAACTTTAGGCACAATGTTTCCCAACTCAGTGCGAATTGCACCAAAAACTTAAGGCACAATATTACCCAACTCAGTGCGAATCGCACCAAAAACTTAAGGCACCAATGTTGACCAAATGATGATTTCTAGTATGACTTCATACAAATCACGAATAGGAAGTCATTCAAACATCCAAGGGGTGACAAGATAAGTTAATAAAATTTTATTCATTCATTTCACTAATTTCATATTATGTCATGCTTGTTACTAACAATGCAGGAACAAAATACAAATACAATTTATTTTAGAAGATGTTTTATAAGCCCAGCTGGGGGCACCACATATGCTGATCAATAGCATATATCAGAATTCATACTCCACACTTGGGGTCTTTTACTACAGAAGCAATTATTTATTTATTTTCATTCAAGCATCAGATTCAGTATCTACAACACGGGGATTTTTGCAACTAACCAACACTGAAGAATAAGTTGTACTTATATGTAAATGTTTCAAAGACCGTTAATAGATCGACACTAATCAGATAAAAAGAATTGGGTTCAAAATCTAGCTTGTTACATCAACAAAGCATTCAGAAGAGCAGAGATCAGAAAAATCGAACATGGACAATCAACACTCAGTTGGTCGGCACAGAAGACAGTTGGTCGGCTAATCAATCAACTAACCCACTTGAAGATTATGACAAGATACAAGCTACAAACTATGGCATTACTACATCCAGATTCCCAGGGGTGATACATAGCACATGATGAACAGAGTTCCTCAAAAGCAAAACTAGTTCCAATGCAACCATCAATTGACCCGAATCATCCACCACCCAGAAGATAAGGCACTTATATGTGGAGAAAATTAATTAGGAAAATAAAAAATTTCATTATGCACGAGCACCGATCAACCTTACAGAATAAATACTTCATCCTTCCAGTAAACCATCAAGCATTGGATGCTTCTGTTGACGCAAAAATTCTCCAACTACACGGACCAATAAGAAATGGACACCTGTCATCCTACATGGAAATATTTATACTTGCTCGGCACTTGAGGAGAGTTGGTCGGTACCCGAGGAGAGTTGGTCGGCATACCAATGAACTCAAGGAACACCAACCACCCCAGAAGACCTACAGTCATATTCATTGTACATAGATGTAAACGTCTAAATATATAAAGGCATTCCATCTCTTGAACTCCCATCACTATAAAAATATGCATTCCCTTAGCCAAAGGGATAAGATGAATAATACAAACTAAGCAATTCTCTACACACTTCTTTATCTACACCACATTAAGTTACAAATTACAAATTACAAATCCTAAAGGTTTGGGGGGGAGGGGGGGAACATTAACAGCCTCGGCCTGATTGGCTTGATCAGCGTTAGTAACCTCGACCACGTCATCAGTATGGTCTGCTCCTCCGACCTCAGTCCCTCCCAGAGTTGTAGTTTCAGCAGGAGCAGCAACCTCGTCATCCACCTCTTGGATCGCCTGGGCAAACTGAGGGTCATCAAAGCCGAGACCCACAAAGTCAGAGGCCTTTAGAGTACCGACCTCCCTCTCTCTGACTTCAGCCCATTTGGTAGTAGCCTTGATACCTCTTTCGAGATATTCAAAACAATGATGATGCTAGGATCAGCATCACCAGGTAAGGTGTTTTCAAGCCCAATCTAAGAATAACAATGGCAGCACAGTTATATAAAGAGATAAGAAAATGAGGTGAGGAGAATAGGAGAGAGCACCAGGATATAAGTGGTTCAGCCTAAATTGGCCTACGTCCACTGTGTGTGTGTGAATGATCTCACTGTAATGAGGCACTAATGGCCATGGATACAATCACTCAAGCTTTCTCTCTCTACTGTATATCTAGACAGAGTTTTTGCTAGGGTTAAATATCTGGGATCCTTTTGCAAGGTAGAGGATGACCTCTATATATAGTACCTAGGGGGTGTAATGTACCCCCCATGCATGCAATGAACATGTGTGTGGTAGCCTCACCAATAGGGGGAAGCCACCTGTCACTGTCACATGTAAGGAATGATGATGAAATATCCTCCCCACGTGTGGAGAATAATCTTGTTACAACTGATTTGTGCCCATGTGTCCTTATCCAAATGTCAACAGATGCTCGGCCGCCATATTGGTGCATGACCTCGGCCTGGGAGAGGCCGAGCTCTAAAGGCTTGATATTCGTTCAATCCGAGATGTGCCATAGGGAGTCTCGGCCTGATCTCAGCCTACACATTATGCTGGGGTCGGCCCCGGTCGAGGTTGGACTGATTCCATGTAAAAGATTACCAAGGATTCTTGTCACCTCGGCCTACACTCGGCCGAGGTTGCCATACCCAGGTATATGAGAATGCTGTTGATGCCTGTGATGCGCGTAGTGTCCATTGGAAATGTAGGTGGTAGTGTCGGCCTGGGCCGACCTTACTAAGGCCGAGGGCTGATATAGGGCTGATATCGTGGGCCCATGGCTTGTCCAGGGTCGGTCAATATCTCGACCATCACCTCGGCCGAGGTTGGTGTCTCTAGGCCGAGATTACACTTAGGGCATATCAATCACCCCCAGCCCCTAGTTATATGTGAGGGAAGGTGACTAGGGGATTAGTATGCATCCGAGGCCTGTCTTCTTACAAACCAGTACTTGCTTGACACTTGTCCAATGTTGGAGCGTGCTCGCTTGGTAGGCGTGTGCTGTGGCCTTGGGAAACGTGACCATGTATTTAAGGGTTTCAAAACCCTTTTTCCCTCCTCCTTCTTCTTCATTTCTTCTCTCCTGTGCACGATTTCTTCCTGTAACTTCTCTCTCTAAAGCGCTTCGAATCAAAGCTCCACTGCAGAGGCACTATTGGTGGTTTCTTCGCGAGTTTTCTTTATTTTCCCTCATTGTTTCATCTCCAGGTAATTTCTCCCTTCCATTTCCTTTGTTTCTCATTTTTGGTTTGCATTTTCCGGCGAGGACCATATTTTCAGGCGAACAATATTCGATTTAAACTTCTAAGTTTGATCTTTAGATTTCTTTACTTTACAAGCCAATCCTGTTTGTAGTTTTAGGAGTTATTCCTAAGTTTAGGGTCGTCCTCTGATGCTCAGACCTTTATACCATCTTCTTGAGGATTTCCCCTCTCTTAGAGAGAAGACCCTAGAAAAGATTAGGCAAATAGAAAGGGCCCAAGAGGAGGCTCGTAGGTTGCAAGAATTTCCTATTAGACCTATCTTTCCCCCACCTCTCAAGGTGGTATATCCTGATCACCCTGAGTTATTCTATCAGACAGAGGTCCCTGCCGACCCAATACCGATGTTTGAGTCTAAGTCTTCCACCTCAGACCCTATGTTTGTGGACTCTTTTCAGGAAGCCATGGATTTCACACCTCGGCCTGGTCAGGCCCCTGATCAGGCCGAGGTCTCCAGCCGAGCTTCATCCCATAATGGCTCAAGCACCTCAGCTTCTTCAGAGGTTGAAATTCTTGAGCCGAGTGTGGTTGTGCCACCCATACTTGACGCCATCCCCTTGTCAGCCATCACAGGGGCAGAGTTCGTTCAGAGATTTTCTAGTAACCCATCTACATCTGCTCCGGCCGACGTTGAGCTTGATGATGATGAAGATGCTGAGAGCGATGTGGACGTCTCTGAGGCGGCCGAGATCGAGAGCACGGTAATTGAGGTGGATCTTCTGTGCTTCAGATATTTATACTCCATCAGTCCCTCCATAAAATTAAGGAGACCTCTGAGGGAAGAGAGGGCCTATCACGGCCAAGATGTAGAAATCTGCCTGTACGAGCAGATGTTTAAGTTAGGGTTTCGCCTACCCATTCATCCCATCATCAAATCCATTCTCTCTTATTTCAACTTGGCCCCCTCACAGCTATCTCCCAATGCCTGGAGAGTTATCATAGGGGCCATTATCCTATGGAGGTCAGTCCACCACTCTGACCTCCCAGTTCAGGTCTTCGTTGGTTGTTATGTCCCAACCTCGGCCAAAAACCATCCGAGCTACTATCATTTTGTGGCTCGGAGGCCTGAGAAGAAAATGCTCTAGGTGACTTAGACCTCAAACCATAATTGGAAGCCCCGCTATTTTTTCGCCTCTGGACCATGGGAATTTGGCCCATGCGTCCCTCTTCCACACTTGAGCTGAGGATACCCCTCAAATGGGGTAAGGTCACCATGTCTGCCAGGGAAGACCCTGGTCTAAGTCTTCAGAATATCCAGAAGGTGAAAGCCCTGTAAGACCAAGGGGCACATGGTCTTTTTGTTAAGTTCGAACATTTGCTGACCCCCCAGTATCTCTCGGGGACGGGCCTAGGTGGAAGTCCCCTTGTTGACTTTGGTAAGGATTTTTCTTTTTAAGTTTAACCTCTGAACTCATTTATATCTGATCTCTAACCCATATCTTTTAACTGTTGCAGAGTGACCACAAGATATCCCAGACGAACTGTGGGAGATGGCTGCACCAAGCTTAGCAAGACTTGCCAAAAAAGCAGGTCTGAACGCTCCTCCCACAGCTCCCTCTACATCCAAATCTCAGGCCTCAAAGAAGAGGGCCCCAGAAGCCCCTGCCTCTGAGGATCAGAGGCCAAACTTGAGACAGAAGAAGGCCTTTGATGCTGCAATTCCAATATCCTCGGCCGACGCCCTGTCGGCCCGCCTGGGCCAGCTGAAGTTATCTGACAGCATTATCGGTCATAGTCTGCAGGCCCTTGATGCCATCGGCTCTGCAATGACCAAGGCTGACAAGCGCTTTTTCAGGTCTCTGGAGACCCCGATGCTGGTGGAGTTCGGCCTTCACAGAGTCGTTCAGGTATGTCTTGATCTCTTCGTTAAAATTTTATAAGTGCAACATCTGACTTTTCTCCAGCTTAACCTCTTCCTTAAATGTGCAGGGAGTGGCTGCTATACACCACCTATCGAACTGGACTCTGAGGAAATTGCCCCTCATCCAGAAGGGGCAAGAGGCCGAGAAGGTTCAGAGCGCCCTAAATGCTGAGGTCGACCGTCTGAAATCAGAGCTGCAGAACTCTGAAAATAAGGTTAAGGGGTTGGAGAAAGACATTTCTCTGCTCGTCAAAGATCACGCCTAACTTAAACATCTTCTCGTATAGGCAGATTTCTCCATCTCGGTCATGATAAGCCCTCTCTTCCTTCAGAGGTCTCCTTAATTTTATGGAGGGACTAATGGAGTATAAATATCTGAAGCACAAAAGATCCACCTCATTTACCGTGCTCTCGATCTCGGCCGCCTCAGAGACGTCCACATCGCTCTCAGCATCTTCATCATCATCAAGCTCAACGTCGGCCGGAGCAGATGTAGATGGGTTACTATCAAATCTCTGAATGAACTCTGCCCCTATGATGGCCGACAAGGGGATAACATCAAGAATGGGTGGCACAGCCACACTCGGCTCAAGAATTTCAACCTCTGAAGAAGAAGCTGAGGTGCTTGATCCATTATGGGATGAAGCTCGGCTGGAGACCTCGGCCTGATCAGGGGCCTGACCAGGCCGAGGTGTGAAATCCATGGCTTCCTGAAAACAGTCCACGGACATAGGGTCTGAGGTGGAAGACTCAGACTCAGACATCGGTATTGGGTCGGCAGGGACCTCTGTCTGATAGAAGAACTCAGGGGGATCAAGATATACCACCTTGAGAGGTGGGGGAAAGATAGGTCTAATAGGAAATTCTTGCAACCTACGAGCCTCCTCTTGGTCCCTTTCTATTTGCTTAATCTTTTCTAGGGTCTTCTCTCTAAGAGAGGGGAAATCCTCAAGAAGCTGGTATAAAGGTCTCAGCATCAGAGGACGACCCTAAACTTAGGAATAACTCCTAAAACTACTAACAGGATTGGCTTGTAAAGTAAAGAAATCTAAAGATCAAACTTAGAAGTTTAAATCGAATATTGTTCGGCTGAAAATATGGTGCTCGCCGAAAAACGATGAAACTCGCCGGAAAATGCAAACCAAAAATGAGAAACAAAGGAAATGGAAGGGAGAAAGTACCTGGAGATGAAACAATGAGGGAAAATAAAGAAAACTCGCGAAGAAACCACCAACAGTGCCTCTGCAGTGGAGCTTTGATTCGAAGCGCTTTAGAGAGAGAAGTTGCAGGAAGAAATCGTGCACAGGAGAGAAGAAATGAAGAAGAAGGAGGGAAAAAGGGTTTTGAAACCCTTAAATACATGGGCACGTTTCCCACGTCCCATCATTGCCTTGGGAGCCCCAAAGGGCGGCTGACAGCAGACGCCTACCAAGCGAGCACGCTCCAATATTGGACAAGTGTCAAGCAAGTACTGGTTCGTAAGAAGACAGGCCTCGGATGCATACTAATCCCCTAGTCACCTTCCCTCACATATAACTAGGGGCTGGGGGGGTGATTGATATGCCCCAAGTGTAACCTCGGCCTAGAGACACCAACCTCGGCCGAGGTGATGGTCGAGATATTGACCGACCCTGGACAAGCCATGGGCCCACGATATCAGCCCTATATCAGCCCTCGGCATTAGTAAGGTCGGCCCAGGCCGACACTACCACCTACATTTCCAATGGACACTACGCGCATCACAGGCATCAACAACATTCTCATATACCTGGGTATGTCAACCTCGGCCGAGTGTACGCCGAGGTGACAAGAAGCCTTGGTAATCTTCAACATGGAATCAGTCCAACCTCGGCTGGGGCTGACCCCAGCATAATGTCTCGGCTGAGATCAGGTCGAGACTCCCTATGGCACATCTCGGATTGAACGAATATCAAACCTTTACAGCTCGGCCTCTCCTAGGCCGTGGTCATGCACCAATATAGCAGCCGAGTATCTGTTGACATTTGGATAAGGGCACATGGGCACAAATCAGTTGTAACAAGATTATTCTCCACACGTGGGGAGGATATTTCATCATCATTCCTTTCATGTGACAGTGACAGGTGGCTTCCCCCTATTGGTGAGGCTACCACACACATGTTCATTGCATGCATGGGGGGTACATTACACCCCCTAGGTACTATATATAGAGGTCATCCTCTACCTTGCAAAAGGATCCCAGATATTTAACCCTAGCAAAAACTCTGTCTAGATATACAGTAGAGAGAGAAAGCTTGAGTGATTGTATCCATGTCCATTAGTGCCTCATTACAGTGAGATCATTCACACACACACAGTGGACGTAGGCCAATTTAGGCTGAACCACTTATATCTTGGTGCTCTCTCCTCTTCTCCTCACCTCATTCTTTTATCTCTTTATATAACTGTACTGCCATTGTTATTCTTAGATTGGGCTTGAAAACACCTTACCTGGTGGTGCTGATCCTAGCATCATCAACAGTGGACGTAGGATTTCCTTATAGCCGAACCACTTTAAAAGTATTTATCTATTATACGTTTGATGTGCTTGTTTATCTTCATTTCATCTTCAATCTTATCCTCATCATTTATGTTGATGTTGATACTCAACCTGTTGGGGTTCATATGCCTCCTTTGAGAGATGGCCCTCCATCATTCATTACTCCTGGCTTGGCCAAGAAGTTAATATGGTTTGGAACTCTTCCTGATCACAGAGCTACTAGGACTTCTACTCCTCGGGGGAAAGTCACTGACTTGGTATCCCAACACCTTGCATCAGTAAGTGTCATTATACGTGTCATTTCCGTTCTGTTCTCAATTTTCATATTCTAACTACAACCATCTTCTTCTTGCAGTTTTTGGTGTATTTTAATAATATCCTAGAGAAGGATGAAGCTATCAAAGATGCTTCCTCTTCTAGTGAGGTAGAAGAAGCCCTTGCTGGGTTATCAAAATATTTGGAGGAGTCCCGACAGAAATATGAGGATGACAAAACTTCTTGGGAAAATAAAATCAAGTCTGCTAATACATCCCAATAAAAAGATGTGGAAGTTGCCAAGGAGGTTGATCTAGCTCGGCATCAAGCGATAAATGCTTCCAAGGAGGTAGAGGTGATATTAAAAGTCATCGTTTCCAGTAAGGAGGAAGCTGAGGGAAATCTTAAAGAGGCTAAACGACATAAGAATGATCTTGAATAGAAAGTAAAATCTGTGGAAGATCTTCTTAGGTAAAATGCTTTTTCGGCGAGGGCGAAGAGAAAAGTTACTGTGAAGAAGTCCTTTAGCTCTCGCTGGGATAAAGGGTGGAATAAAGCTGTAACTGATGCCTTTACTCAAACGGAGTATGCAAGTTTAAAGTTATTTAGGGATGGATGGGTTGCACTGTTGAAGAATTTGAACATTGCTGAGGATTCTAAAATATTTCAGAGACATATTCACGACCGTCCTCCTGCTATTGAAGAAGAAAAAGAAGATGAAGCTGGATCTAATGAATCTTCTTTGATAATAGTAGAATAAACACTTGCTGCCACTATCCCTCAATCCTCCGAGCAAGTTCAGCAGATGATAACTTCTACCGAGCAACGTCAGCTGCCCATCGAACAACCAATCCCTTCTTCAAAATCAACTAAGGATGTTATAGGGAATAAGGAGAAGGTGTAATGATGTTTGACAATTTTTTACTTTTCTCTATTTTCCATTTTGTTTTGTACTTTTGGTTTTACCCTCCTCTATTATGATCAATAAAATGGACTTGTCATTTATTTTGAATTTCTCCTTTACTCTTCAATATAGCAGTGCTGTTGTTGATCTATTTTTACTTTTCCTTGGTAGTTTATTGCTAGGATGGAACTATTGTCAGCTCATGATACAGCGTTGATGAAGAAGTGTACAGACTGCTTCAAATCTGGTCGTGCAGATTTCACTGAAGCATAAATAATTGATATTCTTAAATCTGATGCCTCTGAATGAGAAATTGAGGCAACCAATATTTAAAATGTCTACTTGATCGGGCTGTAGCAAATGACGTAGATTACTATGAAATGATTGAAGATCTTTAAGGAATGATTGAAAAACTCCAAATTCAATACAAGGAAGCCACTACTCTTCTGCATGAAGGTTATGAGAAGAAGTACCAACAGTTGAGTGCTGATCAGGGTTATGACACATTTATGTCTGCCTATAATAAGAGAGAGAGTGTGCTGAACCTTGAAGTTGAGGAATATAGAAACATTACTAAGCTGCTGGAAGAAGAAAATATTACTTTAAGAGAAGAACTGAAACAGCTAAAATCTGCTTCTTCCTCTAGAGCTCTAGTCCCAGTTAATAATGAAGTTTTTTTCCTTTTTTTAAGACTAAGAATGCCTTTTAAGAGAAAAATTAGAAGCTTTGAAAAGGGTCAGACCTATATCCACTTCTCGAGGTAGAACAAGAGTTGGTTGGAGCAGCATCGAAGAAACTAGGACTCAACAGGCCTTAAAAAATAAATCTGCTTAAATGAAGGCAAAAAATCGAGCTCTGGAAGAGATATCCTAGAAAATTCAAACTCTTACCGAGAAACTTTCCAACTAGGGTTCTGTATTGCAGAATAAAGAAAGTTTGGTGAAGAGGCTTCATCATCATGTTGAACGATTAACTTATCAATTTCACAAGCATCCTAGAGAGTTCTGGATGGGGGGATACAATGAAGATTTATATCATCTTAATGACAGGTTTAAGCAATTAAATAATGAGGGATATAAAAAGGGGTGGTTGAATGCTCTAACCGTGATGAAGGTTGAGCAAGGAACCAAGCTGTAGGATTGGTGTTACCCTGAATTACTTGATCTGCCAATACCTCCTTTTAAACTAGATGTTAGCTGGATTCCAGTTAGCTCTATTCCTTAATGTTTGATTTCCAAATAACTTGGTGATTACAATCTTTATGAAGATTTTGAGATATCTCGACCTCCACATTTGCTTGACCGACCAAGTACGAGCAACACCAGAATGTTGTGGGATTTGAACTTTATTAACTCTTCTTTTGCTTTAGATGATCCTCCAGCTGGAATGGATCTATGTCTAAATATGAAGGAAATAAACCAGTAGAATAGGCTATTTCTATTTTGTTAGTAAATGAAGAAAAAGTATCTCTTTGTAATTTTGTGTCCTTAGAAATAATATAATTGCATGATTAATTATAATAGTACTGTATTTTTCAGTCATTGAGTATATATATATTTGAATGGACATTTTTCCCTTTTTGATTTGATTGCCTAGACAATGAAACTTGTGCCCCATGTATTTATATGGTTATAGTGACTTATCACCCATAAGTGCCTAATTAATGGAATTTTATCCCATGTTCTTGCCTAGTTGTGACAATCATTTAAGTAAATAATTTCCCTGGTGCCTAGGCAGTGGATATGTTACCCATCTTCTTGCCTAGTTTAGATGCCTCTTGGGTCACCCATAATCAAGCAGACCTTGCCTTGCTCGATTTTTTACCAACATTGTTGGTGTTTATGGTGATGCCGACCAACTTTGTTAGTGTGTTTTGCTGCAAAGTTAAGTGTAGTGTGTAGCACGAGTACTCCGAAAAAAAAAACAAAACAAATGGGGAAATCATCATTTTCCTTCATACTGAAACAATTGGGTACATGGGCAGTTACATTACTGGTAGTATTTTTGCAGGTGCTCAGCATTCCAAGCATTTTTGAATTCTTCCCCTTCAAGAGTTTCTATTCGGTAAGTGCCAGGTCGAATAATATCTGTGACACGATATGGCCCATGCCAATTTGCCTCCAACTTAGTGTGCTTTTGAATTACTTTCTTGAGCACATAATCGCCTTCCTTAAGATCACACTTCCTGACCCTTTTATTATAGAACATAGCAGTCCTTTGCTGATAGGCTTCATTGCGGATCGCCACATCTTCTCTGACTTCTTTGAGCATGTCCAAGTCCAAATGTCCCATCAAATCACTCACTAGAGAATTGAAGTTAAGCACCCTATGAGTAGGTAACCCTAGTTTGGTAGGTATCACTACTTCACTCCCAAAAGACAACATATAAGGATATTCCCCAGTTGCTGTTCGGGGAGCTATTCCGTAAGACCACAATATGGAATGTAACTCATCGATCCAATTCTCTTTAGCATCATCTAATATCCACTTCAACCCATTTAATAGAGTTCTGTTCGTCACCTCTGTTTGCCCATTACTTTGGGGATGACCTGGAGCAGAATAGATATTTTGAATGTTGGAGTGTAGATAGTACGCTGCGGACTCATCATTATCAAATTGGGTACCGTGATCGGTGATAAAAGCACGGGGTAGACCATATTGGCAAATAATATTCTTCCATATAAATTCATAAATCATTTCGTAGGTCATATTGATGAGAGGTTCAGCTTTTACCCATTTTGTGAAGTAATCAACAGCCACCACCAAGTATTTTAATCATCCTCTTGTAATTGGCAAAGGCTCGACCAAATCTATTCCCCACATAGGTAATGGCCAAGGTGAAGTTATTGGTGTTATCATCGCCTGAGGAGTTCTTCATATAGTCAAATATCACTGACACTTGTCGCATTTCTTTGCATAAGTTTCACAATCAGTGCACATTATTGGCCAATAGTACCCTACATATTTATTCTTTGTAAAAGAGTTCTACCTGCTACGTGATCCCCACAAGATCCTTCATGAATTTCCTCTATTAGACCTTTAACTTCTGCTCGATGAACACACCTTTGCAGACCAGCTATCAAACCTCTTCTGTACAGAACTCCATTATTCAAGACATATCTGCTAACCTTATACTTCAACCTCTTAGCTGTAAGTTGGTTGGCTGGTAAAGTACCTTCTTCGATATAAGCCCTGATGGGATCTATCTAGGAAGGTCCCATATCCAAGGTGATAAAATCCACCATCAAATCTTCATCAATACTTCTTCTTGCAAGTACTTCAATGGGGATTGTTCTTCGTAGCTCGGTGCGCATAGCTGAGGCTAATCGAGCAAGTGCATCTATTCTTGTATTCTCCAGTCTTGGTATTCTAACTACTTAGATAACTACCAACTTGGATACAATCTCCATAGCTTTAGTTAAATACCTCGACACGAATTCCCCTTTTACTGCGTAATGACTTAGCATCTAATTCACCACTAGTTGCGAATCACTGAACACCACAACTTGCTCTGCATTCAATGATTTAGCTAAGTTGAGGCCCATAATTATGGCTTCATACTCAGCTTCATTATTGGAAGCTTAAAATTAGAAACGGAGTTCATATTCTATGTCTATCCCATCTGGACTATTGAGAATAATTCCAGCTCCGCAACCTATTGCACACAAAGAACCATCGACATATAAATTCCATATAGGGATTTTATCATCAAATGCTTGGTCTGACAAAATTCCATGATGAAATATCTTGTCCTTCTTTTCTTTATACTTTTTTTTCAACTCTTACACCTTACCAGAGGATTCTGGTTGATCGGTGGCCATCCCTTCTGGCAATTCTGCTACTGGGAGTTGCTCGGGGATATTTTTTGTTGCTCCTCTAACATCCTGAAGTTGCTCTTCATTAGCCCCCTGTTGATCGGAGACATCTGGGTAGGTAAATTCAGGAATAAAATCCGCCACTGCCTGCCCTTTGAGAGAGGATCTTGGCTCATAGATAATGTCGTAATCCTCCAACTCCACTACCCAATATATCAATCTTCCAGAATTTTTTGGCTTATGTAAAGCCTGTCTGAGTGGCATGTTAGTGTATACCACTATTGTATGGGCTTAAAAATATGGTTTCATCCTGCTCCTCGCTTCAATCAACGCCAATGCTAACTTCTCCAGTTTTGGATACCTGATCTCTACTCCCCTGAATGCCTTGCTCGTATAATAAACTCATTTTTGAACTCCACTTTCTATTCTTACTAAAGTCAAACTGACTGCACTTTCTGAAATAGCTAAGTATAGGTATAATTTTTCTCCCGCCACTGGCCTGGACAATAAATGAGGTATCCCCGAGTATCTCTTCAATTCTAAGAACGCCTTCTCACATTCGTCGTTCCACTCAAAGGTCTTTCTGAGCACCTTAAAAAATGGAAGACATCTATCAGTTGCTCGAGAGAGGAATCTGTTGAAAGCTGCAACACGCCCCGTAAGGCTTTGCACTTCCTTCTTGGTGGTTGGAGATTCTAACTCCAGCAAGGCTTTTATGTTGTCAGGATTTGCTTCAATACCTCTTTGATTCACAATATACCCGAGGAACTTGCTTCTTGTATGCCAAAAATGCACTTGGTCGGGTTCAGCTTCATCTGGTACTTCTCCAACTGATCAAATGTTTGGCTCAAATTAGCTATATGGTCAGCATCTTTCTTGCTTTTGGTCAACATGTCATCGACATACACCTCCATATTTTTTCCAGTCTGCTCTGTAAACACCTTGTTCATGAGTCGCTGATATGTAGCACCTGTATTTTTAAGACCAAAAGGCATAAGATTATAATAATATGTTCCTTGTAGGGTAATGAAAAAGGAACTCTCTCTGTCTTCTGGTTTTATTTTAATTTGATTATGTCCAGAACAAGCATCCATGAAGCTTAACAGCTCATGCCCCGAAGTTGCATCTACCAGCTAATCTATCTTGGGCAGAGGGAAATGATCTTTCGGGAAAACTTTATTCAGGTCTATGAAGTCCACACACATTCTCCACTTGTTGTTCTTCTTCTTTACCATCACAACATTAGCCAACCAATTAGGATATTCAATGGTCTTCTCAGTAAGACTGATAATCACCCAAAAGTGTACATTTTAGACCCCGAATAGACGTATTTTAGTTGCTAATTCTCGGCAATTTGGGTCTTATGCGCTTTGTTGCCCATTTTGTAGGCCGAATGCACATTGCGGTGTTCAAACGCGTATTTCAAGGCAATTGTGTGGATTATGGAGCTAATTACCAATCCCGTAAACCTAGCCTACCCTAACCTAGCCTAAATGTCCCGAGCCGTGTGTGTTTAATTTGTTCCCTTTCGTATTTTTTATATTTTTTAATTTTTAGTTTGAATCATTTTTATTTTTATTTTTAGGATTTATTTTTTATTTCTTTTTATTTAATGTTGTTTTATTTTGATTTTTAGTTTTTTAGTTTTTATTTTACTTTATTAGGATTAGTTTTTTTCTAGGAATTCATTAAATTTTTTTAGTTTTATTTGGATTTACATTTTCGTAGGTCTTTTGTTTTGATTTTTAAGTTTTAGGAATTTATTTTTTTACTTTTATTAGTTTATTTTTTTTAGGACTCGAGTTTTTATTTTTATTTTTAGGAATTAATTTTTAGTTTGATTAGTTTTAGTTAAATATTTTTTAGGGTCATAAGTTAAACACACACACAACCCCTCACACCCTAAATATCCTACACCACTAAACACCACACACATAAACTCACCCTCACCTAACATACCCTACACCTCCCACACACCTTATCACCTTCCTCTCCATCTTCTTCCCCAACACCATTTCTCTCTCTCTCTCTCTCCCCTAAAAAACCATTAACCCAACAACAATACCACCATCCCATCATCCTCAGACCACACCACCACCATAGAAACCCAAAACCGGACCTGTTCAAACCCGACAACCCATATCTGATGACCCTTGAATCCGGTACCAAAATTCATCGTCCCCAACCCGATCCACCAACTTCGAACCAAACCCCAATCAACCCAAACCCACTTTTTCATCTCCCTATTTTTTCCACTTGCCAAGAATAAAAGCCAAAACAAAAGACAATAAACTTAAACCCCACATGCATTAAACCCATTTAACCCCTTTTATCCAAAATGCCCCCAACTACCTATTCTAACACCACTTCCCAAAATACCCTGATTCACCCCTCATCCACATGACCTCACACCTCTCAAACCCCATGCTCCATGCCTACTATTTAAGGAGAAAAAGACCATTTTGAAAGGAGACTTGGATCATATTAATTTTAGAGAGAGAATTGTAGAGAGAGAAACAACTTTTTTTAGTTTAGTTTTTTTTAGGTTAGAATTTATTTATTTTTTATTTTTTTTTATTAGTGAGAAAAATAAATTAGTGAGAATCCATTTTTGAATGTAATTGTTGATGTAATTTTGGTTTGATCACACAAATTGGAGGGATGCAAATTGCAAATTCAAGGATTGAAGTCCAGTTTCACTCAAAGAGATTTGGTTTGATTGTTCTTCTCTTCTACTTTATTTTATATGCCTTTGATTATTAATTTGTCAAATTTCATACCATGTTAGGCTAAATCCCCTTTCAAGGGGTGGGGGGAAACCTTTATTTGATGTTATTTTAGTTTAATTAGTTTGATTACTTGAAAATTCCCATTGAATGTTAATTTTGATCCCTCACCCTTAAATTTACACCTCGAGAGAGGGTAAATGATTTTCGAGAGAAAATTAAAATTCTAGTTATAATACCCATTTTAGATTCGAACTAGAGATAGGGGTTTCTTAAGTGGGGTATTATAACTTGAATTTCAACTCTAAATTTATTTCCTAAGATTTACATAAATTTTAATTGATTGATCCTAGCGGGTGATTAATTAAAAGGAGTGTAGATCTATTTTTCTAGAGTTGTGGGGTGTTAAACATAATTTTCTAAAAGGTTACTATTAAAATTACATTTGCAACGAGAGTTGATTTGTAAGTTTGATATTAATTTGGGCGAATTCAATTAATTAAATTAATTAATTAGAATAGGTAAAATTTGTGGTGTAATCACACTCTTTGATTGTTCTCACAATTATTTACCTCACTTTATCTCTTATTTTATTGTTAGACTTTATTTTTCACTTTTAGTCACTTTCTAGTTAGTTGTTTTCATCTCACATTTTAGTTTAGTGTTATTTCACCTCACGTCACCCAATTGTTTTAATATTTGAAAATATAAAAAAATTAGAAAAGTGAAAAAGCACAAAAAGAAAATAAAAAGTGAATTACAATTGAATTTGTCTCTAGCTTACCCCCTTGATGTGTATTGATACCCTTAGTTACCTCTACACTTTAGTTTATTATATTTTTTAGGTATTTTGAAGCTTTTGACTAACTTGACTTTCAACAACGACACACAAAACGTAAGTTATCAAATGGCGTCGTTGCCATTCTTGGGAGCGTGAAGCACTCAGAGCGGATTCAATTTTGTAGTTAATTTATTTCCCATACTTTGTTGTTTTTTAGTACCATTTTTATATTTTTAGAAGGCTTGTATTAGGTTTATTTTATCATTGCTTGTATTGCGGTGCATAGAGACACCTTTATTTTATTTTTCATTTTAAATTTGTAATAAATCGAAGACAGCGTGATAGGAAAATCGGACAAGTTAGAGAGATGGCGTCCAAGGCGAGGATTTAAAAGCCTCTATACCTTGGGTCAGTAGGACTCCCGGGGCCGACTGAGATAGGCGTGATCTCCCCCCGGTCGACTCAAATTTTTCAGCACCCCACGGCGTAAAAACCGCCGGAGGTATATTTCTCAAACCCTCGCGCCTCTCCTGTTAGCGAGTCAGTTCTTGTGTGTGCTTGTGTGCTCTTACGTGATTTTATTCTCGCATTTATTTTTGAATGGTGTGATGAATTAATTAACTAAGAGCTACACTCGGTCACTCACGAGAAGGGATTTCATCACTCGACTCACTCGCTTACCAATTGCGCGCTACCCTAGCCATCACTAAATTTAAAATCTATTAACTAGGTCTGCCACTAGGAGAACCTTTTTGCAAAGGAGATCACTCAGATTTCCATGATTTTTTTTATCGCCCACGGACTTAATTAAAATTTGACTACCCCTTTCACTAAATTTAAAGATAAAAATTGGCTATGTGCTAGTTAGGAATTCTCCTTAACTTGTGTGTGTCCAATTCCATTCATTTTTCGGTAGTCAGTTTTAGTTGGTTCGTCCAAATCAAGAGTCCATATTTTTTCCCCACCCTTTTTCTTCCAAAAAATCCAAAAATATTTTCTTCCTTTATTTTTCAGAAAAATCCAAAAATATTTTCTTTCTTTCATTTTAGAAAAATCCAAAAATATTTTCTTTCCTTTTGAAAAAAATTCAAATTCCAAAAAAATATTTTTCTCCTTATGGCCGAAGAATGTCCTTTACAGGACTACTTTAGTCATTTCCCTTTGACACGCGACATGTGTGAGAGTGATCCCGAGCCGTCTCTTTATGATATCCTTAGTGGTCTCACCTCTGTCATGAGTACCGTTGATACTGTTGACCCATCTATCCACGCACCTCATATTCCATCACCCTCGGTGTCAAGTGTCGACGTGTCTCATACTTTGATGTGCACCCATTGCAAAGCCGATCACATGTCCCATGAATGCCCTTACTTGTCATATCCCCATGAACCCACCATGGAACATGTGTCTCCATATGACACTGTTTCGAAACCCACCTCGGCCTATTATCCCGATACGCCCAGTCCCGAGTGGTGTGAGTACTTGAGCTATTCGTGGAGGTCTAATCACCATCCCATGCAATACGAATCCCAATCCGATGTTGTGGATCCTCACACATTCCAACAGTCGTCATGGCAACCTTATGCACCCGTTCACGATCAGTTCCTTCACTATACACCCACTGAATATCAACCATCTTTCCATCATGAAAGAGATCCTTTCGTGTATGATGAACTTGGCACCACTCCCCACACTTCATTTGAGTATTCTTCGTACACTCATGATAGTAGCGAGTTGTGTCCACCTCAACTACGGCCACCACCCATCACCTCACCACCACCATCCACATCTGCTCTCGAACGCCTCTTGCAAAAGTTCATACTCGAGCAAGAGCAATCCACTCAAATTCAAACTCAATCTCTCAAAAGGCTTGAACAAGGATTAAATGATTTGGAGTGTGCGAGAGAGTCAAACTTTCCCATGGATCCACCCATCGTTGCACCCGAGTGTGATAATGATGTGTCCTCTTGTGACACGAATTTTGAGCGTGACCAACCCTACCACCCCGAGAATCTCGAAGTGGAGACCATTCCATGGTCCGGGCCCCAAGTCGACAACTATGTTGACTTACCTTTCATTAGTGAACCTGATATGATCCCGTCATATCCAAAGGAACCCACACTTTAGGTTCCCACTCCCGTAATATCCAAAAATATGCCCGAGCTTTTACCTTCCGCCCCAATTGCATATTTCTCTGACATGCTCATATCTTTTAGGTTAGCTCCAGCTACGAGTTCTCACCATTTTATCGAGATAGTTACTACCTATCCGGATATGGATGATATCCCACCATTCATAGCTCCCATTGAGCCTGATATTTCTAGTGATTCCTCTATCTCCGATCTTGGTGCCTCGTTTGACTTACCCACCCAATTCACCGATGATATTCTTGTGGAGAAGTTGACCATTCCATCTTTAGAACCCACACCTCCTCCTGCGAGTATCCTTGAGGATCACTCCGTGTCTCATGAGGAGTGTGTGTCTCCCACGCTTGAGTTGGATCATCTTCCTCCACCATTTATCCGACCCGACCCACCCTTTGTCCCATCACCTAGTTTGGATCTAGATCTTATACCATCCATGTTCCCAACCTTATATTTAGATCCTCACCTAAAACTATCCTCCACCTTCCATGAGAGTTATGGTGCTAATCTTCACTTCCGTGACACCGAGCTTGTTACTCTATGCCCGCCACTTCCTTATGGTGTTGATTTTTCCCATTGACAGCTCCCTGGTGTGTCACTGCGTGACCACTATCATCGCCCATTTATAGAACGGTCGTGTCATTTCTATGAGACCCACCCCATCACTATTTTCACACCATTTCGCCTCCCTCACCAACTTGAGCACCATTCTTATAGGGCCCTAGTTGCCCTCACCTTTCGGCTCAATAATGCCCGTGATCGGTGCCTATTCACCCTTAACCTTTCTTTTCTTCCCTATACCCTAATCCAAACCCACCCATGGTCCACCGATGCTTTTCATCGTGTGATGCACTTTGACATACAAGTGCATTGACCATTCTTAGCCCTCATGCAATAAGACTGACGCTTCAGTATTGGTATGGGGTGATTATCATCACCTAATTTTTCTGCCACCCCGTGCTTTCATAGATCTTATCTTTTGGGTGAGATCCCTTCGGTCTGGCTGAAGACATTAAACTTAGCGCTACTGGAAGGCAGCCCATGATTTCTGAGTATGAGGCTTATCCTGTTTGGGGGTGGTGTTTCACATCACCCTATGCTTTACCATGTTATGGACTTGTACACATTTTTTTCTCTCACTTCTTATTCAGGTATATTCTTGGCTTCATCTGACCACTTCATTAGCGGTTGATTCTGGTATTATTTTTCCTATCTTATGCTATCAATTTTAAAAATAATTTTACTTAACATCGAGCACGATGTTCCTTTTTGTTTGGGGGTGGGGAATTTTATCGAAATTGTACCTCTATTGAAATTTTTTGAGTTTTTAAACCTGATTTTTTAAAATTTCGTGCAGTTTCTTTCATCTCAATCATTGATGTGAATTTTCAATCATCCATCTTTCAAAGTCTAGGAATCAAGCTAGAATATATTATTTTTTCTAAATAGCTTATATAATACATAACTAAGGCATGTTGCACCATGAATTTTTAGACTCAACAAAAATTTACGCACATATCACGTCACTACGATTTAGAGTTGAAGAGTACTACAATTCCCAAGAGAACCTTAAGGATCACTAGTGGAGACTTTAGCTTGTGAGATTCATGCCTTTCACCCTTTTAAAGTGTTTTACACAATCTCCGAGTCCCAAGTTGATTCAACTTCATTTGGGTCCGCACTTAATTGTTGTATGATCTCACTATTCTTCAATTTTTGGCTTAATCACTGAGAATGACATCTTTTTCGAGTTGTAAGAAACACGTGTCTTGAAATTTGTCCCGAATACTAGATTTTCATCCATACACTTACCACTTTTCCATATCACATTTCCATTCATTCACTCATTTCCTTCCCATTTATTTTCCTCATCATCCATACACACTCCCCACTACATTCATATATCATCCATCATCATTTTGAGAAAAAGAGTGTTGATTTCAAATGTAAAATGTCTTCAGTGTTGACAGTAAAAAAAAAAATAGAGAAAAACAAAAATGAAAGAAAAATAGCAAAATAGAAAGAAAAAAATAAAGAGAAATATAAAATAAAAGAAAGAGAGTTAGTAGTTGGTTGTGAAATAAAGACATTTGTTCTTCAAGTTCTATACACTCCTCTCACACATCGCATCCATCTCACATCCATCACTCATCATTCATTCATTCATACGTCACATCATCCATCATATCCCATCCTTCCCATTTCATTTCCCCCTCACCCATTATCATCCATGTTCCCCTAGGTGTTCGGGCAAATGAAAGTCAACGTGGTGAATAACTCGATGTTCTCACTATAGTGATTAACATTCTTTAATGAGATCATTTTCATTTCTAAATGTTCATTCTTTCTTATATGTGTGTGAGACATTTGAACTTGCTTACATTTACTCACCTCCTCACACACAAGAGCGATACACTTACCATAATCTCGAGAGTTCGTTTGAGAGAGATATATCTGTGAGATTTGAAGTTGAAGCGCTGATTCCGAAAAGGCAATCTAGGAATTACTCTTGTGATACTTGACCCGTTTTGACTAATTCACACTACACACGCTGAGTTCTAGGAATGATGTGCCTTGAGTATTTACTCAGCTAAACTTTTTATGCACTTCTAGCTTGTATTTCTCAAAATATTTCTCATGTGATGGATTGTGCAATTATTCTATGTCTAATAAGAGATTGACTGCCTTCCGATAAATTTTTGCAAATAAGAATTTTGTGGGTATATTTCCTATAAACCCTCACGAGACACAACTCATCCTGTAGAGCAACCTATAGGTTTAAAGGCTTGTTGCACATGCTAAGTGCAATCGCAAGTGCCAGCGAAAGTGGTACACTATTGGTTTCTTATCTTTCTCTTTCTCTCTATCTTATTGCTTGAGGACTAGCAACGCTCTGTTTGGGGGTGGTGTGATAAGCACTCAAAAATGTAAATTTTAGACCCCGAATAGATGTATTTTAGTTGCTAATTCTCGGCAATTTGGGTCTTATGCGCTTTATTGTCTATTTTGTAGGCCGAATGCATGTTGCGGTGTTCAAATGCGTATTTCAAGGCAATTGTGTGGATTATGAAGCTAATTACCAATCTCTTAACCCTAGCCTACCCTAACCTAGCCTAAACTCTTCCCGAGTCGTGTGTGTTTAATTTTTTCCCTTTCGTATTTTTTTTATATTTTTTAATTTTTAGTTTGAATATTTTTATTTTTAGGATTTATTTTTTATTTCTTTTTATTTAATGTTGTTTTATTTTGATTTTTAGTTTTGATTTTATTTTATTAGGATTAGTTTTTTTTCTAGGAATTCATTTATTTTTTTAGTTTTATTTGGATTTACATTTTTGTAGGTCTTTTGTTTTGATTTTTAAGTTTTAGGAATTTATTTATTTTACTTTTATTATTTTATTTTTTTAGGACTCGAGTTTTTATTTTTATTTTTAGGATTTAATTTTTAGTTTTATTAGTTTTAGTTAAATATTTTTTAGGGTCATAAGTTAAACACACACACAACCCCTCACACCCTAAATATCCTACACCACTAAACACCACACACACATAAACCCACCCTCACCTAACTTACCCTACACCTCCCACACACCTTATCACCTTCCTCTCCATCTTCTTCTCCAACACCATTTCTCTCTCTATATCTCTCTCTCCTAAAAAACCATTAACCCAACAATAATACCACCATCCCATCATCCTCAAACCTCACCACCACCATAGAAACCCAAAACCGAACATGTTCAAACCCGACAACCCATATCCGACGACCCTTGAACCCGGTACCAAAACTCGTCGTCCCCAACCCGATCCACCAACTTCGAACCAGACCCAAATCAACCCAAACCCAGTTTTTCATCTCCCGATTTTTTCCACCTGCCAAAAATAAAATTCAAAACCAAAGACAATAAACTTAAACCCCACATGTATTAAACCCATTTAACCCGTTTTCCCCCAAATGCCCCCAACTACCTATTCTAACCCAACTTCCCAAAATACCGTCATTCACCCCTCATCCACATGACCTCACACCTCTCAAACCCCATGCTCCATTCCTACTATTTAAGGAGAAGAAGACCATTTTTAAAGGAGACTTGGATTATATCAATTTTAGAGAGAGAATTGTAGAGAGAGAAATAACTTTTTTTAGTTTAGTTTTTTTTAGGTTAGAATTTATTTTATTTTTATTTTTTTTATTAGTGAGAAAAATAAATTAGTGAGAATCCATTTTTGAATGTAATTGTTGATGTAATTTTGGTTTGATCACACAAATTGGAGGGAAGTAAATTGCAAATTCAAGGATTGAAGTCCAATTTCACTCAAAGAGATTTGGTTTGATTGTTCTTCTCTTCTACTTTATTTTATATGCCTTTGATTATTAATTTGTCAAATTCCATACCATATTAGGCTAAATCACCTTTCAAGGGGTTGGGGAAACCCTTATTTTATGTTATTTTAGTTTAATTAGTTTGATTACTTGAAAATTCCCTTTGAATGTTAATTTTGATCCCTCACCCTTAAATTTACGCCTCGAGAGAGGGTAAATGATTTTCGAGAGAAAATCGAAATTATTGTTATAATACTTGAACTAGAGATAGGGGTGGCTTAAGTGGGGTATTATAACTTGAATTTCAACTCTAAATTTATTTTCTAAGATTTTCATAAATTTTAATTGATTGATCCTAGCGGGTGATTAATTAAAAGGAGTGTAGATCTATTTTTCTAGAGTTTTGGGGTGTTAAACTTAATTTTCTAAAAGGTTACTATTAAAATTACATTTGCAACGAGAGTTGATTTGTAAGTTTGATATTAATTTGGGAGAATTCAATTAATTAAGTTAATTAGTTAGAATAGCTAAAATTTGTGATGTAATCCCACTCCTTGATTGTTCTCACAATTATTTACCTCACTTTATCTCTTATTTTAGTGTTAGACTTTCTTTTTCACTTTTAGTCACTTTCTAGTTATCTCATATTTTAGTTTAGTGTTATTTCACCTCACCTCACCCAATTTCTTTAATATTTGAAAAGATAAAAAAAATTAGAAAAGTGAAAAAGCACAAAAAGAAAATAAAATGTGAATTACAATTGAATTTGTATCTAGCTTACCCCCTTGATGTGGATTTATACCCTTACTTACCTCTACACTTTAGTTTATTATATTTTGTAGGTATTTTTAAGGTTTTGATTAACCTGGCTTTAAACAACGACACACAAAAAGTATGCTATCAAATAACCAATCTCAACCTTTTCAAAGGAGCAGCCTCTTCAATCAAAGGTGATGTCTCTTCTCGAACAACAACAACTCCTTCAATCTAAGATGCTGCCTCTTTTGGAGCAATAGGGGGTTTCTTGCTGACCTCTTTGACAGTTATGACTGCTCCCCCAGATGGAGAAATATCCTTTTTCTTAATCCCTTCAGCTAGGACATCTTCTTTGTTCTTTTTTCCCCATCAGCACCAGGGACAACCTTAGCAAAGAGATCAGGCATTCTTCTCTTCTTTATCATCAGGTCAATAATAGAAGTGCCCAAATCAGAGGAAGATTCTTCAACAACTGAAGAAGATGCTGGAGCCTGCTCAAGATCAATCACCAAAGGAGGAGCAAGAGGACGAGAAATAAAAGAGGAAGTGGTGTTCTTATATCTCAGCAAATAGGAAGCAGACCTCATGTGATCCCTAACAATTGATTGATGCAAATCCTAGATGAGCTTCAAATCTTTTATATTAACATCACTCTCTTTTGGGGGTTTTCTTTTACTGTCAACTGCAAATTAAAACTGAAAAAGCAAAAATCAGTGAAACATTTTATCAAACAAAAGTAGAGCTAGCTTAAAAATAAAAAACAACCTATCCCATTGCCATAAGGTGGACATCTGGGACCTTGGTACACGTCTTTTCTCTTTAGTGGGGGGTGTTGCCAATTTTTCATCACAATCCCATGTTCAAAATAATCCCTATTAGAATCGGGGAGATTGCCCACTAAAGCTCTGTTAGGCCCCAAGCCATCTTATCGGCTTCAACACCTGTAAAAATGCAAAATAAAACTAATTAATTCAAATTTAGATTCAATATATTTAGAAAATTACATAATTACCCCTCTTTGCATTTTAGCGCCCGAAATTCATAAACTTCTCGTTTTAATTTGGAATTCAACCAAATTTTAGAGAGAAATTTATGTTGCCGAGATAAACATTTAAAATATATTTTTAGGCCCATAAAGTTTTAAAAATTATGATTTCACCCCCTCGAGTTACTAAAATTGTATTTTTAATTCAAATTTTATTTAAACTTGCATTTTTCTTTTTATTTACCAAAATGAGTCTAAAAGTTATTTATGATACAACGAGCTTATCAAGGCCTAGATTTAGGCATAATTCATGTAAAATAATGCACTCATCAGTCTGTAGGAACCCCATTATAATACCCCCAACCTCTCCTTAGATCCCTAGCACCTCCCTTCATCATTGTAAACCCACGTCATACCCCGGGTACTGACCTAAACGTCATCGGGCACTCTCAGGCTCCGTTTGACCAAAAGTAAAATGCTTCAGCTCGAATGAGACTCAATGAATCTTTGAAGGGCACTGAATCCCCTTTCCAACGGTCTGTCCCGTGAATAATTCTGACTTATGGTGCGGACGAACGACTCATTTTCCCTCAAAACTCGATCAAGAGGTCACCAGACGCTCCTAGGCTCTGTTTGACCAAAGTTAACTCTTCAGCTTGACTGGGAATGAATGAATCTTTGGAGGGCACTGAAATCCCTTTCCAACGGTCTAACCCGTGCGCTATTCTGACTTATAGTGCGGGCGAACGATTCATTTTACTCTGAAAGATCACCGAACGCTTTCAGGCCCCGATTGACCAAAGTCAACTCCTGGAACTGGGTGCAATCCAAAATACATTCGAAGGTCTCTGAATTATATTTCCAATGGTTCGCCCTGTACATGATTCAGATCAACGGTTTGCACTCTATGACCGATTTTCTGAAGGAACCTGAAAGAGACTGTCAACCGGCAGGTTCCAAACCCTGCCTATTGGCAGTGTGCCTAAACACACCTACCGATTGGTAGAACTAGGGCTATGCCGATCGGCAATGACCTGTGCCGATAAAAAGGAGGGCCTAACCTCATTCCAAAGCGGAGAAAAATCAAAGATCCATTACTCTTAGCAAGCTCAGAAAACCCCTCTCTAAGTCACCGTGATTTCCACATCCAAATCCCTTTCCAACCTTCACCTTTTTCATCAAACTTGGTGAATTAAGTACCCTACATCATCATCCAAGTGCAAGGGCTTCTCTCCAATATCCAAGATCAAGCTCAAGATCTCCAAGAAGGTCCAACTCTTTCAACTCTCTCTTTAAATTCCCATAAATTAGAATTAACTTGTTTTATTACTAGGAACTTTTATTCTCTCATCTCACATATCTTAATATAATTTTTATTTAGTATTATTGCACATCTCTTATTTTCATATAAATATATCCCAAGAAAACAAGAAAAAGAAGATTTGCTCATAAATTCCAAATGGGAATTCTCACACTTTTCTCACAACTAAATAACTCTTTTTTACACACACACACACATATAAGAGAAGTCCCTGATTGGATTTATGGGATAAATCCCACCCCTCATTTTTCATGTGAACTACGTGGACTTTTATTCCTTTATAGGTTACGTGGGTGTCTCCGGGTAAAACTCGTGACTCAAGTCCTATTCCTACTTTTCTCTCATTTTTTATTTTCTCTATATTCTTTAAACTCAATACTCTTAAATTCTATATATACATATATTTGTTCTTAGAGGCATATTATTTCATGTGCGTTATCATTCCATTATAACGATCAATGCGAGGATAATCGCGTAAATCCTATTTTCTAATATTATTCTTAGGAACATTCCTACGGATGAATCGCTTTATCTCTTCCATAATATAAGTCGATGATTCTTATCTCCATTACGTATACACATGCCATTACATCAAATCTACCGAATTGTCACGGTCATCGACCTTGACAAGTTGAACTTGTCAAGGTCAATGACCGTGACAATTCCTGGGGTGATAACTTTTTTTTATCACGGACTTATCACGGTCAATGACCTTCCACTACCTACCTCAAGCAAAGAATAATCTAGCTGATGCCCTTGCTACCTTGGCCTCTATGGTCGACATGCCCGAAGGAATAACAATGGCCCCCTTCCTGACCCAAAAGCAAGACAAACTAACCCACTGCTACCACATTGGTCTCATCACCAAAGAAGATCCCGAGCTAGCTAATTATTGGTATTATGATATCTGGCACCTCCTCAAGCATGGTAGGTATCTCGAGGGTTCCAACAAGAAAGACAAGGCAACCCACCGAAGACTGGCCGCCCAATACATCATCTATCACAAAGCACTATTCAAGAGAATTTTTGATGAAATCCATCTACACTGCATCGCAGGGGCTAACATTGAAGAGGTGATGCAAAGAATCCACAACGGGGAATATGGACCCCACATAAATGGTCACATGCTTGCTAAGAAGATCATACGACAAGGCTACTATTTAACCACCATGATTCAGGATTGCACTGCCTATGTTCGGAGATGCCTCAAATGCCAACAGTTCTCCAACGTTCAACACCTGCCTCCGCGTGAATTATACAACATGACTTCTCCCTAGTCGTTCTCCACCTGGGGCATCGACATTATAGGAAAGGTTACACCCAAGGCCTCTAACGGACATGAGTTCATCCTGGTTGCCATTGATTACTTTACCAAATGGGTCGAAGCTGAGTCATACGCAGTTCTGAATGCCAAGAAAGTGTCCAAATTCATCAAGAAAAGCATCATCTGCCGATATGGGGTCCCGCACGAGCTAGTGTTAGACAACGGGTTGCATTTTAAGGCAGAAGTCACAGAAGTGGTCAACGAGTATGGGATCTAGAGACACAAATCTTCTCCCTACTGATCTCAAACCAATGGTGTAGTCGAAGACGCTAACAAGAACCTCAAAGCCATCATCAGCAAGATGATCGAAAGCTATCGAGATTGGGCTGACCGAATCCCATACGCCCTCTGGGGCTACCGAACCTCAATCTGAACCTCTACTAGGGCTACCACTTACTATCTAGTCTATGGCATGGAAGCAATCCTACCTGTGGAGCTAAAAATACCCTCGTTATGTGTCATGCTTGAAAGCAAGGTCAGTGAGGAAGACTGGCATCAAAGTCGCCTTGACGAGCTGTCACTCCTGGATGAAAAGAGGATGAAGGCATTGTATCACATACAAGGGTACCATCGCCGAATATCGCATTCATTCAATAAGAGAGTCAAGGACCGCGGTGTCCGAGAAAGGGATTTATCCCCCAAAGAAATAATAGAGCCCATTTGGGACCCCAGAGGGAAATTCAAGCCCAATTGGAGCGGCCCATACATTGTGAAGGAGATCTTGTATGGCAGTGCCGCTATGCTCACCAACTTAGATGGAGAAGAGATGGCTCGTCCAGTCAACTTGGACCATCTCAAGAAATTTTACCCCTTGTCCAAAATCTCGGTGCATTACGACTCTTCTCATCTCCCTTCTATTCTAAAAAAATCTCTCTTCATTTCCCTCTACCCAGAACTACGTGGGCCTGATCCTCTGCAAAAATTATTCCCAAAAAAATTGAATATTTTCAAAAACCCCCAGAGGTACGTAGGCAGCTCATGCGTATCACATGAACACGACCCTTTATTCTTCATAAAAATCTATTATTTTCTTATCTCCGAGAACAACAGTTGATTCTAACATATACTTGAACAAAAGGATTATGTATACCTTAGCGATCGGTATAAATAATTCACAATACAAAATTCATCAAAAGTCACTACTGGATGATCAAAAACTTATTTATTTTACTAATAAGAAATTATAGTGCAATTACATAAAGGAACGAATGACTCCCTTCCCTCCCTACCTTCCTAAAAAGCCAAATAAATTCCCAAATTTATTTCCCAGTACAAAATAAACTCCCCCAAGAGCCCTACCCACAGCTACCAGAGGAGCCCACTCCATCATCATCATCATCATCATCTACATCCTGGGGTCCCCAAGCTTCCCCTGCCTGAATGGAGTATCGCAGACGCTCCAAGGACATATAAGCTCGAACCAGCCTCGAAAAAACTACCACACCTCCCTCCATCATATCAGATAAGGCAAGCCACCTTTATCCAGTCTCTACTTCCAACATCTTGTTGACCACTCTCCTCCACAACCACTTCATATAATCCCCAGGTATATGCCAAACTCTCCCAGTAGACTGAGAGGGACGGGTCGACGAACGTCGACTCTCCCACAAAGAGCCAGGTCGCATGCACAGACGCTCTTTCAAATATTTTACAGGAAAGAAGTCTAGTGTCCGAGGTGGCATGATCTGCTCCCAGCCAAATTGGCGTAGAAGCCGCCAAGGGAAATAAAAAGAGGTATGTCTAAGACCAACCAGTCGGACATACGGGTATTCTCCCAATTCCAGAATAGGCAGCAGCTGTTCCCACCAAGGTACTAACCCGTACAGATTTAGAGCCCCATGCTCCACGAACCAGTTCTCCTAACTCTTAATATCCAGGCCAACACTGATGAAATGGCGCGAAAAGAAATTGGGTACAACCGAAAAAGGGTATTCCGAAGGAGTCACCAGGAGAAATCTTTCAAACAACCACATGAACAGCATCACAGGGCTACCCCTCGGAAAGTCAGAACGACCTTCTCGCCAGGCATCCAGGCCATGTAGAGTCTCCTCCAGTATCACTATCGTAGGATTGCGACAGTAGGACATCCATGAAGTAATAGCTGCAAGTTATGGGTCAAATAGCAACTCCCTGATCACCAGCAACAATTTTAAAACCAAGCCCAGAACGAAAGGTCCGGTATATCCAGTATCACCAACCTCCTGTAAATGCACGAACCACAACACCGCTAGAAGAAAAATCATACCTCCAGCCACCAGTGATCTGTCCGCCGAGGATGAAACTTAAAGAATACCAACCAACAACTCCCAGGGAGAATGGGAAAACTCAGGCAGAGCTGCGGCAATGCCGGGATTTGTCCCTAACATGGCAGAAATTTCCTCATAAGTCGAACAGACTTCTTCCAAGCCAAAGCAGAATACATGGTCTTCGGGGTACTAGAATTCTACCGCCACCATCAGCATGTTCCACTCTATGGGCCGATTACGCCATAAAGAAACTCGATGCATGTTGTAAGCATCGTATTCAATGTTATAGGAGCACATCGCCTCCAAAGTCTCAAGGTTGTTGGAAAACTCAACACTACTAGGGAGAGCCATCTCACAGAACAGGAAAGTAGGAATGTGAAGGCGTGAGGAAAACACTCCACTCTTACCCCTCTTTTATACTTGAACCCCCCCCCCCCCCCCACAAAGTACATAACCCCTGCAAAAATCGGAGGAAATCCTACCCCACAAGGTACCAAAGGCTGAAGAGGATACCGATCAAAGCTTTGAATTGATGGGACTAGACTGACTTGCCGATAGGTAGGACAAGGTGCTTGCCGATCGGCAACCCCCTACTTTTGGAAATTTTCCTTTTTCCTCTTTTATCAAAATTTAGAAAACTCAAAATAAATTGATATTCTCAACATAATTTAAAAAATTCCCTTTTCATCTTTATATAAATTCTCATCTTGAATAAAACTTTCTTTAAAAATCCCAAAATATTTCTTTTTACGGTCTCAGCAGCAAAGTAAAAAGCGCATGTGCATTCATCACTAACAAAAGATAATAAAAAAATTTCATTGCATTGCATAGATATTTACCTGTGTTACATCATCTTACAGGAAAGAAAAGAAAAAAAAACGGGACTCAACCCGAACCCACATTTCCTATCTCTCTCTCACCTAATCTTCACCTCTCTCTCCTAAGAGCTTCCACCCCTGCGACACGCTCTCTTTCCCGACGACGAGATGGCACACCACCACTACCTGAACCTGACACCTCCTCGGATGAGGAAGACGGCACCAAGCATGAAGGAATAGGAACCGCATCCCGAATATGGGCAGTCGTCGAAGATTTCTAGTCCCTAATGTCCCTCAGCCAAGTGGTGGACACCCGGACGTGCTGCAAGGAAAGGCAGAATCAGTGTCAAGCAGAAAAGATCATAAGAAACCAAAAAGCAAGGAAAAGAAAAAAGCAGAAAGATATACCAAAGGACAAAGAACCTCCTCTGTCAAACCCAACTCCAATGGGTCCATTGCATGAGGACGATGCAGCATAGGCACCATCCCTCCATCAGCCCGCCAAATATTGTATGAAGGAGTATGCAGCCGCATAAAGGAAACCTCTAAAGTCACCGTTGCCACAGATATCGAAGGACCACCACCGTTGTGGGAGGACCCCACTGGCCGACTCGAACCCGCAGGAGGGAAGGGAAGTGCATCATATATGCTGGGCGCCATTAGCCAAATTGTCACAAAGTCCATGTAATCCTAAGGCACGATCGTATCGATGTACAATAGGTAGGACTCGCCAATCATTGCTGTAATCCCCGCATCCTCCGGTAGCAGCCGCTCCCGCCTCATAGACATAGGGGGCCTCATAGGTGACACCACCACCTCACCCTCAGCAATCTGTCGGACCACCCTCTCCCCGAGATACTAAGAGTGGCCAAACTCATGCGCCAGCAAATGCCTCATCTGTGCATGTACTCCAGTCAACCCCGTGTCCTGAACGGTCATCCCCCAAGGGTAAAAGGTCACCTGAAAAATCCCCAGCAAAATATAAGGAAATATAGAACCAGAGCACCCAAAGGTCTTAGACTGAAGAAGAAAAAAGTCTTACCCTATCACTAGTCAGGACATTTAAGACCTGACACACCGCCTCTAGAGAGAGATACCTCCTCGACTGTCGATTGGCCTTGATCCATTGATGCAACCGGTAAAAATACCCAATGGTCTTGTCCTTCAAAGAAATTAGCTGGGTATTACACCCAATCACCTCATAGAACCACGTCTGCCAAAGATAAAAATTTTGCAATAAACATGATATGCATAAGGAAAATGCGAATGCATGGAAGAAAAATGCACAAAATTAAAGAATACCTCAAGAAGATACATGGCTCTAGTGAAAGACTGCCGACTGCTCCGAATGAATACATCCAAGGAAAAATAAAGGGTCGCCAAAGTCAGGCTCCCCCAGTCATATAGAGGGATGTTCGAAAACATCCTCAGATATGGTAAAAACCATAAGTGGACAACGTCGCTGCTCGACGCCACTAGAAATCCCCCCAATACCAGCAAAATAAATAACCTAGCCATTTACCTCACCTGCAGCCCGTCTTTTGTCAATTTATAAAATACCGTAAGTGCACGGGATATTATAGAATAGCGAGTGTAAGTACGGGTCGAACCCACAAGAATTTTCAATTTTAATTATTAAACGAATTGCAACTGTCCAACTAGATAAAATGGGGTAGAGAATGATTATGAACTACACTAAATAAAAGCAACTACGATAAATGAGGGTAACACAAGATATTTGTAAACAATTAGGAAATAATTAGGATTCAGGGTCCATTTATCACGTAACTAATATTGCACACTAATTTAATGTTGTCATTCCCTTTTTATAACTCAAATTAAACCGACTCTCACCGCGTTTAATACAAAAAATATAACGGTTATGATTATAATATTTTTAACGTCTCTAATAGACGGCTAAAATCCCTATTCCCTAAGAAAATACAAGTTTTAAGATCGCAAATGTATTTAAGCATGGACTATCAAAACAATCAAAGTGCAAGCATAATCCATCAAAAATTACTATTTTTAAATCTCAAAACTTGATTTGGCAAAACAATCTTGAAGGTTTTAAAACACACTCTCGTGTCACTTGAAAATGAATACCGAATCTTTAATAATAATTAAAACAAATAGGGAATAAACAACGATAAAATTAACGTGACAATATTAGCAAACTATGATAAACTTCACCCTCCTCCTAATATAAGAATCAAGCTACCATGATGAAAGAGAAATTGCAAAAATGAGTAGAGATCTTCATTAATAAACCAAACTTACAAATAGTTCTCTCACAACAATCTTCAATCCTCTAAAAAATGATAAAAACTTGGCCCTCAAATTGATTACAATCACTCAAAGTTGCTCCCCGAAAACCTCCACAAAATTCCTCTCTAATTGTCTACGATATTATGAGCCCAAGGGTCCTTTTTATAGGACAAGTGGTGAGG
This sequence comes from Sambucus nigra, assembly GCA_949130495.1. NCBI lineage: Eukaryota > Viridiplantae > Streptophyta > Magnoliopsida > Dipsacales > Adoxaceae > Sambucus > Sambucus nigra. Next base: position 187,813,247 of record OX422214.1, on the reverse strand, counting down.
TATTTGAGTTGTGGTGGGACTCTTTTTAATTGGCCGAATGGTGTTGGTAGCTATCTCTCCACCTCTTTAATCTTTAGATCGTGATAAGGGACTGAATTTCCCCCCACTCGAAAACTCTTATCTTTTCTTGTTGAACACGCATGCCGAGTTTCGTCCAAATTGGAGAATAAAAATCTTTTTTCGAACGATCGTAAAAATCCACTTTTTGACGCCTTTTTTTAATTAATCATCAATTTGAACCAATTCCATCATTATCTGCAAAAATTTCACTAGACAACTTTTTTCACAAATTAGCACAAGAATATTATAAAATTATCGAAGTGCCCTTTTTTTACTTAAAATTTCCATTTTCAATATGAATTCAATCATTTTCGCATTTTTTCCTCTTTTTAATAAAATAGTCCTAAGAACTTATTAAATACACTAAAATGGGACTAACAAAGTATAAATTTGGGTATAAAATATACAAAATAATGCACTCATCACCGTCCTCCACATCAATCACCCTGCCCAGCAAAACATCCTTCAGCAGTGACAGATGGATGGAGTCCCCAGACACTATCCACCCCACACCTCACGCACCGGCTCTGGCCCCACCTCTATCTGTTCTCCGTCATAATCCAGCCCCAGCAGCTGTTGCACATCTATGGGAGTCACAGTCATCTCCCCAAAACCAAAAATGAAAGGTTTGAGTAGTGTCCCACCACCTCTCCCCCAGAGCGCATAAGGCTGCCGTCGAACGAGGCGTCTCATCTAACACCGATGACAACCTCCCAAAGCCTGCTGAGGATACCACCCAACGCACCATAGGTGGAAGATGCTCACAGACATCCTTAAGCCCCGTCGTCCCGCGAGCACGCATATTCGATAAAGAAACATCAGACTGCCAAAAGAGAAAAACCTTTTCAGAATCGAAGAAAAAAAAGGAAAACCACAAAAAAATAGAATGCCAAAAGTCATTTTACTTACATAACCGCCAGGGTTCACCACCCTCGAAGAGAAATGATACGACGGGTCCCGCAGTAAGGTCCGCTCATCCGAAACCAGCTCGAATGTGTCAAGAGAGTTCTCTCTCCCCAAAGCAGGAGGCGCCCTGGACCTCCACTCCACGTTTGCTCAATCATCAACAACCAACCATTATCGGTGTACTGCAGTGCTCAGAAAAATGGCCATTTTTTAGAGATCGAATGCTAGAACGATTCGAAGAAGAAAATCGCAGAAAGAGAGAAGGCAAGAAGCTGTGAAAAATGAGGGGAACTCGCCCCCTTTATATAGGATGCCAAGGGTCATGTCGATCATCACTGCACCCCCACCTACCAATCGGCACTGACCTTTTACCTTATCGAGGCAGTCCAAAAGTCCATGCCACTGCCGAATGGCACCCTCTACACCATGCCGACTGGCACCTCCCTTAAATTTTCGTACAAAAAATCCTAGAAATCCTCAGAAAATTCTTAAAAATCTCGAAAAGTATTTAGAATATTTTCACCAGGAAAATTTCGCACTTCCTCAAGAAGAATCTCTATTTTCCCAGCGAAACTCTCAAAAGACAAGCGAATCTCTCCCTGGTAACGTCTAAAACTTCAGGATCATCTCTTATTCTCCAAAGGTCTCAATTTTCCCCGGGGAATGCATCCAAACCCTGGACCACCTAATCACTTCCCCAACATCAAATTGGTTGTTCCCCCGGTAAAGTCTCCAGAAGACACACAAGGATTTCCCCAGCAATCATCTCCCCAGCTCAAATCAAAATCACGAGGTAATTTCCCCAGCAGAGTTCCCCAAGGTCATTTCAACTTAAGCCCGTAGAATTGGCTTTGACCTGCAGAATTAGTCATTTCAAACTTAAGCCCTCAGAATTGGCTTTGACCCGCATAATTGGTCATCTCACCTTAAGTTCGCAGAATTGGCTTCAACCCGTAGAATTGGTCATCTCACCTTTAAGACCGTAGAATTAGCTTCAACCCATAGAATTGGTCATCTCACCTTAAGCCTGTAGAATTGGCTTCGACCCGCAGAATTGGTCATTTCAAACTTAAGCTCGTAGAATTGGCTTCGACCCGTCGAATTGGTCACCTCACCTTAAGACCATAGAATTGGCTTCGACTAGCAGAATTGGTCATTTCAAACTTAAGACCGTAGAATTGGCTTCGACCCGTAAAATTGGTAATCTCACCTCAAGCCCGCAGAATTAGCTTCGACCCGCAGAATTGGTCATCTCACCTTAAGCCCGCAGAATTGGTTTCGACCCCCAGAATTTGTCATCTCACCTTAAGCCCGCAGAATTGGATTCGACCCCCAGAATTGGTCATTTCAAACTTAAGCCCGCATAATTGGTCACCTCACCTAAAGCCCGCAGAATTTCCTTCGACCCACATAATTGATCATTTCAAACTTAAGAACACAGAATTGGCTTCGACCCGCATAATTGGTCATCTCACCTTAAGCCCGCAGAATTAGCTTTTTGACCCGTAGAATCGGTCATCTCACCTTAAGCCTGCAGAATTGGTTTCGACCTCCAGAATTAGTCATCTCACCTTAAGCCCGCAGAATTGGCTTCGACCCGCAGAATTGGTCATTTCAAACTTAAGCCCGCATAATTGGTCACCTCATCTTAAGCCTGCAGAATTGGCTTCGACCCACAGAATTGGTCACCTCAACTTAAGCCCGTAGAATTGGTCATCTAAAATTAAGTCTGTAGAATTGGCTTCGACCTGCAGAATTGGTCATCTCACCTTAAGCCCACAGAATTGGCTTCAACCCGTAGAATTGGTCATCTCACCCTAAGCCCGCAGAATTGGCTTCGACCTGCATAATTGGTCACCCCTATCATTGTTGTAGGTGCTCGGAACTGACCTAAATCTTTCCTTTAATACCATCCCCAGCATGCCCCTTTAAGCCCTCTGAATTGGCTTCGACTCGCAGAATAGGTCAACCTCATCTCCAAGTCCTCAAAATTGGCTTTGAGCCGTAGAATCGGTCACCCTCATCTCTAAGCCCTCAGAATTAGCTTTGGCCCACAGAATCGGTCACCCTCATATCCAAGCTCTCAAAAATGGCTTTGACCCTTAGAATCAGTCATATTCATCTCCAAGCCCTCTGAATCAGCTTTAACCCACATAATCGGTCATCCTCATCCTTAGGTCCTCAGAATTGACCTCGAACCTCCGGTCATCGTCTTTCAAAGGCATCACGTGGTGTCTATTCGACGGCTATCATTTGTTCCAATCTCACCCGTCGAGGGGCTCTATGGACACCCCATTCTAATACCCCCTAACCTCTCCTTTAGTACCTAACACCTCCCTTTATCATTCCAAACCCAAGTTATACCCCGGGTACTGACCTAAAGGCCATCAGGCACTCCCAAGCTCCATTTGACCAAAAGTTGAACTCTTCATCTCGAATGAGACTAAATGAATCTTCAAAGGGCACTGAATCCCCTTTCCAATGGTCCGTCCCGTGTATAATTCTGACTTACGGTGCGGACGAATGACCCATTTTCCCCCGAAACTCGATCAGGTGGTCACCGGATGCTTCTAGGCTCTATTTGACCAAAGTCAACTCTTCAACTCGATCGAGACTGAATGAATCTTCGAAAGGAACTGAAACTCCTTTCCAACTATCCGCCTCATGCACGATTCTGACTTACAGTACGGACGAATGATCCGTTTTACTCCAAAATATCACCGAACGCTTCCAGGACCCAGTTGACCAAAATCAACTCCTGAACCGGGAGCAGTTCAAAAGACATTCGAAGGTGTCTGAATTACCTTTCCGTTTTTCCCCTGTTCGATTCAGACCAATGGTTTTCGCTCTACGATCGATTTTTTGAAGGAACCTGAAAGAGACTGCCAAACGGCAGGTTCCAAACCCTACCTATCAGTAGTGTGCCTAAACACACCTGCAATTGGCAGGACCAGGGATATGCCGATTGGTAATGCCCTGGGCCTATAAAAAGGAGGGCCTAACCTCATTCCAAAGAGGAGAAAAATCAGAGATCCATTACTCTCATCAAGCTCAGAAAACCCCTCTCGAAGTCATCATGATTTCGACATCCAAATCCCTTTCCAAACTTCACCTTTCATCACCTTTTTCATCATACTTGGTGAATTAAGTACCCTCCATCATCATCCAAGTGCAAGGTCTGCTCTTCAACATCCAAGATCAAGCTCAAGATCTCTAAGAAGGTCCAACACTTTCAACTCTCTCTTTAAATTCCCCTAAATTTGCATTAACTTATTTTATTACTTAGCACTTTTATTGTCTCATCTCACATATCTTAATATACTTTTTATTTAGTATTATTGCACATCTCTTATTTTCATGCAAATAAAACCCAAGAAAATAAGAAAAAAGGATTTGTTCATAAATTCCAAACGGGAATCCTCACACTTTTCTCACAACTAAAATACTTTTTTACACACACACACACATATAAGACAAGTCTCTGATTGGATTTATGGAAAAAATACCACCCCTCATTTTGCATGCAAACTACGTGGACTTTGATGCCTCTATAGTCTACGTAGGCGTTTCGAGGTGAAACCCGTGACTCGAGTCATATTCCTACTTTTCTCTCATTTTCTATTTTCTCTATATTCTTTAAACTCAATTCCCTTAAATTCTATATATACATATATTTGTTCTTAGTGGCGTATTATTCCATGTGCGTTATCGTTCCGTTATAACAATCAGCGCGAGGATAATCGCGTAAATCCTATTTTTTAATATTATTCTTAGGAACATTCCTACGGATGACTAGCTTGATCTCTTCCATGATACAAGTCGATTATTCCTATCTCCATTACGTATACACATGCACGCCTATCATGGGTAAATAAAGGAAAATAACAACAACCCATGAGAGACCGTAAGGGCGGAATGGGTGCCTAACACCTTCCCATTTCTTAACTTAGCCTCCAGACCCTTTTTCGAATCATTTTGGTTTCATATGTATTAGTATGTCTCCCTTTTCTTTTATCTGTTTTGAGTAAAATAGATTGGTGACTCCATTTCTCTACATTTTTCACCTCATCAATTACGTCGACCGAAGCGCCGAGAGGGACGCGCGGGACCAAAGGAATCCTCTCCCGCCGCGAGGATCGGGGTTGGCCACACAGTCACTCAAATTTCTAGAATTTTACAATATGAATTCATTGTTGAAACACATGATTAATTACCCTGAGTTGGAGAACTAATTATTAGAGGTCCATTGGGTGGAACATACATTGGTAAGAACCTTGAAAATCAGGTTTTGCTTTAAAGAGTGTAAATCCTGTAAAGAAGAAAAATTGGAAAAACAAATTTTGGGTTCGCTCCTCGGGTCTTGGCTGTGGGGTCCGTCATTGGGTCAGGGTGATTTTTAGATGTTCATACGAGTTGGTAGAACTGTGTTTGGGCATTCATAAAATTTACTAAAATTGAAAATGCATGATTAGCTATGAGAGAAAGATTAAATTAACTAAATGGTTAATAATATCCTATAAAGAAGGACTATTTAATAATTCACATGTTGGTAAATTATTAAATAAGAATAAGTTTATAATAATCTTTTTCTGTAGCTACGGGGTAACTATTAGGATAATTACCTTTACATATGATAATATATAATTATATTTTTATGTGGACATACCGATGTTCGTGGACCGTCCTATCGGTTGGGGTATGCACATTCGGAATTGGAGAACACATCGACACAAGTGGGGTAGGCGCAGTGTTAGGTCATATTTTAAGTACTAGGTGGCAACGACACTTATAGGAGTTAGGTGTTGATGTTGGATCCATGTGACACTGCTTGGTATGGGTCGTACAATGGTGAAACTGCGTACTTAGTGACCTACTTGCTTTTATTTTGATTTGTTCATTTTGAATAAGAGACTCCCGCGGACTCGTCGATAGAGCCGAAATGAGACACTATAGTTAGATGCCTTAGTGTCGCATATATAAGAACATATATGAAATTAATTGAAATAAATGAAAGAATTCCCAAGTCTAATATTGTGGACTACATAATTTGTATGATATTAGATGTTATCTCTTTATGGGAAGTATATCGGGGGTAAATTGGGAAATTATTACTTGATAGCATATAACTCTGTTTCAGTACATTATCTTGCTAGATTCATCTTTATACTACCATTTGCACTTATTTTTTATCCATATCGGATTGTGGGTGGGTATTCGAGTAACACTGCGTTTAGGTAAGGGGTGAGATATATTACTTATGAGAGTGATGATGGGAACACTCACTTTGAATTCAGTATACATTTTTCCCATTAAAATGAGTAAGTTAATTATTGCACACTTTAGGACGCAGACCCAAAATTCAAATGTTGTCTCCCCCTAGGTGTGCCTAGGCAAGGATAGCAGGATTGCCAGGAGACCAGTCTTGTCGTTGCTTCCATTTCAAAGATTTCAATTCCTGATTCTATCTTTGGTTGTCTTTTCATTTTGATTATTTCATTATGGATTATTGTAAGGGCATAAGCCCAAAGTTTATTTCCTATCGTAAGGTTGAGATATTAATCCTATGTTGGTTTTTTTTTAATAATTAGTTATTCATACTATGGATGTTGGATTTATTTGTGTGTGGTTATTTATTTAAATTCTAGTTTAAATCAATTGTGGTTTACAAATAAATATTTTGTATGGTCGTGATGCTAAGAATGATATAAATTGTATAACAAACTCCATCTTCGGCGTATCGTGTCTAGCCAACTTTTACGTGATAAAATGGGGGTTGTTACAAAGAAAATAATAGTTAGAAAAGTATACTTTTTTATGTTTATAAAGAAAAATAAGTATAAGAATATTTTTAAAAAATAGTTAAAAAAATAGGTTTAAATAAAATTATTTTTTGTTGAAAAAAATGGTTTGTATTTTTAAAAAGGGAAATAATTATAAATTAATATTTAAAAACCAGGGCCTTTAAAAAATACCTTAAACAAAATATTTTAATAAAAGTGCAATTTATGTTTAAAGAGGGAAATAAGTATAATTTTTTTTAAAAAGGAAACCGTTAAATAATAGTTTATAAAAAACATTTTTATAGAGTAATTTTTTTATATTTAAAAAGGAAATAAGTATAAAATAATTTTTTAAACCAAAACAATTAAGAAAACTATTATTATAATTATTTTCTTTTTTAAATATAAAAATAAATTTATAATTTTGTTCTTATTGATGTTAATAAGGGTAATTTTGGATTTTAGCAAAAACAACGATAATTTAACAGTCAACACCGTTGACTCGGTGAGTTTCGTACAAAATGTGGGTCAAAGATTGTAATAACCTCCATTTTCTCAAGTAAAGGCTGGCCAGGCTCAGTAGCCGAAGATGGGGCTTATCAACAGTTTATACCATTCTTAGCTTGGTTGTAGTAGATCAGATTTAACCTCGAATCTAAACATGGATCAAACATAAAAAAAATGATGTTCGAACAAAATGAATAAGTTTGGCAAGAGAATCCTTGCCTGAAATTGTGTAGAGGAGTCTCTCTTCCTCCTCTTAGGGTGTCTATACTCCTCCTATTGGGTGTCTATGTCTAGGTTCTTGGATGTAACTTCCAAATGAGTGGGTTAAACTCTAATTAAATGATGTTAGTCTTCAATTCTCGAGTTGGGCTTTTGGCCCCAATTTTAGAATCCCAAATGAGCCCAAATACAAAATACAATTAGCCCAATAATTATCCAACTCATATATATATATATATATATATATATATATATATGACCATTCATAAGGGTCTAAAATTCCCAAACAAGCCCGTAATTCCTCTCAAAGTGTGTTCCAAAATAAGCCCGTAATACCTCTCAAAGCGTGTTCCAAAATATTTTTATCCCCCCAAAAAATATATATTTAATTGTGACGTGACACACCCCAGTACTGTTTATAAAAATAAGATCCCTCTTGATTTATTCTCAAATCATTAAAATCCAAATCTAAAATTTATAAATAATACTGAGTTTAATTACTCACAACTCGGATTAACTAATTTCACCGAATTAATTTAATCCTTATTAAATTATATTTTATTCCAAAAATACACAGGGTATTACATCTCCCCCCCCCCCCCCATAACGGAATTCCGTCCTTGAAAATTAAGGTAGCATAAAGTCATATTTTATTTTTCACCATTAAATTTTGTTTATACCCATTTATTCCATACTCATATCCTATCAGATATTATGCCTATCATAACATTACTGAGGTGCACATACATTTCACATTAGATATATGCTCACACGTATCACAAACAAATATGAATGACACATATACATCTAATATGTACCATTAGTACCAATCATATGCATACAACAAGTATACCACTACATACGCATATAAAATAACCATCCTAGTATCCGACTTCCCTCAAATCTCGACTTTAGCCAATTTCGTGTGTGGGACGTCTTGCAAGTGAAATCCAAATAAGGAACCCTCCCAATACACTATTGCACAGCTTAGTCAGCTATTGAGATCCATTGTCCCTAGACAAAAAGGGAAAATAAAAATGACCATTTATGCTAATCATATAAATTTCAATATTTGCTATTTTTCAAACCAACCACTTATCCTGTTCTAAGTGTTATACCAAACTCCTATAGATCTAACTGACCTTACCATACTCGATATCTTAATTACCATAATATAGGTAGGACATTCTCTGCCCGTATTTACTCTATAAATCACTTAGTCATATCTAAGCCTCCAAAGGCATACCCATTTTAATCAGGTCTACCATTACCACTTTAATGACAACGTCATGATACCAACATTTCACATGATCATACAATATCAAATATCGAAGCTATTAGTAGCCTTACTTATACTTTGTTGCCTATACTCGCTAAGGCAATACTTTCCCAAATTATACCATCACGTTATCTCGCAAACAATTTTCCCCTTTATAAAAGACTCTTTCTCCTACCTGAGCATCGCCCGATTTATTCCATAAATTTGAGTTTATTCATGTGTATCTACCTCCTTATGTTATTTAAAATTTTTAAACCACACTTACATGCTGATTCCCAAAGCATACTCAATTTTCTAAAGGTTCTTGCATGAACTAATTCCTATTGACACTTATTATTTCAAAACTAGGCTCACCCATAAAATTTATCACAATAATTCCTCACGGCTATGGTGAACCCAAATTCCTAGTCAACCTTGTCCTTCAGATATGACCACAGGTCATAGCAGTCCACATAATATAAATATATTCCACGTAAATATAAATCCATTCCCAGGAAAAGTATCACACTCCGACATAGCTAACAAATAGGCCCAAAATAAACATAAGCCTTCCATTTTACATTTCTATGTATTCACACACCCATGAAACAATATTCCTTATCACCCGCGGCAGTCAATATACAGTACTCTCCCAAATACACAGTCTCTCCTTTCAAAGGTATTAACAAGACCCAAGTGAACACTAAGTCCCAATATCAGACGAAACATATCCCACACACTCCAAAGTAGGAAAACACCTTATTTATTACCGATACTATCACTAGTCTATTTTTTGCGCAGATAATTTCATCTATAATTCGAAGCATAAATCTCGTTGTAGGCCATAGTTTACACTAACTAACCTCTGCTAATGCATTAGTGTACATTATCGTATCCTCAAATTTTCTAAATGTCTTCCTTTAGTTTACTAGGCACCATATTGCTCAAATTCTCGCAATTCTAGCAAGTGACCCACACAATGGTCTCTATGGTTCTCTCGCCAAAACTAACCCTTTGCTCGAATGCGTAGTGACAAAAAAAAAAGAATACAATGAATCCTAATAATATGGATCTACATCAAAGGATGCAACATAGAACGCAATCAGCTCAAACACAGATCCTAAGGTACTAGAACTGTGCTCTGATACCAAATGTAACAACCCCCATTTTCTCACCTTAAGACTGGCCAGGCTCAGTATGCCGAAGATGGGGATTATCAACAATTTATACCATTCTTAGAACTGAAGAAAATTAGAGTTTCTTTATTTTATACCAAAATCCACAATGAATAAAAATATATGAATAAAACTGATTCAATACATGAATAATAAAACTGAATCATCATACAATGTCCATAATGTAAAGTAAGTACAACTGTTATAATAAACACTTGGGATTTTGCTCGTACAAATTCCCAGTATGAAATAAAATGACAAAGATACTGAAGTATAACCTATATTATAGTTAATGGAGCTAGATCCACTATATCTAATACAACTGCAAGCCTGATCCATCGTTAGTCTTGCTATCCCTGTCATTAAAAATACCTAGTGGAAAACTTTTATAATTTGGGTCAGAGCCCTAGAGTTACAAGGATTCTTCATCAATAAATATTCAATTTGTTAGTAACTCATAATTCATGTCTCCCCATCGAAACTCAGATGTAACGAGTACCTCACATCTTATCTAGAAGCGGTCTTACTCGTATCCTCGAACAAAAGGCCAATTGTAACTTCCATTATTTAATCAGACATGTAAAGAATAAGACATCTAGCTATGCATTAACTAAAAGTGAGTACTTATGTCTAACACCCCAAATCCTCGAATGGAATTCAAACGGTGTACTACACAATTTACATAAACTCGATGCATATTCTTAAGTCATAATATTCCATAATCCTTATTTATGTCTTCAGACCATTTAATGATTTAATACATACTCCTAGTCATCTACCCCGTTAGATTATAAGTTTCATTCTCTTAGATTAACGAATTGTTATTCTCATTAATAATTGGCTACTCCATTACTCATTCTCTTTAATTTTTGTCAATTTTCTTAGACTACCCAATTATTATTCTCATTAATAATTGTCTACCACATTAATCATTAGGAATCATCTTCGTCCTTAATTATTCACATCATTATATTAACATCATTTTATTATCATTAAGCATTGTCTACATCTATAGACTAAGAGGGCACATTCCCAAATAATGTACACCATAATGTGTAAATAGATAACTATATATATGTTTGTATATATATGCGACACCCAAAGGCATCTACCGTTGGTATCTCGTTCGTGCTCTATCGGCAAGTACAAATGAATCCCTTTTAAAAAGAGGACATCATAAAACACACACAAATTGGGGGCAGTCCCTACTCAGGACACCTATTCACGGCCCATACCCATTGGTGACACAAGAATGGTCAGTGCCAACATCTACCTCTCATAGGTGATGCCTCCACGTAGTACCTATATGACTTATACATCATCAAGCCCACCTGTGCCGACGTGTGGTACACGGTCCGAAAGCGCGAACCCCCGAGCCGATAGGACAGTCCACTAGTATATCCACACAAATACATATAAATACATATTATCACCTAATATGTATAAGTAGTTACTATATAACTACTTTAATCCAAGGAAATCTCAATCCATATAAATTATAGACTTCTTGGCTTAATTATAACATTTTAGTCAATGATTCCATATCTCATTTTATCTCGTCATCTTACAACTACTTCCCGATTAAACACTAAGTCTCATAAAATTCTTTTTGGACTTAAATCACATCTGCTTCATATTTATTTCTTTTTTAAATGTATTAGTACAGTTATTCCCAACTAACCTTTCCCAAAACACTATAGGCATAGTTATTCCCAAAATAACCTTTCCAAAACATTATAAGTATAGTTATTTCCAAACTAACCTTACCAACACGATTATAGTTGTAATTATCCCCAACTACCCTTACCCATACATTTGAAAATCTTAGCATATTGTCCTCTTGACTCAAACTTCAATCATTCTAGATTATTAATAATTATTCACTTCTTGATACCCTTTCAATAAGGTTTATACGTACATATATAAGGAGCCAACTAAAGTGAAAAGGGTTATGTGTACATATACAATAATTCCTCTAATATGGATAAGTAGTGTCGCTCAACCTACTATCACAACCGTTGTTAACCATTTAGACTTAACACATTGATCTTAGGGTACATTCCTACTTGATATTGTTATACATTAGTGATTTGAGGAAATTAATCATTAATTACAGCCTCATGCATTTGACTTATCTCAAGTAAGTATTTCTTTTTATTTTAATTCACCATGAATTAATCGTAGTATTATTACCATATCTTTTACGGTCTTATCCTCTATGTTCCCCTACGAAATTTTTCCAAATCATCTAGGTACATTCCGACCTTTTAATATATTCATTTCATATAGCTTTATTAAATATTCCCACATAATTCATCCTGTTCATATAGTTAACTTGTACTTTAAGTTATCGCCATATCACGAACCCATCCCGATTTAATTGCGTATATAAGTTCATAACGATATCATTAATATTTTGGAATAAGTCTCTATCCCTCACTTAAATAAAAATGGTCTTGTACACCCTTTCGTAGAAAAATCGTAACTAATTATAAAAAATTACAAAACTACGGAACTGGCGGCCATGCATTCGTAACGAAAAGATCTATCTCCATGACCAAAAACCTAAGTCGTTCAAACGACATACTAATCTCGTTTAAATGAGAAACTCATCTCTTTCTAACATAATGAGGTCTCGTTCGAACCATCCTAACGATTTCTGGCTGCTTCGTCCCAAACTCGTTTTCCTCCATTGTTAATACCTCAAACCTTAAGGAAACTTCTGAAATTATTTCCCAACATATAACCAAACATCTAATGTATGTTTAGGGACGATTTCTAACATAGATAAAACATTAAAACCTCATGATTCCCATCCTAAAATAGATCGAATTGAGTTTTCATTAAAAAAAACCTAGGTTTTGTGTTCTTCAACCATTATTCATCAGAAACCCAAATTTATAAGACTTTTTTCTAAATGAAATTTCGCAATGATTTATTCAAATCAAACACCTTATTCTCATTATCTATTATGGGTTTTCCTAGATCTAGAAACCTAGTACATGCTCATCATAAAAAAATCAAGATTGTTCAAGAACCCTAACGTGGTTGTATTAGATCAGATTTAACCTCGAATCTAAACATGGATCAAACATGAAAAATGATGTCATAACAAAATGAATAATTTTGGCAAGAGAATCCTTGTCTGAAATTGTGTAGAGGATCCTCTCTTCCTCCTCTTAGGGTGTTTATCCTCCTCCTCTTGGGTGGCTATGTCTAGGGTTCTTGGATGTAACTCCTAAATGAGTGGGTTAACTCCAATTAAATGATGTTAGTCTTCAATTCTCGAATTGGGCTTTAAGCCCCAACTTTGGACCCCAAAACGAGCAGCCCAAATAAAAAATCTAATTTGCCTGATAACTACCCCACTCATATATATATATATATATATATATATATATACACACTCCGGGACCTTTCCTAAGGGTCTAAAATGCCCAAACGAGCCCGTAATACCTCTCAAACTGTGTTCCAAAATATTTTTAACCCCCAAAAAATATATGTAATTGTTACGTGACACACCCCAATACTTTTTATAAAAACAAGATCCCTCTTGATTTATTCTCAAATCACTAATGTCCAATTCTAAAATTTATAGATAATACCGAGTCTAATTACTCATAACCCGGATTAACTAATTTCACTGAATTAATCTTATCCTTATTAGATTTTATTTTGTTCTAAAAATATATAGGGAATTAAAAAGATGCAACATGAAAACTATTGAATGCCAAACTATAAATTGAACAAATTAGTGAAGGTTAAAATCCAAATACTCGTAATTTTATGAGCAAATACTAGAAGAAGTAGGGAAAAATTCCTTTCAGACAAAAATCTCTATTTCAACACTAAACTAGATTTGACAGACACAATCAACTTACAAACTACTTAGATCACTAATTATGATGTGCAGTTCTTCATATCTTCTACAACAATGGCATAATCCAGTAACACACAGAGCAAAATTTTCCCCCCAGTATCGACCGATTAACCTTTTTCTTCAGCAGTAGAGCCTTCGATCCACAAGTAAGTAGTAAAGATGAACTCTTCAAAGTATTCGAATAATGAAAGTTTTCTTCTTGATATAATAAAGTGATCTCTAAATTTCCAAGGGGTTTAGACGATATTTGGAAGAGTTTAATCACAAATAGAACTCTAAAAGGGAGTGAAAAGCTTGTAAAAGAGTTCTTGAAGACTCTAATCCCGCATCTCTATTTACAAAGAAGTTGGTTGTAAAAGGATAAACATTAAATATTTGGATTAAATATAATTACAAAATAAATTTTTGCACACTCATTCGAACGACTTGGTACCTTGCTCGAATGGTATACCTATTTTCGTTCGAATCTTCTTCCAACGAGCCATCGAATGATATTCTAGAGAAGATGGAAAATTAACTCGTTCGATCGTTGGAATCTCATTCTAATGACCTCGTATATCTCGTTTGAACAACAATGCAATCTCGTTCCAAAGAGTCCTTGAAATTTTCGAAAGTTTTTTTAAAACATATTTTAAATCATTTTGAAATGCAAACTCTTAAAGATGTAAAATCCCTTGAAAAAAATAAAGGCTTTACCAAACCAACCATAACTCTTCTGAATTGTTATTGAGACAAAAGATTCTTCAATCTTCTTAAAGTCTTCAACTTTGTCTTCAAATTCGTAAAAGCAGTCATGAAGGTGCAGTGTATGTGTAACGAGATAAGACAATTAAAAAATAAATAGAGCAACTATAAAACTTACTTTTATAAATTTTTCCCTTTGGCTATTTCGGTACAAAACATAAACCGAAGCCAAATTGACTCCTCAAGACTAATACAATAAATACCCTCCCAAATCAAGAAACGAAAATGCATTCTTATACAAGTCTTCAACTGAAATGTCTTCATCTTGTGTGGTCCATGAAATCATCATTAAGACGGAATTGACCTATAAATATGAGACAAAAGAAATATCATGACGCATACGAGTTTTAAAAGATAAATAAAACTCTCCCTCAATTTGTTCTACCCCTTTTTGTCTGTAATAGACAAAGGAGTAAAAATTAAACATGAATAATAATCATCACATGAAGAAGCAAAATATCGTCACAAAGATAATCAATAAAGCATATGTAATGATAATCCCAAAGGCATATGTTCTCGACCTACTATTTTTGAAGTTTTTCAAAATTTTCAAGTATAAGTATAAAAAGTACATATAGGTACAAAAACGTATAGTCACCATCAAATAAAACTAAAATATCCGAATTGTGAAAAAGAAATGTAGTTGTGTGAACATTTTCCATAGGCAAATCAACATAAATATTGAGAAGAGTGCGCTTACGTTCAAATAAGGAAGTTATTTAATTAAACTCAGTTTTTATCAATTAAGTCCTAAACATGCATCTAGGTGTGTTTAATGATGATAAAATCAAGCAAGAACAATCAAACACACACAAATGAGGAAAAATCCCCCAAAGGGACAAAACCTTTTATTTTCACTATAATTTTGTAAGAGAAAGGCTTACACGAATTACAATGAAAATATGTGACACAAAAATACCCTCGAGTGTCGGTTCTGATGTCGTCGGCTGGAACTATCCCTTTTCCAGTAGGGCAGCAATGAAGAAGAGAACGACTTCCTCACAAATTACTCCAGATGAGTAAATGATCCTCTTGAAGGTTTAAAGATTCACACACATATATGGGAATGGTTTTGTGAATCAAAAAGCTTTAGAAAACCTTAAAAAGATGAAGTCTTATTCTGGACTGTTTTCGTAGAATTTTGAGATTTCAGAAAGACTTGAAATTCATGTAGAAGGAGAACAGATATTTATACGAAAATCGAGGCGGTGGTTCATTCGAACGAGATAACCATGTTGCTCGAACGAAGGACAAAAGTCTTTCGAACGAGATCGCATGACATGCCTATCTCACGCGAACAACATTCAAAGTCGTTTGAGCGAGCTCATCGTTCAAGGCACTTCGCTTCTACACTTAGAAAAAATTCTGCTCTTGATAAAAAAATAATCCAGACTTTAAAAATAATTTTCAAAAAATTTCCCAAATATTAAAGCTCCAATAAACCATTTTACCGATAACGCGTAGTGGAGTAGTGGGAATGAGCTGAGTAGCACGTCGCATATAGCATGATTCACGTGAAGATACTGGATGCATTGGATTTGGATAAAGGCAGTCGAGGTTGATCGTGTTGACGTGGCGAATGTAGCGGCATCAGACATACAAACTGTAGGAGAAAATAGAAAATTCCTAGATTTCACCCCAGACATTTATAAAATCATGTCCTTACAAATCTCCCCCTATGTCTATGCCGGTACATACATAAAAAATCCGAATTATTCAATCAAATGACATACAAGATAATATCCCCATTAAACCCTCAAACTGAGAATACTAAATGACATGTCTTTCAAATCTTCAGCTCTTCAGAAACTTCAAAGCTTTTCTCATCAGGGTGTGCAATCTAATAGTGAACAATGTTGTACCTACACACATGAGATAAAACAAATACCCGTGACAAGCAACAGTTTGAAATATAATGATATGCAAAAATTGATGATCAATTAAGCTTAAGGAAATCATTCATAAATCAACCAAACACCAAAACAATTCTCCCCCATAATTCTTCTCCCCCTTTTTATGATGTCCCGAAATAGACAGAAATGAGAAGCATGAATGAATGCACATGGAGAATGACACACGGGAATAAACTGCTATTTTTATGTTTTTTAAAATTTTCACACATAATATACAACAAAGAATCACACCATGAAAGAACACAAAAACAACCAAGTTGATGATAGCGTAAATGTAGGGGTTTGATCAAATTCGATAGGAAAATTAATGCATACAAACATGACATTTATCAGGTGACAAGTAGCACACCTTGATACATAATCAATAATATCCCTCTTTATTTTGATCACTAATATGATTACCTCATATTATTGTACATCTTATCTCCTCTGGTATGCACTGTGTACATGACCCGTGAGCCTCAACTAAAATGGATTTTTGCACTTCTGGATCCTCGGGCATTACTATCCTTATTTGGAACCACAAACCTCCATATTATCCGATAGAGAATTAAAGAACTACGCTCGATTCTAGATCCTTTACCTTTTATTGATAAAAAGAATCCACCAATTGGGCCTAAACTACCCGTGAATAATGGTCGGGTAAACCATCACCATTGTCATGAAAGAATTTGATAAATCCATCGCCCTCACCTTACTCAACCTCTCAACCCAAAAAAATAGCTTAAAGGTGACACCCAAATGACCCAACAAGTCGATCAATCTATTCCAATGCACATCCAGGTGACTCCAAAAATTTATAGGAAAAGTCAGTTAGGTCATGCCAAGTCCTCTCCATATTCCACCCATAAAATGGCCAACGTATTTCCCAACGTACAACTTGGTTCGTCAACAACCAAATTTTCCATCCGTGGGTGGTATTGGATTGAAAAGTAATTGTCTTTCATAAAATCCAACCAACGTCTATGAATCATACTCATATCCCTATGCATGAACAGGTACTGGAGATTCTTGTCATTGGAGAATAAAGAAAACCACTCTCCCAATAAATAATCCCTCCAAATGCAAAGTTCAAAGACAACCGCTGTAACTCTAAATCACACATCGACTAATTACACTCATATTGCTTTAACTTTTGAGAAGCATGGGCTGTAGTCCTATTTTCTTGAATCAAAATTCCGTCTAGACCCTGAAGCGACTCATTCTTAATCACCATATACTTAATGCCTCCCAAAGGAAATGAAAGAACTAAAGTGATTGGGAGGCTCTTCTTAAGCTCCTCAAATTCCCCCTAACAACTAGCATCCCAAATAAAATGTACCATTTTTTAGGTTAGCTAGGTCAATGGCCCTATAATCCTAAAAAATCACAGAATAAACGGGGGATAATACCCTTCCAAACCTAAAAATCTCATAACCTATGTCAGTGTCATGGGGTTTCCCCACTCCATCACCACAGACACCTTATTAAAATCGATGGAAATCCCCTCCTCCGACACGATATGTCCCAGAAATAGCACCCACCTGAGCCAAAAACAACACTTGGAGAACTTAACATACAACGTGTTCTCCCTCAATGTATGTAGCACTAATCTCACATGATGTGTATGCACCTCCTCTAAGCGTGAGTATATCAAAATGTCATAAATAATATATACAATGATGAACTGATCCAGATACTGGAAAAATGCAAGATTTATAAAATCCGTAAAGAGGAAAGGTGCATTAATCAGCCTGTATAGCATGGCCCAAAACTCGTAAGACCCATAACGAGTAAAAAAGATTTGTTTGAAAGATCCTCCTCCCTAATTCTCAAATAGTTATATACGATATGTAAATTGATTTTGGAAAAGAATGATGCGTCCCTCAACTAGACAAATAAGTCATCGATGCGGGGAAATGAATACTTACCCCGTATTGTGACTTTATTAAACTCTCGATAATCCACACACAAATGTAGTGTATCATTCCTCTTCTTCACGTATAACATTATAGCTCACCATGGAGATGTGCTCCTCCGAATGAACCCCTAACACAAAAGTTGTAGCTTCTTCCATAACTCTCGCATATCCAAGGGAGCTATATAATGAGGTGCTCTCACAATGGATTGGGTTTTCAGAGCAAGGTTAATTCGAAAATATCTCTTTCTCTCATAAGTGGAAACCCCAACATCTCCTCAAACACATTTGAATACTCTTGGACCAATAGGATAGCATTTAGAGGAACCACAACCTCATCAGATATAATTGCATCAATATAGTGTGAATGTGTGCTGGAATCCCCCTCAAGTCTAGATATGGTAATGAAAAACATCTCCTATTCGGGAATTACAAACTTCAGAATTGTCCCCTTACAATCAATCCGGACATGGTAAGTTTTTAAAAAATCCATCCCCTATAGAACATCGTATGTACCTATATTTAGCAATAATAAGTCAGTGACAAAACAAAGTTTGTTGATCTCTATAACAATGCCACTATGAATTTGGCATAAAGTAGCTCCCCTACTTATGGGAATTTTAACATGCATAATAATTTTAGAGTCTATATCTGGATGTAACAATGAGTCCGTTATTAACAAAGGAGTGCGAAGCTACCATATCAAAAAGCACTCGTGTGTAAGTACCATAAATATAAAACATACCCTCTATGGTGCATGGCTGTGCTGGCAAGTACTATTGATAGAAGTTGAACACATGCCCTTGGTTCAGCTGAGGGCTTCCCTATGACTGGTCTCTAGGAGGAGTTCTGAGGTGCGATGGGAGGACCTAAAACTGAGATGGCGTAGGAAGTTCTAATTGATGTCACTGCTGACACTGTGATAAGCTGGCTGAAGCCCCTTAGGGCATCTCCTAATTTAGTGGACCATATCCCCACATGTATAAAATGCCCTAAGAAAAAGGGTGTACCCATTGACAATCCTATTGCCTCTGCTCCTAACCATAAATCCAGTGAAATTGGCATCGTGCCTAGCCTTACTAGCCCTATCCCTTGTTATCTCCGATACTGATGACCCAAACACCAAAACTAACCTCGGACCGAGTGGACCTATCCCTATCCATGTCCTCCCTATCGACATGTAACATACTAACTTTTTATTAGTTAATTTAATTAATTAATTGGAATATTCAAGAAAAATAAAATTTTGAATTTAATGATTTTTATTAAATAAATATGTTGTCTTTGATTTTAAAGGAATAAAACTTCAAGAGGAATTGAAATCGGAATTAAAATTGTTTTTTGATTGAGTTTTTAATTATTTTTGACTTATAGGCATTTTGTGGGGGAAATGTCACCAGACCTGTAGGGTCGATCGAGCGACCCGGAGTCGATCGATCGACTATGCCCAGATTTTGAGTCGATGAGTTATATGTTAGAGTTTGAGTTGGGTTAGGATTCCTAATTAGTATTTAACTATTCTAATTCGTGGGGGGTCTTTTCATAATCACTTTCCCAAGTTTTTCACCAGAGATCTCTTCCAAAAGTTTCCTCTCCACCATATCAACATAATCAAGTTTTTTTGTCACAGGTTTTGGAAGGCTTAATTGGGGTTTAATCAAGTTTGTCCAAGAACAACTCTTTGATAATGTTTAGAGACGAATTTAGATTTCTAATGATATTTTCAAACTGATCTTAATCTCAGGCATGAATATACTATTTTTTTCCTTTAGTATTATGGGTATTATGTGTCGCCTAAACCCTTAATCTTGTGTTTTTAATTAAAATCAATTAGTAACTTACTTAGAGAAAGTGGACACTTAAACTTTGGGACTGTTTTTATAAAAGTTTGGAATATGATTTAATCTTTGAAACCCTTGGGTGCGTAGGTTATATTATTGAATTTTTATGGTTTTGAGTGTAGGTTCTCATGTAGAATTTTTATGGGGTTACTTATGTGGTTATTGGGACGCACTCACAGTTATAAAAATTAGATGGATTATAAAAGAGAACGTTTATGTCATATTGAATTATATTGTATGTTATTTAATTTAATATTATTGAATAGAATGAATTATGTTAAAAATAACGACGGTGCTATTAATTGAATTAAATTAAATTGGGACTTTATGAATATATTATCATGTGTGTTTATGATTTATGATATTGTGTGGATTATTATTATTCACTTTTTCCATCGCTTGGATGAGGGGCTTTTAGGTAGTATATGTCTCACCTTTATTTTAGGATGCTTGCTAGGGATGGGGCTAGTGGGTAGGCCTTGGTTAAACTTCATACTTTCTAGGTATGAGACTAGTTCGTGTAAATTCATGAGGTTTTTATATCTCAGGGTGGGGCAGATTTTTACATTATATCGCTTTTTCTTTGAGCCTAGGCATGTGAGTAGGATGTGTTTTATATTGATGATTCATCTTATATGTAGGATAGGACGCATGTGTACTTGGGGACCCTTAGGTTTGGGACTAAGGGGTATTTTGAGGATCTCACATCGATAAAAAGGGTGGATAATTTATAAATTGTGAAATTGAGAAAATGAGAATTAATGCCTAAGATAAAAACGGGTATTAAAATTTGTGGCGGCATAATGTGTCAGGGACCGACAGTTTAAACGATTCAGCAGCCGATTTATGTCATGTTGATTAGGCATAAATTCTTCACATTTATCCCTTTAATTTCGGTATTTTTACGATCCCGTGCGGTGTAAATAGCTTGGATTTATCTCATATCTATGCTACTAACCCTTTTTAGTAAGTATTTCGTATTTTTGTATCTCTTATGTGTTTTACAGGTATTTCATGCAAGAAAGATGGAAGAGAGAACTCAAAATAGTGAAAGAAACCAAGAATCAGGGAGTTGAAGGGCATTTTCGTAATTTTTTAGCCTTAGTCCGGAAGTGGGGCCAACGGTAAAGTTTAAGAGATTTCAATTACAAGAATATTGGAAAAAATGGCACCTCAATCCGAGCTACGGTGAAAGAGTTATGATCCCTTGAAGTTGCGGAAAAATCATAGAAGAAAGGCTAGGAAGGCAAGTTCAAGGGAATTTTCGTAATTCTTCAGCCTGATTCCGGAGGTAGGGCCTTCTGGAAAGTTGAAGATCGTGTAACAATGAGAATACTGGAAAAAACAGCACCCAAATTCGAGCTACGGTGAAGGAGTTATGATCATTTGAAGTTGAGAAAAAATCCAAGGAAGAAAAGAAGAAAGTTGGAAAATATTCTAAGTGTTGAAAGAGGCCCAGAAACCAGCCAATTCACCCAAACCGGTACACCCAGAACCCGAACCGTTTCGCCCATTTGTCACGCTCCCGAACCGTTACAAAATTAGTTACGCTTTCTAAGTGTGACAAATTGGCAGATACAGGATTTTTATTTTGTGCTTATCCTTTAGCCAAAAGAGTTTTATGTTTTGGGGACTCTTCTAAACGACCTCTAGCCTATATATTTAGTCATTAGGACTCTTTTTATTAAGATTTCATTTATGTAAAAGCTCCATAACAAGTAGGAACATCTAGGAGAGGAATTTACATACTTTTCACCATTAATTCAAGAGCTTTTTCGGTTTTTCTTCAATCTTTGATTTCTTCTTGCATGTTCTTGTTCTTCAGTCGTGGTAATTTCTATTTCCAGCACTTTTATTATTATTTACCATGGTAGGCTAGGGTTTTAAAGGTTGGGATACATGAACCCAACCTGATGTGTTAATTGCATGTGTATAATATTAGTCCTCTGAATTTAATGATTGATTATGATCGTATTGCGTAGTTACACAACAATTGTAGATCTTTATATCTCGTTTGCCTCTGGGTACTCGTGATGATTTAGAATGCAATTCGAGTGCTACTATCGCGATACTGATTTACTCATCCTCAGATTAAGTATGACGCGGGCTTGAACCTCGTATACGTAATGCTTGGGAGTACTAAATTCCGGGTCAAATTAATCAGTTAAATTTACGATTAGTTTTATACCATCAATACACTAGGGTTGGGGGATTGTGTCTCTACCTTAATTTTCCAATTAGTTTTAGTTAACTTCTTAATTTTTCCCTTTTTCCTTTCTCACTCAATCATCATCTTTTACACTTTATTTTTTGAAGTAATAAATCAATTAAAATCTATCAAACATTCCCTGTGGATTCGATACCCAGACTCGCCACTATACTCCACAAGAGTGTAGTTAAAGTTTAGATTTTTGTATTGTGGTTGGAAGTCGATAACAACGATTAGCGTATTTACATAGACGCTCGGTTTCCACCTCGATCACATGTCGTGTGTGGAACCTTGTCATGGAGAGGATTCGACAGTTTAAACGGATCAGAGGCCATTTGACAAGGTGAAGTGTGACACTTTGGTGGATTACCACCTGGGGTGGGAGGACCTCAATAATAAAAAGTGAGAACAATGGTTAATTGGGTTAATTTAATTAAATTAACATTGTGGGACTTGGGAATTTAAAATCATATTGGTGTGCTTTTTTTTGAAATAGGAATTTCCGAGGGTAGTTAGTTTCATATTTATCACGTTTAATTATCTCATTTAATTAAAATATTCTATTGTGATATATATTGCGTATAATGCTACTGTCTGGGTTCAAGGATCCTATTTGAGGGGAGTAGTGTGTGTTCATGCCTGGGGGCTCTAACCTCGTGCGTTGACTAACTTTTCAGGATAAGTTTTGGAGAAGCTGCATAGGATTATCAGAGTTTATCGTTTGGAGCTGCAACTGGAGTTTATTCTTTTATTACGGTATTTAATTAGAATTTCTTTTCAGTCGTATTTCATTATGAGACTTCATTTGGGTTTTTATTAGGCCATTCGGTTCCAAAGTTGTTATGGGTTTTATTCAGTTATTTCATATGAATTTGGGTGTTTTAGTTTTATATTACAGATTATTAATATTGGAGTTTAGCATGGTGATGGATCTTTTATTGCATAATTGGTTATTATCATTTGAGTTTGATTTTATTATATCTCTTGTGGATTGATTTTGTAAGTCTCAAATCTGTCACATGCTAAGAATGATATTTTATTTAGTTCAGGCCCGACATAGTTTTAGTGGCGACCGATGCCAGAATTATGCGGGGTATGACACGGAACTTCTCATTACCTTTGAATCTCTTAGGGTGATTCTCCCCTTATAATAGACCTATATGATGCCGGTTAGGGCCTCCCTATGCCCGGGAAGACTCCCCACCCTCCAATACCATTGTACCTTGGTCGACTTCCAGCCTCTCCCTCCTGGGATCCTTCTTTCTCTTTCTGAAAAACTCACAGAGATCATCACAATGTAGTGAAAAGGCATCTACTATATTAAGGTATGTGGTAAATATTGGATTCCCCATCAACACTTGTCCAATTTTCCAATTCAGACCTCTCACAAATAAATCCATATTGAAAGCCTTAGATCTGTCCACCTTTAGTGCAAAGTGTATGAGACGAGTGAACTCTTGCTCACGCTCAACAAGGGTCCTACTGAAAAAACACTTAGGGAAAAAATGATTAACAAAGTTAACCAACTGTGTATTTTCTAAACCACCTATTTGTTGAAGAAACATTATTCATGAAAATAAATTTAAAGAAAATGCAAGATGTGTATTCTAAAGTCTAATCACATCATATTAAAAAAAAATATTCAAGTTTTAATAAAATGTTTTAAAATCAACCAATATGAGTAAGAACTAAGACACGTAAGTAAAACAAGAAGCATCCATAACATAAGATATAACGTGGTAAAATCTCCCCATAGGAACCATCAACGGGAGCCTCTACGCCCCAAAATAAAAGCAGTTTAACTAAAATAAAAAAATATATGTTTTCAAATACAAAATATAAAAAAAAAATAGCTGAATATGTTACCTAACTGAGAATCCCCTCTCAAACGCGGGTACAAAGCCTAGGAATGTTGATGTAATTAGCTTCAGTTGAATGGAACATCCAAGCCTCCAAAAATCAACTAGTTATAGTGGAATTCTGTGTGTTGTGTAGTGAAGCTTATTATACTAAATACATTTATGAGATGCGCACACACTTAAAAGTTACAAACAGTTCCGAGTAAAAATTACACGATATTTTGTACATGAAATTAACTGTCACAAAGGATTTAAATCAGATCTAAAGATTTTCACTATCAGATTTCAGATCTACGTTTTAATAAACTGGATCTATCCAAAGTGAACTCACCTTTCAAAACCTTTTTGAAAAACAAAACATTTTACTCAAACAAATATTTACATACAATACAAAAGAATTTAGATCTTAAATCATCATAATAAATCAATGGTCTGATTTTAAAGATGAAACATAAAAATGTTTCAAAAGATTTTTATTTATCCCTTTTATTTATTTGATTTATTTTAACCCTGAGCTACTCGCCTAAATTTGTTTATAATTATTATTCCTATTTCATTGGTTTGGTTTTGAAAATCTATTTTTTTACCAATTTCTTTAGTATTATCAGGCCTAGGAACTAGTTACCAAACATCATGAGTTTTAAACTTTGCTAAATCATCTTGCATAGCATATATCCAAAAATAATCGTGCAATGATTGATTAACATTTATAGGATTTTTAGGTTCCATAAGGAAAATAAAACAGGAAAACTTTGCAAAATTTGAAGTTGTGATCTCGTTGTAACCGGCTCAAATACTTCACTAACAACATTAGTCGTGGGATGATCTTTGGAAACCTAGTCAGGAATAAAATGGGTTTCAACTGTTAAAGTATCAATTTCTATAAGTGAGTTTATGATTTCAAAAGTTTTAGAATCATTCTCAAAAATTGGTATACTACTGATAAAAGCGGTCGCAGTGTCATGTACAATTACGTTGATTGACTCCATAATGGACTTGGTTCTTATATTGTAAACCCTATAAGCATGATTATTTTGATAGTATAAAAGAAAAATGCCTTTATCACTCGGGGTTCGTATTTGAAAGATTTTCTCTATCACATTATATATAGCAAATACTCCTAAAGGTTCTAAAGTATTTAACATTGGGATTTTTATTATACTAAAGTTCATATGGAGTCGTATTGATATTTTTATGGAGATAAACTCTATTAAAATATATGGAATGTCGTTTGGATAGCTTCAACCCAAAATATTTAAGAAGGTCCTTAGAATGAATTAATACCCTGCCCAACTCTAGTAGCGTTCTATTTTTACATTAAGTTATTCCATTTTATTGGAGGCTGTTATGAGCAATAAACTCATGAAAATACCCATTTCCATAATAGTATTCAACAACACCAGTGTCATTAAATCCACCTCCCTTGTCACTTATTATACATAGTAGTTGGGTATGCTTTACATTTTCAATTTTCAAAAGGATTTTCAGAAACTCTTTAAAAGTATTTGACTTATTTTTCATAAAATCTACCCATGTAAAACATGTGAAGTCATACACAATAACTAGAATATAACTATTACCACAAAGACTAATAGTACGATAAGTACCCATTAAGTCCATGTGGATGAGATGAATGGGTTTTTAAGTTAAAACATCAGGAAATTTCCTATAAAGGGCCTTAGTTGCCTTAGTTATCTTTCCCACATGACAAGGTTCACAAACTATATTTGGACTTTAGTTAATTTTGGATAATCCCTTGATAATCTCTTGGGTTCTCAATCTTATTAGGTTTTCAAAGTTATTATGATCGAGCCTATAATTCCAAAGGTACGTGTCTTCAAGTCTAGTCAAATAATTAGAAGTAGAAAAAGGAAGAACTATGTAATAAATCTCCTTATTTCTATTTTGAACTATGATGCAATCACAAGTTTTGTCAATCACTTTGTACTCACTTTTAGAAAAGTTAATAGAGTAATTTGCATCACATAATTGGATTATAGTCAACAAAGTTTCCTTTATCCATTTAACTAAGAGAACATCATCAAGCAGAGGTAAACCTTCCTCAAAGAGTGTTCCTTTGATAATGATTTTGGATGAAAATCTATATCTAAACATGACTTCGCCACTAAGGTAGTTAGTCAGGTTTTTCAACTTTGTTTTGTCACTTATCATATACTTAGAACACACTAAATATAAGTACCAGCCAGTTGAGTTTATCTTGGCTTTGAATGCATAAATCACAACATTGTATCTCAGTTATGGTAAAGATCATATTTTCTCACCTAAATAGGCCTAGTTATAAAAGTCTTTTTTCCTTTTGAGAGATTTGAAGGTTTAGGGTTTTCACGAGGTTCTTTTTTCTTAATACAAAACATATTTTTATTTTTCCCCCAAAACGATTTTGAGTTTATCTAGGGAGTAACTAACTAGGGCACTTCATGCAAGAGTAGTTAAAGTTTTGATACACATGCACATAAATTCTTTTCTGAAAATAATTATCTATGTTATGTCCATAGACATCACAATAGGGACAATATTATGGTGATGATAGTTTAATCTTAGTATCCAAACCTTGAAAGATAGGTTTGGAATTAGTTTAATTCCTAGGTTTCACTAGGATAAAATTAGTGTTTTCCTTAGTTATAACAGGAGGATAGACAAACTTAGACTTAGTTTCAGTCTTTTTCTGGGGATTACACGAGATTTCTGTCAGTGTGAGACTGGATTCGTTTTACTAAAACTTTCTTTGACAAAAGCGATTTCTTAAATTTTTAAAGATTTTTTTAAAAAAACCAATTCCACTTTTGTCATGCTCTTGTCTCATTTCACTTAACAGAATTTCTTGTTGTTTAGTTGAGGTTTCGAAATGTTGCCAGCTTTTAAAGACTTTTGAACATTTACCCTTGAATTCTTCTAATCCAACTATAGTGGGATTGTATTTTTTTCTAAAACAAACAGTTTTGCAAATAATTTCGGTTAATTTGGATTTGAATTCTTTAATCTCAAGCTCATGAATTTTATTTTGTTCTAAAACAAATATTTTTAAAAAAGTTCGGTTAATTTGTATTTGAATTATTTAATCTCAATCTCATGAGTTAAGCATTGACTTGCGTAATCTTCAGCATTTTACCTAACAGTCCTAGTCAAACTCTCAACTTGTTCAAATAACATTTTCACCAAATTTTTATGCTTAGAGAATTTCTTTAAAGTTATAGCATAAAGGTCTTGAAAATTTTGCAACATGACATCATCATCGCTATCATTAAGTGAAGTGTGTGTTATGTCCTCTAACGATTCAGTTATATTGACAAAACTCACACAAACATATAATTCATCAATATTAACATCACTTTGACTCACACACCCATGAGTATCAAATATAGAAACATCATTAATATGAGTGGTACTAGCAGGATTATCAACAATACCATAAGCAGACATAGACTCATTATTAGTAAGACAAGCATCACCATCATATTGAATATTTTTTGCATAAAAAGACTGCAAGAATAACACCTAACTCCTCATCATCGGAATATATATATTTGAAGGACCTAACTCCTCATCATCGGGATCACTTGAGCCATCCTGAGTTTTGATGATGTGGTCCTTAGGTGTGGGTTATGGCTTAGAATAACACCTATTAGGATAATGTCCCATTTCATCACATTTATGACACTATACATGGAACTGGTCCAACTTAGGTCTTTTCTTGCATGAGTCTGTGTGTCTATTGTGATTTCACTCAACTGGTCTAATGAACTTTCATTTATATGGTCTAGAAGGTTAAAGTTTTTAATGACCATATTGTCCTTTACGAGCAACACCAGTGTTTCTATATTTCAGAATCTTTTTAAATTGTTTTCTTATTAAGGAAAATTAGGTATCAAGGGTTTTAAATCAGGTATGAATAACTATCTAAGTCAGGTATGAATAACTTATCATTTCTCATCTTAGAAGTGAAGCCCATGTTTGGTTCACTGTGCTTTTTAGTTGTTGAGGACATCAATTTTTTGTTAATCAACATCCATTTCCATAGCCCTTAATTTGCTCCTAAGAAGCTCATGGATTAAATTAGGGTCATCAATTTCTTCAATGGCATGCCGTTTATGGTCAAACTTAAGAGGGAGAGATATCAATATTTTCATCACTATATTCTTATTAGGATAATCTACACCATTAGCATGCAATTTGATGATTATGTTAGAAAACTTAAGATAATATTTATCAAAGGTTTTGTATCAGACATCATTATCGAATTATATTATTGGACTAGCATTTGAGTCTTGAAATATTTAACATGATGATCACCTTCATGGGTAGTGATCATAGTGTCCCAAGCTTCCGTAGCAGTGGTCGAATGAGAAATACATTTCAATTCATGTTCACTAACAACCATAAAAATTCAATTGCACCCTTTGTTATTATACTAAGATAACGGTTTTTCCATTTTAGTGTATTCAATCAGTTATTTGCTTACTCTCACAATAATTTTCTCAATTTCTAGTCTATTAGGAGTTTGATAACAAGTTTGAATAACATCCCAAACATCATCTTCCAACTATCCTCCAATGTAGGCAATCGTCAAATTTTCTAGTATGGAAAATTGCCTCCATCAAACACAGGGAGTCTTGAAATATTTCCAAGTTTTTCCAAAACATTTTCATCATCCCTTTTATGAAAAGATTTCAGAAACTTCAGGATCTTGAAAGATTTTAAAATCAAGTTCTAATATCAAGTGAAAAAAATACTCGATGAAAATTAATTAACAAATTTAACCAACTATGTTTTTTATAAACCATAAGTTTATTGAAGAAATTTTATTCATGAAATTTTTTATAAAGAAAACATAAGATATGTATCCTAAGGTCTAATCAGAGTTTATTTGAAAATTTTCTTTATTCGGAACCAAGCACCATGAGTAAGAACTAAGAAAAGTATGTAAAATAAGAAGCATCCACAATGCGAGATATAACGTCGTAAGACCTCCCCAAAGGAAACATTAACGAGGCCCTCTACGCCCCAAAACCATGTGCTTAATGGAGTTGTTTCGAACTTGATTTGCATTTGGATTCAACTGTGTTTATGACATTGCACACACATGAAAGAGATTATTGTAATGTTTATTTTCTCCTGCACATTTGATTTTAGTGAGAAGTTCTTTTCTCAATATTGTCATATATGCGCATATAAGACTTAGGGGGAGTTGTGCATGTAAGAACTGTTGTCCGTGAGGATATGTATTATTAATTAAAAGAATGATGAATGTGCACGGGAAAGGGATGCGAGAGGCATGTGAACTCGTCATTAAAGCCACCGTTTAAAAGAGCCCAAGAAAAAATTAAGGCATTAAAAAGATCATATGTTGCCAAAAAGGGACCAACAAAAAATCTCATAAAAAATAAAGTCGAAATTCAAAAGAATTAATTAGAAAAGAATTATCTTTTATGTTTAACTTTTGAGCGAGTTTAGTTGAATATCAACGGGTTTCCACAATGAGTCCTAGGTTGAAAAAGTCGTGTCATGACGCTATTATTTGGCAGAATTGTCAATATTCTAAACTTTTGTGCACGATGTTTATTTAGTTCATTACTTTCACTTTATAATTGTCACATATCGCTAAACCATAGTTTGACGATATTTAGTGGTCAATTAGATCTTCCTAAATGTATCTACGTGTATGAATTATGATTCATTTAATTTAGTTCACACCATTTCACTCCATGCCGTGTTTAGGCACATCGATAACGTGTTAACATGTAGCTCATTCTTATTTTTTGAGTTAATATTGTTCCTCTTTTTTAAAGTGTTAGGTGTTTAGTTTTTTGGTTCAGCTTTTTGGGTTGAAGTTACATATTTTTCAGTGTTGGAATCAATAAATTTTTCGGTTGTTGGAAAGAATTATCAATGTTGTTTGAACGACTTTATCATGTCATTCGAAGTATGGTTCCAGCAAGCTTTGCGTGAGATATAAGTATAGTGTTTGGTCGTTATAAGGTCTTTAGATACGTCCCTTCAAATGAGCTTCACATGAGGGATAACTATTTCTGGTCATTAGAAGCGAGCTTTCTCTGGTTTGAACGAGTTTCTATCATTTGACTGATATTTCATAATCGTTTGAACGACCTACTTATTTTTACAAAAAAAATCGATCAGTTTCAGTACCTTATTCTATACTATATATTCTTCTATTATTTTCATATAGTACTTCTGGATTGTTTGTAAACAGCTTAAATGTAGTTTACTCGGATTATTCTGCATTGTTGGATGATATTTTTGTTTAGCCCCATCATTTGGTATAGTGATGGTTTATTCATGTGATTGTTTACTAGCTATACTTTCTCATATCCTAATTTTTTATTCGCCCGTTACTCATCTTTATCTAGTTATGATTCACATGTTATACTCATGCTAGATATGGTGTTTTCTATTTATCTGTCCCACTAGTTGTTTATTCTAAGAAAAAATGGGGAGAGATAGATATGTGATGTAGAGGGAGATTTGATATTTGATATTTTGAGATTTGATCATATTGTTTATATATCATTTTTTTATCCACACTTCACTTGGTATTTATTGTTTCACGTGTGTAGTAATTTCAGATATTCAGATTTTTCGACTACATCACATTCAGATAGCTCATGCTTACTGGTCCTACATATTAGAGTCCGTGTCTTGTATTTTTATATTTGGTTTTGTGGGATAGGACATAGGTCTTTCGGCTTGACGGCCCGACTTAGCATTTCACTGGTTTTTATCTTTGTCCCAGAATAGCCAAGGGGGAGATTTGTAAGGACAAATATCCAAACAGTGTTAATTTGTATGTTTTGGCATTATTCCGGACAAAACCCACTTTGAGTCATAGGATAGTCTTTATTTTTCGCAACTCCCTTAAGCCTATGATATTGTGTTGAAGACGTAGCGGCCAAGCTTTAAATATAGATCATACCACCTTTTTTGTGCATATTTTAAGTCTTCACATAGTTTTTCGAGATTCTCCCGGGTATGAATGCATAATAGTTTATAGTTCTCTATATATTTTATAAGGATGTTATTTTATTTATAACTAATTTTAAAATTATATTTATGAATCATTTCTGAGTTAAATCGAGTTTAAAGTCGTATGAACTTAGTCTGGCATTTATCCTGGTTCAAGCGAGTTTATACATCGTTCAAATGAAATTTTTCTCTCGTTCTAACGAGACAGTTTTCGTTCAAACGATAAGTAGTTTTCATTCGAACGATGCATCACCTTAAAATTTGTGTTTTATTATTTAAGGCATCTTTGACTAAGAAAATCAGGTGTGCAAAACTGAATAGAACGATATATGTTTTCTTCAAATTGTTTACAAATTTTTCCAAAGCCAAAACACCCTACTTGTTTCAAGATCTGAGTTTACATAATCCATATGTCATAGAGATCTAGGTTTTCACCACTGGTTTGATTCTTCCATAATTAGAAGAACTGTGTTTGTGCGGTGGACCCCGTGTGTGGCGATTACGGTGAAGAAGCGGTGGATTTCGTGTTCCTAATCGTAGATGGTTTCTAAGGTTGTTTCGATTAAATACCCATATGTGGACTCGTTTGTTATGGACCTGGCGTAGGTGGACTCCTATGTATTGTGGAAGAGTGGTTAAATATCGAAGAGCATCAAGACTTGTGGGGATTGAGTCTTGGTGTAAGTCTATTGTCTATGCTTTGTACTACCATATCATAGTGATTGTCTGGCCTGTGTCGTGCGAGGTTTTTTTTCCCTTAGTGATTTCCTCATACATCGGCGTTAGGAACATGCTTTACTTTATCTGTTTAATCTCACTAGGTGCATGTTTAAGATTTAAAAGATAAAACTGGGTTAATTAAATTGGTTCACAAATTTGGTGCATAATAAAATTCAGAAAATTTCAAAAAGATTCTCTTTGCCTAAAGCACATACTCGTAGGTCCCTCGTCGTAATTTATCTATTTTACAAAAATGGTTCGCATGAGATAGTCCGCACGTGAGATGATATGATATATACATACATATAGATAGAAGTTAAATGTTGTTGCAAAGGAAAAATAACTATTTTTTAATTGTCTATTTAATTATCTTGAATTCATAGCTATTAAGGAACAAATATAACTCAATAATTTACCTTCCATGAAAGGTCAATAATATTTATGAAAAAAGTTAGGTCAGTTTGTTGTGGTTGTATCTTTGAGTGCTAAATTAATTTTACTCACAATATTGGTTTAAGTATAAAAACTAGAAACTTTAAAATAATTGGCTCTAGATATTCTAAATTGTTTCTCTCTATTTTTAAGATAATTAGTCTTCTTTTCTAGCATTACAATGGATTATTTTTATAATAAAAGACTCCCAATAACTAAATACAAAGGTCAGAAGTCATATAGAAGAGTCCCTAAACTCTATAACTCTTTAGACTAAAATATAGAAAGCTATTAAAATCCCGCATCAGGTAAGCCAAGCCCATTCGCATAAGGAGGGGCAAAAATATTCGGCCTGCGAGCTGGTTTGCTTAGGCAGCCGAACCAATTCGGTCCAGGCTTCTTCCCAAGTGTGTATTCCCTGCTCGAGTTTTTCTTAATTACACTTTTTGTCCCTAGAATTTCATTCCAACTTTGAATGCTCATAACTTTTCACCCGTAGCTTGAATTGTGGTGTCATTTCTTTCAGCGTACTCATTACATCAAAATCTTCAACTTTTTAGTAGGCTACTCCCCTAGGTTCCGGATAAAAAATATGAAAATATTCTTGACTTTCCTTTCTTTCAATATTTTGATGTTTCTCCAGCATCCACTTGCATTAAATACCTTTAAAACAAGAGAGAACTACACAGAACACGAAATACTTGCCAAAAAGGATTAGTAGAATAAATATGGGATAAATACGATCTAAATACACTGCATGAGACTATAAAAATATCGAAATTAAGGGAATAAATATGTAATATTTATGCCTAATTAAACCCCCTAACTTTGAACGTTGCTTGTCCCCAGCAATGTAAAAGAATAAGAGCATGAGTTTAAATGGACATCTAACAACTAATGGGATAGGATACCTATTTCATAGGCAGACGATTGCATTTAGCATATGCAATAAGCCGTTAAACTCCAAGGTTACCCTAGTAGGACGAGTGGTGTCTCGGGAGGGTTTGCAGTGAATTTACCCACAAAATTCGTTTTTGGACGACTAAAAGAAAATATCAAAACAATTAAAAATCGTACAATTTAAATTTCAGAAAAATAATTACTTTAATTTTTTATTCGACAAATCTCAATTATTGTATGTGTGTGTACGAAGAAAAAAATTAAACTGCTAACTTCCACCGATTGACCATTACGTTACTTTTCAAAAATTCATTTTAATTTAATTTCTCACAAAATTCACTCGCAAACGAATCATTAGGATTGTGGCTATTTTCTTTCGATGTGCGTGATACTAAGAGTAATTATAATGGTCATGAGATCACTTACACAATTTGAAAGACGACTATATTTAGGGTGAAAAGATGTCATGGACGAAATACGGTCATTGAAAAACGAAAAACACCATTCTTTATTCGCTCCATTTTGTCTCTATTATTTTTTCATGTTTTAGCTATCCATGCAATAATTAATTTAGTTAATTTGACTCTGTTATGAATTTATCGGGTTAAGGTGTTTTGAAGGAAAAAAGGGGAATGTTCGGTAATTTCGGAGTTGCAGTTTTTTCTTGTGATTTCCGTCGGCAGTTTTTCGGGCATTTGCTCATTTTTTTTCTTTTTCTTTTCTTTTTTCTTCTATTTTTCATATTTTTCTCATTATTTTTATTTTTTCTGTTTTTTTATTTTTGTTTGACCATTTTTTTATGCCCATTATTATGCAATATTTGGACTTAATTGATGAATTTTTCAATACAACTCCAGGATAATTGGTTTTTTCGGGTTAATCAAACGAAAAGGGTATAAATTTTTTTAGGATCAAGTTGAATTTCATGAGGATATTTTTGATGAAAAGCTTTTTGTTGTGTCATTGTTGTAAAAGCTCTTTAATAAATCCCTTTATCACCAACACAAAAATATAACAAACTAGAATAGAGGTATTTAAGGATGTCAATCCTAATTTAAGGAGTGAAACTTGCTAAAATGAGAAGATGATGAATGCAATTCACTTGATTATTTTCTTTTTGAACTTTTTGGTTTTTCTACTTTTTTTATGCCTTTTTTTAATATTAACACAATTTTTGTGGTGGTGTGAATTAAGTAGCTATACTAAATGAAAGATATAAAAATAATACTAAAAAGTGTGCTAAAACAAGACCAAGTAATTAAAAAAAGATGTAACTAATTTGACATAAGATCAAGTGAGATAAAATCAAGGAATGAAAATTCACCTCCATTTCATAAATTAAATGTAGTAAGTTATTCAAGTTTATTAAGCTCCCAAATATTAATTTATTTCATCAATTGGTTCTCATCATTTGATAAAATAAACTAATATAGATTTAGTTAAGTAAATTTTCATCCCTACTACTCAAACGAAGAAATGATTTAGAGAAATTATATAAACCACTCGCTAGAGAAAATTCATGTAATTAACTTTAAACCCCCCAAAAAGTAATGTATGAGCACAACAAAATATAATATACTCTAATTAATGGATCATCCTATCTCTAGTTTGAATCCAAAAATCAAAAGCATATAAGATTTCAATCATTTCTCAAGGATGGTTTACCATCTCTCGATGCATAAACACATGTAGAAATATCAAATTATTAACTAAATGAAACAAAGTAAACAAGAATAGTTAATTCATCTAATTGCATCCATGGGGATTCATTTCACTCCTTGAAAGGAGTGATTAGCCTAACATGATCATCATTTTAGAATAATTGTAAACAAATAATAGCATAGAATGATTAATTATAGAAGAATGAATCAAATCCAATTTTGCCTTCAACTTGAAATGGTATCTTCAAATACAATCTTTCAATTTACAATGACACAATATTTTTTTTTGATAAAAACTAAAACTAAAAAAATAAAATTTTCTCTCTCTAACTATCTTCTTCTTTTTCAGGTCCCTAACTCTTTAAAATCTCCTTAAGAATGGCCTTGGGGTCTTCAGCTTATAGTGGCCCATGGAGCTAAAGGGGTATATTGGGAAAAGGATAGGGGGTGTGCATGCGGGTTAAATGGGTGTGAGGGTATTTTTGGCTATTGGGGGGAAAGTAGTTAGTTGGGGGTATTTTTAGAATTGGGTGAAAAGGTTGGTTAAAAGTCATGTGGGTTGATGGGTTTGTTTATTTTTTGGCTTGGATTTGTTTTAGGATTTTGGTAGGTGAGAAAAAAATCATTTTGGCTTTGGAGTGACATGAGTTTTTGGGTCTAGCTATGAGATGGCTTTTGGCTGGAATAGATTTGGGGATAAGGCTGGCCGGAGGTCTCAGTTTGTATTTCGAAAATGGTTCAACAGGTTCGGGTATCATTGGTTTTAGGTAAGGGAGATCGAGTCACAATGGGTCAAGTCGGGTTCTTGGTCGGGTTTTGTAGGTTAAAGAGAGGTCTCGAGTTGATTTCCATGGAGGGATAAGGGAGGTTTGGCCGACGCTGGAGATAGGGGTCGCCGGTTTTTAGAAGTGGTTCTGACAGGTGGAAGATTGTGTGTTGGAGTTTTGTATGGAAAGAACGAAATATAATAATTAATTTCTGCAAGGCACGTTCTTGGAACGCTTTCTTTTAGGCAAAATTTCTCCCAATCCGGTTGAGACAGAACCAGAACCGCGAGTACACAATGGGTTTAGTAGAACCTGCCTTCAGGATACAAAGCAGTATGAACAGTTGTTTGATTCAAACTATGTTCCGTTTGATCAAACCCTAGAACACTCTGAATTTATAACTTGATAATGCCAAAGTATAGAGGACGTAGAGAGGAGAAACTAGCAATTTTCGGTGTCCAAAATAGAGGTCTGGAACTCTTTTTATAGCCATTTCTGTGACGGTTCTTCAACAGTCACAGCTCTTCATGGAGTGACTCAGCAACCGTTGGATCGTGCCTGTTTGGAACAGCTACGATCTAACGATTTAGATTAGGCGTCCCATTGTAAGCGAATGGACATCCCCTACACGAAACGCTACGAGTTCATCTAACGGTTTAGATCAAGCCGTTTCGGATTTTAAACCCTTTGATCGGATCGTTTAATCACAACCGTTGATCTGTTTTACCTCGTCAAAACTTTAGGCTCCCACGCTCCAAGCAACGATGCGCACGTGCGAAGTGCCAAGTGCGCGTCAAAGCGCGCAATGCGCCCTAAGTCGCCCAATCGCCCTTTCGCGCATCGCGTGTCGCGCTTACGCGTATCACGATTGGTGGTGCTTAAGCACCACCGCGATGCGTGGGATCATAGCCTCTTATTTGACTTGTCAACTAAGAATCTTAGTTGTCCTTTAGTTGATATACCACTACCTTTTGTAGTATTCTTCCAATGTGGGACAATATGGGATTTTGAGCATTCCCCATATCTTTCACACCCATTTTCTCATGTTTCTACTTTCTAAATTAAAACCCAAACTATGTTTAAAATAAAACACAAATAATATAATAAAATATTAACAACTAAAAATTAAAATCAATAAATATTGGAATTAAT
Source organism: Sambucus nigra (assembly GCA_949130495.1). Taxonomy (NCBI): domain Eukaryota; kingdom Viridiplantae; phylum Streptophyta; class Magnoliopsida; order Dipsacales; family Adoxaceae; genus Sambucus; species Sambucus nigra. The sequence continues at coordinate 187,776,368 of OX422214.1, read as the reverse complement.
CCAACATTCTCCCACCAATTTCAATATACACAAGAGAGTAAAGCAAAAAGACAATAAATAACTTTTGGCATTATCGCTAAAATCTAGTACATAAATGAGAAGTGTCTTTCGGACTTGAACTTCCATATAGTGAAAATAATTCAAAGCTTCATCAAGGTGCTGTGGTGAACGTATCTTGAACCAAGGACCTTTTGAGACTAGCCGTAACTATCACATATACCGATTTCTGAGTTTATAAGTGTTCTTCTAGCATGCACTTTTATGGCCTTGTGCTAATCCTGATTTCACGAGCGCTTTAGGATCGGTCTTGATTTCATAGAAAGCGGCCACACTTTCGACACTCGAATAGGTAAATCAACTTTAGTGATTCTGCGAGTCACACTTATATGATTTATTAAGAAGTAACCTTCATCCTCTAACATGCAGAAAACCAACACTAGGCATATAGGAATGGAACTTTTTGTATAAATTCCTAGTGTTCCATAACTATAATTTAACTTGTTTGTACCACATTGAACTCTATCTATATTTTCAAGATATGAGTTGGGTTCCTATTAAATATAGTTGTGTTATTTAATAGACCTTAGTCCCATTCCTTTTGAGGTGATATATATCATCTCTCTTACAAGACCTTTAGTCAGAGGATCTGCTAAATTCTTGTTCGTTTTAATATAGTCGACTGTAATTACTCCTTCCTTGAGTAATTTTCTTATAATTTGATGTCTTAGACTAATGTGTCTAGATTTTCCGTTGTAAGTTTTGTTCGAAACTTTATAAATTGTGGCTTGGTTATCACAACTTATCATAATAGAAGGTGATGGCTTTTTCCATAAAGGAATATCATACAACACATTTCTAAGCCATTCTGCTTCTTTACATGCATCTGCTAGGGCTATAAATTCAGATTGCATTGTTGAATCTGATACACATGTTTGTTTCTTGGATCCCCAAGAGATAGCTGCTCCTCCTAGCGTAAAAATCCAACCAGTAGTTGACTTGGATTTTGATTCAAGATTATTCCAACTTGAATCACTATATCCTTCTAAAACAGATGGATATCCTACATAATGTAAGCCATAATCCAAAGTCTTCTTTAGATATCTAAGCACCCTAGAAATTGCATTCCAGTGATCTTGTCCTGGATTACTTGTAAATCTACACAATACACTCACTGCATAAGCAATGTCTGGTCTAGTGCAATGCATGGCATACATTAGACTCCCAATAATACTAGCATATTTAAGTTGGTCCATAGCACGCCTAGTATTTTTCATTAATTTGATGCTAGGATCCACTAGTGTAGCAGCTGGCTTAAGTTCAAAATGATTATATCTTTTAAGAACTTTTTCTATATAATGAGATTGAGATAACGCTAAAGAATTATCCTTTCTCACAATTTTGATTCCTAAAATCACATCAGCTTCTCCAAGATCTTTCATATCAAATTTTGATGAAAGAAATCTTTTGGTTTCTTCAACATATTTGAGATTAGACCCAAATATTAACATGTCATCCACATATAAGCATATAATAACACCAACACCATTTTCAAATTTACTATATATACATTTGTCGGCATCATTAACTTTATATCCATGGGATATAACAATATTATTAAACTTCTCATGCCATTGCATAGGAGCTTGTTTAAGGCCATAAAGAGATTTAACCAATTTACACACTTTCTTTTCTTGGCCAGGCAATACAAACCCTTCGGGTTGTTCCATATAAATCTCTTCTTCTAAATCACCATTTAAAAATGCAGTTTTAACATCCATTTGATGAATAACTAAATTGTGAATAGAAGCAAGAGATATTAATATCCTAATGGAAGTGATTCGAGCAACAGGAGCATATGTATCAAAGTAATCAATTCCATATTTTTGCTTATAGCCTTTAGCAACTAATCTTGCCTTAAATTTATTTATAGAACCATCCGGATTTAATTTTCTTTTAAATATCCATTTGCACCCAATAGGTTTAGACCCGGGGGGAAGATCGGAAATAACCCAAGTTTGATTTGACAAAATTGAGTTCATTTCATCATTTATTACTTCTTTCCAAAAGACAGCATCCCTAGATGTTACCGCTTCATGAAATGTGGTCGGTTCATCTTCTACATTAAGAACAAATTTAGTTTTGTTCTTAGTCTCATTTAAATCCCCTTCAACTAAATAAATAATAAAGTCAGGCCCAAATGTTTTTTCAGTTCTTTGTCTTTTACTCCTTCGTGGTTCAACGTCATTCGTTCTTTGTCTAACAACGTCATTCGTTGTTAGATGTTCAAAAAATTGCACATCTACCGACTCAATGATTTCTTGAGTTTCAAGGTTTAAAAATCTATAAGTCGTACTGTTACTAGAGTATCCAATAAAAACACATTTGTAAGTCCTATTTCCTAGTTTAGGTCTTTTAGGTTCGGGTTTTCTTACATAAGCAAGACATCCCCAAACTTTAAGACGTCTAAGATTAGGCTTACGATTAAACCATAATTCATATGGTGTAATATCCTTGTTTTTCAATGGGACTCTATTTAAAATATAACATGCGGATAAAACCGCTTCTCCCCACATCGACAAAGGTAAACCAGAACTGATTAACATTGAATTTATCATTTCAACTAAAGTCCTATTTTTCCTTTCCGCCGTTCCATTTTGTTGTGGCGTATATGGCGCCGTAACTTGATGGATTATCCCATGAGTATTACAAAATTGTATAAACTCACTCGGGTAATATTCACCACCCCTATCGGATCGTAGGACTTTAATTTTTCGATTTTGTTGAGTTTCAACTTCTGCTTTAAAAAATAGGAATTTCTCGAAAACTTCATCTTTACTTTTAAGTAAATATGTATATGCATACTTAGAGTAATCATCAATGAAAGTTAAGAAATATTTATTTCCACCACGAGTCATATTACTCTTCATATCACATACATCACTATGAATAAGATCAAGCATTTCGGATTTCCTCTCAACAGATTTGAACGACTTTCTAGTTATCTTCGATTGAGCACAAATTTCACATTTAGAAAGGTTATCAAATTTACAATCCGAGATTAAGCCGAGATTAGTCATATTTTTTATACTTCTATAATTCACATGACCTAATCTACTATGCCATAAAGAAATAGACTCAACCATATAAGCAGAACTAATATCATTGATTACATTAATTTTAATCATGCCGTTACAAGAGTACCCTTTGCCAATAAATTGGCCATTCTTAGACAATACAAACTTATCAGACTCATACACTAGTTTGAAACCTCTCTTATTGAGAAGGTCCCCAGACACAAGATTTTTACACATATCAGGTACATGAGGTACATCAATTAGAGTAAGTGTCTTTCCAGAAGTTAGCTTCAATTCCACTGTGCCTTTTCCAACTACATTGGCGCGAAGATTATTTGCCATCTTCACTTCTTTTCCATCAATTTCTTGATATGTTTTGAATGAAGAGCGGTCTTTGCATATGTGGACCGTTGCGCCGGTATCCAGCCACCATCCACTTTCATTATCAATTGAATTTGCTTCGCAAACAGTAGCAATAAGATCTTCAACATTGTTGGTTTCCTTCGACCCTTGTTTTTCCTTAAATGCCTTCTTTTTAAGACGACATTCTCGAGAATAATGGCCCGGTTTGTCACAGAAGAAACATTTTCCCTTCTTTTTCTTATTTGCACCTTGGTTCTTGAATTTGGAATCATTCTTTGCTTTAAATTTTGAGTCTTTGGTAATCTTGGATTTTTGATCCTCAACCATATTAGCTTTTGAATGACCCTCACTTTGTTCATCCTTCTTTTCTCGAATACGAGTATCATCTTCAATACAGAGGTGACGAAGAAGGGACTCCACAGTATAAGTCTTTTCATCATGATTAATTTTCTTCTTAAAGCCATTCCAAGAGGATGGAAGTTTTGAAACAATCACCCCTACTTGAAATTCATCTTGAAGATTAATACCAGCGGCTTTAAGGTCACCAACAATTTGTTGGAGTTCATGGGCTTGTGCAACGACAGATTTATCATTATTCATTCTAAAATTCATATAGTTTGAAATTAGAAACTTACGATTGCTCGCTTCCTCGTTTTGATACTTTATCTTCAAAGCCTTCCATAATTCCTTTGCCGTCGGAATCATTCTATGAGCGCTATAAACAGTTTGGGACAAAGCATTGAGGATGTGTCCTCGACACATAAATTCGTCTTCTTTCCTCTTCACACGTTTTTGCTTTATTCCTTCGGTGTCTTCGGGTGTGGGCTCGGGAATTTGTTCAAGGTTATCATCTAGAATGTATGCAAGTTTTAATGATGTGAGGAAGAACATAACTTTCTCTTGCCAACGGGTGAAATTTCCGCCATCAAAACGGTCGAGTCGAATTAAGTCTTGAGTCATGATTTGGATAGATTGTGCCACAGTTCCTTCCATTTGAGTGGAGTAATAAGAATATAAAATAGTTTTTGCCTAAAACTGTTGGAGTTTTGTATGGAAAGAACGAAATATAATAATTAATTTCTGCAAGGCACGTTCTTGGAACGCTTTCTTTTAGGCAAAATTTCTCCCAATCCGGTTGAGACAGAACCAGAACCGCGAGTAGAGAGAGGAGAAACTAGCAATTTTCGGTGTCCAAAATAGAGGTCTGAAACTCTTTTTATAGCCATTTCTGTGACTGTTCTTCAACAGTCACAGCTCTTCATGGAGTGACTCAGCAACCGTTGGATCGTGCCTGTTTGGAACAGCTACGATCTAATGGTTTAGATTAGGCGTCCCATCGTAAGCGAATGGACATCCCCTACACGAAACGCTACGAGTTCATCTAACGGTTTAGATCAAGCCGTTTCGAATTTTAAACCCTTTGATCGGATCGTTTAATCACAACCGTTGATCTATTTTACCTCGTCAAAACTTTAGGCTCCCACGCTCCAAGCGACGATGCGCACGTGCGAAGTGCGCGTCAAAGCGCGCAATGCGCCCTAAGTCGCCCAATCGCCCTTTCGCGCGTCGCGTGTCGCGTGTCGCGCTTACGCGTATCACGATTGGTGGTGCTTAAGCACCACCGCGATGCGTAGGATCATAGCCTCTTATTTGACTTGTCAACTAAGAATCTTAGTTGTCCTTTAGTTGATATACCACTACCTTTTGTAGTATTCTTCCAATGTGGGACAATATGGGATTTTGAGCATTCCCCATATCTTTCACACCCATTTTCTCATGTTTTTACTTTCTAAATTAAAACCCAAACTATGTTTAAAATAAAACACAAATAATATAATAAAATATTAACAACTAAAAATTAAAATCAATAAATATTGGAATTAATCCAACATTGTGGACGTCGGAGTTTGGGTTGTGCAGGGGGTTGAGGAGATCGGGTTTGCAGCCATCTGGGTATGGGGGTTTTGGTATGGTGAAATGGGTTTAAGGGACGAGAGAGAAAATGGGTTAGTGGTTAATATGTTAATGGAGTTGTATGAGTGTGGTTTTGGAGGAGAGATAAAATGAGGGTATGGAAGGTAGAAGATGGAGGTGAGGGTGATAGGGTGATGGTTAGGTGTATGGGAAGGTAGGTGTGGGTGAGTCATTAGTTTAGGTGTGGTGTGTGTAGGGTAGTTCGGGTGTGTGAGTGTGTTTAATGTGTACCAAAAAAATAAACTAAAATAACCTAACTAAAAAAATAAAATTTAAAATTAAAATCTACAAATTAAAATCATAATCTATAAATAAAAGACACAAATAAAAAAAACTAAATAGAAATACAAATAAAAATCTATTAAAACTAAAAAACTAAAATCCTAAAAAAAATGTAAAATCTATTGAAACTAAAAATAAATGAAATACTAAAAAAACTAATCCTAACTAAAAACTAAAAACTAATCAAAATCAAAATCAAAATTAAATCACACTAATTAAAAAGAAATAGAAAATAAATCCTAGAAAATTCTAAAAAATCTAAAATAAATCCTAAAAATAAAACGACTCAACTAAAAATCTAAAAAGCAAAAACTAAACACACATGGTGTTTCGGGGTAGGTTTAGGGATTGGTTTAGGCGTGGGTAAGGTTACGAGACAGAGTATTAACTCCATTCTTGATGCAATTTGCCTTGAAATAACACTTTTGACACTGCAACTGCAATCAAGCCTGCACATTAAACATTTACGCATATAAGACCCAATTTGCCGAGAATTAGCAACTAAAAATCGTCTATTCAGGATATTATTTAAACACTTTTGGGTGCTTATCACATCACTCCCAAACAGAACATTGCTAGTCGTCGAGCAAAATATAGAGAGAAAGAGAAAGATAAAAAACTAAAAGTGTACCACTTTTGCGGGCACTCGCGATTGCACTTAACACGTGCAACAAGACTTTAAACCTATAGGTTTCCCTAACTGACGAGTTGTGTCTCATGAGGTTTTGCGGGGAATATACCCACAAAATTCTTTATTTGCAAAAGGCGGTCAATATCTTATTAGACATAGAATAATCGCACAATCCATCACATGAGAAATGTTTTTAGAAATACAAGCTAGAATATAGAAAAGGTTAGATAAATAAATACTCAAGGCACATCCTTCCTAGAACTCAACGTGTGTAGTGTGAATCAGTCAAAAAGGGTTAAGTATCACAAGAGTAATTCCTATATTGCCTTTTCGGAATCAACGTTTCAAAATCAAAACTCACTGATACATCTCTCTTAAACGAACTCTCGAGATTTGGGTAAGTGTATCGCTCTTGTGTGTGAGGAGGTGAGTAAATGTAAGAAAGTTCAAACGTCTCACACACATAAGAAAGAACGGACATTTAGAAAGAAAAATGATCTCATGAAATAATGGTAATTACTATAGTGAGAACGTTGAGTTATTCACCACGTTCACTTTTATTTGCCCGAATACCTGGGGGAACATGGATGATAATGGGTGAGGGGTAAATGAAATGAGAAGGATGGGATATGAGGTAGGATGGTAATGGATGGATGATGGATGAAAGATGTATGAATATGTGAGAAGAGTGTTCGATAAATTTTAGGCACAAATGTCTTTACTACATAAAAACTAACTACTAACTACAAACCCTCTTTTTCTTTTTTTTTCTTTTCTCTCTTTTTCTCTCTTTTTTTTCTTTTTTTTTTGAATTTCTTTTCTGTTGCTCTTCTTTTTTCTATTTTTTTACTCTTTTTCTCTCTTTCTTTATTCTCACAACACTGATGACATTTTACATTTGGAAACACTCTTTTTCTAAAAAAATGATGGATGATATATAAATGAAGTGGGGAATGTGTATGGATGGTGAGGGGAGTAGATGTGAATGTGGAATATGAAAGAATATGGGAAGGTAATGAATGAAGTTAATGGTAAATGGTAGGTGTGTGGATGAAAATCTAGTATTCGGGACCAATTTCAAGACACATGTTTCTTACAACTCGAAAGTGATGTCCTTCTCAGTGATCAAGCCAAAATTTTAGGAAAAATAATGAGATCATAGAACGATTTAAAGTGCGAGCCCAAACAAAGTTGAATCAACTTGTGACTCAGAGATTGCGTAAAACACACTGTAAGGGTGAAAGGCACAAATCTCACAAGCTAAAGTCTCTACTAGTGATCCTTAAGGTTTTCTTGTGAATTATAGCACTCTTCAACTCTAAATCGTATTGACGTGGTACATGTGCAAATTTTTGTTCAGTCTAAAAATTTATAGCGCAAAATTCCTTGTTACGTATTACATAAGCTATTTAGAAAACATAAATCATCTAGCTTGATTCCTAGACATAAAAGATGGATGATAGAAGACTCAGGTCAATGACTGAGATGAAAGAAACTAAACGAAAATTTTAAAAATCAAGTTCAAAAATAAAAAATTTCAAAAGATGTATGATTTTGATAAAATTCCCCACCCCCAAACAAAAAGGAACATCGTCCTCGATGTTAAGTAAAATGATTTTTAAAATTGAGAGCATAAGGTAGGAAAGAGATTACCGGAATCAACCACTAATGAAGTGGATAGATGAAGCCAAAATGAAACCTAAATAAATGATTAAAAAAAGTGTACGTGTCTATAAACATGGTAAATTATAGGATGATGTGAAACACCACCCCCCAACACAGGATGCAACTCATATAAGAAACAACAGGCTACCTCCCGGTAGCGCTAAGTTTAATGTCTTCAGCCAGATCGAAGGGAACTCACCCTAAGGATAAGAACTATGAAAGTGTGGGGCGACAGAAAAAGTAGGTGATAAGAATCACTCCCAAACAAGACTGAACAGTCAGTCTTCATAAATGGGGTCAACAAGGTCAATCTCTTCTATGTGAGTGAATCCTTGCTCTAAGAAAGGCTTCAAGCGTTGACCATTAACCTGAAAGAGGCTACCATCCTTTGGATTTTTCACGGTGATGGAACCATAAGGAGTAACTGACTCAACAATGAAGGGTCCAGACCACCTGGTTTTTAATTTCTTGGGAAAGAGATGCAACCGAGAATTATACAACAAATTTTTTTGACTAGGGTGGAATTCTTTGCGCATGATGCTTTAGTCATGGATCCACTCCATCTTTTCCTTATACTTCTTGGACAAATCATAGGCATCATTTCTGATTTCCTCTAATTCATTAAGTTGCAGCTTCCTATGGACACCTGCCTCATCAATATCGAAGTTAAGGGCTTTGACGGCCCAATATGCATGATGTCTAAGATCAACGGGAGGGTGGCAAGGCTTGTTGAAGACCAATTGATAAGGAGACATGTCAATCGGAGTCTTGTAAGTAGTACGGCATGCCCACAATGCATCGTTCAAGCGTAAGGACCAATCTTTCCTATTAGGATTGACGAGTTTTTTAAGAATTTGCTTGATCTCGTGGTTGGAGACCTCAACTTGACCTCTAGTCTATGGGTGGTAAGAGAGACCAACCTTGTGGGTAACATCATACTTTTTAACAAGGTGTTCAAAGACTCGATTATAAAAATGTTTAACCCCATCACTAATGATAGCTTTGGGGGTTCCAAAATGCATGAAGACATGATCTTTCAGAAATTAGAGCACAACTCGATGGTCATTGGTGTGGCAAGTAATTGCTTCGATTCATTTGGAAATATAGTCAGCAGCAACATGAATATACTGAAAACCATGAGAGGGGGGAAATGGACCCATGAAATCGATACCCCACATATAAAAAATTTCAAGAATGATGATGGATGTGAGAGGCATCATATGACGACGAGAGAGACGCCCAGAGTGTTGGCTATTAGAACAAGCCTGGCAGTATTGATGGGCATCACGAAAAAGGGTAGGCCAATAGAAACCACTTTGCAAAATTTTGGCGACAACTTTCTTTGAGCCAAAATGGCCTCCACAAGCACTATTGTGGCAGAAGGACAGAATATTGAGTTGTTCACACTCAGGAACACATCGACGAATGACTTGATTGGGGAAATAGTTGTAAAGAAACGAATCATTCCAAGAGTAAAACTTCACATTCGCTTGAACGACCTGGGCGTCAAAATCGAGGTACGCTAGAGGACTTAGAAAAAATACTCATTCTCAAATTTTGACGAAAAAGTCCTCTATTTTGAAAAAATATCCCAAATCTCTAAGTGTAAAGTTAAGGTATTTAAAACATAACCTTACCAAAGTAAACTTTGCGGAGTCTTTTTGATGAAGAACCTTGACAAATTCGGATCCATCTTGATGTAGATTTATCTTGAACTTCTTTGACGGTTGTAATGGTATACGACATAATAAATTGATAACGGACTTAAAATATATGTCTTTACAAATCTCCCCTTATGTCTATGCCGCTACATATATAAAAACATATGAATTATCAAATACCAAATTGCCTACACAAATCTACTCTCCCATGAATAAATTTGCAAGATCTCAAACTGTTCTTCAAAAAGTCTTGATCAAATCTCAAAGCTTTTCTCATCAGGGTGTGCAACATAATGATCTTCAATCTTTGTATCTACACACATGAGATAAATCAAAAACCTTCATGACGCATCAAGTTTAAAATGATATAAGAATAAATCATTAATAAATCAAATCCCCCCATAATGCAAAAACTCCCCCATAACATGATAATTCTTTCTCCCCCTTTTTATGATGTCCCCAAATAGACAGATAAGAAGAACCAGTCAAAACATGGAGTGTCACGATAAAAATGCATAGTAAACATGAATCAAACTACGTGCATGCAAAGGAGTATCTCAAAAAGCTTTCACAAACTATTTTTTATTTTTTAAATTTTTCGTACAAAAATAAGATACCAAAAATCACACCATGGATTTAAACTCAAACAACCAAGTCATGGAAACGGAATGTATGGGTGTGAAAACATTCGATAGGTAAATAAACTCAATCAATCATATGTGCACGATGAGTACGTGTACCCCAAATGAATGAACATCAAAAGTATCCTTAGGTGTAAAAAATGTTGAATTTAGACGACATCGTCTTATAAAAATCAACAAATCAAAGTCAAAGTGATTTCCACACCAATAACATCCAAAACGATTTAATGCTTTTTCAAGACTTTCAAGGACGTGCAAACCCGTTTTAATTCTCCATCCAAACTCCCTCATACATATTTTCTTTTAGAGGTGTATAAACTAAATTCTCAAACTTTGGAGAATTAGTGTAAAAAAACTAATGGCCTTTTTTTGGCATGAAATTCTTTTTATTACCTTTAAATTTTTTCGGGCTCTTTTAAACCTCTCTGAACCTTGGATAATAAAATTCCTCAATTTTTTAGGCCCAATTTAAACGTGTGGCTTAGTATTCGCAAAGGCCAGATGAACCTTTCACAGTCCTTCCCCGTTTTCAAATAAAGCATACAAACTCACAAACGGCTCTTTCATGCACAACTTTTCATCAAGTTTTATCGCGCTTGGTTCGTTTTAAGGAAAGGATTGAAGTGAAAACACCCAACCAACATGTGATAAGACAAGCACAATAATCAAACAAATCCATGCATGTGTGCAATAAAGGAAATCATGAGTCAAACATGTAGGAAGTAACACTTAATTACATCTCAATGAATCCAAACATTATAAAGCACAAAGATGACATGATATATTGTCTCAAAACACTATCAAATAGTCACATGGATAAATGTAATGAAATTGTGACTCGGTCATCCTAAGTGTTTATCCATAAATGGTGTAAAAGAAAATACAATTTTTTTTTGGATTTTCTCACAAATTTTATCAAAATAAAATCCTTTTTGTATTGTTCAAAATTTTCTCAAAAGTAAAAATTTATACAAAAAGTACACGTCACAACGCTGGTAAACATAAATATCATGAAACTAAAAAACTAGCGTATGACAAACATGCGAACAAAATCATCTATATGATATGGCAAGAGAAGAGTCATGTGAAAGCAAATAAGAATCAACTTGTCTGAAATCTAGTGTATCCAAAAGTTATTTCCTAACCCAAACGGATGTAACATGTCGACACGGGGTTTTGGAAACCAACAAAATACTAGACTTCGACTTCCTAGGGCTTCTTCCAAGATCAAAACAAAATCTCCTAAGGGGACCTTTCCTACCACAATGTGAACATGTGTAAGAAGGAGGAATGTTACCTAAAGTGTGATCTTTTCTAATGTCCTTGGGATGAATTGACCCTCTAAAACAAATAATGGTTTTGGCTTCAGCACTATAAGCATGAGAATAAGATGAGCCATTACCATCACTATCAAACCTACTTGAATCGTTTAAATCATTTTTCAACATCAAAATATTTGATTCAAGCAACAAATTAGACTCTTCCAAAGACAGGGTTTTCTTTTTCAAATTTTCAATTAAACTAAACAGTTTATCGCGCTCCCCCTCAATTAAAATAAACTTATCCCTAAGAGTCTTTTCATGTGCCAAAAAATCATCGATTAATTTTTTATCCTTGACGGCACAAACGAGAACCCTAGAATTTTTTAAGTCCTTTAATTCCTTATCCAAAACCAACACTCTTTCATCACTCTCCTTTTTAGCAATTTTTAAAGAATCAAAATCAATACACAAATTACCAAAGTGTTGACGAAAAATATCTATTTGAGTTTGAAATGTTTACAAATATTCAATCTTAGTATTAAAACAAGAATTTTCTTTTTCCAAAACTTTAATTCTTTTGCAAAGTTTCAAATTCAAAAGTTTTATTTTTTCATCACGGTTGTGAACTTTTTCAAAAATAGGCTTCTCATTAAATGGGTGTTCCATTGGAAAAATTTCAATTTTTCACAAAACTCATTTTTCAATAAATCAATATCACACGATTTTGCAAAAATAGGAATACGCGATAAATTAGCGTAACCTTCTCTGATACCAATTTGTAGAACATACAAAAATGATACATACTAGCAATAGGCAAATAATGTCATCATGAAAATCATTATATGCTAGAAAACAAGTCAAACCTCAATCGTTAGGTGCAGAGGGATTTTCCAAAGGTGGTGCCAACTTATGAAAAATCTCCATCAAATTTTGTGATGTTTTGACTAAAAACTTAACTTGCTCACCTAGATGTGCAAACTCTCTCATGTAGTCTCCAGGAGCATGTAAAGTATCATGTGTTCGTGTATGTGTGGCAGAAACACATGTAGTAGCAACACGTGACACATAACAAAATTCTCTAAGGTGTCCTCTCCTTTTGCAATGGGAAAAACATGTATAGGCCTACGAACATCTCTCTCAAAAACTCTAGGACGCGCTCTCCTAATAGGAATGGGATGCCTAGGCGGGCTAGGGTGAGACTCACGTGAATCTAACACTAAAGTGGGAATCGGCTCGGGTGCTAATTGGGAAGTAGAAGCACCGCCATGACTTATTCCTAACTTCTCACCTTTACCCAAAATGGGATTGAGAACCATCTTTCCAACCTTCTTAGATGCGTTCTCTAAAGGAACTTTGACCTCCCGGGCACGTTCGAGATCACTCTCGAGGTGGGATATACGTGTCATCATACTAGACACCGTGTTGGTCAAATCACACTTTTCCCTTTTTAAAACATCCTTCTCTTACTCCAAATATAAAACCCGAGGACCTAAATCTCTATTATACTTCTTTGTTTTCAAGGTTTTGATGTACAAATCTCTAAAGGCTTTTTGGAGCTCACTTTCATCTCCACTCTCCAATTCGCTCTCATCTTCACTAGAAACACTCGAGTCATCACCAGTGCTCTCATGACCTCTAAAAACGTGAGACAAAGTGGGTGTGCTCACACACTCAAAAAATATACACACATCCCATGTGCTAAATCTTTATCGGACTCATCTCCCATATCACCCTTATTGCGCTCACTATCACTAAGTGTGGCGGGCATAACAGTCTCTTTTCCCTTTCTCCTTATCCTAGTAAGACACTCTTTAGCCATGTGCCCTTTGCCCCCACACTCAAAGCACCTGATCTCACCCTCCTTATCACTATCGTTCGCATCCACTTTCTTTTTATTTGACTCAAAAGATCTCTTTTTATTGGAAGAATTTTCTTTATTCATTTTGAGAAACTTTTTTAAAAAATTCACAAGCATGGCCACATCATCAAAATCAAACTCACCCTCAGAATCGGACTCACAAACTTTTTCTTTCATTTTCTTAAAATGAGTCTTTAAAGTAACTCCTCTATCCTTAGCCTTAATAGTTTGGGGAAACATGTATATCTCATAGGTTTGAAGGTCTCCTACAAGTTCTTCCAACTTAAGTGATTTCAAATTTCTCAAAGAGTTCAAAACAGTGACTTTAGGAATAAAGAGTTTTGGGAGAGATCTTAAAATCTTTTTAACGACAAGCGTGCTATCAATCACCTCACCCAAATTAAAATTGGTGTTAACAATGTCCGACAAACGTGCATAAAAATCATCAAAGTATTCAGACTCAGACATGGTGATAGTCTCAAATTGGGTGGCCAAATTTTGTAATTTTGATTCTTCAACCGTGTTCGTACTTTCATGTGTCAATTTCAAAACATCCCAAGCCTCTTTAGACGCGGTACACGTCATAATTCGACAAAACTCATCAGGAGTGATAGCTCCAGAAATATCACTCGGACCACGTGAATTAAAATTAGACATTTTAACATCGTCTTCAATCCAGGCCGACACGGGTTTTAAAGAGGTGATATTTTCAATGGTGACCGTGGGAGGAGTCCACCCATTTTCACAAAGCAACTAAATACGCTCGTCAATGGATTTTAAACTAGATTTCATACGAGCTTTCTAGTAGGCATAATTAGACCCGTAAAAAATAGGCATCATATTAAATGAACGTTCCATTGGAAAAATTGTGATGTTTCACAGAACTGATTTTTCAAAAAAATCAATATCACACGATTTTGCAGAAAATAGGAATACGTGATAAATTAACGCAACCTACTCTGATACCAATTTGTAAAACGTATGACTGTGTGATAATTGATTTAATTCGCAAGTTTCCAAGTAAACCTTATTTAATTAGAGTCTATTTTTAAACCAAATTAAATCAACTCCTAAACATGCATATAAATGTCATAAATCATTCAAACCATGCATGAAAAAAAAAGATGACCGATTCAGGAAAAAAAACCTTTCGGGTAAAACCTTTTATAAAACTTTGAAGAATTCACAAGACTTTTGACTTACATACAACCTGATAATCTCCCACAAGTGTGTAATGCACGGTGCCTTCAGCAAACCTTCAAAGATATGAGAGACAGCGAAATACCCTCCAGGTGTCGGTTCGTCGTCTTTGGCTCGTCCACACACAGAATGACTACGCTCGGTATCCACCGATCATATATGGAGATGCCTTCTCCACAGAGGTTGAAAAAAAGCAAAGTGTGTTCTTGAACACCAAAATAATTCACCAAAGCATATGGTATTTTGTGAATTGAAAACAAAAAGAGATTAAAACCTAAAAGAAGAAGTCAAAAAGATTCTGCAGTTTCACAGTTTTTTGTCTTTTAAAATGCTGGGACTTCTTAATGAAAATGAAACCATTTAATGAGTATTTATAAAAAGGCGCACTGCCTCAGTCGGTCGAACGAAATAGATATCTCGATCGAACAACGTACACGTGTCGTTCGAATGACATTGCGCGACATGCACATATCGCTCGAACGAGATGACAGCTCGCTTGAACGACTTGGGCGTCAAAATCGAGGTACACTATAGGACTTAGAAAAAATACTCATTCTCAATTTTGATAAAAAAATCCGCTCCAACACTTAGAAAATATTTTGAAAAAATATCCCAAAGCTCTAAGTGTAAAGTTAAGGTATTTAAAACATAACCTTCCTAAAGTAAACTTTGCGGAGTCTTTTTTATGAAGAACCTTAACAAATTCGGATCCATCTTGATGTAGATTTCTCTTGAACTTCTTTGACGATTGTAACAGTATAGACATAATAAATTGATAACGGACTTATAAAATATGTCCTTACACTGGTGTACCACCAACATGTTGTTGTGGTTGTGATGGAGCAACGTGATTATCGTACCTATAAGAAAAATAGGGATGGTTCCTATTATTGGGATTGTAAGTAAATGACATTGGTGCGGGTTTCCTAGTGGTATGAAAGGCACATGCTTGGGCTATAGTGGGTTAGGGATCATCTTGAATAAGGGGGCACAAATGAGATAAATGATCTTAACTTAAACAGACATGACAAGAAGGACTAGACTCGTTGACGTTCATCACTTGTTTAGAAAGAGAAACATTTTGTTGTATAGAACAACTGAGAGCATCAACCATCTTAGTCAAAGTGTTTAAGCCATGAATAAAGGTTTTAAAACTAGGATAATTGTTTACCTCATAAGTGCTACCTACTCGTGGTGGCTAAAGTCTCGAAAATTCATTGGTGCCCTCCCAATCTTAGGAGTCATCGCCTAATTCAAGGAGAAAATTATAAGCGGCAGTGGGAGTTAAGTTCATGAATTTTTCTTTGTGCATGGACTCAATCACGGTGCGAGAGGAAGGAATGAGACCATTGTAAAAAATATGGACGAGGAGACTTTTCTCGAGACCATGATGTGGTCAACTATTGATATAATCTTGAAAACGGACCCAAGCTTCATAAAATTGCTCGATTGGATGTTGGAAAAAATCCTGAATGACTTGGAGCATCTCATTGGTTTTACTTATGGGATAAAACTTGGACATGAACTTCTTCACAAGTTGTTCCTTTGTATGGATAGAATCGAGTGACAAGGAATGGAGCCACATGGATGCTTTATCATGGAGAGAAAATGGAAACAAGCGAACACGAACATTTTCTTCATCTAGATTTTAATTTTTGAAAGTCTCACAAACCGTGAGAAATTTTCGCAAGTGAGAGTAGGGAGACTCGCGTTCAAGACCATGGAAATTGAGGGGCAACATGGAAATGGTCGCCGAGAGAGTTTCAAATTGATCCGCCGGGGGGGTGGAAGAACGATGCATAATGGTGGGGTGGCCATTATCGGGGAAAAATAATCCCTTAAGGCACGCTCTTCAGTCATGGTGGGTGGAGGAATGGATGAAGTTGAGATGTAGACTCGGGGGAAACTCAAAGGGGTTGGTGGGATGGAAGAAGCAAGGCGAACACGTGGTTCTCCTAATATGGAAGAGACCGGAGAAAGACTACGAGAATGAATTAATTGATGATTAACTCATTGCCAAGTGGTCATGCAAAGAGGGAATTTTTTTTGTGTTTTGTGTTTTTTGGAAAAGAAAAATATTTTTTGTTTTTTTCAAAAAATGATAGAAGAAAATATTTTTGGATTTTTTTATAAAAATAAAGGATTTTTTTTTTGGTTTTTGGAAAAACTAAAGGAAGAAAATATTTTTGGAAGAAAAGGTGGGGAAAATACGAACTTGCAAGTTGGACGAATTCACTAAAATGGACTACCAAAAAAAATTGAATTGGGAACACACAAGTCAAGAAAAATCCTAACTAGCACATAGCTAAGTTTTAGCTTTGAAAATTAGTGAAAGGGGTAGTCAAATTTTAATGAGATCCGCGGGCGATAAAAATCACTAAATTTATATGAGTGATCGCCTTTGCAAAAGGTATGTTCCTACTTTAATCATAAGATGACAAGAGGCTTGCCACAGAGATTCGACACAAAGCTACTACGACAAAACGGTCGGCCGGTAGAACGCTGGGGAAATCACAAAATAGTTTTACTGGACAGCCGCACTTAAAACCCAGTTTCCCTGGACACTTTCATCCCACAAAGTGAACCGTTCGAGGGTTTGCCGGGTGGAGAGGACTCTACGGGTTATCCTATAGGTCAAATTGATCAAAAAGGGCCTACGAACACTGTATCCTATGGGGCTATCTCATTGATTGATTTTAAATTTATTTATGGCTAGGGTATGTAACAACCCAAGACTTTCGGAACAATAATTATTTTATTTTGGGAGAAATAAATAATATTTTATTGGAGAATAATCAAATTGGCAATTGAGGTCAAAATTTAGAGTTTTTAGAAAGTTTCTCGACTGGAAATTCTGAGGGTACCATTGTGTTCGGAAGGGTCGAGAAAGTCGAAATGACTGTACTTGGGGTTTATTTGGGTTCCGAAATAAATTAGGACCGTTTGACTCGAATTAAAGTCACCGAGTCATTTAAAGTGTGTATTATCATTTAAAGATGTGTATTTTGGGATTTAGGCTTATTAAGCCTACGGGAGATTTAATTCTCCAAAGAGAGAAAGAGAAATAGAAGAAAGAAAGAAAGAAAGAGAGAAAGAAAGAAGAAAAGGAAGGAGAAAGGAAAGAAAAAGAGGATTTCCGGGCCAATACGCGATTTCAAGGCGGATTCAGACCCTACGAACCCGAGGCAAGTGATTAAACTTGCTAAATAATTGTTGTGTATCAATTATTGCATGATTTCTGGATTGAATTTTGGGTTTTAGGTTTAAATTGACAAAACCTAATTTTTGGGAAAAATCTTAGATTTGTATTGTATTAATGGATTTAAGGTTAGAAAACTTGTATATATGTGTTCTTGGATGAATATAAGTGTCATATTTGTGTTTGGATTGAATCAAAATAGTTGGAAGATGATAAAAATGATTTTTGGGTATTTTGGGTAAAGAATAAAACAACCCATTTCGTAGCTTGCTGCACTTGCCGAATCGATTCGCCCCTACCGAATCGATTCGGTCTGTTGCAGATTGCCCAGGTCTTTAGGGCCGAATCGATTCACCCCTTGCGAATCGATTTGGCATATAGAAAACTCCAGGTCCTTTGGACCGAATCGATTCGGATGGGCCGAATCGATTCGCTTTTGGGAGCCGAATCGATTCGGATTGGCCGAATCGATTCGGAAACATGGCATTTTGGAGATATTTTTCTAGGAAGAATTTCATCCCGTTTCGTCTAAAGTTATCAATTGGGAACTTCTATGGGAGTTATTTGGAGTATGTTTTGGAGACTTTTAGATAGTTTCCCTTATAGGAAATGATTGGAGTCATATTGACTAAATTTGAGGAATACAGATTGGATATTATGGTTTATTCTAAGTGGGGAAGCCCACCTTGATCGGGAGGTTATACTTGGAGATAATAAATTCAATTCATAGGAAAGAATGTGAATAATTTAGAGATAGCGGATCTTTGGATCCAAATCCCAAATGGGATAACTTTAAAAAGGTTCATAAAATGAATTGAACCCTATTGTGAATGGAAAATAATAAATGCTATTTGATGTGCTTATGGATATAGAAATATCCTTATTGATGATTGATTTGGGAGATATCTCACACAATGAGAAATGCTAATTGAGGTGCATTAGGATATAAAATAGCCTTAACTTAATTAGAATTGAAAGACAATTCATAATAGAAGCGACATGAGAGCTTCAAGCGAGAATTAGTATAGCATATACTAAGTGGGGTTAATGTGTGAGGTTGGGAGTTAGTATATCTTGAGAGAAATATAGTAAACAAATGATGTTAACCAAATTGCGCCTAAGAGCGTATAATGAACATGAATATGATGTTTCAGGTATACCTTATATAATGGTATATCTTTATTATGTGGAATGTATGTATACCTTATATAATGGTGTATATGCATGTTAAGCATACCCCCTCCTTGCTATCATTGGGAAGTTTCGTGCGTAGAGGGTGAGCATTCTGACTAGAAAAGAAGGATGTGGATATTCCCCAGGTCATAGTCGTCCATTGTGGTCAGCAAATGACATATATATAAATATTTAATTATTTTGGGGGTGAGAGGTCGGGGGTATGTGACTCTCTCACTTGACGGTTAGGAACTATGACCGCTTCTCGGACGTCGTGTGCGTGAGTAGATCACGAGGTGGGTGTCGTTGAACCCCACCAGGTGGCCCCAGTTTTCTACGTATATGGGCTGCTAGAAGATGATAGCATGTGAGCCTGCGTTCTTCGAGTTATATCTCGGTTGGATGGTTATTATTGCTTGTGCTTGTATTTGAGTGTCAAGGGCATAATGGACCTCAACGACCTACATTGCCAGGATTAGTGTATCGGGGGGTTCCTTGTTTGGATTTCGCTTCGGCGAGACGTCCCACGCACGAACCACAGTGTAATGTTGGAACTTGGGGATAAGTTTAGTCCTTAATGCTCATAATTATTTATATATATATCACCTATCCCGACAATCGACAGTGCCAGGAGTAGTGTAACGGGGGGGGGGGGGGGGGGTTCCTTGTTTGGATTTCGCTTCGACGAGACGTCCCACACATGAAACGCCGTGTACTGTTGAGAATTGGGAATATTAATTAATTAAAATTTTGATACTTAAATTTGGGTTACATGCTTCATGAATTGAGGGCATAATGAGCCTCGAGGATTAATACGGTCAGGAGTAGTGCAACGGGGGGGGGGGGGGGGGGTTCCTTGTTTGGATTTCGCTTCGGCGAGACGTCCCACGCACGAAACGCAGTGCCGTGTTGAGAATCGAGAGGAGTTTAGTCTTCATACTCATGATGCTAATAACTCATATATAATTATATATATGGTTTCATGCCTTATAAGGGCATCACTAGAATACAAAATTCTAGTAAATGAGATTGTTGATGTGTTGTGATGATGTGGACATGATTGGATCATGTAACTTTATATGTTCAACAAATGAACATTATAAAGATAACTATAACAATTGCATAAAAGATAATGTATATAACTTAAAGTATAGAAATAAATGTAGAATTAGGAGATAGGTTAGATGGTTTCACTTAAATACTTTATTTGGGTTTAAGTTAGAATCCTCTTACCTAATTAGAATCGGACATCCTTTTGGAGACACGTGCATACGCTTAGTGCGCGCTTTAGATGAGAGGTGGGTTGAATTTTTGTGGAGTGTTCGATTCCAACTAAATCATATAATAATGCATTTATAATTATTATGCATTTTAATACACTTGTTATAAACTGTTTTTCAAAACTCAGGCTCTGACCCGTTTACATTTTCCTCCTCCATGTATATATTGTATTACTTCAGGTGTTCCTCCGCAAGGACGCCTTTGATATTCCTCCATTCAAGATTTGTGGAGCTGTGGCAGTAGCGGACTGTTGCGGCACTTTGCTCTAGTCGATTCCTATCTATTGTACATCTAGATTAGGATTCAGTTGTATTGAGTTAGTATTCAAGTGTTGTAGATTAACACTTTCATATTTTATTTATCAGATTATTGTATTGTCTGTTGCCCGAAAGCATATTCGGGTATTTCACTGTTGAGATTTTTGTTGTACAATGTATTGTACTCTTTTATTATTGGAGCATGCACATTTCACATCATAGTTAGATGTATATTGTTGGTTGTGTGCATTATTGGTTTTGTTGTTGTTGTTAAAAATAAAGGTTTTAAATTTTTGGCAATTCACACTTTATGATTTCGGGTAGTTAGCCTTATATTATAGTGTTTAGTTGTTGATGTTGAGACTGTACCATCTGAGATACCTAATTTATGTAGTATAGGGCTGGCCACCCGTTATTATTTGGAGCGGGTTGTCACAGGGTAGCACACAAAGGATATGTGATTGAGTTGGGTGATGAAATCCCTTCTCGTGAGTGACCGGGTGTAGGTCTTAATTGATTAATTCATCACACCATGCGAAAATAAATGCAAGAATAAAAAGCTCACAAGACCACACAAGTACACACAATAATTGACTCTCTAGCAGAAGAGGCACGAGAGTTCAGAAGATGTACCTCCCACGGTTTTTATGCCATGGGGTGCTGAAAAATTTGAGTCGACCTGGGGGAGATAATGCCTATCTCAGTCGGCCTCGGGAGTCCTACCGACCCAAGGTAGAGAGGATTTTTTTTCTCGCCTTTGGACACCCTCTCTCTACCTTGTCCGGTTTACCTATCACACTTATCTTCATTTTATTACAAATTTTAAATAAAAAATAAATGGTGTCTCTATGCACTGCAAAAACAAGACAAATAATATAATGCTAATACAAGCCTTCTAAAATAAATAAAAATGGTACAAGAAGTAAAAATAAACGGAATACAAATGAATCACAATAGAAATCCTCTCAAGTGCTTCAAACTCCAAAGATTGGCAACGACGTCATTTGATGAAAAGCTTTTTGTTGTGTCGTTGTTGTGAAAGCTCTTCAATCAATTCCTTTATCACCTAAACAAAAATATAACAAACTATAATAGATGTAACTAAGGATGTCAATCTTAATATAAGGATTGAAACTTGATAAAATGAAAAGATGATGAATGAAATTCACTTGATTATTTTCTTTTTGGACTTTTTGGTTTTTCTACTTACTTATGCCTTTTTAAATATTAAAACAAATTTTATGATGGTGTGAATTAAGTAGCTATACTAATGAAAGATATAAAAACAATAATAAAAAGTGTGCTAAAACAAGACCAAGTAATTAAAATAAGATGTAACTAATTTGAGATAAGATCAAGTGAGATAAAATCAAGGATTGAAAATTCACCTCCATTTCATGAATTTAATGTAGTAGGTTATTCAAGTTTACTAAGTTCGCAAATATTAATTTATTTCATCAATTGATTCTCATCATTTGATAAAATAAACTAATATAGATTTAGTCAAGTAATTTTTCATCCCTACTACTCAAATGAAGAAATGATTTAGAGAAATTATATAAATAACTCGCTAGAGAAAATTCATGTAATTAACTTTAAATCCCCAAAAGTAATGTATGAGCACAACAAAATATAATATACTCTAATTAGTGGATCATCCTATCTCTAGTTTGAATACAAAAATCAAAACCATATTAGATTTCAATCATTTCTCAAGAATGGTTTACCATCTCTCGATGCATAAACACATGTAGGAATAACAAATTATTAACTAAATAAAACAAAGTAAATAAGAATAGTTCATTCATCTAATTGCATCTATGGCGCTTCATTTCACTCCTCGAATGGAGTGATTAGCCTAGCATGATCATCATTCAAGGATAATTATAAATAAATAATAGCGTAGAATGATTAATTAGAGAAGAATTAATCAAACCCAATTTTGAATTGTGGACGTCGGGGTTTGGGTTGTGCAGGGGGTTGAGGAGAACAAGTTTCCAGCCATCCGTGTATGGGGGTCTTGGTATGGTGAAATGGGTTTGAGGGAGGAGAGATAAAATGGGTTTGTGGTTAATATGTTAATGGATTTGTATGAGTGTGGCTATGGAGGAGAGAGAAAGTGAGGGTGTGGAAGGTAGAATATGGAGGTGAGGGTGATAGGGTGATAGTGAGGTGTATGGGAAGGTGGGTGTGGGTGAGTGGTTAGTTTAGGTGTGGTGTGTAGGGTAGTTAGGGTGTGTGAGTGTGTTTAATGTGCACCTAAAAATTAAACTAAAAAAACCTAACTAACAAAGTAAAATTAATAAAATTAAAAATTAAAATCCTAATCTATAAATAAAAGACACAAATAAAAAATAAAACTAAAAAAATATAAATAAAAATCTATTAAAACTAAAAAAACTAAAATCCTAAAAAAAATGTAAAATCTATTGAAACTAAAAATAAATGAAATTCTTAAAAAAAACAATCCTAACAAAAAACGAAAAACTAATAAAAATCAAAATCAAAATTAAATCACACTAATTAAAAAGAAATAGAAAAATAGAAAATAAATCCTAGAAAATTCTATAAAATCTAAAATAAATCCTTAAAATAAAATGACTCAACTAAAAATGTAAAAAAATTTAAAAAGCTAAACTAAGCACACATGAGGTTTCAGAGTAGGTTTAGGGACTGGTTTAGGCTCGGGTAAGGTTAAGGGAGAGGGTATTAGCTCCATTCTTGATGCAATTTTTCTTGAAATAACACTTTTAACACTGCAACTGCAATCAAACCTGCACATTA
Source organism: Sambucus nigra (assembly GCA_949130495.1). Lineage (NCBI taxonomy): Eukaryota > Viridiplantae > Streptophyta > Magnoliopsida > Dipsacales > Adoxaceae > Sambucus > Sambucus nigra. The sequence goes on along the minus strand of OX422214.1, from coordinate 187,753,063 downwards.
AATATTTACGCATATAAGACCCAATTTACCGAGAATTTGCAACTAAAATTCGTCTATTCGGGGTATTATTTAAACACGTTTGGGTGCTTATCAATTTTCATTAATAATAATTTTGAATAAGCAAATGATGGCCTAACTTCATTTATTTGAATTACTAATTACATTACCATATGCGTCTTGAGATTAATTTTAATTTTGAGATATTTTTAGCATATTTTCTAACTAATATTTCACACAGTTTTCATAATCGATCAAACAATGATTTAGAGGATCATCATGACTTTTTAACACTGCAAAGAACTTTTGAGTTCCCATTTAACTCAGATTAATTTATTTACTCAAAAAAAGTGATTGGCCTAAAAATCTCACCCGTTTAAGAAATCTCCACACTTATTAAGTCGTCAATTTTTGCTCAATTTTTATTTTTGGTCAATTTGGGCTTAGTGAATTATATTTTTACAAATTGAGACTTCAAATAAAAATTAGTGATATTTTTGAAGAAAAATATTTTTGACTACTTTTTGGAAATTCTTTACAATTTTAAATTTTTTTCGGCATTTTAAAGTTTGTGAAGTTTAAAAGACGCACGTGTACCCCCACCCCCACCCCCACTTAGACTTTTGTATAGGGGTACGACCGGTACGGTATGGTCGGTAATGACTCCTTACCAATACCAAAACCACAATCTAAATGGTACAACTGTACCGTACCAATTTACCGACTGGTACATCAAAATAAAAACCAAAACCAAACCGACCGGTTTTTCGGTATTTTCGGGTTTGTTTGGTTTCGGTTTCAATTCAGTTTTTTCCCGATAATTACCAAAATTTCAAATCGGTTTATGCATTCGACAAATCTGGTTTATAATAACTAAGAATGTCAAAAATTAGTTTTTACAATAAACTAATTTGAACCATATAAAATAGATGTTTAACTTATTCAAAAATTATATAAAAAAATACCTATTTATGGCTTAGTCTCTCTCTCAGAAGACTCAGATGCTCTGCTGTTTGCTTGGATCTTGGAACTTGGAATGAAGTTGAATGAATCGTTGCTATGCTCTTTCTCAGATGCAGTTAGGGAACTTGGGGTGCAGGCGGTTGAGATACCGGTATAGAGGTGGAGAGGATCGAGAGGAGGAGCAGAGCTGCTCGGAGCCGGAGGGAGCTCCTGTTGCTGTTGGATTTGTGCGACGGAGAGAGGAGAGGAAAGAGATCGTGAAGGATAAAGGGATCATGTGTGAGGAAGGAGAGAGAGAGACGGTTAGGTTAAAAGTTATAAAACCGCTTATGTGTATTATATACTAGATGGCGTGTGTAGAAATTAGAATAAGATTTATTTGTATTTGTGTTCCACACACTTAATACCTTATATTATGAAACATTACACAAAGGTCTAAAAATTCTGAAAACCCTAAGTGGGCAGTATTGATATGGTAATATGCGATAATTTTGATACGGTATTTCGGTACGGTAATTCGGTAATTTTGGTACAATAAATTCGGTACGATAAATTTGGTAAATCGGTTTTTTATATCTAAAAACCAAAACCAACCAAATTTTTTACGGTATTTTCAGTTTCGGTAAAATCAGTTTTCGGTATTTCATAATCTGAAACCAAAACCATTTTTTATCGGATCAAAACGGTACGGTACGGTAAAAACCCGAACCGGTTGCACCCCTACTTTTATATTATCCTCAATCAAAAGGACTAAAATCTAAATAAGAAAAGAAGAGTGCGAAAAAATGAACAAATATTAAAATGCAATAAGACACTATATAATACCAACACACGACTAAAAAATACAACTAAAATTCACCCTATATGCATTGGGGGTGCGACGACCTCCTCCTAAAACTTACTTAACCCCTTATACGGGGTTTGATATCATCTCCACTTTTCCCCATTCATAAATTAAAAGTCTCGACAATTCAGAATCAACCCATTAGAGAAAATGGACACTTGGAGGCGCGTGATTAATGAGGTGAGTGAAATCACCAAGGTGCCCAATCACCTTATAGCATAATTGTTCATACTTTGAGAGACTATCATACTGAAATGTCGAATGACGCGCTAAGCCTAGATTGGCCTCAAACTCGACAACGCATGGATCAGGCTTTAAATCAGATGATACTTTTCTCATGTCCTCAATCGCATCCGACAAATCAAGTAAAATGGGTGGACATCGAAAAAGAATTAAATGATATATTGTATATTTCCAATCGCTCGCAACTAAGTGACAAAATGAGTCCAATAACGATTAGACTTTAACAGTGAGGTTATCATTCACTGACCTGAATTCTTTCTCAAAATTTTATAGGCCCATATCTAAAGAAAAATCAGGTGGCCAGGCACAAAGATTGGTGTTGATGTAAAAAACTAGATTATATCTAATTAATCAATCACAGATAAATGAGACAAAGGATTTTTAAAGTGTTTCAGTCTTGTGAGAATGGCCAATCTGTTGATGTAAAAAACTAGATTATATTTAATTAATCAATCCAAGATAAATGAGACAAAGGATTTTTAAAGTGGTTCAGCATTGTGAGAATGGGCTACATCCACTGTTTTGTATTGCTGACTATTTGCCTTGAATCTCGATAATCGATTTTTCAAGAGATCCAAAGTCCCCTTCTTATGAGGAGGTTATAATGTATTTATAGCCTTGAGGTTGTACATATGAAAGGATAAAGAGTTTTTATCTAGTAGACATATACATCTGTACAATAATAATGCGCATTTAATGTGTAGTTGTCTTTTGATTCTCTTGATTTAGATGCTTTGCACGCTAAGTAGCTCGAACCGCTTAAGTTGCTTGGTATGCTTAAGTTGCTCGATATCTTTAAGTTGCTCAGGGCACCTGATTAGATCGGTGGTAATATGTTGTTCATCGACAGTATTTGTATTTGCCACGTAGTCTTGATATGTGTCTTCAAGTGATTGGTCCATGTCAGCAGACTAAATTTGGTATCAATAGAAGCCCCCAATGTTTCACAGTTGAGGTTGAAGGAGAGTGTGGAACATTTTGCTTCAAAACTGCTTGGATTACTGGTCTTCATGAATTTTAGGAAGGTTTTCATTGTACATAATTCCTTTTTTAGCGCATAATATCAAGCTTTATAAATATTTTGAATTTTCACGATCACTTCGATATTTATGCCTTTTTCTTCTTTTAGCTGCCGGAAATGCAAACGTCTTCCCTTGTAATCATTATTTTTCTCTATTCTCGAGGTAAAGTATTTAAGCGCGACAAAAATTCTATCGTCTTTTACTTTTCAAATCTGTATCTTTGAACTCTTCATTTTCTCTCTATCTTGTGCCTTCGTTCTTTCCATCATTCATTGTCAACCGATCTCTCTTTCTTCTGTAAGATCTTCTTCCCTCTTCTTTATTTACTTTATTCACCATGGTTTATCTTGTTGAATCGTTGGATAAATTTCGGTCTGAGTTTTCAATCCCTTCGTGGGTTATTTTGGAAAAACTTTCTTGTCCTTTTGATTTACTTTCTTTGGTGGAGGGACACTGGTTCCCAAGTCTTTTTATAGCTGTGTGTGTCTTTTCTTTCCCGCTAAATCCCCCGTGTTTGGAGTTTTGCCAATATTTCGATATTATACCTGTAAGAGTAGCTCTAAATACATGGAGGGTAGTTAATGGCGTACATAGTTTGAATTAACTTCATGGAACTCGTTTCGGGATTTCGAAAATTATGTATTGCTATAGATGGGTTACCAGTGATACTACTTTTTATTTAAAAACTAGGTTTTCGAATAGAGCTTTAGTTATCAATCTTCCCGATGCCAATAGGGACTATTTTGATCATGGGGTTGTGATGAAAAATTGGCAACACCCTCTATTAAATGGAAATGATGTGTACTAAGATCCCAGGTGTCCACCTTATGGCAATAGGATATGTTATTTTTATTTTTGAAATCTTATTTTCTTTGTATTCGATGAAATGCATCACTGAGATTAATTTTATTTGTTATAGTTGACAGTAAAAGGAAACCTCCAAAAGAAACCGAGGTTAATATAAAACATTTAAAACTTATCTGGGGCTTGCATCAATTTGTTGCTGGGGAACACATTAGATGTGCTTCCTATTTATTGCAATACAGAAGATACACTTCATCTTTTATTGCTCGTCCTGTGGTGGTTGATCTTGATCATATACCAACCTCTGAAACCAGTGTGGAAGGTTCTTCTTCAAATTTAAGTACTCCTATTATTGATCTAATGAAGAAGAGGAAAGCTCCTGTATTTTTTGACAAGTCTGCCTTTACCACTAAGGAGGCAAAGAAGAATAAACAAGATGTCCCAGATGAGGGGATAAAGAAAATAGATGTACCCCCCTCTACTGCTACTAAGGAAGCTGGCAAGAAGCCCCCTGTGCCTCCAAAAGAGACAGCACCTTCGAGTGAGACTATTGTTATCTCACCAATAGAGACAGCACCTTTAATTGAAAGTGCTCCTGCTCCTCTGAGGAGATTAAAAAGAAGTTCTACTGAGAGACCTGTTGACCCTATCTCTCAACCTTCAAATGTTGACGGTAATGTTCCAGCTCTTATTCCTCCGAGCTCTGCCATGGGCTTGATCAGATCTTGGACTGTCCCAGAATTCCAAGGCATTGAAAATACATTTTCTCGTGAGAGAATTACCACTTTGGCTACTCAACACATTACGTCAGTAAGTATCGTTATCCTGAGTCCTTTTTTTTTCTAGTACTATGTTCATATATTGACTTAAAGTTCTTTCTTTTTTCAGCTTGTGACGTGTTTTAATAGTATTTTGAAGAAAGATGATGCCATAAGGGTTTCCACCTCCTCGGGTGGGGTAGAAGAAGCTTTTGCTGGATTGACTCAATCTTTGAAGGAATCTCCTCAAAAGTACGAGGAAGACAAAGATGCTTGGGATAAGAAATTCAAATCTATTGAAGCTAATCGAGATTAAGTTATGACTGCCTCTAAAGAGTTGGAGAATAAATTGAAGGAGGCTGAACAACATAATACTGAGCTTGAAGTCAAGCTTAAGTCTACCGAGGAAAATATCGACAAGCTTCAAGATGCTGTGCGACATAAGATAGAGGTAGAAGAAAAACTGAAGTTTGCCGAGGAACTCCTTAAAGAAAGGACTTCCTCAGAAAAAGCAAAAAGGAAAGCTGTTGTTAAAAAATATTTTAATGCTGGTTGGGACAAAGGTTGGAACAAGGGACTGGCTATTATGTATTCTCAAATGGAGTATGCCAGTGTTAAATATTTTAGGGACGGATGGGTAGTAGCCTTGAAGAAATTGAAGGTTGCTAAAAATTCTGAGTTGTTCCAGGAGCATACTCATGGACCTCCTCCCTCTCCTAGAGAGGAAGAAGAAGATGAAGTTTCTTCAGATGAATCTTCCATTATGACAGGAGAGCAGGTCCCTATTGTTGCTATTGTTCAACCTTCCGAGCAATTCCAACAAGCCAGCATATCTACCGATCAACTTCCATTGCCCTCCGAGCAACCAATCCCTTCATCCAAACCATCCGAAGAAGTCGTAGGAAATAAGGAGAAGGTGTAAAGTTATTCGGGTCTTTTATTTCTTTATTTTCCTGAATGTAACCCTGATATGTGTTTTTCTTTATCATGATTAATAAAACTTTGAACTTTTATTGTTCGTCTGGAATTTCCCTTTTACTTTCTCTGTTCGCATCATTGTTGATTTTGTTTTTCATTTTGTCTTTGCTAGTTTGTGGCCAAGATGGAACTCTTATCAGCTAATGATACAGAGTTGATGAAGTAGTGCAATGACTATTTCAAAGCTGGTCATGCAGACCTTAATGAGGCCCAGATAACTGACATCCTTGGATTAGGTTCTTCTGAACGAGAAGTTGATGCTTACCAGTACTTAAAGTTCCTACTTGATTGTGTTGTAGCCAACAATGTGGCTTATTACGAAATGATTGAAGATATTCAAGGAACGATCGAGGAACTTTAATAGTAGTACAAGGAATCCACTAAAATTTTGCATCAAGGTTATGAGAAAAAGTACCAGCAATTGAGTGTTGATAAGGGATATGACAAATACATTTCAGCTTATAAGAAAAAGGAAAGTGTGTTAAAGCTTGAGATTGAGGAGCACAGACATATTGCCAAGTTGCTGGAGCAAGAAAATATCACGTTGCAGGAGGAAATAAAATAACTCAAATCTGCTGCCTCTTCTTCTTCGGGAGCCTTGGTCCCAATTAATGATGATGGTTTTTTCTTTTTAGAAATAGAAAATGCTAACTTACGGGATGAGTTAGAAACTTTGAAATGAGCAGGATCTTCCACGCCTGCTCATGGCAGAGAAAGATCTTCTTCTTGTGGACAAGCAAGGGCTAGTCGTGTTACTATTGATGAAACAAGAAATCAATTGTCCTTAGAGAATCAAGTCGTTCAATTGATGGCGAAGAATCAAGCTTTGGCAGACATGTCTAAGAAGATTTTGAGTTTCACCGACTAACTCTCTGGTCAGAGTTCTGCTCTGGAAAGTAAAGAAATTCTGGTGAAGAAGATCCACGAGCAACTTGAGAGGTTGAATTATCAATTTCACAAGCAGCCCATGGAATTTTGGATGGCTGGGTATAATGAAGCTTTATATAATATTGATGCTCGTTTGCAGCAGTCGAACAACGAAGGATATAAGCAAGGGTGGTTGAATTCCTTATGTGTTTTGAAACTGGATCAAGGTCATTTCTTGTGGGATTATTATGAACCTGGAGTTATTGATTTGCCTGTGCCTCCCTTTAAACTTGACCTTAATTGGATTCCAGCCCGTGCTATTACTCGGATTTTGATCTCCAAGTATCACGGTGATTACAGCCTTTATTCAAACTTTGAGATATATCGTCCAGAGCACTTTCTTGATCGACCATCCATAAGTAATGTTAGACTGCTACGAGATATGAATTTCGTAAACTCTCCTTATGCATTAGATGATCCTCCAGCTGGGGTGGAACCTGTTTCAAAAGCAGAGGGAAAGAAACCCATAGAATAGGAAATTTTTATGTAATGAATCAAACTTCATATCATATGTAATCTACTTGGTTTTAATGAAGAAAGTTTTACAATTTCATTTTCTTGGAAATATTTTGTAGAATGTCCATGTTATTTGTTGGTGAATATATATATTTTGTTTTGTTTTTAGATAATGGAACTTGTCCCATTTATTGTCTGATTATAGTGACTTGTCACCCTTTGGGCCTAAGCAATGGAATGATTTTTATCCCATGTTCTTGCTTAGTTGTAGAAATTTCGTCAAGATTACCTTGTTGCCTAGACAGTGGATGCCCCAGGAGGTCATCCATATTCTTGCCTAGTTTGGTACCAACCAACCGGAGTTGGTGGTTATTGAACCAACCGGAGTTGGTGGGTATTGTATTGCCAACCAACCGAAGTTGATGGGTATTGAATTACCGACCAACCGGAGTTGGTGGTTGAATTGAAGACCAACTGGAGTTGGTGGTGAATGAATTGCCGACCAACCTGTAATACCCCATATTTTTATGCTTTATAAATTTGGGGATTTATTAAATTTGATGTGAATTATAAATTTAATATAATCCGAAAATTAATTATTTTTTAATTACTAACGTGACGAGAGTTAGTAATTATTGGAAACTTGTTGAATATTACTAATGAGCAAAGTAATATATAAAATTGGTTCTATTAAATGTCACGAGTGAATAAAATGACAATTTTGGAAATTTAAGTCGGGACGCGCCCGTGTCGTGTCGGGACTAAATTTTGATTAATAAAAGTAAAAAAAATATAAGTCACCCGTATGGTCATTTAGATCGAGCTGAAGTGTCCGGAAGGGTCGAGATAGTGAAAATAATGTACCCGGGAGTTTAGTTTGGGTCTCGGGGCATTTTTAGGCTTAATTAAGACCCCGGGAGGGCATTTTAGGCATTTTGTATTTTTGGCCTTGGAGACCTACGAATTTTCTAGGTTATATCAGATGCTTAGGGTTGTCTTCTAGGGTTAACACAACCAAAAACCAAAAGACTTCCATTGGAGAAGGAAGGGAAGATCTTACCAAGGAGTTCTAGGCCAAGAACCCCTCCGTTTGCACCGTCGTCACCGCCAAAAGTTAGATCGCACAACGAGGTTCACCACCACACTGATTTCATCCAAAAATCTTAACTGAAAATTCTCAGGCAAGTATTTATCTTGCTTAATTTTGTTAATGCCTCATTCATATTAGTTTAGGGTTGATTAGGATGAGTTATTATGAAAGAAAACCCATGATTGAGGTTAGAAATCGCATGTTGTATAGATATAGACCTCATTCTGGAAATTCCCTTCACATGTAGAGGTTGAACCATGAATTTACATTGGATTAGAAGTAGAAATTTTGGAAAAAGAATGAGAAGAATTAAGTTAAAGAAGTTGTTAGGGTTCATGAGAATTATATGAATTTTTCCCCTTTTAATCCATGATACTTGATGAAAAATTGCATGCCTTATGTAGAATATTGTTCATTTGAGTTTATAATGATTGTGGTATAAATTTCTGGGAGTTTGGGAGTTAAAAACTTGGATTTGGATGATTTTGGATGATAATTCCCGTAACTGGTATTCTGCAGTTTTCTCCATACCTGCTTAATCGATCGATCGAGCCAAGAGCTTCGATCGATCGATGGTTCGATCGATCAACCCCTTTCTATCGATCGATCGACCCCTCCTGGGAAAGACTGGATTTTTCCTTACGTTGACTTAATCCGATTAAATGCGTAATAACTCATGACTAATGTTATTAGAACATAATGAAACATAAAAAGGACCAATAGGGTCAAGGTAAACCCCGTTTAGTGGAACTGTAATGAAATGGGAAAATAAAGGGTAAACGGGAAAGGTTCATACCTAAGAAATGTAATGTGTGGACTTAATAATCGAAATGTCTATGAGTTGGATTAGAAGGTAATAGAGGGCCTACTGAATTTTTACTTAGCTAAGGAAAATACTTTGAGAGATGAGAAGTGAGTTGGAATAAATTAAATCTCAAAAATAAAAATGAATAAGTTCGTTATAAGAAGTAATTGAATAAAAATATACTAAGAATGGAATAATATAATGTTGGGATGTGGGCGTACCTAAATTATGAATGTGAATAGTTATATATCTATATGACTCTATGATTGATCATATATTTATATGCATGTAAAAACTATGCCCGCGCTACTTTCTATCCCTGAGGTTATCGCGCTGGGACAGTCTTATCTCGATGGGACCTTTATGGGGGATATTGACTCGTACCCTAGAAGATAGGAATCCTTGGTACAGGCTATCGGATCGATAGTCAGACGGTCCTAAGAGACATGAGGGTATGTGCTATCCTCTTAGGACTTGGAAACTATGATTCGCCTCATTTTATATGTGTTTTTTGTTAATACAGTTCGAGAGTGATTCCGAACTAGTATTTCCCTTAGTACGAGTGATATAGGGACTGGATAGGAGAGTATGCCCGCACCATAGATTTATGTGGGGTGCTGTTAGAATATATATATTATATGAGTATTATATATATATATATATATATATATTTAAAATCTGGAAATTGGAAACTACCTGCTGTGATTATGGTATGTAATAAAAGAATAATTATTTCAACTTGGGAATAAGTATTTGAAAAGTATGTTATATTTCTAAGGGACTTTATTATCATACCAGGCTTATGTAAGAATTGTACTGTTAAATAAGATTAACCTCCTTAACATTTGAAATCGTCAACTTGAAATCTTACGAGTAACTTAAGATAAAAGAAGTTAAACTGTTGGGGAGATTAGTGCGATAGTTGTGCACATTAGAAGAGATGTGAGACGTTCTCAAGAGAGTGTCGTTACTAATATGTTGTTGCATTAGCCAGTAAACATTTTAAATACTTACTAAACAAAATTTTTTAAACTGTTTTACCATCGGGCTCTGACCCATTTACTGTTATCTCTCCTCTCCTGTATATATATATATGTATATATTACAGGTGCCCAGTCACAGGGGCCCTTGCATAGGATCCTTTGGAAGGAATGCGCTGCAGCTTAGGTGGGAGTTGCAGGCCTCTTTCTTAGACGACCTCATTTGTTGATTCCACTTCTAGTTCTACTTTATCTAGTTTGGCATGTGTCGCCCTTTTCATTATTCAGTTGGTTTTGTGATGGATTGTATTTCATTTACTTTCAGTAGTTTTATTTTGGGACTTATTATTGTCAAATGTTTTTCTTTGGTAGTTCGAAGTTGGGATTTACTATTGATAGTTACATTCTTGAATGATCATTTATATCCTTGTTATTATTGTGTGACTCTTAAATTGTGAATTATGTAAAGTTTTAAATGTTGGTTTTTAAAATAAAATTTGGAAAGAAATGTCTAAAAATGGTTTTGACACTTAGCTTAATTATTCAGGGTGTTTAATTGGAAAAATTATTTTTACGATAGTGATGCTAAGAATGAACCAACCGTTCACCTTGATTATAATTTAATAAAGGACTGATCACCCGGTGCTTAATTAGGCGGGGTGTCACACAATCGGGGTTGGTGGTTATTGAATTTCCAACCAACCGGAGTTGGTGGTTATTAAATTGCCGACCAACCGGAGTTGGTGGTTATTGAATTACCGACCAACCGGAGTTGGTGGTTGAATTTCCGACCAATCGAAGTTGGTGGTGAATGAATTGTCGACCAATCGGAGTTGGCGGTGAATGAATTATCGACCAACCGGAGTTGGTGGTTATTGAATTGCCAACCAACCGGAGTTGGGGGTTATTGAATTGCCGACCAATCGGAGTTGGTGGTTGCTCCTCTGAATGTGTATAATGTGTAGTGTGTAGCACTAATATTCCGGAAAAAAAAATTCAACAAAGGACAAAAATATGGGCAAAATATCCTTTTATTCATATTGAAAGAAACTGTGTTACATGTGGATTTTAATTACTGATAGTACTTGCGCAAATGCTCTGCATTCCATGCATTCTTGAATTCTTCTCCCTCCAAGGTTTCAATTCTGTATAACCCAGGACGAACAACTTCAGTTACTCTATAAGGTCCATGCCAGTTGGCCTCCAGTTTGTTATGCTTCTGGATCACTTTCTTCAGCACATAATCCCCTTTGTTCATATCACACTGCTTCACCCTTTTGTTATAGAATAAGGTTGTTCATTGTTGGTATGCAACATTCATGATTTCTGCTTCTTCCCTAACTTCTTCAAGCATATCCAGATTTAAACTCCTCATCAAGTCGCTTATGAGAGAATTGAAATTAAGCACTCAATGTGTAGGTAGACCCAATTTAGCAGGTATGACAGCTTCACTCCTGAATATCAACATGTATGAAGACTCCCCAGTTGCTGTTCACGGTGTAGTGTGATAAGCCCACAACACAGAGTGTAGCTCGTTAATCCAGTTTCCCTTTGCATCATCCAATCATTTTTTCAAACTATTCAGTAGGGTTATGTTTGTCACTTCAGTTTGCCCATTACTTTGGGGATGTCCTAGCGCGGAGTGGATCTTCAGTACATTGGATTGATGATAATATGCAGCGAATTCTTCGTTGTCAAATTGGGTTCCATGGTCAGTAATAAATGCATGTGGGAGACCATATCTGCAAATAATACTCTTCCAAATAAATTGATAGACCTTGTCATATATCATATCAATGAGTGGTTCAGCTTCCACCTATTTGTTAAAATAATCCACAACAACCATGAGGTATTTGAATCTTCCTTTGGTCGTCGAAAGTGGACCGACCAAGTCTATCCCCCACATAGCGAATGGCCAAGGGGAGGTGATGGCTGTTAACAATTCATGAGGAGTTCTTCGAATGGAAGAGAAACATTGGCATTTATCGCACTTCTTAGTGTAAGCGACGCAGTCAGCTCTCTTTATTGGCCAGTAATACCCCTGTGTTGTTATCCTCTGCAAAAGCGTTCGACCTGCTACATGGGGTCTATAAGACCCTTCGTGAACCTCTCCAATCAAGTCCTTAACTTCGGATGGACACATCTCTGTAGTGTTTCTATAACACATCTTCTATACAAAATGCCACTTGTCAATACGTAACAAGCAGCTTTAAACTTCAGTTTCTTGGTTGCGAGTTTATCAGGTAGCAAAGCCCCCTCTTCGATATAGGCCCTAATGGGGTCCATCCAAGATGGTCCCAAGTCGAGGGTAATGAAGTTTATCATCAAATCTTTGTCTACGCTCCGACCAACCAGGATTTCTATTTAGATTATTCTTCGTACCTCGGTGCGTGTTGTTGATGCCAGTCGAGCTAGGGCATCGAATCTTTAATTCTCTAATCTCGATATTCTAATCAATTGAAGTGCGGTAAAAGTCGAGACAACTTCTATAGCCTTTGCATGATACTTGATCATTAGTTCTTTCTTTACTGCATACAATTCGAGAATCTGATTTATAGTTAACTATGAATCACTGAACACCACAACCTGCTCTGCCTTCATGGTTTTGGCCAAACTTAGACCCACGATCATAGCATCATATTAAACTTCATTATTGGAGGCTTTAAACTGAAAGCGTAGAGCATATTCTATATTAATCTCATCAGGACTGTTTAAAATAATTCCTGCTCCACTTCCTGTGGTACACGAAGAGCCATCCACATACAGATTCCATACAGGTATTTCAGTATCAAATTTTTAATTAGATAGAGTTCCTTGGTGGAATATTTGATGCTTCCTTTTGTCCTACCTTGACCCTTCTCGCTGCTCGTTGATTATCTTCTCTTAATCGTCCACGGATGGAAGTTGGTCGGGTGTTAAATTCGACGATCCCGTAACATCCACGTGTTGGTCTGTATTAAAATCCTGCTCTTCGGAGGTATAGAGTGAGTAAACTCTACGATAAAAACCGCTATTTCCTGCCCCTTAAGTGACGACCTAGGCTCATAAACTATGTCATATTCACCAAGTTCTATTGCCCAGTACATCAATCTTGCAGGTCTTGTTTTAATGGCATATCGGTATACACCACTATAGTATGGGCTTGGAAGTATGGCCTCATCCTTCTGCTCGCTTCGATTAGTTCCAGTGCTAACTTTTCCAGTCTTGGATATCTGATCTCTGCTCCTCGGAAGGCCTTGCTGGTGTAGTAAATTGGTTTTTGTACTCCGTCCTCAACTCTTATTAACGTCGAGCTAACTGCATTCTCTGAAATTGCTAAATATAAGTATAGTCTTTCTCCCATCACTGGTCTGGATAACAATGAAGGTGTTCCCAGATATTTCTTTAACTCCTGAAAGGCCTACTCACATTCATCATTCCACTCAAAAGTTTTTCTAAGTGTTTTGAAGAATGGGAGGCACTTGTCTGTTGCTCGTGACATAAATCTGTTAAGTGTTGCGACTCGACCTATGAGGCTTTGCACTTCCTTCTTCGTAGTTGGAGATCGTAGCTCCAATAGGGCCTTGATCTTTTTAGGATTCACCTCGATACCTCGTTGGTTAACAATATATCCGAGAAACATGCCTTCTCGTACTCTGAATATGCATTTGGTGGGATTCCACTTCATTTGATATTTCTCTAATTGATCAAAAGTCTGACCTAGGTCAACTAAATGATCAACAACTTTTTTGGTCTTCGTCAGCATGTCGTCGACATAAACCTCCATGTTATGACTGATTTTCTCTGCAAACACCTTATTCATTAGCCGCTGATATGTTTCACCTGCATTTTTAAGTCCGAAAGGCATAACATTATAGCAATAAGTTCCCCTTGGGGTGATAAAAGAGGTACTTTCCCTGTCCTCAGGTTTCAATTTGATCTGGTTGTAACTAGAGTAAGCATCCATGAAACTCAATAATTCATGCCCCGAGGTAGCATCCACCAGCTGATCGATTCGAGGCAAAGGAAAATGATCCTTTGGGCAAGATTTATTAAGATCAGTGAAGTCCACACACATCCTCCACTTGTTGTTTTCTTCTTTACCATCACCACATTTGCTAGCCAATCTGGATTTTTAATGTCCTCAATAAAAAAATCTTTCTGTAGTTTCTCTACCTCTTCCTGTATAGCTTGGTTCTTTTCAGGACTGAACACTCTTCTTCGCTGATTCACTAGCTTGATTGCCTTGTTCACGTTGAGATCGTGACACAGGAAACTCAGGTCTATTCCTGGCATGTCTTCATGACTCCATGCAAAAGTCTATTTTCTACGCCTTAGAAATGCTATCAGTTCCTTTATATCGATTCATCCAATAACGCACCAATTTGTGTTGTTCGTTCTGGGTGTTCATCGTCCAGAATGATATTTTCGGTGGCTTCCATGACCTGGCCCTTCACGAGCTGAGACTCGTCTCTAGGGTCTAATATTTCAATCTCTGCATTCATCCACTAGATATGTAGTAGTCTTCTTCCTGGATTCTTCTCGTTCCTCCTGTTTGGCAGATGAATAATAGCATTCTCGAGCTACTTTCTCGTCGCCTTTCACTACTCCCACTCTAAAATTAGTTGGGAACTTTAGACACTGATGTACAGTAGATGGTACTTCCTCGAACTTCTTCAGACCTACCCTTCCCATGATGATGTTGTAGGCTGATTGGACGTTTTTATCCATCGCGAAAAAGCTTACTCTTTCTATTCGACAGGCAGTCCATGTACCAATAAACATTTCCAACTTGATCGTTCCAAGTGGAAAAACCTTTTCACTAATAAAATTGAGGAGGGACCTATGATAGGGCTCCAACTGGTCTAACTTCAGATTCAAACTGTCAAAGCATGGATAGAACATGATGTCTGCAGAGCTACCATTGTACACCAGTACCCGTGAAATCACCACTTCCTTCATTCTCATCTTGTTCACCAATGGATCATCATGAGGATATAGTACACCTGCTATGTCATTTTTAGAAAAACCGATGATCAGTTTGTCCCTATTCACCTTCCTTGGGCAATCATCTTCGGCCAAGTTGATGCGCTGAATGTAAGAGCAAGCTTTGGCCTCATTGAGGTAAGCTTTCCTCTCTACAATCAGATCTCCACCTCCTGCATCTCCACTTGTAATGACATTACATTCAAATGACCCAAAATGGATTAAAAATACCTCGCTCTCTGGCTGTCTTAGTCTTTTGGGGAGGTCGGGGTCATCTTCTGGATCATCTTCGTGATCTCTCTTCTTGGCTTTTTTTGCTCGGCGAGGAGACTTAGATCTTTGCCTTCCTCAGTCGCTGGTCTTTCCACCATTTTGTCAGTCAACATACTTAGCTAATTTTCCTCGCCTGATGAGTGCTTCAATTTAATTCTGTAGAGCTATGCAATGTTTGGTCATGTGACCATGGTCTTTATGGAATTCGCAATATTTGGACTTGTCCCTTTTGTCAGGATCTGCCTTCATTTTCCCTGGCCAGGCTAACTCCTCGCTGTTCTTGATCTCCTCCAAAATGTGATTTATATCTACCTTCAAGGGAGTATAATTTACATATTTCCTCATCTTCTCAAGCACTTGCTTACCTTTCAACTTCTTGTTGCCACCATTATTCTTCTAATCCTTCTTATCGGTTTTACTGGGCTCAACTTTGGTCTCCTTAGTGTTTGTATTCTTCTTCGCAGCCATAGCTTCCTCAGTGTTCATGATCTTAGCTGCCTTTGCCATTAGTTTTGCCATGGTCCTAGGTGGATCTTTGGCCAAAGTGTAGTACAACTTATCTGGTAACAGTCCACTCATTAGAGCAGTAATTGCTATTTTCTCCTCGTAATCTATTACCTCAAGTTTCTCGTTATTGAAACGAGTAATGTAGTTCCTGGTACTTTCTTCCAGCATCTGTCTAACACTTAGTAAGTGTGCTACTCGTTTAACTGGTTTTTCTCCAAAGCAGAAATTCCCTATAAAAAGCTCTGCCAGTTAAAGGAAAGTCGTAATCTTCCCTCGAGGAAGGTTGTTGTACCACATCGAGTTGACCCGGTGAGAGTTTCCGAAAATGCCCTGCATCTCATCTCATCTGGAACTGCATAGATATCGGCAGCAGCTTGGTATTGTTTTATATGGAGGACATGATCAGTTTTTCTATCAAATTTAGGTGTCACCATAGGTGCTTTAAATTTTGATGGCGTGGGAAAATCCACAATTGCCTGTACGAATGGTGTCCCTTGTACAAAAGTTCTTTATAGAGGATTCTTGGCCTTAGCCATTTCCCCTAATCTGTCCTCCAACCTTTGAATAGAGCCTTTACATGCATCGTTTCCCACCTCGGGCCTATTTGTTAAAGCAACTGATCGCGTTGAGTTTTCCTCTTGGGACCTTTCATTATGGGCTGCTGGGGGTGATTGGGCAGAGCCTTCCCTTAGGTCGGATGGTCATTGAGAATTCCTTGACGCAATCCTAAGAGGACTTCTATTCCTCCTAGGGCCCAAACGATCAAAAGTAGAGAGTCTACTCAACCTTTCTAGAGCTCTAGTCCTTTCTGGAGTGAGAGTGACATTCCCTTGGGAATCTATAGCTCGTACGGATGAAGTCCGGCCTGGTTGATACGATGGATCATTAGTCCTCTCAGTATGGTGTGAGCCAGTACGTCTAGATTGAGAGATCTCCGAGAATAGCGTTCGTCAAGTTCTTAAAGATGGCAAATGGGTGTTTCTCTGAACACCTCGTTGTCCAGATTGGGCTGGCACTCCACCTTGAACAGTTTGTATAAGTTGACCCATAGTTTCTTGCATGGTCATTTGGCCTTGGGCTAAATTAGCCATTATGCCAGCCAGATCTTGAATATTTGGGGGAGTAGAAGGGTTTGGAGGGACCCCAGTGCTTCGATTACTGCATTATTATTTATAGCCTTGAGGTTGTACATATGAAAGGACAATGCGCTGTTATCTAGTAGACATATACATATGTACAATAATAATGCACATTTAATGTGTAGTTGTATTTTGATTATCTTTATTTGGATACTCTGCACGCTAAGTAGCTCGGACCGCTTAAGTTGCTCGGTATGCTTAAGTTTCTCGGTATCTTTAAGTTGCTTGGAGCACCTGAGTAGCTCGGTGGCAATATGTTGTTCGTTGATAGTATTTGTATTTGCCACGTAGTGCTAACTCGTGTCTTCAAGTGATTGGTCCATGTCAGCAGACTAAATTTGGTATCAACAATCGGTTATGTCACTAACTTCATTCGCTCCAAACATATATCTTTCCATACTCATCTCTCGATCAATCTCTGAATTCTCTCTCTCTCTCTCTCTATCTCGATAGCTGTCATAAAACACGCCTCACATTGATCCTCAAAATTATTACCCTCAAATTGTTCCTCCTCATTAAGATCCATATCGTATGAATCGTAATCATCACCCGTTTTCTTGGTGATGTTGAAGATATTCATTTCGAGTGTCAGCCCCTGAACTTGAGTTGCATTTGCCCATTACACATGTTAATAAGTGTGTTATCCATGGCTAAGAAAGGCCGACCGAGAATAACGAGAACATGATGACTCAATAGGGAGGAGAGCTCCATATCTCAAATGACATAATCTATCGAGAAGTAAAAATTGTCGACTTGGATGATCACGTCCTCAACTACCCCATGAGGTACCTTCACGGAATGATGAGTATGTTAGTGAGTAATTTTAGTGGGCTTAAGATCTCTCAAATCAATCTTCCTATACATAGAGTAAGGGAGAATGTTGATATTTGGCCCTAAATCTAACAAAGCTCTCTCATTTTATGCGGAAATTTTCTTTATAGCCTCAAGAAAATGTAGGTTTAATTTAACTTGCTTAAGAACCTCTAAAATGTCATCACAGACAACCCATTTAGGAGGAGGGGCCAACCGTTGAGGATATGGTGCGCCTGTAGGGGTATTCACTATAACTTAATCCCTAATTGTGTCTTTTTTTAACTTTTTTCCAAGGGGGAATCTTCGGCCACTTGTGTACCGAGCAAAATCTCCTTATCTTTTTGCACGTAGTGTGGAGGAGGTGACAAGTCAACAACTCTTCCACTACGTAGAGTGGTTACTGCATTACATTGATCTTGATTTTCATTGTGTGTAGAGCTAAAATAGTTTTGACCTTGGGGAGGTCATTGATAGTCGGTGGAAAATCTACCCTTCTCTTATACACTTAAGGAATATTGCAACTCAGAAAGCGATGCCTTTAAGTCGGCAAAATTTTGAGCATTTTGGGAATTTATCGCTAACTAAGTTTGCATCAATTAAGAAAGAGTGTCATCGATACTCTTCTGATGTGGGATCACATAAGGCGCAGGAGGAGGCGCTTGCATAAGTGGCACGTGTTGATAAGGTGGGAGTGGTGGAGGTTGTGTGTGGATTCGAATTCATCACTGCATTCAGTTTCCCATAACTAAAACTAGGATGGTTTCTCCAATGAGGGATTAAGAGAATTCCAGCGAGGGGAGTTAAATTTACCCTTGAAAGCTCACATCGCCTCAACTTGCTCCTGAAGCATAACTTTGTAGGCGGGTATAGTTAAATATTCATTCGCTAAATGTTCTGCCTCACAAATCACGCAACTCTCCTCTTATAAATCTCGATATGGGACGGAGATATCTCTCCCTTAGCTTCAACCACACCGTCTTACAATTTTGCTAATTGGTTAATTTGGAACTTCAACTCGGCTTCCTTGTCCACGTGATAGATTCTGAATGCGAAAGGAGTTGTAAATATGTTTTTAGCTTTGGGTTGGGTGTTCGGATCTAATGTGTCCCAAGCTTGAGTAGTCTCAGCAATATAATTAAAGTGGGCCTCTTCACTATACTCATTTAACACGAAGAACTCTCATGGGCAGATAGTTTCAATGAGTTATTTTGAGCTTAGGCAAAGCCCATGATGGAAATAAGAGATGATTCTCCATTTCTCAATGCCATGCTGTGGGCACATATTAACTTAATCATTGAACCTCTCCTAATAATTATTAAAAGGCTCATTATCGTTTTTCTTAAAAGTATGAATCTGAGCCCGAATAGAGTTAGTCCTATGTGCGGGAAAGAACTTCTGGAGAAATTTATCCTGCATGTCTCTCTACGTAGCTATCGAATTTAGTGCAAATGACTAAAGCCAAGTCTTAGCCTTGTCTTTAGTGAAAAATAGGAAATCTTGAGTCGCACTACGTTTTGGGTTCAAGCTTGATCGTTAAATGTCTTGCACGCCTCTTCAAATTCTCAAATATGGAGTTAAGGCTTCTCCAACTCCATACGGTGAAATTGTGGAGAATTTGAATCATCCCATTCCTAAGGTGGAGTTTCCCCAAAAAGTACGAAAATATAATACATCTCGGAGTAACGGTTCACCTGGGATATAAGAGGTCTCTTATGAGACGATACAAAATCACTCCATCTCCCATTTAAAAAATAACGTGATCAGACATCCCACTCACACTAATATAATCACTTTCCTCACCGGAGTTCCTAAACATTCGACTCGTGGTGTGACTACTCGGTGTAGGAGGTGGTACCCACAAATTTAGAATGTTTGGAATGTTATTGCTAGGGGGAGGTATGAGTATAGGCACATGATGTGGATTGGGCTGAGTATTTTGTATTTAAAGCTTCGAGAGAATATTTTTATTTTTATTATTAATTTTTATTTATTTATTTTTCTGATTTTTTGGATATTTTTTGAAGTTTTGATATATACATATATATAGGGAGAGGTTCACTAGTGGACCAAAAGAATGGACTTTTTAATGGACTTAACAAAAAAGACTAATAACCCACTGTTATTGGGTGCCGCTGGCGCGGACCCATTACACCAAGGAATTAAAATTAGTGGGTTATTAGTCTTTTTTGTTAAGTCCATTAAAAAGTCCATTCTTTTGGTCCACTTGTGATCCTCTCTCTCTCTCTCTCTCTCTCTATATATATATATATATATATATATATATATATATATATATATATATATTAATTTTTTTAAAATTTATGATTTTTTTATTTTTAATTTTTAAGATATAGAGCCAAATTCTTAGATTAATTCGACCTAAACTAGTATGTCTACCTAATCCTCGACAATGGCGCCAAAAACTTGACGTGACGCAAAATTTGTGTGCTACGTGTGTACCTACAGCTCAAGTGCAAGCTGGTCGCTCAAGTAGTACCCGGTAAGTTGGGGTCGAATCCACAAAGAATAGGAAGAAAATTGTGATGACGATAATGCAGGCTTCTAAAATTTAGGTGACGAATCTTGAAAAGAAGAGAAAAGGTGATGATTTTTTGTGAAAATTTCTACTTAACTAAAGAAAGTTGACCACCAAGTGCAATTTCAATTTAAAAGAAAGCAAAAACTGAAATTTTGATTTTCAAAATCTATTTGGAAAAATTGGAGTCGAGATCCAATCCCCTGAACCATAGGTATTATCGTTAGATATAAAACTTTCTATAATTGCATATTTAATTAAAAGAAAATATTAATTAAATCAAAGCATTAAATATGTGAGAATTTTATTCCGCACGATATGTAGTCAATAATTAAATTAACTTGAATGACAAGGTAGTCGACATGTATATTATATCCTCAAACACTCCGGTTACCTGAGACAAATGGAGTTAATAGACCTATAATATTAGTCTTGACAAAATAATAAACCTAGTATATGATATATTCGATTTTATATCAAACTCTCAAACCTATGTTAGGTTCATGTTCCCTAACTCTCTAACGATTTAGTCAGACATGTTTATATTAACTATGCATGTGATAAATGAATTTAATGAAGGCATGGTGAATAATAATGAGAATAAAGAACATAATTAATATTACCAAAGAAGTAGAGAAAGTAGAACATACAAAAAAACAAGCTTTAAAGGAAAAGGGTAAAATAACAAACTCTCTAATTAAATTTGAATGTAAGAATCTCTTGCATTTGCACCTAGATTTTAATCTTTTTTTCTAGCCTTACAATGAATTATTTTAATGATAAAGGACTCCTAATAACTAAATAAAAAGGTTAGAAGTCATTTAGAAGAGTCCTAAACTCTAAAACTCCTTAGGCTAAAAGATAGGAAATATATTAGAATTACGCGTCTTGTAAACCAATCCCATTCACATAAGAAAGGGCGAACCCATTCGTCCAGTGAAAATGTTCGCTTAAGAAGCTGAAATGGTTTGGTCTAGTCTTCTGCCCAAGTGTGCTTTCCTTGCTTGAGTTTCTCATAATTACACTTTTCTCCCCTAGAATTTCATCCCAGCATTGAATGCTCATAACATTTTACCCATAGCTCGGATTGGGGTGCCATTTCTTCCAGTGCACTCATGACTTCAAAATCTTTAACTTTTCAGTAGGCTCCTCCTTTGGTTTTTGGATGAAAAATTACGAAAATACCCTTGACTTTCCTTTCTTTCGCTTCTTTCACTGTTTTGATATTTTTCTCGCATCCACTTGCACGAAATATAGGTAAAATTAGAGAGAAACACACAAAATATGAAATAATTACCAAAAAGGGTTAGTATCATAAACATGGGATAAATCCAGTCTAAATATACTGCAGGGGAACGTACAAATATCAAAATTTAGGGGATAAATATGAAATATTTATACATAATCACACATGTTACAAAACCATGTTAAAACTTGAATTTTATTCTCTTATTTAAATCAACATTTCTTTTAAACATATTATGGCTTTGAAGGGTATTTCAAGTGCACATTATCAAAATTCTCACATCTTAATATTTAAAATTGAGGTATATGCAAAGAGGTATATATTACTAAAATCCATGTATATATTACATTTTTTTTAAAACAGTTACAAAAAATTCACGCAAACATTCCAAAATTTAATAGATACTATATTAAAAAAATTCGACATACATTAATGGTAATCTTAACCCTAAAAAATTTACCGACCAGTGAGTTAAGACAAAAACACTATAATTAATATCCTAATTCCAAACTTTATTTGTCCTTCATTCGTTCCAAATTTGAATGGGGGGCTATATCATTTTGGGTTCATGCTAAGTATTTGTAATCTTAACATGACATGTTTAATTGATCGTGTAAAATAACGTGACTGTCTTGTTTTTTTAATCCTGACGTGTAAAAGAAAACACAACGAATGTATAATATTCCTTTTAACCACACATTGTCATGTTTTGAAGTGAAAATGAATTAGTTTCACATACTAACAATAAATAAGTAATATATGAGTTTTAACAAGTTTATTCACGTCATCTTTCATTTGTTAGCGTTTAACACTAATCCAACCAACCTATTTATTATTTTTGTTAACATGGTTTGTAATTTTCATGTTTGTGTCAAAAAATCATCAACGATTAATTAATATTTTATTGGATTTCAATTGTGTTTTTGTATCACATAAAAAATTAACGTGCCTAATCCCTATTAGTGATTATAAAATTTATATAGTTTTATCAAAGGAGAAGGCTTGGGTGTTCGGACAGACACATGATTGTATCTTAATGATTGTTTGTTAAAAAATCATATAATCTCTTGGAATTATATTATATTATATTTAAGACCAATGTCTCTTATATCTATCTTTACGGATATCATTTTGTTTCTTATATAGAGAGATCACTTCTCTAATGAAATCATTTAAGCTAAGGTTAATAAAAATCATTTACTCATGTGTATATGT
The DNA here is from genome assembly GCA_949130495.1 of Sambucus nigra. Classification (NCBI taxonomy): domain Eukaryota; kingdom Viridiplantae; phylum Streptophyta; class Magnoliopsida; order Dipsacales; family Adoxaceae; genus Sambucus; species Sambucus nigra. Next base: position 187,730,502 of record OX422214.1, on the reverse strand, counting down.
TACAAAGCCACATTAAAACTTGTATTTTATTCTCTCATTTAAATCTTTATTTCTTAAAATCAACAAAAATAAGAGTATTTTTAAATAACTTAGTTTGATATTATATAACAAGAATAAAATCAACTGTAAACATATTATGGCTTTAAAGGGTATTTTGAGTGCCACATATATCAAAATTCTCACATCATGCATGGATGGATCCAAGAATTGAACCTTTGGAGGGCAAAAGCGTGCATGAACAGTACCTTTTTTTAAAGTTAACTATTATTTTTCTTAGTATAAAAAATTAAAATTTATTAAAAAATGTTAAATAAATATTCTTTATACATATACGTTTTTAAAAATTATAAAATTTTCCATGAATTATAACTAAATGTTGACTTTTGATTATAAATTAACATAAATATGGCCAATAATTATTTATTTTAATTAGAGTGGAGAGTTTATATATATTTTTTAAGTTTTAGGGTAAAAAATCCTCTAATTTCATTTAAAAAAATTTAAGAAAATCCAAGTATAATAAGAAGATTTTCAATTTTGGTGTGTGGGTGGGGGGGGGGGGGGCACATATATTTATCACCATACCCATATGTATATGTGATGATTCATTTTTAGTCATAACTGAACCATATGGTTCCCAAACCATTTTTTGAATTCTTGAATTCACGAACTCTTCACAAACATTAATGGAATTATAAAGAACCACAATTAATCTTGCTTACATTTAACCTGCAGTGTGCTTATATCTTATAAACACCCACATCGTAAAATAAGAAAAGATATAATCAAAGTTTTATAAACTGTTAACACCAAATCCAATCGCTGAGCTCGGCAACGTGAGATTGTATCCCGAGTGGGGGAATTAAGAAGATGGAACATTGGTTTTTCAAAAAGAGTGGGATCGGTGATTTGCTAGGAAAGATGACCTTTTTAGGAGGTGGGTGCATCCCTAATCCAATAAATAAGCTATTGGGTTGGAAGTTTTTCGGTTCAAGGGATGTTCATGGTGATGATTAGAACCTTAATTGGACCATCACTTTTTTGCAAGTTACATTTTCAATGTATGATGTTTAACTCATCACTATATATTTTTGTGAGTTTATTCACTTGTCCTCTTATCGCATTCCAGATTCGATAATCTTCTAGTTTAAAAAAGAACTTAGTTTTCAACTTTTAAAATTGTTAGGGAATTATCCGACCTAATCCAGAAAGCAAACTCTGTCTAACAATCCAAAAAAATGATCATAGATTGAAGATACAGACAAAAGGTGATACTATCAGGAAAAATCTCGAGCCTAGATCAACTTACTTATATCACAACATCATTCCATGGCCATAGATTCCCACACACCTCATTTTCCTTTTGTTCTCTATAAATATGACTTATGCCCATGGGAAAAGGAAATGTAATCTTTATAATCAATAAATTATTAATAAATAGAGAAACACTCATAAACACAGGCACACCTTCGAACCACATATATCTTTTGTTATGCAATTGTTTGAGTTTCCTTTACAACTCTGCTTAATTGTGTTGAATCACCATAGTATGACTTTACCACCTAAAATTGGCATACTCTTTATGAAAAAGTTTTTTATCTCAGCCAAGCAAAGCCAATGAATAGTCATGTCTCACTCGCACAACCCTCGTTTACCATATAACAACAATTATTAGAATGAAGAAAATGGGCCTCCACCACCTAGGGTTAGGTTCGAGGTTCATCCCCATAGGAATCGCAATACGCCCAACTCACATTATTATCCACGAGAGGACGAAATTGCGGTTAGCAATGAACAGCCAAGATCAAATCAGATCTCACAGACTTTATGATTAGAAGGATGCCACATGTCTCTAATAGAAGGAAAATGTCATTTACAACGTCTCCTGAAAATAATGGAGCAAGAGATCCATGGGAATAAATTCAAACACTATTCCCGAACACCTATCCCTTAGGGGAGAAAAACTCGTAGTTAAGGAAGAGGTTCATCTTAATAACGACATTCATGATCTCATCCGATGAGAGATGGATGAGAACATCCAGCCCATCGCAAAGCAAGATCTACCACAGAACTGGCCATTAGGGATCATATCAGTCAGGTGAAGTCCCATCTCTCAAGGTAAATTGAGGAACCAAAACTTCCTTATAAGTTCTCTACCCCCATATACAAAATACTGATCACATCGATTGAGTTCTCTAGTACCGTCAAGAAGTGACTCTCTGGAGTACTAATGAATCACCCATGTGGAGCATATTCCCTTCTAGCCTGGGATGCCATGCAAAAGTGGTTGGGTAAGCTTTCGTACAGGTCGATCACCAGTTTCAAATAACTCACGAAAGCCTTCATTGTTAGAGTCATAACTAGCATCTCTCATCCCAAAAGGATAGACTCACTATCACCATGAGGAAAAGCCCCAGGGAACGTTATGGAAATATGCTCAGTGATATTGGGAAAGTTATAATGAACTATAGGATTTCTCCAAAATAGTTATTGCGGATTATTTTAAGATTGATATATCAAGAAACTCCATGTTGCACCACTCTCTACAAGGAAGGAGGTCATCACTAAAACGCCCCGACTCGAATTTACGGGTTACCCATGGGTCAACCCGGTCTATGCCTAATATTAGGTGTGAAGTACAATAAGTCAACCTAAACAATCTTGGTAGTCTAGTTTTATTTAATAACATTTCACTTGCTTAGCATGCAATTCCAATTTATATCATGCTACTTATGGGACCTATGGGAAGCATTCTCGAAATCCAAGCATACAGAACTACTAACGTAAAATAAAAAGAATACTTACCTGTATAAATCTATCAAAACATGAAATCGCATTCAACCTGCCATAACAAAGGAAAGGGAATGGGACGAATGCCTAGTGGGAAATACAATAATGCAACATAGAATCGAATGGAAGAAAAAAGACACTATAACGTACCACATACGTGAACATGCATATATATATATATACTAGTGAAATGCCCGTACCTGAAGGCACGGGAAATATTTTCAAAGTAGGTAATCGTAAAACGTCCAATTTTCTAAAGTACGTAATTGAAAAACGGTAAAAAATTCATTCTAAAACAAAAAAAATATTATTTTTTAAATAAAGATATTTTTTTTAAAATATAGATATTGTTTTTTTAAAATATATATTTGGCCCAAAAAACTTGACCTTTATAACTTTTTTAAATAAAGATATTGTTTTTTTATTCTATAAACTCCTATCACCAAAATTATTTTATATTTTCATCCTTAATTGCGTAAAAACATGATGTTTAATTGTATCTACTATCTAAAAAGTCTTTCTTTACTATCATTGAAAAAATGTATGTTTGTGTTTAGTTACAATTTATTGGCGCATTTTGTGAGTAACATTTCATATTTTATTAAAAGGCGAACTCTTTATATGATCTACTTAAAAGATGAGGCCTTTTTACCCCAAACTCCATTCATATAACTCCTATTAAAAAATCACAATAAAAGTGTTTTGGGGAGTGACAATTTCATAACTTAAAAATGAAATTGATAAATTTATAATTTATATTTTCAAAATTTTAAAATGAAATATTTTAATATCAATTCCATTTCATTAAAAAAAATTTATTGAAAATCATGATTTCACCAATTAATTATAACCAAACTAAAGAGATTCACATGAGTCTCCCTTGAATATAGATTGAATGTCAAGATGGGTCTCCACTAATGAATCAAATTAATGAATTAGGCGTGCATAGAAATGCATTAAAAAGAACTTTAACTTTTGGCAACTTTATCACAATGTCAAATATCTTTTTTTTCATGTCATTATTGAAAGCCTTTTTTTCTTTGTATAGTGCACTTTTCTTCTCGATTTTCGTTTTTTAAAGATCTATGCTTTCACCAATAAAGCCTACTCTCTATCTATATAGCTCTTGGAAAACAAAATATGAATGACAATAATTATTTTTCTTTTTCATTGCCAGCACAACTCACGCCCTCATGTGCTCATCCCATCTTCCTATATCTGGGATTTATTCACCTTGGTTAGAAACAAACATGACAGATTGTATGAATAATGTGACAACATATGCAAAAAATGTAAAACTACGATATTAATGAAAAACACTTGTTGATCAAACTACTTGATACAAAAGACAGAAAAAATACTCATAAACAAATGCTAAAACATTTTACACCAAAAATATATGCATGAAATGGCGTTACTTTATTTTATAAATGAAAAATAAATGCAATAACATACTGCAATTATAATACATGTAGTAAACACATAAAGTACTTACTATAAAGCAAGCCCATCTTTAGTTCATTTGCAGTTCATACCGCAACAACATACTGAAATTATAATACATATAGTAAAAAGAAAGTACTTACTATAAAGCAAGCCCCTCTTTAATTCATTTACAGTTCATAATCCAGATTTTTTATGCAACCTTAAATAAGAACAAACACGATTTTTCTTGGGGCTTTGCCATGTTCGAATATATTACTGTTTCCATCATCACCAGGCCTTAACCATGAAAATTGAAACCCAACTCAAAAAAAAGTATATGGTAATATCATTACAACCTAACTTAAAAATTTCAAAAATTTTCGAATTATTATATAAATTCTGCCAAAATTAGGTAGGTAGTCAAACCATGTTCAATCAATTTAAAACGTTCCTGGAAAAAAATTGAAAAAAAAATTGGTATTTACATTCTTTGGTATTTTTCTAAAAAAATACCCCAAAACACACAACAATATATTTACACATTAAAAAAACTAATTCACATCCGATAAACCCATATAAAACACAAATAATCCCACAACAAAAATCGATCTAGGGCACTGATCAATGGAAAATAGGGGCGGAAAAAATAGAAAGCAAGAGAGAAGGGAAACTGTAGATCTGATTTGTATACCTCCAAAGATATAAAACACATATAATCCCATAACAAAAAATGATCTAGAGAACTGATCAATGGAGAATAGGAGATTGAAAATTAGAAAGTACGAGAGAGAGGAAATCGTAAAACTAATCTGCATAGAGCCAAAAATCACAAATCAACTCGGAGGAGCTTATTTCCGGCACCAAGATTGAGTGGTGAACTCCACGTCACACAGTTCCTCCAACTGCTGCTAATGAGTTCAACATGGAGCGAGATAGTAAGAGAATGGAATAAATTAAAATATAAAAGTGAGAGAGTACCTTCTTGAAGTATACCCAATTTCTAGCAGTCCTAAAGTATTATGGAATAAATCTCATGTTAGATCTGTAAAAAAATTGTTAAAAGAGGAAAACACACACATAAACTGAGAGGTGATGAAAAAAGTTCTATGAGAAGACAAAGAGTGTTGATTCTCAAATTAAAGTGACAATCCTTTCCTCGAGCCACGCGTTATCTTTCGTAAAAAGAGACCCAAGATTTCAATTTGAGTGATCTTTCTCTCTCTTATCTAGGTAAAAAAGTTGGTTGGAACATCAATTAATGGTTGGGGGAGAGTTAGAGGCTCGAGGAACAATTATTGAGAGATTCGAGGCAACAATTAATGGGTTGGTGGGTTGGTGGCTGGCTGACAGCTAACCTTCACGTGGCCCTTTATTTTACCATCAGGTCAATTGTGCCATGTCATAATGGATATAATCTGACATGGCACAATCCCATACCATTGGATCGCCCAAAAAAATTCGATCCCCACCGTAAATTTTTTGAAACAGTTAAACACCCCCCTCTCATATAATATAGATACATACGCACCCGGTTAATACTTAAACAAAATAGTGTTTGCTTAGGAAAAGCACTTCATTTAGAGGAATTTTCCATTTACTCACACCAAATCCACTTCAAAATTTTCCTTAAAACACCTTTCAACACACGGAGACTCAGTGTTAGAAAATACATTTTTTTAAAAGAAGAAATTATTTATTGAAAAGAGAGGAAGACCTTCTCCTAGAGCTACTACATCAAAAGGAAAAAAAACTATCAAAAAATGTTCTTGTAAACTTTTCTGAAATGGGGAACATGAATATGGCCTAACAAAATGGATCCTTTAATCTCCCTAGGTAACTCTTGCATAGAGATGAATTTTTTTTATTCATTAGAGTGTAATCCAATCTTTGACAATAGGTCAGCTGCAAAATTTGAATCCCTATAACTGTAGACACCTCATTCTATTACACCCTGACTCTCCTTATGTCCCTAGTACCTCCCTTCATAACTGTAAACCCAGGTCACGTCCTGAGTACTGACCTGAAAGCCATCGGGCACTCCCCGGCTCAGTTTGACCCAAAAGTCAAACTCTTCGTCTCGACAAAGACTGAATGAATCTTCGAAGGGCACTGAATACCCTTTCCAACAGTCTGCCCCGTGCGCGATTCCGACTTACCATGAGGATGAACGGTCCGTTTGCATCCGAAACCTGACCCAGAGGCCACCGGGCGCTCCCGGGCTCTATTTGACCTATGTCAACTCTTCAGATCAACTGAGACTGAATGAATACTCAAAGGGACCTGAATACCCTTTCCAACGGTCCACCCCGTGCGTGATTCTGACTTTCCATGCGGAAGAACGATTCATTTAACTCCGGGAGGTCACCGAGCGCTTCTCAGGCCCGGTTGACTAAAGTTAACTCTCCAAACCGGGTCAAACTCTTTGGAATGTCAAAGTAAATCTTCCTAACTTTCCAACGGTATGCCCATGCCCGATTTGGATTTACCATGGGGACGAACGATCCATTTGCGTCCGAATGATTCCCCGTCCAATGGACTGATAAACGCTTCCGAGCCATATTTGACCCAAAGTCAACTCCCGAACCCAGGAGCGGTCCAAAGGACTTTCGAAGGTCTCTGAATTAACTTTCCAATGGTATGCCCCGTGCATGATTTTGACCAATGGTTTTCCCTTGGCGGTCGATTTTCCAAAAAAGCCTGAAACACACTACCAAACGGCAGGTTCCAGAACGTGCCTATCGGCACCTGCCTGCCGATAGGCAGGAAGGGATCTATGCCGATCGGCACTCACCTGGGAATATAAAAGGAGGCCTTCACCTCATTTGCAAAGAGAGCCCATATCTGATAAAAATCCCTCTCAATGAATCCCAGAAACCTCTCTCGAAGGCAGCGTGATTTCAACTTCCAAATCCCCTTTTTACTTCCACTTTTCATCATCCCTTTCATCAAACTTGGTGAATTAGCCACTCTCCATTATCATCCAAAGTGCAAGGGCTTCTCCCCAACATTCAAGATCAAGCTCAAGATCTTGAAGAAGGTCTAACTTTCTCAAACTCTCTCTTTAAATTCTTTTGAATTCTCAATAACTTGTTTTCTTACTTAGCACTTTTATTATCTCATTTCACACATCCTAATATACTTTTTACTTAGTATTATTGCACATCTTTTATTTTCATAAAACTTAAAAAACAAGAAAAATAGGGTTTTACTCATAACTTCAAATAAGGGATTCTCATATTTTCCTCACACTTTTCTCATAACTAAAACACTTTTTTCTACGCACACACACACTCTCACAAATAAGAGATTCCACATTTTGGATTTATGGGATAAACCCAACCCCTCGTTTTACATGCGAACTACGTGGACTTCGATGTCTTTATAGGCTACGTAGGCGTCTCCGGGTAAAACCCGAGACTCGAGTCCTTTTTCTCACTTTTTCTATCATTTTCTATCTTCTCTAAATCCATTTTTCTTATATTATACATATACTTGTTCTTAGTGACGCATTACCCCATATGCGTTATCGTTCCCTTATAACGATCAACATAGGGGTAATCGCGTAAAACTCATTTTTCTAATATTACTCTTATATCTTCCTATGGATGACTCGCTTTATCTTTTCCATGATACAAGTCGAGGATTCCTACCTCCATTCTATGTATATACACATGCACACATATCATGGGGGGAAACATAAAGGAAAATAACAAATATTCATGAGAGACCTAAAGGGCGGAATGGGTGCCTAACACCTCCCCATTTCGTAACTAAGCCTCCGAACCCTTCTCGAATCATCTTGGTTTCGTATGCACCAGTATGTCTTTGGATGCCACTCTTAGAGGTTTCTTCCTGATCGAGTGGAAAAACCGAGCGTTCGTGTAATACGCTAGTCGTTGTTATCGGCTTCAAACCTCAATACAAAAAAAACCTAAACTTTTAACTACACTTTTATGGAGTATAGTAGTAAGTCTGGGTATCGAATCCACAGGGAATGTTTTATAGAATTTAATTGATTTATTACTTCTAAAATAAAAATGAAAAAGATGATGATTGGGAAAATTTCTATTAAAAAATTACTTAAGAAAAACAAACTGAAAAGTGCAAAAGAAATTAGATCTGACAAATGGGAGAAAATAGGGTAGGGTACAATCCATCAATCCTTAACAAATTATCCTTTAGAATACTAGAATTATAAATCAAAATTCTTGATTAAATCCAGTCCTTATCATCACTAAGCATTACATATATTAGGTTCAAGACCGCATCATATGAAATCAAAGATCAATATAAGGCGGTGAACGACAAATTATACATACAAAGCATTCTTAAACATCCCAAGTACCTAGGGCAAGAGAGATTAAAAGATATGACAATGCATATATGATTTTCATTCACGATTCAACCAATATTTTCATTTATTTTCTAATTTTCCATACAAATAATTTGTATTAGGATTGAGTTCATGTACCCCAACCCTTGAGAATTTAGCTACTCATGATTGGATTAAAAAAAACAAATTCATACACAACATTAAAGATCTACAAGACATTATAAATAAATTGCAAATAATAAAACAAGAGAATGGAAATGAGATTACTTGAATTCAGCAACAAGAACGGAATTGGGATTCAGAAATTCTTACAAAATAGGATTCATGAAAACTCTTGAAGGAATAGAAAATTTGCTCTCAAAATCTAACTCTAAAATTCAATCTAGCACTTCTAACCTACTCCTAACCTAGCCTCTCTCTAGCAACCCCCCTTCAAATGATGTAGGTCATGGGCTTTTATAGCACAAAATCTCGAAATTGACAACCAATAGTGCTTGTGGAACAAGTTTTCCAAGAGTTGCACTGCATTAAATGCATAATTAATGACAGAAATCCGCACATCCAGACTCTTCATTATCCCGCAACTTCAAAACATCGTAACTTCTTCACCGTAGCTCGGATTGAGGTGCCGTTTTTTCCAGTATTCTTGTAATTTAGAGCTCTTAAACTTTATAGTTGGCCCCACCTTCGGACTAAGGCTGAAAAATTACGAAAAATACCCTTCAACCCTCCATTTCTTGGTTTTTTTCATTGTTTTGAGTTCTCGTTCGCACTAACTTGCGTGAAATACCTGTAAAACACATGAGAAATACACAAAACAAGAAATACTTGCCAAAATGGGTTAGTAGCATAAATAAGAGACAAATCCAAGATATTTACACTACACGGGATCATAAAAATACTGAAATTAAGGGGATAAATGTGAAGAATATGTGCCTAAACACACCCCCTAACTTAGAACTTTGCGCGTCCCGAGCAATGTATATGAATCTAACCAAAAATCCACTCCTGAAAATTCTTTTATTAAAATAAAATTCCACTTTCGCAGGCAAGCGATTGCATTTAGCGTATGCAACAAGCCTTTAAACCCCTAGGTTACCCTAGTAGGACGAGTTTTGTCTCGTGAGGGTTTGCAGTGAATTTACCCACAAAATTCTTTATTGACTCAAATAAAGATCAAAATACTTAAAAATTGTACAATTTAAAATTTTCGAAAAATAATCACCATCAACTCATATTCAACTGTCTCAAACCATAGTGTGTGTGTGCAAAACCAAAAATTCAACCTCAAATTTCCACCGATTGAGCATTAGGTTTCTTTTCAAAAATTCGTTTTGATTCAAATTCTTACGGATGCACTCACAAACGAATCACTCGAATTGTGGCTATTTTCTCTCGGTATGCATGATATACAGAGTAAATATAATGGACACAAATTCATGCATACAAAATTGAAAAGAAGGAAATTTATGGTGAAAAGATCTCATCATCGGATTACGGTTATTAGGAAATGGGAACATCACCTCTAATTCACACCATTTTAATCTCTCATATTATCTTTTCATGTCTTAGCTCTCCACGCGGTAACTAATTTCGCCATTCGGACTCAGTTAGGACTTTTTGGGTTAAAAAGTGTAAAGGATAAAAATGGGAATGGACGGGTTGTTCGGAATTGGAAAATAACCTTATTATGTCCATTAGTGCTTTTTCGGGCCTTTGCTCTTTTTTTTTTCATTTTTTTTCTTGCTATTTTTGTTGAGCATATCTATTTTTTTTTTTTTTGCCCCTTTTTGTTGCACAATTTGGACTTACTTGATGAATTTTCTCAATTTTCACAATTCCGGGCTATTTGGGTTTTTCGGGTTATCAAACGAAAGGAAAATATTTTATTAGGCTCAACTTGGGTTGCAAAGGGATAATTTTTCACAACTTTTTATGGCTAATATTTTTGGGTTAAACAAAAGAGGGCCTACTTCATTGTCCAAATTGCTAATCACATTACCATATGCATCTCGAGATTAGTTAAGTTTAGAGATATATTTAGCACGAATTTCGAGACAACATTTTCACACATTTCCCATAACCGATCAAAACAAAGGATTGAGATCATCAACGACTTATTAAAATGCTGAAAAGAACTTTGAGTTAATCATAAACTCGGATTGATTTAAAAACTCATAAAAATTGAAAGGCTCGAAATCTCACCGGGTTTTATTAATCTCCACACTTATTCGTAAAGTCGTCAATTTTCTTTCAATTTCCATCTTCGGTCAATTTTGTCTTAGTGCATTTGAGATTTAACAATTTGAGACTTTAAATAAAATAAAGGTGATATTTTTGAAAATTTAAATTCCAATTTTTATTTATTTTGAAAAAATATTTTTGGTTTTTTTCAAAATTTTTCAATTTTTTTTTCTTTTTCTAAAAAAAAAACATACTTGGAAAGAACATGTGATCGAATCAATGAATCTAAACAATAAATGGGAAGAATATCCCACACCCCCTAACTTAAATGTTGCATTGTCCTCAATGCGAATCAAGAACACAACATAAAGAGAGGAAAAGAAAGATATTACCCAAATGGAGCGATCCTCGATGAGTACGAGTCCATTGAATCTACAAAACACGTTAGAACCAAGCATAGCAAAAAATAATAACAAAAACTTCAACTATCAAAACTAGACTATAATAAAAAACAAAAAACTAATTATTTACAACCTACAATTTGAACGGCTAATAAATCATACACTAGAAGTCGAAAAATTTGAGGGTCCACCCAAAATACAATTTGACTTTGAGGGATTAATGGTGTACCCTCATTAAGATGCATGCCTCCCGAAAAGTAACAATTCCGTTTGAAAAACGGAAGGCATGTGTGAGATGGAGAAAATGAACCATCACCAATTAAAAAATTTAACGGGATGATGGGGGGTTTGGGTGGTAGGTGGGACAAGTACAATTGAGATCCAAGAAAAATATAATCACCTCCCAAAGATTTTTCAAGTAGTATGGGGAGAGGGGCACACAAAAAGGAACATTCCATATTAGAAAACAATTCCAGCAAAGTGTCTTTATTGGTAAAAGGTGTAAACGTTTCAGAATTTTCAACCGACTCATAGGAATCTAGCGGTACTTCTAATGGTTCAATAACCGTGAACGAAAATGGTGATGAAATAAACTCAATCTCAAGTGATTCATCATCAATTGGAGATTGAATTTCAAGGGAGCAAGACTCACTTTCAATGAGATGTTCTTCAAAAATTTGAGGTGACACACAAGTCTCAACCTCCTCTTTGTTTTCCAAAATAGAACTCACATCATCGCAAAGTGTGACCATTTCCTTCACAAGACCATAATCGATATTCTTTGTGCTTTGGGTGGAAAGAAAATCCAGTACTCTTTTGGTTAGAAAAAGCGTGTATTCTTCCAAAGTAGGATCCCTTGGCTCTAGAACCTCAGATTCCGCTTTTGGTTGAAAACCTTTTATAGTTTCACAAATATTGGAGAAAAAATCTTCATTGGATTCCCCAAAATAATTTTTTTTCCGATATTCGTTTTCAAGCTTTTCATACGCAAGATTTAGAAAGGCCTCACCCATGGTAATAGGCCGAGGCACAGATTCTTGAGAATATGTAATATAAATTTCTCTCCTATATTCATTTGCAAGCCTTTCACACTCCAGAGTTAGAACAGCCTCACCATTGGTAATAGGTCGAGCCGCGGACTCTTGAGAATAAAAAGTTTGAAAACGATTACCATATGAACCATTATAATTATTGAACTCACCATGAAAAGACATGATTACCGAATAATATGTAAATGGAAATTCGAGTACAAAGGTGTGCAGTTGAGGATTCTACATTTCTTGGTGCTCAATTGTGCAAGGCTACAAAAAAGGTAAAAAAATCCAAAGAAAAAAAAAATCTTTCGAAATAGTAAATCAATTATAATCTATAACAAAACATTCCCCGGCAACGGTGCCATTTTGATCGAGTGGAAAAATCGAGCGTCCGTGTAATACGCTAGTCGTTGTTATCGGCTTCCAACCTCAATACAAAAAAAAACTAAACTTTTAACTACACTTTTATGGAGTATAGTAGTAAGTCTGGGTATCGAATCCACAGGGAATGTTTTATAGAATTTAATTGATTTATTACTTCTAAAATAAAAATGAAAAAGATGATGATTGGGAAAATTTCTATTAAAAAATTACTTAAGAAAAACAAACTGAAAAGTGCAAAAGAAATTAGATCTGACAAATGGGAGAAAATAGGGTAGGGTACAATCCATCAATCCTTAACAAATTATCCTTTAGAATACTAGAATTATAAATCAAAATTCTTGATTAAATCCAGTCCTTATCATCACTAAGCATTACATATATGAGGTTCAAGACCGTATCATATGAAATCAAAGATCAATATAAGGCGGTGAACGACAAATTATACATACAAAGCATTCTTAAACATCCCAAGTACCTAGGGCAAGAGAGATTAAAAGATATGACAATGCATATATGATTTTCATTCACGATTCAACCAATATTTTCATTTATTTTCTAATTTTCCATACAAATAATTTGTATTAGGATTGAGTTCATGTACCCCAACCCTTGAGAATTTAGCTACTCATGATTGGATTAAAAAAAACAAATTCATACACAACATTAAAGATCTACAAGACATTATAAATAAATTGCAAATAATAAAACAAGAGAATGGAAATGAGATTACTTGAATTCAGCAACAAGAACGGAATTGGGATTCAGAAATTCTTACAAAATAGGATTCATGAAAACTCTTGAAGGAATAGAAAATTTGCTCTCAAAATCTAACCCTAAAATTCAATCTAGCACTTCTAACCTACTCCTAACCTAGCCTCTCTCTAGCAACCCCCCTTCAAATGATGTAGGTCATGGGCTTTTATAGCACAAAATCTCGAAATTGACAACCAATAGTGCTTGTGGAACAAGTTTTCCAAGAGCTGCACTGCATTAAATGCATAATTAATGACAGAAATCCGCACATCCAGACTCTTCATTATCCCGCAACTTCAAAACATCGTAACTTCTTCACCGTAGCTCGGATTGAGGTGCCGTTTTTTCCAGTATTCTTGTAATTTAGAGCTATTAAACTTTATAGTTGGCCCCACCTTCGGACAAAGGCTGAAAAATTACGAAAATACCCTTCAACCCTCCATTTCTTGGTTTTTTTCATTGTTTTGAGTTCTCCTTCGCACTAACTTGCGTGAAATACCTGTAAAACACATGAGAAATACACAAAACACGAAATACTTGCCAAAATGGATTAGTAGCATAAATAAGAGACAAATCCAAGATATTCACACTACACGGGATCATAAAAATACTGAAATTAAGGGGATAAATGTGAAGAATATGTGCCTAAACACTTCCCTTTTTTCTTTTGTCTGTTTTGAGTAAAATAGACTGGCGACTCTGAATCTCTCTACATTTTTTCACACCACAAACGACTCCGGTTGAAGCGCTCTCGAGAGGGACGCGCGGGACCCGAATGATCCTTTCCTCCACGTGCCCGCCCGCAAGGATCAGGATCGGGGATGGCCACAGTGGCGACTCTGCTGGGGAAATGTGTGTTTGCTTGTGGGCTTGACTCTATTTACATGGATGCTATATTTGTTTATGTTTCCCCCCATATCTGCCTATTCCCCTTTCTCACATGTATCCCACGCTTACGCTTATGTTCACATACTTGTAAAAAATTCTCCATGTACACTTCGCACCACATGCACCTAGGATCACATGTATATCCCCATATTGCACGCATCACACATCCATACTTGGCGTACCTTTTGGGGTACTTGTACTTTTTTCCCTATTTGGCATAATTAAGAAAGGCATTCTCATCATAAGATACTAATAAGATAATCATGCATGATTCACACGATATCACCAAAGAGCATTGCTATTGACCAAATTTTACCCAGTAACTGGAGGGTCACTTCGTGATGGGCGCTGGTCCGGTAGGTCGCAGTTAGCCTAAGCGATATGACTCTCACCTTCCATTGGCCAAGTACCTTCAACGTATATCGAACGGTTCCCCCGCATCGTACCGCTTGACCGAAGTCATGACATGAGGTATATCGCGGGGAATTAGTTCACGTACGTCAAGTATATCGAATTCTCCCTCACACGTATCGTCCCCACGAGGTATATGGTGAGGCAATTCACGTACACTCAGGTATATCAAATGGCTTGTCCACACGTACCGATTGCCCGCAAGAGCAAGACGTATATGGTGGAAGTCACGCCAAAGGGGGGAACCCATGCCGATTCACCCAACCAACTGAATACCCACATATAGGTGTCAGACTTGGGACACGCACTTTAGATTACCGGTTTCAACCCGAAATCCTACTAAAATTCTGGGTCGATCTGCCGCCCAATTTTCGTGCATTTTTTAAAACGGGACCCTGTCCGTGAGCCTGGTTACAAGTCCAAACCATAGCTTTGCATATATTAAAACCCCCACTTTTCCAGGCTCGGGTCCCATCCAGCATTGCATTTAGGAGAATTAAATACAAGTGAGAACATAATAATCATAATAATCATGCTGAGTTCTGTCTCCAAAAACATTTCTCCCTTCTTTATTAAAAATCCAAAAACATTTCTCCCTTCTTTATTAAAAATCCAAAAACATTTCTCCCTTCTTTATCAAAAATCCAAAAATAGTTTCTACCCTTTTTCTAAAAAAAAAATCTTATCCTACGCCTTCTCAGGTCGATTACAAGCCCTTGGCCTGGCTCCCTATTGGCTTCGATCTTCAGTCAAATCACCTCGGAGTTTCATCTGCTCCTCTACTACTTCTTCCGACTTTAGAATCCATCCATCTTCCATGGAGAATGCAGATCAAGCACCAGTCATACAACCGGATCTGCCGACAGTCCTAGCTCAGCTCGTGCTCAAGATTGACAACCTCCAAGCTGAGGTCTGAGAAATGCAACAAAACTAAGTTCCTATTCCTCAAGAGCCCGAGGCCCTGTTCCCTCGTGCTATGGGTCCACACGAGCTTATCTGGGTCCCGAAAGAATATCAGCACGCTCCACATTCCCCTCATGCCAATGGGTCGCCGCCTGCCCAGCTTCCAATGCCAAACATTGCCCAGCCTATGGCTAACCTGCCTGTGGTCGCTGATCCAAAAGGGGAGGTGTTGAATATAGTCAAAGAGGATCTCAAGATGCTCACCAAGAAGTTTGACCAAGTCAGGATCTCTGGGAATTACATGGACTACACCCACATGTCTCCTTATCCTAAAGCGAGGTTACCCGAGAAGTTCAAGATGCCAAATACCGAGAAGTTTAGGGGGAGTGGTCCCCCAATTATTCATCTTCGCAGTTATCATCGTTCCATGACTCTACTAGGGGCTTCTGAAGAAGTGATGGCCCAATTATCTCAGCAAAATTTGAAGGATAGTGCCCTCCGATGGTTTTTATCCCTTGAGGAATCCAGAATCCGTAGCCGGGAGGATGTAGCCCGAGAATTCATATCGCAGTACAAATACAATGAAGAGCTTGAGGTCACCCATCATGATTTAGAGCTGCTCAATCAGAATCCTGGGGAATCAGTTAGTAACTTCATAACTCGGTGGAGGGAGGGAGCAGCTACCATGACTAATCTGCCATCCGAGGAAGAACAGGTCAACATAGTGAAAAAGAACTTCTTACCCCATGTTCGACTGACGATGGGAGGATAATACTATCCCCACTTCAGAGCTCTCAAAGAGGCTAGAGTGGAAATCGAGGAAAGCCTCGTTAAAGAGGAAATTGAACCAAAGAAGGTGTCCGGACAGTTCACCCCTAGAAAGTATGACAAGCCTGTCAATGCTATAGTCTCAACCATCAACAACATCACTCAACCAACCACATCATGGGCACCAGAAAGCCGCCCTGCTCTCGTCCGAAGGGAATACACTGAGCTTCATGCTCCCCTTTCCAAAGTTTACCAAGTCCTGTTAAGTCAAAACCTCATCAAACCCTTGGATCCACGTCCATTGCCAAATCCACTCCCAAGAAACTTCAAGACCGATGCTCATTGCGCCTTCCACCAAGCTGCTGGCCATACCACCGACCAGTGCTTTCACCTCCAAAACGTAATCCAAGATCTCATTGACCGAGGTACCATCACCCCACCAGCCAATCCTAAGCCAAATACTACTCACAACCCACTCCCAAATCACACCAATGCCATCTTCTTGGAAGAAAACCAGAATTTTGATCCATCAACCCAAATCACACCCCTATACCCTCCTAAACCTCTTCAAATTTGCCCATATTTCCTCCTACACCCTACTATCCCCGCTGATCAGGCAGTGTCACTCCTTACCAGAGCATTCATCGCTCTCCGTACCTGTTCTGAAAATGGAGGTATGTAATTGTCATAGGTGTTAAACCAAATCCTAGAATTCGGGCTGAAATTGCCCTCACAAATGGTCATCGATTGCCAGAGATTCAGTACACTATTTTTGCAAGCACGAAAATGGGCCTAAGATTCAGACAGATGGGTGGTACCAACCGACGAAGTCAGATTAGATGATGTTGTCCAGACTATGGAAGAATTATTCAGGCAAACCAACAGCATTTGTTGTATCACCGAGTTACTTGACACTTTGAAGCTACAAGGGTGCTTGGTCCCTTCAATCACACATATCCCCACAGAATGGTAGAACTTATATGAAGAAGCCGTTGAAGTTGTGGAATGCATTGACTTTATAGGGAAAGACAAAATTGTTGCCATCGGATGGGGGGAAGGATTCGAAGATTCGAGGGAAGAACAAGCTTCAGGAAGAGGTGGCCCAGTAGTCGACATATGTGGGATGATCTCATTTGAAGAACTCCTCGGAGAAATAGACAGGGTGGCAGAGCAACCTGAGATTGACGAGGAAACGGGATTTATGTTTTTTCCTTCTTTAGTAAATCACATGACCAGATCAGGGAGACATTACCAAGTTCCAAGCTCACTACCAGCAAATGACAAGGGGAAGGGCGTTGAAAACCTTCCTATGCCAGAGATGACCATTGAGGAGAGCAAGATCCTTGATCAACTGAAGAAAACTCAAGCTAACATCACTCTATGAGGGCTTTTCATGTCTTCCCAGCTACACAGAAATGCTTTAATCAAATTACTCACTGGACCTATAGTTCCTCCCTCTACCACACC
Organism: Sambucus nigra; assembly: GCA_949130495.1. NCBI lineage: Eukaryota > Viridiplantae > Streptophyta > Magnoliopsida > Dipsacales > Adoxaceae > Sambucus > Sambucus nigra. The sequence goes on along the minus strand of OX422214.1, from coordinate 187,712,761 downwards.
AGAGGAGGCGATAAATCTGGTCGGATCCTTAACCTTTACCCTAATGCTATCATTTTCTGAAGAAGAAATCCCCAGAATTGGGCCAAATCACAATCATACACTCAACATCTCCGTCGAAGTTATGGGAAAGGCCATGCCACTCTCTCTTATCGATAACGGATCCGCCTTGAATGTTTTCCCATTGAGAACCTTCAAGTGTTTAGGCCTGAAAGAAAGCGACCGTACTCCAACCTCCGCCACTGTGCGTGCCTACGATAATACCCGTCGTGAGGTGATGGGATCCATAAAACTTGCAATAGGGGTTGGACCTATAAACCCTGACGTTGAATTCCAAGTCATAGACATCCCAGCTTATTTCAACCTGTTGCTCGGACGCCCCTGGCTCCACAATATCAAGGGTGTGTCCTCCTCACTCCATCAAAAATTGAAGTTCTTCGCCGATGGGCGAGTCATCACTATTTTGGGCGATGATAAAAATGTCGAGGGTGCAAGCACCAGCAGTCCAATTCTCAAGATACAGCACGGGTCAAATAATATGCTCCTATCAGGATTTCGAGTCGAGCCATTCCTACTCCCGACAGGGGACGGTTTCAAAGAAAGGGTTTATCCAGAATATGACCCTCATGGCAATGTCAATGTGATTCAGATGTTCAGAAACATGCACTTCATGCCCGGACTGGGGCTAGGGAAAAGACAGTAAGGGATACTTGAGACCATCGAACTTAAGAAAGCTTTCCCTCCTTGCGGCTTGGGGTATCAACCATCAGACAAAGAGCTTAGAATGATCAGCCAGTCTCGACCAAAGAGAGGATTAAACTGTATCCGAACTATCTCTGGAGACTCCTTAAATGGACGATTCATCAAAGAAGGTGAGGATTTCCCCTTTTGCGGTTTTCCAGAACCATGGTAGGACCACACAGACAAGAAGATGAAGCCTGGAATGGAGATCTTTTTCCAAGATAGCTACCCATGGGCCGAAAGTTTCCCACACCATGTACAACCGCTCATCAAAGATATCGAAGAGATTGAGGAAAGTGATTCTGAAGATTCCTTCAACTTACAGATACTGGGGCTGGCAGTCTGCATGGTTCATTCAGGCACTACATCAATGGACCCATCACGTTTGATTAAAGCTGTTGATACACCTCTTCTCAACTGGCATGGTGTGCCAGTTCTACCTCTTGAAATCCCCCCTAACCCTAATGTTTACCCTGTTTCTTCTTCTGTTGTCTATCCTTGCTCAAATGTAATTGAGACCTCTTTTGATGAGGTTCTCAATGCTATTTTTCCTATCAATGAAATAAACGAAGATTTTGAGTATCTTGCTGTGCCTTACATTAATTGTTTAGATTCTAATCGAACTTTTGATGATGACGATTTTGCAAATGAACAATTTTTAACTGATCTAAATAAGGCTAATAATAAATAACATAACCGCGTTCAAGTTAATGAAGAAAAGACTGCTGTTATTAATCTCGATTCTAGTAGCCAACTGTGCGAGATTAGGATAGGGGCCACCCTTGACGAGCATGAGCGTGCACAACTCGAAGAATTGCTGAAGGAGTTCGTAGATGTTTTCGCATGGTCCTATGATGATATGCCCGGCATCGATCCTGAAATAGCACAACACGAGATCCCCAGTCTCCCAGATTACAAGAAAGTTAAACAAAAACTGAGAAAACTCCGCACCAAATGGTCGCTCAAGGTCAAAGAAGAGGTGGTCAAACAGTTAAACGTGGGTTTCATTCGAGTGATCGAATATCCCATATGGCTAGCCAATATTGTACCTGTACAGAAATCAGGAGGAAAGGTTTGAATGTGTGTGGACCACCAAGATTTAAACAAAGCTTCTCCGAAGGATGATTACCGCTACCCAACATCGACATGATTGTGGACAACACAGCCAGTCATGCTCTCAAGTCATTCGTCGATGGGTTTGCCGGATACAACCAAATCAAGATGCACCCAGACCATCGAGAAAAAATCGCATTCATCACCCCATGGGGAACCTTTTGCTACATCGTTATGCCATTCGGTCTCAAGAATGCTGGGGCTACCTACGAAAGGGCTGCCACAACCATCCTGCATGATCTGATTCACAAAGAGGTCGAGGTTTACGTGGATGATATGATTATCAAGTCCAAAACTAGAGAAGGTCATGTCCCCGCTCTCCAAAAGTTCTTCGAACGACTGCGGCAGTATCAGATGCGCCTTAATCCACAGAAGTGTGTCTTCAGCGTTACAAAGGGAAAACTCTTGGGATTCATGGTCAGTAAAAAGGGGATAGAAGCAGATCCTGCGAAGCTGAAGGCCATACTTGAGATGCCACCACCCCAAAAAGAGAAAAAAGTCTGAGGTTTTCTTGGGAAATTACAATATATCAGCCGGTTCATCAACCAACTAACCTCCATCTGTGAACCAATCTCCAAGCTCCTTCGAAAGGATTAAACCAAGGTTTGGAACGAGGCCTGCCAAGAAGCTTTTGATCAAATTAAACAATACCTCACCCAACCTCTTGTACTCATGCCACCACAGTCTGGTATCCCTTTACTCGTCCAGGCCGAGGTTACATCAGTCAAGGACATGGGGCCGAGCATTTACAAGCACATGTAAGGTTTGGAACACATAAACAAATTAATTATAACCGAATCATTCCCGTCACATGAGGGAATGTTGACGTCATCATTATCTACATAAGATCAGTCAGGTGTTATTCTCATACTGGTTCGATCCTTATGCACATGCTCATTGCATGCTTGAGGGGTACATTACACCCCCAAGCATTATATATAGAGGACATCTTCTACCTTGAAAAGGGATCGATAATTGCAACCCTAGCTGAAACTATGTTGGTTACACAGTAGAGAGAGAAAGCTTGAGAGATTGTATCTATGGCCATTAGTGCATTCATCTAGTGATATTACTCACACACTCACAGTGGACGTAGGCCAGATTAGCTGAACCACTTATATACTAGTGTTCATCCTCTTCTCCTCACCTTATTCTACTATATATTCACTCGTATGATGCCATTGTTATTACTAGTTTGAGCTTGAAAACACCTTACCTAGTGGTGCCTCAGATGTATCGATATCACTCTCCTCACCATCATCAACAACATTGGCCCGGGTAGGTGTTGGAGCCCCACTAGGAAACCACTGAGCAAATTCGGCCCCGGTGGCAACTGATAAAGGAATGGTGTCAATAGGAGGGGGAACTGCCACACTTGGCCCTAATATTTCAACCTCAGAAGACCTATGTGAAGTGCTAGCACCTTGGTGGGACGAGGCACGGCTTGAAACCTCGGCTTCCTCAAGAACCTCACCCTGTCTAGGAGAATAGTCCATAGCCTCTTGAAAATAGTATACAGATTGTCCTACTTCAGAGGTTGAAATGGGGTCTGAGGAAGATGAATCAGACTCAGACTTTGGGGCAGGACCCTTAGAACCTCTGCAGGCTCAGAAGGATCGGCTGGCTCAGGGTATATAACCTCCAGGGGGTGGAGGAAAGATGGGTCTGAGGGGAAAGGCCTTAGCCCTATGAGCTTCTTCTTGGTCTAGCTCAATTTGCCTAATTTTCTCAAAGGCCTTCTCATGAAAAGAGGGGAACTCTTCTATAAGTTGGTACAAGGGTCTGAGCATAAGTGAGACGAAACTACACTTAAAGGAAGGACCCAAACCACAAACAGGTACACAACTTAAAACAACCCAAACTAAAGATCAAAAAGGGGAGGTTTAAACACTTAATCAAAGAACACCAAGAACACTTAAGGGCAGATCACCAGAGAAGGTGACCGAAAGACCACCGGTAAACCTAAAAAGTGTTATTTATGGCTGAAATAACCTCGAAGCAGCCTACGCAGTCCTAAAACCACCTTATCGCTATAAGCCTAACCTAATAACCACTTGGTCGTGGTGGAAACCCTTGTCGAAAAATGAAACCCTCGTCAGAAATTGAAGCTATGAAAATTGCAACCAGAAATGGAAAATGATAGGCTGGGAAGCAATACTTGAGAGTACGATTGAAGAAGGAAAAGACTAGAAGCAGGAGACTCTAAAACACAACGAACTATGGAAGGTTTTAAGATATTTGCAATGGTAGAAAAGCTTAGGCGGGAGAAAGAAAAAGAGAATGAGGAAAGAGAAGGTGTATTTAAACTTACTCAATGAAATGAAAATTCTCAATCCATAAACTCCTTAAGGTACTCGGGTTTATCAACTCTTATTCCAAGTCATAGGGATCTTTCAAGGTTAGGTCATCGAAATCCTTGATCACTAAGAAGTCATCATATGTCTTTTTCACAAGGGGTTATAACCAAAGAACTCAACATGAAACATATTCTAATTCTCACCATCAGGCTAACCATCAAGTCACATAACAGTCCTTGAGTCTCACTTACCAATTGATCGCGCACAATCAAGTCCTAAGGCTTCCTTGCCAACATCCAAGGCATAACGACACATCTACTAGAGCAACACTATCCAAAGGACGATACTCACCCAAGTGCAAGACGGAACACAACTAACACCCAATCAATCATCAAGAACTATTTTGAATTCTCGTACTACACATCCTGAGTCTCCCCAGGTTCTCGGGCATCTTAACCACTCATATTTACTTAGACTTGATAAAAACTCCATATCTATTCACTTAATCCAAGCAATGACATACTGACCAAGTCATAAATTATGCGTCCGAGTGGTACCTTACAAAAGATCCATTTTTCTAACCTAGCATCATTCTAGTCATTTAACTATGGAATATTCACTCGAGTATTACACCAATACACTCACTGTGGAAAAACAAAACTATGTGTTATATTTCATCGAGTTTTAGCACTTTACGATATTCTCAAATCATAATCATTATCTTTACAACTAGAGCCACTAATTTCCATGCCGATCATTCCATAAGATTGCTAATACTAAGGAAATCAGTAACTATGATCAAATCATGTGGTAGAACGCACAGCCACACGTACAAGAAACTTGTGCAAAACAAAGGATATTTCAAATAAGAGCGCACTCAATTCTCGATTTTCAATGACCACATTATATCCATTCTCACTCTCATTGAGCCAAGTTGCACCATAACTAACAATCAACATGAAGCAATCCAAAGTTGCCGAAATCGAAAGAATCAATCATGCCTACCAAACTTGAAAGAACATGATGATATGAAATGAACGAATGATTATTCGAAAGAATCCCATCCATATACAACAGACTATGGTTTATGAAAGCATAAGCCGATATGGCACTCTTGGTGTTTACAGCTCCTCCTTGACATTCTCATAGTAACTTAGTCTAGCCATGAACCCTGTCTTGGGTCTCCAATCGTGATGAATCAAACCATGAACCGTCCATCCCCATGAGATGAATGTAACATAGAAACCCATTATCCTCGACAAACACGAACACCTTTGTCAACGCCGACCTTATCCATCTCTCTAGTCAACGTGGCGTCGCGACCAACCTAACACCTAGGTTATTGTCTACTTTATCGTGTAGTGATTATAACATAACATTTCCCTAGGCAATGCCCAACTAGGCGAGAAACTCACTTTATTACAACCACCAATGACATAAGGTCGTCAATGCACCTATCTCCAAATTCTACCCAAATAGAATCTACGTGACAACCACACCAGTCGCCATTGGCACTATAAGGATAATAAGTACTACACAGGTCTACACTTTCGAATCCATACAAGTCTGGCAAGACATGCCAAGAACTAATCCTTGTCATACTAGGGCTATTCTAACTTGCATTGTTGACACATGTCGATCCCTAATCATACTTTGATATCCCATTTGGGGTGCTCTTATGAAGACCTTAACATAACATCATCAATCTAAGTCTCAAATACATTTTCTAGATTCATCAAAATTAAGAACGACACTTTTTACACTAGTCATCTTATGAAATCAAGTATCATGCCCGATCATGACAGTAGTCTCCAATTTCCTTTAGAAAGTTGCATCACCTATATATACCAAATTGGATGACCGCACTAAGGACTACACAATTCAACTCCCTTGAACTTGACCAATAACTTGAGATCATCACATGACCCTCAGTACAACCATCATTAAAACACTTGCACTCTATGACATCGAACTTAACTAGTTCCCTAAGGACACCAAGTATACCCCGACGTAATTGTCACCAAAGACCTAATAGGACATCATGTATAACCTATAAACCTTAAAGCCCACACTACCAATGTCACGTCATATTTACCAAGGGTTTACTCCTATGTCACTTCAAGTCATCATCGTTATACGTGTAACACAGTAACCACCAATGGCTCGCAACTCACGTCATAGCTTGCAATACACATCCATCAATCGACATTTACTAAGGCACTCATATACAATGATAACATCCTATAAACCAAGTCCTGAGTACACATCCACGAGTAATGACTAACACATATCTAAATGCCTATCGAATTGTCAAATGTGTATGACATGACACTACCCCAGGGATCAAGTTTGCCTAATCACATCATTATGATTAACCATCCGCAAGTACCTTACCAATGAATTTAATGTGTCCTTATCACAAGATCAATAATTCTTAAACATGCCACTCTAATCACCTAACTCCACAGTTGGCTTTAAACAACTCACATCTCTAATTCACTAGACGTTATTTACCTTTACTAACATCTAAATAGACATCGCACATCAACAAAGGAGGGCATAAGCGCACCTCACTCTAGAGAACGCAGTGTCGCCACTAATGGCCTACGCAGACACTCGCAAGTTACTAACACGTCTAAATCAAAAGCGCTGAGAAGTATTAATGGAAAAAATCTTTGCCACCTGCTACTTGGTAATGAATTTCCAGTCGTGCTAATCATCTTGACTCCATTATAGAGAGCACGAACCGAACCCTCACCTGTCTAGCGCGACTGGCCCAAAACCAACAACGATGTCAAAGATCCACTACTCGAAAGGAACCTTGAACCTAGAGCTCTGACACCATTTGTAATTCCCCGATTCAGATTTATGGGTTAACCAAGGGTCAACCCGATATGTTCTGTATGTTAGGTGTGAAGTGAAATGAGGCAACCTAAATAATCTTGTCCAATTTTATTTAATTAACATTTCACTTGCTTAGTATGCGATTGAAATTTATATCAAGCTACATGTGGAACATGCAAAAAGTGTCCCCAAAATCCAAGCATACAGAGCTACTAATGTAAAATAAAAAAAATACTTACTTTTACAACGCTTTTAAAACATGGAATTACATACAACTTGTCGTAACCAGAAAGGGAATGATCCGAATGCCCAGTGGAAAATACAATAATACAACATAGAATCGAACGACAAAAAAGAGACTATAACGTACCACCTACGTACACATACAAATATCGTATATATATATATATATATACACACTAATGAATGAATCCGTTTATTCCAAAATGTAACTTGAGTTGATTAAATCACACTAATCTTATAAAAACCCTTTTCTCCCCTTTTTTACTTTACTTAACATTGATTACCCGATTTAACTCACTCGGTTAAATAATTAAAAAAATAGCATTTGTTTAGGAAAAACACTTTATTTTCCAAAATTTCCCATTTACTCACACCAAATCCACTTTAGTATTTTCCTTGAAAACCATCTTTCAACACACACACACACACACACACTTGGTGTTAGAAAATACTTGTTTTCTTTTTTAAAACGTTTAAAATACACACTTTGGTCGATTATGGGGTAAAACCATCTTAGGTTGCTTGATTACACATTAACCACTCGGCTTGCGTCATTAACTCACACTTTACTTGGACTTAGTTAATTTCATATTTCTTGTCCAAATTACCCTATTTAAAATAAGATCATTCATCAATTTTGTTTAACAAAGGTTGTCTTTTCTCATTTTTTTAGCACAACCAATTTATTTATCATGTTCCACTTTTTCTCATTATCTTTTTGATCGTAATGCACCAATACCGCGTACTTTAATGGACTGCACACCGCCGACGACGCCACCATATGCTCTGACCAATGATTTCAGATCTTTCACCCTAGGTCTCCGAGCCCTTCTTAATTCTCCGATGACATTCGAGTCCTTTTTCGATGTGTTTTAACACTTTACAGTGTCCACATTATTCCACCTTTACTAGCCGAAGCCAAAATCCCCGGGGCTACACCCCATATCTATGTTACGCTTTAAAAAATCACCATTTCATGCCCTTTACACATTTACATTGATTTCATTCCGAAAGCACCCCCATTTAAGACCATTTTGTGTAACGCCTTTTCCAATATTTTTATTTCGTAAAAATATTTCACTTTACATAAAATTATCATTTTACCCATTTGTTTCCAAACTTGTAATTTTCTACCATTTCACAAGTGTTATTTTTTCATAAAAACATTGTTAAGTTACACACATTAACTTCTTAAATATCCTTAACTCCTTAAAATTTATATAACACTTTGGAGTAACACACTTCTAAAAGTGAAAATCTCTTTATTTCATTACTTTCTTTATCAAAGAAATCATTTGGCATTTGAAGACTACTTTACAAGAAAAATACCAGTTTTCCTCAACACATGTAGTCTTGAAAACATACACTTATCACATTTTTAATATTCATTAGCACACTTTAGGGCTGAAATTTCTATTTTCTTCACTTCATGTTAAAACACATTAAAACCACTATTATACTTGTTTATATGCTCATTATCAAAATACTACAACTTTATACATAGGAAAGAGGGATTTTAAGTCTGGATGTCCATAAAAATGAGTTTAATACATTATTAACATAAGAAATTACACAATACTTGCAAAAACATGCTTTTCAAGACTAAGGGAAATATTTATTATTCAAAACTTGAATAAATGCTTCATAGAAATCCTAATTTTTATAAGAAAACTCTAAAACTTTTAACATAAAATTTCTTAACAAGAAAAACATTATTTTACTTCAATTTATTTCACAAAATGTTTAAATACAATCTCTCCTTGAAAACATATCATTTTCTCAAACATTTGAAACCATTTGTAAAACCATTTTACAAAATTCATGAGAAAATAACCTTCTTATAATATGCATGCATTATACTCTTAAAACTCTATTTGTAAGACCAAACACTAATAACTAGAGTTCTTAAACTGAAAGAGTAGAGTTATCCACCTCAAAAGGATCTAACATGGTTGGATGAAGAAGAGTTATGATGGAAACCTCCCACCTCCTAAGGTGGCCTCAAGGAGGTTGTCTAGCCCCACAAGCATGCTCCATTGAATCTCCGAGAAAAATTCCTTTCAAGCTCTATTAATCTTTTCATTTATTTTCCAATAATGCCTAACAACTCCCCTATAAAATGATATCTTTCCTAACATCTAGTAAAAATGGGGTTTTAGGCATTAGATAGGGTGGAAAAGGGTTAAAGTATGGTGGTTTAGGTGAAGGAGTGGTGGTGCTATGGTGGTGAATGGTGGTGGAGAAGCCCTAAAAATGAGAGAGAGAGAGAGAGAGAAGAGAGAGAGAGAGAGAGAGAGAGAGTTTGATATAAAATGTAAGAAATGGACCTAAACACCCTTTAAACACTCCAAAAACCCTAAGGGTAAAATTCCAAAAATGTCCCAAATCTTAACCCTCGAGTTCATATGCTGTTGTGGGAGTGTGACACATGTCTTAATCCAACGTTCTAGACTGTGACAACATTTTTTGAAACTACAGAATATAATTTTTACAGTCTCGTTCGAACGAGATTAGGTCTCGTTCGAATGAGAACTACTATCTCATTTGAACGTACTTCAAACGAGGTTCTAACAAGAGTAAGTTTTTAAAACAGGGATAGGTTGTTAGAAGGTTATTTGAAGTGATTATTTGATTGAAGGAGACCTATCATTCGAATGACCTGGTCTTACTTCTAATGAGATTAGAATCTTATTCGAATGACCCTAAATTACCTAATTTACAAATAAGGCCATTCTATATCTGTTTAATTGCACCAAAGCCTCAAAATCATCCAGATTTGGTGCATGGTCTCACTTACAAGGTTTAAAGCTTGATTGGACCATACTAAGTCAACAAATTACACGAGTACAGTCAAAATTATGGGGGCGGGTGTTATGAGCACTATCAACAACCTAATGTCTAAAATTGAAAAATATGTCAAAGTAGAGGATGTAGTATCTAACACCCAATACAACAATGGTAGGTTAAAGACAACTACGAATAGTGACAAAGAAAATGGTCCCAAAGGGGCAAAAGACACAAATTGGGTTGTCTAAGAGAAACAATAAGGCAGACCCAATCAAACAATCAACATCGTCTTCAAGGAGCTGATCTACAAGATTTTATGTAAGATTAATAGCAGTACTTCGAGTGGCTGAGGAAGATAACCGGAGATCAATAAAAGATAAACATCTCTCTGAGGTGTACCTACTATAAAAATACTGTGTAGAAAATTGAGAATTGTAAAGCTCTAAAGTCCCACTCGAAAGAATTGGCCCATGCAAGACACCTTAATGACTAAGTGGAGAAAATGGCATTAAGGCTACTGTGGATCACAAACAAAAGCCTAAAATGTCCCAGAAGATGGTGAAGTTGAACACGAGTTTGCAGTCATCCACAATGGTTCCAGTCCGAACCATATCCAAAGGAACGTTGTATGGAGCAATCGAAAAAGGTTACTACAGTCATAAAAGCTTTTCAAATTGACTCTGTAAAGATTGTGGGAAGTAATTGCCTCATTCTAGAAGACATTAAGCATAAAAATCAAATAGTCTTTGCCAAATAAGACCTAGTCAAAGTCAAAACTTCTCATCATGATGCACTAGTTATCACTCTAAGAATTTCCAACTAGGACGTGGACAAGTTACTAGTCATCCAGGGGATATCATCATAAGCTATGTACCTAAAATTATTCAACAGGCTCAACCTTAAGATATAATATGTGAAGGAAGAGAGAATCCCTTTGGTTGGATTTGTTAGAAAGATGACTATATCCCTGGAATAGGTTGTGATGCCAACACACTTTGGGAGTATTTTAAAGATAATTAAATTCTTAGTCTTGAACAATAAGTCCCAATATAAAGCGATCAAGGGCAAGGATGGCTCTATACTATGAAGGAAGTCCCATCCACTAATTACTAAAACCTCAAATGCATTACCGATAGGGGATAATGGAAATAAGGAGAAATTAGTGCTCGATAATGAATTGTCGATGCCATCAGGCCTAACAATAAAAGAAGAGAAAGTGGTCAATGATGAAGGGACTAAAGATAAGTCTACCTCATCCAAGTAGAAACTAAAGTTCAATGGACCGATGGTATAATAAATAAGGGTGGCCCTCGTTGATAGAGTCATAAGCCCGCTATAAGAAGTCATTTTCGATGACTCACACTCTGAGAAGAAATTTCTCATCCGTAGCTCATTTGTTTATTAAGGAAAAGGAATACCTAATCTCTTTTCTTAAAGAGAAACAAGATGTATTCGCTTGGCAGACTTATGATATTCATGCGATTGATCCTAAGGTTATGTGCCATTAGAAAAGGTCAAGGCTGGGGAATAATAAGTGGGGAAACTTTTGGGGGCAAGGTTTATTAAAGAAGTTTAATTCCCCAAGGCTAAGCTTTACATGGAGTCCTTCAAAATTAATAATCAAAACAAAGGTTTATCACTTAGATTTTTATCTTTAGAGAAGGATTTGAAATAGGTAATAGAGAGAAAGTCCTAGTTGAGTGTCTCTTTGAGAGAGAGAATCATTTAAGTAGAGAGAGAAGATGCAAACTTGACCAACGAAGTGGCTAGTCTTACGAGAGATCTTCAAGTATTCATGGAGAATCGTGAGAAACTTGAAGCCCTTATATCCAAACTCATAAAATATCTCAAACATGTCCAGGAGGTCAAGTTTACAATAGAGGATAAATCTAAAAAGGTTGGAAAGATACTCCTCGATCTGGATTTATATTGTAGGGAGAGGCAAGAAATAGGATATGACGGTGCATCCACTTCACATGCCACACAAAAATCGATTCCTAAATTTATATTAAATTCTTATAGGACTCGACCCTAACAATAAAAGAGAGCTCAATCGAAGAAAGTGAACCAAGGTAGACCTAAACAAGTTTATGCTTGCACCTTTCGCGAAAGGAGAGATCACCTTAGGGAATTTTATGATAAGTTAGGTCAAACTAAATGTATAAAAACTATCACACACCGCTATAGCGACTTTGCTAGTCTTAGAAAGCAACTTGAGTTCCTGATCACAACTTTACAATGCTTAATGGAAGAATTTAAATGGATATCTATGCCATTTGAGAATACTTTTAATGCTCCGACAAAAGCCAACAACAATAAGGGCAAATAAAAGGTTACCTCCACTTGGGTACCTAAGAAAGACGATAAAACCCTTGTTGTGCAGATTTCTCTCAGGGTTCAAAATAATTCCCAATGGTAGTTTGATAGTGGGTTCTCTAGGCACATGACTAGTGAAATATCATTTTTTACCAACGTTGTGGACCGCAAAGAAGGAAAAGTCACTTTTGGAGATAGGAATAGGTCTAGTATTTTAGGACGTGAATGTGTTGAGTTACCCAGATTTTCTAAACTAGACAATGTGTTGTACATAAAAGGGTTAAAAGAAAACTTAAGTAGCATAAGTCAACTGTGCAATGAAAACTTTGCGATAAAGTTTGATCGGTCTGAATGTAATATATATGATCAACCTATTGAACTATTATTACAAGGAGTGAGGACTGATGATAATTGTTATCGGATCATTCCCAAGTCCTCCTTTGTAAGTAATAATAGTGCAGTTTCCTCTATGGATCTTTGCTATGAACGAATAGGCCACGTGAAAAAATGACCTAGTTTGTGTTATATCGTCACTTGGGAAACCAACTTCCTTAATTTGTTGACCTTTCCAACAAGGAAAAAAATTCAAAGCCCCCATCAAAAGTTGAATACCATTACCACCACACATGTTTTAGAGTTTATTCACATGGATCTTATGGGTCCTACTCGCTCGAAGAGTTTACGTAGTAAGAGATACATTCTCATGATGGTCGATGACTTTTCTCGACACTCTATCATGGGATTTATTAGAGAAAAATCCGATAGATTTGAGTTCCTAACAATCAAGAGTCATGTTTAACAAAACCAATATGATTTCACTACTAATCGGATGCATAGTAACAATAGCACTGAATTTAAAGAAGCTAGAGTGGATAGCTATTGTGATGGAGTGGGCATCAAGCACGAGTTTTCGGTTGTTCGTACTCCTTAACAAAATGGGATAGTTGAGAGGAAGAACCAGATGATACAATTGATGGCTAGATCCATGTTTCTTGGTAGAAACATTCCTAAAAGTTTTTGGGCAGAGGCAATGAGTACCGTGAAGGTGTCTATATAAAGCAAACCTAAGGTTTGCTTTCTGTGCTTTAGCTATATATAGACCTTCATCTAGTTGGACTTGAGTTTTGACAAAATATTTTTGTACTTAGGATTGTGTCTTGCCTATCAACACCAAGCTCTCCTTGTTCGTCTACATCAATTGTGATCTCCATTCGACATGTCATATCAGAAAAGATCATTTTCATTTTCTATGGCTCATAGAAATTTTTATCACGTAGGACATGACACCACGTTGCATCTGCATTTCATTTATCATACCTTATGATAGTGCTGGGATATGTCATAATAATTTTTTTGAGTTCAAAACTTTAATTGAAGTTTTTTTAGGAAAAATATTTTTGAGGAAATAAATTTGACACCAAATATTTTTTTAAATAAAAATTACAGAATTAAATTTTTGAAGTAAAAAAAATAAAATCGTATATGTATATGATTCTATGCATGCATGTTTGTCATATATATATATATGTGTGTGTGTGTGTGTGTGTGTGTGTGTGTATGTTTAGTATTTTAATAGCGTGCGTGGCCTATTTTTAACCAAATGAATTTTGTATGCTCCTTATTGTTATAGGCGATTGGACCATAGTAGACTTCTACTAGCTGTTGACATGATGTCATTGATTGGTTACTACATATTTTGAAATTTTTGTCTCATGATTTATCTAAGGCCATCTCATTTTTCTCATATGTAAGTTATGATCCATAGCAGCCATTGTTTTTACAACACCAAAAGGGGCGAAACTTGTCCCTAGCGATTATGACCCCTTTGTTGTTAATTTTCTTTGGGCTTGTTGTTATAATAGTTGTTGGCGTTTATATATATATATATATATATATATATATATATATATATATATATATAATATGTTCTTGCGTGGCTTGTTTTTTTTGTTACATATATAGTTTATGTATTTATGCGATAATATATGTGTTATATTATGTGTATGTCTATTGCATATATTTTCGTATGGATCTAAATTTGTCCCATAGTTTTGCCATGCCTTAGCATATCAATTTGACCTTAGCAGGTCTGACTGCGTGTTCCCCATCCTGTATACGTCTTGTCCCTTTAGTTGGTGGTTTTTCTTGGGCTTGATGAGGTAACAGTTGTTCTAGACTTGACAGCCCCCTATTTCGATTGAAAGTTGTCACGATTTTTTCAAAAATTGGTTTTATTTTTTCTAAAGCGACGACGTTGATTTCGTATTAAATCAAAAATGATTTTTTTGTTTTATTCTTTAAAATGACGACGTGTGAGTTCTTTTGTTTACAACGGTAACAATTCGAATATGGTTTACGGCTTGCACCTATTTTAAAACGGCATCGTATTATGGCACATGATTTGTTTTATTTGTTACTGTTTAAATAACACGTGTCAATTTTTTAATGGATTACTTTGTGCTTCTTTTACGGCCCTTAGATCAGATATTATCAGTGGTTGTGTGCATAGTTTTTGGTAATCCATGTGATCCTATTTTACACCGATCAGCACACACTTGTGCACTCTATAAATAGATCCCTTTGGGGGCTCATTTTTAAGGGTTCGAGAAATTTATTCTTGCGGCCAAACTCTGTCAAAATATCTAGAGAGAGAGAGAGAGATTAAACCAAAATAAATTTTGTCATCTTCAAGTGTTGATTTCTGTCAAAACCAAAATGAAGATTGGACATCTCTTATTCTAAATCTGCACTTACGATTTTTCAAGAGTATATAATTTTTGTAAGTGATTTCTCTCATCTTTGTGTGTATTATTTAGATCAGTCTTTAGATCTAATTTTTGTACACAATACACACTATTCATGAAATTAATTTGTGTGTGTGAATATTCTGTTTGTAAGATCGTGGATGTTTTTAAACATTTTATTTTAAAACATATTTTTAAGAAAAATAATTTGTTAATATTCAGATTTATATTATTTGTGGTTTAGAAAGTTAAACCTAAGATTTTTTGAGAACTCATTTGAGAAGATTTAATATCTTGACTGAATATTATTATCTTGAGTGCTTAAGACTATTTTAGACTAATCTGAAATATTTGAAAAATAGTCTTGATAAGTTTTTAGATTAAAACCTGATTTAATCTAATATTTGTATTCTGAAAAATAAATTGTGAATATTTGAATTTATGATTTTATTGAATATATTTGAAGTCATATTATTTTGTGAAAATGATTTTTTGGTCTTTGAAGTGATTTCAGGAGCGATCATGTGCATATCACTTAGAAATCACTCACTATACAACACTTATTCACGTAGACACTTTTTGATGTGTATATATTAGATGAACTCTGATTGTTCAATTTTTGATAAAAGAGAAAAGTAAAGCTTGAGAACATTGTGTTAATTCAAGAAATGTTGATTTAAATAAGAGAACTGAACATAAGAGTTGTTGCTGATATCTAGGAGAAAGATATCTTGTTGCATTGCATTCAGTTGTACCATTTAAGTGTGGGTGTGTAATCTAGGATAGAACATCGTACACAAATACTCCACTAAGAAATAAGACAATAGGCACTGAGCCAACCTGTGCTAAGGAAGCTAGAGGGGAGGTGAAGACGTGAAGAAAGAAAAGTGAACAAGAGCTGAATTGTGAGGATAATTGCGGAAGAGCAACCAGAGCGGAGAGAAGCTTGGTCGAGATATGTAATAGCTTGTTCTGATTTATCTTGCTTTGAGTCTTGTTTCATGTTTGTATAATCATTCCTATTTCGTTTGGTTTTAGTGGAAGTAGATTAGGTGAATCCGAGAGGGGTCCGTCGTTTTTCTAGGGGAAAGGGTTTTTGCGACGTTAAATAAATACCGCGTGCTTTATATTTTGTGCATATCACCTCACACGAAAAAGTAGGTATAAAGAATTAGAAACTCACCTAAAAACTGAATAGGTTATTATTTTGTAAATCACCTAGATTTGACAAAGATAATAATTTGGACTTTGAATTGACTTTGGAAATTAAATTCATTTTCATAAAGTTAACAATTCAAGAAAATTTGAATTGGTCCCTCCTAGAATAACCGATAAAACTCGTAGGTAATTTGCGTTTAATAGGCAATCGTTTACTTCTGCATATAGTCTTTTGCGCATCTTAGGTTCTTACATACCTTATGCCATACGTATCTTCATCCGCACACTCTACCTAACATATGAGTTGCGAATAGGGAAAAATCCCAAACTATCATATTTTCCTGTCTTTGGGAGTAAATACTACATCTTGAGAGATAGAGAGCACTTAGGAAAGTTTGTCTCTTGGGGTGACGAGGGGATATTTCTAGGTTATTCATCGTTGACTAGGGCTTATAGGGTGTTTAACCTTGAAAGCTCTATGATTATGGAGTCAATAAACGTCACGATTAGAGACAACGAGCCCTCAGCGTCTATTGACCCTAACCAAGTGTAAGGATGATGCACCCCTGGTGATGATCCCATACTTATTCATACTATCTTGGTAGACTCCACTCTTGATTTAAAGGATCCACTCTCTTGGGTTTGAAAGAGTCATGGCCCTTTCGCTATACTTGGCAATCCCACACTAAGTATTAAGATTCATGCTCAACTTGACATTGTGTTTAGCTACCTTTCCTACACCTTCTACACCTACTTAGTCTAGACCAAGAATGTAAAATAAGAACTCAAGGATGAGCATTGGATATCCTCTATGTAAGATGAGTTGCTTCAGTTTTGCAAGGACGATATCTTGGAGTTAGTCCCCGGACCTAGTGAGACAAACATGATAGGCACTAAGTGGATTTACAAGAATAAGGTGGATGAGAATGGTACCATTGTTCATAATAAGTCTAGGTTGGTAGCTTAAGGGCGCACACATATTGAGGGTGTATACTTTGATGAGACATTCACTCCTATTATTAGGCTTGAATCTGTCCACTTACTACATGCCATAGCATGTCATCTGTGCTTTAAATTATATCGGATGGATGTCAAGAGTGACTTTCTAAATAGCATTATACAGGAGGAAGTTTATGTGAAACAACCAAAGATATTTGAAGACCCTAAGAACCCGAAACACGTCTTTTATCATACGAAGGCTCGATATGGTTCAAAGAAAGCACCATGTGCTTTGTACGAGATGCTCACTTCCTATCTCTTAGCTTGTTGCGTCAATAGAGGGGGAGTGGATAAGACGTTCTTTATGTGAAGAAAGGGTGATGCTATCATAGTTGCCCAAGTCTATGTGGCCGACATGATATTTGGATCCACATGCTCACACTTTTGAGGTGGAGATGAGATGATAATGGTTGGTGAGCTTACGTTCTTCTTAGGTCTCTAGGTCTGTCAACTAGAGGATGGGATATTCATATCTCAATCCAAATATTTTAGGAACCTAGTGAAGAAGTTTGGTTTAGACTCCGCTAAGCACTCACACACCCCTATGAGTACATGGACTATGCTTAGCAAAGACACTTTAGGCAAGAATATAGAGCAAACCCTTTATAGGAGCATGATAGGTAGTATTCTCTACTTAAATGCTGGTTGTCCCGAAATTGCCTTTAACATTGGATACTGTGCGCGATACCATCCATCCTCAAAAGAGTCTCACTTTATCCCACTTAAACGTATCATCAAATACGTGATTAGAATTCTTTCTTATGGTACATGGTATTCCATTGATAAAGATGAACATTTGTCTTCCTATTCGAATGTCGATTGGGTTTAGGATGTTGATGGTTGTAGGAGGACCTCGGGTAGGTATTTTTACTTTGGGAGTGTTGCTCTCTCTTAGTTGAGCAAGAAATAAAACTCTATATCTTTATCTATGGCAGAGGCTGAGTATATTGCCACCGAGAGTTTTTGCACGCAACTCTTATGGATGAAGCAAATGTTGGAAGATTAAGGGATTTCACAAATCACAATTATTATTTCTTGTGATAATACGAGTGCGATCCATATATCCTATAATCCGGTCCAACATTCTCACACAAAGAACAATAGGATACGTGAGCATTTTATTTTTTATCTCATTGAGGAGAAGGTCATGTTATGATCACCGAACGTTAATTAGTCAATATTTTCACGAAACCTTTAGATACACTTAGATTTGAGGATCTTAGGAGGTCTTTGGGTATTTACTTCGTTGATTGAGTTCGGGTACTTTATCTTATGTAAGATGATTATCATGTTCATATCTTATATTCTTATTAGTAGATTGTATTATCATTGTATTGATAATATTTTTTTTATATATTTTGAAAAAGTTCCAAAAAGCGTTTTGTTTTTCCTAAAAAAATTTAAAAAATTCAAAAAGTTCTTTGGTTTTCTAAGAAAAAGTTTGAAATAAAAAATAATTTTTGATTTTTTTTGAAAAATACAAAAAGATTTTTATATTTTTTATTTTTCACCGTATATGGATCAACATTTAAGATATTTTGATCACCCCAATATTCCATCCATTCACGTGACATTTTTATAGTGCTTTGTGACATGACGTTGCTTCAATAGTGTGCTTAATAATGTGTGGATAACATTCCGTTGATCATTGATGATTACTTTATAAATGTTAGAACCTTTGTCACCTTTATTTCACACGTGCAAGAACTTTTTGAACATTATACTTACTTGTTATATGTCGAATGCGATGTTCTCATCTAAATTCTGCTTAATAACGAACCAAATGTAAAAGGAGATAAGTTGTTCTTATCAGAACCATTGCTCGGA
The DNA here is from genome assembly GCA_949130495.1 of Sambucus nigra. Taxonomy (NCBI): domain Eukaryota; kingdom Viridiplantae; phylum Streptophyta; class Magnoliopsida; order Dipsacales; family Adoxaceae; genus Sambucus; species Sambucus nigra. The sequence goes on along the minus strand of OX422214.1, from coordinate 187,693,695 downwards.
TTTTGTTTTCCAAAAAAATATTGATATATGTTAAGCAATGGTAAGAGGCTACGAAAGAAAAAAAAATATTTGCGTTAATAGCCACCATTTGTGTAAAAGAGCCTAAAATGATTGACGGCACACAAAAACAGAAGTGCTAAGGCCATTTCGTTTACATTCATTGATGCTTCGCTATAAATGAGCATTATGATTTCTTTAAAATATTTGAGAGTGAATTTTTATATATGAGAGATTTTGAGGGAGTTATAAAGTAGAAGATCAATGAATTTGCACAACGGACTTTCTTGTAAAAATTAAATAGTTTGGCGTTATTGTTCTGAGAATCATTAAAATTCATGGCATATTGCATAAGTCGAGTTAATTTCAATTGAGTTCAACATTTTTACATAAAAGGTAGCAATTAAGTGTTTTCGTTAGAAGCATATCATGGTTTTATGCACATATGTTATGAATGTTTATGTTGATTTGCCTGTAGAAAATGTTCACACAATCACGTTTCGTTTTCACAATTCAGTTATTTTAGTTTTATTCCATGGTGACTATATGTTTTTGTACCTATATGTTATTTTTATACTTATACTTAAAAATTTTGAAAAACTTCAAAATAGTTGGTCGAGACAATATGCCTTTTGGGATTATCATTACACATGCTTTATTGATTATCTTTGTGATGATGTCTTGCTTCTTCATGTGATGCTTATTATTCATGTTTAATTTTTGCTCTTTTGTCTATTACCACAAAAAGGGGACAAAAAACTGAGGGGTTGTTTTATTTATCTTTTATCATGTTTGTAACTCAATTCCACCTTGATGATGATTTCATGGACGACCACACAAGATGAAGACATTTCAGTTGAAGACTTGTATATGAATGCATTTCTTTTTCTCGATTTGAGAGGGTATTTATTGTATCAGTATTGAAGTGTCAATTTGGCTTCGGTTTATGTTTTTTACTGAAATATCCAAAGGGGAAAATTTGTCAAACCAAGTTTTATAATTTCTCGATTTATTTTTTATTTGGCTTATCTCGTTACACATACGCTGCACCTTCATGACAACTTCTACGAATTTAAAGAAAAAGTTGAAGACTTTTAGAAGATTGAAGAATCGTTTGTCTCAACAATATTCAGATGAGTTATGGTTGATTTGGTAAAGCCTTTATTTTTTTCAGGGGATTTTACATTTTTAAGAGTTTGCACTTCAAAATGATTTAAAATATTTTTTAAAAAACTTTCAAATTTTTTTAGGACTCTTTAGAACGAGCTTGCATTGCTGTTCGAATGAGATACATGAGGTCGTTAGGATGAGATTCCCACGATCGAATGAGTTAATTTGTCTTCTTCTCTAGAATATCATTCGATGGGTCATTGGAAGCTGGTTCAAACGAATATGGGTATGTCGTTCGAACGAGGTACCAAGTCGTTCGAATGAGTGCGCGAAAATTTATTTTTTAATTAGATATAATCCAAATCTTTAATGTTTATCCTTTTACAACCAACTTCTTTATAAATAGAGATGCGGGATTAGAGTCTTCAAGAACTCTTTTACATGCTGCTTCACACCCTTTTAGAGTTCTATTTGTAATCAAACTCTTCCAAATATCATCCAAACCCCTTGAAAATTTAGAGATCACTTTATCAAATCAAGACGAACACTTTCATTGTTCAAAGAACTTATAGAGTTCATCTCTACTATTGATTTATGGAGCAAATGATCTAGTGCTGAAGAAGAAGGTTAATCAGTGGATACTGAGGGAAGACTGCTTCCTGTGGGCGGTACTGGACTGTACTGTTATTGTAGAAGATCTGAAGAACTGCACATCATACTTAGTGAGCAAAGTAGTTTGTAAGTCGATTGTGTCTGTCAAATCTAGTTTAGCACAGAAATAGAGGTTTTCATCCGAAAAGAATTTTTTCTACTTCATCACTTATTTGCCTGCTTGGTTTGCATTTTTTAATCTTGAACACATCTTTGCATGCACACTAAATTACTTCAAAGATAAAATTTGTTAAAATTGAATTTGTGTGTGGTTGGCCTATTATATTAATCAATCCATAGAATCCTGCATTCTCAAAATGAATGCATATAGAAAAAAATACATACACAGTGAATACTCCATATACGTGTTTCCACAACATACCTATGCCCAGGTAGGGATGATAATAAAACCAAGCTACTCAAGCTTGACTCGTGTGTGTTTAAAAATAAAAGATCGAGATGGACTCATAAAATAAAGAGTATTTTGACTTTGACCTTCACTAATTTGTTCAGTTTATAGTTTGGCATCCGATAATATTCAGGTTGCATCTTTAACCCACATTTTGGACACAATTCATCAATTCAACGGTGTTGACCTTTAATTTATAGTTTTTTTGCTAAAATCCAAAATTACTCTTATCAACATCAATAGGAACAAAATGATAAACATATTTTATATTTAGAAAGGAAATAATTATAATAATAGTTTTCTTAATTGTTTTGGTTTAAAAAAATTGTTTTATACTTATTTCCCTTTTACATATAAAAAATTTACTTCATAAAACTGTTTTTTCATAAATTTTTATTTAACGGTTTCATTTTTAGAAAAAAATTGTACTTATTTCCCTCTTTAAATACTCTCAAGTAATTGTTTCCCAACCCCTAATATACTACCCATAAAGAAATAACATATAATATCATTCACACTATGTGTTATTGGGTCTGTAGCTTTAGTCCACAACATTAGACTTAGGAATTATTTCAATTAATTTCATATATGTTATTATATAGGCAACACTAAGGCATCTAACTATAATTTCTCGTTCATGCTATATCGGCGAGTCCGTGGGAGTCTCTTATCCAAAATGGACAAAACAAAATACCCGTAACTAGGGCAGTACCTACGCAGTTTCACCAATGCGCGACCCATACCAAGTGGTGTCACTTGGATCCAGCATCAACACTTAACTCCTATTAGTTTCGCTGCCACGTAGTACCGAAAATATGACCTAAACACTGTGCCTACCCCACTTGTGCCGACATGTGCTCCAGTCCCGAAATATGCATACCCCAACTGATAGGAAGGTTCATGAACATCGGTATGTCCACACAAAAATTGAATTATATATTATCATATGTAAACGTAATTATCCCAATAATTACCCCATAAATGCCCAAAAACAATATTCCAAACTTATTCGTATTTAATAATTTACCAACATGTGAATTATCTTTATAGGATATTATTAACCATAGAGTTAAATTAGTCCTTCTCTGATAGCTAGTAGTACGTTTCCATTTTTAATAAATTTCATAAATGCCCAAATATGGTTCTACCAAATCGTATGAACATCTAAAAATAACCTGAAACCAACGGTGAACCCCAAGGCCAATCCCCAAGGAGCCGTACCAGTTCGGCTCAGGAGCGAGCCGTTTCGCTCCTCTAGAATTCTTTTTCCCAGTTTTTCTTCTATACGGGATTTACACTCTAAAGAAAAACCTGATTTTTTAGGTTCCTACCAATGCATGTTCCACCCAATGGACCTCTAATAATTCGTTCACCAATTCAGGGTAATTAATCATGTATTCTAACAATGAATTTATATTCTAAAATCCCAAAAATTTGGGTGACCAATCTATATTCATATCAATTCAGAATTTCCATAACAATAAATCTTCCAAATTTCTATTATATACAAGTGCTATAATAATCATAAATTCAGTCCTTATAATATGTGTAAAAGTCTCCTACATATGGATAAAAACAATCATTTCAATAGGAGCCCTAAGCATAATTTATATTCATTAAATCCTTATAATTGAACCATCCTAAAGTATGGATTTCCCAATTACTCATAAAGCCTATGGATTTTATCCAAAACTTACACCACTTAAACCTCCACGATATTAGTAGATTTCTTGTCAACCATGTCGCGGTTGTTAAAGTAAGGCCGTGGCTTTTGAAGTTTAAAAACCACACCACTCTACTTTTACACTTTATCTTAAAAGTATGGTTAATTAATGGTCATGGTCTTCTAATTTTGAATCTTCCTTCTCATTGACAGTTCCCTTCCGCAACCTTATTAATAGTTAATTTGGGAATAGGATGGATAGGTATTATAGGGAACATTTTAGGAGATCTTCAATTAAAGTTTCACAAGTCCGACCTCTACATACCATAAAGCCTTCGTTATTTCTTGAATACCACACTAGTCTACATTTTAGTACTGCTTTTGCGACCTCTATTAATACTTGGATGAATCCAATCACTTCTTGTTGTGGTCCAATGAAGACGATCGATACGAGTCATAGGGCTAAGGAGGATACATGCTCAACTAAAAAATAAACGCCTATGAGGTCCAACATAAGAGAAGAGTCTATGAGTTTCGGAGGAGATTCTCAAAACACTACCATAGTTGCGAGGGATAATGAAGTTAGGACTTCAGGTCATGGATAGGAGATAAAAACAACTCATGTCGTGATAAAATATCATGTAAGATGATAGAGGAGTGGTTAAATAACCTATTTGAGGCCTGTAAGTTTCTAGAGGGAAAATTTTTCTTTCTAACTATCTTGGACCAAAGGTCATGTTCTATAAAAACTAAATAATAAGGTATTCTTCTCTCTTTATACTTTTGTCCTAAGCCTCAGATTGCCTATCAAGATAATAAAAATCCTTAAGGCTATGAATCTATCCTTGAAACAGATTGAACGAAATGGATGAAGGGTAATATTAGCTTCCTTTGTGGTTTAGAAGCAGAAGTTTAAGATGTACATAACTCCTGTGGGGTTCTTCAACTTTTATAGGCCCAAGGAATATATGGTGAACAACCCTTGGTATTAATAGTTGAGGTTGCAAAGTGTTATGAGGTGCCTCCTGATCAATAAGCCCTTCAGTACCAAGAAATGGAAGGGAAAGTATTTTTATGTGTCTAGGGACAAGGAAGATATGTTGAAATCTCTAGAGCCTAGTGTTAAAAATGTCGAAGCCATATCAATTATTGATTGAATGGTGAATCTTGATTCAACATCCTGGCTGTAGAGAGGTATTAACGACCAAATACCTTTAAGTCTGCTAACTTGACAGACCATACCCTTTTGCAGTCTTATCCTTGAATTAACCCCACTTCTACTACTCCTATAAGTATTATGGTTATGCATAGAGTATTGTGGAATATGACACAACTTAGGCCTATAAACCCACATTCTCCATGGTATATGGAGAATGTGGCATCTTCAAGATGAACGAGGTCATCCTTATTCCAGACATTGCCCATCTGGAGAATATTGATGCCGAGGACATGGAGAATCATTAACTCTTCTTTCGGATTAAGGTAAACATCTTTTATCCATTGACTTTTTTCCTTGAATTTCATTTTTTTAGTCACTCCTTAAATTTATTTCCTTCTTTTTAAGTTGTTGAGGCCTCTTCTAATGAGAGGAATAAATATGAGAAAATATTTCAATAACATTAGGCTATGAAGGGGGACTAGAAGGTTAAGGTTAGGGAAGACCAAAAGAATTCTTTTTAATTTGGGAAGAAGTATATTGTCACAGCCTTTAAGATTGAAAAATAAGAGGCAACATAAAAAATGAAAGCTATTGAGAAGGAATGTTAGGACATTATTTTATTATATGGTTTACATTTGAGTATGTCGTATACTGCTACAACCATTAAAGAATTATTTAAGACCATTCAAGCATCTAGACGAATCCGAATATCAAAGTTCTTTAACATTCAAGCCTATGTGAGATTAATTTTGGTAAGGTTGTGTTTAAGTACTTTCACGGTTCACTTAGAGTGTTGGGATATTTTTTACAAAATATTTTCTAAGTGTTGGAGCGAATTTTTTTGTCAAAAGTTTTTTTAAAAGCTTTGAGGCGGAATATTTTCTAGAAAAATAAAAAATTATTTTTTATTTAATCTCGTTCGAGCAAGATACATAGTCATTCGAGCAACATGTGATCTCGCGTGAAACTATCATTCGATCGACGCCCTGCTTTGTTCGAGCGACATCAATGTTTCGTTCGAGCGATGCGCCGCCTTAAGTTTTTTTTTATAAATAGAGTGTTAAACCACATCGTTTTCAATAAGAAGACATGATGTTTTAGTTTCTCAAAACACTGCAAATCGGCAGAACACTTTGTCTTCTTCGTTTGGGGTTTTAATCATTTTTGTTTTCAATTCACAAGATCCCGGTACTGGGTTGACTTACGACGCATCAATAGGGAGTACTCGTGGGTGTTTCTGGGCTGACTGAACTACGGTTCGTATGGAGATATTGCGAAAAGTAATTGTTAATTTATGTTGCGTCCTATGTGAGTTTTTTGAAGATAATCCATTGCAGATTTCATTGTAATCACTGTAAGTATTATAGTGAAATAAAAGGTTTTACTCGAAAGGGGTTTTCTTGAAATCTGTGTGTCAAAAATTATTTTTGGTGGCTAGATTTTTTTCGCACGCATTTGCATGTTTTAGGGCTAAATAAAATTGATTTAAAATTTGACACCAATTAAATAAGGTTAACATGGAAATTTACAAATTTAGGTTAATCAGTAGCGCGCACATATTTTACAAATTGTATCAGAGCAGGTTACACTAATTTATTGTGTATTCCTATTTTTGCAAAAATTATGTGATATTGATTTTTTTAAAATCTGTGATGGAGCATTTATGTAATCGGATGCCCCCGCTTGATGACACCGCTTAATGACACGAGTCACCATTTTGATGATTTAAATAGTTTGAATTTGACATTTGCGAAAAAGAATGATTTTTTGGAAAAAGAAAATTGTCGTTTTAAATCCGCGATGAATATTTTGCAAACGATTCAAAATCAAAGAGATTTATATCATTACAAATTTGTTTATTTGGACAACGACTTTAGAAAACTAGAATTGTTTAAAAAGGAAAGTGATGATAGAGTCCTAGTTTTAGAAAATATTTGGAGGACTTTAAAAATTCTAGGATTTGTGTTTGTGACAAAGTGGATAAAAATATTTTACTCGATGAGTTTGTGGCACGTGATGAGACTCTAAGGGATAAGTGTGTGTATTTTAAGGGTGAAAGTGATAACCTTATAAGAATAATTGAAAATTTAAAGAAGGAGTCCCTAAAATTGGAAGAGTCTAATTCTTTGCTTGAGTAAAAAATTTTGGAGATAAAAAATAATTTGACAGACTTGAGTAGTGTTGGTAACCATGGTAGTGGCTTGTCATGTTCTAATTTTTCGAGTGATAAAGCCAAAACCATTATTCATTTTAGAGGGTTAATAAATCCCAAGGAGTTTAGAAAAGGTCAACCCATAGGTGTCATTCCACCCGTTTATAGATGTTCACATTGTTGTAGAAAAGGTTACCTTAGGCGTTTCTGTTTCGGTCTTCAAAAAAGTCCTAGGAAGTGGAAGTCTAGTGTTCCCTTGGTTCCAAAAATCCCCATGCGTCGTTGCACACCTATTTGGGTTAGGAAATCACTTTTAGATGCACTAGATGTTATACTAGTTGATTCTCGATTGTTTGCACATGATTTTTCTCTTTCTATATCATATAGATGATTGTGTTCGCATGTTTGTCATACGCTAGTTATGATTCGTGATATATTTTTGCTAGTGTTATGACTTGTGTATTTCTTATATAAGAATTTTGTTTTTGAAAAATAAAAAAAGATCTTTTTGATGAAATTTTTGGAAAAAGTCAAAAAGAGTTTTGTATTTTGTTTTACACCGTATATGAATGGACACTTAGGATGATCGAGTCATAATTTCATTCCATATCCGTGAGATGATTCGATAGTGTTTTGATATGCGTCATCATTTTATTTTTTGTGCTTTATACAGTTTAGAGTCATTGAGATGCGATTAGTTTTTACTACCTATATATTTGACTCATGAGTTCCTTTAATGCACACTTGTATGCATTTTTTTGATTATTGTACTTGTTTATGACATATTGGTCGGAGTGTTGTCATCTCATTTTTGTCTTCAAAACGAACCATGTGATATAAAACTTGATAATGGAAGTAGTGCATGTAAAAACCATTTACTGCAAGGATTTAATTGCAATAAAATATGGTGAGTGAGATACGAGAAAGGGCCGCGAGGGTATAAAATTAACTCATTGTGAAATCACCCGTTAAAAAGAGCCCGAAAAAAAATGAAAGGCAATAAAAAGACAAATATGCCAAAAAGGGGCCACCTCAAAAGAAAAATAAAAGAATAATTATTTTTGAGGGAGTTTGGATGTAAATTAATGAAAAACGGGTTTCCACGTCCTGACAACGTCATGAAAAAGCATTACATACTTTTAGACGTTATTGGCGTGGGAATAATTCTTGACTTTGATGTGTTAATGGATTGAGTTGATGTCATTTAAATTCAATAGTTTAAACACATAAGGACGATTTTGAGATTCATTCGTTAGGAGTACACATATTCATCATGCACATATATTATGTTTGATTGCTTTGATTTTCCTGTCAAATATGTTCACACCCATTCATTCCATTTTCATGATTTTGTTGTCTTAGTGTAAATTCATGGTGTGTGATTTTTTTAAAATTATCTTTGCATTTTTTATATAAAAAGTAAAAAAATAAAAAATAGTTTGTGGAAGCTTTTGAGTCATTCTTTGCACGAGCGTAGTTTGATTCATATTTTCTATGCATATTTGTCGTGACAACTCCATGTTTATTTTTTTACTTATTTTCTTGTCTATTTCGAACAAATAAAAAGGGGGAGAACGAATTATGGGGGAGATTTTTTTATTGATTGATTTATTCTTATATCGTTTCAAACTCGATACGTCACGAAGGTATTTTCTTTGTCTTATTTGTGTAGGTACAAAATTGAAGATCATTATTTTGCACACCCCTGATGAGAAAAACATAAAGATTTGAAGATTTGATGTTGAAGATTTTTGAAGAAAGTTTGTTACTTACATTTTTTATACCTTTTCAGTTTTGGGTTCATGGGAGGGTATTAGATTTGTATAGACATTTTGATCTGATAATTTATATTTTTATATTTTATACTGGCATAGACAGAGGGGGATATTTGTAAGGACATTATTTTATTGCCCGGTTTACATTTGAGTATGTCATATACCTCTACAACCGTCAAAGAATTATTCAAGATCATTAAAGCGTCAAGACGGATCCGAATATCAAAGTTCTTCAACATTCAAGCCTCCGGGAGATTAGTTTTGGTAGGGTTGTGTTTAAGTACCTTAACGGTTCACTTAGAGTGTTGGGATATTTTTTACAAAATATTTTCTAAGTTTTGGACTGGAGTTTTTCGTCAAAAGTTCTTTTTTTTTTTAAGTTTTGAGGTGGAATATTTTCTAGAAAAATAAAAAAATTATTTTTTATTTAATCTCGTTCGAGCGAGATACACAGTAATTCAAGCAATATGTGATCTCGCACAAAGCTGTCGTTCGAGTGACAACCTGCTTCGTTCGAGCGACATTAATGTTTCATTTGAGCTACGCGTCGCCTTAAGTTTTTTTTTATAAATAGGGTGTTAAACCACTCCATTTTCGATAAGAAGACCTTAGGCTTTAGTTTATGAAAACACTATAAATCCGCAGAACACTTTGTCTTCTTCGTTTAGGGTTTTAATCCTTTTTGTTTTCAATTCAAAAGATCCCAATAGTTTATGTGAATTGTTTTGGAACCCAAGAACACATCTTTGTTTAAGTTTCTCTTGTAAATAAGATCTCTACTACTAATATAGGTGCCACTTGAGGGAGATACTAGGATGATTGACTGCGCGTCAATAGGGAGTACTCATGGGTGTTACTAGGTTGACTGAACTGCGATGCATGCGGAGTTGCTGCAGAATTCCATTACTGATTTAGGTTGCGAACTATGTGGGTTTTCTGAGGATAATCCATTTCATATTTCATTGTAATTATTATTGTGAAATAAAAGGTATTACCCAAAAGATTTTTTTCCTGAAATTCGCGTGTCAGCAATTATTTATGTTGGTTTGAATTTTTCCACACGTAGTTGCATGTTTTAGGGATGAATAAAATTGGCTTAAAAATTGACACCGATTAAATAAGGTTAACTTGGGAAATTTTCGAATTCGATTTAATCAGTATCACCCACACATTTACAAGGATAAGTCAATAGCTAAGCAAGACTATGAAGTCCCTCCGTCTATTTGAAGAGAAGTGTTTAGAGGCTAAGAAGAAGCCACTGAGGAGGAAACAAATATAGCTAATCTAGAAACCCATATATCTTACCAAGCTTATAGATAACCCATTATAACACCCTTTACGCTTTCCTAAAGGTCTAAAAAAAGTCCCTCCAAGTCTTGGACCCCCAGTCCTCCTTCAAACCCTAACTGGAGAACAACTGCCCACTCTTCAAGCCTTATTTGACTTTAGTCAACTCTTGAATCTAGGAGTCTCCCAACACACTTTCATAGAGCTCTAAATACTCTTTTTAATGGAACTGACCGTGCATGAATCGTACTTACGATTCATATTTTATTGTTGAAAGCCATTTCTTCCTGCCATAAGCAAAACACCTCACATGTCTACTGGCAAGTAGAGAATTACTTGGTCAGTAAGTTTGATCACTATGCCAGAAGGTAGGACAAGGGGCATACTAGACGGCATGCCTCTTGGGGCATCTTGGTCCTTTTTATCTAATTAGGGTTCTTCTATTTAAGGAAACCCTAACATCATTTGAGAGGGACTTCAACCAAGATTTTAGTGCATCAACTTTCCTCAAATTTAGCCCATATCATTTCACCACATTCTTTCCACATTCCCTTACATTACCCTTACCTCACCTTTATCCACTACTCCAGCACCATCATATATACTCTAAAATCAGCCACAAAACCCCCAATAACATAATTTAAAAGAGCTTGAAGGTCTAAACTTATTTATTTCACTTTCTTATTAAGTTCCATTTCATATACTTTAGTGTTCTTCGCATATTTCTATGTAGTTTAACTCATCTTCACACTAATTCTCAACTTTTTTTTATTTTATATATATATATATATATATATATATATATATATATATATATATATATATATATATATATATATATATATAAGTCTACTTTTATAAATAAAAAAGGATAAAAAAGGGGTGTACACCATAATTCCCAATTTAGAGTTATCTCATTTTTCTCACACTTTTACCACACTTTGCACATTTTTCCATAAATTAAAAGAGATACTCTAGATTCATATTATGTGTTAGACCCCACCTTATTTTTTCGACGAAATACATTAACTTTGATGTATTTTTGGTAACTTAGGCATCCTAAATGACTTTGGGATTCGAGTCCTTCTTTATTTATCTCATTTTATCCATGTCCATATATTAGTTCTCATTGCTCCATATACATACATACATACATACATATATACATACATACATACATACATACATACATACATACACACATACACACACACACACACACACACATACATATATACATACATACATACATATACAGTTAGAGAGAGAGAGATACATGTACAGTTAGGGGGAGAGATACACACATACACTGCTCCATAAACTTACTCACCTAAATACATATATGGTGGTGGAGGTGCATTGTTCTAGTGGTGGTTTCCAAGAGAGTGAGAAAGAGAGAGAGTCGTTCTAGTTCGCACGAAGAAATATGGATAGAGAGATAGAGAGAGAAAGAGCGAGAGTGTGTGTAAAGCTGAGTGAAATGAAAATAAAACTATCGAGTTCAATTTATATTCGAAACTTAGTTACGATTTAGGCCCGTGACTTGGTTCATAACTAATCTGGTTTAATTTAGTCTGCCACGATTTATTCTCCTTGGTCATGGTTATACTTTTTGTGACCATTTTGAAATCAAAATTTGTCACGTTATTAGGTCACGGTTGAGAATGGTGATCATATTTAATGCCAAACTTATCATAGTTTCTTGTTATTGGTCACGGTTCTCAACCGTGACTCAATTCAAGATAATTTTGGAGCCAATTTTCCCATCATTAGAGTCACGGTTTTGGACCATGACCATGAGGGTCACAAATTTGTATCATGACTAACCCATGACTAGCTAATGGTTTAGGTTACCCCTAGGCGGGGACACAGACCGAGTCACAGTTTTGAGGGTATGATCACGGGTTTTGACCGTGACCCTTATGGTCATGAATTTGAACCCTTACCACCTTTTTGTGACCATTTATGTCTTTTGGCATAATGACTTCATCCACATATTTAGCATATTTATCCATCTAGTCAGTTTTCTTACAATTATTATTTCTTTAGCCTTCCCATATTATGTGTATTCACTCTTCATAGTGATATTACAATTTTGGGGTGTCGCTCACATTTTAGTCACTTTCACACACTCCTTTATCATCTTATTCATGTTTATTTAGCTTATGTCCTCAGAATGATTCACTCCCATATTTTCCTTGATGTGAATATGATGATATTTGTCCTCACACACATACACACACTTGCCCATTTGTGCATATTTCCACTTTACACAATCACACACACGATACCTTTTTACACATTATACACATGTTCACGAAATTAGGAGAAAAAGAACATTTTTGTAGACCACGACAGACCTAAATGGTGAACTGGGTGACTAATACCTTCCGACCCCATAACATTGTCTCCGAGCCCACATCTATTTAATTTCCCATGAACTCATTGTCTTTATTGTGTATTTCAGGAGTTGGCTACCATTTTGCATTTATTAAGTAAAATAGGTTGGCAAACTTGATCCTTACATGTTCACACACTTCACATTGCCGATGACTATCGCTATACGAATCCCTTTTGGAAGCCTGTGATGTCCGTATGAGCAGATCAGTGAGGGGCCAAAAAGGCCCTAATGACAACTCCCCTAAGGACCTTTTTTAGGACTAGCTTTTATTTACATGGGTTTGGTTTTCTTTCACACACACAAGCATATATATATATTGAGCTTAGAAATTATTGGCTAAATTATAAGAACACTCTCTCTCTTTTCCAGGCTCACTGCCAGGTGACACATGTCCGGTCCACACTCTTAAAATGCGGACTGGTTCGTACAAGAGCATTATACGTATATATTCCCACTTGTATATTCATTATTTTATTACGTTCACATGATCCATATGCCATGCTCATATTATACCATCCACGTATATTCTTCTCCATCTCATGTACATACTTATTTCTTCATCACATGTATATCCTACTTTTTCTATCACTTGTATATATATCACATGCTCCATGTCACTTGTATATATCAAATGCTTTATATCTCTTGTATATCACAATCTCCATGTCACTTTTATATATCACATGATTCACATCATTTGCATATTTTCATGCTTTACCCTACGTGCACATACTTTCATGGTTTAATCCACTTGTCCATATTTCCATGATCCATTTCACTTAATATATATTCACATGCTTTGTATCAATTGTACATATTCACATGTAGTGTGGATATGGCTAACCCATACATACCAATGAATGATTTCCCTAATAGACAAGAGGTATTATGTGGAAGTCATGCCAAAGGGGGAAAACATTACACTATCCTCTTCTGAATAGCCCTCATATAGATGTATGGCCTAGGATACTCATATCTAAATTACCAGTTTCAACGCGAAACTCTATCGAAATCCCAGGTTGTCCTGCCTCCCAATTTTGTGCCCTTTAATAAATTTTTAAAACAGGACCATGTCTGTGAGTCGAGAAATAAATTAAACTGCGTCTTGTATTACTCGCCCTATTTTCTCCCATACTCGGATCGTGTCCGACATTTCACTTTCTCTCTAATAAGAACGTAATACAAGGAAACACAATAATAACAACTACACTAAGGGACCTTTTCTCCCTTTTCACCTTTTAAAAATACCCCAAAGTTCTCTTTTTAAAAATAAATAAAACACTTTTTTATAAAAATAATACACCACCGTCTCAGGTGCGATTGGATTTCCCCTAGCTTAACCTGTCTCCCTACTAGTTACGGTCTACCATCTGAACACCTTGGAGTTATACTTTATCCTCCTTATCTCCATCATTATAAGGAACGGAACAGTTTCATCATAATTATCTCAGAGAAAAACCTAATTAGGATACCAACATTCATCCAGATTTAATGATCGTGCTAGCTCAGTTCGCCGCTAAGATTGATAGCTTGGAATAAGATATCCATGAGTTGCAAAGAAACAAGGCTCAAATTTTATAAATTATTGAGCCTAAATTCATGCCAAATTAGAATGTCACTTTTCCAACCTATTGTGGACCATGGAATGCCCGAACCGATGTGGGCGCTTAAAGAATATCAACATGTTCAATATATAAAAATGCCACCATTCACCCCTCCTTCAATAGGTTTCCCCTTGGTCATCTACCTGTGACGAATTATCCTCGACCAGGGGCTAATTTAATTGTTCTCCTTCCTACCAACGCTAAAGAATACGAACTCTATAGGGTGCAAGAAAACATCAAGATGATCTCTTGGAAGTCTGACCAGGTAAAGCTCTCAGGAAATTATTTAGCCTACATCCACATGTCTCCGTACCCAGAGGCTTGATTGCTCTAAATTTCAAAATGTACGATATTGAGAAATTTGTAGGGAGTGGGCCTCCCATTGTGCATCTCCATAGCTACTTACTACACAAAAACAAGCAATTTGTAACCGCTAATGATAGTTACAAATGACAATTGTCACTGCTATTTACTGTCATAATTTGGAAGGTGATAAAAAATATTTGTCACTACTGGGAGCAATTACAAGGTTACAAATGGTGATAGCAATTACCCCGCTCATTTTTTCATGACTGACAAAAGTGACAAAATGGGATGGAATGAAAAATTTACCGCTTCTCGTAGTGGTGACAAGAGTGACGAACATCCATTTAAAGGACTTTATCACTGATAAATGTATTAACAAGTTATCTTTATATTTATAAAAAAATCTATAGAATTTTCTTTATATTGTGGACATTCTAGATATCCTGTAGACATAAAACCCCTTAAAGCATAAATTTAACATCAATATTAATATCACATAAGCCCATTCCCAACATCATACAAGTCTAAAAAAATTGAGTAGAATTTCCTTTATATTTAAGACATTCTAGATATCTTGTAGACATAAAACATCTTTAAACTTAAATTTAACATTAAGAATAATATCACATAATCCCATTTCGGGCATCATACATGTCTAAAAAATGCGTCATCAAATAAGCCCATCCTAGGAGCCAAATACAAAATGAACATCAATACAAAAATAAATTAACATAAATAATGACAAAAAAAACTTCCATGGCATGGAATGCTATGAACAAGTAGAAAATCATCCAGAACCTAGACCAAAGGTCATCACACGATAGGTATGCTTAGTTAAGTCGAGGTATATGAGCCATGGGGATATTGATTTGGTAGGAACCTGCCTATTATACTTGGAGTAGACTTGCTGAGCAAGTTCAATGGAGTCAAATCCTTTGTATATGGCTCATCAGTATCCATTGAACTGTGATTGTGTTGCTTGACAGTAAGTGTATAGACCCGAATACATATGTTGAGTATTTCATGTGTATAACTATAAACATTCAAATGTAATAACTATAATTTGATTATACAGTTAAAGTTAAACGTTGATAATTTATTTGTAGTCATTGACGTAAACTCTGAATCAATTAATCAATTTTTTTCTTAGCACTGACAGAGAACTTTAGTGATCGAGGGAGAATACAAGTAAGATTAATATCTTAAACATGTATAGAATTCAAAATTAAATTCAAAAAAATTATAACCATCATAAATACAAAGAAATAAATAATGAGATACACAACTAAAGTAGCTATCTAAAAACATAACTAAAGCTTGGTAATATTGTCCATTATTCGATATTCCACATTTATGGAAGTAAAATTAAATTATAACACAATCAACTATAATAAAATTACAAAATAGGTTTCAAATACATAAAATTATTGCAAACATACAATTAATGAAGTTGCATAATTGTAATACAATCAACTAAAATCATCTTTATAGTTCTTATTAAATGATCATTCCGGTAGGATTGTAAAATAAAATAGTACAAGTGACTATATTTTAAGCTCAAATTAGTATGTAATATACTCCTGTTGGAACCATGTTCACTCGTATAGAAACTTGTTAGCCAAGATTGAGCATATTTTAGGTTCACAAAGCTTGTACAAAAAAAATTAAGTGTGAACAGAAAATTGAGATGTGAAATTATTTGGCTGGTGCTAAATTTTATTTTAAGATTTATCTACGAAGAGGGTATCATCAAATTCGATTAAGGATAGGTGATGACTAGAAGATGGCATTCAAGAACACTTAACGTACTATTTGAATGGCTAAGTATGCCCTTTTGGGCTTACTAATACGCCAAGCACTAGGATTATGACTCAAGTTTTGCAGTCTCTTCTAGGTTTGTGTGTGTGTCATAATTTATTTTTGATAATATCCTTGTCTATAGTCTCTGTATTAATGATTAATTAATTCACTATGGGAAGATGATCGACATATTGAGACTAGAGAAACTCTACATGAAATTAAAGAAATGTAGTTTTGTCGTGGAACAAGTTTTATTTTGGGGGTATGTTTTCTCTTTTAAGGGCATAATGATGGAGGAAGAGAAGGTTAGAGCTATAGTTGATTGTCCTACACATTTACCATACATGAAATAAGAAGTTTACATGCTCAAGGAACATTTTATCTCATATTTATCTAAAATTTTAGCACTATGGTTGTCCTCTTACAGACTGCCTTAAGAAAAACATTTTTAAGTGGTATTGAAAAGCCAAAGATAGCTTTGAGATTTTGAAGAATAATATTTCTATAGTTACCACCCTTAATGCGCCAAATTTTAACACATTTTTTTAGTTAAATTGGGATGCATCAGTAGTGGGGATTGATGCAGTTCTCATTTAAGCTGTGCGACTTATTGCCTTATTTAGTAAGAAGTTGGATGGCATTAAAATGTAGTATTCTATGTATGACTTGGAATTCTATGCCTCAATGATAGCTATTAGCCATTGGAGATACTATTTTGCCTACAAGGAGTTCATATTACATACAGTTCATAAAGCCCTTAAATATCTCAAAAGTTAACACAACATAGGTGGTGTTGCGGGCCCCGAGAGCGAGCATGTTGTCATTGTGCCTAGAGGGATCTTAGTCATGGGTATGTGAGGAGTCCTTGTCTGCCTCTACCTTTACATCCCCCCGAGTTTAGGTTATCGTTTTGATGTTTTTGGGTCATTAATAACTTGCCCCATAATATAGTTTGACACCATGTCCAGTTTTGGTGCACTCCCCTTTTGTAAGTGTGGTTTTCGTGCAAAAAATAAGGGTTTCTTATGTGTTTAGAGTCGCCAATTTATTTTATATAAATATAAATTAAAAGGTTCGGGTTACCCCTTTTAGGCTAATCCTAAGGAAGGTTTTAAAGTCCGTGGTTGGTCCATAAATTCTTGTTGTGCGGGTTCGAGAACCGGGTTATGAGTGAGGAAGGTATTAGACACCCTATTTGTTATGTTTGCTTCCTTAATTCTATGATTATTATTACTCTTTACATTGATCAACTGCCTTTTAGTTATTTTAAAATGTGTTTAGAGACCATAGTATTAGGGTCCCTAAAAAATGTAGATAGTTGCTTAGGTTAGAAAGTGGTTTCAGTGAGAGGTACAGAAATGCCACTTCAATGAGTGTAGGTACACAAGATTGGCTCATGCATGACTCTGTGCTTTGTAGCATATAACATATGATAGTTATTAAGTAAGTAAGTGTGCAAGAATTATTGACTTGTCTAATAGGTGGCCATTAATGTGTATATAACAGTGCGAGGGAGTTTAACTTTTAAGATAGTTGATATCTCATTCGTGTTGTGAGGAGAGATAGAAATGTGAGAGATGGGTGCATCTTTGTAGTGATTAGTGTATACATGTTTTCCTGTTTATATGTAGGAATATGTTTAGGATGTCCCGTCTTGATATAGTTTGATATATCATTTGCAGTATGTGAGGGATTAGAGATGGATGCATCTTGGTGAAATAATATATCGAGAGACATTCTGTCAGGGCTTTAGCTCACGAGAAGGACTCAATGTTGTGTCTATGTATCCAAGGGGACTTGGAATAAAATCCTACGTCATTCGATTGTATAGTTTGTATATACGTTTGAGAATTTTTATATGTATACGTATGATCGAGATCACGCTTTGAGATAGTTTGATATCTCGATTGAACTGGATAAAGATTAGAGATGGATGCATATCGGTGAAATAATATGTCAAAAGACATAATGTTGAGGCTTGATCTCACAAGATGGACTCGATGTTGCGCCCACATACTCAAGGGTACTTAGGATCAAAGACTATGTTGTTTGGTCGTAATATGTGTTCAAATGTGATGTGTGGTCAATTGTAGGACTTGGCTTAGGAAGGGGAGAGATGGTGTATGGAATATAAAAATGGGAGTGAAATCGAAGATGTTTGATATTCATAAATAACCTTATAATATTCGAGTGATTACTAGCTGAAAGGTGTTATTGTTCAGACTAATTTAGATGTGTAGTATTGGGAAGAGTTGGGCAAAGAAGAGGTGAAGTAACATCAATGATGTAATATTCTACTACTGAGAAGCAGAGTATGACACTACATCTTAATATTTGGGTGGACCAATAGAAGTCGGGGGAGTTCAGGTGTGGGGTGGATGATTCCCTGGTAGATAATACACCAAGATACGTATTATAAGGCTTGGACTTCATAAATTAAGCTCGATATAGTGCCTAAGTTTTAAAGGATACTTTGTATCAAAGACGACGTAGTTATAAAAAATCAAGGTTTAATAGTATGTAGGGGTGTTAGACTAGAGATGGAGGCATCCCAAGGAACTAATATATCGAGAGATGTATTATGAGGCTTGGGCTTCACGGGTTTAACTCGGTATAACACCTACGTAACCAAGGCGACTTGGGATCAAAGACCACGTATTTCTAAAAAAAGGGATTGGATTAAAGAGGGTATATAAGTAGGTACAGTTTTTAACAATATATAAATTTGGGGTGTTGCCCTGAAATTTAGGCAGTTCCTTGCGGCGAAAGTTGGCTTTTTGACTTAGGGAAAGCCCCACTTTTTGGTGATTTTTAGTCGATAGTGATTCATCTAGGAAGATTGACTTTTTTGAAGTTGTGTAGGGTTTTAACTCAATTTTCTATTTTAAGAAGACTTTTCTGAAGTAAGAATCTCTTTTTTGGGGAGACTCCAAGGAAGTATGATGTTTTCCTTTCAAAAAAGCAAGTTTTCTAAAGTACAAGCCCTTTGAAATTTTTTAGAAATGATCTCGAGTATCTCGGGTACTCAGTATTAACAACATTAGAAAATAGAGTCAATATTGGGTTTTTGAAGTTTTAGGTTGGTTTGTACCTCTATTTATAAGGGTTTTCACTGATCGAATGGCCAACCGGCCAAATCTCCCGAGCCATTGATTTTTGATAAATGGCTTGAAAAAGATTTGCCAAATCTTATATGTCAAAAGGGATAACCGATATGTTATCCCTTTATAGGTCCTTTAACTGATCGGTTAAAGGTCCCAAAGGGCATGCCTGGCTCGTTCGGAGTGAAAAAAGTGAAAAAAATCATTCAGTCGATCGCCTAACTGACTCAGGATGCTTTTGTCTGACCTTCATATTATACTTATAATGTTTGACTCGTAACTCCAATTAGTTCACAATTTTCAAGGTTGGAAAGGTAATTCAAAGATCTACCTATTTATGGTTCCCAACTTACCCAATAATGAAATTTTGTTGGTGAAAAATTCCCTTAAAGTTATGGTTATAGTGAATATCTCTAGTCTAGGTACCTTAGGGATTTGATACAAGTGACAAATGGTGCATGGCCTTCATCATTAAAAAGATATTTAAAATATCTACAAATTTTGCGCTTACCACTTTCTCAAATTATGAATTGTTTTAGGTCTAAAAGGTCTATAAAATGATATTTAGGGTAACCTGCTCAATCGGTACTACCCTTGATTTCGTCATTTGAAGTGAGGCGCGAACAGGCGTAAGGGAGATTTGATAAAGGTTGTGGGTACTTTCTAAATTTGGTTAAGTACATGGTGGTCCAAGTTTTACATATTCATAGGATTGCCCCTACGATCACGAGATGTTTAAGGTTTTCCTATCACCGACGTTAGGAATTTTTAAGAAATCGCTTGTGACTTTGAGAAATCAGTCTTTTATGAAAACAATATGCCATTAAGTATTGGGGTAATACATGAGTCATACCTTGATTGCAAATCGTGGTGCCCACATAGGTAGTCGACTAAAAGGGTGCGCATGCAAACACTTTCGCGCACTATTTTTGCCAAAATTGATGGTCCGATTGGTCCTTAATGGCGCAAGGGTTTGGGTTATTCATCCAAGGGAATGAATGTATGATCGAGACCTAAAAGGTTTCTATTGAGTTTGAATGTGCGGTGCAGGATCGATGATGGTTGCTCGATGTTGTGTTAGGGATATGAACATTCTTTTTAGGATTACCTTATGACTGGTTAACCTTATTGGTCAGCGGGAATCGAAGACAGGTAGTATACGTGTGAACATCTAGTAATTAAAATAGCAAGATGGAGAACCATCTTAGGGGGTTTAAGATTACCTAACGATTGTTTATTCTTCCTGATTAGAAAGAACTAGGGTTAGGTAGAATAAGTATGGATTTGGTGTGACCCAAAAACTTGGAGGGAAAAAGCTCTGAGAGGGTTTCCTGTTCACTTTGTGACTGGTTATCCTTTCTGGTTAGCGAGAATTGAGGGTTTTTAGATTAATGTGGAAATAGCATAACCTAACGCTACTAGGGAGAAGGTTTCGGGTGGTTTCTTGATCACTTCACGAGTGGTGATCCTTTATGGTTATCGGGAATCAAGGGTAAGGAGATTTAGTGTGAATATATTATAACCCAAACACCAAGAGGGATAAACCTCCTGAGGAGCACATGGTATCCCAATTTTTGACTTTGGTTTTAGCATTGATTCGAAACATTCCATGACTAGTAAGGAGAAAGTTTCGGGTGGTTTCAACGATGTCTTTAGGGGTGCGACATACCCTCATGAATAGTTATCCTTCCTGACTAGCAGGACTCGAGGGGTAGGAGATTAAGTTTGAACATATAGTGATTTAAACACATGGAGGAAGTTTTAGAGGGTGCAAGTATCCTAATTTTTTACTTTGATTTTAACAAAGATTCAAAATATTGTAACCCCTTTCTATTTTAGGTCGCTATGGGGACCAGATGTAGAAATGTAGGTTTTTAATGGCATGTTTAGGGGTGAGGGATCACCTTACAACTGGTTATCCTTCATGGATAACAGGAACCGAGAAATTTAGATCATATAGGGCACCAATTTTGTTTGGAGCGCAAGGCTCCTTATTTAGGTAACGTAGGGCACTGATTTTATTTGGGAGGGAATGGATCCTAAGGGGATCAAATTGATTTAAAGTGCATGGCTCCCTACTTTAGGTCACGTAGGGGACCAAATGGGTTTAGATCATAGGGCTCCCTATTTAAGGTTGCGTAAGGGATCAAATGGGTTTGGAGCGTAGGGCTCATTATTTTAGGTCGCGTAGGTGACCAAGTGACTTAAAACGCAGGGCTTCCTATTTTAGGTCGCATAGGGGATCGAATTATCTTAGAGTGCAGGGCTCCCTATTTAGGTCGCATAGGGGACCGACTGGTTTTAAGTGTAGGGCTTTATATTTTAGGTCACATAGGGGACCGGGTGGTTTGAAGTGCATGGCTTCCTATTTAAGGTTATGTGGGGGATCGGGTTCTTTGAAGTATAGGGCTTCCTATTTACGGTCACGTGGGGGACCGAGTTGGTTAGAGCATAAGGCTCCCTATTTTAGGTCGCATAGGGGATTGAGTTAGTTTAGAGATCATAGATTCCTATTTTAGGTCGCGTAGGGGACTGAATGGTTTACATCCCATGGCTTCCTATTTTAGGTCACGTAGGGGACCGAGTGGATCTGGAATGCATGGCTCCCTATTTTAGGTCGTGTAAGGGATTGAGTTGATGTGGAGCAAATGCCTCCATATTTGAGGTCTCATAGGGGACCGAGTGGGTTTCGAGCACAGGGATACCTATTTTAAGTCGCGTAGGGGACTGCTCTGGTTTAGAGCACATGGATTCCTATTTTTGGTCACATAGGGAACCCAATGGTTTAGAGCCTAGGGCTTCCTATTGTAGGTTGCATAGGGGACTGATTTTATTTGGAGCCCAGGGCTCCTATTTTAGGTCATGTAGGGTACCGAATGATTTGAAGTGCAAGGATCATATTTTAGGTCGCCTAGGGGACTGATTTGTTTGGAGTGCAGGGCTCCTTATTTTAGTTATGTAGTGGATCGAATTTATCTTAGAGGACATGGCTTCCTATTTTAGGTCATGTAGGGTAACAAATTGGTTTGGAGTGTAGGGATCCCTATTTAAGATCACGTAGGTGACTGAATTGGCTTGGTGCGTAGGGATACTGATTTTAGGTCACATAAGGCATCGAGTGGTTTGAAAAGAATGGCTTACTATTAGATAATGCGTAGGGTACCAAATTGTACTGGAGTGTAGGGATCCATATTTTAGGTCGCGTAGGGGATCGAGTGGTTTGAAGGGAAGGGCTTTCTATTTTAGGTCACGTAGGGGACCGATTTGGTTTGAATCCAATGGCTTCCTATTTAAGGCCACGTGGGGGATCGGGTGGTTTAAAGTGCAGGGCCTCCTATTTAAGGTCGCGTGGGGGACCGAGTGGTTTAAAGAACATTGCTTCCTATTTAAGGTTCCCTAGGGGACCGAGTTGTTTTAAAGTGTAGGGATTCCTATTTAAGGTCTCATGGGGGACTGTGTTAGAGGAGGTGAATTCTTTGGTTTTTCTCGGGTGAGGCTGTAGTTTTATTTTCTCGAGTGGAGATTACTGGATTCTTATAGGAGTTAGTGAGATTGATCAGGGAAGTTTGAATCTTTTTTGTCGTTTGCGCAGAGAATTTTGAGGTTTTGGTTAAAATGTTATCCGAGGCGGTGTTTGAGGCTTTAAGTGAGGTGCTGAGGATAGTGAAGATTTTCTGAGGTTTTCTCAAGTGGTTTCAAATGCTTAAGGGGTTTGATGAGGCAGTGTTTGATGATTAAATGGGATACTCAGGTATGAGTGATGCTTTCTAGAGATTTGCTCGGTGGTGTCTGAGGCTCTAAGTGAGGTTCTCAAGGTAGTAAGTCTTTTCAGAGGTTTGCTCGGTCAATGTCTGAGGCTTTATAAGGATTCACTCAAGCACTATTTGAGGTTTTATAGTGGTTTATTTAGGCACTGCCTGAGGCTTAAGTGGAGTACTTAGGGTAGTGAGGATTTTTTTTGCTCCGGTGGATTATGAGTCTTTAGAGTGGTTTGCTAAGCTAGTATCTGATAATTTGGATAGGTTTGCTCAGAGGAGTATGAGGCTTAAGTGGGGTTCTTAGGGTAGTGAGGCTTTTGTTTACTTGGGTGGAGTCCAAGGCTTTATATAGGTTTAGTCAAGCAATGTTCAAAGCTTAAGTGGGGTGCTTAGGGTAGTGATGATTTTTATTTATTTGGGTGGATTCCAAGGTTTTGGAGAGGTTTTCTCAGAGGGGTTTGAGGATTTACAGTGGTTTTCTCAGGCGGTGTCTGAGACTTTGCAATGGTTTTCTGAAGCGACGTCTAAGGCTTAGGTGGGGTGCTCACGATAGTGAAGATTTTGTTTTCTCATATGGATTATGAGACTTTAGAGAGGTTTTCTTACTGGAGTGTGAGGCTTTGTTGTGGTTGGCTCAAGCGGTGATTGAAGTGAGGTGCTCAAGGTGGTGAGGCCTTTTTTCACTCAGGTAGTTTTCGAGGCTTTATAATGGTTTGCTCAGGTAGTGTCTAAGTCTTTGCAGTGGTTTTCTCATACGGTGTCCGAGGATTTGCAGTGGTTCACTTAGGCAATGTCCATGGCTTAATTTTTGAGGCAGTGTCTGATGCACATAAGTGTAGCCTCGTCCTCAACCAACCTCAGCTTAGACAAGTCGAACCTTACGTTGACAGATGTGAGCCCTTTAAGAGTGATCCTTCCTCAATAGTTTCAACCTCGTACCAATCTTATAAGTTGATACCTGTTAGTTGGTCCTCCACAACCTCACCAGTCTTGTCTTGGCTTAATACCACTCAGAAAACCGAAACCATAGTTCAATTCGGCTCAGCAGTTGCTTACTAGGATCATCTCGATCAGGCTGAGACCTCTTAGGACGACATATATCTCACGTGTGACACAGGGTTCCAGTATGACTAGTCCACTTAGGCAGGTAGTTATGGCAGTTATAATAAGATCTCCATGAGCACATGAGGAAATATTGCGTCATCATGACATATTTGTGCGAGGGATAGGTGGATAGACCCTATTGGAAGCTTCACCCTGGACATGCCTATTACATGCTCGGGGGTACAATGTGTAGCCCAAGGACTATAAATACTTGTTATCTCCTTCCTTGAAGGAGATCAAAAAATCAAAACCCTAAGTAAAGCTTTATAAAATCTACTATAGAGAGATAAAGTGTGAGAATTGTACTTAGAGCCATTAAATCTCACTTATTCAGTATAAAAACACACAAACACATGCACAATGGAGTAAGCTAATGGAAGAACTACTTACATGACTATGTTCATCCTCTTCTCCTCAACCCCTTCTTTATTACTTCTGTTGTTCATCATATCCATTTATGTAGATTTACTAGCTTGAGCTCATTATTAGTTTAAGTGATAGTATCTTCCCGTATCATCATTTTGTTATCGTCCGTAGGAATCGAAGTTTCATCTTCTCCCTCCCATTTATATCTTAACTCCTACTTAAATCTCTAGTGGTGATCTGGCTCCACTATTGTTGGATTTAAATCACCATTGAAAGAGTTCTGATTGGAACCTTCAAGCTTCTTTTAGCTCATCTAGTTCACTACACTCTCACCGAAGAGATGGTTTCAGATCTACCTCCAGGCATTGACCTTGCTCTATCCAAGCACCACCATAGTTAGAAATAGTTGATGTGGTGGTGGGTCTGTGCTCATTGGTGTCTAACCAACAAAAGACGCAAGAAAAATTTATGGCTTTTATCCAAACCTTAATGTCCAGGACTCCAGGCACTATGGAAGAGATGATCACTCCGGCTACCCAAGATGTTATGGATGCGGTGATAGGGGGACCAACCCCGATCCCACACAAGGATGCGAAATGATACCAGAGGCAGAAAGACGTGGAGGACCCCAGGCGACTCCATCTGGGAAAATAAGTATAAGAGGGTCCAGATGATAAAGATTATGATGAGGACGATTCTTGGGATACATATGATATTCCAGAGACACAGTGTGCCCTGCACCGGCCAGTAGGGGAAATAATGAAAGGTCGACACGAGGAGGGTGACCCAGAACTTTGCCTTTGACATACTTAGTAGAGGCTGAGTTTTTTACCATCTCAGCCCAGTAAGAGACCTACGAGACCAACTTTCCCATTCACGCGGTAATGTCACCTTTAGAGGGAATGGTGGATGTGGTGATCGCCGACCTCAAAAAGGCTAAGAAGAAGAACAGAGGGAAGTGAACAGTCATCAGAGGAATGTTGGACAAGATAAAGTGCCAATGCAGTTGAAAAGGAGGGCGGAGGAGACAATATAGTAATAGTAGAGAAGTCATGGAACATTTCGATTTAGAGGTTGGAGGATAAGATTGATGATCTATTGAAGAGCTAAGACTTAATCCATAGGGGCTACTTGGAAGGATCTCCCTTCGTAGCTAAGATAGTAAATTTTCCCACTCCAGCTAAGTTCAACACTCCTACTGTAACTCCAAAATATAATGGAAGTTCAATTTCGATCGACTATATTAAGATGTATTAGTTGACAACTAACATTTAGTCCATCTCGGATGAGATGAGATGCTAAGACTTTTTTGGCACTCTCACTGGTACATCCCACATGTCATACGCATCTCTGCCTAAGAATTCAATTTAGAATTTCAATAGCTGCTTGAGAGGTTCATCCATAACTTTTACTTAGGCATGATGCGCCCAAAGAAATTAACTCATCTCTTGTATGTGAAACAATTGTAAAATAATTCACTCAGAGACTACATTGCCCAGTTTAAGAAAGTGAAACTTGAAGTGGAAGACTATGAGAAAAATATTGCTATGACATCTCTCATGAGTGGGCTATTAAAAAGGCATGTTTCTCTGAAAGTTGGCCTCGGATTCTCCTAAGTCCATAGCAGAACTTCTGACCACAATCGGGAGAGTCATGAATGCTGAGGAGGCCATGGTAGCCAAGGGATAGGACGAGAAAGAAAAAAGTGGAGGCATGTCTCGGAAGGTGAAAGGAAAGGATGTAAAGAAGAGATCAACCGACAATAAATTCGTCGGTTATAACCCATTGAAAATAAGCCTTGACTTGATCTTGAATGAGATTAAAGATGATAGTGCTCTCAGGTTAACTGAAAAGATTAATTCCCCTCCTCATAAGAGGGACAAAATCAAGTGGTGTGAGTTCCACCAAGAACACGACCATACGACAAACAAATGGTTTACTCTAAAAGATGAGATTGAGAAGATATCGAAGCAAGGGTAACTTGAAAAGTATGTTGATTGCAATGGTGCCAAAGATGATGCTAGAAATAAACATGGTGGGTCAAAAGATGAGAGGCCAAGATGACAGCCTCAGGTGGATAAGAAAGATGAAGAGTTCGACGGTGATGGGGATGACCTGGATTTCCCTTTTAAGATCCCTGAGCCTAAGGTACGAGTGAATATGATTTCCTTCGACCTTAAAATAATTAGTGGACGAATGGACGACAGAGGAATTGAACCAGATGACCGTAAGGAACATGTCATGGAAGCAAAGTCTGCAACCAAACGGATGGATGGGAACTTATCCACTTCAAATCCGAATCCGGGGAAGTAAAAAAAAGTAGACATAGATACATTGGTGGTAGATTTCTCACGAATGGACTTTAAAGGCATCTTGGCCCCTCATAATGACCCTTTGGTCAATAACATAAGAGTTCATGGGTATGGCGTGTCTCAAATACTGGTGGATGATGGCAAGGATGAGAATGTATTCTCGGCCTATAATATCATCCTCGGCAGGGGAGCACTCAAAGAATTCGAGGCATTACCCTTAGTCGTTCACCAAATGGTAAAATTCTTGACTTCTTATGGGGTAGGGTAAGTCCAAGGTGACCAAGTAGAGGTAAGAAAGCGTTATTTTAGCTCAGCAGAACAAAAGTAGGTGCACAAGAAGCTCACAACCTCCTACAATATTGACACTCTTGACCCAAGGGACGAGAGGAAACTAAAAAAGGATGAGGTCACTAAGGAGGTAGAATCCATTATCCTCAATGAGGATGATCCGAAGAAAACCATCTAAATCAGATCATCATTAAAGAAGGAGGTGAAAGAAAGGTTAATAGAGCTGTTGAAGAAGAGACAAATCATCTTCGCATGGAGCCATATGGATATGTCGGGGATTGATCCCAAAGTTATCTTCCATTGGCTAAACATTGATAAGGATGCCAAGTCAGTAAAGTAGAGGATGAGAACCTATTCTAGGGATAGGTACGAAGTCATCCAAGAATAGGTCAGAAAGTTCTAATCAGCTGAGTTTATTCATGAAGTGCACTACCCGGACCGACTTTCTATTTGTGATTATGCCGAAAGATAATGGAAAATAGAGAATGTGTGTAAACTTCATAGATATAAATAAGGCCTTCCCAATAAAAAATTTCCCCTTGCCCCGTATAGATCAGATGGTAAATGCCATGGTTGGGCACGAGCTGATGATCTTTATGGACGCATATTTAGGGTATAACCAAATCTTCTTGGATGAAGCCTACATAGAGAAGACTTCCTTCACCATAGACAAAGGAACCTACTGCTATAAGGTCATGCCATTTATCCTTAAGAATGCAGGGGAAACCTACCAGAGGTTAGTCAATACAATCAGATTGGGAAAACTATGGAGGTTTATATTGATGATATGTTGACAAAAAGCCTTAAGGCCAAAGATCATGTGGATGACCTTGAGAGGACATTCAACACCATGGATCTCTACAAAATGAATTTAAAATTAATAAAATGCATGTTCGACGTCGAGGCAGGAAAGTTCCTCGGCTTCATAGTCAATAAAATAGGGATTGAGGTAAACCTAAAGAAAATCAAGGCATTGATAGAAATAAAGACCCCAAGGACTATAAAAGACATGTAGATATTGAGAGAAAGAGTTGCTGCTCTCAACCGCTTTGTCTCGAGGGCCATAAATAAGTGTCTGTAATTTTTTAAAATCTTGAGAAAAGCATTTGTCTGGGATAAGGAGTGTGAGAGAGCTTTTTAAGAACTCAAAGCTTATTTGGGATCCCCAATGCTCCTATATCGGCCCATCTATGAGTGAATTGTTCCTATACCTAGTAGTATCAGAATCAACCATGAGTGTAGCTATTATTCGAGATAATGAAAGGGTTTAAAATCCTGTATACTTTAACAACACGACTCTTCAAGGGGCCGAGCTAAAATATGCTAGGATCATGCCTTTAGAAAAATGAAGCCCAATTTTCAAGCTTATACATGGTGGTACTCACTGAGACTCATTTGAGGCAAGTCATCCACAAACTCGAGAAATTGGGTAGATTGATGGCTTGGTCAATTGAGTTAGGAGAGTTTGACATCGACCAAGGACTGCAATCAAGGGGCAGACATTAAAAGGTTTTATGGCTGAATTCACTTGGGTCGAGGTTGATGTTAAAAAAAATGAGATTGTGGTATTGCCTGAGAAGATAACCCTTGGTTCGGCTATGGATTATGGAGCGAGAGTTGATCCTATAAAAATATATATTATTTAGAAATGGGGAATTAAATGAAAGTCCTTTCACGGATGACTACCCATTCTGGAGTTTGTTTGAGGATGGATCCTCTTGTGAAAGTGATAGCGAGGCCGGAATCATATTTTTGGCTCTAGATGGGACCGATATCTAATATTCCCTAAGATTCATTTTCAAAGCTTCAAATAATGAATCTAAGTATGAGGATTTATTGGCAGGTCTGTCCTTGGACAAAGTGTTAAATGTCGGCAACCTGATAGAACACAGTGACTCTCAGTTAGTGGTGAATCAAATCCCGGGGATCTACGAGGGTAAAGATAAAAAGATGGCCAAGTATTTGGCAGCGGTGAAGAAGATCTTAACCAACTTTAAGGAAGTGAATGTGAATATCCCCTAATCTTGAGAATAAAGCACCTTATACTCTTGACTCACTTGAGTCTACATTGTATAAGTGCTCATCTAGTTTAGAAATGTGACAAAATTATGTCCCTTCCCTAGATACCAAAAAGCCTCAGAAACTTCAATTCAATTCATTACTCTTGTTTGGATGTTCAAAGGTATATTCACAAGCACTCACACACATTAGGGCTGCATTCATGGGTCATATATTGCTAAATTATTTTTATGAGTGTTTGTGTGTGTTAATTTCCCTTAAAAACCTTTTTAATATTTTTTGGGTATTTTTAATGATTTTTAAAATAATTTTCTCTTAATTAAAATTGGAATTAAAAACTTCTGGGGTCATTCTCTAATTTCTGGTTGTTGATTTTATCCCTGAAAAGTTCACTTGGGTAGAAACCGAAAGCGCTAGAGACATTAGGGTGTGTTTGTAATTAGTTTGGTACGCACGTTTGTGGTTCGTTGTTTTCCCTACACCTGTTGCCCTCCTATTGGTTGGTTGTGTGTTTCTATTAAAAGACAAAACCGATGTTTATTAATAGCCCTTGGATTGAGCTTATCAACGCCCTGCATGCGTCCTTGTCCCAATCCTTGCAAACCTCTCTTAGCTAATCAGAAAGCATTTAACCAACCACTTATCCTTAACCGTTGGATGGAAGTCAATATGGCAAGACTTAATCTCAACCATTGATTTTGAACCCCCTTCTCGATCCTTCTTAGCCCTGTATTTAAGGAAGCCAACCCTCAGCCTTTGAGAAGTTTTTGCCACTTCGTCATTCCACGTGAGAAGAGAGAAGAGAGAGGAGAGAGAGAGAAACAACAGAGTTTGAAACCCTAACCCTAAATCTTCCAAACACCTCTTCAAACCCTAACCCTTTGACCAAAAACAATCATACACCAAACACAACCTTCAGTGTTTGAGAGTTTTTGAGTGGTGGTTTGAAAGTAGTTTCGTGATAAGGCCTCTTCGCCTTAAGATCTTGTGTCCAACTTAAAAATTAGGGTAGATCTGTATTTTTTCTTAATAGAAATCATAGATCTAGTCTTTTATATTATATTACAGCTAGATCTGCATTTATAATTTCTCATCTTGAGAAATCTTTTGTTGATTATTTTCTGTAAATGTTTTCATCTTCAAAATCAACAAAATCATTTTCTGTTTCTAATTCTTTTGAAACAAGACCTTTGACCTAGTTGGAATCACACTTGGCAGTTTTAAATTTCAAAAACATTTTCAAAACCGTGTAATTGATTAAGATCTTGAAATGTCTTCTGAGCAAGTGACCAAGTATAAATTCTTCTGAATTTAGACCCTTAAGTTAGTGATTTTTATATCCCAAACAAGGTAATTGAACCATTTTTATTCCATATCATTGCCATTGACTGTTTCTTACAATTTCCCTGAGTTTTCGTGTATTTCTATTGGATTTTACAGGAATTTAGTGTAAGAAAAGAGAGAAAGAAACGGGAAGAAAGGAGATGATGAAAGGAAGAAAAGTCAAAGGGCAAAAACGTAAATTTCTACCCAGAGTTCGAATTTGACACCTAAAGGGAAGTTGAAGAGCATGATTTCACAGGAGCATCGGAAGAAACGACACGCAAATCGGAGCTCGAGATCAAAAGTTATGGCCAGTCAAAGAAGAAAAGGAAAAAGTCAACCTGGAAGAAATCAGACCGATCCGATATATATCGGACCGATCCGAAATGACCCAAGTCCAGTAGACCCCGGATGGATGACAAACCGATGACAGCAGAAACCATCTAGTGGGGATCGGACCGATCCAGTAGAATAAAAAAAGAACCGATCCGTTGGCTGAAAAATGGACCGATCCGAGGGCTATCCGGACCGATCCGGTCATGCGAAATCCTGGCATTTATTGTGAAGATTTTAATGTGCATAGCTAGTGAAATCTTGTGCAACAAGCGATTATGGCTGTCAAATTCGTACTACTTGGTGCTATAAAAGCCCATGCCCTACCTCATTCTAGGGGGTCAATTTAAAGAGAGCAATTAAGAAGTTAGGAAATTTTTAGTTTCTTTGGTAGGAGTTTTCATAAACCCTAGTTTGTAAGGTTGAGAGAGATAAAATTTCTGGATTCAAAGTCTTTTCCTGTTTCTGAACACAAGTATAACAATTTCATTCTCTTATTTGGTATCTATGTTAGTTAAATTTCAATTGTCTTGCAAATTATTTCCAATGTTTGGTAGATCTATAATTCTGTGTATGAATTTGTCTTCTAATCAAATCATGTCTAGCTAAATTCTTAAGGGCTGGGGTATATGAACTCACTCCGAGGCGAATTACTTACGTAGAAAATAGAGAGTAAATTAAATATTGACCAAATCGTGGAAGGAAATTACATGAACATGCCAATCTTTTAATCTCTCTTGCCCTAGGTACTAGAGATGTTTAAGAATGCTTTGCAAGTGTAATTTTCCATTCACCGCTTTGTATTTACCTTTGATTTCATATGGTGAGGGCTAAATCCTTAATGCTTAGGATTTATAAAGATTGGATTTAGTCCAGAATTTTAATTTTCAATTCTAGTATTCTACACGGTAATTCGTTAAGGTTTGAGGGATTGTACCCCACCCTATTTCCTCTCATTTTTCAATCTAATTTCTTCACAATTTTTAGTTGTTTCTTGAGTAAATTTTTTATTCCATTTGAAATTTTCCAATCATCAATCATCTTTTTATATTTCTTTAGAGGAATCATTTCGAGACTTAATAACTTCTCCTACAAAAGTGCCAATTTTTTATCCCTGTGGATACGATCCCGACTTGTCGGATTATTACTAACGCGACAGGCATGCGCTTGAGCCTCGAGAAAACGCACTTTTGAGACAAATTGTTAGTCGCGTCAGCAAGATAGCCGTGATTTTGGGTTCTTTTTAAAGGTCAAATAAGGTTTAAGTTTCCTAAGAAGAGAGAAACTGAAAATCATAACATATAGATCTAATTTGTAATTTGCTAGGAGTATTTGTAAAAATAAGATTGAGCGTGTGCATGCATGTGTTAGATCACCGTCACAAACACTTACACACTATAACACTGAAATTGTTGGTAATAAGATCTTGAAACAAGAGTCTCCGTAAAGACTGGAACAAAGTGGAAGTTAGCAAACTGGGAGAACCACATCAGCAATCAGAACTGCAGAAAAGTTAGAAGGACACCAGTGGGTACATTCCTAAACTTGTATAGGATTGATTTGTGTGCATATGTGTTATATAGTTTGTAACTGATATATTTTGTTTTAGTGGATTTTTTTTTTTGGTTTGTGACTTAGAAGTCACTATGGATGTTTCCTTAGTTGGGTGAGGTTTTACCACGTTAAAAATCTCTTGTCATTAATCTTTCTACATCTCCCCATCTCATTCTTGCTGGTGTGCTGATTTATTCTTTTAAGTTTTGTTTTTTTAAAACTTGTTACAAATATTAAACTGATCTCGTGTATGTTTTATTAAACACATCTTGTGATTAAAACGCATTTGATTTAAAGAAAAGAGTTTCTTCAAAAAACAGATCGGAGTTAATTAAATAGTTTAATCTTGTATTAAACGGATTTAGTAACAATTGTTTAATTGGTATCAGAGCTTTGGAAATCTTTTTACAAGATCTTGTGTTTCTGAAATTGTTTTCTTAAAATCAAAACAATGGACAGGAAAAATGAAAGATGTGGTAACTTGACCAGACCCCCACTCTTTGATGGAAACAACCTTGCTTACTGGAAGGTAAGAATAGTTGCTTTCATACAAGGAACCTTGGGAGATAATGTTTAGGAT
This sequence comes from Sambucus nigra, assembly GCA_949130495.1. Lineage (NCBI taxonomy): Eukaryota > Viridiplantae > Streptophyta > Magnoliopsida > Dipsacales > Adoxaceae > Sambucus > Sambucus nigra. The sequence goes on along the minus strand of OX422214.1, from coordinate 187,660,643 downwards.
ATTGTTGAAAATGAATACACTTATCCTGCTAAACCAGCCATTGAAGGAAGTAATGAGAGGATTAAAAAATCATTAAGTGAATTCACTCAAGAAGAGAAGCAAACTTCTCGAAACAATAACAATAGTAAGAATGCCATCTTTATGTCCATAAATGAACATGAGTTCAAAAGGATCTCATCTTGTACCACTTCTAAGGAAGCTTGGGATACACTGATCACTGCACATGAAGGTGACACTAGAGATAAGGCTGCTAAAACTCAAATGCTTGTTCATCAGTATAACTACTTAATTATGTCAGATTCTGAATCCTTTGATGATTTTTACATGAAATTGACTAACATTGTAATGGGATAACATATGACAGACATGAAATTGTATCTAAAATTCTAAGATCATTGCCACATAAATTGACAACAAAAGATATACTATTGAGGAAATGTGTGATCAAAATCTCATTCCTGAATTACTCAGTAGTAAACTACGAACTGTCGAAATGGAATTAGAATTTAAGAAACAAATGACCCAGTCCCATGGGAAACAGATTAGTTCTAACTTGAGTTTTTCCTCTAAGTTGATGAAACCTGAGATCACTATTCCCACTGATGATGCTGATGAGGAATGTGATATAGATAGTTTGGATAATCAACTAGCCTTGATGTCAAAACAGTTTAAGAAGATTGTCAAATTTAGAAATAAATTGGCAAACAGACAAGGCAAGACAAATTATCAAACTCAGTCTAACTACAAACCTCATGAGAAAGGTCAAGACAAACATCCCAAGGACATGAGACCTAACAAAGACTTCAAGAACATTGAATGTTTTAGATGTGGAAAACTAGGACACATAGCACAAGACTGTAGAGTGAAACTGAACACTGCCAATAAACATACTAGGGACAACATTTGCAAAACATGGGATGATTCAAGTGATTCTGAAAATGAGTAACCTGAATCTTCTGATTTTTTTGATCCTTGCATGTCTTTCTTTTCTAAGATAATCTACAATGATGATATGCCTATGTATGAGAATGATGATAATAGCTCTACTTCTGTTGTTATGAATCATGCTACTACTGGTTTAGATGCTTTAATTTATGAGAATATTGCTAATTCTACTACGGGGTGTGTGAGTCAAAGGGAATGCGATAATGACGATGTCAATGGGTGGGTGAGTTTAAGAATTGAATCCTTAGGGGTCACTTCACACTTAGTGACTCTGACACTGAAGACCTCCCTGATATTCACACACTTTATGCAAAAACCCTCAAGAAAAGCACTAGACTAGAGAAGATAGTGAAAGATCTCACTAAGAAATTGGAAGACCTAAGTCTGATGGTTAAACTTAACGCTGAAGAGTACACTACCCAATGTCTAACTCATGAATATGAAGTCAAAATTTTTGATAAAAAATAAAACAATTTGATTGAAGAAAATGAAATTCTGGAGAAAAAATATATAGGGACATTATTAGAATTGGAACAATCCAAAGAGAAGACAACAACAGTTTTCAAAAAAATTTCTAAATTTGAAAATAATTCAAAATGTTTTGATGGTTTTGTTGCTGATTCTAAAACCAATTCTGATGATCGAACTAGAATAGAGTTTTGCCCCAATTTGGAGACTCAAACTAAAATTTTTGGACCAATTAGGTTTGTGTCAGGAGGAAAAAGACCTATAGAAACTTGTCCAGATTTTTATTCTCTGAAAAATGAGTTTGATAAAAAAATAATCAAAGTTTGATATTGGGGAATCAAGTTACTCTAAGTGTGAAAGTCCACCTAAGACTAAATATGTCTGCCCCCCGATTAGGAAAAGTGATTCTGCCTTTCAAACTGTATTCCCTATGAATAAGGTTCAACCCCAAAATTCCATGAAGACTATGCTTAGAGACTTTCCTAAGGAGATGCCATCTTCGAGCCATCTATATTGCTCTTACTGTGATTTATATGGTCATTATTTTGAATGATGCTACTCTAGACGTTTAGTTAACCCCGTATATAATACTCCTGTGTACCAAAACTTTAACTATTCTAGGAGAAGCCGTAACAATTATGTTCTTCCTAGACAACCAGACAAAAACTCTAACTATAGAAAGAGAAAGACCAAACCTAAAAGATCATTTTCAAGAAGGATTCCTAGACACTTTCCTAAGAAAAAAGCTCACGTTGATCATAAAATTCAACCTCATGCACAAAACATTTTTCAATAGAAATCCAATGCTCCCAAATTTTATCAATTGAGAGCAAATAAGCACAAAATGAAAACAAGAGTTGTTTGGATTAGAAAAGGTGAGATATTACCCCAGATGAAGTGTAATATTGTTATTAATGCTTTAAAAGATGAACACACTCCCTCTGGTTGGTATTTAGAGTCTGGATGTTCAAAACACAAGATTGGGGATGACACTAAACTTTTAAACAAAACCAAATTTGCTGGAGGAAAAGTTATCTTTGGTTATGGTGTTTCATCTCAAATCATTGGTAAAGGAGCACTCCAAGAAGAAGGATTACCTTTACTTGAAAATGTTCTTATAGTAAAAGGTCTTAAGGCTAACCTACTTAGTATCTCACAATTTTATGACTCAGATCATACTGTCACATTTTCAAAGAATAATTGCAAAATTTTAAATGAAAAAGGTGAGTGCATTATTACAGGACTCAAGACTCAGGACTCTGGACAATTGTTATATTGTCTGTAACATTGCCAGAATGGATGACAATGAGATATGGCATAATCGTATGGGTCACATAAATTATGAAAACCGTAGTAGACTGTCTTCTCAAGAAATAGTTAGAGGTATTCCTAAGATCAAACCTATTTTTAATATTGTCTGTGGATAATGTCAGGAAGGAAAAATTGTTAAAGCCCCTCATAAGAAAGTCAAAGATATCCTTACCTCTAAACCCTTGGAGCTCATCCATATGGACCTAATGGGTCCTTCTTGAACTGTTAGTCTCTCTGGACACAGTTACATTCTTGTTATGGTTGATGACTTCACCAGATTCACTTGGGTTGCTTTCTTAAAACAAAAGTCTGACACTTTACAAACCTTTTTGAAGATTTTGCTTCGAATTGAAAATTAGAAAGATACTCAAGTAAATAGAATTCGTAGTGATAGAGGTGGAGAATTCTTAGATACAAGTGTTATAGAGTATTGTGACTACAATGGTTACAAACATGAATTTAGTACTCCTAAGACTCCTCAATAGAACGGTATTTCTGAGAGAAAGAATCGTACCCTTCAAGAGATGACACGATTTATGATTCATGATAAGACTCTACCTAAGTAATTTTGGGTAGAATCTATTCATATTACGTGTCACATTATCAATAGGGTCTATTTTAAAAAGAATTCTAAACAAACTCCTTACGAACTATGGTATGGGAAAAATCTCAATCTTAAGTACCTTAGAACCTTTGGTAGTATGTGTTATGTCTGCAAAGATAGAGAACACTTATCCAAATGTGAGACTCGTGGAGATAAAGCCATTTTCCTAGGATATTATCCTAATAGTAGAGCATACCATGTCTATAATCTTTACACTAAGACCTTAATGGAATCCATAAACATTATTATAAGTGACACTACTATAGAGAGTAAGACTGGAGAACCAACTATTGTGGAAGAGTCTGAAAATGTTTTAGAAAATGACTCTCCAGAAATAGATGATACTTTACCAATTGAGACACCTGAAGTACCTAACTGGGTTTCTAAAGACCATCCCACAAACAACGTTATTGGTAACCCTAGTGAACCTATACGTACAAGATCCCAATTAAGAAACTATGCTCATTATGCATGTTTTGTTTCCCTTGTGGATCCAAAGACTGTAAATGATGCATTGAATGATCCTCATTGGATTTCTGCAATGCAGGAAGAACTTCTTTAATTTTTCATTCATGATGTTTGGTATTTTATACCTAGGACTTATCACAAAAAGGTTATTGGAACACGTTGGATATTTAAAAATAAATCTGATGAAAGTGGGATACTCATTAGAAACAAAGCCAAATTAGTTGCTCAAGGATACTCTCAAATTGAAGGAATAGATTTTAACGAGACTTTTGCTCCTGTTACTTGCTTAGAATCTATTCGTCTTCTCTTTGCCATAGCCTGCTTCTTACATTTTACGCTTTATCAAGTGGATGTCAAATCTGCCTTCCTTAATGGAATATTGACCGAGGAGACCTATATAGAATAGCCAAGAGGGTTCATTGACCCTAAATATCCAAATCATGTATTTCGTCTTAAAAAGGCTTTGTTTGTCCTAAAATAAGCGCCAAAAGTCTGGTATGAGCACTTTTCCAATTTTCTCTTAGACAAAGGTTTTAAGATAGGTGGAAATGATCAAACCCTTTTTGTCAAACATTTTGACAAACATATCATTATAGCTCAAGTTCATGTTGACGATATCATTTTTGGATCAACTTCCCCCTCAGAAGTTAAAACTTTTTATGAAATTATGCATAAAGAATTTTAAATGTCTCTTATGGGGGAGTTATAATTTTTCTTGGGTCTTCAAGTCAAACAAAATTCAGAAGGATTATTTGTTTTGCAATCAAAACACGCTTTAGAGATTGTTAAAAAATTCGGCCTTGAGAGTGCAAAAGATGTTAAAACTCCCATGAGTACTACGATCAAACTGTCTAAGGATAAAACTAGAAAATTCGTAGATACAACTTTATATCGAAGTATAATAGGAACCTTGCTATACCTTACTGCCTCGCGTCCTGATATCATGTACGTTGTTTTTGTGTGTGCCCATTATCAAAATAATCATAAAGAGAGCCATTTAACTTGTGTTAAAAGAATTATAAAATACATTAAAGGCACTCTAAATTTAGGAGTTTGGTACACCAATGATACTCCTAGCACTATAATAGGATACACTGATGCCGATTGGGAAGGGTGTACTGACGATAGTAAGAGCACATCGGGCGCATGTTACTATATTGGTAATAACCTGGTATGTTGGAGTAATAAGAAATAAAACTGCATTTCTTTATCAACAGTTGAATCTGAATACATAGCCGCTGCAAGCTGCTGTGCCCAATTACTTTGGCTTAAGAAAATGCTAAGTGATTGTGGTATTAAAGAGGAACAATTACATCTCTATTTTGATAATCAAAGCGCAACCAATATCTCTAAAAATCCTGTTCAACACTCGCGAACAAAACATATAAAAATTAGGCATCACTTTATACATGAATTAGTTGAAACTAAGGAATTAGAAATAAATTATCTTCCTAATGATTTGCAACTCGCAGATATGTTTACCAAACCTTTGGATTACAATAGGTTTATATCTTTACGTAAATCAATAAGAATGGTTTGTGCTGATTAAACTCTTTGGCTTACATATTTTTTCGCTTTGTCCATTTGAGACAAAATGGGGGAGAAATTTGAGTCTTATGAGAGTTCATTTATTTTGTACATATTCTAAAAAACTTGATCTTAGTGATTATTTACATGATTATGTTCAAGTTATTCTCAAAATTTGTAATAGGGTAATGAATTGTAATTAGTTGAGTTATGTAATCTTCTTTTCTAGGAAATGGGTAGATAGACTTTTTGTATAGGAATAGGTTTTTCCTTTTCTTTTTGTTACCCTACGAGTCCAAGATGACTCAAAGGAGATTTTGTCTAATATTTCCAAAGGGGGAGATTAAAGCACCTTATACTCTTGACTCACTTGAGTCTACATTGTATAAGTTCTCGTCTAGTTTGAAAATAGTGACAAAATTGTGTCCCTTCCCTAGATACCAAAAAGCCTCAGACACTTCAATTCATTTCATTCCTCTTATTTGGATGTTCAAAGGTATATTCACAACCACTCACACACATTAGGACTGCATTCATGGGTCATATATTGCTAAATTGTTTATATGAGTGTTTGTGTGTGTTAATTTCCCTTAAAAGCCTTTTTAATATTTTTTGGGGAATTTTTAATGATTTTTAAAATAATTTTCTCTTAATTAAAATTGGAATTAAAAACTTTCGGGGTCATTCTCTAACTTTCGGGGTCATTCTCTAATTTTTGGTTGTTGGTTTTATCCCTGGAGACATTAGGGTGTGTTTGTAATTTATTTGGGACGCGCCTTTGTGGTCCTTTGTTTGCCCTACACATGTTGCCCTCCTATTGGTTGGTTGTGTGTTTCTTTTAAGAGACAAAACCAGTATTTATTAATAGCCCTTGGATTGAGATTATCAGTGCCCTGCATGCATCCTTGTCCCAATCCCTGTGAACCTCTCTTAGCTTATCAGAAAGCGTTTAACCAACTGCTTATTATCTTGGGATGGAAGTCAATATGGCAAGACTTAATCTCAGCCATTGATTTTGAACACCCGTCTCGATCCTTCGCAGCCCTGTATTTAAGGAGGCAACCCTCAGCCTTTTATAAGTTTTTGCCACTTTGTCATTCCAAGTGAGAAGAGAGAAAAGAGAAAAGAGAGAGAGAAACCACAGAGTTAGAAACCCTAACCCTAAATTGTCCAAACACCTCTTCAAACCCTAACCCTTTTACCAAAAACAGGCATACACCAAACACAACATTAAGTGTTTGAGAGTTTTTGAGTATTGGTTTGAAAGTGTTTTCGTGTTGTAACCTCTTCGCTTTAAGATCTTGTGTCCAACTTAAAAATTAGGGTAGATCTGTATTTCTGCTTTATAGAAATCATAGATCTAGTCTTTTATGTTATATTACACCTAGATCTGCGTTTATAGTTTCTCATCTTGAGAAATCTTTTGTTGATTATTTTCTATACATGTTTTCATCTTCAAAATCAACAAAATCATTTTCTGTTTCAAGTTCTTTTGAAACAAGACATTTGACCTAGTTGGAATCACACTTAGCGGTTTTCAATTTCAAAAACATTTTCAAAACCTTGAAATTGATTAAGATCTTGAAACGTCTTCTGAACAGGATAGCCGTGGATTATGGGTTCTTTTTAAAGGTAAACAAGGTTTAGGTTTCCTAAGAAGACAGAAACTGAAAATCGTAACATATAGATCTAATTTGTAATTTGCTAGGAGTATTTGTAAAAATAAGCTTGAGCGTGTGCATGCATGTGTTAGATCACCATCACAAAAACTTACACACTACAACACTTAAACTGTTGGTAATAAGAACTTGAAACAAGAGTCGACGTAAAGACTGGAACAAAGTGGAAGTTAGCAAATCGGAAGAACCACATCAGCAATCAGAACTGCAGAAAAGTTAGAAGGACACCAGTGGGTACATTCCTAAACTTGTATAGGACTGATTTGTGTGCATGTGTATTATATAGTTTGTCACTGATATATTTTGTTTTAGTGGATTTTTTTTTGTTTGTGACTTAGAAGTCACTGTGGATGTTTCCTCAGTAGGGTGAGGTTTTACCACGTTAAAAATCTCTTGTCATTGATCTTTCTGCATCTCCTCATCTCATTCTTGCTGGTGTGCTGATTTAATCTTTTAAGTTTTGTTTTTTCTAAACTTGTTACAAATCTTAAACTGATCTTGTGTATATTTTATTAAACACATCTTGTGATTAAAATGCATTTGATTTAAAGAAAAGTGTTTCTTCAAAAAATAGTTCGGAGTTACTTAAATAGTTTAATCTTGTATTAAACGGCTTTAGTAACACTTTTTCGGAGAATGGTTGAGCCGATGCATTAAGAAGACTAAACTCTGCTACCAGAATAGATCTTAGGAGGGACTACCCCAATTTAAATCCTGTACATGCTATGTGTTGGCGAGGACAAAAATCGGCTTAAGTTTTGCCTAAATTCGAATCTCGAAGAATCATGGATGGATCCTCTCATCAAATATATCAGGGGAGGGGAGCTCCTAGATACAAAGTTTGAGAGGAAAAGTTAGATATAGAGGGATAAAGTTCACCATTATAGGAGCGTTCTATACAAGAAGGGCTTTTACTTCCCCTGCTCCGATGTGTCCACCCCACTGAAGTGGAATACGTCTTGCTAGATGTGCATGAGGGGTTATGCTTAAGTAAAATTGGGGGAATATCTCTGGTAAAAAGTATTATGACGTAAGGCTACTCGTGGTAGTCCCTCGCCAAGGATGCGACTAGCCATGTAAAGAAATGTGATAAGTGCTATAGATATGCTTGCATCCCCCATCAGCCTCATTAGCCTTTATTGTCCATCATAGCCCTATGGCCATTTGTAGTGTGGCGAATCGACCTGGTGGGACCTTTACCCAAGGCTCTATGTAATTAAAAGTATCTAATTATGGCAATCGACTACTTTTCAAAGTGGGTGGAGGCTCAATTCATGATTTTTATAACTGAGATGAAGACTTTCAAGTTCATTTGGAGGAACATCATCTGCAGGTATGGTCTACTCCACACCTTGATTTATGACAATGGGAATCAATTCAAAAATAAATCCTTAAAGGCATATTGAATAAGGGTCGGCATCATGTAGTTATACTCAGCATTGGGCTAACCCCAAGCCAATGACCAGCTCGAGGTCACCAATAGGACAATATTAGATGGAATTAAGAAAAAACTAGAAGATGCAAAGGGTCTTTGGATGGACGAGTTGCATGGAGTCCTTGGGCTTATAGGATGATAGAAAGGTCCCCTACAGGAAACCCCCCCTTCATATTTGCCTATGGGTCATAGGCAGTAATCCCTATTGAACTCGGCTTACCCATTTACAACCTTGAGACCAAAATTAAAGAAAGGAGGCTGGACTTGGACTTAATAGAAAGGAGAAAAAAGGACGTCGAGGTTATAAAAGTGACATATCAATGGAGGACAACAAAATTCTACAATAAGAGGGTCAAAGCAAGGCCAATTGTTATGGGATATTTGGTGTTAAAAAACTTTTGGTAGAAGCCGAACAAGTTGCATCCGAATTGGCACGATCCATACAGAGTCACTGAAGAGGTCACCCACGGGACCTAAAGGATGGAGAACCTATAGGGAGAGACTTTCTCCAATATGGAAGCCGATCACTTAAAGAAATATTATCAATAGGCTTGAATTACATTTATATGTCATCCTCTTTGTATATAGAATGCTTGTATTTGGAATATCTCAAAGTACTGAATGAAAGAACACAAGTGTTTCCTCACATCATTTTGTCCAATTATCCAATTATCCAGTGAAGACGAGAGAGTAAGAAGAGAATAAAATCATCCATACACTTGCAAAAATGACGAGGGGGACTTATGATCAACATCATTAATTTGGTGGTTTCAAATTAAAAATCATATAATTATTATATGAACAACACTGCATAGTGACGTCTCTCGACTAAGATGAGAGTGGACTTATGAAAATCATTTATTGGTCCAACATCATTAATTTGGTGGTTTCAAATTAAAAATCATTTATTAGCAACCTCTCTCGACTAGGACGAGAGTGAAAATCATTTATTGGTTATAAGAACATCACTAAGTGGTGACCCCCCTCAGCTAAGATGAGAGTGGACTTACATTTAACAAAATTAACTTTGTTATTCATATTGAAAATGATTTATTCGTTACATAGACATCACTATTTGGTGACCTCTCTCGACTAAGATGCGGACGCCACCCTTTAGCAAATCATAAAGAAGAGCATGTATTTCCTTAAGAAGACATGAAATTGTAGCAACAAAAGAATTTACATTAAGTATAAGATAATTACCATTCATAAAACTTGATACTAAAATAAGGTAAACAATAATCAAAGGAAATATTGTTAAAAAAATTATAGACAACGATCAGAGACGATACTACAGATTGTTAAAAAAATTATTACAAGTGGAATGGGCATATGTCTGGCCAGAGGCTGCCCAATAACTAGTACAGAGAAACTAAAATGTCTCTTGTGTAAGATCCTCATCTTGGTTAGAGATGAATCTTTCCATCGCAGACCGAGTTTTAGCTTCATCATCATTAAGGTGCCTTCAGTTGTCTCAACCCCAACTCGCTCTGTCGTCTCGACCCCAACATGCTCTGTCGTCTGTGAAGGAGTAGCAACTGCAGCCCCTACCCAGGCCAATGCAACAATTATAAGAGGATCTAATTGGTCAAGGACTTTGAAGTCTTGGGGTACCAGGACTCTAACCTCTGGAAGTTTAAAGATGGACCAATGAAAAGTCGTCCATACTCCCCTTTCAAAGTATTAAAAGTCATACCCACCGAACTCCTTTGAGACCTTAAATTCAAATATCAACTTCTCTTTAACCTCATCTTCAGTCGAGGACTTGAATTCAACTAAGGCCTTCTCCTTTTCTTCCTCTATGGCCTTCTTCACAGCAGCATCAACTTCAGCATTGTGCTTGTTAGCTTAGGCTTTTGGGCCATCGTCGTGCTCTTTCTTGAGTTTGGCCAAAGTATTTGAATATTTCTGCTAGAGTGCGCCCACGGTCTTCTAATGATTCACATTCTTAGAGTTCATCTCTCTCTTTAAGTCGTTCTTGGTCTTGTGGTCATCTTGGACCTTTTGGATTAGAGGGAGCTTCTCCTTAGCCTACTTACTAAGACATGTAAAGGTGAGCATATAATGTAAAAAAATAAAGGATATGGGTTATTATGAGACAACAATTTGAACAAATATTAACAAAAAATCATCAATCAAGTTTTAGATAATTACCCGAGTGGCTTTGTGCAGGCATTAGATGAGATAAGAGGCATACATAGCCTCTAAGAAATGCATGTCGACTTTAGGCATCATTGATATAGAGATAGCCCCGGCCCACTTAGGGTCACTGATCAAGGTCTCATCACTAAGGGTCAGCTGATCGAGATGGGTTGCCAGAGTAGCATCAGACGAGATGGGTATCGCTTTGTCTAATCCTCCATTGGACAAGACATCCTTTATGATTTCTTGTGTTGAAAAGGGATGGGGGTATCATTAATTACTTCCATCCTCTTCTTATATGCCTCAACATTACTAGGGTCGTCGATGGTCGATTTCTTTATTATGGGGGGAAGGGGGACTGTCGGCTTTTTTCTGAGCTTGTTGAGCATATTGGAATTATTGGGAGTTTCCATCTTCCAAATAGCCTCTAGAGTATCGTCTAGCCGATCTGTAAAAATTGAGAAGAGGTTAATATCAAAAGAGATCAAATAAGGAAAACCCCATAATTCAAAAAGGAAACTTATTCAATTCAATAAGGGGTCAACCCCCAGTCCCGTCTCAGCTAGGATTTTAGGGGTCATGAGTTTCTCAATTTGAATGAGACCACCATCGTCCTCTTGACCTTGAATTTGTTCAATATTTTCACAGTCGACTATGATCAATTTGGGGTCAAGCTTGGAAAACATTGAAGCTTTTGCCCACTTTTATGGGACCCTCAACTTTGAGGCAAAGTAGGCAACATATGGCAAAAATTACCATGCATGAGACACAAAGAAATATGATGGTTTCCAGTGATGGTTAAATGTTTGGTTAATGAGAATAACTATCTTTGTGGATATCCTGGCTACGAGATGATAGTAGTAAGGTTATGCCTTTATGCATGATACATTTTAGCATGCCTTAAATACGTTTATTGGAAGATCGTAGCTATGGAAGAACTTCTAGAGAGATACGAATCTAAGAAAAATCCTTCATGCTTTGGGAGAAAGTTAAGTTGGGGCTTAACCCATACTGACAAGTATCGTCTGCCCAGTAGGGTGGACGGGAAGGCAGAAACCGACCTTAAACATCTATTCGTAGACAGTAATCTCGCCCTCATTGCCATTAAAACCCCTCTCGAATTCATCAGGGACCCTCATATGAATATCGGGATTAATCCTGTATAAGTGCCTCCAGTATACAAGGTTGATGTCTCTCACAGTACTTTTGAAGGTTTGAGTGTAAGACGTTTCTAGTGTTTCCTCATCCTCATCCTCATCCTCAGAGTCAACGCTTTCTACGGTCGATATTCCACGAAGAAACTTGTTGATGATACCAAAAATGGTATCACCAAATTAATGTAAATATTCAAGATCAAACCAGTGTATCAATGAAGTATAAACATGTATATATGTAGAAGGAAATAAGGCAAAAAGGAAGATAACACAAAATATACGTGGTTCGTCCTATCTAGACCTACTCCACTGTGTGAGCATGTGTGAAATCCACTAAGAATGGGCACTAATGGCCTGGGTATATAGAACACTCAAGCTTTCTCTCTCCACTGTGATTTTGACAGAGTTTCAGCTAAGGTTTACAATGATCGATCCTTTACAAAGATGTAGAAGACAAGTAATTATAGCGCATGGGGGGTGTAGTGTACCCCCCAAGCATGTAATAAGCATGTGTGGATTGTTCCTAGCCAATGAGGAGGAGCCAGTTGTCTCTTTCACATGTAGGTAATAATGATCAAATATTCCCTCACGTGCGAGGGAGATGTTATTATAACAATTTTGGTACACATGGGATCTGTAGCCCACGCGCACACTCTCACGTATTGTCTAATCCACATGCTCTACCAACCGTTCACAGTAGTCCGTCCATCCAGGCCGGGGATGAGTTATTGAGTTATGTTCTATTGATGGAATGACACATGTCCAATTGGTCTATCTCATCATGTCTTCATTATTTGGATGATGGGCGAGGATGAGGGTGGTATATCACATGATTAATATTGTAAGGCATGTTGACTTCTCTTCTAGTACAAGGCCAAGGTTCCATGCGATGAGCTATTGGCCGAGGATGAGTCAGCTCGGGCTGAGTCTATGGCCGAGTCATAATTTCTTATACTAGATGAGTTGGAAATGGTTAGCTTTAGCCAAGGGGATGTACCTATGGTATGGGGCTATACTTAGCACATCAATCACCGCCCAGACCTTTGTATTCAATGTGAAATGAAGGGTGAGGGATAAATCATCTTATGGGTACGAGATGAATAGGCACCTTTTTCATATGTCAGATCTGAAGAGTTCTATGAAGAAAGAATTGACACTTGACAGTCATCATGTGGAATGGCGTGTGCCCCAAAAATGACGGTTGTAAGTTATTCTTAGGGAATTGTTCCCTAATGATTACTCCTTTTAGAAGTTGTGTGAAATAATTTTAGGTATTTAGATGATTTAAAATTTCATTCTCTCTCTACAGGTTATCTTCTTCGTGCGCCATTTCTCTCTTTCTCTAGAACTATTTCCCTTCTCGCTCTTGCTCGAGCATTTTCAGGCAAGATTTACAAATAATTATTCTTCTGAGTTCTTCCACCTCTTACTTGTAGGAGTCCCTCTATGACTAGTGTAATACCCCATAATTTTTAATAACTTTTATTATGCGGTAAATTAAAAGTTAAAGGGGATTAATTGGAATTAATTAGGAAATAATTAATTGGGATTAATTCGAATTTAATATTACTAGAGAATATAGTAATGTGTGATTCAGAATATTACTTGGTGATATATAAGTAATATATGAATATGATTTTATTTATATTATCGTGAGTTACTAATACGATAATAATGGAAATTAAGTCGGGGCGCGGTATGGGACGTGCCGGGATCAATTTAAATGAATAAAATGGAAACATTATTTTATATCAACCTTATGGTTGTTTTGAGTGTGCCTTTGCGTTCGGAAGGGTCGAAATAGTTAGAAAAGTCAATTCAGGTGATGGATTTGGGTCTCGGGTCAAGCGGGAGATGAAAGGACACCCCGAAGGGGCATTTTAGTCATTTTACTTGGGAGATGAATAGTAATTTTGGATTTCGTCTTATTATAAAGGTGTTGGGTTGAAGGAATGTAGGTTCATTCCATTTCATCACAAAATATTTGAGAGGCCTTAGTGTGAGAGAGAGTGAAAGGTTCCTTGGGAGAATAAGAGGTTGCTTAGAAAAAGGGAGAGTCTTTTGCGGCAAATCAAAGGGGATTAATCACCTTCTGTCACCTGCACCACCACCGAAAAGTCGTCAGAAAATGAGAAAGAAATCCTACACCATCATCACCAAAGGTTCAGACCTACATAACTAAGGCAAGTGCAATTCTTGCTTTATTTTGATGCTTAAAATATCCATGTTAGATAGGATAATTAAGATCTCAGAATTTGCATGTTTCAATGATAAACTATATAGTTTTTAATTTAGTTCCGGACATGAGAATTAGATAGGATAAATCTCTTTCTATACATAGGTTTTAATCCACAAATTTTGGTATCAATTGATGGAGGAAATCTAGCTTCATATAATTTTCTAGCAGAAATATTGAAATATGTGAATTCTAGGAATAATATGATTTAATCCAAACTAATTGATGAATTTAAGTTGTTTAATTTTTAAAATTTGATCATATACCCTTCTATGTCTATGGAGATGAAGTAGGAGAGGTTTTGGATTGATTTATGTTGGTTTGGATGAGAAAGAAGTATTAAATTCGTAGGTTGTAATATGCAGAAACTGGGCTGATATCTGATCGATCGATCGATCCAAGAATGTCGATCGATCAACTGATCGATCGATCAACCCAAGACCATCGATCGATCGACTCCCCCTGGAAATGTGAAATTTTTCTTTTTAAAGTTTGATTGAATCCCAAATTGTGAGAAATATTTATTAATGATTATTTGAATATGATTGTACTTAAGGGAGGATAGTAGGATATACTTGAGACCTGGAAAATGTATTTTGTGTGGGGTTGAATTGGGGAAAGATTAAAAGGGGAATTAATTATATAAATTTCAATAGAAATAATATTTGAATAATTTTGTACATTAACAAAAGGTGAGGGACTTGGGTGAATGTTGGAAAATTATATTTAATCGAGGATAATATTATGTAAGTGGTATCCACTTAATAATATTCGATGAATTAATATTGGATAATTTTGGTACATTAACGAGGAGCGAAAGATTCGGATTAATGTTGCAAAATTTTATTAAACTGAGAAGGACATTATGTGAGTGATAACTACGTAATAATAATGTGACAAAGAAAATAATTATAATTAACATGTACTGGCTGTATTGATAAATACAAAGGGTACTTGGGGATAGGATAAATTCCTAGTATTATACATTAGGTCGAATGAATACCTAATTTTATATAGGTAGATGATAATGCCTATTGATTGATAATTTATGTGTATGGCATACCTAGCTTACTTGCTATCAACGGGAGGTTTACGCGTGAGGACAGTCATATCTTGATGAATCTATGGGATTTTTGACTTATCACTTGAGAACATATGACTTAGGTCGATTACTATTAGTGAGAACAATGGTATAGAATGGTCATTTGGGTGCGTAGGTATGTGCGCAACCCAAAGGCTTAGGACTATGTTCGCCTCCATTTTTTGTGATTTAATATTTGTGGTTCGAGGGATCTTTATCGAAACTATAATCCCCTATACAGTGATGAGATGTATTGGGACAAGATAGCAGAGTAATGCAGCACCGTAGTCGTGCCTCGGGGTGCAGTATATATATATATATATATATATATATATATATATATATATATATATATATATATATATATATATATATATATATATATATATATATATATATATATATATATAATGCTTTTATGCGGACTAGTCCGCATTTTAAGAATGTGAACCGGACATGTG
This sequence comes from Sambucus nigra, assembly GCA_949130495.1. Classification (NCBI taxonomy): domain Eukaryota; kingdom Viridiplantae; phylum Streptophyta; class Magnoliopsida; order Dipsacales; family Adoxaceae; genus Sambucus; species Sambucus nigra. Next base: position 187,645,132 of record OX422214.1, on the reverse strand, counting down.
TCCCCTAACGATACGCCTAGAAATTATCGCCTTAATTATAGGCACACTCTCTCTCTCTTTTGGGCTCACCGCTTGGTGACACATGTCCGATCCGCATTTTTAAAATGCGGACTAGTCCGCACAAGGGCAGGTCTGTATATATCTATATCTATCTATCTATCTATCTATATATATATATATATATATATGTGTGTGTGTGTGTGTGTGTGTGTGTGTGTGTGTGTGTGTGTGTGTGTGTGTCTGTTTATATCATTATTACATGTATGATGAGATTTATACGTGGGAATGAATTGGGCTATGATTAGTGGATACACTGGTTTAAACTAGCTACCATGGGAAGTGTAACTAGGATGGCTTAAAGATACATTAGGTGTACACTCTAGATGAGAGGTGAGAATTTCAAGAGAGAGTTCGATAATCTAACATGTATATTAAGTGATAAATATTGAAATTATTCACTTGATGTTTTGAAAAAAACTATTTTACATTACGCTCTGACTCGTTTCCTTGCATATTCTCTTCTCTCTCTTGTATCTCCTATATCAGGTGTCTAGCCACAGGGATGCCAACCTTAGAGGATTATGATGTTGACGAGTTATGGACGCTATGGAGTTTGGATCTTTATTTAGATGTCTTAATATTTGTTGATTCATACTCTGTAGTTGATCTTTATTTAGGGCATGTCGCCCAAAAGGATTTTAGTATTTCCCTTCTATTTGAGTGAGGATTTTATACTCATGTCGTTATGATACATTTGTTATTATTTGGATTTATATAATGATATATTTTGCTGGAAAGTATTGTTTCAGTTGCATTTAAATTATGTTGTGATTGATTTACTATTGTGGATTGGATTATTATGAAACTGTTCGTACTAGTAAAAATGGAATTTTATTAAATTAAAATTTGAAAAGTTTAACACGAGCTTAGTTGGATATTTGGTGATTAATGTTTTCGACATTGATGCTAAGAATGAACCAACTGTAAATTCTGTTTTAATTGGGTATGGGACTGATCACCCGATATTTAATTGAGTGGGATGTTACAGGTGGTATTAGAGTATCAAATTCTAGAGTCTTTTAAGATTTGAACGATATACTATGCTTTCATCTAAGCATTCTTTGATGTAGAGCTCTATTCTTAGGACTGTTGTATCCTTAATTGCATTTATATGATCTTCATCTGTTATGTGCAATCAATTATTGATAATATATTCTCTCTCATTTCAAATGCCTCCTCGACGTGCACCTTAACCCGCCACAACTTAGGGTACCATAAATGCTGCAGAAGTTGCTACCATTATTGCTCAAGCAGTCAACGCCGCATTAGTTGTTGTTCAACAAGCTCCAGTTCAGGCGCTAGCTGTACCACCCGCGCCAGGGCAAATGTTTCCTATTGCTTAGGAACGTGTTAGGGATGCTTTTCAGAAGGTGCATCCACTACATTTTCAAGGGATTTTTGATGTTGTGACTGCTAGACAATGGAAGAAAAATATCCAGAGTCACTTGAGGATGCTTTAATGCATGGAGGTTCAACGTCAGTTACTAGCTACGTTTAACCTAGTTGGGGCAGCTCTGTAATGATGGGAATCCATTACCATCCTTGAGGAGAAAGATGTTATGACTATCCAGGATTTTTGGGTGCAGTTCAACAGCAAATACTTCCCTTCCACCATCCAGACAGAGATGAGGTAGAAACTACTTGGCTTAACACATGAAGGGAAGACAGTGGCAGAATATAAGGAGGAATTTACTCAACTAACTAACTTGGTGCCAGCAGAGGTACGCATTGAAGAAAAACGAATTTAGATGTTCATTGATGGCCTGAACTATAAGATTCGCGAGCACTTACTGGGAAATCTCTCCCTACATACTTACGTAGATGTTCTTAATGCTGCGATGCTTCATTACCAGGATAACCGCTTACATGCCCAGGGTGTTAAGCGGGAGATTGAGTCGAGCCAGTAGGGCAAGACTAATGGAGACAGTTCTAGCGGGATATCGTTGGGTCAAAGACAACAGCGACAGGGTGATACCCCGCTCTTTTAAAGGTATTTAAATTACACTGTGGATTTAATTTGGTAATTTGAAGAATTATTATGAATAGTAATTCTGGGATTAATGAACGAAAATAAATAAATTCAATATTATAAAGTTAATAGTAAATATTAATTTTCCAGTGTCGCGTTAATATTTACATGGAGTATATTTTCTTACGAGACTAGGTATATGAGTGGATTATTTTTAATTACATGTCACAAGTTGGGTAATGCAACGAAGGAAATATTTTAAATTGGAAAAATACGCGTATTGAACGTGTTGGGTCAAAATAGTGATTTTTATATTGTGTGATTTTTATCAAGAATGAGACGTGCTGGGTATGTTTCGTTCTCATTTACGGGGAGGAACTATGATCGCTTCCCATTCGTTGTGATTTGTTTTTTTACCAAGTCAGTGTGATAGTCCGACCGCTGGAACCCAGGATGATGTGTGAGTAATTCCCTGTAAGATGATAGCATTTAGAGACTACATCCATTGAGTTATAGCTCTGAGGGATGGTTATTATGCTTATATAGTGTGTGATATATAAGTATGGATATACTTGATGTGTATAGTATAATGTGTATATATATTGATATGAGATGTGAAACATATATACGGACATATTAAAGAATGGATTGCGAGATAAATTCTAGATGAGCTCCCCTTGATGATATGTTTAGATGGAACTTCGATGAGGAGATGCTTCATTACCATGATTTGAGTGCATGGGGGCCTTATAGATATAACTTAAGGTATGCAGGATTTATTGTTGAGCTGTGAGTTTAAGCTCATTGTTGTTTGCGTTAAGGACTTAGTGTTAGTACAAGCGCTTGGTGGTGTGGCTCCTAGAAAGAATTAAGAGTTCTGACCACATTTTTCTCGATAGGAGGGATGGGATTATCCGAGTGGCATATTTGAACTAGCGGACCTCCACGACCGACAAAGTTAAGTAATAGTGTATATGAGGGGTTCCTTGTTTGGATTTCGCTTGCGAGACGCTCTACGTATGAACCTTAATGACGTCGGGAGTGGAGAGATGTTGTATAATGCAAGGATGTTGGTTTTGACGATAAGTCACCTAGTGTAGAGAAAACACTATAGAGTGAGAGACATTTGATGACTTTATAATTATATAGAGATATAAGTGCTACGGAGAAGCACTGAAATTATTCTCTCACCGCAAGTGTGTGGGTGAGTTAAGGTGAAGGAAATCGATTTGAGACGTATATCCAGGCCTTAAATAGAAGGAAAGTTAAGAGGAAATACGTTTTGGGTATAATGTTCATAGCACTTTTGCAGAGAGTAGGTGCCCGATTAGTTAGATTTTCCATTTCGTTAAGATGGAAGGATATAGTTGTAGAAGTAAGTTGGTAGGTTAATGAGGTAAGATTTATGACATCCCATTGGTGTCCCTTGGACCGTTATATCTCGATGACCGACGATGCGAGGGAGTAGTGTAACGGGAGGGTTCCTTGTTTGGATTTCACTTTACGAGACGTCCCACACACGAAACCGAACAAATGTCGGAAGTCGAGAGAGGTCTTGGGCACTACGGAAATAATTAGAATAGTACTCATATTATGTGTATTATAAACACCTTAATCTTAAGACTACCAAGAAATAACGGCAATAAGGCACTGATATAGGAAGACTATTGTGAGATAACCACAAGAAGATCGATGGGATAATCTTGAGAAGGATTGAATTTTCCAGGCATCAAGAGAATTAAATTTTGAATTATTAGGGTTAAGGGATACCCAGGTGTTAGTACTAGTCCAAGGAAATGAGGCCCATTATTTAGAGTGAGTGTGATGTATCAAAACGTTTGCAATGGTGGTACATATATGCACGAATGATAGGGGGTACGGGTACCCTGATTAGTAAATTCCAAAAATGTCCAAGATAGAAAGATGTGAAAATAAATATGTATAACATATGCCAGAAGGGCGGCTATAAATAAGGTTAAACTAGTGTATTGAATGTCGTGCGAGAGTGATGATAATGCAAACATTTATGTGCAACGAGAGCTAACACACACGAGATGGGATTGAAAGCCTGTGGAAAGTCATTTAAAAAGGTACCTCTTAATGAAAAGGTTACCCAATTTATTGTGAGAAAGTAGAGCGGAGTCTTACTCAAACGAGTATTGAAGAGTGGCTTACGCATGACTGTATGGTTAGCATACTCCAAGTAAAGAAGGAGTGTATGTAGTACCAAATTTTGAAAGAGTATATGAGAGTTAATACTTTAATTATTCGGTATAGGGAATGTAACTTGGAGATTACGAGAGAGATAGTAATCTAAATATTTATACAATACATAGCGATGAGAATAAAATACGTATGGGAAGTGTATGATTAGGCTAGGAATATGCCTATGAATCTTAATAGGATGTGTGTATGCCTATTATGTGATATTATTATTAAGAGCACTAATAGGTGTTAACCCGGGGGTGCCGGATTAGTATATATATATATATGTATAGGGATGATATGTCTATATGTATATATATGGATTTGTGGATGTTTCTACTGTGTGAGACTAGTAGATATGGTATTAATAATAAATACGCTAAGTGTTCATAACAAAAGGGTGCAAGATTAGTGTAAATATATAGAGATGATGAGACTATATATATATGAGCATACGCCTTGAGATGGATGGAATATAGTGGGAGACCATTGTGTTAGGCTTTATCTAAATTTGGTTAAGATAGGATGTAATGTATATACCAATCCAAGATTAGTGGTACATGCTATATCTGAATTTCGAGGACGAAATTCTGTTGTAAGGGGGGAAGTATGTAATACCCCGCACTTTTAAATGTATTTTAAAGGTATTTAAATTACACTGTGGATTTAATTTGGTAATTTGAGGAATTATTATGAATAGTAATTCTGGGATTAATGAGTGAAATTAAATAAATTCAATATTATAAAATGAATACTAAATATTAATTTTCGAGTGTCGGATTAATATTTACATGGATTATATTTTCTTACGAGACTAGGTATATGAGTGGATTATTTTTAATTACATATCGCAAGTTGGGTAAAGCGACAAAGGAAATATTTTAAATTGGAAAAATACGCGTATTTAACGTGTTGGGTCAAAATAGTGAATTTTAGTTAAGTGACTCGGATAGAGATTTCAACTGCGCCATTGGGTTCGGAATGGTCGAGATAGTCAAAATAGAGTACTCGGGGTTAGTATTTGAGTTCGAGCATTTTTAGACTAGTAGGGACTCGTAAATGAGTACACGAGTCATTTAACAATTGGGTATATACCCAATTTCGGATTTAAAGAGGTGGAAGCCCTCATTTCCCCCAAATATGTGCCCTAAGAGAGAGAGAAGAGAGAAAGAAGATAAGAAAGAAGAAGAAGGAAAAGAGAAGAAAAGAAGAGATTTCCGACCAAAATTCGCGGGATTCGACTCGTGGTCGTCGGATTTAATTCACGATGCAAGTGTTTAACTTACTTTATGATTTAGTGTGTTAATTTCTCATATTATAGTTGTTATAAAACTAAAGATTTTTGGGTTGAAATTTCGTGGATCAAACGGGTTTTCGAAAGATTAAAACGGATATAACTCGATTAATACCCAATTTGAGAAACTTGGAATTTATTTAAATTAATTGTTGAATATGGGTTCTAGGATGATTAGAACCCTTTCTATATGTGTATTTATGGTTATTTGAGGTTGGTTGATGATGAGAGAGGAGATAAAAAGCTTAGAGGTGTATTAATGGAGGTTTAGATTTTTGGAGAAGAAGGTGAATAGTGATCAACCTCAATTTCGGACTGTTTCGGACAAGAATACAGGTGACTTAGCTCTCGGTCAAAAAACAAAAGTTGTAAATCTTTTCGATACGGACGCGTGGGCAGTGACCGCGTATTTTTCTGATTTTTCTTTGAATTGTTTTCATTTTTATAAGATGGCAGTTTCGGGGTGAAATCACCAACTCGGAAATGCACTCGGAAATTGGAAAAACAAAAGGCTAAAATTGTTTGGAGATAAATATTTGGGGTTCCTAAAAATAGTGTGGGGACTTATAAATATTTTTTTTAGTAAGGCGTATATTTTGGATTAGTTGAAAGTAAAATCCAAGATTTACCTAAATAGGAGTGTTCGTGAGGAATAATACTTAAAGAGATATTTAGGTGTGATTTGAATATTAAATAAGGGAGTACGTATTAGGGTATTTTAATTATGTGGCGGCTTATATTATTGTGAATGAGAATATTCGAGGTTATTGTCTATCGCTACAAGAGTTTGGAAATTATAGACATAAAAGATTGAGAAGATATATAAATAATATATATCGATGTTGTTGATATAATCATTGTGCGGTGAGAAAAGCTCAGAAAATAAAATATTGGGGACTGGTAAAATTGATAAATGCGTAGGATATCCAAGATATAAATATACTATGTATGGGATGTATTACATGGGCTGAGTATGCCCTTATATTATATATGTGTAAAAATCATGCCCGCGCTACTTGCTATCACGGAGGTTATCGCGTCAGGACAGTCTTATCTCGATGGGACCTTTATGGGGGATATTGACTTGTACCCTAGAACATAGGACTCCTTTGTACAGGCTATCTGATTGATAGTCAGACGGTCCTAAGAGACGTGAGGGTATGTGCTGACCTCTTAGTGACTTGGAATTATGTTTCGCCTCCATTGTATGTGTTTTGTGTTAATACAGTTCGAGAGTGATTTCGAACTAGTATTTCCCTTAGTTTGTGTGATACGGGGACTTGATAGCAGAGTATGCCAGCACCATAGATCTTATGTAGGGTGCCGTTAGTATATATATTATATGTGTGACTAATATATATACGTATATTTATATGAGAACTTTCTACTGTGCGTATAAGTAAATAAGTAAGAAATAAATGCTTCAACTTTATTATAAGTGTATGGGAACTTTATAACGGTACAAGAGGTTTCTTAACCAGGGTGTAATAGTGTTATATATTGATATATAAATTAATGTGTGCGCATAAAGAGAATAATGTGTGTATACCGAAATCTTATTTGGTGTCCTATATGGATAACTAATATACTTGTTGCGAATAGTATATTGTATATATATGAGATGAGATATCATATAACCTAACCCTGTATAAAAAAGAGAAGAATGAATAAAGTGATATACTCCTTCCAGTAGATTTATATCTGGATTTATATGAAAATGGATTGTAGGTTCTAATGAGAACTATTAATAAATACGAAATGGTATAAATATGGTATGTACTGAAGGCCTAATGGATCCCGATGATCAACATTGTCACGTAGTAGTGTATCGGGGGGTTTCTTGTTTGGATTTCGCTTCGCGAGACACCCCACGCACGAACGTAACGTAATGTTGGGAATGGAGAGAAGTTTAGTCCTTAGTACTCGAATTGATGAGGATTATTAGAAGATGGGTAATTACATTAGTTAGGCAGGGTAGCTTAACTAGTTTGTTTAAAAAGGTATGCGATAGTTGTGCACTATTAGAAGAAGGGTGAGGTGTATCTCATGTGAGAGCGATACCAGTTTAAATATGAGAAATAACATATTTTTAAAATATGGATTTTAAGCACTTGCTAAAATGTTTTCAAAACTCGGGCTCTGACCCGTTTCTCTATTTTCCCCTCTTGATATATCTATATATATATATAGGTGTCCAGACATAGGGACGCCTGGATGATGATTCTTTCGAGTCAGACGTTTGTTGCAGCCGCTGTGGATGCAAGCAGGTTTATATTAAACGCTTCTATCATTGAGATCTAGATAGGAGGTATTGTAGCAACATTCGGTCTTATGGCCCAACTGTACTCATTTATTCTTTTATCTACTTTTAGTGCGGCATTCGATTTGGTTGTATTATTGTACTGAGTGTTCGGTTATTTTATTTTATTTCATTTCAGTTGCTGCATATAAACTGTTGTAATTATTTTATTTGAATGGTTTGGTTAAAAGGATTAGTTAATTAAAAATTTGATGCCAGCCTAATAGGATATTAGTAATAAAATTATTTTTCGACAGTGATGCTAAGAATGAACCATATGAGATTCCTGTTTTAATTTGATATAGGAGTGATCGCCCGGTATTTTATTAGGCGGGGTGTCACAAAAGGTTCCCAGCCTAGGAACTATTCTAAACGTTTAAAATCCGGAGGATTTTGGTTTGGGCAGGGAGTCAATAGGCAGGGCCATCACGACCAGCAACAGGACCAGCAGGGCTAAGGGTGAGGCCGAACGGCGTAAGGTTCACTAGAAAATGTTTTGTGTGCTGTAAGCCTGGACACAAGAGGTAGGATTGTCCTGATAAGGGCAAGAATCCTCAATAGGGAGCATGACAGGAGCTACATAGACCAATATTTCCACCACCTGCCCTCCCAGCACCATCTCAGTTGCCATCGCATTCCAGCATCTCCAACACACCAGGGACAGTATGGACATATGTATAACGTCCATCAGGAAGCATTTTAGCATCCACCGCTCGTGATTGAGGGTATGTTTTGTATCTATAGGGCTATGGGGAGCATTCTGTTTAACACGGGGGGCTACTAAATTTGCACGGGCCACAGGGTTACTAGACTTGGTGAATAGTACTGTTACTTATGAAGACTCATCGATGGGTAGTGGGACGCCTATTTTCTTTGTATGTCATAATGTGAGTATAGACATCGGGAGTCTAATATTACCAGCAAATTTACTTATTTTTGACACGTGCGAGTATGATGTGATTATTGGCATGGATCGTCTTGTTGCATATAAATCCATGATTGACTGTTATAAACGGTGTATTATTTTTTTATTTCGGGACATGAGATGTTCCTTGTAGCGTTGCCTCATTCCGAGGGAGGGTCATCTACTCACTTGTATTATATAGAGGAGGAGACTTCTACGAGATTAGTATTATCCCTTGAATCGATACCGGTAGTTTGTGAGTTTACAGATGTATTCCAAGAGATACCAGGATTACCTCCCAGCAGGGATATTGAGTTTGTGATTGATTTAGCACCGGGCACTCGGCCCATTGCTCACTCACCTTACCGTATGGCTCCAACAGGGATGAGGGAGTTCAGGGATCAAATAGAACAACTTTTTGGGCAGGGGTTCATCTGCAAAAGTACGTCACCTTGGGGTTCCCCTGTGTTATTTGTTAAGAAGCGAGACGGTTCTTTAAGGCTGTGCGTAGAGTATTGGGAGCTTAATAAAGTCACGATACGGAACAAGTATTCGTTGCCTAGAATCGATGACTTGTTTGATCAACTGAGAGGAGAAGCCTAATTCTTAAAGATTGACAACTACGAATCAAGACGTTTCAAAGACTGCCTTCTTGACCAGATATGGATCATATAAGTTTTGGGTCATGCCGTTTGGGTTGACTAATGTACCGGAAATATTTATGGACTTGATGAATAGGGTGTTCCGCTAGTTCTTAGATCGATTTTTCATTATTTTCATAGATAAAATCCTGATTTATTCTCTGACTGAGGAGGATCATGCCGAGCATTTGCGGTAGGTTCTACAGACCGTACGTGAGCATCCGTTGTATGTGAAATATGAAAAGTGTGGGTTATATCTTAGGGAAGTTCAATTTCTGGGGTATGTTGTGTATGAAATAGGGATATCGGTGGATCCTAGTAAGGTATCAGTGGTGAGAGAGTGGGGGCAGCCCACGACACTAACATAAGTGCATAGTTTCTTGGGACTAACCGGCTATTATAAATATTTTATCTAGGGTTTCTCAAAGATTATGGGTCCACTGACAAATTTAACCCGTAAGGGCATACCATTTGTCGGGAACGATGCATGTCAATTAGCATTCGAAGAGTAGATTAGCACTGCTAAATCCAGGAGTGGAGTACTTGGTTTACACTAATGCTTCCTTACACGGGCTTGGCGGAGTACTACAACAAGAAGAAAAGGCCATAGCTTATGCCTCTAGAAAGCTTAAGCCTCATGAGAGTAATTACCATATTCATGACTTAGAGCTTACGGTAGTCTTATTTGCTCTTCGAATATGGAGACATTTTATATTGGGGGGAGGGGGGGGGGGAATTTCGTTTATTCACGGATCATAAGTCACTAAAACATCTATTTACTCAGTGGGAGTTGAACATGAGCCAATGCAGGTGGCTTGAGTTTGTGAAAGACAATTAGTTTGAGATAAATCATCACCCAGGAAAGGCTAATGTGGTAGAAGATGCGTTGAGCTGTAGGTCAGTTGGCCATGGTGTGGAAGGCAAAGTGGAAGGAACTAGGACACCAAGATATAGTTGCCCAATCATTTATGTCAGTTATGACTGTTACACCTCAGATTGTGATGAGGGTAGTTCAAGCTCAGGCAACTGATTCGTTTTGTCAGGAGAAAATTCGATAACTTTTAGCCGAGGGAGCAGAGTCTTACTCTGTGAGTTCAGATGGAGGCTTATGCTTCAACGATAGATTGATTGTTCCAGACGGTGTGGATTTGTAGCATGCTGTGATAACGGAGTTGCATGGATCCTGATTTGTGATACATCTCAGTGGGGATAAGATGTACCAAGATATGCGACGGTAGTATTGGTGGAGTGGGATGACAAAAGACATCGCTGAGTTCATCTCTAAGTGTACCACTTGTCAGTTAGTGAAAGTGGATCATCAGAAGCGTGTTGGGTTTCTTCAGCTATTAGATATCCCAATGTGGAAATTGGAGAGAATATCCATGGACTTGATCACAAGGTTACCTACTTCTCAAAGGGGTCACGATTCCATATGGGTGATTTTCCTTCCGTTTATAGAGTTCGCGTATAATAACTCCTATCAGTTCACCATTAGTATGGCTCCATTTGAGGCACTGTATGGTATACCTTATCATTCTCCTGCATGTTGGCTAGAAGTGGGGGACGACAAACTACTGGGGCCAGAGGTGATACATGATACTTCCTCCAGTATTGACATGATTCGTAGTCGTATTCGGGTAGCCTAGGATTGATAGAAAAGCTGTGCCGATACGAAACGATCCTTCCATGAATTCAATGTGGGGGACCAAGTATTATTTCGGGTATCACCTATGAAAGGGATTATGATATTTAGGAAGAAAGGGAAATTGGCACCCAGATGTGTAGGACCATTTCCTATCATTGAGAGAGTTGCACAGATTGCTTATAGATTGGAGCTGCCGGAGCACTTGCATAGGATACATGATGTGTTCCATATTTCTTCGTTAAGGACATATATCAGGGATGAGTTGGCTCACACTCATTTTGCATTAGAGGAGATCGACTTGCAGGTAGATAGCTCTTACGAGGAGAGACCAGTAGCGATCTTGGACCATAGAAAATAATGGTTAAGATCCAAAGTAGTTTCGTTGGTGCGTGTGCGATGGTAGCACCATAACATTGAGGAATCTACTTGGGAGCGTGAGGATGATATGCGCGACAAATATTTAGCGTTATTTTCACCAGGTATGCTTTTATTTTTTTTGGAATTTTGGGACGAAATTCCGCTATAAGGGGGGAAGTATGTAATACCCCATAATTTTTAATAACTTTTACTATGCGGTAAATTAAAAGTTAATGGGGATTAATTAGAATTGATTAGGAAATAATTAATTGGGATTAATCCGAATTTAATATTACTAAAGAATATAGTAATGTGTGATTCTGAATATTACTTGGTGATATATAAGTAATATATGAATATGATTTTATTTATATTGTCGTGAGTTACTAATACGGTAATAATGGAAATTAAGTCGGGACGCGGTATGGGACGTATCGGGACCAATTTAAATGAATAAAATGGAAACATTATTTTATATCAACCTTATGGTCATTTCGAGTGCACCCTTGCATCCGGAAGGGTCGAAATAGTCAGAAAAGTCTATTCGGGTGTTGGATTTGGGTCTTGGGTCAAGCGGGAGATGAAAGGACACACCGAATGGGCATTTTAGTCATTTTACTTGGGAAATGAATAGTAATTTAGGGTTTTGTCTTATTATAAAGGTGTTGGGTTAAAGGAACGTATGTTCATTCCATTTCATTACAAAATATTTGAGAGGTCTTAGTGTGAGAGAGAGTGAAATGTTCCTTGGGAGAAGAAGAGGTTGCTTAGAAAAGGGGAGAGTATTTTGGGGCAAACCAAAGGGTATTAACCACCCTTTGCCCCCAACACCACCACCAAAAACTAGCCAAACAACAAGGAAGAAATCCTACACCATCATCACCCAAGGTTCATACCTACATAACTAAGGCAAGTGAAATTCTTACTTTATTTGATGCTAAAAATATTCAAGATAGATAGGATAATTAGGATCTCGGAATTTGCATGTTTCAATAATAAACTATAGAGTTTTTTAATTTAGTTCGCGACATGAGAATTAGATAGGATATATTTCTTTTTATATAAAGGTTTTAATCCTAGAAATTTGGTTTCAATTGATGGAGGAAATCTGGGTTCATATAATTTTCTGGGAGAAATATTAAAATATGAGAATTCTGGGAATAATATGATTTAATCCAAACTAATTGATGAATTTAGGTTGTTTGATTGTTAGAATTTGATCATATACCTTACTATGTCAATTGAGATGAAGAAGAAGAGGTTTTGGATTGATTTATGTTGGTTTTCATGAGAAAGAAGTATTAACTCGTAGGTTGTAATATGTAGAATCTAGGCTGATATCTTATCGATCGACCCAAGACCATCGATCGATCGACTCCCCCTGGAAATGTGAAATATTTTCTTTTATGGCTTGATTGAATGCCAAATTGTGAGAAATCTTTATTGATGATTATTTGAATATGATGGGACATAAGGGAGGACAATAGGATATACTTGAGAGCCGAAAAATGTATTTTTTGTGTGGTTGAATTGGGGAAACATTAAAGGGGAATTAATTATATAAATTTCGGTAGAAATGATATTTGAATAATTTTGTACATTAACAAAGGGTGAGGGACTTGGGTGAATGTTGGAAAATTATATTTAATCGAGGATAATATTATGTAAGTGGTATCCACATAATAATATTCGATGAATTAAGATTTGATAATTTTAGTACATTAACGAGGAGTGAAAGACTCAGATTAATCTTGGAAAATTTAATTAAAGTGGGAAGGACATTATGTGAGTGATAACTACATAATAATAATGTGACAAAGAAAATAATTATAATTACAAGTACTGGTGGTATTGATAAATACAACGGTTACTTGGGGATAGGATAAATTCCTAGTATTATACATTAGGTCGAATGAATACATAATTTTATATAGGTAGATGATAATGCCTATTGATTGATAATTTATGTGTATGACATACCTAGCTTACTTGCTATCGACAGGAGGTTTACACGTGAGGGCAGTCCTATCCTGATGAATCTATGGGATTTTTGACTTGTCACTCGAGAACATAAGGCTCAGGTTGATTACCATTAGTGAGAACAGTGGTATAGAACGGTCATTTGGGTGCGTAGGTATGTGCATAGCCCAAAGGCTTAGGACTATGTTCTCCTCCATTATTTGTGATTTAATATTTGTGGTTCGAAAGATCTATACCGAACCTATAGTCCCCTCTATAGTGACGAGATGTATTGGGACATGATAGCAGAGTAATGCAGCACCACAGCTGTGTCTCAGGGTGTAATATAGTATATATATAATAGAGTGAATTTATATACATAATTATGATGGTATCTACTATGTGACTCAAGTAGAATTGAATTATGATGATATCTAGAATTAATTTGGTTTGAGAACACTTAATTGAATTGAATTATTAAGAGGCCTATCCATGTTGAATCTATCTATCTATCTATCTATCTATATATATATATATATATATATATATATATATATATATATATATATATATATATATATATATATATATATATATGTATGTATATGTATGGAGAAAGGGAGGGAGAGAGAGAGGAAGGCTCACCTACATCATGATGTATACATCACATTATACATCACACCTATTTCTAGATGCTAAGAAAGCTTTTCTCCAAAAAAATTTATTTTTCCGTTGAAACTAACATTTTAATCAACTCATATTCAAAAAATTAGGTGAAAATACATTTTGTAGCTATTTTTTAAAAATTCATAAAAAACTGTTGTCGCATACCCTTATTAATAAGGTATTTTGAGCAGTTTTTTTGTGAATTTTGTAAAAATAGCTACAAAATGTATTTTGATATAATATTTTGAACATGGGTTTATTTGAAGGTTATTTGAAGAGAAAAATAAAAAAATTTAAAAAAGAATGTTTTTAGAACTTACAATTAGGTGTGATGTATAGATGATGTATAAATCATGATGTAGGTTAGCCTTCTCCTATATATATATATATATATATATATCATTATTACATGTATTATGAGATTTATACGTGGGAATGAATTGGGCTTAGTGGATAGACTGGTTTAAACTAGTTAGCATGGGAACTGTAACAAGGATGTCTTAGAGGTACGTTAGGTGTGCACTCTAGATGAGAGGTGAGAATCTCAAGAGAGAGTCCGATAATCTAACATGTATATTAGGTGATAAATATTGCAATTATTCACTTGCTGTTTAAAACAAAAACAAAATTTACATCGGGATCTGACCTGTTTCCTTGCATATTCTCTTCTCTCTCTTGTATCTCTTATATCAGGTGTCCAGCCACAGGGACGCCAGCCTTAGAGGATTATGATGTTGATGAGTTATCGACACTATGGATTTTGGATCTTTGTTTAGATGCCTTCATATTTGTTGATTCCTACTCTGTAGTTGATCTTTATTTAAGGTATGTTGCCCAAGAGGATTATAGTATTTCCCTTCTATTTGAGTCAGGATTTTATACTCATGTCATTATGTTACATGTGTTATGATTGGGATTTATGTATTGAGATATTTTGCTGGAAAGTATTGTTCCAGTTGCATTTAAATTCTGTTGTGATTCACTTATTGTTATGGATTGGATTATTATGAAATTGTTCGTAATGGTAAAAATAGAATTTTAGTAAATTGAAATTTGAAAAGTTTAACACCAGCTTAGTTGGATATTAGGTGATTAATGTTTTCGAAAGTGATGCTAAGAATGAACCAACTACAAATTCTGTTTTAATTGGGTATGGGATTGATCACCCGATATATAGTTGAGTGGGGTGTTAACACCAGGTATTCTCTCCACCATATTTAATTGAGTGGGGTGTTAACCTTGCGTTTTCCTGGTTACCATAGTTTTCGGATTTTTTGGTGACTGTTGGGATGTTTGTGGTTGAGCTAAATACTTTCTAGGGGTTTGTGGACTTTAGGAGGTTTATAGGGTGTCTTTTAGGCTTATTTATTTGTTTTCACCTTAGTTTAAATATTTCGGTTGATTACTGGTCACCATCTCCAGTAAACCTTTTATGTTGTTCTTGACAGTTCTTTATGAAAATTGTTCATTTTCCCCCTTTGATTCCTTGGTCAACAATAGTCAACCTTTAAGTTGTTTGTACCCTTCGAGATTTTTTTCTTCCCAGGTTAAGCCTCATCTTAGTTGAATGTTAAGAAATCGTTATGCTTTAGCCTAGTAATTCTCCACACTTAAGGAGAGATACTTCCCAGAAATTCATAGGATTGAGGAGGAAGACGAGGCTCAACACCGAGCCAGGGTTGACTGCACTTGCCCCATTTTCGCAGTACCTTTAAAAATAATCTTACCCTATTTCTCCAAGATACTCGTCCCATCCTCTACTCAGACCTAGAAGAGTGAATTTGAATAAACCATGAGAGAATGTAAGGAAATGATTTTATAAATGTCCATTTTAGAATCAAGGAATTTTCTGAGCATCCTTGATCGCAACTACTATGACTGATACTGTTACATTCGGCATGTCAACACGATCATCCATGACGGCCTCGATCTGAATTCGAAGTTTCACACACCCATCATCTTCATATGTGTGTAGTGCAACCTCAATGTTCAATGTACATCTTCAACATTCCCACTACCCCAGTTGCATTAATGGTAAAATAATTAATTTGGAGTTTTTAATGGTTACATAATTATATGGGAATTTTTATAAAATATTTTTAAGGTTTCAAAATGTTTTCGTTCGCAGAAAGAATTTTTTCTAAGTGTAGAGGCGAGAAAAAAATTTCGCTAACGTCGTTCGAGCGACAACATAATGTTGTTCAAATGACATATGGCTATCGCACAAAGTCGTTCGAGCGACGTATCATTTCGTTCGAGAGACAACCCTTTTTCGTTTGAGCGCCGCACCTCCTCTATTTTCATATAAATAGCAGTGTTCTATATTCATGTTTCTCAAGTCTTTTGCACCTCCATTTTTGCAGAACTACTTCATTTTCCAAACTTAATCTTTTAAGGTTTTTACCTTTTTAATTCACAAATTCTTCCCAAATATATATGGAATTTTTATAAACCCTAGATTGATTGTTCTAATCATCGAGAATATTCTTGTGGAGAAGAAGTTTGTTCTCCATTACTGACTTGGAGCTCTTGTGAGATCTCTTGCCGACGACAACGAACCGATGCCTACGGGTATTTTGTGTCAAGCTGTATTTATCTGCATTTGTAAGTGTTACAAGATATAGTGAAATAAAAAAGGTTTTTCCCCTTTTGGGGATTTTCCTCATATTTATGATTGTGTGCATGCTTGAATTTATTTTATTCGTCAATCACAATTAGTTTCAAGAGTTAGGGATTTTGGGACTAAAATTTGAATTTAATTAAACATGTTTGTCTATTGATTGCTGGCACACTCTCAAATTTGCTATCAGAGCCTATTACAGAATTATACCGTGTAATTTTTCCCACAAATTGTTTCTGGATATCAATTTTGCTCTAAAAATTAATTTTTGAAAAAGCAAAATTTTAATGGAAAACTTGTATAATCGAGTCCCAATTTTTTTGACTGGACAAATTATGCATATTGGAAAGCCCATATACAATCCCGTTTAAAGGCCATATATGAACGTGTTTGGGTTATGTGTGAAAGAGGGTGGATGCCTCCCACTGTCACTGTAGATAACATAACGACTTTAAAACCTGTGACTGCATGGACTGAGGGTGAATTTAAATGGATCACATATAACTCACGTGGGCTTAGTACAATTTTCGAAAACGTCACCCCTGACGAGTTCCGACGCATTATGATGTGTACCACGTTAAAATAAGCATGAGATGTTTTACAACCTACCCATGAAGGCACTGATGCAGTCAAAGAATCAAAATTGAAAAATTTAACTACACAATTTGTGATAATCACTATGGTTGAAACTGAGTGTTTTAATGAATTTTATCCACACTTATCTGATATTGTAAACACTAGTTTCAATTTAAGTGAACACATTGCTGATGCTAGAGTAGTTAAAAAGATTTTGAGATCACTACCTAAGAATTTTATCCCTAAAGTCATTGTGCTAAATTATATAGGAAATTTGAGTAGTCTGAAATTAAAAGAATTTGTAGGTTACCTCCAGACTTATAAAATTGACAAGTTTCCTAACACGATAAAATCAAAAGATAAAGGGGTAGCACTTAAAGCCCGGCTAAGAAGAGCGAGGGGTCAATAAGAAAGAGAGGTGAGTCATCTAGGATAAAAGAGGAAGAGATTTCTGATTTGGAGTTTGATTTTGACTTAGAGGATTTAGCTTTATTTGCGAAAAAATTTAAGAAATTTCTCAAATTAAAGAAAAATGGCAATTTCAAAGATAAAAAGAATTTTTAGAAATTTTAAAAGAAAAATGATAAAGATAAAAAGGACACACCTAAGAAAGATGAGGAGAGATGTTATGAGTGTGATGGTAGATGGTATAAGGCATTTGAGTTTCCTACTAGTTTGAAGCATTAAGGAAAAGGCAAAGCTTATTTAAATGCCTCCCTTAGTGACGACAGTGAGGTCGAGTGGGTGAATTCTAGAGACGAGTCACAGCATTCATGGATAGTCATGTGAGTATTGATATTGCACCTCACGACGATGAGGATGCTACTTCACAGGGACACCTCGACAGTGAAAGCGATGTGAGTGTGTGGGATGAAACTACAAGTGAGAGCTAGAGTGATTTACGATGCGCGTATGCTAATTTATATGTTGATTCTTTTAAAACTAAAAGGCGTAACAAAGTGTTAGCACTTAGGCTATTTTCCTTAGAGAAAGATTTAGGAAAGATTAGAGAAAAAGGGTTCTCCATTAGCACTTCCGAGAGAGAGAGAGAGAGAGAGAGAGAGAGAGAGAGACTATTTGTGTAGAGATAGGGGGAGAGTTTTTATATAGAGAGAGAGTCAGTTTAGAGAGAGAGAGAGAGAGAGTAGTTTAGAGAAAGAGAAAGAGGACTTAACCAAGAAAGTGGCTAGTCTTACAAGTGAACTCCATTCCTCCCTGGACACTCAGAAGAAACTTGAATCCCTTATAGCCCAACTCACTTATGACCTTTAGAGAGCCCAGGAGGTCAAGTTAAAAATAGAGGACATATCTGGAAAGATGGTAAAGATGCTCCTCGCCCCTACTTTAGGGTTTGGTGAAAGGCATGGAATAGGTTTTGATGGTGCTGCCACATCTCATGTGACATCGAAACCAATTCATGAGTTTACTACGAATCCATATAGCCATCAATCGAAACCCAAAAAAAGGGTTCAGCCAGGAAAAGCAAACCAAGGTCGGCCTAAGACTGTGTACTTTTGTACCTATTGCAAAAAAAGGACACCTTAGGGAGTTTTACTATAGTTTGGGTCAGATACGACGTATATTTACTCTGCCACATGCCACTAGCTATTTTTCGAGTCTTAGAGAGCAGGTTCAGTTTCTAGTCGCCACATCTCAGAGTTTAATGTAAGTAATCCAACGAATTTCTATGTCGTCTACGAATACTTCCAAAATCCTAACTATAACCAACAATGAAAAGAGAAAATAGAAGGTTACCTCCATTTGGGTGCCTAAACACGACGCACAATCCCTTGTTGTTCATGTTGATCTTAAAGTGCATAGTAACTCTCAGTGGTACTTTGATAGTGGATGCTCCAGACACATGACTGGTGGCATTTCATATTTTACCTACCTAGAGGATCATAAGGAAGGTAAAGTCACGTTTATAGATGGGAGAAAGTCTAGCATAGTAGGACGAGGAACAATAGATATACCATGATTTCCTACGCTAGAGGATGTTTTGTACGTCAAAGGTTTGAAAGCGAACCTTCTCAGCATGAGCCAGCTATGCGATACTGACTTTACATTAAAGTTTGATCGGAACCAGTGTAATATTTATGATCAAGCCGGTAAAATTCTATTGCAAGGGGTGAGGACTAAAGATAATTGTTATGGAATTGTGCCCATGTCCTCATTTGTATACAATAGCACCACGATCACTCCTATGGATCTGTGGCATCAACGTTTAGATCATGTGAATTTTAGAGATTTGGAGAGATTAGCTAAAAAGTACCTAGTACATGGTTGTCCATCTCTTGGAAAGCCGACTTTTCTAGTTTATAGACCCTGTCAGTTGGGAAAGAAAGTCCTTAGCCCTTACAGGAAATTGAATTCCATTACCACTTTACGAGTGCTTGAGTTGATACACATGGATCTTATGGGTCCTACTTGTACTGAGAGTTTGGGTGGTTAGAGTTATATCCTCACGATGGTAGATGATATCTCTCATTACTCGATTGTAGGTTTTTTTTAGAGAGAAATCCGATACTGTGGAATTTCTTATGACCAAGTACCGTGTCCTGCAAAATCAACACAGTGTCACTATTAATATAATGCGGGGTTACAATAGTACTGAGTTTAAGGAAGCTAAAGTAAATCTTTACGGTGATAGCCTCGAAATCAAACATAAATTTTTTACCGTGAAAACTCCTCAGCAAAATAGGATTGTTGAGAGGGAGAATCGAATGATTTAGGAGATGGATAGATCTATGCTTCTAGGTCATAGAGTTTCTAAGGGATTTTGATCAGAGGCGATGTCTATCACATACCATACAGTGAATAGGGTTTACCTTTGTCCACACACACTTAAGATGCCATATGAATTGTGGACTAGAAGAAGACCAACCTTTCATATATTCGTGTCCTTGGGAGCAAATGGTACATTCTATGGGATAGAGAGAAATTAGGAAAGTTCGACTCTCGGAGTGAAGAGGGAATATTGTTATGATATTCATTGACTAGTAGATCTTATCAGGTTTTTAACCTGACTAGCTCTAAGGTTATGGGGTCGATAAATGATACCGTGCAAGATGACGAACCACCGGCATTTACTAATTCTACACTTTTGTGTGAGGAGGGTGAACTTCCTACTGATGATCCCATTATGCCTCCCACACCCTGGGTGGACCCTACTCCCTACTTAGGGGACACACCCACTTGGTTTTATAAGAGTTATGATCAACTGCCATTCTAGGTGATCCAACCCTAGGGGTCAAAACTCTTGCTCAGCTGGAAAACATGGTTAGATTTTTTTGCTACACCTTTAAAGTCGATCCCAAGAACATGAAGGAAGCACTCAAGGATGAACACTAGATATATGTTATGCAGGATGAGTTGCTTTATAAAGAATAATGTCTAGGAACTTGTCCCCCGACTTGAGAAAAATGTGATAGGTACCAAGTGGATGTATAAGAATAAAATAGAAAAGAATAGTACCATTATCCGAAATAAGGCTAGGTTGGTCTCTCAAGTCTACACACAGATTGAGGGTGTAGAGTTTGACAAGACATTTTCTCATGTTGCAAGATGAACCAACATTTATTTCTGTGCCAAATGTTTAGTGTTTGATGATTTTATATGTGCCAAAACTTAAATGGGTTACAAAGACTCCCAAAAGTGTAAATACTCCATTTCCCTCCCTCACTATTGCCCTCGTCCAAAATTTCCTCATCTCGGCTCTCCCTCCCAAAATCGCAAAACCTTCACAATCTCAACTCCAAAATCTCACTCCAAAACCACAAAAACCTTTGATCCAAAAACCAAAATCGTAAGTTTGTAAAGCTCCCTCCAAACCAAAATCTCCAAATCCCAAAACAAAATCGTATTGTTTTTGTTTTCATTGTTATTGAATTTATCTTAAATATTCAATCAATTATTGAACACTTTTATGAAAAGAAATATAGGGTCCATATATGGGCAATTCATGAATACGGTAAATAATTTGACTGACATTCTAGCAGAAAATATCATCAAACATTTCAAACGGTGTCCATTATAAGCTCAAAAGTTTTGATTTGAAATTGTAGTCATAAAACATAGGATAAAAATATGCGTAGTCAAACTTGAACTCTAAACGAGGCCAAAATGACTATTATTATTTTAACATTTCCATTACTTTACTTTTTTCATGAATCTATATCGCATGTGATAAGAATGTAGGCAACTTTAACTTTATAGAGTAGTTAATACATAGTGGAATATTACAAACCTTCCTTGGGTTCGTGTATAAACTATCAATACATTAAGTAACAAAAATATGTTGAAAGAACATGAAAGCTTGTAATTAAAATGGGTTGAAACAACTTTTATGTATGAGCAACTCCCATTCGATAATGAAGTATTTGCCTTGGGCCTGACTTCTGAGCAAGTTTCAGTTTTTGCAACTGTAATTAACCCTTCGGTGATGTAAAAAGAGAATATTGACAATTTGAGAACACTATAAACATGAGCTTTTAATTCTTTTTTCTTATCTCCCAACTTTACATTTGTATGTATCCTTGAATATCTAATGAAAGATATTATTACTTATATCTATTGTTGGTTCTTATTTGTTAAGTTATGCACTTAAGGATTACTAAAATTGATGCAAAATTATTATTTGCCATTCCGAGATGCATTTAGTTTTATTTTCCAAGGTTATATCTTTGCCAATTTCATTCTATATTTGTGATTTTGGAGTCGTAAAATGACTGCCAAAACTATGGAGTCACCATGTGTATCAAAGTTTGAAGGAATATATGGGTAACCAAAAACTGTAATCTTAAATCTTGTGAGGCTCTTTTGTTTTAATATGTTATTTCTTTTCATTAATTTTGCTATTTTGCTTCAGAGTACTTCATGCCTGGTATAGTGGATCGAAAAATGATGTCTTTACCTTTGGGGTGTTACTTTTGGAGACTATAACAGGACGTCGAGATTTAGACGATTCATAGAAAATCCCTATTCTCTGGGTATGTTTTATTTTGCAGATTATACCATCACAATATTGTATCATATTTATATGGTGATAGCTATGGAATAATAAAAATCATCCATGTGCCATTAGCAATATCATATAAATCTCCTCTAACTAGCAATTTAATTTCACTTATAGGCAAAGCGTTTTATATGATAGATAACATCATATAAAAGTGTTTGAATTGGTTCATAAGAAGTAAAACCTACAACTACGCTCTCTAAAATTGATGCCTCTGTGAAATGCTTCCTTGATTATATACGTACTCTATAAGATTTCTTTCATTGCTTGATTTTTATTTTCCCCTCAAATTTAGTGGTCTTGTTCGCCCCTCTACATCTATGCTGTGAAGGACACGTAGTGGTAATGTTCCATGTTTTGTTTTGTTTGGATTATAATAAAATCAAAACATCGATTTGAATAACTTCGATGTTTTGTTTTTGTTTTGGTCTCGATTCAGGTAACCTTCGATTTTAATAACTTTGATGCTTTATTTTGTTTTAATCATAATAAAATTGAAACATTCATTTGAATAACTTATGTTTTGTTTTAATTCTTCCATGCGCCATGTTTTCTGCTTCTTCTTCTCCACTTTCACATACCTATATTTCTGTTCACGGAACTATATTTCTTTTCACATACCGTGTAGTGGACTCAATCGCATCATCGATGTAAGTCTTTCTCTCTAAGAGTTTCTTTGACGTTTACTCATTGCTTTGGTTCATTCATTGCATTTTTTTGTGCTTTACCTTGATATAAATAACGTTTGCTGCTTTGACCGTGGGCAACTTTGTTGGAGAATATTTTTCTAATCACCCATAAAATTAACTTCCTCTTATTCCATAAAATATAACTTCCTTTTATTCTTATGTTCACTTTAAACACCCACGAATACAAACATTTATCATATGCCAATATATTGTAGAGACACAATTATTTATAGTAACTTGGCAACAGAGTAAGCTACTTTGTGTGTTTGTGCGGACGTGTGTAGAATTGGTAGACATGAGGCATCCTAATAATTTTAGATTTGAATTTGTGAATCAAGGTAGAGATGTCAAATGAATGACTCTATAGAAACCTCCATAAATGTATTCTTTAATGTTGACAAAGTTTATTTTTATGCACATTAGATGTTAGTAGTTGTTGCCTTCGAACTTAGTGATATGATGAAATATAGTGAAAAGAGAATATATGTTGCATGTTTTCCTATTGTACGGGCAACCAATGCACTAATTTTGTTTTAATAATCATAGTAATAATATTTATTTATCATTCTCACACAAAGTAATTACTAGGTGTTAGTGTGAACTTAACAAAGTAACCATTGAACTGATTATGCGATCTTTATATGATACTATTGTTGTTTGATGATATTTTTACTCCACGTGATTACTAGGTGTTAGTGTGATCTTCTCCGATTTGTGATTAGATATAAAGAAAACACGGGTCTTTAATCAACACTGTATTATTACTATCAAGCCTGGTGATTGAAGCCCTTTCCCAATAAAAGAAGGTGCAACATTTAGGAATTTTTTTTGGATGTCTACGATTGCTTAGTTTGCTGGCTCAAATTTGCGTGACAATACACCCTTAAATTCCAAATGAAACATCAAGATCTCATATGGTACTTTGATGTTCCGCCCCAATTTCAAATGGTACTGTTTTGAGTTTTTTTCTTTTTCTTTTTGTAGCTTAATATACCAAATATACCATATACCCACTAAAACATTTTTCTAACTCGCTCTCTAAATATTATACTTTTCAGTGTATTTTAACTACTTATTATGGAGGCTCTAATAATGGAATGATATAATAAAGTAAAACTATAGTTATGCACACATTGTGAATTTGTATACATCACTTTTTGCTTTATGCTTGACACATAATTTGCATGGGCATCCCAAAGATTTGATACTATTACGTTGTTTGTTACCACTTCCTTAGTTATCCCTGAATTGATATTTCAAATTTGAGCCATGGTGTGGATATAATGTTTATTTAAATATGAGGTCAAAACACACAGAATGTTAGCTATGATACATGGTGTAAAAGTAAGTTTTTCATGATTTACAAAACTCATTAAATGTTTTTTGCTTAATCCTTTAAGGGATTCTTGTATGCATTGTTTGAAATATTGGGTTTGGGGATTCCTCATGAAAGTTGTAGTGGTGAAACAATTGGTACTTAGGCGTTTGTTGTATTTGTTCATTGATAAAAAATTCTGATGAGTTTGGTTAATTCTAAGAAATTCAAAGGTCAAAATTGTGAATCTCAAGGTAACGGGATGAAAGGTTATGAATCTGATGATAAAAGTCTAGATTTCATCAGTACATCGGATCAGTTTGTAGAAACAGATAAATTTGTTGATGAAAACCTAGATTTTGGCGTTGAGTCAAAAGATAACTCAAAAAATGCTAATGATTTCGATAACGTTTCAACTGAGTGTACTTTTGATTGCAATAACAAATCATATCTAGAAATAGAGAATGTTATGAACGATATTTTAGATTTGGCAATTGAATCCGAAGGTAATACACTCAATGCTACTGATTTTGTTGGTAGTTTAGTTGAGTGTGATAAAAACCTAGATTTGGAGGATAATTTAGATGGAGAAGATTGTGTTGTGAAGGAAATTGAAATATGATAAAGTGTTCTATAAAAAGCCTATGGGATCCTGATATACAACATGGTTTGAAATTAATATTTTTTTATAACCTAACAGAATATAAAAATTAGAACACTTTTTCTTCAATAAAAAATGTTTACATAGTTTGAAATTAATAATTTTTGAACCATTTATTCCATCTCAAACTTCTCATTCATTTGTATTTTTATATTCCCCAGTTCGATCTAAAGGTTGCAGCGGTTTATACGTGTATCGTATTATTTGATTATATATTAATCTTTTTACTTCCATTGGATAATTAATATTCCATTGGATTTACATTAGATTTTCTTAGTTGTACAATTGTTGCACTAATGGAAATTGTGTTACATTTTTGCAGGAAAATAATTTATCGACAATGAACATAGATCCTTGGTACTCTGCTTATCACTACACTCACCCTCCCTTTGTTGAAAGGTTGTGTGAAATTACAATTGATGAAGCTGCTTGAAAGGTAAACTAAAGGGAAACACAATAATTTCACACTTCGAGTTGTACCTGATTTCTCTTTACATATATGTAATATTCTTGTAAAGATTTTAAGTAATTAAAGTAAGGATCACGTGTTCATCGTTGAATGTACTGTAATGAGGATACTCACTCAATAAAGAAATTAATGCATGTCCAAGATTAAAGAATGAAGAAAACTCGAGAGGTAACGAAGAAAAATACAATCTAAATTTAAAGTATGACAAAGTAAAATAGAAATCACACACCAACTAAGCACAAAACAAGATATATGTTTCACCAATTTGGACACTTCCACGAATGATGATGTCTGATATTCTTTAACTAAATCAACAAGGGTTAGAACTACTCTAAAGACTCACTATAATCTCACTGTATATAGATGAGAAATAAATGATGAACAATGAATGCTCCCCAACTTAGGTTTAATGACCTAAAAGTTTCTTTTTATATAAGGGATCCTGATATATGACATAATGATGTTTTATAAAATGTTTTATAAACCTAGACAGGTTTATGGCATAAATTTCCCACTAGCTTGTTTATGTGCATATACAGTGTTTATTATTTTCACATGATATATGACACAACGATGTGATCAATTGAGCTAATATGTTTGAGTTAGGTTATTAATTTGTGGATAATTAATAATTTTACTCTGTTGTTGATAGGCGTGGGGTTGCAGTGTTTGTTTCAGGTAACTTTTACATCTACTTTCAGTTAGCATGTAAACAAAAAGTATAAACTTTCCTTCTGCTTTATAGTTTCTACAACACAATTGTATTTTGTTTATTCCTTATAATATTAAACTAACTTTTGATGGATGGTATGCCCAAATACTAAGGTTGTGTTTAGGAACAACCATAAATTTGAGATGGCCTGTACTCGGTAGGAAATTATCAGATATCAAATTCGTGAAGGCATAAGATCAAGAATGAAAAATCTATAATACATAATAGTAAGTTGATATTACCAACCATCTTTTCGACCGAAAACCAAGAATAGTATATTCAACCATAATGCCACAATGTAGTAGTCCTTCATAAACAAACAAATAAAACAGAGAAGCAAAAATATACGAGTATGAAAGGTGATAAATGATGATGTGTCTTATACACCTTCTTCATTATTCTAACCCGGATTAGCTTTCATGAGAATACCCCAACATTGGATTTATAGAACCGGTTAATCCTTGGAATATGTCGAACCCTTAGGCAATCCACACCCTCTTCTCCACGTAAACTTTCTATGAGCTCAGTTGAAACGTGGAACAAATTTAGTTCTTCAAGATTAGTAAGATATTCAATACCATGAGGTAAAGTCTTCAACTCCATGCAGTTGTCTAAATATAATTTTTGGAGGCCTAGCATCACCCCCTTCTCTATTATTATCTGATTCAGTTGAGAAATACTTCTTAACGTTAAACATGTAAGCTTGCTGAACCCAATAGATAAGCACAATAAGTTTCCTTCATACGCATTAATGAGCAATAGTTTCCCTAAGTTAGGTAATTCTTGGATGTGCACAAGTAGATCTTCACTCAATTTGGAACAATGCAAGCATAAAGACGTGAGGCTCTTAACTGATCTAAGCCAGCACGGTACATTCTCCAGTTTTCCTCCCAAAAAGAGATTTTCAAGGCAACGAGTACCTGAAGAGAATGCATCTATTCTTAGAAACTTCTCTTCATCAGTTACCATCACATATAAATTGCGAAGGAGAATCATACTCAGTATTAAAATGTACAAGTTTTCCTCGTCTTCTTTTTTCAGCTTTGTTATGCCAAGATTTGTAAGTTGAGTCATGCTCCTTAATTTCTTTAGTAAGTTTGGTTCTGCTTCTACACAAACAAGGTGTTGTAAGTTCATTAGCTTGGAGACACTTGAAGTCAGGGTCCATGATGTCCCTCCAATATAATAGAAACCTCCATCAAACATAGCATCATCATTATAGTGGTACAAAATTAGATGTTGCAGCTTTTGTAACTTCAGGATTCCATATGGTAGCACTTTTATTTTTGAGTTTGCAATGTTCAGGGTTTGTAGATTATGAAGTCTTCCAATGGATTTGGGAAGCTTCTTCACCTTAGTTCTTTTCAAGTTCAAATAGCTCAGATTAAAAATATCAGCAACATTATTTGGAAGTTTCTGAACTGGTGAGCTTTGGAGATCCAAGACTCTTAAAAATTTAAGATTAGATGGAAAATCATGTAGAAAGAGCATGTCGAAAACAAACATAAATAGAGAGTGAAGCTGTTTCAGGCCGTTGAACAATTTTAAGTCTTTGGTGCCACGTGTTTGAACCGACAGGTGCCTTGCTCCACTCATCTCCTCACTTGCATCTCGCCCATTGTATATAACACAAAATTTCTCTGTCTTTGATCTTTAATGAGCAACCTCCCGCATAAGGTCGTGCAATTTACATACACGTGGCCTTCTTGCTTCATCCATCGTTACAATGTGGACTATGTTTCGATGAACAAGTTCCATTAAGTATTCCTCTGCTACTCGTTCTGGTGTTTTCCTTTCCGTTTCTTCCATAAACCCTTCCTCCATCCAAGTCTAATAAGCCTCTTTTTCTTAATTTAATAATCTTTTGGAAATATACAACAATACAAGAAGCAACGTTTATGCCGATTGGAAATAATGATCCTTATTTCCACGTATTCAGTTCTTCAGAGTTAATCATTACTGATAATATGAATTGTGTATTGATAATAATGATCCACATTGCGGTTTATAGTTATAAAATGTAGTTGTTGATTTAATTTTAGTTCAAAACAAGACTGCGTTACTATTATTTTTCTGCCATTAAAATTCCCATCCAGTTTATTTGTATTTTTTATATTCATGTTGCCATTTCTTGATGATATAGGATACTTGAAAGTGAAGCTCTGATATGGAGGCTACTGCAACTGCTTTTTCCGCTGGTCCACATTATGCTCCACTGGATCCTACTCTCCCCAAACCATGGAGAGGCTTAGTTGATGGTAAGACTGGATATCTTTACTTTTGGAACCCAGAGACTAATGCAACCCAGTATCAGAGGCCTATGGCCTCATCAAATGTTGGCTCAGCTCCATAACAAGAGTCTCCTTCAGTTTTTACAAGTTCGTCAGTCCAAGTTCAACAGCGTTCTCAAGCACAAAGTAGTAGTGATAATAATTCCGTTAATGGTGTCAAGAATGGTGGTTCAAAGCCAGCTTCTGGAGCAAATGGTTATCAGGTGTGTTTTACCATGCCTTTAGTAATACTTTCTTCTACCTTTGCAAGTTGTTAGTTGGTTGACATATCACTCTTCTTTGGTAGATTCAATTTTGTGTATACTATGAAGGATGAGCATCCCACTAGTAGATCCTTGGAAGTTTAAAGTTTACTTTTATTTGTATCAATATAATTTGAATTTTGGATTGCAAATATGATAGGTGGTAGAGATTTATAAAAAAATATTTTTTAGGTGTCTTAATGAAATATTGCAGGGATATGTCCGTAGTCTCTTAGAGATTATTAATAATTTCTATTTTATTTTTATCAGTATGTGTGAATGTTACAACTCTTGTTGGGTTATCCCCTTTTCGTGTTAATATTTTT
The DNA here is from genome assembly GCA_949130495.1 of Sambucus nigra. Taxonomy (NCBI): domain Eukaryota; kingdom Viridiplantae; phylum Streptophyta; class Magnoliopsida; order Dipsacales; family Adoxaceae; genus Sambucus; species Sambucus nigra. The sequence goes on along the minus strand of OX422214.1, from coordinate 187,616,218 downwards.
TCTTGAACTCGTGTGCTTGACTTTTGAGAGTCACATATTTTTTTGTCCATAATCACATAAAACTGTTGCTAAATTTGAATTTCGTGATGTTACTCAGGTTTTTATCAGACTCTCATTGGTAGTGTCATTTCATCTTATGCCGATAGGAATGCTGAAGTGGTAGAAACTTTGATTTCGTTTTTCATGCACATGGAGAATCATTTAGCGACGAATGTGATTACTAGTATTGATCTCTTGAGGGAGCTAGTGATAGTGCTCTTATCGACACGATTTCCTTGCCATACTAATAGGGTTATGGAACATGTGTATTTGGATACAATAACTAGATGTATGAAGTTTGTTAAGGATAATACTCAATATATACCTGTGGTGTTCTTGCTTCCTTTCTTGATGAGAGTGTTTGTTTATGTCGAACATATCATGAAGTATTGTATGAAAGTGTTTGGATATAATTGTAATTTTTTTAGCTGTTTTTATTATTTGTTATATGTGAGGTTGGTTGTATGTGGTGGATAATTTTTATTTTTTTAATATTTTAATTTATGTAAGTGTTCATAACACTTACAAAATGAACATTGTTTTCCTTACAGATTAATATTTTTAAGTGTTTTGAACCGTTACAGAAAAAATATGTATATTTTCTTTTGTACGTGTTTATAACCGTTGTAAATTAAAAAAAGTTGCTGAATTTTGTAAGTGTTCTAAACCCTTGCAAACGAAAATTTTGTAAGTGTTCAAAACACTTGAAAAGGTTTAATATGCAAGTGTTCAGAACACTTACAAAGTTTTTTGTAATGGTTGCTCGAAACGGATATGTGTTCCCATTGAACACTTACAAATGGCATTTGCAACGGTTTTGAACACTTATAATTTTTTTGCAACGCGCCGATTTGTAAGTGTTTTAAACACTTACAAATCTCCCGTTTTGGTGTAGTGGTCGATCTTAAACGTATTATCAAATATGCGAGTGGGACTCTCTCATTTGGTATTCCTTTGATACCGATGACCGTTTATCCTCTTATTCAGATGCTGATTGGGTCGGGGATGCAGATGGATGTAGGAGAACTTTTCGTGGGTGTTTATTTTTTTGTTTTGCTCTTGTCTCTTGGTTGAGTAAGAAGCAAAACTCTAAGTCTTTGTCCCCTGCGGAGGCTAAGTACATATCCTCTGGGAGTTGTTGCACACAACTTCTATGGATAAAGCAGATGTTGGAGGATTATGGTATATCACATAACACCATGACTATTTCCTATAATAATACAAGCGCAAAACTTATATCTCGTAATCTAGTCCAGCATTCGAGCACAAAGCACAATAGGATACGTGAGCACTTTATCTATGAGCTTATAGAAGAGGAGGTTGTATCCTTGAGTTTTGTATCTACCGACCTCCAGTTAGCCGATATTTTGATGAATCCTTTAGACGCTCTTAGATTCGAGAGTCTTAGGAAGTCTTTTGGAATTTGCACAGTTAAATGAGGGGTGGACACCATGTCTAGAGTAAGATGCATTTTTCATATTCAAATCATATGATTCCTATCTCTAGATTGTATCATTTGTATCATTATTTATTTTTTGTTTTCATTTGTTAGAAAAATCCAAAAGGATTTTGATTTTCATAAAAATTTTTGAAAAATCCCAAAAGATTTTATTTTTGATAAATTTTTCGAAAAAGACAAAAAGATTTTCTTTTTTATATTTTTTTTTTAAAAACACAAAAGAGTTTTGTATTTTGTTTGCACCATTTATGAATGAACATTTAAGATACCCATAGTCACAACTTCATTCCATATTCCACCTGACTGTTTGATAGTGATTTGAGATGCTACATCATTTCATCCATGTGCTTTTCACTGTTTGGAGTCATTGAGATGTGATTAGGGATATCTTCTACATGTTTGGCTCCTTATCTCATTTATCGCACATGCACATAGTTTTATTTAAATATTGTACTTGTCTATCTCATGTTGGTTTGAATGTTTTCATCTCAATTCTATCTATACAACGAACCAAATGCGATAAAACTTGACAAGAAAGTAGTGCATGTAAGAACCATTGTTGCGAGTTTGTGTGATATATTTGAAAAATGGGGAAGGTCTATGAAAGGTACCCATTTATCCTTTGTGGTTAAGCCACCGTTTAAATCGGACCTACAAAAAGTGTGGCACAAAAACATAAGCCAAGGTCCAACGAGGTTGAAAAGAGCCCAAAAATTTATAGGCAGTAAAAAGAAAAATATGCCAAAAAGTGGGCCAATAGGTTTTAGTTTCATCACCTCCAACGAAAAATAAAAAGCATTATAATTTATGTGGTAGTTTGGATGGAATATAAAATGGATTTGCACATCCTTGAAAGTCATGAAAAATCGTTACATGTTTTTGGACGTTATTGGTGTGGAAATCACTTTGATCTTTGATTTGTTGATTTGATTGAGTCAATTTCTTATAATTCCACCATTTTACACCTAATGAAGATATTGAGTTAATTCGTTAGGAATATTCGAAATTCATCGTGCACAAATGTTATGTTTGTATGGGTTGATTTTCTTATTGAATTTTTTCACATCCCTACATTTCTGCTCTCATTAACTTGGTAATTTTCGTGTTCTTTCATGGTGTGTTTTTTTGTTGTATATTTTGTGAGGAAAATTTTGAAAAAATTCAAAAAGAGATAGTGTGTTTACCTTGTGACACTCTCCGTTGCATTGCTTTTTGTTCTTCATATTTGTCTATTTGGGGACATCATAAAAAGGGGGAGAGCGAATTATGGGGGAGAATTTCTATTTGATTTAATAATGATTTGCTTGATCTTAATTGATATTTATTTTTGCTTATCATTATATTTCAAAACTGTTGCGCATCACGGGTATTGTTTCTTATCTCATGTGTGTAGGTACGATATTGAGGATTATTTTTGAACACCCTGATGATGACAAATAAAGTTAAAAGAAGTTGAAGATTTGAAGATGTTGAAGCCTGTTTGAAGACATGTCATTTAGTATTTCCAGTTTTTGGGTTTAATAGGGATATTAAATCGTATGTCATTTTTTTGAGTATGGGTAGCATAATTTAGATAGTTTTTATGTATGTACCTGGCATAGACATAGGGGGAGATTTGTAAGGACATGATTTTATAAATGTCCATTTTAGAATCTAGGAATTTTCTGAGCGTCCTAGATCACAATTAGTATGTCTGATACCATTACATTCGGTACATTAACACGATCATCCATGACGAACTCAATCCGAATTCGAAGTTTCATGCACCCATCATCTTTGTGTGTAGTGTAATCTCAACGTGCAACGTGCATCTTCAATATTTTCACTACTCCACTCGCATTAATGGTAAAATAATTAATTTGGAGTTTTTAATGGTTACATAATTAATCGAGAATTTTTATAAAATATTTTTTAAGGTTTCAAAATGTTTTCCTTCGTAGAAAGAATATTTTCTAAGTGTAGAGTCGAGAAAAAATTTGTCGCTAACATCGTTCGAGCGATAACACAATGTCGTTTAAACGACTTGTGGATGTCGCGCAAAGTCATTTGAGTAATGTATCCTTTTTTTTAGCGACAACCCTTTGTCGTTCGAGCGACGCGCTGCCTCGATTTTTGTATAAATAGCAGTGTTCTGCATACACATTTTCAAGTCTTTTGCACCTCCGTTTCTGCATAACTGTTGCATTTTCTAGTCTTTATCTTTTAACGTTTTACCTTTTTGAATCACAAATTCTTCCCAAATACATATGTGAATTTTTATAAACCCTAGATTGATTGTTCTACTCATCTGGAGTATTCTTGTGGAGAATAAGGTTGTTCTCCATTGCTAACTTGGAGCTCTTGCAGGATCTCTTGCCGACTACAATGAACCGACGCCTACGGGTTTTCATTTGTCAAGCTGTATTTCTCTGTATTTGTAAGTGTTACAAGATATAGTAAAATAAAAAAGGTTTTTCCTCTTTTGGGGATTTTTCCTCATATTTGTGATTGTGTGCATGCTTGAATTTATTTTATCCATCAATCACAATTAGTTGCAAGAATTAGGATTTTTGGGACTAAAATTAGAATTTAATTAAACAAGTTTGTCTATTGATTGCTGGCGTAATCTCAGAGAATCACAATCTGTGAGTTCTGAAGTAACCGAGAGTTCATCTCGGACATTATGTTCTTGTGAGGCCAAATCGTCTAGTCAAGATGACTCTTCCATCCACATCGTCTCGGATAGAGATGAGCTGATCGCTAACGTCGCCATACCCCTACTTGTCGTTCCTCTCTAGGTAATGGATGCAAATGAATTTCATCAGAGATTACCAAATGGCCCCCTGGCCTTTAAGGATGCTAATGACAATGCTGACTCCGAGGCTGAGGAACTTGTTGATTATTTGTATATTGAATCTTTTGTCTTTATTGTCAAAGAGACTGATCTCCTTCTATGGAGACATTTATACGGCATTAAGCCTGATATTTTTATGAGAATTCCAGATGAGGACAAGAAATAATTCCAAGGTTGTGAAGGAGAAATTTCCGTTTATGACCAGATTATCAGGGTCTGCATCAGATTGCCTTTCCACCCCTCTATCTGAGCTATCTTATCTGTTCTAGGGGTTTCACCTTCCTAGCTGGACCCTAACTCGTGGAGGATCATCATCGAGTAAGTCTCCCTCTAGAAGAATACATTTATAGAAACGCCTTCAGTAGAACTTTTCACAGCTTGCTACAATATCTCGTCTTCAACCAATCAAGTCGGATACTTCCATTTAGGGGCTAGGAAATCAAATAAAAAGATTATTCATGTTGCCTAAACATCAAATAATCATTGAAAACTAAGATTCTTTTCCATATTTGAGGCCTGGGAGTTTCCAGCCGACATCGACCCAAGTGAGGAAGAGCCTGGAGTTCCATATGACTGGGCCAACCCCTCCATGTCAGCGAAGTTGGACCCCAGGCTCAACCTTGATGAACGGGACGTGGTTGACTATCTGAGGGATTAAGGAAATGAGGGTGCTCTTCCCAAATTTGAGGATCTCATAACTCCTGAGTATCTGAAGGAGGCTAGTCTGGGGGTTGGCACCTTAGACGAGTTATGTGAATTTATTAACTCTTAGTGATGTCTTCCCTCGTCTTTTGACATTATTTTTAATAATTTTTCATTCTTTTTTGAAAATCTAAACCTAACACTTCAGAAAAAATCTGGAATATGACATCCCCCAGTCTTCTATATGGTATGGGAAAGAAAAGTAATAAGCATCGTATCAAGAAGACGACGGTTGGCGGGCCGACCCGACCAGAGGTCAGCCAAAAGAGGAAAGAGCCCATAAATCCTTTAAAAACTCATTCTAACCGTCAGACGAGGCATAATGTTAACTCCTCGGATTCTTCTCCTAGATCCTCCTCACCCTCATCTTTTGAGTCTTTCAGGGCAACCAATCTATCCCACTTGAAGTCAAACCCGAGCTTACTAATTACCAACAGCTCTACAATAAAGGTTTCCATGTTTGCAGCCCCCTCAAAGGTCGATTAGGAGTTTTTAGGGAAATTTCCTCCTATGAAGGTTTTTGACTTCGGCCTCTACCACTTAGCGCATGTATCTACCTCTATTTATCTTTAGTCTCATCTCGTACTATTTTCTGCTTTATCTCATTTTAATCTTTATTTTTGCAATTTGTGTGGGTTTTACTTTGTCCACTAAATGGATGACTGAGAACCATTAGAAGCTTTAGGATGTCTATAGGGCAATACAGGTCGAGGTCGACCTTAAACAAAATTTCATGGATCGCAATGCCGAGTATAAATATGCCATCGACGATTTAAAGTTGGAGCATAGCAATCAACTTAAAGAGAAGGATCAAGCCCTAAAGGAGAAAGACTAGGCTCTACAGGCCCAATCCAACATGTTTGAGACTGACCTTGTTACTACTGTCAAAAGGGATAAAGATGAGGTCATCGAAATCTACTAAGCTTTAGATGAATTTTAAGCCTTCGTCTTAGAATACCTTGAAAGGGGTATTAAGACGGCTTGCATATGGGTCGTCCTTAAATTTTCTGACTCTGTCTCATATATACATCCATTATTAGAGGCACCAGATATTGGGAACCCTCTATTCACTGAGGCTTTAATGTATGTTAAGTCTATGGCTCCCACCGAGGGAGATGGGATTATTATTGACCTCCCTACCGAAACTGACAATGCCAACATCGAGACTATGGTTGCAGCTGGGGACGGTGACGAGAGGTCGAACGTCGATGTAGAGCCGACTCAGTAAGGTAGCTGTTTGTGGCCGATACCCTTTACATTGTAATTACATTTTTGTGAACACTTTGATGATTTCTCTAAATTTGTACTTGAACTAAGTTTTGCGTCGAGCGTATTTTCATATTTGAATGAATGAAGTTTTATCTCATATTTAGGCATTTCATTATCTGTTTTTGATCTCCCCTTTCTCTACGGTTTTTACCTAGGCTAGACTCCATCTCCATGTTAAACCCTGTATAGGATTTGCATGGATACCCCCATATCCACAATAACGAATCCAAAACCACCTGATCCACTTAATGTATGGTCTAAATCTTCATTGATGTCCTCACAAACAAAAATAGTGAATCTGCTATACAGCTAAAATCTCCCTCTAAGTTTCGTAGAGAGCCGACAATTGCTTTTTCTAAAGTAGATATTGATAAACTAGCCTCTCCATTCAACCTATCCATCATTGGTAAATTTTCACATGGCTGTCCTACACTTCAATTCATTGGAAAGAATATTGATACATTTGGTTTGAAAAAAACATTAACTGTGGGTCTTCTTGACTCGAAACACATTCTCATTAGATTGTATAACGAGGAGGACTTTATCAGACTTTGGACATATGATCTTTGGTACATTAGAAGAAGCCCCATGCATACATTCAAATGGTCTCTGCAGTTAAGGGTTGATAAAGAGAGTTCCATTGTTCTAGTTTGGATCTCTTTCCCTTCTTTACCTATCCATTTCTTTGCTAAAGAATCCATTTTCTCTATTTCCTAAGTCGTGGGTAACCCTCTGAAGTTTGATGCCTCAACATCATCTATCAACCGTACAAGTATTGCGAGAGTATGAGTTGAAATGGATGTCCTCAAACCCAGGCCAAGATGAATATGGATAGGAGTTGAAGACTCAGGTTTCTAAAAAGAAATAACCTATGAAAATTTTCCTGACTACTGCTGCAAATGCTACAAATTGGGCCATGCTGAATCTAGATGCATCTTTAATAATCAAGAAAGGAAGAAAATAACAGATGAATCCCAAAGATACCAGGTAAAGAAGAAAGCATACATCGTTGATCATTTAGCAGCTATCCCAATTGAGGGGATAAATAACATTAAAGAAATTGCTTTAAATACTGTTATTGTAGAAGATCCTAACCAAAATATTGAAGATGCTGAGATGCAGGAAGAGGTTCAAGAAGTCAATGAGTTACAAACTAGTATAATGAGGCCATTAAAGATACATGAGTTTGTTGATAAAGTGAAGAATCTCAATGTGGAAATCGAAGAACTAAAGATCGTGGACATTTTAAACCAGTCTCCCAAAGCCACTGAACTCCCCAAAAGACAAAAACTCCCATCCCATCATCCTTCTTACCTGTCAGAGTCAAATTCCTTCAAGGAAAGGGGAATTATTTACATTGAAGAATTAAATCTATTTTCTAAACAATTGGATACCAAATGGAAGACTATAACCAAGAAAAAAGATGACGAGAAGAGAAAGTTTCCACCTCAAGATGAAAACACCTTAAAGTAGTCTTTGAAGAAAAATGTTCCTAAAGGATTCAAGGTTTATGATCTTATGTTCAAAAGTATCACTAGAGATCATCAAAGATCTTCCAACAAAGTCTCATCTACCTAGTCTAAATGATTAATTCAATCATATGGAATGCTCGTGGTGTGAGCAATAAACCTACCAAAAGGGGACTGAAAAGGTTATGTAATTTCTACTCTCTTCCTTTCTTTGCAATATTAGAACCCAAAATGAAGGCTGAAAAAAATATAAGATCTTTGTAATTTCATAAACTTTGAAGGCTGTGGGGAAAACTCTAGTAATCAAATATGGTGGTTTTGGAGATTCGAATTGAATGTGGAGTTGTTAAATAATGGTATCCTATAAGTTTTACTAAATGTTTCTCACCCTCTTCTCCCTAATTCTTTTTGTATTTCTCTGGTTTATGCAAAATCCTGCAAGGTTGAAATACTATCTTTGTAGGAAGATCAAATGGTCAATATGTCTTTGGTTAATGGTAATTCTATAATGGTTATAGCGGCTTTTAACACAATAGCTCACTCTTCTAAGAAAATTGGTGGAATTATTGCTTATCAATCTAGTATGGCTAACTTTAATCAATTCTTTCAAGATACTGGCCTTATTGATATTGGTTATGGAGGATCTAAATTTACTTGGTTAAATAAGAGGGTTATCAAACTCATTTGTGAGAGGTTATATAGAGGTCTTGTTAGTGCTTCTTAGTTAGAAAATAAGCACAATACTTCTATCAAACATCTCAACAAAAACTACTCAAATCATTCTCCCTTTTTAATTTCTATTCAGACTCAAGATAACAATATTGTGAGGCCTTTCAATTTTCAAAGCATGTGGACTAAGAATGAAGATTTCCAAAGACTTGTGAAGTAATCTTGGGGAGAGGAATTTGATAGTTTTTATATGATGAAATTTTCAATGAAGCTCAAGCGTCTTAAACAGGATCTTAAAAGCTGGAACAAAGAAACATTCAACGACATTTTTTAAGAGGTGGATGATCTAGAAGATGAATTTTTGGCTTAAGAAAATGCATTCATGAATGACCCTTCTGAGATTACTAGAGAAGAGATGCAAGCTACCCAAGCTAAGCTAAATTTCTCTTTGTCCTTAGAAGAATGATATTGGAGACAGAAGGCGAATCACCAATGGATCCGAGATGGTGATAATAATTCTAAATTTTTTCATGTTGTGGTAAAGCAAAAGAAAAGAAATCTTTGGATTAATAGGTTAAAAAATAAGGTGGGCAACTGGCTAGAATCTCAAGAAGATATTAGTAATGAGCTCATTGATCACTTCAAAGATCTTCTCAATATAGAAGATTCTTTTATCTCTAATGATAATGATCTTCTTATCATAATATCAAAGGAGGTGAATGAAAAAATGAACTTGACTCTCACTGGGGTGCCAGAGGAAGATGAAATTCTTTCAGCTCTTAAATCCATGGATGGAGACAGTGTTGCAGGTGTTGATGGCTTAAATGGAATTTTTTACTTAACGTGTTGGGAGATAATTAAAAAAGACTTAGTGAATGCTATCCCAAGTTTCAATTTAGGAGCTAACATTCCAAAATCTTAGAATGTTACCAATATTTGTTTTATCCCTAAATCAAAATAACCCCTCTAAAAGATCTGATTTAAGACCAATTAGTTTGTGCAATGTTTGCTACAAGATCATTACTAAAATTTGCTCTGCTAGACTTACTCCTCTTATCAACACAATCATTTATCCACACCAAACTAGATTTATTAGAGGAAGGAACATTCATGACAACATCATGCTTGCTCAAGAAATAGTAGGCCTTATGGATACAAATAATTATGGTAACAATGTGATTATCAAACTCGATATGTCTAAAGCTTATGATATACTATCTTGGTTTCCTTTAGTCAAAACTTTGAGATCTTTTGGATTTTCAAAAGATTTCATAGACATTGTTTGGAGATGCATCTCTTCTTATTGGATCGCTATGCTAGTGAATGGCCAACCATCAGGAATTTTTAAGTCCTCAAGAGGGTTAAGGCAGGGAGACCCTCTATCTCTTACTCTCTTTGTTATTGCTTCAGAAGTTTTGAGTAGAGGCCTTCACCATATAATGATCTCTAAAAATCTTTCTCCTTATTCTCATCCTAGACAATGCACTAAAGTAGGTCATTTAATGTCTGCTGATGATACTATTGTTTTCACTACAGGTGGAAGATCAAATCTCTCTTCTCTTATGATTTTTTTAAAAAGTATAAAGAATTTTCAGGCCAACTCATAAACTTCTCCAAAAGTAATTTCACCACTAGTCATAAGGTAGCTAAAAGCAAAATTTCAACCATTGAATCTTCAACAGGCCTGAATTTCACTCATCTTCCTTTTAAATACTTGGTATTCCCTTTATTTAAAGGAAGAAATAAGGCTTCTTATTATGAAGATCCGATCCATGCAATCAGAAATAAGATTACTGGCTGGAAATCAAAGTTCCTTTCATATGGAGGCAAAATAGTCCTTATAAAGTATGTGCTCTCTTCTATTCCTTTAGATACTTTAGTTGCTTTAAATCCTCCTAAGAGTATTCTTTATAGATTTGAAAGAATCTTCAGTAACTTTTTCTGGGGCTCAACAAAGGAATTTGGGACTAGATATCATTGGATGAAATGGCATGACCTGTGTATCCCTATTGAGGAAGGGGGCTAGGTTTCAGAAGACTATCAGATGTTATAAAAGCTTTCAGTTTCAAGCTAGCTTGGAAATCTAAAGTTGATGATTCTCTTTGGGCTAGATTTATGAGGGCTAAACTTCAAAATTCTCCTAGCACCTCAAAATCTCAATGTCTCAAAAGAATCCAATCCATGAATAAAGAAGTTGAATTTAATTCAGTATTGGTGGAGGGTCAGTTTTACTAGAAATTATCTGCATCTTGTTCCTTTTTAACTTAAAGTGCTTTTCAGCTTATCAAAAAGTCTTCCATTCAGTCCTCTATAATTGATTTTCCTTGGAAGTCAAATATTCCTCTTAAAATGTCCATATGTGTGTGGAGATGCATGAATAAGATCATCCCAATTGAGTCAAATGTTTAGCAAATTGGAATCAAATTATGCTCAATGTCAGATGCCGCTCTAATTCTGAAGAATCATCAAATCATCTACTTATCATAGGTCATGTTGCCCAGAAGGTTTGGTCCCATTTTGGGGGTATGCTTGATATTAGACTGAATTTTTCTTCTCTAAGTATAATGCTGATGGTGTGGTGGCTCAATTCTTCTAGAAATCCTATGATAAAATACCACTCTGAGGTTGTTCCTGTTTGCATCATTTGGGAACTATGGAAAGCTAGAAATAAAGTTGTCTTTGATGGGAAGACCATGATTCCATCTCAATTCATTGTGAAAGTTCATAGTGTTATTAGAGATATAAGTTTCAACAAAGTTTTCAAATGTTTTTCTCCTAATTTAATATCCTCTTCCTTCTCTTTACACTCTATTGTTCCTGTTAAGAAATGGAGCATCATTAGATGGAGTAAGACATGTCAATCTTCCTTTAAACTTAATACTGATGGAGATTCTAAAGGAAACCCTGGTCTAAGTGGATTTGGTGGTATTCTAAGGAATTCTACTAGTTCAATGATATGGAGATTCTCAGGTTTTGAGGGAGTTTAAATAGTATAGCATCTGAAGCTAGAGCTATTCTTAAAGGTTTAAAATTCTATTTTATGCATAACATCCTTGAAGTGGATAATGAATTTGATTCTAAGGTTATGATTGATATCATTTCCAATAATCAATTCACAATTTCCTGGAACATCAGACACTTGTTGAAAGACATAACCATGTACAAAGGCTTAATGAGCATCAAAATTCTTCCACTATTATAGAGAGGCCAACAAACTTGTTGATTAATTGGACAACCATGGAGTTCAAAGTAAAAGAGATGCATTTTTCAACAAATTTGAAGAGATGCATCATCCTTCTAAAGGTCTTTTAAACTTAGACAAATGGAAAATTCCATCTTTAATGACTCATTAATGTCCTTTTATTCTTTATCTTTATTTTATTCTTTATTGTATTGTTGGTTTCTTTTAAAACCAACTTTTTTTCTGATTTGTATGCTACTTGGGAGGGTTGTTCTTCCTTTAATCTAATAAAATAGGGGTTAATCCTCTTTCTTAAAAAAAACATTATCTGTTTGCATGTCTGGATGCTTCTGATGTTTCAACAAGTAACCATAATTAAATGGCTTACAATCTTGAGATCACCAGTTAACAATTTTTTCACACATCTTCCCGTCCATAGACAATATAAATATAATAAAATAGGTGATTTTTGAATTTTAATTCACCACATTATGGTGTTATATCATAAGTCCCCTCTCATCGTTTTGAGAGTGTATGGACGAGAGCTACCTCGTTCATACACTGTCGTCTCGGTCGAGAGAGTTTTTCCACAAAGTTAATGATGTTAAGATGAACCACAATAAAATGATTTTTGAATTTGAATTCACCAAATTATGGTGTTGTATCATAAGTCCCCTCTCGTCATTTTGAAAGTGTATGGACAAGAGCTAACTCGTCCATACACTGTCGTCTCGACCGAGAGAGAGTTTTTCCACCAAGTTAATGATGTTAAGATGAACCACAATAAAGTGATTTTTGAATTTGAATTCAGAAAATTATGGTTTTATATCACAAGTACCCTCTCATCATTTTGAGAGTGTATGGATGAGAGTTACCTCATCCATACACTATCCTCTCAGCCGAGAGAGTTTTTCTACCAAGTTAATGATGTTAAGATGGACCACAATAAAGTGATTTTTAAATTTGAATTCACCAAATCATGGTGTTATATCACAAGTACCCTCTCGTCATTTTAAGAGTGTATGGATGAGAGTTACCTCGTCCATACACTGTCATCTCAGTCGAGAGAGTTTTTCCACCAAGTTAATGATGTTAAGATGAACCATAATAAACTGAGTTTTGAATTTGAATTCAAAATATTATGGTGTTATATCACAAGTCCCCTATCGTTGTTTTGAGAGTGTATGGACGAGAGCTATCTCGTCCATACACTATCTTCTCGGCCGTGAGAGTGTTCCACCAAGTTAATGATGTTAGGATATTGTTCCACCTCTTGATGTTATTGAGAGTCCATGGATCTGGTTATACCTGTCTGGACTGTCGTGTCACCAAGATAAAGGTAAGGCTACTTCACCACAGATGATGTTCCATAGCTTAGGTTTAACTGATACATACAATGTGGAATACTCATACAATGAAATAGGAGAGAACACTTGGGAAATTTTTCATTCATAACTTTCTTTTCATACATTATTACATTGATAAAAGAAATTCATACAAAATTCCTACTGATAATACTTTTTTAGATGGCCGGCATTCCAGGGGTTAGAGAATGGTTCTCCTTCCATTCTCAAGCCGATATGTCCCTAGAACCACCTCTTCGATGACTCTATAGGGTCCATGTCAGTTAGGATGGAGTTTGTTTGTCTTTTTACAAGTATTCTTTAAAACTAGGTCCCCAATTTCCTTTGGACTGTCCTTCACTCTTTTATTATAGAATTTTGATGTTCTTTGATGATAGGCAGCTTGCCTAACCTCAACATCCTCTCTTATTTCTCCTATTAAGACATGTCCAGTCTACACTCTGCAGTATTCTCTTCTAGGTCATATGTCTGGACTCTGTGAGATAAAAGACTGATCTATGTTGACCCCATGGCCTCTGAACCATAAGCAAGCATAAACAAGGTTTTCCCCATTGGCGTTCTCTCCACCATCCTATAGGCCAATGGGACGGCGTGCACATCTTCTGTACATTGTCCTTTGGCATCATCCAACTTTTTCTTGATCCCATTAAGGATTGTTATATTCATCACCTCTGTTTTCCCATTGGCTTGGGGTCGGTCAGGAGTTGAAAGGAATTGCTTAATGCCAACCCTCTCACAATACTTTTCCAAAGATATATTCTTAAATCGCTTCCCATTGTCTGAGATCAATGTGCTAGGTAGGCCATAACTGCAAATAATATTCTTCCAAATAAATTGGTGGTTCTTCCTCTCTATTATGGTGATCATTGACTCGACCTCCACCCACTTCAAAAATAATCAATAGCTACTATCAGATATCGGTAGTTACCTACAACCCTTGGCAACGGTCCTGCCAAGTCAATCGCCCAAAATGAAAATGGCTAGGGGAAGTGATAGAAGTCAGAGGTTGGTGAGGTTGATGAGGGATACTAGAGAACCTTTGGCACTTATCACATTTCTTCACATAACTAGTTGCATCATTGGATAATGTTAGCCACCAATACCCTTGGGTGACAACTATCATCGACAATGATCCTCCTACTATGTGGCTGGAGTAAGACCCCTCGTGAACATCTAGGTGGACACATCGTATTAGGGTAAGGATGAATCCCTTCTTGTATAGGACGTCTCCTACGATGGAGAACTTCGTCGCTTTATATCTCAATTTCCTCCTCTCAGCTTTTGAATCGGGTAACTCCACCTCTCTGATATATCGGATCATGGGGTCCATCAATGAAGCCCCCCAGGTTTAAGTTTAAACAAAACTCCACAGTGTTATCCTCTTCTTCAATGGTCGGCTGATGTAGGATCTCCATCGGCACCCACCTTTAGATCTTTATCCTGGCGGTGGAGGTTAATCTTGCTAAGGCATCGGCTCGGATATTGTCTAGACAAGGAATACTTTTTAGCTTCACCTCCTTGAAATATTTTAGCAATGTATTTACCCTTGCCAGGTACTTTGTCATTCTATCGTCCTTGACCTAATATACTCACAGTATCTGATTCACTACTAGTCTGGAGTCACTGTGAACTAAGAGTTTGCCGACATTCAATGCTCAGGTGAGGGAAAGTCCTGCTAGAAGAGCCGCATACTCCGAATCATTATTGGAATCCTTAAAACTAAATCTCAAAGAATATTCAATGTCAGTCCCATCTGGGGCCTACACGATCAATCCTGCTCCACTTCCCACTTCGCATGAAGATCCATCAACAAACAAATTCCAAATAGTACCTTCCTTAGAAAAAATACCCTCCTCCAGGGTCCCATACTTGAAAAGATATCTCTCTTCTTCATTTTCAGTCACTCTACCTCTTGTCGTGCTCATCTCAGCCTCCGTCGGTATATACTTGTTTTTTCTAACTCTGGCATTGGGTTTGTTAATTATTCACCATCGACTTCATTTTTCTTGGGGAATGAATTAAAGCATAGCCCAACTTCTCCATTTTATGATATCTTGGCTTGATCCCTTGGAGGACTTTACTATTGAAGTATACTGGATTTTGTACACCGTCCTCATCTCTGATGATTGCTACACTAATGGACGACTTTGATACGACCAGATACAAATATAACCTTTCACCTTAAACAGACTGAGATAACAAAAATGGCTAGCTGAGATAAATATTTAACTCCTAGAAGGGTCTCTCACACTCTTTATTCCATTCGAAGGCCTTTCTTATCATTTTGAAAAATAGGAGACACTTATCAGTAGCTTTGGATACGAACCTGTTTAATGTCGCTACGGATCCAATCAGCCTCTGGACATCTTTTTATAGATTTTAGAGTCTTCATCTCTACTATAGATTCTATCTTCTCGGGTTTGAACTCAATCCCCCGTTCATTCATAATAAATCCCAAAACCTTATTTGCTCGTATGCCAAAAACACACTTAGAGGGGTTGAGTTTCATTCGGTATGCATCCATAGTATCAAAAGTTCGCTCAAGGTCGACCACATAAGTGTCATCCTTGAGGCTCTTTATCATCATATCATCAACATATACCTCCATGGTTTTCCCCATTTGATCTTTAAACATCTTATTTACCAATCTTTGATATGTCTCCCTAACGTTCTTCAGGCCAAAAGGCATGACCTTGTAATAGTAAGTCCCTTTGTCGGTAATTAATGATGTGTTCTCGGCATCGGTCGAGTCCATAAAAATATGGTTATAGATTGAATAGGCATCTATAAAACTCATCAATTCATTACCGACTGTGGCATCAACCATATGGTCTATCCTCGGTAGGGGAAAGTTATCTTTGGGACATGCCTTGTCCAAGTCCATGAAATCGGCGCACATTCTCCACTTGTCGTTGGCCTTGGGGATAATGACAACATTTACCAACCATTCAGGGTAGATGACTTCCCTAATTAAGTTGGTTTTCTCCAAATTCTTAACCTTTTCTCTGATAATATTTTACTTTTCTCTATAGTACACTCTCCTTCTTTGTTTGACCGACTTTACATCCTCGGCCACATTGAGCTTATGGCAGAGGAACTTAGGATCCATTACATGCATATCCTCATGGCTCCAAGTAAAAATTCTTTACCTCTTCCTTATTAATTTAATCAACTCCTCTTTAATCTCTTTCTTTAGGGCCTTACTAATTTGGATGAATTTTTTTGGCTCGTCCTCATTGAGGATGATGGATTCTATCTCCTCAGCGGCTTCACCCTTTTTCAACTTGGTCTCATCTATGGGGGTAAGAGTGTCTATGCTATAAGTTATGGTGGCCCTCTTATATGCCTCTCTCTCTCTCTCTTCCGTCGAGTTGAAGTAGCATTCACGTGACTTAACTTGGTTACCCTAAACTTCCCCTACTCCATAAGGAGATGAGAATTTTATCATCTGGTGAACTGTTAAGGGTACGACCTCAAAATCCTTGAGGGCTTCTCTCCCCAAAATTATATTATAGGTTGATTAGAAGTTCTCATCCATAACAAAGAAACTGATCTTCTTTGTGAGGCATTTTGGCCAACTGTTCCCCATTCTAACTTCCATCTCGTAGATTCTCAAAGACTGCACCTTCTCTACACTGAAACCAATGAGAAGTTGGTGATATTGGATCAACCTCTTCTTGCTTAGCCCCAAGACCTTGTAGAAATCCTAAAACATCACATCGGTAGAGCTTCCACTTTTAACCAATATTTTTGGGACTTCATACCCATGCACTAAGGTGGTGATCACCAAAGGGTCATCATGCGGGGATAAGATCCCCTTAAAATCAAACCTCGAGAAACTAATAACCCGGGTATTCATATCAACTTTTGTTCTCTTCACCTTCTTCGGCTCAACAGTTGTCAAGTGCACCTCTTTGGGCTTTGGAGGGAGAGTTTTGGCTTCTGCCACATGAGCTTTCCTATTAGTAATTTCCTTTCCTCCGGCTGCAAGTCCTCCATAGATCAATTTTACCACTAGAGAAATCATATTTATTCGATCTTTAGGATCAATTATATTCGGTGGGAGGTCAGGGTCTGCTTCATCATCATTATCTGAATAATCATCATCTCGACATGTTGGGGCGTCAGAATTGAATTTATCATTCCTCTTCTTCTGGGTGTCATATCAGTCACCCTTTGAACTGCTCTTATCCATATATTTCCTCAACTTTCCAAACATCAACACTTTTCGATCTCGTCTTTGAGAGAAAAGAATTTATCGATTGTATGTCCATGAGCTTGGTAAAATTCACACCATAGGTTCCTCTTGTGAGTAGGAACTCTCAATGTCTCCGGCCATTCTTAGAGACCGGACATTCTTTATCTCATTCAGAATATGCTCACAGCTGACTGTCAGTGGGGTATAGTGAGCGAACGTCCACCGACCTCTTTGTTGTCATCTTTACCCTTTCACTTCTTGAATTTACTTCCAATGCTTTCTCCTTTCTCATAGTGTCCCTTGCTATCCATTGCCTCCTCTGCATTCATAACCTTCCCGACCATATCAAAGAGTTTGGCTATGGATTTTGGAGGATCTTTGGCTTCCTTCCATAGGAGCTTTACTTTTTACAATCCTCCTATCAGGGCGATCATCAAAATTCTCTCTTCATAGTCTTTGACTTATAATTTCTCTTTATTGAAGCGAGCTATGTACTCCCTCGAACTTTCATTCTTCCCCTGCTTAACATACAACAGGTGTGTAGTCTTCTTTTGGGGCCTCACTTTGAAGAAAAAATTATGTATGAACCTCTCTGCCAACTGCTTGAAATTTTATATTGTGTTTTTAGGGAGAGAGGTGAACCACACATAAAAGACTTTAGTAAGTGTGTTGGAGAAGGCCCGACGCTTCATCTCATATGAGACTGAGTAGATATCAACAGTAGATTAATACATCTCCACATGATGTATGGGATTAGTGCTCCCGTCATATTTTGGTGTGACTGTCGGTGGATTGAACTTAATCGGGGTTGGATAACTCATAATTTTTTCCACAAAAGGGGAGCCTTTAGCATATCCCCTCTACAAAGGGTCTCGGATCTTCAGTATATCCCCTATATTATCGTCCAATCGATGTATAGAATCATTCCAAGGCGTCTCGATCGTAACTATAACCTCTATCTCAGCCTGGACAACATTATCTCCAGCCCCCTCTCTATCTGTTGGACGAACCGAAGTCTCTTTGGCAGTCATTCTCTGTCTGCTATTCACCTCTCATTATTCCTTATCTTGGCCTCGAGGAGGCCTATGGTCACCTCATCTATCATTCCTTTTGGAACCAATGATTCTTCAAGATCCCGATAGGTGATCCCTCAAGTCATCTACTACTAGGCCTAGCTTATCAAAGGTTGACCCTGTGATTAGCATGTCTAAGGCTGATTCTTGTGGCCTACATTCTTGGCTCTGTCTGCCGTTATGTCCTCTATGGAAATGAATTGGACGCACAGTGTATCCAGAGATTTGATAAGGATCCTAATACTATCTATTGTCTTAATCATCACATTGATCAACCTCATCATCATAAAATTCTTAGCTCGGCCTCCCCAGGCATAAACGCCTAGGGTCAACCACATATCTACGCCTTTACTGAGGAGGGAGATATTTGTGTGGGGCATGGGGTGGTCCTCTAGACACTGGATCTAGGACACCTTTGGTGGTCGAAATTATTAACTCCTCTACGGGGCCGATAGGTATAGTCACAATATTTTGGTTGAATGCAACAAGTTGCTCTTGGATCTTCCATTGGTTATCCGCCAATGAGCATATCACCATCACCATCTTAACCATTTTTAACTGGGGAGGGGCTTGGTTGGAGCTTGGGCTAATGCCCAAAGGAAGATCGAAGGCCATATCTCCGATGAACTGGTAGATCTAGAAATATGAAGAAAATTTTAGTGGCTCACCTAGAGCTCTTTCAATGGTGATACAGGACCATCTGAGACAATCTTGATCACCACTAGAGAATCCTTTGAGTACAAGGTAAGCAAATATGCGGAAGAAGATATACTTCGTTCCCACAGACAATGCCAGATTGATGATACCAGAAATGGTGTCACCAAATCAATGTAAATATGCAATCTAAAACCAGTGTACCAATAGAGTATGAACATGTATATATGTAGAAGAAGATGAGACAAAGAGGAAGATTACACAAAATATAACTGGTTCAGTCTATCTAGGTCTACTCTACTATGTGAATGTGTGTGAAATCCACTAAGATTGGGCACCAATGGCCTTGAGATTTAGAACACTTAAGCTTTCTCTCTCCACTGTGATTTTGACAGAGTTTCAGCTAGGGTTTATAGTGATCGATCATTTATAAAGATGTAGAAGACAAGTATTTATAGTTCATGGGGGTATAGTGTACCCCTAAGCATAAGCATGTGTGGAATGTTCCTAGCCAATAAGAATGAGTCAATTGTCTTTGTCACACATAGGTCATGATGACCAAATATTCCTCACATGTGAGGGAGATGTTTTTATAATGGTTTGGGTACACGTGGGATCTATAGCCCACATGCACACTCTCATGCATTCCCCAATCCATGCGCTCTTTCAGCCGTCCACAATCGGCCATCCGTCCAGGATGAGGCCAAGTTGTTGAGCTATGGTCCACTGATGGAATGATACCTGTCCTGTTAGGATGTCTCATCCTATCTTCATTATCCATACGATGGTCGAGGAAGATGGTGGTATATCATAGGAACAATAATATAAGGCATGTTGACTGGTTTTCGAGGATGATGTCGAGGTTCCTTGCGATGAGCCATTGTGCGAGGATAAGTCAGCTGGGGCTAAGTCCATGGCTGAGTCATAATTTCTTATACTGGATGAGTTGGCAATTGTCGACTTTGACTGAGGGGATGTACCTATCGGACGGGGATATACTTGGCATATCACTTATTACAGAACTCTCCCTTGATTATGGACGAGAGGGGAATTACCGTTAGGAGAGAAGTTTGAGCAACTGTTACTCTTGGCCTCTCAGGTACCGATGTCTTAGCAGTCTGGTCATGATCACCAAACCCAACAGTCCCAGAGTCTTCCATACGTGAAGAAGAGACTTGCGTGGCCTCCTTATAGGAGTCAGCCTCCCCAGATATCTTGGATGCAGAAGGGCTAATGCCTCGTGAAGATGAAGATGAGTGGGAGCTCTGAGACGAGCTTTCACTCATGGAATCTCACTGATCTAATTTATTGGAGGATGTATGAAAATTAAGGGAATAGGAAATATGGGGCGTATAAGGTCATCCCCAAATTTCCTCTTAACCTCGACCTCTTCCTCACCCTTTTGTGTTTCCCTAAAAATATGACCCTAGATATGGGGAAATTGATCAAAGAGTTAGTATAAGGTTTTAAACATTCAAACAAATTATAGGTTTTACTTAGTTGATCTAATGATCTAAAGTGGAAACCCAATAGTTTTTACTCATGAACAAACCAAGAACAACTGGAATCAAAGCTCATCGAATATGATGACCGAATATGCACCAGTGAATCTCACATGGACAAGAAGGGCAAAGGGAGGCCCCAAAAAGACACAAACACTCACCTAACATCTAAACCACCTCTAAAAGCTCCAAAAATGGCCTTAAAACCTCCAACCAAAGTCACAAAAAAAATGGAAGGCGATTGAAAAATGCAAATAACTAGCAAAAACTAGAAATAATGATGAAATCTTAGGCAAAAGTCTGAAGAAGGTTACCCTGATGGAAGAGAAGACTGTAGGAGTAAGAAAGAATCCTAAAAGTGTATGGAAATGCTTGATAGTGAAGGGAGAGAGGTGGACCCATTTTTTCAAAAGAGAAGGGTTTGAGCGCGAATGAAAAATAAAGAAGAAAGAGAAAGTGGGTTTTTTGAAACCTATTTAAATGATATAATGATTGGGTATAATTTCCCATGCAATCATCATTAGGGAATAAATTCCCAAGACAAGCCTACAATCGTCATTCTTAGGCAACACGTCAACACATATGATGATTGCCAAGTGTCTAATCAAGAACTAATGTCCAATGTTTCAGACTTGATATTGAAAGGACATCTCAGCCCTCAATCAATAGGTCTCATCAATATAGGGGTCATAAATTTTTACACCTCAGCCTTCTACTCACATCGAAGACTAAGGACTAGGGGTGATTGATACACATAAGTGTATCCTTTTCCTTAGCCAGGCTTAACTCAGCGAAGATGACCCTTACTCACTCTTAAAATTAGACAAATGTGTGTCTCTCATAAGTGATCCCTCATCAATAATCTCGACCTCGTACTAATATTACAGGTCGAGACGTATTAGTTCGTCCATCATAACCTCATCAGTCTCGTCTCGACTTCTTACCACTCAGACAGCTGAGACTATACTTCAATCTAGGTCAACAGTTGCTTACTAAGACATCAAACGTGTCAGTCTCGACGAGTCCATGACCTCTCAGGATGACATATATCTCATGTGTGACACAGGGTTCTAGTATGACTAGTTTATATAAGTAGGCAGTTAAAACAAGCTCTCCATGAGAAACCGAGGGAATATTTCATCATCATGACATATTTGTCCCAAGGACATGTGGCTAGACCCTATTAGAAGCTTCTGTAAGGACATAAATTTTCAATTGAGTCCCTATATTATTTTGACTTAATTCCGTGAACAAAACTGTGTTTGTAATATGTCATAGGGAGATGTTTATTTTGTCACGATCCCACTTGGTCTATGACGTATTGAAGAAAATTGAAGACGTTGCCGCAAAGCTTCAAAGATTTAATCATGTCGATGTTTAATTGATGCAAGTTTAATCGTCTTCCAAGTTAATTGCATTAAGAGATCACTCGGGTATGAATGCGTATAATTAATGGTGCTCGGAATCGTTTTATAAAAGATAAGGATGTGTTTTTAATAAAGAAAAATATTTTAAAAGTGTTTTAAAGGTTTACACTTTGTTTTAATTCTGATAAGCTCGAAAAAGGAGTTTGACTTTACTAGGTCTCTTAAAAGAGACATTTTTAACTTATAGTCAAAACGTCAAATATCTCGCTCGAATGACATCAGATCTCACACGGACGAGATGTCTAAATCGCTCGAACGAGATCCTCAAGTCGTTCGAACAACACATTTTTCAAGGTGGGACTAAATTGTTATTTAAAGCGTGTTTCTATAAGAGTTTCGTGGGTGTGCATTCTGAAAAATTGTTTACGAACCATAAATTTGTTTGCACATGTTTTCTAAGGTTTACAAAGTATAAACACATCCTTAGAGTTTGTAAAGATCCGAGTTATCATTCTTATATGTTTAAGTGATCTTGCTGCCCCAAAGAAGTTTGTTCTACACATTGAACATCAAAGGGTTTTGCGGTGAAGAAAAGAGAAGGAATTCTTCGACATCGTAGACGAATTAAAGCCATTTGGTGGACACCGAGACATACGTGGACGCGTGTGTTATGGACAGGTATGGTGGAAGAATGACTTTCTGTGTGGGCACTGTGAGAGGAGTGGTTTAAGATCATAAGAGCGTCAAGACTCGTGGGGATCGAGTCGTTGAGTGAGACTTTGTCTGTCTTTGTAAAACCATATTCATATTGATTGTCTGGCTTGGGCCATCCGAGGTTGTTTTCCCGTTTTGGGTTTTTTCCTCTTACATTTGGCGTTGTGAGTATTATTTACTTTACTTTACTTTACTTGCTTTAATCACTAGAAGCATGTTTAGGATTAATCAAGATAAAATTGGTTTAATGTAAGAATTGGGTTTTCACAACTTGGTTTGGTGCATAATTAAAAGTTGAATAAATTTTGGTACAAATTGGTTTAATTTGAAACACACATATCGGGCCGCACGCTTTTTCAAACTGGTATCAGAGCTAGAAAACATTATTTATTTATTTTGTGATCCCGTGTGTTTGTTTATCTCTCCTGTGACTATTCTCTATCGATGGATTCTCTAAGCTTTGACGATTTACATCATTTGAATTTAAAGTTTGCAAAACGTATTGAAGTTTTGGAAAAAGAAAAATTCGGTTTTAAAAATCAGATTGAATATTTGCAAACGTTTGAAATTCAAAGAGATATTTTCCGTGAGCACTTTAGTTCCCTATTTAAAATTTTTAATATATTAAAATTAGGGAAAAAGGAGAGTGATGATAGTGTCCTCGTTTTAGAAAAAAAGTTAAAGGATTCAAAAAATTCTAAAATTTGTGTTGCTGAGCAAAATAATTCGATTAATGATTTTGTGTCACGTGAAAGGGCTCTTAGGGATAAGTTTGCTCACATTGAGGGGGAGCGAGATAACCTTCTAGGGGTAATTGAAAATTTAAAGGAGTCCCGAAAGTTTGACGAGTCTAATCGTTTTCTCGAGTCGAAAGTTTTAAAGTTAAAAAATGATTTAAATGACTCGAGTAGTGATGGTAGAGGCTTATCTTGTTCTAGTGGTTTGAATGTAAAATCTAAAACCATAGTTTGTTATAGAGCGTCAACTACATCCGACGGTATTAGAAAAGGTCAACCTAAAGGTCCCGTTCCTCGTCGTGTTTTCACATGTGCACATTGTGGTAGGAAAGGTCACCTTAGGAGTGTTTTGATCTTAGAAAAAACCCTAGGAAGATTAAACATAATGTCCCATTGGTTCCCCAAACCCATTTTGTTAGGTATACACCGGTTTGGGTTAAGAAATTCATTTTGGAGATGCTAAATGCTTCGTTGGTTGATTCTCACATGCACGCACATGATTCATCACTTGCCATTTCTTATGGTTAGTAGCTTACATGTGTTTGTCATTCTCTAGCCCTTACATCATGGTTTATCATTTGCTAGTGTTATGACATGTTTATCTCTTTTTATTTTATTTTTCACTTGTTTGAGTCTTATTTGAAAAAAAAAAAAAAAAAAAAAAAATTTGAGAAAACGTTTGAAAAACCCAAAAAGATATTGCTTTTATTTGAGTCAAAATATGAAAAGCCAAAAATATTTTCGGTTTTTGTTTTTGAGTTTACATGTTTGATGTGTCAGATTGGTGTGCTTAGACACCCCCCCCCCCCCCAATCGTTTCATTATCCATGTGGATAGGACATTTGTGTAACAACCCTCGCTTTTGGGAGCCTATTTTATGTTTATTTTTTTTATGTTGAGTAGTTGCATATATGAAATCTGGATGTGGGTGAGTATTAATTTGATGAGATAAGTTAATATTCACTAATAAGTTGCAAAATTGCCATGTGTGTAAGTGATTATTACCATGTGGTGTTTTACCTTGTCATGAAAATTAAAATGGCAACTTGAGTTAAAATGAAACCGGAACTTAAAATGGTTTATAAAATTTCCAAATGATAATTTGGAGGGTGTAGTTAGTTCCGGGAGGTATGAGACAGTCGATATGTGTGCCATATTGTATTTTGAGAATTTTGGGCACTTTTGACTGGTTTTGGCTTATTGCGTATTGGAAATCATTTATTGCGGTATTAACATTTTAAATGAGACACCCTTTTAACTTAAGCCACGATTTAGTCTTTCCCCAAACCTTTCATTTTCTCTAATTTGCCCTAAGTGTTCTAGCCCTAATAGAGTGAGAGAGAGAGTGGAAGAACTTGTGGAGAAAAGGAGAGATTTTGAAGATTTGTGGGTTGATCTTTCTTTCTTCTTCAATCAAGACTGAATTGAAGCCCCAAGGCAAGTTTTATACTTGTTATTTATATAGTTTAAGATGAATAATTAACATGGTTAGGTATGTAATGGTTTAGTGTGATATAATTATGGTTTTGATTGGATTTATGGGTATTAACTTTTTGGAAGACATGGGATTGTGTAGTGAGGTAGAAAATGGTTGTTGGGTGTCTTAATGATCTATTAATGTCAATAAATGATGTTGGTTGTTTTTGATGGAGAATGGATTTTGAGGTTTAGAAGAACAATAGGAGAAATAGGTCAAGGTCTGCAATGACCGGTCGACCGCGTCTCTCAGACCGGTCGACCGGGTCTTTGTGGGAGGGCATACTGCTTTCCTACAATGACATGAAATTGAGGGTCCGGTCGACCGCGGGTCCCCTACCGGTTGACCGGCTCGTCCGAATTGAGTTTTCTACTTTTCAGTGTAGGCTAAAATCTAAGACGCGGTCGACCGCGGTCTTAGGACCGGTCGACCGGTTCCCTGTTTTTCTTACCCAAATATTTTCCACTTTTGTTTTCTATTCTTTTCTTCCCCTAGGAACCTAGGACTCTTCTTGAACGAAGTAAACCTTGCCCTTTAGAGTCCTAGTTGAGTTGGTGGTCGCCCTAGTGTTGAACAAGTTTCACTTGGGGTTAGGTCCGGGGGAGGGGTTGTCCTAGTGATGTTAAGGCATCACTTTTTGTCGTGCATCCTACAAATATGGATGGGAGTTGTAGGCCCAAACTTGGAGACTTTAGGGGCTTGAGTTGAGGCATATAAGACCTTAAGTTTGGGCGATGATATAATCCCCGAGAGACTTATTCGAGGCATAACCTTTGATGAAAAATAAATGAAATACTCCATGAAAATGTTTCAAACAAATGAAACGCATAATGTTAACGGAAATGAAAAGTATGGTTTTTATAGTGAATGCTAATTTACTTAAACACACCTCTCTAAAGGCTATCATAAGGGAAGCTCGCGCATGAGGTGATGTTCCTTGACTAGTGAATGCAGGGAGACTATAGTCCTCGGCCATACGCGGGTTTATTATATGTATTTTTTTCTGCGCTAGTGAGGTAATTCCGGGTGTGGTTATGACTCACTCGCAGGCATATGGCCACTTCCCTACGTGCGTTAGGTACCCAGGCTGCCTTGTTTGATGACCCCCTGGAAGATGATAGTCATTTAGGGGCGCGCCCAGTGGGGAAACTCGGAGGGGAGGTCTTAGAAACGTTATATGTATAAGAATATAACTTTTCTAAACTCAAGTGGGACTTGAGGGTTTTATATTTCCACTAAAATATATTGAGATAATTACGATCCTGTTAAGGAAGAACAATTGGAACTAAAGAAGAAATTGATGTTATTGTATTCCTGTTAAGGAAATGAAACTGGATTTTAGTGGAAATTGGTAATTAGAATTTTTAATTCCTTAGAGCATCATTTCATTCTCTTGCATAGTTTTATTTTATGCATGTCATCTTTCTTATTTATCTCGTTTAAAATCCATGCTTAGGTTGTTAGATTTCTGTTGTTCTTTCCTTTGTATGACTGTTCATATCTAGCATGCTTGTTGTTCATCTGGGAACTATATATAAACCGGGTCCTGACCCGTATATTTTTCTATGTTGTGCATATTATTGTATCCGCCCAGGTGCTCCTCCGCAAGGACGCCCATGATGACTTTTCATACTCTTGTGCTTTCAAGGAGCTGTATGAAATTGCGGATATTACAGGATATTTTGCTAGACGCCTCAGTTTTTGATATCTAGTTATGATCGGGTCGGTTATTCGGGCGAGTGGCCCAACCTTGTAATTGCTTAATGAATGTAAAACATACCTATAATAGTTGTACGTACTTTTGTGTAGCTGTGGGCCGACAGCATATTCGGTGCTCCCCTTGTATGTGTTCTTTTTAGTTGGATGTATTTATGTTTCTTGGAATTCCACTGTTTTTCTAGAATGGGTTGTTTAAACTGCTTTCTTTATTTAACTTTTAAATTCACCTAAATTGTTTTGACAACCTATTTTCTGATGTAATGGGTGGTTTTCTCGGTTACTCCTACTATATTTGTGGTGCTGAGAATGATTTCCGTCCATGATTCCCGTATATGTCGGAGTATCGGGCTGGCCACCCCTTACCTTAGAGTGCGGGTTGTCACAGATGGTATCAGAGCACTAGGTTCTAGAGTACTAGGATCTATGTGGACTTGTCACGATCTACCGTAGCGTTCTTTGATATAGAGCCTAATGATAAGACTGCTTTGTTACTTTTAATTGCGATCTTCTGTGAAATAGATTGTTGAGAATAGTATTCTAACTCTATTGTTCCTTCATCTCAGATGCCGCCTAAGAGAGGTCGCCCCGCGAGACGCAATAGAGTTGTGGAAGAGGATGTTGGTCCTCCACCGCCCCAAAGGACTTTTAATGCTACGGACGTAGCCAATATTGTGGCTCATGCAGTTAATGCTGCCATGACCGCAGTAGCTCAACAGATGCCACCAGTTCAATAGCAGGCACGGGATGCCCAAGTCCCTACGGGACTATCTCCGTGGGAAAGAGTCTGGGAGTCCTTTTTAAAGGGCCATCCCCCTGAATTTGATGGAGGCTCTGATGTTGTTCGAGCAAATCAATGGAAGAAGGATATGCAACACCATCTACGAATGGTGGATTGTAGTGAGGAGAAGAAGCAAGTCCTTGCTACTTTCAAGTTGGTTGGGGCAGCGTTACATTGGTGGGAGTCGATGACTATGCCAGAACAGAGGGACATTATGTCGATCACCGAGTTTTGGGTCCTGTTCGACCGGAAATATTTTCCTCCCACAATTCAGAGGGAGATGAGAAGGAGACTTCAGGATCTAGTTCAGGGAGAACGATTCGTAGCCGAATACGAGGAGGAGTTTACCCGACTAGCTAGTTTTATGCTGGAATAGGTGACTCCGGAGGAAAGAAAAGTTTCAAAATTCATGGGAGGTCTAAACTGGAGAATCCGGCAACATTTGTTGGGTAATCTGGCTTTGCAAACTTTTGGTGAAGTGATGAATGCGGCATTGCTCCATTTCCAGGAGCATCGGTTGTTTATACAGAATAGCAAGAAAACTAAAGGAATGGGGCAAGTAGGGAAGCCCGGGGTGAGCGGGAATGGAGGAGGAGCCTTTCCTTCATCCCAACCTTCGGGTAATAAGCAGCGAGACAGGGACCCCCAGAAAGGGGATGGGTCAAAAAGACAACGCTTTGGCGGGTTTAATGTTAGTGGTAATGCTAACAGGCAAGGTCAGGGTACCGCACTGCAACAAGCAGGTCGGGGTGGACAGGGAGGTAGAGGCCATCCGGGCCAAGGTTTTGGGCAGTTCAGAAATAACAGAGGTCGAGGTCAGGAGAATTTGATGGTGAAGTGTTTTCAATGTGGAGAGGCTGGTCATTTTAGGAGAGATTGTCCTCAAGGAATTGGGGGACAACCTCCTCGAGTACCTCAGCAGCCTTATGTTCAGTTCCCTCCATGGGCACCAAATCCAGTTGTTCCTCTACAGCAGGGTCAACTACAGTATGGAAGAGTTTACCACATTCAGGATGCTATGCTTCCTCCTATTCAGCCAGCGCCGCCAGCTATCGAGGGTAAGTTCCTTATTCAGGGACACATGGGTCGCGTTCTGTTTGATACGAGTGCGACACATTCTTTTATTTCTAGAAGCTTTGCTCAGTCCACCGAATTGATAAAGTCGGCTAAGAGTACTTTTACTAGTGTTGAGTCCTCTATGGGTGATGGTTCGCTCATTTTCTTTGTTTGCAAACGAGTAGGGATTACTCTTGGGAATTTGTGTTTTAAGGCAGATTTACTCGTCCTTGATATGGTCGGGTATGATGTGATTCTGGTTATGGATTGGATTGTTAAATATCATGCTATAGTAAATTGTTACGGGAAGAGTATAGTCTTCGTCGTTCCGGGACAAGACATGTTCCTGGTGGTTATGCCTCATTTAGAGGGAGATACTGGTACTTATTTATATTGTATTGCGGATGAGATTGCTCGGGATGTAGTTGTTCCCTTAGAATCTATTCCTGTTGTTCAAGATTTTGAGGACGTTTTCCTGGAAATACCGGGTTTGCCTCCAAGCCGAGAGATTGAGTTTGTGATTGACTTAGCGCCGGGAACTAGACCGATTGCGCGAACTCCTTATCGTATGGCTCCTGTGGAAATGAGGGAGTTAAGAGATCAAATTCAGCAGTTGTTGGAGCAAGGATTTATCAGGCGTAGTACATCGCCGTGGGGTGCTCCGGTGTTATTTGTGAAGAAAAGAGATGGTTCTCTCCGGTTGTGTGTTGACTATAGAGAGTTGAATAAGGTCACCATCCGGAATAAGTACCCTTTGCCTCGTATAGATGACTTATTTGATCAGCTTAGGGGAGCGACATACTTCTCTAAGATTGATTTGAGAACATGGTATCACCAGTTGAGGATACGGGGGCAAGATGTATCCAAGACTGCTTTTCTGATGAGGTACGGGTCTTATGAGTTTTTGGTTATGCCTTTTGGACTAACCAATGCCCCTGTCGTGTTCATGGATCTTATGAACAGGGTATTTCGGGACTTCCTGGACCAATTTGTTATCGTGTTCATCGATGACATCCATGTGTATTCTCAAACAGAAGATGATCATGCTACTCATTTGGGGTTGGTCCTGCAAAGACTTAGGGATCACCAATTGTACGCTAAGTTTGAGAAGTGTGGTTTTTGGTTGCGAGAAGTGCAATTTTTGGGTCACGTGGTGACTTCGCAAGGTATATCAGTGGACCCAAGTAAGGTTGTCGCGGTGAGGGAGTGGGGTCAGCCCACGACGCCTACCGAAATTCGCAGTTTTCTGGGTTTGGCGGGTTATTACCGTCGATTTATTAAGGGATTTTCTAAGATTGCTAGTCCTTTGATAAATTTGACCCGGAAAGGGGTTAGGTTTGTTTGGGATGAAGCCTGTCAAGCTGCATTCGATGAGCTTAAAGATAGATTGACTTCGGCTCCAATCCTTTCTTTACCCAAGCCGGGGTTGGAATATTTAGTCTTCACCGATGCATCTCTACAAGGTTTGGGAGGTGTGCTTCAGCAGGAGCGACAAGCTATTGCCTATGCTTCCAGGAAGCTCAAGCCGCATGAAAGAAATTATCCGGTGCATGACTGAGAACTAGCCGCAGTTGTCTTTGCCCTGAAGATTTGGAGGCACTATCTTCTTGGGAGAAGTTTAGTCTTTTCACGGACCATAAGTTGTTGCAATATTTATTTTCTCAAAAAGATTTGAATATGCGTCAGCGACGATGGTTGGAGTTCGTGAAAGATTATCAATTCGATATTCATTACCATCCGGGTAAGGCGAACGTGGTGGCGGACGCCTTGTGTAGAAAACCCATGAGCAAGCTATCGGATGTGTGGAAAGATAAATGGAATGAACTCAGTCATGAGGATGCGGTTGCTAGGGCGTTGATGTCCGTGATGATCGTTACCCCGACGATTCTGGCAAGGGTTGTAGAAGCCCAAGGCCGGGATAAAGAATGTCAAGACCACATTCGTCGCTTACTGACTGGGGGAGTGGAGTCCTACTCGATTAGTTTTGAAGGTGGATTGTGCTTCCATGGAAGACTTATCGTTCCGGAGGATGGGGATTTTCAACTGGATGTGATGGCGGAATCTCACGGTTCAAAATTTTCGGTGCATCCGGGAAATGACAAAATGTATCAGGATATGCACCGTCAATATTGGTGGCCGGGTATGAAACGAGATATTTTAGAGTTTGTATCGCAATGCACTACTTGTCAGTTGGTTAAGATTGATCATCAGCTACCGGCGGGTTTGTTGCAGCCGTTAGAAATTCCAGTTTGAAAATGGGAGAGCATTTCAATGGATTTTGTCACTGGCTTACCAACATCGCAAAAGGGTCACGATTCGATATGGTTATCGTTGATCACTTGACAAAGTCGGCGCATTTTCTTCCGGTCCGTACCGATTATGATACCGCTCGTTACACTCGGTTGTTTATTGAAGAGATTGTTAGATTGCATGGGGTGCCCTTGAATATTGTTTCCGACAGAGACAAGAACTTTGTCTCCCACTTTTGGCAAAGCTTCCAAGAGGCCATGGGGACTGAATTGAAATTAAGCACTTCCTATCATCCTCAGACAGATGGGCAGACCGAAAGGGTTAACCAAATGTTGGAGGATATGCTTCGTATGTGCATGCTTGATTTTAAGGGTAGTTGGGAACAATATCTCCCTTTGGTTGAGTTTGCCTACAATAACTCATACCAGTTCACTATTGGGATGGCGCCCTATGAAGCCTTGTATGGTAGGCCTTGTAGGTCTCCCACGTGTTGGTTAGAAGTGGGAGATAACAAGTTTCTCGGACCTGAAATGATTCGGGATACTTCTTTAAAGATCGAGCTTATTCTGGATCGTATTCGGATAGCTCAAGATAGACAAAAGAGCTATGCCGATACGGGAAGAAGACATGTGGAGTTGGAGGTTGGAGACCAGGTGTTGTTTCGAGTTTCACCTATGAAGGGCGTAAAGCGTTTCGGAAAGAAGGGGAAACTTACACCACGTTTTGTTGGGCCTTTTCCCATGATCACTAAGGTGGGTCCAGTGGCGTATCAGCTTGCCCTACCGGAACCTTTACAACAAATTCACGATGTCTTCCATATCTCCTCTTTGAAGAAGTATAAGAGGAGTGATGGTGCCCTTTGGCACATTCCTTTTGAGGATATAGAGTTATTACCCGATATTTCTTATGAAGAACAACCCGTGGCTATATTGGAGCATGGGGAACGTAGATTGAGATCTCGAGTGGTGCCCTTGGTTAGAGTATAATGGAGTCATCACAGTGTCGAGGAATCAACTTGGGAGCGTGAGGATGATATGCGGGAAAAGTATCCCCATCTTTTTATCCAAGGTACGCCTGAATTTTGGGGGTAAAATTCCCTCTTAAGGGGGGGAGTATGTAACAACCCTCGCTTTTGGGAGCCTATTTTATGTTTATTTTTTTTTATGTTGAGTAGTTACATATATGAAATCTGGATGTGGGTGAGTATTAATTTGATGAGATAAGTTAATATTCACTAATAAGTTGCAAAATTACCATGTGTGTAAGTGATTATTACCATGTGATGTTTTACCTTGTCATGAAAATTAAAATGGCAACTTGAGTTAAAATGAAATCGGAACTTAAAATGGTTTATAAAATTTCCAAATGATAATTTGGAGGGTGTAGTTAGTTCCAGGAGGTATGAGACAGTCGAAATGTGTGCCATATTGTATTTTGAGAATTTTGGGCACTTTTGACTGGTTTTGGCTTATTGCGTATTGGAAATCATTTATTGCGGTATTAACATTTTAAATGAGACACCCTTTTAACTTAAGCCACGATTTAGTCTTTCCCCAAACCTTTCATTTTCTCTAATTTGCCCTAAGTGTTCTATCCCTAATAGAGTGAGAGAGAGAGTGGAAGAACTTGTGGAGAAAAGGAGAGATTTTGAAGATTTGTGGGTTGATCTTGCTTTCTTCTTCAACCAAGACTGAATTGAAGCCCCAACGAAAGTTTTCTACTTGCTATTTATATAGTTTAAGATGAATAATTAACATGGTTAGGTATGTAATGGTTTAGTGTGATATAATTACGGTTTTGATTGGATTTATGGGTATTAACTTGTTGGAAGACATGGGATTGTGTAGTGAGGTAGAAAATGGTTGTTGGGTGTCTTCATGATCTATTAATGTCAATAAATGATGTTGGTTGTTTTTTATGGAGAATGGATTTTGAGGTTTAGAAGAACAATAGGAGAAATAAGTCAAGGTCTGCAATGACCGGTCGACCGCGTCTCTCAGACCGGTCGACCGGGTCTTCGTGGGAGGGCATACTGCTTTCCTACAAGGACATGAAATTGAGGGCGCGGTCGACCGGCTCATCCGAATTGAGTTTTCTGCTTTTCAGTGTAGGCTAAAATCTGAGACGCGGTCGACCGCGGTCTTGGGACCCGTCGACCGGTCCCCTATTTTTCTTACCCAAATATTTTCCACTTTTTTTTCTATTCTTTTCTTCCCCTAGGAACCTAGGACTCTTATTGAATGAAGTAAACCTTGCCCTTTAGAGTCCTAGTTGAGTTGGTGGTCGCCCTAGTGTTGAACAAGTTTCACTTGGGGTTAAGTCCGGGGGAGGGGTTGTCTTAGTGATGTTAAGGCATCACTTTTTGTCGTGCATCCTACAAATATGGATGGGAGTTATAGGCCCACACTTGGAGACTTTAGGGGCTTGAGTTGAGGCATATAAGACCTTAAGTTAGGGCGATGATATAATCCCTGAGAGACTTATTCGAGGCATAACCTTTGATGAAAAATAAATGAAATACTCCATGAAAATGTTTCAGACAAATGAAACGCATAATGTTAACGGAATTGAAAAGTATGGTTTTTATAGTAAATGCTAATTTACTTAAACACACCTCTCTAAAGGATATCATAAGGGAAGCTCGCGCATGAGGTGATGTTCCTTGACTAGTGTATGCAGGGAGACTATAGTCCTCGGCCATATGCGGGTTTATTATATGTATTTTTTTCTGCGCTAGTGAGGTAATTCCGAGTGTGGTTATGACTCACTCGCAGGCATATGGCCACTTTCCGACGTGCGTTAGGTACCCCGGCTGCCTTGTTTGATGCCCCCCTGGAAGATGATAGTCATTTAGGGGCGCGCCCAGTGGGGAAACTCGAAGGGGCGGTCTTAGAAACGTTATATGTATAAGAATATAACTTTTCTAAACTCAAGTGGGACTTGAGGGTTTTATATTTCCACTAAAATATATTGAGATAATTACGATCCTGTTAAGGAAGAACAATTGGAACTAAAGAAGAAATTGATGTTATTGTATTCCTGTTAAGGAAATGAAACTGGATTTTAGTGGAAATTGGTAATTAGAAGTTTTAATTCCTTAGAGCATCATTTCATTCTCTTGCATAGTTTTATTTTATGCATGTCATCTTTCTTATTTGTCTCGTTTAAAATTCATGCTTAGGTTGTTAAATTTCTGTTGTTCTTTCCTTTGTATGACTGTTCATATCTAGCATGCTTGTTGTTCATCTGGGAACTATATATAAACCGGGTCCTGACCCGTATATTTTTCTATGTTGTGCATATTATTGTATCCGCCCAGGTGCTCCTCCGCAAGGACACCCGTGATGACTTTTCCTACTCTTGTGCTTTCAAGGAGCTGTATGAAATTGCGGATATTACAGGATGTTTTGCTAGACGCCTCACTTTTTGATATCTAGTTATGATCGGGTCGGTTATTCGGGCGAGTGACCCAACCTTGTAATTGCTTAATGAATGTAAAACATACCTATAATTGTTGTACGTACTTTTGTGTAGCTGTGGACCGACAGCATATTCGGTCCTCCCTTTGTATGTGTTCTTTTTAGTTGGATGTATTTATGTTTCTTGGAATTCCACTGTTTTTCTAGAATGGGTTGTTTAAACTGCTTTCTTTATTTAACTTTTAAATTCACCTAAATTGTTTTGACAACCCGTTTTCTGATGTAATGGGTGGTTTTCTCGGTTACTCCTACTATATTTGTGGTGCTGAGA
Organism: Sambucus nigra; assembly: GCA_949130495.1. NCBI lineage: Eukaryota > Viridiplantae > Streptophyta > Magnoliopsida > Dipsacales > Adoxaceae > Sambucus > Sambucus nigra. The sequence goes on along the minus strand of OX422214.1, from coordinate 187,581,958 downwards.
ATGATTTCCGTCCATGATTCCCGTATATGTCGGAGTATCGGGCTGGCCACCCCTTACCTCGGAGTGCGGGTTGTCACAATTTGGTCATTATTATCGATGCTTAGAATGATCTTAACCATTGTTTATATGGGGATGTTTTGAAGTTGATATGCATTTTGATTCGACTTTGTATATATGCCAACATTGCACACATGCACGAGTTTATATAGATGTTTGACTTCTCTTGCGTATTTGAATTTGGTGAGGCGTTCTTGTCTCAATCTTGTCATCTACGCGTAAGTAGGCTTAAGGATTAGTGTGCATGTAATAACCGTTTACCGTGAGGAATTAAATTGGTAAAAATGATGAGTGAATTCACGGGAAAGGGCTACGAGAGTTCAAAATTAACTCATTGTGAAAGCCACCGTTTAAAAGAGCCCAAAAGAAAATGCAATATGTTAAGAAAAGGGCCAAATCAGTTTAGTTCATTCCAAAGAATATATGATATTATTGAGGGATTTTGGATGGATTAAAAATTTAACGGGTTTGCACAACTAATCCTAATGTTGAAACATTGCAATTTGATGCTATTATTTGTAGAATCGTCAAAATTTTGGATTTGTGTGCATGTAGTATGTTTAGTTCATTAAGCTCGCACTTTTATTATCATATGCCTATGATAAAGTTTGATTATTTATCTCTATCAATTAGATCTTCTTGATCATTTCGATGTGTTGGGATTGTGATTCATTTGTTGTAGTTTCACGCCTATTCATTCCATATCCATGTTTGAGCACATCGGTACTATGCTTGCATGTAACTCGCATTTTTAGTTTTTATGAGTCTTTGCATTTTGTGTTAAAATCCTACTATTTTAACACTGTTTTGTTTCTTTCAGGCCCTTCCTTGAATTTTTTTGTGGAAATTTTTTCACTGGGCAATACTATATAATATTTCTGGGAATCTAGGAAATTCTGGAATGTCGCGCGAAGTCGTTCAAATGACTTCTCTATCTCACACGAACAACAGTTGTACTTCGTTCGAGCGACATCTCAACTCGTTTGAGCAATGTCCCTGGCTCGTTCGAACGACAGACTGAATTTTGCCTTCTGATTGGTTTGCAGTCCACTGGGTTAATTTGGTATATTTGGTATCTAGCGTTTTAAATTCTCAAATTGGTATCCAATTGATTTAATCTCATGCTAGATACTTGGTTTGGTTTATCTTTTCATCGAATTGTCTATTCGAGACAAAAAGGGGGAGATATGTATGTGATGTAGGGGGAGATTTGTTGAGCGTCACTATTGATATATGGATTTACATATTGTTTGATTATAATTCTTTATAATTGATATCAAATAATTGCTCACATATGATTCTTATTAGAAATATAAATTGGTATCATTTGTTCCTCCATACTTCACTGGGTATTTTTTTTTATGTTTCATGTGTGTAGGTATGCTTCAGTGATTCGAGATTTCAAGACTACAACACATTCAGACAGTTTATGCTTGTCGGTGCTACATAATCTAGTTCGTGTTCTGTATTTTTGATTTTGGGTTTATGGGATGGAATTTAGGCGTCATACGGCTTGACGGCCTGGTTAGGCATTTCATTGGTTTAGTTTTCTCCCGAAATAGTCAAAGGGGGAGATTTGTAAGGATATAAATTTCCAATTGAGTCCCTATATTGTTTTGACTTAATTCCGTGAACAAAACTGTGTTTGTAATATGTCATAGGGAGATGTTTATTTTGTCACGATCCCAGTTGGTCTATGACGTATTGAAGAAAATTGAAGATTTTGCGACAAAGCTTTAAAGATTTAATCATGCCGATGTTTAATTGGTGCAAGTTTAATCGTCTTCAAAGTTAATTGCATTTCGAGATCACTCAGGTATGAATGCGTATAATTAATGGTGCTCGAAATTATTTTATAAAAGATAGGGATGTATTTTTAATAAAGAAAAGTATTTTAAAATATTTTAAAAGTGTTTTAAAGGTTTACACTTCATTTTAATTCTAATAAGCTCGAAAAAGGAGTTTGACTTTACTGGGTCTCTTAGAAGAGACGCTTTTAACTTAGAGTCAAAAAGTCAAATATCTCGCTCGAACGACATTAGATCTCGTGCGAACGAGATGTCTAAGTCGCTCGAATGAGATCCTTAAGTCGTTCGAATGACACGTTTTTTGAGGCAGCACTAAATTGTTATTTAAAGCATGTTTCTATCAGAGTTTCGTGGGTCTGCATTCCAGAAAACTGTTTACGAACCTGAAACTTGTTTGCACATTTTTTCTAAGGTTTACAAAGTCTAAGCACATACTTAGAGTTTGAAAAGATCTGAGTTATCATTCCTATATGTTTAAGTGATCTTACTGCACCAAAGAAGTTTGGTCTACACATTGAACATCAAAGGGTTTTGGGGTGAAGAAAAGAGAAGGACTTCTTGTTCGACATCGTAGACGAATCAAAGCCATTCGGTGGACACCGAGACATATATGGACGCGTGTGTTGTGGACAGGTATCATAAAAGAAAGACTTTCTGCGTGGGCGCTGTGAGAGGAGTGGTTGAAGATCAGAAGAGCGTTAAGACCCGTGGGGATCGAGTCGTTGAGTAAGACTTTGTCTGTCATTGTAAAACCATATTCATAGTGATTATCTGGCTTGGGCCGTCTGAGGTTGTTTTCCCGTTTTGGGTTTTTTCCTCATACATCCGGCGTTGTGAGTGTTCTTTACTTTAATTTATTTGCTTTAATCACTAGATGCATGTTTAGGATTGATCAAGATAAAATTGGTTTAATGTGAGAATTGGGTTTTCACAACTTGGTTGGGTGCATAATTAAAAGTTGGATAAATTTTGGTACAAATTAGTTTAGTTTGAAACACACATATCGGGCCGCACTCACTTTCAGCTTCACCCTAGACATGCCTATTACATGCTTGGGGGTATAATATGCACCCCAAGGACTCTAAATACTTATCATCTCCTTCCTTGAAGGAGATCAGAAAATAGAAACCCTAGCTAAAGCTTTATAAAATCTACTTGAGAGAGAGAAAGTGTGAGAATTATACTTAGAGCCATTAAAGCTCACTTGTTTAGTATAAAAGAACACAAACACCTGCACAGTGGAGTAGGCCAATAACCGAATCACTTACATGATTGTGTTCATCCTCTTCTCCTCACCTCCTTCTTTATTACTTCTGTTGTTCATTATCTCCATTTTTGTAGATTTACTAGCTTGAGCTCATTATAAATTTAAGTGCTTATATCTTCTAGTATCATCAGTGTCTGAGGCTTTGTATTTGTTTACTCATATGGTGTCCGAGGCTTAAGTGGGGTGCTGAATGTTGTCAGGCTTTTCTTTGGGAGTTTTCTCAGGTGGGGTTTAAGGTTTTAGGGAAGTTCTCATAGGATTATGAGGCTTTGTAGGGGTTTTCTCAGGTGGAGCCTGGGGTTTTGGGTAGGTTGGCTCAGAGGGGCCTGAGGCTTTTGATCTTATCGGATGGAGTTCGAGACTTTAGATAGGTTTTATCGATAGAGTTTGAGGCTTTGTAGTGGTTTACTCAGGTTGTGTTTGAGGCTGAAGTGAGATGCTCAGGGTGGTGAGGCCTTTGTTTTCTAAAGTGTCGTTTGAGAGTTTACATTGGTTTGCTTAGGCGGTGTCTAAGGCTTTGGATAGGTTTGTTAAGAGGAGTCTAAGACAATGTAGTGGTTTTCTCAGGTGGTGTCTGAGGCTTAAGTTGGATTCTCGGGGAGGAGTGAGGCTCTTGTTAAAGAAGTTTCTCGGGTGGGGTCCGAGGCTTTCGAGAGGTGCTCTTCTTTTTGGTTGGTGGCAATGGCTTCTTGTCATAGGGATACAAGTAATTGTTTATTAATTTCTTTCCAATATATTTACGAGGGAGGAAGTGTATTTTGTACAAAGTTAATGTAGAAGGTGGTTGCTCTAAAATGTGCATAAATTGATATTATGGGTAAATTGTCTCAATCGGGTGGTTTCATCCTTTAAAGTGAGGCATGAATGGGAGTAAGGGGGATTTGATAAAAGGTGTTTGGATATGTAGGGTAATTTGTAAATTTGGTTAAGTCCATGGTGGTCTAAGATATACGTATTCACAGGAGTGACCCTACGATCACGAGAAGTTTATGGTTTTCCTATCACTAAAGTCAGAATTTTTTAAGAAATTTCCCGTGACTTTGAGAAGTTAGTCCTCTATGAAAATAATGCACCATTAAGGATCAGGGTGAACCATGAGTCACATATCAATTACAATTCAGGGTGTCCATGGAATGCATAAGATTCATGCTAAGTACTTGAGTTTCTTGCAATAAATTAACTGTTTGTTTTAAACATAAATATGGTATTATCAAAAGTTATTGGGGGACTAAGTTGGATGAATTCTTTGCTAGTGTAATATCAAACTAAGATGGTTGATTTTAACGATGTTAAGGATAAATATGAAGAAGATACTTATTTTGCTACTATTTTTCACTCCATAAAACGCAAAAAGCCTTTTGATTTCATCATCACAAACGAACTCATTTTTAAAGGTTACAGTTGTGTGTACGCAAGTTTTCTCCATGAGATATACTCCTTAGGAGGTAGCATAATCTGAAGCATGAAAAGGATAGGAATTTTGACTTGATACAAAGTGAAAATAATATCTTTTCAAACCAATTTTATATGTTACTAGTATACCCATAACAAAGTGTAAACGATGGACATTTCGAATTCAAGGTCATTCAAGGAAATTTGTTTTAGTTTTTCTGATGACATTCTAGTTTACAGTAGAAACTAAGAGGAGCACATCAAACATTTATCCAAAATAATTGAATTACTAAAGTCTCATCAATTATTGGCCAAAAAGAGTAAATGTTTGTTTGTACAACCTAGTATTCAAAATTTAAAGCAATGAATAATTGACCAATTCCTAAGTCCATCAAGGGTTTGAGTGTTTTTTCATCCTACTAGGGTTAGTAGGTTGTTCATTAAGAGATATGGATAATTTTGTAATCCTTTTATTAACCTCCTCAAGAAGGATGAGCATTCATTCCTAAAGTTGAAAGAAGATATGATATCATCTCCGGTGTTATCTCTTCTTAATTCTAAAAAGACATTTATCGTTGAAGATGATGCTTGCTCTAAAGGTATTGCAACTATTTTAATGCAACAAAACATGAATTATCATTTATGAGTAAAACCTCAGGTCCTAAAATCCTATGTTGGTTAGTATATGAGAAGGAAACAATGGCCATCATCCTAGCAGTCACTAAACTGAGAGATTACCTTATGGGACAACACTTTTTGATATGCATTAATCATCAAAGTTTAAATTTTTTTTATGGAACAAAGAGTAACTACCTTATTGCAACATAAATGGATAACTAAAATATTGGGGTTAGATTATGTGATCAAATACAAAAAGGTGGGAGAATATATAGTGTCTGATGCTTTGTTAAGAAGAGATGAGAATCAAGCTTAACTACATGCTATCTGAGAAATTTGACCTATATGGATGAAAGAAATCATGGGGATATATAAAGGTGATGATTGGGGTACTGAACATATAAGAAAATTACTTTTTGTAACCTAATTCTTTAAGTGAATATCAGTTAATCTAGGGTATCTAGAGAAAAGAGGAGAGATTTTATGTAGGCGACAACAGTGACTTGAGGAAACAAATTTTGTCAATAATTCATAACTCATTGATAGGGAGTCATGTAGTCATTAAATCTAGTTATCACGGGTATAAAATATATTTCATCTATGCAGGAATAAAGAAGGAGACCAAGGAACTTGTCACCCAGTGTGAAGTACTCCAACATCAAAAGATGAAGCACATTCCCACCCAGGTTTTGCTTCGACCATTACCCATGCCATTACAGTCTTGGGAACATAGTGCAATGGATTTTGTAAAAGTCCTACCCAATTACAAAAATATGGATTTCATATTTGTAGTTGTAGAGACATTTACAAAATATTTACATCTCATACCATGGAAACACCCTTACTCCACTGTTGACATAACCAAACTCTATCTCAATCGTGTGTTCAAATAACACGAGACTCCAATTATTGATAGAGAAAAGGTGTTCACTAGTGAAATTTAGATTGCGCTATTTTAATTCATGGGAAGCCAACTCACATTAATCACCTCCTATCACCCACAAACGTATGACCAAGAAAATAGGGTAAATTAGTGTATGGAGATTTACCTCAGGTGCATGACTAGTCAAAGACCGAGAAAATGATGTAAATGTTAACATGACTAACTAAATATTGATAAGATCATGAATTGAACTCATTTAATAAATAGTAGTGCAATCCTTACACAAACAAAAATGAAAAGAATTACAATGAAAATATAACTATAAAAACTCTCAAATTGACAAGTGTATCAAATGATTTTTTAAGACTTTTAAGGCAATATTGACTATGTACCTTATGTTTTAATAAAACTATACCACTTAAAAGGATTTTTTTTTTTTTTTTGGGGGGGGGGGGGGGGGGGGGCAAAAGGCGTGTCCTCTCACTTGAAGAATAATACACAATAATGGAAACCATATGGATGAATGATAATAGCATTAATCAACAGGGTTTCACATTAACAAAAAGAAAACTAAAATTTATTAAGCTAATAATTTAATAGATAAAACATACCGTGAAAAATTAAATTGCATGTGCCATGAACTAATAACGAGTTGAATTGGGGAAAATAAACATTGAAATGAACTCTAATGCATGTAAAATTGAAGGTAGTAGGAGAGGCAAGCATATCACGAAGTTGTCTACATAAGACAAACTAACCACCAAACATAAATAATAAGAATGCAAATATATTTATCAGATTTGCAAATAAAGTACTGAATAGGAAATGATGTAACAACACTCACTTTTGTAAGCAAACTGCATAGGACCAAGAATCATGACCTTAAAGTAGCGCATATTATCCTAAGACGGAGATGCTCTTATTCTTAGAGATGCATATGCATATCAAATTAAACATATCGTTTGTAGGAAATAACATTTCTAGAATATCCAATTAATTCTCCAAAACAAGATAGTTATATTTAATATCACACATTTTCATATAAATAATTAACAAATATATAACAAACAAAAACATAATAATTAACAATTTAAATTTAAAAATTCTATAGGAGAGATAAAGAGATACCCTGGCTTGTTGACAAAGTCATCATAGGCAGTTAAAAAATTAGAGTCATGTCAAAACAGTTTTAATAGTTTAGGAGATACAAGAGGTAAAAGTGATCTTTGAGTGAATTAGAAGAGGGATCAAGATGACAAGAGTGATCCATACATGTTTCTTATTTTGCTTCATCACACATCAAATCTAACTCATCATATTATTCTTCTGATGATGATGATGATGAATATGCTGATTCTTCATAATGTTGTCCTCCCATTACTATGGTGGTCGTTTAAATGGCGAGATGAGATTAGGGGCTTAAAAGGTCTAGTGTAGCGAGAAGCGAAAAATGTTTGGAGTCAAATAGAGGGATGGAATTTTTCTGTGCCTAACATGAAAAGAAATAGTGAGGACAATTGGTTATTTTTTAACCTAAGAGCTTATAACGTCCGATGGAATCGACTAATTAGGTACAAAATTTATCACTACTTATGGAAGTGACAAATTAATCCTAAATTCAAATTTAGATATTGTTAATGGCAGTGATTAATTGGCAAAAACAATTATCACTGCTCTTGGTAGTGATAAATTAATCCTTGGGCTAAATTTTTTCACCGCTAAAGGTAGTGAAAAATACTTAGGAAAAAAATTATCACTATCATTGGCATTGATAAATAATAAGGACAAAATTTGTTACTGCTATTAGTGGTAACAAACCAATTAACTCAAATTTTTCACTGTCTAAGGCAGTGATAAATTGGGCAAAATGTTCATCATTCTTAAAGGTGGTGACAAGTAACTTTATTTGTCACTATCACGAGCAGTGATAAAGTTTATCACTGCCACAAGCAGTTATAAGCCCTTGGTGGAAAAAAAGTGTTTTAGTGAAGTGACCACTGAACCTTGAGTCTGTTAGGGGCCACTGAAGAAACTATTACCCATATGTTCCAACAAACCCTCAAACAGAGCAACCTTAGTTTATTTTTATAATTAGAAGATTTCTGAATCCAAAGTTGGATAGATGTCTCCAAATAATTTATGACCCGATATAAGTACAACGAAGAATTTGAAGCAACTCATCATGACCTTAAGTTACTCGAATAAGGACCTAAGGAATCTGTTAACATCTTTATAACCAAGTGGATGGAGAAAGTTTCCACTATGACCAATGACCCCTCTGAGGAAGAGCAAGTCAGTATTGTGAAGAAAAACTTCTTGGTGCATATCAGTAATACCATGGGTAATCAATATTATACTCATTTTAGACCGCTTCAAGAGGCTAGGATAAAGATTAAAGAGAGGTCTCTAGTCGGAATATGAAGACAAAGTTAGAAACAAAGAAATCAATAGGTCGGTTAACTCATTCCTCCCAACCTACCACTTCATGGGCTCCAGAAACCCATCATCTTACTGTCAAAAAAGTATACACCGATCTCCACTCTCTTTTTTTCAAAATTATGTCAAGCCCTTATCTTCTGCAACCTTATAAAACCTTTGGACCCTCATCTACTACATGTATCTCTTTCTATATATTTCAAGCATGGTGTCCACTATGACTTCCACTAAATCACTGGGCATACTATCGATTGAGTCCATCATCTAAAAAATGTAGTACTAGGGATCATTAATGAAGGCATCACTGCCCCCCCCCCCCTTCGTTTTTAAAACTAAACACCACACAAAATTCTCTGCCTCTACATGAAGTTGGCATGAACACCATACTCATTAATAAAGATTCTTATTTCAACCCCTCAACCAAAATCAAACCTATAAACAATCCTACTTCATCCATCAATCCTGAAAAATTCCTAGCTCCTCTCCAAGTGTCCCCAGCCTATCCATTGCATCCTGAAACTGCTTGTGATCTAGAACCCCCTTTGTCATAAGGGATTGCATAGCTAATAGTACCAAATAAAAAATACAGGTCATAGATTTCCTAGCCATTATTGAACAGTTGAGAGAAATCATAATGAAATTTCGCCAAGAGTGACACTCAAAGAGGAAGAATGAGCAAAAATAATTGACCTTTATATGGAAGATTATAAATGGTTACACCAATCCCATGACTGGTGTGTACCTATCGAAGAGTTTAGCCTGGATAACATTATTCAGATCCTAATAGAGGAAAATCTCAAAAAGAAAAAAAGTTGTGAAGATCTCGATCTCCCGGTTGTCATGAAACTAAAGGGATACTTGGTCCCTTCTCGAGCCATTTCTCTACCAGCATGGGAAGATTTATACTTTGAATCACTTGAAGTTGTTGAATGTATATAAATCTTTGTGAACAAATGGATAACCACCATGGGGTGGGGTGATTACTCTGACAACCCATATGATTCAGACAATGAGCCCGATAACAAAGCTCCAATTGTGCTTGCCTCCTTTTTGGGGTTGATTTCCTTCAAATAACTTCCAATTAGAAATAAGTGAAGCTTATGGATCCCCTAAGATAGATAAATAAATAAACATTCTCTTCTACCCATCATCCGTAAACCACATGACTCGGCCAAACCAAATTCCTAAAATTAAAGGGAAAATAGTTATTGAAGACCTACCAATGCCTAAAAATACCATCGAGGATATCAAAATTCTTGAACAGTTGAATAAGACCCAAGCTATCATCACTCTATGGTGACTTTTCATGTCCTCTAAGATTCATAATAATACCCTTATCAAATTTCTCACATAAGCCATAGTGCCTTTTTCTACATCTTGAACAGTCCCTCTATATAGTTGGAACATTAACTGCCAAAAGGATCATTTCCTTTGCCAACGAAGGAATCCCCAAATTCGGTCCTAATCACGTTTTGCCTTTAATACCTTAATCGAGGTTCTGCAGAAAACAATCCCATTATTACTTGTTGATAATGGTTCCACCTTGAATGTGTGCCCACTCCAAATGATCCAATGTCTGGGGCTTCAGGTTAGTGATCTCCATCCTACATCAGCTTGTATCCATGATTTTAACAACACCCGTCGATAAGTTATGGGATCCATTGTCCTCACACTTGGGTCTGGTTTGATTTTCCCTTAAGTTGATTTCCAATGTGATCGATATCCCCACCTACTTTAATTTACTCCATGGTCGTTTATGGCTTCATAGTATCAGAGAAGTTGCTTCTTCTCTCCATAAACAACTCAATTTCTTCCCATATAATCAAGTCACCACTATCATTGGAGATTACTATAATTTGGATGGCATCGACACTAGCAACCCAATTTTCAAAATCCGGCACAACATTAATGGCACGTTCCTTTTAGACTTCAAGATTAATCCACTCCCTCTCCTGGATGGAGATGATTTGAAAGAAAAGGTGAGTCTTAAATATATCCCACATGGATATGTTAATTTAATTCAAATTTTCAAGAAGATGCACTTTATGCTCATGATGAGGCTCGATCACAGAGAATAAGGAATCCTTGAGAAAAATTATCCTAAAAATAAACTATCTGTCATACGATCAGGGGTACTATAATAGCCTAAATTTTTGGGAATTAATTAAATGTTTATCTAATTAATAATTAATATTTACTCGGGATAATTAACGGGTAATTTTTCGAGTTTAATGGATTTATAATTTTTATCAGAATTCAAAATGAGAATTTTAAATAATTTGTGGATGACTCATAAATTAAATTAACTCGGGGGTAATTAAATTAATATTTTGAGTTGGTACATCTGAACGGGACTTTAAGAGTGTATGAAGGTCCGAAATGGTATTTTTAATGCTGCACATTGGTTCCCGGGGGTAGGTATATCTTTGGCCAAAGGTTTATGAGTATCCCATTAATAGTTTTGGCTTATTTGGGGGGTTCAAAAGTTTGCCCATAGGGGACCTACGAATTTGGGTTTTAAATAAGATTTTAATCCTCACTAAACATCATAATACATCATAATTAAAACCTTAGTTTGAAGAGGATAGCTTTGTCATAAGAGGAAGAAAATTCAAGAGAAACTAATCAAGATCAAGATTTAAGCTTCATTTAAGGCAATAAATATTATGTTTCTTACTATGTTATTATGTAATCGATTTATGACTTTCATCACTGTGTGTGATCAATTGGGTAGAAGCATGTTATTAGGGCTTATATATAATTATCATTCTAGAATTCGCAGTAGATGTAGTTTAGGACTTATATATAATTATCATTCTAGAATTCGTAGTAGATTTAGTCATAGTCTGGAACTGTGATAGATTTAGTCACACTCTGGAGCCATTACAAATTCAATCACATGCATTACATGCAACATCGTGTAAAATGGGAGATTCTTATACCAATGGTTACCGTCGCGGCTAAAAGTTGTGACAAAATTTAGCCTAACTTTGTCATGGCCTAGGATTGTTACTAATTTTAAATTGATTAATTCATTAAACCCACATATATGTTAAAACACATGTTTAACTTAGAATCGTATTATTTATTGATGAAAATATCATCAATTAATACGTCATGAAACATTATATATAATAATTATGATTTGTGTTGTGGTTTAAATAATTGATTTATATTTAATCACATGTTTAAAAAATGATTAATTATAATAACATGTTAATTGGGTCGAATATCATGAAAGAGAAGAACTAGTGTGTGTATGTTAAGATATTGATATTGAACCTGTAACTGATTAAGAATCATGTTTAAACTTGTTATATACATTAATTTGTGATTTTAATGTATAAAATATTAGTTTTTAGTTATTGTATAAACCCTAGGTTGAGTTGGGATAGTTGGGAGTCTTCCATAAATGTTTTTAGGACAAGAGATGCACCAGGCCCAAACCAAATCGATTCGGCCTAGGGAGAATCGATTCGCCCTCTATAAGGCAAGCAATTTGGGGAAGATTTAGTATTTTACATTTTAGGGTTCTCGTTAACTGTTAAATTGGGTGTTTACACACACACACATACACACTCATAGTTCATAGGTTAATTGACTATAAGGTTGGGTTTTTGTTCGAGTTTTGAGTATGTAAAACATATTATTATCAATATAATCCAGTTTGGGGATTTGGACAGAACTCGGGTATATTAACCTATATCTTATGTGAGAATTATGTTAAGTACATATATGTGTTATACACAGTAAGTTTTAGACACTCAGAAGAACCACATGGTTTAGGGTATAGTGGGGTTTGTTTCCTTAGGTGTTATACCTTATGCTTTGGACTATGTATTACTCTCAATTATATATATATATATATATATATATATATATAATTGTTGGGAAAATCTTTCATTTACTTTCAAACGTTTATTACCCAAAGTTCATTAACTCACACTGAGTTATTAATCATTACTTAAGACTTACTTTCAACGTACACGCACATCGTGTTTAGAAAATATTCATTTTCCTTTGAAAACCTTATGTAACACACTCTTGTGTTCATTGTAGTTCAAACCTCATTAGGTAACGTAAACATAATTGAAGTTCCCTTTAAACCACCCCATGTTGCCACACGAATATTTAAACATTTAATGCATCATTCTTGCATTAGTAAATCAATGAATTAATGCCATTCATTTATGCCCCTTTCATGACTATTCAATTCATTACTTAGCATTATCTTTAGGAATTCCTCCAACACACACACTCATCACAACACATGCACACCCACGGTTTCATGGAATTTCACCGTCCGGCATCGAGTGCCAAGTAAACTGCAGTTGGTTTGGGGTCTTTCACCACTAGGGACAACATAGCCCTGCTTAATTATTTAACTCGGCATCATCCAATATCATTATCTTGCCAATGTATTCAACATTTTCATAATGTTTACTTTAATTTGCATTTTCGAGCCGAAGCCAAAGCCTTGGACTTAACCATCCATTTTCCCATTACACTTGGAAAATTATTACTTTCTCTTTAAGCCCTTAATTTAAACACATGTTGATTTTACACCAAAAATCATTCGCATTTTAGAACTTAATTCAATTTCACCCATACTAGTATAATAACATTCATTAATAATTGTATTCCATAAAAATGTTCCACTTTAAGTAAATTATCAATTTACCCTTTAATTACCCAAACCTGTAGTTTAATCCCTTAACAAGTGTCATTTCTCAAAAACAATCATTAAGTCTTCAACTTAACATTTTAACGCTTTGTCGTTTTAACACTTGTTTAACCTCAAGCTTTTACCCAACTTTCATACTTGTCTACTTAATAGTTTCATTACATGAAATAACATCTTTGTCTTACTTTATGTTTAAACCCAATAAGACCTCTTCTAAACTTGCTCACATATTTATTAACAACATAGTACGAGTTTATATGCATAGAGAATGTACTATAAATGCTAAAATCCCACCAACGGATTAAATATGTATTTCTTTCTAGAATCTTATAATTTTCACAACAAATGTATTTTTGCAAATAAGTGAGACATTCTTAACTTCCTTAAATTCGAAAATGACATTTATTCATAATTATTCCATTTTACAAACAACTTAGAAATATTTATTTCATAAATATTTGACAACTTTACATTTTCCACATTTTTATTGTATAAAAATATTCATCATACCTAATTACTAGGATTATACACAAATAGTACTTTCTTGCATTTTTATTCCATAAAAATGTCCCATATTTATTTTTTGCTAGAAATTACACCCGAATAATATTTTCTACATTTTTTTGCTCTCCTATACAAACGCATATTTCTAGATTATTATGAAAACTACACAAATAATAACGTCCTATTTTTTTATCTACCATAAAACTGTACACTTCTTATTTTACTAGAAATTTATCATTTTGTTCATAGGAAACCTACTCTTAATATTCAATAGTAATAAGACTATAATATGCACCGATAGATTCTCAAATATAAGAGTAGATTATCCCACCTCAAACACACCAAGAAATGGTGGTGTTGGTGAAGAAGACGGGTAACTCCCCCAATTCCGAAGGTGGCCTTAAAGGGAGTCACACAAAGATCTGCCACAAAAGCTCCAACAAACACTCCCAAAATGCTCATCAACACATCTCTTTATTTTAAGCTAAACCCCCTTCAAAACACCCATCAAAACTTCTAACATATACTTTCTTCAACTCCCAACAATAACTCTGATATTTCGTGCCATATTTTCAACGGTGGAGAAATGACTATTTTAGTGTGAAGGTGTTTGCTAGGGTCTTTAATGGTTGAGTGTAGTGAGTTCTTGAGAGGAAAATAAGGATAACCTTTCTTTTTCTCTAACGTTCCACGCCTCCCTCTAATATATACACAAAATAAGGCCCTATTAGTTTATTCGTGATGTTTTGGTCAACGATTCCAACAAATTTGTAGAACCCGTGACATGATACGCCCTTTTTATTTTGCCCTTAACATAATTTATTTCATCTTACTTGATGTACCAAAACGTGTATTTAGTGTTCAAAATTTACCAATAAAGAAATAGGGGTTGTTTTTCTCGTACCAATGTTTCTCCCTTAATTAATCCCAAGATAAACTTTTCAGTATGGCTACAGCTATTCTAATTTCTTTCATAATGAGTTTACCTCAATTTCTAGGCTTGATGGATGGTTGTACCAATAGCAAGGAGAGAGAGAGAGAGAGAGAGAGAGAGAGAGAGAGAGAGAGAGGCAGCACTAGCTACCTTTTCCATTTGTGGTACCCATGCACCCTCATTTATCCCAGGATAAAGAAAAACTGGAGTATCTACCTTTATTAATCTGAAACGCAAGGCACGAGCTAGCGTAATTTGGGAATGGTGGCATAACTCTTAGCAGCTAGGAAAGAAAGAGAGTCTATCACTTTGTAGGGTCATTCTAGTGACTTAGTGCGTCGTTCGAATGATTGCACCTGACGTTACAATGACAACGACCATCGCTTCAATCGGACATCAAGGGATCCCATGTTTATGCTGTTTCTTTAATTCAACTGTATATTTCGCAATACATGATCGAACAACGTCGATTCTTTAAGGGACTTAAGTGGGTCTAAAATCTTTTCCCTTTTTTCCAATATATCTCATTTAAATCGAAAGGATGTACAAATGGGGGAATGGGGTTTGTCCTTACCCACTATTATGATTTTTCACATTAACCCCAACTCAGTTTCTAACTTCTCACTATGGCTTGTATAATTTATTGCTTAATAATTTCATAACCCTTATATAATCCATGATACAATTAATTTTTCCTCAACTCTAATTTATACCCCAACATATATATATATATATATATATATATTCCACATAATTTTGACTACTCAATGACTAATAAATCTTATTGCCTAAGGTCCATAATTTCTCTTTATTTAATTCAATTCCTAAATCTTCGATAAGTATTTTCCAAGCCTCCTGATTTGTTTAAATAGGAATAATATCTAATCATAATCATCCCAGTCCCTATATTTTTCATTTTATCACAACTTCACACTTGGATTAGATAAATTATTAAGGGCGGGGTATTATATTTTGGTTACGGATCTCATTATTACTGACGATTAACTTCATTATATCTTTTCGGCTGGTAGTGCCATTGTTATGGGGAGTCAAGGCATTTAAAGACCTTGGGATCTTATGTGGGTACATAAGGACGAGTTTAAAGTCTTTTTTATTGTGATTTGCAAGGTTTTGTTGCTTGTAAGGATTTTGGTTCTGCCTTATGTGAACCGGAGATAGTGAAGTTCTTGAGTACCATCTCGAACGTGGACGTAAGAAGTGACAAAACCATGTTAAAACCTCGATATGTAAAGTTCCCTTAATCCTCCTCTCTTAGCTACTTATACTTATTGTTCATCAATTGTTTACTTTAGAATTGGAATATCATATTAAAATTAATCTTTACACAAAGTTAAGAAAGTTTGAAATTTTCTATTAAGCCCATATACCCAATTCACCTCCCATTCTTGGGTATATTTTCGGGGGAGGGGGGGGGCAACAATGGGATTTTATGGTTATTACTATGATATATGTGCAGTCTTTGGATAATGGATTTTAATAACCGACTAAGCTAGGTAGTAGTGTATTAAGGAGGTTCCTTATTTGGATATCACTTGCGAGACGTCCCAAACATAAAACTGAGTAAGGGTCGGGAGGTGAGGGATGATTAGGCACTAGTAATTTTAGTTTATTACTTTGTGAGTTATTTATGCGGATTAGTAGCCTTAATATTTTATGAGATGGGTTGGGTATTATTTGTTACAATTATAACAGGTTAAACATTAGGTGAGACTTATTCTTGCATGAGTGCTGATGGGTGACAATATTAGGGCATTAATTGGTTACATTTAATACTATTACGAAACATAATATTTATTGAAACTTTAGGGAGCTAGCCCAAATATATAAAGCCTTCTCGTTAAAATGTTATTATTTTTTATATAAGAGAAGAAGGATTGAGAAGTCAGAGTTTTAGATTATTGGAGATTTAGTTCATCATCCTTAGTGTATGATTGATTTCATTTAAGTCATTATGCCAATATATTTGTATTCAGGAATTTCATTTACATTTCAGTTGAAGACTTTTGAATTTTGGAAAATCATATCAGTGGACTCAGTTTTATTGAAAATTTATTTTACTTTTTTTATTTTAGTTATTTTATTATTCATTATTATTATGTAGTGGATGGTTTTTATTTACTATCATTTTTATTTACAGTTGATGTTGAGAATGATATGAATTAGATAGCGTTCCTTGTGTTCAGTGTACAAGTTGATCAATTGGGTGTGAAAAATAGGTCGTGTAACGGGTACCATTCCTCCATCGAGATCATGGACATCCATTAACCATACAAAAAGAAAATGTTGAATAGAAAGAAAATCGTATATCGCGACTCCGTTAATGGTCACTTCATCAAAGAGGGTGAAGATTTCCCTTTGTATGGTTTCCTATAGCCATGGTATGATGTTGTTAAAAACAAGATAAATTTGGGTCTTAAAATATTCTTAGAGGACAAGATAACCGGACCAAGGGATCAAAGCATGAGGTAAAGATGTTGGCCATCAAATCTTTCATAACTAACTCCTCTGACAATGAAAGCACTGAAAGCACAGATAATGATAAATATTTTGGCCTCGTTGAATTGGGGATGTATATCTTCATGCTTCGCATTGAATCTGAGTCTTCTTCCCTATAAAGAAAATCTCTATTGCTAAAAAACATTTCCTTATTTGGTGGAGAGTCTCAGCTCATCCGAACTTGCGAAACAAGAACCCTATTGTTCACCAACTCGAGATTAAACCTTTTTATACTTTATATGTTTTGATGTCAATATGCGTCCTTTGAGGAGGCCTTTACTTCTATTTTTCTTTAAAATGATATTAATTAAATGAATGGAGATTTGGAGTATCTTATTATGCCTTCTATTACTTGCATTGATTATGTTAATCAAACAGTTGATGAAGATGATTTAATGAATGAACAATTCTTAACTGATCTCAATAAGGAAAAAATAAAATAGCATAACTGCGTTCAACTAATGATGAAGAAGCTGTTGTCATTAATGTTAGTTTTAGTAGTAATTCGTATGAGATTAGGATAAGATCATCCATTAACGAGCAAGAACAATCACAATTCGAATAGCTTATAGAGAATTCATGGACTTCCTTACATGATCTTATAATGGCATCCCAATTATTGACCCAGAAACTGTGCAACATAATATCCCTACATACCCTAAACACAAGCGTGTCAAGAAAAAGTTAAGGAGTATCTGACCAGAATGGTCCCTCAAAGATAATGATGAAGTGGTAAAATGACTAAATTTGGGTTTCATCCATGTATTAGAGTACCTAAATTGTTTTGCCAATATAGTCCATTGCCTAAATCATGAGGGAAGGTTTTCATGTGTGTCGACTATCGAGATCTGAATAAGGCTTCTCCAAATGATGACCATCCTTCACCCAACATTAATATAATCATTAACAACACTACCAATCATCCTCTTAGTTTATTTATCGATGGATTCACTATGAATAATCAGATCAAGATGGACCCGATCACCAAGAGAAAATGGATTTACTAACTCATGGAGAACCTTTTACTAACCCATCGAGTTAAAACACAAAGCGTATTGGGCCATTAAGAGGTTGAACTATGACATGGACAAAGCCGGTGAAGCTCGCAAGCTTCAGTTAAATAAGTTAGAGGAGATATGTAATGAAGCGTATGAAAATGGTAAAATATCCAAAGAAAGGATGAAACTCGCACACGATAAGATTATCCGACACAAAGAGTTTCTTCTTGGGAAAAAGGTTCTTCTCTACAACTCTCAGCTTCATCTATTTTGGGGTAAGTTAAGATCTCGATGGATTGGCCCGTTTATTGTCAAGAACGTATTCTCCCAAGGAGCTGTGGAATTGGAAGAGTAAAAAGGGGAAGTACATTCAAAGTTCATGGAAAATGCCTAAAGCCATATTTATAGGTGTGCTTAGAGGATGTCGACACCATTTGGTTGTCGAACCCCGATTATGGGGTTGAGTGAGCTATAGTTGGGAGATCGTCGCACTCCCAACACGTATGGGGTGACTCTTGTGTATAGTAGAAGTGAGCTGATTAGGATATGTAGAGTAGGTTAAGTCAATAGGTGTATATCACACTAGGGGGTTTGGAAGCACAATGCATTGTGAGAATGACTAGGGATTCGAAACTAGGGTTGAGCAAAATCGGGTTCATGTTGAGATGATATCACAGCAAGAGAGCCTTAAGAGTATGAGAGGGGAGTAAAAATCCAACACAGGGAAATCTTCTACAAATTAAGCACCAATACGGACTGCCCCTAGGCAACCAGTATGGATCGCCTTCAAGGTAAAAATAAAATAATCAAGCGACGGTCCGGATAGCCCCTGGGCAACCAGTCCGGATCGCCATCTGGTTTTCTTCGATAGTCCCTAGGTTCATCCCTCTTCCCCCCAATCCTCCCACTTCCCTCCACTTCATTTTTCCCCGTCAATTAACTCCCAAATTCATCCCTCATTTTCCCTCCATACCCTTTCCCTCCAATTCCAACCTCCCCCCCCCCCCCCCCCCCCCCAATACCCACCTATAAATACAACCCACTTTACCCTCATCTCTTCCCCACCATCTCTTCTAAGCTCTCCTCCTCCCTATACTCTAAATTTCTCCTGCCCACACACCATTCCTCCCATGGCAGACCAAGCTCGGACCCAAAAGTATAACTCCATCGAGTTCATCAATAACAATCCCCCATACCTCTCCGATCAAGAGCAACGGTGGTGCGAGTAGTTTTTCGGGCCATCTCGCAAGCTCCAAATTGAACGAGCAGTGCATTGGCAAGAGTTGCCAAATTTTGTCACCAACCTTTTTTCCCCAAAGGGTTGGTGCCACTATCTAAATGAGCCTCACAACGCCGTTTGGGCAGCTGCGGTCCGAGAGTTTTATGGTACCCTTGTTCGCACCACTGAATTTGTTGCCGAAGCACGTGTGGAAGGCCAGCGCATTCCCTTTTCTATCGAGACCCTTGTCAAGAAGCTTGCCGAAATGGAGGTCCTAAATCCCACCAACTTCATCTACCCCAACGCTCTTGCCCCCATCAACAAAACTGTTTGCATCCAACGTATTGCGCCCGGTGATGTTTGGGGTCCGGTAGTTTTTAGGGTTAACCAGATGAGTGAAAAGGCATGTCTAACATTTCAAATCATGTGCATCAACATATTGCAAAACTCCAATGATTCCGGCATGAGACCCCGTTAAGCTACTCTCGTTTATCACCTTTTTTACCGCTCCTCCTCCATAAATCTTGCACACATAATTTACAGAGATGTTTTCTTTCCTGTGCTAGACGAAAAGGGAGATTGTCAATGTGATCAAGCTAGACTTAGGGCCATCCTGGATGGATCCAGTATGAGCATATCTAGAGATTGGCGCCATAACAACCCACATTTTTTTAATATCTTAAAATTTAATTTGAGTTACTTAAAATAACATTTTTTTTTATTTTTTATTAAACCCAAGACATAAAAAATAATATCATTTTTTATGTCAGACCGTATTAAACCATTAAGTACCAAATATATTTTTGTCTAAAAATCCATTATACATTTAAATATCATTTATGCTTAAAATATTTTTGTATTATTACATACAAATTTACTTTGAAACTACATCTTGAATTCAGTCTCAACCAAAATAATTTTGTATGTGTTAAAACCTTTTAAATTAAAATTTAAGTGTTATAAAGTTTGATTCGAAAATTTAAAACTTAGGGGATCAAAATCAAAATAATAAAAGTTGAAAAAAAATTTATGATATTTATAACCTAAACCTCCTTCTCCCTCCTTATATATACATCTTATATGCATATGCTATAAAGTAAACGAAAGTTATAGGAATAAAAAAAACACTCGATTCCTTACCCATTTCCTTCAACTCACTTTGTATATGAGAACATAGCAGATTGGATTTAAATCTTGGGATTTTCTCCTATGGTGGCTCGTGTCTAAAGAGAAGAGGTAAAGTGTTTTTTTTGTCAACTCTGTTATGGGGCTGCTATATTTTTATTTATGCTTTAGTTATATAAACATATACGTGTATTATATATATATATATATATATATAATCTTCTACATCCTTGGTCTTCCCGCGAAACGGTATAGTGTCGTACCCTAGATGGTGAAAGTTCGGTAGCCAAAAGCATCACTAGCCTACGCTCTGTCCCGAGTAACATGGGGCACATGGAATCCCATTTGAATCAGCAAGGACCGCCTTGCAAGACTAATATATGTGGATGATTGCTCTCTTACATCACACTCTATACATCAAACCGTACATCACGCCTAGTTCTAGGCCCTAATAAACTTCTTTTCCAAATTTTTTATTTTTCTATTGAAATTAACCTTTGAATCAATAGATGTTAAAAAAATAGGTCAAAATACATTTTCTAACTATTTTGAAAAATTCACAAAATTCTGCTAGTACAGACCCTTATAAATAAGGTATTTTGAACCTTATTTCGTTATTTTTTTTTTAATTTCTAGAAATTATATTTTGACCTAATTTCTTGAACATATATTGATTGAAAGGTTAACGTCATGGGTAAATAAAAAAATTAAAAAAAATCTAGCATGCAGGCCACGTGATGCGTGGCTGAAATTATCGAAACTGCATGGTTTTGTTGTTGTAGTCTGTTTCACACAATATACTCTACGAATGGAAGAAGAATGAATTTTAAATTAATATCAAAAGTCATATGAATGATATTAAATAAGTGAAACTGATATTTTTAATTTTTAGAATACATTATAATTCAATTTCCATTCAGTTTTGTGATCACTAAACAAAGAAAGTAATCATTTTCAATCATTGAAGTAGTTTAATATAATAATTAAAACTATAAATGCAATGTCCAATTTTTAAAATATATAAAAATCAAAACCCAGAAATATTTAATCGCAAAAATTCTTATTCTTTGATTTTTACGCAAAGAAACAATTGATTTAAAAGAAATCACCTGCAACTACCCAACACTCTTATTATGCTAGAAGCGTCATGAAATGCACAGTAGAACAAATTTTTTAATAGAAATTTGTGGAGAATCCTCTTGTAAATATTTCTAAATTAGTGAAATCTAATTAGTTTTGGGTGCTTTCTAGAAAATTACCATTGATAAGGAAATTCCCAAATCATTTCAATAGTGCCAAAAGTAGAGTGTCGTCCCGTGTTTCATTGTGGAAGTTAAAGAAGATATAAGGGTTCTCCACATTATTGTTATAGGAAGAAGAATATATAAGGATTCTCCACATTAGTGTTATAAAAGGAAGAAGATATAACAATTGTAATTTCTAACATCATTATTGTTTACTAAAATATTTTATTGAATAAAAATAATAAAGCTAAAACTAAAATAAAATGCCACTACAGGCGTTACGTGAGCATTAAGCATTTTACATAAACTTTCCATTTCAAGTTAATATCTAAATAATAACTGTTATTTTATATATAAAACTATAAAATACAAAATATGACATCCAAATGCTTAAAGATCTTAAGTCACTATTAAAAGTTAAAAACAAAAATTAACTCCCAATACCATGCCATTGATAGAATATCAAACCAGCTATATATTCATATAATCATTGAAACTATCCAAAAGCCAACCAAACGTATATAAATAAATTATCAAGTCTTCATTTTCTAGATAGAAAAAAAAATTTGCACAAGTTAAAAAGATCAAATTACTAATAAAAAATTATTAAATAACTAATTGATTGACTAATGAATAATTTAACTCATACATAAATTAAATGATAAATTATAATTAAAAAAGTTGATAAACTAATAAAGTTCCATAACTTAAATAGATCAAATAAAGGAAACATTAAACACACCAAATTCACAAACCGTGCCCTAGCCTCCCATTCCCATCCCCATCCTCATCCCTCTCTGCCCTCTCTCAATTAAACCAATAACAGTGGGCTCTCTCTCCCCCTCTTTAAATTGAACTAGCGATGGTGGGGTGGTTAACTAGTGGTGATTGTATTTTCAACAGGGGTGTCAACAGTGCATAAATTTATGCAGGGGAGGTAAATTTATGCAGGAGAGAGATAATAAACAAACACATATAGATATATATATGCACTGTTATATATGTATATATGTGTTTGTTTATTATCTCTCTCTATATATTTATATATGCACACATATATACATATATGGTGCCACGTGACAAGTTAAGGTGATTTCAGGCTACAATTATATATATATATATATGCACTGTTATATATGTATATATGTGTGCATATATATAGAGAGAGAGTGGTATATATGTGTGATGTATATATGTGTGAATATGTGTGCATATAGATATAGAGAGAGAGTGGTATATATGTGTGCATATAGATATATATATAGAGAGAGAGATAATAAACAAACACGTGTGCATATATATAGAGAGAGAGTGGTATATATGTGTGCATATATATCTATATGTGAGAGAGAGAGAGAGAGAGAGAGAGAGAGAGAGAGAGAATATATGTGTTTGTTTATTATCTCTCTCTCTCTCTCTCTCTCTCTATATATATATATATATATATATATATATATATATATATATCTCGCTCGCTCTCTTTCTTGCATATGCAAGAGAGAGAGAGAGAAAACAAACACATATATAACAGTGGATATATGCATATGCAAGAGAGAGAGAGAGAAAACAAACACATATATAACAGTGGATATATATATATATATATATATATATATATATGTGTGTGTGTGTGTGTGTGTGTGTGTGTGTGTGTGTGTGTGTGTGTGTGTGTGTGTTATGAGAAGACGGAGAGAAAAATCGAGAAGGAGGAGAGAAAGATAATGAGGTTGCCAGAATATTGATCGGGATCGTGTTTGGCCGTGAGTAAATTTGGCCAGAGAAGAAATCATTTGTTTTTTTTCTTTTTTTAAACCAACGGTAAGTATATATATATACATATTAAAAATCATTTAAACGGTTATTCAAAAAACAACGAGGAAAGTACCATTGATTTTGTAGTGTCGAATAGATCATTACTATATAAACATTCTACATTTGATACTATTTAACGCAGTAAATTTTAGGCCTTTTTCAGTTAAGGGTCACTCTATACACGTATTTTTTGCATACACACTTGTTTTCTAAAATTCTTGCACACTATTTTATATTTTTAAGATATAAACACCAATTTCCAATTTACAATCTTGAAATATAATTTGTATCTTCCTTTATATTTTTTTACCAAAGTTATTTTTTGTATCATGTTTACGAGGATTTGAACTCGATTCTTATATATACAATGGTTATTATATAGTATTGATTCTCTATTGGAATAACCAAGATATATAAAATAATTACAAAAACCGATCTACCTATAGTGTGTTACACATTAAAACACCGAACGTAAATACCCAATATTATAATTTCACATAAACTTGAGTGAAATATTGCTCCCAAATTTTCCATAGTAACCTTTTCATTAAAAATCGTAGCCAAAAATACTGGATTCAACGGATAACAAGCAAGCTACACCCTACAGACTATTAGTAGGTGTAACTATTTTAATGTTATTTTTGAGCTTTCACCCTTGAATTACTGCATTTGTTTATATCACTATGTGATAGTCCCCAAAATGTTATCCACATTTACGAACTCTTTTATGTGATTCACAAATACCGTGAATATTGATTCAATTCTTATCCGAATAAATCCTAACCCGATAATTTCATAAAATTGATGATTTGATTTAAACCCAGTAGCATACATTATAATTCAGGTAATAGAGTTTTGGTATACCGAGGGTGTAAGATCAAGTTTTATAATTGCTCAATTTAGTTTTTATTTATCTTATCATGTTACCCCATTGAACGTTCATGAATACTTTCATGTATTCAAAGACAAGAAATTAATGACATTTTGGAAGATTGAAGATCGTTCATCTCAACATCATTCTAAAGTGGTATGAAGTGGTTCGGTAAAGACTTTATTTATCTAGGGGATTTTTATAATTAGAGTTTGCATTAAAAGTTTTCAAAATATTCAAAATGTTTTTTAAAATGAGATTGATAGGTTGTTCGAACGATTTTACACATTGTCGTTAGAACGAGATTCCATAGTTCAAACGAAAAACTAGGACAACATTTTTGTGAGTTTTTTAATGTCGTTCGACGTTTTGTTAGAAGTAGTTCAAATGATAATGGTTTCATCATTAGCACGAGCTTCTCACATTCAAATGAGATGTCTTTTAGTCAAGCACTAAAGTGTCGTTCGAACTTCGGTTGGAAACCCGATCGAACAAAAAAGGGTATGCCGTTTGAACGAGCGTGTCAATTTTTTATTTTTTAATCAAATCTTATCCAAATAGCTAATCCCTATACTTTTGTAACAGACTTCCTTATAAATAGAGATGCGGGCTCTTTTTAACCTTTTTCGAAGCCATTTTAGATTTCCTTTTATGATCAAACTCTACCGTTTTTAATCCAAACTCCTTAAAAATTTAGAGATCATTTTACTAAATTAAGAAGGACACAATCCATGTTCAAGAACTCATTAGAGTTTGTCTATGCTACTGATTTGTAGAGCAGAGAATCTGTTGCTAAAAAAGAAGCCTGATCGATGGATATCGATGAAAGATCGCTTCCTGTGAACGGTGTTGGACTGTGTTGTATAAGTAAAAGACTTAAAGAACTGCCTGTTATAATTAGTGAGATAAGTAGTTTGTAAACCGTAAAGTGTTTGTCAATTCTGATATAGTGTTGAAATTGAGGTTTTGCTCGAAAGGGATTTTTCCTTACTTCTTCGCATGCTTGTTTATGTGATTTGGATTATTTAACTTAAACCTCATCATTACATGCACACTAAATTAAATAAAGATAAAAAAATTTAAGATTTGAATTTGTGTGTGTTTGGCCTATGATATGAATAAATCCTTAAAATTCGCACTCTCACATGGAAGCGTTGTTTAGCCTGTAGGACTCAGGGACTGAGTGACTAATTTTGCTTACCATATGAATGCCATTCTTTAGAGTTTGGGCTCAACATTGTTACATTATCTCCAAAGGTTACGAACTAATTTTATCCAAAGTTTTTGGATGTTATTATAATAGTATTTCTATGAATTTGAAGCCTCTATAACCGATAATTATGGGTTATCCTATTATAATATGAACCCTTTATATGTATGACTCGATAAACACTTATCCAGTTATAATCACTATACTATTCTTACAAATATTAGTCAATTCCCGTATACCTCTTTTCATTAATGTTAATATCTCCTTTTATTTTAAATACTATAAACTATGATATATTATTTGTATTTTGTTTTAGTTATGTTATATATAACTCTGACATATATACATTTGTTATAAAAGTAGAACTATCTACTTGACAAAGTTTTTATTATTCTTTCCCTTGCATTTATTTTAAACAGGTACCTAAAAGTGATGATGAGCAGTTTAATATAGGATTATACGAAGATCATGAATATTTTTTCTTAGAGAATGGTCATGTGAAAATGGTTGTTATCCAAGAAATTATATATATATAGAGAGAGAGAGAGACACACACACACACACACACACGATAGTATTGTATGATTGAAATTATGGGTTGTAACACAGTGGAATATCAATATAACTTCCTCTTCTGAAAGAAATTATGATTTTCATTATGGTTTAGTATTCATTAGGATAAACCTTACACTCGAGAAACTGGGGTGTGACAACATGGTATCATAGCTCATCCAGGTTTAGGTAGCCTATACGGGACATAGGTTGAGCTTATGATTGGTAAAGTTATTCAAATATAAGGATGGTAAGGACAAGATGTTTAGACATGAGTTGAGAAAAATTGATCTCCGAATTACATGATGGATATATACAATGAGATATTAGGACTTTGCTTAGGAAATTTTTTTATGAGTATGAGTGGTCGTTTTCAAGGATAAGATATTTGTATAGGGATTATGAGAATAAATCCTTCAACTATAATTTTGAGATATGTGATAAGTCATTAATTAAGATATTCAGATTTTATGTGGACAATAGAATCAATAAGAATTATAGTATCATCAAGATGCGATTAAGAAGTTATATGAGAAATACTGAGAAAGTTATCTTAGGAAGGGATTGTATACAATATACTCCACAAGTCTTTACGTAAAGTACAGCTCCCTTGTTCAAACTATTCAATTGATACTCTCTGAGAATAAATTTCTTCATTCGGAATTCTATTTTCATCATTGAAATCACATTTTTTGTCGATCCTTCATTATTGTCTTTCGCGTTGTACTCTTTTTGTATTATATACTATTCACTAGATTATGAGTATATGTTACTTATGTTAGAATGGTACCTGAATAGGATTAGATTGAAAAAAATCATTAAAATACCTTTAAGAGAATTAGGAATTCCCTAAACCCTAAACATTACGAGTTTAGTAGTGGATCTTGATTTCTTAGCCATAAACTATTATAGTTATGTTCAGATGAAACCTTACATTATATAACCCTTGTATATGATATTATTATAACTTATTCTCCGAGGAAAAATCCTATCTAATACCAAGATAAGCTTGTTGATAACAAAAATGGGTAACTAAAGACCTGAATAGACTTATTTATAGGCATTACGTAATATACCAAGGATAAATAAGTTCTTATTTGAGATAACAACTTGTTTAATCTAAAATAAATGATAACTTTATACTGATTGAGGGAAAAAAGTAGCATCGTATAGGAACGCTAATCGTTGTTTTTGGTTCACCGGCTCAATACAAAAAAAAAACTAAACTAAACTATAACTACACTTGTGAAACAAGTATAACGGTACTTCAGGTATCATAAGAAATCCACAGGGAGTGTTGGATAGATTTTAATTGATTTATTACTTCAAAAATAAAAGTGTAAAATGTGATGGTTTGGTTTAAAAGAAAAGGGAAAAAATTAAGAAGTTAAAGCTAAACAAGAATTAATAAAATGAGTGTCAATGTCACATCCCCGTCATAGGGTAAACACACGTAATTAGAATTTCCGTTCGAAAACATTTAACTGAGCATTTTTAGTTAATTATAAACCTAACACATGAAGGAATTTTATCCAAAAATGCGAGATAAAAATTTAATAAAAAATGGTCACATGCATCTTAAAATCAGATTATCGCTATAGACACTAACGTTGTGTGACAAAGAAAGTTAAACACATAATAAACCCATTTTAATATGCGAGGTTTCGATTAAACATGATTTTCTGTAAAAACTAACTTTTGGAGCTCGACGCCCATCAATGGCGGACACACGACCCAAACCATATTTAACTACTCACACAACATTTTGACTTTGGAAGATCAATAGTGGACCCTCCATATCATGCAAGCCTCCCAAAAAATAGGACTTTTGTTTGAAAAACGAAAGGCATGTGTAAGGCGTAAGAAATGAACCATCGCCAATTATCAATTTTTGGGGGATGATGGGGGGTTTGGATACTAAGGGGGACATGACTACATTAATCTCAAAAAAATTAAAATTACATCCCCAAGGTTCTTCAAGTGGAAGGGGAGGGGGGGGCTAGTGCAAGTTAATATCTCATGAGATGAACCATCTCAAAATAACATTCCCGTTTAAGAATCAGGTCAAAGTTGTCAAGATTTTCAACTGATTCTTGTGATAAATTTAATGGTTCGGGAATAGTAGGGATAAAGGAAGTGAAGGACATCGATAGTTCTTGGATCACTCTCAATCATTTCTTCCTCAAAAAAGGGTGTAGGTGAAACGAAGTTTCAACCTCAACCCGACTTTTTGAAGAAGAAATGATCTCATCGAGTTAGACTTTTCTCTTTGTCCAAGCATCGTAAATCGAAACCTCATCATTCATTTCCTTATTCCGACAATGTAAAGTTCCATCCCAAGATAATGAGGGATTACCTATAACTTCTTGACTTTCACGTACAAGACCCTCATACTCAAGAATTTGTAAGCATTCCGGTATTGTTTTGGGAGTGTAACTTTGAGAACTATTAACATAACAATTAAATTTATCGAAAGAGTTGTGATGAGACATTTCAAAATAAGCTAATTCAATTAAACAACAAGTGCCAAAATTTCAATTTCTCGAAATAATCTAGCACAAGTCAAAAAATAAATGTAAAATAAAGAATACGAATATGATTAAAAGAAGTATTATGAAATAATAAAGAAACTACAATCTATAATAAAAAAATCCCCAACAACGGCGCCAAAAACTTCGTGTGCACAAAAGAGTGTATGATTCAAGTGCAAATCTTTCGCAACAAGTAGTAAACGGGCAAGACCGGGATCGTATTCCTTAGGGATTTAACACTCCTAGGAGAACAAGATTGGGATGAAGGAGAATATCTAAACATCACAAAAGGAAATTGTAAAAGATGATTTAATTTTTTGAAAATGTGATAATGCTTAAACACTAAACTATCATGCCTAGAATTAACAAATAACTAGGCAACTACAAAGATATATCGAAAATAACTAAGTTAATCTTGAGTTCAAGAGATAAAAAGGGATTGGGGATCATTCTCCCACCTTGGATTCTCTAATAAAAATGATAGGTCTTAGTTCAAATTAATTCTAATTGAGAATAACTAATTAGATCCGAACATCAACCATGTAAAGACTAAACTAATCGATGGAGGATTAGGGTTAATTAGTTATTGCTAAAATGGGTTGGGGTTGTAGTAAATCTTCAAATACTACCCTTTGCATAACAAAGGAAGTTAAGAGACTGGGATACTCCAATACCAACACATGAAGTTCAATTAGGACAATTATAAACCAAACCCTAAATATGAAGTTCAAGCATCCTAGGTGGGATTATGATCCCCAACCTTAAATTCAGCTACTCATACTAGGAACTAGGCTACACATGCAAAGTAACATATATTTAAACTAACCATCAAGTGTAAGCACAAAACAATACAAGATAGGATAATAAAAGAAATTTAAAGCTAAGGAATACAAGTAGATATGGATTTAATGAATAAAGCTTGCATCAATTAACAACTAACTTGTGAGAATTCATGTCTTTACAGGTAGGAAGAGAAATAACTACACTTGACCTAGGAGATAGAAGAGAGTGTTTCTATATATCCAACCAATATCCCAAGTAAACTATATCTTCGAATGAAGGAAAAACAAATGAAAACAAACTAAAAAAATCTATCCAAAATGGCAAACTAGTAATAAGGAAAGAAAATAAAAAAAAAATCTGTAGAACCGAATCGATTTGGAGAAGTCCGAATCGATTCACATGAGAGAAGCTGATGCACTGGTAACACCGAATCGATTTGGTAAAGGCCTAATTGTTTCAGACCTTCTTTCAAAATGAGGTTGCTTCCTTTTGGCTTTATTTTCCCCATGTTTCACCAAATCGTCCATAACTTCTTCATTCTAGATCAGATTCATGCACCACTGAAGGCCACGCAAAGATGAGAGGGAGGGCTATAATTTTTGTGAAGAGATGGGACCAAAACCTGAATGCTAAATTTACTAAAATGCCCCCGAAGATGCAACTGTCAACAAAACTTCTTAAGAACTCATCCAAACTTCACAACTTGCATTCCCAAGACCTATAAAAGCTCAAATAAGGCACACACAATATATATATGACCAAAATGGGGGTTAGTCAATAAATGAGTATAATAACTGGGAATAATATGTATGGGAATGCTAGAATGTACAAATTAATGGGGTTAGAAATGTAATAAAAGTGACTTATCATATACCATTCATTTTCTTATCCAAATAATCAATTAGCCTACATTGAAATTATTTATCCCTTACCCTTATTAAGTTACCTGGGATTATGTAATACCCTGTCCAAGTAATTCAATTAGATTTTTGTATACGTTGTAATGGAGTAAGGTCTGATAAGAATATGTTGGGAATTATGGGTTAAAAATTGAAAAAAAGTAATATTAATAAGGTTCATTCTAATGACATTGGTCTGTCGTTAGAATCAAGATAGGGATCTCGCATGAAGGTCACGAGAAGCAGTCCTTCAAATGAGATCCCACTGCATCACCGTTCCATATCGTGCGAAGCCAAACTTCAAATGAGGTTGACATGTCGCTCGAACGAGATATGCTTATTGTACGAATGATGTGTCTCGAGAAATTTTAATTAGATTTCCCTTTTGTGCTGTCATATTTTAGCCCTTGATTTGGTGTGCGATTAAGCCCAAATCATCCCAGATTGGGCAAACTAGGATTTGGGTTCTTTAAGGAGGTTTTTATAAGGCTTGTTTAGAACATTTATTGGGGGAAATGCAAGAAGAAAGAGGGGGAAGAGAGTGGTCTTCCACCATGGGAAGACTTCTCCCTACCATTCCTCCACCACTCTGCCACCATAAAACACCATTTTCTTAATGTGTTCCACTATATTTTAACCATATACACCCATATCCACCATTGTTGATGTAAAGCTATCAATTTGTAAGGTGTTGTTGGGTGTATTTGGGGAAGACAGAGATGGAACTTTCATGGAGTTTGAAGTGGGTTTTGTTTAGAAGCTTGAATGGAGAACAAATGGAGCATTTTTGGAGGACGTATTTGGTAACCCCTTGAGGCCACCTTTAGAGGTGGGGGTTGCTCCTCCTACACCAACATTTCTACCACCATTGGAGCCTTTAAAGGTGGTAAAACCTTACTCTTAGTACAAAGACTCTATTTTGTATATTTGCAGTCATGTAGTTAGATTACATAAGTAAGGTGCATTTTGATTGAATGATAAAATTGATGTGTAGAAAATAATAAATATTTTTATGGAATAAAAATGTTGGTCAAATGCCATTTTGTTGGAAATAAAGAATGAATAAATATCTCAAAGTCTTGAAATATTAAAAGTTGGTATTTTGTGAAAATGGTGTATTTTCTATAAAGATTAATGTTAAACATTTTACTAAGTAAATGTTTGAATATAATGATTTGTTTTGTTAAACATTGTTGAAATAATATTTTGTGGTATCTTTCAAAAATGAATATTATATGGAAAATGGACATTTATGGCGTTTAAAGAAATTAAATGTCTTTCATGCCTTGAAAGTGTATTTTTGCAAGTATGATGAACTTCTAGAATGAAAAATATATTTAACGTGGAATTTGAAGGTTTAAAATCCATCTTCTCATGCATATAAACTTGTAGTATTTGGATAATGAATCTATAAAAAAGTTTAAAGAATATTTTATTGGGTTTAAACATGGAATAAGAATAGTAGAAATTCTTTCCTTCAAAATGTGTGAAAATGGGGTTAAATATGAGATAAGTACAAAGTTGTAAGACTATATGTGATAATAAAAGGAAATGATATTTTCTTATAAAAGTAGTCTTTAGGTGTAAATGGATTTCTTGAATAAAGTAAGTAAAGAAATGTTTAATCTAGAAAAAGGTTATTACTGGTGTTGAACATGTGTTAATGGTTAAACATTGGAAAGTTGGTGTGCATAACTTAAAAATGTGGTAAATGATTAACATGTGTGAAATTGAAAAAGAAATAATGAGATAAAAGAGTTTCCAATTAAGAAGAATATTACTCCAAGGTTAAAAGGGTGTCAAGATGTTAAAACACTTAAAAATTTAGTATGGGTAACTTAATAATGTTTTGGGAAAATTAACACTTGCGAAAATGGAGTAAAAGATCAGTTTGGAAACAAATAAGTAAAATGGTAATTTTACTTAAAGTGGAATATTTTTATGGAATAAAAATGTTAGAAATGTGTTACATAAATTGGTCCTAAATGAATATGATTTTTGGAAATAAAATCAAGGATAAAGTATAAAGGACATGAAATGGTAAATTACAAAATGTCACAAGTTGGGGTGAACCCCTAGGCTTTGGCTTCGGTCGGGTAAAAGGAAAGGTGTAATAATGTGGATATTTTAAAAATGTTAAGACACGTTAAAAGGTACTAGGATTATACTAAAAAAATTAAGGAGGTCTCGGAGCCCTGTGGTGAATCTAAAATAACTAGCCAGAGTATATGGTGCGTATAGCCGATGGTGTGGAGCCCGTTGAAGTATGTGGATATGGGAAGATTTTGAGAAAAGATAAAGGAATAAGGAACATGTTAAAAATGGGTTATGTGGTGAAATGTGTTAATACAACCTAACTTGAATGTACTAATAAATATTCTGGTAAAGGTGAAATGGACAAGTAAATGCGTAAATCTATTAATGTTCATAAGCTAAGGAAAAGGGTAAAGTAAGTGATTAAATGGGTGGTTAAGCAACCTAAGTGGTTAAACTTATAATTGACACAAGAATGTGTTGTAAAAGGTTTTCAAAGGCTAAATAAGTGTTTTGTAACACGGTGAATGTCTGTGTTGAAAGGGTGGTTTTCAACGAAAATACTAATGTGTATTGGTTAAAATAAAAGGGTAATTTTGATAAAGAAATGGTTTTTGGTCAAACTAAGTGTAATGGTTTCAAGCATTGAAATGTGTGTGTTAAATAAATGTGACAAATGCTAAAATGAGAAAAGGAAGTCTTTTATAAGGTTAAGGTAAATTAATCTGGATAAACGAAATTTTGGGAATCAAATTATTTCATGCATTAAGTATATGTATATGTATACAAGGTAGTTGCATGTACATTTAGGCATAACGTATTAGAGTCTTCTTTCTTCCTTTCAATTCTATACTGCATTTGTATATTTCTCATTGAGCATTTGGCTCCCACCCATGCTTTGTTATGGAAGGTTGGGAGCATTTCGTATTTTGAGAGCATTATACAAGTAAGTATTTTCTTTTATATTATGTTGCTTGGACTTCAGGGTGCTTCCCATGGGGACCTTACGTAGTTTAATTTGAAATTGGGATCGCATAACAGACAAGTGAAATGTTAATTAAAATAAAAACTGGACTAGCAACATTAAATAGGTTGTTTCATAGCACTTCACACTTAATGCTCGGGTCGGACGGGGTTAACTACGTATAACCCATAAATTCAGCCCGGGGAGTTACAGATCACCAATAGTTACTAGTTAAGTAAATCAATTTATAAATTAATTAACTGAATCTCATACTTTAGTTATAAGAACCCCGTGACCAAATCTGATAACTTACTTCTTTGCAAACAAAACTCGCCTAGAAACTTCGGTTTTCGTTACTTGATAATAAATTTTACCTTAGCCTTCTCCTTATTCTCTGCAATTCATTTGCTCTTAAAACATATGGGATCATTCTATAAATGTTTTTGAAATCGATAAGAATGTTTTGGATAAATAGTTTATTAATTTTAGAACTCCATTAAAAGTATATCTATAGTCTATCCCGATAAAAAATTTCAAATATAGTGCCCTTATGACCCTCTAGAGTTCTAAGCATCGAATGATTAGGAATAATTATCAACTGAATCCTTAAATAATCAAAGGTGTAAATTTGAAGAGATTTTAAATAAGTTATTACTATAGAAGTTCAAATTAAGATAAATCAAACAAGGTAACCATCGGTTTAAACCCAATCCCAACTATTCACACTAACCCTATCACATGTTTTCCAGATATCTAGTTAGTACCTATTTAAGAATAGTTCTTACTTTTCACATTTATTTGATTTCCTACATGAATATAAGGAACCCAAATCTTCTATTATTTACATGTTTTTATTTATCTAGGATTTATAGTAAGGTTTTTATAACATGAATAATCCAATAGTTCATTTATAATAGATGTACATAGAAGCTTATATTACATCGAGTATTGGAATAAAGACATGCCCTTTTAGACTACACAAACCACTACAAATAAAAAGATTAGACTGAACATAATTATGACTTAGCAATTTCCTATATTGATTACACAAATCTTATTAAGGTTCCAAACAGTATCAACTCTGACTTTATAAGCATTAGTATTTAAATTCAATAAATCAGTTAGCTTTTATGTACTCTTATAAATGTAGTTTAAACAGTATCACCATGTTAAACAATATTGATGTTAATTACCTCATTCATGTAGTTGTATAAACTATATTGAAACCATCATTTATTCTCATTAGTACACCTTAGATTACTTAAAACCAATCCATTTATCAAGTCCAAAATTATACGATATCTAGAGTATCATTGAGATACTTTGAACGATCCTTTTATCTTTATATATCTATGGTATCCATGAAGTTATTTTTATGATATTAGAAGTCTTACATGTTATGGTCCCTAGTGAAACCGTAAAAATCTAAGAATCGATCGAATCAACAAACCTATTTGACATACCCAAAGCTATCAAATGTTACCTTCCGTTCCAAAATATTGGCTCAATTAAAGTTAAAGTCTAGTTATGCATTATTTTGATATTTAGAAAGTTAAGTAAACATTACATCGAAATATGAGATAGATTTTCAAATGTTAGTTAGTTAATATATTTTCATAATATTATATATTTTTATATCGATATCCTCAAAACTACACTCTAGTCCCAAAATTATTCCAATAATGTAAACACTACATTTTATGAAAAAATAATATTTTTATACCAACCCCAGATACATTTTTATCAATGCCTGAAATTTATAAATAAACCTCTTTACAAAGTCATCAAATGCAATAAACAATCAATGTATCTTCCCCGATTACAAAGAAAATGATTTCATAACTACAGTAAAACCATCTAGTAGTCCCTTGGATTGCCCGTTGTTACTAAAATTGCCAATGAGAGAGACAAGCACACAATATTGTTCCACGAGAATAGAGATTTGAATTCTTATAGTAGACTTGGTAGCTTTAGATAGAAAAGGGATTAGACTTAATTATCGAAATGAAAGGTTATCATCAAACTTTTCTTACATTTACTTTTACAAGAAATTACTAATATCTGAAAATCCTCAGAAATCTTCGAGATATTTTTAAATAGTTCTAATTTGATATTTTCCCAAACTTCAAGAACAATTATCTTACTTTTACCCTACAGAACCCTTAGATTTAAGAAAACATCGAACCAAACTAGACAAAATATTCAAGGAAATCTTTATTCAACCAACTACATATCCTTAGCAATTACCAGTTCCAAATTTTGAAAATGAAGGCCGAAACATTTCGTTTATATATTAACTATCAAAAACTAAACCAAGTGACGATTAAGAATATCTATCCTTTGTCTAGGATAAGGGATCTTTTTTTTCATTTACGAAAATCCTTGTTATAATGACCCTTAGAATGAAAATTGTTGGTACAATACACAACCGATGCAAAGCTTGTAAAAATCCGGACTAATTATCAAAAACCCAATTTTTTTATCCTGGTTACATCATCATAACTTACGATTAAGGAATGAACGACTGTAGTAAATCTGTCATAATTACATAATAAACCTACAAACTTCAGAGCTAGTATATCAATAAATGATGGTTTCAAAATACTATATACCTTAGACCTTGTAAGCACAACGAGAGCCTAAAACTCTGAGCATATAGTAAATTTCGAGGACAAAATTCTTTTAAGGTAAGTACAATGTGACAACCCTCATTTTTAATAAATTAAAAATAAATTTGAGTTACTAAGAATAACATTTTTGTATTATTTTTTACTAAAACCAAGACGTACAAAAATAACCTTTTTATGTCAGGCCTCACTAAACTGTTAAGTACCAAATATATTTTTGTCTAAAAATTCATTACATGCTTAAATATCATTTATGCTTAAAATACTTTTTATTATGATAAACCAATCTACTTTGAAATTGCATCTTGAAT
Organism: Sambucus nigra; assembly: GCA_949130495.1. Classification (NCBI taxonomy): domain Eukaryota; kingdom Viridiplantae; phylum Streptophyta; class Magnoliopsida; order Dipsacales; family Adoxaceae; genus Sambucus; species Sambucus nigra. The sequence goes on along the minus strand of OX422214.1, from coordinate 187,545,678 downwards.
TTCGTCTCAGCCAAAATAATTTTTTATGTGTTAAACCCATTTATATTAAAATTTAAGTTGTATAAAGTTTAATTCAAAAATTTCAAACTCGGGGGATCAAAATCAAAATAATAAAAGTTAAAAAAATATCTAAGATATTTATATCCCTAAATTGCCTTCTCCCTCCATATATATACATCTTATATACAATATGCTATAAAACAAACGAAACATGTATGAGTAAAATAAAAAAGACGCACTCATTTCCCTACCCTATTTCTTCAACTCACTGTGTATATGGAAGCATAACAAACTGGGTTTTCGAGGAATGGAGAGCTTGGGATTTTCTCCCATGGTGTCTGGAGTCTAAAAAGAAGGGGTAAAGTATTTTTTTTTGTAAACTCTGTTATCGGGTTGATGGGTTTTTATATAATTTTTATCTATATAAACTTGTACACGTATATATATATGTGTGTGTGTGTGTGTTTATATTTGTATATATGTGTGGGTACCGGTATATACACACACACACACATATATATATATATATATATGTGTGTGTGTGTGTGTGTGTGTGTGTGTGTGTGTGCGTGTGTGTGTGTGTGTGTGTGTGTTATGAGAGGAGAGAGAAAAAATAAGAGGGAGGAGATAGATAATGAGGTAGCTGGAATATTGGTCGGGGTCGTGTTTGGCCACGAGAATATTTGGCCGGAGAAGAAACCGATTATTTTTTTTCTTTTTTTTAAACACAAACAGAAGGTATATAAAACTTTTGTAGAAGGGTGTCTTCCCCAAAATACTTTTTAGGTTCCAGTAGAAACTCAAGTCGAGGGGGGACCCCACCTAGGTGGTAGCAGAAGCCCATGTTAAGAGGGACTCCCCCAGGGTCCCTGCAAAAACTCAAGCCGAGAAGGGACCTCACTTAGGTGGCGGTAGAAGAAAAAGTTGAGAGGGACTCCCCCAGGGTCCCTGCAGAAACTCAAATCGAGAAGGAACATCACCTAGGTAGCGACAGAAGCCCATGTTGAGAAGGACTCTCCCAGGGTTCTGCGGAAACCCAAGTTGAGAAGAAACCCTTCAACATTTGGAGACTTCGTTGGGGAGGTATTCTTTCTTTAATGGACAAAAAAGGTTTCAACATTTCTAAGAAGCTAGTTTTTTAGGACACTCCATCTAGTAATGGATCTCATAGTGACCAGACTACACAGGAAGAAGTGGTGGTGATCGGAGCCAAGGCACCTGCTCCTCAGGGAGGGAAAACCAGCTCACCGGCAATGGCTCCGATGGCAGGTATGAATCTTATGGCGATGTTTTTTGACTTCTTGAAGCAAAATAACGTAAACCTATCAAGTTTGGGTCAAGGTTGTGTAACACTAGCTGCTGCCCCTTCTGGAGGGGTAGCCACCCCATGTCGCGATTCCAGTGGAGACGATTTCGTCAGGAAATGTGGTGCTGGAGCAGGCTATGGTACAATCAGGTTCACCAGCTGCTAAAAGCATGAGCTGGGAGGAGTCACCCTCTAAGGTTGTTACTATTGAGGAGGTGAGAAATATGCTCTCCTCCTCCCAGAAGGAGGGTACTCATCTATATGAGGAGTTACAAGACCCTTACTCGTAGGAAGTAAATGAGAAACCATACCCTGAGGGGTATATCCCACCAAAATTTATCAAGTTCAGTGGCAAAGGGGAGAACCCTAGAGAGAACATGGAGAGGTTTATCGAGTACTTGGGAGTGCATGTCGGTGACAAGAACCTGAGGTTGAGGGAATTGTCTAAGACCCTCACAGGGAAGGCTTACACATGGTATTACCACTTGGCTCCTAATAGCATCCCTACTTGGGAAAAGATGCACAGGAAGCTCCTCCAAAAGTTCTTTGCAGAGGAGGATGAATTCACACTGAGTCACCTATCACAAGAGGTCCATAAACCAAGGGAAGAGTTAATGCAATACATTAAGCGATTTTGCGAGAGAGCCCTAGATGTCCATGAGGATGTGGCAGAGGCAAGGTTGCTGTAGATTTATGTGGAAGGACTCTTAGAGGAATACAAGTTGCACTTAATCAATGAAACTAGAGACGGAACTTTTAGAGAGTTTACTAGGGCTGCTAGCAACATAGCTATGATTATCAAAACAAGGGCCCCGGGTTGGAGGACGCAAGTTCCACTGACTTCATGGAGGTTTCAAATTTCTAGGAGGCAAGCATCCAACTACGTGGATGGGAATCCCTAAGGAAAGAAGGGAGGCTCTGGAGCCAAGAATATAAGTCTCGGAAATAAGAGGAAGTTTGAGGATGATGCCCAACCTCCATTACCCTACAGCGTAGCTGAGGCTATGGATTGTTTCCATACCTTAGTACGAGAAGGGGTGGCAAGTCCTCCTCCTTTAAAAGGCGAAACCACGACTGCATCTGACAAAGCCAATCCAAAGTACTGTGAGTTACTCCAACAGGTGCAACACTCTACCAAAGTTTATTACTACTTGGGAAAGGTCATTGGCGAGGAGGTGGCCAATGGTAGCTTGCAGATCCCCCTATGGATGTTAATGAGAACCCACTTCCAGCACATCACTTCGGTACCGCCAACATGGTAGCTTCTTATGATCAATTATGTGAGGAGTTAGAAAAGATATCACTGAGCAAACCTAAGCTAGAAAGAAAGTGAGAGGAGTGGTTATTCACTCCGGAACAAGAAGATGGAAATGGAGAAGTTGAGGAAGCGACCCTCTCAGAAGGTGAGGTAGATGTCATTCTCACTCTAAATGGGGGGGGGGGGGGGAGGGGACCTCCGAAGCAGAGTATATTTGTAATGCCTAGACATATGAGGTAGACCTAGATTCTGAATATAAGGTCATAACAAGGAGCCCCAAGTTCAAATGGTTTTTCGACCAGATAGGGGTGAAGTATGACACAAGGATAGCCATCACAAGGAAAGTCTTGGAGGTAGTGCAGCAGCATGGAGATCCTTCGCTAAATTCGCAGGGGCTAATTGGAAGGCTGATTAAGAAGTATACTTCTGAGGTGTTGTTTTCAGAAGCAGATAGACAGGTGTCTTACTTCCACAACCGTCCACTGTATGTTACAGCCATGGTCAATGGAGTCTCATTTCCCATGGCGTTAATGGATGGGGGAGCATTTATTAACATTATGCCCATCAGTACGTTGTATGAAACGAGAATTGACCAGGGGAAGCTAGTGCTGGTACCACTGGTAATCTCCGAATTTGGCAATGCTGGAATGCAGTCTATTGGATATGTAAATGTGGGAATCAAGTTTAGAAATTTCACCTTCAACATCAAGTTCCGTGTTATCAATGCTAACACTAGCTACCAATTACTCATTAGGAGGTTATGGATGCACACCCACGGCATAGTGCCATACACCTACCATCAAGGTGTAAAGGCCAACATTAGAGGTACGGAGATAGTGATCAAGGACACGCATAGACCCTTCTCCGTTGAGGAGGCCCATCTGGTGGATGTTACATTCTACACTGAGTTAGATGAGGAAAGGAAAGTCTCTGCAAGAAAACTAGAAGGGAGGCAAGTAGCCAAAGGGAGTGTCTCGCAGAAGAAGTTCGTTCATGATCGTCTAGGGGGAGAATGATCCCCCACATGGCAAAGGGCAAGAGGAAAGTAGAGGAGGTGGTTAAGGCCCCTCGAACTTGCAAGAAGGTGGTCTTACCTGATGGAAAGGTCATCTACCGCTTATAACGGTCTGCGCGGATGGTGTTCTGGGATGAGATCATCGACTCGGCACCTGAGTGTTTTATTATTAATGAATCCCGTATCATTGAGCATGTTGAGGAACCAGAAGAAGCTCCAGAATGTATGCAAGAAGGACCCAGGGAGCAACTGCAAGAATTAGAGGAAATCAATTTGGGGCCAGAAGGGGGTGAGAGCAGACCCGTTCTAATCTCCAAGAGTCTGGAACCAAAACAGAAGGAAGAGATGACGGGGTTACTTAGAGAGTTCACTAATGTATTTTCTTGCAAGTCAACGAAGATGCCAGGAATAGACCCATAAGTGAGCTCCTATAGATTAAACATCATCCCCAATGCCCTCCCGGTAAGGCAAGCCACACGCGCATACGAAGCAGACCTTGACTTCAAGATAAAAGGTGAGGTGGAGAAGTTGTTAGCGGTAGGATTCATTAATCCTATCCAGCATCCCATATGGCTTTCCAGTATAGTGCCAATGGCGAAAAAAGATAAGAGGCAAATCAAAAACTGCGTAGATTTTCGTGACTTGAACAGGGAATGTCCTAAAGATGAATTCTCCTTACCAAGCATAGATAGCTTAGTTAATGCCACCATGGGACATGAGATGTATAGTTTCGTGGACGGGTTTGTTGGATACAATCAGAATAAAATGGATCATGTCGACGCGGAGAAGACTGCCTTTTGCAAACCATTAGGGAACTTTCACTACATAGTCATGCCCTTCGGACTGAAGAATGTCGGGGCCACATACCAGAAGACTATGATGGAAATTTTTCATCACCTATTTCATGATATACTAGAATTCTATATGGATGAACTGGTGGTGAAATCTAAGAAGGAAAGCAAACATATATAGGATCTTAGGAGAGTATTTGAGAGGTGTCGCAGGTATAAGATGAGGATGAACCCCTCAAAGTGTGCCTTTGGAGTTACCGCAGAGAAGTTCTTAGGCTTTGTTGTCAATAGACAAGGGGTGAAAGTAGACGCAGAGAAGAAGAAAGCCATTATGATGATGCCACTATCCAAGAGTCAGAGGTAGATTGAGAGCTTCCTGGGAAAGGTACCTACCTGCGAAGGTTTATACCCGTGCTAGAAGAAGTAACTCATCCATTTGTGCCCCTATTAAAAGATAAAGCCAAGTGGATTTGGGAAGAAAAACAGAAGAAAGCGTTGGAGAAGGTTAAAGAAATTTTATCTTCTCTGTCCACAATAATCCCCCCAGAGGACGAAGCACAGTTGCTTCTCTACCTGAATTCAACAAAGAGATCGATAGGGGCACTCTTGGTACAAGAGAAGGAAGGAGTAGAAAAGTTGGTCTACTACTTGTCAAGAGTAATCTCTGGGACAGAATCTAGATACACCAGCATGGAGAGCCATTGCCTGGCGTTGGTTTTTGTGGCTCTGAATTTGAGACATTACCTTCTAGCCTTCACAGTTCACATAGTCACTAAGTGCGACCCCATCAAATACCTCCTCGCATGGACTGTACTCGTGGGATGATTAACAAGGTGGTTTTTGATCTTATCAGAATATGATCTAAAGTGTATAGTGCCCAAGGCCATTAAAAGCCAAGTAGTGGCTGATCTTCTTGCTCACTTCCTAAGTGGAATCTTTGAACCACCTAATGAAGAGATACCTGGGGAAAGCTTTCAAGCATGCATGGCGGAGGAGGTGAAGAAATGGTCTATGGAGTTTGATGGTTCCAGTGCTCAAGGAACAGGTGGAGCTGGCATCATACTCTCAGATGGGAAAGAAAAGATCACTCTCTCCTTTTAGTTGGATTTCAAATGCTCAAATAATGAAGCTGAGTACGAGGCCCTCATTCTAGGGATGTTGGAGGCACTCAGAAGTGGGATTAGGGTGTTGTGTATACGAGGGGACTCCGACTTGGTAGTAAGGCAGGTCAATGGGGAGTTCTCCCTTAAGCTTGCCAATTTAGCACCCTACAAACACATCATCCAAATCCTGTTAGGACAATTCCTGGAAGTAATTGTAGAGAGGTAGGCACAAACAATGAATAGGAATCCAGACGCGCTTGCCACCATAGTGCAAAATCTAGACATAGATGAGTCAGAAGCAACAATCACAGTGCGAAGAAGAACAGTGCCCACCATAGTAAAATCTTTATTTCTAAGCAACGAGTCGAAAGATTGGAGGCATCTAGTGGTGGAGGATCTTCAAACTAGAGAAGGGACGATGAAGATGTTAGAGTTAGCCAACTATCATGTGCTTCAGGTAACCCTCTACTTTAAGAATCCAGGAGGGATTCTATCAAGGTGTGTCGGTGAAAAAAAAGACAAGGAAAGGTTGATAGAAATGCACCAAAAGCATTATGGAGATATCGACATTCCTCTCTATAGATGACTACAGCGAGGTGGATACTATTGGCCTGCTATGAACACAGAAGTTGACCGCTTGTAACAAAACTGCCTAAAGTGCCAAGCTAATTTTGACAAGCCATCGGAGGCTAACTTTGTGGAAGCCTTTGAAGATTGGAGACAGCCATATATAGCATATTTGAATGATGGTCAGCTACCCACAGGGAGAGCGGATGAAATTTATCTCGGAAAAAGAATATCCCATTTTTACTTGGTGGAAGGAGAGTCATACGGGAGGGGTTACAATGAGAAGGCACTGAGGTGCATAGCCAAAGAGGACACAGAGAGAGCGCTGAAAGAAGCTCATGAGCCCTCCCACATGGGGGCTCCAAACTTTATGACCAGTTGATGATGTTGGGGTACTATTGGCCGACCATGGAGACTGACTCCATTGGGTATGTGAGGAAGCACAAAGCTTATCAATTGCATGTAAACATGGTGCATGACCCTTCCGTCAGCCTGCAAAGCCTGGAAGCTCCCTATCCCTTCCATACATGGGCATTCAACCAAGTTGGAAAGATCACCCCCGCCTCTCACGGGAAGGCTTTCATCATTATGGCTACAAAATTATACACCAAATGGACAGAAGCCATCCCTTTAAGGAGAGTGACCTCCCAAGTGGTAACCCAGTTTATAAAGGAGTATATCATATGCAGGTTTGGTATACCCAAGGTAATCTTAACAGATAATGGAAAGCAATTCGTATGCAAGGAGATGGTCCTCCTCATAGACAAATATAAAATTGTGCATAATAGTTCATCCATCTCCTACCCTAAGGGAAATAGCCGCTACCAATAAGACTCTAATAAACATTTTGGAGAAAATGCTAGAGGACATGCCAGGGGCATAGGATGAGAAGTTGCCCATGGTGTTATGGGCTTATTGTACTTCGAAAGCCGACAGGGTTTACCCCATTCTCCATAGTATACGAGACAGAAGCTATCCTACCAGTGGAGTTGGCGGTACCCTTAGCCAGAGTTTCTCTCAGCAACGGACTCATCCCTGACCCAAGGCATGTGCAGCTAGAGGCACTAGACCATCATAGAGACAAGGCGAAAGAGAATTTCAAAGTCTACACCTAACAGCTATACAGGGCTTACGAGAACTTGGTCAAGCCTAGGGATTTCCAGGTGTGAGATTTAGTCCTGCGAGCATCTACTCACCATCTTCGCAACATGTCGGCGTCAAAGTTTAGACCCAACTGGGAAGGCCCTTTTTTCGTCAGAGGGTTGGGGAAGTCAGGTTATTTCCAGATCTCAGAACTAGAGAGTTATTGCCTCCAGTCCATCAACTGCAAGTGGCTGAAGAGGTACTATGCTTAGTAACAGCTAACAAATATTTTTTTCTTTCATTTATGTAATGGATTCTAAGGATTGATCTTATACCAGAATTTTTTTTATAAAAAAATTATTGAGCAATACCACATTGTAAACAGCACACAAGTGTAAAAAAATGAAATATCAACACTTTTGATCATTGTTGATGCTTGCCTTGATTACTCATCTATATGACATAGACCCAGTAGTGTATATATATATATATTTATATATATTTATGTTTCTTTTTTTTTTAAAGAAACAAGAACTCTGCTCACTACACTTGGGGGGTAAGTCCATCCTAAGAGAAAGTATACTGAGTAAAGTCCTCCCAAATATAACAGGCAGGCTTCATGATTAGTCACCTAACAAATAGGAGGACAACCTCAAGTAATAAAAGTTTTATTTGACTAGATAAATAAAAAAAATGTGTGGAGAAGGAGGTTAAAACTCCTCCTCTTTAACATTTTAAAAAAATAACAGGAAATCTCTTAGAAAGAATATAGATCAACGACCTCAAAGAATAGGGGCTAGATAATTCAAATAGTTTTCAATGAAACAAAACTTGAAGGAAGGAGATAGGGGTCACCCACCTCTCCAATCTAGTCGTTATGAACATATGTAATAGTGTACAGGAGCACCCCCACAGACAAAAAGGGTGATCCAAAACAGTAACATGCAAACACCTCGTAGTCACGAGAGGTGCATTTTAAAAAGAACAATGTATATATATACACAACTTTCTCAGATTAATGCAAGTACCCCATAGTATACGGGCCAACCATCAGTAGACCAAATGCACACAGAAATTAGAAAAGGTCATATAAAACAAGTACAGACAATATAGATGGAGAGCAAGGGAAAAGAAAAATGCAGGAGAAACAAAGTGTCATTTCTTTCATTTATGAATGATCGGGGATGTACACATGGAATTCAAATCCTATCCACTAGAAATAAAAAAAATAATTTGTCGTGGGTGAGGGCGCCGGCATATGACGGACCAGTTTCTTGTAGGAACTCCTCCTCTAGCCTAGTCAGCTTAGCCTCGTCATCCTGATCACCAGACTCAAGTCTGGCGAGCTTTGCCTAAAGTAATGTTATTTAATTCCGGATCCTCGTGGACTCAGCCTGTCACTGCTCGGTCCTAGACTGCCTAGAAGTGTGAAGTCTTACCATCTTTCAGAAAGGAACACTTAGAAAGTGGAGAACTCCCTTATCAAGCCAATCCAAGTGAAAATGATAGAACTGGTGTAAGTCGCGGAGAGCATCCAAGAATAGTAAAATAGAAGAGCTAGTCAGCTTAGCAGGGGAGGTAGCTAAGAACTCATGAACATGGATGACAAGAGCTTTCAGGTTGAAATCCATGAGACTATCAATCATAAGTATGCTCTGAGGAGTGAATGTCTTGGGGTGATGCTCTAAGATCAGATCCAGGAGCTGACGCTCATGGGTCCTGAATCGCCTAGGTAACTCCTCACGCCATAGCCTACCCGTAATGGTTGTAGAAGCCTCTACTTCTCCATCACTGTCGAAATGGTGAGACCCTACCTCATAGGGGAGGAAAGAAGACTCCCCACCAGAATCAGCATCATTAACCATGGGAGTGGCCTCAGAACTATGATCTCTCTCCGCAGCCATCCCACTGCCAAACTCCACATTCATCGGAGTAATCTCATTCACCTGGAAACAATGAGACAATGGTGAAATGAGATCACTTGCACAGTATACGCAAGAAGAAAATAGGGGAACAGTAAAAAGAGGGGGTATGACAGTTTAATACCTCCCTCGCAGCCATCCCACTCTTAGACTCCACAGTTATCGGAGTAATCTCATTCACCTAGAAACAATGAGACAACGAAAAAATGAGAAGCACTTGCACAGTAAACGTAAAAAGAAAAGAGGGGAATAGTAAAAAGAGGGGTTATGACAATTTAATACCTCCCTCGTGGCCACCCCACTCGCAGACTCCACAGTCAGTGGAGTAATCTCACTCACCTAGAAACAATGAGACAAAGGTGAAATGAGAACACTTTCATAATATACGCAAGAAAAAAAAATAGGGGAATAGTAAAAAGAGGGGGTATGCTAGTTTAATACCTCTCCCACAGCTACCCCACTTCCAGACTCCACAGTCATCGGAGTAATCTCATTCAACTGGAAATAATGAGACAAAGGTAAAATGAGAGAACTTACACAGTATACGCAAAAAAAAGAGGGGAACAGTAAAAAAGGGGGTATGACAGTTTAATACCTCCCTCGCATCCATCCCACTCTCAAACTCCACAGTCAGTAGAGTAATCTCAGCCACCTGGAAACAATGAAACAAAGGTGTTATGATAACACTTGCATATTATACACAAGACGAAAAAGAGGGGAAAAGAAAAATAAGAGGGTATGCTAGTTTAATACCTCTCTCACAGCCATCCCACTCTCAGACTCCATAAATATCGGAGCAACCTCATCAGACTCCATAGTCATCGGGGCAACATCACTCACCTAAAAATAATGCAACAATGGTGAAGATGAGAGAGCTTTCATAGTTTAAACAAAAAAATAGAGATCTAAAAATGGCATAAGGAAAATGGATATCCTTATAGATTGTACCTGAGTAACGCCCTCCATAGCAGTCAAATAAGGAGGTGTAGGGGCTCCCAAAGGCGTCGCCTCAGTGGTTGGTGCCCCTGAAGGGGCCATCTCAGCAACTGGTACTTCTAAGGATGATGCCTCAGTCTCTGATGCTCTTAAATTAGATACCTCAAAGATGGTAGTCACAGAGGATACTCCTAAAGGGGTTATCTTAGTAACCAGTGCTCCTAAAGAGGCTACCTCAGCTACAGGTTCTTTCGAAGGAGTAACCTCAGTGACGGCAGTCGCAGTGGATAGGCGAGGCTGCAAACGAGAAGGAGGGGTAAGAGTTAGTAAATTTCCTACCTCATAAATAAAAGAACACCTCAATTTTAAAAAAAGGGAAAATTTCAAAATTTTGCAACAAAGATAGCTACCTGAGGAGGTGCTGTAACAGGGCAAGCTGGCCCGCGCGCGCTGTTAAAGAGACAGTAGTAGGAGCCACCATCAAAATAATACCAAGGGATATATATAAAAGAAGTAAAAGGGGGCTATGATAAGTATAGGTTGGTTAGAAAAGAAATGTCTAACTAAAAAGATATTAAAAATACCTGAGCCCCATCCAAAGAGGAGGAGCGAAAAAGGATGGTCGGTGCAGCAGGGGCTGTGCTGATAGCCTGAAAATGTCAAAACAGGTTATTTGTCACATGTCAAAGAAAAAGGAGATTCCACGCTCGAATGGAAAGCCCTAACCTGAAGTGTGGGCTCAATAGTTGAAGCCACAATAAATACCGGTCCATAAAAGATTGCCTACACCAAGGGCCTGTCATCCATAGATATACGGACTCAAGGAATAGAAATCCTCCCCGAAGAGGATAACCCTGGGATGGTAACATCAGGTAAGGGAATAGTCCCTCCCTGAGAAGAAAATATAAAAGCTGTCAGGACCTAAGAAAATGCAAAGGTCCAAAACGTATAAAGTGCCCATTACCGAAAGAAAACAAACTTTCAAAAATACGCACCTTAGATGAGGAGGTGTCCAGTGGCTCAGCTGTAGAACTGACCACGACCGAAGTAAGAGAAGACGAAGTGATGAGACCAGAAGGCACAACCCTCTGCATATCATAAATGGGTAAAGAAAAAGAAGAAAGGAAAAGGAAAAGAGCACAATGAAAATTGAGAATATTATAGGACATACTTGAGCAGAATGCGAAGTTACAGAGGTGGTCCTGGCGCTAGTAGGATGTATTGATGAAAGATGCAAGGAAATACATACGCAACCAAAATGTAATTGGTGGATTAATAAATTACATTCAATGATAAAAGAAATAAGGGGGTAGCAAACCTCTCTGAGGAGGCCTCTAGAAGAAACGGGAATAGAGTTCCTCTCCCGCTTAAAAGGCGTCAGTCGTAGTGGGGGAAGTGGAGAATTATTTGCCTTCGTGGAAGTGACCTGCAAAATATGGAAAAATAATTTCATTAGTAAATAAAATAATGAGGGGAAAGAAAGAAAATCATATGCATAAATTTTCCAATAAAAGAAACACTTACATCAGCAGGGTGCATAGTCTGCCCATAAAGAAGAGGTCGGGCGGTAGAGCTAACTCCCCCAGGAGAATGGGATCCCTCATCATCGCTAAAAGACTCTCTCGAGACTGATAGAAAATCATAAGTGTCAGTAGTGCCTTCGGTATGAAGATCCAAGCCGCCTGCATCACCCGAAGAATAACTATGGTCATCATAGGAAGGGGTGCTTCCATAGTCAACTAGCTCCTCTTCCAATGAGGGGGAGGGAGATTCAGGGGGTTAAACTTTGAGATAACCAGCTTCACTAAGTAAAGAATGTTGGGATATAGTACCTTCTGCAATGGGAATAGATGTAACTTGTGCCTCCCGAAAAGAAATGATCAATGCTCCGTAACCTTTCTCTTTCACATCCTAGTAGGTTTCCTCCACCCCAAGATCATTAGTATCGGACCCCTGGTCCATCGTGGAGGAAGAGGAGACATAAACACTATTCCCTTTCTTGTTCTTCACAACCAGGGTCCTCACAAGAGAAGAGGGAGGAGAAGCAGTGATAGCAGGAATAAAATTAGACACATCCGTGTCGGGTTTCTTCCTCTTGCTTGTGGTAAGGGTGTTCACTTTCCCTCTGTGCTTAGATCAGCCTTTAGAAATTAGACACATCCGTGCCTGGGTGCTTCCTCTTGCCTGTGGTAGGGGTGTTCACCTTCCCTCTGCTCTTAGATCGTCCTTTAGACTTCGTAGGGGAAGCTCAATCGACGGGAGATGAAGGGATTCGTTAAGAAGGGGTTTCACTAAAATGGGGGTGGTCCGCTCCAAAGATGGACTAGAAGTGGTTCTAAGAAACCAAGAATCCTTCTGCATCTGTTTGACCAAAAATTGAGGTTTAACATATTTGGCTGGGTTGGTCTCATGAGGGTGACCGATTACACAATCTTGGATCAGGCGAATTCGTCGTTTCTAGAACAGGAACCAAGAAGAAGTAAATGAGGGATGATAATCATGAGGAGGCACATAGAGTCCCCCTAGGCCACTAACTCTATAGAACGGTCCCTGGAGAGTGAAGTTGGTACACGCCTCTAAAAATGCCTCAGAAGGATCACAACAGGAAGGAAAAGGAGGGGTGTGAACGCCCTGATCATAGTAAAACTGTCGTCTTTCTCTCTCAGAATGATAGAATTCAACACGTGGACCGAACTCCGTCCAAGAAGTAAGGAGGCTTGGTAGCAGCATCGTTACCACATTAATATGAGGGCAGGTAGAAACAAATCCCACGTCCGAAGGGCCATCGAAAGTTTCGCCGTCTCTAGGAAAAGAAAGCCAGTTGAAGATGCCGCTGGGGCGCTTACTATAAGGCCGAAACTGAAAATCCTCAATATCATCAATTAATTCTCCCAAGGGCTTCTTGGGAATTTTTCTGTGCCATCGAAAAAGTCGAGCAGCATTGCTATAACAAGCTTGAGCCTCCGAAGTAAGGTGGGGGAAATGCTCAAATAAAAAGGCCATTAAAAGAGCGGCGTTTGCAAAATTGACAGCATAATATCGATCGCAAGACCTCTCCACATCTATATGTGTCTGGTCCATCCAGGTGTAAAGGGAACCAAGAGTCAACGCAGCTACAGGAACAGACCTATCGTGAGATAATCGTACAGCCAATTTAGAGAGAAACTCGCGAGGGGAATCTTCACGCTTATCGGGTAGCAGGAAACGAGTCAAAAATGTAACTAGGAAAGCGGCTAAGTGTTAAGGAGAGTGAAGCTTGGGGACATCCTGGGGACTGTGTTAAAAGTCTCCCCTTTCTGCAACTACCCAAAATCTCTGAACCAATATCTTTGCCATTTAGAAAAGGAGTGCTTTATATGACCAGTCACATTTATAGCTACATACTTTGAGCACTCTCTGAGAGCTGATTGTAGGTCCCCACCATCTCCTGCTCTAAAGGATCCTCATAGTCATCAGAAAAGACATAATGCTCAGAGAAATCAAGAGCATACAACTCACACACATCCTCTATGGTGATGGTAAATTCACCCCAACCCGTGACAAATGTGTGATACTCCATACTCCACCATTATGCTTAGATACAGTGCAGGGCTTCAAGCTACTAACGGCGGTAAGAAGGCCCACTTCCTTAAGAACCACCACATAATCAGGAACACCCAGAACATAATCAACCCAGCTATCCCACTCCTCCATGGCACCCCCCGCAGCATTAACTTCAACATTAAAATAGAGAAAATCATCTCGATTGACCCGAACTCGGAGAATAGAGTCTGAAACGATAGTAGGAGAATCAGCGGACTGACTCAACCCCACATGAGGGAACTAGAGAATAGTGTTAGAAAATTTTTCCTAAACTTGGGTAAGAGAATCCATGAAGTTGTCAGCTAGACAAAAAAAGGGAGCACGACGGTAAATACCAAAATCTCACCCCTAGAGAATGCTCATATAGTCCTGCCATGCCTGAGAAGAAGATGATGCAACTGAGGAACTACCAAGAGCCATTGGCTCAAGAAAAGAATTCATTGTGGTTGAAACTCCAAGTGAGGAACCCTCAGCTGCAGTAGACCCTCTAGAAATACCAACTCACGAGGAACCCATGGATAAAAATCCTTGGGTGTCCACCGTCGCCAAAAAAGAAGTGGAAGCAACAACCCCAGTAAGAACACCAAATTATGAGGAACCCATGGGCGAGTAACCCTAGGTGTCCCTCGTAATCAACAAAGTATTTGTAGCAGCAATAGCTAACAATGAAGGACCCCCGACAGTGGGTTCCATAGTTGAAATCCCAAAAGATGCAAAACCTCTAACTCCCAAATCGCCAACACATAATGAACTCACTGACAAGGGGGTCGTGAGGAACCCTTGTCTAGCAGCACACTCCCTATAGTGCCAACGGTTGGCGAGATACCCTCAGACCCAAGGTCAAAATGCGAGGAACCCCTAGTAGCTTTGGCAGCCAGCGAGACACCCTTGGGTACGAGGTCAATACACGAGGAACCCCTAGTAGCATTGGTAGCCAGCGAGACACTGTCACACATAAGGTTGACGCGCGTGGAATCTCTACCAACATTAGCAGATGTCGAGACACCCTTAGAGGTTAAGTCGACGTGCGAGGAACCCCCATAAGAATTAATCATCGGTAAGGAACCCTCCTTACCACAACTGGCAGCCAACACCTCATTGGCAGATGTCAAGACATCCGTAGTAAAAAAATAAATATGCGAGGATGTGTCCATCCCTGATCCTCACAGCGATAGGGATAAAGAAGAGGGTGTCTTCATGTTGAGAGGATCTTGGTCCCACACATCCCTCTCGGGAGTGCTTCGGCCGGCGTCGGTGATGAGGTCAAAAATGTAGAGAGATGGAGTCTCCAGTCTATTTTACTCAAAATAGACAAAGGAAAAGTGATTCATCCCGAAGGACAGCATCCAAAGGCATATTGATACATACGAAACCAAAATGATTCGAAAAGGGTCCAGAGGCTAAGTTACGAAATGGGAAGGTGTTAAGCATCCATTTTGTCCTTACGGTCTCTCATGGATTGTTGCTATATTCCTTTATTTCCCCGTGACATGTGTGCATGTGTATATGTAGTGGAGATAGGAATCATCGGCTTATATCATGGAAGAGATAAAACGATTCATCCGTAAGAATGTTCCTAAAAGATAATATTAGAAAATAGGATTTATGCAATTATCCTAGTGTTGATCATTATAATGGAACGATAATGCATACGGAATAATATGTCTCTAAGAACAAATATATGTATATGTAAACATAAATATTTTAGGAGAATTAAGTTAAAGAATATAGAAAAATAGAAAATGGGAGAAAAGTAGGAATAGAACTCAAGTCTCGGGTTTTACCTTGAGACGCCTACATAGCCTATAGAGGCATCAAAGTCCACGTAGTTCGTATGCAAAAAGAAGGGTGGGATTTACCCCATAAATCCAATCGTGGACTTCTCTTATGTGTGTGTGTGTGTGTGTGTGTGTGTGTGTGTAAAAAGGTGTTTTAATTGTCAGAAAAGTGTGAGAGAAGTGCGAGAATTCCCGTTTGGAATTTATGAGCAAACCCTCTTTTTCTTATTTTTTTTTTTGGTTTTATTTATATGAAAATAAGAGATGTGAAATAATACTAAATAAGAAGTATATTAGGATATGTGAGATGGAGAGAATAAAAGTGCTAAGTACTAAAACAAGTTAATGTGAATTTAGGAGAATTTGAAGAGAGAGTTGAGAAAATTGGACCTTCTTGAAGATCTTGAGCTTGATCTTGAATGTTGGAGAGAGAACCTTAGACTTGGATGATGATGAAGGGTAGTTAATTCATAAGTTTGATGAAAAAGATGATCAAAGGTGAAGGTTAGAAAGGGATTTGGATTTTGAAATCACACCGACTTCGAGAGGGGTTTTCTGAGCTCACTGAGAGTGATGGATTTCAGATCTTGTCTCCTTTCAATGAGGTCATGTCCTCCTTTTTATAGGCCCAGGGCATTGTCAATCGATATAGTCCTAGACCTGCCAATTGGTAGGTTTTTTTAGGAACATCGTCGATAGGTGGGGTTTGGAACCTGTCATTTGGCAGTCTCTTTCAGGTTCCTTCAGAAAATCGTTCATAGAGAGAAAACTGTTGATCCAAATCGTACATGGGGTGATCCATTGGAAAGGTAATTTAGAGACCTTCGAAAGTATTTGGACTGCTCCCCGGTCCGAGAGTTTACTTTGGGTCAAATGTGACTCGGAAGCATTCGTCGGTCCTTTGGATAGGGGATTATCAGGCGCAAATGGATCATTCGTTCGCATGGTAAGTCAGAATCGTGCATGGGGTGGATGATTGGAAAGGTTAGGATATTTACTTAGACATTCCAAAGAGTTTTACTCGGTTTGGGAAGTTGACTTTGTTCAATCGGGGTCCAGAAGCATTTGGTGACCTTTCAGAGTAAAACGGATCGTTCGTCCGCACCGTAAGTCAGAATTGGGATCAAAGCGGACTGTTGGAAAGGGGTTTCAGTGCCCTTTGAATATTCATTTAGTCTTGATTGAGATGAAGAGTTGACTTTAGTCAAATAGAGCCTGACAGTATCCGGTGGATTCGTGATCAAGTTTTAGGGGGAAATGGGTCCTTCGTCCGTACCGTAAGTCAAAATCGTGCATAGGGCAGACCATTGGAAAGGGGTTTCAGTGACCTTCAAGAATTAATTCAGTCTCAGTCGATCTGAAGAGTTTGATTTTTGGGCAAACGGAGCTTGGAAGTGCCCGATGGCCTCCAGGTCAGCACCCAGGGCATGACTTAGGTTATAGCGATAAAAGGAGGTGCTAGAGACCTTTTGAGAGTTTAGGGATACTAGAATGGGGTGTCTATAGAGCCCCTCGACTGGTGAGTTTGGAACAAATGATAGCCGTCGAATAGACACCGCATGATGCCTTTGAAAGAGTATGACTAATTCAGAGGGTCGAAGCCAATTCAGAGGGCTCAAGTTGAGATGACTAATTCTACGGGTCAAAGTCAATTCTGAGGGATTAAGTTTGAGATGACCAATTCAGCGAGTCGAAGACAATTCTAAGGGCTTAAGTTGAGATGATCAATTATGCGGGTCGAAGCCAATTCTGAGGGCTTAAATTGAGATGACCAATTTTGCGGGTTGAAGCCAATTCTGAGGGCTTAAGTTGAGATGACCAATTATGCGGGTCGAAGCCAAGTTCGAGGGCTTAAGTTGAGATGACCAATTCTGTGGGTCGAAGCCAAATTTAAGGGATTAAGTTGAGATGACCAATTATGTGGGTCAAATCCAATTCCGAGGGCTTAAATTAATATGACCAATTATGCGGGTCGAAGCCAATTTTGAGGGCTTAAATTGAGATGACCAATTTTGCGGGTTGAAGTAATTTTGAGGGCTTGAGTTGAGATGACCAATTCTGTGGGCCGAAGCCAATTATGAGGACTTAAGTTGATATGTTCTTGGATTACCTCGTGATTTGGATTTGAGCGGGGAAATACTTGTATTTTTTGGAGACTTTGTGGGGTAATAGCCAATCTGATGCTATAAATTCCACTAGGGAAGTGATTAGGTGGTCCATGGTTTGGACGTATTGCTTGGGGAAATTTGAGATCTTTGAGGAATAGGAGATGATCTTGATGTTTGGGATACTTTATAGGTCTTCTGGGAACGTTGTCGGGAGGAGATTCACTTGGCTTTTGAGAGTTTCGCTGGGAAAATAGAGGTTTTGCTTGAGGGAGTGTGATATTTTCTTGGTAAAATTGTTTTAAACCCTCCCTTGGATTTTTAGGAATTTTCTGAGGATTTTTCAGGATTTTCTGGTATTTTCAGGGAGTTTCTGTATGAAAACTTAAGGTGGTGCTAATCGGCATGGTGTGGAGGGTTCCATTCGATAGTGGCACGGACTTTTGGACTTCTTTGAGAAGGTAAAAGGTCAGTATCGATCGGTAGGTGGGGGTACAATACTGATCAGCATGACCCTTGGCTTCCTATAAAAAGGTGCGGGTTCCCATCATTTTTCACAGCTTCTTCCCTTCTCTCTTTCTGCGAATCGTTCTAGCATTCCGTGATCTAAAAAATGGCTACTTTTGTGAGCACTGTGGTACACAAGGAGTGGTTAGCCATTGACGACTAGGAGAATGTGGAGTGGAGGGCTAGGGTGCCCTTGCTTTGGGGAGTGAGAACTCTTTTGATGCATTGGACCTCGTTGCGGATGAGCGGACTTTGCTTCCAGAGCCATCGCATCATCGTTCCTCTAGGGTGATGAACCCTGGTGGTTATGTAAGTAAAAAAAAATCACCTTTGGCATTCTTTTTTGGTGATTTCCTTTTTTTTCTTGGATTTTGACAAGGTTTTTCTTCAACGGTCTATTGTTTCTTTATCGACTATGTGTGCCCGCGGGAGACGAGGATTAAGGATGTCTGGGAGAACCTTCCACCTGTGGTGCGTTGGGTGGTATCATCAGTAGGCTTTGGGAGGCTGGCATTCATGCTGGATGAGACGCCTCGTTCGATAGCAGTCTCATGCACTCTGAGGGAGAGGTGGTGGGACACTACCCACACCTTCCATTTTGGCTTTGGGGAGATAATGGAGAGAAGATAAAGGTGGATCTCTCTTTGCGGGTGAGGCCGGAGGTGGCGCGAGCGGCACTAGGTGATGTGGGGAGGATAGTGTCGAGAGACTCTATTCGTCTCTCACTGCTGAGGGGTGTTTTATTGAGTAGGGTGATTGATGTGGAGGATGGGCTATAGGTGAGGCAGATGGCATGATTTTTTATCTTGCTGGTGTTAGGGGGATTTCTCATGGCGTCAAGCGGTGACATCGTCCATTTATTG
The DNA here is from genome assembly GCA_949130495.1 of Sambucus nigra. Classification (NCBI taxonomy): domain Eukaryota; kingdom Viridiplantae; phylum Streptophyta; class Magnoliopsida; order Dipsacales; family Adoxaceae; genus Sambucus; species Sambucus nigra. The sequence continues at coordinate 187,526,862 of OX422214.1, read as the reverse complement.
TTTTTTCCGTACTTGAGGATGTTATCGAACATCCCTCTCTATGATTGTGGGAGATTGACTTTGGCGACCCTTTATTTTTCTCTAGGTGCATTTAGTCACTGTTGACGACAGACTTTTGCTGGAGCCACATATCTTCTTGAGGTATTCTTTAATTTGCGCATTTTCTTTTCATGCATTCGCATTTATCTTGTGCGCCCCGTTTTAACCGCGGATTCTTATCTTTCGTAGCCATGGTTCTATGAGGTGATTGGGTGTAATACCGTGTTGATTTCTCTGAAGGATGAGACTGTTGGGGACTTTTGCTGGTTGTATCGGTGGAAGAAGGTCAATCGGCAGTCGAGGAAGTCTCTCTCTCTGGAGGCAGTGCGTTAGGTCTTGAATGGCCTAACCAGTGATAGGGTAAGACTTTTTTTCTTCTTCAGTTCTCGTCTTTGTGTGCTCTGATTCTGTGTTTGACTTATATTTGCTAGGGATTTTTTAGGTGACCTTTTACCCTTGGGGGATGGCTGTTCAGGACACAGGATTGACTAGGGTGAATGCACAGATGAGGTATTTGCTGGTGCATGAATTTGGCCACTATTAGTATCTCGGGGAAAGGGTGGTTCGATAGATTGCTGAGGAGGAGTTGGTGGTTCCACCTTCAAGGCCCCCTATGTCTATGGGGCAAGAGCGGCTATTTTATAGAGGATGCAAGGATCGCAACAATGATTGGCGAGTCCTATATGTTGTACACCAATACGGTTGTGTCATATGATTATATGGACTTCGTGATGAGTTCGCTGATGGAGCCCAACATATATGATGCACTTCCCTTCCCTCCTGCGGGTTCGAGTCGGCCAGTAGGGTCCTCCTATAGCGGTGGCGGTCCATCAACTTCTGCAGTGGCGGTGACTTCGTAGGTCCCCTTTGCGGGGTTACATAACCCTTTATACAACATCTGGTGGGCTAATGGAGAGATGGTGCCTATGTTGCATCGTCCTCATGTGAGGGACCCGAAGGAGTTGGGCTTGACAGAGGAGGTTCTTTGTTCTTTGTCCTTTGTTATATCTTTATGTTCTTCTCTTTTCCTTCTTTTTGGTTTCTTTTGATCTTTTCTGCTTGATACTAATTCTGCCTTTCCTTGCAGCAAGTCCGGGTGTCCACCACTTGGCGGAGGGATATTAGAGACTGGATATCTTTAATGACCGCCCATATTCGGGATGCGATTCCTATTCCTTCTTGGTTGGTGACGTCTACCTCATCCGGGGAGGAGTCTAGTTCAGGTAGTGGTGGTGCATCATCTCACTGCAGGGGAAAGAGAGCGCGTCACAGGGGTGGGAGTTCTTAGGGAGAGAGATGAAGGTTAGGTGAGAGAGATAGAGAGAGAGAATGTGGGTTCGGGTTGAGTCCAATTTTTTTTCTACTTTTCTTTATTTTCCTGCAAAAATTATGTAACACAGAAAAATATATATGCAATGCAATGGAGTTTTTTATTATCTTCTATTAATGATGAATGAATGAATGCATGCATATGCGCTTTTTTACTTTGCTGCTGAGACCGCGAAAATAAATATTTTTGGAAGTTTTGAAAGGAAGTTGTATTCACAATGAGGAATTATATAAAGATAAAAAGGGAATTTGAAATTCTGTTTGAGAATATCAATTTATTTTTATTGAGTTTCCTGATTTTGACAAAAGAAGAAAAATGTAATTTTTTAAAAATAGGGAGTTACCGATCGGCAAGCACCTTGTCTAGCCTATCGGTAGGTAGTCTAGTCTAAATAATCAAAGCTTTGATTGGTACCCTCTTCAGCCTTTGGTGCCTTGTAGGGCAGGGTTCCCTCCGATTTTTACATAGGTTATGTTTTTTTGTGAGGGCTTTCAAGTATAAAAAGGGGTAAGGGTGGAGTGTTTTCATCACACCTTCACATTCTATCTTTCTTATTCTTATAAATGGATCTCCCCGGTAGTGTTGAGTTTTTCAACTACCTCGAGACTTTGGAGGCGATGTGCTCCTATAACGTCGACTACGATGCTTTCAACATGCGTCGAGTCTCTTTATGGTGTAATCGGCCCATAGAATGGAATATGCTGATGGAGGTGGTACAATTTTGGTACCCCAAAGACCATGCATTCCGCTTTGGCTTAGAAGAAGTTTATCCGACTTATGAGGAACTTTCTGCCTTGTTTGGAGTAAATCTTATTGTGGCAGTGGTTATGCCTGAGTTTTCTCGATCTCCTCGGGAGATGTTGGTTAGACTTCTCCGTGTCTCGCCCTCGGCTGGTAGATACTTGGTTACTGGAGGAATGATTTCGCTTTTAATGGTGCAGCAGTCTGTGCATTTATAGGAGGTTGGTGATGCTGGATATGTTGGAGTCGTCATTATGTGCTTGTTTTTTAAATTACTATTGGTGACTGGGGAACTACTAGTGGACCCACAACTTTCATCCATCACTTTATGGATGTCATACTATCGTAATCCTACGGCGGTGATACGGACAGAGACTTTGAATGGACTGGATGCCTGGCGAGAAGGTCGTTCTGACTTTCTGAGGGGTGGCCCTGTGATGTTGTTCATGTGGTTGTCTAAAAGACTTCTCCTAGTGACTCCTTTGGAATACCCTTTATCAGTTGTACTCAACTTCTTTTCGCGCCATTTCATCAGCGTTGGCCTGGATATTGAGAGCTGGGAGAATTTATTTGTGGAGCACGGGGCTCTAAATCTGCATTGATCAGTGCCTTGGTGGGGATAGTTTCTGCCTATTCTGGAGTTGGGGGAATACCCGTATGTCCGTCTAGTTGGTCTCAGATAGACCACTTTCTATTTCTCTTGGCGACTTCTGTGCCAATTTGGCTGGGAGCAGGTTGTTCCACCTCGAACACTAGATTTCTTTCCGGTAGAAGATCTGACAGAGCATCTGCACATGCATCTTGAATCTTTGTGGGAGAGTCGACATCCGTCGACCCGTCCTTCTCAGTCTATTGGGAGAGTTTGGCACATCCCTGGGGATTATATCAAGTGGTTATGGATAAGAGTGGTCAGCAAGATGTTGGTAGTGGAGACTAGACAAAGGTGGCTTGTCTTATTCGATACATGGAGGTAGGTGTTGTAGTTTTTCCGAGGCTGGTTCGAGCTTATAGATCCATGGAGCATTTGCGGCACTCTATTCAGGCAGGGGAAGCTTGGGGACCCCAGGATGTAGATGATGATGGAGCGGGCTCCTCTAGTAGTTGTGGGTAGGACTCTTGGAGAGTTTGTTTTTTTAATGGGGAATACATTTGGGGATTTTATTTAGCTTTCTAGGAAGGTAGGGGAAGGGAGTTATCCGCTCCTTTTCTTATGTAATTGTACTGTAATTTTTTATTAGTGAAATAAATAAGTTTTTGATCATCTAGCTATGCCTTTTGATGAATTTTGTATTTTGAATTATCTATACTGATCTCTAAGGTATGCATAATCCTTTTGTTCAAATATATGTTAGAATGAACTGTCGTTCTCGGAGATAATAAAAGGATAGTTTTTTGTGAAGAAGAAAGGGTCGTGCTCATGTAAGATGTATGAGCTGCCTATGTACCTCTGGGGGTTTTTGAAATTTTTTAATTTTACTGAGAATGGTTTTTGTAGAGGATCAGGCCCATGTAGTTCTAGGTAGAGGGAAATAAAGTTTTTTTTTAGAATATAAGGGAGATGAGAAGAGTCGTAGCGCGTCGAGATTTCAGACTAGGGGTAAAATTTCTTGAGACGGTCCAAGTTGACTGGACGATCCATTTCTTCTCCATCTAGGTCGATGAGCATGGCGGCACCGCCGGATAAGATTTTCTTTACAATGTATGGGCCACTCCAATTGGGCTTGAATTTCCCTCTGGGGTCCCAGATGGGCTCTACTATTTCTTTGAGGGCTTAATCCCATTCTCAGACACCGCGGTCCTTGACTCTCTTATTAAATGAATGCGCTATTCAGGGATGGTACCCTTGTATATGATATAACACTTTCAGTCTCCTCTCGTCCAAGAGTGACGGCTCATCGAGACGGCTTTGATGCCAGTCCTCCTCACTAACTTGTCTTTCAATCATGTCATGAAGTGAAGGGATTTCTAGATCCATGGGTAGGACTGCTTCCATTTCATAGACTATAAAGTAAGGCGTAGCCCCATTAGAGGTTCGGTAGCCCCAGAAGGCGTAAGGGATTCGGTCGGCCCAATCTCAACAGCTTTCGGTCATCTTACTGATGATGTCTTTGAGGTTTTGTTAGCAGACTCGACTGCACCGTTGGTCTGAGGTCGGTAAGGAGAAGATTTGTGTCTCTGAATCCCATAATCGTTGACCATTTTTGTGACTTCTTCCTCGAAGTGCAACATGTTATCTGACACTAGCTCGTGCGGGACCCCATATCGGCAGATGATGTTTTTCTTGATGAATTTGGCCAGTTTCTTGGCATTCAAGACTGCGTATAACTCATCTTCATCCCATTTGGTGAAGTAATTAATGGAAACTAGGATGAACTCATGACCGTTGGAAGCCTTGGGTTAACCTTCCCTATGATGTCTATGCCCCAGGTGGAGAACGTCTAAGGAGAACTCATGTTGTACAATTTTCCCGGAGGCAGGTGTTGAAGGTTGGAAAACTATTGGCATTTGAGGAATCTCCAGGCATAGGCGGTGCAATCCTGGATCATGGTGGTTCAGTAATAGCCTTGTCGGATGATCTTCTTAGCAGGCATGTGACCGTTCATATGGGGCCCTCATTCCCCATTGTGGATTTTATGCATTACCTCTTCAATGTCAGCCCCTGCGATGCAGTGTAGATGGGTTCCATCGAAGTTTCTCTTGAATAGTGCTTTGTGATAGATGATGTATTGGGCAACCATCCTTCGAAAGGTTGCCTGGTCTTTCTTATTGGAACCCTCGGGATACCTATCATGCTTGAGGAGGTGCCAGTTATCATAGTACAAGCAATTGGCTAGCTCGGGATCTTCTTTGATGATGAGCTCAATGTGGTAGCAATGGGCTAGTTTATCTTGCTTTTAAACTAGGAAGGGGGCCATTGTTATTCCTTCGAGCATGTCGACCATAGAGGCTAAGGTAGCAAGGGCATCGTCTAGGCTATTCTTTGTTCGAGGTAGGTAGTGGAAAGTGATATCCTGGAATTGGGATGCTAATTCTTCTAAGTGGGCAAGGAAGGGTTGGAGTTTCTCATCCTTGATTTTTCTGAGCACTTGACAGATGATGAGGGAAAAATCCCCATAGACATCTAGGCATTGAATATTTTTATTGAGAGAAACTTTGAGGCCTACCGTACACGCCTCGTATTCAGTCATGTTATTTGTATAGGGGAAATCGAATTTGATAGAGATGGGACTGTGGGAGTCATCTTGGGCGATCAGAAGTATCCCAATGCCATATCCTTTTTTGTTGGCAGTGCCATTAAAGAATATTTACCATCGAAGGTTGTCTTGAGCAACGCAGAGGATGTTATCATCTGGGAAATCGGAGATCCAGTCATCAACTTCTTCCATAGGGTAATAGTCGAGGTAGTCAGAGTTGTCTCTTCCTTTTATGGCTTTCTATGTGACGTACACGATATCAAACTCATCTTGGAGCATCAACCATCGAGCCATTCGGTTGGATAAGGAGGTCTTATCAAGTAAGTACTTAATGGGGTCCATTCGGCATACAAGTTTGATGGGGAAGACGAGTATGTAGTGTCACAACTTTTGGGTGACCCGACAAGCGCGACACATGCCTTTTACAAAGCAGTGTAGTTGACTTCTTACCTAACCAATTTGCGACTGGCTTAATAAATGGCTCTTTCTTTACAGGAATCTTCAAGCTATTGGGCTAGTAAATCCCTAGCTGCAGTGTCAGTTATGGTTAAGTATAGAAGCAAGGGGAGACCTGGCTGTGGTGGCATGAGTACCGGAGGTTGGGTCAGATATTGTCTGATTTGGTTAAAAGATTCCTGATAGGCCTCATTCCAAACTTTGGTTGAATCCTTTCGGAGGATTTTAAAAATCGGCTCATAAATGGAGGTTAGTTAGCGGATGAACCAGCTCATGTATTACAATTTCCTAAGGAAACCACGGACTTCTTTTTTCATTTGGGGAGGTGGCATCTTAAGTATGGCTTGTAGCTTGGCAGAATATGCTTCTATCCCTTTCTCACTGACTATGAATCCCAAGAGTTTTCCTTTTGTAATGCCGAAGACACATTTTTGTGGATTGAGTCTCATCTGATATCGTCGCAATCGTTCAAAAAACTTTCGGAGAGTGGAACATGACATTCTCTAGTTTTGGATTTGATAATCATAACATCCACATAGACCTCGACTTCTTTATGAATTAGATTGTGCAGGATGGTTATAGAAGCCCTCTAGTAGGTAGCCCTAGCATTCTTGAGACCAAATGTGTAGCAAAAGGTTCCCCATGGGGTAACGAACGCAGTTTTTTCTTGGTGATCTGGGTGCATTTTGATTTGGTTATACCCGAAAAACCCTTCGACGAATGACTAGAGAGCATAAGTGGTTGTGTTGTCCATGGTCATGTCGATATTGGGTAATGGGTAATCATCCTTCGAAAAGGCTTTGTTCAAGTCCCGGTAGTCTACACACATTCAAACTTTCCTTCCTAATTTTGCTACAGGAACTATGTTGGCTAGCCATGTGGGATATTTGACCACGCGAATGAAGCCCACGTTCAACTATTTGACCACCTCTTCTTTGACTTTGAGCGACCATTCGGTGTGGAGTTTTCTCAACCTTTGTTTAACAGTCTTGTAATCTGTAAGAGTGGGGATCTCATGTTATGCTATTTCAGGATCAATGTTAGGCATATCTTCATAGGACCATGCAAAGACATCCACGAATTCCTTCAATAATTCTTCGAGTTGTACGCTCTCATGCTCGTTGAGGGTAGCCCATATCCTAATCTCGCACAATTGTCTACTAGAACCGAGGTTAACAATAACAGTTTCTTTTTCATTAACTTGAACGCGATTATGTTGTTTGTTATTAACCTTATTTAGATCAGTTAAGAATTGTTCATTTGAAAAATCATTATCATCAAAAGTTTGATTAGAATCCATACAGTTAATGTAAGGCACAACAAGATACTCAAAATCTTCATTTATTTCATTGATAGGAAAAACAGCATTGAGAACCTCATTAAAGGAGGTCTCGATTACATTTGAGCAAGGATAGATAATAGAAGAAGAAATGGGGTAAACATTGGGGTTAGGTGGGATTTCAATAGGTAGAACTGACGCAGCATGCTAGTTGAGGAGAGGTGCATCAGCAACTTTAATTAGGTGGGATGGACCATGCAGAGTGTCAACCTCGGTGTCTGTAAGTTGAAGGAATCTTAGGAGTCACTTCCCTCAGAATCTTCGGTATCTCTGATGAGCGCTTGTACATGGTGTTGGGAACTTTCAACCCATGGGTAGCTGTCTTGGAAAAAGATCTCCATTCTAGGCTTCTTTTTTTTGTCTGTATGGTCATACTATGGTTCTAGGAAGACACAAAAGGGGAAGTATTCACCCTCTTGGATGAATCATCCATTCAAGGATTAACCTGGTATAGTCTGGATGCATTCTAGTCTTCTCTTTGGTCAAGACTAGCGGATCATTCTGAGATCTTGTTTTGATGGTTGATACCCCAAACCACAAGGAGGGAAAGCCTTTTTCAGCATAATAGGCTCAAGTATCCCTTGCCGTCTTTGTCCTATCCCCAGTCCGGGCATAAAGTGCATATTTTTGAACATCTGAATCACATTGACGTTGCCATGAGGTTTGTATTTTGGACAACCTTTTATTGAAAGTGTCTCCTACTGGGAGTAGAAGTGGTTCAACTTGGAATCCTGATAGGATCATATCATTTGACCCGTGTTGTATCTAAAGGATTGGATCTTTGGTACTTGCACCCTCGGTATTATCGTCGTTGCCCAAAATGGTGATGACTCGTCCATCGGCAAAGAACTTTAATTTCTGATGGAGTGAGGAAGACACACCCTTGATACTGTGGAGCCAAGGTCGTCCGAGCAACAAGTTGTAACAATTTGGGATGTCAATAACTTGGAATTCAACGATAGGGTTTATAGACCCAACCCCTATTACAAGTTTTATGTATCCCATCACTTCTCGACAAGTATTATTGTAGTAACGTACAGCAGTGGAGGTTGGAGTGAGGTCACTTTCCTTCAGTCCTAAGCATTTGAAGGTTCTTAATGTGCAGACATTCAAGGCGGATCCATTATCAACAAGAGATAGGGGTACGATCTTCCCCATAACTTCGACGGAGATGTTGAGTGCATGATTGTGGTTTGGCCCAATTTTGGGGATTTCTTCTTCGAAAAAGGACAGCATTCGGGTATAAGTCAAGGATCCGACTAAATTTACCGCTTCTTCTGGTGTGGTAGAAGGAGGAACTGTGGGTCCAGTGAACAACTTGATCAAAGCATTTATGTGTAGTTGGGAAGACATGAAAAGCCCCCATAGAGTGATGTTAGCTTGAGTTTTCTTCAGTTGATTGAGGATCTTGCTTTCCTCGAGGGTCATTTCTAGCACAGGAAGGTTTTTAACGCCATTCCCTTTGGCATTGGCTAGTAGTGATCTTAAGATCTAGTAATGCCTCCCTGATCTGGTCATGTGATTTACTAAAGAAGGGAAGAACATGAACCCTTTCCTCATCGATCTCGGGTTGTTCTGCCACCTTATTTATTCCTCTGAGGAATTATTCGAATGACATCATCCCATACATATCGGCTACTAGGCCAATTTTATCAGAAGCTTTCCCTCTATTTGAATCTTCAAATTATTCCCCCCATCTGGTGGAAATAATTTTATCTTTCCTTGTAAAGTCAATGCATTCCACAACTTCAATGGCTTCTTCGTACATTTCTTCCCATTCTATGGGGATATGTAAGGGTAAAGGGACTAAGCGCCCTTGTAGCTTCAGAGCATCAAGTAATTTGGTCATACTGCAAATATTATTAGTTTTCCTGAATAATTCTGCCATGATCAGGACAACATCATCTAGGCTGACTTCAGCGGTTGGTACCACCCAACTGTCTGACTCTCAAGCCCATATCCATGCTTCTAAGAATAGTGTACTAAGCCTATGGTAATCAATGATCATCTGTGAGGGCCAATTTAGCCCGAACTCTAGGAGTTGTTTAACACCTGTGATAATTCCATACTTCCATTTTCAGAATGGGTATGGACAGCGATGCATGCTTTGGTGACGAGTGATAGTGTCTGATCAGCGAGCCTAATAGGGTGTAGGAGAAAATATGGGCAAGATTGGAGAGGTTTAGGAGAGTGTATTGGTGTGACTTGAGTTGTGGGATTAAATTATGGGTTCTCTTATAGGAAGATGTCATTGGCATGATTTGGGAGTGGGTTGTGAGTAGTGTTTGGCTTAGGATTGGCTGGTGGGGCAATGGTACCCCGGTCAATTAGACCTTGGATTATGTTTCAAAGGTGAAAGCATTGGTCGGTGGTATGCCCAGCAGTTTGGTGAAAGGCACAATGGGCATCTGCCTTGAAGTTTCTTGGGAGTGGATTTGGGAATGGACGGGGGTCCAAGGGTTTGCTAAGGTTTCATCTTAACAGAGATTGATAAACTTTGGAGAGGGGAGCATGGAGCTAGGTGTATTCCTTTCGGACTGGGATAGGGAGGATTTTTGATGCCCATGAGGTGGTTGGTTGGGAGATGTTGTTAATGGTTGAGACTGCAGAACTGACAGGTTTGTTATATTTTATAGGGGTGAACTGTCCAGACACTTTATTTGGTTCAACTTCTTTTTTAGCAAGAATTTCCTCGATTTTTACTCCTTCTTCTATAAGAGCTCGGAAGTTGGGATAGTATTGTCCTCCCATTGTTGCTCGAACATGGGGTAAGAAGTTCTTCTTCATTATGTTGACTTGTTCTTCCTCGGGTGGACGATTGGTCATGGTGGCTTCTTTTTCCCTCCATCGGGGTATGATGTTACTGACTGATTCCCCAGAGTTCTATTTGAGAAGTTCTAAATCACGGTGGGTGACCTCAAGCACTTCATTGTATTTGTACTATAACATGAATTCTCGGGCTACATCCTCCCAGCTACGAATTCTGGACTCCTTGAGAGATAAAAACCATCGGAGGGCGCTATCCTTCAAATTTTACCGAATTAATTGGGCCATCACTTCTTCAGAAGCCCTTAGGAGTGTCATAGAACGGTGATAATTGCGAAGATGAACAATCATGGGTACAGTTCCTCCGAATTTCTCGATATTTAGCATCTTGAACTTCTCGGGTAACCTTTGCCTTAGGATAAGGAGACATGTGGGTGTAGTCCATATAATTCCCAGAGATTCTAACTTGGTCGAACTTCTTAGTTAGAATTTTGATATTTTCTTTGACCTTGTTCAACTCTTCCTCTTTTGGATCAATGATCATAGGCAAGTTAGCCCCATGTTTGGCAAGGTTCGGCATAGGAAGCTAGGCAGGCGATGGCCCATTAGCTGGAGGGGCACGTGGAGCGTGATGATACTCTTCGGGAACCCAGATAGGCTCAGGTGGACCCATAGCACAAGGGAATAGGGTCTCGGGCTCTTGAGAAATAAGAACCTAGTTTAGTTGCATCTCTCAGACCTCAGTCTGGAGGTTATTAATCTTGGACACGAGCTGAGCTAAGACTACCGTCAGATCTGGATGTAACTGGTACTTGATTCGTGTTCTCCATGGAAAGTGGATGGATACCGGACTCAAAAGAAGTAGCAGACGAACGAATGGAACTCTGGGGTGATTTGACTGAAGACCGAAGCCAATAAGGAGTCAGGCCAAGGGCGTGCGATCGACCTGAGAAGGCATATAATGGGGTTTATTTTTTTACAAAAAATGATGAAAATAGTTTTGACATTTTTTCTTTTTGAGAATGAAAGACAAAATATTTTTGAATTTTTGATTAAGAAAGGAGAAATGTTTTTGAATTTTTGATGAAGAAAGGAGAAATATTTTAGGCAGACGGGTCTCAGCACGATTGTCATAATTATTATGTTCTCACTTGCATTAAATTTTCCCAAATGCAAAACTGAAATGCCAGACGGGACCCGAGCCTGGAAAAGTTGGGTTTGTAAGATATACAAAACTATGGTCGGACATGTAAACAGGCTCATGGGAAGGGTCCCGTTTTAAAAATACGCAAAAATTTAGGCTGCAGACCGACCCAGAATTTCGGCATAGTTTTGGGTCGAAATCGACAATCTAACATGTGTGTCCTAGGCTTGACACCTATATGTGGGTATGCAGTTGGTTGGGTGAATCGAAAATGGTTCCCCCCTTTGGCGTGGCTTCCATGTTATACATCTTTCTTTTGAGGGCAATCGGTACGTGTGGACAAGCCATTTGATATACCTGAGTGTACGTGAATTGCCTCACTATATACCTCGTGGGGACGGTACGTGTGAGAATGAATTTGATATACTCGGCGTACGTGAATGAGTTCCCTACGATATACCTCCCATCATGACTTAGGTCAAGCGGTACGATGCAGGGGAACCGCTCGATATACGTCGAAAGTACTTGGCTAATGGAATGTGAGAGTCATATGGCTTAGGCTAACTGCGCCCTGCCTGACCAGTGCCCATTACGAAGTGACCCTCCAGTTACCGGACAAAATTTAATAACAATGCTCATTGGTGATGTCGTGTGAATCTTGCATGATTCTCTTATTAGTATCTTATGATGAGAGTATCTTTCTTGATCATGCCCAACAGGGAGCAAAGTACAAGTACTAATGGTATACCAAGTATGGATGGGTGATGCGTGCAATATGTGAACATATGTGATCCTAGGTGCACGTGGTGTGAAGTGTACATGGAGAATCTCCTACAAGAGTGTGATCATAAGCGTGAGGTACACATGAATAGTAAAGGGGGGCAAATATAAGAAAATATAACACCCATGTAAATAGAGTCTAGCCCTCAAAATAAGTGTCCCCAGCAGAGTCGCCACTATGGCCATCCCCAATCCTCGCGGCGGGAGGGATGAAGAAGAGGTTGTCTTCATGTCGAGAGGATCTTGGTCCCGCGCTTCGTCCAGCGTCGGTGATGAGGTGAAAAATGTAGAGAGATGGAGTCGATGGTCTATTTTACTAAAAAAAGACAAGAAAGGGAGCCATCCCTAACGACAGCATCCAAAGGCATACTGATACATACGAAACCAAAATAATTCAAAAAGTTTTCGGAGGCTAAGTTACGAAATGGGAAGGTGTTAGGGACCCATTTCCCCATTGCGGTCTTTCATGGATTGTTGCTATATTCCTTTATTTCCTCGTGACATGTGTGCATGTGTATATGTAGTGGAGATAGGAATCATCGACTTATATTATGGAAGAGATAAAGTGAGTCATCCGTAAGAATGTTCCTAAAAGATAATATTAGAAAATAGGATTCATGCGATTATCCTAGCATTGATCATTATAATGGAACGATAACGCATACGAAATAATACTCCACTAAGATCAAATACATGTATATGTAAACATATAGATTTTAGGAAAATTAAGTTAAAGAATATATAAAAATAGAAAATGGGAGAAAAGTAGTAATAGGACTCGAGTCTCGGGTTTTACCCTGAGACGCCTACGTAGCCTATAGAGGCATCAAAGTTCACGTAGTTCGTATGCAAAACAAGGGGTGGGATTTATCCCATAAATCTAACCGGGTACTTCTCTTATATGTGTGTGTGTGTAAAAAGGTGTTTTAGTTCTGATAAAAGTGTAAGAGAAGTGCGAGAATTCCCGTTTGGAATTTATGAGCAAACCCTCTTTTTCTTATTTTTTGGGCTTTATTTATATGAAAATAAGAGATGTGCAATAATACTAATAAAAGTATAGTAGGATATGTGAGATGGAGAAAATAAAATTGCTAAGTAATAAAACAAGTTAATGCAAATTTAGGAGAATTTAAAGAGAGAGTTGAGAAAATTGGACCTTTTTGAAGATCTTGAGCTTGATCTTGAATGTTGGAGAGTGACACTTACACTTGTATGATGATGAAGTGTAGTTAATTCACCAAGTTTGATGAAAAAGATTATCAAAGGTGAAGGTTGGAAAGGGATTTGGATGTTAAAATCACACTGACTTCGAGAGGGGTTTTCTGAGCTCGCTGAGAGTGATGGATTTCAGATCTTATCTCCTTGCAATGAGGTCAGACCCTAATTTTTATAGGCCTAGTGCAATGTCGATTGGCATAGTCCAAGACCTGCCAATCGGCAGGAGTTTTTAGGCACAGTGTTGATATGCAGGGTTTGGAACCTGTCGTTTGGCAGTCTCTTTCAGGTTCCTTCGAAAAATTGCTCATAGAGCTCAAATCATTGATCCAAATCGTGTACGGGGTGAACCATTGGAAAGGACCTTCAAAAGTCTTTTGGACTGCTCCCGGGTCTGGGAGTTGACTTTGGGTCAAATATGACTCGGAAGCGTTCGTTGGTCCTTTGGACGGGGGATTGTCAGACGCAAACGGATCGTTCGTCTACATGGTAAGTTAAAATCATGCACGAGGTAGATCATTGGAAAGTTTAGGAGATGTAATTAGACATTCCAAAGAGTTTGACTGAGTTTGGGAAGTTAACTTTGGTCAACCGGGCCTTGGAAGAATTCGGTGACCTTTCAGAGTAAAACGGATCATTCGTTCGCACTGTAAGTCAGAATTGAGACCATAGTGGACTGTTGGAAAGAAGATTTAGTGCCCTTTGAAGATTCATTTAGTCTCAGTCGAGCTTAAGAGTTAACTTTGGTCAAACAAAGCCTAAGAGCGTCCGATGGCCTCCTGATCAAGTTTTGGGAGAAAACGGGTGGTTCGTCCATACCGTAAGTTAGAATTGCGCACGGGGAAGACCATTAGAAATGGGTTTTAATGCCCTTATAGGATTCATTCAGTCTTAGTCGAGCTGAAGATTTTGATTTTTGGTCAAACGAAGCTTGGGAGTGCCCGATGGCCTCTAGGTTACTACCCAGGGTATGACTTACGTTTGTAGCGATGAAGGGAGGTGTTAGGTACATAAGGATAGTTTAGGGGGTACTAGAATGGGGTGTCTACGGAGGAACCCATATATACAAAACTATCACATGAAAAGATCTCGCTAATAGCAAAGTCCACGACTGTAATTCGTGGCATTATCGGTGAAGAATCCACGATATGAAATGGGTCTCGTGAGGAGCTATCAGTTATACCATTGCGGGAAGGAAAATCAAAAGTTGTCCCTAGCGGAACTATAGATAAGGAACCCACGATATGAAATGGGTCTCGCGAGGAACCCTTGTCTATACCACTTCCAAATGGCAAACTAAAAGTTACCCTCGGTGAAGAACTTGGAATGGTCGAGGAACCCTCGAGACAGAAACCCACAGACACACCCTCGTTAGCGACGGAACCCACGATCGTAACCCATGACCCTACCAATGAGGAATCTAAAACAAAATAAGGGTCTGGTACCATTTCCAATGAGAGATCCAAGAGACCCTGCGAGGGGCGCAAGGAAGCCAACGATAATGAAGGTCCCTGACCGTCGTGCATCATTGGTGATACAACTAATGAAGGGTTATTAAAGTTTTTAACCCCAAAACTGTCTTCACTACCCGCAGTTAGAAAAAATTATGTGGGGGGCGGTAGACACAGTGGTGGTAGTTGAGGAGGAATGATAATAAAAGAGGGTATTGAACAAAAAATAATGGGAACAATGTTGGTGTCAACATTAGAAGAAATGTTTGATGGTTTAGAAGCCATTAGTGATGTATTTGTGGAAACTCTAGAACAAAAGAAATTTGGGGGCTATGGTGTTTAATTTTTTCTCTCTTTCTCTCACTATAAACTTAAAAACTCTCTGTGAGGGTTTTGAAGAAGATGAAAGGTTTTAAGGGGCCTTATTTTTTTTACATCAAAATAGGATAACATGCAGGACGGCAAAAAGGTTATGACAATTTTTTCCCAAATGATGAGAAGATAGTTCCCACACTGACGAGTGGAGTCTTGAAAATCAAAGAATCTAGGATGAAGGGACAATTCATTTAATGACCCTAGGGTCCCTCAAAATGTTTTGAAATCAAAAATTGAGTTATTGGCGTACAAAGCCTTTTGATCTACCCAACACAAAAGACTTTGCACGAGGGGCTAATGTAGAAGGGTGTCTTCCTCAAAATACTTTTTAGGTCCCGGTAGAAACTCAAGTCGAGAGGGGACCACACCTAGGTGGTGGAATAAGCCCTTGTTGAGAGGGACTCCCCCAGGGTCCCTGCAGAAACTTAAGCCGAGAACGGACCTCACCTAGGTGGCGACAGAAGCCCAGGTTGAGAGGGACTCCCCCAGGTCCCTGCAGAAACTCAAGTCGAGAAGGGACCTCACCTAGGTGGCGGCAGAAGCCCATGTTGAGAAGGACTCCCTCCAAGGTCCCTACGAAAATCCAAGTTGAGAAGAAACCTCACCTAGGTGGCGACAGAAGCCCATGTTGAGAGTAATTTCCCCCAACATTCCTGTAGAAACCCAAGTTGAGAAGAAACATCATCTAGGTACCGGTAGAATCTCATGTTGAGAAGGACTTCCCTCAAGGTCCCTACAGAAACCCAAGTGGAGAAGGAACCTCACCTAGGTGGCATTAGAAGTCCATGTTGAGAGGGACTCCCCCCAGGGTCCCTGCAGAAGTTGACATTGAGAAGGAACCAACTAGGTTCCCTCGCCAAAAATTGACATTAAGAAGGAACCACCCATAGAGTTCCTTAATAGCATAAAATGATATTTGAGAGGGTTCCTCAACAGTAAAAATGACATTTGAGAAGGAACCCCGCAATAGTTCCTCAACAGCAAAAAAGGAACCCCCCTAGGGTTCCTCAATAGCAGAAATTAATATTAGAGGAGGGAACCTCAAGGTCCTCTCCCCTCAACTCCCAGAAAACCAAGTTAAGATGAGGGGGTAGCTACCATAAGCAACCCCTCATCTTGAAATGTCATTCTTTAAAAGAACAGAAGTACTGACACTTATTTTCTTGTACAGGTTTCGTAGTTGAGCAAGCAGAGCTCAAGTAGGCTAGTTGGGATCTATTGGGAGTTTTGGCTTGGCGGCTGAGCAAGGTATGTTGAGCAAGCTCAACCACTTATCACTATAGGATTGAGAGGATACTACTAGGAAGACCCAGGAGTCACTCAAGACTACACACACCTCACACTTAGTCACAAATGAAGTGAGCAAACAAAGGGCTGGCTGCCCACAAGAAATGAACTCTTTACAAAAAATAATTTTTTGACAAGAGGGGGTCCTCAAGGTCTCTCTAAAAAAAATAATGATTTTAGAGGAGAGGGACCCTTAAGGCCTCCTCTCTCAAGATTTTCAAAGTTTGTACCATAATTTACCGTTTTAAATGATATTTACCAAATCAGATATTTTGTCTTCATCGAGAGACATATTTTCCTTTTGACTTTGGTTGGTACCAGGTGGTACCTGTTAGAGGGTACAGGCAGAGCTGCCTGAAGATAGGGACAAATGGTACGTTTTAGACATTGTCCCTCACCAACCCTCTCATTTTTTGCGCCTAAAAATGCCAACTCAGCCCTAATGCCCAAGTATAAATAGGACTCCTGGGCAAGGTCAAAGAGAGAATTAAAATTGCACTGTTACTCTGCCAAAATCACACCAGACCTACCTAGTATTCTCTCCTTATTCATTCTCTTAGTGCTAAGTGCCTTGTTCTTTCACTCCTCAACTGACAGCCATCATTTTCAGGAGATTCTCTTGAGAAAATTACTATTTTTGTTGTGAAAGTTCATCTTCTTATAGGGAGTGAGTTGAAGCTTGAGCTCCATTACTACCATAAGGAGAAGGTTTCTTAAGAAGTTGCCTCATAAGACCTTGCAGGCAGTGCCCAGTGGAGTGGGTCACGTCTCACCCTTTCCAGATATTCATAGACCCCAGTCTCACTACCCTCCTATAACTTTAAAAATTCATATCTTTTAAGCGACTATTCAACAAAATGCAAGGAATGTACCGTTGAGTTCGTAGAGTTGAATAGATCATTTTAGTATATAAACATTCTACATTTGATACTATTTTTAAAGCCGTCAATTTTAGGCCATTTTGTCAATTAAGGGTCACCCTATACTCGTATTTTTTTGCATACATAATTGTTTTAAAAAATCCTTACACACTATTTAATACTTTTAAGATATAAACACGAATTTCCATTTACAATCTCAAAACATAATTTTATCTTCCTTTATATTTTATTAACAAATTTATTTTGTTGAATCATGCTTACGAGGATTTGAACTCGATTCCTATATACACAGTGGGTATTCCTTATCGGAATAATCAAGATATATAAAACAATTATAAATAATTAAGCTACCTATAGTGTGATACAAATTAAAACACCTTACGTAAATACCCAATATTATAATTTCACATAAAACCGAGTGAAATGTATCTCTGAAATTTTCCATAGTAACCTTTTCATTAAAAATCGTAGTCAAAGATACAAGATTGAACATATAACAAGCAAGCTAAATCCTGCGGATTATTGGTAGGTGATTCTATTTCAATATTTTTTTGAGCTTACACCCTTGAATTGCTGAGTTTGTTTATATAACTATGTGATAGTCCCTAAAATTTTGTTCGCATTTACGAACTCTTTTGTGTGGTTTATAAATACCATAAATATTGATTCTTCTTATCCGAATAAACCCTAACCCAATAATTTCATGCAATCGATGATTTGATTTAAACCCAGTAGCATACATTATAATTCAGGGATTAGACTCTCGGTTTACCCACAGAAGCGCTATTTTGTCTATAGGTTTTAGGGATTAAGTGCTTAGTTTTGCTTACCACATGGATGTCGCTCTTCGGAGTTTGGGTTCAGCACTATTACTTTATCTCCAAAGGTTTTTGATTGATTTTATTCAAAGGTTTTGGATTTTAATATAAGAGCATTGCTACGCATTTGAAGCCTCTATAACCGATAATTATGGGTTATCCTATTATAGTTTGAACCCTTATCTTTATGACTCGATAACAGCTTATCCAGGTATAATCACCATATTGTTCTTACAAATATCAGCAAACTCGAGTATGCCCCTTTTCATTACTGTTGATATATCCTTTTGTTTCAAATACTATAAACTGTGATAATATCTGTATTTTATTCTAGTTATACTACCTAGAACTCTAACATATATGCAATTGTTATAGAAGTAGAATTATCTACATGGAAATGTTTTCCTTATTCTTTCCTTTCCAGTTATTTTAAACTCGAACTCATAAGAGATGATGAGCAGTTCAAGATAGGATTATATGAAGATCAAAAATAGTTTTGCTTAGAGAATAGTCATACGAAACTGGTTATTAGCTAAGAAATGATATATATATATATATATACACATGCGCACACACACACACATACACTCACATAGAGTATGATAGTAATATGCAGCTGAAACTATGGGTTGTAACACATTGTAATATCAATACAATTTCCTCTTCTGAAAGAAATAATGGTTTCCATTGTAGTTTAGTATTTATTAGGATAAAACTCACACTTATAAAATCGGGGTGTGACAAGTGTTATCCCAGAAGACCCTAAAGAAGTAATGAGACTCCGGTACAAAGCAATGAATTATGTGCTAGAAAGAGGAATCTTATTCAAAAAATAGTTCCTCATTTCATTTCTTAGATGTGTCCACCTGGACAAAATCAACTTGATTAAAGAAGGGCATAATGAATCTTGTGGAGCCCATTTAGAGGCTAGATGGTGAAGTGGGTGTCCACACAAGGTTATTATTAGCCCACCATAGAGGCACATTATGCATACTATGCAAGGAAATGAAACAAGTTCCATAAGTATGCCAAAATTCATAAGACTCTAACGGAATCTCTCACGCTGATCACATCCCCTTATCCTTTTATAATGCGTGGAATAGATCTCGTCGGCCCCTTATCAAAGACCAGGGGCAGATTCAAGTATCCAATGGAAGCAATGATTACTTTACTAAATGGGTAAGGTCGAGTCCCTGGTAGAAATGTCATATGAGAAAGTCTTCCACTTCATTTTGGAAGAACATCATTTTCTTATACGAGATTCCATAATCCTTAATCACTGATCACAGTACTCACTTTAATAATCAAGAGTTTGAAGACTACTATACATGCTCTAAGATCCATAAAATACACTCAGCACTAGGTCATCTGTGGTGTAATGGACAAATAGAGGTGACCAATAAGACCCTGCTAGACGAAATGAAAAAAAAATTGGACAACTCAAATGGGAAATGGATCAATGACCTCCAGAATGTCCTTTGGGAGTACAGAACAACACCGAGAACAACAACAGACAAGACACTTTATATTTTTTCTTTCGAAATAGAAGTAGTGATCCTAATAGAAATTTGTCCGCCTATTCACCGCATCCTTAATTTTGACTCACCATGGAGTGACCTAATGATAAGATTAGATTTAAATTTAGTAGAGGAAGCCAAAGAACATGCATCACTCCGAGTTGCAACATACCAATAGCAAACTACTCGATTTTATAATAAAATATTAAAATCGAGCACTTTGAAGGAGGGAGATTATGTACTGAAGAAAGTTATCGAGAAACATATTGTAGCCTAATTTTCATGTTTCGTAAAGAGTATCTACATTTATATGACTCGTAACTTACATAATTAAAACACTAGAAGGAGAACTATTCAAGAACCCTTGGAATGTTGAACCCCTGAGAAATTGCAACCAATGAATGAGAAAAATGTAAACACTTTTCATTTCTTATAACCCTGTTCAGTAATAAAGAAATCCCTTCATTCCCCTATGAATTTTGTCATTTTGAATTTTTACATTTTTTCGTGGGAGTGGGAGATGTGCTAAATCTAGTAAAATCTAGAGTTAAAGACATCACACTAAGCAAAACTAAAAATAAATTACATATTTGATGTATGATCTTGTCCTTGAACAATGTCACGAATGAGAAGTTTAACTTCGTGTACGATCTCGCTTTATTGGAGATTAAGATTACGAAGTTTACCAAATCTAGGAAATCTGTTACAGTCGTATGGAAAACAAGATCTGACCATAATTAACTAATACAGGGATAAATCCTAACACATTTGGTCATTTCAGGTAACTAATTCTAACACTTAGTTAGGATGATAAGATTTGTTCATACAACCAAAAAATTAGAATAAGTACAAGTAGAACCTAGGACATGATAACTCAAGTTCATACCCATTTTAAATATCTAATAGCTAGTAAGTTGATAATTCTAGTGGACTTAATTTTACAGTAAGTCCATAAGACTATAGATTATTAGATCAAAAGCATTTGATCATATTCACTTGTCAAAAGTATTCTAGTCATGAGCACATGTGTTCAGAAATCCAATCAACCAAAAAATATTTCCAACAAATTCATAATAATAAGCATAAGCAGGCAAAGAAGACAATATATGTGACAAAGGAATGTTCATTAAAATAATAGGCATAAATTTGTTCATTACATACAAGGAAGTTAAGACGTTCAAAACAAGAAAAAAGGAGATAAAATATCTAGGCTTCATGGACATAACTTGCTTCAGCCCCAATAGTTTGTCTAGAAGTGGTTTCAACTATTTAGACGTCCTCAAGCACTGGAAGAATAGAATTGGTGGCACTAGTTTGATCAGTAGGAACTTAAATATGCCCGAGAACATCTATTTCCTCTACCACTTATTCAAGCAAAGCTTCATGTTTAGTGTCCAGGGCTTTAGCTTCTTCATTAACACCTTCCCAAGCCTGAAATTTTTCTGCAATGTCTAAAAAATGCTTGACTACTCTCTTTTTGAGCTTATCATATCCTTCCATGAAGAAGGTGACCAAATTGATGTTATACTGCCCAGAGCTTTTGAATTTCCTAATTCCCTCCTCCCAAGCTTGAGTAAAAGTAATAGTGTACTTCTCTAAAAATCTCTATAGCCAAATTGGGGGCATCAATAATCTTCCTCAAATCCTTAATTTCTTTTTTAATTGCTCCATCGGAGGACATGATTTTAACTGTTGTTGTCTCAGATTGCTCCTTTAACTTTTTGATCTCTTCTTCTGCCTATATTAAAGACCCCAGGTTGGATATTAGCTGGTTATCCTTATCCTTCATCTCGTTATAGACCTTATCATGATCTGCCTTGGTCGACTTAAACTCCTCATATATATCTTTATATTTATTGTGAAACTCCTTATGGTTTTTGTTCAAGTTATCATAGGAGTTCTGGAATGAAGCAACATATTCCCTCATGATAGTTTCACCTATAGATCCCTGAAGATGAACAGTTAAAATTGTTATTAATTTCACTCTGAAAAATATAAAGAACAGTATAAGTTAGAAACTTACCACCATCATATTATCTTACACGATACTCCAAAGCTCATCGGCATTGAACTACCATAAGTACTAGAAGTCCATGTCATAGTTTTGACACCTAAGGATATCAATAGCATTTTCTTGATAATAGAAAATGGAGTCATTCGCAACCTTCAATAATTCTTAAGTGACAGAATGCTCAGGATCCCAAGTATAGGGATCCACCTCTCGATATGTGGATAAAGATCCAATACCTCGTACTAAGAGCCGATAAGGAGCTCCCGTAATTTGAACTCTCTCTCTCCCCTAGCCTTAGTCATATATTATTTAGCACTGGGAAGGAGAGGGTGAACTCAATTGGCCTCTTTTGACAAAGTACATGCCTATCATCGGAGGCAATAACTTTGCCCTTGACCTTACCCTTAGACTTAACGGTAGTGGTCTCAACCTCAGCCTGCCTCTTCGTTGCATACTTAGTGTTCTTTTTGGATTCAACAAAAGCCCTTTTTTTGCCTCATCTTTCTACAGATCCTTACCCTCATCATTAATAGTTTTCCTACTCTTTTTGCCATCAGTATTTAACTCCCTCTTCCCAGAAATATCAATTATTATGGAGGTGCCATTGTATTCAGTGGAGTATATGGATTGGGAGAAGAATCTAGGGAAACATAGAACAGAGTTAGAGAAGCAAGTTATAAACAAACAAGTTAAAGTGTTGAGAATAAATGAACATAGGTTTAGTATCATACCTTCTTCGACATTATTTTCATCAGAAACATCTTGTACTTATTGCTCAGCTGAGAATTGACCTTCAGCTACAAATTCTATTGTCTCGTCCTTAGGAAGAGAACCTCCATGATAAATGTAGTACCCCATCTCAATAAACTTCTGGATCAAGAAATCCTTCTAAAAGGTAATGGTATTAGGAGTGTATCTTTCTCTAATCACTTCATAAGGAATCTTTAGGTCTCTCTTATCTATAAATAAGGGGAGCATAAAATGAGGTCAGTGTTTATGCATAAAGGATGTGTGGACAAAGTAAAGTCTAATATGTATACCAATGTAATGTAGAGAATATAAAAATCATAGGATACTAGAATTCCTAGTTCGCTTTTATGAAGACGAACAGGTTTTTCCAGTTGTGGTTACTTATTTGTATGACTTTCACCATCTTCCAGTCACACTTTCAGGGGGAGAAATAGTAATAGCCATTAATTATGGAGTTATACTTCAGGCCATAAACAAACATAAAATTATCCCCATCTAGGTCAAAATCGATATGAAGCATCTAGTACACCATGGATCTAAAGATGGTCCTATAGGCATTGGGTGAAAACTGAAAAGGAGCCACCCCATAACCTCTAAGAATCGATCTGAAGAGGCCTAAAGAACCTCCCTTCTACTATTCCTGAGCAAGATTGCTCTAAATCGTCTAAATATAATAACCACCTCTTGATATGGGGTTCGTAACTCATCAATTGAATAAGATCAAAGAGAAGAAGAAAGGTCGATTGGGGAAACGAATCTAACTTCGTTTAAAAGAAACTAAGGAAAGATAAAACCCTAAAAATTCTGGAACCCTAAGCCAACCAACTCAATGGCTACCTAAATATTAATTTTCCTCCAACAAACTAATAATTATAAGCCAATAAAGTAACAAGAAAAGACCTAAAAAGCAGAGAAAATGGTTCGAGAATGAAGAAATTTCTAAAGAAGCCCTATCTAGTAGAAAAAAAAAGAAAAATGTATATGAAAACCCTAATAAAGGATCGAATTTGCATCGAAAATACCTTAGATTTGATTCGAAGCAAGAAAAGATGAGTACAGCCACGAACAATGGCAGAAATGGAAAGTTTTCTAGAAATGGATGTAAAAGGTTGAAGAAGGATTTTCAGTTTCTCTCTTTAACACTTTATCTTGATAAAAATGATTGGGAAAAAGGTAAAAGGTTGGATGCATAGGGTATTTATACTTTTAAAATGTCGACAGTCATTACTTTTAAAAGGGGCGGCACATGACGTCATGCTTTGGAAACATGAGTGATGCTTTGTGGCTGAGACATGCCACCCCAAGCATGCACGTCATAATGATTTATGATGCATGTTCTAGCAAACCTTTAATAAAAACCTTCTCAAGTCAATCAGGTCGACGTGCGTTGAAGAGATTCGAGTACGATTAGAACTCTAAAGGATGATGCCATTCTCGTATTTAACACTTCACTCATTAAAGTCACCTGTGAAATGCTCAAAAGTTCTAACACTTCAGAGAATCTGATACAAGTTCCACCCATGAGTAAATTCATGGGGTCTTTTATTATACCCTAAATATGGGACACTGGATGAACCAATAAGATTGTGACACCTGCCATAAAAAAATGTTCGACTTAATTGATAAAACTCTCATTCTAGGACGCTCAGTAATAGTTCAACTCGACTGGAAAGTTACCAATGTCAGTTGACACCGTGAGTGGATTCTATTAGGACTCACATGGGGGAATGTAAACAGTCCCACTCACACTATTGTACACGTGGGGGTATTATACATGATAGCCCACCTTTTAGTGGATTGTAACCAAATCATGATGACTCATTCTATAGAATTTAAAAGGTGTATATGCCGGACCAATAAAGGCATTCCACATGTCCCACTAATCTCTCTATCTCTTAGATTTTACCTATAAATAGCACTCCAGCCCACATGAGAAGGGATCCAAAAACATTCTACCTAAAGACAATAGGCAAAACCCTATAAAGAACTTGGAAAGCTTGCAATCATTCCTTCCATGGCTATTTCCCATTGAAATACATACTATCTAAACTACACTTGTGGATGTAAGTAACGTATTAGGCCGAACCAAATTAATCTCTGGGTTCTTTGTTTATTTCTCATCCCTCTCTATTCATCCTAAATTGGAAAGTTGGTAGTGGTAATTTCTTTATTTGTTATTGTTTATTATTGTCATATTATAGCTAAGGCCCAAAAATCCATATACTAGTTTTAAACGATAGCATGTGTTATAATTTAGATTAGATCCTTTTCATATGTAATGGACGGAAATTCAACCCTCCGACCTCCCCTATTTTATGGTAAAATTTATTCCTACTGGAAAGCTCGTATGTCCTCATACTTGATGTCCATGGAGGATATAATATGGAATAGTGTTATTTTGGGATGGAAATTTCTTATGGTTGTGATCGATAATGTTCTCATTTTAAAAATTAGATCTAGTTGGGATGGCAATGATTTTAATGAGAATGGGTGGAACATGAAGGGACTTAATGCCATTTTTAATTTCATGTCCCCACTTAAATTTAGCATATTTCCACTTGTACAACATCTAAGGATGCATGGAAAGCAGATGAACTATGAAGTAACCTCCACAGTAAAGCACTTTAATCTTCAATGGTTGACCACCAATTTCAAACCTATCACCATGAAGGAGAATGTAACTTTTGAAAAGTCCTATTCCGAGTTGAACACATAGTAAATTCCATATTTAATTTAGGGAAGATCATAAAAGAATATATAAGTATTGACAAAATCCTACGGTCTCTACAAGTATGTTATGTGGAAAAGTGGATGCCATTGATGAGTTTAGAGTTCTACTCAAAACACCCATGTGTGTTGATGAGTTGGTTGGATCTCTTCTAAGCTATGATATGAATTTATTGTATTGCAAAAAAATGCCATCTAAAGAGAAAAATATATCTTTTAAGTCTAAAAAGTAATCTCCTATTTTGATTTCCCTTGATGTTAGTAATCAGGATATGGTCTTCCTCACTAAAAAGTTTTCCAAGACTTGGCAAAAGAAATTTTAATCTAAAAGCGCTCCCAAGAATTATCCGCTTGGGTTTAAAGTTGGTCAAGGAAATGGAGATAACAACGTTGATTGTACAAAACTCGTTATATGTTTCACTTATGGTGGTTAAGGACATATTTCAAAATAATATACTTCATATTTGAGTCAAGGTTGGGATTAGAATGCTTATCAAGCCATTTTTAGTGATGATGACTCGGACTTAGATGGTGACTCTCAAGAAAATGTATATGCCTCTTTCATGGCACGAGAGATATTTGATGAGTTAAATGATTTAGAGGATTTTTATGTTTCTCATTCGATTATTAGATGAGTAATTACTTCTAAAACCTCTTTGAATACTATTGAGTAAGAAGAAGATGATCTTCAATCTGAGTATATTAAGATTTATGAGGAATATATAAAATTTAAAAGGCGAAACATGGAGCTCTCCACCATGCTAGCCAATGTTTAAAATTAAATGGTTGTGGTGAGTGGGATTAGTTTGATCTACTTTGATGCTTAACATATGGTGAGTAGTGAACCACATTTAGAGGGAAATATTAACGAATTTCTTCAACTTGAGATAGAGTAACTTAGAAATTCCTTACATGAGAATGAAAACGCAAGGATAGATGGTAACTTAAACTTTTGTATCTGTTTGTGTCATTATTGAAAGACAAGTTAGTCAAAACCTTCAATTACCTACAAAAATATAATAAAACTAAAGTGTAGAGGTAAGTAAGGGTGCCAATCTTAATCTAAGGATGAAACATGCGAATGAGGAATGCAAATTATTTTTATTTGATTTCTTTTTTAACTTTTTACTTTTTCTATTTTTTTATCCTTTTTTAATATTAAAACAATTTTGAAATGAAGGTGAATTAACTAATAACTAAATAAGAAAAGGTACTTAAACTATAATAAAAGTGTGAAAAAATAAGAAAAAGTGTGTGATGAAAAATGATGAATAAAATCTAACAAATATAAGAGGTAAAGTGAGGAAATAAATGTGAGAACAATCAAGGAATGGGATTACACCACAAATTCTAGTTAATCAAAATTAATTATCCCAAGTTAGTATCAAAATCACAAATCAACTCTCATTGCAAATGTAATTTTAATAATAACATTGTAGAAAATTAAATTCAACACTCCTACAACTCATGAAAAGTAGATCTAAACATCATTTAATAAATCACCCGCTAGGATCGATTTACTAAATTAGTTTAATTCATATAAATAAGCTTAGAGTTGAAATTCAAAGTAATAATTTCACATTTTAGAAAAACCTATCTCTAGCTCGATTCTAAAATGGAAACTAAGACTAGAATCTCGATTTTCTCTCGAAAATCATTTACCCTATCTCGAGGAATAAATTAAAATGTAAGAGTGAAAAGTTAATCATCAAAGGGATATTTAATTTATATAAGCTAATTAAAATAAGATTAACATCAAATAGTGGATCATCCCACCCCTTGAAGGGTTTTTCTTTAGCCTAACATAATATGGATCATGATAATCAAATAAACAAGGAAATAAAATAAGAGAGAATAAGAGAACAATGAAACCAAATATAATTTAGTAAAATTGAGCTTCATCCTTGAATTACAACCCTCCAACCTTTAATTGAGTGATCCAACAAATTAATACATAAAAATACTCACTCATCTTGAATCTCACACAATTATTTCACTCAATTAAATCTAAAAAGGTAAAATAAAATAAATTCATAAACTAAAAAAATATTATTTTTAAATTTCCCTCTAAGCTAACTTTAGAATTCTCCTCCTCTTATTGGGTCTTCTTCTTCGTTTTATAGTGTGCAAGTGGCTAGGGGTATAAATGGGAGAATTGAGATGTGCATGGGGTTTATGAGGTGTGAGAAGGGGAATAAGGGTATTTTGGTATTGATGAGTGAGTGCATGCGGGAAATGGTGAGATATAAACCAGATTTGATATGAGGGGTAAGTTGGGGGCGTTGAAGGAAATGGGTTTAAATGGCATTTAAAACACATGTGGGGCTTTTTTGTTGGCTTTTATTTGGTTTGGATATTTTAGCAAGTAGGATAAAAAATAGTTTTAGGAGCTGGGTTAAAAGGAAGGAATGGAACCGGGTTGATATGGCTCGAGGTGATGATCAAAGATGTGGTTGGAACTACTTGAGTCCGGCCGGAAGTGGCGGTCGGGTTTGAAAGGAGCAGGTTGGGTTCGTGAGTTGGGTATCCTGGGTGTCAAACAGAGCTCGGATTGTTGGGGTTTAAGATGGGGATCTGGGTTTGGTTGAATCTTGGGTTGGAGAGTGATGGGTTTAGTTGGGTTACGGTTTGGTAATGGAGGTTAATGGTGGTGAATTGAGGTTTAATGTTGGAGTGATAATGGAGGTGAGGAGAGAGAGAGAGGTGTTGGGGAAGAAGATGGGTGTTGTGTTTGGCTGTTTGAAGGTGTAGGAAAATAGGGGTGTGGGTATGTGAGTTGGTTTAGTGTGGGAGAGTGTATAGGATTATCGTGTGTGTGAGTTATGCGTGTGTTAGTTTGTAAAAAAAACATTTACAACTTAATAAACATAAGCATAAAACTAAAACTAGAAAAATACGAACTTACTAAAAAATAAATTCCTAATCTAAAAAAAACTTATCCTAATAAAAATAAAAGAAAATAAAGACTAGAAGCTAAAAATTAAAATTAAAATAAAAGTACACCTAAGTAAAAAAAGAAATAGAAAAATAGAAAATAAATCCTAAATAAATCCTACAAATGAAAATGAACTCAAATGAAAATTCTAAAAATAATAAAAGTACAAACTCAGCACACATAGGGTTCGGTGTGGGTTTAGGCCAGGTCTGGACTAGGTTAGGGTTACTGGAGAGGTTATTTAGCCCTTTCTTGCTGCAAATTGCCTCGAAATAGTGCTTTTAAAACTGCAGCTGCACTCAAGCCTGCACAATAGACAATTATGAGCATGAGACCCAATTTGGTCAAAAATTAGCAATTAAAATACGTCTATTCGGGGTATAAAACATACACTTTTGGGTGCTTATCCATAGACTTGGAGAACAAAATCTCTTTATTTGAGATTGAACTACTATTTACATCCACTTTAAAGATATATTTGGCAGATATGTCTCAATAGTTGGTTACGATGCTTTTTAAGTTTTGTTGATGGTGAACTCTCTTTATCTAGCCAAACCATAATCACATCTCATTCCATTTTACCATCTACCACTGGTGATTTTTTAGTAACGATCTATCCTAGAATAACCAAAAGAAGGTGACATTCATGTGTTCATATTGTAAGAAAGAAGGCACTTGAAAGAGTTTTGCTTTAAACTTAAGAAAAAACTACTCATATGTTTGAACCAAAACCATTTAAAGTTCACTCATTGTCATAAGATAGGACACCTTAAATAGTTTTGAATTTTACTTCAACCCTCATTAACTTTAGGTGATTTTAAAAGTGGCAGAGATGCCGATAGGAAGAAGAAGAAGAAGAAGAAGAAGAAGAAGAAGAAGAAGAAGGAATCCCATAAAAAGGTTTCCAAGGAAAGGCAAGAAGGTATGACCCTCTTAAGGATGTTCCAAAATCCGATCCTACAAATATACAATCTAGTTGGATTAGGAAACTCATTATAGATAGTTAGGAGTTAAAATCCCTGATAGATTGTGATAAAGTGAACTCTTCACCTCTATTAAGTAGAGTTAGTATTGTATTTAGGGGCTTTAGGGTTTTTGGCTCTTTTTTAATCGGCATCTTTATCTCTTTTCTATCTTTTTATTCTTTAAGATATGATGTTTGTTTTTGTCACACCTTAAGATTAGCCTTGTACAAAATTGGTCTTCTATGCCTGTTGGTAATATTTTATCCTATTTGCTTAAATTCAAACCTACATGCTTATTACAAACGATTTTATTTATAACTTTTATACTTTGTGTTTAGAATTTCATAGCTTGAAACGCCTTGGTAATTTTAGTTTATATTTAAGAGTATATGTCATAATTCATGCTTTTTAATCCCCGCTGTAACTTGAACAATTTCCAAGCAAAATACAATGAAGATATTTCTTTTCTATTTCCACCAAAAATTAAAAGTTTTATGTGATGTTTTGAAAAGAGATGTCATTGCTAAACCTTTTGTGTATGAGAGATTTTTATCATCATGGTTGGAGTTGAAAAATGATATATATTTTAAAATCACGAGTGTTTATGTGCTAAGGGTTGCAAATTTAGGATTGAGAGAACTACTTTATATGGACAAAAGTTTCCCACCCTTTGTAATAAATGAGCAAAAGCCGCCACATGAAAAATTTATTTCAGAAAACGATGTCTCAAAGATTTTTATCTATCCAAATATTGAATTACATCAAGGATATGAGACGAAGAAGATTTCAATCATAGATCGTTATTTGAGGAAGAAAAAAGTAGTAGTTGAAAATTTTATTTATTTTCTAAGAAAAATTAGTCTTTCTCTTTATTGCACAAAGCCAAACATTTCAAAACTAATTTCAAACATTAATCAAATTTCTTAATTTTACGAGTTAATAATCATGTTGTTCACTTTCTATCACGATTTATGTCTCCGAATCACTCTATTTTTTATATGATTTTAATTTGACGTTAGTCCTTTAAATGCTAAATAATTCATTATGTAAAGTATTTGACATAACCAAGAACCATTGTAGGTTCTTTTGAAATCTCATTTGATAATATTATTGGAATTTTTGGTATTAAATGTACCTTAATATTGTTGAGAAATCATAGTGTACATTTTGTTTTATACGTATTTTTTTTCACACGTATCCTTTACTGGTAAGTTCCGTGACCTATTTCGCTGGTACGTCGTTGCAACAAAGCTCGCAACCATCGATGGTTTTTATGGGTTTGTTAAAGTGTCCCATATCCGAATTCAATAAATTTTACCCTCTTTATCTTTTTAAATCCCTTTTCACCTTAGAATGGTCATGCCTTCCTCAAATTTTAATATCTTGGAAGATATTTTCAGTGTTCTCAACATCATTCTAGTGGTTAATCATCATCTTGGCAAGTTTATCATTCTTAGATTTTCTGATTTTCTTCGTTTCTAGAGTTAGGGCTTAGTGTTAGTTATTTTGTGTATTTTGACGATTTATTGTCTATGATTGATAAGTTTTACTCATCTTGAGATGAGATTGATTATCTAGAGTAGGTTTCAGTGTGTTAAACTTTATTTTATTCATTTTTAGGGATTTGTCTACTCTTGTGATTGTATGCATTAGAATTTATGAATGTTTGAATTCTTGTCATTTATTAGACTCTTTCCCATATTTTTAGTATAGGATCCTTGGTTTATCTTTTGATATTACCATTTCTCATAGAATTTTTGTGCTTCATTTTCTTAGTGTGTGTGATTTTCAACCTATTCTCTTTTGCTCCAAAGTCTTGCTCACACGCCTCAACTTCTTTCACCCATTCCAAAATTATGAACTCTCATCTACACATTTTGTACATGGTTTGGGCTTACTCTTTGACACTAGTGTTCCTTGTTTTATAAGAGAAAGAAAATGTAGTGGAGTTTGTTCTCAAACCAAACTGTGTTGCCCCAATCTTGTGAGTAAATTTTATTCGACGCTTAGGCAATAGAGTTTATCTGCCAAAGTGAGGGAGTACATGTGAAGATTTCTCTCGCGTGGATAAGCAACCACTTTCTTGTCCGGGAAGAAAATCATCCCCAATATCCATACAAGATGATTATTAGTGAACCTCCCAAAACAAATGTGATTAACTTTTTGAGTGATAACACTTGTCAATATTGGAATGGTAAACAAATTTACCAAGCATTCATTGTTAAGGATTTTTATATTTTTAATATGTTAGTGTCATCATGTATTTTTCCCACATACCACCCTCATAACATATCTTTCAAATATGCATAAATTTTATATGCCATTAGTATGGGTGGCAGTATGTGTTTGTGTGATTTGATCAACGACTCAATATTTTCTCACACTTTGGATGACAGGAAAACTCATGTTTTCCCTTTAATCATTTTATCGTGCACTTTATTTTAGATTTGGGGGTTCCTATTCTTCAAATCGAAGTTTAGTAAAATTGTTAGTCTATGTTGATAATTTAATTGTACAATCGGTATATAACTCCGCTTTGTGAGTACAGTGGATTACCCATGACACCTCACACTGTTCCTCAACTAGTTCTTGTCCTACCCATATATCACAAGCCTCTAGTATACGTTACTTGACTGAAGATGAGTTGGATTCTATCGTCTCTGGGTTATCTACTCAGTTGGAATCTAGTTGCTACCCATATTTGAGGACTGTAGGAATCAATTTTCTTTATTTAGTTCGACAAGTTCTTCTTTTTGTGACGACTTCTGATACACATTTGACACTCAAGTGAAGAATGTTGGGGATTCCCTGTAAGAAGCTCATAATAGTGTTATGGACATGTGTGTTGTGATGACCTTGAATAAGAAGAAATGATGTATTTTGTTTTTGTTTATTTGAGAGGTGTTGGATTTGACTTATATTGATTATAGCTTTTGTAATCCTTATAACATATAATAAAATTCTTATTTCATTTTAGTATATTTTGTATATCTTTGCTTGATATATATTATCTCTCCGTGTGTAGTTAAAATTTTTACTCTTTGCCCTATTTGCTCATGATTATATCGTGCCCAGATTTGATTTTAATTGTTCACTCAATATATAATTCATTCTCTATTTGTTGATTTTATTATCATGTTTTACTCTCTTAAAATTCTTCATTTACTTCATCTCGATATATGCTTAGTTTTTTTTCTTTTTTCTCTTTATGTGACAAAAGGGGGAGAAGTTTGTAAATAGGGGGTATTGTTTTCAAAGCATGTTAAGTATCTTAGAGTAATTTAATGCTATATCATGTTTATTGAGAAGTGTTATATACTTTAGGGGGAGTTATTTTAATAGATATGATGTTTACATATTCTTATTTCTATATCCATATGTCCATAGTTAACTTGTCTTATTCTTTCACCTTTGTATTTTGATGCGTTAGCAGGTGTGTGATAAGAAAGTAGTTTTTCAAAAGTTCTTTTAATCCATGAAGAGGGTTGAGTCTCTTGTTATGAATATTTACTTACGTCAAATGTAATTTTTAATTTTTGTTTTTGCCCATGGCCAGGCAAGTCGGAAAATGGTTTCTTTCATTTGATTGCAATTTTTCATTTTTATGTTTTGTCTCGAAATTTGATAAAGAGGAGGATTGTAAAGGTATAATGTACTCAAATTTTTCCATAGAATAGATTGCCTAACTTCCTTGTCAAAACATTTTTTAAGTCTTTGTCTAAGAGGTACCTGAGAAGCTTCTTCAACTTCAACCATATTCACTCATGTCGAAACTCATATACACCACTTGGGAAAGGTATAAGACTTATAGTACTTAGATTCACACATTGGTTAATTGTTTTCATAATTGAAAAATCTTTTAATTAACCTTGTTTAAACAAATTGTCAAATACACTATGGAAATATATTGTTCATATTACATATATTTTTGTTTATTTTAGGTAAGGTGCTCTTGGTTGAAACTAACATCCTTAGGGCTTTTCCCAAACATTTTTTCAAAATAATTTTGAAGAAAAACTAGACAAATTCCTGTGCACTTACATGTGTTGCTCGTTGGAGCTTTGCCGCAACGAAGACTTTCTTTATGCAATGAAAGGTCTTCATTGGAAGTTTTTATCCCATGCTTTTTCTCTAGAAACTGGTGCAAACACTTCACTTCAGGTTCGCTACAATGAATATTCTCCTCATTGTAGGGATGCCATCAGTGACGAATCTGATAGTTCATCAAAAGTACTTTATGAGGAGATATTTCCTTAAGAAATCATTGGTATGTGTTTTAAGTACACCTTTTTGGTTAATTAAACCATAGATGTGACTACTTGAGAACATAAGAGTTTAACACCTAACCTATTAGTCTCCAATATATTTCTTACCTTAAGTCTATATAGTTATTTGATCAATAGTGAGAGTTCCAAAAAAATCGTTTTGCTGATCAAAACATTTTAAATATTTGAGGGCATTTCTTTCACTCCTCCTCTTTGAATTTTCAAGACATTTCTTTTGGTTTTTCTCTTTCAGAAAACTTTAGAGATTTAATTACTCATCTTTGTGTTCAAAATCGTTTTCTAAACTTTTGTTCATGAGTAAATATTTTTTCTTCTTTGTCTTGAATAATTCATATTGAGCTTTGGAGCACCATAACCATATAATACACTAACACAACCTTTTAGGATTCCCTCTCAATCTTTGGTGCAGTTTTATGGTTTCTTGAAGGTTCCATTCTTAGGACATGTTTCTTCGACTTTAAAGAAGATTTTTCTTGGTCAATAGGATTTGAAGGCATTAGCTATGGACCAAAATCGAGGGAGGTTGCGTAGTGTTCTTTAGCTTTCGGCGCTCTCCTTGGAGAATATTTTGGGAAAGAGTTTCTAGTTGGTCATAGAATTTTATGTATATAAGTCCCTATCTTCTAGTTGTTAAACTCTACCATAGTTCTTTTATTTTTCTTATCGAACTGAGTTTTTTTCTGTTAGTGGGTTTTTTCCCTCGTATACCTTATCTTGTGATTATTTTACTTTTTTTTTCATATTTTAGAATTGTCGTCTTAATTAAAGATGATAAAACTTGGATTCTAAAACTTATTAAAATATTCTACCACTTAGACTTTTGGATTGTTTACCCTTTTGATAATAACAAACTATGCTCCTTTTTTCTTGAATTAGTTTAATAAATTTTTATTTGGGTAGTTAGCATTGAGAGTCACTCTCAAATTCCACTAAAATCTATAATGAGGAGTGCAAAGAATTTTTTGACAAAATCAAGCAATACCTTACTCAACGGTTGGCTCTTATGCCACCATAACGTGGACAACCCCTCCTCATGTACTTAATTATCACCGACATTATTGCTGGGGATATTCTAGACTAATACATCTAAATTCAATCAAAGAGATAGTCATCTACTACATCATTCGAAACCTATCAAGGTATGAAGTAAATTACACATCATTAAAAAAGGCTTGCATCGTCTTGGTTTGGGTCACCCAGAAACTCCGACACTACATGTTTTCCTTCCCTATCAAGTTATGTATTTAATGTATTCCATTAAGTATTTGTTAGAGAAATTTGCCTTATCAAGACACATGGATTGATGGTTGCTTTTGCTGGACGAGTTCGACACCCTTCAAAAGGAGGACCATTTTTGAATACTTAGCGGATCACTCCATAGAAAAAGTTGATGTATGGATCTCATAATTTCTTGATGAAAAGATTTTGTACACTATCTCTAAGGAGATCTGATGGAAAATGTTATTCAATGGTGCCGCCAATAAGAACGGATATAGCATTTGGATACTTTTAATCAAGTCCGATGATTCTCATACTCCCATCACCATCAAGATAGACTTCCTTTTCACTAACAACATGATCGAATACGAGGCATGCACTATGGGACTCAAAATTTCTCTCAAATAAGAAATTAGTGTCTCAATGTCTATAGAAATTTAGCCTTCGTCATAGGACAAGTCCATTAAGAGTGGAAATTCATTGATGAAAAACTCTTACCTTCTATGTTCATCTAGAATAACTCGCCTCATATTTTAAAGATGTCACTTTCCATTACCTATCCCATTCTAAGAATAGATTCGTCGATGCATTGGAAACACTCGCCTCTATGGTTGACATGCCCTAGGAAATAATGATTTCCCCCTTGTAAGTTTAGAAGAAGTTTAAGCCAACTCACTACTACCACATCGAGATCGCCACCAAAGAAGATCCAGATAAGGTTGGACTATAGTATTATGATATATGGTGCCTCCTCAAACACAATCTCTACCCTCAAGGGGATGATAAGAAATATTTGACGACTTTATGAAGACTCACAATCAGTACATCATTTGTGACATAGCGTCGTTCAAGAGAAACTTTGATGGCACCCACTTATAATGTATAAAAGGAGATGCCACTCAACAGATCATATAGAAAATACATGGTGGGGAGTGTGGACTCCACATATATGACCACATTCTTGCCAATAAGATCATTCGATAGGGGTACTATTAGACTACTATAGTCCAGGACTGTGTATCATACATCAAAAGGTGACTCAAGTACTAGTAATTTGCCAATCTCCAGCATTTACCTCCGAAAGAGTTGTATAATATGACCTCTCCATGACCCTTGTCGACTTGGGGCATCGACATCATTGGGAAATTCACTCCCAAATCATCTAACATGCATGAATTCATATTGATCTCTATTGATTATTTCACTAATTGGGTTGAATCCAAGTCATATGAGGTGTTAAATGCCAAGAAAGTAACCAAGTTCGTTTAAAAGAATATCATATGCGGTTATGGGTCCCTCATGATCTCGTATAAGATAATAGCATCCATTTTGAAGTTGAAGTCGCGCAAGTGGTCAAGAATTATTTAGAGGCATAAGTCTACACCTTACAGACCTCAAACTAATGATGTTATCGAAGCTGCGAATAAAAGTCTTAATTCCATCATCAGCAAGATGACCAAAACTTCTAGAGAATAGGATGATAGGAACCCTTACTCTCTCTAGGGCTACCGCTTGTATCATACCATCGATTGGGGATACCCCATATTCCTTAGTATATGGAATAGAAGAAGTATTACTTGTCCAACTTGAGATACCTTACCTTACGAGTCATGCTTAAGAGCCAAGTGAGAGAAATGGATTGACACTAAATCCGCTACGATGAGCTATAACTCTTGGATTAAAATATTATAAAATATTTGTATCATATACAAGGTTATCATATCCTTATTTCACGATCATTGAATAACAAAGTCAAAGACCGCAGTATAAGAGAAGGTGACCTCACTCTCAAAGATATCATAGAACATATCCGGGACCCTAGAGTGAAATTCATTCCCAGTAGTAGTGGGACATACCTTGCGAAGAAAATATTGTCTGGAGATGTTGCTATACTCATTTAATTCAATGGAGAAAAATTGCATTTTCAATCAACTATTATCGCCACAAGAAATTCTACACTTAATCCGACTCTCATCGTGCTGTGAAATTATCATCTTTCTTATATTTTAAAAGAATTACAAAAAAAAATTTACCCCCACAGAGGTACGTAAGTATCCCATAAAATGACTCTGGGCCAAGTCCTTTCTCTTTCAGAAAATAATTTTCTTTTATCCCATCGAGATCCATAAGTCTCTTTCATTATTTTAATTGGATAAAAGGATTATGTTTGCCTTAGCGATTGGTATAGACAGTTAAAACATAAATGAATATTCTATAAACCCACAACAAAATATAATATAATTAGCATTTATTTCAATACTTTTTATTCAAAATACAGTCTTTTACATGACATATCAACAATAGTCTTTTCCAAAACACCTAAACTACTTAATAAACAGACTTTTGCTCATACCCATGCGAACAGAGAAGCCATACCTTCACTAAACCAAATTCAAAATAGATCTAACTTAAACTTACACCAAACACTAAACCAAAAGATCTTCACAAAACCTGACTCAACTGACAGAGGGGCATGCTCCATCATCATTATCATAATCACCACCTTTCGAGGTCCCCAATAATACCCATTCTGGGTTCATATCTACATGTTCTCAATATAACGGTACATATTGAAAAGTTTAGTTAATATCTTTGTTCCATCTTCCATAACCTCAGCCTACATGAGCATCTCTTACTAGACTCCTCTGAATATACCTTTAGAACTAATTCCTCCCACAACCATTTCAAGTAATCACCCAAAACCACTGAAGTCTCTCCTATGGAAAGGGTCAAATAATGAGTTGCCCTATAATGCTATATAAACATTCCAGAGATATACTCAGAGATTCAGTCAGGTACTCCATATTGAAGAAATTACTTATGCATGGACGGACAATATTCTCCTAACCTGTCTGATGCAAAAATCTTCATGATAGAAAAGAGGTTTAATGGAGGCCTACGAGATAACGTATCGATAATCATCTAGATGCAAAATAAGTATTAACACACCCCACTAGGGCACAAACCAACGAAGAGAACTAGCCCCATTTTCTACAAACCAGTCATACCTGTAATGACCCCATTTTTGTATGCCAATATATATAATCATTTCTATAATTTCGTCTTAGTTACTAATTGAAAATGTTATAATATTATAAATGTGATATTCTGGATTCTTAATATGAAAAATCGCATTTTTAAATTTGAAGAATCGACGGTAAAATAGGTCAAATTGAAGTTGTATGGCACATCCTAAACTAAGTGATAAGTTTTGGGGTAGAAAATATAATTTTATGAAACTTTAGGGACTTGGTTTTAAGAAAGAAAGTTTCAGGGACCAAAATGAAAAATAAAAAGGGGCCTTTTCATAAATAAAATATTTTTAGGGATCTATAAGAATTATTGAAAATATATGGTGTGAAATTACCAAAATGCCCTTAAGGTGCAAAATGATCATTATACCCTTAATACCTTTCCACCTCGTGCATGACACCTCGTGCTTGGTTTTGACACCACCATTGTACGCGTGTCGTCATTAGAGGAGAAGCCAAAACACGTGTCGTCGTTAGAGGAAAAGATAAAACACGTGTCACAGTCTAATGAAATAAGACTGCAAGACGCCTTTGTTACGCGACACGTCAACGTTAACTCGTTATTGTAAAAGCTTGGTCAGTATGGACACGTGTCAACACCGTGATATCTTTGGAAAATTATAAATACGGCCTTTGGGATCATTTGAAACTCACACCAAATTCCTTGAGAATTATAGAGAGAAGTAGTGAGAGAAAGCGTGGAAACGTTTAAGAAAAAGTTCTTAGGGATATTCATCTTAAGGTAATCTTAATGTTATAATGCATCTTTATAATTTTAATTTATTGTTTTATAGCTTTACTTAGTAGTTATGCTGGTAAAATACACTAAAGGATTCACTAATCAGAACACAAAATTTAGAACAAATCCAAGTTGATTTTATAAACTTGTTTGAAATTATACGCTTTTAAAAAATGATTATTTTTAAAGAAATTGCTTGTTATTATGGAATCCCATTTGTCCATATAAACATACCGATTAAAAAGATTATTGAAAAAGATATTGAATATTGAAAATATGATTCGGCCTAAGGGACCTCTTTACTGACTGACCTTCCAAGCTGGGTTATCACTGGTGTGCCCTAAATAAGGCGTTGTGATGAACTAGTTCGATTGACCCTCAACTACCGAGTAATAATACGGTAGAAGAATACGGTATTAGAGTGTACTTGGCCATCAAAATGATATGATTGAAAGAAAAAGATATCACATTTGATTTGTTGCATTCGTCTTATTCTGAGCTACCCAAGTGTGATATAT
The DNA here is from genome assembly GCA_949130495.1 of Sambucus nigra. NCBI lineage: Eukaryota > Viridiplantae > Streptophyta > Magnoliopsida > Dipsacales > Adoxaceae > Sambucus > Sambucus nigra. The sequence goes on along the minus strand of OX422214.1, from coordinate 187,488,348 downwards.
ATACTTTCATTTCAAAATATATATCTATTTACTGCAAGTTCTTATCCATATTTGTATATGCCTTCTCTTTTGACTTGAATAGGTATCTATTTTCTGAAAACCCTAGTTTGGCTGAAGATTGAACCTCATTCGGCTTTTAGCTAATGTTGTGTAAATAACCATTTTTCAGGAAACGTTTAGGCTCACAGATGGAACAAAAAGGGACTATATTGAAGATTTATCTTTTAGATCTCTTTTTGTAAAATTTTTATTTAGGGCATGTCTCGCTCTCTTGTAATAAGTTTTAAATTTTCTCTTTAGTTGTAACTCGTTGTTACTTTTAATATATATGAAGTTTCCTTTAGAAAGCTCTGATGACGTAATTCCTTTACTTTCAGTATTTTATGATTCATAACCGTGTGATCATATTTATGTTGCATTTATTTAAGGAAACAATTAAATCGAAATATTTGTTGCCTTGGTGGCATGTCAAGACACTCGTTCCCTACTACTATTTTGGATCGGGGTCGGGGTCGTGACAAAGGTGGTATCAGATCATAGGTTATGAACCCGTAGACTACTAAACATAAGTTTTGAATGTTATAGATTTTAAGTTTCCATACATGGGATACAGGATTAAATATTCGACTTATGTGATAACCCTCCACATCTCTTACAATATATATATATATATATATATATATATATATATATATATATATATAGTATAATACATCTTACGTTTGGCCATGACTGTAGAAAATGACCAAGACAATATCAACTCCAGGAACTAGTGGTTCGAGTATGGAAGGACTGGAAGGTGCATACAAGGCAATTGAAAGTTTAGCAAGAATTGTGGAGCATCACGTGAATAATGGAGAACCAAGGAATCTTGAACTAAGTAGTTGTACTATTGAACAGTTCAAGAAGTTGAATCCGTCGTCTTTTAAAGGTATTCCTAACCCCACAGAAGCAAAAAAATTGGGTGATGCAAATGGAAAATATGTTCGATGTTCTTAAGTGTACAGATGAACAATGGGTTTCATTTGGAACATTTATGTTAGAAGGTGAAGCGGAACATTGGTGGAGAATGACTAAGAGAATACATGGGGAAAGGAATAATCCCATAGGTTGGCATGACTTTTTAGTGATATTCTATGAGAAATACTTTCCCAAAACGGTGCAAGACCAAAAAGTAGTTGACTTCATGAGTCTGGTTCAAGGAAATATGACGGTTAGTCAATATGAGGCAAAGTTTATTGAGTTATCCCGTTTTGCACCTCATGTTGTGATAACCGATGTTTTAAGAGCCAAGAAGTTTGAACATGGGTTAAGGTTGAATATTCGTAGCCAAATTTCCATCTTGAAGTTGACATCATATAATGACGTGGTGGATAGGGCAATAATAGCTGAGAAGGATAGTGAAGAATATAATCAGGTTAGAGAGGGGAAGAGGAAGTTTTGAGAACAAAGAGGAAAGAACCCCAATAACAAACCCTTTAGGACTATACCTAATATAGGACAACCTTTAGTAAACAAAACCTTTAATGTTGATAAATTCCAACGATGTGGTAATATTCATAGAGGGCGACCATGTTACCTGGAGACGGGAAGTTGCTTTGGGTGTGGCCAAAAGGGACATAAAATGCGTGATTTTCCTAACAAAGGGAAGGCGATAATAAAGACTTCTAATGACAATAAGGATCAGGGCAGACCGAGTAGAGTTTTTAATCTTTTCGATACAAAGGCTACTAATGCAGTAGGGTTAGGTACACTTTTTATATGTGCACAACCTTTTCAAGTTTTAATAGATCCTGGTTCTACACATTCATTTGTGTCTATACATTTTGTTAATCATTTTCCTAATATTTCTGAACCCTTGAATCATAGCACTCACGTTTCTACTCCTTCGGGTGAGTTATTGACGGGAACATTAGTGTATAAGTCATGCCCTATAAATGTCAGAAGTCATAAACTATTTGTTGATTTGATAGTTTTAGACATAAGAGATTTTAAAGTCATTTTAGGGATGGATTGGTTAGCATCATATTATGCTAGGGTTAATTGTTTTGAGAAGAGAGTTATTTTCCAAATTCCTAACCAACCAGAATTCAGTTTTGAAGGAACTAGCATCTTATCTCCCATGCGTATTATCTCTGCAATGCAAGCTTATAGTTTTCGTAAGAAGGGATGTCAAGGATTCCTTAAAAGTGTTATTAATTTGCAAACAAAAGAGCGTAGTTTAGAATATATTCCTGTAGCTAAGCTTTTTCCAGATGTTTTTCCAGATGATTTGTCCAGTCTACCTCCTCGTAGAGAAGTAGAATTTACCATTGACCTTATTCGTGGAACTACACCAATCTCAAAACCACATTATCGCATGGCACCTTTAGAATTAAGGGAATTAAAAGTTCAATTACAAGATCTGTTAGACAAGGGTTTTATTAGACCAAGTATATCCCCTTGGGGTGCTCCACTGTTATTTGTTAAAAAGAAGGATGGGACGATGAGGTTATGTATAGATTATCGTGAACTAAATAAGGTGACCATTAAGAATAAATACCCCTTACCTCGTATAAATGATTTGTTTGACCAACTGCAAGGTGCACAAGTATTTTCTAAGATTGACCTTAGGTCAGGATATCACCAATTGAAGATTAAGGAAGAGGATATTTGGAAATCAGCTTTTCGTACTAGATATGGTCACTATGAATTTCTTGTGATGCCATTTGGATTAACTAATGCACCAGCCGCTATATGGATATGATGAATAGAGTGTTTAGGAAATATCTGGATCAGTTTGTTGTTATTTTCATTGATGACATCCTTATTTATTCCAAAGGTATTGAAGAACACAAGAAGCATTTGGAGATAGTATTACAAATCCTTAGGAAAGAGAAATTATATGCGAAATTAAAGAAGTGTGAATTTTGGTTGCCTAATGTTTCTTTTCTAGGACATGTCATATCTAAGGAGGGAGTGTCGGTTGATCCTCAAAGGATTGAGGCTATACTAGATTGGCCAAGACCAACTAATGTGATGGAAATTCGTAGTTTCCTAGGATTGGTATGTTATTATCGAAGATTTGTTGAAGGATTTTCTAGTATTGCCAAACCTCTTTCTAGGTTAATGCAAAAGCAGGTGAAATATGAATGGTCTGAGGAAGTTGAGAATAGTTTTCGAGAACTTAAGAATCGATTAGTAACTGCCCCAATTTTGACTATTCCTTCCGGTACAGGAGGATTTGTGATTTATAGTGATGCTTCTAAAAATGGTTTGGGATGTGTGCTAATGCAAAATGGAAAAGTAGTAGCTTATGCCTCGAGACAGTTAAAACCACATGAGCAAAATTATCCAACCCATGACTTAAAATTAGCAGCGATAATTTTTGCTCTTAAGATTTGGAGATATTATTTGTATGGTGAGACTTGCGAGATTTATACCAATTATAAGAGTTTGAAATATATCTTTACTCAAAAAGAATTGAACATGAGACAAAGGAGGTGGTTAGAATTGATGAAGGATTATGATGTAAATATTTACTATCACCCAGGGAAAGCTAATGTAGTAGCCGACGCTTTAAGTAGAAAGTCTACACCAAATTTAGCATGTCTTATTACCATCCAGGAAGCTCTATTGAAAGATTTGAGAAGTATGGAAATAAATGTACGTAGTTAAAGCAAAGGAGGAATAATCGCAAACTTATAGATATCTCCGAGAAGTGTTTTGGTGGAATAACATGAAAAGGGAGATAGTAGAGTTTGTATCTCATTGTTTGATCTGTCAACAAGTAAAAGCTGAACATCAGAAACCATCACAACCTTTACCTATCCCTCAGTGGAAATGGAAACATATTACCATAGATTTTATGACAAGGCTACCAAGGAGTTCCAATGGTAATGATTCCATTTGGGTAATTATTAATAGGTTAACTAAATCTTCTCATTTTCTTGCCATTAAGATTACCTATTACTTAGAAAAGTTAGCTAAATTGTATATACGGGAAATTATTAAGCTTCATGGAACCCCAGTTTCAATTGTTTCTGATCGTGATCCTAGATTCGTGTCTCGCTTTTGGAATAGCCTACAAGTAGCCATGGGAAAAAATTGAATTTCAGCACCGCTTTTCATCCTCAAACAAATGAACAATCTGAGATAACCATCCAAACCTTAGAGGATATGCTTATAGGATGTGTATTGGATTTGAAGGGGAATTGGGATGATCATTTACCGTTAATGGAATTTGCATATAATAATAGCTATCAAGAAAGTATTCAAGTGGATCCATATGAGGCACTCTATGGTAGAAAGTGTCGTTCTCCTACATATTGGGAAGAAGTTGGAGAAAGAAAGTTATTAGGACCAGAATTGATTCAGATCACAACAAATAAAGTGAAATTGATACAAGACCGACTGCAAATCGCTCAAAGTCGTCAAAAGAGTTATGCTGACAATCGGCGCCGACCATTAGAATTCCAAAGAGGAGACTATGTTTTATTACGCGTATCACCGACAAAGGGAGTAATCCGATTTGGGAAAAAAGGAAAGTTGAGTCCAAGATACATAAGACCCTTTGAAATCCTCAAAAGGATAGGTGTTGTTGCGTATCGAATAGCCTTACCCCCTGAACTCTCTAGTGTGCATAATGTGTTTCATGTTTCAATGATGAAGAAATACATCCCTGATTCAGCACGTATCTTAAGTCACGAGCCTCTTCAAGTTAGAGAAGATTTGACATACATTGAGCAACCAGTGGAAATCTTGGACCATAAAGATCAAATATTACGAACCAATGTTATTCCACTAGTCAAAGTATTATGGAGGAATCATTTTGTTAAAGAAGCAACATGGGAGCGAGAAGATGAAATAAAAGAGCGATATCCATACCTTTTTGAAAATTAATGTAAGTAAATTTTGGGGACCAAACTTTTCATAAGGAGGGTAGTATGTAATGACCTCATTTTTGTATGCCAATATATATAATCATTTCTACAATTTCTTCTTACTTACTATTTGAAAATGTTATAATATTACACATGTGATATTCTGGATTCTTAATATGACAAAGCTCATTTTTAAATTTGAAGAATCAACGGTAAAATAGGTCAAATTGAAGTTTTATAGTACATCCTAAGATAAGTGATAAGTTTTGGGGTAGAAAATATAATTTTATGAAACTTTAGGGACTTGGTTTGAATAAAGTTTCAGGGACCAAAATGAAAAAAAGGGACCTTTTCATAAATAAAATATTTTCAGGGACTTATAAGAAATATTGAAAATATATGGTGTGAAATTACCAAAATGCCCTTAAGGTGCAAAATGACCATTATACCCTTAATACCTTTCCACCTCGTGCTTGGTTTGATACTTCCACTGTACACGTGTCGTCATTAGAGGAGAAGCCAAAACACGTGTTGTTGTTAGAGGAGAAGCTAAAACATGTGTCGCAATCCAGTGAAATAAGACTGCAATACGCCTCTATTACGCGACACGTCAACGCTGACTCGTCATTGTAAAAGCTTGGTCAGCATGGACACGTGTCAACACCGTGATATCTTTGGAAAACTATAAATAGGGCCTTTGGGATCATTTGAAACTCACACCAAATTCCTTGAGAATTATAGAGAGAAGTAGTGTGAGAAAGCGTGGAAACGTTTAAGAAGAAGTTCTTAGGGATATTCATCTCAAGGCAATCTTAATGTTATAATGCATCTTTATAATTTTAATTTATTATTTTATAGCTTTACTTAGTAGTTATGCTGGCAAAATACATTAAAGGATTCACTAATAAAAACTTAAAATTTAGAGCAAATCCAAGTTGATTTTATAAACTTGTTTGAAATTATACGCTTTTGAAAAAATGATTCTTTTTAAAGAAATTGATCGTTATTATGGAATCCCTTTTAAGTAATTCCGAAGTCAGGCCCGATGAAGTTCTGTCTAGATGAGATGGTATTTAAGTGATGCCCCTGCGACCCTCCATCTTTACTGGGAATGAATCCAAAAATGTTCTGTTTAGATGAGATGGTATTTAAGTGGTGCCCCTGTGACCCTCCATCTCTATTAGGAATTGACTGATGAGGAAGGACTATGAATTGAATTATTCAATTACGATCAATGAGTTTTAAAAGTTGACAAATGGGGATTCAGTAATCCTTTAAAAGAAGAAGTTATTATTAAAGTATAGTATAAACTGGACCTTAGAACGTGTACTTAAATCTTTATCAGATTAACGTGTGATCGAAGACTCAATACCAGTAAATTTGACATCCATTTTGGGTGAGTATTTTGACATTCCTAGTGTATTTTGATTATATGATATTATGCAAACTATATATATTTTGTGAACTGCTTTTATTCTCAAAATTCTTGTGAGACCGATGATTGATTCATTTGTGATATGTTTATATTTGTCCATATAAACATACCGATTAAAAGATTATTGAAAAGGATATTGAATATTGAAAATATGATTCGGCCTAAAGGACCTCTTTACTGACTGACCTTCCCAGCTGGGTTTTCGTTGGTGTGCTCTAAATAAGGCGTTGTGACGAACTAGTTCGATTAACCCTTAACTACCGAATTAAAATTTAACACTCTGTGGGTTAGTAAACCCGGTTCAGCTGGTATCACCGCTTCAGTTCCAAATGCTATCATATGTAGTGTTTCTCCAGTGGAAGTCCTTGGAGTTATTCGGTATTCCCATAAAATGGAGTGTAGTTCATTAATCCAATTTCCTTTATCCTCATCAAGTCTTTTCTTTAACCCATTGAGCAGAGTCTTGTTCATCATTTTAGTTTTTTCGTCGCTTTGAGGATTGTAAGGACACAAGTCTCCGATTGAGTCTTAATGTAGTGTTGGCTCAATTTCAGACAAAAACGTTTGAGTTATAGGATATAGTTCTTAACCATCCATCAAGCCTATGACATGTTAAAGTCGAAGACGTTGTGGCCTACTTATCAAGAGATCATCATCGTCGGTTTACATGTTCCTCGCTTCACGTCATCAACTTAGTTCCAATCCCTCCTAAGGTATGAATGCATTACACATATATATATAGGTGATTGGGGCTTTTTTTAATGGGTCTAATTTTATTTTAAAATGAATTTTATTTTTAAAAGGTTATTTTAGAACTTTGAATAAAAAGTTTTTGGGCTTAATATGAAATTTGAACCTTCTGGCATTTCGTTCGAAATTGTCGTTCGAATGAGAATTTCATTCGAACGAGTTTGCCAACAAATTTCCCTTTTTGGCCACTGGAACATCATTAGATGGTCATTCGAACGAGACTTCGTTTGAACGAAAATCTCATTCGAATGAGATTTTTGGCGAGAAATTTCTTTGACAGTTTTTGATAGTTTTCTCCATGTTCCCACTACCTTTTTCCCACTAACTTTTTGACAGATTTAACTAGTGTGGGAGCAACATTTTTTTATGGTACTTTTCATAACCTTTTATTCACTTAGAGTGTTTTGAGAGTAAATTCTTCCAAAGAAAAAGTCCCCTTGATTTTTGTTAACATAATTTAATCCTAAGAACAAAATTAAGGTTTCTATACCCAATACATAGTTTGTTTATCCAAGTATCTTTCATGTATATATCTTGCTTAGAGTTTGTTTGGCACCGGGCTCTACTCTACCTATCAAAGAGTTGTTTGGGTTTGCTTCTACATCCCACAAAGAAGAAGACTTGTTTGTTATTACGGCGTTCCCACTCAGAGAAAGGCTTCGAGTGTGGGTTAACAGAGACCATAAGCCTTACTGGTGGAATCCAAGGTTCCGGTGGACTTCGGGATTGTCGACTAGGCGAAGGTAGTTACAAGAAGATGAGTTAGGGGCCTGGACAGAGTCAAGTCGAGTTGTGTAAGCCATCTGTCTTGTAATCATAAAACCACACTTAGTGGACTTAAGGCAAGGGTCGTTCGAGGTTTTTCCCATTGTGGGTTTTCCTCGTACATCACGACATAGTTGTTTGTTTATTTTATCTTTTGCAAAATCACATTAGATGCATGCTTAGGTAAAAAGATCAAATTGGAATATTTGGTTTGGTGCTAACTTAATTTGGGTAAATATTAATTTAATTCAAGTCATTAATTTTATTGGATAAAATTTAGTTGGCTTAATTTGCAAAATGAATATTTATTGTTAGGCAAATTTCTAGGACTTGGGTTGAATTAATTTGGTTTAAGTGAAAAATTTATTTGGTGTTTTATTTAATTTAACTTTGAGTTTAGTTTAATTTTAATTTAAAAGAAATTAAAATTTATTGTTTGTATGTGTTGTGTTGAACCATCTTTATTCAGCATTTAAAAGGAAATTATATTGAATATTAAAAGAAGATTTTAAAATTGGGGTCCCTAGCGTCCCCAACAAGTAGTTTCGTTTCCAATAAGTGGTATCAGAGCATTAATTTAGAAAAACTCACGTTATCAGATTGGTATCAGAGCCGGAGCACTAATTTATCGCGTTAAAAATACGTTTTTTGACTTTTATAATTTTTGTGCTCCTTGTATTTTTAAGTGGTTCATTTTTTTACTCACTCCCATTTTAGTTTTTATCTCTCGGTGGGTTGTCCCAATGATAAGTTGTCCAATGTTTTTAGTGAGAATGAAGATTTTGATATTCAAGAGAAGTTTAATGAGCTTTTGAGTTGAAATGAAAAATTAACGGAATTAAATTTGAGATTTGCAAAAAGAATTAAATTTCTTGAAAATAAAAATTTATGTTTTAAGTCTAAAATTGAATTTTTGCAAATCTTCCAAACTCAAAGCGATATCTTTCGTGAAAAGATCCTGGACTTGAATTGCAATTTTAATATTTTAGAAATGTCCAAGAAACAGAGTGATAGTCGAAAAATACTCTTAGGGACGAGTTTGCTCACATTGAGGTGGAGCGTGATAACCTTCTAGGAGTTATAAAAAAATTTAAAGAAGACGTCCTTATCTACTATGATGAAATTTTTTTAAAGGGTTTCTAGCTCATCATATTCTAATGCTTCCTTATCTAAGGATAAGACAATTGTTTGTTTTAGAGGGTCAACTTTGTCCCAGAACGTTAGAAAAGATCACACCTTAGGTCACTTTCCTCAAGTTTACACATATTCGCATTGTGGTAGGAAAGGTCATCTGAGGTACTTTTGTTTTGATCTTAGAAGATGTTCTAGGAAGTTTAAATCTAGTATTTCATTTGTTTCCAAATCCCGACATTGTAGATACACATCCATTTGGGTTAGGAAATCTCTTTTAGAGGAACTAGATGTTAGACTTGTTGATTCTCGCATGCTTGCACATGAACCCCCACATGTTATATCTTATGGGTGACTGCTTGCATGTTTGCATACTCAAGCTATTTATGCTTCATATCATATATCCTTGTTAGTTGTATGCATGTTTAGTCATTTTCTAGTCATTGCTTTATTTCATATCTCATTGTAGAAATTATGACTTGTTTATCTTTTGTATTATATTTATTTTATTTGCATTAAATGAAAAATACAAAAAGATTTTTTTTTATCATTTGTGTTTTACCGATTTAGTAATTTAGGCTTAATGAAAACTTCAAATGATTTTTTTTGTCTTTTGAGTAATTATTTTTGTTTGGTTGGTTAAAATTTTTAAAAATTCAAAAGATTTTTTTGTGTGTATTTTAGTTTGACACACTTTATGTGGCATATACTTGTTTTCGAATCCTTTCTTTTTCGCTTCCATGTGGCTAGAACTTTTGGTTAAGATTGTCAATTCTTAAAATGTTCTTTACCATGATTACATGGATTAGTTGGATTTTGTGTTGCTTAATGGATTCTATTTTTATATGCCTCAATTAACACATGCACGAGCTCACTTGAAATTTTATCTTCACTTGTATATTTGAGCTTTATGAGGTGTTCACCTACCAATATAGTCATCTACATTTTATGTGACCTAGGAGGAGGAGTGCGTGTTAAAATCCGTTCCACGTGAGATTTGTGTGATATAAAAATGATATTTATTTGTATGTGCACGGGGAAGGGCTCCGAAAGGAAATTTATCCTTTGCGAGTAAGCCACCGTTTATAATGGACCTAAAAGAAATACGTGGTCCAAAGGCCTAAAAGAAAATGGAATTAAAAGAAAAATATTTTCCAAGGCCTATTTTGTTTAGTTGATATAGACATTCCATAACTATATACATATTTTGAGGGTGTTTGGATGGTATATCAACGGTTTTGCACAATATCCATTTATCTTAGTTGCGCTTTCATTGTCATGACTCTATTGGTTTGTATAATCATCAAAATTCTAGGCTTATGTGCATTGTGTATGTTTGTTCATTGAGTTCAATTTATATTGTCACATGAGGCTATATCTAAATGTGATAAGATTTTGCAATCAAATGAGAACTCCATGAAAATGTTTTAAGTGATTGGGTCTAAATTTAATTGTTACTAGTTCACACCCTTACACTTTCGTTTACCACAAGTATTTAAACACATTTTTGTCATACGAGTGTGAAAAGCTTAATGTATTTTGTGTCATGTGTGGTGTTTATATCTATATATCTGTGCTTGCATATATTGTATATCTAAGGTGTGTGTGTATATATATATATATGATATTTTATTTTGTTTAGTCTTTGCCTTGTTCGCTAGTCCGCATATGCTTTAATTCAAAAGTGGTACCTATCCTATTGCAAAAATGTTTGTTTAATATCACAAGCTTAGTATCTTATTAGTCAAATTGGTATAATTTTTTTGCATCATATGTTGGTATCCATTTATTTGTTTTGGATTAGTTATGTTATTGGTTATTTGAATTTTATTGTTGCCTATATACTTTCATGTTCTCCTCACCTTATGCATCATCTTGTTAATTAGTTCGTTTATCCTTTGTGCATTCCTGAACAAAAGGGGGGAGAATGATAGGGGAGAAACGGTATCTAATCCTATTATAATCATATCTTAGTTTTAGGAGATTTAACTTAGGGGGAGAGCGCTATCTTCTTAGGTTGATCATAGTTGATAAAGGAGAATTAATTTAGGGGGAGTATTTAATTTCATTGCATTTAAATCTTTGATATTCCCTATACATTTAATGGTTGCTTAAGTGTGCAGGAATTTTATTTAGCGGCAACCTTTCATCGGCAAAGCTATTGATCATTGGGTCTTGAGTCAAGCTTTCTATTTTGTGTGGGATGGTTTTGAGTCTAGTAGAGCTTGACGACCCTTTAGGATTTTGTTTTGGTTTTTGTCCCGAAATACCAAAGGGGGAGATTTGTAAGGACACAAGTCTCCGATTGAGTCTTAATGTAGAGTTGGCTCAATTCCGGACAAAAATGTTTGAGTCATAGGATAGAGTTCTTTCCATCAAGCCTATGACATGGTAAAGTTGAAGACGTTGTGGCCTACTTATCAAGAGAACATCATTGTCAGTTCACATGTGCCTCATTTCACGTCATCAACTTAGTTACAATCTCTCCTAAGGTACAAATGCATTACATATATATATATATATAGGAGCTTGGAACATTTTTTAATGGGTGTAATTTTATTTCAAAATGAATTTTATTTTTAGAAGGTTATTTTAGAAATTTGAATAAAAAAATTTTGGGCTTAATATGAAATTTGAACTTTCTGGCATTTCGTTCGAAATTGTCATTTGAGTGAGTTTGTTGTTCGAACGAGAATTTTGTTCGAACGAGTTTGCTAACGAATTTCCCTTTTTGGCCAATGGAACATCATTAGATGGTCGTTCAAACGAGACTTCGTTCGAACAAAAATCTCGTTCAAATGAGATTTTTGGCGGGAAATTTCATTGACGGTTTTTGGCAGTTTTCTCCATGTCTCCACTACCTTTTTCCCACTAACTTTTTGACAGATTTAACTAGTGTCGGAGAAACATTTTTTATGGGACTTTTCATAACCATTTCTTCACTTAGAGTGTTTTGAGAGTAAATTCTTCCAAAGAAAAAGTCCCCTTGATTTTTGTTAACATGATTTAATCCTATACAAAATCAAGATTTATACACCCAATACATGGTTTGTTTATCCAAGTATCTTGCATATATATATATATATATATATATATATATATATCTTACTTGGAGTTTGTTTGGCACCAGGTTCTACTCTACCTGTCAAAGAGTTGTTTGGGTTGCTTATACATCCCACAAAGAAGAAGACTTGTTTGTTGCTGCGGCATTCCCACTCAGAGAAAGGCTTCGAGTGTGGGTTGACGGAGACCATAAGCCTTATTGGTGGAATCCAAGGTTCCTGTGGACTCCGAGATTGTCGACTAGGCGGAGGTAGTTACAAGAAGACGCGTTAGGGGCTTCAACAGAGTCAAGTCGAGTTGTGTAAGTCATTTGTCTTGTGATTATAAAACCATACTTAGTGGACTTAAGGCAAGGGTCATTCGAGGTTTTTCCCGTTTTGGGTTTTCCTTGTACATCGCGACATAATGGTTTTGTTTATTTTATCTTTAGCAAAATCACATTAGATGCATGCATAGGTAAAAAGATAAAATTGGAATATTTGATTTGGTGCTAACTTAATTTGGGTAAATATTAATTTAATTCAAGTCATTAATTTTATTGGATAAAAGTTGGTTTGGCCTAATTTGCAAACTGAATATTTATTGTTAGGCAAATTTCTAGGACTTGGGCTGAATTAATTTGGTTTAAGTGAAAAAATTATTTTTTGTTTAATTTAATTTCACTCTGAGTTTAGTTTAATTTTAATTTGAAAGAAAATAAAATTTGTTATTTGTATTTGTTGTGTTGAACCATCTTTATTCCGCATTTAAAAGGAAATTATATTGAATATTGAAAGGAGATTTTAAAATTAGGGTCCCTTGCATTCCCAACAAGTAGTATCGTTTCCAACAAGTGGTATCAGGGCATTGATTTATAAAAACTCACGTTATCAAGGATGACCTGGAGCAGATTGCATCTTTTGAATGTTTGATTGGGCACAGTAAGCGGTAAATTCTTCATTATCAAATTGTGTTCCATGGTCTGTGATGAAGGCGTAAGGCAAACCATATCTACAAATGATGTTTTTCTAGATAAAGTGGTAGACCTTTTCATAGGGCATGTTTATCAATGGTTCTGCCTCAACCCATTTTGTGAAATAATGCACGGCCACGACCAAGTACTTGAATCTTCCTGGGTGGTCGACAGTGGCCCGACTAAATCTATTCCCCACATAGCAAATGGCCAAGGTGAGGTGATTGGAGTGATAGTAGCCTGTGGAGTTTTCCGAATGCTGGAGTACTTTTAGCATTAGTCACATCTTCTAGATAAAGTTGTACAGTCTGCTCTCATAGTTGGTCAATAGTATTCCTGGGTATTAATTCGCTGCAACAATGATCTGCCTGCCACATGAGGCCCACAAGACTCATCATGAACTTCTTCTATCAAGTCGTGAACCTCCATTGGATGGACACAATGTTGTAGAATAGTTGTTAGTCCTCTTATGTATAGTACTCCCTTTTCTAGAACATATCTTGTTGATTTATACTTAAGTTTTTTGGCATCGATTGGATCTGCTGGCAAGATTCCTTCTTCAATATACACTTTAATGGGAACCATCCAATATGGCCCCATATCTACTATGATGAAATTAATCGTTAAGTCTTCATCAATACTTCTATTGGCCAAAATTTTAATGGGAATAGTTCTTCGGAGATCAATTTTTGTGGTTGATGCCAGCTGAGCAAGTGCATCAGCTCGGGCGTTCTCCAATCTTGGAATTCTTATCACGTGAACAACTGGCAATTATTCTATGACTTCCACCGCCATGGCTAAGTATCTTATCATTATCTCTCCTTCGTCTCCATACAAACTCAAAATTTGATTCACCACCAATTAGGAATCACTGTGTGCCACAACTTGCTCGATATTTAGTGATTGAGCTAGACTTAAGCCCATAATGAGAGCTTTATACTCTGCTTCATTATTTGAGGCCTGAAATTAGAATCATAGAGTATATTTAATATCTCTTCCATTAGGAGTGTTGAGTATTATACCTGCTCCACTTCCTGTTGCACAAGATGATCCATCTACAAACAAGTTCCATATGGGATGTCATCATTAAACGCTTGGTCTGATAATATCTCATGATGGAATATTTTACTCCCTGCTTCCTTATATCTTTTGGATATCTTTTGTGCTCTGGAGGATGTCTCTGGTAGATCGGCAGCAATTTCTTCTGAGCTTTCCCCTAATGGGGTTTTCTCGGGGTTTGGTCGTTGATGAGACTATTTGGGTTGTCCCCAATTTGGATTTCCTCTGCCTGAGTTCTTTGTTGCTCGGGAACCTCTAAATAAGTTAATTCAGTAATGAAATCTGCCACAGCTTGGCCTTTTAATAAGGACCTTGTCTCATACATTATATCATATTCTCCCAGTTCTACTGCCCAATACATTAATCTCCCAGAATTCTTCAGTTCATGCAAGGCTTGCCTAAGAGGCATGTCAGTGTACCCCACAATAGTGTGGGCTTAAAAATAAGGTTTCATCTGTCCGGATGCCTCAAGCAATGCCAAAGTTTATTTCTCCAAGCGTGGATATCTAATTTCTTTACCTCGAAAGGCTTTGCTCGTGTAGTAAACAGGCTTTTGAACTCCATTATCTTCTCATATCAAGGCAGAACTCACAGCCGACTCAGAGACGACCAAGTATAAGTATAACTTTTCTCTCAAAATTGGTTGAGAGAGCGTTGGGGGTGATCCCAAATACTTTTTCAACTCCAAAAAATATTTCTTGCATTCGTTGGTCCATTCAAAACTCTTCCTCGGCACTTTAAAGAATAGGAGACATTTGTCAGTAGCTCGGAACACAAATATGTTAAAGGCTGCTACTTGCCCAATTAGTCTTTGCACCTTCTTCTTGTAAGTAAGGGACTGCATTTTGATCAACGCTTTGATCTTTTCTGGGTTTTCTTCAATTCCCTCTGGTTTACTATGTACGAGAGAAACATTCCTTCCTGAACACCAAATACGCATTAGGTCAGATTCAACTTCATTTGGTGCTTCTCGAGCTGATCAAAGGTTTGAATGAGGTTAGCAATGTGGTCAGATGCTTTTTTTAATTTTTGTTAGCATGTCATCAACGTATACTTCCATATTCTTGCTTATTTTCTCCTAAAAGACTTTATTCACCAATCTCTAGTAACTAGTACCTATATTTGTCAAACCAAATGGCATAACATTATAGAAATAAGTTCCTTAGGGAGTAATAAAAGAAGTGTTTTCCCTGTCTTTTGATTTCATCTTAATCTGGTAATAATCAGACTCCGCATCCATGAAACTTAATATCTCATGCCCTGATGTAGCATGAACGAATTGATCAATTCGTGGCAAGGGGAAATGATCCTTTGGTCATGCCTTGTTCAAATATGTGAAGTCCACACACATTCTCCACTTGTTGTTTTTATTTTTTACCATAACAACGTTGGCCAACTAATCTGGATATTTCATATCTTCTATAAATGAAGCTTTTTGAAGTTTATCTACCTCCACTTCGATAGCTTAGTTCTTCTAAGGGAAAAATACTCTACCCCTTTGCTTTAATAGCTTGGCATCCTTATTGATGTTGATCTCATAATAATGGAAATTAGGGTCAGTTACAGTCATATCTTCATGACTCCGAGCGAACACGTGCTTTTTCTATCTTAGGTACGTCACTAGCTCATGTTTAAGAACAAGATTTAGTGTTGTTCCTATTTGAGTAGTTCATTCTGGCTTATCATCATCTAAAATAATTATCTCCATTGCTTCTACTATCTTAACTTTCACTCATTCTGCTTCTTCCCTTGGATCTAAGATTTCAACCTCGGATTCACTATTGGGCTCAGTGATGTCCACTTGGTAAGTGGTGGTCTTTTTCTTTATTTCTTCCAAATTTTCGTGCTCAGCAGAGGATTAATAGCATTCCTGAGCTATTTTATGATCGCCTTCTACCATGCCTACTCCGAAGTTGGTTAGTAACTTCAAACATTGATGGACTGTAGACGACACATCTTCAAATTTCTTCAATCCTACTCTTCCCATGATCATATTGTAGGCAGAATGAACATTTTATCCATTACAAAGAAACATATCTTCACTGTCCGACTTACTAGCCAAGTGTTGATCAACACTTCCAGCTTAATTGTGCCCAATGGAAATACTCTTTCTCCAGAAAATCCTTTTAAAGGCCTATGATAAGGTTCCAATTAACTGATCTTTAAGTCCAGACTGTCAAAGCAAGGGTACAACATGATGTCCACCGATCTACCGTTATCAATTAATACCCTGGAAATAATTATATCATGCCTTCTGACTTTGATTATTAAGGGGTTATCATGGGGATATAGTACCCCTGAAAGTCATTTTTACAAAATCCAATCACTAGCTTATCTTTGTTAACCTTCCTCCATTCCTCTGCCAGATTATTTCTCTGGATATAGGAGCAAGCTTGAGCCTTATGGAGGTAAGCTTTCTTTTCAGCAGTATGATCTCCTTCTCCTGCATCTCCACCCGTAATCATTTGATAATAAAACGATCTAAATATAAGCATAAATACCTCACGTTCTGATTACTTGGGCTTTTTAGGTAGGTCGGTATCTTCTTGATCGTCTTCATGACTTCTATTTTTCTGGGCTTACGTGGAGACTTTAACCTTCGCCGAGCCACGCTATTATCCTATCGAGCAACAAATATATTTAGCTTTCCTCTCCAAATAAGTGTTTCATTTTTATTCTGAAGAGCAATGCAGTGATCTGTCGTATGGCCATGAACTCTGTGAAATTCGTAGTATTTTGACATATCTCTCTTTCCAGCAGGTGTTCTCAGCCTTTTAAACCAATGTACATCCTTGCTATGTTTTATTTCCTCCAAAACATGGTGGATGCCCATTTTTAGAGGAGTGTAATTGTTATTTTCTTGAGTCTATCAGTATTCCCCTTTTGCTTTGAATATTTTTTCTCCTTATGCTTTTTCTGCTCCTTTTTCTCGATTTTATCTTTAGTTTTTACTCTCGAGTTTTGTTTGGCGGCCTTGGCCATCAACTCTGTCATCGTCTTCGGAGGGTCTTTGGCAAGTGTGTAGTAGAACTGCTCGGGGAGCAATCCACTCATGTGGGTCATAATAGAAATTTTTTTCCTCGTAATCAATGAATTCCAACTTCTCATTGTTGAAGCGAATAATATAATCTCTAGTAGTTTCTCCCACCTTTTGTCTTACACTGAGGAAGTGAATTATTCTTTTCACTGGTTTGGCTCCAAAGTAGAAGTTACGAATGAATAGCTCAGCGAGCTGGTTGAAAGTAGAGGTTTGTCCCTGAGTAAGGTTATTATACCAAATCTGTGCAGGACCTGTAATTATTCCTAAGAATGCCCTCTTATTTCAACGGGGATGGCATAAATATCAGTTATTCCTTGGTACTGCTCTATATGAAGAACATGATTTATTTTCCTATCATACTTTGGAGTAACCATGTGAGCTTTAAACTTTGAAGGAGTATGAAAGTCTACAATATCTTGCATAAAAGGAGATCCTTTCACAAAACTTAGTTGCAAAGGTTTTTGTTTTCCTTTTCCATTTCTCCCAACCTATATTCTAATCGTTAAATTAAGCCCTTCCATGCATTATTACCAGCATCAGATTTGTGTGTTACAGCTCGACTGTTCCGACCAATTATTTTTATTGAACTCTCCTCTTGCGAAGTCTTCTCGGCATGGGTAGTTCGTCGGGCATCTGATCTGGATTGTGATGAGCCTTCATGTTGATCGATTGGTCATTGAGTATTTCTCGATAATGCCTTGGGAACATTTATGTTCCCCTTGGGTCCAAAATGATCAAAGGGAGATTCTCTACTCAACCTTTCCAAAGCACTCAATCTTTCAAGAGTTAAAGATTGTTCATTATACGGTTCTGAAGTTCTAAGCGAAGAACTTACTCCTGGATCGTAAGTAATATCTTTAATAGTCCTGGATTGGATTGGCTATGTATATTGTTTCTTAGAGGCGGTGGTGGCATATTTCCACTAGTACACAAGTCAGGGGACCCGACCTGCAGCGTTTAGGCTAACTGCCTTATGGTATCTTGCATAGCCTCTTGACCTCTAGCAAGGCTAGCCAGGATTCCAGTCATATCGTTATTTGTTAGTGGATCGAATGGAATAGGCGAGATGCCATCATTCCTAATACTTGATTCAGGAATATCAGTCATGTTTAATTAGTGAAAACATTTATAAATACGTTCTCATAGACAACGCCAATCTATTGATGTAAAAAACTAGACTATGTCTAATTAATTAATCACAGATAATATTTGTAAGTAAACGACAGAAACATAAAGGTTTTTAAAGTGGTTCGGCTTATAGAGAAAAGCCTACATCCACTGTACTTGCTATTGCCTCATGTTGCCTTTTAATTACTTGCCCTTGACAAAGGTATTACAACGTATTTATAGCCCAATAGGAAGACCAAGAGATATAATGTTAAAGGATGGAATACCTTTATAAATTAGGCATTTACATTAGTACAGAAGGTTCATAATGTTTCTGGTTGTTGGCATTTTGCTGACAGCGTTGGTCGGGCTCCCTACTGTTGGTCGGGCTTCCTGGTGTTGGTCGGCATCCCAGTGTGATGGTCAGCATTCAAGGCCTTGGTCGGTGGTTACTCCTAACTAACTAGGATTATTGCCACAGTGGATGACACATGTCTATTTCTGATTGGTCCACATAAGTGGGTAATTTTTGGTATCAACAACAACCCTATAAAATAAATTTCCTATTCATCTTTTTTTACAGTAATAATTATTTCAGACAGATGTATACATTATTATTCTTCGTCTTATTTCTTTCTTTTTTTTTCCTTCTAGTTTACAATATAAATTTAGAGCCAACGAGTAGATGTAACAAAGAAAACTCACCATATTCCCAGAAGTAAGAAGAATTGTAATCTCTTCATTGACCTCCATAAATTCCCCAATATCCATTGTTTATCCCTATCTTACACCCAAACAAGAGATCCAACCCCTAAGCTGGCTGAAGCAACTTAGAAACTAGCAGTGCCAACGCCCATAAAGAAAAGAGTGTTTATTTTTTCATTTTAGATTAAAAATACAATAAGAAAAGAAATAAATAATCTAGGCCTGAGTACATTAGTGCGCTCCAGAAACTAGAGATTTAGTGCCACTTAAAAAAATGAGTAGTAGATATCACTATTCAAGTTAGTAACACTCACGACATCACTGTGACTGTTATATGTTGACATTACTATCTTAAAACAAGTATACCAACAATTTCTCTCTCTCTCTCTCTAGAGAGAGAGAGATAAGAGAGAGAGAGAGAGAGAGAGAGAGAGAGAGAGAGAGAGAGAGAGAGAGAGGGAGGAAATCGAATAAGGTGGTAATTCAAGATCTTACACAAAACATGGGAATTCAGTGCATTTACAATTCTCTTAAAAGTAAATTGCCAAACAAAAATAATTAATTTGTTTAACAAATGTCAATAAATTTAGTGACTAAATGGATACCTGATGAATAAAGAAAGAGTATTTTAAATACATATTTACAAACACAAAGGAGCTATATGAAAATGTGCAGATTACTTGTAACAACCCGCGTAATTTTTGGGGTATTTTCGAAATAAAGAGGAAAAATAAATTTTGAGATAAAATTATTTTTATTGCTCAAATATGTTGGTTATTATTTTTAAAGGCGAGAATTTCAAACGATTTCGAAATCGGAATTAAAATGGAGTTTTAATTGAATTTTTATTATTTAGAAGAGTCCTCAAAACATAAAACTCTCTAAGAGTCCTCGGAACATAAAACTCTCTAGTAAAAATAATATTTTTAGAAATACGACCATCCGATCAAGCTGAATTTTGTCAGAAGTCCTGTCTCGCCGTTCGCTACAACATACTAAAATTTGAAGTGATTCCAACAGTTAGATCGTCCGAAATAAATTTTTTAGTGTTTGCATCTTATTAGAACTCTTTTCTTAATCAAACACTTAATCCTTTATATATCAAAAAATTCGTGGCTTGGCTTTTCAAAACACTTTTTCTCAAGCTTTTTAACCAAAAGACCTCTCCAAAATTACTCCCTTTCATATACCAACCATACCCCCAAACTTATTCAAGATTTCAACCTTAGATTATAAGGCTTATTTGGTGTTTTCTCGAGTTTGGGCTAGAACGAGATTTGATTATTTTCGCAAGAGGAACGTGATGGTGTGATTAGATTTTGAGGCTGAATTATGTGATGATTTTGAGGTATGGGGTTTTACACAATATGCTCCTGAAATCTCGCGAGTGTTTATTCCATTGAATTCTTGTTTATTGAACTCATATTTTGAATTGTTAAATTCTTGGAAATCTGGAAAAATAATTGTTGGAATTATTTTCATTCATGAGGTATTATTCATGTTGTTTTGAGCACGCTGTCATGAGATTTTAATATGGCACTGATGTTGGGCACCCGCCAAGACTCCTTTTCCGGCTACTTGATAAAGTATGGCGCGGTATGGTGAGGCCTGGTGACTCCGGTTAATGTGTTGTTGAGAAATTTATTGATAAAATGCTATTGAGATTTGCATTATTTGATTTGAGTATTGGTAGTCGTATTGTTGCGCTTTGTTCATCGCTAACATCTTTGTTGAGCATATTCCTGTCGTATTGTGTACTTCCCCATCTTTTTCTTAGTTGGCAGGTGATCACGGATTTGAGTGCTATGGACCAATTGGGATGATTTTAGCGAGGATTATTTGGGAAGAATTTTTAATACAAGAGATGAGAAGACTTGTATTTATTTTGATGTATAGAGCATTTGGAGATTTATTTTATTTTCGAGACAGTTAGATAGTTGTTTTATTTCGAGAGATTATTGGTTGTATTTAATTTGAAGAAATTGAGATTAGTGGTTTCTTTTGTTGTTGTGGGAATTGATTGCTCTATACCTTGTATTATTGTGGATTAGTTTAGTTTTATCGATAGTAGCACTCCGTTCGCTCTCCCCGGGCGGGCGGGGTGTTACAGAATGGTATCAGAGCCTAGGTATATGACCACCCTCGGGTCTTGGATTTTGGGTCTGTTTCGTTTTTGTGGCGCGTATTTTGGAGATAGAAATTTTAGAGTATTGTTTCGTATTAAGCATCTAGATTAGATGTGAGGAAATTATTTTGGAGACGAGATTATTTTTGGAGATTGTTGGCCTGATTTTTTAGAGTTAAATATTCGGCGAATTTCGAGGGCGAAATTCCATTGTTAGTGGGGAAGTGTAACAACCCGCGTAATTTTTGGGGTATTTTCGAAATAAAGAGGAAAAATAAATTTTGAGATAAAATTATTTTTATTGCTCAAATATGTTGGTTATTATTTTTAAAGGCGAGAATTTCAAACGATTTCGAAATCGGAATTAAAATGGAGTTTTAATTGAATTTTTATTATTTAGAAGAGTCCTCAAAACATAAAACTCTCTAAGAGTCCTCGGAACATAAAACTCTCTAGTAAAAATAATATTTTTAGAAATCTGACCATCCGATCAAGCTGAATTTTTGTCAGAAGTCCTGTCTCGCCGTTCGCTACAACATACTAAAATTTGAAGTGATTCCAACAGTTAGATCGTCCGGAATAAATTTTTTAGTGTTTGCATCTTATTAGAACTCTTTTCTTAATCAAACACTTAATCCTTTATATATCAAAAAATTTGTGGCTTGGCTTTTCAAAACACTTTTTCTCAAGCTTTTTAACCAAAAGACCTCTCCAAAATTACTCCCTTTCATATACCAACCATACCCCCAAACTTATTCAAGATTTCAACCTTAGATTATAAGGCTTATTTGGTATTTTCTCGAGTTTGGGCTAGAACGAGATTTGATTATTTTCGCAAGAGGAACGTGATGGTGTGATTAGATTTTGAGGCTGAATTATGTGATGATTTTGAGGTATGGGGTTTTACACAATATGCTCCTGAAATCTCGCGAGTGTTTATTCCATTGAATTCTTGTTAATTGAACTCATATTTTGAATTGTTAAATTCTTGGAAATCTGGAAAAATAATTGTTGGAATTATTTTCATTCATGAGGTATTATTCATGTTGTTTTGAGCACGCTGTCATGAGATTTTAATATGTCACTGATGTTGGGCACCCGCCAAGACTCCTTTTCCGGCTACTTGATAAAGTATGGCGCGGTATGGTGAGGCCTGGTGACTCCGGTTAATGTGTTGTTGAGAAATTTATTGATAAAATGCTATTGAGATTTGCATTATTTGATTTGAGTATTGGTAGTCGTATTGTTGCGCTTTGTTCATCGCTAACATCTTTGTTGAGCATATTCCTGTCGTATTGTGTACTTCCCCATCTTTTTCTTAGTTGGCAGGTGATCACGGATTTGAGTGCTATGGACCAATTGGGATGATTTTAGCGAGGATTATTTGGGAAGAATTTTTAATACAAGAGATGAGAAGACTTGTATTTATTTTGATGTATAGAGCATTTGGAGATTTATTTTATTTTCGAGACAGTTAGATAGTTGTTTTATTTCGAGAGATTATTGGTTGTATTTAATTTGAAGAAATTGAGATTAGTGGTTTCTTTTGTTGTTGTGGGAATTGATTGCTCTATACCTTGTATTATTGTGGATTAGTTTAGTTTTATCGATAGTAGCGCTCCGTTCGCTCTCCCCGGGCGGGCGGGGTGTTACAGAGGGTAGTTGAGGTTAAGAGGGATTATACGAAGCCATATGAAGTGTAATATGTTAGTAACACATGGGCTAATTTATGAAGATGTATTAGAAGCCATATGGTGTAGAGCTACCATAGAAATGCCATAGATAAACATACCTACAAACCACAAGTTGGATATGATGAACGAATAAACAAATAGGGAAAAACAAAATTAATTATCGTAGTTCAATGATAAAGCCAACTGCATATACTAGCCTACTACCGCAACTTATATATTACTGGCATGTTTGTATAAGCAGGATCTTCTTTTATCTAAATTCAAGGAAGTTAAGAATATTAGAGCTCATCTCGTGTTCATTTTGATAAAAAAAATTGGTTCAACTTTGGCTTATAGAATAAATTAGCCAAATTTGAACATATTTTCAAGATCATTACCTTATCGAAGCTCGACTTATGAAATAAACAAACCAAACTTGAACACGTTTTAAATATCGTTGAGCTTTTGAAATCAATCCTAAGCAACATAGTTTTTTACTCCACTCGATTCATTTACACCCCCAACAAATAACTTATACAAGGATCCTACATCAAAGTGGGATTAAAATATAATTCAATTGAATGTTATGTAAAACTGAATTGAAACAATCTATGTTGTGTAAAACATAATTTAAAGAATCTATATTGTGCAACCTTACTCTCATAGAGTGACAAGAAGAATTGAAATTTCACAAACTCCATCTTTTCGTTATTGCACCATGCATAGATGAGTTCATCAAAATAGAAAATAAAAGAGTGAGTCAATTAAATACCATATGCACAGTTTTTTGTCATTGATATAGCAAATAGTAAGATATCATAGCAGTCTCTCATATATTTCATATCCCACAATGGAAAAAAAAATTATTAATGGAATCATACTGGTATCATGCCAATTAATTATAGATCTTTATATTTTCACAGAATTACCTTTCCCTCCTCCTTCATCCAGGCTTGGTTATGGCAATGCTCAAATAAATATTAGCATTGGCAGAGTTAAAAGGGGTTTACAATAAAAACACAACTTAAGTCTAAATCAAATATAGGTAGCTCAAATAAAGTACACAAGAAAAACCTAGTGCAAATTAAGTCCAAATCTAAAGCATAAAATAAGTCCAAAAAAAAGTATGGTCCAAACCAATAATCTAAACATATTTAAGTCAACAATCCATCCAAATCAAATATTCCCGCAAGACTAGGTCGACAAAACTGTATTAGCCACCTCGAGGAGCATCAAATAACCTAGCATCTGAATTCATCACTTCCTCCACATATATTTTCCTCTCTCCGACTCCGACTTGCTTACCATGACATATATCCTTTGTTGCATCTCTCACACATAACTCTTTTCCAATTCTACATTGTACTTAACAAGCAAGACGACTTTGGTATTCTTGGTAGGAGAAAGTGTGGTCATGCAAAAAGGACAAGAAAATGATGCAAAAAGATTATCCAAATTTTGAGTAAGATTCCTATGCAACTGACTTATATTGGATGCATGCTCACTTATCGGAATGATTGGTGTACCCTTTTCATTTTGAGAATTAAAGGCCTAAACCAAACTTTGTATAGCACCCTATGACAAAATGAATCAAACTATAGTAAGTTATTTTATGATAGAGAGCATACCAAATAAAGAGAAATTGGTTTAATGCTTTATTCTCAACTTTTCTCCAACATTAATTAAGTACCTGAAACACAAAAATATCAAACACTAAATAATAGATTATGGGTACAAAAAAAATATCACAATAAAACGATCCACGAAAACAGTCACAAAGAACAAAAAATAAAACATCACGCACAACAACGATATACGTGGTTTAGCAACTTGCCTACGTCCACGAAGAGGTTACTATTTATTATAGTCTCTCTCAACAAAGTTTTTCACATCTCTTTACCTTGGGTCAGGGTGTACAATTTATAGGTGAATCATCATAGAGTTTGATTTGTATAAGGCACTCAAAATAACACATGGATATTCCAAAGAGTATCTGAATATATCTTTCGAGGTTTTCAGTACTTGATTTTACTATATCCGTAAGTGTTCTAATATAATTAAAATAATCATGTATAAACTAATTCATGATTTGGTTCGGGTAGCGTTTTAATCACTCTGGGATGGTCGGATACTTTCACGAATCGTATTAAATGGGATCCTATAATTTACCCTAAAAATTTTGGGCCTTGTGAACTTTGGGCCAATAATTTTTAAAAGTCCCATAACTTGAAATATTCATTCCTTGAGTCTGAGGTGGCATTTTTACTGGCGTAGTAAACTGAGTGCTGACCTCCTTCCTTTTTACATACCAGGGCAGAGCTTACAGCATGGTCTGATACTGCCAGACAAAGGTATAGTGGGTCTCCATCATTTGGGATCACCAACAGGGGTGGCTTGCTAAGGTAGGATTTGATTTCTTCTAAATCTTGTGAGCAGTCATTGTTCTATATGAGGCCTTTGCCTTCTTTTGAAGCTGAAAGAATGGTCGGCAGCATTCCGAGGATATAAAGATGAAGCGATTCAGTGCCGCGAGCATGCTAGTGAGCTTTTGAATATCTCTCAATATCTAAGGAGGCTAGACTCTAATGATAGCATCGATCTGATCCAGATTGGCCTCATTTTCCCTTTTAGTGACTAGATAGCTCAAGAACTATCCTGATTGGACACCGACTGAACCCTTATTCTCATTAAGCTTCATTCGATAATTCATGAGTATTTCAAAAGTTCTAGATAAGCCTGTGAGGTGGTTGCCCTTGTTCTTGATTTTTATTAGCATGTCATCAATGTGGACCTCCATTGTGTCTCCTATCTATTTTTAAACATCTTGGTGACCAACCTTTGATAATTTGCCTATGCATTCTTTAAGCCAAACGGCATAACCTTGTATAAATACAACCCAACTGGGGTGATAAAAGATGTGTTATCCTCATTTGGTATGTAAGGATATGATTTTATAAATGTTCGAGTAAGAATCTAGGAATTTTCTATGTATCCTAGATCACAGTTAGTATGCCTGAGACATACATTCGACACGTCAAACACGATCATCCATGACGGCCTTGATCCGAATCCTCGCATACATCATCTTCATACGTGCATCATGAAACATGCAACATGCTCTTCAACCATTACCACTAGTCCACTCACGATGGTAAAATAATTTATTTGAAGTGTTTATTATTTGCATAAATATTTGGGAAACTTTTATAAAATATTTTTTAAGGATCTGGAATATTTTTACTTCAGAAGAATAAATTTTTCTAAGTGTAGAGGCGAAAAGAAAAAAAAGTCGTTGACATCGCTCGAGCGACATTGGCATCTTGCGCAAATCATTCGAGCGATGTGGCAGTCCGTTCGAGCGACATATTCATTTAGTTCGAGTGACGTGCATATTTGATTTTTGTATAAATAGCAGTGCTCATTCTACACGATTTTCAAGTCTTTGGCACTCACGTTTCTGCAGATCTGCTGCATATTTCCAGACTTCGTTTTTCAAGGTTTTTCAATCTTTTTGATTCATAAATCATTCATAAATATATATGAGTCTTATAAACCCTAGATATAATTGTTCTACTAATCTGGAGTAATCCTGTGCAGAATAAGGTTGTTCTCCATTGCTGAATTATAGCTCTTGCGGGATCTCTTCCTGACAACACCGACGACAACGAATCGATGCATGCGGGTATGCGTGTGTCATTGTATTTTGCTGTAATGGTAAGTTTTACGAATTATAGTGAAATAAAAATGGTTTTTTCCCTTTGGGGAATTTTTCCTCATATTGTGATTGACTGTGCATGCTTGGTTTGAATTAATTAGCCTGTCACAATTTATTTTGCAAGAGTTAGGATTTTTTTGGGTTTAAAAATTGGAACTTAATTAAACAAGTTAATCATTGATTGTTGGAGCACTCTCAAATTGGTATCAAACCCTATTACACAACTATACCATGTAACTTTTTTGCAAAAAAAATTTGGCTATCAATTTTGGTCTAAAAATTGATTTTTGAAAAAGCGCAATTTCAATGAAAAACTTATATAATCGAGTGCCAATTTTTTACGGGTCAAATTATGCATATTAGAAAGCCCGTATGATATATCACTTAAAGGCCATTGACGAACATTATGGGTTATGTGTGAAAGAGGGTGTACACCTCCCACTGTCACTGTAGATAACGTAACTACTTTAAAACCTGTGACTACATGGACTGAGGGTGAATTTAAATGGAGCACATATAACTCACGTGGGCTTAGAGAAATTTTCGGAAACATCACCCTCGACGAGTTATGATGCATCATGATGTGTACCATGTATAAATAATCATGGGATGTTCTTCAACATACCCATGAAGGAACTAATGCATTTAAAGAATCAAAATTGCAAAATTTAACTACACAATTTGAGACAATCACTATGCTTGAATCTGAGTGTGTTGATAAATTATATGCACGCTTTTCTGATATTGTCATCTCTAGTTTCAATTTAGGTGAACACATTCCTGATGCTAGAGGAGTTAAAAAGATTTTGAGATCACTTCCTAAGCGTTTTATCCCTAAATTCATTGTGTTAAATTCTTTATGAAATTTGAGTAGTTTAAAATTAGAAGAATTGGTAGCAGACCTCTAGACTTAAGAAATTGACATATTACCTAATACGATAAAATCAAAAGATAAAGAGGTAGCACTTAAAGCCCATGCTATGAAGAATGAGGGGTCAGCAAGAAAGAGAGGTGAGTTATCTAAGAGAAGAGAGGAAGAGTTGTCTGTTTCTGAGTTTGATTTCGACTTAGATGATTTGGCCTTGTTTGCAAAAAAATTCAAGAAATTTCTCAAATTAAAGAAAAATGGCAATTTCAAAGATAAAAATAAGTTTGAAAAGAAAAATGAAAAGGATAAAAAAGACGCACCTGAGAAAGAGGAGGAGAGATGTTATGAGTGTGGCGGTCAAGGTCATAAGGCATTTGAGTGTCCTACTATGTTGCGACTTCAAGACAAAGGCAAAGATACACTTAATGCCTCCCTTAGTGACGACAGTGAGGTCGAGTCTGTGGATTCTGGATATGAGTCATCGCATGAATATAACTTCACCGCATTCATGGCTAGTGATGTGAGTACTGACAGTGCGCCTCATGACGATGAGGATGCTACTTCACAGGGACACCTCGACAATGGAAACGATGTGAGTGAGGGGGAGGACGCTACAAGTGAGAGCGAGAGTGATTTATAATGTGCGTATGCTGATTTATATGCTAATTCTTTTAAAACTAAAAGGCGTAACAAAGCCTTAGCGCTTAGGATAGTTTCCTTATAGAAAGATTTAGGGGAGAGAGAGAGAGAGAGTCCTCCATTAGCTAGTGCTGCCTTGAGAGAGAGAAAGACTGTTTGTATTGAGAGAAAGAGAGTTTGTGTAGAGAGAGAGAGAGTAAGTTTGGTGAGAGAGAGAGATGATTAGAAAAAGAGAACGGGGACATAACCAAGCAAGTGTCTAGTCTTACGAGTGAGCTAGAGACCTCCATTGACACTCGAAAGAAACTTGAAGCCCTTGTAGCCCATCTTACTCATGACCTTGAGATAGCCAGGAAGGTTAAGGTAAAGATAGAGGACAAACCTGTAAATATGGGAAAGATTCTCCTCGCCCCTGCTTCAGGTTTTGGTGAAAAGAAGGGAATTTTTTATGGTGCCTCGACATCCCATGTGAAACTGGAACCAGTTCCTGAGTTTATTACAAATCCATATGGCCATCACCAAAAAGCCCGGAGAAGAGTTCAGCCAAGAAAAGCAAACCAAGGTCGGCCAAAGACTATGTACTTTTGTACCTACTGCAAAAGAAAGGGCCGCCTTAGGAAGTTTTGTTATAGTTTGGATCGAACACGACGTACATTTACTACACCATGTGCCACTAGTGATTTTTCAAGTCTTAGAGAATAGTTTGAGTTTCTAGTCGCCACTTCTCAAAGTCTAATGGAAAAGTTCCAACGGATTTCTATACCGTCAATGGACACTTCTAATATCCCGATTAGGGACAATAATGACAAGGGTAAACAAAACTTTACCTCATCTTGGGCGCCTAAACTCGATGCAAATGCCCTTGTCGTTCATGTTGATCTTAAAGCACAAAACACTTTTTAGTGGTATTTCAGTATTGGGTGCTCCAGGCACATAACAGGTGATGTCTCATTTTTTTACCCACCTAGATGATTGCAAGGAAAGCAAAGTCACCTTTGGAGACAGGAGAAAATCTAGCATAATAGGACGAGGTATAGTAGAGATACCAGGATTTCCTAAGCTAGAGAATATTTTGTACATCAAAGGTTTGAAAGCAAACCTTTTCAGCATTAGCCAGTTGTGCAACGCTAACTTTGCAGTAAAGTTTGACCGAAATGAATGCAATGTTTATGATCAAGCCAATAAACTAATGTTTCAAGGGATGAAGATTGAAGATAATTGTTATGGGATTGCCCGAGCAGGAATCCAGCTCATGTCAAGTTTAAAAGGTGGCACGGGAAACTCGAGCAATCCAGGGTTATGATAATCCCATTGATAATGGCCCTGCTCCAATTTTAATACACCCAATGCATTCATCCATCCTTGTTTATAACCCTCATTATTCGCTTGCTGGATTCGATCATCAAGGTGGTAGAGGGCTTCGTTATAGCCAGCCATCCAAAACTCTCTAGGCTATTTGTGGAATTGGTAAGTCAACCTTTCCAGCTGCTCATGGAGATTCTTCACAAAAATTTCTTTATTCTCCAAGGCGGATCCTTGTGTGGAAAGTTGCTCGTTAAGGTCCAGAATCTTCTTGGACATCTATGTCAGAGCCTTATTTTTCGCAACCAACTGAACTGCTTGATTTTCCAAAGATGCTTGAGTTCTCGCCTCTTCAATAGTAACCCGAGCAGCTCTTGCTCATCCCCGAGAAACTCTTGCTCGTCCGCGAGCAGATGTAGAGGGTCCAATTCTCTTTAAAGTTTCCAATTCGTCTCTCAAATTGGCATTTTCAACCTCCATAAATGATAAACCTTCGTCATTGACAGGGACTAGGGCTCCTGAGGTAGATGCTGCAGATTTCAGTTGGGATATCTCTCATCGCAAGTTATTATTTTCCTGCTCCAGTAGTTTAACGATCTGCCAATGCTCTTCAACCTCGATCTTCAAAGTCCTATCCTTAAAATCATAAGCGGCGACTAACTTATCATATCCTTTGTCAGCATTTAGTTGATGATACTTCTTCTCATACCCCTGATGAAAAACGGCAAAAGATTCCCTGTATTATTGTTGAAGTTCCTCGATGGTACCCTGGAGATCTTCAATCATCTCGTAATAAGCCACATTATTGGAAACAGCTCGATCGAGTAAGCATTTTAGATATTGGTAAGCTTCCACTGCTCGTTCAGAGGCATCTGAGCCCGGGATATCAAAAATTTATGATTCATCTAAATCTGTATGGCCAGCTTTGAAATATTCATTATATTTTTTCATCAACTCAGTATCATGAGCTGATAAGAGTTTCATTCTGGCCATAAACTAGCAAAGAGAAATCCATAAACAGGATTAATAAACGATAAAGGTAGAGCAAGACGAAGAAAGTTGACATGAACAACAAAAACTCGAATTTTTATTCATCAAAAGACAAGTACAAGGTTCAGGGTTACATTCAAAAGAAATAATAAAATTAAAGCCCGAGCAACTTTACACCTTCTCCTTATGTTTTGAGACTTCCTCGGAAAGCTGAGATGAGGAGGCTGGTTGCTTGAAGGATAGCGATAGTTGCTCGGTTGAAATACTGGTGGGCTGAAGTTGCTCATAGAAAAACTGAACAACCGAAACGGGAGGAATTTTTTCTCCAATCATCATTGAAGACTCTTCAAAGGCAGCTTCGTACTCTTCTTCTTCTCCAGGAGAGGGAGGAGGACCATGAACATGGCGCTGAAAAAGTTCAGAACTCTCTGAGACCTTTAACTCCTGCAGAGCAGCAATCCATCCATCCCTGAAGAATTTGAGGCTAGCAAAATCCAACTGAGAGGATAAGGCAGCTAGGCCTTTGTTCCAACCTTTGTTCCAGCCAGCGCTAAAGGACTTTTTAACAGCAAGTTTTCTCTTTGCTCTCTCCGAGGAAATCCTCTCAGTAAGAAGTTCCTCGGCTGCCTTCAACTTTCCTTCTACCTCTACCTTCTGACGATCAGTTTCACGAAGTCTACCAAGTTCCTCTTCAGCAGATTTAAGCTTGGTCTCAAGCTCTCCAGCATTCTTGAGATTTTCTTCAAGCTCTTCATTTTTCTTCTTAAACTCTTTCATTTTCCTCTCCAACTCCTGAGAGGCCTCCACAACTTTTTCTCTCTCTTACTCGACGGACTTTAGTCACTTCTCCCAAGCAACTTTATCTTCTTCATATTTCTAACGAGAATCCTTTAAGGATTGATTCAGACCTATAAAAGCCTCCTCCACACCTCCCGAGGAACTCGAAGCTTTAAGAGCTTCATCCTTTTTCAGAATAGTGTTGAAACAGGTAACCAACTGGAAAAAAATAATAATTATAAGTCAGTGCAGGGATAGAACATTGAAAAATAAAAGTTTAAATTAGTAATACTTACTGAGGTAATATGTTGAGCTGCCAAGGTGGTAACCCTATCCCGAGAAAGAGTGTCTTCAAGACCTTGGATTTTTGGGATAATCCAAGACTTCACAGAGCCCATGGCAGAGCTTGGAGCAACAAAAGTGGGAACACCACTTCCAGCAGTTAAAGGTTGAGAGACAGGTTCAGCCAGTTTATCTGAGGAACTTTTCTTCAACTTCCTCGTGGGAGAAGGAACATTCTCAACCAATGATGTTGTCTTGGTGGGTGATATAACGATGACCTCTCTTGGAAGAGAAACATCTACAACCTTGCTCGGAGACACAGGGGGCTTCTCAACAACTTTCTTAGCAGCAGGAGGAGGGGGTGCATCAACTTTTCTTGTCCCTTCCTCTGGGACATCCTGCTTATTTCTCTTTGCCTCTACATTGGCAGAGTCTAATTTATCAAAGTATGAGGGAGCTTTTCTTCTCTTCATTCTGTCACTGAGAGGAATATTTGATTCAGGAGAGGAACCTTCAGAAGATGGTGCTGGTTCTATGTCACTTATTACTGGACGAGCAGTAAAAGATGAAGTGTAACTCTTATACTACAACAAGTACGAGGCTGATCTGATATGTTCGTCAGCAACAGTTTGGTGAAAACTCCAGATAAGTTTCAAATGCCTCAAATTGACATCAGTTTCTTTAGGAGATTTCTTTTTGCTATCAACTACAAATAAACAAAAATTAAAATGTCAATGATGCATTTTATCAAACACAAAGAAAACATAATTTCAAAAAATAAATAAAATAAAAATAACCTATCCCATTGCCATAGGGAGGGCATCTAGGACCCTGATACACATCATTTTCATTTAATGGAGCATGTTACCAATTGTTCATAACAAACCCATGCTCGAAGTAATCCCTGTTGGCATCGGGGAGATTGATAACTAAAGCCCTATTTAAAAACCTAGTTTTTAAATAAAAAGTGCTATCACTAACAACCCATCTATAGCAAAACATAATTTCTGGAATTCCTAAACGGGTTCCATGAATCTGATTTAACCTATGGACTCCATTAACTATTCTTCAGGTATTGGGAGCTATTTTTTCAGGTACCACGTCTAAATATTGACAGAATTCCAAACATAAGGGGTTTGGAGGAAAAGAAAAGCCACATTCAGCTACAAAGAGACTGGGGAACCAATGTCTCTCGGCCAAACGAAAATAGTCAGAAGGTTCAGAAAGCTCTTCAAATATGACCCAGGAAGGAATAGAAAAATTAGAACGAA
Source organism: Sambucus nigra (assembly GCA_949130495.1). Taxonomy (NCBI): domain Eukaryota; kingdom Viridiplantae; phylum Streptophyta; class Magnoliopsida; order Dipsacales; family Adoxaceae; genus Sambucus; species Sambucus nigra. The sequence goes on along the minus strand of OX422214.1, from coordinate 187,455,837 downwards.
ATTTATCAAGAAACTCAACAAGGTAAACCATGATGAACAAAAGAAATAAAAGAGAAGGAAGAAGATCTTACAGGAAAAAGATGAATCAGGTGACAACGAATAATGGAAGAAACGAACGCACAAGACAGAGAAGAAGTGAAGAAGTTCTAAAGATGCAGATTTGAAAAAGTAAAAGACGATCGAGTTTTTTGAAGCGTTTAAATACTTTACCTCGAGAATGGAGAAAAACAATGATTACCAAGATGGACGATTGCGTATCCGGTGGCTAAAAAGAATAAAAAGGCACGAAACACGAAGCGGTTATTGAAATTCGAAATACTTTAAAAATGCTGATACTATGCACTCAAAAAGGGGCTATAAACAACGAACGATTGTCTAAAATCCATAAAGTTTAGGCAGCGTAATGTTCCACACTTTTCTTCAACATCAAACTACGAAACATTGGGGGCTTCTGTTGATACCAAATTTAGTATGCTGGCGTAGACCAATTATGTGGAGACACGTGTCAACTTACATGGCACCCGTAAACATTTTTGAACAACACCATGACTCCGAGGAACTCAACCTCCCCGACCAACTCAGAACGCTCCGAGCAACAAGTGTTCTTAGAGGAACTCTACCAAGCAACCCATGTATATCGAGCTACTTAGGCGGTCTGAGCAGCTTAGGCGATTCGAGTTGCATCTCGTACAGAGCATTTATATCCGGATAATCAAGAGGATGACTGCACATTTAATGCTCATTATTATCACACAGACGCATACGCCTATTGGACAGTTGTGTATTATTCTTTCATTTGTATCACCTCGAGGCTATAAATACATTATAACCTCCTCATTAGCAGGGGACTCAGAATTTCTTGGTAAACCCATTATCGAGAATTCTGCAAACAGTCAGCAATAACACAAACAGTGGACATAGGCCATTCTTTCAAGGCTGAACCACTTTAAAAATCTCCTATCTTATTTATTTTTTTATCTATGGTTAAATAATTAGAGATAATCTAATTTTTTACATCAATATCTGCACTTCAAGTTATATCAGATGGATGTCAATAGTGCCTTTCTAAATGGCATTCTACAAGCGGAAGCTTACATAGAATAACCAAAAGGTCTTAAAGACCCTAAGCAATCTGATCACATCTACTATCTGAGAAAATCCTTATATGGTTTGAAGCAAGCACCCCGTGCTTGGTATGAGAGGCTTATTTCCTATCTCTTAGATCTTGCCTTTAAGAGAGGGGGAATTGATATGATATTGTTCATCAGGAGAGATGGCGGTGCTATTTTGGTTGCCCAGGTCTATGTGGACCACATAGTCTTTGGATCCACATTCTCCTAGTATGCTCACCACTTTGAGGAGTAGATGAAGAGAGAGTTTGAGATGAGCATGGTAGGTGAGCTTACTTTCTTCCTTGGTCTCCAGGTTCGTTAGCTAGAGGATGGGATGTTCATCTCCCAATCCAAGTATGATAGAGACCTAGTGAAGAAATTTGGTTTAGTCTCCACTAAGAATGAATGTACCCCAATTAGTATCTCAACAAAGCTTAGCAAGGACACTTCAGGCAAGGACGTAGAGCAAACCTTGTATCGAAATATGATAGGCAGTCTTCTCTACTTGACTGTCAGTCGTCCTGACATCGCCTTTAGTGTTGGAGTTTATGCACGATAACAGGTATCCTCGAAAGAGTCACACTTACTCTCTCTTAAAAGTATTATCAAAGACGTGAGTGAGACTCTCTCACTTAGAATTCGGTATTCCCTTGATATCGATGACCGTTTATTCGCCTATTCGGATGTTGATTGGGTCGGGGATGCAGATGGATGTAGGATCACTTCTGATGGGTGTTTTTTCTTTGGTTCTGCTCTTATCTCTTGGTTGAGCAGGAAGAAAAACTCCATCTCTTTGTCCACTACGGAGGCTGAGCACATAGCCACGGGGAGTTGTTACACGCAACTTCTGTGGATGAAACAGATGTTGGATGATTATAGGATATCACAGGACACCATGACTATTTTCTGTGAGAACATGAGCACGATACACATATCCTATAATCCAGTCTAGTATTCACGTACAAAGCACATTAGGATATGCTAGAACTTTATCTGTGAGATTATAGAATAAAAGGTTGTATCCTTGAGTTTTGTCTCTACCGACCTCGAGTTAGCCGATTTTTTCACCAACCCTTTAGATGACCATAGATTCAAGAGTCTTAGAATGTCTTTAGAAATTTTCATAGTTGAATAAGGGGTGGTCACCATGTCTAGAGTATGATGCATTTTTCATGTTCATATCATTTGATTACTATCTCTCGATTGTATCATTTGTATCATTATTAATTTTTGGTTTTATTTTTTTTTTAAAGTCCAAAAGGATTTTATTTTTAATAAATTTTAGAAAAAGTGAAAAAGATTTTATTTTTACAAAAAAATTTGAGTAGTTCCACAAAAAGAGTTTTATATTTTGTTTACACCATTTCTGGATTAACATTTAACATAGCCATAGTCACAAATTCATTTCATATTCCACGTGACTGCTTGATAGTGATTTGAGATGCCACGTCATTTCATCCATGTGCTTTATATTATTTGGAGTCATTGAGATGTGATTAGTGATATCTTCCACATGTTTGGCTCCTTATCTCCTTTATTACAGACATTCATGGTATTATTTGAGTATTGTACTTGTTTATCACATATTGGCTTGAGTGTTTCCATCTTAATTAAGTCTATACAATGTCTAAAATGAGATAAAACTTGACAAGAAAGTAGTGCATGTAAAAATCATTTACCGGGAGGACTTGATTGCAATAAAAAATGATGAGCGAAACACGGGAAAGGGTTGTGAGAGTACAAAATTAACTCGTCGTGAAAGCCATCATTTGAAAAGAACCCGAAAAAAAAATTAAAAGCCAATAAAAAGAAAAATATGCCAAAAAGTGGGGCAATAGGTTTTAGTTTCATCACCTCAAAAGAAAAATATAATGCATAATTATTTATGAGGGAGTCTGTATGGAAAGAAATGAAAAACGGGTTTGCACATCCTTGAAAGTCATGAAAAAGTGTTACATCATTTTGGATGTTATTGGTGTAGAAATCACTTTGAGCTTTGATTTGTTGATTTGATTGAGTCAATTTCTTATAATTCCACCATTTTACACCTAAGATTTATGTTGAGTTCATTCTTTAGGAATATCCGAAATTCATCGTGCACATATGTTATGGTTGTATGTATTTATTTTACTGTCGAATTTGTTCACATCCCTACATTTTCTCTATCACCGACTTGGTTGTTTTCATGTTCTTTCATGGTGTGATTATTTGTTGTATATTTTGTGAGAAAAAATTTCAAATTTTCAAAAGGAGAATGTTTGATTACCTTTGTGACATTCTCCATTTGCATTTTCTTTATGTTCTTCATATTTGTCTATTTGGGGACAACATAAAAAGGGGGAGAACGAATTATGGAGGATAATTTTTGTTTATAGTGATTTTCTTGAGGATTAATTGATATTTACTTTTGCTTATCATTATATTTAAAGCTTTGCGCGTCACGAGTATTATTTCTAGTCTCATGTGTGTAGGTACAAAATTGAGGATTATTTTTACACATCCTGGTGATGTCAAAGAAAAATTGAAGAGTTAGAGATTTGAATATGTTGAAGTTTGTTTGAAGACATGTCATTTAGTATTGCCAGTTTTTGGGTTTAATGGGGATATTAAATTGTATGTCAATTGGTTTTTATTTGGGTAGCATATTAGGATTCTTTCTATATGTACCGGCATAGACATAAGCGGAGATTTGTAAGGACATAATTTTATAAATGTCCGAGTTAGAATCTATACATTTTCTGTGTGTCCTAGATCACAGTTAGTATGTCTGATACTGTTACATTCGGCACGTCAGACACAATCATCCATGATGGCCTTGATCCGAATCCCCGCATCCATCATCTCTCATATGTGCATCATGCAACGTGCTCTTCAACTATTACCACTACTCCACTCACGATTATGGTAAAATAATCAATTTGGAGTGTTTATTATTTGCATAAATATTTGGAAAACTTTAATAAAATATTTTTTAAGGGCCGGGAATGTTTTTACATCGAAAGAAGAAATTTTTCTAAGTGCAGAGGTGATCGAGCAAGAAAAGTAGTGTCGCGTTAGAACACTAATCGTTGTTTTTGTTTCGCCTACTCAATACAAAAAAATGTAAATTACGACTGCACTTGCGATACAAGTATAGTGGTAAGTCGGGTATCGACAATCCACATGGAGTGATTGAATTTTATATTTTAATTTTTTTGCTACTTCAAAAATAAAAGTGTAAAAGGTGAAGGGTTTAAATGGTGAAAAGGAAAAAATAAGAAGTTAACGCTTAATTACAACTAATTAAAATGAGACTCGGGATCGCGTCCCCGCCATGGGCTAAACAACTAATAATTAGAATTTTGGTTCGAAAACATTTAACCGAGCATTTTTAGTTAATTATAAACATCACGCATGAAGAAATTTAATCCAAAAATGTGAAATAAAATATTTAATCAAAAATGGTCACACGCGTCTTAAAATCGAATTCTCGCTATAAACACTAACGCTGCATGATAAAGAAAGTTAAACGCATAATAAACCAATTTTAATATGCGAGGTTTTAACTAAATGTGATTTTACACAAAACCTAATTTTCAGAGCTCGACGCTCATTAATGGCAGACACACGACCCAAACACTATGTAACTACTCACTACACATGGGTAAATAAATTAAACAACTAATTAATAATTAAAAACTCTAAATAAATATCTATAATTAATTTATCTAGGCATGGCATAATAAATAAGCATGGAAATTAAAGCAAGAACAAAGCTTAAATAAAAGAAAACTTGCATTAATGGTGATTAAACAAAGAAAATGGAGGAGATGGGGCACTCCACACAATATCCCCAATGTTTACAAACCCTAACATAAAACTTAGAGAGAAGAAATAAAATGAGAGCTAAAAACTAATCTCCAAAAAAATACACCAAGTGGTGTATTTATAGTAAGTTATAATAAGAGATAAAAGAAAAAGAAAAAATAAATAAAATAAGTGATAACTCTCTAATTAATATATAAAAGAAAAAGAAAAAGAAAAAAATGAAAAGGGATAGCAGCACAAAACAGAGTCGGCAAAATAGATCACCGAATCGATTCAGAGGTGTCCGAATCGATTCGAAAATAGGGGACTTGAGCATTGTCTCCAAGAGGATCGATTCGCAAAGGTACGAATCAATTCGCACCTATAGGTTGCAATTTTTCCTCCCAATCTGAAAATCCCAATAAAATACAAGGCAACCATGGTATATACCGAGACCTACTTCGCATATGGCAGCCATGGGCACCAAATCCCAACTGCGAATATGTGCCCAAACTGAGACAAAAATGCAAACTCTATGTATTAGCCGAGAGCAACCATCATACATGTCCAAGAATGGCCAAAAAATAGCACCACCTCCATAAAACTGGCAAAACCTACCAACTCCATTAATGGCCAAAATGATGAAATTCAAGCTCCAAAAAGTATGTAATTGAAACTCATTTGCACGTGTGCCCAAAAATCATCCTCCAATTTCAGACGAAAGGCTCCAATTTCAGACGAAATCAAAACCCAAGCCAAACCCAAGCCAAGGACAAAAATCGCCATATGTTTGGTGCAAAAAAACGCAAAAGGGACATGGATGGAATTATGGAATTTGTTAACAAAAGAGAAAAGGGACATGGAAGGAATTAATTAAATTATTATTTTTCTCATAATTCTACCTCCGATTAAAGGTCCGCGCTTTCTTCGTTCGGACTCCAATTCGAGCATCATTTGCTGCCACGTGAATCTTGGCCCAAGGGATACAACTTTGTGAATACTTCGGGCAAAAATCCCAAAGTGTGAAATTACCAAAATTCCCCTCAACGTGCGAACTCTTACGAAACTTTATCGAAACGCGATGAAACTTTACACTAAGCACCGTAACGCCTATATATGCTAAATAATACCTCAAATAAATTATTTACGTATAAATCAGAGGTTTTATATAACGAACATAAATATAGAAATTATGGTACCCAAGGGGGCTAAAAATGCATAAGTTAACGGGCGTAAATACACAATATTTGCGCCGTATCACACCCCCTAACTTATACATTGCTAGTCTCTAGCAATGAAGTTCAAAGCAAGAAGAACTATAAGAAAATCGCAAAACAGGAGATATATACAAAAGCGATAAAAGCCACTTTCGTGGGCAAATAATTGCATTTAACGTATGCAATAAGACGTTAAACCCCTAGGTTACCCTAGTGGAAGAGTGTCATGTCATGAGGGTTTTCAGGGATGAAACCCACAAACATCGTATAGTTTCCTCAAAATATGTCCAATCAATGTGCGACAAACTCAACAATATGAAAAATATTCCATACACATTATTAGCACAGTGAATGAATTCACACAAAAGTCCGTATTATTAACATTATAGAATGCACCTCATAGAATTGAAACCTTAAAATGTGGGAGGCATACATAGTATGATTTAGCAAAGACTTAAACAAACCGAATAAGCATTAAAGCAACCATATATTCAATCCTCACGGGCACTACACTCATCAAATGAATTCACTCGAAACAAGTGTGACACCCCACCTAATTAACCCCGGGTGACCACTCCTAAATTAAGTTAGAACAGGTTTCTCAGTTGGATCATTATTAGCATCACTGCCACCTTTTTAATTACTAACCACCTAAGTGAGAAAATTAGTCTGGTGCCAAGCTTTATCCTTCATTAACTCAAATGAAATTCATGCGAAAATAAGACAACATAATAATCTTAATTAACTGAAACAACCATTCACAATTAAATGACTGACCGAATAAACTATCGGCCCAACTTCAATAAATATAAAATAAAGACAAGTAATCAATCCCAACAAATCTGACAAAACTAAATGGACTGTGAGCGACATGCTCGAAATAACTTACATAAGTCTCTATACTAGAATGAAAGAGTGAGGCGTCTATCAAAACTCCCGCAACATCCACATATGCTGCAGCAACGGATTCCTGAAATAGAGTCAAGCCTGGCGTCCCTGTGGCTGGACACCTAAAAGGTTTTTAAAAATTTATAGCAAGGGTTAGTACCCAAAAACATTTGAAAAACATTTAGCAAATGATTAACTTGCAGTAATAAATAAATATGCATGTTCTCCATATTTTAGTTAGTGCCGCACTCCCTTGAGGATATCCTCACACCTCCTCTAATGTGCACTACTAACGCCTTAATTAAATTTACCTAGAGCTTTATCTTATGACTAGATAAATTATACGACCCTTTGCAACCACCGTACTCTAACCGAGTATGCCTTAATTATGATTTTTAAATTATTATATCCATCAACTTATTTAAATCATTTCCCTTTTAAATTTCATGTAACTTCCACATTTGTTATACATATAATACAACTCATGCTTTGTATTACTTAACCCATATATAATTATTTACCTAATTATATACTCAATCACATTATAGTATTCACAAGCATACTAATATAACATTTAATAATAGTACTTTCCCGAGTAAATTCTCACCGGGCATAAATTCTCTATAGTGCTATCCCACTAGGTATGTTCACATAACCTAGTTATCCCAAGTTAGATTCGCTCACAACTTGGTTAATACGTACATGTTGGAGGTGGTCATATTCCTTCCTTGAAAGTGAGATGCCCCTTACCCATATAACGGACGCTATGACCTGGGATTATACTCGCCATAATCCTCAAGCTAGGGGTTTATCCACTATGCGTAACCTCCCCCTACAGCACTAGAGTATATAATTATAATATCTATTCACTGATATTAATTGTACACATCATATATATATACTATCACACGCCGTATATATATAAATATAAATTATCCCGGCTACACCGTGCACTAAGTCCGTGACACAAGCCTATTCCATTTTATTTTGAGTTTATTGCCCAACTCTTATTATAAATTAATTTGCACATTAATTTCTTTTGGTATCACCCCAACCAATATATTCGGACTTACTCTCATGGCCCGGAATAACATCACCCGAGTCTAAATCCCCGACTCTAAATTATTTAGCCTTACCTAAATAAATTTACATTTCGGTATCGCACAACCATTATTTTCGAACTTGTCTACCACATCCGTATTTAATCATTTTGAAACAAACTATCCAAAATTTAACCTTAGTGTGTCACACCTAATTTCTCCAAATCCCAATTAACTTTAATTATGATGTCACACTAAGCCGCCCTCAAATCCTAATTAACCTTGATTCACAATTAATTAGATTTAAACCCAAGTATTAATTACTCAACAATTAAGGCATGGAAGGATTTTTAATTATTCTCCCTATACATTAAAAACTGGGCGAACTGTCAAAATTTATGGACCATCGATCGATCGATGGTCCTCTTTCGATCGATCGATCGAGCAGGTCCTCGTCTTTCCCGAGGTAGTTGTTTCAGCCATGGACGCCAACCTCCAATCCTTAGTTTCTTTTACACTGAAAACCAAGCTTTCCCCTCGACAATAGACATCAAAAACCTTATGGGTAACCTCTATAAAGTTCAACAACATCAGTAAATTTACTTTCTCTACTGTTTTTACAAATTGGGGTAAAATTCCATTTAATCTTTAACCCATTTAAACATCAATTTCCTGACAAAAAATTTGTCTCCAATTCATCCGGGTTTACACATCTTATCAGATACAAATATACAATTCAAATTATATATGATTTTCTAATCAATTTAGCAATCAGACTCATGGTTTACAAAACCCCATGTTCATACCCCTTTAAATCCCAAAACGAATTTCTTTGATTACACACATCACATGAATATGAATTGAAATACACTTTACATGCTACAGCAAGTTAACCGCTTGCCTTAGGGTTCGTAGAGTCTGAATTTGGAATTGTGAGTGCTCAAGGTTGAAGATGACTCTTTTTGGCTCTCCTGTGATCCCCAAATTTGACTTTGGTTGCTGTTAGGATTTCATAACCCTCTAAGTCTTCTCTAAAATCCATTCAGCCATTCCCTTGTTTCTTTTAATTGTTTAATTAACTTTAATCCCGTTTTTTGCCTAATGGGCCAAGACCAAGTGACCCAAATGCCCCTATATGGTCCCGACTATGTCTAAAAACGTCCCGTGACCCGTTTACTACCCCCGGGTACACTTTTCTGACTATCTCGGACCATCCGGACTCAACCGTACCCTCAGAATTAGCATCCGAATTAATTTATAAAAATCCTTATTTCACACCCAATTTAGTCTATACCGACTCCCGGCTGAAATAAGTACATATCCCGCCATTAATACCCGAGATGACGTAAATACATTATTACTATTCACTTAGTAAATAAGTTTCCCTAAATATTAACCATTCACTCCCTAATTAATATTTAAATATAAATTACCATAATTAATTCAATTAAAATTACGACACACAAGTAATTTTGAATTTTCGAATTAATTAAATATTTAATGCATGAAAATACGGGGTGTTACATACTCCCACCTTATAATGGAATTTCATCCCCAAAATTTGGTCGTACCTATGGTGAAAAGCTCTGGATATTGTTCCCGCATATCCTCCTCCCGCTCCCAGGTAGACTCGTCAACGTTTTGATGACCCCACTGTACTCTAACTAGTGGAACAACCTTGGATCGTAACTTTCGCTCACTAAGGTCCAGAATAGCCACCGGTCTCTCCTCATATGAGATGTCTGGCTGTAAATCAATTTCCTCAAGTGGAATGTGCCAGAAAGCCCTCTCGCTCCTGCGATATTTCTTCAGCAATGCCACATGGAATACGTTATGTATCCGTTGAAGGTGCTCCGGCAATCCCAGACTGTAAGCTACTAGACCCACCCTCTCGATAATAGGGAAAGGTCCCACGTACCTCAGTGCTAACTTACCCTTCTTATCGAACCTCATCACCCCTTTCATAGGGGACACCCTGACCAATACCTGATCCCCAACCCCTAACTCCACATGTCTCCGGGAAGCATCAGCGTAACTCTTCTACCTATCCTGAGCTATCCGAATCCTCCCTTGGATTAGCTCTATATTGGCAGACGTCACCTTAATAATCTCTAGCCCCAATAGTTTGTTGTCTCCCACCTCTAACCAACAAGTGGGTGAATGACAAGGTCTCCCATATAGTGCCTCGAATGGTGCCATACCGATCGTGAATTGGTAAAAGTTATTATACGCGAACTCTACCAAAGGAAGATATTTTTCCCAACCTCCCCCAAAGTCTAATATGCACATTCTTAGCATATCTTCCAGCATCTGATTGACTCTCTCAGCCTTCCCGTCAGTCTGTGGGTGATAGGTTGTACTCAAACGTAACTCCCTGCTCAAGGCCTCCTGAAAGCTCTGCCAAAAGTGGGACACAAAGATCTTGTCTCTATCAGACACAATATTAATCGGTACCCCGTGCAGCTTAACAATCTCAGCTATAAACAGCTGTGCATATTGCATCGTCTCAAAGTCTGTGCGAATTGGAAGAAAGTGGGACACTTTGGTCAACCGATCCACAATCACCCATATGGAATCGTGACCCCTTTGCGAACCCTGCAATGAATTCCACGGAGATGCTCTCCCACTTCCACACCGGAATCTCCAGCGGGTGTAGCATCACTGATGGTCTCTGGTGATCAACTTTCACAGGTTGACACATGGCACATTTCGAAACAAACTCTTCTATGTCTCGTTTCATTACTGCCCACCACTACTGCCTCCTCATATCCTGGTACATCTTATCCCTACCGGGATGTATCGCGAATCTCGATCCATGGGACTCTGTCATAACAGCGTGCCTCAATTCCTCATCCTCTGGCACAATTAACCTCCCCATTAAGGCGTAAGCCTCCTTTCGAGCTGACCGAGTAACCCTCTGCTCCCTCAGCTAGCAACTGGCTCACCCTATCCCAGCAGATCTGATCCTCTGCCTGAGCCCTCACAACCCGCATAATGTTCTCAGGTGTGATGGATAATGCTGACATGTAAGCCCTAGCTACACCATCCTCATGTCGAAGCTCTCTCCACTTCGCTTTCCAGACTTCTGATATTTCCCCAATCGGTCTCCGGCTCAATGCATCTGCTACCACATTAGCCTTACCAGTAACTGGTAGTCCTTCACGAATTCTATCCATCGCCTCTGCCTCATATTCAGATCCTTCTGTGTGAATAGATAATGAAGTGATTTGTGATCCGTGAATAATGTGAATTATTCTCCCAAAAGATAATGTCTCCATATCCTCAAAGCAAAAATGACCGCTGCTAGATCCAGGTCGTGAGTGGGGTAATTCCTCTCATGGGGCTTCAGCTTTCTATACGCATAAGCTATAGCCCTTTCCTCCTGCTGAAGCACACCCCCAAGTCCCTATAAGGACGCGTCAGTGTAAACTCGATACTCTAATCCTCCCTTCGACAATGAAAGTACGGGTGCAGATGTCAACTTGTCCTTTAGCTCATCGAAAGCTAACTGACAATGATCATTCCAAGTGAAAGGTACCCCCTTCCGGGTCAGATTTGTCAAAGGGCTCGCAATCTTTGAGAATCCTTTAATAAACCGCCTGTAATAATCGGCCAGTCCCAGAAAACTGCGCACCTCAGTGTGTGTCATGGTCTGCCCCCACTCCCTCACCGTCGATACCTTACTTGGATCCACCGCAATACCTCGGTCTGACACCACGTGGCCAAGAAACTGAACCTCTCGTAGCCTAAATCCACACTTCCCGAATTTGGCATAGAGTTGGTGATCCCGCAATGTCTGTAAAACTACACGCAGATGCTTCGCATGCTCCTCCTCGGTGCGCGAGTAGATCAGGATGTCATCAATGAACACGATGAAAAACTGATCGAGAAACTCCCTAAAAACCTTGTTCATGAGGTCCATGAATATTGTCGGTGCATTGGTGAGACCGAATGGCATCACCCTGAACTCATAAGATCCATACCGCGACAAGAAAGCGGTCTTAGGAACATCCTCCTCTCAGATACGTAATTGATGATATCCTGACCTCAAGTCGACCTTAGAGAAGTAAGACGCCCCTCTCAATTGGTCAAATAGATCATCAATCTCAGGCAACGGATACTTATTCTGTATCCTCGCCTTGTTCAGCTCTCTATAGTCCACACATAACCGTAGTGAGCCGTCTCGCTTCTTTACAAACAACATCGGTTCACCCCACGGTGATGTACTCCGCCGAATGAAACCTTGACCAGAAGTTGTTGAATCTGCTCTCTCAACTCACGCATCTCTAACAGGGCCATACGGTATGGGCCCGAGCAATCGGCCTCGTCCTCGGTGCTAAATCGATCACAAATTTGATTTCTCTACTAGGTGGCAACCCTGGTATCTCCTGGAACACATCCTCAAAGTCCCTCACTACTAGGATTGAGTACAATGGAATCGCCACCTCATGTGAGGTCTCCTCCTCGAGGTAATACAGGTGCGTGCATGACCCACACTCAGGTAACGGCATCGCTATCAAAAACATCTCCTGTCCTAGAATGGAGAACATGATCGTCCTCTCGTAGCAATCCACCGTTGCCCGATAACCTGCTAACCAATACATACCCAAGATAACATCATACCCCTCCATATCTAACACCAAGAGGTCCGCTTCTAAACTAAGCCTCCCAATCAAAATGTCCACCCCCCGACAAATCGAGTGAATCGAAGCCCCTCTGCCTACTGGTGACTCAACACACATCCGAAGACTACCCGCGGTCTCTAGTAACCCGGCCCGTTTAGCAAAATTATATTTTATGAATGAATGCGATGCTCCTGTATCAAAAAGAATACTACCCTCATAACCATGAATGAGAAACATACCCTCGACTGTTGGCGGTGCTTACTGCGCTGGAGGATTGGGAACATCCCGAACGTTATACACACGCCCGTAGTGCATCTGCCCTTGCTGCGGTGGGGCGGGTGGGGCTGGTGCTGCTGGTGGTATCTGCCCCCCTTTGCCCCTGTTGGGCCTCCTGCTATTGACCTCTACCCCTCTGTGGGCACTCCCTCTTGAAGTGTCCTGGCTGGCCACAGAAAAGACAGCGTTTCTGACCATCCCCCTGTCGTTGGCCCTGACGTGGCTGGCCCTGTTCGCCTCCCCCATTGTTCCCTTGCCCCTGACGGCCCTGAGGAACCTGTTGGTGTTGATTCGGGCCCGGCTGCCCCTGCCTAAACCCTTGTCCTCCCGATCGGAATCCACCAGGCTTAAACTTCTTAGCCTGATTCCCTTGCTAACTGCCAGTCTGCTATTGAGTACCACTCGTGTCACCACTAGTAACTGCCTTGCCCTGTTGGCTCGGCTCCCCTGTTCTCTTGCCCCCCTTCGCATGGAAGCGATGATCCTGGCAATGTACAAGTGCGGCATTGACGACATCTGTATAAGTCACCAACGCCGAATTCCCAATCAAATGTTGCCTGATCCGCCAGGCTAAACCATCCATAAATCTCGATTTCTTTCGCTCCTCATCCCTCACCTCATTTGGCACAAAGTTTGCCAAACGGGTGAACTCTTCCTCAAAGTCTGCCACTGATCGATCCCCCTGTACTAAATCACTGAATTTCTTTCTCATCTCAGTCTCTACCACTGGTGGAAAGTATTTGCAGTCAAACCGCACCCAGAACTGTGCTATCGGCATCAAATCCCGCTCCACGGCGGTGGTAACTGACCCCCACCACTTTAAGGCTGCACCCGACAGAAGAAAGGTAGCAAGCATCTGTTTCTGTACCTCGGTACACTCCAGCATGCACAAATGGCGTTGAATGTTCTTCTTCTAGTCACAAGCCTCTACTACATCTGTGCTACCTCGAAACTCAGGTGGGTGACCCTTTTGAAAGGTCTCCCTAACTCTCTGCCAAGATGGCGGCCCCACTGGAGCCTGAACTGCCGGTTCCACTGGAGGCGGTGCCTGAGGCTGTGGAAAGTGATTTGCCATAGCTCGCATCGCTGTCTCGACCACCTGGGCCACTATCACTGCCACCTGAGTAGTGGAAATCAACTCGGGTGGGGGTGGGGGTGGGGGTGGTGGTACCTGTGGCTCCTGATGAGCCTCCCTGACCTCAGCCCTCTCTGCTCTCAATCTCCTTGGTGGCATCTGAAATAGATTGAATCGTATGAGTACACAATTTACACAAAAAAATATTCACAGCAAAAATACGATATCTCACGAGCGAAAAATGAATCAACAGTCCTAATAATAGGGCTCTATAACAACTGAGTGCTACGTTGAAACGTAGAAAGCCGCACAGATCCTAAGGACACTAGAACCTGATGCTCTGATACCATCTATGACACCCCGCCTAATTAACCCCGGGTGATCATTCCTAAATTAAGTTAGAACAGGTTTCTTAGTTGGATCAGTCTTAGCATCACTGTCGCCTTTTTAATTACTAACCACTTAAGTGAGAAAATTAGTCTGCTGCTAAGTTTTATCCTTCATTAACTCAAATGAAATTCATGCGGAAATAAAACAACATAATAATCTTAATTAACTGAAATAACCATTCACAATTAAATGACTGACCGAATAAACCATCGGCCCAACTTCAACAAATATAAAATAAAGACAAGTAATCAATCCCAACAAATCTGACAAAACTAAATGGACTGTGAGCGACATGCTCGAAATAACTGATATAAGTCTCCATACTAAAATGAAAGAGTGAGGCTTCTATAAAAACTCCCGCAATATCCACATATGCTGCAGCAACAGATTCCTGATATAGAGTCAGACCTGGCGTCCCTGTGGCTGGACACCTAAAAAGTTTTTAAAAATTTATACCAAGGGTTAGTACCCAAAAACATTTGAAAAACATTTAGCAAACAATTAACTTGCAGTAATAAATAAATATGCATGCTCTCCATATTTTAGTTAGTGCCTCACTCCATTGAGGATATCCTCACCCCTCCTCTAATGTGCACTACTGACGCCTTAATTAAATTTACCTAGAGCTTTATCTTATGACTATATAAATTATACGACCCCTTGAAACCACCCTACTCTAACCGAGTATGCCTTAATTATGATTTTTAAGTTATTATCATCATCAACTTAATTAAATCATTTCCCTATTAAATTTCATATAACTTCCACATCTGTTATACATATAATACAACTCATGCTTTGTATTACTTAACCCGTATATAATTATTTACCTAATCATATACTCAATCACGTTATAGTATTCACAAGCATACTAATATAACATTTAATAATAGTACTTTCCCAAGTAAATTCTCACCGGGAATAAATTCTCTATAGTGCTATCCCACTAGGTATGTTCACATAATCTAGTTACCCCAAGTTAGATTCGCTCACTAACTTGGTTAATACGTACATTTTGGAGGGGGTCATATTCCTTCCCTGAAAGTGAGATGCCCCTTACCCATATAACGGACGCTATGACCTGGGATTATATTCGCCCTAATCCTCAAGCTAGGGGATTTATCCACTACGCGCAACCTCCCCCTACAGCACTAGAGAATATAATTATAATATCTATTCACTGATATTAATTGTACACATCATATATATATACTATCACACACCGTATATATATAAATATAAATTATCCCGGCTACACCGTGCATTAAGTCCGTGACACAAGCCTATTCCATTTTTTTGAGTTTATTGCCCAACTCTTATTATAAATTAATTTGCACATTAATTTCTTTTGGTATCACCCCAACCAATATATTCGGACTTACTCTCGTGGCCCGGAATAACATCACCCAAGTCTAAATCCTCGACTCTAAATTATTTAGCCTTTACCTAAATAAATTTACATTTCGGTATCGCACAACCATTATTCCCGGACTTGTCTACCACATCCGTATTTAATCATTTTGAAACAAACTATCCAAAATTTAACCTTAGTGTGCTACACCTAATTTCTCCAAATCCCAATTAACTTTAGTTATGATGTCACACTAAGCCTCCCTCAAATCCTAATTAACCTTGATTCACAATTAATTAGATTTAAACCTATGTATTAATTACTCAACAATTAAGGCATGGAATGATTTTTAATTATTTTCTCTATACATTAAAAACTGGGTGAACTGTCAAAATTTCCAAACCATCGATCAATCGATGGTCCTCCTTCAATCGATCGATCGAGCAGGTCCTCGTCTTTCCCGAGGTAGTTGTTTCAGCCATGGACGCCAACCTCCAATCCTTAGTTTCTTTTACACTGAAAACCAAGCTTTCCCCTCGACAATAGACATCAAAAACCTTATGGGTAACCTCTATAAAGTTCAACAACATCAGTAAATTTACTTTCTCTACTGTTTTTACAAATTGGAGTAAAATTTCATTTAATCTTTAACCCATTTAAACATCAATTTCTTGACAACAAATTCGTCTCCAATTCATCCGGGTTTACACATCTTATCAGATACAAATATACAATTCAAATTATATATGATTTTCTAATCAATTTAGCAATCAGATTCATGGTTTACAAAACCCCATGTTCATACCCCTTTAAATCCCAATACGCATTTCTTTGATTACACACATCACATGAATATGAATTGAAATACACTTTACATGCTACTACAAGTTAACCACTTGCCTTAGGGATCGTAGAGTCTGAATTTGGAATCGTGAGTGCTCAAGGTTGAAGATGACTCTTTTTGGCTCTCTTGTGATCCCCAAATTTGACTTTGGTTGCTGTTAGGGTTTCCTAACCCTCTAAGTCTTCTCTAAAATTCATTCAGCCATTCCCTTGTTTCTTTTATTTGTTTAATTAACTTTAATCCCCTTTTTTGTCTAATGGGCCAAGACAAGTGACCCAAATACCCCCGTGTGGGTCCGATTATGTCTAAAAACGTCTCGTGACCCGTTTACTACCCCCGGGTACACTTTTCCGACTATCTCGGCCTATCCGAACTCAACCGTACCCTCAGAATTGGCATCCAAATTAATTTATAAAAATCCTTATTTCACACCCAATTTAGTCTATACCGACTCCCTACTGAAATAAGTACATATCCTGTCATTAATACCCGAGATGACGTAAATACATTATTACTATTCACTTAGTAAATAAGTTTTCCTAAATATTAACCATTCACTCCCCAGTTAATATTTAAATATAAATTACCATAATTAATTCAATTAAAATTATGACACACAAGTAATTTTGAATTCCCGAATTAATTAAATATTTAATGCATGAAAATACGGGGTGTTACAACAAGGAGGTAACACACGGAACATGCGGGCATAAAGAGTAAATATAAATGAAAACTAGGCCACACACATGTCACAAATGAAGAACGCTATATAGAAAATAAAAAGATGTAATCTCAATGAAAGATCTCGCTCAAAAAAAGAGGCAAAATGCATTTTCACAGATTATCAGGACAATTTCAACTTTTAAATCAAATTCACACTAAGATCACATAGGACTTAAATAGGGTTATAATGTAGGCTAGGCTAGGGTACGAAATGAAGGATATGTATGTACGGATTCAAAGTGTTCGAGGATGAAAACTTGGAATAATGGGAAGAATGTGGAAAATAACGAAAATGGAAAACAAGTTCCATAATCAAGCATTAGATATAACAATTGGAGAGCAACAAGGATTATTCAACACAATATACAACATATACAATTTTTCTTTTCTTCTTTTTCTCAAATTTTCTTTTCTTTTCTTTTTCTTTTCTTCTTTTCCTTTTCTTTTTCACTACACTTTCTTCTTTTCTCACTCTTTTCATGCTCAAATTGCAACCACACTACACAAACATCATTCAATCCTAAGCAACATTCCAAACAAAGGTAAGGAATGTAATATATATGGTTTAAAACTCCAATTTGGAGTTAGTTATGGGATTTTGGGTAACGAAACGAAAGGCTATATTTAGGCTCAAAGGGGTTGAATAGGGGAAACATATAAGGTGAGGTTAAGGCTAATATGGGTGATATAACAAAGATTGCCTATGATCATTTCCTAAAATTTACGCAATTCTCGAGTCAAAACAAACTTTGAAAATCATGCTCAAGTAACAAATTTCAAGATATAAACTCAAAATAATGAACGGTCAACGAAAGAATAGAGAGATTACCGACGAATTCAACATTTTTAAAGAGGAAAGAATAGTGTATACACTCACAAACGAAGAAAGGTACAAAGCTTACTCAGTGAAAATGTATACAATGCAACAAGGATTACCGAGTTATAAAAATCTTAAACAAAATCAATATAACAAGGAAAGTGCATGTGCTCATGGGTTAAAGTTTAATTCATGAAGTTATTCATAAATCAATGATTTGAGGACTAAAGTCTAATAACTTCTAAAATCGAGAACATGCATCGTGGAATGTCGAATGGATTGGGCAATTTATCATCGAAAACAAGGCAAAATGCCCAAGAAAGGAGAAAAAAGAAAAAAAATATTTTTGAAATTTTTTAATTTTTAACAAAAAGTATGCTCTGTAACTAACATGTGATAAAATCCGTGAACTAAACATGAAATGGATAGAATATCATACACCCCATAACTTAAATGTTGCATTGTCCTCAATACGCATTAAGAACACAGCACAAAGATAGGAAAAGAACGATATTACCCAACATAAGCACGAGTCCAAATGAATCTACAAAACAAGTTAGTACCGAGCATAACGAAAAGCAATAACAAAAAGTTTAACTAAATACACTAGACTTAATTAGAAACAAACAAACAATAAAGATATAAAGAAAGAATAAAAAGCTAACTATGTACAACCTACTATTTAGATTTCACACTAACTATACACTAGAAGTCCAAATAGTTGAGGGTCCACCCAAAAAGGGATTTGACTTTGAAAGATCAATGGTAGACCCTCCAAAGCGAACATACCTCCCAAAAAATAGGAATTCGATTTGAAAAATAGAAGGCATGTGTAAGGTGTAAGAAATGAACCATCACCAATTAAAAAATTTAGTGGGGTGATGGGGGATTTGGATAATAAGGAGGAAAGATACACTTGAGGTCCAAGAAAAATTGACTCATCTCCCAAAGATTTTTAAATTGGAATGGGAGATGGTGCACACGTGGGGATAACATCCATTATTGAAAATAAGAGCGGCAAAGAGTCCTTATCGGCAAAAGTTGTAGAAGTTTTAAAAGTTTCTACCGACTCATAGAAATCAACCGGTAATTGTCATGGTTCAATTACGAAAAACGTACATGGTAATGAAGTAAATTCAATCTCAATCAACATATCGTCGGAAGGAGATTGAATTTTGGGGTAGAAAGATTCACATTCGATGAGAAATTCTTTGAAAAATTGAGGTAAAACACAAGTTTCCACCTCATCGTTGTTTAGCGCCAAAGAATCCATCTCATCGCAAAGTGATTCAAGTCTGAATCCAGAACCAATAAAGGCTTTCCAAACCTTGTGAATAAAGAAGAAAAGTTTCTTCCAAAGTAGGCTTCCTCGGATCTAGAACCTCGGAATCCTCATTTGGTTTAAACTCGTCTTCGAAATTATCGGAATAAAAATTATCATTGGATTCGAATAATGAATCCAACTCAAGATCCTAATAAATATTTTCATTCTGATAAATGTTTTCAAGTCGTTCATTCTCAAGAAAATCTTTAAAATGGAAAACTTGAAAACTATCCCCAAAGTAAGAATCATTAAAATGACCGTAATAACTACAATAGTAGGACATGATTACCTCGATGTTTGTAGATGGAGAATCCAAGCAAGAAAGTGAGCAACCGCGAATCAAAGTTTCTTAGAACTCAAATATGCTATCCTTCAAAAAAGGTTAAAATAAAGAATACAAATACAAAAGAAAAAAATATTGCGAAATAATAAAACAATTAAAATCTAAAACACACTCCCCGACAACGACGCCATTTTGATTGAGCGCAAAAAGTAGCGTCGCGTTAGAACGTTAATCGCTGTTTTCGTTTGGCCTACTCAATACAAAAATCTAAATTACGACTGCACTTACGATACAAGTATAGTGGTAAGTCGGGTATCGAGAATCCACAGGGAGTGATTGAATTTTAGATTTTAATTGTTTTGCTACTTCAAAAATAAAAGTGTAAAAGGTGATGGGTTGAAATGGTGAAAAAGGAAAAATAAGAAGTTAACATTAAAGTACAACTAATTAAAATGAGAGTCGGGATCGCGTCCCCGCCATGGGCTAAACAACTAATAATTAGAATTTTGGTTCGAAAATATTTAACCGAGCGTTTTTAGTTAATTATAAACATCATGCATGAAGGAATTTAATCCAAAAAGGCGATATAAAACATTTAATACAAAAAGGTCACACGCGTCTTAAAATTGAATTATCGCTATAAACACTAACGTTGTATGACAAAGAAAGATAAACGCATAATAAATCAATATAAATACGCGAGGTTTCAATTAAATGTGATTTTACACAAAACCTAATTTTCATATCTCGATGCTCATCAATGGCGGACACACGACTCAAACCCCATGTAACTTCTCACTACACGTGGGTAAAAAAATCAAACAACTAATTAATAATTAAAAACACTAAATAAATAACTATAATTAATTTATCGAGGCATGGAATAATAAATAAGCATGGAAATTAAAGCAAGAACAAAGCTTAAATAAAAGGAAACTTACATTAATGGTGATTAACCAAAGAAAATGGAGGAGATGGGGCACTCCACAAAATATCCCCAATGTTTACAAACCATAACCTAAAACTTAGAGAGAATAAATAAAATGAGAGCTAAAAACTAATCTCCAAAAAAATACACCAAGTGGTGTATTTATAGTAAGTTACAATAAGAGATAAAAGAAAAAGGGAAAAGAAATAAAATAAGTGATAAGTCTCTAGTTAAGAGATAAAAGAAAAAGAAAAAGAAAAAGAAAAAGGAAAAGGAAAAAAATGAAAAGGGATAGCAGCACAAATGGAGTCGGCAAAACCGATCACCGATTCGATTCGGAGGTGTCCGAATCGATTCAGAAATAGGGGACTTGAGCACTGTCTCCAAGAAAATCGATTCGCAAAGGTGCGAATCGATTCGCACCTGTAGGTTGTAATTTTTCCTCCCAATCTGCAAATCCCAAAAATAATACAAGGCAACCATGGTATATACCGAGACCCACTTCGCATATGGCAGCCATGGGCGCCAAATCCCAACTGCGAATATGTGCCCAAACTGAGACCAAAATGAAAACTCCATGTATTAGCCGAGAGCAACCATCATCTATGTCCAAGAATGGCGAAAAAAACAACACCACCTCCATAAAAATGGCAAAACCCACCAACTCCATTAAAAAAAAAACCATGAAACTCAAGCTCCAAAAAGAATGTAACCGAAACCCATTTGCGCGTGTGCCCAAAAATCATGCTCCAATTTTGGACGAAAGGCTTCAATTTTAGACGAAATCAAAACTCGAGCCAAGGACAAAAATTGCCATATGTTTGTGGCAAAAAAATGCGAAAAGGGATATGGATGGAATTATGAAATTTGTTAATAAAAGAGAAAAGGGGCATGGAAGGAATTAATTAAATTGTTATTTTTCTTATAATTCTTTCTCCGATTAAAGGTTCGTGTTTTCTTCGTTCAGACTCCGATTCGAGCACTGTTCAAGGACATGCGAATATTGTCTCGAGGGCTACAACTTATATGAATACTTCGGGTAAAAATCCCAAAGTGTGAAATTACCAAAATGCCCCTGAACATGCAAACTCTTACGAAACTTTATCGGAACACGACGAAACTTCACACTAAGCACCATAACACCTATATATGCTCAATAATACCTCAAATGAAGTATTTGCATATAAAACTGAGGTTTTCTGATTAACGAGCATAAATATAGCAATTAAGGTACCCAAGGGGGCTAAAAATGATTAAGTTTGGGGGCGTAAATACGCAATATTTGAGCCGTATCAAGAGGCGAAAAGAAAAAAGTCCTTGACGTCGTTCAAGCGAGACACGCCTGTCGTTCGAGTGACATTACCATCTCGCGCAAAGTTGTTCGAGTGACATGGCAGTCCATTCGAGCGACGACTTCTTCTCGTTCGAACGACGTGCCACCTCGATTTTTGTATAAATAGCAGTGCTCCTTCTACACGATTTTTAAGTTTTTGGCACTCACGTTTTCGCACATCTACCCAGACTTCGTTTTTTATGATTTTTTAATATTTTTTATTCACAAATCATTCACAAACATATATGTGAGTCTTATACCCTAGATATAATTGTTCTACTGATTTGGAGTAATCTTGTGGAGAAAAAGGTTGTTCTCCATTGCTAAATTGGAGCTCTTGCGGGATCTCTTGCTGACAACACCGATGATAACAAATCGACGCCTGCGAGTATTCGTGTGTCACTGTATTTTGCTGTAATTGTAAGTTTTACGAATTATAGTGAAATAAAAATGGTTTTTCCCCTTTGGGGGATTTTTCCTCATATTGTGATTGACTGTGCATGCTTGGTTTGAATTAATTAGTTTGTCCAAATTTATTTTACAAGGGTTAGGATTTTTTTGGGTTTAAAAATTAGAATTTAATTAAACAAGTTAATCGTTGATTGCTAGCATACTCTCATGGTCTGAACAAAGGAATCTAATGGTATCTAGAGTAAGTGTCCAGGAAGCTCATCCTTTAGTGCGTGGCTATAGCTTTAACCAACTGATGTATTTTGGGTAGTGGGAAGCTATGCTTAGGGTAAGACCTGCAGAGATATGTGAAATCAATGCAGATCCTCTAACTGCCATTACTCTTGCGGACCACCACCGGCTTAGATAACCATTTGGGGAACTGAACTTCCCTAATAGATCTTGCACCTAGAAGCTTCCCTACTTTATTTTCCATCGCTTTAGACTTCTAGGGGGTGTTCGAAAAAGCCTTTTGAGTGATCAATTTGAAGGTTGGATCGACGTGCTAGGATCAATTCCTAGCAAGTCATATGGTTCCCAAGCAAAAATGTCCAGATTGCTTTTGAGAAAACGCAATTAACTCTTTCTTTTCTTGATCGGTGAGTCTGGTTCCAATTAAAAATTTCCTCTTTGGCAAGTTGTCATCGGCTCCAACTTTGTCCAGGTTTTCAACGACCCTGTCGGCGAGGTGGACCCTGGTCTCCTCCACCCCTGGTCGATCATATCGTAGTTGCTATTTATAGGGTATATCCCCCTCCTGGGCTTCCTCCTGAGAATCATTTACCTCCTTCTTCTTTTTCTTCTTAGGGCGAATGGATGCAATAAAACATTTCCTGGTTGTGTCCAAATCGCCATGGATCTCAACCACTCCCCGATCAGTAACGCACTTTAGCTTCTAGTGGTACGTGGATGGTATGACCTTAATGGCATGCAGCCATCCTCTACCTAAGATGGCATGATATGGGGATTCAATATCCACCACTAAGAACTCGATCAGCTTTGAGATGTTGCCTGCCCTCACGGGTAGGATTATCTTCCCTAGTGGTATTGTGATCCTTCCTATAAATCTTACTAAAGGAACTGTGCCATCTTTAAGGTCGACGATGTTCAGCTTCAGTTTATGGAACAATTTTAGGTACATCACTTCTGACAAACTCCCCCAGTCGACAAGAAGCTTATTAATTTACTAAATTGCAATTCAAAGCAATGCATCATGATGTGGGGTTCTGACCCCAACCAAACCGTCCTCTGTAAATACGATATCCTTAGTATAGTCGACGTCCTCTGGTCACAGATATTTACCAGCCTATGTTTTGGTGGGTTCGATCTGAAAAACCTCCATAATGATGATCACCTTCTTAAGCTCCATCCGAATAACATTCTCCTAGATCTGATTAAGGTCTGATGCCCCATGAATTACTGTAAACTCATATCCTGCATCATCCGTCTTCTAGTCGCCATTGGTTGTGCCCTTGTCTGCCTTTTTCTCAATGTACTCATTGAGGTACCCTGCTTGAGCTAGCTCCTCCAAGTATGACTTTAGAGCCTTGCAATTCTTGATTCTGTGACTTGTGGAATGTGTATCTCAGCGCACTATTCCTTCTGGTTGGGTCTCCACCCATATTTTTAGTCCACTTGATGAATGGATCATCTTTGATTTTGCTCAGAATTTTATAAATAGGTTCCTTAAAGACTGTGTTAATAACCTGGAATGCCTTGGATGGATCGACCTTGTTCCCATTCTTAGAGCCATTCTTGCCCCCGTTCTCGTATCCCTTCTTTTGAGTATCACTCTTATATGTCCCCTTATTCGCCTTTGCTCGACCATTGTACCCTGCATTAGGGTGAACCACATCTTCCACTTTGGCATATTTATCAATACGGGCCATAAGGTCGTCAATGGTGATGACTTCCTTCTTAGTGAAGGATTGGTGCAGTAAAGAGGAGGTCAACAGACCAATTTTTAAGGATGCTATGGTAACTTGCTCCGAGCAGTTCTAGATCTTATTGAAAACTTCCTAATACCGGGAGGTTCTCCTGTGGCTTCTTCTTCATCGTAAGCAACGCATCTATTCGCATGGGTTGGGAGATGTTGGTTATGAAGCGAGTAGTGAAGGCCTCTATCAGAGCTGCAAAGTTTTTTATTGACCTATGAGGCATCCTCTTAAACCACTTTTGTGCTACATCATGTGGTCTAGAAGGGAAAATCCGGCACATTAGTGCATCATTGTGGCTCCATAAGGCCATTGCTTATCTATATTACCAAACGTGGTCTATATGGTCTATTTTACTGTCGTAGATCTTGAATATAAGGACACCAAACTTCTTTAAGGGCTCCTCTTCTTCAATTACCCTTGAAAAAGGGGGCTTCATCTAAATATTGAGAGACGTCTTGGCTAGTTTTATGGTGGATTTGGCTCCACGATAGGCTGGATGCTAGTCAATCTGATATGGCTCCACGATGGGATGGATGTTAGTTAATCTCACTACGGACCAGAATCCTAATGTCTTCATTTTGTCGATTATTGCTCTTATGGCGTCTTTCTGGCTGGCCAGGCTCTGATCGATCATGCTCTGACCTATCACGTTTAGTTATTTCCTGGTCACGCCTGGAGTTCCTCCCTCGGCTGTGAGTGTTACTCACCTGAGGACTAGGAGTTCTATCTCAGTGCTTTTGGGTGCCCCTTTGGATATCTCTCTCTATTATTTCAAGTCGCCTTTGTAGGCGAGCATTCTCTTCTACCTAGAGGTGTGTAGCCTTCTTTTATTCGTGAAGCCTATCTTCGTAACGTTGACCAACCTAGAGATATGCGTAGATTTAGGTGATCCCTTTCTTTATTCATAAGGTTGTCGTTCTTGACGAAACGTGGGGTTTGTGTGCTGGCGAATCTCATACCTGGCCCTGGGAGGAACTGGGTCTCCCTACATATTGCCAACTTGAGTAATGTTGTAGCTATGGTGAGACATCACAGGCTTTCTGTTTGTGAATATTTTCGTAGGAACAAACTTTGCATCCCACGGACAGTGCCAATTGTGAGTACAGAAAATATCACAATAAATGGATCCACGAAAATAATCACAAACAACGAAAAATAAAAAATCACACATGACAACAATATACGTGGTTCAGTAACTTGCCCACATCCACAGAGAGGTTACTGTTTATTATAGTGTCTCTCAACAAAGTTTTTCACATCCCTTTCTCCCAGGTCAAGGTGTACAATTTATAGTTGAATCATTATAGAGTTAGAGTTGTATAAGAGACTCAAAATAACACGTAGATATACCAAGGAGTACCTGAATATCTCTTCCGAGGTTGTTGGTACTTGATTTGACTATATTCATAGGGGTTCTAATATAATTAAAATACTCGTGTATAAACTAACTCGTGATTTGGGTTGAACAACATTTTAATCAAACTGGGTTGGTCGGCTACTTTCACGAATCGTACTAAATGGGCTCCAACATGGACAAAGACATGAAATAGACTTATACAGAGAGGCAAGAGAGAAAAGATTGAAGGAGTAAAATCAAAGATGTTTTATACATCAAAGACTAAAACAATAGTGGTTTGATTATCATACAAAACCAAATAATCAAACATTATTCTTTGTATCCTCTCTCGAATCTACTTGATCCATGAAATGTTAATATGAACAACATTATTGTCAGTACCCAATCACATAGAGGAAACCCAATTATATCAAGCCAACAATAATAAATATTGTCAAAATTGCAACATTGAATTCAAACAATAAAACACAATAACGCCGATATGTAAAACACAATAACCCCCATTTGCAAGTTATTAAAACACCCAGATCCATTGGATAAATCATTAATGGCTACATGCAAGTGAAAATTAAATATTATTCAAAGGATGTCTAGAAAATTACTAAAAAATGATGTACAAAAATTGGTAAAATATTCTAACAAACTCGAACAAAAAAATATCAAATTGTCCTACATTGTGAAGAACAACAAAATAAGACCCCCCAAAACCAATCTGAATAAAAAAATGAAGACATTATGTTGAAAAAATAAAAAAGATGAAATTAATTACCAGCCAATACCATCCCCCAAGGCCAAAGGCTTTCTTAACAGTGCCTTATAGACCAACACGCACTGACTTGGTCCTATTGTTACTAGTAAGAGCAAGCTTCGTATAATGTGGCAAAACAGACATCTCCTATTCACTACTCTCTTCACAACTCTGCAACTCAGTAAAATCGATCTAGAAAAAGAAAAAAAAAAAGTCGCTATTCTTCCAAACACTAGGTGACAATTCTTCCAAACCCGAGGTACATCCAAACCCTAAGTGACAGTTTAGCAGGTAACAATTTGGATTGATAAAGGTTGTATTTTGGGTGCAGTAGATTTGGAAAAGAGGTTGCATTTTGGGTGTAGCCGATTTGGAGAGTTCGTGTGTATAGTTGGGGCATTTCTTTGGTTTGGAGGAAATTAACCCTTTTTAAAGAAAAAAATTACTTTTAAAATATTGAACTAATATTACTAACACTTATATAATATTACTAACGATAATTTATAGTGAGATATATTAATGGTATAATATTGTTAGTAATAAAAAAATTATCTATTACTAAATATGAGTTTTGGTGTAGTGGTCGTCCGTGCGAGAAGATTGACGAGGGGCGAAGATGACCACAAAGCCTATAGCCATGTTGAGGCTATGAAGAAGGCTAAAGAAAAACACGTCACAAGCTTGAAAAATGCCAATGGTGAGTATTCCACAGCATGGTTGATGGGATAAAGAGGAAACCATGACTAAGTTTAAAACTGATAATGGGCCAAAATAAGTCATACATCCGCAGTTACAAGGATATGAGCTTAGGGTGGCCATTAACTTTCCAAACGCCAAAGATGTTATCTTTAACTGGCAATTCCATAACCCTGAGAACACTAAGTGTGAAGCTGAACTTAGGGAGGCTACGGAGAGATATCAGAGAGAATTAGCCATAGCCTCTCAACCTGATGATAATACTGAGACTTCCCTCAAAGGAGATTAAGATGAAGAAGAGGACGCGAACTTTTGAGAAATTATCGTACCCATTTTTTAACTTCTGATTTCATATGTAATGAACTTGAATTTTGTTAGTAGTAGAATAACTTTCTTTATCTTGCACATTCTTTGTATATTCCACGCTTTATATATGAATTATACATATGCTTTGTATCGTCTTTCTTTGTTTGATAACTTTGATAATGTACTTGTTATGGTCCACATCATTAGTGCCTTGTTATTCCCTAAGGTTTTTAATAAAAACTCCACAATCTATGGGATTTCTACAAGACTTTGGGCTTAGCACGTTACCATTTATGTCTGCAGAATATGTGTTTTAAATAATAATAAGCTTATTTCATCCCTTTTTCAAGGGCTTTAAGCTTATATTCTTTGGTCCAATTCATCATTGGTGCTCACCATTCCCCTACCCATATTATTATGGTTTAGGAAAGGTTCACAGCCAAGGATAAATGATGTGGTCCCCCACTTAGAGCTTGGACCTTCTTTAAGATCCATTCATTCGAGTTATTAGGCCTCCTCAAAGTGGATGTGGGATATTTGGAACTTCCCCTAGTCTCTTTCATTAGAGAATTCTGCTTATCAGGGTGACTGCATTCTTGGAATCCACTAGCATAAGGATCTTGTATTTATAATGTCCATGCGGTGATAATATGATCTTCGAATCGGCGTCCTCTTCTTAAGACTTAATTTTTTTTATGAAGCTACGTTCTTCTTTTAGATCTCTGGCGCTCTTCCTGGTACGAGGTTTCCTCAGAGGTGGATAAGCCCATGGTGATCATCTGACTTGGGGCATGCTTTGGATACATAACCACAAAATTACACCTAACCATATAAGTCCGCAGTTGTCTTGGGTTTTTTATGATTGGTGGAAGATTAATGAAGACTTGTAAACAAAAATGCATAAGAAATGAGGTAACTAGAGCTTTTCATCAATTTAACATTTTGAAGGATTAGAAAATTGATCTTTTGGACTATCTATTAGGGGTGCACATGGGTCGGGTTAGTTCGGTTCCACTAAGGAACTAGAACTAAAACTAGAACCAAAGTTGGTCGGCTCCAACGTTTTGTAACTAGAACTGAATCGAGACCTTACTAGAACCGAATCGAACCACCGGTTCTCGATTTGGTTCGGGTCGATTCACGATTTTGATTCATGGTTCTAGTTCACAGTTTTGGCTTATATTTTTGCAGTTCATAATAGTTCGCTCAAATCATTTTCTACTAAATAAATAAAAACCTTAAATGTTGGAAAATAC
This sequence comes from Sambucus nigra, assembly GCA_949130495.1. NCBI lineage: Eukaryota > Viridiplantae > Streptophyta > Magnoliopsida > Dipsacales > Adoxaceae > Sambucus > Sambucus nigra. The sequence goes on along the minus strand of OX422214.1, from coordinate 187,427,075 downwards.
TAATTATCCATGATCCATTCTACAAGCTGAAATGCTTTATGAACAAGATCCCACGGAAGAGATTAGAGAGGAATTGAGCAAAGCAACATCTTTCTATAATTTAAAGCAGAAAATTGAAGAAGAATTCTGGAGTTAGAAAGCAAATGACAGGTGGTCTAATGAAGGGGATAAGAATACTGGATATTTCCATAGGATGGTTAAATGTAGGCGGAAAAGAATGAACATTATGAAGCTAAAAAATATGGAAGGTGTATGGTTGGATAGTCAAGAAGAAATAAAAATAGTTGTTGTTCAGTACTTTACTAATCAGTTTCAATTGCCAGTATAGTGGGATCTTTTTGGCCAAGAAAAGGTGTTAGATGCTATTCCTAAGATGATATCAGAGGAAATGAATGTTTCTATAACTCAGTGGCCTGAGATGGATGAAGTTGAGAGAGCAGTTAAAGGTTTAAATGCAAGCATCAGCCCTAGAGTGGATGGTTTCAACGGTTACTATAAAAGAAGACAATTAGAAAGAAGTCCAATTCTTTTTTGCAAGTCACTGTCTTCCAAAGATATGTATGACTACAAGGATAGCTCTTATTCCAAAGGTAGATAATCGTCAATCTTTCAATGACTTCCGGCCTATCAGTATGCATAATTTCTTCAATAAGATCTTCTCTAGAATATTAAATAATAGAGTGTCTCAAGTGCTTCTTTTCATTATTTCCCCAATGCAATCACGTTTTATAAGAGGGAGATCCATCTCTGAAAATGTGTTACTTGCCCAAGAGTGCATGTTTAGAATAAATCAAAAGAATAGGGGAGGTAATGTCATAATGAAATTGGATATGTCCGAGGCTTATGATCGAGTATCTTGGGGGGGGGGGGGGGGAGGGGGTAATCAATTTTACGAGAAGAATGGGCATTTGTGAACAGTGGCTGGATTTAGTGCGGAGAGTCATATCAAATACCTGGATAACTATTGTGGTTAATGGAGAAAATGTGGGATTTTTTCATGCAACTAGTGGTTAATGGAGAAAATGTGTCATCCACAGCTTCATTAAAGCTATTTAATGTCTTCAATTCTCCGGAGAACATATCAATCATCATATCATTGAGTGAATCTACGTACTTGTTTGTTGTTGCAAGAATTGTTCGATCTGTCAAGAAGTTTGGCGAGTTGGCATTTATATTTAATGATGGGAAGATAACGTCAATGAGAGACTGTTCGAAGCCCTCATCATCATGTGTTGATGCTTCCGTTCCATTGATAATCCTTAGAAGGAAATCGTTAAGTAAGGAATTGATACCCAAATGTTTAATTACTTAACCATCACTATTAAGTTAAACAGGGCATTAGTTCTTTTTAGTCATTACATTTACATAATATGATGGATGGATTATCAGTCTTAACATATCAATACAACAACTTTCAAAGATAAATTACGTGAGACAGAGAAATTGCATTCATGTTCATTGAATATAAATTACAAAATAACAAAGAGAATCCATCCGATTAATAAGTATGGCCAAACCTAAGTTTTCAAAAAATTAAAACAATTTACTCAACAATAAGATGAATTGAAAACAACAATTGTAAATTAATTTTAAAAAATTAAAAAAAATTATGGTACTTGAATAAGTGCAATGTATTCCACAAGTATCCATAAACCATGAACTAAATAAGTGACACTCAGTACTCTATATTAAGAGCAGGGAAGAACAAACTGAAATTCTTTGAACACTATGTATCTAAAGATGCTAAAGATACAGTTTAGAGTGTGTGTTTGAGTTGACAAAGATAATTCAACCAAGACATGTAATTGCAGCTTCAGTAAGATAATTTGGACTCATTTTGCTCACTTATTTGGTTGTTCTTGAAAGTTATGTTTTTCTTAGTTGGGGAGTTACAACCTGAACCGTCGTAAGACTTAATAAGAAGAATATATGTATGTAGAGAGACAAAACGAATAGATTGAACCATACAGTGTGAAAAATTTCAACACAGAGGAATTTGAAACATAATCTTTTTACTATTTAAAAAAATGATCCGCGTCAGTGGTACGCATAGGCGGGAACCATTTTTTAGTATGTTGGTACGCGCCAGCAGTATGTATAGGCGGTATTATAAAACATTTTAAATAATATATACAAAAAAAAACAGTTTCAAACAATTTTTTAAGTGCGTGAAGATTTTATTTAAAAAAAATATTTTAAGTAAAAGCCAAGCATGAGAGTGTTTTAAGAAAATTATTACAAAAATTCTAATCGTCACAAAAATTGTTACAAAAATTCTAATAGTTACAAAAGTTGTTTTATAAAAATAAAAAGTCAGTAGTTCCAAAACAGTAACTATTAGAATCTTAATTTTTTTTAAATAAAATCTTTAGGCACTCAAAAAATTGTTTAAAACTGTTTTTTTTGTACATTTTATTTAAAATATTTTATAATACGAGACCAAAATAATATTAACACGACATGGCACGACACACCTCAAAATCTTAATTTTACGTAAAATGAATATGACACATATGAAAGTGACATGGTACGATACAAAATCCTTTTTTTTTACGAAATGCGAACATGGCCCACTTGTCATGTTTCATTTTAAGTGGGTTGTGTTAGTATTTGGTAAAAAATAAAATTTCGTGTTGTGTCATATTCCTTTTATAGGTGAAAATAAGATTTTGAGGGGTTTCATGTAATTTTTATTTTGGTTGGGTTCGTGTTTGGTTAAAAAAATAACATATATTGTGACGTGACACTTTTACTTGGATCGTGTTTGGTAAAAAAATAATATTTCATGTTGTGTCGTGTCAATTTTATTAGGATCGTGTTCATGTTTGGTTAAAAACAAATTTGTCGTGTCGTGTTGTGTCGAGTTGCTTTTATTTAAGTCGTGTTCGGTTATAAAAATAATTTTCTATTTAAAAAACAGTTTTTTATTTGTTAATTTTTTCCCAATTTTATGTAAAAAACATTTTTTTTGAAAAAAAAAAACAGTTTTTAAATCTATCTTAAAAATAAACTTCTATAAAAGTATCATAACAGTTTTTTTAAATAAAAAATGGTTTTTTAAACTATCATAACAGTTTTTTTTTAAGTTTTTAGAAAAAACATTTATTTTTTAATTTAAAAAAATAAAAAAAATGTTTTAAAAAACAGTTTAAAATACTATTTTTTTATTGAAAAAATTAACAAATAAAAAAATATTTGTTTGATTTTTAGAGCAAAGGGCAATTTGGTCTTTTAAAAAGTAATTGGAGTGTTTTAAGAACTTTTAGAATCTTTAAGAAATAAACATGAATACAAATATGTCAAACTGGGAAATACATATGAATGCATAAAAAATAATAATCTAATAAGGTGTGAACTTGGTAATTCCTTAACTTAAAAAATATATATAATTTTTCTGAAATTAACATTGAATTTAGAATTATTATAAAACATGAATAGAACAATAATAAAATTGGAAATATAAAATCTGAGCACAAAAGAGAGATAACATTCATGAATGAGATAGATATAATTACAAAAAATATGTATTTACTTTCAAATTAACAAATGCATACTTTTGATGGCAAGTGAAAAAGGAGTAAAAAATTAGAGAGGAAATTAGGAGTATTGACCTTGTTTTTTGGACAAGAAACAATAGCAACAAAGAAACTATGCAATATGAATCTAATGGGAATATTAAGGAACTTGAGCAGGTGATTTTTGATTTCTAGGGTTTGAAGATGAATGTATTTGGAAGTTTTGTTAGATGAATGCATTTGGAAAGAGAATGTATCAAGTTAAGATTCATAGAATGATTTTAATTTAATGAATGTGTGAGACTAATATTAAGGGTGTGATAGAAAATGTTAATTTAATGAGGGTAGTTTATTGTCACCCCCTAACCCCATTAGGATATAATTAACTAAATAGTTTACAAACCACAATTACAATTTATTTATTATTTTAGTAATACATATTGAAACAACTTCAAGGTTAAAATGCGGAATACTAAAAATCAAATCGTTTTAAGGAGACATAATTTCAACAGAACTCACATATCATTTAACTTAATTACAACTTGTACAGTGTATAAAACAAACTAACAAGACCCTACTTCTATTTACTCAACCTCCTAGACCTGGCAGTGGCAGATGGAAAACCTGAAAATGTAAACATATAAAACCATGAGTTTAAAAACTCAGTGAATGTACTACAGTTATCTATAGTAAAAGTACTATATTAACATCTCAACTTAACAATATATACATCTCTGTGCCAAATTAGGCCATATACATATCCGGAGTTAAACCCCACATCTCCTGCCCGTAGGCAATAATCATATCCATAGGTTTTAAAAACCTAACATCTCCTGAATTGCATAGCAACTCAACATATCTTGTCTTTTAATGAGTCATAACATCTCAACATCTCTTGGCTTTTAATAAGCCATAGCATCTCAACATCTCTTGGCTTTTAATAAGCCATAACATCTTAACATCTCGTGACTTTTAATAAGCCATATCATCTCAATATATAATACATACACATCATATCCCAAATCAACTCAGTAAGTACACTCACCTTGTGTTGTCAACTATGTATTCATGTTTCCCTCGGGTGGAGTTGAACTTGGTTGATTTGACCTTACACCTGTTAATCCAACTAAATCAGTATTGAAACTCAATCATAAGTATTATCTTAATCTAATTATGTAACTTTAAATAAGTACACAACCACAATATGATTCTACTCAAGTCATATTCCATGAAACATATGCAAAGACGAAACGATGGTAAATATGTTGATAAGGTCATGAACATTCAACTCTAGAAACTACCTCGTAAGGAACTTATAACTAAACTCAACTAAAGATAAAAGTATACTTCTGAATATATATACACATGAAACATGTACTCAAAATACCCTTGGGAAGGAGCAGATAAAAGTATTCTTTCATGGGATATCCAGTATGGCCTGAAATTATTGTCCTCCATACTTAACCTTCCCATATTCATCAATTGCACACATACAGGTGTCCAACCTTATCAATATGAAAACATATATGAATATACTTTCCAGAACAAGTGACGGTGTAATTTTTCAAGCTCCCTAGGGCAAGTTATGACTATTTCTTTACAACACAAGAAATCTTCCCTACAAGCTCCTCTATTGTTTCTTCAACTTCCAAGAATTTTCATAATTTTTTTCCAGCATTACTTTACATGATTTTCAACACACCTTCAGTACACATACTGAATAGTAAAGAATTAAAGTTTCATAATATTTGGACTTCATTTACTATCTCAAAATCTTGACCAAATTCAAGGCATACCGAAATGAAATATACAAACAACAACTATATACCAACTTGCAACCATCACTAAGGCCTAATCATAAGGTGTTAAATTTTAATTTTCGGATATGATATGAATATATGAGTCTATTTTCATATCCAGTTAGAATTTCTTAATTCCAATAAGCACACAAAGAGATATGTAAGTTTGAATATAAAGAGTTCCAATACAAAGCAATATGACCTATAATACCACTTATCTCACATATGAACCAATACATATTATCCCCAAGGAGGATGGAATTTTAATCAATACTTCACGATTTATATACTTTGAAATAAGTATAATACAATATTAAAATCATATTAACAAATAATTTTACCTTGGAAACACCTTAAGGATTTTCTTGGAATTGTTTTCCTAGATTTTCCTTGTAACCCTTTCTTCCTTAACTTCTACCTCTCTTTCCTCAAGCTAATAACACCTCAAACTGAACCTAGGGACTTATTTGCTGAAGAAATAAGGTTAAGGGAGAGTTTTAAGTCATCCAAGGCTGCCTCCCAATCCATCCAATCAAATTAAAACATTTGGTTTAATAAAACACAATTTACCACTTAAGGGAATTGATAGGTTTGCCCCTTGTTCGTAATTTAGGCCTAACTTCTTACTCGAACATCCGTTTGATGCACCGTTTGTTGTGTTACAACCCTAACTCACATGTATACAACTATGTAGTTTTCACATCAAGTCAATTGTAATGTTACAAGGGTCAAAACTAGTCTTAATCAGGAACATTTCTATTAAAAATAACCAAATCTTGTGTTTGTAAATAATTCGACATTTCATGATTTATGAAAGTAGAATTATACTAACCATAATCACTTAACATTAGATATACTAATAACACATTATTCATATCACATAGGATAAGTATGATTTAAATATAATTTATCATAATTATATACGGGTTGTCACATTTAGTACTTTGAGATTTGAATTTTTAGGGTTTGAAGATGAATGTATTTGGAAGTTTTGTTAGATGAATATATTTGGAGAGAGAACGTATCAAGTTAAGATTCATGGAATGATTTTAATTTAATGAATGTGTGAGAGTAATATTAAGGGTATGATAGAAAATATTAATTTAATGAGGGTAGTTTAGTACTTTGAGATTTGAAAAAGAACTATCCTCTTTTTAAGTAATAGAGATGTTTGGACGAGGCCTTTTACATGTACTTGCATATGTCTCCATGTCACACGTCCACTAGGTATTGGAGGACATGTTTTGGGTAGAACAATTACTTACAATGTTTGAAATTTTGGTTGACGTTGTAAGTCTTTTAAATTTGGTGAGGTTCGAAACATTTTAAAAATCCCAAGTTTATTAAAATATTGTGTGAAAATTTATCATTTTATGTTGAAAAATTATTGATCATTTTTTTACGTTGAATATATTAAATTTTTTGTTGAGGTTGAAAGTCAGAAAAATTTAGTGGCGGATTGCATTTGTAAAAATTCCTAAATTATTGAAATTGTTTTTCTATAAGTTTTTAGATGAAAATCTTATGTTTTTGTGCTGAAAACTTATAAATTTTATAGATATTTCAGATTTTTTATTATGTTTGATTATTTTTTTTAGATATTTGCAAAAAATGCTATTTTCTGAATGTTTTAAAGCCTTTGTGCAAATTATGAATTTTATTTCAAAATATTTTTAGAGACTTTTAATTTAATTTTAACTTTTTTTCCCATTTCTATTGGCCAAATGTACTCTCATTTGTGATGCACATTACCAAGATCTTGTCTAAAAAATTAACACAATTAGGGTTCTGGGCTAGAGTGAGGCAGCTTAAAATAGTTGGGATGGTTTGCTATAAAAAAATAAAATTTAATTAAAGAGGTGAAGTGTTAATATGAATATAGTTTAGGGGCATATGAAAAAAGTAACCAACTCAATCCGATGACGCACTTTATGAAAATTCTTTGTGTTGCTCAATTAATAACACCCCTAACTATAGCAGATCAAGCTCCTCTGGGCTTGTAAAATGATTTTAGAAGGAAAGAGTTCTACATATTACAACCGTTCATTAAATCAAATCAATTAACTAACTATTTTGAAGAAGATCAACACTTCAAATTTAGTTTTTCATTGTATAAATTAATATTAGTGGCATTAGCGAATAAATCTATTGAAGGTATATTTTTTTGATGATTAATCAAAGGGATAATCTTGTTGGTATCTTAAATCCATAAACTTTTAATTAATTAACAATAAATTCAAATGATATAGTTACACATATTAATGTAGATACAATTACTCTCATTAATGTAGATATACTTGTAATTGTAACTTTCTATATATTTATAAGTATAATTGTATCTATTTTATTAAGTGTGATTGTACCCATAAATTAGAATTTAATCTTAAGGGGTGCCAAGAGGCTATGGGAAAGAAAATTAACTGATGATATAATGTATATTCGTCAACAATAGGTAAAAGTTTCACGATATACAAAATAACAAAATATAATTTTACCATGAAAAAAATAAGACAATTAGCTTTGAGAAAGATAACAAAAAAATGGTAAAAAAATTCAATTAGAATCTATTTAACATTAGAATTTATAAGCGCATTATAGTAAACATGAGTCAAAATTTAAATTTACAATTATGTTAAAAATCTGCAATTAAAATGAATTTAAGGGTTAAAAAATTAGATATGCAATTAAAGCACAAAATCAAGAAAATATTGGATAATTGGAGGGGAGGGGCCTTAATTGGCATTACCACAATGATATAGGCAACAAGGCAATTTGAATGAAAAACAACACAATAGTTAGGAGCGCCTAAGTTTTGAGCATAAAATAAAATTGTGCTTTTAAGGCAATTTGATGGCGAGACGTGTTATGAGTTTCAAAAAAATCCTTTAAATCATCCTCCAAAAAGCAATAAAGTCTTGTGCCCTTGTGGGACCTATAGGGACTTAAAGCATTTCTTCAAGAAAAAGTAAAATGAATATTTCTAATGCCTTCATACTCAAAATTTATATAGCACTTGAGTAAATATTATGAAAAGTTTGGAGGGGCCTTGGCTCCCTCTCTCACTAGATAATTTTGTGTCTACATTAATAATTGTAATACACGTATAGTTATCATTGTGTTTCCTTAATATTAACATTTTATTTTGAAGAAAACTATTAAAGTGATCACGTGTAATGTCATAAATCTAGATGCATTCATTAGACATTGTCCAAAGGACCAAAAGTGAGCATGACAAGAGCATGATTATGAAATAAACAAATTAATAACTAATTCTGTTATTGGGTAGGTGTGAAGGCTAAACAGTGTTGGTAAGCTCTTGGTTATGTGCATGTATATATCGATACACACATAGCATTAGCGTATTAATTAAATACTAAAAAAATTCCAATTAATGGCTCCAAATGTTGGGGCTATGGTGCTTTTATTGGTACTAGTTGTAGGACCAGCTATGGCTTCGGCAGTTGAATACAGAGCTGACTGCATGGATGTCGTGTCAAACTTCGATTGGTGCACCGGATACCTAGAAGGGTATTCCGATGATCCGGTACCATCCTGTTGTGAAAACTTGTTGAAGCTGATGTTGGATTAATTCCAATATTTATTGAGTTTAATTTTTAGTTGTTAATATTTTATTATATTATTTGTGTTTTATTTTAAACATAGTTTGGGTTTTAATTTAGAAAGTAGAAACATGAGCAAATGGGTGTGAAAGATATGGGGAATGCTCAAAATCCCATATTGTCCCACATTGGAAGAATACTACAAAAGGTAGTGGTATATCAACTAAAGGACAACTAAGATTCTTAGTTGACAAGTCAAATAAGAGGCTATGATCCTACGCATCGCGGTGGTGCTTAAGCACCACCAATCGCGACACGCGTAAGCGCGTAAGCGCGACACGCGGCGCGCGAAAGGGCGATTGGGCGACTTAGGGCGCATTGCGCGCTTTGACGCGCACTTGGCACTTCGCACGTGCGCATCGTCGCTTGGAGCGTGGGAGCCTAAAGTTTTGACGAGGTAAAACAGATCAACGGTTGTGATTAAACGATCCGATCAAAGGGTTTAAAATCCGAAACGGCTTGATCTAAACCGTTAGATGAACTCGTAGCGTTTCGTGTAGGGGATGTCCATTCGCTTACAATGGGACGCCTAATCTGAACCGTTAGATCGTAGCTGTTCCAAACAGGCACGATCCAACGGTTGCTGAGTCACTCCATGAAGAGTTGTGACTGTTGAAGAACAGTCACAGAAATGGCTATAAAAAGAGTTCCAGACCTCTGTTTTGGAAACCGAAAAAATTGCTAGTTTCTCCTCTCTCCGTCCTCTATACTTTGGCATTATCAAGTTACAAATTCAGAGTGTTCTCGGGTTTGATCAAACAGTACATAGTTTGAATCAAACAACTGTTCATACTGCATTGTATCCTGAAGGCAGGTTCTACAAAACCCATTGTGTACTCGCGGTTCTGGTTCTGTCTCAACCGGATTGGGAGAAATTTTGCCTAAAAGAAAGCGTTCCAAGAACGTGCCTTGCAGAAATTAATTATTATATTTCGTTCTTTCCATAAGAAATTTCCAACAGTTTTAGGCAAAAATTTTATATTCTTATTACTCCACTCAAATGGAAGGAACTGTGGCACAATCTATCCAAGTCATGACTCAAGACTTAATTCGACTCGACCGTTTTGATGGCGGAAATTTCACCCGTTGGCAAGAGAAAGTTATGTTCTTCCTCACATCACTAAAACTTGCATACATTCTAGATGATAACCTTGAACAAATTCCCGAGCCCACACCCGAAGACACCGAAGGAATAAAGCAAAAACGTGTGAAGAGGAAAGAAGACGAATTTATGTGTCGAGGACACATCCTCAATGCTTTGTCTCAAACTGTTTATAGCGCTCATAGAATGATTCCGACGGCAAAGGAATTATGGAAGGCTTTGGAGATAAAGTATCAAAACGAGGAAGCGAGCAATCGTAAGTTTCTAATTTCAAACTATATGAATTTTAGAATGAATAATGATAAATCTGTCGTTGCACAAGCCCATGAACTCCAACAAATTGTTGGTGACCTTAAAGCCGCTGGTATTAATCTTCAAGATGAATTTCAAGTAGGGGTGATTGTTTCAAAACTTCCATCCTCTTGGAATGGCTTTAAGAAGAAAATTAATCATGATGAAAAGACTTATACTGTGGAATCCCTTCTTCGTCACCTTCGTATTGAAGATGATACTCGTATTCGAGAAAAGAAGGATGAACAAAGTGAGGGTCATTCAAAAGCTAATATGGTTGAGGATCAAAAATCCAAGATTACCAAAGACTCAAAATTTAAAGCAAAGAATGATTCCAAATTCAAGAACCAAGGTGCAAATAAGAAAAAGAAGGGAAAATGTTTCTTCTGTGACAAACCGGGCCATTATTCTCGAGAATGTCGTCTTAAAAAGAAGGCATTTAAAGAAAAACAAGGGTCGAAGGAAACCAACAATGTTGAAGATCTTATTGCTACTGTTTGCGAAGCAAATTCAATTGATAATGAAAGTGGATGGTGGCTGGATACCGGCGCAACGGTCCACATATGCAAAGACCGCTCTTCATTCAAAACATATCAAGAAATTGATGGAAAAGAAGTGAAGATGGCAAATAATCTTCGCGCAAATGTAGTTGGAAAAGGCACAGTGGAATTGAAGCTAACCTCTGGAAAGACACTTACTCTAATTGATGTACTTCATGTACCTGATATGTGTAAAAATCTTGTGTCTGGGGACCTTCTCAATAAGAGAGGTTTCAAACTAGTGTATGAGTCTGATAAGTTTGTATTGTCTAAGAATGGCCAATTTATTGGCAAAGGGTACTCTTGTAACGGCATGATTAAAATTAATGTTATCAATGATATTAGTTCTGCTTATATGGTTGAGTCTATTTCTTTATGGCATAGTAGATTAGGTCATGTGAATTATAGAAGTATAAAAAATATGACTAATCTCGGCTTAATCTCGGATTGTAAATTTGATAACCTTTCTAAATGTGAAATTTGTGCTCAATCGAAGATAACTAGAAAGTCGTTCAAATCTGTTGAGAGGAAATCCGAAATGCTTGATCTTATTCATAGTGATGTATGTGATATGAAGAGTAATATGACTCGTGGTGGAAATAAATATTTCTTAACTTTCATTGATGATTACTCTAAGTATGCATATACATATTTACTTAAAAGTAAAGATGAAGTTTTCGAGAAATTCCTAATTTTTAAAGCGGAAGTTGAAACTCAACAAAATCGAAAAATTAAAGTCCTACGATCCGATAGGGGTGGTGAATATTACCCGAGTGAGTTTATACAATTTTGTAATACTCATGGGATAATCCATCAAGTTACGGCGCCATATACGCCACAACAAAATGGAACGGCGGAAAGGAAAAATAGGACTTTAGTTGAAATGATAAATTCAATGTTAATCAGTTCTGGTTTACCTTTGTCGATGTGGGGAGAAGCGGTTTTATCCGCATGTTATATTTTAAATAGAGTTCCATTGAAAAACAAGGATATTACACCATATGAATTATGGTTTAATCGTAAGCCTAATCTTAGACGTCTTAAAGTTTGGGGATGTCTTGCTTATGTAAGAAAACCCGAACCTAAAAGACCTAAACTAGGAAATAGGACTTACAAATGTGTTTTTATTGGATACTCTAGTAACAGTACGACTTATAGATTTTTAAACCTTGAAACTCAAGAAATCATTGAGTCGGTAGATGTGCAATTTTTTGAACATCTAACAAAGTTTAGTACTTTGAATCAAGGTTTAGAAAATAATAATTCGACTGTTGACTCCTCAAATTTAGAAGAAAATTCACAACCTATATCTTCTTCAGAAACAACGAATGACGTTGAACCACGAAGGAGTAAAAGACAAAGAACTGAAAAAACATTTGGGCCTGACTTTGTTATTTATTTAGTTGAAGGGGATTTAAATGAGACTAAGAACAAAACTAAATTTGTTCTTAATGTAGAAGATGAACCGACCACATTTCATGAAGCGGTAACATCTAGGGATGCTGTCTTTTGGAAAGAAGCAATAAATGATGAAATGAACTCAATTTTGTCAAATCAAACTTGGGTTATTTCCGATCTTCCCCCCGGGTCTAAACCTATTGGGTGCAAATGGATATTTAAAAGAAAATTAAATCCGGATGGTTCTATAAATAAATTTAAGGCAAGACTAGTTGCTAAAGGCTATAAGCAAAAATATGGAATTGATTACTTTGATACATATGCTCCTGTTGCTCGAATCACTTCCATTAGGATATTAATATCTCTTGCTTCTATTCACAATTTAGTTATTCATCAAATGGATGTTAAAACTGCATTTTTAAATGGTGATTTAGAAGAAGAGATTTATATGGAACAACCCGAAGGGTTTGTATTGCCTGGCCAAGAAAAGAAAGTGTGTAAATTGGTTAAATCTCTTTATGGCCTTAAACAAGCTCCTATGCAATGGCATGAGAAGTTTAATAATATTGTTATATCCCATGGATATAAAGTTAATGATGCCGACAAATGTATATATAGTAAATTTGAAAATGGTGTTGGTGTTATTATATGCTTATATGTGGATGACATGTTAATATTTGGGTCTAATCTCAAATATGTTGAAGAAACCAAAAGGTTTCTTTCATCAAAATTTGATATGAAAGATCTTGGAGAAGCTGATGTGATTTTAGGAATCAAAATTGTGAGAAAGGATAATTCTTTAGCGTTATCTCAATCTCATTATATAGAAAAAGTTCTTAAAAGATATAATCATTTTGAACTTAAGCCAGCTGCTACACCTGTGGATCCTAGCATCAAATTAATGAAAAATACTGGGCGTGCTATGGACCAACTTAAATATGCTAGTATTATTGGGAGTCTAATGTATGCCATGCATTGCACTAGACCAGACATTGCTTATGCAGTGAGTATATTGTGTAGATTTACAAGTAATCCAGGACAAGAGCACTGGAATGCAATTTCTAGGGTGCTTAGATATCTGAAGAGGACTTTGGATTATGGCTTACATTATGTAGGATATCCATCTGTTTTAGAAGGATATAGTGATTCAAGTTGGAATAATCTTGAATCAAAATCAAAGTCAACTACTGGTTGGATTTTTACGCTAGGAGGAGCAGCTATCTCTTGGGGATCCAAGAAACAAACATGTGTATCAGATTCAACAATGCAATCTGAATTTATAGCCCTAGCAGATGCATGTAAAGAAGCAGAATGGCTTAGAAATGTGTTGTACGATATTCCTTTATGGAAAAAGCCATCACCTTCTATTATGATAAGTTGTGATAACCAAGCCACAATTTATAAAGTTTCGAACAAAACTTACAACGGAAAATCTAGACACATTAGTCTAAGACATCAAATTATAAGAAAATTACTCAAGGAAGGAGTAATTACAGTCGACTATATTAAAACGAACAAGAATTTAGCAGATCCTCTGACTAAAGGTCTTGTAAGAGAGATGATATATATCACCTCAAAAGGAATGGGACTAAGGTCTATTAAATAACACAACTATATTTAATGGGAACCCAACTCATATCTTGAAAATATAGATAGAGTTCAATGTGGTACAAACAAGTTAAATTATAGTTATGGAACACTAGGAATTTATACAAAAAGTTCCATTCCTATATGCCTAGTGTTGGTTTTCTGCATGTTAGAGGATGAAGTTCACTTCTTAATAAATCATATAAGTGTGACTCGCAGAATCACTAAAGTTGATTTACCTATTCGAGTGTCGAAAGTGTGGCCGCTTTCTATGAAATCAAGACCGATCCTAAAGCGCTCGTGAAATCAGGATTAGCACAAGGCCATAAAAGTGCATGCTAGAAGAACACTTATAAACTCAGAAATCGGTATGTGTGATAGTTCCGGCTAGTCTCAAAAGGTCCTTGGTTCAAGATACGTTCACCACAGCACCTTGATGAAGCTTTGAATTATTTTCACTATATGAAAGTTCAAGTCCGAAAGACACTTCTCATTTATGTACTAGATTTTAGCGATAATGCCAAAAGTTATTTATTGTCTTTTTTGCTTTGCTCTCTTGTGTATATTGAAATTGGTGGGAGAATGTTGGATTAATTCCAATATTTATTGAGTTTAATTTTTAGTTGTTAATATTTTATTATATTATTTGTGTTTTATTTTAAACATAGTTTGGGTTTTAATTTAGAAAGTAGAAACATGAGCAAATGGGTGTGAAAGATATGGGGAATGCTCAAAATCCCATATTGTCCCACATTGGAAGAATACTACAAAAGGTAGTGGTATATCAACTAAAGGACAACTAAGATTCTTAGTTGACAAGTCAAATAAGAGGCTATGATCCTACGCATCGCGGTGGTGCTTAAGCACCACCAATCGCGACACGCGTAAGCGCGTAAGCGCGACACGCGGCGCGCGAAAGGGCGATTGGGCGACTTAGGGCGCATTGCGCGCTTTGACGCGCACTTGGCACTTCGCACGTGCGCATCGTCGCTTGGAGCGTGGGAGCCTAAAGTTTTGACGAGGTAAAACAGATCAACGGTTGTGATTAAACGATCCGATCAAAGGGTTTAAAATCCGAAACGGCTTGATCTAAACCGTTAGATGAACTCGTAGCGTTTCGTGTAGGGGATGTCCATTCGCTTACAATGGGACGCCTAATCTGAACCGTTAGATCGTAGCTGTTCCAAACAGGCACGATCCAACGGTTGCTGAGTCACTCCATGAAGAGTTGTGACTGTTGAAGAACAGTCACAGAAATGGCTATAAAAAGAGTTCCAGACCTCTGTTTTGGAAACCGAAAAAATTGCTAGTTTCTCCTCTCTCCGTCCTCTATACTTTGGCATTATCAAGTTACAAATTCAGAGTGTTCTCGGGTTTGATCAAACAGTACATAGTTTGAATCAAACAACTGTTCATACTGCATTGTATCCTGAAGGCAGGTTCTACAAAACCCATTGTGTACTCACGGTTCTGGTTCTGTCTCAACCGGATTGGGAGAAATTTTGCCTAAAAGAAAGCGTTCCAAGAACCTGCCTTGCAGAAATTAATTATTATATTTCGTTCTTTCCATAAGAAATTTCCAACAGCTGAACGAGATTGCAAAAAGAGAGGGTCCCAGAAGGATTTGCGAGTGCATTGAGTACATGGCCAGTCATTAACTTGGTATTCCTTATATTCCTTCTCGCATTGGTGATCTTTACCTCAAGTGCCACGTTCACCTCAGCTTTCCCATTTCTGAACGCATGGATTGCTCCAAGTACGTGTAACCCTCTCTCTCGTGCAAAAACACACTAACATTGACAACACACATTACAAAAAAATTATTTAGTGATATTCAACTTCTACACGGCATAGGTGAATGGAGAGAAAACATTGAATAATGTTTTATGGTGTGATATCACTAATTGATGAAATTTTAATAAATTGTTGTTAAAAATATAGGAGTTGAAAGAAATTAAATTTATATGAGCATGTAATACCATGTAATTGTTGTTGTTAATATGCAATACTAGAGTTTGTGGTCGTCCTCCCATTATGGAAGCATGAAATATAGTCATTTCATCTATGTTACTATGGTGAATATGAAATATCATTATGTAAATAAATACATGCATAAACAAGCAATGATCTTTTTTAGCTTAGTTTACAAAAACTATCAAAAAAAATTAATCTGGTTTATTCTTTCTATTCATTGAAATGCCAATATTTTAAAATGACCATTAACATATAAATAATCCAGATTAAAACTTGCATTAATATTTAAATTTAGTTCAAAGTGAACTTTTAATTTGGAATTTTTTAAAAAGAAAACTAGAATACTTATATATATATATATATATATATATATATATATATATATATATATATATATATATATTGTGGTGGGGGGTGCAGGGAAGGGGGAGCTAAATTTTTTGAAGTTGAAATTTTAAGCTTTAAAACTATAACTTTTACTATATTTTTTACCCCATACTTTAAATTCTTTATCCGCTACTATATCGGATGGAATACTTTTGTTTGCTATTTATTCTCCAACTAATTTCAAATGACTCTTACTATGTCAACACTCTACTTTATATATATATATATATATATATATATATATATATATATATATATATATATATATATATATATATATATATATATATATATATATATATATATATATACACATACTAGGGTGTACCCGTGTGTGCCGATGGCACAGTGAAAAATTTGCTCCAGATTGTTTGTGATTATAGCTCATTCATACCCATGTAAATGTTACGGTGAAAAATTTACTCTCGATTATTTCGACTTTCATGTCGTGTCACCGTATCGTGCCTAAATTTAAATCTATAAGTGTTTATTTTTACAAAAATCAAATTCTAATGTGTTGATTTAAGAGTTCTTTAAATCAAATTTTAAATTGAACACAACACATCTATATAAATATCAATTTCGAATCAATTACAATGTACGATTAAAGCAATAGATTAAATGGCCAAAGACAATCCATTTTAATTGTCTTTATATACTATACTTTATATGTGAAAGCAATAAATACACAACTTTACAAATCTACTAAATGAAATATAATGTGAGAATTGTTTTTATAATAAAAAAATTAAAATAAATACATCGATTGTTTCCAAAAACAATTTTTGGATCATAATAAATTATTTTTATTTTTACTCATTTCTTATTTATGATTTTTTGACATATTTCTTGAACTACACATATGAGAAACCTATACGAAATTGCAAATATGATTTGGATCAAGAGTAAAACATGAGTAGTAGAGATGTTTAACCAATATAAAATATTCCTCATTCACACACACATATTACTTAAATCAAGACGTTAAAATAACCAAAAAAAAGAATTAATCACAATGACTTCTCAAATATAAGACATCTAGTGTATGGTAGTGCCTGACAGTGAAAATTTTCAAAGTATGTAATTGCAAAATGGAAAAAATTTAATTCCCTAACAAAACAAGTATAATTTAAAAAAAAAAATGATCATAATTTTCAAAGTCGTGCGCATGCCTGAAGGAAAAAAGTGAATTTTGCCTAAATAAAGGAAATTTTGTCCAATTTTTTAAAATTGTTTACAATTATTGATTAAATAATTTTGAAAAAAATATCCATCCTTTAGAAAAATTGACCATGATTACTATAATACAAAAATTTTATGATTTGATCACACGATCATGTCTCTCCTCAGGGGTGGTTGGGGTCCTTAAATAGCCCCCTCCCCCCCCCCACACACACACACACCATCCTCGAGGCAACTCAGTTATTAAAACTATGAAAGACATCCATCATACTTTAGGTCACAACATTAAATGTCTGATGCACTAGTTGGCTCCACATCACAAACATTAAATGTCAAGGCATGCCTTTTGCCTAACCACTGTGTGTCAGGGGAGGGGGGTGTTGTCGCGGAGGTGGCTCACCAACTGCCTGACAGCGCCAAATACCACGGTTGGTTTACTCAAGTGCATGTCTGACATTGTTTAGCTGGCTAGTGACATCACCTACAGTAGATGTGACATTAAGTAGAGGATTGTTTGGTTCACAGCCTAACGCCCGATGGAACTCCAAGTTGCTCCGCCCGAGGTTCCACGGTTAAGGTCCTTCGATGTTTTACCAGGTGTATCTAAGATGGTCAGGACAAGCCCCAACGGTGCCTCACTTCTCAATCCTCCAAACCAAGTCCCTTTAAAGTTCCCACGGTGAGGTCGCTCGATAGAGCATGAAAGCTCTCCCAAGCCCTGCCAAGCCTGGTCTCTCGCAAGTACCGTTTGACCTCACACAAACTCATTTATTATTATCGTTACGTCATTAAAACCGTTATATCTTACAGTCAACAAAAATAAAAATACAATATGACTAATATAACAAGCTAAAATATGAGTTGTCGCACCAAGCTGCCTCACTGAGTTGCCACGCTTGAGCTGCCTTGGTTGCTTAATCTCAAACACTGTTGTCAATTGGGGATTTGTCCCTAATCTCAAGATTACCTTCAAGCCTCCACTATATTTGCCCCTTCGTGGAGAGATTTGTTGGAACAAGAAATGTCTGCACGAAACTTTTCAATCTGATGAACCTTCTCTGCGTGATATAGTTCTCAACAAGAAATTTTGGCCCTCCTTTTCTGTTAGAACCGCAGTGATATAGTCATTGGGAAAAAGTAAAATTCTCCCCGATATACCTAATTCGAAGCGCCATTCTCATTGGGACTTGGGCGAAGGGACATCGCCGCTTTTTCCTCGTGCTGGTCCCCAACCGGTCTAGCTCTAATGTTTGAAATTGTTCCGAAGGCCTACTAACCTTTTTCAAATACTCGTTTGGACTTCTGGTAAATGAAATTCTCCCCCGTGGTGCTTCGTCATTTTCAAAAAATGATGAGACATGTGGCGAGGGGACGTCGTAGTTTTGTTGAACCGTTAGGGGATCTCCTTCGTTAGAAGTTCAATGGATATGCCTGACAAAATCTTTTGGCGCCAAAGCTTAAACTTATTGAAGAAAGAAACGCTTTCTGTTCTCTATGCGTCACTTCATTAATGATGTGGCGCTGTCTTTTCAACTGCCAAAGCACTTCCCGAAGTGCCACGTGTTCATGTGAAATGATTATAGGCGGCCGCACATGTGCGAGGGTGGAGAAATCTAAACGCCAAAGTTGGAAATTTCAATCGTGCATATCCCAACACCTGACCCTTCTTTTCTCTTACTTTGGCTTCGTCTTACTCAAGCTTCCATTTCACTTTAGAGAGAGAAAGTCTGTGAGAACTCAATTGCTAAAACTCCATTGTTATTGCTCTTTCCTAACTTCCTTCTTCTGTTACCTTCTATACCACCACTTGTGATCGTGTTTCTCCATTCTCGCTCTCAAACCCTTCTTGCTCAAATCTTTTCTGTTACTGTGTCATTATTTTCCATGGCGTCCTCAAGCAACCCCACTGTGTCTACCACCGGTGTTCGGCCTACCACCCCTACCACTGCCACCACCCTGGATACTGCCCGCCAGGAACAACTAAGGTTTTACCGTCGATCACCTATTTTTGGACAAGGTGATGATTTTGTTGGTGCATGTAAGAGGGTCCATTTTTCTTCTAAGTTTGGCCCTCTATTGTTGGGTGATGAAGACGAAGCCTCTACTGAGTGGGGTTTTCTTCCTCCCAAGGGGACTCTCCAATTTCGTTTGGAGCGAGGGGACTTCCCGTGGTCCCACATTGAGTTTGAAGCACCCGGGGGTTCTCCCGCTCAGTTCACTGCATGGAACTCCCACATGCAGAGATCTTATGCTGAAACGCTCACCAATATTGGACTGCAACGGGCTAAGTGGTTTGGTGAGTTCACTCTGTCCAAGAATAATGTTTCCCTTCCTGTTCTGGTGTCTCGCTGGAACGTTACTACCCATACCTTCATCGCTGCGTGAGGTGAGTTCACGGTGACATTGGAAGACGTGTGTGAGCTCCTGGGCCTTGAAGCGACAGGCCACGAGCCTTATACTGATGAGGCTCTGGATGCCCAGGAAACTGCTGATCGTTTGGAGTTGGACCGAATATGCCGAAGTTGCACCGGTTCATCGAACAAAACCACTTTCTCCCCACTTATCAATTATTTCTTCAAGGTACATAGCTGGAACTTCATGCCTATATCCTTATCATTCTTTCCCGTTTCCTTCTACCGAGAAAGCCCAATGATCAGCCCCGAAGGGACCTTATCAATATATCCCTTCGTTTGGCCCGAGGTACCAAGCTTCCCCTGACTGCAATCGCCATGGGATCTCTCTACACATGGCTCGACAGGACCCTCTTCGACATGGAACCATCACTTGGTCGTTATAACTTGGCAAATTTTGCCAATTGTGTCCTTCTGACGAGCTTCCTCTATGTTCCTTTCCCTGCCGTAGCGGCCAAGATCAACCGTCCTCCTTCTGGGGAAAGAATTTTGCCCCCACGCTCCTACACTTATCATAAGAAGCTAAGTCGAAAGGAGTTGATCCCTGTGATTGATCGCTTTGAGGACTTTGTTATGAGACCCTACAAATAGGATATCTTTGTTCACAACTATGACTTTTTTCAACATGAGGCCAGGTTAGTGGAGGTAGGTGCAGATATTGAAGATCCTTTACTGGCCGTGATTGTTCTGTTCTCCCCCGGGTATCTACCCTCCTATACCGAGTGGGGATACACTAGAGAGCACTACAATCCCAATCGATGTAGCCGCCAGTTTGGTTTTAATCAAGGGGCTCCTCGCCCAGTTTTTCAATCGCCAAACCCTGAGGTTTCTTTCAGCGAGTCCTGCTCCCTGTTTTCATCCACTGCTGCATGGGGAATAAGTTCTGCAATGGCTGGGCGAGTAACTATTCCCATCAACAAAAGGCAAGGGGATGTGTCCTCTCTGTTCGCTACGCGATATTGGCCGAACCAATTGGCTGATATTGCCGAGTTCATCGAGGGGGATCCAGTGTACCCTCCAGTCCTTTCCTTTTCTGCACTGGAGCTGGGTTTGAAGGGCAATTCCATCCTTGGTGTTGAGTTCCCTATGAGTAAGACCCCCAAGGCATGTCCCACTGAGCTTCCTCCCCTTTGTTCTATGATTCCCACTACTACGCCCAAACCCAAGAGTGCTGCAGCCTCGAAGAAAACTGCCCCTTCGACCAAAGCTGCAACCGATGAACCTTCAGGACAGAAGGCAAAGAGCGGGACTTCTTCCAACTCCAAGTCCCAGACTAAATCTCAAGCTCCCAAGGAGGGAGTACCCATTGCCTCCGTTCCTCCTCCTATGTCTGCGGAGAGAGCTGAGGAGTTGAGAAGGAAAGTTCAAGCTGAGGTGGCACGCATAAACTCTAAGTAACAATGGCGTGTTCCAGTTGATCCTCCACCAGGAGCCTTCACCACGATCCAAGTTGATCCTACCGAGCCCACGGCGAAGAAAAGAAATAATTCAAAGGTTCTTCGGGGTAGTGGCCCTGGTGCATCAGGATCGAGGAAGAAAACTCTGGGTACCAAGTCCCAAAGGAGACAAACTCCTGAGGTGCAATTATCTCCTACCCCCTCGCCTGTCAAATCTGAGGTATGTATAGTTGTTTTATTATCATTTCCCATTTTCCTAGAAAAAAAAGTACACTTGCTTACGCATTTTGGTAACCTTGGTGCAGGAGGTTGAAGAAGAAAGTGCCAATCCCCCTAGCCCCCCCGTGAGCCCTTTCGTGGGGGGGAATTTTGGTGCTTCGCCACCCGGTGTGACTTCTCCCCGTTCGCCCATGACTGGGCTTACTTATTTCCATCGTTCAGCCTCTCAACGTGAAAGAGATGTTGCCGTGGGTGATGATGTTGTTGACTCTGTGATCGTCTGTTCGTAACCAGAGGCAACTCTCTCTATCCCCTCTGGTTTATCTTCTGCACCTAAGCTTCTTCCACCCATCGTTCTGACTGAGGAAAAGGAGCCCGAGGTATGATTTCCTCTATAATTTGTTTTGTATAGCGTCCTTTCATTCTCACCCCTTTTATCTATTTGTCATGCTAAACCTTGAGATTTTGGGATGCCCTAGGTTGAAGTGTCGTCATTGTTAGCGAACATTTGTCTTCCCACGCTGCTAGCGATACCCTTGATCACCATTCCTCTTTTTCGTACCATAACTGAGGTAAGTAACATTTAGAGGTACTTCTACCTTTTTCTGTGCTTACTCCTCTTTCATCGTTTAACACTGAGTCTCATGTTGCATCTTTATCCCAATCTTGTTCCACCTTCTTTCGAAGGTCTGTATGCATACAAGACCAAGGTTGGTGCTTCTGCCCCCATGGTGGTTTTTCTGCATCCACCCCTGTTGAGGCCTCATTTGGGAGCCCATCATCTTCTCCCAGTGAACAACCCATGTTGGCCTTGGTCCCTTACGTTGGTGGGGGAGTTTTGCCTACTGTTGAGGCTTCTATCACCAGGGATTTCATTGTGGCTTCTGAGGTAACGAGCCCGCCCCTAACGGTTCCTGTCCTTATTGCTACCACAGCTACTCCCGTTCTGGCTCCTGCCGTGACTGAGGTATTTTCCTTAATTCTATGCATTTTTGTCAAAGAATTTCCCCAAACTCCCCTATAATGGTGGCTTAGCAACGAAAACAGTTGTTAAGTTTTTTTCATAAATTCCACCTACAATAGTGACTTAACAACGAAAACACTTGTTAAGTTTTTTTCATAAACTCCACCTATAACGGTGACTTAACAACGAAAACACTTGTTAAGATTTTCCATAAACTCCACCTATAACGGTAAATTAACAACGAAAACGCTTGTTAAGATTTTTTATAAACTCCACCTATAACGGTGACTTAACAATGAAAACACTTGTTAAGATTTTTTATAAACTCCACCTATAACGGTGACTTAACAACCAAACCACTTGTTAAGATTTTTCATAAACTCCACCTATAACGATGACTTAACAACGAAAATGCTTGTTAAGATTTTTCATAAACTCCACCTATAACGGTGACTTAACAACGAAAACGCTTGTTAAGATTTTTCATAAACTCTACCTATAACAGTGACTTAACAACGAAAACGCTTGTTAAATTTTTTTCATAAACTCATTACTTTTCTTATCTCAAGTTGCACAAGAGCCTTCCCCGCCCACTCTTTCACCTATTGGCTCGCCTCATTGGGAACCTGCCGTCTCGAAAGATTCTGGCCATGCAGACGAAGGTTTCACGACTGGTGCTGCAGCGGAGAGTGAATCCGGGTGCGAGCTTCCTCTACCAGATTTGGCTCCTCATGCATTCTGTTTAAAGGTGCTTCAACATTCTCCCCAGATGCCTGCCACCCATCGATTGGTGATCGAGCAACTTGTGAATCACCATCCTGAAACTTTCTCGGTGGATTTCTTGTGTTCCAATATCTCTGGCATGGGTTATAGGCTGCAAGGCATGGCTATTGTGGTTGCAGAAATTTCTAGTACTCCCACTACGACCGTTACCAGACCACTCCTTAACCAATTTCTTGGTTATTTGAAGGAGTTGGGTCATGATGGTTTTCGTTTTAACTGTCTTATATCGTACTTAAAGACTTTGAAGAGCCAGCAACTAATCAAGCGGAGGGAACTATTACAAAAGCATCAGCAGAACCAACGGGCTGAGGAAGCCAGGTTGGCCGAAATAGTCCCCAGCAGAGTTGCCAAATGTAAGAGGGTACTTTAGATTATAGATGGAGGTGTAACCCCTTTTAAATATGGTGATGATAAATTAATTAGCCCAAGACCTTGGATTCATGATAGAACATACAAACGCGAACCCAATGAAGATGAACTCAGTTTAAACTCACAAGTCCCTCGTGTATAACTCAGAAGATAGTAATGAACTTTTTAGAAGTAACCTAGGTAGAGGGAGAGAGAATTAAGCACCCTAGATACACCTTGGTAGGCAGGTAGAAACACACCATACACCTTCAAGAATCCCTGTCGAGTATTAAAAGCTTCACAATAAATAACAATGGTGAGTGGATAAACCCTCTGGTTTGCAATAACTCTCTCTCTCTCTCTGATGTATATCTCTAGCAGTAACTCCAGAGTTCCCAAAAAGATCATGTCTCTCCTCAGGGGTGGTTGGGGTCCTTAAATAGTCCCCCCCCCACACACACACACACACACCATCCTCGAGGCAACTCAGTCATTAAAACTATGAAACACATCCATCACACTTTAGGTCACAATATTAAATGCCTGATGCACTAGTTGGCTCCACATCACAAACATTAAATGTTAAGACATGCCTTTTGCCTGACCACTGTGTGTCAGGGAGGGGGTGTTGTCGCAGAGGTGGCTCACCAACTGCCTGACAGCCCCAAATACCACGGTGGTTTACTCAAGTGCATATCTGACATTGTTTAGCTGGCTAGTAACATCACCTACAGTAGATGTGACATTAAGTAGAGGATTGTTTGGTTCACAGCATAACGCCCGATGGAACTCCAAGCTGCTCCGCCCGAGGTTCTACGATTAAGGTCCTTCGGTGTTTTACCAGGTGTATCTAAGATGGTCAGGACAAGCCCCAACGGTGCCTCACTTCTCAATCCTCCAAACCAAGTCCCTTTAAAGTTCCCACGGTGAGGTCATTAGATAGATCATGAAAGCTCTCCCAGGCCCTGCCAAGCCTAGTCTCTCGCAAGTACCATTTGACCTCACACAAACTCATTTATTATTACAACCATTATAGCTTACAGTCAACAAAAATAAAAATACAATATGAATAATATAACAAGCTAAAATATGAGTTGTCGTGCCAAGCTGCCTCGCTGAGTTGCCACGCTTGAGCTGCCTTGGTTGCTTAATCTCAAACACTGTTGTCAATTGGGGATTTGTCCTTAATCTCAAGATTACCTACAAGCCCCTCTACACAATATATACTAGTTTTTCAACCCGCACAATGCATTGTGTAATTAGAATACACACACATACACACAAACAACATGTCTTCACCTAGATAAAAAAAAATGTACCACATGCAAATGATATGTTAAAACCTTTCCTTTTTCCATGTCACTTTTGTTTTTTGAAAAACTACATCTCTATATGAATGTCCACATAAATATACCAAAAACGAACAAAAGAATATCATATGATAATGCATTTTTTGAGATTTGAGTGCACATAACTAAATTTTTATTAATTTAAATAAATCTAAATGTAAATGTTTTCACCTCTCCTACAAAACATTTCATTCTCACACGAGAATCTCATTTAATATTTTTGTGACTTGTGGAAACCCTTTAAAAAAAATAAATAATAATTATATGAATTATTTCATTCATTCTGAATAGGATACGTGGCATGTATAATACTCGTGCTCGAGATTTGTACCTCATTCCTTATAATTTGGATGCCTTTTGGCCATGAACTGAATATAATGGATAGATGTTAAATTTGAACTCGTGGCCTTTCTGCAATTTGAATTGGGATTTGATGGTTTAAAGTTGCTATGCGAAAATGTGGTCGTCGTTCGAATGAATAGCTAAGTCGTGCGATAAAGACCTGAACGATTTTCCATCATTCTCTGAAATCTCATTGGAACTCCCTCATTCGAACGAGGTGCGTCATCATTCGAACTAGGGGTAGTTTTTTGTTCAAACGAATCGGTGTTTTATCCATTTATAGCCTATATTTGACCCTCATTAGAACTCTTGTTCGAACGCAGTCCAAAGTCGTTCAAACGACCAAACGAAAATTAGAAAATTTTGCACATTTCAATGTGTTATCGCAACGTGGATTGTTAAATCAGATGACCTAACGAGTTCTTAATGACTCAGATCAAAATGTGGGTCAATAGGGAGTTAGACCATTAGTTAAAGGGTTAAGTGTTTGTGGGTCTAAATAGAAGTGGGACGAGATGGAGAAGCCATTCCCATTAGATTTTTGAGCTCTCTCTCTCTCTTTCTCTCTAAGCTACACTCTTCCATTTTTATCCCATTTTCACCTTCCCCAAGGTTCCTCCATCCATCCCAAGCCTTTTCATTACTATTCCAAGACTAGATACACTTATCTCAAGCCTATTTTGAGGAAGAATTTGGGTAGAAGAAGCCATTGTTGGAGCTCTCTTGAAGAAGTTAGAGCTTTCTTGGAGCTTTGGATTTTTTAAGATCTTTCAAGTCATTCCCTTTAGTTTATCCTCTTCAAATCCGAGGTAGGATTTTCCTCCAAATGTTTTCAAAATTAAAAGCTATTAGGATGCATGCTAAAATCGTTTATTTATGTAATAATATGTTCTAGTATGTTTATTTAACGTTTGCTTGAAAAAAAATGGGATTTTTGGAAAAACTAAGTGTAAATTGATTTTTGAATAACAAATGGTATTTTAATCTTGAAATATGAGGAAATAAGAACAAAAATATATTTCCATGCTAAAATCATGTTTAATTGCACATTTAAGGATTTCTAAGCTTGAAATCCTCCCAAAAATGTGTAAAATGTTGTAGTATGCTGAAGAAGGATTTATAAACACGATATATGGAATTAAACATTGGTTTCTTGATTAAATAAAGAATTTGAAAATATCAGCCCTAAATATGTTGTAAAATCATGATGAAATGAAGAAGGAATGACATTTAATATAACATGTGTGTATGAGGGTAAAGTCGATATTTTAGTTAAAATAGTCGTTATGATAATAAATATGTTTCTTTAAAAGAAACGAGTTTTTCTTAGAGAAAAAGGATAATGCTAGATTTTTGGACATAAATTTAAGAAATGCGATTTTTGGACATAAAATGACGATTTGTGATGCCATAATGGAAAAAATATAATTTTCACAAGATTTCGATAAACAAAGGTTAAAAATATGATTTTGGTAAAATAAGAGGGTCCTAGTGGTTGGACTTCCTCATTTGACCTTATCGGTCGGTTTTGTGAAAAAATGGATAAATGAATGAAATGGCATTAAAACGATAAAAGTGAAGGAATAATGTGTACATTGGTAAAAATGTTAAAACACATCAATATGAACTCGGATTAGACCAAAAAAGAATTAAAAAGGGCCCTGAGCCCTAGAGTGAAAGACCCAAAACCACTAACCTGAGCATACGTTAGCACAGCCGATGGTCAGAAGTCCGTGAAGTATGTAATTATTTGAAGGATTTCGAGATAAGATAATGAAAATGAAAAATGAATTTGGTTGTGCTTAAGGAATGTAAATAAGACTACCTAATAGAAGAGATAAAATGGAGAATAAGTAACTAGATTAAATAGTCTCTAGACCCGATAAAGGGTGGCATAAAATGATTAAGTGTGAGTGTGAGCACATCGCTCGGGTGAATTGCATAGTAATTACATTAATATTGGCTAAGTTGATAAACATCTTCGGAATTGTTAAAAACACATGTTATATGTATAGTATTTTTATAAAAAAATGTATAGCTTTGTATTTCCCACCCTGCTGAGCGTTCACTCACCCTTGCCTTTTACGTTAAAACCCCCACCTTCCATTTGCATCGAGTAGCAACGTTGGAAAGGAAGCCAGTAAGAACCCTGAAGGCAACAGTCGTCATTTGAAGCTCTGCCATTATATTTAAAACTTATTTTTTTTAAATATTGAATCGGGGATATTTTAGACCATTTCTATTCAGGCCTTGGGCCAAGCATTGTAATGATACAGGGACGACCATGATTTATTCCTTATTTATCAAGCATTATTAAACCTAATGGATTTTCATAAATAAAGCTTATTAATCAACTTAACTATATAAAGCGATCACTTATTTCTTAAATTAAAACTGATAATTTGAACATTATAGAATGGTGCAATTAATGGATTTTTCTTAAATAATAAACTTGAACTTTTCCCTCCCCCTTTAACTCCTTAACTCGGCGTGGGTTGACCCGACGGTGACCCAAACCCAGGCCAAAATGCTAAAAATGGTAATAGAGCAATAGGACTCTCGGGTGTGACGAAGTGTTTTACGCTTTTTTAGTATGCTTCCTTTATACATTTCGGTTGTAGTTACCGCTCTAGTTACTATTTTAATCTAATCATTTTCGTTATCTCTTTCGTTTCATATCGTTGTATATACACATCATGGTGGGGCTAGGGAAATAGGGAACAGTGAGCTCCGATATACGGAATAGGTTGTGAATCATCTTATCGACTCCCACTCTCATCAGAAGAGAGTCATACATAGTGGGATAGTTGAGATAACTACATCGGCCTCAATTCTAAAGGAGTTCAGGTCGCTGCACCCATCGACCTTTAATGGGGCAGCTAGCCTCAACGTTGTTGAGGACTGGCTAGATGAGGTCAGTCGGGCTATAGAGATTCTTGATGTCCTAGCTGGGCACAAATTCAAGATAACAACCTTCTAGGTCACAAAGCAGGCAGGACGCTGGTGGAGTGCATACTCCGTTAGTGTGGTTGGGACTATAGATTTGGATAGCTTCAAGGTCACATTTCTAGAATGGTATTTTTCCCATGCATTTAAGGATGCCAAGAAGGAAGAGTTCCTTCATCTGATTCAGGAGAAGATGTTAGTGAATGAGTACTGGGTCAGGTATGAGAGTTTGTCCATGTACATGGATACAGTGCAGGAGGAGGAGGCCAAAAAGACAAGGATATTTGTCATGGGCCTTAACCTCAGTATTCGGCGGGTCATAGTTAGTTTGGATCTGAAAAACTTTATAACTACAGTAAATAAAGTAAATAAAGTCATCAGGCGAGAGCTAAAAGAAAATTATGGAAAGTCCATCAGGAAGAAGAAGAGGAAGCCCAGTGGGTCCCAGAGCAAAGTGGGGCACGAGGCTTCTTTACGAAGCTGAAGGTCGCTATGGGGTTGGCTAATCATATGCCTAGTGTACCAGCGATCAGAGTCCCACAGACCCTCCTAAAAGGACTTGATTTACATGTGGGTCCCCTGGTCACTTCAAGAGGCATTGATCGCAGATACCTTCAAGTAACCAGTAGGCAAGATAGAAAATAGTCAAGTATATATCGGGTATAAGTTTTAGCTATACGGGCCCCACCTAGTAGCACCAGTAGTTCTCCTATGGGTATCATCAGTCGTCCAGGCTTAGCGTGGATAGTTCATATCCTAGTGAGGTCTAGAGAAATAATAAGCTAGGTCAGGTGCCCAGTGACCAGAATAGTTGGCTTAATCCTGGATGCACCAATGCCATTTCACATCTTGTGGCCCCTTCCAGTGATCCATCTTTGATGGAAGTTACGATTCTATTGTTCTGCACATGGGTAAAGGCACTATTTGATTCAAGCGCATCACATTCGTTTATTCCGATCTCTTTATCATTCAGTTTGGGATTAGAGGTACATCAGTTTTATCATCATATTTTCATAGGGCTTTTGATTAGCGACAGTATAGTTCTTAATAGAGTATATCGTAGTTGTGTGGTTATGGCTAGAGATTATGTTCTGGAGTATGACTTGATTCTTATGGACATTGATGGAATCTAGGTGATTGGTTGTCATGTTTTCACACTACTATCAAATGCCATTGGCATAGTGTCTCGGTATCTCTTCCAGGCGGGTCTCACCATTAATTCAGTAGCGAGAAGGACGGGGGTTATCCTTATAAGTTTTCCACCGTGAATGAGCAAAAACAGTAGTTCAATTAGTTGAGTAGTATGATGGATCAGGATGAGATGGACGGTATGTTACTAGACTACCCAGTAGTGCGGGAGTTTCTCAATGGGTTCTCAGGTGATCTTCCTAGTTTACTCTATACTCGGAGGTGGACTTTTCTATAGAGTTGCATTAGGGGGTCCTGTCTATCTCTATACCACCTTATAGGATGGCTCTGGAATAATTACATGAGTTGACGGTTCAGTTAGAGGAGTTGACCAATAAGGGCTTTATTTGCCCTAATGTGTCCCCTTGGGGGGTTCTGGTCCTCTTTGCCAAGAAGAGGTATAACTCCTTGTGGCTTTGCATCGATTATAGGCAATTGAACATGGTAACTGTGGGAGACCATTTAATACAGCTCATGAAAGTAGCCAACAAGCCCTGATGTATTGACATGCTGCTCGGCCCAAATCATGACTTAATTTTACCTGAATTTTTTTTAGTGGAATAAGAACACTTACAGATATGGTTAAATCAAGTGCCAAGAATCTCAGATGAGATATTAAGGTACCTCTTGGAAAATCCACATATTATTTTGAGTTTCTTGAATAACTCAAACTCTGTAACAACATATCTATAAATTGTACACCCTGACCTGGGGCAAAGGGATCGAAACTTGAGATTTTGAGAGACACTTAATAAGAAATAGTAACCTCTCCTTGGACATAGGCAAGTTGCCGAACCACGTAAATTATTATTGTGTGTGCTATTTCCTTTACTTTCTGCCATTTATGATTATTTTCGTGGAATCTCTTATTGTAATATTTTCTGCACTCACAATTGGCACTTTCTATGGTAAACGACCTCTATTCCTATGAAATAATTCATTACCAGAAATCCCGTAATGTCTCACTACAGCAGAAATATCCCCCAAGCTGACGACGTCTAAGAAGACCCAGTTTCTCCTAGGTCCAGATCTGAGATTCGCCAGCATACAAACCCCAGGTTTCGCCAGGATAGGCAAACCTTCAAAAAAAGCATAGGCCACCTAGGTCTACTCAAATTTCTAGGCTGGTCGATGCTTATAAAGTTAGGCTTCATGAACACGAGGAGGTTATGCGTCTCCAAGTGGAAGAAAACGCTCGCTTATAGAGGTGACTCTAAAGAATGGAGAGAGACCTCCAAAGGGCTACCAAAAAACATCGTGCGAGGAATCCTAGCCCTCAAGCGATCAACACCTACAGCCTAGGAAGGAGCTCCAGGCATGACCAGGAAAGAACTGAATGCGATAGGTTAGAGCGAGGGCTATCAGAGCATGGCCAACAGGAGAGACGCCACAAAAGCAATGATCGACAGAAAGAAGACTTAAGGATTTTGGTCCAAAAAGAGATGGACCAACATCTAACTCACCGAGGATCTAGATCCACTAGAGAACTACTCTCAATAATCAAATAAAGTCCCATTTTTCAAGGGCAATCGAGCAGGAGGAGCCCTCGAAGAAATTTACTGTCCCCGAGTTCAAGACCTACAACGGGAAGACAGACCCTATAGACCATGTCAGGCAATATCGATAGGCAATGACCTTATAAAGCCACAACGATGCACTTATGTGTAGGTTCCTCCCTTTTATCCTACATGATGTAGCACAAAAGTGGTTTGAGAGGCTTCCTCACTGGTCGATCAGGAATTTTACAGCACTAGCGGAGGCCTTCATGACGCGATTCATAACTAGCAGCTCCCATCTTAAGCGAATGGATACACCCCTTATAATGAAGAAAAATCCATATGAGAACCTCCGAGACTATGCCAAAAGGTATTGGAAAGTTTTCTATGAGATTGAGTATTGCTCTAAGCAAGTCGTCGTAGCATCCTTCAAAATCATCTTACCGACCACCTCTTTGTTACACCAATCCCTTACTAAGAAGGAGGCCATCTCCATTGATGATGTTATGGCTCGTATCGATCAGTACGCTAAGGTAGAGGGCGTGGTTCTTCCCAGTGTAGGGGAAAATGATTGAGCAAAGGCAAACAAGGGAACAGAAAAGAATGATACCCAGAAGAAGGGAAATAAGAATGGGGCAAGAATAGATCCAAGAATGGAAACAATGTTAACCCCTCAAAAGCATTCCAGACTGTTAAAACAGTCTTTAAGGAACCTATTTACAAGATTCTTAGCAAAATCAAGGATGAGACTTTCATTAACTGACCCAAGAAGATGGGCAGTGACCCAACTAAGAGCAACAATGCTGAGATACGCATTCTATAAGGAGGGAAATCATCGAACCGAGAATTATAAAGCTTTAAAGTCATATTTGGAAGATCTAGTTGAGGTAGGACACCTCAGCGAGTATATCGAGAAGAAAACAGAGAAGGTCACAACCAATGGCGATCAAAATCCATACAATGTCCTCAATGATGATACAGGACATGAGTTTGCAATAATTTATGGGGCGTAAAACCTTAAGAAGATGCAAGGCAATGCCGTTTGAATGGAACTCAGGAAAGTGACAGCCGTGATGGAAGCTTTTCAAATCAACCCTGATAAGGCTCAGGCCAAAAAGTGTTGGCGACCTGAAGATATCGACTACACTAAGCACATCTTGTTCACCGAAGAGGATCTGGTTGGGGTCATAACCCCACATTATGACGCATTGATGATCACACTTAGGATAGCCAATTGGGACGTCGACAAGCTACTTATGGACCAAGGGAGTTCGTCTTAAGTGATATACCTAGAACTGTTCCATAAACTAAAGTTGAATATCGATAACCTCAAAGAGGCCAATGTTCCACTGGTCGGCTTTGCAGGGAGGATCACGACGTTGTTAGTAAAGATAATCTTATCAGTTAGGATAGGAAACATCTCAAAGATAATTGAGTTTTAGTGGTGGACATTGAGTCCCTATACCATGCTATTTTGGGAAAAGGTTGGCTCCACGCCATGAAGGTTGTACCATCCACCTATCATCAAAAGTTAAAATTCATTACCGATTGGGGTGTGGTTGAAATCTGTGGCGACCAGGCTATAGCCAGGAAGTGTTTTATTGCATCCATTCGCTCGAAGAAGGAAAAGAATAAAGAGACAGAGAATTTTCACGAGGGATCTCAAGAAAGGGTTATGCCCTCTAAATAGTAACTACGGTACGATCGACCAGGTGTGGAAGAGTCCAAGATCCATCCCGTCGATAGGGTCGTAGAAATCCTGAAAGAGGTAATAGGCAATGACAACTTATCTGAAAGAAAATTTCTGATCGGATTTGCTCTCGCCAATCAAGAGAAAAAAGTGTTAGTTGAATTTCTCAAGAGAAACCTAGATGTTTTCACTTGGAATTGTACAAGTTATCGGGAATCGACCCCAGTGTAGCCTACCATCGCATGTACATCGATCCAACCTTCAATCCAATAGATCAAAAGGCTCGTAAAATAACCCCTAAGAAGTCTAAGGCAGTGGAGAAAGAAGTAGGGAAGCTACTGGATGCAGGATCCATCAGGGAGGTCAAGTTGCCTAAGTAGTTATCTAACCCAATGGTGGTACCCAAAAGTAATGGCAGTTGGAGGGTTTGTATCGATTTCACCAACCTCAACAAGGCATGTCCCAAAGATAACTTCCCTCTCCCAAAAAAAGATCAATTGGTCAAAACTAGAGCGATCCACAAAAGGATGAGATTCCTGGATGCTTACTCTGGCTACTATCAGATCCCCTTATACGGACTTGACCAGGATAAACCTCATTTATTACACCCATCGGGTTGTACTGTTACAAGGTTATGTAATTTGGACTCAAAAATGCAAGGGCAACTTATCAAAGGTTGGTTATTAGGATGTTCAGCAAACAAACGGGAGAAATGAAGAAAGTATACATCGATAATATGTTAGTTAAGAGAAAAATCAAGGCCAACCACCTTTCAGACTTAATAATAACCTTTCAGATCCTCACGAAGTATTAGATGAAGATTAATGCAAGTAAGTGTTCATTCGGTTCCAGTCAGGAAAATTCTTAGGCTATCTAATCAGTAAAAAGGGAATCGAGGCCAACCCAGACCAGATTGACGCTATCACTAGAGTCCAGCCTCCTCAGACGTTGAGGGATGTTCAAAAATTATTGGAATGCTCGTGGTGCTCAATCACTTCATCTCCAAATCTTTGACACGTTGTTGACCATTATTTCAGCTTCTAAAGAAGGGCAAGGGCCTCGTATGGGACGATAATTATTCGCAAGATCTGAAGGAAATCAAGTCTTACCATAGAATAATGGAGACCCATTGTATCTTTACCTGGCAGTATCAGGCCATGTTGTGAGCTCTGCCTTAGTACGTGAGAAGGATGGAGGTTAGCACCCGGTTTACTATGCCAGTAAAACGCTCCTAGATGTCGAACAAAGGTACATGCCTCTCAACAATCTCGCATATGCACTGGTGGTTGTGTCAAGGAAGTTAAAGTATTACTTTGAAGTCCACTCCATAATCGTAATCACTTCTTACCCCGTCAAGGTTATCCTACATAAAGTCGGCCTCTCTGGACGACTCTTAAAGTGGTCGGTCGAACTTAGGAGATTTGATATCCACTTCCATCCTAGAACATAAATCACGGTACAGGTCCTAAAAGATTTCATTGTTGATTTCACAGGAGATCAGCCAATAAACTAACCGGATAATGAACATTCAACAACATAGGAAGCCCAATCTTAGGACTGGACCTTATACATTGATGAAGCCTCCAATTCTAAGGGGGGGGGAGTAGGGATTGTTCTTATCACCCTCGAAGACACTGTAATTAAACAAGGAAATAGATTAGGATTTGAAGCCTCCAACAACGAAGTTGAGTACAAAGCACTAATCTTCGATTTGCGAAAGGCCAAACAATTAGTGGTAAAGCGCCTCCATGTATTCGGTGATTCCAAACTAGTCTCCAAGCGGGTAAGCGGGGACTTTAACGCCAAATATGATTGAATGGCAGCATACCTCACTGTAGTAAGAGGTTTTGTGGCAGACTTTGAAAAGGTGGAAATTCAATAGTTTCCTCGAGGAATAGTCACGCTGACACTTTAGCGGTATTAAGCTCAGTAATTGACTCTGACCTAAGGAGAACAATTCAAATAAAGTTCCTCGTGCAGCCTAATATCGACCGAACAATCCTAGTCGAGCAATTCCTCCTCACAGATAAGGCCCCAAGCTGAATGGATCACATCATTAATTATCTATGAAGTGACATACTTCCACACGATAGAAGATAGGACCACCAGGTTAGGGTTAAGGCTGCTTGTTTCTACCTCAACCCTGAAGGGAAGTTTTACAAGAAATCATTTATAGGCCCTTGCCTCCAGTGAGATCACCCACAAGATGTCGAATAAGTACTTAATGAGCTCTATGAGGGCATCTGTAGGAGTCACGCAGGTGGAAAATCATTAGCCTTTTGCGCAATTAAAGACGAATATTGGTGGCCTCGCATACAGAAGGATGCAGTTGCCTACGTTCGGAAATGCGAAAAGTGTCAAAATCACTCACCTATGGTTGACCAGCCTGCCAGCGACCTAAAATCACTCACTATCCCATGTCCTTTCGCTCAATGGGGATTAAACATTATGGGACCACTACCTACCGCACCTAGAAATCGTAAGTATCTACAGGTCACCACAGATTACTTCACCAAATGGGTAGAGGCAGAACCATTGGCAAACATTAGAGATTATGACATGATAAGGTTCATATGGAAGAACATCATAACTCATTTTAGGGTACTAAGGGCTATTGATATGCCCATATATATCCTCGGCCGGGCCGAGAGCGCCCTCCAATAAGACGACCCTCTAAGGGGCAAACCCTCTATTAGGCTCAGACGACCCT
The DNA here is from genome assembly GCA_949130495.1 of Sambucus nigra. Taxonomy (NCBI): domain Eukaryota; kingdom Viridiplantae; phylum Streptophyta; class Magnoliopsida; order Dipsacales; family Adoxaceae; genus Sambucus; species Sambucus nigra. Next base: position 187,391,838 of record OX422214.1, on the reverse strand, counting down.
CCGAGGGGCCGACCCTCCATCAGGCCCAGACGGCCCTTCAAGGGGGCGACCCTTCATCAGGCCCGAATGACCCCTCAAGGGGACGACCCTCCATCAGGCACGGACGACCCTTCAAGGGACCGACCTTTTATTAGGCCCGGACGACCCCTCCGATTGGCCGACCCTCCATCAGGCCCGGACGACCCTTCAAGGGGTCGACCCTTCATCAGGCCATAACGACCCTTTAAGGGACCGACCCTTCATCAGGCCCGGACGACCCCTTAGGGGTCCGACCCTTCATCAAGCTCCAGACGACCCTATGAGGGTATGACAGTACGAGGCCTAAATTAGGCCAGACTCACTACCAGAAGGAACTTGGAACAGTGCGCGTGGTTTGGGAGACACGTGGAACAGTGCGCGTGAGGCTCACATGGCACGTGGAAGACCGTTATAACCATATCACCCCCTCACATGAGGGAATATAATGTCATCATTTGGCATCTACAGGTGTCAACAAGAGATTAGCTAGATCATCATTCACATGCACCATGCATACTTGGGGGGTACACTACACCCCCCAAGACCTATATATACTTGTCACCTACAACCCTATAAGGGGATCGATTAATAATTGTAACCCTAGCAAAAACTCTGCTTATACACAGTAGAGAGAGAAAGTGAGCTTATGTGCATTGTATCCAAGGCCATTAGTGCCCATACCTAGTGGATCACACACTCACAGTGGATGTAGGCCAAATTGGCTGAACCACTATACATCATTATCTCATTCCTCTTATACTCATCTCCTTCTATATACTTATACACTTAGATCTCTATGGCTGCCATGGTTACTATTGTTTGAGTTCATCATCACTTATCTGGTGGTGCTAGATTTCAGCATCATCAGTTTGGCGCCGTCTGTGGGAACGAGAAGACATCTCTTCCTTTGTACATCTTGACCTCACTGGGCACTCTGGTGGTGAACCAGTTCTCCCCCTGAGAGGAGATGTTTCACCATTGAAAGAGACCCACTAAGGTTCTCAAGCTCACCAGTTTTTTTTTTAAGTTCAGCTATTCACAGCTCAAATACATGGCACCAAATATGTCACCACCACCACTCCCCCCACCGGATAGTGGAGTAGGACCTAGTTCCAGTCAGCCACCACCTCAGTCTGAGATGGTTGATGTGGCGGCAGCCTTGAAGTCTCTAGTAGCAAGCCAGCGGATCATGCAGGAGCAGTTCACAGCTCTAAGCCAGAACATACTAAGACCACCAGGGGTCTCACCTGAGATGATTACTCCGGCAGCGGCTCCAGGGCAACATGAGGCCAGGGGACCACCCCAAGCACCGCGCAAAGACCTGCAACCCCCTCAACGGCTTAGGGATGTTGCTGACCCCCAGTGTCTACGCCCGGGGAGGCAAGGAAACCCTTGCCCTGAGGACAGGTATGATGATCTGGAGGGAGAGGAGGCTCCCATAGAATGCTGGAAACCATATGAAGTCTCCAACAACACTGTACGACCTCTTCAGGAGAGTAGAGGGAAGTGCAGAAGGCAAAACCCTGATGATCGCCCGAGAGGCTCTGCTTTCGATCGCCTGAGCAGGGGGTCGGCCTTTGAGAGGCTGGGCCCAGTAAATAACCTGCGGGAAAAATTGTCCAGGTCAAGGAGTGCCGCGAGGTCCAGAAGGGAGGCAGCAGATGATCGACCCCATGGGTGCTGGCCCCTAGGACGGGAGATGGCCAGGGGGAAGTAAACAGCCGACACAGGCCAGCCGCGATAGGACCCTCTGTCCATCTCAAAGAGGCGGCAGGGGATAACATCGACCAAGACGACCCTACGAGGCCCTGGAATGACTCGATCAAGCGATTGGAGGATAAGATTGGCGATATACTGAAAAGTTGGGACCCTCTTCAGAGGAGATACACCATAGGCTCACCCTTTGTGGCGAAGATAGTCAACTTCCCTACGCCATCAAAGTTCAAGCCACCTGTGGTTACACCAAGATATGATGGGAGCACCAACCCTGTCCACCATGTTAAGATGTATCAATCAGCAACAGACATATACTCTATCTCAGATGAGATGAGGTGTCGTGCCTTCTGTGGTACCCTGACTGGGGCTGCACATGTCTGGTACACGTCTCTCCCAAAAAACTTCATTGAAAACTTTAAGTAGTTGGCAGACCGATTCATCCACAACTTTTTCTTTGGGATAAGGCCACAGAAGAAGACCACCCACCTGATCTATGTTAAGCAGGGAAAGAATGAGAGTCTAAGAGACTACATAGACAGATTCAACAAAGAAAGTTGGAGGTGGAAGACTATGAGGAGAGCATAGCTATGACAGCCCTAATTGGAGGACTCCAAAAGGGGAAGCTGTTATGGAAGCTTGCTGAAGACCCTCCGAGGACAATGGATGAATTGCTGTCAACAGCAGGAAAGGTGATGAACGCCGAAGAGGCGATGGCAGCAAAATACGAAGACGAAAAAGGAGGCGCTAGTGGGGGTAAATACCCTAAGAAGAATAAAGAGGGGAAGAAGAGGTCTACGGATGACAAGTTCGCTGGTTACACCCCTCTAACGGTCAGCTGTGAACATATTCTCAATGAGATAAAGAGTGACCGGTCCCTGAAGTGGCCTGAGAAGTTGAGGGCAGCCCCCAACAAGAGGAATAAAAACCTATGGTGCGAATTTCACCAAGACCATGGCCACATAACAGACAAATGTTTCGCTCTGAAAGATGAGATTAAGAAGATGCTGAAAGAAGGGAAGCTCAAAAAGTACGTCGATGGAGGTGCCTTCAAGAGGGGACGAGGGGACGACCCCAGAAAAAAGCGAGGTGATGCATGTAAAGAAGGTCCTCAAAAAAGAGGGGATGGCCCTTCTAATGATGAGGACGACCCTGACCTCCCACCGAGAGATGACCAAGGCCCTGTCAAGAGGCTTAATATAATCTCTCTTGGAGTGGGAATGATCTTCGGGGGTCTAGCAGGAGGAGGGTCTGAGGTCGCTGACAGGAAGGCCCATGTGGCTGTGGCCAAGGCAGTGACGAAGACGGTATACTCAACCTATCTGGAGGGCAAGTCAGAAAAGAGGAAGAAGGTCGATATGGACACTCTGATAGTGGGGTTCTCAAGAATGGACTTTAAAGGCCTCCTAGCCCCACACGACGACCCACTCGTCATCACAACTAGGGTGCACGGGTGTGAGGTGCCAAGGATATTGGTCTACGGGGGCAGTTCTGCAGATGTAATGTTTTGGCCGTGCTTCAAAGCCTTAGGTCTCAGCCGTGCTAGACTCGTCCCGTACCATTATCCATTGATTGGGTTCAGTGGGGAAAAGGTTCATCCCCTTGGAGTGTATGAGGCCGATGTCAGGATGGGGGGTGAGTGGCCGAGATGGCTTACCAAGAAGGTCAATTTCTTTGTGATGGATGAATATGTCTTTTCGGCTTACAATATTATACTGGGGCGGGTATCCCTCAAAGGGTTCGAAGTTGTGCCATCTACAGTCCATCAGATGATTAAATTTCCAACCCCTTACGGGGTGGGGGAAGTTCAGGGAGACCAGACGACAGCGCGAGAATGTTACTACAACTCCGCTGAAGAAAGAGAGGCACACAAGAGGGCTACTACCACTTACAATATTGATACCCTAGACCCCAGGGATGAGACGAAGATAAAGAAAGGAGAGGCCGCAGAAGAGGTAGAATCCATCATCCTCGATGAGGATGACCTGGAAAAAACCGTCCAAGTCGACAAGTCTCTGAAGCCCAATATCAAGGAAGACCTCATTAAACTGTTGAGGAGAAGACGAAGCTTCTTTGCATGGAGTCACACAGATATGCCGGGGATCGACCACGAAGTTATGAGCCACAAGATCAACGTGGTAGAGGGTGCAAAACCAGTTAAGCAGAAGAGGAGAATTTATTCTCGAGAAAATTATGAGGTCATTAGGGATGAGGTCAAGAAGCTGGAAGATGCTGAGTTTATCAGAGAGGTCATCTACCCTGAATGGCTATCCAACGCTGTCATTGCCCCAAAAGCCAACGAAAAGTGGAGAATGTGTGTAGACTTCACAGACCTCAACAAGGATTGTCCCAAAGATAGCTTCCCTCTCCCCCGAATTGATCAGATGGTAGATGCTACCGCAGGCCATGAGCTCATGAGCTTCATGGATGCCTATTCAGGGTACAACCAGATCTTCACAAACCCTGAAGACTCGGAGAAGACAACCTTCATTACTGACAAGGGGACATACTGTTATAGGGTCAGACCCTTTAGCCTAAAAAATACGGGGGCAACGTATCAGCGCCTCGTAAATAAAGTGTTCAAAGACCAAATTGGGAAGTATATGGAGGTCTATGTAGATAATATGCTGACTAAGAGTTTGAAGGCAGAGGATTATGTGGCAGACCTGGAGAGGACCTTTAATACGATGGACAAATACTAGATAAAGCTCAACCCGGCCAAATGTGTCTTCGGGGTCGGAGCAGGGAAGTTCTTGGGGTTCATTGTCAACCAAAGAGGCATCGAGGCCAATCCTGAAAAGATAAAGGCCCTTGTAGAGATGAAGACCCCCAAGTCAATTAAATACGTTCAGAGACTCACAGGGAGAGTTTCTTTCTAGAACAGGTTCGTGTCTAGGGCCACAGACAGGTGTCTACCATTCTTCAAAATTCTCAGAAAAGCCTTCGAATGGAGTGAAGAGTGTGATGAGGCCTTCAAGGTGTTAAAATCATACCTGGGGTCTCCCTTGCTGTTGTCACGGCCCGTGTAGGGTGAACGACTTTATGTGTACCTCGTAGTCTCAGAGTCAGCCATCAGTGCAGCCATTGTGAGAGACGAAGACGGGGTACAGAAGCCTGTGTATTTTAATAGCAAGGCACTCCAGGGGCAGAGCAAAGATATCCAAGGATGGAGAAGTTGTCCTATGCCTTGATCCATGCATCGAGAAAGATGAAGCCATACTTCCAGTCCCATACAATGGTCATCCTCACTGACTCCCCGCTTAGGCAGGTTTTGCACAAGCCTGAAAAATCAGGGAGGCTAATGGCCTAGGCTATAGAGCTGGGGGAGTTTGACATAGTGTATTAGCCTAGGAAGGACATTAAGGGACAAGCATTGGCAGACTTCGTGGCTGAGTTTACTTAGGAAGATAATGAAGCCGAGAGAGAGCCTCGGTAAGATAGATACCCGACAAGGTGAGCTCACCGACACACCTGCAGATAAGGCTGAGACAAGCACCGTTAGAAGGAAAGTGGATGAAATGAAGAGGGAAGATATCTCTTTAGACAGGAGACACTCACCGAGGGAAGTTTCTCTAAAGAACATACCGTGTGGAGTCTCTTTGTCGATGGGTCCTCTTGCAAAAGCGGGAGTGGAGCTAGATTAATAGTATCAGCACTCGATGGCACAGACATTGAGTATGCCCTGAGGTTCAACTTTAAGGCCTCTAATAATGAGGCCGAATATGAGGCCTTGATAGCAAGCCTCTCCTTGTCCAAATCTCTTAGTGTCGGCCAGATTTTGATTCATAGTGATTCGAGGCTAGTAGTGAATCAGATACTAGGAGCCTACGAGGCCAAAGACGAGAGGATGGCTAAGTACCTTGGGAAGGTGCGGTCATTACTGAAGAGCTTCAGAGAAGTAAGGTTAAAGAGGATACCTAGGGTCGATAATGGTCGAGCTGACGCCCTTGCTAGGTTGGCCTCGGCGACTAGGACAGACATCCGGAGGACGGTCCCAGTGGAAATCTTGCTTCGGCCAACTAATGAAGATGCTGAGGGAACACTTAGCAATTGCCTGAATGTTTCTCAGGAAGCTTCATGGATGGACCCTCTGATCAGATACATTAAAGAGGGAGAGATGCCAGAAGCAAGGCAAGAAAGGAAGAATCTGAGATACAGGGATGCAAAATTCACTATCATCGGAGACACTTTGTACAAAAAGGGGTTTTTGCTCCCCTTACTTAGGTGTGTGCACCCCTTTGAAGTCCCTTCCATTTTACAAGATGTGCACGAAGGATTGTGCTCAAGCCACATTGGGGGCAAATCCTTAGCGAAGAGGGTAATCACCCAAGGGTACTGGTGGCTGACCTTGGGGAAAGATGCCGCGGCATATGTAAAAAAGTGTGATAAATGCCAAATATTTGCCACCATCCCTCACCAACCCCATCAACCTCTTACCTCCATTACATCCCCATGGACATTTGCAGTGTGGGGGATCGACCTAGTAGGACCCTTACCAAGGGCAGTCAATAACTATCGGTTCCTCATCGTAGCGATTGACTATTTCTCAAAATGGGTGGAGGCCAAACCGATGGTCACGATTACAGAGCAGAAGACCTTCCAGATCATCTGGAAAAATGTTATATGTAGATATGGTCTCCCCAACACCCTCATCTCGGATAACGGGACTCAGTTCAAGAATACCTCTCTACAGAAGTACTGTGAAAGGGTGAGTATCAAACAATTATTCTCTACCCCGGGCCGACCTCAGGCCAATGGGCAAACAAAGGTTACAAATAGGACAATCCTAGATGGAATCAAGAAGAGGCTTGAGGAGGCAAAAGGAAGATGGTTCGAGGAGTTATATGCCGTGCTGTGGGCCTACAAGGCGATAGTGAGGACCTCTACCGGAGAGACCCCATTCATGCTATCTTATGGCTTAGAAGCTGTCATCCCCACCAAGATTGGGTTTCCTACTCATAGGGTCCAAATGTATGACCCCCGTAGAAATACGAAAGAGAGGAGACTCGACTTAAACCTGATTGAGGAAAGGAGGGAAGATGCCGAGATAAGGCAAGCCGCCTACCAGCAGAGGACTGCAAGGTTTTACAATCAGAGGGTGAAACAGAGACCAATTGCGGCGGGGGACTTGGTCCTCAAAAAGACTTAGCAGAAGCCCAACAAGCTCCATACTAATTGGCATGGCTCATATAGGGTCATCGATGAAGTCGTCCTTGGGACCTATAGACTAGAAAACCTAGAAGGGGAACCCTTTTCCAACCCCTGGAATGCAGATCATTTGAAGAAATACTATCAATAGTTTTGTAAAGTCCTATCGAACGACAGTTGTAATAGGTGTTGCTCCGACAGAACACTTGGAAAATTAATGAGAAATATCAGTGTTTTCTCTCATCTTGTGTTTATCAGTTCTAGTACGCATGGAAAAATCTTCAGAAAATGACCCTCGCCTATAATGAGGGTCAATGGAGGGGACGACCCCACCATTGTCCTCAAGAAAGACGAGGGAAGACTTTGTTAAAAACCATTAATTTGGTAATTATAACCCTCAGCCTATAATGAGGGTCAATGGAGGGGACGACCCCACCATTGTCCTCAAGAAAGACGAGGGAAGACTGTAAAAAAACCATTAATTTGGTAATTATAACCCTCGTCCTATGATGAGGGTCAATGGAGGGGACGACCCCACCATTGCCCTCAAGAAAGACGAGGGAGGGGTCAGTGATATTGTTAAAAACATCATAATGAAAGTCATACGAGAGACAAAAACAGAAGACAGAGAGGCATTATATTACATTACAAAATAAAGATGTTTGTCTGATAAAGAGTACAAAAATATTGATTACATCAAGAGGGTATGGGCTACAAACAGCCACCCTATGGAACAACATCAGAGGGCAGGGCCTCAACATCTATAAGAGGGGTTTCCTCAATGACCACGACTGGATGGTCTTCAGACGTGCCGATACCCTCGACGTGCACCTGGGATTCCACCTAGGTTAGAGCCTCGACAATCAAGGGGTCGTCCAGTTGAACTGCCTCCAGAGAGGGACGGACTGAAGAGCCAACATCGCCGAACTTGAGGACGACCCACCGATAGGCCGTCCTGATCCCTCTCTCCAAGTACTCAAGACCGAAGCCTTGGAACTCGTCTGAGAGTTTATAGGCCTCCGTAGCATCAGCCCCTGCCTTCCTCACTGCCTCAGATAGATCAGCCTTGAACTGAGTCCCTTGGTTGGTCAAGGCTTCATCCCTCTCCTTAATGAGCAAGTCTTTGGCCTTCAGGTCCTCATCGTGCTGCCTCGTCAGCTCGTCCAGAAATCTTGCATGTTCAGTTCTGGCACTCTCTAGCTCAGCCCTTGCAGTCTCTAAGTCAGTCTGCAGGTCGGCCTCATGAAATTTCTCCTGATTCTCCGCCATCCACTTGGTGGCCGAGGTAAAAGCACAACAGACTGCATAAGAAAAAGATATTGTTAAGAGGCCGAGGAAACAGTTGATGAAAGAATGCAGTTAAGGGAATGAAGCAAGACAAGTACCTGAGCCAGGGCGTGCAGACCGTAGTCATAGACCTTTACCGGAGGCATATTAGATAAGAATTCGTAGTCGGCAGCCAAGGGAGCAGAAAACATCGACGCCTTGGCCGCCCTTAAATTTGCGATAAGTGATGATGGCTCGGCCTTCAGAAGTGCCAAGTTCTAGGACCAGAAGGCCCCCATGATAGAAGAAGAGGCGGTTCCCTCAGATGCCTCAACCCTTGCCCTCGTTCGTGATCCTGGCTGAGGGTTTACGGGGACCTGGGTCTCTTTTATCTTCTGTCTGTCGACGGTCGGCTCAACAGGTGTCGGCCCTATGGCCTGAGTCTTCCTCGGAGCTTGCTGAGGCTCCTTACCTTTCTTCTTGTCCAAGCCTGATAATAAACTAGGAGCAGTCATTTCCCAGAGATAGTCTGATTTACTTGCAGGACGACCTGAAAAGAGGACGACACGTCAAAAAAGTGCAGAGACAAAGATGAAACACTTGAAAAAAGTAAAGAATGGGAAACATTAAGCATAACTCACATAGTTCTGTCAGGGGGCCGACCCTCAGACCAGCTTCCTTGAGGAACCGAGGGGTCATCATAACTTCAAACATTGTAAGTTCACCCCCTCTCCCTCGTCCTCTCAGATATCCAACTATGTCTTTCTCTTCCAGACTAAGTCCGGGATCTGACCTGGCCTTCATTAAAGGGTTAGACCATCTTCTGAGAACCCTCAGACCATCGGCTACAGGTTGTGCCTCGGTGAAGAAATCCCACTCTCTAAAGACAAAGAAGAATCTCTTCTTCCAATCGTGGTTGGAGGTTTGTGCCACGTGGAGAAGTTTTTTGTCAGACCTCCTCGCCCCCAGGTGATAGTACCCAGGTTGTTTGGACGAGGAGGTGATATTATAACAGGACAAGAATACGTCGGCTGAGGTCTCATCAGTGAAAGCATTCTTCCACAGGGAGATATAGCCAAGGATCGTCCTCCAGGAGTTGGGACGAAGCTGAGAGGGGGCAACGCCGAGTGCTGACAGGATATCTACGATAGCAGGATGCAGAGGGAATCTGACACCAACCTTGAACATTTGTTCGTATACTGCAACCTCTCCCTCTTCACCCTCGAATAACCTCTCAGACTCAGAGGGAACCCTCATAGTTATACTGGGGGACACTCCATAGGCATGCCTCCATAGTAAGAGATCACGATTCCTAACTGAGGAGATATAGGATGAGGCGTGGGAGGTGTCAACCTGGTCAACATCTGAGTCTTCACCCTCGTCCTCTGTCCCCTCTCCCTCGGCCTCATCACCTGTCAGATACCTCTGGGGAAAAGCCATCTGAAAGGCATGTGGAGATAGAGTAGTCACAGGGACGGCCTCTAAAGCAACCATACCCTCGGCCTGTCGACCTGGGCTTAGGTCAGATGCTTCGCCTCTCCCAGAAGGTCCAGCGTCAGTTGGCGACGACGCTCTCTCATCCATCTCTCCTGAATAACCCTCAGCTAGATGACAGGACGACCCACAAGACTTAGATGGCTCAAATGGCTTTATTGTGGCAAGAGGAATGGGAAAAATGGGTCGTACCCAATTAGGGTCGGCCACTCGTCTCCTCTCCTCCTCTTCCTCTATTCGTCTGATCTCTATGAAAAGCTTCTCTCGCAAGAATGGGAACTCCTCGGCTAAATTATAAAGCCTCCTAAGCATTAAGGGGGAGACCCTACACTTAGAAGAATCTGGGTAACCTAACTACAAACAAATATCACAATTGACCAGGGTGGACTTTTCGATCAAAACCAAGGAATTGAAGGGTTTCCTATCAAGAACAATTCAAGAACAGCTTACCGGAGGTTACACCGGAAAAGCTATGAAACAGCCTAAGAAAATCTAACCCTATGAGTTTAAAACAGGAAAACAAACAGAAATGAAGATAAGTAGGGCACTAGGGTCGAGGTGTTACCTGAGGAGAAATGGCGAAGCTACTAAGCTTGAAGGTTCAAAAGCTGCAGAAATGTCAAGAAGGTTAGAAGCTAGAGAGAGAGGGTTCAGGCGCGAAGAAGAAGAAGAAGAAAGAGAAACTTAAAGAAATTATTTAAATACTTTGTCAATGAGTGGGACCACTAACCAATGCAGAGCACAGCCCACGAGGAGGGCATCATTAGGGCACAAAGCCCCAGGCCAAGTGTGCAGTCGCCACGCCTTGGAAACTGAAGTGACAATGAGTACCTGCCTAGGTGTCATATCAGCTTAACAGGTGTCACTCACCTAACTGATCATGCACACATCTTAATTACAACACTATCCCTCAGCCATCTCAATAACATCCATGGCTAAGGACTGGGGGTGATTGATATGCCCATATATATCCTCGGCCAGGCCGAGAGCGCCCTCCAACAAGACGACCCTCCAAGGGGCCGACCCTCTATCAGGCTCAGACGACCCTCCGAGGGGCCGACCCTCCATCAGGCCCAGATGACCCTTCAAGGGGTCGACCCTTCATCAGGCCCAGACGACACCTCAAGGGGCCGACCCTCCATCAGGCCCAGAAGACCCTTCAAGGGACCAACCCTTCATCAGGCCCAGACGACCCCTCTAACGGGATGACCCTCCATCAGGCCCGGACGACCCCTTCGACTGGCCGACCCTCCATCAGGCCCGGATGACCCCTCAAGGGGCCGACCCTCCATTAGGCTCGGACGACCCTTCAAGGGACCGACCCTTCATCAGGCTCGGACGACTCCTCAGGGGGCCGACCCTTCATCAGGCTCCAGACGACCCTACGAGAGTATGACAGTACGAGGCCTAAATTAGGCCAGACTCACTACCAGAAGGAACTTTACCCTCGGCCTCTTATCATAGGCCGAGGGTAACATCATCACAGTGCGTGGTTTGGGAGACGCGTGGAACAGTGCGCGTGAGGCTCACATGGCACGTGGAAGACCGTTATAACCATATCACCCCCTCACGTGAGGGAATATAATGTCATCATTTGGCATCTACAGGTGTCAACAAGGGATTGGCTAGATCATCATTCACATGCACCATGCATACTTGGGGGGTACACTACACCCCCCTAGGACCTATATATACTTGTCACCTACAACCCTACAAGGGGATCGATCAATAATTATAACCCTAGCAAAAACTCTTCTTATACACAGTAGAGAGAGAAAGTGAGCTTATGTGCATTGTATCCAAGGCCATTAGTGCCCATACCTAATGGATCACACACTCACAGTGGATGTAGGCCAAATTGGTTGAACCACTATACATCATTGTCTCATTCCTCTTATACTCATCTCCTTCTATATACTTATACACTTAGATCTCTATGGCTGCCATGGTTACTATTGTTTGAGCTCATCATCACTTATCTGGTGGTGATAGATTTTAGCATCATCAGCTATCATCACCGATAATAGTACCCAATTTAAATGTGGTTTTTTTAAGATTTTTATGATGAGCATGGCATCAAGCACCACTTCATCTTTATGATGTATCCCCAAAGCAATAGGCAAGCAGAGGCTTCTAACAAAATCATGATTGATGGACTGAAAAAATGATTAGAAAGAGACAAAGGTTCTTGGGTGGATGAGCTCCCTCGTGTTTAATGGTCTTATCATACCATACTCAGGAAACTAACTGGGAAAACACCCTTCACACTCACTTATGAAATGGAGGTCTCCCTACTATGAGAACCACTTTTCGCACTTCCTGTGGAAGAAGGTCTCCCTACTATGAGAACCACTCTTTGCACTTCCTATGGAAGAAGGTCTCCCTACTATGAGAACCACTCTAGTCAACCAATGCCTCAAAGATGAAGCACTACACACTGAGCTTGACCTCGAATATGAGCGAAGAGAGTTGGCTTTGATCAAGTTGGCTTCCTACCAACAGTAACTAGCCAAGAAGTATAACAAAAGGGTCAGTCCGAGGAAGTTTTTAATAGGGTACTATATCGTGATAAAATTCCTTGACCGTGCCATAAAACCATCAGACACAAAACTGGGACTGAATTGGAAAGGACCCTTTAGGGTAATCAGAGACAATCTTAACGGAGCATATCACCTGGAAACGCTGGAGGGGGAGGAGATACCAATATCATGGAACGCAACCAATCTCAAGAAGTTTTACTTTTAAATCTTATTTATTATTACTAGCACATTTAGTTTATGTCAATTTTTATTTTTAAACATTATGTTGCTCAGATAGTATTCAATGAATAAAGATCGGATTGGCCCATTTACTTTCATAGCATTACATTAGCTTCTTAACTCTTATCGGTAACATCTCATTAATATGCACCCTTTTCGAGCGATATCTCCATCATGCATGGCTAAACTTCTGAGATTATGGTAAGTTATTTACTTGTTTTCAAATCAGAAAACTTAACAGGTTAAGAAGGGTTCGTAGCAATTATAACAAGTCAATAGATTTGTTTCAATTATTACATCCCTCGGGTTCTTATTATAAACATGAGAGACCTCATGGGTTGCCCCAGCAACCACAAAAGCCCTACAGGGGATCCTTAGGCAACAAAAGCCATCTTATATTGCTCGCAAAAAACCTGCTCGGGTGGATTGCCTATTAACCAGGTGCATTCTTTCCATCATCTTACTTAGGCCTAAAGGAGTGTGATGACACGACCTAAAAGGTAATAAAGTAGATGAAATGACACTTGGACTGGGGGAATGGCCAAACACAAACAACATATAATCAACACTATCTCTTAATACCATTTAGTCAGTTGTAAAGCTCAAAATGATAAAATTAGAAGGGGAATCTGCAGGAACCTCAGCTACGACCAAAGCTTGTTCCCAGCCCTTCTTGAAGCCCAACTGCCAAACGTAGGAAATCTGGCGCTCAGCATCACCATATGCCGCCTCCCAGCCTTTATTGTACCCATTATCCCAGGCAGATGATGTCTCTCCCTCCAACTTATCTACTTTGGCTAATAGCTCCTTATTGGCCTATATCACCTTCAACGTATCAATAATTACTTAGTTATAAGACTCTTGGAGGTCAGCAACTCTTTCACCAACTGATCCTTAAAAGCGTCCAAAGCCCTCTGCTTCTCTTGATCAAAAGCGACCTTAGCATTGGCCAGGGCCTCCTTGGAGCTCCTTAAGGACTTTTCTAGCTCATTATTCTTCTTCGACTGAATAGCCTGACCACAGAGCAACGTGGTGAAATAAAAAACAAACACCAAAAAGAAGATAAATGCAACTCAATTTGCTGAAAAGAAAGAATTAGAAAATTTTAGGAAAAACATGACATACAAAGCAAGCCCTTGAGTTAATTTTAGGGCCAACTGGTCACCACCCATCTTCATTAACCGCTCACGATCGGTAGTAAGTACAACCCCTCTAGCAGTGCAGGGGTAGGATGGGGGAAGTCAGCAACACTCTTCCCCTTGGCGACAATAATAGGAGAAGGCAAAATAGGGGCCTTTAGGGCCAGTTCCCCCTTCTTTTCTTCTTCTCTCTTTCTCTCCTCCTCTATTTGCTTCTCTTTCTCCTTATTTCTCTCTTCTTCTTCTCTCTTCTTATTCTTCTCCAAGTCGCTATCCCTGGCTCCTGACTTGGAACCACCAGCCATAGGGGAGTCCCCGTCCTTTCTTTTTAAAGACTTCATCCGATCAGACAACAGATCATCATCATCATCATCAGGGAGAATTAAATACCTTCTTTTTGGTGGTGACATCCATTCTTCTCCTTCTTCTTCACTTATTATTTCCTCACTATCTTCTTCTGACCCCTCCTTTTCACTTTCTTCTTCCATTTTTTCCTCTTCCTCACTTTTTTCTTCTAGATGAATTAGCTCAGAAGGGCCACCAGCTTCTTCCTCTGGAACCTCCAAATCAGGGATGGTGTCAACCGGCCTAGCAGTAAAACTAGAGGTAGTGTTCTTATACTCTAGCAAATAAGCAGTCGATCGTGGATGCTCGTCGTCAGTAAGAGTATCACTAACTCGCCAAGATTATAGAAGATCAATGGCTCTAAGCTCATGGGTGTCAGGTTCTTAGTTCCTTGCCTTAGCTGAAAAAATAACCAAAAAAAATATCATAAAAAGAACGAAGAGGAATGATCGAGCAAGGAATGGAAAAAAAGTTAGTGTTAGCAATTTATGTACTCCTCCCAAAAGATAGTGATATGAGGTCCCTTCTACCTTACAACCTATGACTGGGGAGGATATTGCTAATTCCTAGAAATAAATCCTTCACTCCAGTAATCTTTATGAGAATTAGGAAAACTTACAACTAGAACTCCGTCAGTAATCCTAGCCTTTAAATATAGGAGTCCACCTTTTTTGCGCGAAAAAACATAGCAATAACAAATTTCTACAAGCCCTATGTTGGTCTCATACAACTCATTTATCCTATGTACTCCATTCACAATTTTCCAAATATTTGGAGTACACTGGGTGGGAACGATGTCGAAATATTTGAAGAAATGCAAAAACAGGGGATTGGGGGGAAATTTCAAACCCCCCTGAGAAACTAACAAGGTATGGACCCAGTGACCGCCATCTATGGTACAAAAATTCTGAGGAATTGGTACACATTCAATATCCACACAGTCAAGAATATTGTAACACTTTCTAAACTCAGAAAGGAATTTATTATTAAACGTCGCCCTTATCAACAAAACCCTAGCTACAGCTACAAGAAACTTTACAGGAGATAAGGACCATATAAGAGTTAGAGCTAAAACTTACAAGTGTTAATTGAGCCTTGAAAAATCCCTGAAGAAATAAATATCTAATTTTAAAGCAGAAAACGAAAGGAGGAAGCTTAGAGACAAAGTACGAGCAAAATGACTGAAATCACTGACCTGATGGTTAAGTTACGCACGAACAGTTTTCAAACATCTCGTATCATGAGTCGCGCCTCCCTAAGAAGATCCCAACTCTTTAAATTTCTCCTTAAGACAAGATCACCCCCACCAACTCTTAAAAATAATAAATATGCTGTGACAATTTTTTATTGTTTCAGGCCTTGGGCCTTTAACTCAATTAAAATCTATTGGCCCAAAGATTTTAATAGTGGATCCCATTTAATACAGTCCATGAAAGTAGTCGACCAACCCCAATGGATTGACACGTTGTTCGGCCCAAATCATGACTTAATTACACCATAATATTTTAGTGGAATAAAAACACTTACGAATATGGTCAAATCAGGTACCAAGAATCTTGGATGAGATATTCAAGTACCTCTTGGAAAATCCACATATTATTTTGAGTTCTTTGAACAACTCAAACTCTGTAACAGCATATTTATAAATTGTACACCCTGACCCATGGCAAGGGGATCTAAACTTGAGATTTTGAGAGACACTTAATAAGAATAAGTAACCTCTCCATGGACGTAGGCAAGTTGTCGAACCATATAAATTATTGTGTTGCGTGTGATTTCCTTTACTTTCTACCATTTGTGATTGTTTTTTTGGAACCTCTTATTGTGATATTTTCTGCACTCACAGTAATAGTGAAAAATAAGTACCTTATGCCCCGTATCGACGATTTATTCGACCAATTACGTGGGGCGGGTAGGTTTTCTCTGATCCAGGTACCATCAGTTGTGTTTCAGAGAGGAAGACTTTCCTAAAATAACATTTTGACTCAGTATGGGCACTATGAGCTTCTAGTTATGCCCTTCGATTTAATGAATGCCCCGGTGGCGTTCATGAATTTAATGAATCGTATATATCGTCCTTACTTAGACCAGTTTGTAGTGGACTTTGTGAATGATATACTGATCTACTTGGATTCAGATATGGATAACGAGGTTCACCTTTGCACGATGTTGTAAATGCTCGGGGAAAACAAGTTGTACGCCAAATTTAGCACATGTGAATTTTGGATGGATGAGGTCAAGTTCCTTGGTCACATGGTTTTCGACGAGGGCATTTTCGTTGCCCCTTCCAAGGTCAAGGCCATTTTGAGTTGAAAAGGCCAAAGATAGTCACGGAGGAGTGCAGTTTTTTGGGTTTGGGAGGTTACTACCATAGGTTTGTGCAAGACTTATTAAGAATTGCGTTGCCTCTCACCCTGTTAACAAGGAACGATGTATACATTGAGTGGTCCGAGGATTGTGATTCGACCTTTCAGAAGTTGAAGGTTAGGTTGACTTCAGCGCTTGTCTTTATCCTTTCAGAGCATGGCAATGGTTATACCGTGCTTAAGAAATGAAAAACAAATTTGGCAGTACTTAAGGAATGTAAATAAGACCACGTAATAGAAGGGATAAAATGGATACTAAGGAATAAAATACTCTAGTCCCAATAACGAGTGGCATAAAATGGTTAATTGTGAGTATGAGCACATCATTCGGATGCATTGCATTGTAGTTGCATTAATATTGGCTAAGTTGATAAATGTTTTCAAAATTATTAAAAATATATGTTATATGTATAGTATTTTTATAGAAAATGTATAAATTTGTATTTTCCACCTTGTTGAGCATTCGGTCACCCCTTTTTCATGTTAAAAACTTCACCCTCCAGATGTATCTAGTAGGGACGTTGGCAAGCACGACGGTAAGGCCCTTGAGGGCAACAGTCATCGTTAAAAGCTCTTCCATTATATTTTTAAAAAAAATTGACATTGGATTCGAGATATTTTACACCATTTTTATTCAGGCCTTGGCCCAAGCAATGTAATAATACAAGGACAATCATGATTTTTTTCCTTATTTATCAAGCACTGTTGAACCCGATGGATTTTCGTAAATAAACCTTGTTAATCAGCCTAACTACATAAAGCAATCACTTATTTCTTAAATTGAAACCGATAATTTGATCCTATTAAAATGTTCCAATTAAAGGATTTTTCTCAAATAATAAAATTGGACTTGGCCCCTACCCCTTTAACTCCGTGACTCGGTGTGGGTTGACCCAACGGCAACCCAAACTGAGGATGGGGCATTAAAGCATGTATTCATTTGCGGAGAGCATTATATATTCATACTGTATAGATTTATAGATATAAAAATTTATCAAGGTTGATTGAATAGCAAACTAGAAAATATAGAACAATTTAAAGTTGAATCATTTAATTTGGGATTAATTACACTTTCTCCCTAAACTTTACCCCATTTTTTCTTCACCACCCAAACTTTAAATTCATTTTCTGGATTTAACTCCCGGGACTTCCAAAACAGTCTCAAGTAACCCTTAACACTAACACTGTTTGTTTTTTGGACAAAAAATGACATGTGACACTCATTTCACTTTTTTACAAGGGTATTATTATATTTTAACATTTTTGGACAAAACCCTCCATTTCATCTCTTTCTGTCTTTCTGTCTTTCTCTTTCTCATAGTATCCACTGATGAATCTCTCTTTATCTCTCTCTCCATCATTCTTTCTCTCTCACACACACACACGGATGTGAACACACGCAATTTGGGTTTGAAGAAGAAGAAGTTTTTTATTTGGATTTATTTTGTTTACCCAAATCCAAGATCAAATTTGAAAAGTGTTTCTGAGTTGTTGGATGGGTAGTTGGGTTTTTTCGTTCGAAATAATTTCTTCAGAAACTCAATTTGGTCCTTTGTTTTGTTTTTGCAGGAAATATAGGTTTTTTCAGGAAATATGTTTTGTTGTTGAAAACATATTTTTTGCTGATTATATATATTTTTGTTAGAAATTATTTTTTTCATGAAATATACTTTTTCTTGAAAATATATATTTTTGCTAGTAATATGTTTTCTGCGAATTATGTTTAGTTTTGTTTTTTTGCTCGATATCTGTTTTTTTTTTCTTTTGGCAAAAAAATTGGGGTTTTTTTTTATTGTAAATGACTTTCTATTTATTCCATATTTTTATAAGTTTTTTCAAGATTATTCAAATTTTAAAAAAAATTTAGCATTTCTTTTTTTTTCATTATTAACTTTTAATATATTTTTCAATTATTTCCAATTTTTTTATGATTTTTTCAATATTATTTAAACTTTAAAAATGTTTTTATGCAAATTCCAGAATTTTTATAAAAAAATTCAATAATATTAAATCTTCATAAATGGTTTCAATTATGTCAAGAACTTCTATAAGTATTTTTCGATATTATTCAAATTTTTATATGTCTTTCTATAAATTCCAAAATATAATTATTCCTATTTTTTTTTAAATCTATATTTTTTGGATTGTTAAATGTTTTTTTAATGTACAATTTTTTTTTAAAATTCCATAATTTACAAAAAATTTAATGTTTTCTATAAATCTTAGATATTGTAAATATTTTTCAAATGTTATTTTGTAAAATCAATTTTTTAAAACTTTTATATTTTATTGAACAGAAATATCCTAATGTGTGTGGAACATGAACAAATTTTCATTCAAAAATTTAATGGTGTTAGTGTTAGGGGTTACTTGAAGCCGTTTTAGAAGTTCAGGGATTTAAATTCGTAAAATGAAAGTTCCGGTGGTGATGTGAAAATGAGGAAAAAGTTGAGGAAAAAGTTTAATTTACATTATAATTTATAAACCAATGTCGTTATTGATTAGGTTCACGACTCGAGTTGGATTAATGATTCATTTTACATTCGATATTTTAATAGCAATAAATCTACTTGTACCGCCTAAACAAACCGCATACAAATGAAAAACATATATGGCAAAATACCATAGCTTCTTATGCCTTGAATTGTGGAATTATTGGGCGTTATTGGCTGAATGTTAATTACACGGAATGATGCGGCTCAAAGATGTGGTCTAAGTAGAACTTCCCTTTTAATAGGGTATCATATGGGGCGCACATGAACACACTTATAGAGTTGCACACAATGACCAAGTGACTATTAATATTGACTTTTTATTTCCTTATTGCAGGATTTAATAGAAGCTAGGAGTGCGAGCGTTGTGAAATAATCACAAATAGATTTGTGTTTAAAAAAAATCATTAGTTGAACAGAAATATATACAATTGTTGTATTTTGTATGAATAATTAAACTTTTACCACTGACAATATACAATTATTGTGCTTTGTATGAATAATAAGAAAAGCATATTAGTTGTGGTGGTTGTATTAAAACTATCATGATTGCATTTCAAATTTAAGGGTCATTTTGCATCCGCTAATTTGTCGAGTTTATAATTTGGCACCCATTCTTTTTGCTTATTCAGGTTTGACACCCATTTTGAATGGAAACCATTTGGTCAACATAGTTGACCGTTAACTCTAACAATTTTTTGGAATAATCCAAAAATACCTTTCTATTTAACAAAACAATAAATTACCATTAGCCCTAAATAATTTTCTAATAACAAATATCCTTTTATTTTGAATTTAAATCATTAACAAATTCAAATTTGTGTGTGTGTACAATATGAATGTGTCAAAGATTTAAATTCAAAAGTAAAGTCTATTTTTTATTTCAAAAATAATTGAGGGTTAAGGTTAATTTATTATTTTGTTAAATATAATGGCATTTTTAGATTATACCAAAAAATTATTAGAGTTAACGATCAACTATATTGACCTAACAGTTTCCATCTAAAATGAGTGTCAAGCCTGCATAAATAAAAATAATGGGTACCAAATTATAAAGCCGACAAATTAGTAGATGTTAGAGGGCAAATGACTCGAAATTTCAATAAAACTTAATCCATGTATTGGAAATATATTTTGGGGTTTCATTTGACTTCACTTATTTATTTGATTTACATTTTCTGCCTACTCTTTTAATTATAGAAGGTTGAGCCAAATTTTAAATGGAAACTATCTTGTCAAGTCAATTGATTGTTTATTCACTTTTTCATTAAATATTAAACTACACCTCTATTTGATAAGAGAAAATAATCCATTGATTTATTAATTTCTCATCATTTCCAACAATATTTTTTATTTTTATATCATCTTGATTTTGTTTTATTATTTTAGAAAAAAAAATATTATTGGGTTTCGGCTTTTAGCTTTTGACGAAAAAAATTAATATGCAAAACAATATTATTTTCTTCAATTTTGACATTTCTTTGGGATGAATAAAAATAATTTGAACTTACATAACATCATAAAATATATACAAAAGATTAAATATGACTACAAGCAAGTCAAGTTTGAAATTTGAAACAAATTGCAGGGGATTATGTATGTATCTTTTTAATAAGGATTTGGGCAAAATGTTTTCCCCTTCGTATTCTTAAACTAACGACATTATTAATTTATTTTATAAAATTAGCCCCTATCACTAAAATCACTTTATACTTGCATTCTTCATTGTAGAAAATATTTTGGTTATTTTTTCAACTATCAAAAATGTCATCTATTTTTTACTGGCATTAAAACAATCTCATTAGTATTTAGTGTTGTGTTTTAGCCACAAATATATGTGATGTTAAAAATAAACGTCACGAAAAATATTTTCGTTTGTTTTTTAGCATCATTTAAAGGTGATGTTAAAATAAATGCCACTAAAAACATATTTTCAGCGTGTTTTACCAAGGTGATGTTAAACTTAATCACAACAAACATTATTTACTGACGTGTTTTAGTAACATTAATAGAAAAGCATTACTGCAAAAATAATATAAGGACTACTTTTATAAAGTTTATATGGTATATCAGTATTTTATAGAATAACATGAAATAGGGGTTTTCCACAGAACTCCCATTTTTAAAATTACATCACAATTAAGATAACGAATTAATGCAACCAATCACGACAACATGTGTGAAAAATCTAGGTTGTAATAACCTTATTATAGATTACAGGCTCAATGTGCTTAACCCTATTATAGATTACAGTCTCCGTTGAATTTTCAATCATACCGCTATGAAAACTTTAAAATGTAATATCCAATTGCACTTAAAGGAACCTTAACCAGGTTACTTAGGAAGTAACCAAGCCATATATCCTCTTTATTTGCCACTGAAATGGCAATAACTTCGGCCTCCTTGGTAGAATCAATAATACGAGATTATTTTACACTCCTCCAACATATATCTTAACCTCCATAGGTAAACACATATTTCAAAGTAGAAAAACTTAGACTAAAAACTTAGTCTTTGTACTTAAAAGGTATAAGACTATTAGACTGAAATATGTTGGTCATGCAAATGAAAAAACACGCATTCGGTCTAGCACAGAATATAGCATGAATGAGGCGATCATAAGGTATATTCCTCATTCATTCAATCTCATCATGTGTGATGATATTGAAATCATACATTAGATTCACCCACAAAGTAGGCTTTGCACAAATGTAATTAGACAACAAATAATCAAATACTCTCAGAAAAGAGGTGAGAGATAATATATGAACACGTGTGTTTAAATGGTTCAGTCTTGGCCTACGTCCACTATAAAGAGTATGACATTAGTTTTCACTATAATCAGGCACTAATGGTCATGGAAGACATACATGTAAGCTTTCTTTCTCTAACACAAGTTTGACAGAGTAACAATATGGATTCTGGAATCTTCTTCAAGTAAAGAAGATGTAGTGTGTATTACATAGGCTAAGGGGTGCGCAATGTCACCCTCAAGAATGCATCTCATGCCCAGATGAGGTCATGGACAATGAAAGAGTTCCAGCTGTGTATGTATAAAGTAAAGTCATCATGGAGAATATTTTCCCATGTGGGTTATTGATCTTCGATAACGATCTTGTACAGATATGCCTAAAATTCCCTTTTTATGTTTTCCATGCTAGGGAAAACGTATTAAAGATAAGAGGTCTTAGCCAGCTGAGACTGTAGAGGGAGGTGCACAATATTATAGGTCGAGACGAGATTGGATGGTCGTCTGTGACCGACACACCCATCTCAAGCTGAGGTTAGTGTCTTGTAACATTGGTGTCATCTAAGGCCCACGCCCGCATATATGTAGATAAGGTTGGTCTTTGTAATGAGACGATACTAGGGAGCTTGGTAGGTTTCCTGGATGTCATCCAAATAATTCTTATATGGGATGAGACATCTGTGGCCAGAGACCACTGATGTGGGATTAGGTGAATGTTGGTATCTTTTGAGGGATGAGTTCTATAGTGACCATTCTTATTGAATGCCATTTCGATGAGACCACACTTATGTATATCAATTAAGCCTATACCTTAGCCTTGGACTTCAGTAGGAGGCTGAGGTTTAAATGTGGTCCCCTATAGTTGTAAGACGACTCTTTTGGTTATCTCGTCTTGATGTATTGTTTATAGATAGTGACCTTGGTATCCTAGCTATCTATTAGTTGTCAGTCGTACCATGAGAACACACTGGTTAAGTCAGGCGTAATGTTCATATCACCCCAATGGGATTCGATCTCTTTTAATTATGAGAAGTTGTTCAGCTATCGAACATTCCTTGGTTATGCCAGAGGTGATGCGACTTTCCAAGTGTATCTGGGCAATGTTCATAGACTTTGAGTTATTAGAGATCTTGAAAGTTGTGCCTCATCATTGCACCCATTTGGTATTGAATAGGTGAAAATTAGGTGGCCTTTTCTCCTTTCCACTATTTTTCTCCATTGTACCAAAGCCAAATGCTGCCCAAATTTTCTCTCTCTAGCCTTTCACTATAGATCCTCCTTTAATCATCTTCCTCGGTACTTTTTTTATCCTCGAGTCATTCCCCTCTCTTTCAGGTACTCCTGATCACCTTTGAAGTCTTTTCCATTTCTATTTAATCATTGTTTCTTTTTTTATTTTTTCGATAAGAGTTCTTGGGTTTCTACCCCTCTTGTGGGGGTTCTTTGGTGGTAGTTTTAGGAGTGGAGAGTATTAGTAGGTGTTTTTCTATGAATTCAACTCTTATATCATAGTTTAAGGTCGATTTTATGTTTCTCCAATGACTTTTTTGGTGTAGGTTGCTAAAAGCTGGGTTTTGGGTTCTTGAATGTTCTTCCTCAAACTCATCATTTTTTCTTATTTGATCCTATAGCTTTATCAACTCTTAAAATAGTAGTTTGTTAATGTAGCGAAGTCTGTACAAGATTTGGGTAGAGTTAAATCGCCTTTGCGACCACATTTGCTGAGAGGTGGAAGAGGCCGATCTCCAAGTGTTATCAATATTAATAGTGACACCATATCGTCTTCTAAGGATTACAGTCCCTATGAGCACTTGTGCCTTTATGATGAAATTGCAGACTCTAGCTCTGACTCTTTTGAGGAGGCATTAAGGGTAACAATGGATCATCTTGGAGTGAACGATATGACAAACCTTATCAAATAGTGCAACAGAAGTCACCCAAGTAACTTGTCTCATCAACAGGGGGATCCTGAGCCCTAATATATGACATCTCTAATGACAAGACATGAGATAGTATTCTTCCACCTCCAAAAATGCCTTGGCCTTTAATTGTCATAACCTAGGCCGAGTTTCAAAGAGAAGACCCTCACAGTAAATCTCCTGGTGTTGATGATAAAGAGGATGAGGAGGCCATTGTGCTTGATACAAGTGTTGCCTATTCTTACTTAAGTGACGTCTGTGAGACTAGTCCTATTGCTTAGAGACACTTTTATAGTATTAACTCATCCATTAATATGAGGGTGTCATCTAAGGATGATAAGGCCTATAATCCTAGAAATAAGGATAAGATTATTATCTACGAATAAATATTTAAGGTCAACTCCCGCCTTCCCTTTAATTAATCCATCAGGGGGGATAGTCTCAGTTATAGGCATTGCCCCTACTCAGCCCTAATGCCAAGGGAATCCTCATGGGGAAGCCATATCTTAAAATCTTGCTTATGAGAAAGACATACCTTCTGATGTCTTTTAAGCATGCTATTTGGCAGTCACGACCAAGTTCAACCCTTGTTACTACCATTTCGTAGCTCACAAATCCGATCATAATATCTTACGTGTAAACGAAACTTCCAAGAATGACTGGAAGTTTGGGTATTTTTTCATCTCGAGCTTGTGGGAGTTCAATAGCGATGAGTCATCAGACCTTAGAGAGATCACGGTGCCTCGTAAGTGGAACCAAATCACAGTCTTGGCCAAGGTTAATCCGGGTCTGAGCATGGAAAATGGGAAGAACGAAGACTAATTAAGGGAATCATATGGTTTGATTTTCTTTGAGGAGCTTATCACACCAGAGATCCTTTGGTTTATTGGGATGGGTTCGGATCCATTACAGTATCCTTGTAAGAATTTTTGATATTTTTCTAATTTTTATTATTGTCTTATTTTATCTAAGTCGATCTTAATAGTTAACATTTTACAGATTATCCAACAAACACACTAGTCCACTTTGGGAGATAGCGACCCCCATGATCGAACATATCTTGGCCAAGCTGTAGGGCAAAATTACCCAGTCGATAGCTCTTAGGCAAAAATCTATGACAGGTGGCCTTAGCATAGCTGAGGGATCAAAGAAGAGGAAGGAGGCTGGTGGATCTGCAGTTGCTCCTACCCAGCAAAAAAAATCAAAGGTTTCGCCAAGACGAACCCTACTCCCAACATCCCTATCTTGGATGACGTATCGATCGTGACATATTTGGCTTAATTAGCTCTGAACCTGGACTCTCTTCTTAAGAGTCAAACGAAGGCTAAAGAGGTCATTTCCTTAATATCCCCCCTTCTGTTACAGTCGATACTTTGAGGCTCGGAGTAGTAGAAGGTTGTCAGGCTTTTCCCTCTACAAGGCCACTCGGGTAATAACTTTTACTTAATCAAATTTTGTAAAACATTGTCTCATTTTATATTTTTCTTTCTTCATACTGACTCTTACTTCTCATGTTTCTTTAATGCAACATGTTCTTGCTCGCCAACACCTTCTTCAATTGGTGTTAGAGGCCAAGCCTAAGGTTATAATAGCTGAAGAGGTAGTGTTCAAGCTAGTAGATCTAAAGAGGTATCTAGATGACTAGAAGGCCTCTCACGAAGATGAGACATAAAAACTCCTAGAATGATATAGGGAGCCCCTCACTGTTATGAAAGAGAACCATAAAGTTTAAGTGATAGAGATCAAGGAGTGAAGCATCAGGAGGAGTCTAAAAAGAGCATATGAGGACTAGTGATGAGTTGGCTATGGCCGATTTCAAGAAGAGGGATGAGTTCACTAGCCATGTCGTCCAATACTTAGATAGGGGTGCTAAAGCTGATTGCAGACAAGTTATCAACCAATTTTCTGACCTTGTCTCTAAGAATCCTAAACTAGCCTGGATTCTTAACTCTTTGAACTTGGCCAATCCAGAGAGTGTTGCTACTCTTCAGGAGATCCAGGTCAAAATAAATAATACAGGGTTCGTGGAACTAGAGGTAGCTAGGGATGAGACGACCTAAATTGTTAATGAAGTGGACTAGGCTAGCGACTAGGATTCCACTACCATATTCCCAAAGGAATCGACCATCCCTGAAGCCATAATTATTAATGGCTTGGCGACCTAGACTTAAGTTCTGATATTTCTGCTTCTTGGGTGACTGTTTGGGGTCTCTGATTCCCATTTGTTTTTTGTAATTGTTATTCTGGCCCCACTTTGGGATTAACTATTTATTAACTTTAATTCTTGATACCCCTTTGTTGGTGTTATTTATGAATGTTTTGTCTTCAATACACTTTTTTTTCCTTATATGCTCAAGTGTAATGTTTGCCCTTATATTCACCATATAAAACGATGTTTAAGTCTCTCTAAAACAAAATGATGTTGAATTTTTCCACTTCTCAGGGTTTTTAATGAAACATGTTCTGAAGACGAGATTCTAAAACACTCCCGTACCGCTGAGAGAAAGAGATTTACATTTAATTATTCACTATAAAAAATGATTTTTAAGTCTCACCATAACAAAATGATGTTCGACTTTCCCACCTCTCAGGGTTTGTAATGAGATATGTTTAGGATACTAGACTTTAAATAATCTCGTACTGTCGAGAGAGAGATTTACATTTGACTAATCACCATAAAAGTGATGTTAGGTCTCACCATAACAAATTGATGTTATATTTTCCCAGCTTTCAGGGTTTTTAGTGAGATACGTTTAGGAGATGATACTCTTAAACACTCTCCCAGCACCATTAGAGAGATTTACATTTAACTATTCACCATAAAAAATGATGTTAAATCTCACCATAACAAAATGATTTTTAATTTTCCCACATCTCAAGGTTTGTAATGAGATACGTTTAAGGTATGAGACTCTTGAACATTCTCGTTCAAGTCTTTTCTCAAACTAACAAAATAGAAAAAAAACAAATATGGCCAACACAGGTAAGAACACTGAGGGATAACCATCATCATCCTCAATAACATAACACAATGAAAGTTCCTCTGTCCCTGCCGATGGTGGCAATATTATCACTCCAACGGCACGTGTTGTTGGTTCAGAAGAAGACTGCACAAGGACATTCAATTTATTGTCAGGCAACCCCTGGCAACAGGCGGAGATTCTTGGACGTAGAAGCTCTTTCCAACGTTGGAATCCAATAAGAGGTGAGGTAACTTCAAATATTCCAAGTCCCCCAGTAAGGACTTCATTAGCGCCACGAGTGTCACCTCCGGTCGCACCATAAGTTCCACCCCCTGTGGCGCCTCGAGTCACACCACTAGTTCCACCTCATGTGGCGCCTTTGGTCACACCACAAGTTCCACCTCCTGTGGCGCATTCGGTCACACAACCAGTTCCACCTCATGTGGCACCCCCTGTCGCACCACAAGTTCCACTTCCTGTGGCACCTCCGGTCGCGCCACCAGCAGCCCATGGTTTTGCGTGTGCTGTTTGCGGTCGCGAATTTTGGACGCCTAAAGGTATGTTTGGGCATATGAGGTGCCATCACGATAGGGGATGGAGGGGTGATTTTCCCCCATTTTCTTTTAATCATAAAGAAGTCAGTAATCTGTTGCCAACCCAGGAAGCACCTGGTGCACCTGCTGCAGCCCAAAATGATAATGAGGCGGCGCCACCACCGCATTATCGAGTTCCAGATTTGAATGTCCCACCTCCTCCTGAGGAGGAGTAAGATGAAGGGTAGTTAAACACATAATGATTCTTAGGTTAAACTATAACTTATTCCCAAGTGATGTACATTTGAAAAAGATAGTGGTCTTCTAGTGCAGGACTCAACACTCAAAATATGTTATAAATAAGTATGCACTCTTCTATTTAAAAAAATAATAAATAAAAAATAAATAAACATTATCGTACCACCGAGAGAGAGAGAGAGAGAGAGAGAGAGACTTCATGAGTGTGTATGATACCTAGAAGATATAACTAGGGAATTTGAGATAACACTTCATTTCATTCAAATTTCTCTCTACAAAATTTATTACATTCAAGGCAACTCCTCCTAAGCTATTACATTCAGATATTATCATTGATAATACCTTTTTAAATTATCAACATTCCATGGATTAGCGAATGGATCCCCTTTTAGAGTCCCCAGTTGATTAGTGCCCATGACTACTTCCTCTGTGACTTTATAGGGTCCATGACAACTAAAATGAAGTTTGTTAGCTTTTTGTCTAATCTTCTTGAGTATGAGATCACTAACTTTGATTGGATAAGATTTAGCCTTGTCGTGGAATTTTGTGTCTCTCTATTGGTAGATCGACTATCGTACAACAGCATATTCCCTTCGTTCATCGATGAGGTCCAAATAGAGTCTTCTCTCTTTTAAGTTCATTTCAGGGCCGTAAGTTTGATCTCGGTGACTCGGTAACCCAATCTCGATTGGGATGACTGCCTCTGAACCATACGCCATCATAAAAGGTGTCTCCTCAGTCGGCGTTCTTTGGTCGTCCGATATGCCCACAGTTCATCAACCCATTTTCCCTTAGAATCTTTTAATTTCTTCCTTATTCCATTTATATCGTCCATTTTATCAATTTAATTTTCCCATTTGCTTACGGTCAGCTTAGTACCGGGAAGAACTACTTTATGTCGACCCTACCACAGTAGGAAGCTAAGGACATGTTCGTGAACTTTTTTCCATTGTCTGATATCAGAGCATTTGGGAGTCCGTATCACCAAATGATATTTCTCTAAATGAATCAGAAACACTTCTTTATAGGGATAGTTATCATGTTCTTTGCCTCCACCCATTTGAAATATAATCAATCGCAATAGTTAAAAAATGAAAGTTCCCCTTGGCTCTTAGTAACGGGTTGACCAAATCATACCCCGCATCAAGAAGGTATATGGTTCCAAGATGGGAGAAAATGATTTATGGGGTTGATAGGGTATTTTGGTGAAGCCCTGACATTTGTCGAATTTGAGGACGTACTCGACTGCATCTTTGGCTAGGTTCAAGCAATAGTAGCCCCGAGTGATAATTCTCTTTGCTAATAATCATCCTTCGATATAGCTAACGTAGATACCTTCATGAACATTTTAAGCACAAAAATAACTTATGTTGGGTTCACACACCTCAAGAGTGGGAGAAGGTAGCCTCTTTTGTACAAAACATCTCCTATGATAATGAACTCGATAACGTACCTTTAATTTATCAGCTTTTCTTTCTGGGAGCTTCCCATCCTTTAAGTTTTCAATGACTAGATCTATCAAAGACTTCCCAAGTTTAGGTTAAAACATTATATGGTGTTATATTCTTATCACTCGATGTTCGGCTCTAGGAAAAATTCAATCAAAAATGTTTTGTGGATCTCTACTCTTATGGTTGATACAAGCCTTGCAAGGGCATCTACTCTTCTATTCTTACTTCTTGGGATTCTCTTCATCTTTACCCTTTGGAATCTCATGAGTGTAGTCTTCACTCGTTGTAAGTATTTGGCTATTTTTTCTTCTTTTGTCGACATCCAATCCCTTTGCAAGTGTAAGTCTTTCTAATAAGGTTTCGTGCTCGCCCTCGTTTTTATATGCTTCAAAATTCAACCTCACAGCATACTCAATATCGGTCTTGTCGGGGACCGATAAAATCAGCCCAGACCCACTACCGATCACACAGGATAAGCCATCAATGAACAAATTCCATACTAGCATCTCTGACGATAAAGTTTCTTCAACAACAACACCTTTTTTCAATAATAAATTCGTCCCTAAAACACCAACTATAGTGTCGATCGTTGCATTCTACTATGTTCTTTATTCTATGTTCTTGGTTATTTTTTAGCTTTGACTTGTGATTACACTTCGATTTCTTCCATCGACTCCCAAGTTAACTCTACCATAAAACCTGTTAATGCCTACTCCTTAATTGCACCTAACTCAATTGGTCAAGCCATTAGTGATACGTCATGAATACTACGTATTTGTTCCCTTTAACTTGATGCACTCTAGCACTTTTGTGTTACTTATGCCTATATTTATGCTCATTAACCAAACAATCTCTATTTTGTATGTTTATATGCTTTGCGATGTAGAATTGAGCTTTTGTAGGTATTAGACTGCTTAAGGCGTGGATTGGTCACTTTTCGAGGAAGTTTCATCGTCTGACTCAACTTCAAAGGAATTTTATTCATTTCATACTTCATCTTCGGCTCAGTGGAATTCCATGGAAGCATAGTTCATATAGTTAGCTTCACGTGGCCATAAACAGCACGTCGTTTCAAGTTTAGACGAAGAAGTTAAAACTATTTTGTAAAACCCCTTTTCTCCCTCGTGATGGACCAAACTCCCCAAGAAAACAGAGCACCGATTAATCGGACCTCTACCCCGTCAACCGACAATTTAGATTATGCCTATGAACCAAGACAGGGGATCTCAGACCATAACCCCAGTAGACCGACCCCTTGGCCACGATTGATAGTTCCCTACAGATTTTAAGCGGTTCCTTTATTTCTTTTTCCACTTCCTATATAAACAAAGTTTTATTTGTTCTGTAACATATCTTTTATGTATTTAATTTTTTATTTTAGGTTAGGGTTTGGGTGTTGAGATTTACTCTTCCATCTCTCTCTTTGGGTGTTGCCCATTTACGTGTTGTAAGTCACGCTATTCATCATCCCTACCATTGATATAGCTTTTATTTGTTGATTTCTTGCTTTGTAGTGTAGATTTCATTGCTTTATTTTCTTGCTTATTTATTGCTTTCATTTCTTTTATGTCTTTAAACATGTGTTGTAGTTAGTTGAAGGGTTAGGGTTATGTTTCCGCCATTAATGGATCTCGAGCTTTGAAATCTTGGTTTTGGGTCAAAACTCATTTACTTAAAACCTCGTGTATTAAAGCTAGAATATTAGACATTTAACTTTCTTTGTCATGCAACGTGAGTGTTTATAGAGATATTACGAAATTAATCCATGTGTGACCATTTTCAAATAAATGTCTAATATTTCATTTTTGAATTAATTTTCTTTATGTTTAATGTTTATAATTAATTGAATATGCTCGGTTAAATGTTTTCGAACTGAAATTCTTTTTACGCATTTTTTATCCCACGGACGGGATGTGACCCTAATCATGTTTTATTGTTCTTGTCTAGTTTTATTTATTTTTCCCTTTTAAACCTCGTTACCCTTTACACTTTTATTTTAGAAGTAATAAATCAATTAAAGTCTGTCAAACATTCCTTATGGATTTTCGATACCCGAATTGGCTGTTATACTCCCATTAAGAGTGTAGTCATAGTTTAGGTTTTTTTCATTGCAGTTGGAAGTCTAGAACAATGATTGGCATATCTACATGGATGCATGGTTTTTCACCACATCAAAATGGCACCATTGCCAAGGGAATGTTTGTTATAGATTGTAATTCTTTTATTATTTCATAATATTCTTTTTTTGTGTATTTGTATTGTTTCTTTTTCCTTTCTTTTTGACTTGTGTTAAATTATTTTGAGAACCTTGAAATTTTGGTGCTCTTCGTGTTTTTAAATTGCCCATTTTTAAATGGCTTGATATAACTCTTTAGATAAACTTAATTTTTATGAGAATAGTTTTCCAAGTTACACTCCCAAGACTATATGAGAATGCCTACAAATTCTTGAAAATGAATGACTTGAGCGTGAAATTCGAGAATTCGTAAGTAATCCATCATCGCCTTGGGAAGAAACTTTGGGAAGCAAGGAATCATCTAGCTATAATCAAACATCCCAAGAAGATGTTATGTCTTTTTATTGATTTGATCATGTGCTAGCTTTCAAGGAATTGAATGACCAATCTGAGAGTCTTAAAGCTTGGTCTTTAGAAACAAATGGCCAAATCGATGAGATTGTTTCTTCTTCACAAAGCTCGGTTGTGGTTGAAACTTATGTTTCACCTCCACCCCTTTTTAAGGAAGAAATAATTGAGAGTGATCCAAGAACTTTCGAATTTCAACCTCTTATTAATATTTTTAATTATTTCGAGGTTAAAGGTCTTTCCTTTCCTTTATTCCCTACTATTTTCGAACAATTAAATTTATTACAAGAATTGGTTGAAATTCTTGAGGACTTTGACCCAATTCTTGAACGGAAATGCTATTTTGAGATGCTTCATCTCATGGGCTATTCACTTGCACTTGCCCCTACCCTTCCAATTGAAAAACCTTGGTAATGTGATTTTAAGTTTTCCAGGATTAATTTGGTCTTGTCCCCCTTAATATCCAAATCCCCAACCACCAGCCTAAAATTTTCAATTGGTGATGGTTCATTTCTTACGCCTTACACATGCCTTTCGTCGTTCAAACGAAATTCTTATTTTTCGGGACTCATGCACTCAAGTGAGGGTACACCGATTATCCCTCAAAGTCAAACCGTATTTTGGGTGGACCCTCAAAAATTTCAACTTCTAGTGTATAGTTAGTTAGAAGTCAAAATAGTAAGTTGTAAATAGTTCATTTGTTTCTTTCTTTTTCTCTCTTTTTAATTTTAGTCTAGTGTAATTAGTTAAAGTTTTTGTTATTCTTTTTGTTATGCTTGGTTCTAACATGTTTTGTATATTTAATGGACTTGCACTTATCCAGGATCTCTCCATATTGGGTAATATCTTTCTTTTCCTCTCTTTATGTTGTGTTCTTAATTTGCATCAAGGATAATGCAATATTTAAGTAAGGGGTTGTGGGATATTCTATCCATTCTTTGTTAGTTTCATTGATTTGATCACATGTTATTCACTATGAATTCTTTGTTGTAAAAAATTAAAAATATTTTCTTTCTTTTTCCTCCTTTGATGGGCGTTTTGCCCTTGTTTTCGATGATAAATTTCAATAAATGTCAGATCCAATAGATAACTCAATGATGCATGTTCTCGATTTTAGAAGGTATTAGACTTAATCATTGATATTATGAATAACTTCATGAATTAAACTTTAATTCCATGAGAACATGCGATTTCCTTGTTTTAATGATTTGGTTTAAGGCGTTTATAACTCGATAATCTTGGTTGCATTGTCCTTTGAGTTTTTCTTCATTTGTTAATTTTTATACACTACTCTTTGTTCCTTGAAAACGTTAAATTCATCGGTAATCTCACTATTCTTTTATTTGATCGTTCATTAATTGAGTTCATGTTTATTAAATGTGTTACTTGAGCATAATTTTCAAAGTTTGTTTTTACTCGAGAATTGCGTAAACTTTAGAAAATGCTCATAGTCCATCTTTGTTATATCACCCATATTGACATTGACCTCACCTTATATATTTCCCTAATTAACCCCTTTAAGCCTTAATATGGAGTTTCATTTCAAAACCAAAAATCCCATAACCAACTCCATATTGGAGTTATAAAACATACATATTACCTTCCATACCTTTGTTTGGAATGTTACTTGGGGTTTAATTATGTTATATTTATGTGGTTTCAATTAACCATGTGAGAATGAGAAAAGTGAAGGAAAGAAATAAGTGAAAAAGAAAAGAAAAAGTGAAAAAAGCAAAGAAAACAAAAGAAAAATGTGAGAAAAAGAATAAAAGAAAGAGAAAGAGAAAGTTTGTATATGATGTATATAGTGTTTGATCCATGTCGCTTGCTAATTTCATATCTAATTCTTGTTATGGAAATCATTTTCCAATTTTGAAATTGCACGCAATTTTTCCATTATCCCAAGTTTTTCATGCCCAAACACCTTTGAATCCGTACATATTCCTTTCATTTCTTAACCCTAACCCCAAGCCTACATTACAACCCTATAAATTCCTATGTGATCCTAAGGTGAATTCAATTTAAAAGTTTAAATTATTTTGACAATCTATGAAATCATATTTCATCTCCTATAATGACGGTATCTTTTATTGAGATTGCAAGTTTTTCTTTTTATATATAGCTTTCTTCATCATTGACATGTGTGTGGCCTAGTTTCCATTTCCATTTACTCTTTATGCCCTTATGTCTCATGTATAGCCTACCTTTCATTGTGATTTCATTTGTTGAGCGTATGCACCACTGGGGATTGGCATATATGCACGCTTTAATCCTTATTTAGTTTATAAAAAAATTGGCAAATCATACTTTCATGTGCTCGATTTTCCTCCCACTTTTAAGGTTTCAATTTGACGAAGTTCATTCTATAATGTTAATAATAAGAAATTTTGTGTGAATTCATTCACTTTGCTAATAATGTGTTTGAAATCTATTTTGCTATTGTTGGGCTTGTCGCATATTAGTTGGGCATACATTTTGAGGAAACTATGATGTTTGTGGGTTTCATCCCTGAAAATCCTCACGAGCTAAAACACTCATCCACTAGGGTAACCAAGCATTTTGACGGCTTATTGCATATGCTAAATGAAATTGTGTTCTCTACAAATGTGGCATTTATATTTTATGCTTTTATACGTGAAGAAGTTAGAACCATTTTCGTATAACCCCTTTTCTCCCTCGTGATGGACCAAACTCCCCAAGAAAACAAAGTAGTGGTCGAACGGCCCTCAGCCCTCGATCGACTGATAATTGATATTATATCTATGAACCAAGGCAGGGGATCTCATACCACAACCCCGGTCGACCGACCCCTTGGTCGCGGCCGATCGGTTCTGCAAATTTTGGGCGGTTTTGCTGATTTCTTTTCTTTTTCCTTTATTTCTTTTTCCACTTACTATATAAACAAAAATTTGTTTGTTTTTTAACATATCTTTTATATATTTCATTTTTTTAGTTTAGGTTAGGGTTTGGGTGTCGAGATCTCCTCGACCATCTCTCTCTTTGGGTGTTGCCCATTTGGGTATTGTAAGTTGCACTATTCATCATCCCTACCATTAATATGGTTTCTATTTGTTTATTTATTGCTTTGTAGTGTAGATTTCATTGCTTTATTTTCTTTCTTATTTATTTCTTTCATTTCTTTTATGTCTTTAAATATGTGTTGTAGTTAGTTTAAGGGTTGGGGTCATGTTTCTGCCATTAATGGGTATCGAGCTTTGAAATCTAGGTTTTGGGTCAAAACGTATTTAATTAAAACCTCGTGTATTAAAGCTGAAATATTAGGTGTTTAACTTTCTTTGTCATGCAACGTGAGTGTTTATAGTGATATTGCGAAATTAATCCATGTGTGATGATTTTCGATCAAATGTTTAATCTTTCATTGTTGATTTAATTTTCTTCATTTTTTTATGTTTATAATTAATTGGATATGCTTGGTGAAATGTTTTCGAACCGAAATCATTTTTATGCATTGTTAAGTCCACGGCGGGGATGTGACCCTAATCCCGTTTTATTGTTCTTGTCTAGTTTTATTTATTTTTCCCCTTTTTCCCTTTTAAACCTCATCATCTTTACACTTTCATTTTAGAAGTAATAAATCAATTAAAGTTTGTCAAATATTTCCGGTGGATTTTTTATACCGAACTGGTCGTTATACTCATTGTAGTCATATTTTAGGTTTTTTACATTGCGGTCGGAAGCCAATAACAACGATTGGTGTATCTATACAGACACACAGTTTTCCACCGCATCAATTTGCCTACTCGATTTCTCGGTCTTATGAATGACCAGTTGGAGTGGTGTGTAGATGAGCACTACCATTATATGAGATTAAAAATAGGGCTTCATCTTCCTCAATGTATGTATCAAAGAATATGCAAGATTTTCCATCTTCAGGTCCCTCGTCTCGTCCCCTTGCGATGCTTTGATGTTATATATACTAGCTTATGAATCCCATTATCATCTCTGATAATTGCCGCACTGATAGTCGACTCTAAGACCGCTAGGTAAAACTACTACTTCTCTACTGAATGGGACGGGATAAAAGCACAGGTAAACCTAAATATGTTTTTAACTCCTTGAACGCTTTCTCGTATTTTTCATTCCAAATGAACACTTTCCTCAAAATCATGGAAAAAAACAAGCATTTTTCGATTTCTCACGAGACAAATTTATTGATGGATGGGTTTTGGTGTTTCCTGGAGTTTTCATGTCAATCAATGCCTTTATATTGGTGGGGTTGGCTTCAATGCCCCTTTGATTGACTATGAACCCCAAAAATTTTATGTGCTGATACCAAACACACACTTTGTTGGGTTCAGCTTCACTATGTATTGATTCATTGTGTTAAAAGTTCTTTTCAGATCTGCCATAAGATTCTTGGCCTTCAGACTCTCTGTCAACATATTGTTGAGTTAAATTTCCATCTCCTAGGAGATCTAATCTTTAAACATTATATTGATGAGTCTTTGGCAAGTAGGTCCCATGTTCTTTAGGCCAAAAGGCATCACCTTATAGCAGTAAGTCTCGTTATCAGTTATGACAGATTTCTTCTCGGTGTCACCCTCAAACATAGAGATCTTGTTGTAACCTGAGTATGCATCCATGAAGATCATGAGTTCATGCCCCACTGTAGCGTCTATCATCTGATCAATTTTGGGAAAAGGGAAAATATCTTTGGCGCAAGCCTTGTTGAAATCAGTGAAGTCTACACACATCCTCCACTTTCCATATTATTTTGGCACCATGATAACAATAGACACCCATTCTAGATACTGAACTTCTTTTATGAAGTTTGTTATCTGCAGTTTTTTCACTTTTTCCTGGATGACTTTATACCTATCTCTAGTAAAAGTATGCCTTCTATACTTTACTGGCTTAACTATGTCAGCCAGGTCAAGTCGATGACAGATGACATCAGGGTGAATCCCCAGCATATCACTAAGAATCCATGTGAAGTTACTTTGCCTCTTTCTCAACTGTTCAACCACTTCTTTCTTTAATGATGGTTCTAGAGAAGAGCCTAGTTGGACCTTGTTTTTAGTTTATCCTCATCGAGGACAATGGATTTTACCTCTTTCGCGGGCTCCCCTTTTTTCAGTTTCTGTTCGTCTTCTGCATCAAGTGTGTCAATATTTTACAAGGTGGTTTTCTTCTTGTGAGCTTTTTTTCCTTTCTTCGAGGTAAAGTAGAATTCTTATACTTCCACTTTATCACCATTGACTTCCCCTACGCCATAAGGAGTCCATAATTTCATCATCTGGTATACAATGAAAGTCACAGCTTTGAATTATGTTAAAGCTACTCTCCCTAATATGATATTGCAAGCCAAGAGAATATTCTCATCCATCATGAAAAATGTATCCTCCTTATCAAGAACCTCGGTCAGGTGCTTATGAAGACATCCATTTCAAACATCCCCAGTGGGTGGACCTTCTCTCCGTTGAATACAATCAACGGATGATGATATATGATGAGTCTCTTCCTGTTGAGCTTTAGGACTTTTAAATAACCTTATAAATAATCCTAAAACGGGACATCGGCCAAGATCCCTCCTCGTGTGCTGACGATGAGTGGGTCATCTTGTGGGGCCAGAATCCCCTGAAATCCAACCTCAAGAACCTCACTACAAGACTTTCTATGTCAAATTTCTTTAACTTTCCCAGCTTTGCCTCGGCTTCTATCATGTTTATATCTACCCTCTTTAGCCCATCTTTGTCCACAATAACATGATACTTTCTATCTAATGGCTCTATTCCTCCTCCTGCCATTACCCTAGAGATAATTTCAACATCAAAAGAGATTATGTGGAGGTTACCTTTAACTGCGTAGTGTTTGCTTGAAGATCAGGGTTATCATCCTCATTGTCGTCCAACTCTGCATCATTTCAGTTCACTTGGACTTCTTTCCTCTTCATCATGAGGAATATCTTTTCCTATTATCGTGTCCGCTTCTGTTGTCAACGTAGGTTCGTAGATTTATTTGCTTTAATAAATTCTCGATCTTTTCCTTCACGGTGAAGCACTTATCGGTTGCATGGTCGTGGTCATGGTCGTGATCCTAATAGAACTCACACCAATTTATCTTGTCCCTCTTATAGGTAGGACCTCTTAATTTCTCAGGCCATCAAAGTTCTTTATTGTCTTTGATCTCTTTTAGAATGAAATCAAGATTGACCTCCTGTGGGGTTTACTTTGCAAACTTATTGTTATTCGACTTCGTTTACTCTTTATCCTTTTTCTTATCTCAGCTCTGCCCAAATTTTCTTTCACCCATATCTTTTTTGTCTCTTCTCCTAGCCTCCTCCGTCATGATTCTCCCGGCCCTTGCCATAATTTATGTCATAAAATTTAGAGGATCTTTGAAGAGGTTCCAATAGAGTTTCCCCAGCTGAATCCCACTAATGAGGGTTGTCATAACAATGCTCTCGTCATAGTCCTCAATTTCTAATTTCTCCTTGTTGAACGAGATATGAAAACTCTTAAGGGCTCATTCTTTCTTCGTCAAACATTCAACAAGTGAGTCACATGTTTCGCAGGTTTCATGCCGGAATAAAAGTCATGAATAAAATTTTCAACACGCTTCTTAAAATTCTCTATTGTTCCCCTCAGTAAACCGGTGCACCACACATAGCAGTTTTTATGAGAGTACTGGAAAATGTTAGACACCTCATCTCATCCGGAGTGGAATATATGGCAGCCACTGAGTAATATATTTTTATATGATGAACAAGGTTGGTACTTCCATCATACTTAGGTGTTACAATCGACGGTTTGAACTTGCCAGGTGTTGGGTAGCTGACGATGCTCAACACAAAAGGATAACCCTTTATATACCCCCAGTGACTGGGGTCTCGATGTTTAATGAGATAATCGATCTTGTCTTGTAGCCTTTAGATTAGGCTATTCCATGTCTTCTTGTCTAGAGCAACGTTATCACCCGAACCTTCCATCTCAGGGACGACCCTACAGGTGGACCCTTTATTTGAATTCTTCTATGCACTCCCTTTAGTTTGGGTGGTATGTTGGTCGATCTTGGTTAAGAGGACCAGTGATCCTTGTCCCATAGATGCTATTTGGTATGATGTCTTAGTTATAACGCCCTCTTAAGTCTAGATGATCAAACGTTGGCCCTCCGCTAAGCCTAATGAATCCAATGTCCCTCTGACGAATCTGAGGGGTGTATGTAAAACTTTTACCTTGGTAAGTATGAGAATGGGTTTCACCAGGATAATATGGCATGTTTGTCACCTTGTACCTCTCTCTATAATCCCAACAGCACTCCTCTTCATAAACCATAGCCTCTAGTCCACCTTGCACCTCTTTACCAAGATAGAAACGGTGAGGATCCGCTATTTGATCACTACCTGAGACTGTATTGAACTTATTTGTTTAGAGCTAGGGGTGGTCCCCCAACTAATGGTTATGGGGCCCCTCTCTTAGTGCTCGACCTGATGAGATTCACAATCGGGTCCTCTGGGATCTAGCTCATAATGTTTTGGACGAATGCCAAGAACCGATGTTACATTTATTGATAACCGACCACAAGCAACCTAAGCGTCTCCACTACG
The DNA here is from genome assembly GCA_949130495.1 of Sambucus nigra. Taxonomy (NCBI): domain Eukaryota; kingdom Viridiplantae; phylum Streptophyta; class Magnoliopsida; order Dipsacales; family Adoxaceae; genus Sambucus; species Sambucus nigra. The sequence continues at coordinate 187,353,074 of OX422214.1, read as the reverse complement.
TTGTCCATCTTAGGCTGGGGGTTGGTTAGCTAGAACCAGACCCAGCATTTGGCAGTGGATCGAAAGACGTCACCGATTAGATATAATAACAACAACAATAACAAAATTGGAAAAAAAATAACAAATAGAATGAATCAAAAAGAAAATTGATGAACTCCTCCACCCAAGATCTTTTAATAGTGATTGCAGATCCAACAATGTTTAACTTAAATCACAACCATAGATGAGAGAAATCTGAGATAAATATGAGAATAACAAAATCGTTCCCATAGATAACGTTAAATTGACGATACTAAAATCATACATTGGATTAACCCGCAGTTTAGGTTTTAAACAAATATAACTAGCAAATAATCAAACAAACTCACAGAATAGATGAGAGAGAAGAGATGAACACGAGTGTTTAAGTGGTTCGGCCTTGGCATACATCTATTGTATTGAGTGTGAGACTAGTTTTCACTATAACCAGACACTAATGGCCATAGAAGGCATACATGTAATCTTTCTCTCTCTAACACAAGTTTGACAGAGTAACAGTAAGGTTTCTTTAATCTCCTCCAAGTGAAGAAGACATAGTGTGTCTTATATAGGCTAAGGGGTGCAGAGTGTCACCCCCAAGCATGCATCCCATGCCCAACTGAGGTCATGACCAATGAGAGAGTGCCATATATATGTGCATAAAGTAAAGTCATTATGAAGTATATCCCCCCACATGGGTTATTGATCTTCGATAACGGTCTTTTGCAAATATGCCTAGAATTTTCTTCCATGATTTCCATGCATGTGAAAAAGTATTAGAGATAAGAGATCTCGACCTAATCAAGACTTTAGATAGCCCTGCTCCATGCTATAGATTGAGACAAGACTGGGTGGTCTTCTGTGACCAACACACCCATCTTAAGCAGAGGTTGTTTTCTTATAACATCTGTGTCGTCCAAGGCTGACACCCATGTAGATGTAGATGAGATTTTTATTTGCTACAAGACGAGGCTATGGATCTTGGTAAGTTGTGATAAGCACCCAAAAGCATATATTTTATACCCCAAATAGTCGCTTTTTAAATTCTAGTTCTCAATAAAATTGGACTTTGACTTGAAAATGTTCATGTTGTAGGTAAATTTGCATTTGAGGATTTAAAAGCTTTATTTCAAGTCGAATGTGGCAGTGACGCGGTTAAAAGCGGCTAAACCCAATTATCATACCAATTATACAAACCTAAACCTAAGTCCAGACCATCCCAAAACCCTTGTGTGTGTGTGTAGTATTATTTTTATTATTTTCTATATATATATTTATATATTTGAGTCATTTTTTTATTTTTTTTAGTGTTTTATTATTTTATGTTAATATAATGTACGTGAGTATGTTTGTGTCATTTTACATTTTTGTTTTAAGCTCGTATCTTTAAATGTAGGGGTGTCATTAATTGAGTCATGTACATAATTCTAATCATGTAGTGTTATTTCACTTTATAATTTTTAATGGCATTTTATCTTATTTTGTTTTTAGTGTTCTTATAGTTTCATAGGTATGCTTTGTAAATACTAGTTTTTAGATTTTTTATTGAGTCTTTTATATAGGTTTCTGTTAATATTTTTATTTTGTTGTAAAAAATATTTTTTTTGTTTTGTATTTTATATATATATATATATATATATATATATATATATATATATATATATATATATATAATTACGCGCACACACACTTTGTAAGGAAATTATTAAATAAATCTTTGGTTTATTTCCTTCCCCGAAATGTGGTCTTTATTAATCCATTTTTAATAAAGAATACATGTTATATCATGTATAAATGGTTCATATTCCACGCGAAATAAAAAATAAAAAGGAGTTAAAAATTCCACTTAATCTCAACCTTGATGGACGGTTGAGATTATTTGACCTTGGAATTCTGGCCCTCTCATCACCTATAAATAGATGCATTTCGTCCATTAGAAATCATCCCACTTAAAACAAATACCTAAAGGTTTATAGGCAAGGAGAGAGAAGCCAAATTCTCCCTTAAAGGATTGCTAAGGCGATCACACCGATGACACTCGACGGCTACGTTCAACGGCGGGACTGAATCTATGGCATCGTAAATAAAATTACTCTTTTCACATGTTTATTGACGTGATTATCATATTGTTCAAAGATCTTAACAATCATATATAAAATATAACTTACATGCGGTATCAGAGTTGATGGTAAGAACATATGATTTTCATTAAAATAGATAATGATGTTGTTGCTTATTGCTGTGTAATAACAGTTTCTTCATAAACTGTATTTTTTTCTGCTTTCATGAAATCTATAACAGTTATGTATCAAGTTTCTTCCCAATTCTTTGAAACTATAACAGTTATTTTTGTGTACATTAAGGTAGTTTATGTATTATAATAAAATAGTTCCTGTATTGTAACAGTTAATTTTCCTATAATTGTTGATAAGCTGCTGAAAATTATATGTTTTTCATGATTATTAAAACAGTTTATGTTTACTGTTTCTTCATAATTCATTGAAATAGTATTGATTAATTTTCTATTTTTCATAATTATTAAGGCAGTAATCCTAAATTATGTCTTTTAGAATTTCGTCGGACGGGGCCTGGCCACTTGCTGGAAATTATGTCTATTAGAATTCTTATAACTATCAATATTCATGAATCTTAGAATTATTATTCATGTCTCCTAGAATTCATATGACTATTACAATTCATGTCCCTTAGAATTCATTTATTCATGCTCTTATGTCTTTTAGAATTATGTCTAGTAGAGTTCCTGCTATTAAGTTCGTTAGAATTCCTTCTATTATGTCTATTAGAATTCCTTCTATTGTGACTATTAGAATTCATGCTACCATGACTTTTGGAATTCATGCTACCATGCCTTTTAGAATTCTTTAAATTATGTATTTTTTACAATTTTCAAAATTTAATGACCTTTTAGAATTCTAGAAATTTTGTCTTTTAACATTCTCGAAATTTATGACTTTTAAAATTCTAAGCTTTTGTAATTCTACACTTATGAAATTCTAGATTGTACACCTTTTGCTATTTAAGAATTTTACAATTATGTACTTTCATGGCTTTGAAAATTTTATGATAAAAATATGCATAAGTATTCATATTAATTTATTAAATGAATGCAATTGCATTATTAAAGTTAGATATCACCACAGTGATACTTCTTATTACTCATTCAAAATTAGCCATTTATTACCATTATAATGTTTAAATCTGTTTATTTAACATATATCAATTATCTGCCCATAGGCATACTATAATCACATGTTGAATCAATAATTAAGGAGTGCTTGTACATGTGTAAACCAATGATATCCACAGATACCTTATTAAAATTAAATAGATACATCACTCAATTATTATTAAGGCAATATCCTAAATTATGTCTTTTAGAATTCCGTCGGACGAGGCTTGGTCACTTGCTAGAATTTATGTCTATTAGAATTCTTATAACTATTAGTATTCATGAATCTTAGAATTCTTATTCATGTCTCCTAGAATTCATATGACTATTACAATTCATGTCCCTTTGAATTCATTCGTCCATGCTCTTATGTCTTTTAGAATTATGTCTATTAGAATTCCTGCTATTAAGTCCGTTATAATTACTTATATTATGTCAATTAGAATTCCTTCTATTATGACTATTAGAATTCATGCTACCATGACTTTTGGAGATCATGCTACCATTCCTTTTAGAATTATTTAAATTATGCATTTTTTATAATTTTCAAAATTTATGACCTTTTAGAATTCTAGAAATTATGTCTTCTCAAATTCTCAAAATTTATGACTTTTAAAATTCTAAGCTTTTGGAATTCTAGACTGTACACCTTTTGCTATTCAAGAATTTTACAATTATGTAATTTGATGGCTTTTGGAATTTTATGATAAAAATATGCATATGTATTCATATTAATTTATTAAATGATGCAATTGCATTATTAAAGTTAGGTATCACCACGGTGATATTATTACTCATTCCAAATTAGCCCTTTATTATCATTATAATGTTTAAAACTGTTCATGTAACACATATCAATTAATTGCCCACAGGCATACTATAATCATATGTTGAATCAACAATAAGGAGTTCTTGTACATGTGTAAACCAAAGATATCCATAGATAACTTATTAAAATCAAATAGATGTAACAACCCTCGCTTTTAAGAGACTTATTTTATATTAATTTACTGCATGAAGTAATTATATAAAATACGGATGATGGAGTAAATATGAATTAAATGAGTTAATGGAGCATATTTACTAGATTGTTGCATATTTACTGTATGTGTAAGTAAATATCATCGTGTTGCGTTTTATTTTGTCATATCCTTTAAAATGACACTTATAGTTTAAATTAAACCAGAACTTGAAATGACTTATACAATTTCCAAATGATAATTTGGAGGGCGTAGTTAGTCCCGAAATGTGCGGGATAGTCGAAATAAGTGTCATATTGTATTTTTATATTTTGAACATTTTTGACTGGTTATAGCTTAAATGTATAGTTGCGAATCATTTTAATGTGGTATTAACCATTTAAGTTGGGATATTAGACTAAAGCCATGATTTAAGCCTTACATTTCATTTATTTCTCTTAAGTGTATTTGCAAACCTAGAGAAAGAGAGAGAAGAAAAGAATTGTGGAGAAAAGAGAGGAGAAAGAAGAGATTGGAGATTGAAGATTTGGGATTTCATCTACCACAAAGAAAATCTGAGATTTCTACCTCAAGGTAAGTTTTCTACTTGCTAATATACGGTTTAAGATGAGTAAATTGTGAGATACTTGTCTATTAGCATTAATGGAACAAACATGGATTTTATAGGGTTTGAACCCTAATCATGGTTTATGTTGATGAAATTGTGGTTTATGGTCGTTGATAATCATGTAGAATGATTTTGGGTAGTTTATGGCTCATGGATGTGTGTAAAAATGGAGAAAAAATAGGATTTGGGGAAATCTAGGGTACATAACTTGTAGCCCCATTCTTGGACAAATCGCAGGGGCGAATCGATTCGGCCCTAGGGCGAATCGATTCGCTTAGAGGTCAAGTTATAGGTTTGCAAGACCGAATCGATTCGGGTTAAGGCTGAATCGATTCGGCCAAGGCAGAAAGTGAAATTTGTCCTCCGAATCGATTCGCTTTTGGGCGAATCGATTCGCTGCTTGGGGCGAATCGATTCGGCCCTAGGGGGAATCGATTCGGAAACCTTGTTGTTTTGAGTTATTTTTCGAACTCAATTTTGACCCTTTTCTTTTAGACTTAGGACTTAGGAACCTTCTTGTATGAAGTAAACTTAGAGTCCTAGAGTTCTAGATGAGTTAGTTGAATACCCTACATTAGAAACGGGTTATGTGGGGGTTATTCCGGGGGGTATACAAATTGATGTTAGGGCATTCTTTTCTTTTAGTTAACTATTATGAGACGAGGAGATTGAAAGGTCATATTGGGAGACTTTAGAAGCTCAATTAAGGTATGTTAGTTGGGGGGGGTATAATAATACCCTAAAATATTTGGAGAATGAATCGCGAAATTATTCATTCATTGAGGTTGTATTGATGATACGACTTACATATGGCTCCATATAAAATATGATATATCCATTAAAGAAATATGAACATTCACATGGCAAATGAAAATGAAATGGAAATGGTAATGATTATGGTAAATGATAATTTTCTTAATCATAAATATGGTAAATGATAATTTACTTAAACACACCTCTCTAAATGATATCGTAGGGGAAGTACGCGCATGAAGTGATGTCCCCTGACTATTGAATGTAGGGAGACTATAGTCTTCGGCCATATGATCGGTTATTATGTATATTTTCTACGATGGTGAGGTAATTCCAGCTGTGGTTTTGACTCTCCCGCAGGCATATGGCCACTTCCCGACGTTGTGATAGGTGCCCAAGTTGTCTTGGTTGATAGGCCCTGGAAGATGATAGTCATTTAAGGGCGCGTCCAGTGGGGAAACCCAAAGGGACGGTCTTAGAATCGTTATATGTATATAAATATAACAATTATTTATCAAGTGGGACTTGATGTATGATAAATGCCACAAAGAGCATATACAGTGATTATATTCCTGATAAGGAATGGAATGCCACAAAGAGCATATGACAGTAATTATATTCCTGATAAGGAATGGAAAGATGAAATAAAACAGTGTAAAATGATGAAGGTTTTTAATTAATGATATTCATTTACATCCTCTTGCATAACTAAATAAAACTTATAATCATTTAAATTGTCTTAGTTTATGCCTTGAGATTATATTGTTATAATCTCGTCTTTATCATTCGTGATTAACTGTTCATAATTGTCATACTTATTATTCATCTAGTGATCATATAAAACCAGACCCTTACTCGTTCATATTTCTTGTTGTGCATGAATCTTGTATCCGCTCAGGTGCTCCGCCGCAAGGACGCCCGTACTGATTTTCCTATCCCGGTGTTTTTGGGGAGCCGTGATACTTTGTGGATATTACGGGACACTTTGTTAGAGATGTTGTTATTTTTGTACTCTAGTTATGATCGGGTCATTTACTCGGGTGTGTGACCCAAGCTTTAGTATTTGCTTATTGTAATGTATTATGTAACCTAATTAAACTGTTACATTACGTTGTAAGTGACTATTGACCGACAGCATATTCGGTCCCCCTATTGTATATTGGTTGTGGATGTAATATAAGTCTTTTAGGTTCCATTTTCTTTTCAAAATGGGTTGTTTAAAATCTTTCTTTAACTTATTATAAAACAAAAATTTTGGCAACCCATTTTCTGAAATATTGGGTGGTTATCCTGTACACTTATTATATTGTTGCGATGTTGAGAATGATTCCATCCATAATTCCTGTTATATTGGAGTATCGGGCTGGCCACCCCATATTTTGGTGAGCGGGTTGTCACAGATGGTATCAGAGCATCAGGTTCTAGAGTCTTTAGGATCTATGTGGACTTGGCACGTTCTACCGTGGCGTTCTTTGATATAGAGCTTAATGTTAGGACTATTTTGATGCCTAAGTTTGCGATCTTCTGCATATTAGATTGGTTTAGATAGTATTCTAACTCTATTGTTTCTACATCTCACATGCTTCCTAAGAGAGGTCGCCCAGCGACACACAATAGAGTTGTAGAAGAGGAGGTTGGTCCTCCACCGCCGCCGCAGCAAGGAAATATAACTGCTGCTGAAGTACCAAACATTGTGGCCCAAGCGATCAACGCAGCGATGACTGCCGTGGTTCATCAAATGACACATGCTCATCAACAAAGAGCGTAGGACGTACAAGCTCCTACGAGACCTTCTCTGTGGGAGAGAGTTAGAGAGTCCTTTTTAAAGGGTCATCCCCCGAAATTCCAAGGAGGTTCTGATGTCATAGTAGCAAATCAGTGGAAGAAGGATATGCAGCGCCATCTGCAAATGGTGGAGTGTAGCGAGGAGAAGAAACAAATCCATGTTACCTTCAAGCTTGTTGGAGCTGTACTGCACTGGTGGGAGTCGATGACTACGCCGGAGTAGAGAAAAACTATGACTATCAATGATTTCAGGACTTTGTTTGATCAGAAGTACTTCCCTCCAGCACTTCAGAGGGGGATGAGAAGGAAGCTCCAAGATGTGGTACAGGGAGAACGGTCAGTTGCAGAATATGAAGAGGAGTTCACCCGATTATCAAGTTTTGTACCGGATGAGGTGACTCCAGAAGAGAGGAAAATATCGAAGTTCATGGGAGGTTTGAACTGGAGGATCCGACAACATTTATTGGGTAATCCAGCTTTGCAGACTTTTGGAGATGTGATGAATGCGACGTTGCTTCATTGCTAAGAAAATCGGTTGTTTATTCAAGGTAGCAAGAAGGCTACGATGATGGGACAGGCAGGAAAACTCGGAGGCAATGGGACTGGAGGAGGAGCACTTCCCTCGTCCCAATCTTTGAGAAATAAGCAAAGAGAAAGGAATCTCCAACAAGGGGACTTGTCAAAAAGGCAACGTTTCGGTGGGTTCAATGTGGGTGGCAGTAATGTTAGGCACGGTCAGGGTTCCCCACAATAATAACAAACAGGTCGGGGTGGTCACGGGGGTAGGGGCCATCCAAGTCACGACATTACCCAGTTTAGAAATAACTGGGGCTGAAATCAGGAGAATATGACGGGTCAGTGCTTCCAATATGGGGAGGCGGGTCATTACAAGAGGGAGTGTCCATAGTCGTTTGGGGGACAGCTTCCTAGGGTTCTATCGCAGCCACAGGCTCAGTTACCGCCGCAGGTGCCTAATCCAATTGTCCCTCCGCAATAGGGGCAGTTACAGTATGGTCGTGTTTACCACATTCAGGAGGCTATGCTTCCTCCAGCTCCACCCGCACCACCAGTTATTGAGGGTAAGTTTCTTATTCAGGGCCATATAGGTCATGTGTTATTTGATACGGGTGTGACACACTCATTTATTTTTAGAAGTTTTGCCCAATCTACAGAGTTGATCAAATCTGCAGAGAGTACCTTCACTAGTGTTGAGTCTTCTATGGGTGATGGCTCACTTATTTTCTTTGTTTGTAAACAAATAGAAATAAATCTTGGTAATTTGTGCTCTGAGGCCGATTCGCTCGTCTTGGATGTGGTCGGGTATGATGTAATCCTGGGTATGGATTGTCTAGTGATGTACCATGCTATAGTTAATTGCTATGGGAAGAGTATAGTTTTTGTCGTTCCGTGGCAAGAAATGTTTTTGGTGGTTATGCCTCATTCAGAAGGAGGTACTAACACTTACTTGTATTGTATCGCAGAAGAGATTTCTCGGGATGTAGTTGTTCCCATAGATTCTATTCCGGTTGTTAGAAATTTCCAAGACGTGTTTCGAGAAATACCGGGTTTGCCTCCTAGTAGGGAGATTGAGTTTGTAATTAATTTAGCGTCGGGTACGCGGCCGATTACGAGAGCTCCGTACGGTATGGCTCCTATTGAGATAAGGGAGCTAAGGGATCATATTCAGAACTTACTAGAGCAAGGGTTTATTAGGTGAAGCACGTCTCCATGGGGTGCTCCAGTGTTATCAGGACCATATATGCCAATTGTTGACCGAGGGAGCGGAATCCTACTCGATAAGTTCGGAGGGTGGATTACATTTCCACATGAGACTCATTGTCCCGGACGAAGGGGATTTAAGAAGGGCCATGATGACGGAATCTCATGGGTCTAAATTTTCAGTGCATCCTGGTGGGGACAAGATGTATCAAGACATGCGTCGGCAGTATTAGTGGCCAGGTATGAAGCGGGATATTTCTGAGTTCGTATCCCAATGTGCCACTTGTCAATTAGTCAAGATAGATCATCAGCGATTGACAGGTTTATTGAAACCGTTGGAGATTCCGGTGTGGAAGTGGGAGAGTATATTATTGGACTTCATCACATGCTTACCAATGTTGTAAAATGGTTATGATTCTATTTGGGTTATCGTGGATCGTTTGACTAAGTCGACACATTTCCTACCGGTATGCACCGATTATAATACCGCTCGTTATGCCCGATTATTTATCGCGGAGGTTGTTAGACTCCACGGGGTGCCCTTAAATATTTTTTTTGACCGAGATAATATTTTTGTTTCCCACTTTTGGCGAAGTTTCCAAGAGGCTATGGGAACCGAATTGAAGTTAAGCACTTCTTATCACCCTCAAACAGATGGGAAGACTAAAAAAGTCAACCAAATGTTGGAGGATATGCTCCGAATGTGCATGCTTGATTTCAAAGGTAGTTGGGAGCAATATCTCCCTTTGGTCGAATTTTCTTACAACAATTCGTACCAATTCACTATTGGAATAGCGCCCAATGAAGCCCTTTATGGTAGGCCGTGTAGATCACCCACTTATTGGTTGGAGGTGGGCGATAATAAGTTTCTTGGAACTGAAATGATCCAGGATACTTCTTCCAAGATTGAACTCATCTGGAATCGCATTCGGATAGCTCAAGATCGCCAAAAGAGTTATGCCGATGCGAATAGAAGGCGTATAGAGTTGGAAATTGGGGATCAAGTCTTGGTGCGAGTGTCACCAATGAAAGGTATAAAGAGATTCGGGAAGAACGGAAAGCTTACGCCGCGTTATGTTGGACCTTTTCCTATTATTGCCAAGGTAGGTCCAGAGGCGTATCAACTTGCCTTACCGGAACACTTACAACAAATCCATGATGTATTTCATGTTTCCTCTTTGAAAAAGTATAAGAGGTGTGAAGGAGCCCTTTGGCATATTCCTTTTGAGGATATCGATTTGCAACCTAATATTTCATATGAAGAACAATCGGTTGCAATTCTAGAGCATGGGGAGCGTAAATTGAGATCGTGAGTGGTGCCCTTGGTGCGTGTTCAATAGGGTCATCACGATGCCAAGGAATCGACGTGGGAGCGTGAGGATGACATGTAGAAAAAGTATCCGCATCTCTTCTTGCAAGGTACGCTTGAATTTTGAGGGCAAAATTCCCTCATAAGGCGGGGAGTATATAACAACTCTCGCTTTTAAGAGACTTATTTTATATTAATTTACTGCATGAAGTAATTATAAAAAATACGAATGATGGAGTAAATATGAATTAAATGAGTTAATGGAGCATATTTACTGTATGTGTAAGTAAATATCATCATGTTGCATTTTATTTTGTCATATGCTTTAAAATGACACTTATAGTTTAAATGAAATCGAAACTTGAAATGACTTATACAATTTCCAAATGATAATTTGGAGGGCGTAGTTAGTCCCGAAATGTGCGGGATAGTCGAAATAAGTGCCATATTGTATTTTTATGTTTTGGGCACTTTTGACTGGTTATAGCTTAAATGTGTAGTTGCGAATCATTTTAATGTGGTATTAAACATTTAAGTTGGGATATTAGACTAAAGCCACGATTTAAGCCTTACATTTCATTTATTTCTCTTAAGTGTATTTGCAAGCATAGAGAAAGAGAGAGAAGAAAAGAATTGTGGAGAAAAGAGAGGAGAAAGAAGAGATTGGAGATTGAAGATTTGGGATTTCATCTACCACAAAGAAAATCTGAGATTTCTACCTCAAGGCAAGTTTTCTACTTGCTAATATATGGTTTAAGATGAGTAAATTGTGTGATAGTTGTGTATTAGCATTAATGGAACAAATATGGATTTTATAGGGTTTGAACCCTAATCATGGTTTATGTTGATGAAATTGTGGTTTATGGTCATTGATAATCATGTAGAATGATTTTGGGTAGTTTATGGTTCATAGATGTGTGTAAAAATGGATAAAAATTAAGATTGGGGGAAATCTAGGGTTCATAACCCGTAGCCCCATTCTTGGCCAAATCGTAGGGGCGAATCGATCCACTTAGATGTCAAGTTACAGGTCTGCAAGACCGAATCGATTCGGGTTAAGGCTGAATCGATTCGGCCAAGGCAGAAACTGGAATTTGTCCTCCTAATCAATTCGCTTTTGGGGGAATCGATTCGCTGCTTGGGGCGAATCGATTCGGCCCTAGGGGGAATCGATTCGGAAACCTTGCTGTTTTGAGTTATTTTTCGAACTCAATTTTGACCCTTTTCTTTTAGACTTAGGACTTAGGAACCTTCTTGTATGAAGTAAACTTAGAGTCCTAGAGTTCTAGATGAGTTAGTTGAATACCCTACATTAGAAACGGGTTATGTGGGGGTTATTCCGAGGGGTATACAAATTGATGTTAGGGCATTCTTTTCTTTTAGTTAACTATTATGAGACTAGGATATTGAAAGGTCATATTGGGAGACTTTAGAAGCTCAATTGAGGTATGTTAGTTGTGGGGGGGGTATAATAATACCCTAAAATGTTTGGAGAATGAATCGGGAAATTATTCATTCATTGAGGTTGTATTAATGATATGACTTACATATGGGTCCGGATAAAATATGATATATCCATTAAAGAAATATGAACATGCACATGGCAAATGAAAATGAAATGGAAATGGTAAATGATAATTTACTTAATCATAAATATGGTAAATGATAATTTACTTAAACACACCTCTCTAAATGTTATCATAGGGGAAGTACGCGCATGAGGTGATGTCCCCTGACTATTGAATGCAGGGAGACTATAGTCCTCGACCATATGATTGGTTATTATGCACGTTTTCTACGATGGTGAGGTAATTTCGGGTGTGGTTATGACTCTCCCACAGGCATATGGCCACTTACCCACGTTGCGATAGGTGCCCAGGTTGTCTTGGTTGATAGGCCCTGGAAGATGATAGTCATTTAAGGGCGCGTCCAGTGGGGAAACCCAGAGGGACGGTCTTAGAATCGTTATATGTATATGAATATAACAATTCTTTATCAAGTGGGACTTGATGTATGATAAATGCCACAAAGAGCATATACAGTGATTATATTCCTGATAAGGAATGGAATGCCACAAAGAGCATATGACAGTAATTATATTCCTGATAAGGAATGGAAAGATGAAATGAAACAGTGTAAAATGATGGAGGTTTTTAATTAATGATATTCATTTATATCCTCTTGCATAACTAAATAAAATTTATAATCATTTAAATTGTCTTAGTTTATGCCTTGAGATTATGTTATTAGAATCTCGTCTTTATCATTCATAATTAACTGTTCATAACTGTCATACTTTTTATTCATCCAGTGATCATATAAAATCGGGCCTTGACCCGTTCATATTTCTTGTTGTGCATGAATCTTGTATCCGCTCAGGTGCTCCGTCGCAAGGACCCCCATACTGATTTTCCTATCCCGGTGTTTTTGGGGAGCCGTGATACTTTGCGGATATTACGGGACACTTTGTTATAAACGCTGTCATTTTTGTACTCTAGTTATGATCCGGTCATTTACTCGGGCGTGTGGCCCAAGCTTTAGTATTTGCTTATTGTAATGTATTATGTAACCTAATTAAACTGTTACATTACGTTGTAAGTGACTGTTGACCGACAGCATATTCGGTCCCCCTTATTATATATTGGTTGTGGATGTAATATAAGTCTTTTGGGTTCCACTTTCTTTTCAAAATGGGTTGTTTAAAATCTTTCTTCAACTTGTTATAAAACAAAATTTTTGGCAACTAGTTTTCTGAAATATTCGGTGGTTATCCTGTATACTTATTATATTGTTGCGATGCTGAGAATGATTCCATCCAAGATTCCTGTTTTATTGGAGTATCGGGCTGGCCACCCCATATTTTGGTGAGCAGGTTGTCACAATAGATACATCACTAAATTATGCATATTGAATATTATAACCATTAATGATATTAAGTTAAATTTGTGATGACTACCCACAGGATCATCTTATTTTCATGTCGTAAAATATTCAAATCTTACTATGTGTTAATTAAAGTTTTAAAGCATTTCTTAATGGAGACTTACAAGACAAAGTTTATATGCGTCAACCTAAAGGCTTAAGAAATTAATAAATGGACTGAAACAAGATTTGAGACAATAGTATATAAAGTTTGTTGAAATCATTACGAACTTCGATTTCAAAGAAAACATAATTGATCCATGTATATTGTGGTCATCCCCGATCCTCGTGGAGGGGGAGAGAGATATATGGGTGTCAATCTCCGTGGTGAGAGGATCCTGGTCCCGCACATCCCTCTCGGGAGCGCTTCGGCCGGCGTCGGCGATGTGTGAGGTGAAAAATGTAGAGAGATGGAGTCGCGAGTCTATTTTACTCAAAACAGACAAAAGAAGGTGGAGCTATCCCAAAGGACAACATCCAAATACATACTGATGCATACGAAACCAAAAATGATTCGAAATGGATTCGGAGGCTAAGTTACGAAATGGGAAGGTGTTAGGAACCCATTCCGCCCTTACGGTCTCTCATGAATTGTTGTTGTTTTCCTTTATTTCCCCGTGATATATGTGCATGTGTATATGTAGTGGAGATAGGAATCATCGACTTGTATCATGGGAGAGATAAAGCAAGTCATCCATAGGAATGTTCCTAAAAGTAATATTATAAAATAGGATTTACGCGATTATCCTCGCGTTGATCGTCATAATGGAACGATATACAGAATAATACGCCACCATGAATAAATATATGTATATGTAAATATATAGAATCTAAGAGAATTAAGTTAAAGAATATAGAAAAATAAAAAAGGTAAATAATAGGACACGAGTCTCGGGTTTTACCCCAAGACGCCTACGTAGCCTATAGAGGCATCAAAGTTCACGTTGTTCATATGCAAAACGAGGGGTGGTATTTATCCCATAAATCCAACCGGTGACTTCTCTTATACGTGTGTGTGTGTAAAAAAAGTTTTTTATTTGTGGGAAAAGTGTGAGAAAAGTATGAGAATTCTCATTTGAAATTTATGAGCAAATCCTCTTTTTCTTATTTTTTGGGTTTTATTTATATGAAAATAAGAGATGTATAATAATACTAAATAAAAAGTATATTAGGATATGTGAGATGGAGAGAATAAAAATGCTAAGTAACAAAATATGTTAATGCGAATTTAGGAGAATTTGAATAGAGAGTGAAGAAAGTTGGACCTTCTTGAAGATCTTGAACTTGATCTTGAATGTAAGAGAGGAGCCCTTGCACTTGGATGATGATGAAAAGTGAGGGTTGGAAAGGTATTCAGATGTAGAAATCAGGCAGACTTCGAGAGAGGTTTTCTGAGTTCGCTGAGAGTGATGGATCTCATATCTTGGGTCCTTTGCAATGAGGTCAGGCCCTCCTTTTTATAGGCCTAGGGCATTGCCGATTGGCATAGGCCTGGTCTTGCCAATCGACAGGTGTTTTAAGGCACACTGCCGATAGGCAGGATTAGGAACCTGTCGTTTGGCAGTCTCTTTCAGGTTCCTTTAAAAAATGGTCATAGAATGCAAACCATTTATCCGAATCACGCATGGGTCAAACCACTATAAAGGTACTTCAGAGACCTTTGAAAGTTCTTTCGACTGCTCTCGGGTTCGGGAGTTGTCTTTGGGACAAATATGGATTGGAAACTCTCATCGATCCTTTGGACGAGTCAGAATTGTGCACAGGGCGTACCGTTGGAAAGGTTAGGAGATGTTCTTCGACATTCCAAAGAGTTTGACCCGGTTTGGGGAGTTGAGTTTGGTCAACCGGTGCCTGGGAGCGTTTGGTGGCCTTCCGGAGTAAAACGGATCGTTCGTCCGTATCGTAAGTCAGAATCGCGCATGGGTCGGACCGTTAGAAAGGGGTTTCAGTGCCCTTTCAAGATTCATTCAGTTTCTATCGAGCTAAAGAGTTGACTTGGGTCAAACGGAGCTCGGGAGCGTCCGATGGCCTCTTGATCAAGTTTCAGGGGAGAACGGGTCTTTCGTCTACACCGTAAGTCAGAATCGCGAATGGGGTGGACTGTTGGAAAGGGGTTTCAGCGCCCTTTAAAGATTCATTCAGTCTCAGTCGAGCTGAAGAGTTTAAATTTTGGTCAAATGGAGCCTGGGAGTGCCCGATGGCCTCTAGGTCAGTACCCGGGGTATGACTTAGGTTTATAGTGATGAAGGGAGGTGTTAGGGACCTTAGGAGAGGTTTAGGGGGTGCTGGAATGGGGTGTCTACATATATACCTCAAGATCAGTGGGAGTAAGTTCATATTTTCGTACTCTATGTTAATGACTTATTAATATTTTTCTCCAACATTGACAGGATATCTAAGGGATCCAAACACATGGATCTTAGATATCTCTCACTGAAACAAGATGTTAGAAGAGGAAAGTTATCATTGAACACACAGGCATAAATTTTATGGTTGCAGATATCTTTACAAAAGGTTTACCTCTAAAGAAATTTCAGAGATATACTGAAAGCATGGGTCTTGAAAATAGTTCCTAGTTATTTATTTTCTGCAAATCATTATGCCTATATTTGACATTTGTTGAGTTCTTAATAAAACTTCTACATCTATTTTATTCAGTTTTCCATTGTGTACACATATGATTATTGGAAAAATTATAACATAAAATCATCTTTTACAAGACATTAGGGAACCATTAAGTAAACTCCTATTTATGGCCTAGTTAAGAAAGCTTTCAATGATGTAGTACATGAAAGGGATCATGTTACATAATGACATGCGACCGCCATGACCCCCGTTGACTATTGGACTAACCAAGGCACTTATGAAAACCAATAATTGAAGAATTTAGCATATCTTGTGCGCTTATGATTCTGAATTAAAAACACTTATGGATTAACCTAACGAACAAGTGGGAGACTAAAAGGAAATTATAAAATAAATCTTTGGTTTATTTCCTTCCCCGAAATGTGGTCTTTATTAATCAATTTTTAATAAAGAATACATGTTATATCCTGTATAAATGGTTCGTATTCCACACGAAATAAAGAATAAAAAGGAGTTAAAAATTCCACTTAATCTCAACCTTGATGGACGGTTGAGATTAATTGATCTTTAGAATTCAGGCCCTCTCTCCACCTATAAATAGATGCATTTCGTCCATTAGAAATCATCCCAATTAAAACACATAACTAAAGGTTTATAGGCAAGGAGAAAGAAGCCAAATCCTCCCTTAAAGGATTGCTAAGGCGAGCACCTTGGTGACACTTAACGACGACGTTCAACAGCAGGACATAATCCATGGCGTCGAAAGGAGGTAAATAAAAATACTCTTTTCACATGTCTAATGATGTGATTATCATATTATTCAAAGATCTAAGGAATCATGTATAAAATATGACTTATACACTTAAACTCAAATATCCTCTTTACCATTTCCTATACATCCTAGCACCTCCCTAACCTATACCCACATCCCTTATACCTCACCTATACCAAACTAACCCCAACACCTAATTTCAAAAGAAAATCAAATTATTTACCTATTCTCTCTCTCTCCAACCTCCATCAACACCCACCTTCAAAACCACACCCCTTAAACACCCTCCCGTACAACCCCCTACTAAAATCACTCCAACCCAAATTTCCTAACCTCCATAGCTTCTCCTCAAAATTAAAACTAGTCCCACACCGACCGACCTTAATTCAAAAACCCAACAACTCCTCTTCGTCAAGCCACCTGTCCACCAACTCCTACCATCTCCGACAACTGAACTAGACGACCCAGCTCCAACCCGCAAACCTATTTCTAAACCCTTACACCTTCAAACCCGGACCAACCCAGTAACCCCTGACCCGCCTTATCGCTTCGGCCTTATAACTCCAGCCTCAACCCACGACCCAGAAGCTTCCCATATCCTACCAAACCCACTTCTATTTTTAGCCTTTTAAGCCCATAAACCCTTGTACCCACTTACCCGATTCTAGCTTCCAAGTTAGACCCCATATAAAACCAAAAATAAAAGAACATAAAAGCCACATGTTTAAAATACTCCCACCATTTTTCCTATATTACCCCTCATTCCATCACTTCTCACGTGGTCACTTACCATTCCTAAACTACCCTTACCTAATTAAACCCATATGCACATTTATTGTCTTCCAAAGACCCACATGCCTCTCATAAATGAAGACCTTCTCTTCATTTCAGAGAGGATTAGAGTGGTCCAAGCAAGAAAGCAGTAAAGTGTGAAAAGAAAGCAGAGAATGGGCAAGTGGAAGAGACAATTGAGAGAAAAAATCAGTTAGAAATTTTATTAGTTTAATGAGAGAAGAGAGTGAAAAAAATTATAGCATCAAAAGAGATTTTGTGTTATATATTGATTGGCTGAAAATTCTCCTCTCTCATACTCATATGAATTCAATTATTCTCATTCAAGGGATGAAATGAAGCCCCCATCGATCCAATTTATCTAGTTTGTTAATTTTATTTTTGTTTGATTTCCTTTGATAAGTAACTTTGATTCCTACACTTATCTTTGCATTGAGATATGGGAAATCATCCTTGAGAAAAGGATTGAAAGCTTGTGTTATAATTTTATCATTTTGATTCAAACTAGACATAGGATTATCAAAATAATCAAACTTGTAATATAATTTTCTTCCACTCATGTTTTATTTTCTTTAATTAAAATTAGTTGGGTGAATTTTCCCTGGGGGTGATTCATTTGATTAATTTTAATACATTTGGAGTAGATTTATAGGAATTGAAATTACTTCTCTAAAAATAATATTTACTTAATTCATTAGCATAATGAGAATTAACTTTTAAATTAGATGAATATTTTGGAAATCAATCAAATTAATATAGTTCAAACTAGATTAACTTGAATGAAATGAGGGTGGATTTACATCCCTTGATCATTCTTACTAGTATCTCTCATTTAGTTATTTTTCACTCATTATCATCACACACTTCTTAGTTACTTCTTTAGATATTTCTTCTCGTTTAGTTAATCTCTTTCATTTAGTTTTGTTATTTCACTATCACATCAAATTGTTTTGATATAAGAAAAATCATAAAAAAGTAGAAAATAACGAAAAACAAAAAAATCAAGAAAACTAGTTAGAAAATTGGATTACATCACTTTTCTTGTGTTTCACTTAAAAGAGTTAGATTTACATCCTTACTTACCTCTATACGAGTTCTTGTGATATTTTTGTAGGTAATTGAAGGAAATTATTGATTAGTTTGGCTTGAAAATTACATATACAAAAAAAGGACAAGTTATCAGGTTGCCGAGATATAATATGGAAAAGTCATGTATGAGACAAGTCATCTGCGGGACAAGACCACTTATGTAGGCCTGGGTGAAGGTCTCTTCTGAGGGATGAATTCTGTAGCTGTCATTCTTCTTGGGTGTCATATAGACAAGACCACAAATATATATATATATATATATATATATATATATATATATATATATATATATATATATATATATATATATATATATATATATCAAAGTGTTTCAACTGATTCCCAGACTTAGTTATTCAATAATTGAAAAGAAAATACTTGTGCAGAATCTCAATGTTAATATTATGAATACAATTTCAATATAAGCAACTTTGGATAATACCAACATCATTTTCTCATATCTAGCAAAAGCTTGATCATAATCATGAAGCAATATATTATCGATATCCAATTTATTCTTGTAAAACTAGTTGATTTGTGGGCAATTGGTTTTTACATAATCTTTTTTCAAGAATCGGACATCGATGATCAACGGCCTTCTCAAGCTTTGAAACATGATATAGACTACGACTATAACTTTGGGATAACAAACAAAGAGACATAACTTTGTTTTTAATTTCAAATTCCTTGGCTCCTTCCACAGTAAGATTGTCGGGCACCCCAGATCTGAACATGCCTTAGAATGAGATTGAACCCAATCCCATGTTCAGTGGGAGTTGAAGAGAGCAATTAAGAAGAAACGAAATTTATAATGTATATGATGTCCCTTACGTAAAATCCCAATAAGAATATTGCAATTCTGAATAACTAATAATTAACCTTATCATGTGTAAAAGAGTCGTATTCCTTCCTATTATGTACACCATTCCTAAAAGGAATACTTGGTGTAGAAAACTGGGATGAAATCCCACACCTCTGATAAATGATCCTTTAACTCTCCCAAGAGGTATATACTTGTACGATCATATCATAGAGTTTGGATTAGTTTACCTTACCTATGCTCCACCCTGGTCTTATACACTTTGAACTAATCAAAGGCTTCGAAATTATAGTGCATATGGTAAGCACATCCATGCCTTCAGGTAATCATTAATGAAATTGATGAAGAACTCAAAACTACCTCTTTATTGGATAGTCAGAGAACCACCCTAATCGAAATGAACCATTTCCAACACATCTTTGGTTCTTTAGCTTTAGGACGTGAAGGAAACCCTGATCATTTTACTTTTTAAATGGGATTTAAGACTAGAAGTTCCTTAACTTTTAATGAACTCAATTGTTCATTTTAAATCGGCTTTATAATTCCTTTTATAATAAAAAACCTAAGCATAAGTGCCAAAAATATTTTTGGTTCTATAATGAAACTTCAGAAGTAAAGATTTCTCCATTAACATTATTCATATCAGTATTTAGCAGTATTAGTGAGACAAACCTTATAATGTATAAATTACTTTCCAATGTACCAGAACAGATAAAATATATCCCCATTTTAATAAATTAATTTTATAAAATCAATTCAAAACCAATTTAAAAAATGAAACCAACTTTTCTAAAACCATGTACATTAAATAATTCATACATATTAACTTTATGTCTTCACCATAATCTAAAAATATTTCCTTTTGCTTATAGTACTGCCTTATTCTAATTTTCCATAATTAGGAACATCTATCTTTATAGTAATTTCTTGGCTACCTGTAACCTCTATAACGAGTTACAGTCATAATTTGTGGTTCTCAAGTCCACACATCAGGTTCCTATAGACCAAACCATAAAGCATGCATTTACTTTTAAGAAGAAACTATTACCATGTCCTTTTTCTTAGCGTAAAAGGAAAACCATTACTTGCAAAGTGTGTATTTGGTATAGGCATGATCCTCTTAAAATGTTTTCCAAATAATAGAAACTCTTTTATTCACTTAATAGGTACGTAGGCAAACCATAAAATAACTTTGGGTGGGATCCTTTTTTTCACAAAATGTTATTCTCCCATTAAGAGGCATAAGTCTCTCATGTCATCTTGATTGAACAAAAGGGTTATGTCTACCTTATTGATTGGTATAGACAATTTAAATATAAATAATTCTTCCACAAAGGCACAACAAGATACAAGCAAAATTAACATTTTTTTCATGAAATCACATTTTTTAAAACATATATAGCCGAACCTCATTAACACAAAAACTAAACACAGCCCGTAATATATATTAACCCTTAAAATAACATACCAAGACCCATAATAAAAACCTACACAAAACCCACAACTCGATTATCCATTATATACCAAAATTTACACATACATACCCAGACCAACACCAACACCAACACTAAAGATTCATAAAAGTCATTCATCCTCTGCTAGAAGGACCTGCTTCATCATCATTACCTAGTGGTGTACATGGGTTGGTCAGTGTTGATGCAAAAAACTAGACTAAGCCTAATTAGTTGATCACGAAAATAAAACAAACAAGACACAAGAAAACTTTTTAAAGTGGTTCGGCTCAACAGAATATCTTACGTCCACTGTTATGTATTAACTCCCTTGAATTGTTTTTCAATCCCTTACAATGACGGTGATACAATGTATTTATAGCCTTTAAGGGGGGGGGGGGTCTTGATCGTTGTCACGTGAAAGGATGGAATGCATTTATTTGTTAGGCATTTACATCAATACATAATGAGAATTAATTATATGAATGTTGTCTCTTCACAGGCGATACAGGATGTAAGACTACTGGCGCTTGGTTGGCTATACAGGATGAATTTTAGACTGTTGGTCGGGCTTCTTTGTTGGTCGGGTAACTATGTTGGTCAGGCCTCCTAGTTGGTCGGGTTTTTCTATCGTGCTGACTTGGACTTATGCCACATAGGATGACATATGCTGGGCTTGTAATTGGTCCATGTAGGATGGTAAATTTTTGTATCAATAGAAGCCCCAATGTTTCATACTTGAAGTTTTATGCAAAAGTCTAGAATATTATGCTTTGGCAGTAACTCGGGCTATTTGGTTGGCTACAGAGTTTTCAGATTTGTGAAATTTATTCACTTTGACAGTTTTTGTGCGCGAATGGTAATTTTGTAAATATTTTAAATTTTAGCGAACACTTTTGGGGTATCTTTATCTTTTCGTTTGTTTAGCCATCGTAAATTCAACCATCATTTGCTATAATCATTACTTGGCCCAGTTTTCGATGCCTCTTATAAAAAGGGCGGTAAAAACTTTGATCATTTTTTACTTCTTACTTTTGATTCTACTGCTGTGATCTTTGCTTTCGTGCGATCGTTTTCTTTTCTGTCTTTAGTTCTTGCTTAATCCTTAAATCTTTGTAAGAATCTTTCTTCTCTTCTTCTTTGTTTTCTTCATCATGGTTTACTCTATCGAGTCACTTGATAAGTTTAGAGCTGATTTTAACATTTTATCTTGGGTTGTACTAGAATATCCCATTTTTCCTTGAGAGAATGTTGAGGGTCATTGGTTCCTGCAAGAGTAGCTCCTAACACTTGGAGAGTTGTTAACAGAGTTTATAGGTTAAATCAAATTTATGGAACCCATTTAGGTATATCAAAAATTATATTTTGTTATAAGTGGGTAACTAGTGATACCACTTTTTATTTGAAAACTAGGGCTGTTAGTAAAGCTTTGGTAGTTAATCTCCCTGATTCTAATAGGGATTATTTTGATCACATGGTCATTGTAAAAAATTGGCAACATACCCCTTTAGTTGGAGGTGCTAAATACTAAGTACCTAGATGTCCACTCTTTGGCAATGGAATAGGTTTCTTTACATTTTAGTAAATTTGCCCTGCTTATATTTGATAAAATGTCATAATGACTATTGGTTTATAAATTGTGTTACAGTTAAGCAAAAAACAAAGTGCCAAGGAGAGTGAAGTAAATTTGAACGAGTTGAAGCTTATCTGGAATCTTCACAAAGTAGTTGCCGAGGAGCATGTGAGGTCTACCTCTTATTTACTCCAATACAAGAACACTGTCTACTCTTTTATTGCCAGACATGTTGCATCTTCTGCTCTAGTAATTGATCTTGACCAAGTGGTTGTTGTTGATTCTAACACTCCTCTATATGAAGTTATAAAGAAGAGGAAGTTTCCTAATCTCTGCAGTGGTGTTGCTTCTGGCTCCCAATCATCTGCTAAAGGATCTAAGAATAAAACAGGGGATGTTATGAAGCCCCCAGCTCCCAAAAGTCCAGCCCCCAAAGATCCTGCCCCCAAGGATCCATCTCCCAAAGAATTGGCTCCTAAGGATGTGGATCCCAAAGAGGCTGAAATTCCTCTAAGGAGACTTAGGAGAGGGATTGTAGAGAAGAAAGTCGATCGAGTCCCCGACCAACTATCCTTGGTCAATTTTCCATCATCTAATGTTGTTCTTCCAACAGCTATTACTCCTAGTTTGGCTAGGAAGTTGATCAAGTCTAGTACTCTTCCAGACCTCAAGGGGTTGGATGTCAGGCTCCCCAGAACTAAGGTCTCTAAATTTTTTGCTCAGAACCTTGTATCAGTAAGTATTTTATATTGTCTTGGTTGGGTTATTACTTACATTCTTTATATGCTCACTTTAATCTTCAATTTTTGTAGTTCTTGGTACACTTCAATAATATGATGGAGAATGATGAATCAATAAAGGCTTCTTCTTCTTCGAATGAGGTGGAAAACGCTTTGTCTGGTTTGAAGAAATCTCTACTTGAGTCTCAATAAGCCTTGGAGACTGAGAGGGGTATTTGGGAAGAGAAATTAAAGGCAGCTGAATTGGATCGTCAAACCTCTGATTCAAATGCCCTTGAAGCTGAGCGCAGGGCTAAGGAGGTTGGGCTCCAAAAGGATAAAGTTGTGCGCCAGAAAGAGGAAGGTGAGCACAGGGCTAAAGAGGTTGGGCTCCAAAAGGATGAATCTGTGCGCCAGAAAGGGGAAGCTGAGCACAGGGCTAAGAATGCTGAAGAGCTTGTGTCCTCAGTTAGAGCCAAAAGAAGGACTGCTGTGAAGACCTCCTTTCGTGTTGGTTGGGACAAAGGTTGGAACAAATCCATTTCTGTTGCTTCTGCTCAGATTGAGTATGTGAAGCAAAAGTGTTTCAGAGATGGTTGGGTTGTTGCCCTTAAAGAGTTGAACACAAATGGAGACTCTGAAATTTTTCAGAGGTACGTTCATGGTCCTCCTCTTATCATTAAGGAAGAGGTTGAAGATAAATCTGCTTCTAATGAGTCTTCACCTATGGTTGGATCTGCTGCCAAACAACCTAAAGTTTATGAGTCTTTATTTCCTCCAGCTGAGCAAATCGAACAACCCCAACCCGCAGCCCCTTCTTCTTAGCAGAGTAAGAAGGTTGAGAGTGATAGGGAAAAGGTGTAATGTTGTTTGGCATTTTCCTCTTTTACTTTGATTGTTTATTTTTCCTTCGTTTTGTTTGTACTCGAACTCTTTATTATCAATAAAAGAACCTTTTATTGCTACTTTCTATCTCTTATTGACTATTTATGTTCTCCATTCTTATTTGTTGATTGGTAATTACTTCTTCTTGCTAGTTTATTATGAAGAGGGAACAACTATCTTCCCATGATACCGAGCTACTCAGGAAATGTAATGTTTTTTCAAAGCTAGCCATATGAACTTATCCGATGAAGAATTTACCCAGTTGCTCGGTGATGATGCTTCAGAGCAAGTTAGAGAATCTTATAAATATTTGAAGTACTTACTTAATTGGGCGGTAGCAAATAATGTTACTTATTACGAAATGATAGAAGAACTTCAAGAACAGTGTAAGGAATCCACTGCGCTACTTCATCAGAGCTACGAGCAGAAGTATCGAAGTTTGAGTGAAGGTCGGGGCTTTGATAAGTTTGTCTCCGTATATAATAAGAAGGAAGCTTTACTTAAGCTTGAAATTTAAAAAACTAGGACCATCGCCAAACTTCTGGAAGAGGAGAATAGCAATTTGAGGAATGATTTGAATCTTCTGAAGTCTTCCTCTGGACCTATTGTTGCCACTACCGATGTGGCATTCCTTTTTAGAAGCTGAGAATGCCACATTGAGAGATGAATTAGAGGCCTTGAAGTTCTCTTCTTCTTCTCGAGCTAGGAGTAGGGCTGGCCGAGGAAATAGGAGGTACTTAGGACCCAGTAGTCCCTTACCAACCAAGCTGCATAGTTGAAAGTAAAGGACCGAGCTATTACAGAAATGTCTCAAAAGTTGTAAACTTTATCTGAACAATTATCTACTAAATCTTCTTAATTGGAGGCTAAGGATGGGGTATTGAAGAAGTTACAATCGCGCGTTGATAGATTAACTTTCCAATTCTATAAGCAGCCCAGAGAATTTTGGATGAGTCGTTATAATAAAGCTTAGGGACATTATGATGATAGGCTCCAACAGGACCAAAATGAGTCCTACAAATGGGGATATGCTTTAACTGTACTAAAGGTGATTGGGAATGATACTTTATAGGATTGGTATGATCGAGGCTTGCTGCAGCTTGATAATCCTCCATTCAAGTTGGATGTTAAATGGGTACCTATTCACCGCGTTCCCTAATGTTTGATTTCCAAGTACTTGGGGGATTACGAACTGCATGATGAGCTTGAGATCGTTCGTCCTCCTCATTTTCTTGGCCGTCCTAGTAGCAGCAATACCAGGATGCTTTGGGATCTTAACTTCATCAATTCTCCTTTCACTCTGGATGATCCTCCAGCTAGCATGGATCCTATTTCTAAAGCTGAAGGAAAGCGTCTTGTAGAATAAATTTTTATATTTTGTTTCTTCATATTTGAGCAACAATATGTAATCATTTGAATTTAATGGAAAGCTTATTTTGTGAATGGATCAACTTTTAGTTAATCTTTGAATGTTTTTATAGTCTTTGACTATGAATTGATCAACTGTTTTAGTTAATCTCTATTTTTTCACCAGTTCTATTGATATTCTTAGGATTATCCTAAGTTTTATACCAATTATCGATGCTTCACTATGGTTCTACTAATGCACCTGAATTTTATGTTAATTGCACTAGTTACCTTGGTTACCAAGCGTAAGTGGAACATTTGTCCATTTTTAGCCTAGTTTAGATGAATATTTATCATTCGGGGTTTCATTAATCAAGCATTTGGGACTTATGATTTTTCCATGCATGACTTTATAAGTTTGATACCGACCAACTTTGTTGGTGATTTTATTGATGCCGACCAACTTTATTGGCGGCCTTATTAATGCTGGCCAACTTTGTTGGTGGCTTTAATGATGCCGACTAACTTTGTTGGTCGATTTATTGATGCCGACCAACTTTGTTGGTAGCATTTGTTGATGCAGACCAACTTTGTTGGTATCTCCATAATATTAGATACCGACCAACTTTGTTGGTAGTATTTGTTGATGCGGACCAACTTTGTTGGAGTCTTCATAATATTACCAACCAACTTTGTTGGTGGCCTTTTGTGAATACTGACCAACTTTGTTGGTATTGGTGCTTTCATAATTAGAACTACTATCATGGTTCTTCTACAAGTGCATAGCACTACTACTCCAGAAAAAATAACAATTTTTAAGAAAGTCATGTTTTCATAAATATTGAACTGAATTAAGTACAACACAACTGCGTTTACTGATAATACTTCTTCAAGTGCTCTGCATTCCATGGATTCTTGAACTCTTACCCTTCCAAAGTCTCAATCCTATATGTGCCCGATCGGATAACTGCAGTAACGCGATAAGGCCCATGCCAATTGGCTTCCAGCTTATTACTCTTCTGAATAATCTTCTTCAAGATGTAATCTCTGTCCTTTAAGTTGCTCGGCATGACCCTCTTATTGTAGAAACGTGCAGCCCTTTGTTGATAGGCTGCATTTCTTAAAGTTGCGTCTTTATGGGCTTCTTCCAGCATGTCTAAATCCAACCTTCTAATCAAATCGTTGATTTGAATATTGAAGTTAAGAACTCTATGCGTAGGTAAACCCAGATCAATAGGGATTACAACTTCAGTACCAAATGCTAATATATATGGAGTTTCTCCAGTAGCAGTTCTGGAAGTTATTCGGTAAGCCCATAGGACTAAATGCAGTTCATTAATCCAATTTCCTTTTGCATCTTCCAACCTTTTCTTCAAACCGTTCAGCAAAGTTTTATTAGTTACCTCTGTTTGGTCATTACTTTAAGGATGGTCAGGAGCAGAGTGGATTTTTTGGACATTGGATTGGGCACAATAAGCAGTGAATTCTTCATTATCAAACTGTGTACCATGATCAGTTATAAAAGCATAAGGTAAATCGTACCGACATATAATACTTTTCCATATGAACTGGTAAATCTTTTCATAAGACAAATCAATCAGTTGTTCAACTTCCATCCATTTTGTAAAATAATCAACAGCTACAACCAGATACTTGAACCTTCCTCGGGTGGTTGGGGCTCGACCAAGTCAATTACCCACATGGCAAAGGTCCAGTGTGAAGTGATTGGTGTTAAGAGGGCTTGTGTAGCCTTGCGTATACTCGAGAACCTCTAACATTTATCACATTTCTTAGTAAAATCTGCGCAATCTTCCCGTATGGTTGGCCAGTAGTACCCTTGTGTATGTATTCTTTATAATAGCGTTCTTCCTGCTACGTGGGCCCCGCGGGATCCTTCATGAACTTCTTTAATTAAACCCTTTACCTCAGTTGGATGCACACACCGTTGTAGACTTGCGATTAACCCTCTTATGTATAACACATCGCCATCTAGCAAGTATCTTGCATCTTTATACTTTATTCTCTTAGATTCAAGTAGATCGATTGGAAGATCCCATATTCAATATATGCTCTTATGGGGTCCATCTAAAATGAACCTATATCAACTTCAATAAAGTTGACCATCGAATCTTAATCAATGCTCCTATTATCAAGTATCTCAATAAGAATAGTTCTTCATATTTTCGTTCTGGTTGCTGAAGCTAACCGAGCAAGTGCATCTGCTCGGGCGTTCTCTAATCTTGGAAGCCTGACCATCTGTACTGCTAACAAGATGGAAATTACTTCCAAAGTCTTAGCCAAATATCTGGTCATCAGTTCTCCTCTCGCTGCATATAAACTCAACACTTGATTTACAACCAACTATAAATCACTGTACACCACAACTTGCTCAGTGTTCAATGATTTAGTTAAATTTAGACCAATAATTACAGCTTTATATTCTGCTTTATTATTGGAGGCTTGAAATTGGAAACGTGGAGCGTCCTCTATGTCTAACTCGTCTAGGGTATTGAGGATGATTCCAGCTCCACATCTAGTTTAGCAAGATGACCCATCGACGTATAAACTCCATATGGTGATATTGTTGTCAAGCGCTTAGTTTGTTAGAATCCCTTGATGGAAGATTGTTCCCTTCGCCTCCTTATATTTATTCTTCATCTCCTGTACTCCACTAGTCGGATCTGGTTGGTCTTTTTCTACAGTTTCTCCTATTTGGAGTTGGTCGGGCACATATCCAGTTGGTCTACTGTCTCCTGCATGTTGCTCGGGGACTTTAGATAAGTGAATTCTATAATAAAATCAACCACAACTTGGCCTTTTAAAGCAGTCATTGGTTCATACACAAGGTCATACTCCCCTAACTCCACAGCCCAATACATCAGCCTTTTGGATTTCTCCGGTTTGTGCAAAGCCTGCCTTAATGGCATATCAGTGTAGATCACTATAGTGTGGGCTTGAAATTAGGGTTTCATTCATCTACTAGCTTCAATTAAATCCAACGCCAATTTCTCCATTCTAGGATATCTTACTTTTTCTCCTCGAAAATCTTTGCTGGTGTAATAAACTAGCTTTTAAACTCCATTTTCCTCCCTGATCAAGGTTGAGCTAACTGCAGACTCGGATACTGCTAGATACAAATACAGCTTTTCTACCAACATTGGTCGAGAAAGTAATGGTGGTGCTCCCAGGTACTTCTTCAACTCCAGGAATGCCTTTTTGCATTCGTCGTTCCATTTAAAGGTTTTTTTGAGAACCTTGAAGAATGGCAAGCATTTGTTTGTTGCTCTTAACACAAGCATGTTGAGTGCTACTACACGCCCAGTTAGCCTTTGAACCTCTTTTTTACAGGTCGTGGACTTTATTTCGATCAGAGCTTTAATCTTATATGGATTGGCTTCGATTCCCCTTTGATTGACTATATACCCGAGTAACATTCCCTCCTGCACTCTAAAGACGTATTTGGTGGGGTTTAACTTCATTTGGTGCTTTTCCAATTGATCAAACGTCTGACTGAGGTCGACAATATGATCAGTAATTTTTTTGCTTTTAGTGAGTATATCATCAACATATACCTTCATATTCTTGCATATCTGTTCCTCAAATACTTTGTTCACCAGTCTCTGATAAGCAGCACCTGTATTTTTCAGACCAAACGGCATAACATTATAACAATAAGTTCCTCAGGGAGTGATAAAGGAAGTAATTTCTTTATCCTATGGCTTTATTTTGATCTGGTTATAACCATAATATGCATCCATGAAACTCAACAATTCATGCCTGAAGTAGCATCCACCAGCTGATCAATTCTTGGCAAAGGAAAGTGATCCTTTAGGCATGCTTTGTTCAAGTTAGTAAAATCCACACACATCTTCCACTTGTTGTTATTCCTCTTGATCATAACTATATTGGCCAGCCAATGAGGGCACTTCACATCTTCAATAAAAGAAGCTTTTTTAAGCTTCTCCACTTCCTCTTGTATAGCTTGGTTATTTTCCAGGCTGAAAACTCTTCTTCACTACTTCATAGGTTTGACTTCCCTATTGACATATGACACATAAAGTTTGGATCTTTGTCTAGAATATTTTCATGACTCCAAGTGAAAACCTATTTTCTCTGCCTTATCATCCACGATAATGCTTTTCGCTACCTCCATCATTTGTCCTTTTATAAGCTCAAATTCATCTCGTGGGTCTGACGTTTCAACCTCAGACTCAGTGTTCGGCTCAGTTGTATCCATTTGGTAAGTGGTTATTTTCCGCTTAGCCTCCAATATATCTTCTTCCTCGGTAGAGGAATAGTAGCACTCCCGAGCTACTTTCTGGTCTCCTTTTACTACACCTACTCCAAAGTTGGTTGGGAATTTGAGGCATTGATGAACAGTTGAGGGTATAGCTTCAAACTTTTTCAAGCCAACTCTCCCCATGATCATATTAGAAGGAGAAAGAATATTTTTGTCCATTATAAAGAATCTAACCTTTTTTGTTCTGCTCGCCGGCCAAGTCCCGATCAACACATCCAACTTGATAGTTCCCAATGAAAACACCTTTTCACCTGAGAATCCAATGGGCGGTCTGTGATATGGCTCCAGTTGACTGAGTTTTAAATCCAGACTATCAAAATAGGGATAGAACATGATGTCCACCGAACTGCCATTATCCACCAACGTTCTTGCTACCAATACTTCTTTTATCTTAACTCTGATCACCAAAGGATCATCATGAGGATATAAGACTCCTAATAAATCATTTTTGGAAAAGCCAATTACGAGCTTATTCTTGTTAATTTCTCTTGGTCGGTCCTCTTCGGCGAGGTTGATACGCTGGATATAGGAACAAGTTTGAGCCTCATTGAGGTAAGCCTTCCTTTCATCCGTGTGATCTCCCCCTCTGGCATCTTCACCTGTAATCATGTGACAATCAAAATATCCAAAACTGAGTGTGAATACCTCATGTTCCGATTGTCTAGGTTTCTTGAGAAGATCGAGATCTTCTGGATCATCATCGTAGTTCATCTTCTTATCTTCCCTGGGCTTAACTAGCGATTTAGATCTTTACCGACCTCTTCCTCTATCTTTTCCACCATTCTACCGATCAACAAATCTGTCCAACTTTCCTCTTTGGATGAGCGTTTATATCTCATTTTGTAGGGAAATGCATCTGTTGGTGGTATGACCATGGTCTTTGTGGAACTCATAATACTTGGACTTATCCCTCTTATCATCAGGTAACCTTAACTTTTCAGGACAACTTAAATCATTGATATGCTTGATTTCCTCCAACACATTATGTATATCAACCGTCAAGGGGGTGTAATTAGTGAACTTCCTGAGTTGATCTAAGCCTTCATTTCCCTTCGAACTTCTGTGCTCGTTATGATTCTTGTTCTCCTTTTTCTCTGACTTCCTTTTTGCTTTTGATTTCGCTTTCGTGTCTGAATTATTTTTAGGAGACATAGCCTCCTCAGCATTCATAATCTTTACTGCCTTGGCCATCAACTATGTTATCATTTTTGGTGGATCTTTTGCCAGGGTTATAATATAATTTATTAGGGAGCAAACCACTCATGAGATTAGTGATTGTTATCTTCTCTTCATAATCAATTACCTTCAGTTTCTCATTGTTGAAACGAGTGATATAATCCCTGGTATTTTCTCTTTCCTTCTGTCTCATACAAAGTAAATGAGCTATTCATTTCACTGGCTTTGCTCCAAAGTAAAAATTACCAATAAATAGCTCAGCTAGTTGTTGAAAGCAAGAAATTTGCCCCCGAGGAAGGTTGTTGTACCAGATTTGGCAGATCCAGTGATTATCCCTGAGAATGCCCTACATCTCTTCTCATCAGGAATAACATAGATATCAGTAGCTGCTTGGTACTGCTCTATATGGAGAACTGGAGCAGTCTTCCCATCATATTTGGGAGTAACTACTAGAGCTTTAAACTTGGTCGGTGTGGGGAAATCCATGATGGTTTGCACAAAGGGAGATCCCTTAATGAAACTTCTTTGAAGGGGGTTTTTGGCCTTGGCCATTTTATTTAATTTTTCTTTCAAAAGTTGAATGGAACCTTTCCAAGCATCGCTCCTAATACCATGGATGGCAGCTTTTTTATGTTGACCTTCAAATCTCGATGAACTTTCTTCCTGTGATCCTTCTTTATGACTAGATCTTTCAGGTCGTCGGGTATTTAATCTGTACTGGGCTGAACTTTCCCTTAGATCACTTGGTCGTCGAGTATTTCTCAACGCAAATCGCGGGGCATTCCCCTGGGGTCCCAAATGATCGAAAGGAGAGGCCCTGCATAGCCTTTTTAAGGCACTCAGTCTTTCAGGGATGAGAGATTGTCCATCCATGGAATTAGTGACCCTAATAGTAGAAGTTGCTCTGGGTAAATATGAAGGATCCTTAGAAGTTTTGAAACGGTTGTGCCTAATACTCCTTTTTGGCGGTGGTGGCATATTCCTATGATTAGATTGTGCTGGCACTCCAGCTTGCAGAGTTTGAGCCAACTATCGTATAGTATCCTGCATGGCCTCTTGACCTTTGGCCAGGCTAGCAAAAATTCCTGTCAAATCATTATTGTTAAGAGGGGAAGGGGGATTAGGCAGAATAGCTTCATTTCTAGTGCTTGATTCTGAAATTTCAGCCATGGGTGATGAATGATGAGTGAGTGAAAACGTTTAGCAATACATTCTCAGAGATGGTGCCAATATGTTGATGCAAAAAACTAAACTAAGCCTAATTAGTTAATCACAAATAAATAAAACAAACAAAACACAAGAAATTTTTTAAAGTGGTTCGGCTCAATGAAATAACCTACGTCCATTGTTATGTATTGACTCCCTTGAGTTATTTTTTGATCCCTTGCAATGAGGGTGATACAATGTATTTATAGCCCAAAAGGGAGGTCTTGATCGTTGTCATATGAAAGGATGGAATGCCTTTATTTGTTAGGCATTTACATTAATACATAATGAGAATTAATTATATGAATGTTATCGCT
Source organism: Sambucus nigra (assembly GCA_949130495.1). Classification (NCBI taxonomy): domain Eukaryota; kingdom Viridiplantae; phylum Streptophyta; class Magnoliopsida; order Dipsacales; family Adoxaceae; genus Sambucus; species Sambucus nigra. The sequence goes on along the minus strand of OX422214.1, from coordinate 187,320,758 downwards.
TCACAGGCAATACAGGCTGTAAGACTACTGGCGCTTGGTTGGCTATACAGGATGACTTTTTGACTGTTGGTCGAGCCTCCCAGTTAATCGGACTTCCTTATTGGGCGGGTATATATATTGGCCGGGCTTTCTTATTGGTCGGGCTTTTCTATTGTGCTGACTTGGACATGTGCCACATAGGATGACATCTTCTAGCTTGTAATTAGTCCATGTAGGATGGTAAATTTTTGTATCAACATTCGGTTTGGTTTTTAGAGGGGTTTCAGGCTGAACCGACCAAGTCATTTTTTTCTTAACAGAAATCGAAACAAAATCGATTGGAGAGAAAATCAACGATTTCTGTTGACTTCGATTTCAATTCGGTTCGTTCAATTTTCGATTTATGCAATATAATTAAATCACAAAATACCACTCTTAAAATAAGATCTTAAAATAAAAAAGAAAACATTGTAAATCACAACTACAAATCAAAAAATTAAAGTGAAGAGAACCCAATAATCCCACGGGTCCCTACCATTACACTCCGTGGGTACCTAATAATCCCCATTCTTGATTCGTACCCGCATGTGCTCAATGTGATGGTACATCCCGAAAACCTTAACAGGAACTACTGTACCCCCACATTTGACCAGACTCTTCAGCACATACCTTAAAACCAAATCCCTCCACATCTTCAAATAATATATTAAAACCATTGAAGCCTCTCCTAGAGAAAGGGTCAAAAGTAAAGTTGGTTTATGACGTTGACACAAGCTCCCTAAAGACATCCTTAAAGACTCAGTCAGGTGTAACAACCTGTATTTTTGAGGAATTAAAAGTGAATTAGTTGGGTTAAATTTAAATTAAATGCGTGATGTAATTTAATGAAAATTAAATATTATGGGTTAATTAAATTACTAATCTAAGAGAAATGATTAATGTTTATCGAATAAAATCACTAAGTGAATAATAACTACGTATTTGACATCATAGCAGGCAATAGTGACGTGACAGTACTTTATCTCAATCGGGTGTCGAGTGTGGATTATATGAGGTTGAGATAGAAAATTATTTTGAGTAACTCGGATGGTGATTTTAAGGTCGCGATTGAGTCTGCAAGGGTCGAAAAAGTTAAAATAGTATACCCGAGTGTATAGTTTGGATCCCGAGACAGTTTTAGACCAAACCGACACCACGAGACGACATTTTAGTCATTTGATAGCCTAGGGTTAAGGGAGCAACGAATTTACAGAGGTTATATAAACTTGTAGTTGGGAGAGGCTAGGGTGAGAGGAATAGAAAACACTTGGATACCATTAGAGAAGAAAGGGAGAATATTCGTAGAGCTTAGGAGAGGATTATTGAATACTTGAACCTTGTTCTTGCATCACCATCACCTTTGGAGTGTGGATTAGAAGGGAATCATCATCAAGAGAATGAAATCAAATCATTCCCATACAAGGCAAGTGTTTATGTTGCATATTTTTATGAGTTATAATACCCATGTAGAGCAGGGTATGTGAATTAAGGATAATTGATATTGTTCTTGTTCTTGTGATTGATGAATAAAACTCATAATTCAGATTAGGATTGCATGTAGAAGGAATCCAATTGTATAGATAAAATGAAATCAGAAGTTATGGAATTTAGAATGTGGGATAAATCTGGATTTTTATAAACTTATGTGAAGAACATAAAATTTTGGGTTTAATGATTAATGGAGTTTTAATCTGATCTTGGATGGAATCTGGATGGATTTAATACATGATTTACATTAGATATCATCCTAGTTATGTTAATTGGGAGTTTGGGATTGTTGTATAAATGTTTGAGGAAATAGATGGTATAAAAAATTCATAATAGTGAACTGAAGAAGAAGAAGACATTTGATTCATTTCGAATCGATTCAGCGTGCCCAAGGGAGAATCGATTCGGTTTGCCCATAATTGAAAATTTACCCTTTTTGTTTTAAGCCCGGAAATTGTGAATAATTCATGAGAGGACTTTTGGGACATTTTTAAACTATAGAGGGAAATATGAAAATGTTAGTATGCCTAAAGTGGACATTTGGTTTACATAAATTGAGACGAGTTAATGATTGGGATAATTGAGAAAATATCCTTAATCGATGAATGAATGAAATTTGTGAGGGGTCACGGAGTGATGAGCGAACCTATGATTACGACCTGTAGCGTACTATTTGAATAACTATTGATATTGAGTGAGGGGTAACTAGGACCCTTAAAGTAGTGAGTGATACTCAAAATTTTATAAATTGGAATTATAATTGAAATTAATGGTATGTCGAATATGCGAATGATATATACTACATACGAGATGATATAATTGGGTTGGGTGCATACCTATCGAATAATATATGTATATAGGCTGTGTGAATACCTATAGATACGATTTCATTATGTGTATGAACATACCTACGCTACCTGCTATCAAGAGATTTCTGCGCAGAGGGTGATCCCACCTTAACGATTCCAATGGGGTCTTGATTTGTGCCCCAGACATGGAACTTAGGGCGGCCCACTATGTGCAGTGTATTAGTGGGACTGGAAGGTCGTTTGGGTACGTTAGGTATGTGCCTCTCCCAAAGACTTAGAACCATCTTCGTCTCCATTGTTGTGTTGATTAATTTTGGGTTCGACATTCGAGGAGACATGTCGAACCAATAGTCCTTGATTAAGGACAAGAGGTACATGGACTTGATAGCAGAGTATGATAGCATCACGAAGGGCCATTCCGGGGATGATATAGTTGTATATATTAAATGTGTGATGCATATATACTGATGTTATATATCTACTTATGTAGGACAGTAGAATTTATAGATGAGTTATATCTAAAAGACTTTAAGTAGTGAAATTTAAATAATTGACTCAATAATAAAACGAGAATAGATAAATTTATTATTGAGACTGTACTATCATGTCGTATGGGGAAATACGAGGGAACTAGATTTATCAAGAGTAATTCGATTCATTATTTAGTTGTGAAGGGGATTCTAGTTAGATATAATACGTTAGGCTTGCAAATTAGTTGAAAGGTGAGGATCTCAAGAGAGTGTACTTAGATATTACATGTGTAATAAATAACTGATTTAAATTGTGATTTAAATACTTGAAAAATATTTTCTTGGAATCTGACCCGTGTCAAAATATTTTCAAAACCTTTTAGGTGTCCAGCCACAGGGACGCTAAACTTAGAGATTCTATTCAGAGATGCGTAGCTGCAGAAGTTGTGAAGACTTGTAGGAGATTACTTTAGACACAACAACTTATTCATTCTAGATAGGAGATTTTCCTCAATAGCTCATTTGTACGTGTTGCCCTTCAAACTAGTTCTTTTATTCAGTTATGCATCAGACTGTATTCAGATTTTAATTTTACTTATTTCAGATTGTGGTTAGTTCATGTTCTCGAAAAAAATGACGGTTTATTTGGTCTCATTTAATTATATATATGTCGTGTGATTGTACAGACTATATTAATGTGTGAATGGTTTAGTTCATTTAATTTATTTTCGCACGTGGTTATAATAAAAGATAAAATTTGATACCAACTTAATTTGACGTAAGTGATTAGTAATTAAAATATTTTTTCGACGGTGATGCTAAAATGAACCAAATGGGATTCTTGTTTGTTTAATGAATGAATGATCACCCGTAGTTAAAATAGGTGGGGTGTCACATATGGTATCAGAGCATCAAGTTCTAGTGTCCATAGGATCTGTACGGCTACTACGATTTTAGCGTAGCGTTCTTTGACCTAGAGCCCTATAGATAGGACTGTTGCATTCATGATTATGCATTTGAGCTTCGTTCTTCTGTTATTATAATTGTTTTGATTGTGAACTCATACAACTCGATTCTATTTTCATATTCCACCCAGGAGAAGATGAGAGGCGAGTGCAGCGGCTAGGGAAAATACGAGGGAGGCTAAGCAAGAGCCACAGGCACCGTAACCACACCCACCACAGGGGTTAGTGTTAGGAGCAGAGGTGGAAGCAATAGTGGCACATGCAGTTAATGTAGCGATGACTTCCATGGTTCACCATTTCCCTCGGGTCCATAAGCCATCGTAGCCAGTTGCACCAGTTGTTCAGGCCCACCCAAGGTTCGTTTGAGTGGCAAAGGGGGGGAGTTTTGATGTAATTGCGGCGTTCCAATGGAAGAAAGATATTCAGCGCCACCTGCACATGGTTTATTCTAGTGAGGTGAAAAAGTAGATAATGACCACTTTTAGGTTAGTGGGAGCGGCGTTACAGTGGTGGGAGTCAGTTACCACCGTTGCAGAGAGGGATATTTTGACTATTGTAGAAAGAAGTTCAGTGTGATTTGAACGCAAATATTTTTCGGCAACCGTAGGGATAAAGATGCAAAAGAAGTTCAGTGGGGTGACTCAGGGTAGTCGTTCAGTGGCCGAGTATGAGGAGGAGTTCACTCATTTGGCTAATTTTATACCAGACAAGGTGGATATTACATGTGAAATAAATAACTAATTTAAATTGTGAATTAATACTTGTAAAATATTTCAAAAAAAATCTTGGGTTCTGACCCATGTCAAAATATTTTTAAAACCTTTTAGGTGTCCATCCACATGGACGCCAAACTTGGAGATTTTGTCCAGAGATGCGCAGATGCAGCAGTTGTGAAGACTTGCAGGAGATTACTTTAGACGCTTTAACTCATTCATTATAGATAAGATATTTTCCTTAGCAACTCATTAAGGCATGTTGCTATTCAGACTAGTTCTTTTATTCAATTATGCATCATATTGTATTCAAATTTTAATTTTACTTATTTTAGATTGTGGTTGGTTTATGTACTTGGAAAAAGTGATGGTTTGTTTGGTCTCATTTAATTATATATCTGTCGTGTGATTGTTCAGGCTATATTTATGTGCGAATGGTTTAGTTCATTTAATTTATTTCAACACGTGATCATAACAAAAGATAAAATTAGACATCAACTTAATTTGACTTACGTGATTGGTATGCCAAGAATGAACCAAATGGTATTCTTGTTTGTTTTAACGAAGGACTGATCACTCGTGGTTAAAATAGGTGGGGTGTCACATCATGTCCTCTACAGGTAAGAAATTGTAATACCCCGCCCCAAAAATAAATATTTTAATCATAATTTGAATAGTTTATCCGGAGAAATTTTTTGGAGAAACAAATGCATAAGGAATTAGACCAAATTGTATAAAAGGAAACACATCGCATGTAGGTAATAAAAGGAAAAAATTACGTTGCATGCCCCCCCATAGATGAATGCCTGTGTTAAATTAGTTGGTGAAGTACAACATGAATTAGTCGAGGATTAGACGTGACACGGACACGGTTAATATAAGTTAATATTGTGACGGTACGTGACATAATAAGATGGAATTTTGCACGATTTTTATAGGGCTCCCATTTGGCTATAAAAATCATTTGACCAAGTTTTAAGAGTACTCTATATATAAATGCCTTGGGATAAAAATTACAAAAAAATGAGGTCTTTCCCACTAGGCACGGTTGACCAGCCCCCTGGCTACGGTCGACCGCCCCTAACAGAAATCGGGCTGCTTTGTTCTTTTAAGTGTTGTCACGATGGTAACCTTAGGATGAGGTGAGGCATCAATTTGTGGGAGCTTTATACTTGATATAGGAACATGGGAAGATGAAGGCCTTTCCATTTAAGGCCATAAATTCTTGTGGTTGTATATAAGAAGAGAAAGAACCATAGGGGAGAGGCCATTCCCCACACTCCATTTCTGTATATTTAAACATTCTCTCTATATATATATCATAGAACTCCCATGGAGGAACATCCCTCTGCCCCAGGTTTTTATCACATTCAACCACAACTTCCACCACCTACACCCACCATTACAAACCCTAAACCACCTCATCTCACCCTAGTAAAACCTAGACAAATTTTGGGTTGAAGAAGAGATGATGTTCTTGATGTTTATTGGGTATTTGGAGACGGAGTTTGAAGAAGGTTCTTTTGAGGTTAAAGGGATATTACATGAAGATGGTGAATGGGTTCATGGAGACAAGGTTTGGTGGGCATTTAGAGACCCTCCTGAGGCCAACTTTGGAGGTTGTGGAGGGGGGTCCTCCATCTTCTTCACCATTTCCACCTTTTTTGGATTTCATCAAGGTGGGTAAATTAACTTTGACTTAGGTTGGTTTAGTATAGTATAAATTCAGCATGTTTAGCGTCATATATTAGATTGAATATATGTGGGAATGAAGTTAGTTTACATATAAGTGTTGGCTAGTAGTCATCTTATCATTTGTATGAAATGGGTTTAAAAAAGGATGATTTAAAATGGGTTTTAAGTGTAGAATTTTTCAAAATATATGTCTTACACATTTTATATGGGAAAATGTGTTTTTAAAGGGAAAGAGTGTGATTTTAGTCAATAAAAATGCATTTAGTTTGTTTGAACTATTTCTTGAGATGAAAGGATTATTTCTTATGTAAAAAAAATGAAGATATATAAGAAAAGGAAATTCTCACGTTAAATGCATATTTGAAGTATGTAGAATTCATGTTGAAAGTAAAATGGGTGTTAGGAGGACAAATTACATAAATAAAGTGTGTATTTCAAATTCTGAAAAAATGGAACTTTAATATATAGAAAGGTGTGATTTTATATATGAAAGATGATAAAGTAGCAAGTAAGAAAGTGGGGTAATTGTGATATTGAACAAGTATTAAAATGATTAAAAGGTGTTTAAAATGTTAGGTTGGAAACTTAAAAACCATTTTTAGGAAAGTAACACTTGTTAAAGGATTAAATCTTAAATTTGGCACACAAAGGGTAAATTGGTAATTTACTTAAAGTGAAACATTTTTATGGTATCAAAATGTTAATGAATGTTTGTATATTAATATGGTTGGAATTGAACTAGACCTAAAAGGCGTAAATGATTTTGGCACAAAATCGACGTGTGTGTGAATAAAGGACTTAAAGGAGAAAGAAATCATTTTTCCCAAGTGTTAATGGAAAAACGACGGTTAAGTTCGGGTTTTAGCTTCGACTGAGTAAAATTAAGGAAATGGAATAATGTGGATATTTGTTAAATGTTAAAATACATGAAAGGAACTAAGATGATACCGGGATAAAGCAAGAAGGTCCCGGAGCCCTTGGGTGGAAAGTCCTAAATCACTGGCCATAGCATATGGTGCACATAGTCGTTGGTGTAGAGCCCATGTAAGTATGCGATGTAGGAAGATTTCGAGAAAAAGTTAAATGAAATGTGGAAAACAAATAAAGAAATTGGTTATATGGTAATTGTGTAGATACAACCTAACTTGAATGAATGAAATAAATGTGTCGGTAAAGGTTAGATAGACAAGTTAATGCGTAAATCTACTAATGTCCATAAGATAAGGAAATAGATTAAAGAAATTGGATAAATGGATGGTTAAGTAACCTAAATGGTGAAACACATATTTAACACAAGAATGTGTTGTAAAAAGGATTTTCAAAAGGTAAATAGGTATTTTCTAACACGACGAATGTGTGTGTTGAAATGGTAATTTTCAATGAAAATATTAAAGTACATTTAAATGAATGAATGGGTTAATTTCCAGTAAAAGAATGGTTTTTGATGAATTAAATGAAAGGGTTTCGAACGTCGAACCGGGTGTGTTAAATAAAGTAGGAATACTTAGTATGAATAAGGACAGCCTTTAATAAGATTAAGATCAATTAATCTAGATAAGAAAGGTTTTGGGAAGTAAAACGATTAATATATCAGCATGTGTATTTTTTTCGAGGTATACATAAGATTAAGATCAATTAATCTGGATAAGAAATGTTTTGGGAAGTAAAACGATTAATATATCGGCATGTGTATTTTTTTCGAGGAATACACACACACACACACACACACACACACACACACACACACATATATATATATGTTTGTAGCGTGTTAGTATTCCTTTTTTTCCTTTCATTTCTATACTATTTGTATAAATCCCACTGGGCATAAGCTCACGCCCCCACTTTGTTACAGCAGGTTAAGAGCAGTTCCGTATTTTGAGGTCATTTTTCAAGTAAGTGTACTTTAATTATGTTTCCCTAGTAGCTCTGTTTACTCGGACTTCGGGGTGCTCCCCATGGGTCCCTCACGTAGTTTATCTTGAAAATTGGAATCGCATGCTAACAAGTGAAATGTTAATTAAAATAAAAACCGGACTAGCAACATTATTTAGGTTGTTTTATCGCATTTCACACCTAACGATCGAGTCGGACCGGGTTAACCCACGGGTAACCGATAAATTCGGGTTGGGCATTACAAATGGCATCAGAGCTCTAGGTTCAAGGTTCCTTTCGGGTGTGATGTGGTGAGGTCGGTATTAAATATTTCGACGTAGGTGTTTGTTTGGGTCGGTCATGCTAGTTTGATGACGAATTTAGTTCGTGTCCTCCATAGTATAGTCAAAGAGGATAGCACGATAAGTGAGTTAATTCCAAGTGGCATACAATCAAGTTAGTTGTTATTAATCTCTTTCGCGCTCCTGATTAAATATGTTATTAAATTATGGGTGTCTACGCAAGCCAACAGTGGTGACATAGTAATTCTTAGTGTGAAGTGTGTGTATTCCAGCCCTTGATGACGTAGATTCTTTAGAGATGTTGATAAGAATGAAATATTGCCCTTTTGGGCAAATGGTACCAAAATGTGAATAATCAACGGTAGGGATTAATTGTTAGAGTGTCATAAGCATGTAAAGGGAAAATGTGACTTGAATTATATGTATCCTTGGGTGTGACACATGTGAAAGGTCAATATCGATGTGATGATTAGGCAAATTCGATCATTAGGTAACACTGTGGTTGATTGTAAATTTGGTGATAATGTAAAATTGTGTGGGTCAACAGCTAGGAATAGGTACATCTAGCCTTAGTTAACATGATGCTATCCTTGTGGGTGGGACCCTTAGTGGTAATTAGTCGATGAATGTATCTTATGAGTCGTGGTTAGAGTTGTTGGCCATTTATGGCAAAAGGTCACATAAGTGACAATGAGGAATTGTAGTAATAAGGGAGTGAACATTAGGTAAGCTGAAAAGGATTGAAAGAATAATGCAACATTTGATGAATAGGATCATTAGTGACACCGGTGATATACACCTGGGGTGTACGGATTATGTGTCGTGTCATGTGTCCCACAAAAATACCTTAGTAGTAATAGAAATATCATTTAGTATTCGTTGCGACTTAGCTGGAACCTTATGAATTTCTCGATTGAAATTAAGTGATTGGTTAATGTACTTGTAAGTGTTAGTCCCGTGGTGAGAACATATTAGGTCCCTTGGTTGTGGGCTTGAATTTAGTATGTCTATATTTATATACCTTAACTATGGTATGGGTTTAGACAATCTTGAGGATTGAGGTAACCTAGGAGTGAAACTAGATAATAGTGGTGACATAATGGGAACCCTTGCGACATAATTAGGGTGAGCCTCCTCTTAGGCAATACCCGGCGTCTGGTGTCCTACCAAGACTTGGATGGTGTAAATTTATAGTTTAATGACTATAGTGTGGCATTGATAAATAGGATCTCTTATGGGGTCGTGGGCATGGGCCTTGGTGTTTATAGTCAATACCTGACGTCCCATATCCTACCAAAAAAATATATATAAGTGTGTCAGTCGATAGATTAGCACTTAATGTGATGATTTCATAGTGAGGCAATTTAGTTGTCGTGGTTGAACACTCGTTGTGAATTTAATAAGGTAGCCTTATAAGTTTGACTTAGTAACATGGATAGGCATGTAAAATAGTATCGAAATTCCTTTGAGATGTTAATGCGAGTGGTAGACATTTCCTAGTTATAATGACAATAGTGTCTCTCCTCAGAACCCTTGGGAATCATTGTTACATCAAGGTTTATGTGGTGATATACATTCATATTACTAGACCATAGGATGCACAGCAGAGGTCATGATATGACTTGTGAATTCTCGTAATAGACGTGTAAGTTGTTAGAGAGATAATTGAGTTTAATGTCATCAACCATAATGCATTTGGGAATAATTTTAGTATTGGACTTTGCATAGTGATGGTAAATTATTGATGATTGTAGTAGGTTTGGGTCACGTTTATTTATAGAAGTACTTGGAGTTAATGCCACAAACTTTGTTTGTAAGCATGTGCCATGATATGACCTTCGAGGATAATTTCAAAAATATATTGATCAATGATAGGTGGTACACCTGGGAGATTTAGAACATGGCGAGGCTCATTCTGGCTTCTAGAAGTGGCACTCGGGATGAAGTGTTAAGCATAATTATAGCACCTAAATATGCCACTTGTATAGTTAGTAATGACTCTGTTGAGGGAAAATCATTAGGCATGCGTGATGATTGAGAGTTGGGATGACACTAGAATGGTTATGATTTGGAATTATGTAGGCAGTATTGAGGGTGGTAGCAATAGTTCATGAGTTAGATGATTAAGACTATGTGAGCACTACGTTTCACTTGATGAGAGTGATCTCAAAAATTGGGGTTAGTTATCGCACGTCAAAACTATGGGGGGCTAGGTATGATAGGTCAATGACTAATAATGAGCGTCGAAAGGATGAAATTTTATTGGGTATAGGTGGTTGTACTAGCCAGTGATAGTTATGTAGCATCGATCCTAAGGAGGGAAGCCTAGCGTTTCAGCTTCTCGATGGAACTGGTTTTGTATCATGTTCGTCCAGTACAAATGCGTGATTAGCGATTAGAACTCGTCGGGGTTATTGGGCCAAGCTAGGGTATGTGGCAAGGCTAAGACTTAAGCATATATCGGTCAAGAGTTATAGACTTCAAAGGTACGTCATAGTTGTATGTCGTGTGGCACGATCCATGTCGGAATCTAATTGTTTTTCTTTTGGCATAACAGTCACCAAATTCATTGTGTTTCTTATGTCGTCTTTGATCCCCGTAATGGGAAGTTGTTGATCAGTTCAAATACGGGTGTGGCACTACGTAAGCTCAGTAATTACACGGGTTAGGTCAGTTGTGGTTGATGTGTCACGATATATGAGTGTGCTATTCTTCGAATGCACATTTATTCTACACCAGCTTGTGTGTACGCGCAGTCTCGCGTTGTTGTATATAGTTGCATATAATACTTGATTACTTAGGTTAACATGCTTGTTAGTTAGCCAGTGTAATTGGTGTGACTCGGTCATGTGTCCCAAGGTTGTGACTTGAGAATATTATGAATATTGGAATTTCATATGACATTAGATGGTAGTGTTACACTTGGTTCAGAATTGTACGAGTTGAGGATGTGATCATCGTATGTGTTTGGATTGGGATACCTAGGATGACTCTAGGTTAGTATAAGGATATCATAGGAGATATCGATCGGGTAGACCTTTGTGATAAGGTGACCGACTTCAAAATTATTGGCATGCATAATCGTAAGTGCTGAGGTTGTATCAACCTACGCAAGGCGTGACCCAAGATTTGTTTGGGAAAACATAGATCATGAATCCTAAAATAAAACGATCCATGATGATGAGTTCATAAGTGAAAGTTCCATGTTTGGAGAATATCGAACATCTCGAGGTTATTAAATAGGCATGCTTGAGAATCTGCAGTAAGGCCTTAAGGTTCGTTGTGATTGGATTGGCAATGGTGAGTGATGAAATTGAAGTCTTTGGGTTTAGCCCATAGTGTTGAGGATGAAATTAATATAGATCCTAAAGTTAAGGACCAAGAATTTTAAGGAGGAAATTCCCTGAGGAGGGAAGTTTGTAATACCGCGCCCTAGAAATTAATATTTTAATCATAATTTGAATATTTTATCCAAAGAAAATTTTTGCAGAAACAAATGCATAACGAATTAGACCAAACTGTACAAAAGGTAACACGTCGCATGTAGGGATTAAAAGGAAAAATTTTATGTTGCATGGCCCGCATGGATGAATGCCCGTATCAAATTAGTTGGTGCGAATACGTTGGTGAAGTACGACATTAATTAGCCGAGGATTAGACGTGACACAGACACGGTTAATATAAGGTAATATTATGATGGTACGCGACATAACATGAAGGAACTTGGCGCAATTTTTATAAGGCTCCCCTTTGGCTATAAAAATAATTCAACCAAGTTTTTAGAGTACAATATATATATATATATATATATATATATATATAAATGCCTTGGGTTCAAAATTACAAAATAAGGAGGTCTTTCCCATTGGGCCCGATCGATCGACCCCCTGGCCGCGGTCGACCGCCCCTAACAGAAATCGGGTTCCTTTGTTCTTTTAAGTGCTGTCATGATGGTAAACTTAGGATGAGATGAGTTGTTGTTTTGTGGGAGCTTTATGCTTGATATATGAACATGGGAAGATGAGGGCCTTTCCATTTAAATCCATAAAGGCTTGTGGTTGGATATAAGAAGAGAAAGAATCGTAAGGGGGTGACATTCCCCACACTCCATTTCTGCAGATTTGAACACACACTCTCTCTCTCTAGCTGAGAACTCCCATGGAGGAACATCCCTCTGCCCTGGGTCTTTATCACACTCAACCAACACTCCCACCACCCACACCCACCATTAGAAAACCTAAACTACCTCATCTCACCCTCGTAAAACCTAGACATATTTTGGGTTGAAGAAGAGATAATGTTCTTGATGTTTATTGGGTATTTGGAGATGTAGTTTGAAGAAGGTTATTTGGAGGTTGAAGAGAGATTACGTGAATATGGCGAATAGATTCATGTAGAGAAGCTTTGGTGGGCATTTAAAGACCCTCTTGAGGCCACCTTTGGAGGTCAGGGTCCTCCATCTTCTTCACCATTTACACCATTTGTGGAGCTCATCAAGGTGGATAAACTAACTTTGATTTATGTTGGTTTAAATATATGTGAGAGTGAAGTTAGTTTACATGTAAGTGTCAGCTGGTAGCCAGCTTATCATTTGTATAATATGGGTTTCAAAAAGGATGATTTAAAATGGGTTTAAAGTGTAGAATTTTTCAAAATATATGTCTTAAACATTTTATGTGGGAAAATGTGTTTTTAAAGGAAAAAGAGTGTGATTTTAGTCAATAAAAATGTATTTAGTTTGTGTGAACTATTTCGTGAGATGAAAGGATTATTTCTTATGTAAAAAAAATGAAGATATATAAGAAAAGGAGATTCACATGTTAAATGCATATTTGAAATATGTAGAATTCATTTAGAAAGTAAAGTGGGTGCTATGATGCCAAATTACATAAATAAAGTGTGTATTTTAAACGTTGATAAAATGGGACTTTAATATGTAAAAATGTGTGATTTATATATTAAAGATGTTAAAGTAACAAGTAAGAAAGTGGGGTAATTGTGATATTGAACAAGTGTTAAAATTATTAAAAGGTGTTTGAAATGTTAAGTTGGAAACTTAATAACCCTTTTTGGGAAAGTAGCACTTGTTAAAGGATTAAATCACAAATTTGGCACGAAAAGGGTAAATTGATAATTTACTAAAGTGGGACATTTTTATGGAATCAAAATGTTAATGAATGTTTGTATATTAGTATGGTTGAAATTGAACTAAGTCCTAAATGGCGCAAATGATTTTGGCATAAAATCGGCGTGTGTGTGAATAAATGACTTAAAGGAGAAAGAAATCATTTTTCCCAAGTGTTAATTAAAAAACGGACGGTTTAGTCCGGGTTTTGGCTTCGGCCGGAAAAAAAGTAAGGAAATGGAATAATGTGGACATTTGTTAAATGTTAAAACATATTAAAGGAACTCAGCTGATACCAGGACAAAGTAAGAAGGGCCCAGAGCCCTTGGGTGAAAAGACCTAAATTACTGGCCAAAACATATGGTGCTCATAGCCATAGGTGTAGAGCCCGTGTAAGTATGTGGTATAGGAAGATTCTGAGAAAAAAGTTAAATAAAATGTGGAATACAAATCAAGAAAAGGGTTGTGCGGTGATTGTTTATATACTACCAAACTTGCATGAATGAGATAAATATGTCGGTAAAGGTTAAATGGACAAGTTAATGCGTAAATCTCCTAATGTCCATAAGATAAGGAAAAAGATTAAAGAAATTGGATAAATGGGTGGTTAACCAACCTAATTGGTGAAACCCATATTTAACACAAGAATGTATTGTAAAAAGGATTTTTGAAAGGTAAATAGGTATTTTCTAACACTATGAATGTGTGTGTTGAAATGATGATTTTCAATGAAAATTTCAAAATACTAAAGTACATTAATTTCTAGTAAAAGAAAGTATTTACTAGTTCAAATTCATAAGCCATCGTTAATCCTAATATAGACTCTCAATTGTCGTTCCTATCTCCAAAACCATACCTTCCACGCACTATCTCATATCCTACACGATCTTCTCCTATATGGCCATTAAAATCTCCCTATATATATTTTCTCATCTACGGTTATTTCTTGAATTAGCTCATCCATTTGTTCCCAAAATTGTACTTTAGTGTGCTTGTCTAATCCTACTTGGAGTGCATATGCACTAATAATATTAATTATATTTTTACTTAATAACAGTTTTACAAGTATAAGTCTATCACCTTTATTAATGACGATAGCGATATAACCCTCAAGGTTCTTATCTACTATTATTCCGACTCTATTCCAATTTCTCTGTTTTCCTACATAATATAATTTAAACATTATATTTCTATTTCTCTAGCTTTCTCACCGACCCATTTAGTTTCTAATGAACAAGCTATGTTAACTTTTTTTTTATCATGGTATCCATTAACTCCATCCTTTTCCTTGTCATAGTCCCTATGTTCCAAGTCGCAAAACTAAGTTTACTATCCTAAATTATCTTCTTTACCTGCACACATCTAGATTGTTGTAGGAACCATTGTCCATTTTTTATCACACCCCGGCACCGATGCGTCGCCCCTTAACCATTTTTTGATATATCGGTGGCAAGCACAATGCATATGTCAATGTGAGTGCCTTAGTATTAACGTGTATATTCATAGGATTCATGTTTATAAGGATGTGACAAAAATTTACGTTGACTGTCAGCTACCTAACGCAACCCTCATCCCTTATCAGGGCATGGAACACACAGTGTAAAAAAAATAGAAGTTAAGAAGGACACATGTAGAGTTAAATATATTCAATATCAACAACAAAAATCATTCGACTCATTTACAATAAACATTCCATCTCGTCTCTCCCACATGCAATAAATACTTCACCCCTTACCCAAGTGAAATACTACGAGCATGTCTCAACCCAAGGCATAAACTATACTAAAAGTATCCATACCTAGACTATTAAGTGATTATCTCATAATTAAATGCAATAAGGATGTAACTAACTACACAAGTGAGAATACAACCCAAATACCAACCACCGCAATGTCAGCCACAAGTACGACATACATAGTTTTATAATAACAATACAAAAATGTGACACATGGTTCACTTAATTGAACATTTGTCGTTGGACTAATATATCACTTTTATTGCTCTCAAATATGTCGCATGAAGGCCACTACCTTCGATGACCATCCCATGCATCTATCGATAAATCTATATGAATCCCTCATATATCGGACTTAAACAAAAAATACACATATATGAGAATAGGGGATCAACACGCACCATTGGGTAATCTCATATCAAAACTTGACCGATGGATCAGATCGTCTGCATCTCCCATCACGAAGCACAGATCGACTGAATGTATAATCAACACATAAGACCTCCATAACGACCTGCATCAACAACTAGGTGTGCAGTACACGGTCACAACCTTTAAAGCAACTCCGACCGATAGATTCACCCGAGTAACAGTATGTTCACACAAATTTGAATGCATATATATATTAAACACATTATATATATATATAAAGACTATTGGGAGTCGCATCACTCTGGTGTATACCCCTAACTGTCCCAATATCCAATGCCAAATTATACAACCCAATGAAGGTTTATTCTACTCCAAACCCATATTAAAATCTCTTTTCATGATACTCTTATTTAAATCTCATATTAAATTTTAAATTAAGTGCATAATAATTTCTCAACGAACTATTATGCGATTAAAAATCCAAATCATCCTTTGCTTCCCCAAATCGCCGCTTACAGTACAAGTTATTCGTATGAAACAAAACATTTATTTCTTATGAGAAAGAAATCTTATTCGAACAAGATTGACTCAATTGTCTCCTTCATTCAAGAAACGCAAAAATGAATCTAAACTCCATTATTGAACATTAAATTTTTATCCAGCAACCCAAACTACTATGTAATCAAATTTAATCATGGGTTAATGATCCTAAACTTCTTCTACAATGATTTAGGTTTTAAAAACATTTAATAAGGTTTAATTCCACAAACTTCACAAATTTAAATCGAGTTCCTCTTTTACATGAATGAAGTTTAAATACATATACGAATCCATATCCAATCATCAAATAAACATGGAGATTCAACTTATACATGAAATTAAATCTTAAAGCATTTGTTCAAAACACAAAATCAAATACTATTGTCAACTAAAAATATTACCACAAATGCACGGACTATTGTAGTATAACATGTGTAAGTACGAGTCAATCCCACGAAGATTTAGTCAGTTCGTATGAATTATTGACTATCCAACTAGACAATATTGGTGTAGAGATATAATGAAGTTATAATTTAAAACAAATAACAACTGAATTGTTTGAACACAAAATATCTAATCAAATATGGGAGAAAAATAGGACGTTAGATTCGTTTATCATTTTTAATTAACATCACACATTAATTTAATTTCGTATTTCCGAATTTATAACTCCAAATGCACCGACTCTCACCACTTACGTTCGGGAAAATATAACAATATATGTTCATGAAATATTTTAACGCCTCTTATTTAGATGCCTTAAATCCCTTTTCCCTTAAAATTATCAATTTTAAGTTTTAACTTGTGTATTTAAGCATACGATATCAAACGATTTAATGTAAGTATAAACCATCAAAAATTACTCACTGGAATTCTTAAAACATGAATTATCAAACGATTTCGAAGGTTTAAAACAGACTCTCATGTCGTTTTAAGTGAATACCAATTTTTTATGTTAGTTAACACTGTCAAAAGTTATCACAAAATTAAACTAAACACGCAATGTTAATTAATCATGATAAACTTCACCTAATCCTAATAATAAAACTACGCTAACATCATGATTGAAACACAAATATTACAAGATATAATAATAATTCTCATTAATAAAATTCAACTTATAAAATTTTGACTCCAAAATTTGAGTACCAATACACAAAGTTCCTCCCAGACTTGTACACAAATTGTCTCACAAACACTTAAAAATAAAATACAAGGTATACTATTTTGAGTACTCCAAAATTGTAACTGTTTAAAATATTTCAATAACAGACCTCAAATTTTGTCTTCGATTCGAACATATATCATCAACTCTTCCTTCCTTTGTTATGTGTAGTGAGCTTCTTTTTATAGATATTGAAAAGAATGGGGCATAAACTGGTAAGCGGAAGCCATGAAATGGGAAGAATCAAATAAGTATTTTCATTCCTTTTATTCCTTATTTGTTGGGTTTATCATTATCTACTTTCATAAAAGAAAGCTAATGGAGCTGGCAAGTGGGGGACAATGGGTATGGTTTTAGATGAGTGTTATAAGCTGGTGAGTAGGGTTTTGTTTTGTTATGAGGATGGGCATATGTTTTTCTTTTTTTTTCCTTTTCTCTTTTGCATTTTTGTCACTTTTTATATCATATTTTTCAAATTGATTTTACACCTTCAAAACTTCATATATTCATATTCGCCTGAACTAGAAAGTTGTGATTCTTTTAAACCGTGGTTTTTTTCTAAAGCATGGATCAAGCTCTATTTGACAAGGATGTCCATCACTCCCATTTGCCAAGGACAAAATTTTTCTTTTCATTACTTTATCCACGTTGTACTTATCTTGGATGACACAACATAAGACCCTAGTATGCGCCTTAAGCTCTGATACCATTTATTTGTTCGAGAGCATGGTGCATGTATTGACTAAGGATCTGTGATGACCAAACCAATCACACCAAAATATAACAATCCAAATAAAGAAAAGAGAAAAAATGAAAGAAATAATATTTACGTGGTTCACTAATTTGTTTACTTCCATAGGCGATCTGTGTCGCTAAATGAAAGAAATTTCCAAATGGAAATACTTTTTGTTTCTTCCTCACACAAAATAATCTTTATTCTTTTAAATAACCCTCACACATAATAATGGAAAATTTAAAACTATTAATCTCACCAAAGGCACCTATATTTTACCCAAATCCTCAATATAAAATGGCAAGAATTGGTCCCTAAAATAAGAAATTTTCTACAAAAGTGCACCCTTAATTTTAACTCACAAAATTCTTTTAATGAGTCACAAATGGAGATGACCCAATTCTATCATATGCATAAAGATATAAAATATTACGCACTTCGGAACAATTCATACTATCAACCCATGTTTATGTTGTAGCAGTTTTTTGGTACAGGCTTCAAAGAACCCTATTTGGCATGCACACTTTCATTAGAGTAGAGGAAAAAAAAATACCGTGTGAAGGAATTTTCAATTATTAAAAACCTCACTTAAGAAGAATGGACCAATTTTTCATGGGGAAACATTCGTTAAATATGATATAAAATTTAAGAGTACCGAATGGTGTAAGATACCTCACAAACTAGGTAACTAAATTACCTATCTAATTTGGATTAAAAAAATCCCCCCAGATAAGATAAGATAAACCAAAAGGAAATTTGAGTTGAACTCAAACTCTCTCTCCCAGAGTACATAAATGTAGCAGTTCAGGTCAGGACAAACTCAACAAAATTATTAAGCTATCTACTACAAAAGACCCAATTCAAAGGATAAAAATATGGAATTACCAACTTCATAAAATTTGAATAGTTATGGCACGACGACCTTAACGGATACTCGAGCGAATTTATAAATATTCTTTAGTCCAACTATATTAACCTTGTAACATAGCGACATATCCTAGAAAATTTTGCATATCAACTCCTTTGTTGTTCGAACTCCCGAGGTGAATGTAAAAATGCTAAATAAAAACAATTAATTGAAATTTACGGTCATAAAGTGTAGAAAATTATATAATTACCCTTATTTATATTTTAGCCTCCGAAATTCATATATCACTCTTTTTAACTCGAAATTCAACCAAATTTCAGGGAGAAATTTATATTGCCCATATAAATATTTAAAACTTATTTGTAGGAGCAAAAGTTTCTAAAATTATAATTTTACCCCCTGAAATTGCAAAAATTATATTATTAACTCGAATTATTTTCAAACTTGTATTTTTCTTTTAAATAGCAAAAACGACTCTAAAAGCTCATTATTTATAATACAACGCGCCTAGAAAGGGCTAGAATTTGGTATAAATAATACAAATTTATTCACTCATCAAATACTTCCAAACCTAAACTTTGTTAATTCTCGAGCAAAACTAAAAAAATTTAAAATTTAACCCACTTTCATAGGAATCACGATTGCACTTAGTCTGTGCAACAAGTCATTAAACCCCTAGGTTATCCTGATGGACGAGCTTTGTCTCGTGAGGATTTGTAGTGAATTTACCCACAAAATTCAAAAACTTGACTCAATTTACAAATGACACAAAAGTAATATAACCAAGTCTTAAATCTAAATTTCATAAATATCGTAAAAATTCACTTTTAAATCTCAACTTATTGTGAATGTGTGCATAGCCAATATAATGGTCCATTTAAAAAGATTTGATCGTTAAGTTTCTTACCATAAAGTTTATTTTAATTCAAATTCTCACATAATGCACTCACAATTGAACACTCGGATATGGTTAATTTTCTCTTGGTATATGTGAATAAAAGAATAAATTTCATAAATTATTTCGCATATACATAATGAAATACAAACTAGTTATCATAAATGAGTATGATCTCGAGAATGAAAAATCAATCACTTTTTGAAAACTTTAAATCACACCATATGTTTTATTCATATTCCCTATGCACTATAACTAACTTTACTTCAGATCAATTTAGACTTTTTTAGTTTTATTTTAGGCTCGAGTTTTGGTTAGAAAGAATAGGTTTTGAAGTTTCAATATTTTCTTGGATTATAGAGGTTTCTTGGAATTTTAACTTTTTAAGCACTTTTTCTAACCTCCATTTCTTTTTTTTTCCATTTTTGAATCACATACTCCTTTTTCTATTTTTCATTTTATTTTCCCATTCTTTTTTTTTCTTTTTCTTGCTTTTCACACATTATTCTTGCAAACATGACTTTTTGGCCCTTTTTCTATCATAATTTTATCCCGATATTCTAAAAAATGGGGGTAGATTTTGAAGTTTTTAATAAAAGGGTCGTTTTTTTTGCACAAATGGGTTTGCAACAGAATAGTGTAAAAATGTCGATTATAGGCCTAATTTTTGCACCTTCAAAACGATCGTCCAATCTCATTTCTCAAGTTTCTTTTAGTTAATTTGTGTCTCAAGTCAACTTATTAAGACATCTAGCGATTAATATTCACATTTTGACTTTTTATTTTTAGTAATCTAAATAAATAAAAAATTTAAGATCATCGACGAATTAATTGCTGATGGAAAGCTTGAGTTATTTTAACTCGTATTGA
Source organism: Sambucus nigra (assembly GCA_949130495.1). Classification (NCBI taxonomy): domain Eukaryota; kingdom Viridiplantae; phylum Streptophyta; class Magnoliopsida; order Dipsacales; family Adoxaceae; genus Sambucus; species Sambucus nigra. The sequence goes on along the minus strand of OX422214.1, from coordinate 187,300,120 downwards.
TTTAAATCTTTCAAAAATGATGAATGACATAATTTCTCACCGAGCTAAAAATCTCCTCATTTAATCGTTAAGTCTATTAACTTTCACATAAATATCCATTTTCGATCATATTATATTGCTGAGTGTCAAAATTTTATAAGTTGAGAGATTCATGAATTAATTATATATTAAGAAATCATTTCAAAACTCAATTATTGAAAATGTTTTTGGATTTTTGAATTTTTTTTATATGAAGAAAATTACCTCAATACCCCCAAACCTAATTTATACACTGTCCTCAATGTAAAAGAAAAATTAAGAAATGAAGAAAGTTATTAAAGATATTACCACAAGGAGAGAATTTCTCTAACACACATTTTCTGAATAAAACACAAAAACAAAAACAAAACTATGATACAATAACAATGACCTAGTTTCATGTTCACTCATGGTAAACCGGGTCTTATAGGAGAATTTTTTCTACTTCCCAATCTCACAATTCCAGATATGGCTTCAGCCTTTGACCATTGACTTTGAAAATATCACCATTTTTAAGATTAGCTATCTCAATCACTCCATGTGGGTAAACTGTCTTAATGACAAAGGGACCGGACCACCTAGATCTCAACTTACTAGAAAAGAGATGCAACCTACAGTAGTATAAAAGAACTTTTTGTCCAGGTTCAAATGACTTACTTTCGATGGACTCGTAATGGAATATTTTCATTTTCTCTTTGTGCAATTTTGCGTTCTCGTATGCATCATTCCTAATCTCTTTTAACCCGAGAGGGTAAGTCAAAATTGAAGGTCATAATGGCCCAATAAGTTTTGTGCTCTAAGTCTACCAGAAGATGACAGGCTTTTTCCTAAACAAGCCTATATGGGCACATACCAAGTGGTGTTTTGTAGGCAGTGCGAAATGCATCTAATAACCATAAAGACCAATCCTTTTAATTCGAATTCACTGCTCTCTCTACAATTTTCTTGATTTTCGTATTAGAAAATTTGACTTGAACATTGGTTTGAGGATGATAAGAACATCCTACTTTGTGCATGACTGAGTACTTTTTCATGAGACTCCCGAAGGACTGGTCATAAAAATAGGTTCCCTGATCGCTAATGATGGCTCAAGGCATACCAAAATGGGAGAAAATGTTTTTTCGAATAAATTTAACTACCACGTGGCGGTCATTTATCCTACTCGGTATAGCGTCTACCCATTTACATACGTAATCAACTACTAAAAGGATATAAAAATTACCGTAGGAGTTCGGGAATGGACCCATGAAATCAATGCACTAACAGTAAAAAACTACGATAATCAAAATGGGATTTGAGGTAATCATGACCTTTGGCATCGGTCATAACTTCTACTATAATCATTCGAGTATCGAAAAAAGGTAGACCAATAGAATCCACATTACAAACTCTTCGCAATAGTTTTTTTAGCACTGAAATGACTCCACATGCTTGGTCATTGTAAAAAAGAAATTAGGCTTTGAATCTCATGATCAGGAATGCATTTCCTAATGATTTGATTGATTAAATACTTAAAGAGGTATGGGTCATCCCAAAATAAATGCTTGGTTTCCTTGAGAAATTTGAAACGACCTTTTTAGGCCATTGCGGGGGCACATCACCTGTCACGAGATAAAGCAAACCACATAAGCTGGGTGACAAGCATCATTTTCTCGTTGAGGAAGGACTCACTGAGTGGCAACAAGTTATCCAATGATTCAACGATTAACCTAGACAAGTGATTCGCCACTACATTCTCACATCCTTTCTTACTTAGAATTTTAAGAACAAACTCTTATAGTAATATGATCTACCTAATGAGTCGGGCTTTAGCATTTTTTTTAGACAAAATGTATTGCATGTGCCTAGGGATCGAAGAAAAATATAACTTTGGATCAAGTCAGACCTAAACTTCTCTAACGTAAAGAAAACAATGGGGAATTCTTTTTCGATCGTGGAATAATTCAATCGTGCATCATTAAGAGTCTTACTGCATCTTATATGACGTGAGGAAGTTTCTCATCGTGGTGACCAAGAACCGCACCCATGACATAGTCAGAAGCATCACATATGATATCAAATAACTCACTCTAGATGGAGGTCTCATAGGGGATGCATAGGTCAAATCCTTATTTATAATTTCAAAGGATTTAAGGCAATCATTGGTGAAATTAAAGGGTGTGTCCTTGGCAAGAAGGTTGCACAAGGGTCGAGAGGTTTTGATAAAGTCCTTAATAAATCTCTGGTAGAAACCAGCATGTCCTAAGAATGATATCACGCATGGTTTTATGGGGTGGGATATTAACAATAAGATCAATTTTATCTTTATTAACCTCGATAACCTTTTTAGAAATGATGTGACCTAGCACTATGCCTTGTTTGATCATGAAATGGAACTTTTACCAATTAATAACGAGGTTCTTTTACTTAAATATTTTCAGAATGAGGGTGAGGTGGTGAAGGAAATATTCAAACTAGACCCAAACACTGAAAAAGCATCCATAAACACTTCAAGAAATCGTTCCACCATATCCAAAAAAATACTCATCCTGCACCGCTGAAAGATAGCGGATGCATTGTATACCCAAAGGGCATGCGTCGATAAGCCAAAGTACCAAATGGACAATTGAATGTGATTTTCTATTGATCCTCAATAGTGATGGGAATTTGATTATAGTCGGAATAACCATCAAGAAAATAGTAACATGGATTGTCGGCTAATCTGTCAAGCATTTGGTTTATAAAACGAAGAGGAAAGTGATCATTCCTTGTGATGACGTTCAACTTCCTATAATCGATACACACATGCCAAACAATTTGAATCCTAGTGGGTACTAACTCATCTTCATTGTTTTTAACTATCATAACACCGAATTTATTTAGAACAATGTGAATGGGGATAACTTGTTGATTATCAGAGATGGGCTAGATAATACTTGCATCCAACAATTTGAGCACCTCGGCTCGGACGACCTCTTTCATATGGGGATTAAGTCTACGTTGTGCTTCATGGGAATTTTTAGCATTATCCTCTAAGTGAATTCTATGCATGCACACATATGTACTCATCTCCTTAATGTCGATTATGGTCCATCAAACAAGTCCAATAAGACTAAAATCCCACCAAAGTTTCCACCCAAACCCCAAATTACCATTTAATTAGACAAGTGTTCATTGTATTCATTTAATTAGCCAAAAATATCAAATTCATTTGAATTAAATATATACCTATTTAATTCAAAATTCATTTAGTGAAAAAAGATATGATATTATGTGGTTTAGCCGAAAATATTGCACTGAACAAAATGAAATGAAAAATAGAATTCATGTAGTCGACCCCAAATAATTGAAAAAAATACTTTGTTGAGTTGAGTTGAGTTAATTCGAATTCTAAGTTCACACTTCAGTTTAATTAATTAATAAATTTAACTAATTAATTTTGGTTCTTAAAACTACAAGGTTTTACGTAAAATCTCATGATCAAGCATGATTTGTCCAAGGTCGGTCTCTGCATGTTAGGAGTTTGTTGTATGTGGAGGACGATGTTTGACTTACCCAAAGGTAGAGAATGTTGGTCTTGGACACATGCCTTCCTCTAATTGGTTGATTGATTTACATTTTTCAATCTCATGTATACGTGTGTACCAAATTTTAGGATTTATCCACATAGTGTTAATAAACTCTTTATTTGTAAAATTTTATGTTAGGATATACACAAACATGCATGTCCCATGATTTTTTTCCATTTAATTAAATGGCGAATATGCTATTCACAAATATGAATTGAGGATATGAGCTATGGCCATCTCCACTAAACTAAAAAAATAGACGAAGCTGCTCCAACCATCGACCAAAATGGTTTGATCTATATTGAAACTCGTAATTTAACTCGTTTTTTTGCCTATGCATTCCTGTATAAAAATGTCCTTAATTTCAGTGGCTTGTCACCCTAAGTTTTATTTTTTTAGTTGAAATATGTCCAAAGCTTGAATTAAGAGCCATAATTTCCTTTTCTTGATATCCCAAATTACGAATTCATTTTCCCCTTTTAACGTAATCCACAAAACAAATTTCAAAATATTGAACCAGTCATGATAATGACCACTAATATGCTCGGTAACTATCATTTTCATATTAAGAATCTTAACTAGGGATGTAGAGAGTAATTAATTTGATCGACCCTGATAATTAAATGAATTATTTGGGGCTTGACACCTCTTAGTAATGCTCGTTTGGTCATTGCCCCCATCCCAAAAAATATTAGGTCATTTGGCCTTTGGCATCAGTTGATTTGCTAAATTTACAGTTTGACACCCACTCTTTTTGTTTATGTAGGTTCGACACCCGTTTTGGATGAAAACCATCAATTCCTATATTTGCACATTAATTCACCAACTTCCTCAAACCAAAAGTCTTCAATGCCCCCGATATCTTTTGGCAAATCTCTACAAAACCCTTTTTAATATAACAAATAACCTTCCTTCTTTTTTCTCATTATTTTACAACTTTGTCTTTGATATTTCTATTTTAATACAAAATAGTTTCAATATTAACATAAAAACAGTTTAAAAATATATAATGCACGTTTTTAAATTAATAATATATTTTTTATTTACAAAAAATAGGTTTAATACTAAAAATCGTGTTTAAAAATAATTTTAATATTAATAATAAAAACAAATTTAATAGTTTAAAAAAAATTAACATATGTTTTTTTAATTAATTGCCTATTTTTATTTAAACTATGTTTAAATAATCAATTATAATATCAAAAAACATTTAAATATTAAAAGATATGTTTAAAAACAGTTTTAATATTAACAATCATGTTTAAAAATAATTATAACATTACTATTAAAAATATTTTCATTTTTAAAAAACCTGTTTAATATTTTTTAATATTAATGTAAAAATAATTTTAATATTAAAAATAATTTTGATATTAAAACTATTTTTAAAACTATTTTAATATAAATATTAAAAATGATTTTAGTTATAAAAATTGTGTCTAAAAATAACTTTAATATTAAAATAGTATTAAAAAGTATGTTTTATAAATAAAAAAAAAATTATATAGAAAATATGTTTGAAAAACGTTATTGTAAAAATAAAAACTATTTTTTCATAAATAAAATTTATAAATAGAAATTGGTTTAAAAATGTTATAGAAACGATTTTTTAAAAACATTTACTATAAATAAACTTGAAAAAAATAGTTTTTAAATGTTTTACTATTAAACATTATAAAATCATTTTACAAAAAACTAGTTTTTTAAAAAAATCTCATTTTTATAGAAAAATATTTTTTATAAAATAAATTATTTTGTTATGAACTATTATTTAAATTAAAAAGTGTCTTTATTGTAAATACAGACGAAAACTCTCCTACATCACACTCTGTACATTATAACATACATCGCATCCAGTTTTAGGCATTAAATTTTTTTCAATATTTTTTATTTTTCTATTGAAATTAACCTTTAATCAACACATGTTTAAAAAATTAGGCCAAAATACATTTTCTACTAATTTTTAAAAAATTCACAAAATTCTGCTCGTGTTGATTGTTGTGAATAAGGTATTTTTAGCAGTTTTTATTGGATTTTAAAAAATGGCTAGAAAATGTATTTGGCCTAATTTTTTGAATATGTGTTGATTGAATGGTTAACTCCATGAGTAAAATGTGACACCCCGCCTAATTAAACCTTGGGTGATCAAGCCTTAATTTAATTTAAACAAGTTTCTTAAATGGTTCATTCTTAGCATCACTGCCGAAAGCTTTTTAAGTTACTAACCACCTACGTGAAATTAAGCTAGTGCCAAATTTTATCTTCCTTGAGCAGAATAAACAACCCATAAAAAATGATATAATTCCAGTGATAATAAAACAATTCGCATAAATAACTGAATACAGATAAAGTCTTGCCGAAAACCACGGCCAAGAAAACCAACTCAAAATCCAGAATCAGAATAACTGTAAAAGTAAATATTGGACAACATGTCCCAACTAGGAATACTAAAACTGAGATCCTGCTCTAGAACTGAAAAAGAGAAAACGTCTAAACAATCCCTGCAACATCCACACGTGCTGCAGCTCCCAAATCCCTGGAATGAAATCATGCTGGGTGTCCCTGTGGCTGGGCACCTAAAAGGTTTTTAAAAATTTTACATAGCAAGAGTTAGTACTCAAAACATTTGAAAATATTTTGCAAACAGTTATCACAATTGAGTTATTGATTACACATATTACGGTTTCGCACACTCCCTTGAACTTCCTCACCTCTCTTCTATAGTGCATGTCTAACGAGGGTACTTAGTTCACCTAGTTGTACTACCCCAATTAACTAAATTAGGATACCCCCTGTATGTACCCCCTCACTAAGTCCCCATGACCTAATCGCAGTATTTTAATAATCCATATTTCATGTTCTATAAACGTAGATAACTTATTCACTTCTTGTTATCCTTATTTTTGTAATAATTACATCACGCTATTTAATTATTACTAAGATATTTACAATCCATCTCACTATCTACTATTTTAAGTCAGTAGATGATACATATGGAACACATTTTATCACGCAATCATGTATTAAATATTAGTTATCACTAACATATCCTTTTGACACACATAAAGGACTCTTGATTCGGAATGATTCATCGACCCCAAGTGAGAGTTGGTTCGGAATGATCCATCGACCCCAACTATTTATATATATATATATATACACACACATATTCTGGTTCGGGACTCTATCATCGCGACACCAGTTTAAGGTTTGGTTCGGCATTTTTCATCGACCCCAAACATATAATAACTTTATGTTAGTTCGGAATGTCTCATCGACCCTAACATAATTAATTTAGGTAAAATTCTCTTAACCCAAAATTTCATATAATTTAGTAGGTACACACCCGACCTATCAAATCATGCCCGTACGTAATATATTTTACTTATATTCACCGTACTCATTAATTTACGATTTATTTCACTATTGCATTTATTCGAGTATTCACGCAACTCTAAGGGTCCTAGTTACCCCTCCCTTGATTCAGTAGTTAAGTTATCTTTAACCTACTGGTATTTTTTCGAAATTTAATCTCACTCTTTTCGTAACTGAATTCTCACATTCCCGATATACGACTCAATCGATTATCTTCCCGTCGGTCCATTTCTCCAAATTTCCCACTCAATCATTTATGAAGAAATCTAACGGTACACCTACTGGTATTTATTAAGTCTCCTCATAGGTAAAATATCATCACTAAGGTTCCCATTAAGCGACAGTAATTAAAATGAAGTTTATCCACAAAATTTTCTAAAGTACAGCCAGGGTCGATCAATCGATGGAATATGGTCGATCGATCGACTGCTTGATCGATCGACATTCAAGGGTCGATCGATCGATCAAGCAGTGACAGACCCAGATCGTCTTCTTCATACGGGTTTCACCATTTTTGTTTATCTATCTCCCGTGATAATTCACCATATTTACAACTAATAATTTATAATAATTCCTACATATTCTGGGAAGATTACTAACGATTTAAAACATCAATATCATTATAAATTTTTTCCAAATTAACTAAAAATCTTCTTATTATTCAAGAACCCTAAAAATATAATTTTTCCATCTTTTCCTCATAAGTCCAGATTTTTAGTTCAATTTAATCATCAAGTCTTCTATGATATCAGAATATTTGGAGATTAAAAACGTTCTATATGAAATCCCTATCAATCATGAATCATAATCAAGTGTTTTACTCCAAAAAATATCATAAAAACTACGTTCTTCATAAAACTTATATATGAGTATTATAACTCAATTTATTTTGCAAATAACCACTTGCCTTATGATTTGTAGGGTCTGATTTCGTGGTTGTTGTTGATAATTGATGATTTTTATCCTTCAATCCTCTTTCCCAACAAGTTGGTGGTGAAATCTCCTTAGAACTCTCCCTCATTCCTTCTTTTGCCTTAGGAAATTGTTTCTCTCTTCTCTCTATTGGCTATGGTGTATTTCCTTCCTTTCTAACCCTAGCCTCTAACTCTTATAATCTGACTTAGGGTTCCAAAATTCGTAGGTCTCCTCACCCATAAATGTTAAGAGACCAAAATGCCCTCGAATGGTCCCAGTTTAGCCCAAAAATGATCCGGCACTCAACTAGTACCCCCGGGTACACTATTTTGACTAATTCGACTCTTTCGGAATCACCTGTGGACTCAAAATTATCTTTTGAGTCTCTTAAAATATATTTCTCATCTCATCTTCAATTTTTGTCTACGCACAACACTCGGTTGAGATAACTCAGGTACGTCCATATAAATCGCTAGGCCGTACATATCAACATTTAAAATTTACTACTCACATTAAGTAAATTTTTAATCGTCATATTAATCTTTATTAACATCACATCACATTAAATTACGCTACTCACGTAATTTAATTTAAAACGTGTCACATTAAATTACTCTACTCACGTAATTTAAATAAAACTTATTTTTATCACATTAAATTACTCTACTCACGTAATTTAAATAATAAACATGTATTTTCCTAACTATGCAGAATTACGGGGTATTACATAAAATAAAAAAGTTTTAAAAAAATTAGGGCCTAAAACTAGGTGTGATGTATGAAGCATGATGTATAAGAGCTTTGCTCTTATATATATGTGTGTGTGTGTGTGTGTGTGCGAGAAAGAGATAGAGAGAGATAGAGAGAGAGAGAGAGAGATTATAAATATGAATGTGTTAAAGATTTAAATTTAAAAGAAAAGACTACTTGTTATTAAAAATAATTGAGGTTAAGTGCAATTTATAGTTTTGTCAAATAAAAGGGTATTTTCAGATTTTACTAAAAAATGATTATAGTTAATGCCTAACTATGTTGACCAAATGATTTTAATCCAAAATGGATGCCAAACCTGTATAAACAAAAAAAGTGGGTGCCAAACTACAAACTTGACAAATTAGCGAATACCAAAAGCAAAATAACCCAAAAATATTGTACCATTGCCTCCAATTGTAGACTTAAACCATAAGCTTACCAAATTATTGTTAGTTAGTGTATATTTTTTTTCAAAAAATTCTAAAATACCTATAGCTCAAACTCCTTTTATCTTTCCTCACCAACCTCCTCCGTGGTTGCCATGGAATCTTTCATACTTCGGCACAGATTCATTATGGATTTGTTATGTAATAAAATCTATATTAAACCCCCAACTCCTACACATATACACACACATGTGCGCGCGTGTGTGTATATATATATATATATATATATATATATATATATATATATATATATATATATATATATATATATACATACTCGAGTACATGCTAAGTATGCATACCAAATATACATACCTATTTTTTTAAAGTAGTAAAAGGCTTATGTTTCAGTTTAATTTTGTTTATATGACGTTTAAACATTTCAGGGGACTCATATAAAAAAATCAGCTCAAAATAACTTTTTTGCTATTTTAAAAAAATCGGCCAAATTTTTGCAGCTTTTAAAGCACTTAAAAAAATGGGAAAGTTTGAGCAATTTTTTTAAAATAACAAAAACAATTATTTTGAGCTAATTTGTTATATATGGTTCCTTAAAATGTTTAAATACCACACAAACAAACTCAATTAATTTTTTTTAATATTAAAAAAATAGTTTGCGCCAGCTGTATGTATTCTTGGTATGCATGAGAGTCTCTCTTTCTCTTTCTAGAGATGAAAGAAACTGATATGAAAAAGGATGAGTGATCGAGATCGAAAGAGAGAGATTATAGGTATTAGGGTTCCTTGGGAGGGGTTGTTGAACTTACCGAGAGAAGGGGATAAGAGTGTGGATGGTATTAAGTTTTGTTTTCAATGTTTCCTTTTCCTTTTGTATTTTGTTTTTATTTATTTTAATCTCATGTAAGGGTATTTTTGTAATTTTTTAAAAAATTCAGGTCAAAATTAGTCAACTAATGGTTTATTTTAAAATTGAATGTTAATAATATAACATTGTTTTTAATTAATAGCTAGTTTCAAACCCAAATAGCCTCAATTAGGAAGGTTGATTTGGTTGAGTTATAATAATTTCTCTTATGCCATTAATTCGCAAAATAATGTCAAATTTTGCATATAACTTTTCCATACTAGTTATGAGTATAACAAACACACACACATGCATATATATATATATATATATATATATATATATTGTCCAATGAGATAATTGTATAATTAGACTTCTCTAAAAGTTCAGAAGTTAAACTTGCACCTTTTTATGATAAGGTAAATCTAATCACACAATTATCTTAAAGGCGAACCTACATTGCCCCGAGTGGGTTTGACCGCCCCATTAAGATTTCGATAATTTTTTCACATATCATATGAAAAAATATTTAGGGGCCTTAATGTCTGTTTTCAAAATAGAAGATGTTAAAAACAACTTTTTTAACTCTTAAGGTAGAGAACATAATTTATTTTAAAGCATGAGTTTTTGACCGTATGGCCCATAAGCTATGTAAGTGATACAATTTAGTCCCTAAACTAAAAATTTACCCAATTCAGTCCCTAAACTATTCAATTGCAACCATTTAAACCTTTTTGTTAGAAAAATCGTGATAGTTAAAAGCAAGGGTAGTTTAGAGGCCATAGGGGAAAATACATATATATTTTAAAATATTTTTACATTAAAATATTTTTACATAATATTTTTATGCATTATATATATACACATTATATATATAACATGAATATATAAACTAAAACTATATGTGTTAAACACGATACAACATGAAATCCTATTTTTTTACCTACCACACACCAAGTACTATACGGCACGACCCCACACGAAATCTTTTATAAATTTGCACAATTACGAGCCAAATAAAATGCGACATGACGTGAAAATGTATTTTTTACCTAATTCGAACGTGGACCAATTAAAACACGACATGACACGACACTGAATCTTAGTTTTTTGTACCTAACACGAACACAATCTAAATAAAACACGATGTTTCATGAAATATTATTTTATCGAATAGTAACATGAAACGACAAGAACACTAATCTAAATAAATCGCGACATAACCTATCTTTATTTTTACCTAACAAGAACCTGATATAATAAGAAGTCCCTGGAGAGCTTATCTTTATAGCGTTTTGGTTTAAATCGTGTACCCTTTTCCCCTGCCATCGCTCTCTTCCCCTTCCTCTCCGGCTCGTGCCCCCCCACCTTACGGCTGTGCTCCTTCCCATCTCCTAATCGCCATCTCTTCCTTGTGAGCTTCCGATTAGATCTGATTTGTGTGAGTTTCCACTGCGTGGTTAGGTGCATTTTGATTGTTTTGATAGGTTTGTTGAGTTGTTGTAGGTCTTTGTTCGGTTTGTTTTGGACGTATATCGTTCGAGCCTTTGTGCTCTTATTTTTGTGTCTTGGGCTTACTGTATATCTATGGCGGTTCGCCTTTTAGTTTAATATAATTACATTTTACCAAAAAAAAGATACAACAAGAAATCTTTTTTATAGCTAATACAAACACGACTCGATTAAAATACGATACAAACCGAAATTACTTTTCTTTACTTAATACAAATAAATAACATGATTTCGTGTAGTGTTAGGTAAAAAAAAATTTCGCCTCGTATCGTGTTTTAATTGGACTGTATGAGTGTTAGGTTAAAAACAGAATTTCGTATCGCGTTGTGCTTTGATTGTTCGATTTTTAATGTTGGTGTTCGGATTATGTAATATTTTTTAGCAAAGTACTCTTGGGGCTCTCGTAAATAAATTTTAAACACTTAAGTCCACTAATTATCTTATTGCAGAAGTTCACATCAATAGTATAATAAGTGGATCCAATAGTAAATTGTTTTTAAATATTTAAAAATTATCAATAAGGGACCTAATTGTAGATTGCTTTTTTTTTTGGGTGGGTTGGGGGTTATTTATTGAGGCATATACCAAATAGTTCCTCGAACTTTTTTTAATACACGTTTAGTCCAACCCTTTTTATTTTGCACAAAAGAGTATTTCATTATGCCAAAAAGATTTTACCATGCCGCTGATGCGGACCTTTAAAGATAAGAAAGTAAGGTACTTTTTGATGTAAAATGAAAGACTTGAACTAAATGTATATTAAAAAATGTTTGAGACATTAATTGATATTTGATCGTTGTTTTTATTTGATGTTTTTGTTATAAAATATGTATGTTCACTATTCCACATTGAAAGAGTGAATTTTGAGTACGCTTATCTTGTGTTATAAATAGGGGTTACCCCTTTCATTGTAGACACACATATCAATGAGAATACTTCTTCTCCCTCTGTCTATTTAATTATATCAGCACGATTTTTCTTTTAAGCTTTCGCTCACGGCCGCCACTCTTCTCTACTCTCTCATTTTTCTTGGCCGACTTTTACCCCTCTCTCTATACAAGTGGGATTTTTTTTTTTTTCAAAGCTTTGCTTCTAACTCAGTTCGGGGTATATGAAATCAAAAAGGGGGTTTCATTTTTGAGCTACCAAAGCCACCTCCCACGTTTCTCTATGTACAGATTCTAGATCTGAGATTTATTGTTTTTGTTGGTTGCTTTTTCCGGCCGTGTTTTTCCGGCGTCACTGGTTTTCGACGGTGGTTTACTTTTCCGGTTGTGGTGCTCCATTTGTTTTTTTGGTTCCAATCTGCTGGAACGGTTTTTGTTGGCTACTTTTTCCGGCAGTATTTCTCCGGTGGCTCAGTGATCCGGCGACCTCATTTTATTTAAGATCCGGAGCTGCATTTTTTTTTTCCAGACCTGGGTTTTCATTTTTGAGGTAATTCCTTTTACCCCTTTATATATATACACATTTATATACAGCTGCTACACGTTCGTATTTGCTACAGTGTGTATTTATATTTTGCTACAGTGTGTATTTATATTTTGCTACAGTGTGTATTTTTTCCAGACCTGGGTTTTCATTTTTGAGGTAATTCCTTTTACCCCTTTATATATATACACATTTATATACAGCTGCTACAGGTTCGTATTTGCTACAGTGTGTATTTATATTTTGCTACACACTATTTGCTACAGTGTGTATTTATATTTTGCTACAGTGTGTATTTATATTTTGCTACAGTGTGTATATATATATACATATTGACATATATAGACCTGCTTGAGTTGTGTTGTATACTTGAATACCAAACTGATTATTTTTTTTGTTTATGTCCCATAAACACAAACTTTTCTAATTTAATTTTTTTTATTTGGGTATCCCTATCCTAAATAGGTTTATAACCTGTTTTGTTTGATAAAATAAGTTTGTTGTTTGTTGCAGCATAACCTGATTTGAAAGAAAATCTTAACAATTGTTGTTGTTTAGAAATCAAATCCTTTTTGTAGAACAATTTTTTTTTTTTTTTTGAAAATTTTGATCTGTTGGGTTTTGACACTTTTAGGTGTTGTCGTTTTTTTTTTCCCACATATTGTGTTCAAACCTTTTTATCAACTGTTTGTATTGAGATATTTTTTTTGTTGGACTAAATATTCTTTATGGACTAAAATTTATTTGAATTGAAATTATTTTTTGGACCAACTCCATTTAAATATTGGACTAATCTTGGATTTAACTCTTTGGACATTTCTTTTTGGACATGATAATAACATGTATCATAAAATCAAACATGAAGTTTTGATTTTTGGGACCAGAAGTTCCCAGTAATTAGGACTTGAAGTTCCTACATGATATTCAATTTTGAACTAGAAGTTTCAACAATTGATGTTCAATTTTTGAACATGATAGAATGTCTCATAAAATCAAACTAGAAGTTTTGATTTTGAGGACCTGAAGATCTGAATAATTTGGGAACTTCATGGGCCTGAAGTTCCCAAATTCTTATTTAAACTTTTGCGGCCTGAAGTTCGCAATTGATGTTCAATTTTTTAAAATGATAAAATGTCCCGTAAAATCAAACTAGAAGTTTTGATTTTGAGGACCTGAAGATCTCAATAATTTGGGCATGAAGTTCCCAATTCTTATTTAAATTTTTGCTGCCTGAAGTTCGCAATTGATGTTCAACTTTTGAACATGATAAAATGTCCCGTAAAATCAAACTAGAATTTTTGATTTTGAGGACCTGAAGATCTCAATAATTTGGGCATGAAGTTCCCAATTCTTATTTAAATTTTTGCGTCCAGAAGTGCGCAATTGATATTCAAGATTTTGGACATGATAATAGAATGTGTCGAAAAATCAAACCCGAAGTTTTGATTTTTTTTAACAATTATTTACATTTTGGACCTGCAGTTCCAACAATTAGTATTTTTGGGACTTAAAGCTTCCAATGGCTATTTAATTTGGACCCGAAGCTCCAAATATATATTTGTGGTCAAACCTGAAGTTTTGACACAATGGGGTGGGGATTTTCAAATCCCAAGATATTAATAAAATTGAACCTGAAGTTCAATAAATTTTTGGACATGAAGTTCCAGATACAATATGCTTCCCAACAATTAATTAAAAAATTAGGGCCCGAAGTTCCTAATTTACATTTAAATTTTGGACCTGAAGCTCCGAATTGCTGGGACCTGAAGTTCCCATGTCAATTTTTTCATTTGGAACCCGAAGTTTCCAAATTATTTTATATTGGGACTAAAAGTCCTTAATTATTGTTCAAATTATTGAACATGACAATGCAATATGCCCTAAAATCAAATTCGAAGTTTTGATTATTTTTCTAACAGGGCAAGGAATACTAAAAGTCCAACCATAATTATTTATAATTTGGACCCGAAGATCCAATAATTTTGTAATCAAGCATGAAGTTTTTATTACTTATATAATAAGGGTAAGGATCTTACATGTTCCGTAAGAATTATTTATATTTTTGGACCTGAAGTTCCAAACAATTTTACCCTTTATCAAACTTGAAGTTTGAAAATAATTGGGCGGTTGTTAAACGTATCTAAATATTTAATGTTATGATATGAAGTTGTCATTATTTATAATTGGGGCCTGAAGTTCTCTAATAATTATTCAAATATGAAAATTGAATTTCTCCGTTCAAATTTTGGGACGTTGAGTACATAAATTATTTGGGCCTAAAGTGACAAAAGAAAATATATCACAATCAAACCTGAAGTTTTGATTGTCAAATTGAAAGGTTATAGACCAAGATTCTCCCAATTATCATTGATTTGTGATGTGAAGATTCATATTCAATATTGTGACCAGAAGTTCACAAAATATTTTTTGAATTGGGATATAAATCCCATGCTATTTATGGTTGTTTGGACTTGCAGATCCAACTAAAATGCGCAATGAATTAAAACTCGAAGTTTTGATTAGTCATCGGGTATGCGTGAAATATATTATTTTTATTGGGATTAGTTTCAAAATCAATTAAGTGTCCCTTTAACTATCATATTAATGGTTTCACCATTAAAATTTATGTCTCTCGGTCTTTTTGGCTTTATTTAAGTGTTAACTTACTTTTAATGGTATTTAGTTTTAACTCCTATTTCACTTTTGAATTATTTAATATACATTTGGCCCTTGGAAATGTGTAGAGAATGTGACAAATTAAGTCTCTAATTTTTTTTTTATAAAGAGGTCCGATTATTATTAATCGGAGTTAATTAAATATTTGTCACTTGTTTGGAAGATTCTCTAATATTTTTATTCTGTAGTCAAACATGAAGTTTTATTACAAAATGGTAGAGAAACTCCTTATACTTATCAAATATTTGAGACCCATCAATGTTGAGCCTTTGTAAATCAAATTAAACGCAAGCGATGATACTTGTCTGGTAGACAGTGGAACAACCCACACCAGTTTAAAAAACTAGAAGTTTTTCTCAGACTTGGTTTACAATAAAGCGAATGTCTCCACTATAGCTGGTCCTACTAAGATTATTGAAGGCTCCAGAAGAGCCCACGTGGTGTTACCTAATGGTACCCACTTATTCATAAATAAAGCTATATACTCAAGAAATTTCAGAAGAAATTTATTGAGTTTTCAGGACATAAGAGTGAACAGGTATCATATTGAAACATGTAATGAATGTAATAAACAATTCATTTGCATTACTTCTAGTGTTGGAAGCCAGAAGCTCACACTAGAGAAATTGCTTCCTTTATCCATGGGGTTATACCATACAACAATTAATTTTGTAGAATCACATATTGTCATGAACCGGAAGCTCAATGATCCTTATAATTTAATGTTGTGGCATGACCGATTGGGTCACCCGGAATCAAACATGTTGCGTCGAATCATAAATAATTCATATGGGTCCCCAACGTCATTTGGGAATATATGTTGGTTATGATTCGTCATCAATTATTCGTTATATTGAACCACTGACAGGGGATAGATTTACCGCTAAACTTGCGGATTGTCATTTTGATGAGACACTCTTCCCGCCGTTAGGGGGAGGAAAGAACGTACCAGAAGTACGGTCCGTTCCTGAAGAACGACGAGAATTAACATGGAACACTTCCAATTTGTCTCATCTAGACCCTCACATGGACTAGTTGCAAATGTGCTTGCCAAAATTATTATCCCAGAAGGATAAATAAATTCTAGCAGCAAATAAATTCATTGCACGCCAGAAGCGTGGCAAACCTATAGGTCCCAACTATTTGACTCCATGGAAGTGGAGAAAAACATGCCCAAATAACGCTCTAGAAGAGGTTATACATAACGCTCCAGAAGAGGCAAGATAACAATTGGTGGATCACCATTTTCTTAGAGCAATAAGAAACAATGTACCATGCTCAGGTTCCTTTCATCCATAAGTCACATACGTCAACAAAGCATATAAGAAAAAATTACTACTCAGCTCGTTATTATACAGTAACACAAAACCCACATTTATTTTTCATTTCTACACACCTTAACTCAAAAAATAAAAATAACATGGAATAAATCCAGCAACCCAAACAACATTTTTTGAAAATAAAAAAAAAAAAAAAAAAAGAGGTGGCAAATCCTTACAAGTTGGGACCGAGAGGAGAAATAAGATAGGAGTCGCAGCCCAGGACACTGGAGACTGGTCGCCGGAAAGAAGAGGCAGAGGAGAGAGAGAGAGAGGTTGAAATTAGAAATGTTAGGGTTTTTTTTGTCAAAAGTCGGAGATGATGAACACTAAACCATCAACGCATCAAATTCAATATTGTTTCCAAAAATGTTAAAACTGTTATAATTAAATAGACATAGAGAGAAATATTTTATTTCAATTGAGCGCTTCAGGAGCATATCCATTAAAGATCTTTTATAATGGCACATTTTTATATATGATTGTTTCCATACTCTTCCTTAGACAAATATTTACTAAGACGGTTGTACCTATATCCATTCGGATTGCCTGCTGTACAATGAACGTCTTACCGCATTTGAGTACGTACTCCTTATCTTTGCTTCAAGCAAAGAAAATCCTTCTAGAATTTTTATATGTATTCTTTGTCTAAGTCCCGTATATATAAGCCGTTATAATATTCACGAGTCTCACATAATATAAACAAAAAAACTGCTAAGCTTGTCAGATATCTGAAAGTACTTACGGTCGAAACGGGATGGTATGTTCTTATATAATCAAATTTGTTCCTTCAGGAAACCTTGTGCCATAAATTATGCACTTTTGGTGAGTTTTAACACTTCACATTCTTATAAACACCCATTCGTAACCTTCAGGGTTAACATATTTTGGGGTTTCCACTATAGGTCCAAATATACCACGTATATCAAGAGACTCGAATTATGCCATCATGGCATTTTCACAATTTGGCCAATAAATTATTTGTCGACATTCATTCATGATATTCAATTTTGAACTAGAAGTTTCAACAATTGATGTTCAATTTTTGAACTAGAAATTCCATGGGTTTTTATAGGTACCTTTATGTGCCACTTTCAAGTCCCACCATGCTCATTCTGCCTGTAAAGATGTAAATGGTCTTGAGGGTTAAAGTACGTAGTACTTCTCTTTTAGGCGGAGTTTCCACAGCCGCTTTTCAAGTAGTGCTTTTTATTTTTATTATTTTGTTAAAATTGAACTTGTCAATTTCCAATCCTCTGTTCCTCTTTGATTTTGAAACCTTACCCCATCTTATAAGGTGATTTTTTTTAATCCCCAATCCAATTATTTTTTTCTCATTCTCTTTAATCTGTTTTGGTCCTTATCACCACTTAAACTAGAGTCAAGCTACCCCCTTGAATAGACAATCCTTTTTCTTATCATCTAATCTTTTCTGTTTCCACTTTGTCTAGAAACAGAGTTGCAATATTCTATGGATAGAGTATTTCCTCTCAAAGATAGCTCAAGTCCCCACCTTGAACCCCAGTTTCCTAGACTTTTCTATTAGCTAGTTCTCCTCTACATCCAAGGATTTCTTTTGATCTTACGACTGCCAGTTATCACTGTGTTGCTCAAAGTGACACCCAACTACACGATTCTTCTTTATTATTTTACTATTTGTTCTTATTAAGTTTATAAAGTCTAAGTAGTTAACTTATAAGTACTTAGACAGCTAATTGTCCCTCTATATTTAACCCCTTCTTATAATTCTATATTCAAATATAATACCGGTAGTTCAATTAATATGTAATATTGCTTTATAAAATTATGTTGGGTACCGATGTTGTCTATTAGATAGTGATATGTGGACTAGAGGGTATTTATGCTTATTTAATTTACTCATCCTTTTTTTTTTTGAAATTCATTTCTATTTTTTATTAAAATTAGGCACTAAATAGTGTATAATTGTGTGTTGCCCGTGATAGAAACGAAAAAATGGGAAGCCGAGTTACAGGCTGATACCTCATGTTGGAATTTTGAAGCACATATTTTTTTTTGGGGTATTTAGCCATTGAGATAGTATTTCAGTCTCGGAAAATAAAATATGAAATGTAATCAATTAGGTTCTCAATATTAAAAAAATAATTTTTAACCCTTCTGTATAGACAACTATTTTTTTTGGATCAAATATCAATTTTGAGTTTTGTTTTTTTGTATCCTTCCTTATATAATATATGCACGACGACTCTATAGCAAGATTTATCAAGAGCTACCAAAAATGGGGTTGAAGGGGTCAACTGGAAGAATCAACTAATCTAGTACACAACTTGAAAATGCATGTCCCTCAGCATGATTGCTTGTCATTATTCAATTATTATTCATCTTATCATAGTCTTTGATTTCATGGTTATTCCAAAGTAATTTCTTCATTTTGTTGTTTTATACTAATATTGGTGAGTTACTCTCATTGAAGATGCTTTGATATTTATCTAGCTGGAAAAGTGTTGGTCTGAACATATTTTACCGGAAGTCATGGTGGGCTGGCACCGACAATTGCAGTCCGTAATTCGTCAAGTTGGGAAGAGACTCGAGCACAACTATTGTGCAGCTGTCAACCGTTCTTGTTATCACTCTAAATCCTCCGTAGTACACGGTAAATCAATCTCAAATCTCTTTTAGAAGTACGTTACAGATTTTATTTTTTCTATCGACTATAATGGTATTTCTGTAATTAGTTCTTCACATTAGAAGAATGCAGCGATATTGTGTTATTCATGGAAAACTATTATTTCTCGTATCATTTTTTTTCCTTCCACAACATAACTATTGGTTTGAAACAATGTTCAAAATATTGTTTGATGTTAGAGCCTCAAGGCCAGGCGCTGAGTTGCCATGGCAAGGCTCTAGCAACACTGGACGCTAGAACCTAACCTCAAACCTTCCAGGCTATAGCAACAAGGCTGTAACACCTCGAGGCTAGCCGATGCTTAAGCCTCAGTTTACACTTTTACACACACTACAAAATCTGAGTATACATGTTATAGACTTATAATACAGATTTTTAATTTGGTAGTTGATGATGGTAATCTCTGTTGTTATGACTTGTAATATGATGATGCTCTCTTCCTTCTCTTATGATGAGATATTGGTATATAATAAACTATTTGTCTTGTTGATTTTGGTTATGGATCTTTTGTGATGACTGTGGAGATAAACTATTTTTAATATTAGGGCCTGTTTGATAGCCTAATTTGCCATATCAAATCATCATCATCATCATCATCATCACTAGTTTTTGGGTGCATTTGATAGCATTTATCCGCCTTGGAAAATTTTTCGACTTTATACTAGGTTACCACTAGTTTATGCACATTTTGATGATTTGCCATGGCAAATTTTCTTTGAGTAGAGGCCCTTGTTTTATCTAATATTCTGTTGGGATTTTATTCCCAAACCGAGGTTTACGCATCTCTCCACCTCGAGGCTATAGCCTCACCTTGTCCGATAGAAAAAGCTTTGAGACCGCTTTTAGCTTTTTTGAACGCTGGCTTGAAATTCCTTCACTTTTATGAACTATGGCCATTTTGTTCTTTGTAGGCATCCACAAATGATTTCTTCATTAGCTGTTCATAGTCAGTGGTTAATTAAAATTCAGGCATTTTGCAGGTGAGTTGCCATATTTTCGGAGCCTGTGGAATTCACCTTTTGCATACACCTCAAAGCCTTTGTATTGTTATTTTCAACAACTGGTAATGTTTACGTATCCTCTTCATTAATCAGAATAGTCTCTGGTGTATACGAGCAATGTTCACTGTCCTCTATTTAATAACCTATCAATTCCTATTTTACCAAAAATTAGTTATGAAAAAAAATGAAGTAGAATTTGGTTTTATATGCGAAGTGCATTGATGTGCGGCACAGTCTCCCCTTTGGGGGCTCTTTTCTCTTTTTTCCTTTTTTTTTAAATTTTTATTTCAGCGTATTTATTTAGTTTAGTAATTATCTTTTAATTGGTTTATTAATTAGAAAAGACTCCTAGCTTAATTAGGTGACTTGTTCCCCAAGCCGTAGGTTTAGTATAAATAAAGCCCCAGGGCTCCCTCTTATAAGCACTTTTGCCACTAATGATATTTTGAGTTCTTAGAAATTGGAGAGATTTGTTATTTGTTATTTGTAATATTATTCTGCTACGTTTCACTTCAAATTGGTATCAGAGTAAAGTTCACTTTTGATAATCAAAACCATAGTGTGTGTAAATCAAAACGCAAGGATGCCTCCCAAAATCAACAAAACAATCCATGGCCCAAGAATGTGCCATAGAAAACATTCAATTGATGTTATCTAACATGGCGGCTTGAGTAGAAAGTATCCAACAACAGGGAAGTCACATCAATGAAAAATTCGAGAAATTGGAAGTTGGTGGGCTCGTGGCCAACACCGGCCCACCCCATTCATCACGTGGACGTCGTTCACAACAAGATCTGCCTAGTAGCAACGGCCTCCAGGCTCCACGTGGGGCCCACGCGAGGGTTATAGTTGACCGATGGAAGGCAGAGAGAAGTTGCACCCCTAGGGCACCATCCCGAGGTCTGCCAGCAGGTGGGTGGGGCGGCCCAGCCCTGTGCGTCCACCAGAGAATTTTTGACGATATTTTTGAAGAGGCACGGGCTGATTTGGCAAACAAAATATTTCGGAACGACGTCAAAGAATTCGTTAATGTGTTCGAAGTAAAAATGGAGACTTGGGAGCGAGCCTAGGTAGAATAGGCCTTGGATAAACAACCTTTGCACATAGAGCAGGAGGTGATCCTTATTGAGGGCTTAGATCCCCCAAAATTTGACAGGCGCCGGGGAAAAGCGAGTTCTATTTATTCGACCATCAATCGGTACCCTGGGTTATGAAGGGGACAAAAAGAATGTGTCACAATGAGTCCAAGCAATTCAACTCAGCCCGTTAAAATTGAGTGTGGACGGAGAAGAGACTGACGAAGAGGATGTTATTCCACTTCCATGTTGCCTGTTATATGCCGATGAGAGACCAATCAAACGAATGGAGACTTATCGTGACGATTCACACCACGGTGTGAGGTATGGCGGCCCACCCCTCTACATTCCACCTCACGAATGCGTGTGTCATGGGTGCAGGTATAAAGGGCACATGAACAACAATTTTATCTTCAAAACGACAAAGGGGAGACCTTATAATATGGATCCGAAAATTGCTCCCTTAAACAATCATGTAGAGCAGCCCCACAGCAGCCCCGGAGGCCCAAACGGGCTATGAGGAGGAACCCGAGGATGTGTTAAGGAGTGGGAGACGAACGGAGGAAAACCTTAATACTTAAATTAAATTATATGACAAGGCTATGCGTGGTGATGTCCGTATTGATGTGAGTATGTTTGATGGAAAAACGGATCTGAATGAGTTTATTGATTGGTTGAAACGTGTGGAGTATTCCTTTGATTTAAAAGAGTACCGGGGCTTTTGATGTGTCAAATATGTGGCTGCAAAATTGGAGAGGTATGCCTTGATGTGGTGGGTTCAATTGGTACATGACAGGGCAACAAATGATTTAGACTCAATTACTTATTGGGAACACACGAAGGCGGAGATGATGTTGTGGAAATGGGTTCATATTAGGACATATTATTCATTTTAATATTTTTAGTTAGTTGCCCTTTTATATTAGTTCTTTTATTTTCTTTTATCTCTTTTAATTGGTCTCCAAGCATCTTGGGACTAATTGTGTATATTTTTTTTAATAGTTGTTCTTTTTAGTCTTTTAGGCAATTACTTGGCTAACAAGTGATTCCCCCCATATAAATATCTCATGTACTCATATAGAGATAGCTTTGATCTTGAATATAAAAAATTCTTAGTTTCTCTCTCTAGAAATTGGTGTTTATTTAGTTTTTGGCCATTGACGTGTAGCTTACGTCAAATTGGTATCAGAGCGGGCGTCGCTCAAACATTGGTGTATTGGTGTGTATCCTACACTACTTTTCTCAATGGCTCCAAAAAAATCCAAGCAACAACAAGAAGAGATTCAAGAATTACGAGAAGGAATTCAAGAATTAAACCAGCAACAACAACAACAAACCCTAGTAATTAACAAGAAATTTGATGCCCTCTTCTAACTCATCACCTCCAAAATTCAACCACCCGTGACCACCACGAAAATTCCAGGAAAACACCCCATCTTGGCCGGATCAGATCCCCCCACCTCCGATTTTAGTTTCTAAATATGAAGAAGAAATAGAGCACCAGAGCATGCAGAGGTTCTCACTACACGTATCCACGTGCTACCGGAGAAGGACTACATATCACTTTAGCATTCGGGACGAGCTTTTCAAAGCAGGGGGAGTGACGTGCGGCACAGTCTCCCCTTCGGGGGACTCTTTTCTTTTTCCCTTTTTTTTGTTATATTTTTATTTTTATTTCAGCCTATTTATTTAGTTTAGTAATTATTTTTTAGTTGTTTTTTTAATTGGAAAAGACTCCTAGCTTAACTAGGTGACTTGTTCCCCTAAGTCTTAGGTTTAGTATAAATAAAGCCCAGGGCTCCCTCTTATAACCACTTTTGCCATTAGTGATACTTTGAGCTCTTAGAAATTGGAGAGATTTGTTATTTGTGATATTATTCCTCTACGTTTCACATCATGCATATTCTCCACTCATGCAAGAATCTATTACTATGATTATTCCACTACACGGGTTAGGCTCCTACCAAGAGTTTACAGGACTTTACTATAAAGAGGGGGTCTAGGAGTGGTATTACTTGCCAGTCTAATTTATTCTTGTATGAATATTAAGGGAGAGAAGGGTTGGCAGTTACTTTTGGTCTACACCTGCAATTGCAATTCTATACTCATGTAACTTAATTTATTTGATTAAAGATCCACTAGCTACTATTAAGTCTTATTCCGTTAAGAACCCTATAAACTAATAATAATATAAAATCCTCTTATACATATATAATGGGAGAGGTTCACAAGTGAACCTAAAAGATAAACTTTTTAATGAACCTTAACAAAAAAATACTTAACAATTAATTAATTTTAATTCCTGTGTTGTGATTGGTCCGCGCCAATGGCAACGGACACGCGTGTCGATCGATCCCCACCCCCCACCCCCCACCATCACCATGGGGGTTGGGGATCGATCGACACGCGTGCCCGTTGCCGTTGGCGCGGACCAATTACAACTTAGAAATTAAAATTAATGAGTTGTTAGGTGTTATTTTATTGAGGTTCATTAAAAAGTTCATCTTTTAAGTTCACTTGTGAACATGGTTCAAAGTCAAGGCCGATACCGCGACGATACGACCAAGTTGACTAGGTATCGGTGCCCACCGATTCGATTTTGCGTTACGAGTTGAGTTTTTAATTATTGATGTGAATCGACCCTATATCGGTAATTTCTTGGTAGTATCGGTGATATAGTGGTATAATTCGCCCATATCGACGATATCGCAGTAGAATCGGTCCATATCGGCAATATCGCAATGGAATTGGCCCATTTCGGCGATATCACAATAGTATCGACCCATATCGGTGATATATCGGCCGAGATGGTACAAGTTACTAAGCATCAATCTCTCTCTCTCTCTCTCTGTCTCTCTTCAGTGTTATGTTGGTAAGCGTGGTTTTTTTGGGGGGTTACGAAATGCTAATTGTTTTTATAATTTAGTGTGCTGTGTGTGGGGGTTATTTGGTCATCGTGTGGGTTTAATTTAGTGCGTTGTATATGTGCCAGTTTTTTTTTTTTTGAAAGAATGCAAATGATCCAAATGTTATTTGTTATTATTTTTTATAATAATGTTTCCAATATTATTTTTTAATATGTTATTATATATAAAAAAACATAAATGTTATTCGTTTACAAACAAATATACAACTGTAATTATTGTAAAAATAATATTTGTATCCTCAAAACATTTGTAAAAATAATATTTGCATCCTTTATTGTAAAAATAATATTTGTATCCTCAAAACATTTGTAAAAATAATATTTGCATCCTTTATGTAAAAATAACATTTGCAACACAAGTAAAAAAATATATATGCATCCTCTTTGTAAAAAAATAACATTTCCATCAATTTTAAAAAAAACATTTGCAACCCAACAAAAAAAAATAACATTTACATTCCTTTTATAAAAAAATAACTTTTGCATCATTTTTGGTAAGAAAATAACATTTGCATCCTTTTTGTAAAAAACGATTGTAAAAAAAAATGTAGTGTTTCGTCAAAATCACTATTTGTATCCTCTTTGTAAAAAAATAACAATACTAAAAAAGAAACATTTCTATCCTTTTTAGAAAAATATAACATACTTAAAAAACACATTTGTATCCTCTTACTAAAAATAATACCAAGAATATAATAGTTGTATCCTCTTTGTAAAAAAAATTATCCTCTTACTAAAAAAGTAATATTTGTTTTTCTTTGTAAAAACATAATATTTGTATCCTCCGTGAAAAAAAAACATTGATTTATTATGGAACATTGAATCTGCCAAGTTCGCAGCACGTCAATATAATCAATTATATAATGTTATGCATATTAAAGGATGGTTTTAAACTTATCTGATTGGTCCACATTGTTAATCGTAGTTTTTTTAAAATTTTCTAAATTTTTTTCGGAATTTTTTGCGCTCTCTAAATAGTGTATCTTTGCGTATCGCCCGATACCGTGACCGATACCGCGACCGAGTTAAAAATCGAGTGGCCGATACAAGGACCGATACCGAGACTTTGAACCATGCTTGTGAACCTCTCTCTCTCTCTCTCTATATATATATATATATATATATATATATATATATATATATCTTGTAATATAAAAACTTTTTTAACAAATCACGCAAACATCCCTAATATTTAGTAATTAAACAAACATAAATTGATGTATATAATAACAGGTATTTTTTTTTTAGTATTGCAAATGCAGTCTCGTGCTCAAAGGCTACTAGTTGCCACTTAATATTGTATTGAACTTTACTGTACCATGTTAAGTATGTATATATGTTGTTATTGGGTTGATTTAAGATTTCGGTGGATGCTTTTTAGTGTTGGCCCTCTGAAAGATCAAAAGCACAGGTAGATTTAGTCTGGCAAAAAATATATTAGTGTATTCAATATTCCACATTGCACACAATCAATTTGGATTATTTTCTTCCAAAATATTATTTAATTTATATTATTAATTTTTTTTTGCTGTGACAGGGATTCACTAGTTCAAGGAAATTCCTTGCAGATTCATCTGATGCAGCACCAATTTCCTCTCCGTTGACACCAGTTTTGGCATTAGGTAGTGGAAAAGCCGAAGCCCAGAAAGCTGTCTCCAAACCCTCCACAGTTCAAGCAGTTTTAAAAGGCATAAAACAGGTGTGTGCCCCTTTGAGTACTTGTTGCCAATAATCGTCTATCTATCAATCTCTGAGAGTGTATCTCTGAATTTGAATATCAAATTGAATTCAAACAGTTCAATTTCGTGTAATTATTTTCCCGAAAGTTTGCAGCAAGTCCTGTGTTACAAGTAAACTAGTCTGTATGGTTTTCTTATCAGATTTTCCAAATTTATCTGTTGCAGTATTTATGCATGAATTGTTTTTTTCTTGTCTTGGTAAATAACAGTGTGTTGACCATGTTGCACTACTATTTGAGCAATCAAGCACTATGTAAGCTACACATTCAGGATTTACAGGAAGCACGCAATGATACATAATAATATTATTAGAAGACGATTTACATGATATGTATATTCTTATTCTCTTATTATTATTCGTATCATGAATAACTTAGTCCGTAAACTTGCACACAAGTTCAAAATGGTCCCCAAGCTTTACTTCGTCTCAAATTAGTCTTTCAGCTAATTAATTTGTTTCAATGTATTTTTATTAAATTTAACTAAAGATATTGTACTGAACAGAATGGAATGGAAAAATAGGATTCATGTAGCGGACCCAAATAATTGGGAAAAGGTTTCGTTGAGTTGAGTATTGTATTTTTATTAAATTTTCCATTATTTTTAGCATTATGAGAGGCAAAAGTGTCAAACTAACCTATATCTAGATAAAACTACTGTTTTGAATTAAAACAACCTACAAATAAACCATAATAGATTACATTCCCTGATTAACTCACAAATAAACTCTAATTACACAAAGGAAAATGCTAGGCTTACAACTAAATTGTATAAACTGACGTGGCTCAGTTAATGATAGAGAAAAGGAAAAATAAAACATTAGAAGTGTGATCCCACAAGATCATTCTTTGATGACACATCAGTTTGTAGAGTTTGTTTGCAAGTGTAGCATTCTTACACAAATTTCATTTTTATTATATTTTTATATTTTTTCTTTTTTAGGGGAGGGGGACTCGAAACCCTCAACCTCCTTCCTACATTAGGGTGAGAGCTCTAGCCACTAGGCTAGCCCTGGTGGTTACACAAATCCCAATTAACTCACTTATTCTTACTTAAATATAACAACCAAAAAGTGAAAAACAACCACAGCAGCGACCTCCGTCATTCCAGCAGCCCACCTCACGCCGGTGACCTCCCCCATCTCTCCCTCCTTCCGGATAGCCCTCCTCACGCCATAAAACAGATATGAAATCGTAGAACAGATCCAAACGAACACTTGA
Source organism: Sambucus nigra (assembly GCA_949130495.1). Classification (NCBI taxonomy): domain Eukaryota; kingdom Viridiplantae; phylum Streptophyta; class Magnoliopsida; order Dipsacales; family Adoxaceae; genus Sambucus; species Sambucus nigra. Next base: position 187,272,695 of record OX422214.1, on the reverse strand, counting down.
AACTGTTCCATACATATCGTGTGGCATTTGGATTCTTCTTTGTATGAAAATGAAGTGAATTTTCTGTGGCTTTTGGATTCTTCTACCAGATCCTGGCATAGAAATTAGAATTGGAACACCATAAAAAATATGAACAGATCGTTTTTGCAGAGGTTGGTACATATCGTTTTTGCTTCTTGAGACGGATGGTGGGGTGACGACCAGCGTAGCGGGTGGTGGAAGATGAAAGGTTAGTTTTTTAAAAAAAGAAAATGTTAGGGTTAAATGGAAGAGGCAGGTCTGTTTTTGGTTACACAAATTGCTTATTAGAAGTTGGATTGGTGTGTTTTGGGTTGCAAGAATGGGTTTGTTTGTATATGATTCGTCTAGACTTCCCATGTGGCCCGTTAAAGATGTTGCTTTTAGATGAAAGGATGTAGTTAAATCAAATTGATTAGTAGGACTAAATTGAGACAATGAGCTTTAGCAATCATTTTGAAACTTGAGTCATAGTTTAGGGACTATAGGTAATTTACTCTTTTATTATCGTTATTATAATTATTGTTGCTGTGTTGTTTTAGTGTTTCATCTATTTCCTTCTGTTGCCATCATTGTAGGTGCTGCTATAGCGTTCTTTTTTGGGGCTCTGAGGGTGGGTACCACCGCTATTTCAATTTACTAATTGGTTTACAATTTCTATACACCAAAAGGGTGCAGGACAAGGGTGAAAAAACTGATGTAACTGAATGTGCGGAAGCGTAAAAAGAGTTAATATCTACACAACAACAACAACATGAGAAAATGAAGTACGGTTTCTTATTTCTCTCTCTAGTCTCTCAATATCAAAATGGCAAAAGTGTTGCAAAAGAGGGTCCTTTGGCTATTTATACTTATAGAAGTAAAAAGGCTAAAAAAAAAACAAAATAAAAATAATGATAAAAAGGACGATCATGTCGCTATGCTCCTGCATCACTCTCCCCCTTGAGAAGACTCCATATACTCCGTATATTGTCGATCGAAATCAGGGTCAATGTGTTGGAGAGTGGCCTCAGTGATTCATGAATTTTCGGCCTCAAGACGGTCAACCCATCGAACCAAGTAATGCGTATAATTCCCCGACGATGAAGATACGAGCTCGGAGTCTAGTATTCCCTTAACGCGATCTACGTGAGAGCGGACCAGGTGGGCTGTGGTTGAAGGAATGAGAATTGGCGGAGCATGGGTACCTCGGAACTTAGAATGGTTAGCCACGTTAAACGTGCGGTGCATGCGGAACTCTTCGGGGAGATCAACCTCATAGGCATTTGTCCCACATGCTCGGATAATAGGAAAAAGCCCAAATCGTCGCATAAGAAGCTTGGTACCCTTGTCCTGTCCGCGCATCGGCGGCCTCCTTATAAGAGGCATACATTGTATATAGTCGAGTGCGCACTTCGGCCTAAATAGAGGTCAGGCGAGCGGCAAATTCCTCAACTGAAGGGCATGTAGGCAACGTCGGAGGAAGCTCGACGAGGTCTATTGGCATAGTAGGGGACTGGCCCAATACAATCTGGAACGAAGAAAGACCGTTAGAACGTTTGACGACGTTGTTGAAGGCGAACTCGACCTGTGCTATCACAATGCCCCACCTACGGGCTCTGTTCTAAAAGGCCCGCCTAGGCTCCGCCTAGGCTTGAGGCTTGAGAGAAACGCATCGCTTACGCCTTATTCTTGGTAAAAGGCTTAAGGCACACTTTTTTTTAAAAAAACAAAGGATTAGTTGACAAATATTGGTTATGGAGCATGAATATGAGAAAGATGGCTACTAAACATATGGATATATTTTCAAAATTCAATGTATGTATTATTTTATTATATTACTAGCTTTAGAATCATTAAAATAATAAAAACAAGGAAAAACGCCTTTTTACGCCTAGGCTCCTAAGGCTTGAGGCTTGACCTCTACGCCTCGACCACGCCTCACGCCTTTTAGAACCTTGCCTACGGGGATGCTCAGATTACAAACATCTCAATAGGTCACCCACACTACGGTTGATCACTTAGTCTGGCCATCAGTTTGGGGGTGAAACGCAATCAAGAACTGTAAGTCGCCAAAGTGTACGTCAGAAATGCCTTGTAAATTGTACGTCCCAGTTGGAGGTGATGCTACGTGGAACTCTGTGGAGACGGACGATCTCGCGAAAATATAATGAAGCAACATGGGACGCATTCGTCGCCCGAGTGCAAGAAATGAAGTGCGACATCTTGGAGAACCTATCCACCACAGCAAGGATAAAATCATGGCCATTAGAGGTATGGGGTAGCCCCACGATAAAATCGATCGAAACATCCTGCCGTCGTCTCTCAGGAATCAGGAACGAAGTATATAGACCCGCATTGGTATGCTGGTTCTTGGCTGTCTGGCAAGTGTAGCAATGTTTAATGAAGGCATTGGCATCCCGCCTCATCGTCGGCTAGTAAAATCGGTCCCGTAGCATTGCGTGAGTACGCACTCGTCCCAAATGGCCTGACAATCCTCCCATGTGGATCTCCGAAATAATCTTCTCCCGCAAGGAAGAAGATGGAATACACAAGACCGTCACTCGGTATACGAACTTATCCTGTAAAAATACTCACCCGAAGCACCATTGCCCTGCGCTGGCAAGCGGCAAAGATCGGTCCATACTCTACATCAGCACTAATGCATGCGCTCTCCTGCTGAGGGCATCCGCCACCTGATTCTCCTTCTGCAACTTATATTGCCAATGAAAAGTGTAGTGCTGGAGGTAAGCGGTCCGCTTGGTGTGCCTGCCACTAACACGTCGCTGAGTATGTAGGAAACGTAGGAATTTGTGATCGGACTTGATGACACTCCTTATGGAGGAGATGGGGGAACCAAAACTTCACTGCCTTTACCACCGCATAGAACTGAAGATCATATGTCGAATAATTGAGAACGGCTCCTGTCAACTTCTAAATAAAGAAAACGATCGGCTTTCCATTCTGGCTCAAAACTGCACCCACCCCTGTCTTGCAAGCATCACATGACAACTCAAATAGCTGATCGAAATCTGATAGTGCTAAAATGGGCGCCGTCGTCATCAACTCCTTGACGCGCATGAAGGCTGTCTCCGCCTCTGGAGTCCACCGAAATTGAGCACTCGAGGAAGTACTGATCAAGTCCGTGATAGGCGCCATAACAGTATTGAATCCGGCTATAAAACGCTTATAAAACCCGGCTAGGCCATGAAAACTGCGGACTTGGAATACCGATATGGGTGGGGGCCAATCCACTATCTCTTGAACCTTGACATCGTCCGCCCTGATGTTGTCACTAGAAACCACATAAACCAAGAATGTCACCGATGGTACCATAAAAGCGCACTTCTTCAACGTAAGGAAGAATCGTTCGGCTCGTAGGACCTCCAAGGCCTGAGCCACATGGGCAAGGTGCTCCTCCTATGATCGGCCGTAAATCAGGATATCAAAATAAACCACCACAAAGTTGCCCATGAAAGGCCGCAAGATCTATGTCATCCCTCTCATAAAGGTAGATGGGGCATTGGAGAGGCTAAATGCATCACCATCCACTCATATAGCCCGTTATTCGTTTTGAAGGAAGTCTTTTACCCATCCCCTAGTTTCATGCGAATTTGGTGATAGCCGCACATCAAGTCTAGCTTGGAGAAAACAATCATGTCCCTATGCTCATGCATAAAAAACACGCTCCTACAAGTTATGATGGTGACAATTGTCTTGGGCAGTAAAGAGGTTGTTGGAATTGAACCCAATATTTAGGGGAGAAATAGGGATTAAATTTAGTTTTGAGAAAATGGTATTTAAGGGTGTAGTTAGGCCAGGGAAGGCAAAGTTTTGCTTATTTTTCTAGCTGTTAATAGTAACCGGGGATATTCCGGGCTTCATTTGTTTTGCTATTAGGGTTGTCACTTCATACATGTCGTATGTGTTGTGGTCGTGTTATTTCGGGTTTGTGTTAAATTTGAGTTGACCCTAACCGGAACTGTTTAACTAATCGTGCTAATTGCCTTAACACTATTTATAATTAATCTTTTTGTGTTTAGGTTGACGCGCATAACCCATAAACCAAGACATAAGACTAGGATACTCCTATCTCCCATCCAAGCGTACCCACTCATAGGCCTCCACACACTAAAAGTTTGTATACAATGATAGATCAAGATATAAAAATGTTCGTTGTTTTGCTCTCACAATATCTTTTAAACTAGTTTATTTGTGTCATTATCAAGTTATTAGCTCTATCACTAACAAGACCCATTTATTATTTGTATTTGCTAGCCGTATCAATTTTGGGCTTGTTAGATCGGGTTCTGGCTTGTGAGCTTGAGGAGGCATATAAGTGCTGAGAATTAAGGAGAAGAGAAGAATTATGCAGCGGTTAGGCAAAACCCATTCTCGAAGTCTTTTAACTTGATATTCCAGAAGGAAGTCATTCCAACAACATATAAAGGGCTACATCTTGGAAGCATAAGCAAATTAAGAGTGGTGGGCTAAGTAGTCGCGATGTTCAAGTTTGAGTATGGGAGAATTTGTAAAGCCTTATCGCTTAGAGCTACTAAACACTTCAAACATAGCCTAAATTACATAAGTAATCATAAGTCTAACGTGGCAGCCACCTTATCCTATAGCTCAGTGGTCTTCTATGTTGAATCCTTTCCACAATTTAACTATTTTGCTGAGCTGTAGAGGTGTCATTCAGTAAGATGCTGGTATGGTGGTTCGGGAAGCCTTGAATTTCCAAATAATCTTCTGAGTAGTTCAGCTTTCTGAAAGATGGTGGCTATTCCCAGGAGGTCTGGCTGTAGGTATTGAAGGATATATCATCATATATCAGCACTGTTTTTCCAGTTCTTAGTGTTTTGTTTGCAGGATGCGTTTTTCATTGTCTATGTTGTACATTTATTAACTCACATTGTAATGCGTCGGTTCTCATTGCCAAACCCATACAAATTAGCAGGAAATGAAAATATAGCAATGATGTCTTAAAAAAACTAAAGTCTAATGACAGATGTATTAGACAACAGACTCAGGTCTCACGGCAAATAGAGGGTGCCTGGTTCGTTTGATCCTTATTATGTTTTCCTAGATTGGGGTATTTGAAATTTTCATTACATATCTACCATATTATCTAGTTGCTGAGCTGGTCCAACTAAGCGTTTGTCATGCAACTAGATCCAGAAGTGCTAAGTCATCTTTTACCACGTCCTACTTATCATGTATATTCTCTCTCCTCCTCTCTTTGTGTATATATATATATATATATCAGTACTGCTCTTGTGCGGACTATCTCGCATTTTAATAGTGCGGACTGGACATGTGTCACCTGGCGGCGAGCCCAGAAAAGAAAGAGAGAGTGCCTATAATTTATAGGTTCAACGCCAGGTGACACATGTACAGTCCGCACCGTTAAAATGCGGGACAATCCGCACAAGAGCATTATATATATATATATATGTATATATATATATATATGTATATATTTATCCTGACCTCAGCTGTTAGTTCTTTAAGCTCCGTTTTACGGTACTTTAGTTCAAAACAGAGTCATAGCTGTGAAAACTTACTTTTTCAAGTTGAAGAGTGACTTCTTAGCCCGATTTCAATTGCGTTGATTGCTTTTGGTGGTCATCCACAAGAAGTGAAACCTATGGATAGTAAGAGTCATTATCCTAATTATGTACCAGCACTCAAACAAACGAGTAAGAATGGAAGCCATTCATTGTTGCTGATCTGGAGACAGTTCTACTAAATAATGTTCATACGCCTTACGCAGAGGGTTTCTTAGTGGTTAGGCCGGGTGATGATGTTGGAGCCAAGCCTGATTATTCAATTGAAACATTATAAATCTACAAAAAAAGCGTTTAGCATGTTTAAAGGTGTACAAATCATTAACATAAATCTTCATCAATCTAATAAAAGTAGTGATATACGTTGGGATACTTTAATAAATCATTAATTATTTATAAAGAACACCCAACATCGATATTGTTATAATAATTAGACATACGGCTGACAGACATTTAAAATTTTCATTTGTTGGATTTTCATTTCCTTCTGAGTGGGCTATATAGCTTATGCTCCACGTTTGGGGAACTTTTTAGTCCCTTATTCTTGGTGCACCGTTTTAATTAAATTTTAAATGATGGTTTCAGAGTCCTAAGAAGATGAACCTGGTTGCTGCATTGGTTCGTGGCATGCGTGTTGAAGATGCCTTGTTGCAGTTACAAGTGACAGTAAAGCGAGCTTCAAAAACTGTCTACCAGGTGATGAAACTGTCGAACACTTTATGATGTTCCTGATACTGGTAAAAATCAATGTATATTATAGTATTGAGTTGAGAATGAAATATTCTTGGGGTATGAAAAAAAAGGCACTGTTCTTTTGAAGGATGTTTTGGTTCTTTCCCCTCAAATTTACACGAAGGGGTATATAATGTAGAAAAGTTTTAGGTATTTCCGGCTCCTAACTTCGTTTACAGTTATGTCATGTTCATGTTCAGTTTTCGAGCTTATTCCAACACTAATGGCGTCTGCAGGTTATCCATTCTGCCCGCGCAAATGCAACCCACAATCATGGACTAGATCCAGACCGTCTTCTCATTGGTAACTATGACAATGAACTTCCTTCTTGTTTTAGGGTAACTGTGATAAGCACCCTCAACTATGAAAAAGTTACAAAAAATCCTTCATCTGTAGCTAAAAAGTGTCGTTGGAAACTTTTTAGTGCAGATAGGGGTAAACTATAGACGAATTCAATAGTTCAATGAGTTTTTGACAAAGTCAATAGTTTAGGGGGATATTTGCAACTAGTGTTATAGATCAGAGGGGGTTGCAATTTATCAATGTTTTATCTGAACACTGCTTATCATTCATTTACTTGTCTCTTACAGCTGAGGCGTTTGTGGGGAAGGGATTCTTTAAAAAGAGAGTATCCTACCATTCTAAGGGGAGAAGCGGGATCAAAATGAGACCTGAGTGTAGGCTGACAGTAGTAGTACGTGAAATAACTCCTGAAGAGGAGGCCGAGATAGCGAGGCTGAGGGTCAGCAATTTCCTCAAGCTCACCAAGCGAGAAAGGCGCCTCGTACCTCATAAGCTTATTGAGACTACTCCAATTTGGAACCGCAAAGGCAAAGCTAAAAGTGCTATGGCTGCATGAGCAAAATTTTGGCTATATTTAATCTGTTCTTGATAGAGAAGCCTTTTCTTGAGACTAAACTCTAGTAAGGTAAGGTGCTTTTTTTGGTTACATCTTCAATTAACGGTTGAATTTTGCGTTTGAATGATACAATGTGATTTTAGAGAATGATGTTGATGTTTTGTTTGAGAGAATAATGATCATGTTTCTGGGGAACTATTCTATGATCTTAAGCCTTTGTGCAACGGTTGTTTCACGTGTGCTTCCTCTAACCGAACGTAAAATACTAAAATGATGTGGGAGTGATATAGACAAAAGCTTTGTTTTAATTGTCTTTCTATTTAGTGTTTTATTGTTAGAATAAACAATAACCCTAGCAGAATGTCCATTAGTTATTTAGGAATGTAGAAGCTTCTTTTGTATTGTCATGGCTTTTATGTCATCATCTTAATTTAGCCACCTATGACATAGCAAAAGGCTAGAATATTCCTTTATTATTGAAAACATGTGAGGAATATTTCCATATCCTCGAAAGACACAATCGCACACTTGATTGAATGAATATGAGATTATGAAAGATCGACATGAAAATTCTATTTCGTTACGTGTTATTGTTGTCTTGCGATGCGTTAACAATATTGGTATCATAAATGTGGTTTGACATTGTTATGATGAAAGCCAAGGGTAAGGATTTGAGGAACCATAGCTGGGCCACTCTTAACATTGCCCCCTCGCTCGGGATCATGTGGCACCACCTTTGACGTTGTCTTTTTCTTCACGGTTCCACATAAGCACCTCACCCAACAATGAAGAATCCTCACTAGAGCTCCAATTGACGTTGCCCAACACCACAATCCTCGTCTCTTGTTGACAACCGACGAGCCCCCTCCCCACTTTCTGTTCAAAGCCCCATCCATTAGCCTGCCCCAATCATGGCAACCCACGTGAATCATAAGAGACGAGCCCTTCTCGCTTTCGCTTACGGCAAACGACTCTCTCTCAGCAAGGCTTGCTAGAGAACGTCCAAAACGCGTTATGTTATAAGTTATAACGTATACATATATATTAATAATTCGGGTATCCTCGTGATGACCCGAGGCTATACCCGAAATCGACCCGAAATTTTTCAGGGATTTTTTTAACTCCCCGAACCCGATTCGATCCCCGGGGATTTTTTTTCGGGTATTCGCAGAGACCCGAATTTTGGGGGTAAATTGCCATCCCTAACCCCATTCTCGATCAACGAAAAACAAAAAGCCTTTATAAGGTAAAAGTATAAAACAATTGCCTTATAAACAGTCATTTCATAAGAATCAACATTGGGAAAGGAATTCCCAAAATGATGTCCAAAACGATGTTGAAAATTTGATGAAGTCCCATAATCCTTCGTTCTCCACTTTTCCCCCTTAAAAGTAAGAGAATTTCTTCCCACCCGAATGTGCCAAAACAATGCTATTACTACAAATCCTTAGCATGTAGGATGGCATGATAAATCCCAAATTCCTCCACCACCTTTCTCTAAAGAAAACAAACAATCAAACAATGGAGGAAAAAACAATCCATAGGCTTATTGCTCATGTAACACCTAAAATGCCAATTGGGTGAGAGCCCAATCCTTAGTGGAAACCTGACGGGTCAGGAGAAATTGCAAGGCTAAGAGAAATGGTAGGGAAAACCACTAAATCTATGATCTCTCCTTGCGGTAGACACCTATCCTCACCAGTGTAAGGTGAGATTCAATGACATGCGGAGAGGAGGGTTGGCCAACCCAAAACCCTTAACCCCTTCCTTGTCCAATTGCACCTCATCAAGCCTCATAGGGTTAGCAGGCGATGGCAATAGTTAAAGAGAATTGGGTTTTGATGGATACTCTATACAAATACATCATAAAGCCACCCGACTTGACCCTTGTTATTATCAGGGTCAACCCTTTAACCTGACCCAACGACCCTTCTTTCTTCTTACTCTTCGACCTTTAAACCAACCAAATACTCTTAATTACAAATCTATAAAGATATTACAGCTCACTGCTCTTTAATTTCTAGAATTGCACTCCACGCGCACCACCAAAGTTTCTGGCCTACTTCATAAAGTTCTTGAACAAGACTTCCCCATTTGCAATTTTGTCCAATAGGTTGTTGATGATCGTTTCAGATTTGTGGAATGTGAACTCCTTAACACGACTGATGCAAAGTGTTATGGGATCATCTCGAGGGATACTTGGAGAGTTTTTGAATTTCCTAATGAAGAAATTGTGCTTTGGGAAAATGAGTTATTTTATTGGTAAACTAAGGTGCATGGTTGTAGATTTGGATTTCTCTTGACCACTCGGTACAACGAGTGCGTCATGCAAATGGACAAATTTCGTTAAAAAATTCTAAATTTAAATTGGAGTACAAGATTACGTTACGAGACCGTGAAGATCATTTGACACCAAAGTTGTAGAAAGCACTAAGGGTGCGACATGTATTGTGAGTTATGTATGAGACTGCGAAGATCATTCGATTTCCCTATTTTTCTCCTTAAGCCATAACTCATCAATATTAATACATGTTTGAAAACTCTTTTGTGATTAATCTTCAAGCCCGAGACTCGACAAATTTGGTCATTAAATAACTTAGATAATTTTCATTATTGTCCAAAAAGAAAAAGAAAAAGGAAAAACCCCATCTCTCCCAATTTAAACCCTTTGATCCCCTCCCATTATAGCCCGTAAACAAAACTACTAAGCACATCAGCTACCAAAATGTATATGAAAAGAGACAAGGGGTCTCCGTACCTAATCCTTTAGAATGCAAAATCCTTCCTTCTAGGCCTTCCATAGCTAATCGAGTTCACACATCGACCTATCATTTTCTCTTCAATAGTATGTCAAGAATCTCCGGTCCAATAATCATATGCTTTCAAGAAATCAATTTTAATAACTACTCATTCTTTCTTCTTTGCCCTATATTCTTCCACCACCTCATTTGCTATTAACACCAACTCTAGAATTTACTCACCCTGAAAAAAAGCCCCTTAGTTTTATGAGAGTCTCCCTTAAATTCTCCTATGAGGCTTATGGATAACATTTTTACCAATATGTTCTAAATATTTTGCAAGAGTATAATATACTCGTGTACTCACAACATTGTAATTATGTTATTCTGTTTTATAAAATACACGTTTGAGTCTAGTCTAAGAGGTCTTATGAAAGCTTTATCAAACTCATACCAAATATTCATTCCATTGTTCCGAGTTAATCACTTAGGATAAATGTATACTACCTAGTACCGGTGGCCATGGGCCGGGCCTGGGCAGGCCTGATCGGGCTCGGGCCGGGCTTATAAAATTATGAGCTATCCAAAGTTCGCTCGGGCCTTATTATGTACTTCTAAGCCCATCCAGATTTGAAAGCTCTTTACCCAGGCTTGTTCGCCAAGACCGATTACTGTTATTTTTAAATTAAAAAAATTATTTTTCTTAATCAAAGACCTATTTTTTTTTAATTAAAAACCTGTTTTAAACTTTATATATTACAAAGTCTATATATAAAGTTCCCCACTCTACATAAAAAGACCTGGTATATGTTTTTATATTTATAAAAGTTATCCACTTTATATATTTATTTATAACTTTGTAGTCTTAAACTTTAATAATAAATTAACACACACACACACACACACACACACACAATCGACTCGAGGCCCGGGAATTATATATATATATATATATATATATATAATTCCCGGGCCTCGCCGGTCAGGTCTCATCGGGCTTAAGAAATCATGCCTAAGCCGCCCGAAAAAAAATCGACCCTCTCAAATTTTGCCAAGCCCCGCTTTGCGGGCCTATTCACATTACCCAAGCCCTATTTTTTTATTGGGTGAACTGGGCGGGCTTGGCGGGCCTCGGTCCTATGGCCACCCCTACTACCTAGTAGACTTAAGATTCACCCTTTGTTAAATTAATTTTCACAATTGAGAAATCTTATGTTTTTAACCTTATGGTCCTTTTGAGATTGCCATATACAAGATGTTATGTTCTTCATATGTAAAAAATTTATATATTTAAAATGCATCTTTCGTGTTTAGAATTTTATCTTGTTCAATTGCATCTTTTGTGTTTAGAATTTTGCTTGTCCTTATTTGAACAAGATAAAATTCTATATTTTGTGAAAATTGAAAAAGATGGGAATTTCTTTTCCCATTTGCAACTTGTTTGCTAGGAGTTCGTTGCAGCGAAGCACGACACTGCATTAGAGATGTGTGTGGCTTGCTGGTCACGAATTTGGAAACTATGTCGGTGGAAATATCTGGTCCCTTGTGTGACCTCATTCAATAGCTGTTGCCTCAGCGAAATAGGACTTCACGTCAGTGTAGCGTCTGTGTCACTGGTCATGAAACATGGCAACCCATGCAGACAAACTCTCATTACATGCGCGACCTTGGTCGCTGATCTTTTGCGTCAACAATCAATGTAGTTGCTGTAGCGAAGACCCTACAAACCCATCAAATTTGACGCGTTTTTGAGATCTTTCCATATTGATCTCATTGGAAGATGTGCCCATACACAATCTTTGTTGTCATTCAATTATTTTTAAGCCAATTAGGCTGCTTCACTTGAGTGTTATCCTACTTGTCTTCATACAAAAGTGATAAACATACTCTTGCATGCCTCCTTCTTTCATGTTGAATTGGAGTGAACTTTTATAAGAAAATAAAATAGAAAATATTCATCTTTTTAAAGAGCAAAATTCTCTTAGTTCATCTCTTGTGTGTATTCCAAGATTTGTGTTTCATTATTGAATCTTGAAAGTAAAACTTTTGTACTTACGCTAGAAGTTTTTTCCTTGTACATCCGATGTCGTGTGAATTGTTTTATCTTTTCGCATGTTAAAATAACTTGTCTTAATTCAAAGTTAAGATTGATTAGATTCTAATATTGATAAAATAATTTTGTCACAGACTTTTAGGATACTTTTTAACCATTTGATTATTTTGAAAGAAAAATTATCCCTTAATCGATAATCTAATTTTAATTGGGTTGCTATCACCGAGAGCTCCTATTCGTATCAAAGTGGATCTCATTATTTTAGGTTTAATATCCTAAAGTAGATCCTTTAATTGTGAAATGGATGGTTGTTCGTCTCTTCGAGACCTCCACCTTTTGATGGTAGTAACTATTCCTTTTGGACAATCCTTATGTGGCACATATGATGTCAATGGATGATCGAATTTGGTGTTGTGTTTTGACAGGATGGAATCCGTCAGTTACCGTAGTCAATTGTGTTGAAGTCCCTCAAATCCGATCTAGTTGGGATGAGAGTGATATCAAGGAGAGTGGGTGGAATGCGAAGGGTTTAAACACAACATTTAGTTGTATAATAATTATCCAGTTTAAGCTGGCTTTGACGTGCTCTACGTCAAAGGAGGCATGGGAAGTTTTACAAATGACCAAAGAAGACACCTCCACCATGAAGCACGAGAAACTTCAACGCCTCACCACCCGTTTCGAACTCCTTACCATGAAGGAAAACGAAACTTTCGACGAATTCTATGCTCAAATGAGCAACATAATGTATGACCCAAACCATAAGAGGTTGCAACATATTGTTGAGGCCACAACTAATAATAATAGGCCACAACATGTCACTAAAGCCATGACCGACTGCGATATGTGATAAGGACTTTTAATAGGTGGTCCTTTGGTCGGAAGGCCCATTCATTTGGTAGATTGAGGACATAATGTAACAGTTTAAACCTTAGTAGGCCGTGGAGTGTTAACAAGGTCACGACCATGTCCCTTAGGTCGCATAGAGTTACCAAGGCCATGACTATAATCCTTAGACTGCGGCCTATGGTATGAGGTATGAGGCCACAAAGTTTACGCCTTGCAAGTACAAAGAGACCTAACACGTGGATCAATGATGTGGATTAATAAAGTTATTTTTTGAGGACTAAGTTTTACAGCTTCTAAAAGCTTTTTTAAAGGGGCTTTTTAGGAAAAAATGGTGTCATAATTGAAAACCCTAGGTTCCCATCACTTCCCACAATTAGAACTCCTAGACTCCATTCATAAAGCTATAAAAACCTTTGATAAAAATCATTACCAACACTCTAGAGAGAGAACGTGAGAGTTTTAGGGCAAGCGAAGCCGAGGAGTGTCACTATTCAGTAAACGAAGTAAAGCTGTTCAAGGAGGTGGAGTGCCACCGTTCATCGTTAAACAAAGTCCTTTGGTAAGGGATTTCGTCCTTCCATTTTTTCTTCTCTTGCATAAACCTTAGAATCTGTCCTTTTTAATTAGATGAACCATTTAGTGTGAATCTGAAATTATGGGTATTTGGCCATGGACTTTTACTATAAGGCACTTTTCTTTAAATATGGATGGATTTGGGGACTTTGAGAATAAATCAATTTTTGAGTGTTCGAAAGAGTTTTATTAGGGTTTCATACTTAAATCCTCGAGAATCTGGAATAGGAAATGTTTTGGCTTAAAGCTATTATTTTACTAAATTACCCTTGCTGAGTATAAGCCACGAGTTCTAATTCTTTCGTTGAGGGAAAGAATTTAAGCAATATATTCTCGTGCCTTGCTTTTTTTCTATGACCTATTGAACTTCTGAGGTCACGACATCAACAGGATTGCGCTGGGCTGTGGCATTATATCTTAGTATTGCCTATTGCTTTGTGCTTGAGGCCAACGGCTAGCTCGAGGGAGATTGATCCTGGCTAGTTATGGGACTTGCACCTTCGCAAATCTTGATTAAGGTTGTGGAGCTAACAACAAACCACATATCGCTCATCCTAGAAGCGGGCAGGAGAGGAGCTGTAATGTGTGGCATGACTGGGTCGAAAGAAACTCATAATAAGGCTGTGGAGTTGTGAAGTTTATCCGAGGTTGGGATAAATGTCGCGTAAGACAAGGAGATTAAGAAAACTAAGGGAGATTGCACCCTAGGGGAAGCCGGGGTTAGGTGGACCAATGGAGATTGAGCCTTGGGACGCCTGAGGTAGCTATATGGACAAATTTGAGCCCTTAATCAACTTTCCTTTGTTACTCTTTGAGATTGAGACTTGGGTGTGGGAAAATGACTTCTCTCGTTCTTTCATTTAAATCTTGTTCATATAATATCTTGTTTATTTCTTAATATGTACCTTCGTTAGTATATTGTGGTTACTAACATTGAGAGGTTAGACCGAGGACATTTGATTTAACCCTTATTGGATATTTGAACTTATCCCTTTTATTCCTTGACTTCCTCAGATTAAGAGGCCACATATTGGGAAGGTACAGTTCTTAGAGTTAAATCGATATTGATGGTTTCCATTTCAAGGTGTAATTAATTAAGCTAGAAGGCCAAATTGTTAGGCCATCGGGGTTGTAAAGCACTAGTTCACAATCTATCGAACCTAGATAGTATTCTAATGAATGTGTAGAGGAATAGAAGGCCTTGGCACTTTTAGTGGCCGCGACCTAATAAGATTGCCCTATATAAAATCATTTAATTTGTCACTACGCGAGGTTAAGTAACACCTCAACCTAATAGGGCAGGGCCGCGAGCATTACACATAGTTAATTCGACGTCTGCTTTGGGAAAAGCCATCAAAGATAATATAATCATTAATAATATTCTTAGAAGCTTACCCATAAGTAAGGGTGCAAAACAGACATATATAGAACAGATACCATATTATCCATTATCCATATCCGTTTACAAGTGTACTATCCATATCCTTATTTGTATCCATTCGGAGAGTATATACAACTATCCTTATTCATATCCTTTTGAATATCCCTAATGTGGATAATACTTGTATCCATTTATATTATTTAATAACATACATTGTCATTATGAAGCATCGATTTGATAATTTATGAAATCTTAACAGTTTTTTAATAACATTTTAAATAGGCTTGTGTTTCGACCGGATTGGATCGGAAAATGCCTTTTCGAAAAAAATTCCGATTTTTTCGGAAATAAAATAATTATTCAGATCCAATTTTTTCAAAATTTTTTGAAAAATTCCGAATTCGAAAAAAATAAAAAATTCACTAAATATATTAAAAATTCAAAAATTTTGGAAATTCCAAAATTTCAAACAAATAAATTTTGGATTTTCGATTACCCGAAATTCTCATTTTAAATAAACAAAGAAAAGGGTTTAACCTAACATGTAAATACATTATGATTTGACCCATTTTTTCATTTATGTAGAAGTTAGGAGGATACCCTGCTTTTACACATCACACTTTGGAGCCCTCTCCCTCTCTCAATCGATGTGGAATATAGGAAACTTTCAAAAAATAAAAAAAAACACCAAAAACGAAAATAATTTGGAAAAAAATTGAAAAAATCGAATCGAAAAAATCGGAATATCGAAAATTCAGAATTATTTTCAATTTTCGATCCAATTTTTTTCAGAAAAATTGAAAATTGAAAATCTGCAAACTAAAATTGCATTCCAAATTCGGGAAAAATCAGATTGGAAATCGAAAAAATCGGAAGTTCTAAAAAAAAACCCAGCCTTAATTCTAAATAATATAAAAAATTATATTAAACATGACTATAGAAAATTAGAGAAACAAATTTTAGGAGGCTTAAAAATAAGTGCTAACATTTAATGCGTACTAAATGACCTTTCATTGACCTGATAACATGTCATATCGGGTCAATGAGAGTTTAAAAAATCCTTTTTGTGAAAACATAATGGAAGAAATATTAAGTCTCAACTACATTACATTAGAAAGACCATTATCTATGAGTTGTTGTGAATATGTCAACCGAAAGGGACAATATCTAGACGATCAATGTAAAATACATACATAGTGTGTAAGATGGTATCAAAGAGGAGACAAAATGATATAATTTTCTTTATTGTGTTCATAAATTAAATAGTTAACGGTCTAAATTATTTCTAAAATATCACCCATATAATTATATATATATGCATATACAATTATAATAATACATAATAAATAATATTACAGATACAGATATCTAGAACAATTATTTATATATACAGATAGGCTACTTCGGATACTACTTATCTAATATCCATACTTGTATCCGTTTTTCCAAATATTTAATAGTGATATCCGAATCCACTTTTTCAAATTTTATTTGGATAAATATCCACAAATAACGGATTCAAATACTGGACGGATTCGAATTTTTGAATATCTATTTACGCTCCTACCGCAAAGTTTCGTGACAAGGTTGATGGCATCGAAGAAGTTCGAGCCTTAATTCAAACCACCATGAAAGTAAACGAATTAGTAGGCTCACTTCAAACCTATGATGCAAATTTGAATTATTACCTTGAAGAACCTATCAAAGAGAATAACATAACTTGAAAGATCACAATGTTCTCGCCTCTAGTTCTCTTGACCTCAGTGAAGAAAACATGTCCTCATTCATTGGGAAATTTTCTAGGATATTGCAAAAGCGGTTCTAAACCAAAGGCAACCCAAAATCCTACCCACCTAGGTTTCAGTACGGTCAAGGAAGTGGGGAGAAGAAACAAGATTCTCCAAGTTCCGTCACATGCTATACATGTGGTGGTGAATGACATTATTCCAAACAATGTCCTATAAGACCTGGTTAAGGTAGTGGAAAAAATGTATATCAAGACACTTTTAGTGATAAAGATGACTCGAAGTTCGATCATGAAACGCCTAACGATTACTATGAGACTTTTATGTGCCAGGAGAATTTTGATGATTTAGAGGAATTTTATTTTCTCTGCGCGTCTTGAGAATACCACCAATACCTGTTTAGATGATGGTAAAGGTGTGGATTGCGGCATGATCAATACATATGCTCTTCCTTTCGAGGACTCCATAGAACTCTAGAAGATGAACACAAAGCTCTCCACCATGCCAGCCGACATTGAACATACAAGGGCATTGTTGAGCGAGAATTATGAGAATGACTTAGATTCTCATAATGTGGTTTTTGGTAGACCACTTGGCATAGATGGTGGTTATAGGTTTCCTTCGTGTTAAGTTTGAGTACTTAAGGAAATCCTTGAAAGAGAGTGAAAGCTACTAGATTGCCTTAACAGACAAAATTTCCATGCTAGGGATCAAGTTGCTATCCGTATCTACTTTGAAGTTGGATTTAAAGGATAAATCTCACAAGTTAGGTTAGAGGCTTCAAGGGGGTATATCATTAAAAGAAGATAGAAATTGGCTTTTTAAGTGAGATTCCTTCGTCTCCTTGTAGTCAAGTCTCTTAGCCATGCCCCACATCACAACCCATTTTTCTACCATCCTTTGGAATTCTTCTTCAAATGATACATCCATGAAGAACAAAAGGAAGATGAAATTTACTTGTTATTGTGAAAAGGAGGGACAGTTGAAAGAGTTTTATTTTTTAAGTGGAATAAACATGCTCTTACTTACCCGATCGCTTCGGTAAAACCTAAACCCTACAAGTGTACCCATTGCCACGAGATATTTCACCTTTGAGAGTTGAGTGTTTTACTTCAACCGTCCATAACTTTGATGAACTTTAAATATAGTTTGAGTGTTGATTGATAGGGTAAGAAGAAGATAGGGACCCCTAGCAGTGCCCTTAAGGGAAAAGCTACCAAGGTTGTTCCCAAAGTCGTATCTGAGTCCGCTACATCACTACATGTCGTAGTTGGTATAGGAACCTTGACGTTGATCCAAATGAAGTCTATGACCTTTCGAAATGTTGGAGGCCATTTCCCTCCTCTATGTGATTAAAGTTAGGATTCGATAGACATGCCTAGGAGGTGCTTTGGATTTCCTATCTTATTCCTTAGTTATATCTAGGTTCGGTTTTTATCATGTAACATTTAGTTGGTATTGTTCTTTGTTTGTTCATATTGGAAACCTTTACGTTTGTACAATGTGGTTCTCTATTTGTGTAGGTTCTCATATATCCCATGAGCTAAATTTTATTCTACATTCTTAGATATTGTGCAACAGATTTAGTTTATGGTTGCATGCTCCATGCTTAGAATTCTATAGCTTGAAATTCCTTGGTAACTGAAGTTTGAAAATTTCATTATTGAATCATAACTCATACATTACACCGCACTATAACTTGAGAAATTTCCAAAAATAAAGTAATATGACAGGATTTGTTTTCTTTTTCTAAAGTAAATTAAAAGTTTTATGTGGTGTTTGAGATAAAGGGTGTCATATGAAATTATTTGTATGAGAGAGTTTGGATCATGGATGAAGTTGATAAAACAAAAGTTAAACTTTCAAAAATTCATGAGAGAAAAAGTGGTCCCAGACTATGGTATTAGGTAAAAAAGGATATTTACCTTTGACAATTGAAAATAAGTTCCCTGCCTATGTTTGAGTGAAAATCACCACTTACAAAGTCATTTTTATTGCGATCTCTCAGAGATTATGATTTATATCTAAAATTGGGTAACATTAAAGATATGAAACTTTAAAGGTTTTAACCAAATATAGTTTAGCGAGGAAGAAAAAAATGGTAGTTAAAAATAATGGTGTAAAATGAATCTTTTTCAAAGTTGCATTTACCCAAAATTTTTCGAAGTGAGATCAAACATTAATCTTCACACTCTATTTTATAGGTTAGTGCTCATGTTATTCAAATGTATCACGAGTTATGTCTTTAAATCACCTTTCTTTTAAATGTTTGTACCATCATTATATACCTTATCAACCTAGAAAGCCTAGCGACAATATTTAGGTCTAATCAACATGGGTTCCTAACGATAACTTCCACTCTTCTTGACTTCGTACCATCGGCGTATATAAAGTGGTATGTTTTCGGTGAACATCACTGACGTACATCGAGTATACCGAGTTAACTCTCCCATGTACTGTCCCCACGAGTTATATAGGGAGGCTCAATTCACATACATTCTTAATATATCAAAATGGCCCCTTCACACGTACTTCAAGGTATATAATGAGGGGTCATAGCCAAAGAAGGGGAAGCCTTTAACCTTGAGGAAAGTCTTGCATAATCTTATGCATTTGAACATTATCTGAGCTATGCAAGACTTAGGGGCTTCCAATGAAGTCATGGATCAAATGTTCAGACATATTTCGGAGGAGCACTAAAATGGCACCAGTCAGTGGACGATGGGTGTACGAGGACATGGAGCGATATCTGCAGGGAGTTTGTGAAGGAATACAACTATAATGAGAAATTAAAAATCACTCATCGAGACATGGAATGATGACAAAAGAATTAGGTGAACACTTAAGCACCTTCATCGCTCGCTGGAGAACTGAGGCTATCCAAATGGTAAATCGACCTTGAGAGGAAGATCAATTAGTCATCATGAATAAAAACCTAATCCAGCCTTAGCGGAATCAACTTAAAGCACAATATTTACCTCACTTCAAGGACCTCGTAAATGTATTGGCTCAACTTGAGGATGATCTTATGAACATACTTCAAAAGTTGAGACATAAGATCAAAAGAATATCCCTTATTTTTCAACCAGGAGAACTGATAAAGATAATGCTACAACTATTAATGCTAACTAAGCACCGACACCGGAGCCAACATCATGGACCCTTGAAAGGGTCCGACGACCATTCCTTACTCTATATGTACATATAAGTACCATCTATTAGGCTCTAAAAACGAAAGGGCTTCTTAAACCCATAGAGCCGAAACCTCTACCTAATCCTCTACCGAAAAACTTCTAAGCAGACCTGTACTATGAGTACCATTAGGTTATTGAACACACCCTAAAAGGACGTTGGGGGTCTAAAGCACGACATTCAAGACCTGATCGAAGATAACAACACGCTCCAATCCTAAGCCGAGCGTTAACAAGAATTCTCTACTTGACCACGACACAAGATTCAATGCCCTCACCGCGGAATGTAATAATGAAGATTCGTCTATTTTTATCAAGCCCATCAACCACAAATAAGAATACCAACCTATCTCAAGGATCTTGGTCAAGCGACACATGGATAATGTAATTCCAACTCAAAAACCCATGGATTTAATGGTCCGAACTTAATGAGCCCTAAAGGTAGCAGATCTGGATCCCCTGGAATTCAGTAAATACCAGTTGATGTATCTCATATTTAGGAAAAATTCCGATCTTCTCATGACAGACACGGTCAATTTTCATGAATTTTTTATGAACATTCACTACACCAAATCTGTCGAATTGTCATGGTCATTGATCTTGACAAGTTCAACTTGTCAAGGTCAATGACCGTGACAATTCCTGGGGTGACAACTTTTTTTGTCACAGACTTGTCACGGTACCGTGACAAGTTCGTTAGAATTGTCACGGTCATGTCATGATCCTTGACCTTGACAAGTTTGTCATGGTTAAGGACCGTGACAATGGTTAAAAAATTGTCACGGTCATTGACCGTGACAAGTTTCTTTGTTACGGACTTGTCACTGTCAATGACCGTGATAATTCTGGACAGAATTGAAAAAAAATCTGCTAGGCAGTTTGGCCACTGCCACTGCCCAGCAATATATTTGTACCCGTTATAGTAACGTTGTAGCTGTTCAAGCATCTTATATCCAAATAAAATAGAAATAATGCAAATATACTTTCAAAATAGAGACAATATGCATCACGATATAATCCAAATATAATTAAAATGTACCAACTTAAAAACAATTGAATTCAAATAATGTCACTACATGTCTTGGGGTAAGGTTAGCTATGAGAAGGTGAGTAAGCCACACGATATACGAATTGACACACCCACTAATATACATCGTGCCGCATTGTTCGCGCAACCATAATGGGGAGTTCTCCTTCCCGGGATCACATGCCTGACGAGCACCTTGGACTCGATGTCTTGAAGCTCACGTCCATGAACTAGTGCACCCTGGACTATATTCGGGTCCCTCAACCCCCGCCCTATCCGCTGGCCATCAAATATGTCTAGTATAAACACGCTCGGCCAACCAAGTGTCGACATCGATCGTTCGAAGGGAGCCAAATAGGGAAGTGGATCATCAAAGTCCGCACGTGTCGGCGATGAAGCAGCGAGGTCCACATCCTCGTCCTCCTGCACCTCCTCCTCCACCACCTTCTCCTTCGCTTTCCCCTTACGATTTTCGCCCAACGAACGCTTCATGAATGAGAATATATCTTGGACCGTAGCCTCCAAATGGGACAGCTTCGCGTCATGTGAGTCCACCATTCGAGCTAACCCGGTGTCGCTCGTGTCCAATCCGATGATCCTAGATTTGGCCACCCGCGAGATCACCCCCTTGTCCTCCCCTTGGGATCAGCGCCAAGCACTTGGCTGAGTGCGTCAGTGGACAAAGATGCCTTGTTAATATCAGACTGCGACTCATGCACTTCCCTGAGCTTTGCCTGAAATGACAAAAAACAGATGATTAGTAAAATAAGTAAATTAAAAAAATTATAACGTAATTAATAAAAAGTAAACTGTCGGATTACTTACAATCTTGACGCGACGCTTGGGGACACCTCCTTATCCTTCCCCTTCTTCGTCTGAAGAGCCACATAAGTATTGAGCCTATGTGGCCTACCCCCAGGGCCACTCCCCGTCCCTTGAAATAAAATAAAGTAAAATTAGTATCGACCCCGCAAAGTAAAATAATACAGAATAATATATTTCTGTACTTATAGAAAAATTAAATCTTACCATCATCCTATGCTCTACCTCGGCGTAAGACGTCTGACCGGAGTAGTGCACGTCCGTCTTTTTTTCCCGATTTTCCCTCCCGGATTGGCGAGATGCCAATTGTCGCTCCCCGATCTCATTGTCAATGAACTTTTGCCATTGTGCCAATGAGATCGGCTCCTTCGACAGGACGGATTCACGCATTCAGATAACAGACTCTCGTATCTTCCCAAAGTACCGGGTCTCCACGTCTTGTGTTGCTCCCTCAACTACTCCAAGACAGAATCATGTAGCTTTGGATCCAGGCTGAATTGTTCCTGTCCAACAAATATAATGTTTGTTGCGAATAAATATAATTATAAATATAAAATGAAATCGAAATCGAAATCGAAATATTCATATAAATATAAATATAAATACATTACCTGTAGTGCCACCCAAAAAATTAACTTAAGCTCATTTGGCACCTCCTTCCAACTAATGTACCCCGGGACGATGATCGTCTTTACCAGCTCGAGGGATCTCGATAATAGCCCCGACTTGTTCTCGATGGCCATCCCCAATTTGCCATATTTGGGGAGCCTAAGGGCCGAGGAGCCCTCGTCGCCTCCATTACCATCGCGCCCAGACGACATCATCATAACCAACATCATCCTCGCCTTAATACCTGAAGGAGACATTTGCTGTAACAAAATGTTATTAGTACAAATCAAAATGAATTAGAAGAAGACATGCAAATATGTACAATTACTACAAATAAAAATGAATTGTTACTGTTAAACATCCCCACCCCCACCCCTACTGCCCCCCACACGCACACTACACAAGAGTGAAAATGATAAAGTGCAAATCAATTAAAAACATTAAAAATGGATGTTTCGGTACAAATTGAAATATTTATTACAAATTGAAAAATTGTTTAAAATTCGGGGTATCATAAAAAATGGATGTTTCGGTACAAATTGAAATATTTATTACCATCGCCGCCCCCTCCCCCCTCCCACACAACCCCACCACCACCGCACACACACACACACACATACACACACACACACACACACACACACACATGCACGCACATACACACACACACGCGCGCGCGCACACACACACACACACATATAAATGGGAGAGAGAGAGAGTGAGAGCAAATATGTACAAATCAAAATGAATTGTTACTACAAATATGTACAATTACTACAAATAAAAATGAATTGTTACTGTTAAACTTCCCCACCCCCACCCCTACTGCCCACACACACGCACACTACAGAAGAGTGAAAATGATAAAGTGCAAATCAATTAAAAGAATTAAAAATGGATGTTTCTGTACAAATTGAAATATTTATTACAAATTGAAAAATTGTTTAAAATTCGGGTTATCATAAAAAATTGATTGATATTCGGTAGGAGCAACCAAGTCATCCACACTACTATTTAGATGCTTTGGTGCGTGTTGGACAATTGATCATGGCTCGTTGTTGATATACTCCCAGTAAAACACTTGGTTAACCTTTTGAAATGTACAAACAAACGACTCATCATTCACGTGGTCGTTGCTCTTCAACTTGGACAAGTCAACCATGATCAAATTGGTGACAGGATCAACTTTACAAGAATTTTTATCCTCAACTCTTACCAGTCACAGTAAAATACAACCTCTTTGAAGCTTATGTAATCCAATTCAAATATATTTCGGACTACACCATAGTAAGTCATTTCAGATTCAATGAGATTTTTATCTTTTGCGCTCGCTCGAAATAAAGTAAGAGCCTTGTATGAAATGTTCGAGTTCTGTACATTTGTACTTTCCTTGTACACTTTAGCATCGAAAAGGTAACCGTTCAATCGATACTTTTTGTACTCTTGTGCCACGAACAAGGGTCCAGTGGCAAGACGAGCAAGCCTTGATGTCGCATCTGTGACAACCCTGCTTTTTATATCTAATTCGGTTAGCTACGCCCAATTAAATTAAAGCGTAGTGTCAATATGTTGGCATTAGAAACATAATTTAAATAAACGCAGTAAAGTAAATATGTACACTCCCATACGTGTAACCAAATCACATCATAGTAAGTATAGGATCCACAAGTAATAGCAGTACTGAATATAAAATGCCCAAACATACGGGCCCAAAGATAAATTAGGTAAAGAGTGTAATATAAACCTCTCAACACTATCAAATCCCTAACAATGGGAAATCTCTGATACCACACTCTAAGGAAGAGTGACAAAATAGGATATGGACCAGCGTCCACCACTACAAGATCCTAAGAATAGATGCGAGGTCATCCAGCTCCACGATCTACTGTCCAACGGGGCGAGGACCTGTATAATCATACATAGGAGAGGAGCAAGAAGCAAGATAGACGAACGTCAAAGCAAGAAAACAAGCTATAAGATTATAAGATGTACTTATAATGAAAGCACACTAGTCATTACTCGTCTCCAGTAATTAAATTGTTCAATTACCCAACCAATGTTCCTATGTCGGGACTGCCCAACCCAAACTAGAGTAACGTGTAGTCTCATATCGTATCTTAATTAATCATTATTAGTCTCATTTCAGTATTTAACGTATAAAAATATTTCATTCAAGTATAATATCAAATGCATTGATTCGAGATATTATTTTAAGACACAAACATAATATCTCATACAAGTCATATCGGGTCACTATCGTTACCCGGGAAAACAAGTCGTAACACTAGGCCTACACACGAATATTTCCCAATATTACGTGGCAAGGGCAATCATACTAAGTCCTAAATCACATGGCGTTTCAAGGTCTTTCTATCTGACCCGCATTACAACCATGTGTCCGGTTCCGGTGGTTTATCTCCGACACGGCACTCGAGCGGAACCTAACCGGATCAATCACAAATAATCGCTTTTAACATGTGCCTACATCGACCGGAGGACTAGTCTAGTGTATACTCGACAATATACATGTAAAGCAATTTCACACTTATGTATATATACAATCGTGTCAAGTCTCTTACTCGAGTTATACAATAGTCATTATTTATAATATAACATAATTTACATCATTAATTTACTAATTCAAAACCAAATCATTTCAAGGTTATATATCCCTAATAACCTTAAGTGTGTGATCAAGTTAGGATATTATGCACAACACCATAATTATCTTACTAACAACATGAAAAATATTATCACTCTTATTTCAACAACATGCTGTCCAGAATTTAAAATGCAGATTCAAGGCTCTTCCAATCCGTTTTTGGGAAAACTTAAAACTACCAAGTTGTTCGGAACGTGATTTTCTATAAGGACACGCGAGCACGCTACCATAGCCGGCCTAAAACAGACCCGAAACTAACATATAATATTCGCCCCTGTTTTCGACAACATTCTGCCCAGAATTTTAAAACGCCGATTTGAGGCTTTTTCGATCCGTTTTTGGGAAAACTTAAAACTACAAAGTTGTTCGGAACGTGATTTTATATAAGGACTCGAGAGCACGCTACCGTAGGCTGCTTAAAACAGACCCGAAATTAACATATACAGTTCGGACCTGTTCACGATAACTTTCTGCGCAGAATTTTAAAACGCATATTCGAGGATTTTTCGATCCGTTTTTGAAAAAACTTAAAACTACAAAGTTGTCCAGAATATGATTTTCTACCGGGCAACGCGGACGAAATATAAATTCTCGAAATTAAAATAGCTCAAAACAATTTTTAATAAGCCGATTTACTAAATTTCATAGGCTTCTCAAATTCAAGAGTTTGTTCAACAATTCAATCCCTATAATGATGTTATCACATTTTAATCTATATGGAGGATGATCCTAATACATTGCATATCATTTTTAACATTAATTTCATATTAATTTAGGGATCCAAATACATGTTCATGTGAAATTTCATTATAGATACAAAATATACACATATAGGTTATTAACTTGCCTTGGATTGTATTGAGAAATTGAAATCCTCTTGAAATCTTCTTGAAATCATCTTAGCTTCTTCTCTTCTTACTCTCTCTCTCTACCAAACCCTAGCCTCCATTTCAAATGAAAGAATGAAGACTTCTTCTCTTCCTTTCTATTTATACCTAGGGTTTGTTTATTTACAAAAATGCCATTGCGCCAAATTTAACCCTCTAGATCCTTTTACGCGTTAATTCGCTTCTAATATTTAAGTCGCACATTCGTATCTCAATTAATTCATTTTAAATTTTCATTTCCAAACATTTCGAATATATATACTGCCATAATTATTTTTCTTCAATTAGTTCAATTTTAATTCAATAAAAAAATGCGGGGTGTTACATTCTCCCCCTCTACGAACGGGATTTCGTCCTCGAAATTCGAAATAAAATAACTCAATTCAAGTCAAGTAAGGTAGTTTCGCACGTACCTACCTTGAAGAGATATGGGTGACTAATTCGCAAGTCATCCTCTCTCTCCCAAGTGGCCTCAGACTCATCATGATTACTCCACATAACACGAACAGAGAGGAATGACTTTTGACCTCAACTGCTGCTCACGACGATCTAGGATCCTGACCGGCCTCTCCTCGTAGCTCCTATCGGGCTGCAACTCAACCCCGTCTAAATCTATGTGTAGGTGTGAGTCCTCGGGACGTAAGAACTTCCTCAACATGGATACATGAAAAACATCATGTACCCGCTGGAGATGGTCAGGTAGAGCTAAACGGTAAGCAACCGGTCCCACCCTGTCCAACACTGTAAACGGGCCTACGTATCGCGGTGAAAGCTTCCCTTTGGCACCAAAGCGAACAACGCCTCTCATGGGTGAGACCCTTAACAGCACTTGGTCCCCAATGGCGAACTCTAACTTCCTCCGTCTTATGTCAGCATAAGTCTTTTGACGATCTTGCGCGGTCTTCATCCGTGCACGAATCAAGTCAACCTTCTCTGAGGTCTCCCTAACAATATCCGGACCCAGCATCCGGTGCTCTCCGAACTCCAACCAACATGTAGGGTATCGACAAGGCCTGCCGTATAAACCCTCGTATGGTGCCATGCCAATAGTCTGTTGATAACTATTATTGTATGCGAACTCCACCAGTGGCAAATGCATATCCCAACCACCTTTGAAGTCCAACACACAAACTCGCAACATGTCCTCCAAAATCTGGTTCACCCGCTCCGTCTGACCATCAGACTGAGGGTGGAATGCGGTACTCAAACTCAACTGAACTCCCATTGCCTCCTGAAGTCTGCCCCAAAAGTGAGAGATGAAGACACTGCCACGGTCGGACACGATATCACGCGGTACCCCATGCAACTTCACAATCTCGTTAATAAACATCGTGGCGTACTGTGCTGCCGTATAATCTACCCTCACTGGAAGAAAATGATCCACCTTTGTTAGTCTATCGACGATGACCCAAATCGAATCATGGCCGCGCTGCGATCTTGGCAACCCAACAATAAAATCCATGGAGATGCTTTCCCATTTCCACTCGGGAATGGACAATGGCTGCAACTCCCCTCCAGGTCTCTGATGTTCCACCTTTACAAGCTGACAAGTGGCACACTTTGAGACAAACTCGGCTACATCACGCTTTAACCCAACCCACCAATACATACGATGCATATCCTGATACATCTTATCACCTCCGGGGTGAACAGTGAATCTAGATCCATGCGCCTCAGATAATAAGGCCTTTCGCAACTCGGTATCATTCGGCACAACAATTCGTCCCTGATAACAAAGTCCCCCGTCAGAACCGATCGAGAAACCCTGAATGCCCCCAGACATCAATGCCTTCACTTTCTCCTGACAAAAGTCATCAGAAGACTGGGCCTTCACAACCCGTTCAACCATATAAACTGATATAGATACAGTCCCCATAAATGCTCTGCCAACATCAAGGCTACCCAACTCCTTCCACTGAGCTTTCCAAACACCTGACCATTCAACACTCTCCTCCACATCCAAGGCGGACAATGACGTTATGGGTCTTCGGCTCAAAGCATCAGCAACCACGTTTGCCTTACCCGGGTGGTACTGTATTGAAAACTGGTAGTCCTTCACATATTCCACCCATCTACTCTGTCGCATGTTCAAGTTCTTCTGAGAGAACAAGTACTGAAGACTCTTATGGTCGGTGAACAACATAAACTTCTCCCCAAGTAAGTAGTGTCTCCATGAATACAACGCAAAAACAACCGCCGCCAACTCTAAGTCATGAGTCGGGTAACGATCCTCATGAGGCCTCAATTTCCTCGAAATATAGGAAATCGGTCTCTCCTCCTGCATCAGAACAGCTCCTAACCCCTGTAATGACGCATCAGTGTACACACGGTACTCAACCCCAACTTTCGGCAACGCAAGGACTGGCGCTGACGTAAGCTTCTCCTTCAAAGTTTCAAAAGCCTCCTGACACTCTGAACTCCAGACGAAAGTAACACCCTTCTTTGTCAAATGGGTAAGAGGACTCACAATCTCGAGAAGCCCTGAATAAACCTTCGATGGTAACCCGCTAGACCCAGAAAACTCCGAATCTCAGTCGGCGTAGTGGGTTGCCCCCACTCGACAACAGCAGTAACCTTGCTAGGATCGACAGCAATCCCAGCCTCCGTCACAATGTGGCCCAAAAATTGCACCTCTCGCAGCCAAAACCCGCACTGGGAGAGCTTAGCATAAAGTTGATGCTCTCTCAAGGTCTCAAGAGCCAATCGTAAATGTCCGGCATGGTCCTCCTCGGACCGTGAATAGATCAGGATATCGTCAATGAACACGATAATAAACTGATCCAAGTATGGCTTGAATACACGATTCATCAAATCCATGAATACCGCAGGAGCATTGGTTAAGACGAACGGCAAGACCCGAAACTCGTACGAACCATATCGTGTCAGGAACGCTGTCTTCGGCACATCCTCCTCCCGAATCCTCAACTGGTGATAACCGGAACGCAAATCAATCTTCGAAAAGAATGAAGCATCCCTCAACTGATCGAACATATCATCAATACGAGGTAACAGATACTTGTTCCGAATCGTTACCTTGTTCAACTCTCGATAATCGACGCACAATCGAAGTGAGCCATCCCTTTTCTTCACAAAGAGCACTGGAGCTCCCCAAGGTGAGGTACTCCTACGGATAAAACCTTGGCCCAACAGCTGCTGAATTTGCTCCCTAAGCTCCCTCATCTCTAAGGGTGCCATACGGTACGGGGCCCTGGCAATCGATCTCGTGCCCGGCGATAACTCTATACAAAACTCTATCTCATGAGCTGGAGGTAAACCAGGAACCTCATCAAAGATGTCCGCGAACTCCCTCACTATAGGGATCGTATCCCAAGAAATGGACACCCCATCAGGAGAATCCTCCTCGATGTAAAATAGATGTGTGCTGGCTCCACCCTCTAGACCAGGTAATGCTATTAGGTACATCTCCTGACCAGGAATGGCAAATGTGATCGCACTCCCACGATAGTCAATCTGGGCATGATATGCATACAACCAATCAAACCCTATAATCACGTCGTAGGTACACATCTCAATCAAAATAAGGTCGACAGAGAAGTGAAGCCTCCCGATCTCAATCGCGACCCCTCTACAAACGTGGCGAAGGTCCGTATCACTCAAAGGTGTACTCACATGGGCAACTATCGCCTCTGCAACATCTATCATCCCCGATGTCCTAGCAAACTCATAACTGGAGAATGAGTGTGATGCACCAGTGTCAAAAAGTACTCTCGCATGAGAACTATAAACATAAAACGTACCCTGAATCGCCGGTCGTCGCACCTGCGGCTGAAAAGGCTGAACGTCATATACACGCCCATGGTACAACTGTGGCTGAATTGGTGCTGCTGCTGCCATTGGCAATGCCGGAAATGGTGGTGGTGGTGGGAGTACCTGCTGCTGTGATCTATCTCCCTGCGCCTGTCCTCGGGGACAAGCCCTCCTCATATGTCCAGTCTCTCCGCACTGGAAGCATACAATAGGACCCCCATCTCGTGCCTGCTGCACCAAAGCTCCGATGTTGGGCCTATTGGCCCGGTGTTGATCTCTCGCACCCTGACCTCGTTGGTTCAGCTGGCCCTGGCCCTGGCCCTGCTGCGGGTGACCCTGACCTGGAATGGTCTGAACCGGATTGGCCTGAATGGCCTGACCCTGCTGGCCCTGGGCCTGCTGCCCCTGGTGACGGCCTCTGTACCGCTTGGCCTGATGGCCTCCTGACTGTTGGCCCCCCTGTGGGCCCCGTTGGCCTGCAACTACAACCTCATGGGGCCTACCCTGCTGGCCTACCACCCCTCGTTTTCCCACCACATGCTCAGAACGATCATTGCAGTGATGCAACGCTGCATTCACCGCTACCTCATAACAGTCAAATGACGGATTCGCTAGTAGGAACCCCCGAATTGGCCAAGATAGCCCCTTAACAAACCTCTGAGTCTTCAAAGCATCATCTGCCTGCACCTCGGGAGCAAACTCTACCAATGAGGTAAACTCTCGCTCATACTCAAAAACTGAACTAGTCTGCTTCAGGGTATTAAACCTTCTCCTCAAAGCCACACGTTGTGCGAGAGGTACAAACTTCGCCTCGAAACGTGCCCAAAAATCAGCAATAGGCATAACATCCCGCTGAGCTGTAGAAGTAATGGACTCCCACCAGCACAACGCCTCCCTAGTCAGACGAAAGGTAGCTAAAGTCTGTTTCTGCACCTCTGTGGAGTCAACTAGTCTCAAATGTCTGCATATATCTCGCTTCCACTGAAGCGCCTCCAACGGACCCACGTCACTGGCGAACGAAGGCGGGCGTCTCTTCTCAAACCCACTCACAACAGATGCCCAAGTGGGTTGCACAACTACTGGCACCTGTGGCTCCGGCTCAGCCACTGCAGGTGGTGCGATGACAACATGTGGTACTGGCGCTGGTGCTGGCGCTGGCACTGGTGCGGGCGCGGGATGCGCCGAAAGTGCTGCTGCTACTACTGTAGCTACAACCTGTGCTATAGCCGTCAAATCGGCCTGGGACAAACCTCCTACCGTCCCCTGTGCGGGTGGGGGCGGCTGCTCCTGAGCCCCCGCCCGTCCTGTCGTTCCTGCTAGTTTACCGCTGCGTCTCCTCATCTGAAGAGAGTAAACACAGAGTATGAGAACTAGAAGGAAAAGTTCAAAACATATATCACATATATAATTGGGTGCAACAGTTTAAAGTGATGAATATATCATGCGAAAAGTCCTAACTCCCGATAAAGGTAAACCTTCGTGCGTGGAGCGTCTCGCAAGCGAATTCCAAACAAGGAACCCCTCCTATACACTCGGGCATTCATAGTCGGTCGTGTCGGATCAGTGGCTCGATTTTTTTTTCCGAAGTTATAGAATACAAAACCTAGTTGCAAGGCTCAAAGTATCAAAGAAACAATGCGCGAAAAACGTAACGGACGCCCTCAGATCCCTAAAGGCTCTAAAACCGTGCTCTGATACCAACTGTGACAACCCTGCTTTTTATATCTAATTCGGTTAGCTACGCCCAATTAAATTAAAGCGTAGTGTCAATATGTTGGCATTAGAAACATAATTTAAATAAACGCAGTAAAGTAAATATGTACACTCCCATACGTGTAACCAAATCACATCATAGTAAGTATAGGATCCACAAGTAATAGCAGTACTGAATATAAAATGCCCAAACATACGGGCCCAAAGATAAATTAGGTAAAGAGTGTAATATAAACCTCTCAACACTATCAAATCCCTAACAATGGGAAATCTCTGATACCACACTCTAAGGAAGAGTGACAAAATAGGATATGGACCAGCGTCCACCACTACAAGATCCTAAGAATAGATGCGAGGTCATCCAGCTCCACGATCTACTGTCCAACGGGGCGAGGACCTGTATAATACATACATAGGAGAGGAGCAAGAAGCAAGATAGACGAACGTCAAAGCAAGAAAACAAGCTATAAGATTATAAGATGTACTTATAATGAAAGCACACTAGTCATTACTCGTCTCCAGTAATTAAATTGTTCAATTACCCAACCAATGTTCCTATGTCGGGACTGCCCAACCCAAACTAGAGTAACGTGTAGTCTCATATCGTATCTTAATTAATCATTATTAGTCTTATTTCAGTATTTAACGTATAAAAATATTTCATTCAAGTATAATATCAAATGCATTGATTCGAGATATTATTTTAAGACACAAACATAATATCTCATACAAGTCATATCGGGTCACTATCGTTACCCGGGAAAACAAGTCGTAACACTAGGCCTACACACGAATATTTCCCAATATTACGTGGCAAGGGCAATCATACTAAGTCCTAAATCACATGGCGTTTCAAGGTCTTTCTATCTGACCCGCATTACAACCATGTGTCCGGTTCCGGTGGTTTATCTCCGACACGGCACTCGAGCGGAACCTAACCGGATCAATCACAAATAATCGCTTTCAACATGTGCCTACATCGACCGGAGGACTAGTCTAGTGTATACTCGACAATATACATGTAAAGCAATTTCACACTTATGTATATATACAATCGTGTCAAGTCTCTTACTCGAGTTATACAATAGTCATTATTTATAATATAACATAATTTACATCATTAATTTACTAATTCAAAACCAAATCATTTCAAGGTTATATATCCCTAATAACCTTAAGTGTGTGATCAAGTTAGGATATTATGCACAACACCATAATTATCTTACTAACAACATGAAAAATATTATCACTCTTATTTCAACAACAGGCTGTCCAGAATTTAAAATGCAGATTCAAGGCTCTTCCAATCCGTTTTTGGGAAAACTTAAAACTACAAAGTTGTTCGGAACGTGATTTTCTATAAGGACACGCGAGCACGCTACCATAGCCGGCCTAAAACAGACCCGAAACTAACATATAATATTCGCCCCTGTTTTCGACAACATTCTGCCCAGAATTTTAAAACGCCAATTTGAGGCTTTTTCGATCCGTTTTTGGGAAAACTTAAAACTACAAAGTTGTTCGGAACGTGATTTTATATAAGGACTCGAGAGCACGCTACCGTAGGCTGCTTAAAACAGACCCGAAATTAACATATACAGTTCGGACCTGTTCACGATAACTTTCTGCGCAGAATTTTAAAACGCATATTCGAGGATTTTTCGATCCGTTTTTGAAAAAACTTAAAACTACAAAGTTGTCCAGAATATGATTTTCTACCGGGCAACGCGGACGAAATATAAATTCTCGAAATTAAAATAGCTCAAAACAATTTTTAATAAGCCGATTTACTAAATTTCATAGGCTTCTCAAATTCAAGAGTTTGTTCAACAATTCAATCCCTATAATGATGTTATCACATTTTAATCTATATGGAGGATGATCCTAATACATTGCATATCATTTTTAACATTAATTTCATATTAATTTAGGGATCCAAATACATGTTCATGTGAAATTTCATTATAGATACAAAATATACACATATAGGTTATTAACTTGCCTTGGATTGTATTGAGAAATTGAAATCCTCTTGAAATCTTCTTGAAATCATCTTAGCTTCTTCTCTTCTTACTCTCTCTCTCTACCAAACCCTAGCCTCCATTTCAAATGAAAGAATGAAGACTTCTTCTCTTCCTTTCTATTTATACCTAGGGTTTGTTTATTTACAAAAATGCCATTGCGCCAAATTTAACCCTCTAGATCCTTTTACGCGTTAATTCGCTTCTAATATTTAAGTCGCACATTCGTATCTCAATTAATTCATTTTAAATTTTCATTTCCAAACATTTCGAATATATATACTGCCATAATTATTTTTCTTCAATTAGTTCAATTTTAATTCAATAAAAAAATGCGGGGTATTACAGCATCACCGGTCTTTAAGCGCTGAGAATATAGATAAATTAATGATATTAGTTGTAAAATTTGAGTGTAATATAATGTTATATAACGACCATTTTCATTATAATTACCTCTTGTGTCAACCACAACATAAATTCGCTGTCTGATTGTACCATTATTTTTCGTCTTTTATTGTTCTCACAGGCTTCATATTTTTTGCATATTTCAAATTTAATCATGTATAAAATAATCTAAAATAATGTTAAACATTATAATAATCGAAACTTACTTTTTTCTATTCTTCGACATCTTAATGTGTGTCAAATAAATAACGAGCTACTTGTTCATGTTTCAAACTCGTTAATTTCACACGTTTTTCCATCACATGACCACCATCATCGACGAACTCATCAGTGTCATCAACGCTGGTCGAGTCAGGCATATATTCCCAAGTATATATTTATGACTCCACGATGATGTATTCCTCTGCAATTGATCCTGCAATGTATCGCGTATTCTTGATGTAATCTTTAAAAACATTCATCAATCTTTCAAAAGGATACATCCACCGATATCTAACTGGACCAAAAAGAAGTGCCTCGTCACATAGGTGTACCAACAAGTGAACACTTATGTCAAAGAATGCTGGGGGAAAGTACTTCTCCAACACACAAATCGCTTCGGTTACCGTCAATTTTGCGGCCACTATGTGTTCTCGATTGACTACCTTCTCACACAAGAGTGAGAAGGTAATACTAATTTGCATAATAGCCCTCCGAAAATCCTTGTGCTTGGAGAAACAGTGCTTAAACAATAGAGGAACCAATTGCATGATCACATGCCAATCGTGGGACTTACACTTATGTAAATCATGAGTAGCATAATTCACAATCCTTTGCAAGTTGGACGAAAAATTAGATGGGCTAAAAGCACCTTCCTTTCCCCACTCGTCAAAGTAAACGCACCAGGGGGAATTATTGTCCTTCCCCTACTATCTTCTTTCAACCATAGTTGTGGCTTAAGTTTTAACGATTTAAGGTCTTTTCGTGCATTTTCTCCATCCTTCGAATGACTCCCCCCAAGGCAAGTGCCCACAATATGTTCAGCGAAGTTCTTCTCTGCATGCATCACATCCAATACACGGCGCACCGAGTTAGTCTTCCAATAAGGCAAGTCAAATAAAATTGACCTCCTAGACCATGCCTTTCTTATCTCAGTTTCATTCCCAGTTGGGGTCTTCTTATGCTTGACATTCTTAAATTTGGGATTCTTACCTGGCATATTAGGGCCACATTCAGAAGATTTACTTTCAGTTGCTGAACCTGAAAGTTGTCTTGGTGGTAGTCTATGTTCAACCCCGCCCAATAAAAAATTAGAACCTTTCTCAAATCTGAAACTGTGAGCCGTGGGTAAAAACCTCCTATGTCAATGGTATACATTTTTTGAGCTAAAGGATAGGCGAAGAGATTCAGTCTTCTCGCCACAAATAGGACACCCCAAATAACCATGTACTACACAACCGGATAATGTCCCATAAGCTGGAAAATCATGAATTACCCACATCAACATAGCTTTCAGCGTAAACTCTTTTTTTCTAAAAGAGTCAAATGATTGCACACCCTCTTTCCACAACTCATTTAATTCTTCTACCAAAGGAGCCAGGTAGACGTCGATGTCATCACTTGGTGCCTTTGGCCAAGGTATCAACAAAGCCATCATAAAAAATTCAGGTCTCACATACACTGTGAAGGAGGGAGGTTGAGTGGGGCTAGGATCACTGGCCATACACTCTGATTGGTACTTAGATTTCCAAATGGATTGAAACCATCTGTTGATATAGCTAAACGAATGTTGCGCTGTTCTGGAGGAAAATCGGGATACTCATAATTCATCCTCCTCCAGGCTATAGAATCAATAGGATGACGCATGATATTACCCTCTACTTCTGCCCTAGCATGCCAAGTCATTGCCTCCGCTATCCATGGTACTATGAAAAATCTCTTTAATCTAGGTCCAACGGGAAAATATTTCAACACTTTTTGGGGCACTTTTGAGCTTGTGCCTTCCTTACTAGTAGATTGGACATATCTAGGTTCATCGCATACTAGATAACGATCGAGATTTTCATACTCCTTTCGGTATAGTATGCAGTCGTACACACAAGCATGAATCGGTTTATACTTCATTCCCAAACCTTTCAAACTGTTCTTCATAACAAGATAGCTATTTGGAAGCGTATTGTCCTTGGGTAGTAAGCCCTTCACCTATTTCAGAATTCCTGTCACGCTATTGCCAGACAAATCGTACTGCGTCTTCAAACTGTGCAAACCAACCATGGCATGTAAAGTTGTTTGATATTTCTCACAACCAGAGTATAATAGTTAGGTCGCCTTAAATTTTAAACTTTGGCAGTCATCGTTAAGGTTTATCGTGATATCTTCACGAGCACTTGAACCGTGTACATCATCAGTAACCTCATTCTTCTCTGCTTCATAAACCCTGTACACATCATCAACTAAATCCTCTAACATATTATGATCTATGCCGTCCCCATCTACATTTATCCTACTTGTTGAAGGTTGTTGTGAAGGTTGGTCGGGGACAAATGGAACTTCCAATTTATTGTGAAAACTCCAAAATTGATAACTATCTTGCATACCCGATCTTAACAAATGTAGTTCAACTGTTTTCCACTCAAACACCTTACCTTTCTTACACCTAGCACACGGACACTAAAACTCTTCATCATTATAACATCTCTTTGCGTATTTCACAAATTCATTAGCACCTCTGCGAAACACATCCCCCATTCTATTTGTCTCACCCATCCACTCTTTGTATTTCGGATATCCCATCACAGCTACCACAACTAATCACCTATTAAAGGTAAGAAGCGTATATTCATGGATTAGTATAAACAGAACTTAGATTTATAGTATGTTTCATTTAATTATGTCTTATTTATATTTGATTTTTAAATTTCAAATTCAAATTCAATTTATAATAAAAATTTCTATTTCCTCCATCTCCTCTAAAGGGTGAGTGTCCTATCCTATTCAAGGCCGCATTTTTCTGTAATATACTTAACAGCTCATGCACATTATTACGATTTGAAAAAAATTCGGTAGCATATCCCCGTAGTTCTCCAAGTACACGACGTAGATTGGCAAGTGTGAGTGTTATTTCAATTGATCATTTGAAATAACAGTCACACTTGTCAATCTAGTATGTACCTAGAGAACATCAGGATACGACTACAGAACTTCCTCCAAAAATAATAACTTTAAGCCACTAAGAATATTATTATACAGAAATTATGCAGTCCCAAACTGTCCAAACGGTATAATTTGAGAGATCTCATTACAGGGGTAATGACTCTCGAACGGGCCTAAGGGCTATTGAATGCGTACGCATAAGAACTAGAATGCTAGTATCTATGCGCACTATATGTAATTTCAAGTATGTTTCATTTAATTATCATACTATATATATATTGTTCGTTATACAAAGTAATTTTGAAAAAAAGTTGAAAAATCCCACCTCCACATGGACAATAATCCAGTGGTCATGCCACTTTTAAAATTAACCAACCCAAAATCAATCCACTATAATCCAACCGCAATGTCAACAACAAATGTGTATCCCGTACTCCTTATAATTCATGTACTCAATTAATTATTTTCATTAATTAAACTAATAATTAAAGTATACAATTATTAATTTACTAATTTACAATGAGGGGCAATCCTACTTTCATATATTAATTTACTAAAAAAATTAATAATCAATCAATTTGTTTATAAGGGACACTACTTGCATATGACGGAAAATATCTAATAAACCAATAAAAATTTAATAAAAAAATTAACAAGCCCCACCCCCACCCCCACCCCCACCCCAGCCCCCCTCCCCCCTCCCCACACACACGCGCACGCACACACACACGCACGCAGCCCCACCCCCCATCACACCCTCGCATCATTTCCCTCTCTCGCACATACGCACAAACACGCACACACACACAGCCCCACCCCTACCCCACCACCCACACCTCCATCGCTGCCCTCTCCCCCTGCCCCCTTCCCCCACCACACACTCACAAACAGCCCCACCACCCTCCCCACCCCCACCACACACACATGCACACACACTCTGCCCCACCCCCACCCCCCACCACACACACACAACCCTACCCCCACCCCCTTCCCCCAGTACACACACACACATACACACATACATGCACACACACACACACACACACACACACACACACACACACACATATATATATATATACACACACACACATATATAAATGGGAGAGAGAGAGAGAGAAACCAACCTGAAAGTAGAGAGAGAGAGTGAGAGCAGCGCGTAGAGAGATAGAGAAATTGGAGGGAACGCGGTGAGGAAAAAAGGAGGGGAAATGGCTTTTTGCTGACAGATTTGTCACGGTCATTGACCCTGACAAGTCCGTGACAACTGTTCTTATCACAATCAATGATCGTGACAAGCCTTTGTCACGAACTTGTCACGGTCATTGACCGTGATAAAAATTGCGTGTTTTTTGTCGCTGAAAGGGTGCCAATTTTTCCATTTTGGTGTAGTGATTGGGAAGTATTATACGATAAAGCACAACAAACAATTGGTTATATACGATCACCCGAGAATGAAGATGTCATCCCTACTGGGTGGAGATAAGAATTTGTAGTGGATGATAGCCAAGACTCTTGGCCTGATAAACCCAAGATAGCTCAATAACTAAACAATCATTTGAAGAAGATATGATATTCCATTTTAAAGATTTGATTGCCTCCCCACTTATTGAAGACACCAATTATATTTGCAATTTAAACTTCAACGGAATCATGGCCAAGTTCCTAACAGCAAATTGGGAATCCGTGGAAGTCGATCATCTCACTTAACCAGGAAGGTTTTACATGGATCCTACCTTAATCCAATCCCATTTGAAGAAAAGGATAGGGACAATGAAGCGATCGAAGAGAGCTATCTAGACACAGCTGAGGAAAACAAGGTCTAGGAACAAACGAAAAAGACTCGTGTCGATATCTCTGTATGGGAACTTCTCATGTCATCTCAATGCCATACAGATTTCATCCTTAAGAAGTTTTCGCAGAAGGTTATACCAATCTTCTCTAGTCTGGAAACCATTGAAAATTTGAAGTTTACAAAAATAGCATCTTTCGCACATGAAGAACCGAAAAGACAAATGACTGTGTGATAATTGATTTACTTCGCAAATTTTTAATTTGACCCATTTATTTAATTTCAACCCCTAAACATGCATCTAAAGAGCGTGATTCAACCCATAAACAAATAAAGCACACGACACAAAATTAAGGAAAAATCCCCGTAGGGAAAAACCTTTTATTTCTAAAACTTTGAATAATTTACAAGACCATTGACTTACATACAACCTGATAATCGCCCACAAGTATAACGCACGGTGTCTTCGTCAAACCTTCAAAGCAACGACTAGAAACAGTGTCGGCAGGAATCTCCCTCAGGAACTCCAGGTGATCAGCAATGAAGAAGAGAAATGGCTTCTTCACAAGGGTTGAACAAATACAAGGATGTGTTCTTGGGTTACCAAAAAGATTCACAAAGGTTTGGAAATTGTGTGAATCAAAACATGAGTCTTGGGACTCAAAAAATATGAAGATTAGAGGTATTTGGACTCTCAAAAACGTCTTCCAAAGTCTTGTGAAACAACTCCCCCGAAGTTGGTTTAAATAGGAAAACAAATGAAGAGTTTCACAAAATAAAAACTCTGAAATTCTATCCAGCGTACAGGGACCTCGAACCGGTTCGGGTACCCTGCAAACCGGTTCACCCCCCCGAACCGGTTCGGGTTGGGTTCGGGGAAATTCGCTGGAAAAAAGGGGTTAAACACTTAGCAAAAATTCCAAGGATTTTTCTTGGAGTTATCTCCATTTTCAAAGGGCCATAACTTGTTCATCGTAACTCGGATTGATGTGCCATTTCTTCCAGTATCTTTGTTGAGACAAGCTATTCAACTTTCCAGTTGACCGGTCCTCCGAACGGTGGCTGTAAAATTACCAAATTTCCCTTGAACTTCCCTATCAAGCCTTGTTGCACTGTTTTGACTTCTCTTGCGTACCACTTGCATTACGAGCCAAAAATCATGGAACGTGAAGTCGTTGAGGCAGATGAGGGACACATGTTGGAGATAATAAATGCTTGATTCTCGGAATTCGAATTGAGTCCGTCGAGTGAGATCTTGAGGTGACATGACAAATGTAGCGGCGTACGACATACACAAATGTAACATGTTGGACATGGGAAAAATGTCCTTACAAATCTCCCCCTATGTCTATGTTGGTACATACATAAAAAATCCGAATTATCAAATATGAAATTTCCTATACAAATCTACCCTCCCATGAACCCAAAACTGGAAAAGGCACAAATGAATAGTCTCCATCGTTTGTTCTTCAGATCATCAGGAATCTCAAATCTTTTCTCATTAGGGTGTGCAATTCAGTGATCATCCATGTAGTACCTACACACATGAGACAAAGCAAAATACCAAGTGACGTATCGAGTTTGAAATGAGATAAACATAGATACCAATATATGATAAGCATAAGTCAAATCTCAAAACTCCCCAAAATTCAAACTCCCCCAAAATAAGATAATTCTTTCTCCCCCTTTTTATGATGTCCCCAAATAGACAAATGAGAAGAATGAATCAAATAAGCAAAATCGGGGTGTCATGGTATTCAAAACAAGGCATCAATCAATATGACAAACACGCTCTTGCAAGGAGATGCTCAAAAAATCTTCACAAACTATTTTTGATTTTTCGATTTTTTGTACAAAAAATAAGATACCAATTTGAACAAATATGATACAAAAATCACACCATGGATTTAGACTCAAACAACCAAGTCATGGAAATGGAATGAATGGGTGTGAACACATTCGATAGGTAAATCAACTCAATCAATCATATGTGCACGATGCATATGTGTACCCCTAACGAATGAACATCAAAAGTATCATTAGGTGTAAAGATTGTTGAATTTAGATGACATCGTCTTATGCAAATTAACAAATCAAAGTCAAAGTGATTTCCACACCAATAACGTCCAGAACTATGTAGCGCATTTTCGAGCATTTCAAGGACGTGCAAACCCGTTTGAAATTCTCCAACCAAACTCCCTCATGCATATTTTCTTTTAGATGTATAAAAACTAAATTCTCAAACTTTAGAGAATTGGTGCAAAAACCTAAATGGCCCATAATTTGGCATGAATTTCTTTTTATTGCCCTTCAATTTTTTCGGGTTCTTTTAACCTCTTTGGACCCCGGATAATGAAATTCCTCCATTTTTAGGTCCAATTTTAACGGTGGCTTACTATTCGTAAAGGCAAAATGAACCTTTCACAGCCCTTCTCCGTTTTCAAACAAAACACACAAACTCACAAAACGGTTTTTATATGCACAATTTTCTTATAAAAATTATCGCGCTTGGTTCGTTTTAAGGACATGATTGAAGTGAAAACACCCAACCAACATGTGATAAGACAAGCACAATAATAAAACAAATCCGTACACGTGTGCAATAAAGGAAACCATGAGTCACACATGTAGGAAGTAACACTAAATTTCATCTTAATGACTCCAAATATTATAAAGCACAAGGATGAATTGACCT
Organism: Sambucus nigra; assembly: GCA_949130495.1. NCBI lineage: Eukaryota > Viridiplantae > Streptophyta > Magnoliopsida > Dipsacales > Adoxaceae > Sambucus > Sambucus nigra. Next base: position 187,231,477 of record OX422214.1, on the reverse strand, counting down.
ATTGTCTCAAAACCACTATCAAATAGTCACATGAACATAATGGAATGATGTTGTGACTTGGTCATCCTAAGTGTTCATCCATAAAAGGTGCAAACAAAATACAAAAATCTTTTTGGATTTTCTCAAAATTTTATCAAAATAAAATCTTTTTGTATTTAAAAAAAAAATAAAACATACAAAAATGATACATACTAGCAATAGGCAAACAATGACATCATGGAAATCACCCTATGCTAGTAAGCAAGTCAAACCTCAATCATTAGGTGCGGAGGGGTTTTCCAAAGGTGGTGATAGAATATGAAAAACCTCCATCAATTCTTGTGAAGTTTTGACTAAAAACTTAACTTGCTCACCTAGATGTGCAAACTCTCTCATGTAGTCTCCGGGAGCATGTAAAGTATCATGAGTGGGTGAATATGTGTCAGAAACACGTGTAGAAAAACGTGACACATAACCCAACTTAAAACAAAATTCCTTAAGGTGTCCTCTCCTCTTGCAATGGGAACACACATATATAGGCCTAGGAACACCTCTTTCAAAAACTCTAGGACGCGCTCTCCTAATAGGAATGGGACGCCTAGGTGGGTTAGGGTGAGACTTTCGTGAATCTAACACTAAAGTGGGAACCGACTCAGGTGCTAATTGGGAAGAAGAAGCACCGCCATGACTTATTCCAAACTTTTCACCTTTACTCATATGAACCACCTTTTCAACCTTCTTAGGTGTGTTAAAAAAATTGACTTTGACCTCCCTGGCACGTTCGAGATCACTCTCAAGTTGGGATACACGTGTCGTCAGACTAGACACCGTGTTGGCCAAATCACACTTCTCCTTTCTCAAAAGCTCCTTCTCTCTCTCCAAATCTAAAACCCGACGACCTAAATCACGATTATACTTCTTTGTTTTCAGGGTCTCGGTGTACAAATCTCTAAAAGCTTTTTGGAGCTCACTTTCATCTCCACTCTCCTCCTCGCTTTCTCCCTCACTTAACGAACACAAATCACTATCATCGCTCTCGTGTGCACTCTTGTGAGACAAAATGGGTGAGCTCACACGACTAGAAAAGGAGACAACCGTCCCATGTGCTAAATCTTTATTAGACTCATCTCTCTCATCACCCTCATCACCCTCACTATCACTAAGAGTGGCGGGCATAGCAGTCTCTTTTCCCTTTCTCCTTATTCTAGTAGGACACTCTCTAGCTATGTGCCCTTTCCCTTCACACTCAAAGAACCTGATCTCATCCTCCTTGTCACTATCTTTGGCCTCCTCTTTCCTTTTATTTGACTCAAAATACCTCTTTTTATTGGAAGAATTTTCTTTATTCATTTTGAGAAACTTTTTAAAATTTTTTGCAAACAAGTCCATTTCTTTAAAATCAAAATCTTCCTCAGAGTCGGACTCACAAACTTTTTCTTTCTTTTTCTTAAAATGAATCTTTAAAGCAAAGCCATTATCCTTAGCCTTAATGGTTTTGGGAAACATGTCTATCTCATAGGTTTGAAGATCTCCTACAAGTTCTTCCAACTTAAGTGATTTCAAATTTCCCAACAAGTTCAAAACAGTGACTTTAGGAATAAAGCATTTTGGAAGAGATATCAAAATCTTTTTAACGACACGCGTGTTATCAATCACCTCACCCAAATTAAAACAAGTGTTAACAATGTCTGACAACCGTGCATAAAACTCATCAAAGCATTCAGACTCAGATATGGTAATAGTCTAAAATTGAGTGGCCAGATTTTGTAATTTAGAGTCTTTGACCGCGTTCGTACCCTCATGTGTCAGTTTCAAAACATCCCAAGACTCTTTAGACTTGGTGCACGTCATAATTCGGCGAAACTCATCCGGAGTGACAGCACCAGAAATAGCACTCAGACCACGGGAATTAAAATTGGACAACTTATAATCATCTTCAGTCCAGGCTGACACGGGTTTTAAAGTGGTGATGTTATTAACAGTGACCGTGGGAGGAGTCCAACCATTTTCGCAAAGCAACCAAACACGCTCGTCAATAGATTTTAAAATCGATTTCATACGAGCTTTCCAGTAGGCATAATTAGACCCGTCAAAAATAGGCATATTATTATATAAGTGCTCCATAGGAAAAAATGCGAATTTTCACAAAATTGATTTTTAAAAAAAAAATCAATATCACACGATTTTGTGAAAAATAGGAATACGCGATAACTTAGCGTAACCTGCTATGATACCAAATTTGAAAAGACGTATGACTGTGTAATAATTGATTTACTTCGCAAATTTTTAAATTGACCCACTTATTTAATTTCAACCCCTAAACATGCATCTAAAGAGCGTGATTTAACTAATAAACAAATAAAGCGTGCGACACAAAATTAAGGAAAAATCCCCGTAGGGCAAAACCTTTTATTTCTATAACTTTGAATAATTTACAAGAACATTGACTTACATACAACCTGATAATCGCCCACAAGTGTAACGCACGGTGTCTTCGTCAAACCTTCAAAGCAACGGCTAAAAACAGTGTCGGCTGGAATCTCCCTCAGGAACTCCAGGTGGTCAGCAATGAAGAAGAGAAACGATTTCTTCACAAGGGTTAAACAAATACGAGGATGTGTTCTTGGGTTACCAAAAAGATTCACAAAGGTTTGGCAATTGTGTGAATCAAAACATGAGTCTTAGGACTCAAAAAATATGAAGACTAGAGTAATTTGAACTCTCAAAAACGTCTTCCAAAGTCTTGTGAAACAGCTCCCCCGAAGTTGGTTTAAATAGGAAAACAAATGGAGAGTTTCACAAAATAAAAACTTTGAAATTCTATCCAACGTACAGGGACCTCGAACCGGTTTGGTTACCCTACGAACCGATTCGCCCCCCCAAACCGGTTTGGGCTGGGTTTGGGGAAATTCACTGGAAAAAGGGGTTAAACACTTAGCAAAAATTCCAAGGCTTTTTCTTGGAATTATCTCCATTTTCAAAGGGCCATAACTTGTTCATCGTAACTCGGATTGAGGTGACGTTTCTTCCAGTATCTTTGTTGCGACAAGCTCTTCAACTTTCCAGTTGATCGGTCCCCCGGACGGTGGCTGTAAAATTACCAAATTGACCTTGAACTTCCCTATCAAGCCTTGTTGCACTGTTTTGACTTCTCTTGCGTACCACTTGTATTACAAGCCAAAAATCATGGAACGTGAAGTCGCTGAGGCAGATGAGGGACACATGTTGGAGATAATAAATTTTTAATTCCTGAAATTCGGATTGAGTCCGTCGAGTGAGATCTTGAGGTGACGTGACAAATGTAGCGGCGTACGACATACACAAATGTAACATGTTGGACATGAGAAAAATGTCCTTACAAGTACCGAAGGTCGAGCCATGCCATAATATATCTCTGAACATCAAAGGGTAGAGGATCCCCATGGACCTCATCGATAATGGATCCTCTTTGAATATTAACCCTCCGGGGACAACCAAATGTCTGAGAATTAAACATAAGGACCTCACGATAACATTACAAGCTGTCTAATCCTATGATAATACTAGAAGGGAATTGATGGGTTCCGTTAAGCTTGAGCTAGGGATCGGCCCGCTTGACAACCTTATAGAGTTTCAAGTAATTGATATACTGACCTCCTTCAACATGTTATTGGGTAGGCCGTGGCCCCATGACATCAGGGGGTTGCCTCCTCTTTATATCAAACGTTAAAATTATTATGTGGAGAAAACCTGATCACCATACCAAGAGATGCAAATTTACTCAAAGGAGAAGGACTCATAATATAGTATTGGAAATTTAATACGAAAAGGGATACATCTACATTATCGATTTCTAGCTAGACCCTCATGTACAAGTTATCTCAGTGACACCAAGGAACATATTCCACCCTTACTCTGAGTAGGGTGCTGAAACTTAACTCACATGATGACAGAATGAGATACCTACTAGGTATTGGCCTCAGAAAAAATCAACAAGGGATCAAAGCCCATCGAGATTCCTCAGCAATCCAACACCAAGGGACTGGGATATAAGCACAAGAAAAAAAATTCCCGTGCCAGAGCATTGAAAGCTAAATGGTCCGAATTTAAGAAGCTAAGGGTTACGCATACACCCTATCATCCTAGTCTCAACGGATACTTCATCAAAGAAGGAGAATATTTTTCCTTTTGTGGATTTTTTGAAGCATGGGTAGACACTGCCTTTAGTAAATGAATTCCAGGATGGGAAATTTTCTCTGAAGATCCCCTAACATGGGAATAAAATGAGGTTCATAGAGTAACCAATCTGATTGGGAATCTAAGAAATCCATCTACAAATTGGGATCTTATTAAAGACCTAAGAGACACCTAGATATTTCGAGAGGTAATGATGGAAGATAAAAAGAAATGGACATTCTTTAACCTACCAACAATTCATGATCCCTTTAAGGACGAGATCACCTATGTACTTCAAGAGGAACTGCCTTCTACTATCTATAACCTCTAATTTGAGGAGAAGGACATTGAGGCTAACTACTTTGATGTACTAGACCGTGTTAATCCCTTCGTGGATGAAATAAACATTAAATTTGGGTATCTCGGTGTGCAAAATATCAATGATGATCAATGTACAAATTAAGGCATTTTATCTAATTTATATAATGAAGAATATGAAGACCACTTAAAAGAGATTAATAAAAAATAAAAAAAATCGCACGCAATTCATTGATAACATGACAACGGTCAACTTAGGATATCAAAATTAGATAAAAGAAATCAAAATAGGTTCTTTATTAGACAATCTAGAGAAGTTCGAACTAGTCCAAGTCCTCATGAAATATATTAAAGTATTCACTTTATCTTACACCGACATTCCATGAATCGACCCTAAAATTATCGTCCAACGTAAACAAACATTCCTATATTGCAAACCAATTAAGTAAAAGCTATGCAAACTTTGACCTGAATGGTCTATCAAAGTCAAAGAGGAAGTAATGAAGCAACTCAACGTATGTTTTCTAAGAGTGGTAAAATTCTAGACCTAGTTAGCCAATATCATAACCGTTCCATAAGGCCGGGGGAGTGTGAGAATGTGCATCGACTATAATGACTTGGAAAAAACCAGTCCCAAGGATGACTAAACTCTATCGAACATCGCCATGATCATTGACAACACTACTGACCATGCCTCGAAATCCTTCGTAGATGGCTTCACTGGATATAATCAAATCAAAATGCACCCATATGATCAAGAAAAAATAGTTTTCACGACCCATTATGGGACGTTTTGTTACAAAGTCATGTTGTTTGGCCTCAAGAACTCTGGTTCTACTTACCAACGATGAGCTATCACTTTAACACATGACATGATTCACAAGGAAGTCGAGGTGTATGAGGACGACATGATAGTCAAGTCTAAGACACGTGAAGGTCATTTGTTAGGCCTAAGAAATTTCTTCAAGAGACTAAGGATGTACCAGATGCTCTTGAATCCCTAAAAATGCATCTTCAGATTGACCAAGGGAAAAATTCTAAGGTTCCTCATCATTGAAAGAGGAATCAAGGTAGATCCTTCTAAAGTCAAAGCCAGTATTGGGATTCCACCTCCAAGAACTAAAAAGGAAGCCCCAGGGGCTTCCTAGGAAGTCTCCAATATATTAGTAGGTTCGTCTCTCATATGACCTCTATGAGTGAGCCAATCTTCAAACTGCTGCATAAGGACTCTACCAAAATATGGATTTCTTCGTGCCAAGAAGCTTTCATTAAAGTCAATCACTACTTAACCAACCTCCCTATATTAGCCTCGCCTTGATTTGGATATTCGCTCCTCCTACCGACACAACAAACATAGCCATGTTGCCTAATATGTCGAGGAATCACAGAAAGAGAAGTCCATATACTATACTAGTTGAAAGCGAACTACTTGCAAAAAAAGGTATACAGATCTAGAAAAGTTATGCTTGTCCCTTGTGTGGATAATGCAAAAGCTAAGACAGTATATGATCACCATCCAAGCCAAGATAATTTCTCGAATGGACCCTTTAAAGTTCTTACTCAAAAAACCTGCATTGACAAGAAAAATAGCCAAATAAATATTCTTGTTGACTGACTTTGACATTGAGTACGTACACTAAAACACAATCAAAGGACAAGCCATTGCAGACTATTTGGCTGAATCTCATTTAGAAAAAAATACGAGATTACCGTAACCATTATGACAAGTAGAATTGATAATTATACTTTGAAGGAGCAACCTACAAGAAAGGATATGATATCGGTATGTTGTTGGTCTCACCAAACATGAGACACCAACCTATAATCGTCAAGCTAAATTTTGATTGCACGAATAACATTACTGACTACGAAACTTGCATTGTTGGACTGAAGATAGCCCATGGCAAAGGGATACCATATACCGATGTGTTTGGGGAATCAACACTGATTATCTACCAAATTTCAGATCACTGTATGATCAAAGAAGAAAATCTATTACCATAACATGAGTACCTAGAAGAGTTAGCCTCTCTGTTAGAGGATCTTCAATTATTTTACCACCCATGAACTCAAAACAACTTTATTGATACCTTAATTACTCTTGCGTCAATAGTACATATCTTCGAGGATATGGACAAAGTTCTAATGGATATATGCAAATAACAACGTTCTAGATTCACCTAAGATATCTGCATGACCGAAACTATAGATTAAGAAGTCTGGTATCACGACATCAAGAGGTTCCTTCAAGAAGGAAAATATCCTCCTGGATCTAATAGAAATGACAAGATAATTCTCCAATGATGGACCACCCAATTCATCATGTGTGCTGGGCAACTGTACAAGATACACCCTTATGGCATCCACCTTTGATGCCTCACCAAGATGGATGCATAAAAGGCACTTGAAGAAATCCACGAAGGAGAATCTGGTTCCCACATGAATAATCACATACTAGCAAAGAAAATCATTCACTAAGGATACTATTTGAGCACTCTTTAGCGTGACTGTAGCAAATATGTCTCGAGAAGCCCTAAGTGCCAACATCTATCTCTAAGAAAACTTTACAACATGACATCACCATAGGCATTTTTGACCGAGATAATTGATATCATCATAAGTTACTCTGAAAGACTCTAACGACCATGAGTTCATCTTGGTAGCCATAGACTATTTCACCAAGTGGGTTGAAGCCGAATCATATGCTGTGCTGGATGCTAATAGTATTTCAATTCATATGAAAAATATCGTCTGCAGGCAGGGCATACGTTTTGAGTTAATTCTCGAGAAATAGGATGAAATTTAAAGCAGAAGTCACAAAGATCATTGAAGAATATGGAATTTAGAGGCACGAATATTTTCTGTACCGCTCATAAAATAATGGCACTGTTGAATCCACCAATAATAACATGAAAGTTATTCTAAACCAGATGATCGAAGGTTGTTGTGATTGGGCCGAAAGAATACCATATGGACTATGGGGATATCGGACCTCCATCAGAATACCTACTAGGGCCACCCCATACTCACTCGTCTATGGGATAAGAGCTTTGTCGCCAATAGAATTGGAAATCCCTTCCCTAAGTGTGGTTTTTCAGAATCAGATTATCAAGGCTGACTAGATAAAGAGCAGATACGAACAATTGACATTGTTAACTGCTAAATCGCTATCACATGCAAGGCTACCGCATACGCATCGCCAGGGAATTTAATAAAAGGGTCATGGATCAAGGGGTACTAAAATGAGACTTGATACTAAAAGAAGTAATAGAGCCCATGTGGAAATCCATAAGCAAATTTTTTCCCAACTGGACGGGACCTTACATTGTGAAGAAAATTCTGTCGGATAGCGCAACCGTCCCAGTTGACTTCGATGGAACGAAATTTTCTAGGCCAACTAATCTAGATTGTCTCAATAGGTACTATGTCTAAGGAAAGGATAAATAAAATTATTTTTTGGAAATAATAACTACACATTACTTATTCTTCATAATAAAAAAAATCTCTTGATCTTTTAAGAATCTTTCCAATTTTAAACATCTTTACCACTTGATGGAGGTATTTAGGTAACCCTTAGAGGTCCAATCAACAAAACAACAGCCCTTCAGGGAAACCTTTCCTTTTACTTGATCTCATTTTGAGATCAATAAGAAACTAATCACAAAGCCATGGGTTGACAAAGATATGTTTGGAGCCTGCAAGTTGACTCATTTTTCATTTAAATAAATTTTTCATTGTAAGAAACATAACAAACAAACACACATTCATCACCAAAACACGAATTTTCATAATGCACATAAAGACATTCATAGGGAGATATCACCGATGTTTTCAGGAGAATCAAACTCCATTTCTTCAGAAAAACTCATCATGTGAACCATTGCTTGCACTTACATCCACTTTATCAACCCAGACACTTCCGAAAAAGTTTGTTACTCAATCCTGTATTTCAAAAATACCTCTAATTTCTCTCGACCCATGCAAAGTCAATCCGAACAGCTAAAGGGGACCCGTTTCCATAAGGGTCACAGTGTCCCTGATTATCTCCCATAACAACTAATAATATTCCTTAGATAAATGGATCATTATTTGTGCCAAACAATCCAACCGGTATAGGGAGGAAAAGGGGAACATCACTCCTCCAAAAATATGAAATTATACTCACCAAATAAGGATAAAGAGGCTCTACAAGTACAAATTTCCTATTGGAGGAGGAACCTCACGTCGCCTACCATATTGGCGCATTAGGTGCTATGGAAGATAAAAAGATATGAAACACAAGGAGCAAAGATGAATGTAAGGGAAAGGACCCATAGAAAAATGCGGCGTTGTGGTCACCCACCAAATGATGAACCAACGAATGTAAGAATGAGCATATTCAAAGAGAGAAGATATAAAGATTCTGTAACCCCACTTTACTTTAGTCTCCACGAAATGCAATATTGCCTCGTAAGAGGCAAAGTCAGATGGCTGGTAGTAGTGGACAAAGGCTTCTCAATCAGGCTCAACCTCTCAAGAGACCACATGTATAAAACAACGGGCTCCCCTAAAGGAATGTGAACTCTTGGTAATGGTAAAAAGATTGGACATTAAACCTCTCAACCAAAATTAACAATATCAGACTTCACCCTTCATTTGTAAGACCACATCGACCCGACGTATGTAAATTAAAGTAGAACTAGTAACCATGAGGTACTGGGATACCAAATCCAAAGAAAATACACCTTTATGACAACCCTTATGCCTCAGTCCAAAAGCATCATACAAAAGAAGGCAACCACTACCATGAGGTCGATACCTTCGTCGATAAGAAACTCACTAGTTGTGAGATGGTCTACTTCCTAGCAACTTTGCAAGAGAAAAGATGCCTCCTTGACCAAGATAAGGCTCTGCAATGGGCTGATCAACCGTGTAACCTATCAGACTACTGTAACCTTTGAAATTTGGACATATTTCCTCCAAAGAAAAATGAAAGACACTATCCTCTAGATACCATAAATGAGTGACAGTCTTTAGAAAGCTCTAATAAATTAAAACGGTCCTTCAGAATAACAAAGGTACAAACTGTAGTGCTCCAAGAGGAGGAGATATCAATCATCAAACCTACGAATGAAGGACTCGAGTTGGAAGTGTCAAGCATCTTGAAGATTGAAACTTAGGACGACCGTTTTAGAGACTATGAGAAAGAAAAAAAAGACTATTTACAAGACTGTAAGATGGAGATAGAGATGTGAGATTCTAAACCCGAGGTCCAATACTATTTATAAGAAGGAGAAAGGAAGCTCAACAAGACTGACTAATCCTTTAGAAAGGTGTTCAGGACCGACCGGTCTTGACTGGCACAAAGAATTTTCAGCTTGCTCCTACAGGCCTACAAAACACAACGTGAGGCTGAAATGAAAATCCAAAAAAATAAAAACTGTGGAAAATTCAAAATTTTAAAATTAGTATTTTTGCCTTTTTTTGTCTTATATGTGTTTGTCTTATACATTTGATAACATAATTCAATTAAAAAACATGTAATAAATATAAAAAAGAGCAATAACACAAAATGCATTTTTCAAATAAAATGTCCCTTTCCATATATACAATACATTTCTTAGGAAATAAAGGACAAACCCTTTCAATTCTAATAAAATATAGAAAAAAGAAAACAAAAAATAAAAATATACCACCAAGGCCTACTCCCCCGAGAAAACGATCCTCCGCTCCCTGTGAAGGAGGAATTACCTCTGTCCTCATCCTCATCACAAGAATCGGATGTTGACATTGGCATCCTCACATCTTTGTGGATGGCGGGATCTGCCTTGGCAACCGCTGGGATGAAGGGACCCTATACCCTAGGTGCAACCTCCGGGAATAATCTAGAATCTCCGTCACATGAACCCCACTAGTCAAAGGGCCGAAGGTACCTTGGGGGAAGGATTCCAAAACGTCTTCAATCATCAGGCACCCCATGCCCAGGTCCCTCTTCTTTCGACGGATGAAGGCTAAGTAAGAACCCATGGATCGAGATATCTTCTCTAAGTTTGCATGAGGTACCATAAAATTATGCAATGGAAGTCAATCCATCAAAAGATATCTAAAGGAAATCACGACAGGAGCAAATCTAAAGGACTGTACAACAAACTATAACCCCCATATACATAGAGAAATATGACTGTAAAGGGGAACAACTACCTCGTGCTGGACTTCGTCGTCCCCTATATACTATAAGGATAGGCCCGACACCCTTATCACCAAGGGTGGGGTTAAAGACCGACTTGATGCCATAACAACATCAGTCAAAGGTCCCTCTGAAGGTTGGACTGAAACAGCATCGGGAGGCACCTCCCTCGAACCCTAACCCTCAGCTTCTCGGCAATGAACGTTAAGTAGGGGATTGAGTAGTCAAAATGACCACTCACCCGTCACCACCGAGACAACCCTTGTATAAAAAAACCAGTTCTTCATAGAAAGTAGGTGAAACTCCCTCACGCCCATAAGAGGTGCTGCCATAGATGCCAACCGCACACGATGGGGTTATTATTCGATGACCCTATCCCCTAGATAGAGGACCGTAGCTCCATCCTTACTGAGCAACATGCGATAAACCGTCCGAGTAACTATCCTATCTTGGGACCAATGCTCGCGTAACCTATCCTAGGGGAAGAATGAGACTCGTAATCAAGCAAAAAAATAGAAACCAAAGAATCAAAGGAAATATGCTTGATGAGTCGAGAAAGAACACGCATCGCCTAATCGGTCAAACTACTCAACATGGTCCGTATCTCTCTCTGAGAGTACTAACGAGCACCCTATCGATGCTAGCATGCCTATATCATCTCTAACAAGGTCTGCTCTTCTCCTCTCCCTCCCTCACAGTCTTCTTATGAAGGTCAAAGACCTCGAAAGCCCATAACCGTGTAAGGAAAATACAAAAAGTATAAGCCTAACAATAAAAAAGAATATAATCAGAAATGCAATAAATCAAAGCATATTTCTCAGATCATAAGGTAGCTTATAGGATTCTGAGTTAGTCTCCGAGAAAGGTCACTCATGATGGCATATAGCAAGCCCAGAGGAGAACTACACCAATCATACTGCGTGATGCAACTGAAATATCTAAGAGAAATGAGAAGGTCTCATGAATCACATCGCGATGAGATGGGTTGATGGTCTTGTAACATCTGAATTTATTAAAGAATAAACAGTCAAAATTTTCAAAAAAAATTTGAGTTACATAAGGTTTTTACTGTTGTAAACTTGGATTAAGATATACTGAAAACTAAAATAAAAAATCTTGGTGTGGACCAAACACTTATAGATAAAAAATGTTGTACTTGTAGGAGCGAAGAGATTCGAATATTGTACCGAATCGATTCGGTACCCGAAGGTGCGAATCGATTTGAATTCGCGACCAAATTGATCCGATCCATCCAGAGTGGGTCCTTTTGAGCTGTCATTTTGAATGAAACTTTTGGCTAGTTGGGTAAAAATTTCGACCAAGAATTTGGAGTCTTTAGCTGACGGCCTCTCATTTTCTAACCTCACTTGGTTAAGAAAATTTAACCCAAAGGTTAAGGGGTTAGTTTATATTAGATAAAGAGAGGAGAAAGATAGTAGATAACTCATTTTCTCTTATTTCTCTTTGCAGAAATTAAGCCCCTCTCCCACCCAGAAGACCTCCATTTCAACAAGTTCTTCCTTCCATATTTTACCACCATCTTCAAGTATGTTATACTCCAAACAACTCTCCTCTATTACCAAGGGTTAGAAAAAGTTGTATTAAGCTTTAATGGTGTTAAAGAAGAGAGTTTTGATGTGTTTTTTTAGCTCTGGAGCATTCATGGAGTTTGAAAATGAAGAAGAATGCTAGCTTTTGGAACCTATATGAAGACAAACTTGTGGAAGCTTGGTAAACCCATTTGGGGCCACCTTAGGAGGTGGGGGTTTATCTTTTTACATAAACTATTTCCAACACATTTGTAAAGATCTTATGAGGTGGTTGAAATTAATCCTATACTAATATTACATTCGAAGTTTTATAGCATGAATATTAAATGTTTAATGCATTTACATATAGGATTTAAGCATGATCCTATGATTAGTTAAATGTAATAGGTTTTATGTGTTAGGATGAGTTAAGATGGTTTAAAGAATTTTTTTTTGAAAGGAGTTAAATTTGAGAATATATAAAGAACATCTTGATGAAATAAAAATGTTAGTAAATATGTTTTTATGACATCAAACAAGGATTTTCAAGTAGAAAAATTATGGGATTTTATGTGAAGTAATTTGAATGATAAATGTGCATTTTTACATGAGATAAGAAAAGTTTTTATATGTGTTTAATTTTTAGATTAATTAAGTAACATTTTTAGAAATGGCGTTTTAGAAGACTAAATGGCGATTTTCAAACATATGATATAATGAACTTTTTTTGAGGATGTTTGAGCATGTAATATATGTTCTATTCAAATAAAAATAGATTTCGAGAAAGTTGGATAAACTTTGGCCAGGCTAATGTGAATGTTATTTAAAAAGTGTATTGAAATGTGTTTTTAACATGCAATCATAAAGTTATGAATTTTAGAATTTATACAATATAAAAACGATGTTATTTTATGTGAAGAATGATTCTGACAAAGTAGTGAGAATGGTCTTCAAACTTGAAAATAGAATATAGTGAAAGGCAAAGATGTTGGTAATATATCAAGAAAAAGTAATAAGGACTAAATGGTAAAATGATTTCATGGTGGAATTCACCTCAGGTGAAAAGTTTAAAGTAAAATGACAAGGCGAAAAAGTATGCTTTTATTGTAAGTAAAAGTACGGTGGCAAGCCCTGGATTTGATAAAGGATTTTTGATAAAAAGGAGTGTTAACGCCTAAAATTGGTGTATGCATTTAAGTCTTAGCTAAATACACTAATCTTAGATTCGCAACAAACAAAGAGAGATTAATCACATAAATGCTAATCTAGAGTAAGAGCAACAGATAAAAAACGAGAGAATATAGATTGAGATCCGATTTATGTGGTTTGGCCCAATACGGTGCCTACGTCCACAAGTTCAATAGTTGTTTTTATTAGATTCAAGGGGCAATAGCTATGGATGAAAGGATGATTACAAACTTCTCTCTCTCTAGAAAAATGGGTAGCATAACTGTAGTCAAGTTTCTCTTTAGATCGATGGAACACTTTTTAGCTGGAAGATAATGCGTTATATTTATTCCTGACATGTGCAGGCCTAGAGAGAGAGGCTGTAGTGGAGATAAAAAGAATGTTGGGTGACAGTGGCCTGCCTTTATAGATTAGGCAGGCACACCTTTTTACATGACTTTATGAAAAATAGTGATAGGTCCCCGTATCCCATCAATAATGGGGGAATAATAAACCTTTGATTCCTCATGCTTGTCTTTTGAGTGAAGCTAACATCATCCCACTAGTAGATATACACCTGTACACAATGTCAGTAGTCTGTGAGTTGACAAAACTAAGTGGACTGCTTGTCATACTGGGGCCAACCAGAATGTACTGGATGACCACAAGTGAACCTGAGCCGACCTCATTATTTGATCATAAGAGAAGTCATTTTCTCTCATAAACGGTCGTTCGAGGACATCATATTTACGGTACAACAAATGCCCCCAAGACTTTTCTACCGAGTGAAGGTCGTAGCGAATTCTTTGAAGTGTTGTGTCTTTGGAGTGTCTGCTGAGATGATAGGAGTAAGCGAAGTACTTATTCGATGACAATGTCATCGGCTAAAAATTTCTTCTTGGCACGTGCCGAGCAGATTGCCCTGTAACATTTGCGTTCCAAAAAGAAACTTGGACACATGTCAGTAGCTGGGTTTTTGCTCTTGGCGTAATCATCACACGCGCTTTGGATAGCGCATATGTGCCTTGGAATGTCTTGCCCACGCATCTTCCCAGGCGTGACGTCATGCGTAATAATTAATAATTATTGCCTCTTTCTAACTATAAATACCCAATTCAAATGCTATTTTTCCTTTATCAACCAAACTTCGTCTTCGTTTTAGAGAGAGATAACAACCTTCCCACTTTCTTCGTTCGCGCAATTAATGACTGCGTTCTAATCTTTCCTTTGTCTCCTCCCAGCTCTAAGGTGCTTCCATCCTTCTTTCAAAACTCGTTAGAGGTTTCAGGTACGCCTCTTCACCTTCCTTATGCTATTTTGGGTTGCATTTAGGGAAAAATTACATTTGCTTCCGTTTTTTGTTGCAATTGCTTTGGTTGTTGAGAAATTTGATAAGCACCCAAAAGGTTATATTTTATACCCAAAATTGACAGTTTTTAATTGCTAATTCTCGACAAAATTGGTCTTATGCCGTTAATGTTTATTTTGCAGGTCAAATATGTGTTACGTAGCTCAAACGCTTAAATCAAGGCAAATGGCGACGTTGCCAATCTTTGCAGCTTGAAGCATTGGAGAGGATTTCTATTGTGCTTCATTTCTATTCCGTTTATTTCTATTTTTTTGTACCATTTTTCATTTTTTTAGAAGGCTTGTATTAGGATTCTATTATTTGTCTTGTATTTGTGGTTTGGAGACACCATTTATTTTTCATTTTAATTTGTAATAATTAATTGCGAAGAAAAGCGTGATAGGGAAACCGAACAAGGTAGAGAGAGGGCGTCCAAAGGCGAGGAAATGAAGCCTCTCTACTTTGGGTTGGTAGGACTCCTGGGGTCGACTGAGATAGGCGTGATCTCGTCCCGGTTGAATCAAATTGTTCATCACCCCATGGTGTAAAAATCGTGGGAGGTACATTTCTAAAACCCTCGTGTCTGTCTTGTCAGCAAGTCAATTTTTGTGTATGAGTACGTGCTCTTATTTGATTTTAATTTGCACATTTATTTTCGAATGTGTGTGATGAATTAATCAATTAAGACCTACACCTGGTCATTCACGAGAAGGAATTTCATCACCCGACTCACTCGCTTACCAAATTTGTGCTACCCTAGCTATCATTAAATTTGAAATCAACGAACTAGCTGGCCCATCAGGAGAACATTTTTGCAAAGGCGATCACAAAGATAAATTCCGTGATTTTTATCGCCCGCGGACTTCATTAAAATTTGACTACCCTTTCACTAAATCTTGAGGATAAAAATTGGCTATGTGCTAGTTAGGATTTATCCTTGACTGTGTGTGTCCAATTAAATTCTTTCGATAGTCAGTTTTAGTTAGTTCGTCCAATTCAAAGAGTCCAAATATTTTTCCCACTAATTTCTTCCAAAAAAAAAAAACCCAAAAATATTTTCTTTCTTTATTTTTATAAAAAAAATCCAAAAATATTTTTTTTCCATTTGAAAAAATTCAAAAAATATATATATATATATATAATTTTCTTATCATGGCCGACGAACGTCCCTTACGAGAATATTTTGGCCATTTGCCACTCTCTCGAAGCATGTTTGAAGTTGAGCTCGAGTCCCACCTCCACAATTTACTTAATGTCTTTAACTCTCAAACACACGCCGTTGATACTCATGCATCGTCCACGCACGCACCTCACATATCATCGCCTCTGATAACGAGTATCAACGCGTGAAATGCTTCATTGTGCACTTCTTGCTTTCTAGACAATCAGTTGCCCCATGAATGCTCATACATTCCTTATCCTTCCGCACCAACCATGGACCAAGTTCATCCATATGACACTGTTTCGGAACCCACCTCGGCTTATTATCATGATATATCAAATCCCGAGTGGTGTGAGTACCCAAGTTATTCATGGAGTCTTGATCACCCTTTCACGCAATACGAATCCTAATTTGATGTTGTGTATCCTTACATGTTCCAACAGTCATCATGGCATTCACGTGCACTTGTTCCCGATCAGTGCCCTCACTACACACCCAACGATTATCAGCCTTTTGTCTCTCATGGAGATGCTTCTCCCGTGTGTGACACACTTGATCCCTCTCCCCACATTTCCTACAAGTATTCTACATTTAGTCATGATACTAGTGTGTTGTGTCCACCTCATCCATCCACCATTGTCCCGCCACCACCCATCACTTCACCACCATCATCCACCTCCGCTCTCGAAAGCCTCTTGTAACAGTTCATCCTCGTGCAAGAGAAAGCCACTCTAATTCAAAATGAAGCTCTTCAAACGCTAATACAACGATTAAATGAATTTGAGTGTGCGAGAGAGTCGGAGTTCCCCTTAAGTCAACCCATTATTGCACCCACGTGGGTTGATGACGATTTGTCTTGTGACATGGATTTTGAGTGTGACCAACCCTACCACCCCGAGAATCTCGACGTTGGGACCATTCCGTGGTTCGGGACTCAAGTTGACACTTGTGTTGACTTATCCGAAGATTGTGAGCCTGATCAAACCCCTCTTTGTCCAAATGAATCTACCATTGAGGTTCACATTTCCACTCCCGTTATATCCAAAAATACGCCTGAGCTTTTACCTTATGCCCCAATTGCATATGCCTCTGACATGTTGATAATTTTTAGGTTAGCTCTGGCTACGAGTGCTCACCAATGTCCCGAGATAGCATCAAAGATGATTCCCACCTCTCTTGATATGGATCCTACCCTGTCCTATTTGGATCCCCTTGAGCCGAATATTGAAGTAGATTCATCTATCTTAGATCTTAATGCCTCGTTAGACCCTTTCACCACATTAGGTGGACATACATTGGTGGATAAGTTGATCTCGCCATCACTTGATACCACACTCCCTCTTCAGGAGGATATTGAGGATCATTCTGACCCTCCAAATGAGTGTGTGTCTCCTACTCTAGAGTTGGATCATCTTCTACCACCGTTTATCCCACTGACGCACCCATTGTCCCTTCCACCCCACCACCTGGTTTGGATATTGCTTTTACAACTTGCATGTTCCTAACCATATATTTGGATCCTAACCTGAAACCATCCTCCACTATCCATGAGAGTATTTGTGGTGCTACTCTCCACTTTCATGACACTGAGATTGTTTCCCATCGACAGCTCCCTGATGTGTCACGGTGCGATTGTTATCATCGTCCATTTATAGAACGACCGTGTGCTTTCTACGAGCCCCACCATATCCCACTTACCAAACCATTCCGCCTCCCTCACCAACTTGAGCACCATGCTTATAGGGCCTTATTGCCCTCACCTTTTGGCTCAATAAGGCCCGTGACCGCTGCTTATTAACCTTTGCCTTTTTTACCCTTGCCCTAATACCCACCCACCCATGGTCCATCGATGCTTTGTATCGCGTGATGCACTTTGCCATACAAGTGCATTGACCATTCTTAGCCCTGATCCAACAAGACTGACGCTTCAGTCTTGTTTGGGGGTGATTATCATCACCCTATTTTTTTGCCACCCTGTGCCTTCCTAGTTATTATCCTTAGGGTGAGATCGCTTCGGTCTTGCTGAAGACATTAAACTTAGCGCTACTGGGAGGCAGCCTGCAGTTTCTAGTATGAGTCTCATCGTATTTGGGGGTGGTGTTTCACATCACCCTATGCTTTGCATGCTTTACAGACTTGTACGCATTTTTATCTTATCATTTATTCAGGTCTCATCTTGGCTTCATCTGATGCACTTCATTAGCGATTGATTCTGGTAATTTCTTTCCTACCTTATACTCTCAATTTTAAAAATCAGTTCACTTAACATCGAGGATGATGTTCCTTTTTATTTTGGGGTCGGGAATTTTATCAAAATCGTACCCCTTTTGAATTTTTTTGATTTTAAACCTGATTTTTAAAATTTTCATGCAGTTTCTTTCATCTTACTCATTGACGTGAATTTTCTATCATCCATCTTTTTAGTCTAGGAATCAAGCTGGAGGATAATTTTTTCTAAATAACTTATGTAATACGTATCAAGTGATTTTGCACTATGAATTTCTAGACTCAACAAAATTTGTGTACTTATCACGTCAATACTATTTAGAGTTGAAGTGTGCTATAATTCTCAAGATAACCTTAAGGATCACTAGTGGAGACTTTAGCTTGTGAGATTTGTGACTTTCACCCTTTCAAAGTGTTTTACGCAATCTCCGAGTCATAAGTTGATTCAACTTCCTTTGGGTCAGCACTTTAAATTGTTGTATATTCTCATTATTCTTCATTAAATTTTTTGGCTTGATCAGTGAGAGCGACATCACTTTCGAGTTGAAAGAAATATGTGTCTTGAAATTTTTCCCGATCACTAGATTTTCATCCATTCACTTCTTTCATTACCTTCCCATATTCTTCCATATTCATATACATTCCCCCCACCACCCATTTATCATTTCTATTCATATGTCATCTTTCATTTTTGAGGAAACGAGTGTTTGAATATAAAATGTCTTCCATGTTATGAGTATAAAATAAAAAAAAGAAAAAATAGAGAAAATTTATTAAAAAAAAAAAGAAAAAGGGAAAAAAAAGAAAAGTAGAAAAAAGAAGAAGAAAAAAGAAAAGAAAATTCAAAAAGAAAATTCGAAAAGAAAAAAAAGAGAGAAAAGAACAGAAAAAGAGAGTTTGCAATTAAGTCATTGTTAAATAAAGACATTTGTGCCTAAAGTGTAGAACACTCTTCTCACATATCTATCATATCAACATCCATCCCTACCTCATTTCATACCACCCTTCCCATCTCATTTCCCCCTCTACCATATTCATCCATATTTCCCCTAGGTGTTCGGGCAAATGAAAGTCAACGTGATGAATAACCCGACGTTCTCACTATAGTGATCAACATTCTTTCATGAGATAATTTTTCTTTCTACATGTTCGTTCTTTCTTATATGTGTGTGAGACGTTTGAATTTGCTTACATTTACCCACCTCCTCACACACAAGAGCGATACACTTACCCAGATATCATTAGTTCGTTTGAGAGAGATATATCCGTGAGATTTTGAAGTTGAAGCGTTGATTTTAAAAAAGGCGATCTGAGAATTACTCTTATAATACTCGACCCATTTTGACTGATTCAAACCACACACATTGAGTTATAGGAAGGAAGTGCCTTGAGTATTTACTTAGCTAACCTTTTATGCAATTCTAACTTTTTTTTATCAAAATATTTATCTCGTGATGGATTGTGTGATTATTTTATGTCTAATAAAAGATTGACTGCCGTTGCAAATAATAATTTTATGGGTATATTCCCTGCAAACCCTCATGAGATAAAACTCATCATATAGGGCAACCTATAAGTTTAAAGTCTTGTTGCACATGCTAAGTGCAATCGCAAGTGCCCGCGAAAGTGGTACACTTTTGATTTCTTATCTTTCTCTTTCTCTATATTTTGTTCGAGGACTAACAATGTTCTGCTTGGGGGTAGTGTGTTAAGTACCCAAAAGTGTATATTTTATACCCCAAATAGACAGTTTTTAATTTCTAATTCTCGACAAAATGGGTCTTATGCACGTTAATGTTTATTTTGTAGGTGAAATGTGCGTTGTGGAGTTCAAACGCTTAAATTAAGGTAAATGCGCATCAAATGCGGCTAAATAACCCATTACCCCTTCCCCTAAAACCTTCACCTAAGCCCATGCCATGCCTAAACCCACACCGAACCCTGTGTGTGTTGAATTTGTACTTTTACTATTTTTTTAGAATTTTTATTTGGGTTCGTTTTAATTTTTAGGATTTATTTTCTATTTTTATATATTTTTTTTTACTTAGGTGTAGTTTTATTTTAATTTTAATTCTTTATTAGTTTTTAGTTTCTATTTTATTTTATTTTTAGTAGGAATTTATTTTTAGTTTTATTAGATCTTACATTTTTTAGACTTTAGTTTTTATTTTTATTAGATTTTTAGTTTTTATTTCTTTTATTTCATTATTTGAGTTTTTTTATATAGATTAGGATTTTATTTTTTAGTAGATTTTAATTTTTATTAATTTTTTTAGTTAGATAGTATTATTCGGTACAAATTAAACACACACAATATGGCGGTGGTAAGCTTCTGACAAGATTTGTGTTTTCCATTACTACCCTTTTTATTCTGATCGTTTTATTGTGTCGACCTTCTTATCTTAGGGTGCCACGGGTCCATCATTTTGAAGGCTGATCATGAAGATCTCTTTAGCAGTATGACACCTTGTCCGTTTAGCTAAAGTATGCTAAAGCTAATCACAACAAGGCCATAATCAAGCTGAAGGAGAGGGACGACCAGCTGGTGGGGAAAATTGATGCTCCCAATCAGGCTGACCAGGAGATCAATAAGTTAAAGGAGCAGGCAAAGACTGATGCTTCCAAGCTTAAGTCTTTAGAGAAGGCTATCGCCAAAGGGCCAGAAGAGGTAAAAAGACTTTTTGAAGCCTTGGAAAATGCTACTTCCGCTCTAGCGCAAGATGATGAGGAGGAGTAAGAAAGTTTAAATCCTATGGAGAGTATAACATTGATTTGATGACAATCATCATGGTGGGCTATGACGAGCTCAAGAAGAGGGTGATCAAACATTACCCTAACATTGAAGAGACTTTTCAAACTTAGGAGGCGATGATGAGGATAAAGCTCCAACTACTGATCAGGACTCTGCTGAGGAGGAAAAGGCTGCTAATGAAGTAGTTACCAAGTAGGTTGAGGTAGTTTCTAGTTGAAAAGGTGCTCCAAACTCCAAATCCTCTGTCGTCGCTGATGTCCCTATACTGGAGGCCACAACTGACCATGCTCCTGAGGCCTGAAGTGCATCTGCTCTATGTTTTATGAAGTTGTTTGTATTTCACCCGAACAGATTATCTTGTGTCTTTGCTCTATACTTGTAATTTGTATTGAACAAATTTAATCATTGAAATGATTAACCTCTCATTTTGTCCATTTTATATTCTTTATGTGTGCACATTTACTTCTGCTATCATTATAAAATGTTCACATATGCTTGACTAAGTCATACTTTCGATTCGCTAACTGTTTTTTGCAATCAAAATGGGCTTACTAGTAGTTTGGGGATGCAATCACATGGTTGTCAACCTAATCGGTCCTACTAGCTACCTATTGGATAACCTTAAGTTGTCCTGGCCTAAGTTGTACCCATGCTTGTGCCGACCCACTGGTCGTACGAACGGATCTTGTCATCCCGACCATGCCTTAGCACGGGTTACCATAGTCGTTGAAGTTTATCAGGATCTATCCTGGCGTTAGTGAATTTGGTTGGATCTTGTCATCCATAACACTGCCTTAGATTTCCCATGCTTGAAGTGATTTCTTATTCACAATCTGTCCAAGATGAGATCGTATATGAAGTTTTGGACAAACCTGAGTTATGATGACCTAGGTTCTACACATGCTTTTGTCGACTCACTGGTTGTATGGACGGATCTTGTAGTCCTAAACACATGTCAGCATAGGTTACCAAAGTTGTTAAATTTTATTAGGATCTATCCTTGCGTTAGTGGATTGTGGTTGGATCTTATCGTCCAAAACATTGAATTGGATTAACCATGCTTGAAGTGACCTCTTATTCATGATATGTCCTAGAAGAGATCATACATGAAGTTTTGTACGAACTTAGGTTGTCCTGACCTAGGTTCTACCCATGCTTATGCTGTCTCACTCGTCTTATAAATGGATCTTGTCGTCCTGACCACGTGCCAGCATAGGTTACCAGAGTCAATGAAATTTATCAGGATCTATCCTTTCGTTAGTGGATTGTGGTCGAATCTTGTTGTCTATAACACTTCCTTCGATTTTCCATGATTAAAGTGACTTTTTATTCGCGATCTGTCTAAGACGAGATTGTATAGCAAGTTTTGGACGAACTTGAGTTGTCTTGACCTAGGTTATACCCATGCTTGTGCTGGTTCATTCATCATATGAATGAATCTTGTCATCTTGACCACACGTCAGCACAGGTTACCAGTGTTGTTGAAGTTGATCAAAATCTATCCTTATGTTAGTGGATTGTGGTGGGATCTTCTCGTCCATAACACTGCCTTGGATTTCTCAGTGACTTTTTATTCATGATCTGTCCAAGATGAGATCGTATATGAAATTTTTTATTTGATTGTGAACTTATTTATGATTGTGGATCTCGATGTGATCAGCTTTTAGGAGTTTTGTGCCTTAGCTTATTTGCACTCCTCTTACATGGAAGAGAATATCTTTGAATAATGTTAAAAAATCCACATATGTAGGAAACAAAGATGTTTTCATTAATCATTGAGGGGAGTTTATAAAGGAATGTAAAAGAAGGATTACATTTTGATTCTTCCACTGTGTGCTATCTCCGTTATTAGTAATATCTCCTCAGGTACTCCGAGTTCCAAGGATTTTTTAACTGCTCACCATCTAGAGTTTTAATTCTGTAGGTTTGTGATCGCTCTACAGCGGATACTTTGTATGGGCTATGCTAATTAGCTTCTAGCTTGTTTTTTTTTATGAATAACCTTCTTCAGTACATAGTGTCCCTCCTTTAGAATGCTCAATTTTACTCTTTTATAATAAAACCAAGCAGTCCTTTACTGATAAGCACCCTATAATGTAACACATTATCTGACCTCTTCAACTAGATCTAGATTAAGTCTCCTCATTAACTTGATCTTTGGTGAGTCAAAACTGAGCACCCGATGGTTAGGTAGGCTAATCTCGGTGGGCACCACTACTTCGATGCCAAATTCCGGCATGAAAGAGGTTTTGCCTATTGTTATTCTTGGCGTGGTCCTGTATGACTATAATACACTATGTATCTCATTAATCCAGTTTCCTTTTGCATCATCCAACATTTTCTTCATCCCTATGAGAAGGATTCTATTTGTTTTCTCCGTCTGCTCGTTAAACTGCGACTGACTAGGTGTATAGTGTAATTTTTTGATTTTGGATCGTACATAATAGTCTTTAAACTCTTTATTATTGAACTGGGTACCGTGGTCAGTGATGGACGCGTATGGTACCCCATATAGGCATACGATGTTCCTCCATATAAAGTGGTATACTTTTTTGTACGTCACTCGACCAAAGGCTCAACTTCAACCCATTTAGTGAAGTAATCCACTGCTATAACCAGATATTTGAACCCGCCCCTTGTTTTTGGTATGGGTTGACTAGATCGATTCCTCACATGGTAAAGGGATAAGGAGATGTGATCGGAGTTGGTGCCGCTCTTGGGATTTTATAGATCATTGCAAATTTTTGGCACTTGTTGCACCTTTTTGTGTAGTCTGCACAATCTTCTTTCATAGTTGGTCAATAATACCCTTGGGTGGCCACTCTCTTTACTAATGATCTGGTTACTAAATGAGCTCCACATGAGCCTTCATGCACTTCTTCAATTAAGTCATTAACTTCTGCTGGATGAATGCATATGAGAAATGATATTATGAATCCTCTTCTAAATATGATTCCTCCTTCTAGCAGATACCTTTCCACCTTGTGTCAAAGTTTCCTTGCCGCTTTTAGGCCTGCTTAGATTGTCCCATGTTCTAGATATGCTCGGATGTCGTCCATCCTTAAGGGAACTAAGTTTACCTCCATTGCCAATAAAATTCCCTCGTTTGTACTACGATGCGTTAAGACTTCCATGGGCACCGTTCTCCGAAGCTCAGTTCTTGTGGCTAACACTAGGCGGGCGAGTGCATCTTCTTGGACGCTATCCGTTCTTGGTATTCTGATTATCTGGACAACCAAGAATTTCGATAATAATGATTTTGCCTTTGCTAAGTACCTCATAATCGATTCTTCCTTGGCTTCATAAATTTCAAGGACTTGATTGACTTGAGTTGGGAGTCATTGTGAGATGATAACTGCTGAGCCCCAAGTGATTATGCTAGTCCCAGGCCATCTATAAAGGCTTCATACTCTGCCTTATTATTGGAGGAATTGAATTTGAAGCTTAGGGTGTATTCCACATCGACCCCATCCAGAATTTTGATTATTAGACCTGTTTCGCTGTTGTTGGCATATAATGAGCCATCTACAAATGATTGCCAAACTGATGGCTCCTTTTCAAATCTTCCTTCCATTAACTGTCCATTTTTGAATAATTTCATCATCTGCTCGAGATCACGAGCTTATTTTTCCAGTCTGAATGAGGATTTTGGTATATCAACAATCTGTCCAGTTGCGTCGGCTATCAGGCTATCTTTTGTAAAGGTCTAATTGGCAGGAAGGATTTTTGAGCTCTCTCAGGGAGGAGTCTACTCTACTGACTGGTTTATCAAGCTCTCTTTCGAAGAATTTTTCTTGATTTGTGTCGTGGCTAAGCTACTTTTTTAAAAGTCTGCTCGATAGGAATATTTTTGAGCTCTCTCCCAAAGGAGTCTGCTCTACTAGCTGGGTCATCGAGATCTCTTTCGGAGAAGTCTGCTCAGTGTTTTTTTGGGTTGAGCTCTCTTCCGTGAAAGTCTACTCTGGCGGTCTTTCTTCATAGGTAAGCTCCGCTATAAAGTCAGCCACTTCTTGGCCTTTGATAGCTGTTCTGGGCTTATAGTGGATATCCTATTCTCCAAGTTCTATAACCCAATAGTCGACATGATATCTCAGGCTTGTGGATAACTTGTCGTAGAGGAAGGTATGTATAGACGATAGTGGTATGCTCTTGAAAGTACGACTTCATTCTTCTTGATGCCTCAATCAAATCCAAAGATAATTTTTCTAGCCTAGGGCATTAAATTTCTACTCCTCGTAACGCTTTGCTAGTGTCATAAATTGAATTTTGCACGTCTATCTCTTGCCTAACCAATTATGAGATGACAAGTAATTCTGAAATTGCCAAGAACAAATAGAGCTTCTCACCTTCGACTGGCCTAAACAGCAGTGGTGCGGATCTTATGTATTTTTTCAACTCTTGAAATACTGTCTCGCACTTCTCGTTACACTAGAAGGTCTTCCTCAAGATTTTAAAGAATGGGAGGCTCCTGTTTGGGGATCTAGACACGAATATGTTCAATGAAACCACTTGTGTCACTAATCTTTGGATGTTTTTCTTGCTTGTGGGGGACTGCATGTCTATTAGCGCTTGAATTTTGTTCGGGTTTTCTTCTATGCCTTTCTGGCTGACTATGAAGCGAAGGAATTTTCCTTCTTTGACCCCGAATACACATTTTTTTGGGTTCAACTTCATTTGATATTTTCCCAACCGATTAAAAGTTTGTCTCAGGTCGCTGATGTGGCTGGAGGCTTTTTTGCTTTTCGTCAGCATGTCATCCACATACATTTCCATAGTTTTTCCAATGAGGTATTCGAAGACTTTTTTCACCAGCCTTTAGTACATAGCTTCTACATTTTTCAATCCAAAAGTCATAACATTGTAATAGTACGAACCTCGGCTGGTGATGAATGAGGTTTTATCCTGATCCTTTGACTTTATCTTTATCTGTTTGTACTCTGAATAAGCTTTAATGATGGTGAGGAGCTTCTGTCCTGCTGTAGCGTTGACTATTTATCAATCCTAGGTAATGTATAATGATCTTATGGACAAGCTTTATTGAGTTCAGTGAAATCCACACACACGCACTAGTTGTCATTCTTCTTTCTGACTATGACGACGTCCCAAAGCCATTATGGATATTTCACGTCTTTGATGAACTTTTCCCTATGCAATTTGTCTACCTCTTCCTGGATTGCCATGTTCTTCTCCTGGCTAAACATACCATGTTTCCATATTACTGGCTTTGCATCTTTCATTATGCTGAGGTCATGGTCAATGAATTTTGGATCCATGCCTGGCATATCTTCATGGCTCCAGGAGAACACATTCATTCTCCTTCTCAATAACTCAACTAATTCTTTCTTGAAAGTAAGGTCAAGTGATGAGACGATCTGGCTGTCCTTTTTGGGAGTTCGTCATTCAGTGCCATATTCTATGTTTCATCTATTACTTGCTCTTTGACTGATTTGTTTTCATCTCGAGGATCAAGTATCTCGATATGGTATGTGGTAGTTAATTTTTCTTCTCTTCTTATTCCGTTAATGTGTAGTAGCATTCACGAGCTTCCACCTGATTTCCTTTCAACACACCAACTTCATAATTGGTGGGGAATTTAGACATTGGTGAACAATGGGTGGAACAATCTTGAACTTCTTCAATTTGACCCTTCCAAAAATAATTTTATACGCCAAAGGCATGTTCCCATCCATCACGAAGAAACAGATCTCCTCTATTGTACATGTTGGCCATTCATCGATCAGAACTCGCAACTCTATTGGGCCCAGGGGGAACACCCTCTCCCCTGAAAATCCTATAAGAGGCCCGTGATACGCCTCTAACTTCCTATCTTTTATCATGAGGTTCTGGAAACACTTGTAGAAGAGGATGCCAACTGAGCTATCGTTGTCAACCAATATACTCGCCACCTTACTCTCATGTACCACTATGGTGATGAGCAGTGGGTCATCATACGGATAAGGCACACCTAAAAAATCATCTTTGGATAAATAGACAATCAAGAGATCTCTGTTTACCTTTTTGGGATGAGATGCAATGGGGCCCATTAGGTCAAGTTATCTGATGTGAGCAGTAACCTAAAACTTATTCAGGTATGCCTCTCTTTCTACTGACCCATATCCTCCTCGGGCATCTTCTCCTGCTATAAAGTTTCATTCAAAAGAGATCATCTACCTCCTATATTGTCTCTTTATGTGTTTTGGGCAGGTAGGGATCATCCTATGAGTCACTAACTTGACCTCTTTTCGTCTCGTTAACCTTCCTATAAGGTGATTTCAACCATCTTCTAGATTTCTGCTTGTACTGCCTATCTGACCGGTTATCATTATTAATGAATTTCTTCAGCTTTCCTCGCCTATTTATAATCTCAATTTCATTCTTCAAGGCTACGTAGCTATTCGTGTTGTGACTACGATCTTTATGGAACTCGCAGTACTTGGTTTTCTCTCTCCTATTCAAAAGAGATTTCAACTTTTTCGACCATTTAATATCCTCGAGGATGTGGTGTACCCTTACGGTTAATGGGGTATATTAATCAAACCTCCTTGGTCTGTCGACTTTTTTATTCTCTTTGAACTCATTCTTCTTCTTTGAGAATCTGGTGGTGTCAGCCTTGGAATGGATAGACTCCTTCGCTTCCATAGATTCTTCGGCATTCATAATCTTCCCAGATTTTGCCAACAGCTCAGACATAGTCTTTGGAGGTTCTTTGGATAATTTCCAGAATAATTTCTTGATCATAATCCACTCATTAGTGCTACAATCTTTGTCTTCTTTTCGTAGTTCACAACTTCCAGCTTTTTGGCATTGAACCTGGCAATGAACTCCCTAGTTGTCTTGTTTATCCCTTGGCGAATGTTTACAAATGGGCGACTCATTTTCTTGGTTTAGAACCAAAACATAAATTACTAATAAAGAGATCGGCTAGTTGTTGGAAGTTATAGATCTGACCTCGTGGTAGTCCGTTAGATTTTTGTGATTGTGCTGGAGAAATCTCGACGACACATCTCATCGGGGATGGAGTAAAGATTCAAGGAAGCCTGATATTGTTCTACGTGCAATATTAGATCAGACGCGCCATCATACTTGGGAGTGAAGACCGGTGGTTTGAAATTTTCGGGTGTTGGATAGGTCATGATTGGTGGCATAAATCGGGACCCTTATATGTAACCTCTCTGTTTGCCTAGGTAATCTTCTAACTGTTGGATTGACCCTCTACTAGGCTGCTCGTCTTTATCGGCCTTAACCACCACCATTTTTCAGCTCGTCCTCGACTCTCAACTGAGCTCTCTTCCATGGAAGTCTTTTTGACTTTATCTACCCCCTTGGTCTTGACCAATATGAAAGTTTAACCCTTTTGGTTTCGTCTCTATATTCTTTGAACACCCGACATTGGTGGGCTCTTTCCGCCTTTGGCCCCAAACGGTAAAATGGAGACCCTCTACTCAGTCTCTCAAAAATTCTTCTGCGCTCCAGAGAATAACTCTGGTCATCGTCATATTCCCCTGTTCGGATGGTGGATGTGGGTCTCTGTCTATAAGACCTGTCATCACATTCAGAACCGTTGTCCCTAGATTATCTAGCCTCTTGACGAAGTCTCCAGTCTAATCGCCTGGGATTCTCCACTGCCCTCTCATGGTACTTCTGTCTCCCGTCTTTGTGTGGAGTCGAAGGAGGATTTTTCCGTCTATTCTCAAGGTTCTCACCCCCTGCTGAGGTGGCTAGATATTCGTCTTACCTCCTTTGTCCGGTCGGATACTTTGTGTCAATTGCTTAACGATTTATTTCATAGCCTCTTGGCCTCTGTACAAGATTCACAATATTCCCTGTAGTTCGTTCATACCTATAAGCATAGAAGGTGATGTTTCTTCAGCAACCCCTTCTACTTTCTGATTTTCACCCATTCTCATGGTAACACGAGCTATGGAAAAAAACAGGTCACAGGCTAGAGGAAAATAGGCATTGTGTCACACCCTGATTTTTGATATGAATGCACAAGAGATCATATATAAAGCAATGAATTATAGCTAAGGCGAAAAACAAAACTTTATTCATTATGAAAATAGTGCACATAGTGTATTACCACCGCAGGGTTGAATTACATTTTATTTGTTAACAAAAACTATAAATTAGAAAATCAAAAAGTTCCACTCCTCATTTCCATTTGGCTTATTCTCTACATACATAGTCACATATGTAAACAGGTGACTGGTATTTGTCTCTAAAGGGGAAGAGATGTTATCCTCTTTTTCCTGGGCCATCTGGAGCAAAAAGGAATTAGCACAAATATGTTAAGACAAATATCTGTATAGATGAGAGGTGGAGCATGTAAAGAATTCAATGTTTGTACAACAACGCTAAAGAACTAAAGCTGATAATCCCATACTTATTAGTTTATTAAGGGTTACACAAAGAAAATCAAGGATCTTTGAACGGATAATGCCATACTTACTAGCTCACTAGGGTGGTGTAGAAATAAGTAATCCATTAGTAGAACTAAATAATAAATAATCTAAAACCTTTGGATAATAACTGGCTAGGCACACAATTGAAATTGCATATATATACGTTTGTAACAATAAAACCGCCTCTCAAAATCTGAGACCATAGGCCAAGTGGAGAAATTTCGTGGGATGCAACGACAGTACTCCCTAATTAATACTGATGCTTTTTCAATAAGAATAATGCACAAAAGTGCAGGGTAATGAATTATTATGATATCAGTTATTAGGTGAGAAGGGTTAAATTGATCCGAATGATCATATTAAAACAATCAGTTTATATAACAACATATGAGTATGATAATTTCTATACATACTTGGAATCAAATTTGGCTATGATTGAATGATATCAATAGCAGTTGTCAACTACGCAAAATCTACTATTAAAGAGGTAAACGAAACCTACTTGCTCGGTGTTTCGTACTGCTTATGGATCAAAAGAGGATATCGGGAGGAGCTGATACTTGATTCTATATATACAATGTTTGGGTACATAAGCATTTGTTGGAATTGGGGTTGGGTTGGTCAGTTTATACCAAAAACTAGATCTTTTAAAGTTTCTGGGGTTTAATTGTAAATAACTTGGGACTTTATAATATTGGACTTAAGGTTATATTAACTTTGGCACATAAGACTTTTTTACTTAAAATATTTTGAAGAACTTACAGAAAAAGTTTGGGGTTCAAATTCATAAGCTGGAAAAGTCAGGATGGGTCAAATTGTAATTTAGGAGAAATATTTCGAACTTAAAACCTCATTTTTCCATAACTTAGGCTAGGATTATCCAAACATATCCTTACCTTATACCATTTTGACCATAAAAAAATAAAAAAATTGGAAAAGATTTCCAAAATTTTGATTGGCCATGCTCCCTCACGCATGTGGTCAATGCTTTTAGTAAAAAAAGTTCCATCATCAACCTATCGATTTTTGACTTTAGGGTTTCAAATTTTTAACCTTGAATATCTCCTTCATTTCTACACCATTTGAGATGATTTCTAAACAAGCTCAACCTAAAATTTCTTGAGGAATCCAAATATATAGGATTTGTGGATTGAGATAAAGTATATCATAAGTTTTATAACTGTGTGTTTTGTCAAAATTTTGACTTAACATTCGTGGCTTTTTTAGAATGTGGCAGGGATTCTTATAAACATAGTTTGGTTTGTGCTATATTAAGGAGTAGTTTTGTTTTAATTTCAGGGTTTGAGATGAATTATACAGGGAAAATTTAAGGTTTTCAATTGTTTTGCTTAAAAAAACATTTTTGATGAATTGAATTTTGTTGTGCAAATTCGTGGGTTTTGATCATTGTGTTAGAGTTTCTAAGGTTTTAGTGAAGGTATTTGTAGCTTCAAATCAAAGCTTTAAGCCTTATATCAAAGTTAACCATTAAAGCTCATGCTTTAATGGTGTAAATTCATGTTTTTCCTATTCTACACTGTTTTACGCGTAAAAACTTTAATATAATGATTGCTCTAAGCATAATAATCACACAAAAATCATTTGAAATTGAAAGAACTGAATATAATGCATTAAATCATAGTAAACCTATTTAGAGTGAATTTTCCAGGCATTGAATGTGCTTATGGTGTGTGTTTTAACTGATGAAAATGTGGGGTATTGATAGTACTTCATCAGGGAATTCGATTGGTTGTTGTGGATGTGGATTTCAGGAAAAAATTCAAAGGATTCCAAAGTGAGTTTAAAAATGTCACATGTTTTCATAATGCTAACATGTGTTATTCTTGTCTTTTAGTGCTGATGTGTTGCATATGTGTCCATGGGGTTATGTGAAAATACTCAAACTTAAATTTAGGGGTATTTTTGTAATTTTAAAAAGTTTCAAGGGTTGAAGTTATAATTTTATGTTAGTTGAAGTCTAGATGATT
This sequence comes from Sambucus nigra, assembly GCA_949130495.1. Taxonomy (NCBI): domain Eukaryota; kingdom Viridiplantae; phylum Streptophyta; class Magnoliopsida; order Dipsacales; family Adoxaceae; genus Sambucus; species Sambucus nigra. Next base: position 187,200,285 of record OX422214.1, on the reverse strand, counting down.
AATTTGATATAAAGTTAAGGTTTGGGGGTTAAGTTTAAGTCAAATTATGTTTGTTTGAAATATTCAGAGGCCAATTTACAATTATTAGAACCTCAGTGTGTCTAGGTTAATTTAGTAAAGTTATAGGGCATCAAGGGTAGTTTCATTCTTCTTCAGGAAACTTTTGAATTTGAGGTCATCATAAGGGTTTAAAATGAATACTTTAGGGACTTGGTTATCGATACGTTTGGTTTTACAAATTCCGAGGTATTACATGTTGATAACCGGTGGAATCAACAAAAAAGTTGAAAAACTAGAATTAAGAATCCCAGAGTAGTAGGAAAAAATATTGGTAGAAAGAACCAATAGGCTTGTCAATACTTTCCCAAAGACGAAGCTAATCTGTTAAAGCCTAAAATTAGTTTATGGATTTATTTTTTTAGCTAAATACACTAATCTTAGATTCTCAACAGATAAAGAGAGATTAATTACAGAAATGCTAAACTAGAGGAATATGAATAGAGAAAAGATGAGAGAAAATAAATGGATACTGAATTTACGTGGTTCAGCCCAATGCGGTGCCTACGTCCACAAGTGCAACAAGTGTTTTTATTAGATCCAAGGGTCAATGTCCATGGATGAAAGGATGATTACAAGCTTGTGTCTCTCTCTAGAAAAATGGGTAGCATAAACGTAGTCAAGTCTCTCTCTCTCTCGATGGATCATCCTTTTAGCTGGAAGATGATGCGTAATATTTATGCCTGACATGTGCAGGCTTAAAGAGAAAGAGAATGTAGTGGAGATAAAAAAATATTGGGTAACATGTGACTTGCCTTTACAGATTAGGCAGGTACACCTTTTTACACGAATTTATGGAAAAGAGTGATGAGTCCCCATATCCCATCGATAATGGGGGAATAATAAACCTTAGATTCCTCATGCTTATCTCTTGAGTGCTGCTTATGTCATCCCACTAGTAGATATCCAACTATACACAGTGTCAGTGGTCTGTGAGTTGGAAAAGCTAAGAGAATTGCCTGTCATACTAGGGCTAACCAGAATGGCCTGGATGACCATAAGCGGACTTGAGCCGACCTCATTATCTGATCATAAGAAACATCTTTTTATCTCAAAAACGGTCTTTCGAGCACACCATACTTATGGTATAACAAGGCGGTTTGGCCTCAAGGAAAAAGTAATTAATGTAAAGTGAAGCAATTTTCACGAAGGAAATAATTTTTTTTATGAAGGGCTCGGAGCCCTAGGGTGCTCCATAATGCTTAGACCCCAGACCATTAATTAGTAACATATTTCAGCATGGCGGGAGTCGGTGAAATGATGTATAACACATGGTACGATCAACTCCAAGTTAAAAGTATATTGTAGCATTGTGGCAGTCGGTGAAAGGTCGTTAATACAAATGGGATATTGTTAAATTTTTGATAAAAAGTAAACTAATTGGAATTAGTTATAATTCCATAAAAGGTTAATGAAATCAAATGAATATGAGTGAAACTCGGGAAAGGTTTAAAATGTAATTAAAGAGATTTAATGTAAATTGAGTAAACTTCATGGAAAGATCAGTTGAAAGTAATAACAAGGATAAATGGTTGGTGAAAAAATTCCGTAAACCAATTTAACATGGTAATATGTTCTTAAAGATGTACTTTAAAAGTAATAACTCCATGATATACAAATGTTCACCTTAGCAACGGTCGTGTGTGTTGGAAAGTAATAAAGTAAACTAACGTTTTGTAAAACAAGGTACTGTTTTCTAGAGAAGTGACAAGGAAAGTGTTTTCTTAAATTAACCAGGTTGGGTTAATGAATAAGTATATTATTTATGAATGTAATAAGGAAAGGTCATTGCATAGTTTAATGTAATTTAACCTCAATAAAGTAAGAACTTTTTTACAAAGTAAAGATTTATGCATATATGGATATATGTACATATTGTATGTACGTAGTAGTGTCATTATGTCATAGCATCAGTTTCTCATTTTTCCACTCGTTTCTTTATTGCATTTTTCCTAAGAATTCCATTTGGCATAGGCTCACATCCTTTCTTTATTATAGCAAGACAAAATGCAGTTTTGCATTTGAGAGCGTGATACTGGTAATCTTTATTACTCTCTTTATGCTAGTAACTCTGATTACTTGAACCTTTAGTGCACACTAATGGGCTCTTCACTTGGATAGTTACTTTATATGACCTGAAGATGGAATTTCATGCTAAATATTGGGAATTTAAATTAGATAAAATGAAATAGAAACATTATTTAGGGTTGTTCACATCACTTTGCACTTGACGCATCCGGTCCAATTCAAGTTGACCTATGGGTGACCTATAAGCCAGGATCGGGGCGTCATAAGTCTGACCCATGAGATTGATCAAGAAGAGTTAGATAAACTTCATAGTCTGCACAACTTCCTCCCCCAACTATCACATACGACCTCCTCATGCGTGCTTCAAGAGAAGTTATAGTAAAGTCACCCTTGAGAAAAGAGAGGGAACTAAGACAAAATAGACCTTATGACCGCATCAACAACTGGGCATGTCAGGGAATTATCACCGGATATGCCCCAGTTTGAAAACCTCTTATTACATTAAGGTTTAAGGGGTGAGTGTCATCTCCCCCAATAATAGGAGGAAGGTCTATGTCGTGTCCCACTTCCTCTCAGTAAGCATTGGCATTATTGTAGTCTGGACTGCCACAATGGACTCTATAAAAGGGACGAAGCCGATTACATAGTCAAACTCCTTGACACTCTTATGGAAGGACTCGCCAGTTCACATTAGCACTATCTAATTAGGGAAACCCTAAGCACGATACGTGGAATATGACACACATACGGGCATTTCAAAAAATGTACAAGCAATAAAATACAATAATAAAAAACTAGGCATAAAGTTTTTCCTATCAAAATAAATAAAAGGAAAAAAATCCACAAATAAAAAGTGACACATCAAATTTTATGCATCACCAATGAACATGTGCATGAATTGAAGATAATAATTTTTTTATAAAGATTTTTTTTATAAAGAACAAAGGACATTATGCATAGCTCACCACTACGAAGGGAGGTGGATACCTGAATGTATGGCGCTCGAAGAAAATCCTCCCAATCGTCAATATATAGGATGTGGTGGAATATGTCCTCATCCCTAACCTTGGCCTCTATGAACACCTCAACGTCCGCCTAGTCATTAGGCTCTTTTTCCTCAGGGACTGATATCATTCTTGGAATGTCGCCTAAGAGCATATCCAAGATCTCAATAACATTCATGTCCATCATCGCTAGATATAACAAGAAAAAACTTGAAAGTAGTAAAAAAAACTCAAACTATAAATGAATTCTAGGTAGAGAATTAGAATGTGAAAAAGGGAGGAGGCAAAGACTCTTCTTATAGGAGTATGGACGACATGACCGATCGATAATGGCGGGCATAGCTGACTGTTCCTAACCCTTTTTGCCTAGCCAAATTTCCTCTCATCTCATTTGAAAATCCTTATCCTTTACATTTAATTACTACCGCCCAAACCTGACTCATTCAAATGAGTATTTTTCCTGTATTCTATTTCGTGCTCTAGCACAATGATGCGACTCATCCAAATGAGTCCCTCAACATTTATACGATTCTGAGCTATTGCACGATGACCATAACTCACATAAATGAGTGTAAGGACATTTTTGTCCATTGTCAATGTGTATGTCGTACGCCGTTACACCGTTGAAGAAATTCAAGATCGCATCTACATCAACGGATCCGAATATCAAAGCATCTTCAACATCATAGCCTCTGCGAGAATGAACTTGGTAAAGTTTTGTTTTTATGTTCCTTAAAGTTCATACTTAGTATTGGGAAATTTTTATAAAATGATCTTTTATAAAAATAAGAAGTATGATCCTTATCCTTTACATTTAATTATTACCGCCCAAATCACATAAAAATGATCTTTTAAAAAAGTTTTTTACTTTTCTGGGAAGCCGGATCGGTCCGCCCTCTACCCGGACCGATCTGCCTTGCTTTGTCCAGTATACCCCAGACTGGTAGCGAACTGATAAAGCCATATTTTTAAAGAATCGATCCGAGGTCGGACCGATCCGCCTCCAAGCCGGACCGGTCCGCCTGGGATAAATTCGTCCAGATCTGTTCGAGATTTTTTAGGCTCAAAGTTTTCTTATTTAAACCAACTTCGGGGAGTTGTTTTCTAAGACTTTTCAAGACTATTTTCAGAGTCCTAAATACTCTAAGTGTGCGTTACACTTGTGGGCGATTATCACGTTGTATGTAAGTCAATGGTCTTGTAAATTATTCAAAGTTCTAGAAATAAAAGGTTTTTGCCCTTCGGGGAATTTTCCTCATTTGTGTATGTTTGAATGCTCTCGCTTGCTTTATTTGTTTATGGGTTGACACTTGCACTTTAGATGCATGTTTAAGAGCTGTATTTATTTGATTTAAAAGTAAACTCTAATTAAATAAGAGTTCTTGGAAACTTACGAATTGAATTTAATCATTATCACACAATCGACTTTTTCAATGAGTTTCCCAATTCAACGATTGTATACTCTGGCATGATGACACGATTCATCGAAATAAGTCTTTTACTATTTCTATAATTCCATGCCCCCGCACGATGACATGACTCATCTAAATGACTCTTTTTACAGTTCTATAATTCTATGCTCTCACATGATGACATGACTCATCCAAAAGTCTTTCACCATTTCTATGATCCAAATGAGTCTTTCTACATTTTCTATGATTTCGTGCTCTTGCATGACAACATGACTTATTCAAATCGGTATTTTTGCATTTCTATAATTTCATGCTCTTACACGATGATACGAATCATCCAAATAAGTATCTTCACATTTCTATGATTTCGTTCTCTCTCATGATGACCTAACTCATCCTAGTGAATCTTTGAGTCTTTCTATGATAACCGACTCATGAAAATAAGTCTTTCATTCTCATTTTTACGGTTCTATGCTCTTGCACGACGATCTAACTCGTCAAAATGATTGTCCCCACTCTTACATGATACCACAGTCTTACACGATGATCTGAGTCCTAAAAATGAGTTTCATCATTCTTCCACGATATCGTGGCCTTATATGATGAATAAACAAAATAAGTCTTTACAATTTTGTACCCTTGCACGATGACCCGACTCATTGAAATGAGTCTCTGAGCATGAGGTTTAACCCTATAAGGTACAAACTCCAAAATCTCAAACGAGACAATGAAATATGGATGTATAATGGGCATCTCTTTTAACAACAACTTTCGCTTAGAAATGAACTCTTTTGTTGAAGGGCTTCGTAGGCACCTATATTCCGTTCCCTCTAAACATCAAAGGACTATTATGCAAACCATCACCCTTAAAATCCTAAAAAAATCATAATGTTAAATCTTAAACCTTGGTAACCCAAATAACATCCCAAATGTATCCAAAACATTCCCCCAAACAAAACCTAAAATCAAAACATATGCCCATAATCGACTGTTTTTTTTGGGAAACATGCCTGGACCGACCAATCCTAAACCATTGGTCGTTGCCTATATATAGAGATCTCACTAAACATTTCAGAAACGAATTAACTTTTCCTTTTAAATGATTCCCTTATATATTTTTTTCTGTCTAGAAAAGCCTCATAACTCTCTTCTTTTACCTTCCAAACCCCTCTTCAACCAAACCTCCAAAAATTTAACCCCCAAACCCCAAAATTTCTCTTCTTATCATATAGATCCAAAAATATCTCTCTTTTTTACAAATAAGTGACTTATTACCGAAGAAGCTTCTGATCTATTTCTTAAAAGGTCAATTTCAAGCCAAAACGCTACTGAAACAAAAAGGTGTAGTGTAACATCACAAGTATGTTCTATTATTTTTTTAAAGTCTATATTTAAAATGGTGGTGCTGTGCTTCAACACTACCCACCATCCTCTTTTCCATCTTCTCATATTATATCTTTTCTCTAAACGTCATCCCATAACTATGTTGATTTTAATTCTTCTTACGATGGAGATATAGGCGTAATAGGAGTCCACCCCTAAAGCCCAAGTTAGATATTGTATATATTTACATGTTTATACTCTTTATTTATATCAATACTAATAAAAACCAAACAAAAGGATTTAAAACCATGAAATACATAAATATAGGTTACAGGATCACTAGATCTTGGGATTCTACCTACTATTTTGTTCTTAGTGTTGGAAGTTTCAATATTATTTCTCAATAAAAGTAGTTTTATAAGTGAACCTTTTCATCCAAACACCTTCCATGAACATAAACTTCAACTTTTTAGATCAAACCCTATTTCACTATAAAACACTTTGAGGCATCAAACATAGTTAGGATCTCTCACAATGAGCCTTCGTAAGACAAATAATCCCTCCTGGTCCTTTTGAGAACTACATGGTCTTTGAATCACTTCGTGTGGGTACACAGTCTCATTCAGAATGTCGTTCGAGTGAACAAGTCCAACCTTATAAATATTTATCATTTGTCTATATTGTCTACACACAACCCCCCTCAAACTTCACCTCTTAGTTTATTTATATACTAAACATTTTCATTTTATTATTTTCTTTACTATAATAGGGTGATAGAAAAGTTTCACATCTACATTTGAGACCAAAAGTACTGAGTGGGTTCTTAACTTCTTCTTAATTCGAGTACAATGGAAAGTTGTCTGAGCGTTTAGCCAAAAATTCAAAGGTTTGAGGGCTAGGTGTCGACTGATATGACCTTTGGCTTGTTCGATTTCCTTTTGGTTGTTTGATTGTGAGTATGATTTAGGATTTAAGGGTTCCTCTTTTTCCATACGAAGTTATGGAAAAACACGAGGTAATGATCATAATGAAATCATACTATAGATTGATCACTCAGTTAGGCAACTACATCTGTGTACCAGTGTGCCTCCTCGACATCATGCTCCACATCCTTCTAGTACTTATTGTGAAATGTACGTGAATACTATTTATCAAGATGATTTGGATGAGATAGATATTATGTTGTCTTCCCCTCTACGTTATCAACTTTCACCGTCCCTTGATGAATGTGGAAACATGCTTTTGTATTTTGGTTTTTCCTCTTCATTGTCTTCTAAAGCATATCAACGTGACACCAACATTAAACTAGGTCAAGTTAGGTATGCCTTTCATGATGTCAATCAAAATTTTGGGATCTCAAAAGATTCATGGAGAATAGAAAAGGAAAGTGAGAAGTTATTTTTTTAGGTCTTTTGGTGGTTTGTGAGTTAGGATTTCGCATTCATTAATTATATCTTGTAAAAATCCTATAACTCTTATTTGGTTTTAATACTTATTGATTTTTACACGAGTTTATTATATATATTTGCTTTGATATATTGTGTATCTTCATATGAAGTTGTTGGTGTGTTATCCTATACCTATTTGTGATGTATTTCATATCTAGCCTAGATTATCATATCAATTTCTCACTCGCTATATGATTCTCTTACTTAGTTGTTTTTAATAGCATGTTTACTCTCGTTAGTTGCTTAACTCTATTTCATCTCATTATCTTCTTGGTTCTTTCCTTTGTCTATTTACGTGTAAAAATGGGAGAATTTTATAAATTGGGGGAGTACATAATATTGAGCATATTATATTTCAAAGAGTCTCTGTGTGCTATTTCATGTTTATTGAGAAGAATTGCATAGTTGAGGGTGCATTACTTTAGTATTCTGATGTTTATATGTATTCATTGTTATATCCACTTGTTTCATTGTATTACTCTTATAAATTTTTTCTTAGGATTACACATTGGAATTTAACGAGTTTGCTAGTGTGTGATAGTAAAATAGGCACAAAAAGATCCTTGAAGAAAGTCTTTGAGCCTTTTATCTTTAGTTACTTGTAATTGATTTGTATCTATCTTATACGCCTTTGTCCGATCAAGTCGTGTCATATGTGAGATATTAAATTTAGTTGCTTCTAATTTTTGTTTTGTGTGTTTGTCATGGAGTAAACAAAGTGGGTATCGTAAGAGTATAGTATACTCACTTTCCCTACAACATTTTACAAACACACATTGAGTCTAGTCCAAGGGGGTTTCCTAAAAGCTTCATCAAACTCATACGTAATTAACATGTTTGATACGATTTGAAAATATTTTTCATGGTGCTTTGTGTATATGTCTTCTGCAACCAATTGAGCCAGTTTGTTTGTAATTGGCTTAATTTTGAACAAAAAATTTGGAGTCATAGGTTAGGGTTGGTGTTTTCCCTTTAAGCCTTTGATGTATTTGGATGAAGACGTAGTGGCGAAGCTTTAAAGAGTGCATAATCATGCCGTATTTCATTCTCGTTTCCTTCTTCACATTCCAAGGACCCCTGAGGTATGGATGTGTATTTATTTTGAGCCTTGGAGATTTTATTATTGGGTGTTAGGATTTTATAAAATGTTTTTTAAAAGATTTTTTTTAAATTTTTTGCTAGTTCGTTAGAACTGATGGAAATGTCATTCTACCTTGTTTCCATTGGTTTTAGAACGAGGTTACCTCATTCGAACGAGATCTGGAATGTCTCCTTTTGGTTACGCTCTGAAATGTCATTCGAAGTTCAGTTAGAATCCATTAGAACGAGAATGGGTACTTCGTTCAAACGAGATGTCAGACTATTCTAAGGAGTAAGAATTTTTTATTTATTTAAATGTATCTTTCCAACTCTTTAATCCACATCACTTTGTGACAACTTTCCTTATAAATAAAGATGCGAGATTATCCTTTAATTAAGTCTTTTCAAGTTCGATTTATGATCAAGCTCATCCAAAACTCTCTTCAAAACCTTAGTTTATACCTGATTAGTTTAAGATCCAAGATTTGTATTATCTATGGTTTGAAGATTTTGTTTTGGACACCAAGTTTGTTTTTCACACCTGTGAGAATTATTTCGTTGCAGTGGACTTCGTATTTGCCATTTATACATGATGGATTCTGTGTTTTTGGTGTTGTGGTAAAGAAGCGGTGGAGTCTGTGTTCCAATCTGTAAATGGTTGCTGAGCCTGGATTGGTGGTACCAGAGTATGTGTGAACTCTGTAAGAGCATGCTTTCTATCATGTGCTCATAGCTTAGGCTACATTTAGTTTTTGGCATATCTTGTTACCGATTTATTTAATCCATCACTAAGAACCGATTTTCATTATCTCTATATTCAAGAAGATCTTCACAATACAAAAGTATAAAATAATTGACGATTTTGAATATATTTACGTTTATATTTTGGAATTATTTGATTTAAAATCGAGGCATTTTTCTAACATTTTCTGGTTTTAATTAATTTTCAAAATGCACACATATCATTCAAATGACTACACAATCTCGTTCGAAGTGGTCGTTTGACGGTTCCTTTAATTAAACATTTAATGAGAATGTACCGTTTTATCACGTTTTAAGCTCATTTTAATCTTGTTAAAATGAGATTAAGATTTTGTTCAAACGACCTTACTATCGTTCAAACGAGAGTCTTTTCTCATTCAAACTAGGCGTAGTTTTCATTCGAATGAGAATCATCGCCTCAAATTTTGTGCTGACTTATAAATACATGTTTAGTTCAGAATTTTGAAGAGATTTTTGCGAAATCTATTTCTAAAAAATGTGTTGCAAAATTTCTCACTTTGTTTAGGTAAAAACTCTTTTGATTCACAATCATCACTCCCAACTATATATGTGAATAAATTTAAAACCCTAGATAGTTCTATATCCGAGTTACACTTGTGGAGAGAGTCTCTTCACTGCTGACCATTGTGGTTCTCAAGGGGATCATTGATGAAAGGAAGATTAAGGCTGATCAGTGGATGCCATGGGTGGACCACCACCTGCGGATGACTTTGGACTGAGTTGTATTCTCTAGAGGTTTTGTAAGTTGTGTATTGTAAAAACTCTATAGTGCCGATAAAAGGTTTTATCCGCGAGGGATTTGTCCTTAATTTTCCTTGTCGTGTTTGCATGCTTTAATTTTTCTACTTTATCACCAAATTGCTTGCGTAGGGTAATAAGATAAAATTTGGTCTTGTGTGTTCCAGAAACTTAATTATAGAAATTATCCATTAAGATTGCTAACGCACTCTCAAATTGGTATCAGAGCCTGTTGCACAAATTTATTGTGTGATCTTTTTCGCAAAATATTTTTCTCTTGATATCAATTTTTTTTTAAAAATTGTTGATCTTTGAATTTTTTTATTTTAATGGAAAATCTATATAATTGAGTGCCTATATTTGATGGCACTAATTATGCATCCTAGAAGGCTAGGATGAGGTCTGTTTTAAAAGCCATAGATGAACGCGTCTAGATAGTCTGTGAAAGAGGGTGGGCACCTCCCAATGTCACAGTCGATAATGTCATTGGCCCTAAACTTGTCTCACAGTGGACAAAGGAAGATTTTAAATAGAGCAACTTTAATTAACGCGGTTTGATGCCATCTCGAGAGCCGTCACCCCTAATGAGGTTCTCCACATTATGACGTGAACCATGTTCAAAAAAGCTTGGGATACCCTCCAAATCACTCATGAGGGTATCGATTCTATGTGTAGGAGGGTAGTGAGACTGGGGTCTATGAATAACTGGAAAGGGTGAGGCATGACCCACTCCAACGGACACTGCCTGCAAGGTCTTCAAGGTCTTCTGGTGCAACTTCTCAAGAAACTTTCTCCTTCTGGTAATAATGGAACTCTAGCTTCAACTCACTCTCTGCAATAAGATGAACTTTCAAAGCAAAAATAGTAATTTTCTCAAGGGAAACACCCGAGAATGATGGCTGTCAGTGGGGAGTGAAAAAACAAGGCACTCAGAACTAAGAGAATGAGAAGGGAGAGAATACTAGGTAGGTCTGGTGTGGTTTTGGCAGAGTAACATTGCAATTTCAATTGTCTCCCTATTGACCTTGCCCAAAGGTCTATTTATACTTGGGCATTAGGGTTGAGTTGGCATTTTTAGGCGCCAAAATTGAGAGGGTTATGGGGAACAATATCTGAAGTGTACCATTTGTCCCTACCTACAGGCATCCCTGCCTGTCCCCTCCCGAAGGAGCCACCTGGCGCCAACCAAAGTCGAAAAGCACATATGTCTCCTAATGAAGATAAGATATCTGATTTGGTAAATATCTTTTGAAACTGTAACTTGTGGTGCAATTTTGCAAATCTTGAGAGAGGGGTCAAGGACCCCTCTCTTCTAGAATCATTGTTTTTTTCTTAAGAGGGACCTCGAGGACCCCTTCTTCTGGAAAAGTTATTTTTTTATAAAGTGTTTATTCCTTCTGAGCAACCAGCTCTTTAGCTGCTCACTTCACTTATGACCAAGTGTGAAGTGTGTGTAGTCTTGAGTGACTTCTGGGTCTTTCGACTAGTATTCTCTCAATCCTATAGTGCTAAGTTGTCGAGCTTGCTCAACATACCTTCTCCCTCCGCCGCCAAGCCAGAACTCCAGGAGGTCCCAACTGACCTACTTGAGCCCTGCTTTCTCAACTAGGCAACCTGTACAAGAAAATAAGTCTTAGTAATTTTGTTCTTTTTATGATGAGAGGTTGCTTATGGTAGACACATCATCATCCTAACTTGGTATTCTAGGAGCTGCGGGGGGAAGGACCTCATGGGTTCGTTCTCCCATATAAGTTTCTGCTGTTGAGGCACCCTGGTGGGGGGTTCCTCCTCAAACATCATTTTCGCTGTTGAAGAAACCTTGAGGGGTTCCTCCTCAAATGTTAGTTCTGCAGTGGCTATGGGCACTTCTCGAATGCCATTTTTGCAATGACCCTTGCGGTGGCCCTTCTTAATCTTGGACTACTGCAGTAGCCCTTGCGGGGGACTTCTTTAAATGTCATTTCTACAGTGGCCCTTGTGGTGGCACTTCTCGAATGCCATTTCTATAGTGACCCTTGCAGTGGCCCTTCTCAATCTGGGAATTCTGCATGGCCTTTGCGGGGCACTTCTTCAAATGTCATTTCCACAGTGACCCTTGTGGTGGCACTTCTTAAACACTATTTCTGCAGTGACCCTTCCGGTGGCGCTTCTCAATCTTGGACTTCTGCAGGGGACCTTGTGGTGGCCCTTCTCAATCTTGGACTTCTGCAGTGGCCTTTGCTGGGTGCTTCTTCAAATGTCATTTTCGCAGTGACCTTTGTGGTGGCACTTCTCGAATGCCATTTCTGCAGTGACCCTTGCGGTGGCGCTTCTCAATTTTGGACTTCTGCAATGGCCCTTGAGGGGAACTTCTCCAATGTCATTTCTGTAGTGACCCTTGCGGTGGCACTTCTCGAATGTCATTTTTGTAGTGACCCTTGCGGTGGCCTTTCTCAATCTTGGACTTCTGCAGTGGACCTTGCGGGGCACTTATCAAATGTCATTTCTGCAGTGATCCTTACGGTGGCACTTCTCGAATGTCATTTCTGCAGTGACTTGCGGGGTACTTCTCAAATGTCATTTCTGCAGTGACCCTTGTGGTGGCACTTCTCGACTGTCATTTCTGCAGTGACCCTTGTGGTGGATTTTCTCAATCTTGGACTTCTGCAGTGGCCCCTGTGGGGCACTTCTCCAATGTCATATTTGCAGTGACCCTTGCGGTGGCACTTCTCGAATGTCATTTCTGCAGTGACCCTTGCGGTGCCCTTCTCAATCTTAGGCTTTTGCAATGGCCTAGGTGGGGTCCTCTCAATATCTCCCCAAAAGTATTTTTTTTAGGTAGACACCCTTCTACATTAGCCCCTCGTGCAATGTTTTTTAGGTTGGGTAGATCGAAAAATCTTTGTACGGGATAAAGTCGATTTTAATAGTTTTTTTATATATTTTTTTTAGGGACCCTAGGATCATTAAGTGCAGTGTCCCTTCATCCGAGGTTTTTGATTTTCGAGAACCCACGTGTCAGTGTGGGAACTATCATCTCATCATTTGGGAAAAAATGTCAAAACCTTTTTGCCTTCCTGCACGTTTTCCCACGTTAGTGTAAAAGAACATAATGCCCATTTCTTAAACTCTTTCATCTTCTTCAAAACCCTCATAGAGACTTTTAAGTTTGTAGCGAAAGAAAGTAAGAGAAAAAAAAAATTTAAACACCATAGCCCCCAATCTTTTTTTCCTCTAGCTTTTTCTCAAAGCCCTTTATTAATGGCTTCTAACCCCTCAAATACCTCTTCAAATGTGAAACCCTCATAGTTCCCATTGTTTTTATTGGATTCATACCTTTCCCAACCATTATTTCTATTGAGAAAAAAAAATGATGGTTTGAATATTTTAAATCCGGCTAGGTTTCTTCTTGCCTCGTCTACGACCGCTGTCCCCGAGGGTCCCTATCTTCTTAAGGATTCCTCGTGCGTATTTTCTCAACCTCAAGATTTTACTGCTAAGGATTTCATGTTAGTGGGTTTCTCATTGAGGTTTTCTCTAGGAGTTCCTCGTTGTTTTTTTTTTCTGCCACCGGTCCCGTCATCACTCTCGTCAGCGGCTGGTGGTTCGCAAGTTACTTTGGTCAAAGGTTGCTCGTCTGTCGAAATGAGTTTTTGGGGAGAGGGGGGTCTCGACGACTGGGATTTTATTTGGAGAGAGAGGGGTCTCAACGACTGGAATTTTGTTTGGAGAGAGAGGGGTCTCGACGGCTGGAATTTTGTTTGGAGAGAGGGGGTCTCGACTGATTCCCCTGCGACCTTGGGTGTCTCGACCAGTGGGTGTGTGGAGATGGGAGTCTTATCTGCTTCCCATATGACTTTGGGTGTCTCTACCAGTGGGTTCGTGGAGATGGGTGTCTCGAGCAGTGGATGTGTGGAATTGGGGGTCTTGAGCAGTGGATGTGTGGAATTGGGGGTCTCGGGCAGTGGATGTGTGGAATTAGGGGTAGCGTCCGACTTCCATGCATCCTTAGGTTTTGCAGTTGGGGTATCTGCTGCTGAAGGTTTGTCGTGGGTGGACCCACTATCCGTGGGCTCCTCACAGAGTACCGTTTTAATTGAGGGTTCCTCGCGAGCTGTTCCCATATCAGAGGGTCCCACATCAGAAGCGACGTTTGCGACTGGTGGTTCCTCGCGTGTCAAAATAGGTGTTGGCGAAGTCCATCCTTCATTTCGTGGAAGAGGTGATATACACACGTCTTTCCAGTCTCCATTTGGGGTAGCTGCTGCTAGGGGCTCTTCGCGTAATGTGGTGTTTGCTAAAGATTTTCTGCGATACCCCTTTTGTACTATGGGTTCCTCACCAATGTCACAATTTGAAGTCGCAGGACCCTCTTTAGTTGTGGACTCCTCACGGGTAGACTTCATATCGGGGGGTTCCTCGTAATCTGGTGTTTCTATAGGGGTTGTCACTTCCACTCCCTTCTTGGCGGCGGGGGATACCCAGGGTTCCTCACTTGGAGTCTCTTCCAGATTGAGTTATTTTCTTAAGCCAATGGCTCTTGGTAGTTCATCAGCTACATCATCCTCTTCTTAGGCATGGAAGGACTATATGCGCATTCGCCAAGGGCGAGATTTTGGTATTTATCGTTGTGCTCCTTTTTTTGGTCCAGTTGATAACTTCGTGGTTTCTCCTTTCGAATTTGATGAAAAATTTTCTAACACTGTTCTCGAGTGCCCTCACGTGGGGTTAAGTGAGTCTGTTGATCCCCCCCTGTCTCTTCAGACTCTATTCTCCGAGTTCGGGTTGACCGCGGTGATTTTCCTTATTCTAATGTTGAAGTTAAAACTACAGGGGGTCCCACGGAGGAGTGTTCTAGTTGGGTTGACTATGTTCTGAGCATTCTTGATTACGTGGATATTCTTAGGGAGGTGGGTCTTTTTACCTCCGTCAGTAGCCTGAAGTCCTGGACAGTATCTAAGCATATTTCTTCGCTCAATCTTTTATTGTCTCGGTGGAGTATAGAGTCCCACACATTTGTGACAGGCTAGGGCGAATTTACCATCACCCTAGGGGATGTATGTGAATTGTTTGCTCTTCCTTTTTTTGGGTAACATGTCTTTTCTGATGAATGCGAGGATCCTTTAGAGCAGGAGATGGTGGGGGAGCTACAGTCAGCTCTCGGAGAGTGCTCGAAGTATGTAGCTATAAATATAACTGCTCATTCCAAGCATTCCTTTGCTAAATGGCAAAGATATTGGTTCAGAGATTTTGAGCAGTTGCATAAGGGGGAGACTTCCTGCCCAGCCCCCAGAACCCAGGATGGCCCCAAGATCCACTCTCCTTCACATTTAGCCGCTTTCTTAGTTACATTTTTGACTCGGTTCCTTCTTCCAGGTAAGCCCGACGATTCCCCTCGCGAACTTATTTTTAAATTGGCTGTACGGTTATCTCGTGGCAGGTCAATACCTATAGCCGCCTTGACTTTGGGTTCCCTTTACACTTGGATGGACCAAGCACATATAGATGTAGAGAGGTCTTGCGATCGGTATGATGCTGCTAATTATGCAAATGCCGCTCTCTTAATGGCCTTTTTATTTAAGCATTTCCCCACTTTACTTCAGGGGCTCAGGCCTGGCATAGCGATGCTGCGTGACTTTTCCGATGGCACAAGAAAATTCCCAAGAAATCTTTAGGAATATTGATTGATGATATTGAGGAATTTCAATTTTGGCCTTATACCAAGCACCCTGGGGGCACTTTCAGCTGACTTTCTTTCCCTGGCGATGGCGGGACTTTCTATTACCCTTCAGCAGTGGGGTCTGTTTCCACCTATCCTCATATTAATGTGGTGACGATGCTCTTACCATACCACCTACCTTCTTGGACCGAGTTGGGACTACGTGCTGAGTTCTATCATTTTGAGAGGGCAAGACGACAATTTGGCTATGATCAGGGCATTCACACCCCTCCTTTTCCTACCTACAACGATCCTTCTGAGTCATTTTTAGAGGCATGCACCAACTTCACTCTCCAGGGACTGTTCCGAGAGTCAGCGGCCTAGGGGGACTCTACGTTCCTCCCTGCGATTATCATCCTTCGTTTACTTCATTTGGTTCCTATTTTGGCAGCGACAGGTCCGTCTTATCCAAAAATGTGTAGTTGGCCCCCTCATGAGACTAACCCAGTTAAATATACCAAAGCCCAATTTTTGGTCAGGCGAACGTAAAAAGATCCTTGGTTTCTTAGCACCACTTCCAAGCCACCCTTGGAGCAGGCCATTCCCATTTTAGTGAAGCTTCTTCTTGATGAGTCACTTCAACATTTGCCGACTGAGCTTCCCCCTATGAAGTCTAGAAGCCGATCAAAAAGTTGAGGTAAAGTGAGCTCCTCCACCACAAGAAAAAGGAATCACCCTAACATAGATGTATCTAATTTCATTCCTACTACTACCTCTTCTCCTCCCCCTTCTCCTATGAGGACCCGGGCTGCAAAGAAGAAGAAAAGAAACGGTGCTGGCATGGCTACCTCCTCCACGGTGGACCAAGGGTCCGATACTGATGATCTTGGGGTGGAGCAGATTTACCAAGTTGTGAAAGAGAAAGGTTATGTAGCATTGGGCCTTTCTTCCCAGGAGGCGCGGGTCGCATCTATTCCCATCGCAGAAGGTACTATATCCCAACATTCTTTACTTACCGGAACTAGTTCTCTTGGAGTTTCACCTCCTGGATCTACATGCCCTTCATTGGAAGAGGAACTAGTTGATTATGGAAGCACCCCTTCCTATGATGACCACAGTTCTTCTTCGGTTGATATGGGCGGCATGGGTTTCTATAGCAAAGGAACTACTGACACTTATGCTTTGTTATTAGTCTTGAGAGAGTCTTCCAGTGATGATGAGGCATCCCATTCTCCTAGGGGAGTTATCTCCACCACCTGACCTCTCCCTTATGGCCAGAATACGCGCCCTGCTGCTGTAAGTGTTCCCCTTTGATGAAAATTTTATGCATATGATTTTCTTTCTTCCCCCTCATTATTTTATTTGCTAATGAAAGTATTCTGTCATATTTTGCAGGTCATTTCCATGGAGGCAAGTAGTTCTCCTCTCCCCCCACTACGATTGACATCTTTTCAGCGGGAGAGGAACTCTATGCTCGTTTCTTCTTGGGGCCTTTTTAGAGAGGTTTGCAATCTCCTTGTTTATTTTACCATCTAATGTAATTTGTTAATCTGCCAATTACATTTTTGGTTATGTATGCTGGCATTTTCCTACATCTTTCATCTATGCACCTTACTAGCACCAGGACCACTTCTGTGACTTCTCCTTCTGCTCAGGTATGCCCCATTTCAAAACTTTCATCGTGCCCTTTTCCTCTTTGCTTCTTCCTTTTCTTTACCCATTTACAATGTGTAGAGGGTTGTGCCTTCCGATGTCATCATTTCGTCTTCTCTTACTTCGGCAGTGGGCACTCCCACAGCTGAGCCCCTAGGCGCCTCCTCATCTAAGGTATGTATTTTTTAAAGTTTGTTTCCTTTCAGTAATAAGCACTTTATATATTTTGGCCTTTTTCATTTTCGTAGGTCCTGATGGCTTTTGGACTTTCTTCTCAAGGAGGGACTCTTCCCTTACCTGACGTTACTGTCCCAAGTTTATCCTCTTTGGGGAGGATTTCTATCCCTCGGGTCCGCATATCTATGGACGACAGACCCTTGGTTAAGGAAATCTATCATGGCCCAATATTTACTATGGCTTCAACTAGTGAGCCCACGCTTCAGGTTAGGACTTTTCATTCGAGCATGGAATCTCTTTTTCCTCGAACCTGTGATGAATAACATGTTTTCATTCTTTGCAGGCTATTAGCACAGCCCCTGCTTCGTCGATTGTCCTTTTCTTCTCTTCCCCTCTGGATGGGGCTCAGGTACTTTCATATTTTCTTAGTTAGACATTTCTTTTCCATCCAGCCTGTACTTATCATAGTCCTCTTTTACTTCTTTTGAAGTTATCCCTTGGTGCTATTTTGACAGTGGCTCCTGCTATTATTTCTTCAGCAGCCCCTATGCGCGGGCCGGCTTGCCCTATTATTGCACCCCTTCAGGTAGGAATTTCCCCCTTTTTTATTTTAATTAAGGTGTCCTTTCATTTATGAGGTAGGGAATTTATTAACTCTTACCCCTTCTTCTCCTTTGCATCCTCACCTATCCACAGCGACTGCCGTCGCTGAGGTTGCTCCTTCGAAAGCGCCTGTGGTTGAGATAGCCTCTTTAGGAGCACTGATTACTGAGATAGCCCCTTCAGGAGAATCCGTTGTGACTACCATCTTTGAGGTATCTCTTTTAGGAGCATCCGAGACTGAGGCAACCCCTTTAGAAGTACCGATCGTTGATATGGCCCCTTTAAGAGCACCAGCCACTGAAGCAGCCTCTTTAGGAGCCCCTGTACCTCCTCATTTGACTGCTGTGGAATTACTCCGATACAGTATATAAGGGTATCCATTTTCCTTATGCCATTCTTACATCTCTATTATTTTTCGTTTAAATTGTGCGGGCTCTCTCACCTTCACTATTGTTGTATTATTTCTAGGTTAGTAATGTTGCTTCGATAACTATGGAGTCTGATGAGGTTGCTCTGATATTTATGGAGTTTGAGAGTGGGATGGCGGCAAGATAGGTATTAAACTAGCATATCCCCTATTTTCTTCTTGCGTATACTGTGCAAGTATTCTTATTTCACCTCTGTCTCATTATTTTCAGGTGAATGAGATTACTCCGATGACTGTGGAGTCTGGAAGTGGGGCAATTGCGAGAGAGGTATTACCCTAGCATACCCCCTCTTTTTACTATTCCCCTCTTTTCTTCTTGCGTATATTGTGCAAGTGTTCTCATTTCACCTTTGTTTCATTATTTCCAGGTGAATGAGATTACTCCGATGACTGTGGAGTCTGGCAGTGGAGCAATTGTGAGAGAGGTATTAAATTAGCATACCCCTCTTTTTACTATTCCCCTCTTTTCTTCTTGCGTATACTGTGCAAGTGGTCTCCTTTAACATTTGTCTCATTATTTACAGGTGCATGAGATTACTCTTGTGACTATGGAGTCTGGCAGTGGGGCGACTGCGAGAGAGGTATTAAATTAGCATACTCCCTCTTTTTACTATTCCCCTCTTTTCTTCTTGCGTATACTGTGCAAGTGTTCTCATTTTAGATTTGTCTCATTATTTCCAGGTGAATGAGATTGCTCCAATGACTGTGGAGTCCGACCGTGGGTTGGCTG
Organism: Sambucus nigra; assembly: GCA_949130495.1. NCBI lineage: Eukaryota > Viridiplantae > Streptophyta > Magnoliopsida > Dipsacales > Adoxaceae > Sambucus > Sambucus nigra. Next base: position 187,181,184 of record OX422214.1, on the reverse strand, counting down.
CGGAGAGAGATCATAGTTCTGAGGCCACTCCCCTCGTCGGTGACGCTGATTCTAGTTGGGAGTCTTCTTTCCTCCCTTCTGAGGTAGGGTCTCACCATTACGATGGCGATGGTGAAGTAGAGGATGCTGCAACCATTACGGGTAGATTATGGCGTGAGGAGTTACCGGGGAGATTCAGGACACATGAGCATCATCTCTTGGATATCATCTTAGAGCACCACCCCGAGACATTCACTCCTCAGAGCATACTTCAGATTGACAGTCTAACAGCCTTCAACCTAAAGGCTCTTGCCAGCCGTGTTCATGAGTTCTTAGCTACCTCCCCTGCTAAGCTGACTAGCTCTTCTATTTCACTATTCTTGGATGCTCGCCATGACTTGTAGCAGTTCTATCATTTTCGTTTGGATTGGCTTGATACGGGAGTTCGCCACTTTTCGAGTGTCCCGTTCCGAAAGATAGTGATATTTCACACTTCCAGACAGTCTAGGGTCGAGTAGTGGCAGGCTGAGGCCACGAGAATCCAGAATCAGATCGTATTATTGTAGGTGAATCTTGCCAGACTTGATTCTGGTGACGAGGAGGATGAGGCTAAATTCGTTAGGTTAGAGAAAGAGTTTTTGCGGGAGGTTGGTCCGTCGTATGCTGACGCCATCGCTCGTGATGACTTATTTTTTGTCATTTCTAGCGGATAGGATACTTCTTTCTTTGTAGTGCTCAAAATTCTATGTGTACATCACTGATTGTTCATGAATGAGATAAATGACACTTTGTTTCTTCTGCACTTTTCTTTTCCCTTACTCTCCATTTATATTGTGGGTGTTTGTTTTATATGACTTACTCTAATTTCTATGAGCATTTGGCCTACTGATAGCTACCCCATATACTGCGGGGTACTTGCATTAATATGAGCAAGTTATGTATATATATATATATATATATATATATATATATATATATATTGTACTTTTATTCTATTTTATTTGAAAATGCACCTCTTGTAACTATAAGGTATTTGCATGTTACTGTCTTGGATCACCCTTCCTATCTGTGGGGATACTCCTACACATGATTACTTATGTTCATAAGGGCTAGGTTGGAGAGGGGGATGACCCCTGTCTTCTTCCTTCAAGTTTGGTTTCATTAAAAACTATTTGAATTATCTAGCCCCTAGTCTTTGGGGTCTTTGATCTATATTCTCTTTAAGAGCTTCACCATTCTTTGAAACATTAAAGTGGAGGAATTTAACCCCCCTCTACATTTTCTATTAATTTATGTCTAGGGGACTTTGCTCAGTATACTTTCTCTTAGGATGGACTTACCTCCCAAGTGTAGTGAGGAAAGTTCCTGATTTTTGTGTATTTTTTTCTAACTTAGTAGGAAGTGTATATATATTTATGAATATATATAGATGAGTAAACAAAACAGGCATCAACAATGATCAAAAGCATTGCTATTTCATTTCTTTACTTTTGTGTACTGTTTACAATATGGTATTGCTTTAATTTTTTTTTCAAAAAAAACTTTTTTGGTATAGGAGCAATCCTCAAAATCCATTACAGACATGAAAAACACAAAAAAATTTGTTAGCTGTTACTAGGCATAGTACCTCTTCAGCCACTTGCAGTTGATGGACTAGAGGCAATCACTATCTGATTCTCAGATTTGACAGTAGCCCGACTTCCCCACTCCTCTGATGACAAAGGGGCCTTCCTAGTTGGGTTTGAACTTTGACGGCAACATGCTGCGGAGATGGTGAGTGGATGCTCGCAGGACTAAATCTCCCACCTGGAACTCCCTAGGCTTGACTAAGTTCTCATAGGCCTTGGACAGTTGCTGGGTGTAGACTTTGAAATTATCCTTCGCCTTGTCTATATGCTCGTCTAGTGCCTCCAGTTGCACATGCCTTGGGTCAGGGATAAGCCCATTGCTGAAAGAAATTCTGGATGAAGGTACCGCCAGCTCCATTGGTAGGACAGTTTCGGTCCCGTATATTAGGGATCATGGAGTGAACCCTGTCGGCTTTCTCTTCGAAGTACGATAAGCCCATAACACCATAGGTAACTTCTCATCCCATGCCCCGACATGCCCTCTAGCATTTTCTTCAAAATGTTTATCAGGGTTTTATTGGTAGCCTCTGCTTGGACATTGCCCTTGGGGTAGGAGATGGTTGAGCTATTATGCAACATTTTATATCTATCTATGAGGAGGGCCATTTCCTTGCATACGAATTGCTTCCCATTATTTGGTAAGATTACCTTGGGTATACCAAACCTGCATATGATATACTCCTTTATAAACTGGGTTACCACTTGGGCGGTGACTCTCCTTAGAGGGATGGCTTTCGCCCATTTAGTGTATAATCCTGTAGCCACAATGATAAAATCCTTGCCATGAGAGGCCAGGGTGATCTTTCCCACTAGGTCGAACGCCTATGTATGGAAGGGATAAGGAGCTGCTAATCTTTACAGGCTGACGGAAGGAGGATGCACCATGTTACCATGAACTTGCCATGCTTCACACTTCTTCACATACCCAATGGAGTTAGCCTCCATGGTTGGCCAGTAGTATCCTAACGTCATCAGCTGGTGATACAGTTTGACACCCCCCATATGGGAGGGCTCATAAGTTTCTTCATCACCCTCTCCACGTACTCTTTGGTTACGCACCTCAGTGCCTTCTCATTGTACCCCTTCTTGTATAACTCTCCTTCGACCAGGTAGAAACGGGCTATTCTTTTTCTAAGATAAATTTCATTTGCTCTCTCTGCAGGCAACTCCCCATCTTTAAGGTATGCTATATATGGCTGTCTCCAATCTTTGAAGTCTTCAAAAAAGTTAGCCTCCGTCAGCTGGTCAAAATTAGCTTGGCACTTTAAACAACTTTGTTGCAAGTGGGCCGCTTCTGCGCTCATGGTAGGCCAATAGTACCCCCTCGCTGCAGTCGTCTATAAAGGGGAATGTCAGTATCTCCGCAATGCTTTTGGTGCATTTTTATTAACCTTTCCCTAGCTTCTTGCTCATCGACGCACCTTGCTAGAAACCCTTCGGGATTCTCGAAGTAGAGAGTTCCCTGCAGCACATGATAGTTGGCTAACTCTAACATCTTCATTGTCCCTTCTCTAGTTTCAAGCTGCTTCGCCACTAGATGCCTCCAATATTCTGGCTCGTTACTTGGGAACAAAGATTTTATAGTAGTGGGTACCGTTCTCTGTCGCACTGTGATGGTTGCTTCTGACTCCTCCATGTCTAGCTTTTATGCTATGGTGGCGAGTGCGTCAGGGTGCATGTTCATCGTTCGCGCCTGCCTCTCCACAGTTACTTCTAAGAATTGTCCAAGCAACCTTTAGATGATGTGTCTGTAGGGTGTTAAATTGGCATGCTTAAGGGAGAACTCCCAATTGACCTGCCTCGCCACCAAATTGGAGTCCCCTCGTATACATAACACCCTGACCCTCTTCTGAGGGCTTCCAACATCCCTAGAATGAGGGCCTCGTACTTAGCTTCATTATTTGAGCATTTGAAATCCAACTTGAAAGAGAGAGTGATCTTCTCTTTCCCATCTGATAGTATGATGCCCGCTCCACTTGTTCCTTGAGCACTCGAACCATCAAATTCCATAGACCATTTCTTCACCTCCTCCGCTATGCATGCTTGAAAGCTCTCCCCGGGTAGCTTTTCACTAGGTGGTTCAAAAACTCCACTTAGGAAGTGAGCAAGCAGATCTGACACTGCTTGGATTTTGATGGCTTTGGGCACTATACATTTTAGATCATATTCTGATAAGATCAGAAACCACCTTGCTGCTCGTCCCATGAGTATTGTCCGCGTGAGGAGGTACTTAATGGGGTCGCACTTGGTGACGATGTGAACTGTGAAGGCTAGAAGATAGTGTCTCAACTTATGGGCTACAAAAACTAATGCTAAAATAATGTCTCTCCATGCTGGCGACCTAGATTCTATCCCAGAGATCACTCTTGACAGGTAGTAGACTGGCTTTTCTACTCCTTCCTTCTCTTGTTCCAAGAGGGCCCCTATTGATCTCTATGGAAGTGAGGTAGAGCAGCAACAATGCCTCGTCTTCTGGGGGAATCATCGCGGACGGAGAGGCTAGGATTTCTTTAATTTTTTCAAATGATTTCTTCTCTTCCTCTCCCCAAACCCACTTGGCCTTGTCTTTCAGTAGAGGTGCGAATGGATGTGTTACTTCTGCCAGCGCAGGAATAAATGTCCGCAGGTAGGATACCTTTCCCAGGAATCTCTTAAGCTGTCTCTGACTCTTAGGCAGTGGCATCATCACAATGGCTTTCATCTTCTCTACATCCACTTTCACCCGTTTTATATTCACAACAAAACCTAATAATTTCCCCGCGGTAACCCCAAAGGCACACTTTGAGGGATTCATCTTTATCTTATACCCGTGGCACCTCTCGAATACTCTCCTAAGATCCTGTATATGTTTTTTTCTTTCTTACAGTTCACTACCGTGTCATCCACACAAAATTATAGTATATTATGCAATAGGTCATGAAAAATGTCCATCATGGTCCGCTGGTATGTGGCCCCAACATTCTTCAATCCTAAAGGCATGACTGTGTAGTGAAAGTTCCCTAATGGTGTGCGAAAGGTAGTTTTCTCTGCGTCGACATGATCCATTTTAATCTGGTTGTAGCCAACGTACCCGTCCATGACACTATACATCTCATGTCTCGCAGTGGAGTCAACTAAGCTATCTATGCTTGGTAAGGGAAATTCATCTTTAGGACATGCCCTGTTCAAGTCACAAAAATCTACGCAGATTTTGATTTGGCTCATATCTTTTTTCACCACTGGCACTATGCTGGAAAGACATATGGGGTGCTGGATAGGCTTGATGAACCCTTCCACTAACAACTTCTCCACCTCAGCTTTTATCTTCAAGTCAAGGTCTGCTTTGTATGTACGTATGGCTTGCCTTACCGGGAGGGCATTGAGGAGGATGTTCAATCTATGGGAGCTCACTTCTGCATTTATTCCTGGCATCTCCGTGTACTTCCAGGCAAACACATCAATGAACTCTCTAAGTAGCCCAATGAGCTCTTCCTTCTACTTCGATTCTAGACCCTTGGAGATTATAATGGGCCTACTCTCGCCCCCTTCTAGCCCCAACTTGATCTCCTTTAATTTTTGCAGCTATTCTCTGGGTCCATCTTGCATACATTCTGGAGCTTCTTCTGGTTCCTCGACATTCTCAATATTATGGGATTCATCAACAATAAAACACTCAGGTGCCGAGTTGATGCTCTTATCCCAGAACATTGCCCATACATACCGTTATAAGCGATAGATGATCTTTCCATCAAGAAAGACCACCTTCTTGCAAGTTTGAGGGCGCCTAGCCAACTCCTCTACTTTCCTCTTCCCTTTTGCCATGCGGGGGTTCACCCTCCCCCTAGATGGTCATGAACGGACTTTTTCTGCGGGACACTTCCCTCGCCTACCTTGATCCCTTCTAGCTTTTTTACAGAGACCTTTCTTTCCTCATCTAACTCAGTGTAGAAGGCATCATCCACTAGGTGGGCCTCCTCAACGGCGAAGGGTCTCTGCGTTGCCTTGATCACTATTTCTGTACCTCTAATGTTTGCCTTTGCATATTGATGGTAGGTGGAGGGCACTATGCCATGAGTGTGTATCCATACCCTTCCAATGAATAATTGGTAGCTAGTGTTAGCATTAATAACATGGAACTTGCTGTGGGAGGTGAAATTTCCCAACTTGATTCCCACATTCACATATCCAATAGACTATTTTCTGGCATTGTCGAATCCAGAAATTACTAGTGGTACCAAAACCATCTTCCCTTGGTCAATTCCTGTTTCATACAATGTACTGATGGATATGATGTTAATAGATGCTCCCCCATCCATTAACGCCCTAGGAAATGAGACTCCATTGATCGTGACAGTAACATACAGCGGGCAGTTGTGGAAGTAGGACACCAACCTATCTGCTTCTGAAAACACTACTTCAGAAGTATACTTCTTAATCAACTTTCCGATTGGCCCCTGCCAATTTCGCGGAGGATTTAAACGCTGATGCAATGCCTCCAAGACTTTTCTCATGATATCCACCCTTGTGTTGTACTTCACCCCTATCTGGTCGAAAACCACTTGAACTTGGGGATCCTTGCTTTGGACCCACATTCAGAATCTAAGTCCACTTCATACGTCTGGGAACTGCAGACATACCCCGCCTCGGAGGTCCCTCCCTCATCTAGAGCGAGAATGATATCTACCTTACCCTCTGAGAGGGTCACTTCCTCAACTTCCCCACTTCCATCTTCTTGTTCCGGAGTGAAGAACCACTCCTCTTGCTTTCTTTCTAGCTCAAGTCTGCGCAGTGATAGATTTTACAACTCCTCATATAACTGATCACCGCTCTCCCACTCCATCAGACCTTTGGTAGATTCTTCATCATAAACAACTACCATGTTGGCGGTACCAAAGTGATGTGCAGGAAGTGGGTTCTCATTAACATCCACAGGGGGTATCTGGAAGGTACCATTGGCCACCTTCTCGCCAATGATCCTTCACAAATTGTAACAATCTTTGGTAGAGTGTTGCACCCGTTGGTGCAACTCACAGTACTTTGGATTGGCCTTGTCAGCTACAGTGGGGGTTTCTCCTTTCAAGTGAGGGGGTCCTGCTACCCCTTCTCGTACTAAGGTACAGTAACAATTCATAGCCTCAGCTACGCTGCATGGTAGTGGCGGTGGGGAATCTTCCCCAAACTTTCTCTTGTTGCTGGGACTGTTATTCTTGGCCCCAGAGCCTCCTTTATTTCCTTTGGGGCTCCCATCCACATAGTTGACTGCTTGCCTCCTCGAGACTTGAAACCTGCCGGAAGTCAGTGAAACTTTCATCCTCCAACCCGGGGCCCTTGGTTTGATTATCATAGCTATGTGTCTAGCAGCCCTGGTGAACTCTCTCAAAGTTATATCTCTAGTTTCGTTGATCAAGTGCAACTTGTATTCTTCCAAGAGTCCTTCCACATATATCTACAACAACCTGGCCTCTGCCATATCCTCGTGGACATCTAAGTATCTCTCATGAAATCGTTTGATGTAGTGCATCAACTCTTCTCCTGGCTTATGGACCTCTTGTGCTAGGTGCCTCAATGTGAATTCATCCTCCGCTATAAAGAACTTCTGGAGGAACTTCCTGTGCATCTCTTCCCAAGTAGGGATGCTGTTAGGTGCTAAGTGGGAATACCATGGATAAGCCTTCCCAGTGAGGGTCTTAGAGAATTCCCTTAACCTCAGGTTCCTGTCCCAAGCATGCACTCCCAAGTAATCAACAAACCTCTTCACGTGCTCCCTAGGCTTCTCCCCCTTATCGCTGAACTTGATAAATTTTGGTGGGATATACCCCTCAGGGTATGGCTTCTCATTTACCTCCTGCGAATAGGGATGTTGTAACTCCTCATATAGGTGGGGACCCTCCCTCTGGTAGGAGGAGAGTAGATTCCTCACTTCCTCCGTGGTAACAGCCTTAGAGGGTGACTCCTCCAAACTTGCTTTTAGAAGCTGGCGAGCTTGATTGCACCACAGCCTACTCCGGCACCGCTTTTCGGGACGAAATCGTCTCCGTCGGAATTGTAACAGGGGTGGCTACCCCTCCCGAAGGTGCAGCAGCAAGTGTCACACACCTTGACCCAAGCTTGATAGGTCAACGTTATTTTTCTTCACAAAGTCAAAAAACATTTCCATAAGATTCATACCTGCCATTGGAGCCACTGCGGACGAACCGGTCTGCCCTCCCAGAGGCGCAGGCACCTTGGCTCCGATCACCACCACTTCTTCCGGGTTATTCTGGTCACTGTGAGCTCCATTACTAGATGGAGTGTCCCAAAAAACCAACTGCTTGGAGACATTGAAACCTTCTTTGTCCATTAAAGTAATAATACCTCCCCAGTAGAGTCGCCAAATGTAGGAGGGTAGTGAGACTGGGGTCTATGAATAACTGGAAAGGGTGAGGTGTGACCCACTCCAATGGACACTGCATGCAAGGTCTTCAAGGTCTTTTGGTGAAACTTTTCAAGAAACTTTCTTCTTCTGTAACAATGGAACTCCAGCTTCAACTCACTCCCTGCAAGAAGATGAACTTTCACTGCAAAAATAGTAATTTTCTCAAGAGAAACACCGGAGAATGATGGCTGTCAGTGGGGAGTGAAAGAACAAGGCACTCAGCACTAAGAGAATGAGCAGAGAGAGAATTCTAGGTAGGTCTGGTGTGGTTTTGGCATAGTAACAATGAAATTTCAATTGTCTCCCTATTGACCTTGTCGAAAGGTCTATTTATACTTGGGCATTAGGGCTGAGTGGGCATTTTTGGGCGCCAAAATTGAGAGGGTTGGTGGGGAATAATATTTAAAGTGTAGCATTGTCCCTACCTGCAGGCAGCCCTTCCTGTCCCCTCCTGCAGGCGCCACCTGGAGCCAACCAAAGTCAAAAGGCACATATGTCTCCTAATGAAGACAAGATATCTGATTTGGTAAATATCTTTTGAAACGGTACCTTGTGGTGCAATTTTACAAATCTTGAGAGAGGGGGCCTTAAGGACCCCTCTCTTTTAGAATTATTTTTTTTCTTGAGAGGGACCTCGAGGACCCCCTCTTCTGGAAAAGTCATTTTTTTTTATAAAGAGTTTATTCCTTTAGAGCAACCAGCTCTTTGGCTGCTCACTTAACTTATGACTAAGTGTGAAGTGTGTGTAGTATTGAGTGACTTATGGGTCTTCCTACTAGTATTCTCTCAATCCTATAGTGCTAAGTGGTTGAGCTTGCTCAACATACCTTGTCCCTCAGCTGCCATGCCAGAACTCCCAGGAGGTCCCAACTGGCCTACTTGAGCCCTGCTTGCTCAACTAGGCAACCTGTACAAGAAAATAAGTGTTAGTAATTTTGTTCTTTTTATGATGAGAGGTTTCTTATGGTAGACACCTCATCATCCTAACTTGGTTTTCTGGGAGCTGCGGGGGGAAGGACCTTGCGTGTCCCTTCTCCCATTTAAGTTTCTGCTGTTGAGGCACCCTGGTGGGGGGTTCCTCCTCAAACATCATTTTCTCTATTGAAGAAGCCTTGAGGGGTTCCTTCTCAAATGTCATTTCTGCAGTGGCTATGGGCACTTCTCGAATGTCATTTCTGCAGTGACCCTTGCGGTGGCCCTCCTTAATCTTGTACTACTGCAGTGGCCCTTGAGGGGCACTTCTTCAAATGTAATTTCTGCAATGGCCCTTGTGGTGGCACTTCTCGAATGCCATTTCTACAGTGACCCTTGCGGTGGCCCTTATCAATCTTGGACTTGTGCAGTGGCCTTTGTGGGGCACTTTTTCAAATGTCATTTCCGCAGTGACCCTTGTGGTGGCACTTCTCGAACGTCATTTGTGTAGTGACCCTTACGGTGGCGCTTCTCAATCTTGGACTTCTGCAGTGGACCTTATGGTGGCCCTTCTCAATCTTGTACTACTACAGTGGCCTTTGCGAGGCGCTTCTTCAAATGTCATTTTCGCAGTGACCCTTATGGTGGAACTTCTTGAATGTCATTTTTGCAGTGACCCTTGTGGTGGCACTTCTCAATCTTGTACTTATGCAGTGGCCCTTGTGGGTTACTTCTCCAATGTCATTTCTGCAGTGACCCTTGCGGTGGCACTTCTCGAATGTCATTTCTGTAGTGACCTTTCTCAATCTTGGACTTCTGCAGTGGCCCTTGCGGGGCACTTCTCAAATGTCATTTCTGCAGTGACCCTTACGGTGGCATTTCTCGAATGTCATTTTTACAGTGACCCTTGTAGTGGCACTTCTCGAATGTCATTGCTACAGTGACCCTTGCGGTGCCCTTCTTAATCTTGGGCTTTCGCAATGGCCTAGGTGGGGTCCTCTCAATATCTCCAAAAAAAGTATTTTTATTTTTTTTGTAGGTGGACAACCTTCTACACTATGACAACTTCTAAGTTGCAGAACCTCACCACACAATTTGAAACGATAACAATGCTTGAATCTTAATCTTTGGACGAGTTTTATGCACGACTTTCTGACATAGTTAACTCGAGTTTCAATTCACTTGAAAGAAGACGTGAGATGCGTATTGTTAAGAAAATTGAGATTGCTTCCTTCCCCCTTTATTCCTAAGGTTACAGCTCTTAATTTTCTAGGGATCTTAGATACTCTTAGGTCAGTAGAACTTGTAGAAGATGTTCAAATATATGAGATAGATATGTTCTCGAAAATATTTAAGCCTATGGATAAGGAGGTAACACTTAAAAGCCCAATCTTGGATGAGAGAGGAAGTGTCTAAAAAGATAGAGGAAGCGTCATCCGATTATGAGTTTGATTATGATTTAAATGATTTAGCCCTTTTTACTAAATATTTCAAGAAATTTCTCAAGCTTAAAAAGCAGAATACTTCCAAAGATAAGAAGAGTTTTGAGAAAGATAAAAAATTTAAGATGGGAAAGAAAATTTTTGAATAAGAAAAGAAGATTTCCCAAAGAAAGAAGAGGAGAGATGTCATGAGTTTGAGGGAAAGGGTCGCAAAGCTCACGAGTGTTAGACTAGGTTAAAACGTCAAGGTAAAGACAAAGCTACCTTAAATGCCATGCATAGTGATAGCGAGGTCGAGTCGGTGAGTTCGGGAGAAGAATCACCGCATGGATGTAACTTCATCGCATTCATGGATAGTCATGTTAGTACATCTAGTGCACCTCACAATGATGAAGAAGATACTAAACATGAACACCTCGATAGTGAGTTTAGTCATTTTGAGGAGAGTGAGGGAGAGAATGCTTAAAGGAGAGCGAGAGTGACCTTCAGCGTATCTACGTTGAACTTTACACCGAGTCCTTTAAAATAAAGAAACATTATAAAAATTTAATGATAAGAGTTTTATTGCAGAGAAAGAGTTGTGTGAGGCAAGAGAGAGTGCATCATCGATGACAGAATCTTTGGAGTGAGAGTTTGCGTAGTTGAGAGAGAGAGTGGGGACTTGACCAATTAGTTGGGCTAGTCTTACGAGAGACCTCCAAGCATCCGTGGAGACTCGTGATAAACTTAAATCCCTTATATCCCAACTTGAGAAAGATCTCAAATGTACCTGGGAGTTAAAGATAACTATTGAGGACACATCGAAGAAGGTTGGTAAGATGCTCCTCGACCACTCTTTAAGAAACATCGAGGGCAATGAATAGGCTACGATGGTGCATCCACTTCTAACATCGCACCCAAGCCGGTTCTCGAGTTTATGATGGACCCTTATGGCCCTCGATCGAATCCACCTAGGAGGCCTAACCCACCTAGAAGATTTCCACCTAGACTAACAAATCGAGGTAGACCCAAACCTGCATATGTTTGCACCTATTGCAAAAGAAGAGGTCACCTTAGAGAATTTTGTAATAAATTAGGTAGGACTAGTCGTACAGATACTCCTGTACACCGCTTTAGCGACTTTTCTAGTCTTATGGATCAAGTTGAATTTCTATCCACGACTTCCCATAGTTTGATGAAATAATTTTAACAAATGTCTTTGCTATTTGAGAACGCTTCCAATATTCCGACTAGATTCAATAATGACAAGGGCAAAAAAAAGCTTACCGCCACTTGGGTACCTAAGCGAGACATAAAATCCCTTGTTATTTATGTTGCTCTCAAGACTCAAAATACTTTCCAATGGTATTTTGATAATGGGTGTTCTAGGCATATGACTGGTGATGTCTCATTTTTTACCCACCTTGAGGATCGTAAGGAAGGTGAAGTCACCTTTGGAGATGGGAGTAGATTTAGCATTTTAGGACATGAAAGTGTTGAGATACTCAGATTTCCTAAGCTAGATGATGTGTTGTATGTGAAGGGGTTGGAAGTGAACTTGATTAACATAAGCTAACTCTGCGATGAAAACTTTGCGATAAAGTTTGACTGATTCGAATGAAATGTTTATGATCAATTCGATAAACTTTTACTACAAGGTGTGAGGACGGAAGATAATTTTTATGGGATTGTTCCCAAGTCCTGTTATGTGTGAAACAGTGCCACGGTCTCCATTATGGACCTTTGGCATCTACGACTAGGTCACGTGAACTTTAGAGATATTGAGAGATTAGTGAAAAAGTACCTTGTTCATGGCTTACCATCACTTGGGAAACCAACTCCTTGGTTTGTGGACCTTAAAAACAAGGTAAACAAATTTAAAGTCCCCATAGAAAGTTTAATACCATTACCACCACCAGTATTTTGGAGTTGATTCACATGGATATTATGGGTTCTACTTGATCAAAGAACTTTGATGGTCAGAGATACATTCTTGTAATGGTCGATGACTTTTCTAGATACCCGATTGTAGGATTCCTTTGAGAAAAGTCCGATGCAGTTGAGTTCCTTATAACCAAGTGTCGTGTCCTACAAAACCAACACGGTGTCCCTATTAATCAGATGCGTAGTGACAATGACACTGAATTTAAAGAAGTAAAGTGGATAGCTATTGCAATTAAGTGTGCATAAAGCATGAGTTTTTGACCGTTTGTACTCCTCAGCAAAATGAGATTGTTGAGAGGAAGAATCGAAAGATACAAGAGATTGATAATTCCATGATTCTTGGGAGAAATGTGCCTAAACGTCTTTGAGCATAGGCGGTGGGCCCCGCATGCCATACGGTGAATAGGGTATATCTTCGTCCGCACACACTTCACACGCCTTATGAGTTGTGAACAAGGAAGAATCCCAACCTATCATATTTCAATGTCTTTGGGAGTTCCTTCTACATCATGCGAGAGAGAGAGACTTTAGGAAAATTCGATTCCTGGAGCAAGGAAGGAATATTTTTAGGATATTCATGGACGAGTAGGGCCTACTGAGTTTATAATCTGACTAGCTTTAAGGTTATGGAGTCAATAAACATCACGATTAGAGATAAAAAGCCACCAACATTTGTTGCTCTTAGGCCCACAATATGAGGATGATGCACCCCCTGGTTATGATCTCATCTTTTCTCATGCTACCACGGTGGACCCCATTCTTTCTTTGGGAAGACACCATCTTGGGTTCGAAAGATTCATAACCCTTATGATATACTTGGTTATCCTACACTAGGTGTCAAGACTTGTGCTCAACTCAAAAATGTTGTTAGCTATTTGTGCTACATGTCCCTAGTCGAGACCAATAACGTGAAAGAAGCACTCAAGGATGAGCATTGAACATCGTCCATGCAAGAAGAGTTGCTTCAGTTTAAAAAGAACGAGGTCTTGGAGTTGCAATACTAACACCAAATGGATTTTCAAGAATAAGGTGGATGAAAATGGTACCATAGTTTGAAATAAGTCTAGGTCGGTCGCTCAAGGCTACACACATATCGCGGGTGTATACTTTGAGGAAACATTCGCTCCTGTTTCTAGGCTTGAGTCCGTCCTCTTATTACTCGACATAGAATGTCATCTGCGCTTTAAGTTGTATCATATGGATGTCAAAAGTTCCTTTTTAATGGAATTTTACAAGAGGAGGTTTACGTGGAAAAACCGAAAGGGTTCGAAGACCCTAAGAACCCAGAACATGTCTACTATTTTAGGAAAGCCTTGTATGGGTTAAATAAACAACCCCGTTCTTAGTACGAGAGGCTTACTTCCTATTGTGACACCCTGTCCAATTTAAACATCGGTTAATCAGGCTTTATTAAATTAAAATAGGTTTCTCATATGGTCCTTTCTTAGCATCACTGTTGAAAACTTTTTAATTACTAACCACCTAAGTGAAATTAGACCAATGTCAAATTTTATCTTTCATTAAAGCAGATAAATGAACAATGCAGAAAACTAAATAGACATCCACAACATACTAGAGTTCAACCATCACAGTATATAAATGAATAGGGGTTTGACGAATAAACCATCGGCTAAAAATCCCCAAAACCAAATACTCCATAATAATAAAAGAACTAAAAGCCTGAAAACTGTTAACAGACAACATGTCCATACATGGAATATGAAATGAGGTCCTACACTAGATCTGAATGGAAGAATAGTCTAATCAAATCCTGTCAGCAACCGCAATGCTAGAGCTCCGAGTCCCTGGAATGAAGTCATGCCTGGCGTCCCTATGCCTGGACACCTAAAAGGTTTTGAAAATATTTTATAGCAAGTGTTAGTACACAAAACGCTTTGAAAATACTTAGCAAGCATTTATCACAATATAAAATCGGTTATTGATTACACATGTTCACGTACACTCTCTTTTGAGTTTTCCTCACCTCTTATCTATAGTGTACGCCTAACGTTCTATACTTAGCCCACCTAGCTATACTACCCAAGCTAACTAGGCTAAAGTATCCAACTGAACTTATCTACACGTATAAGTTCCCGTGTCGCCCATACAGTACATTAATTTATTAACATTTCTCATATGTTAATTACTTCATGTAACATTTCACATATGTTATGTTTCAACATTTATAATTAAGTCTCACTACTTAATTTATTATATCAGTAATTCACTATCTATGCTTAATCCATTAATTAAGTCTCTCCACTTAATTTTCTTTTCAGATATATATCTATATCTAACATTTTCCAGTCTACTGTCACCCGTAAGTAGAATATTCATAAGGTATATATTTTGCACATAACATATACTATAAGGGAATATTTTACTATCACATGCCTGTATCACACATTAGGGATTATTGGCTCGGAATCCTACCTCGATCACCAATAGTGATTTATATATCTTGGCTCGGAATCACACCTCGATTGCCAGTAGTTATTGATTATATTGGCTCGGAATCACACCTCGATCACCAAAACTAGTCCTCTATATTGGCTCGGAATCCTACTTCGATTGCAAATATTTATTTAACATACTTTAGGTATTCACACGACCTATGTATTACTATTCATCTATAGGTGTTCACACAACCTGATCATACATGTTAGTACGTAGTATATTTCTCTCGCATACTCGATGTACTATTTACTTTATGATTTACCTCACTATCGTATTAATTCGAATATCCACCCAACTATAAGGATCCTAGTTACCCCTTATTAATTTCAGTACCTAAGTCTAACTTACCCCTGCTGGTCTATTCAATTAATCTTACTCATGCCTTCCTGCAATTATGTTTAGATTCTTTCGAATTAAATTACATCACGATTTAATCCCGAAATAACCCTAGCCTTAACTCTCTCCATAAGACTACCATATACCTTTATCATGGTCCTATTGTAAACCCAAAGTCTCCCATGATGATTTAAATAGGTCCCAATAGTCATCCAAGTAATTATACGAAGTTTCGGGATTAAATAAGCAAAACTGGGCAAATCTGCCAGGGCCGAATTGATTCACCTAGTACCGAATCTATTCACCCTCTACTGAATCGATTTGGTCTGCCAAAATTGTCTTCTTAGCCTAGCAATCGCATTTTTCCACCATTAACACAACTTTAAGCTTCATGAAACTTCACCAAACTTTAAGCTAATCATTCCTAACCCTTTCTACATGTATTAGGATTAATCCCAAAGTGATTTTTACACCAAATCATCATCATAACTCATCAAGAACGAATCAAACCATAAAATTATCAAAACCCTAGATTTTCATGTTCTTCATCAAGTTTTGATTCGTATTGAGCATTGCACGTCTACTGATTATCAATCCTCTACATATGTAAATTTCTCTACATGCAAACCCTACCCATAACATGCATCAAAATTAACCTTTTCTTCAAAGATAATGTATTAAATTATCAAATAATGAAACCCTCTTAAATCATGGGTATTATAACTTCATGAATTTGCAATAAACAACTTGCCTTAGTAAGGTTGATCTGATTTGGAATTTAATGAAGGCGTTCGGTTGAATTATCCTCTAATTTCCCTTCCCAAAGTGATTGATGTGCAAGAATCCTCTAAATCCCTCACCAAATCCTCCTTAAGCCTTGAGAATTGTCTCTCTTTTCTATCAATTGGTTTCTCGATGTTTTGTATGCTCTTAACCTAAATTAAGCCCCTTAAAATCTGATATAAACTTGCAAATATCGTGGGTCTCTTAACCTCTATTTGCCAAATGGCCAAAATGCCCCCAATTGGAGCCGACTTGGTCTAAAATTGACCCGGGACCCAAACTATACCCCCGGGTACACTATTCCGACTATTTTGACCCTTTCGGAATCATTTGTGACCTCTAAATTATCATCCAAGTCACTTAAAATATATTTCTCATTTTCCACCTCAAATATTCTCCATGCGATTCTCGATGAGATAACATAAAATACGCACATATTAATCTCTATATCGTATAACACTAATAAACAATTATTTACTTTTCACTCTTCATAAATATTATATCATAATATTAATCAGTATCTATCTCTCAATTAATATTTAATAATCCCATTTATCATTTCATCACATTAAGTTACTTCACTCGCATAATTTAAATAAAATGTATTTTGTCAATTAATCGTCGAATTAATTAAATTATAAATACACATAAATACGAGGTATTACACCTATGTCTTAGCTCGTGGATTCAAGAGAGGGGAAGTAGATAAGACATTGTTTGTGAGGAGATATTGGTTCTATTTTGGATTCCCGGGTCTATGTGGACAACATTGTCTTTGGAACCACGTGTTCCCGCCATGCTCACAATTTTGAGGAGGAGATGAAGAGTGAGTTCGAGATGAGCATGGTAGGTGAGCTTACATTCTTTCTTGCAAATAAATTCGGTCTAAACTCCGCTAAGCACTCTCAGACACCCATAAGTTCATCGACAAATCTTAGTAAAGATACTTTAGGCAACAACGCTGAGCAAAATTTATATCGTAGCATAATAGGTAGTCTTTTACTTTGGGAGAACTTCAGATGGGTCTTTCTACTTTGGGAGTGCTCTTGTCTAGTGGATGCTCAAGAAGAAAAACTATATATATTTGTTCACAGAGGAGGATGAGTATATAGCAACTTTTGTGGATGAAGCAATTGTTGGAGGATTATGACATTTCACAGGGTACGATGACTATTTCCTGTGATAATACGAGTGCCATTCACATTTCATGTAATTCAGTCCAGTATTCACGCACAAAGCACATTAGGATACACAAGCACTGTATTCGAGACCTAGTTGAGGAGAAGGTTATGTACTTGATCTTTGTGAGCACCGATCATCACTTAGTCGATATTTTCACGAAACCTTTACCTGCACTTCGAGTCTTTAGGTATTTGCACCGTTGACTCAGATTGGATATGTTATCCAGTATAAGATGATTTTCATGCTTATTCATATTTATTTCGATTGCTAGATTGTTCAACTATTGTATTATCATTGTATTTATCTTTTTCCATTTTCATATATATTTTGAAAAATAAAAAAAATATTTGTTTTTTCTTGAAATTTTTTGGAAAACTTCAAAAAGATTTTCGATTTCCTTTTAAGAAAAAGTGAAAAAGAATTTATTTTTGCTAAAATTTTGAAAAATCCAAAAACAATTTTGTATTTTTTCCACCATATGTGGATGAACATTAAAGATGTCCAAGTCACCCTTTCATTCCATATCCACATGGCTATTTTTTAGTGTTTTGAGACGTGACATCATTTTATTTTTGTGATTTATAATGTGTGGAGTCATTAAGATGTGAGATGATGACTACTTGCTACATGTTTGACTCGTTGTCACCTTTAATGCACACGATCATGAACTTATTTGAATATTGCACTTACCTTTCACGTGTCTATTGTAGTGTTTTAATCTTAATCCTACTTTTAAAACAAATCAAATGTGAAAAATGAGAAAATCAAAGTTGTACTTGTAAAAACTATTGCCCGGATTGGAAATTTTTTAAATGATATCTCCGGTAAATTTGATAGATTTAAAGCAATGGAATCAGGCTGCCAACGACAGGCTGACTTTATGCGAATAGACAACATTTTGAAAAGTAAAAGAGCCTAAAAGATTAAAGGCACATAAAAAGAAAAAATAAAGTGTCAGGACAATATCAAAGAACATTGATGCTTTGTTATATATGAGCATTGATTTCTTCAAAAAAATTCTTGAGAGAAAAAAATTCAATATGTGAGTTTTGAGGGAGTTAAGTCGAATATCAATGGGTTGCACATCCTAAGAGAATATCGCAAAATTATTACATAGTTTTGGACGTTATTGATGTAAAAATAACTCACGATCTTGATTAGTTGAATATATTAAGTCGATTTCACTCGAGTTCACCATTTTTACACCCAAGGTAGACTTTGAGATCTTGCGTTAGTGGTGTCTCATTCATTTGTGCACATTGTTATGTTTGTATATGATGATGCTAGGAATAGCACCACCCTTCAAGGTGTTTGTAAGCTCAATTTCATGTTAACAATGGCAGCATAGGAGTTCATACACATATATTAGAAGGAGGTGAGGAGAAGATGTTTCACACCGGAATATAAGTGTTTCAGCCAACCAGGCCTACGCCCACTATGCAAGTGTATGATGTATATCACTGTATGAGGGCTCTAATGTCCATTGATACAATCTCTCAAGCTTTATCTCTCTACTGTGTATTTTAACAGAGTTTCAGCTAGGGTTTATAATTTCGGATCCCCTTCAAGGAGGAGAAGACAAGTATATATAGTAGCCGGGGGGTGTAGTGTACCCCCCATGCATGAAATGAGCATGTGTGTGTTGATCTAGCCAACATGATGAAGACATATGTCCCTGTCACATGTAGAGAATGATGATGAAATATTCCCCCCACGTGGGGGGAATGATTTGTTATAACTGATTTGTGTATACGTGTCCTTATCCACACCTATGTGCATAAAAGCTCGGTCCTCCGTCTGGTCGTAGCCTCGGCCTGAAAGAGTACGAGGTTGGTAAAGTCTGGTTACTGTCCAATCTGAAACTAATCGTGATGACCTCGACTTACGTGGATCCGAGGTAAAGTAAGTGAAGTCATAAGGTTGTCCTGGGCCGAGGTTAGGCTGGTACATGTTAGAAACAACGGTTAAGGCCCCAATACGAAGCTGGCATTGATGGAAGTGTATCTTCTGTAACCTCGGCCTACTCCCAGCCGAGGTTGTCTTCCTCTGGATGGTCTGATGAAGAACTATTCCCATGGATCATGGAGACCTCACTTGCCGAGGTAGCTAGTAACGTCGGCCATGGTCGACCTTGCTTGAGACGACACCGCTGGTTATAGGCCCTTCCAATATCGGCCATATCCAAGGTCGAGGTTGACGTCTCGAGACGAGGTGATACATTTAGGGCATATCATTCACCCTTAGCCCTTAGTTACCTGTGTGACCAGGTGTCTATGGGATATATTTGTCCGAGGTTGAATTTCTCCAGGTTTCAATAATCTCTTGACAAGTGTCAGCTATTGGAGTAGGTAGTGTGCCTGACAGGTTTGATGATGTTGACTGCCTTTTGGGCTCCCAAGGCAATGATGGGCCTTGGGAAGCGTGTAAGCCATTTGAGGGTTTAACCCTTACTTCCATTCTCTTTCTTCCTTATTCTTTCATTTTCTCTACTGTAATTTTTTTGCCTCTCTCTCTCTCTATATATATATATAAGAGCTCCGGTTTGAAGTGCATTGGGTGATCATTTCTTGCGATTCCTTCCTTACTTCTCACCACTTCTCTTCAGGTATCATTCACCATACCTTCTTCTTCATTTTTATTTCTTTGTTTTTCCATTCGTTGCATTTTACGGTGAGCTTAAGCATTTTTCGGTGCACCTATGAGTTTTTCGACGAACTGTTCATTCATTGTTCTTGCTTAAAACCCAATTTTGATCCTTAATCAGATTACCAATATTGTTTGTTTAAGAGAGTCACAAGTCTAGGGTCTGCCTCGTATGCTCAGACCCCTTTACCAACTCTTAGAGGAATTCCCCTCTCTCAGGGAGAAGACCTTAGATAAAATTAGACAGATAGAAAGAGCTCTAGAGGAAGCTCCTAGGGCAGAGGCATTCCCCATCAGGCCTATTTTTCCACCACCTATGAAGGTCATATACCCTGATCAACTCAACTAGTTACCCAAGAAGAGGTCCAAGTTGACCCATCTCCAATGTCCGAGTCTGAGTCATCCACCTCAAATCCTATGTCTGAAGACTCTTTTCAAGAGGCCATGGATTTCTCAACTCGGTAAGATCAGGTCCCTGATCAAGTGGAGGTTTCTAGTCGAGCCTCGTCTCACAAAAGTTCAAGTACATTAACCTCTTCCTGAGTGGTTGAAATTATTGGACCAAGTGTGGCTATTCCACCAATCCTTGAAGCCATTCCCCTGTTGGCTGTCACAGGGGCTGAGTTCGCTCAGAGGTTTCTAAGTAATGCCCCATCGTCTGCTCAGGCCGACATTGAGCAAGATAATGATGATGATGATACTGAGAGTGATATTGACATCTCTGAGGCGGCCGAGATTAAGAGTTCAGTCAGCGAGATCGATCTCCTATCCTTTAGATACCTATATTCCATAAGCCCCTCTATAAAGCTCAGGAGACCTCTGAGGGAAGAGAGGGATTATCATGGCTAAAATGGTGAGATCTACCTATACGAGTAGATGTTCAAGTTGGGATTTTGTCTGCCCATCCATCCCATCATCAGGTCTATATTGGCCTATATAACCTTAGCCCCTTCCCGATTGTCACCCAATGCTTGGAGGGTGATAATTAGAGCCATTGTTTTATGGAGGGTTGTTCATCGCTTAGACCTTCCTGTCCAAGTCTTTATAGGATGCTATGTCCCTTCATCTACCAGAAATCATTCGAGCTATTATCATTTTTTAGCTCTGAAGCCAAAAAAGAAGATGCTTCAGATTACCCAAACCTCAAACTATAACTGGAAGCTACGTTATTTCTTTGCCTCAGGGCCATGGGAATTTGGTCCATGTGCCCCCTCCTCCTCTTTAGAGCCGAGAATGCCCCTCAGATGGGGAAAGGTTACGATGGCAGCCAAGGCTGACCCTGGGCTAAGCTAACTCAATCTTCAGAAGGTCAAAGACCTTCAAGATCAGGGGGAGCATGGTCTTTTTATCAAATTCGAGCACCTGATGACCCCCTATTACCTCTCTGAGACTGGTCTAGGGGGAAGTCCTCTTATAGAGCTTGGTAAGTGTTTTTTATTTCAATAAGTTATACCTCTGAATATATGTATCTATGATTCTTTAACTCAAACCTTTCTATTTTACAGAGCGCCTAAAAGGAATATCGGACGAGTTATGGGAGATGGCAGCACCAAGTCTAACAAAAATCGTTAAAAAGGCAGGTCTGAATGCTCCTCCTCCCCCTCCTTCAACCTCGAGGGCTGAGGCCACTAAGAAGAGGAAGGTTGCTAACCCTGCCCCTGAGAATCAGAGGCAGAAGAAAAAAGGAGGGGATCATGCCATCCTTATTTCTTCTGAGGATGCTTTAATTGCTCGTCTTGAGCAATTAAAGACCGGTGAAAGTGTCATTGGCCAAAGTATGAAGGCCTTCGATGCTATCGGTGGTGTCATGATCGAGTCTGACAAGTGCTTTTGCCGATCCATGGATAAGCCTCTGCTGACTGAATTCTCTCTTCATCGTTCTATTCAGGTAAGACCTTTGAGTTTTTGCTTCTGTGTTTACAAGTGTAACATCATCATTTGAACTACATCAAACCTTAGACTATCATCTTGACACATGTTCTGCAGGGTCTTGTCACCATATATCACTATGTTAACTGGTCCTTGGGGAAACTCCCCCTGATAGAGAATGGACAAGAGGTAGAGAAGACTGAGGCCACTCTAAACGCTGAGGTGGATCGTCTGAAGGCCGCTGTGAAGAAGGCCGAAACCAGCATCAAGGGGATGCAGAAGGACATGGAGAAGCAAAGGGAAGACAATAACACTGCTATGAAGGCTCAGGTTGACTCCCTTCAGCGCAAAGTCAATGTTGCTGTCAAGGCTTCCCTGGACGATGCCTCCGAGAAGATATTAGAGGAGTACAAGGTCTCTGATGAGTTTATCAGCTTTGGCTTTAAATATCTGGAGAGGGGTGTTAAGGCAACTGGCAAGTGGGCTGCCATGAAGGAGAAATAATTAGGAAGCCTTGCAGCTGATGACTTCATCGGCCTAGGTTATGCCGACCCTAAGTGTGCCCAGGCCTTGCAGGAGATTGAAGAAGAGGGAGGTGCTGCACCCACCGAGACTGCACCACAACGAGACACCATGCCCGAAGATGTCGGCGCTTAAGATGATGGGGTGGAAATAGCCACCCTTGGCCAAGAAAATGCAGACCCGACCATCACCCCTGAAGTTGCAAACACTTAGTTTTTGTGAAGCCATTTTTTTGTAACTCCTGATTTGTTGTAACTTCAGATGAACATCGATACTTCATATCTTTGCATTTTATAAATTAATGTCAACCTCGGAGGAGGGCCTGTATTTCTTCACTTGTTGATTTTTTTGTTGAATGCTTTTCTTTGCCATGTAATGTGTTCAGTTCTGAAGTCTTGGTACAATGATGTCTTTGTTAAACTCAATGAATGGTGTCTTACCTCGGACCTTGCCACCATATCATGATGTTATAAGGTCTGAGGTCATCCAAGTATGATGTCTTACCTCAGACATTGTCACCAAATTATTATGATACCCCGACTAATTAAATACCGGGTATCTTCTCCTTTATTAAATTAATACAAAATGTCAAGTTGATTCAGTTCGTAGCACCACTGTCGAAAACGTTTTAATAATTACTAACCACCTAGTATTTAAAAAGTGAGTTGTCAATTTTAATCAAATCCTATTAACAAGCAAGTAGATAAGAAATGCTAACATAATCCACCACAATGAAATGACAAATATAACCATGCAATAATAATGAAACTGGAGGAATACTCCTCACAACAATCCGAATACTGAAATAAACAAATGCTAAATCTGTATCACTAAATTAATTACAACCCAAAATTTGAAATGAACTGAATATATAAAATGTTTCTAAAAGAAAAGGGCGACATGCCCAACTGATAAGGAAATCTATAAATAGAGTCAAGATCGAAAATGGAGGCGTCTACTCACAAGATCCGATAACTTCCACAGCAGCTACAGTACGTCACCTAAGTGGAACTCCTATGGTTGGTGTCCTTGTGGCTTGGCACCTAAAAGGTTTTTACAAGAAAATATATTTGAAAGCAAACGGGTCAGAGCCCGATTGTGGAAAACAGTTTAAAATATAGCAAGTGTTTTAATGACAATAAAACAATGAATGCAAAATATATGTTAGGATGTGCTCTCACATGAAATACTCACCTCTAGACTATCTGTGCACTCCTAACGTACCCGTACCCATTCTAGTTATTCCCATATCTAACTAGTCCAAAATAAATTCTAGCATTTCTATACGATTTACGCTTTAATTTCAACATCATCAATAAAATAGAGAGCTTTACATTAAATCTCGATTTCCCAATTATTAGCAATACTAATTTACTAGAGATCTTCCATTTTATCTTTACAGAACGTTGCTATAATTATACTCACAATTAAACATGACAGTTCATTTCAATTAACAGTATATTATCCTCATCATAAATATACATTACTAGCACCCCGAGACTAAGCTGCGGTGCAAACATACTCTGCTATCCAATCCCAGTACATCACGTACATAAGGACCACGCATTCCGAATCTCTCAGGAATCATTTTCAGATAAACAACATTCACATAAAATGGAGGCGAACATAGTTCATATCACATGGGTCACACACATACCTACGCTCCCATGATCAACAGACTTATTAACTTCTCAATAAGTCCTTCTCTGACCTATGCCCTTGAGGTACCAATCTAAATCCCCCCGTAGGCACACAAAGATTATAAGGCCCTAATCGAACGCAAACCTCCCATTATAGCAAGTATGGTAGGTATGTTACACACATAAAACCACATATACTAAGTATTCACACATCTTAGATATCTCCTATTATTAATATAGGAATACTTCTCGTTCTTATACCGTCATTTAATGTTATACGATCAGAAGTCCCCGATTGGTATATTAACGTTATCAACCCTTCTCACGTCATAATTAGGTACTCATTTCCTACTCCACAATTGACATCCAATTTTATTATAAGGTTCTAAGTTCTACTCCTCAACGTACCCCAATTCTCAAAATTATACCCACTAATCAATAAGGGAAGGTTAATACTCCAATTAAATAAGTCTACGGAACGTTTGAAATGAAATCAGGCCAAAAAGGCCATTATGTCAACTCGTTAGATGTCTCGTTCGAACGAGTTGGTTCGAACGAAAGGCTTCGAACGAACTACCAACTCGTTAGAAGGGACACTGTCACCTCGTTAGAAGCTCGTTCGAACGACCTGGGCAGGTCTTCTAATGAGATTACAGTTTTCGCCCAGAAATTTCCCCAATTCGTTTTTTCTTCAATTTCTCACCCTTAAATCCATACTAAGATCATCCCAAATGAGTTTTAACATGAATAAACTACTCTAAGTTATCCTAGGTCACTATTTAACATATATTTGGTGTCACTTCTTCCTAAATTAACATGAAATCATCAAACTTCTCAAATCATGTTTCAAACCCTATAAACATGAAGCCAGAATTTTAATGTCGACAATTACTTCCTCATAAATCCATTTTCAAACCATCATAAGATATATTTTGGATATGACATTCATCCAATAACATTCTACATGCAATCCCTATATCATATTATGAATTCTACCTCCAATTTCATGGGTTTTCATCAAACTTCCAATATAAGACAAATATTCAATTCTAAGCATGGAAGAAACATTCGCTTGAAATTAATGTAATCAAACCACTTGCCTTCGATGTTCTGATTTGATGTTGAAGAATTGAATGTTGATTCTCCTCCTTCTCTCTACAAATTTCTTCCAAAGATGGTGATGGTGGCTAGGGTTTCCTTTTTGGAACTTCTTCCAACTCCCCCTATAACTCCCGTAGCCCTCTAACTTCCCCAAATGATGATAATGGATTAGTGGGTTCTTTTATAATATAAAAATAACCTCTAAAATTCGTGGGTTTAATTCCCATATTTTTAAAATTACCAAACTACCCTTTTGGATTGCCGGTGTGGCCTAAAAATGTCCCGGGACCCAAACTAAACCCCCGGCTAGTGTTTTCTGACTATTTCGACCCTTCCGGACACGTTGGTGCACTCAAAATGACCATTCGGTTGATAAAAATAAAATTCACTTTTTAATTCAATTAATTACGTTCCTGACGCGACTGACACGCGCGTCCCAATTAAATTTTCCAAATTGCCGTATATCTACCTCGTGACAATTTAGATATCATAAATACTCATGTATTACCATACATACTCGAAAATAATAAATTTGTAACATCATAATCAAATACTAACTCACATCTCGTTAGTATTTATACCCGGATTAATTTCCAATTAATTCTCATTTAATTCAATTAATCCCTTAAATAAATATCAATAAAATTACGGGGTATTACATACTTCCCACCCTAATAACAGAATTTCATCCCGAAATTCGAAACTAACAAGTACCTGGTAACAATAGTTCTGGATAGCGCTCGCGCATCTCATCCTCACGCTCCCATGTGGACTCCTCAGCATTATGATGTCGCCACTGAACACGTACTAATGGTATTATCTTTGATCTCAGTTTCCGCTCGCTTTGGTCCAAAATAGCAATCGGCCCCTCCTCGTAGGAGCTATCTGGCTGAAGATCGATGTCCTCCAAAGCAATGTGGGTATGGGCCAAATCATCCCTAAGGTATCTCCTTAGCGAGGAAATATGGAACACATCATGAATCCTATGCAAGTGCTCCGGTAACCCAAGTCTATACGCAACTGGCCCAATTCGCTCGATGATAGGAAATGGCCCCACATATCTCGGTGCCAGTTTTCCCTTCTTCCCAAAACGCATAATCCCCTTCATAGGAGATACTCTGAGTAACACCTGGTCCCCCACCTTGAATTCTATGAAGAACCTCTTGGCATCAGCATAGCTCTTCTGCCTGTCCTGAGCTACCCGAATGCAACTCCGTATCAACTCAATCCTTACCGAAGTGTCCTGAATCACTTCCGATCCAAGGAGTTTGTTATCCCCCACCTCTAACCAACATGCTGGGGAACGACAAGGTCTACCGTACAACGCCTCAAATGGAGCCATGCCAATGGTGAACTGGTAGGAGTTATTATAAGTAAACTGCACCAGTGGAAGGTACTGCTCCCATCCACCTCCAAAGTCTATGATGCACATACATAACATGTCTTCCAACATCTGATTTGTACGCTCGGTTTTCCCATCAGTCTGTGGGTGATATGTCGTACTCAATTGCAACTCCGTACCCATGGACTCCTGGAAACTCTCCCAAAACCGTGAAATAAATATCTTGTCTCGGTCAAACACGATATTTAGAGGCACACCATAAAGTCTCACTATTTCCACAATGAAAATCAGGGCATACTGTCCCGTAGTGTAATCTGTCCTCACGGGTAGAAAATGAGCAACTTTGGTCAACCTATCCACAATTACCCATATGGAGTCGTGACCCCTCTGTGACGTAGGTAATCCCGTGATAAAGTCCATGGATATGCTCTCCCCTATCCACGTCGGAACCTCTAATGGCTGTAGAAGTCTTGTCGGTTTCTGATGATCCACCTTTACTAGCTGACCAGTGGCGCATATAGAAACGAACACGGCGATATCTCTCTTCATCCCGCTCCACCAATACTGGCGCCTCATGTCTTGGTACATCTTGTCCCCACCAGGGTGTACCGCGAATCGTGAGCCGTGCGACTCTGCCATAACCTCGTGTCGCAAGTCTTACCCTTCCGGAACAACCAGTCTCCCATTGAAGAGTAATCTCCCATCTGAACTAACGATATAGGACTCGGCTCCCTCTGCTAGTAATCGTACTATCTGCTCCTGACCAGACGAGTCAATTGCCAGGGCCTTTATCACTCTCGTAACAATCTGCAGTGTAACAGCCATCACAGACATGAACGATCGGGCCACTGCATCCTGGTGCCCCAACTCCTTCCACTTAGATTTCCACACCTTGGCCACCTCATCTACTGGCCTACGGCTCAACGCGTCTGCTACCACGTTAGCCTTCCCCGAGTGATATTGGATATCAAACTGGTAATCCTTCACAAACTCAAGCCACCGTCGTTGACGCATATTCAGTTCTTTCTGCATGAAGAGGTATTATAAAGACTTGTGGTTGGTGAACAATCAAAATTTCTCCCCCAGAAGATAGTGTCTCCAAATTCGAAGAGCGAATACGACTGTCGCCAACTCCAAGTCATGGGTGAGGTAATTCCTCTCGTGAGGTTTAAGCTTACGGGAAGCATAAGCTATGGCCTGACTCTCCTGCTGCAGCACACCTCTGAGTCCTTGTAAGGACGCATCGGTGTAAACTAAATACTCAACTCTCGGTCTGGGCAATGCTAACACAGGTGCTGATGTCAACTTGTCCTTCAACTCATCGAATGCCAACTGACAGGCATCGCTCCAGATGAATGCCACACCCTTGCGAGTCAGATGTGTCAAAGGACCCGCTATCTTTGAGAAACCCAGAATAAACCTCCTGTAGTATCCTGCTAGGCCCAAGAAACTATGGATCTCAGTCGGTGTCGTGGGCTATCCCCACTACCTCACCGCGGATACTTTCCCCGGATCAACAGATATCCCCCGGTCTGAAATGATATGCCCCCAAAACTGAACCTCCTTCAGCCAAAACCCATACTTCTCATACTTTGCATAAAGCTCGTTCTGACGTAGCGTCTGCAAAACCTGTCTCAAATGCTCGGCGTGCTCCTCTTTTGTCTGGGAGTAAACCAGAATGTCATCAATAAAGACGATGATGAATTGGTCTAGGAACTCTCTGAACACCCTATTAATCAAGTTTATAAACACGGCTGGAGCATTGGTCAAGCCAAAAGGCATAACCCGAAACTCGTAGGAACCATATCTTATTAAGAAAGCAGTCTTCGAGACGTCCTGTTCCCTGATATGCAACTGATGGTATCCCGATCGTAAATCAATCTTCGAGAAGAAGGAGGCTCCTCTCAACTGGTCAAATAAGTCATCGATTCTGGGCAACGGATACTTATTCTGTATCGTGACTTTATTCAACTCCCGATAATCTACGCACAACCTCAACGATCCATCCCTCTTCTTTATGAACAACACAGGGGAACCCCACGGCGAAGTACTCCTCTGGATAAACCCCTGACCCAACAACTATTCTATCTGATCCCGTAGCTCTCTCATCTCTACTGGAGCCATACGGTAAGGTGCGCGGGCAATTGGCCGAGTGCCCGGCGTCAAATCGATCACGAAATCTATCTCTCTACTAGGCGATAATCCAGGTATATCCTGAAATATATTAGCAAACTCCCTCACGAATGGAATCAAATCGAGTGGTATTACCACTTCCTTAGAGGTCTCCTCCTCTATATAGTACAAGTGAGTGGACGATCCTCCCTCAGGGCGAGGCATCGCCACTAAAAATATCTCCTGCCCGGGAATGGCAAAGATAATACTCCTACTAAAACGGTCAATCATGGCTTGGTATGCAACTAGCCAATCCATACCAACAATCGCATCATACTCAGTCATTTCTAACACTAACATATCAGCGGGTAAAGTAAACCTCCCGATCTCTATACCCACACCTCTACAAATAAGGGAAATCATAGAACCCCTACTCAATGGTGAATCTACACAAGTAACCGTGCTCTCTGCGGTGTCTAATAACCCAATAGTGCGTGCAAATCTCATGGTAATGAAATAATGTGTGGCCCCCGTGTCAAATAAAATACGCCCCATAGTCCCCTGAATAGAGAACATACCCTCAATAGCCGGTAGATCCTGTGGGACTTAGGCATGCTGGAGCTGATACACTCCCATATTGAAGATGTCCCTACTGGACTGGGACCGCTGGAATGGGTGGTAATGCTGCCATTTGTGGTGGTGCTGGGGGGGCAACGGGAAACATAGGCCTCTGTGGCTCGTGTCGATCACCCTGCTGTTGCTGCTATGGGGCCCTGCACCTATCAGGACAATCCTGGTGTTTGTGGCCAGTCTTGCCACAAACGAAGCACTTCCCCAGGAAGTTTCCCCCTCGCTGTCCCTGCTGCCCACGGCCCTGCTGGCCGTTATTATTCCTACCCTGACCATGCTAGCCCTGATGGCTGTTCTGACCCTGATGGCCATGTCTGAAACCTCCCTGGCCATTCCTGAAACCCCCAGATCTAAATCTCTTATGATCCCCTGTTGGGAACCCTGGTCACCCTGCCTATGCTGTCCCTGAGCAGATTGTGCCCCGCTGGCACCATTTCCCCCGATCCTGCCCTGATGGCTGGACTCTCCTGATCTCTTGCTCTCAAATATGTAGAAGCGATGATCCTGGCAGTGAATTAGTGCAGCGTTAACTACATCAGAATAAGTGGCCAACGAGAGATTCCCTAACAAGTGCTGACGGATCCTCTAAGTCAATCCATCCGTGAACTTCTGAATTTTCTTCTCCTCGATTGGAATTTCATCTGGAATAATGTTCAAGAGATTGGTGAAATCATCCTCATACTCGGCTACGGTCTTTCCTTCCTGCTTGAGGTTCATCAACTTCCTCCTCATGTCAGTGTGAACAGCTGACGGAAAATATTTACGATTGAACCGCACCCAGAACTCCTGAATAGAAAGGGCGTCCCTCTCCCCCGCGGTGGTAATAGACTCCCACCACTGCAATGCTGCTCCTACTAGCTTAAAAGTGGCCAGTATTTTCTTCTGAACATCTGTGCACTCGTACATCCTTAAGTGCCTCTGAATGTCCTTCCTCCACTGACTGGATACCACAACATCGGAGCTACCTGCAAACTTCGGAGGGTGTGCTTTCTGAAAAGCATCACGGACGCGTTCCCAAGAAGATGGGAATGCATTACCCTGAACTAGCGCTACTACCGGCGCCTGATGTGGTGCCTGCTGTACAACTGTGAGGGCGGCATTCACCGCTTGGGCTACAATGGCTGCAACCTCTGCGGCATTCATGGTTCCCGGAACTGGTGCAGACTGTGGCTCGGGCTGAGCATCCCTAGGAACTCGCTGTGCACGTCGTGGAGGCATCTGAAGCTCTACATCAAAGAAAGCTCAGCGGAAACATAATAAGCCGTACAGATCTTAAGTACACTAGAACCTGATGCTCTGATACCACCTATGACACCCCGACTAATTAAATACTGGGTAGCTACTCCTTTATTAAATTAATACAAAATGTCAAGTTGGTTCAGTTCATAGCACCACTGTCGAAAACGTTTTAATAATTACTAACCACCTATTATTTAAAAAGTGAGTTGTCAATTTTAATCAAATCCGATTAACAAGCAAGTAGATAAGAAATGCTAACATAATCCACCACAATGAAACGACAAGTATAACCATGCAATAATAATGAAACTGGAGGAATACTCCTCACAACAATCCGAATACTGAAATAAACAAATGCTAAATCTGCATCACTAAATTAATTACAACCCAAAATTTGAAATGAACTGAATATATAAAATGTTTCTAAAAGAAAAGGGTGACATGCCCAACCGATAAGGAAATCTATAAATAGAGTCAAGATCGAAAATGGAGGTGTCTACTCACAAGATCCTGTAACTTCCACAACAGCTACAATACGTCACCTGAATGGAACTCCTACGCTTGGTATCCTTGTGGCTGGGCACATAAAAGGTTTTTACAAGAAAATATATTTGAAAGCAAACGGGTCAGAGCCCGATTGTGGAAAATAGTTTAAAATATAACAAGTGTTTTAATGACAATAAAACAATGAATGCAAAATACATGTTAGGACGTGCTCTCACATGAAATACTCACCTCTCGACTATCTGTGCACTCCTAACGTACCCGTACCCATTCTAGTTATTCCCATATCTAACTAGTCCAAAATAAATTCTAGCATTTCTATACGATTCACGCTTTAATTCCAGCACCATCAATAAAATACAGAGCTTCACATTAAATCTCGATTTTCCAATTATTAGTAATACTAATTTACTAGTGATCTTCCATTTTATCTTTACAGAAGGTTGCTATAATTATACTCACAATTAAACATGACAGTTCATTTCAATTAACAATATATTATCCTCATCATAAATATACATTACTAGCACCCCGAGACTAAGCTGTGGTGCACACATACTCTGCTATCCAATCCCAGTACATCACGTACATAAGGACCACGCATTCCGAATCTCTCAGGAATCATTTTCAGATAAACAACATTCACACAAAATGGAGGCGAACATAGTTCAAATCACATGGGTCATGCACATCCCTACGCTCCCATAATCAGCAGACTTATTAACTTCTCAATAAGTCCTTCTCTGACCTATGCCCTCGAGGTACCAATCTAAATCCCACCGTAGGCACACAAAGATTAGATGGCCCTAATCGAACGCAAACCTCCCATGATAGCAAGTACGGTAGGTATGTCATACACATAAAACCATATATACTAAGCATTTGCACATCTTAGATATCTCGTATTATTAATATAGGTATACTTCTCATTCTTATACCGTCATTTAATGTTATACGATCACAAGTCCCCGATTTGTATATTAACGTTATCAACCCTTCTCACGTCATAATTAGGTACTCGTTTCCTACTCCACAATTGACATCCGATTTTATTATAAGGTTCTAAGTTCTACTCCTCAACGTACCCCAATTCTCACAATTATACCCACTAATCAATAAGGGAAGGTTAATACTCCAATTAAATAAGTCTACGGAACGTTTGAAATGAAATCAAGCCAAAAAGGCCATTATGTCAACTCGTTAGAAGTCTTGTTCGAACGAGTTCGTTCGAACGAAAGGCTTCGAACGAACTACCAACTCGTTAGAAGGGACACTGTCATCTCGTTAGAAGCTCGTTCGAATGAGACCGTTCGAACGACCTGGGCAGGTCTTCTAACGAGATTACAGTTTTCGCCCAGAAATTTGCCCAATTCGTTTTTTCTTCAATTTCTCACCCTTAAATCCATACTAAGATCATCCCAAATGAGTTTTAACGTGAATAAACTACTCTAAGTTATCCTAGGTCACTATTTAACATATATTTGGTGTCACTTCTTCCTAAATTAACATGAAATCATCAAACTTCTCAAATCTTGTCTCAAACCCTATAAACATGAAGCCAAAATTTTAATGTCTACAATTACTTCCTCATAAATCCATTTTTAAACCATCATAAGATATATTTTGGATATGACATTCATCCAATAACATTCTACATGCAATCCCTATATCATATTATGAATTCTACCTCCAATTTCATGGGTTTTCATCAAAGTTCCAATATAAGACAAATATTCAATTCTAAGCATGGAAGAAACATTCGCTTGAAATTAATGTAATTAAACCACTTGCCTTCGATGTTCTAATTTGATGTTGAAGAATTGAATGTTGATTCTCCTCCCTCTCTCTAAAAATGTCTTCCAAAGACGGTGATGGTGGCTAGGGTTTCCTTTTTGGAACTTCTTCCAACTCCCCCCTATAACTCCCGTAGCCCTCTAACTTCCCCAAATGCTGATAATGGATTAGTGGATTCTTTTATAATATAAAAATAACCTCTAAAATTCGTGGGTTTAATTCCCCTATTTTTAAAATTACCAAACTACCCTTTTGGGTTGCTGGTGTGGCCTAAAAATGTCCCGGGACCCAAACTAAACCCCCGGCTAGTGTTTTCTGACTATTTCGACCCTTCCGGACACGTTGGTGCACTCAAATGACCATTCGGTTGACAAAAATAAAATTCACTTTTTAATTCAATTAATTACGTTCCTGACGCGACTGACACGCGCGTCCCAATTAAATTTTCCAAATTGCCGTATATCTACCTCGTGACAATTTAAATATCATAAATACTCATGTATTACCATACATACTCAGAAATAATAAATTTTTAACATCATAATCAAATACCAACTCACATCTCGTTAGTATTTATACCCGGATTAATTTCTAATTAATTCTCATTTAATTCAATTAGTCGCTTTAATAAATATCAATAAAATTACGGGGTATTACAATTATGATGTTATAAGGTCTGAGGTTTCAACTAAGATGTTACCCCCATAAATAATTTCACCAAATTAATGATGTTAAGGGTCTGAGGTGATCCAAGTATGATGTCTTACCTCAGACCTTGTCACCAAATTATGATGTTATAAGGTCTGAGGTTTCAACTAAGATGTTATCCCCATAAATAATTTCACCAAATTAATGAAGTTAAGGGTCTGAGGTCATCCAAGTATGATGTCTTTCCTCAGACCTTGTCACCACATTATGATGTTATAAGGTCTGAGGTCATCAACAAAGATGTTATCCCCATGAATAATTTCACCAAATTAATGATGTTAAGGGTCTGAGGTCATCCAAGTATGATGTCTTACCTCAGACCTTGTCACAACATTATGATGTTATAAGGTCTGAGGTCATCAACTAAGATGTTATCCCCATAAATAATTTCACCAAATTAATAATGTTAAGGGTCTGAGGTCATCCAAGTATGATGTCTTACCTCAGACCTTGTCACCACATTATGATGTTATAAGGTCTGAGGTCATCAACTAAGATGTTACCCCCATGAATAATTTCATCAAATTAATGATGTTAAGGGTCTGAGGTCATCCAAGTATGATGTCTTACCTCAGACCTTGTCACCACATTATGATGTTATAAGGTCTAAGGTCATCAAGTAAGATGTTATCCCCATAAATAATTTCACCAAATTAATGATGTTAAGGGTCTGAGGTCATCCAAGTATGATGTTTTACCTCAGACTTTGTCACCACATTATGATGTTATAAGGTCTGAGGTCATCAACTAAGATGTTAGCCTCATAAATTCTACCACTGGAGCACAATGAACCAAGAATTGACATGGAAACTGATCTTCTCATTAATAATCTCTTCATAAGATAATACATTAACACAAACTCTGGCAACATCATATGTAATACTTCTTTAGATGATCAGCATTCCAGGGATGGGAAAAAGGTTCCCCCTCTAGGTTTTCTAGCTTGTAGGTCCCGAGTACAACCTCTTCGACCACTTTGTAGGGACCGTGCCAATTTGGGTGAAGCTTGTTTGCCTTCTACAGTGTCTTCTTCAGTACTAAGTCTCCCACGGCAATGGGTCTTGATTTCACCCTTTGATTGTAGAATTTTACCGCTCTTTGCTGGTAAGCTGCATATCTGATTTCCACGTCTTACCTTCTCTCTTCTATCAGATCTAGGTCTAGCCTTCTCTCTTCCCCATTCTTGTCAGGGTTATAGGTCTGAACCCTATGAGTAGGGAGTCCCAGTTCTGTTGGTATGACGACCTCTGAGCCATGTGCTAGCATGAATGGGGTTTCTCCTGTCGGTGTTCTTGCTGTTGTCCTGTAGGCCCACAACACAAGATAAACCTCTTCAGTTCATCTCCCCTTAGCTTCTTCCAACCTCTTCTTTATTCCATCGAGGATTGTTCTATTTGTGACTTCGATCTGGCCGTTTGCCTGAGGCCAGCCTGGAGAAGAGAAGAATTATTTTATCCCAACTCTTTCGCAATAGTTCTCTAAGGAAGAGTTCTTGAACTGGGTTCCATTGTCTGAGATGAGAGTGTTTGGGAGGCCGTGTCTTTATATGATGTTCCTCCAAATAAATTGGAAGGTCTTCTACTCCGTAATCGTTATCATTGGCTCTGCCTCCACCCATTTTGAGAAGTAATCAATGGCAACTATCAGAAATCGGTAATTATTGGCAGCTCTTGGCAGTGGTCCCACTAAGTTAATTCCCCATACTGCGAATGGCCAAGGGGAACTGAAAGACATCATAGGATGATGAGGTTGGTGAGGAATAGTGGAGAATATCTGACATTTATCGCACCTCTTCACGTAAGTTCCAGCATCTTTGGCCAAGGTTGGCCACCAGTACCCCTGTGTAACAATTCTCTTGGCTAAGGGTCTTCCTCCTATGTGACTGGAGCAAGAACCCTCATGTACCTCCTGTAATATGCGGGGAACTTCTGTGGGATGAACACATCTGAGGAGAGGTAATAGGAATCCCTTCTTATATAGGGCGTCTCCTACTATGGAGAATTTGGCAGCCTTGTATCTTAATTTCCTCCTCTCTAGCTTGGATTCTGGAAGCTCTCCCTTCTTATATAGGACGTCTCGTGCTTGCCTTGCTTGACATATAACAGATGGGTGGTCTTCTTTTGAGGTTTTACCCCAAAGCAGAAATTATGAATGAATCGCTCGGCCAAGCCCTTAAAGTTCTCAATTGAATTCTTTGGAAGAGAAGTAAACCATATGTGCATAGCTCCCATCAAAGTCCCGGAGAAGGCCCAGCATTTCATCTCATCAGGTATTGAGTAAATGTTTGCTATCGACTGGTACATCTCAATATGATGTACATGATTGGTGCTACCATCATACTTGGGAGTCACTGTAGGTGGATTGAACTTGGATGGGGTAGGGAAGCTCACTATCTTAGCCACGAACTGAGAGCCTTCTGAGAAACCCCTTTGTAGTGGATCCCTACTTTTAATGAGGTCTCCTATCTTGTCTTCAAGACGTTGGATGGAGTCATTCCATGGTCTTGCAACGTCGTCTTGGTCGAGGTCATTCCCATCCACCTCCAAGGGGTGGACCGAGGGTTCCCCAGCCACGGCACAACGCCTGTGGTTGACCTCTTCTTGGTCCCTTCCTCATCCCTGATGAGGCCGACGTTGCCTCTCTTCCCCTTATGAGCCAGCTGCACTTCTCGACCTTGACAACCTTTGTCTTAGGTCATTTACGGGGCCGAGCCTTTGAAAGGCCGACCCTCTGCTTAGTCGATCAAAGGATGATCCTCGTTGTTGGGCTTCTTGACCTCTTCTGCCCCCACAACCTTAGCTTCATTGGATATGACGAACTGTATTGTTTAAAACCTCATACGACTCCCAACATTCTTTCGAAACATCTTCCGCCTCTAGATCATCATACCTGTCCTCAGGGCAAGGGTTTCCTTGCCTCCCCAGGCGCAATCGTCTTCCTCCGCTGGGGTGTAGGTTGGTCTTTCTGTGGTGCCTGGGGTGGTCCCCCGGCATTAGGATGAGGCTGAACAGTCGCCAGAGTGATCATTTATGATGAAACTCTAGGTGGCCTCATCATATTTTGGCTGAGCTGTGCAAATTGCTCCTGCATTTCTTGTTATGTTGCAGCCAAAGACCTCAAGGCTACGTCCACCTCCGCCATTTTGAACTGGGGCAGTGCCTAGCTGGAGCTAGGTCCTCCCGCACCAGGCGACGGAAGATGTGGTGGTAATTCCGGTGCCACATGTCAATACAAAAGAGTTGGTGTAATAGATAAACTTAATACCTTACAAGACCTCTTTCAATGGTGAAACATTTCCACGCAAGGGGTGAGGCCTGGTTCACCACCAGAGTCTCCGGTGAGGCTAAGCGAAAGAAGAGGAAGATACAGCTTCTCTCTTCCCACAAACGGTGCCAAAATGATGATGCTAGGAATAGAACCACCCTTCTAGGTGTTTGTAAGCTCAATTTCATGTAAACAATGGCAGCATATGAGTTTATACACATATAGTAGAAGGAGGTGAGGAGAAGAGGTTTCACATTGGAATATAAGTGGTTCAGCCAACCAGGCCTACGTCCACTGTGCAAGTGTATGATGTATATCACTGTACGAGGGCTCTAATGGCCATAGATACAATCTCTCAAGCTTTCTCTCTCTACTATGTATTTGAACAGAGTTTCAGCTAGGGTTGCTAATTTTGGATCTCCTTCAAGGAGGAGAAGACAAGTATATATAGTAGCTGGGGGTGTAGTGTACCCCCATGCATGTAATGAGCATCTGTGTGTTGATCTAGACAATATGATGAAGATATCTATCCCAGTCACATGTAGAGAATGATGATGAAATATTCCCCCCCACGTGGGGGGAATGATTTGTTATAATTTATTTGTGTATACGTGTCCTTATCCACACCTATGTGCATAAAAGTTCGGTCCTCTGTCTGGTCGCCACCTCGGCCTGAAAGAGTACGAGGTTGGTAAATTCTAGTTACTGTCCAATTCGAGACTAATCATGATGACCTCAGCTTACGTGGAGCCGAGGTAAAGTAAGTGAAGTCATAAGGTCGGCCTGGGTCGAGGTTAGGCTGGTACATGTTAGAAACAACGACTGAGGCCCCAATCCGAAGCTGGCCTTGATGGAAGTGTATCTTCTGTAACCTCGGCCTACTCCCAGCCGAGGTTCTCTTCCTCTAGATGGTCCGATGAATAGCTATTCCCATGGATCATGGAGACCTCACTTGCGGAGGTAGCTAGTAACGTCGGCCATGGCTGACCTTGCTTGAGATGAGACTGTTGGTTATTGATCTCAAGCCCTTCCAACATCGGCCATATCCAAGGCCGAGGTTGATGTCTCGAGCCGAGGTGATACATTTAGGGCATATCAGTATATGTTGATTGATTTATGGAATGTATTCACACCACTACATTCCGTTTCCATGATTCAGTTATATTTTTGTTTCTCCATGGTGTGTTATTTTTATAAAATTATTTTTATTTTAATTTATTTTGAGAAATAAAAAATAATTTGTAAATGTCGTTTGAGATTATCAATGCATGATTATTCAATCATATATTTTTGTGAAGATAACTTGTTATTCTTGGTGATGTTCCTTATATTTTTCAATATTAGTTTCTACTCCTTGTCTACTTCGAACAAAATAAAAGGAGGAGAACAAATTACGGGGAAGCTTGATTTATGGGGGAGATTTTCATATCTTTATGCAATTTATTTGATATACTTAAAACTCGATGGATCACGTGGTATTTGATTTGTTTCATGTGTGCATGTATGTTGGAAGATCATATTTGGATTACACTTGATGAAAACAAAGTGCTAAAGTGAAGATAAAGAAAAAGTGAAGATTTGAAGACTTTATTTTGAAGACAACTCTATCTTGTACCTATCCATTTTAGGGTTTGTGAGGCTATTAGGATATTTAACTCGTCTTAGGGGATTATTTATAATTTGGAATTTGGCTTTAGGTTTGTACCAAAGTAGTCAAAAGGGGGAGATTTGTAAGAGCATGATTTCTATTATTTGCTCATAGCTTAGGCTACATTTAGTTTTTGACATATCCCGCTACTGATTGATTTGAGCCGTCATGGAGAATCGATTTTCATTATCTCCATATTTAAGGATCTTCACAATACAAAGGCATAAAATAATTTAGGATTTTGAATATATTAACGTTTGTATTTGGGAGTTATTTTATTTAAAATCGAGACATTTTTCTAACTTTTTTTGGATTAAAATTTTTTCAAAGTACGAGCATATCGTTCAAATGAGATGGGTATCTCGTTCAAAGTGGTCATTTGAAGGTTCCTTCAATCGAACATTTAATGAGGGAGTACTGTTTTATCACGTATGAAAGTCGTTCAAACGAGATTAGGATTTTTTTTAAATGACCTTGCTATCGTTTAAGCGAGAGTCTTTTTTTGTTCAAACGAGGCTTAGTTTCATTCGAACCAAACTCGCCGCCTCGAATTTTGTGCCGACTTATAAATACATGTTTCGTATAGAATTGTAAAGATACTTTTGCAAAATCAATTTCTAAATACCTGCTGTAAAAGTTCTCACTTTGTTTAGGTCAAAAACCTCTTTTGATTCACAATCATCACTCCTAACTATATATGTGAATAAGTTTAAAAACCTAAATAGTTCTATATATGAGTTACACTTATAGAGAGA
Organism: Sambucus nigra; assembly: GCA_949130495.1. Lineage (NCBI taxonomy): Eukaryota > Viridiplantae > Streptophyta > Magnoliopsida > Dipsacales > Adoxaceae > Sambucus > Sambucus nigra. Next base: position 187,142,377 of record OX422214.1, on the reverse strand, counting down.
TTCTCTTCATTGCTGACCATTGTGATTCTTGAGGGGATCACTGTTGAAAGAAGACCAAGGTTGATTGGTGAATATTGAGGGTAGACTGCCACCTGTGGATGACTCTGGACTGAGCCATACTTTGTAAAGGTTTTATAAGTGGCGTCTTATAACAACTCTATAGTGCTGATAAAAGGTTTTACTCGCAAGGGTTTTTCCTTAATCCTTGTCGTGTTTTCATGCTTTAATTTTATCATCTTTATCACCTATTTTCTTGCTTAGGTTAATAAGATCAAATTTGATCTTGTGTGCGCCGGATACTTAATTATAACAATTATCCATTAAGATCGCAAGCGCACTCTTAAACTCACGTGTTGTGGCACTTGCGTGGGTGGATTCCTGCATTGTTACTGTGGAGGAGCGATTGAAGATTGAAGATGCGTCAAGGCTTGTGGGTATCGAGTTGTTTAATAAGTCATATGTCTGAGAGTTCACTCGATCTAGTGGATTAACTTATTTAATTAAATGTGCCAGACACACAATTCAATTTTTTTTACCAAATGTTAACCTTTGATTAAATTATTATGTGAATGCAAACAGTGTCCAAATATATAATAGCAAGTATCAAACCCAATATGCAAAAGTAAACAAGACGAGGAAAAATCCCTTTTCAGGGCAAAAAGTTTTTCAACGCTTTATAAAGTTACAAGACAATCTAGTTACAAAACATTTAAAGAATACTACTCAGATTCGGAGCAATCCATAAACTGCGATCTATGCTCGGTATTCACCGATTGGCCTTCAGGCTTCTTCATTCGTGATCTCTCGAGTCATAAGGTCAGTCATAGAGATGTTTCTTTACAAGAGTAAATCATGTATGAAACTTTTAGGGTTTCAAAAGGATTCACAACTATATTGGGAAGGATGTTTTTGTGAATCAAAGAGGTGCTTAGACCTATAAAGTTTGAGGATTTCTGTAACTGGTATGTAGGTTACGTTTTTTTCCAAATGTCTCTATAAAAATCTTTTTCGAATCAGGTATTTATAAGTCATGCAAAAAATTCAAGGCGACGATTTTCTTTCGAATGAAATTTGAAGTCGTTCGAATGAGAATAGCATCTCGTTTGAATGAAAATCGATTTCTTTCAAACGAGATTCCAATCTCATTTAGACAAGCTTCAAGCAATTTTAAATAGAATGCCCTTGTTGGATGTTTGTCTGGTAAAATGATCAAATGAAATTGACATTTCGTTTAAGAGAGATGGTGATCTCGTTTGAACGAGGTCAAAAAAATATTTTTTAACTTTAAAATTTTTCCTCCATGTTTTATAAAAATCATCTTCCAAATATATAAACTTTGAAGATGTTGAGGTTCGGTTCCTCATGGCGGTAAGTGGTGGTTTGTAACGGGATACACCAAATATGCCATAGTGCAAATAAAACAAATAACAAACCTAAGATAAACTATTTTTCTAACAAAACTCTCCCTTTGGCTATTCCGGTACAAAACTTAACCGAGATCCAAATTACAACAAATGCCCCATTAATAAAAAATTTAATACCCTTCCCAAAACCTAGAAATGGAACAACATAGACTAAATTTGTCTTCAATCTCTTATTCTTCCCTTGGGCACTTTGTCTTCATGCGGTGCAAAATGTTGCTCCTTTGGATACCTACACACATGAAACAAACAAAAACACCCTTGATGCATAGAGTTTGAAAATAAAAAATAAAACTCATAATGTGATCTCTCTTTAAATAAAATAAAATAAAATAAAATCAAACTCCCCCTTTAAGAAGAAGATACAATCACAAAGATGTAGAAATTACGTGCATGTAATGATAATCTTAAAGGCTTCACCAAATATCTATAAAAAAATTCAAGGATAAAATTTTACAAAAAAAATACCATGAATTAACACAAAAATACCTGAATCATGGAAGCGAAATGTAGGGATGTGAACATATTCCGTAGGTTAATTAATGTAGAAAAACATAACACATGTGCACGAAGGATTGAGATACTACTAACGAATAATATAAAAATCTACCTTAGATGTAAAAGATTATGAACTCATGTGAAATTGACTTAACCTAATCAATAAATCAAGACCGTAAATGATTTTCACACCAATGACGCCCAAAACTATGTAATGTTTTTTTTCCAATATATATATATATATATATATATATATATATTATGTGCAAACCCATTGATCTTCAACTTAACTTCCTCAAAATCTCACATAACTCAGAATATTCTTAATTATTTTTGAAGAAATTAATGCTCATTTGTAGCAAAGCATCAATGTTCAAACAAATTAACCTCACATGTCTATTCTTATATGCCTCTAATCTTTTTAGTCTCTTTTCATTGCAAAGGGTGGATTTTAATGCAAAAACTTTTGTCTTTCGCAGCCCATTTCCATCGCTTAATATTGAACAAATTATCCAAAAAAATGATTTAAATCCGGGAAATGGTTCTTATAAGTACAACTTTTTATCTCGCTTTTCACATTTGGTTCGTCTTAAAGCAAAATTGACATGAAAACACTATGATCGACATGTGACAGGTAGTACAATACTTAAATAAACTCGAGCTCGTGTAGATTAAAGGAGACAAGGAGTCAAACATATAACAAGTTACCATCAAATCACAACTTAATGACTCCACACATTATTAAGCACATATATGAAATTATGACATGTCTCAAAACACTGCAAAATAGTCATGCGGATATGGAATGAATGGGTGATTCGACATCTTTAATGTTCATCCATACACGGTCTTAAAAAAATACAAAACTTATTTTGTCTTTTTCAAAATTTTTATCAAAATAAACTCTTTTTTCCTTTTTCACCTTTTCTTAAAAACCAAAAATCTTTTTGTATTTTAAAAAAACAAAAACAAACCTATTTTTAGATTTAAAAAAAAAATCAAAATAAAAAATAGATAAATACTATGATAGTACAATCTAGCAATAGGAATGTAAGATATGAACATGATCGGCACACTATGGTAGAAGACAATCTCAACCTCAATCATTAGGCCCGGAGGAGTTCTCAAAAGGAGATGACATCCTAAGAAATTCCTCCACCAAATATTGTGAAGTCTTGACTAAATACATTACTTGCTCTCAAAAACTTTTAAGTGATGTGCGGGAGCATGCGGAGTAACAAGTGTGGAAGTGCATGCGGAAACTCATGTGGGAACTCGTGTGCGAGCATACTAGGGAACAAACCTATAAGACACTCTCCCTATCTTAAAAAAAATACTCTATAAGGTGAATTCTTTATTTGCAATGGGTACAAACATTAATGGGCTTGGGTCCACCTTTCTCAAAGCGTCTAGGACGAGCTCTACAAGGTGGGTTAGGTCGGGGACATAAGGATCCAACACAAATTCGGGAACCGTCTCGAGTGATACATGGGAAGTGGATAAACCATCATAATGAATTCCTTTCCTCTCAACATTAGCTAATACGGGATAAATAATCATATTTTCTACCTTCCTATATGTGTTTTCTAAAGTGACCTTGACCTCTCGCGCACGTTTGATATCAATCTCGAGTTAGGATACACTAGCTTCAAGTTTTTCACGAGTCTCCAATGAAGATTTAATATCTCTCGTAAGACTATCCATGGTGTTGGTCAAAGTCGTATTTTCTCTACTTAAAACAATCAACTGCTTATTTAAATAAATCTTCACCTTATCGAGTTGACTCACTGACGCCTCACAGTCTCTCAAAACTTTCACCTCTTTCTCCAAATCTAACACCCTAAGAGACAAATATTTATCTATCTTTTTCTTATCAATATTTTGGCGTAAATATCACTAAACGCCTTTTGGATATCACTTTCTCCCGCACTCAAATTTTCTTCCTCACTCTCACTAGAATGGCTTGAAACATCATCGAGACTTTCACATTTAGATATGTTCTCATCGACGCAGGATAAACTAGAAGTGCTAACGTGACTATCCATAAACGTAACACAACGTTCATGTAGTGATTTTGCTTCTGAATTAATCAACTCGACGTCACTATCGCTAAGAGTGGCTTTATTCCCAACTTTCTTTCCCTTTCTCTTAATCCTAGTGGGGAACTTATGTGTCTTGCGCCCTTTACCATCACACTCATAACATCTAATCTTTTCATCTTTCTCTCCCCCACTCGTACCGTCATTCTGATTTTTATTTTTCTCAAAAATCTTTTCTTTGGAAGAATTTTCTTTGGGAAAATTGAGAAATTTTTGAAAGTGTTCGCAAAAAGGGCCAAGTTATCAAAATCAAAATCAGCTTCAAATTCAGACTCAGAAACTTTCTCTTTCTTCTTTCTCTTAATTTGAGCCTTTAAAGAAATCCCTACTTCCTTAGGTTTGATAGTTTTAGTGAACATATCAACCTCTTACGTTTGAAGATCTCCTACAAGTTATTCTAACCTAAGAGTGTTTAGGATCCCTAATAAATTAAGAATGGTCACCTTAGGAATAAAGCGGGTAGGGAGCGACCTCAAAATTTTCTTAATAACTCTCATCTCTGGAAGCTTCTCAACTAAACTAAAACTAGAATTAACTATGTTCGGATAATGTGCATAAAACTCATAAAAAAACTTGGATTCTAGAATGATAATGGATTCAAATTGGGTGGTCAATTTCATAGCTTGGATGCTTTTACAACATTGGTACCCTTGTGAGTGAGCTGGAGGGTATCCCAAGCTTTTTTAGACGTGGTGCACGTCATAATGGAGCAAGAATCATCGGGGGTGATGTCTTTCAAAATAGCACTTAAGTAGAGAGAGTTAAATTTACTCCACTTAAAGTCGTCCTCTGTCCATTGAGAGACAGGTTTAGGGCCAATGACATTATCTGCAGTCACTCTGGGTGGAGTTCACTCTCTTTCACAAACTAACCAAACAAGTTCATCAATTGCTTTTAAAGTTGACCTTACCCAAACTTTCCAATAGGCATAGTTGGAACCATAAAAAACGGACATTTGATTATATAAATTATCCATTAAAATCCTCCCTTTTTCAAGATCAACAATTTTAAAAAAAAATTGATATTAAAGAAAAAAATTGCAAAAAAATATCATACAATATTTTTGTGTAAGCGGCTCTGATACCAATTTGAAAGTGCACACGATTTAATGGTTTAAATTATTTAATTAAATGCCCCAAATGCATAATTCAATTTTTTTTACCAAACTTTAAGCTTTGATTAAATTATTGTGTGCATGAAAAGAGTGTCCAAATATATAATAGAAAATATCAAACCCAAGATGCAAAAGCAAACCAAATGAGGAATAATCCCTTTTCAAGGCAAAATATTTTTTAGCACATTAGAAAATTTTACAAGACAACCTACTTACAAAACTTCTAATGAATACTACTCAGATTTAGAGTAGTCCACATGAAGCAATCCACCCTTGGTATCCAGCGATCAACCTTCAACCTTCTTCATTCGTGATCCCTCGAGTCACGAGGTCAGCCGTTGAGATTTCTCTCTACAAGAATAAATCAGGTATGAAAGTTCTAGGGCTTTAAAAGGATTCACAATTATATTAGGAAAGATGTTTTTATGATTCAAAGAGGTGTTTAGACCTAAAAACAGGTATTCAAGTTACATTTTTTCAAAACTTATTATAAAAATCTTTTCGAAACAGGTATTTATATAACGTGCATAAAATTCGAGGTGATGATTTTCATTCGAATGACAATATAAGTCATTCGAATGCGAATATCATCTCATTTGAACGAAAACCCAGTTCGTTCGAATGAGACTCCAATGTCGTTTGAACAAGATTCTAATGAGATTCAAACGAGTACAAACATAACACCCTCGTTGGATGTTCATTTGATAAAATGATCAAACGAGCCTTCAAACGAAATTGACATTTCATTCAAACGAGGTCAAAAAAAATATTTTTTCACTTTAAAAATTTTTCCTTGATGTTTTATAAAAATTCATCTCCCAAATATAAATGTAAATAAATTTGAACTCCTAAAATATTTATACCTTCATAATGTAGAGAAGTCTTGAACTTTGTAGATGTTGAGGTTCAGTTCATCGTGTCGGCACGTGTCGGTTTTTAACGAGATACGCTAAGTATGTCATAGTGCAAATAAAATAAATAAAAATCGTAAGCTAAACTATCTGCCCTTACAATGTCAACTTGTGTAATTCCATATCATAGTGAATTACGTGGCTGGGCCGTTTGAATTTTTTTCCATTATGGTTTTTTCAAGTACATCAGCGCGTTGTGTGATTGTTTTACTCACCTAGATGCATGTTTTAGGTTAAAAAGACAAAATTGAGTAAATCCATTTTCCGCAATAAATGTTTTAATTTGGTGAACAAGTTTTTATTTGATTATTTTTTTTAAGTTTTATTCTTTAAATTTTAGAAATATAAAAACAGACTTTTTATTTGCAATACCAACCTCACCTAAGCACACACCATGTAGAGGCGTTCTCAAATTAGTATCAGAGCTAGAACACTTAGTTATTGTGTTTTTATCCCGTGTTATTAGGCATGAATTTTTGTCGTTTTGATTGTATTAGAATCCCGTTGTTTGATGGGTCGAACTATGCATATTGGAAAATGCATATGAAGTCGGCACTTAAGGCTATAGATGAGTGGGTATGACAAGTGATGTTAAATGGTTGGTGCCCACCTACAACCTTAGTTGGAGAGAATAAGATTCCCAAACTCGTAGAATGGAGTGAGGCTCGACATAGGTTAGAAAATTATAATTTTCGCGGTTTAAATGCTTTATTTTGTTTTGTCACCCAAAGGATTTTTGGTGCATTATGACTTGTGAAACATCAAAAGAGGCTTTGAAAGTACTCCAACTCACCCATGAAGGAACTAGTGTTATGAAAGCTTCCAAACTTCGAAACCTCACCTCTCAGTTTCAAAATGATTATAATGCTGGAGAGTGAAATATTTAATCAGTTTTATGCTAGACTGTCTGACATAATTGCCTCTTCTTTTAACTTGGTAGAGAAAGTACGCAAAGACTGAGTAATCAATAAAATCTTAAGGTTGTTTCTTGAAAGATTTAATCCTAAAGTGATGATTTTAAATTATTTGTTTACTTTAGACTCTATGAAACTTGAAGAGCTTGTAGGTGACTTACAAACTTATGAGATTGGAATGTTTACCTCAAAGACTGAGAAGAAGAAAGATAAGGCCATTACTTTTAAAGCCTGAAAACACAAAACACCTATTTCGAATGATGAGTTTGACATCGAGTATGAGGATATGGCCATGATTGCAAAAAAATTCAATAAATTTCTCAAATTCCAAAAGCAATCGAAATAAGCTAAAAGGTTTGAGATAAACATGCCTAATAATTACAATCACTTCACTTGAAATCACAATGATACCCTTAAGAGGGATGAGTCAGAGAGATGTTACGGTTGTGAGGGTTATGGCCATAGGGTAACCGAGTGGCCCACTAAACTAAGGAAGGAGGGAAAGAAACCGAAGGTGTAAGATTCCACCCTTAGTGATAGTGATTTGGAATAAGGAACCGATTTCCCCATTGAGCGTAAATGTACTGATTTCAAGGCTAGTTATGTGAGCTTTGATGAAAATCTTCCTATGAAGATATTTCTAAACATGACACTTCTGAGGCCATAGTTTGTGGATCCCAAGTAAGTGATGGTTGAAGGAGTAGAGATAAGAGTGATAATGATGAAGATGAGGAGGAAAGTGAAATCCAAGTGGTCTTTTGTGAGTTATATGAGGAAACATTGAAAGTAAAAAAGGCTAACTTAAAGTTAGAAGCTAGGTTGAAAGATTGTGCCATAGGAAATAATAAAAATGTTTTGATTGATTATCTTAGGGCACACGAGAGGAGTCTACAAGAGAAGCTACAAAATATTGAGGGTGAGAGGGATGGTCTCTAGGTTTGATGGAGACTATGAAGAAAGGTCTTCTAGAGTTTGAGCAGTCTCATTGTTTACTCGAGTCGAGTATAGTTGAGATTGAAGAGAGACTCGAGTCGTGTCAAATTTGATTTGCAGGTCAAAAAATTTGGATAAGATGGTAAGAACCATTGAAATAAAATATGACAAGTGTGGAATTGTCTTTGATGATCAAAAGACTTCCACTACCCAAGACAAGACCATTTGTTTGAGAAAGTCAACTAGGAAAGTCGTTAAAGGTCAACCCTTAGGCAACACCCTTTAATGCGTTTACACTTGCACATTTTGTAGTAGGAAACGTCAGCTCAAGATTTTTTTCTCATCTTAAAAACTTTCCTAGAAAGTTTAAGAATAGAGTCATCAAGGTTCCTAAAACCTGAGAACATCATGTTAACCTATGTGGGTTAGGAAATTGTATTTTTATGATTTAGATATTAGACTTGTTGATTCTTGTTTGCTTGCACATGATAGTTTTCATGCTATATCTAATGGTTAATTGTGTTCACATGTTTATTAACACTAGTTTATGCTTCATGATATATGTTCTCCTAGTGTTATGATATGTGTGAGTATTTTGCATTTAGATTTTTCTTTTATTAAGTCATATTGAAAAATACAAAACGATTTTGTTTGTCTTTTGAGTCAGTTTGTTTTCAAATTAGTATTTTTTGAAAAATTCTATACAAACTCAAAAATATTTTTGGTTTTTGTGTATTTTAGTTTTACATATTTGATGTGGCATATTGGTGTGTTTTAATCCAGTTGAGTTATATGCTATCCATGTGACTAGGACATTTAGTTGTCATTGTTAATACTTAGATTGTTCTTAATCATACTTGCATGGTGTTATTTCGAATTTGATTGGATTCAATTTGTACATGACTCCACACATACGTGCAGGAGCCCTTTGAATTTTAACGTCACATGTATTTTTTTATCTATGTGAGATGTTCTCCCATCCATTTTATCATCTACATATTTTGTGACTATATGGGATTTGTGCATATAAGAACCGTTGCCCATGAGATTATTTAATAGTATTGAAAAATATGAGGGTGCATGGCAAAAAGGGCTACGAACGGAGCAAATCTCCTTTGCGGGAAAGACACCATTGGCAAGAGCCAAATGAAAAGATTAAAGTCAGTAAAAATAGAAAAATTACCAAGGCCAACATGTTAGTTATTTTATTTTCAAAAGTGAAAGCTTTAAAAGAATTGAGAGAAAAGAAAATATGATATTTTTTATAGTTTGAGGGTGTTATAGTTGAAGATCAACTAGTTTACACAATGAATCTTAGTTATGATTATTTTGTCATGAAGCTATTGATTTGTAAAATCATCAATATTCTAGGTAGGTTTTCATTACACTTATTTGTTAATAGAGTTCACTTTATCCTGTCACTTGAGGCTAAATGTTCATTTGATAATGTTTTGCACTAAAATAGAACTCCTTGTGGGTTGGATCATAATTCATTTGTGTCTGGTTCACACCCATTTATTCCATTCCACACATTTTGACAAATCTATACTATGATAGTATGTACATCTTATGTGTTTTGTCTCCAGTTTTTGTGATCGTTTATATGTGCCGATATTTGACCGGTATATCTTTTTCATATTGGTATATAAGATATCATTTGTTTTGAGTCTTTTCGGTTTACATTTAATCCATCTTTTCCATATGATTTATCTTTGAACTTTATTTGGCAAGTTGCATGATCATATTAGTATTTTTTGTTGGATGCATTGAAATTCCATATCTCATATTGGTAATTTCAAATTAGTATCATTTATCATTGTTAATTCATATTGGTATGATGTTATTTGATAAAATTATTTGTGCCTGAGTTGCCATGTTGTGTTTGTCGCACTTTACACTGTTGGATGATTTTATTCCTTCTTATATCTCCTATTGGTATTATATATTCACACACTTAGGGGGAGATTTGGTTTATGAGGGAGAAATAGTTACATGTTTTCTTCCTTTGTCCATTCCTGAACAAAAAGGGGAAGAAATAACATCTTTCCTTTCATGATTAGGATATCTTTATCTTAGGGGGAGTCGTCTTACCCGGGTTAAGGTTATTTTAGACACTTTATAATGACAAGAGAGTATGTTTTTAAACCTTCAAAATTATTTTGTCAATTAAGTTTTGATATTTAAAAATAATATTTTTTTTAAGGATTATGCTTGCATTTTGATTGTTTTGATAGTTCATGCTTAAATACATTTGCGAACTTTAAAACTTGTATTTTCAAAGGGAATAGGGATTTGATCTGTCTATTAGAGACGTTAAAAATATTTCTAACATAACTTTCATATTTTTCGAATTAAACGCGATGAGAGTTGGTTTAATTTGAGTTATAAAAAGTGAATGACAAAATTAAATTAGTGTGCAATATTAGTTACATGATAAATGGATCCGAAATCCTAATTCTTTCATATTGTTTACAACTCTTATATTACACTCATTATTCATAGTTGCTTTTCTTTAGAGTAGTTCATAATAATTCTCTATCATATTTGGTTTAGTTGGACAATTGCAATTCTTTTAAAAGTTCAAATTGACAAATCTTAGTGGGTTTGACCTGCATTTATACCCGCTATTCCATAAAATCCCTTGCACTTGCATTTTTTTATAAAATTGACAAAAAGTTTTTGACACCATTACCAGTGATTTGTTCAATTTTTTTTAAAGAAGTTGTGACTTTCAGACTAGTTTCTTTTTTAACTTTTCGCATTTTGTTCGTAAAAATTCCATAAAAAGACAAAAAAAAAAAAGAATTTGAAAAACAAATAAAAAATCAACTTCTAATAATTCTGTTTTTTTTTAATCTAGTAAAAAAAATAGATTTAAGCTTTCTTTAGTAAAGATTACTTTTATCACTAGTATATCACAAAAATACATAATTTTTTTTTTGAAAAAACTCAAAAAAAAAATTATTTTTTTTATGGAAATTTCCAGCCTCGGTTTTTTGTAAGTAGTCCTTAAAAAAGTAAAAAAAAAAAAAAGAAAATTGAAAACATAATTTTATCTCTATTATTGATTTGCTACTTCAGAATATAAAAAAATTGTCAAAAAAAAGTTGATTTTTTTTTGTTTCATTAGCGTGCTTTGTTATTTTTTGTATTAAATACACCACTAGTGCGTGTGTCGTGTTATTTTTTTTTTCTTTTCTTTATTTTTATTTTTGTGTGTCACATTTTACATTTGGTGTAGTTTCTTTGGTTTTTAAGAAGCACATTAAAAAAAAGAAAAAAAAAAGAAGAAAAAAAAGGTAAAAGTGAAGAAAAATTTAGAAAAGTGTGTTTGTAATCCTGATTTTAATTTTAATTTAAATTGAATTATTTATGTGTCAAAATGTCCGTTTACGAAGTATTAATAGTTTTCGCGATGCTTGTGACCTATACGTATGTCCCGTAACATGAAAATATGATCGTTATATTCATTTGTGTATTCGAAATAATTATTTTTCATATAAACGGATAGTATGGGATATTTGTTTAGAAACCATCTGCAACGTTAAACTGATATTTCTACTTGTTGAGCAGTATCATCATGTATTATTGTGCTTATTTCACTTCAACTGTTGAATCAAATATCTTAATTGTATTCCTCATTATGTCATTATTCCTTATATGATTGTGTTATACCACTAATCGCGAAAAGACCGACCTTGATTAATAATAAACTTATAAATTATCCTTACGCATATGCTACATACCTTAGACAATATATGCACTATGAGATTTTGAAACTTCAGTATATCGTAATTTCAAGGACGAATTTTTTAAGGTGGGTAGAATGTAATATCCTTAATTTTATTTTAATTTACAATTGAATTATTTATGTTTCAAATTGACCGTTTACGAACTATTAATAGTTTTCGCGATGCTTGTGACCCGTACGTATGTCCTATAACATTCAAATAAGATCGTCATATTCATTTTTGTATTCGAAATAATTATTTTAATATAAACGGATAGTAGAACGAAATTAAAATCGATTATTTTAAATTTTTATTTGAATGAAAGTGTGTATAAATAAGTGTAATTCGAAAGTACGTTTAATATAAAAATACCATGTTAACATGTCCTACACATCCCAATACTAAATTATAGTTGGTTGGAATTCCAAGAAATATAAATAATTATACCCGTTAAAAATTATAAGCGAGTACCAAATACACCAGTCGTGTAATTATCTTATGCTGACTGTACCCTACCTAAATAGTATAAATAAGGACCCAACCCTTTGATTTTCATTGCCCACAATTCTCTTCTCTCTGTCTCTAGAGAAAAATCTCTGCTCCTAAACGAAATACCCCTCACCCCTTACCCGATCTCCCTCTACTCCTCACCCCGCCGACCTCCTCTTCCTCAAACCCCTGTCCCACCGTCGAACTTGCCATCTTCTTCTTCTCCTTTTTAATTTTTATTGTATTTTCTACCATTGATGTAGATGAATGTCTACGAATGTATGTACATGGATGTGTATGTTAAAGGTTTGAAGCTCTGACCACTACCCATTTCCATAGTAGTGGCCGATAACCATAAAACCCACTTTGGGATTGGATTGTTGGATTTTCTTCTAAACTTCATATGTAACTAGATGACTGTATGTAATATTGTATGCTCGGTTTAGAGAAGCTCCAACCAGCCCCCTTTTCCATGGTGGTGTTCGACAACTAAAACTCAATTGGGGTTTTTTTCTATTATTTTTGTTTTTTCCTTTTATTTTCGTTTCGGTTTGGATGTTCGGGTAGTGTAATATCAATTTGGTATTAAGTAATGTAATTTTTATCCTAACATTACTTATGTATTATGAATACTCGATTACATATAAAAATGGTCGTAAACACGAAATCCCGACACGTACAAGTAATCCTACATTTATAAATATAATTGGACTCGATGTCATGTTTCTAATAAAGTTGTCACTCTTCTTTTAAAAGTACGTTTAAAATGGGTTATGACACCAAACGACTCAAAATTATGTCGTTATAATCTGAGACACCATTACGAGCTATTTTTATTAAAATTATGATTATGCAGGCAAATTATTGTGCTGTGTTGACTAATATTGGAAGTAGCATGACCACTAGTTTATTGTCCAAATAAGTAAGGGACTTTTCAACTTTATTTTAATTTTATTGTGTTATCAACATTAATTTTATACGACCCGAACCGAATGTTGACACTCGGATAAAATAAAATATGACAGATGGGGAATAGTATACACCAACACATTATCGGATAAGAATTGATATTTCAATCAATTTAATTGAGTAATTAATTTCGGACCAACTTTGGAAATTAATTTTTTTGGAATTATCTATCGGGACAATACCCCAAAAAAAATCTTTACGTTCGTATAAAATTATGGATTTTGTTAAAATAGTTAAACCAGATATTTGACCAGATTAATATTTTAATTAAATTGTTGTTTATCAATTCATTTAGACAAATTGAATCGCTTGATTCCATTGAAAGAATAAATTTTATTCCTATTAGCATCACGATGTAAGATATCCTAAACTCAAACCGTCATCCCCAAACACCAATATGCCTACTCTCATTTAATCCTTCGATCCAAATAACTATGGGAATTGGAACGCAACAATGAAAGATCCGTGAATAACACCGAAAGGCTCGTAAACACAGGTAGGTGATTCTTATCCACTGTTATACCTTGAACTTATGTCTTTGACATGACATCATATTATATCACTATGTGATAGCCTTGAACTCGTATTATCATTTATGAACTCTTTGTAGTTCAACTGTAGCATGAATATTGATTTAATCTGTTATCCGATTAAACTTATGCCAATTCAATCCTGAAAACATATTAATTTCAGTTAATTATCCGGATTGCAATACACCATTGTATCCCATTGAGCAATGATTTAAACTCTTTTACCATATTGCAGTATACCTTGTATATTATTAAGCTTTGATTTCGGTTATCTGATTTGCAGTATAGCCTGCCATTTTATAACTATTATCAGTGAAACCTTTAGTAGCATACATTATGATCTAGGGATTAGACCCGGTAAACCCCCGATAAATCTAATTGGATTGAAGGACTCAAATGTTGAGTGCCTTATTGTTATATTTTCTCTACGTATGAGTGTCTCTCTAGCTAAGTGTGTCAAGCTATTAGTTATTCCCTAATTATTTGGCATTGCCTGTTCAAGTGTATTTTATGCCTTGAGCGATATTATAAAGGTATGTCTACGTATTTGCAGCCCCTATAGACGATAGTTTATGGGTTATCGTATCATAGTCTGAACCTTACTTATAACTCAATAAACACCATATCCACTTGTAATCACCATACAGTTATTTCATATATCGTAGACTTCAGTATAGTATACCCCTATTTAGTTCTGTTGATATTTCATATTGCTTCAGATTACCATACACTATTTTATATTCTGAGCATTTCAAACCCAGATATGCTATTTAAATAGATTTCTATATTTACATTATTATATAACTAGAATTATCTACAGGGCAAAGTTTTGCTTATTCCTTCTTTATTAGTTATTTTACACAGGTACCAATGGGCCATGATGAATAGTTCAAAGATCACCTGATACATAGAGACAAAGAAATGTCATATTAGAAGAAAATGAGCCTAGTTAGCAGAAGCAATACTTTTGTATTGTTCCTAGATTTAAGTTGTAACACATTTGAGAATCAATAAATGCCTCAGTCATTTCAGTATTCAGATTTATTTATGTTTTAGTAATTATCAGGTTAACCCTCACCCTCAGTAAAACTGAGATGTGATAGTTCAACGGTGAGCGAACATGAAGAAAACTTGTGCAATCTTTCCACGAGCATAAGTAACTCTCCGGGATGACTAAAATGTAGGCATCGTTTCCCTCCAATAGACGTCAACTTAAACTTTGGCTCGACGTAAACAAGTGACAGTAAAAAGTCCACGTCGGAGTTACATTTTTGTGTGCTCCTACGTGATTTAATTTCGCATATAATTTAGCACATTGCATAAATTGACTTAAGGGAAAAAAGTCATGTGAAAGATAAGGTGGGGATTTCAGCACCCTTCCTTAGCTCAAAAATCACTAATTAACCAAGCATTTGCATATCCCAAGCCATCACATTTAATTTAAAATCAAGTAGACGTTGGCCTTAGGATATCACATGGCTCATAGGACACCTTTTAACGGGGCTAGAATTAAAAGTTACTCCAACCCAAACTTGTCAAATCAATTCCGTTTCACCTTGTCTAAGATTGGTGGTTTTTAATGAGCCTTCATACCAACCACCTACCAGGAGGAAAAAGAAAGATTTGAGGTGATAACCATAGTTAATAGTCTTTTAAATTCTTCCTTATCAAAGAGTAAGAGCTATCTAGTTAGCGAGTTTAATTCGGAAACCCCTGCTATTGTCGATTAATCTCGGGAAAACTAGATTTAAAATTAAAATTCCCCTCACCTAAATTAAATAATTCAATTTTCTTTGTGTTAGCTAGGAATTACATGGTTTGAGTCCAATTTTTTTAAATTTTCTTCCTATAAAAAAAATTAAAAAAGAGCAGAAGAAAATTCAAGTGAGCTGTTTCGAGATCATACCGGTCGTTTGTCGAGTGTGGAGTCTAGAATTCCCAATACTTACGTAGGTAGATTTTCGATATTCACTGAAATGGGAGACGAATTAGCACCACATTCCCTTAAAGATTATCTTTATCCGACTAGGTCTAGTAAGCCTTCATGTATACTACTCCCCGATCAAAACATGAAAAAATCAATCCAAATGTTGTTCGTGTTTCGAGTTATCGAAAAAGAGGAGCCCTACCTTCATGTTTAGAAATTCGAGGAGATATGTGGGACCATTAAGTACCAACAACTCACTGACGAGATTGTAAAACTTAAATTATTCTCATTCTCATTGAAAGACAAAGCTAAGAGTTGGTTTAACTTGTTAAAAATCGAATCCATCACCCCTCGGAACCAAATGGTTGTTTCCTTCCTGCAAAAATTCTTTCCCAACCAAAAGACGGCGTCAATACGTCATGCGATCAATACATTTAGCCAAAAGGAGGGAGAAGTCTTGTGGATGTATTTTGAGAGATTCAAGGACTTTCTATTGCAATGTCCTCACCGTGGGATTGACATGGGACGCCAAGTCCAAATTTCATATGAGTGGTTCGATTGGAATACTCTAACTATGCTCGAGCCACTATGTAACGGTGATTTTACTGAGAAAAGTGAGATCGACGCATGGTTATTCCTAGAAGTTATAGCGAAAAAGTCCCAGCGATGGACACCCAATAGAGAATCTAGGTCCACCACGTCTAATGAGGGTTTCACTCACTAAGTCGAACAAATTTATGATTTAAATGCCAAATTAGCCACACTGGCCCGACATTTAGAAGCTTTAGAGACAAGCAAATAGGGCAATCGAACTATACCTGCGGTCGTGAAACATGTAGGTTCCCCGATGTGTATACTTTGTGACGCATTCGACCACGTAGTCGAGAATTTTCCTGTCCTTCCGACCTACAAGGCACTCACCGTGCAAGCCAATGCCCTCTACCAAAATAGGCCAAAGTATGACCCATATTCTAATGCTTACAATCCGGGGTGGCGAGACCACCCCAATTACTCATGGTCCAAGGGTCAATACCAATAAAATGGAGGTCAATCTTCTAGTAACCCAACTCCGGTTTTTTAAAAGAATTCCCCAGAACTAACTCATCTTTCATCCCAAAATATCCAAAATTTAGAGGACACGGTGAATTTCTTTCTCAAACTCCTCCAATTCTAGTAGTCAACTCAAAGTGTCCTCCAATCCACCCAATAGAGCTTGCACGCAAACATTCAATCCATAGCCAAACTCGAGGTTTAAGTTAGCCAACTCGCAAATGCTTTTCATGAGAGGAACAAAGGAACATTACCGATTCAACCCGAGCCCAATCCTAAAGGGAAAATGACTAAAGGTCAATATTATGTTCAAGACAACGTCGTTTCATAAAAAAACTAAGAGGATGTCAAAGCCATCATCACGCTTAGGTATGGTAAGTAAGTAAAAAATAATGTCTCACCACCCACCGAGAGTGAATCTAAGAAACGAAAGGAGAAGCAAGATCCACCCATGGATCCAACTTCCTCTCCACCATCACCTTTCGAGCCACATCTAGAAACCTATCTCCCAAAAGCTCCCATTTCGTAATGTTTAGTGCCACAAAAGAAAAAGGCACAAGTTGATAAGATGTTGGAAGTGTTCAAGCAAGTAAAAATTAATATCCCACTTCTTGACACTATCCAACAAGTTCTTCCCTAAGCCAAATTTCTAAAGGACCTTTGTACCTTCAAGAGAAACACCAACATACCCAAGAAAGATTTTCTCGCCGATCAAGCAAGATTGATCATTTCTTATAAAACTCCCATTAAGTATAAGGATCCTGAAATGTTGACGATCTCTATTAAGATAGGGGAACATCACTTCGAGAAAGCTTTCTTATACTTAGGAGCAAGCATAAACCTTTTTTGTACACCATGTATGAGAAATAAGGTTTTGGGGAGTTAAAGCCCACTAAGATGACCTTGTCCTTAGCCGACCGGTCCATTAAGGTTCCTAGAGATGTTTCAGATGATGTAATGATTAAAGTGGGTGAGTTTGACTTTTCGGTAGACTTTGTGGTCTTAGGCGCGCAACATGTACTAAAATCTTCCACCAAACTCCCGATCATCCTTGGTCGACCCTTTTTGGCCACTTCTTATGCTGTCATTCGATGTCGTAATGGACAACTGAAGCTTTCGTTTAGGAACATGACCATGGGTTTGAATGTATTCAATTTAGAGAAACCATTATCTGATGAGGGAAAGAATGAAGTCAACTATATTCAAGAAGTGAACGATATCACTACCCCGCGGGTTAGTTACAAAGTCGATCTACGTGATTGGCCACCTGATTTGTTTCTAGATATGAGTGTTGAAGATTTTGAGAAAGAATTCAGATTGGTTGATGAGAATCTTACTGTTGAAGTCCAATCGTTATTGGAATCATGTCATTCCTTAGAGGAGAGAGACTGGAATGATAGGATATATCAATTCCTTCTTTGTGAACGCAAGCTCGATCCTTTCGAGAATAAGCTGACAAGTGAGGTTTTATCTATTAGCGATGAGATTGAAAAAATTATTCGATCATTTCCACCAGGTGATGCATATTTTTTATGATGCATTTTCCTTTTCCACTACATACACTTGTGACATTTGAGTGTTTGGATGAGATCGAGGACATGCCTAGAGTATCGTCTAATTTGGATCCCGATCTATTCATTCTCGAGTTTGAGGGAAACCTGGGCTTAGTGTGATTTAAATTTTTTTTATGATAATCTTTTCAAGTCTGACCATTTATGCTATAATGTGACTCTGCATCTCAAAAATTTCACTCATATTCATTATGTTCCTCCATGTGTATAGTCTTTCTATTGGGTTGACCCCCAATTATTCAGACTTTTGATTTATGATGCAATGCATGTGACAACGGTGGGAAGTTGGTTACACAAGTGGAATTCACGAGTAATATTGCCCTTTCACTTTTGTACTTTATTTTTCTTTGTCCATATTTCTAGTTTGAGCATACATTGAGGATAATGTAAAATTTAGGTTTGAGGGTAAGGATGGTATTTTCGAAAAAAAATAAGTAAAAAATCAGATAATTTTCAAAAAATCCAAAAAGATTTTCAATATAATTGAGTTTTGAAGCGATTTCTTAATATAAAATTAATTCATGGATCTCTTAACTTATGAAATCTTTCACACATTAACCATATAATATGATCGATAATGGATATTGAGGCAAAATTAATATGCTTAATGAATAACGTGGAGATTTTACCCCAGAGATATTATTGTGTCACTCAACATTTCCGAGAGATTTAAATCAACCCGAGTAAAATAACTCAAACTTTCCTTAAGTGATACATTCGTTGATGATCTCAAATTCTTTGTTTCGTTCGATTATTGAAAACAAAAAGTCAAATTGTGAATCCTAAGAACTAGAAGTCTTAGTAAGTCGTCTTGAGACACAAATCAACTTAATAAAACTTGAGAAATAAGATTAGGCCATCATTTGAAAGACTAAAATTAAGCCTAACTCCACCCTCTTTACATTATTCCACTCCAAGCCCATTTGAGCTAAAAAAATATGCCTTTTTTGTTGAAAAACCATTATCCTAACCAACTCCAACTGGGAGTTTAAAGCCCACAAAAAAAGTCATGCCCATTTTCTAATAATACAAGGGTAAAATTACGGTTGGGAAAAGGCTAAAAGAAAAAAAAAGTTTGCAAAAGAATGATGTTTGAAAAAAAAGAAAAAAAGGGAAGAAAGAAAAAAAAGAGTTGAAAAAAATGTGACTTGAAAAGGAAAAGAAGAAAAGAAAAATGGAGGTTCGAAACAAAAAAGTTCCTAAAAGTCAAAATACCGAAAACATGTATATTTTTAAAAAATTTGAACTCCAAATCCATTCTTTCTAGACAAAATTCGAGCCTACAATACATCCAAATAACATCCTAATCGATTTCAAGTGAAGTTAGTTAAAATGTGGAGAGAAGATGACTAGGATCTATGGTGTGATTCAATATTTTCAAAAAAATAATCGATTTTCCATTCATGATATCATATTCATCCATTATAAAAATCCATTTTTGATCATATATATGTGAAATTTGTTAATTTAAATTTACTCTTTTATTCACATATACTGAGAGAAAATATCCCATTTTCGAGTGTTCGATTGAGAGTGCATTCTGTGAGATTTTGAAATCAAGACGAATTTTCAGATAAGAAATGTAACGATCAAATCTTTTGAAATGGACGGTTATATTGGTTATGCACACACACACAATAAGTTGAGATTGAAAAATGAAGTTCTACTATATTTATGAAGTTTGCATTCAAACTTAGTTATATTACTTTTGTCTATTTTATATTGTGTCAATATTTTGAATTTTGTGGGTATATTCATTGTAAACCCTCACGAGATAAAAACTCATCCACTAAGTTAACATAAGGTTTTAACGGCTTATTGCACATGCTAAGTACAATCGTGATTCCTACGAAAATGAATTAGATTTTAAAATTTTAATTTTTCTCGAGGACTAGCAAATTTTAAGTTTCGAAGAATTTTATGAGTGCATTATTTTGCATGAATTACGCCTAAATATCGACCTTGTCAGGCCCATTGTATTTATATAATGAGCTTTTAGAATCGTTTTTGTAAAATAAAAGAAAAATTCAAGTTTGAATAAACTCCGAGTTAAAAATATAATTTTAGTAACCCGAAGGGGTGAAATCATAGTTTTTCAAACTTTATGGTCCTAAAAATAAATTTTAAATGTTTATCTAGGCAAAATAAAGTTATCTTTGAAGTTTGGTTGAATTTCGAATTATAACGACCAATTTACGAATTTGGTGGGTTGAAATGCAAAGAGGGGTAATTCTGTAATTTTTTTTAAATATTTATGACCCTAAATTTGAATTAATTAATTTTATTTTTCATTTTTACAGGTACCCTGAAAATTTGGACAACATAGGAGTCGATGTGAAAAAATTGTCAGGATACGAGACGACACGATTGACACAACTGTACTTAATTTTTTTTTTGTAAAATCGCTCGAGTGTCCGTTGAGGCCGTGCCATAGATTTTCGAAAAGGTCTTGACTAGACTCATAACTTCGAAGTTCGAACGAAAATGAGATTTTGAAGTTTTAGGGATAAAAATGTGATTAAAGCTAGTGACATAAATAGTGCCAAAATTAGGGACAATTATTAAAAAAAAGACTTCTCAGTTATCTTTAACTCTTTCCAAAACTCCAAGAGATAATTATCAGCTCAATTAAAACCAATCAAAGAGAGTTTCATTCCAACTAAAACATCTCAACCCTTTCCCTATGAAAAGGACCCTTGGGCTCACAGTTTTGGAGGAATTTTTGGGAAGTAATTTTTGAGAGATTGTATTCAATTTGAGGGGCAAGTTTTTATCATTTTTTTAGAGGATTGAAGATTATTGTGAGAGAACTTATTATAAGTTTGGTTCATTAATGAAAATCTCTACTCATTCTTGCAATTTTCATTTCATTATGGTAGCTTGATTCATCTAGTAGGATTATGGTGAAATTTATTATAGTTAGCTAATATTATCACAATAATTTGATTATTGTTTATTCCCTACTTATTTTAATCATTACAAAAAATTCAGTATTCATTTTAAAACAACACGAGAGTGTGTTTTAAAACCTTCAAAATTATTTTTTCAATCAAGTTTTGAGATTTAAAAATAGTAATTTTCGATGGATTATGTTTGCACTTTGATTGTTTTGATAGTCCACGTTTAAATACATTTGCAAACTTTAAAACTTGTATTTTCTAAGGGAATAGGTTTTTAGCCATCTATTATAGACGTTAAAAATATTTCGAACATAAATTTCATATTCTCCGAATTAAAATCGACGAGAGTCAGTTTAATTTGAGTTATAAAAAGGGAATGATAAAATTAAATTAGTGTGCAACATTAGTTACATGATAAATGAACCTCGTATCCTTATTCTTTCAAATTGTTTACAACTCTTATGCTACTCTCATTATTCATAGTTACTTTTATTTAGTATAGTTCATAATTATTTTCTACCCCATTTGGTATAGTTGGACAGTTGCAATTCTTTTAAAAGTTAAAACTAACACATCTCTTTGGGTTCGACCCGTACTTACACTATCCATTTTATAATAGCCTGTGCACTTGCAGTATTTTATAAAATTGACAACACCTATAAATCCAAAATGAACCATACATACGATGCATATCTATAAGGTACAATATACTCGAATATCCTATTGACCGTGACTCAATTCGTTTATAGATTTTCCCACATATTTCACTAATGGTGAATCCGCTTTTAAGTGCTCTCATCACTACACTCCTTGGCCCCGCTGGCCTAAACCCAGATAATATAACATCACCTGATGCGTTATACCTCCATACAGGTATAACGTATTAACAAAATGTCCTAGAATCTAATGTTCCTTAACTCCCGACGCGTAGGATGTCTCGCAAGTGAAATCCAAAAAAAGAACCCTCCCGATACACTACTACATAGTTTAGTCACTTATTGATATCCGTTGGTCTAAGACTAAATACGAAACAATACACTAACCATACAAATTTCAACTTTTGCCAATTTCCACAAAAGGCTCATCACTTCCAAGAGTTACACTAAACCCTGTTAAATTAATTTATCCAATAATGCTAAGAATATCATGTTCCTTTTCATACATACAATCGGACACCCTCTGTCCATCCTTAAATCTAGTATTATAACACTATTCGTGACAATACACATATTCATGTAATCGAGGCCATCGCTAGCCATAAATCTCTTAAAGTAACCAAAACTTTTACCACACAATTGTTTCTCATTATGCATTTATTCATGCCTTAAAGAATGCCATCGTTAGCATCTAGTCTATGTCTGTAATTCGAGTTAGAAATTCATTGTATCCCTAATTCATAAAATAAGTCAATTACTAATCTTAAAATCTGCACATCGTTGTGTCTACTCTCGATGAGGCAACATTCTTCAATTCATGTGAAACTTGTGACTATTACTCCAATGCCCGTATAAACTCTTATTATATATGGTTTATAAAATTTCTTATGATCATTGTTCCTAAGCTACTATCTTCGGAATTCATATTTCAACATCTGCTTGTCTGTAAACCTTACCCATTATTATTACATCAATAAAACACATGTCTATGATGGACAAGTCATATCATCATAAAAAATTTCTAATTGAGTAGTCTCCCTTCATATTTTGAAATCACACGATGACCCTACTCCCAGGTCTAAACACTCGGCATTATTCTCATCGAAATGACTAACGATTTAACAACACAAATGATTTTTTCCCAATCGAAGAGCAACATAAATTTGACACTCTTTAACCAGAATTTGTTTGCCCTGAAATCTTTCCTTAAAATGCTCACAATTGCATCAATATGTTGTTCTCTCTTGAGTGCACCAAATTTCCTAAAGTCATCATCCTAACTCAAGCTTACATTGCCACCCATTTTATCATAACACGACCCAAAACATGATGATTTCCATAATATTTCTCACAGCTATGGTGAACAACATTGTACAACTAGTCGTTCTACACTTCACCATTACTAAATATGGTCCCATAAAAATCAGCAGGATCCATGTAAATGGCTTACTAATCCATTCCTAGGATGACGCCATATTTTAACATTTCTAATGCAATTATGTCTGCCATGAACCTAAGTCTCCCAATGTCAATCCCTATATCTATACACATGAAACTTATAGGTTCCCCTCTATCCACGGGGAATCAACGTATAACATTATGTCAAATGCTAAGTCTACCATTATCGATATGCACTAGTATCACACTAAATATTATCCTTTATATACGAGGGGGAGTTTCGACTATTAGATCAGGATGTATGGCAGGATGGATTTAATGGATGGAGTTGTGCTCCTCTAGAATTGGGCCACTATGCACGTCTTTATTTCATTTTTTCTGGTGATGGGGGATGAAGGGTGCACAACCGGAGCTGGTGGTATCGGATTTTTAGTTGAGGGTGAAGAACGTATTGAATATCCCCCGACTCAATCATTTCACTCGTATCCAATGGGATATTAGTGCTCGAGGTGGATGGAGGAGTCAAATAGAGACATTGATGAGAAGCCGTGTAACCTATTCTAATCCTGGACTCGATAATTCCTATGCATAAGAAAAGGGAACATACTCTCCACTGCCTATGCTGGTGTTGTTCCATCTACAGGGGTAAGATGATATACACGCCCATACTATAATTGCGACTACTGTCCCTGAGGTGGGGTAGATAGCATTGGTAATGCTGGCACTGTCGCCACTAGTTGGGCTGATAACAACTGATGTTTCCCCTTGGGGTGCCTGATAACCTCGTTATCCCCCTAGGTTCTATGGTGCCCAATTTACCTGAGGGAACTTCCTCGCTACATGTCCCTTCTCTCCACAAACATAAAGTTCCTCTGAAACTGATGCCTATCTAGTTGTTGCCTCTGTTGGCTATGTTGCCCCTAGCCCTAATGGCCTTTCCGCTATTGTCCCAGCTCATTTCGATCATCATAACCCTATGTATCTTGTGCTGATCACCTGTCTGTGAACCTTATACTACTAGCTCCCCTGACTGACTTTCCCATTCATCTTGCACTGCTGGTTCGATGTATCTGAACTAGATATTTTCACACATTACTTTTTAAAAATATCTTATTGTCTTGATAATTAAGCAAAGAGACATTCACCATCTGGGTGTAAGTGGTAAAATTCGGATTCCCCAATAACAATTGTTTAATGTGTCAAGTCATCCC
Source organism: Sambucus nigra (assembly GCA_949130495.1). Taxonomy (NCBI): domain Eukaryota; kingdom Viridiplantae; phylum Streptophyta; class Magnoliopsida; order Dipsacales; family Adoxaceae; genus Sambucus; species Sambucus nigra. Next base: position 187,118,055 of record OX422214.1, on the reverse strand, counting down.
TGACACAAACTTATCCATCTTTTCCTCTTCGATGTTTACCTTATCTCCAGCAAAATAAGACTACGGTAAACTACTCCTCTTATTCTTCTATAATGCAACCTTCCTACTTAAGGTCCATGAACTTCCTCCTCATCTCTGATTTCATAGCTGGTGGGAAATACATTCCTTCAAACTTGATCTAAAACTCATCAATAATCAATCGGTCTCGCTCCCCCAGTTTTGTGACAGACACCCACCACTCTAAAGCTGCTCCTACTAGTCGAAATGATGCTAATATTTGTTTGTACACTGGCGTTTACTCAACCATCTTCAAGTGTCGCTGAATTTTCTTCTTCCACTTATTGGTCACCAATATATCAATTCTCCCAGTAAACTCGAACGGGTGACCCTTAATGAAGGCATCCCCAGCTCTCTCCCCTAACTAGACCTGTGCCTGAATGGGTAGCACCACCTGCTGCCGGGGGGGTGCTGCTACGGTGGCTGAAAATGTTAAAGCATAGCGTACATCGTTATAGAGATTGATTGCATCACTATTATGTCAATGTCTACTGGAGTGACCTCGGGTGGGGATGGTGGTGGTTGTGGGTGTGGTTGCGGTTCCTGCTGAGCCCTATCTTATGCAATCTGTATGGTGACACATCATGGTCTATCGTACCTACAGTTTACCATCTGAAAGAAAACGAGGTTCATATTAGTAACAAATCGTAAAAAGTACAATGATTCCTAATCGTAGGCTCTACATATCAAATAACTCAACATAGAATGTAACAATCGCAACATAGATCCTAAGGAAAATAAAACCTGGATGCTCTGATACAAATTGTAACAACCCCTGTTTTCTACGTCAAGGTTGGTCAAACACAATACGTCGAAGATGGGGCATATCTATCAATATATATCATTCTCAACATCAAACCATAATAAAAAAAATTATTTGAAATCAACATACACTATAAAACTAATTAAATAATAACTAACAATAAACAAATCCCACATCCAACTAGTAATAAAAACCTCCAACATGAGTGTGCCTGACCTCAAAAGACTAAATAATAAACTTTGGCGTATTACCATACAATATCCTAAATAATAAATAACTGGAAGGGAAATAACAACCTAAACTAGAGTCAAATGATCTGAATGACTAATGAGCAAAGTGTGACCTCAATTATGATATCCTATCAACCCTGCAGTCCTTATCTAGGCAAACATGGGGGGGGGGGGGGGGGGGGGGGAAGCATTTTATAATCAGGGTCGACACCCTAAAGTTGCAAGAATTATATTACAAAATTAAAATACAATGATGCAGTTAGTTCAAGTATGCACTACCCATCATCACTGACATACAATAAGTATCTCACCTTTCATTTAAGTGCAATACTATACGCATATCAACCCAAGTCCATAATATAAAAGTTCGATAACTATAACAATGAGGCAACAATCAATGCATCAAGCTTAATTCCTATACTAAAGCTAATTATCTACTCATAAGAAGTAACATAACATCCATTATGCAATATGTAGTATTGGGTTCATTATCAATCGTTTACATCATTAGACTACAAGGATTAATTCTCAATTAATTTATATAATTATACATGTCCTTGCATGTATACGACACATAAAGTCATCTACCTTCAGTGTCCCATTCGTGAAATATCGGTAAGTTTGGAGGAGTCCCTAATCCAAACATACATTACAAAATACATACAAGTGGGGCGGTCCCTATGATGTACACCATTGCATGGTCCATACCCCCGATGGTCACATTAGATCCTAGCCTCAGCACCTACGTCCTCGTAGGTGACACTATTATGTAGGACCTAAAATAATGACCTACACAATGCCTAAACCCACCTGTGCTGATACATACTCCAGTCCCAAGATGCATGCAACCCCAACCGATAGGCTGTCCATGATCATGGGTATGTTCACACAAATAAATGAATATATATTTTTACCACATAACATGTATAGGTAATTTACCCTATAATTACCCCCAAGTAGTCCCATCTAATCTCCGATTAATATTTGTAGAGTGGGGTCAAATAAATTAACCACCAACACTCTAAATCAATTGACCCCACATATTTGATCAAATATTGATTTATGATTTATCAAGTTTTACTATAATCCAGACCCTACACGGGCTGAGATATGATCACGCGCGATTTAATTAACGGATTACACTAGACAACACTTTAGTAATTATTTAATTTGTTCATTTAAGATGCCACAACATATACTGTGACAAGTGGCACCATAAATATTGGACACTTAGTTCCATAAAAAACATGACATATGTCAAGCCCACTTGAGGCTTTTTTCTAAAAAAAAAAGGATCCCCCCCCCCCCATTTGATGGATAATGGTCTTGGGTACAAAGTAAGGAGAGGAAATCTAATTCTTCTCCCCCACGAACCTCTTAAGCTCTGTCACAAGTTCAATAGTGATGAGCAGATTTTCATAGTTTCATTACGAGTTTTACATATATTTTACGGTATATCTGCGCTTGGAGGTGACTAGTAATATTTGGCCTCCCCCCCCCCCCCCCCCCGTGCACTAAAACCACCAAAAACTGAGTTTTTGGTGTATCGTACAGACCCATGGACTACGCAGACTTTGATTTCGTGAAGAGACATATACGTAGGCTCGACAACATTGCTCAAATCTAAAACACACTAAAAGCAGGGCTTCACCAAATCTGCACTCACATCTTACAATATTTCTACTTTAAGAATTAACCATCTAGTGAATCGTTAACTTCCCCAACTAATAAAGTAGTGATACAAATTCATTTTTAAGAAATTATCCACTCACTTGGATGACCTCTCGCATACTCGCCCAATTTTTTTAAAAACACCAAAGCGTTTCCTCGATGCCAACCTGAACCAACCCTTACACATAATTCCTCCCTGTCTATCCTAAGGTATTCTTTAACCTTCCCTCTATAGTTCTAGAAGTCCAATTCCATCTCTCAAACTCCATAAACCATGTCGAACACTAAATAATCCTTGAAAAACCACAAAGGGAAAAATGGACTAGCATAACGAGCTGAACGAGTTTGCTGGCTGGATTGAACCGGTTTGATTAGCGAACCAGTTAGCCCCTCCTAGCCAACCGGTTCGGTTCTGCTGAGCTGCCAAGATAAATAATGATAAGATTTTGCCTCTTCCCTTTATCCATGGGTCTTTAACCTTCACCTAAACCCTTCATATGAAATCTAATGTATTTCTAATTATGAAACAACCGTTCTCTTCATGAAAATCATCCCGAAAACACAACAAATTCCTCCGATAACAAATTATATTAAGAACCATGTGCTATTAAAACCGTAGTTTCCAAGATTCAATCTTATCCCTTTTAAACCATCCAAGAACCTATCTTTCTTATCAATTTACATTATATTAACCATTCCTACAATATGAGTTCTAAGGTTAAATTCCCAATTAACACGTTCTCAATTTCCAGGTTCATCACCAATTAGTTGAATCCTTAAATGTTATAATTTCACATTTGTTCTTCAATATTCATGAGGTTTATTCAAATCATATAAGCATCCTTTTATTCACTTAACCCGTAAATTTCTATGAGAAATACATAATTGAATTAAGAAACAGATTGAAAATTAATTTAACAAGATAATTCTTGCCTTAAATTGTTGATTGGAGTCTCGCTCTCTTGAATCCTTATTCTTCATTCATTCTCTACGCTCGGTAACCTCTCCTGTGGGCGTTGGACTGATAGGGTTGTGTTGTGGTGGTTGGAAAAATGATTTCTTAATTTTTAATTACCCTCTTATAGTTTCTAATCACGGGTTTCCCATAAACCCCCAACTTTGGGACCCAAAAGAATCCCAAAACCATACCCGGATTGGCCCAATAACTCCCCTAATGGTATACCTATACCCAAGGTCTATTTCTAGATGTCTAAAACACTTAAACGAGCCCCCAAATCATCTTAAAACGCGCCCAACTGTAAATACCCAAATTACACACTTCTATTATGTTTAATCACCACATGATAATAGGTTAATTAACATACAATTTATTTTTTACAAGTAAACACATTACGTACGATTGAATCAAATAAGCATGCAGCTACCAATAAGCAATTTATTCTCAAATTAAATCTACCAATTTAATATCAATTCCACCAATTTAATTTATTAACGAATTTATTTAATTAAATTCTACCACCAATAATTTATTACAAAAACACAGAGTATTAAACATTCGAAGTTCAGTTAAAAGCCATTTGAACGGGAATGGGTTCTTCGTTTAAATGAGATAGTTCTTTTGGACAAGTATGCATGTTTTTATTTGTTAAAATATATCTTTCTAAATCTTTAATCCCACTTTGTGGCAACTTTCCCTATAAATAGAGACGAGGTATTAGACTTTTCTTTAAGCCTTTTAAGAGTTCTTTTTGTGATCAAACTCATCCAAAATTTTCTCCAAAACTCTAGTTTACATCCAATTAGTTTAGGATCCAAGATTCTTCTTATATATGCTTTGAAAACCCAATTTCACGAACCAAGTTTATTCCCCATATCTTTGTGAGAATTGTTTTATTGCGGCGGACTCCGTATTTGCTATTTACACATGGTGGACTCCGTTTTTGGTATTGCGGTGAAGAAGGGGTGGATTCCATATTCTAATTCGTATATGGTTGCTGAGCCTATATCGTTGGATATCGAGGCTTGTGTGGACTCACACTTTGTGGCACTTGGGTGGGTGGATTCCTGCATTATCACTATGGAGTAGCGGTTAAAGATTAAAGACAGATAAAGGCTTTTATGGTTCAAGTCATTGAGTAAGTCATTTGTCAACTTGTGTAATTCCGTATCATAGTGAATTACATGGCTGGGTCGTCAGAGGTTTTTCCCATTGTGGGTTTCCTCATACATCGACATGTTGTGTGATTTTTTTACTGATGTTATCTGCTTATCACCCATACACATGTTTTAGGTTAAAAACATAAAATTGGGTAAATCATTTTTTCCCAACAAACGGTTTAATTTGGTGAACAAGTTTTTATTGGGTTAATTTGTTTAGTTTTATTCTTTAAATTTGAAAAACATAAAAATGACCTTTTTTGTTTGCAATACCATCCCTGCCTAAGCACACACCGTATAGGGGCGTTGTTAAATTCAGTTGATGTAACATTATAGCTCAGTAGTCTTGATACATATACACTACAACATAAACCTTTATTTCAAAATTAAGCCGAAATAAAGAAAACATAAGGTAGTGAAAATGTCCTTACAAAGTGTAATACTTTCATTTATGATCTTAAGAGAGCTTTTCATTATTGTAATATCAAAGTTGATGAATCAATCTAATAGTTTGGTTTCATTAAAAATAAGGATGAGCTATGTTTATATAAGAAATTAAATGGGAAGACAGTTACCTTTATGATCTTATATGTGGAAAGTATATTACTCATTAGGAATGATGTAACTATGTTATCTTGAATCAAACTTTGGTTATCACAAAATTTCTCCATAAAAGACTTGGGAGAATAATTCGATGTTCTTGGGATTTAGCTTTATAGAGATAAATGCGAAACTATCTTATGAATATCCCAATGTACTTATACTGAAAAGGTATTAGAGAGGTTTTACATGGATGACTCAATGAAGGGTTTCTTACTCTCTATGAAAATGGTACCCAATAGTCCTAAAAATTAGGAATTCATGAATAATGTTCGCTATAAATTTGTAGTAGGAGGCCTTGTGTATGACACGTGCAGGTGGTAAAACACCTACCGATGTTTTGTCAATGCAATCAAAGCCAAGAAAAATTGAAAAATGATTAATCACACATAAAGATAGTATGTACATGGTTTGATAACGTGCCTATGTCCACATGGTGTTAAACCCTCTTTATTGATCGCCACTTAATAATAAAGATTAAATTCCCCCTTATCTTGAGATGAGGCTTACATTTATAAAGAATACAAAGAGGTCGAGCTGTGTGGGACTCCATGACCTTAGATAAATATCAAGACTTGATCGACTGTATCTATTTTCGAGATTTTCACTTACCGAACTAAATCTATCTTTATCCTCTTGAAGTGAGATTGTTTGATGAAATTAACGGACATGTGTCTCTTTCTATAATATGGCCGAATAATCCCCCATAATTTCCCCCAAAGCTTTGCAGCAAGTCATGTGTGCAATGGTTTACTTGTATTTAAAATTAGGCCTTACTTGTGGTCGTCGATAAAAGTTATACACTGGAAAATATTGACATGCGTGTTTCAGATTAAGGAGCCTTTTATTTCACCCGTTAAACCTTGGAGGTCAAGTGTGTAATTTTCCACATTATTTTTAAAGCACGCCGGTAAATATGTGTTAGGCTAAGGGTGACAGTGTGTGTTAACCATCTTTAAGGGTCGTGCCTTTAAATATGGGATGTGACTAAACAATTTCTCCACCCCACTATCTCTTGTTAAACCACGCGTTTGGATAATTTATTTCCCATTTCGTCTTGAAGTCATATCAAAGGTACATTTTTGGTTTTACTCGCTGTAAGTTTATTTCCCCATTCTTTTTTTTTTTTTGACAAGTTTATCGTTCAAGAATCATTTTCATTCTTCTTTCGTCTTCATTACCTGGTTGTAAAGATGATTTGTCTTATTAATGAGAAGGAAATATACGACTTTCGACGTCGTTATATCCTTGAATGGATAATTTTTTAAATAAGTAAGGGAAAATTTGATTGCTATAATATTGAAGGAGGCATTGGATTTTTTCTGTAAAGGCTGGCATCACTTTTCACCTAAACCAAATTTTTCTTGAGTTTTGCAAGTTTTTTCACATGGTCCTTTCCAAATGTTCTCCTAGACTTAAAGAATTATAAATAATGTCCATAACATAAATAAACTGTATAGGACCAAATTTGGAATCCCCAAAACCCATTGTTGCTATATGTGGGTTATATCTAATAAGGGAGTTTACTATCTGAAAGCAAGGAAGGCAAAAAGAGTCTTCATGGTAAATCATCCAAAATCCAATAAAGACTATTAGTTGCATGGGTTTATGGTGAAAGATTGGGAACACTTGCCCATCCCAAAGAGTGGTGAACCCTAAAGGGGTCTAAGGTTCCACCCAAGGGGTACGAGATATGTTTACTTTAATTTTGATATTCTCTCTTGTTCGCCCATAATTTCTATAACTCGTCTGATTTTGTTGCTTGTGCATAAATCTAGAAAAAGATAAAGCCTCATTATAGAAACGTCAATTTTGCATAGTTGAATAAAGTTTGGTATCTCAAGCAACCTCTGACTACATTCAAACATCCAGGATCGTCTTCTCTGCTGCTGTCCTATAAATCTTCTACCACAAACTTCATTGCTCTCCCAGTGGATTGGGATCTAGACATTCCCGAAGGATTTGGTGAGCAAGATCCTGAGTCTGCAAGCACATCTGGCTCTTTTAATTTTGTTGATATCTATGACAACCCAATGATCTCCCATGACACTTATGAAGAGGGAATTTCACTGAGAAGAAGAATTCCAAACTTGATGGAGCAGTTCACCAACTGCCCATCCTTCCAGGAGGAAGGAGGTTAATGAACCATCCTACACAATTAACTTGGGGTATTCCTATGACAAAATGCAAGATCAGCCTACAAAGAAGGTCAAGACCAATTATATCCTTCTGATCAATATGTCCACCCAAAAGATCGTGGATACCCCCACAAGGAGAAGATCCCTACTGAAGGGTTTGTAGCCAAACAACTTAACTTGGCTCTTAAGTTGCTGAGTGAAGCTTATTTCCCCACCGACCATTCCTTAATAAGGAGCTTGTCTACTGATTAACTATTTTCCCATATTGCTCAAACTCTCTCCTTGGTGTGTGGGTCTCAAAAGAAGGCAAAGGAGCACGATGCTACTATGAGCTCCAATGGCTTAAAGCTTGCTGCTTTGAGGTCGAATGTCAAGAAACTCGATAAAGCTGGAAAAGAGTCCGCCCAATCCTTGGTGGTAACTTTGAATGTGAAGGATCACAGTTTAAATAAATGTTTGGATACAGCCTTTACCCTTTCCTAAATATAATTGAACTTCATTTGAAAGTCCTTTAATAAGGGATGGGATGAGACCTTGGAAAAGGCCAAAATTCCTATCGAGTCTGAGTTGTTCGCCCAGTAAGCTCTTAACACTCCTACCAACTTGGAGGGACAAGTATGAAAGCGAGGCCACTGAGAAATAAAAGGAGGCCAACGATAAAAACCAAACTATTTTCGATCAAGATAAGGTCGTCCTAGAGAAGGAGACTCCTTCTAACTAAACTAGTTTAGGATGTACTTTTACTTTGAATGTATTATTCCTCCTTTTATATCTTCTTATAAGGGCTTTCCTCGGTTTTGAATGAATGAAATTATATATTTTTGGCGTCATCATGCTTTTTTTGGTCAATTCTCTTTACTTAATTGTATGTGTTTGTTTGCTTGCCTTTAATTTATGAACGCCTTTTCTTTTACTTTTATAGTTTGATAATAATTTGGCCTTGGCACCAATGGACCAAGAGAGTGAAGATTTAGACTCCATCCTTAGTGAATATCATTTTGATCGAGATCGAGCAACGTCTTTTGCTAGTTGACATGCTCTTAAAAAAATGACAAATGCTTATAGAGTCCCGAAAGGTTTGGTCTTCACTCTTCAAATAGAGCTTGGGGAATTCAAGAAGATTAGTCTACTTTAGACTTGAAATAATTATCAAAGGGCGGTGTTCAATAAGGCCGACCATACTTTTGAGATAAATGAAGCGATCAGACATGGTTTGCACCACTAAATCTTGAAATTAATGTATCAATTCTGGAAGGGTCCTCTAGCCGTCTGGCCAGTTGGCTATGATTAAGGTCAGATGGACGCCTCACTGTAACTAGATGAAGCCAGACAAGTTACCTATAAGCATGGCTAGCTAAATGCATTGGTTGTCTGTGAAATTCCCAAGGATTTTTAGATCTGGTATTGGTACAAGATGGACTCTCATTTTACTCAGATGCCTTCCTTGGGGAAAGATGAGTGTTCAATTCCACCTAACACAATCCTAATGAACTGGTGAAGGATTAACTTTTCGGGCATGATAGTGATGATGATTTCTATCCAAATCTCGACAATGGTCGATGGGCATTATATCAGATATGGTAAATAGCCGCAGATAATCAGACTTGCACTTAATATCTTTGAATTTTTTGCCATCCATTTTTTAATTGATCCGCCATTATACCTTATATAATGAATATTATAAAAGATATGTAAATTATTTACCACTTCTTTACATTATCCAACTTCACGTTTATGCATTGCATTTTACCCGACCAAAACTAATTGGGCTACTTAGTGCCTAAGGATCTCCCGCAGATCTTTTTTCTTGCCTGGGCAATTCTTGATGTTTTCGCATTTGCAAATAACAAAAACGTGTAACCTTGAAAATATTGCGTTTGAAACCAGGCAAAGATTTTTTTTTTTGACATCTCATTCAAACGAACTGTACAAACTCGTTCGAATAACATAAAACGAGAGATCAAATGATATTCCAAAGCGATGAGATAAAAATAATTGGTTTGAAGTTTCGTTAGAATGGAAGATATCCAATGAGTTAAAGAAACTCATTCGAATGTCCCTCAATACCTCGTTCTATTGAGATGCCCTAAAAAGTAATTTTTATTTAAAAATATTTTGGAAACTATTTATGTTTAAACACTTATAAGATACCCCTGAACATAATGTTTACACAAAATTAACCTCATATACCTTCTCCATATGTTGTAATGACGAAATCAACTATTCTATCTTCATTTGTCATGTTCAGTCACTAACTTGTCTTCAATTATTTCCTTGTTAATATACATAATGGTGTAGCATCATAATAAAATATGCCAAACTACAAACATAATGAGAAATCATAAATTTTGTCCTTACAAATCTCCCCCTTTGGTTATTCTGGTACAAAACGCAAAACGGAAAAAATAAATTCTAAGACAAGTTCAATTAGTGTCCCTCCCAAACATAAAAAGCGAAAGACACTTGCAACTTTATCTCTACTGAAAATCTTCATCGTATAGTCCACAATATCGTCAATGCAGAAAAAAGACCTACACACATAAAGTAAAGAAAACACCGTAGCAGATGGAGTTTTTAAAAGAAAAGTCCCCCTTAATATGTTATCCCCCCTTTTGTCCATAATAGACAAAAGGTTAGAAGATAAAATTAAAAATTTATCATCTCGAGTATAATAATTTGAAATATCATCACAAAGAATAGAGAATTAAGCATATGCGATGAAACTTTAACAAGCAACAAGACATTTTTTGGGATTTTTGAATTTTTTTAGTATAGAAATATACACATATAGATACAAACAAACATACCATGGATAAGCATGCAAACATCCAAATCATGGAAATGGAATGAAGGTATGTGAACTTAATTCACAGGAAATTCTACGGAAGCATACGTAGAGACGATGCACAAAGTCAAAGAGACATTCCCAAATGTAGAACTTAATTCAACCTTTAGTGGATAAAATGTTGAACAAAGTGAAATTGACTCAACTCGTGAAAAATCTCTTGAATTTCAATGCTTCCCAAATCAATAATGCCAAACTATTTAATGATTTTTAAAGAATTGTATAGTGCAAACCCATTGATGTTCAACTTATAACACCCTCAAGCTCTCACATTTTCAGCATAAAATTTCAAAATTATGAAGTAATCATATTGTTCATTTTAAAACAAGCATCAACGAAACAAAATTGGCCTTGGCACTTCTATTTTTATGTGTCGAATACATCTTTTTTTGGTAAAAAAATTAGGTCAATGGTTTTTACATGCACAATAAGTTCCTAGTTCATTTGGTTTGTTATTAAGCATGGTTGAGATGATAACATCTTATCTAACCTATGACAACCATGTGCAATGTTAAATAGTTCGTGCAAACATTGAAATCAAGGCGATATAAGGAGTCTAACATGAAGGTAGTAATAAATAATGAACGACACACATGCATTATTATGAAGCAAAAAAAAGTAGCCAGGTCTTATGACACCATGACTAACTCGCGTGAAAGGATGAAATAAAATGTTGATTCGAATATCATAATTGCGCATCCATATACGATGTAAAATAAAATATAAAAAAAATTGAGAATTTTTTTTTATCAAAATCAATCTTTTAAAAGTTTATGAAATTTTTATGAAAGAAAAGAAAATTATTTTTAATTATTTTTAATTTATGCACATAAGAATACAATCTAGTTGTAAGGTAAAATGATTGCAATATGAAAATCATCCTAAACCAGAAATAATATACGAACTCAATCAATGGGAAAAATATCCAAAGACTTCATAAGATCCTCAAATCTAAGTGAATCTAAAGGTTTAGAGAAAATATCATTCGATTGACGTTCAGTACTCATGAATATCAAAGAAACGGTCTTCTCTTTAATAAAATCACGAATAAAGTGCTAAAAAGTCCTAATGTGCTTCGTACGAGAATGTTGGATGAAAAATGTGAATTTCACTCGTATTATCGCAACAAATTATCATCATGCCTTGATTAATCCCATAATCCTCCAAAAAAAATTCATTCATTATAGTTGTGTGAAACAACTCCCAACGGCTATGTACTCGATCTTCGTCATAGACAAAGAAATGGAGTTTTTGCTTCTTGTACAATCATGAGACAAGAGCACTCCCAAAGTAAAAGAATCCACCCGATGTACTTTTACAACCATCGACATCCCCGACCAAATCAACATCTGAGTAAACCGACAACGATCATTGGTATCAAAATAATACCAAATTCTATAAGAAAGAATGCCATTCATGTTTCTGATGATACATTTAAATGCAAGCGAGTGTGACTCTTTTGGGGATGCTCGGTACCATACACAAAATCCAACATTAAAAGTGACATTGGGGAGGCTAGCGGTCAAGTAGACGAGACTACCAATCATACTTGTATAGAGTGTTTGTCCTACGTCCTTACTTAAAGTATATTTGTTAAGATTTATCAAGGAACTATGGGTATGTGAGAGTGCTTAGCGGAGTCCAAACCAAAGTTTTTGCTAGATTTCTAGCATAATTAGATTGAAATATAAATATCATATTCTTGATTTGATGCATTTGGAGACCTAGGAAAAAGTAAGTTCATTAACCATACTCATCTTAAATACGCTCTTTATCTCTTCTTCCAAAGTGTGGGCATACTAGGAACATGTGAATTCAAAGATTATGTCATCCAAATAGACTTAGAAAACTAAGATAACACTACCCTTTGTCTTAACGAATAATGTCATATGAACTTCCCCTCTCTTGAAGCCACTAGCTAAGAGATAAAAAGTTATCCTTTCGTACCGAGCATGGGGTGCTTACTTCAAACCATACAAGGCCTTCTTTAGATAAAAGACGTGTTTCGGGTGCTTTGGGTTTTCAAACCCCTTTAGTTATTACACATAAACCTCCCTTTGAATAATGGCATTGAGAAATGAACTATTGACATCCATTTGGTATAACATAAACCATAGATGATATGTTATAGAGAGTAGTAAGCGGATGGATTTAAGCCTACTAATAAGATCAAATATCTCATCAAAGTCTACACCTTCAATTTGTGTGCAACCTTGAGCGACCAACCTATCCTTATTGCGAATGATGGTATTATTCTTATCCATCTCTTTTTTGTACACATTTGGTACCAACCACATTAATCTCTATAGGTCAGGGGGGAGGGGGAATTCCCAAACATCATTCCTTCAAAATTAAAGCAACTTATCCTATTCTCATACTTAAATGCTTCCTTTACATTTTTGGGCTCTGTTGGGTAAGTGTAACAAAATTAGCTAACCACATTCTCTAGATGAGCACGATTCTTGACACCTAGTGTAGGATCACCAAGTATGTCGGCAGGGTCATGACACTTTCAAACCCATGAGTGTGGATCCTTTTTTTCAAAAGTCGATTCCCCCATGGTGGTGGTAGGAACAATGGGATCATAACCGAGGGAGCATTATTCTCACATGCAAAATCATTATCAATAAATACAGTTGATACATCATCTCTGATCGTGATATTTATTGATTCTGTGAACTTATAGCTTTTTAAGGATATGCACCCTATTGGCTCTACTAGTGGTTGAATATCCTAAAAGTATTCCTTCATCGATTCTAGAGTCGAATTTCATTAAATGTTATTTATATCTAACAAAACATCAATAACTCCCCAAAACTCAAAAATACAATAGGTTGGGTTTCTTACGATCCACAACTCATATGAAGTTTGAAGGGTATGTAGATGAAGATAAATCTTATTCACTATATGGCATGTGGTGTTAACTGCCTCTGCCCAAAATTGTCTACGTACATTTCTACCAATGAGAATGGATCTCACCAACTCTTGGATAGTCCTATTTTTCCTCTCAATAATCCCAACTGTTGAGGCGTGCCTACCTTTGAAAACTCATGTTTGATGCCTATAACATCACAATATGTACCAATATCAGCGTCGATAAACTTCATGCCATTGTCACTTCTTAATATATTGATGGAAACATTGTGTTGATTTTGAAGTAGACATCATTTGGTTGTAAGGAACTCACAAGCATCGGATTCTCCCGAAGAAATCTAATAATGGAATATCTCAAAAAGTCATTGACCATTACCAAAATGTACTTATTTACACCAATGCTCTTGGTAAAATTGGAACCATAAGATCCATGTGTATCAAATCTAATATGCGTGAGGTGGTAATAGTATGAAATTTGCTATAGGGACTCTTGATTTTTTTTCCTTATTAGAAAGGATCACAAATCAAGGAAGTTAGTTTTCCAAGTGATGGTAAGGCACGAACTAGGTCTTTCTTAAATAACCTCGCAAGATCTCTAAAATTGACGTGACATAGTTGTTGATGCCAAACGTCCATGGCATAGACCTTAGCATTATTTCACACTAAACAGAGATTGGGAATGATATCTTAGCGATTATCGATAGCACATCTTATATAACAAGTTAATTAAAATGATTATATACGTTACATTCCAACTGATCGAACTTTATCGCAAAGTTAGCATCACATAGTTAGCTTATGCCTATTAAGTTAGCCTCCAACCACTTAACATACAACACATTTTCTAGTTTGAAATCTCCACACAACCTCATACTAATATGCTAGACCTACTCCCATTCGCAAAGGTTAATTTTTTTCCTTGCGATCCACAAGGCTGGAAAAATAAGACATGTCACCGGTCATGTGCCTAGAGCACCCACTGTAAAAATACCATTGTGAATTATCTTGAACTTTAAGAGAAACGTGAGCAATAAGAACTCTTTCATAACTTTTAGGTACCCACGTGGTGGTGACCTTTTGCTTTCCCCTATCATTGTTGGCTCTAGTCATTGTATTAGAAGTGTTCTTAAAAGGTGTAGACATCCTTTCAAATTCTTTTATTAAACTTTTAGAAGTAGTGACTAGAAACTCATCTCGCTCTCTAATACAAGCAAGGTCAATGTAGCGGTGTGTGGGAGCATGTGTGTGAGAGACTCTTCCTATCTTGCAAAAAATATTCCAAAGGCGTCCGCTTCATTTACAATGGGTACAAATATCGATTTCTTCGACCTTGGCGTCTAGGATGAGTTCTGCTTGGGGGGCTAGGTGGAGGCCCGTAAGGATCTAATACAAACCTGGCAACGGGTTCGAGTGCGATATTTGAAGTGGATGAACCATTATAACCTAAAGAAGGACCTATGAACATCTTTCCAACTTTCTTGGATGTGTCCTCTAAGGTGACTTTCACCTCCCGTGCACATTCAAGATCTTTCTAGAGTCTGAAAAGCTGGGCTTCAATTTTCTCATGAATCTCCAATAATGATTGAAGATCTATCATAAGACTATCCATTTTGTTGGTCAAGTCTTTATTTTCCCTACCACCCAAAAAAGTTTCTCATTCAAAGATATTCTAACTGAGTCCTCACTCCCCCCGAAACTTTCAACTCCTTCTCTAAATACAACACCCTAAAAGTCAAATTTTTAGTTTTTTTAGTTTTTAACGACTCGGTTTTAAATTTTGGAGTATGCATATTGGAGACCACATTCTCCCTCACTTAAATTATCATAATCACCCTCAAACTCTCTGGAATGATTTTACTCATTTTCGATGTTATCACGTTTAGAAACATCCTCATCAACGTGAGACATACTTAAAGGTCTGACATGACTATCTATGAATGCCATGAAGTTACGTCCATATGGTAATTTGTCTTCGGAATCCACCGACCCAATATCACAATCGCTTAGAGGCATTATAAGTGGCTTCGTGTTTTCCATCTCTCTTAATACTAGTGTGACACTCATGGGGTTTGTGACCTTTCCCCTCACACTCATAACACCTCTTTGATTCATGTTTCTGGATTTTCATCTATAGCTTTCTTTTGGTCATTCTCATAAAAATTATTATCCACTTGGTGATTTTTGTTCTTCTCAAATTATTTATTTTTCAGTTTGGATGAAATTTGATTTTTGAATTTGAGAAACTTTTTAAATTTTTTAGTAAATAGGGCAAGATCATCGTGATCGATTTCAGAATCGGAGTCAGAAATCTCCTTTTTATCATTTAGCTTTTAAAGCTATTCCTTTTTCTCTATTTTGGATTTTGGGTAACATGTCTAATTCGTAAGTCTGGAGATCACCTACGAGTTATCTAACTTAATTGTATTTAGAATTCCTAAAGAGTTAAGGAAGGTAACTTTCGCATAAAAAAAAAGACAAGAGAGACTCCAAAATTTCGTAAAAACTCTCACTTGTGGGATTTTATCACCCAAATTGAAATAGGAATTCACAATATCAGGTATATGAGAATAAAAAGCGTCAAATGTTTCAGTTTTAATCATGCGCATAGTCTCAAATTTTGTGGTGAGGTTTTTAAGCTTAGAAGATTTAACAACATTGGTACCCTCTAGTGTGAGAAGAAGAATATCCCAAGCTTCGTTAGACGTGGTACACATCATGATGCGATGAAATTTGTCTGGTGTGATAAAGCTAAAAATAACACTAAAACCACGAGAGTTAAAATTACTCAATAAAAATTCATCTTCAGTCTAATTTGTGAGTGGCTTAAGATTAACAACATTTACATTAGTCACAGTAGAAGGAGTACACCCCCTTCCAACAGCAAGCCAAAATCACTCGCCAATTAATTTTAAAGACAATCACATCTGAGCTTTCCAATAAGCATAATTTGTTCCATAAAATAAAGGTGGCTTATTGAATTAATTCTTCATATAATCACCCAAATTTATCTAATTAACTGGTAGAAACAAGTTGTCATACCAATTTAAAAAGACGTGTATAGTGGTCAAGTTAAAGGTAGAATTCATAAATTAGGTCACAAACAAGACAAGTTAAATTCAATCAAATTTTTCTTAATTAATTAGGTGAAACTAAGCATGAAAGATATTGAATCTAAATCGAACAAAAAAATAAATAACCCGAGATATGAGTAAAAAGACCTTCGAAAAAAAACTTTTTAGCACTTTTACAATAAGGTATTATAGACAACATAAACAAACTTAGAAACTTAAAATCCACTAAGTATTGCAGTTATGTCTCCTTCCTTGTTGATAACAGAAAGTGATGTAGATGGAAAAACTCCCCACAATAAGCTCCACTTGCCTCAGTGTTTACGGATCAGCCTCAAGAAACTCCTTTCCTATCTTCAGTAGTGAATAATGAACTCCATAAGGATTTGAATAAGAGATATGTTCTTTCGAGTTTGATAAAATAATCACAAAATATCCAAGGGGTTTGGAATTGGAAAACCAAAGTGTTTGATCAAAAAATTGGTGAAAAGAGGCTCACAACAAAGTGAAGGTTCATACCTCTTAAATAGATATGAACATAATGTTGACTCAAAATCACCCTTATATACTTTCTTCATATGTTGTAGTGATGAAATTAACATTTCGATCTTCGATTGTCGCGTTTGGTCACTAACTTGTCTTCAATTGAAGCCTTGTAAATATACATGATGGCATAGTACGGAAACGATATATACTAAACTATAAACATAATATGAATTAAAAAATATATTATAGATGCCACACATGCAAGGTGGTCTGCCTCTGAATTCTCAACCCGGGGAACCTTTTTAATGCAAAACTTGGGTATTCTCTTGATGAGGTGGGGTCCACTTGTTAAATATCATGCCATCCTATTTCCTTTGGCCTTTTAGACACTACACCAAAATAGGAGAATGGTCATGACATGCTGGTCACAGTCTTAGTCCGTGAAAAGCTGGTCATGGCCCAAAGTCGTGACTAGACTAGAAACACACGTGACTAGTTCCATAACCATATACTTTCGTGACCTTATCTGTAAATGGTCATAGTCTAGGGCCGTGACCAAGTTGAGTCATGACTATAATCCGTGACCAGTACATGACCATCATGGAGGCAAAATTACGCTAAAATTCCCTCAAAATTTGGTCATGATCGTTGGTTATGACCATGGATAAAATTCCCTCTAATGTGGTCACGGATTTGGATCGTGACCATTTTGAATTAGTCATGATAGTTGCTCACGTCCATGAGCCATGACCAGTCCTATTATGATTAGATGGTCATGGATGATGACAGAGAAAAAAAGGGTCACGGCCCCAGCCTCTTTATTTATAAACCCCAAACCCTTCAGCCATTTCACACACAGACTTTCTCTCTCTCTCAAATAACAAACCCTCTCCCTCTTCGGCTTGCTATCTCACTCTCTTAGGTAACATTCTCCCCCCCCCCTCTCTCTCTCTCTCTCTCTCTCTCTCTCTCTCTCTCTCTCTTATATATATATATATATATATATATATATATATATATATATATATATATATATATATATATATATATATATATATGTGTGTGTGTGTGCGCGCGCGCGCATGTGTGTGTATTTGTTTAGGTGTATTTATGTGTGTATTTATTTGTATATGTGTGTATTAATGTGTGTGAATATATACCATGTAAATGTGTGTGTATATACATATTTCTGTGTATATGTGTGTGTATACATGCAGTGTGTGTGTATATCGTGTGTATATGTTTATATGTTTATGTGTCTTTATTTTAACCCTAATCAAAATTTGCCTTAAACCTAATTTAGTGAGAAACTATACTAGTTTTCAATTTAAAATTTGCCCAAACTCTATATTTATAATTTTCAATTCTTAAACCTTAATTAGTGGAAAATTTGCCCATTTTTTAAAACTAAAATAGTGGAAAAATACCTTATTTATTATATCCTAATTTAAAACTAATTTAGTACGAAAATACCCTAAATCCTAATTTAGTGAGAAACAACCCTAAACCCTATTTACCAAACCCTAATTTAATGAGAAACTACTGTAACCCTATTTTAAACCCTAATTTATGAACCAAATTGATGATATTTACTATGAGATATTGTTATTATTGGTATGTGTTTTATCATGTAGATGATAGAAAGATCATGAGATAATTATTGGCAATTGGTTTGGTTGTTGGATAGTGATGTTGGATTGCTTGAGTTGATAATACGCATAGACTTTCAAACTCTCTCATAATAAATCCTACAAAATGTATCTCAACACTTACATTGGGTTCTTGTTTCGATTCCACCTTGGTGAGATTCAACACGTACGGGGTTAAGACAAGGGTAGTGCTGAATCAAAACCTTAATCAAACAAATATACCCTTATACCTCATATGTTAAAATAAGATAAACTTAAATAGGATCGGTTGAAAAAGAATAAATAGTTATTGATTAATTAGAGCCATTATTTATAGGACTAGTATTCACGTCCTCGTATATTTTTTTTCCAGGAAAAATGAGGCACAGTGATAATCATTAGCAATAAGAGTACGCGAGGTTTCAATTGGACCTCACTTATACCTCTTTTAGTTATGAGGTCCATTTATGTTTACTCCTATTTATAGGTATGGGAATAAAAATATCGAAAGATTTAACTATCTTGCAAATCGTGGAGTTGATCTCCAGCAAGAGTACATGTTCGATCGTATTCTATTTTCCCTACTAGAAAGTTGTTATGACGTTATAAATAATATATCTCACATACATAATCCCAATGTAGCCTTAAAATTGCTTACACTATTAGAGAAGGCAGAAAAAAATTCACCCATTATGAATACAACTACATACTGAGAGCATTAACATAGACTGCGATGTCTCGCGATATATGCACGTTAAATTGAATCTTGCCAACAAGTTGAACAAGATGGGATTTCGAGTTCCTGTCACGGACAAATATACATCAATCATAAATTGGCTTCCTCTAAGTTGGCCAAGTGCAAAAATCTATGGGTTTTAAAAAACAAATACTGAATGGATGGAGATAAGACACATTAAAAATATTTTAAAGTCTTACTATGACAAGACGGATAAATATTAATAGTCATAAACTTGATTAATTAGTTATAATTTTATCTTATTATGATTATTTAGTAGCTTATTAATTTTTATTTCTGTCGTTAATGTCAGGCGCAATGGACAAAATGTAACAAGGGACGAGGTGACACCCAAACTAGGATCCTCATCTCGTGCACACCAATGAGAATTCTCATCATCAATTGTTGAGCAATTATCAACTCCACCATTGGTTCGGTACACTACTCCACGTACGAATCTAAGTACGAGGAGTCAACAAACCACTATTTCTCCAATGCCCCCACCCAGGACTCCCGGCACCTTCAATCAAATGAAAAGAAGCCCATTGGGTTCTCCCTTATCAGTAACAACCCCACTGGTGATAAAGCTGACCTTTATAGATTTAAATCCCTGTATTTTTCACTTGGAAAAATGAATGTGGGAGTTGAGGGACCAGACAACTGGAACCGTGTTGATTAAACCATCACATATGACATCTATGGCCAACTCTACAAGAGATTTTCATTTCCCGACCATTCAAAGAAAAAAGTTCTTTCTCGAGTCGCTGAACAGTTGAGAACATACTGGGGAAACCTTCGGCATAGACATTTCCTAAGGGGGCATCAAGCCATGACATTTTGGCGCTGAGAGACAGAGTGCCTCCGAATGTTGAAATATCGGTTGATCAGTTGAATGATTTTTTTGGAAAATGAGGCAAAGGACAAGAAGTTGGTCCAGAGGGATGTGACACCCCGCCTATTCTAATCATGGGTGATCACTCCATTACTAAATTAAACAGGAATCATTAATGGTGTCATTCTTAGCATCACTATCGAATTTCAAATTAATTACTAATACCCTAATAGCCTGGTGTCAAAATTTTAATCTTAATTATTAGCATGCAATAAATAAATTAGAATAAATATATCATTCACTATTTCCATGCACATAACAATGAATAATAAAATAATGGCATAGTTAAGTAACTGAGTATGGGATAACACTCCAGAGAAAACTCTAAATACAGTCATCCATGAGTAAGGTCTAAAAAAATACTGGAAATAAACTAAAATTAACTGAGAAAACAAAATCTCTGGAAATAGTATCCAACTATGATTTGGCGACATGCCTGGCTGAGATAAATAAAGATAGATAAGAACAGAATAAAAGTGGAGGCGTTTAATAGCAAGGTCCTGAAACCTCCACAACAACTGCAACATGTCAAATGGGTGAAATCCTATGTCTGGCATCCTTGTGGTTGGGCACCTAAAATGGTTTTTACAAAAAGGATTTGAAACGGGTCAGAGCCCAAGTAAAACAGTTTGAAAATTTTTAGCGAGTTCTTAATATGCGAAAATATGAGATATTAAATACATGTTAGTACTGCGTGCCCTCACTTGAGATCCTCACCCCTCAACTAATGTGAAAGTCTAACGTACTACTTTAACTCACCTAGTTATGCTACCCACCTAACTATTCTAGCTTACATATTTTCGCATCTGATCAATTATAGTGCCCACCTGTATTGCCCATACAATACGTTACTACATTATCCCAATTATTTATACTCATTAGGAATCTCTACTATTTGATATAGTTCTTGTATACTTCGATTAATTTAGATATCACTATCTATCAGTTACTCATTTAGTTCTCATACACTTGAATAATTTAGATATCACAATATATCTTACCTACTAACATACTCGTAGAAGAATCAATCACACGTATATATATACATCACTCTTATCATATATACATATACAACATCCCTAGGTGGATACCTGTGGTGTGGACATACTCTGCTATCAAGTCTCGGTACATCACGTACTAATTAAGGACACTGGCTCGAATAATCTCCATCGAACTATAAATCAAATCACACAATATTAGAGGCAAACATACTCTAAGACTTTGGGATACGCTCATACCTAACGCACCCAAATGACCGGCCACGCCCTCATTCACACAATTGGTGCTCAATCACTAAGGTCTATGTCCTGAGGTACAAGTCAATACCCCCCCCCCCCCCCCAAAAAAAAAAAAAATGGGCTCATCAGAATAAGACTGTCCACGATGCTAAACCTCCCGTGATAGAAAGTATCCTATGTATGATAACACATATAAATCAAACAATAGTTATACACACCACACATGTATATATATATAATGTCGTTATAGGTATGAACATAACCTATATCATATACCCCATATGTAGTATAGTATCTCTCGAATATTCTATGAAACACAATACTTCTCATAGTAAATTCCCGAATGTTTCTCATTACCCAAATGGTTTCCAGGTGTTTCCCTTAAGAAAATTCAGTAGGAAATCCCACTGAAGGCCTACTAGTCTTGGTCCTACATTCCCCTAATTTCCATAATAAGAAACCAATATCCGAATAAGCTTTTATTACCCGTTAAGCTAAATCAATTATTAGTCTTAAACCCTCCTCGTGATACCAACCTCAAACCCATATTAGCCTATTGGTAATTAGAATATCTCTTAATAGAATCTTACAATTATTTCAAGGGTCAACCCAAAAATTTTCCATGAGTCCTATATAAAAGGGTGAAAACTATGCAATTCTGGGAAACCGAATCGATTCGGCCAAGTGTGACACCCCGCCTAATTAAATACCGGGCGATCACTCCTTTATTAAATTAAATCAAGGTAAACAGTTGGTTCATTCTCAGCATCACTGTCGATAAAAATAATTTTTCCAATTTAACACCCTAAATAATTAAGCTAAGTGTCAAAATAATTTTTCATACAAACTTCCAAATTTTAATTAAAGAAAAGATTTTATTAATACCAAAACAACATTTCTACATTATAGAATCACACCACGAAATCTAAATAAAACCATACATTCACCAATCGAATGTCAATAATATAAAGCTAAAATCATAAACCATCCTGAAACAAATCCCATAACAATACTGGAATTACTGAAATATAAAAATCCCCAACAATAAATGAAATGATAAAAAAAAAGGCGACACGTGCCCCATAAATGAGAGTAATAGGAGTGGAGTCAATGACAGAAGCCGTCTACTCAAGGGACCTGCAACTCCCACCTAAGCTGCAGCTCGTTCTTCTCAAAGAATCCTAAGCAAGACGCCCCTGTGGCTGGGCACCTGAAAAATATACATATATATACAAGAGAGAGAGAGAGAGAAAAGAAAACGGGTCAGGGCCCGAAAGTGTGTTTGATTTTAGAATACGTTAAGCAAGTATTTAAATTGATACAGGCCAATGCAACATCATATTAGTTCGTCTCTCTCTTGAGAAATACTCACCTCTCTTCTAATGTGCACTCCTATCGTACTAGCCTTCCCAATGGTTCGTTTATCTTAACTTACTCAAATGTTTTCAAAAACTGAACGATAACAATGTTATAAAAAGGTTACTTTCAATTTGTAGTATTCCTCTCGTTTTAGCTTCATTAAATTATAAGATTTCCCCGTACCTTTTCATATTTTCACAAAACAAGTATTTAATAATTTGAGTCAACAACCATGTTCTACTTATCAAATCACAGTAGGCAGTTCAAAGTTTATAACCTCATATATATATATATTAACTACTCGCATAAAATATATATATAATGGCACCCCAACTAAACTATGGTGCGGGCATACTCTGCTATCCAATCCCCGTATCGCTCACATAAAGGGAAATACAAGTTCGGAATCACTCTCGAACTGTATTAACATATACAAAACAACGTTGAGGCGAAGCATAGATTCCAAGTCCAAGAGGTCAGTACATACCCACACGTCTCTTAGGACCGTCCGACTATCAATTTAATAGCCCGTACCTAGGATCTCTATCTTCTAGGGTACGATTCAATATCCCCATAAAGCAACACAGGATACGATCGTCCCAGCGCGGTAACCTCAGGGATAGCAAGTAGCGCGGGTACGTTTTTCACATGTATATAATATATGTACACACATTCATATAAATATACCGATTTCATCATATTAACATAGGTCACTCTCATTACCCATAATTACAACCTTTGTCCTAAACTTCACCTTATTAGTATAACGTATAAGGTTTCGCCTCTAACCTTAGTTCGAAGGGTTTTCTCACTCATTACCTAATACTCAAGGGTTATAACTTTACAATTTTAAAATTCAGTAAATAACTTCGTTTGATTCCAACGTAACTCTCTTACGCACCTCACCCTTAAGTTTCATAAATCTAACAACCTAAGGTAAATATCCCATAATTACCCTCTTCGTTGAAGATTAAAGGTTCTAACATATGTCCATATACTCTACTGGTCCTCAATATCTCCCAAATCATTTTATTTAGAATGCCCAAGGTTTATTCCACGATAAATTAATTCAACTAATTAAACAAGGGGAATAATAGGCTGCCAGGGAGGGTCGATCGATCGACGTCTGGGGTCGACCGATCGAACCTTCGATCGATCGACGATCTAGGGTCGATCGATCGATCGAGCAGGTCTGTGAAAATTCTGCAGAAACTGCAGTGACGGGGTTGCTTAGGTTTCTTCATCAAAACTCATATTTTCCAACTCTAATTGACCCAAAAAGTCTACTGCTTACATCCTAACATAATTCCAGGTTTCTTTAACGATCAGCATGCGTATATACATCAATAAACATGATTAAACAACCTAATATTTCATCTAATCATCAAGAACCCTACAGTTTTCTTAACCTTTGTTCTAATCAGTTTTCTCCAGAAATTCCTTCTAACAAATCATCATAATTTCGTGGGTTAAACATCTACTTCACATATTAATTTCCAGAATAAGGTTCATATGATTTCTACATGCAAATCCCTATCAAAATTGGGTTTTCTTCCATGGATTATACTCTTAATCATTCCTACACTAACATGATTATTGCACCAACGAAAATACGCAAGTTAAACACTTGCCTGGGATTTCAGAGGTCTGGTTTCCTGCTGATATTGGTATGGCTGCGTTCTCCTCCTCGCGATCTACGCGTTGGTGGTGACGGTGGTGTAAAAGGTGGTGTTTTTGGCCTTGAATCACCTAGCAAGGTTTCTTCTCTCTTCTCCACTAGCCGTCTTAGGGTTCTGAATGATCTAACCCTAAAAGGCTGACTTAAATGGCTGCTAAGGATGGCTGAAATTCGTGGGTTTAATTACCCTAATTTGTAAAATTACCAAAACGCCCTCCCGGGTCACTAATTAAGCCTAAAAACATCCCGAGACCCAAACTAAACCCCCGGGTACACTTTTCTGATATCTCGACCCTTCCGGACGCGTTGGCGCACTCAAAACGACCATACGGACAAATCATAAAATATGTACTTTTATTTCTCAATAATTAGTCCCGACGCGACACGGGCGCGTCCCGACTAAAATTACCAAAATTGTCATTTTCATTCACTCGTGACATTTACCATATATTACTATGCTCTTAAGTAATATTCAACAATTTCATATTATTACTAACTCACGTCACGTTAATAATTATAACATAATTAATTTCCGGATTTTTATTAAATAAATCCCCAAATTAATTATAGCATAAAAATACGGGGTATTACATACTTCCCCCCTAATAACGGAATTTCGTCCCGAAATTCGGAAAATAAGGCATACCTGGTAAAAACAACTCTGGATATCTCTCACGCATATCTGCCTCACGCTCCCAAGTGGATTCCTCCACATTATGATGTTCCCACTGGACCCGCACGAGTGGAACTATCTTCGACCTCAATCTCCTCTCACTGTAGTCTAGAATAACCACCGGTCTCTCCTCGTAAGAGCTATCCGACTGCAAGTCGATCTCATCTATCGCAATGTGAGTATGGGCCATATCATCCCGAAGGTATCGTCTCAACGACGAGATGTGGAATACATCGTGGATGCGATGTAAATGTTCTGGCAAACCCAACCTGTATGCTACTGACCCAATTCTCTCGATGATGGGAAATGGTCCTACGTACCTCGGAGCCAACTTCCCCTTCTTCCCGAACCTCATCACTCCTTTCATAGGAGATACACGCAACAACACTTGATCTCCCACATTAAACTCCCGGAAGAATCGTTTTGCATCGGCGTAGCTCTTCTGTCTGTCTTGGGCTACCCGAATACGACTCCTGATTATCTCAATCCTCGCGGAGGTCTCCTGGATCACTTCTGGTCCTAATAACTTGTTGTCCCCCACTTCGAGCCAACAGGTTGGAGAGCGACAAGGCCTGCCGTACAAAGCTTCAAATGGAGCCATGCCAATCGTAAACTGATAGGAGTTATTATAAGCAAAC
Source organism: Sambucus nigra (assembly GCA_949130495.1). Taxonomy (NCBI): domain Eukaryota; kingdom Viridiplantae; phylum Streptophyta; class Magnoliopsida; order Dipsacales; family Adoxaceae; genus Sambucus; species Sambucus nigra. Next base: position 187,092,363 of record OX422214.1, on the reverse strand, counting down.
TCGACCAGTGGAAGATGTGGCTCCCAACCTCCCCCGAAGTCGAGGATACACATGCGTAGCATATCTTCCAACATCTGATTAGTACGCTCTGTCTGTCCATCTGTCTGTGGGTGGTAAGCTGAACTCAGTCTCAACTCTGTACCCATAGCCTCCTGAAAGCTTTCCCAGAAACGCGACACAAAAATCTTGTCTCTGTCTGACACAATATTCAGGGGCACCCCATGTAATCTGACAATCTCAGCGATGAATAGTTGGGCATACTGACCCGTGGTATAATCTATCCTTACTGGCAGAAAATGAGCCACCTTGGTCAGACGGTCTACAATCACCCAGATAGAATCGTGGCCTCGCTGTGATGTAGGCAACCCTGTAATGAAGTCCATGGAAATACTTTCCCACTTCCACGCAGGTACTTCCAACGGCTGAAGTAATCCCGACGGTTTCTGGTGGTCCACCTTCACCAGCTGGCAAGTAGAACATTTGGACACAAATTCAGCGATGTCCTTCTTCATCCCACTCCACCAGTACTGACGTCTCATATCCTGGTACATCTTATCGCCTCCCGGATGTACAGCAAATCGGGACCCATGAGAATGAGTCATCACCTCATGACGTAGCTCTGCTCCTTCTGGAACCACTAATCTCCCATTAAACCACAACCCTCCATCCGAACTAACAGAATAGGACTCAGCACCCTCGGCTAGAAGTCGTACAATCTGCTCCTGACAAAATGGGTCTGTGGTCTGTGCCTGTATCACCCTCGTAACAATCTCGGGTGTGACTGTCATCACGGATATGAAAGAACGTGCTACTACGTCTTGGTGACCCAACTCCTTCCATTTTGCTTTCCAGATGTCCGCCACATCATCAACCGGTCTACGGCTCAACGCATCGGCAACTACGTTGGCTTTCCCCGGATGATACTGTATATCGAACTGGTAATCTTTTACAAACTCTAACCATCTGCGCTGACGCATATTCAGCTCTCGCTGAGTGAACAGGTACTGCAGTGACTTATGGTCTGTGAACAAACGGAATTTCTCGCCCAATAAATAGTGCCTCCAAATTCTCAATGCAAAGACGACCGCAGCTAACTCCAGGTCGTGGGTGGGGTAATTCTTCTCATGCGGCTTAAGCTTGCGGGAAGCAAAAGCTATAGCCTTCTCTTCCTGCTGAAGTACTCCCCCAAGTCCTCGTAAGGACGCATCTGTGTAAACCAGGTACTCTACACCCGGCTTCGGTAGAGCAAGGACTGGTGCCGAAGTAAGCTTGTCCTTCAGCTCGTCAAAAGCCAACTGACAAGTGTCATCCCAAACATATGGTACCCCCTTGCGAGTCAGATTCTTCAATGGACCCGCTATTTTGGAGAACCCCCGAATGAACCTCCTGTAGTATCCTGCCAACCCCAAGAAACTACGTATTTCCGTCGGTGTCGTGGGCTGCCCCCACTCCCTCACCGCTGACACTTTGCTCGGGTCAACTGCTATCCCCTGCTCAGAAACAACATGGCCCAAGAATTGTACCTCTCGCAACCAGAATCCACACTTCTCGTACTTAGCATACAACTGATGTTCTCGTAGAGTCTGAAGAACCTGCCTCAAGTGTTCGGCATGCTCCTCCTCGGAGCGTGAATATATCAAGATATCATCTATGAAGACGATGACGAACTGATCCAAGAACTCTCTGAATACTCGGTTCATCAAGTCCATGAAAACGGCTGGGGCATTTGTGAGTCCGAACGGCATCACCCTGAACTCATAGGACCCATATCTCGACAAGAAGGCAGTCTTCGAAACATCCTGCTCTCTAATTCGTAACTGATGGTACCCCGACCTCAGATCTATCTTCGAAAAGAAAGTTGCTCCCCTTAACTGGTCGAACAGGTCATCGATTCGAGGCAACGGATACTTGTTTCGTATCGTGACCTTGTTCAACTCCCGGTAGTCCACACACAATCTCAGTGAGCCATCTCTCTTCTTCACAAATAAGACTGGAGCGCCCCACGGTGAGGTACTCCTACGAATGAAACCCTGACCTAATAGCTGCTCAATCTGATCTCGTAGCTCTCGCATCTCTGCCGGAGCCATACGGTACGGTGCGCGTGCTATAGGTCTCGTATCCGGCAATAAGTCTATAACGAAGTCTATCTCACGACTGGGCGGTAGGCCTGGTATCTCCTGAAACACATCGGAATACTCCCTAACAACTGGGATCGAATCCAAAGGAATCACAACCTCCTTAGAGGTATCCTCCTCAATGTAATATAAATGAGCGGTCGAACCTCCCTCTGGGCGAGGCATCGCTACTACAAACATCTCTTGCCCCGGAATGGCAAAAACAATGCTCCCACCGAAGCAATCAATCATGGCTCTATAAGATGCGAGCCAATCCATACCAATAATCACGTCATGCTCGTGCATGTCTAAGACTAGCATGTCTGCAGGCAATACCAAGCTACCAATCTCTATCCCTACTCCCCGGCATATAAAGAATATAAGTGACCCACTCCCCAGTGGTGAGTCGACACACGTTACGGTGCTCTCTGCTGTGGCTAACAATCCTAAGGACTTCGCAAAATGCGTAGCTATAAAACAGTGCGTTGCCCCCGTATCAAACAAAACTTTACCCATAGTACCATGGATAGGAAACATACCCTCAATCGCGGGTGGTGCCTGTGGAGCTGCCGCCTGGTGGACGTTATAGACACGTCCGTACTGCAATTGCCCCTGCTGCACTGGAGCTGCTGGAATGGCTGGTAGGGCTGGCATCTGGGCTGGAGCTGGAAGGGCAGGTGGAAAGAGTGGTCTCTGCGGCTCATTACGGGCTCCCTGCTGCTGTGGGGCCCTATCGCCCTCTGGGCAATCCTGACGCTTATGGCCGTGCTTGCCACACACAAAACACCGGCCTCTGAAATTACCTCCCCTCTGTCCCTGCTGACCACGGCCCTGCTGTCCGTTACCTCCACGCCATTGGCCCTGTTGGCCCTGATGTGCACGCTGTTGGCCTTGCTGGCCCTGCTGTTGACCCTGCGGTCGGTGTTGGCCCTGCTGGCCCTGCTGATTAAGCTGACCCTGATGGCCCTGCCTGAATCCCCCGAATCCCTGCCTAGAATCACCTGAACGGAATCGCTTAGCAGGGTCCCCCTGATGGGAACTCTGCTCGTGCTGACGAGTCTGTCCCTGAGTTGGTGCCCCACTGGCACTATTACCCCCGGTCCTGCCCTGCTGGCTGGACTCTCCTGCTCTCTTGCTTCCCTGAAGATGGAAGCGGTGATCCTGGCAATGTAGTAACGCTGCATTGAGTACGTCCGTAAAAGTACTCAGGGATAGATTTCCAATAAGGTGCTGACGGATCCTCCAAGCTAACCCGTCGACGAACAGCAAAATCTTCTTGCTCTCAGTGGGTGCCTCATCCGGCACAATAGTGAGAAGTCTCGTGAACTCCTCCTCATACTCTGCTACAGTAAGGTTCTCCTGCTTCAGATTTAGCAATTTCCGCCTCATCTCAGTCTGCACTGCGGGTGGAAAGTACTTGCGGTCAAACCGCTCCCAGAAAATCTGAATAGGGATCGTGTCCCTCTCCTCCAAAGTAGTAGTGGACTCCCACCACTGTAATGCGGCTCCCACCAGTTTAAAAGAGGCCAATAGCTGCTTCTGCACTTCGGTGCACTCATACATACGGAGGTTCCGCTGGATGTCCTTCTTCCATTGGCTGACAGTAATAATATCGGAGCTACTAGAAAACTCAGGGGGATGTGCTTTCTGAAAAGCATCCCGAACTCTCTCCCATGCAGATGGAAGCTGTGCTGGTACTGGCGCCACTGCTTGGACCTGTGGTGGAGCCTGCTGAATCACCGCTATCGCGGCATTTACCGCCTGAGCAACGATGGCGGCTACCTCATTCGCATTCATAGTGCCGGGTGCCGGAGCTGCTGGCTGGTCGGCTTGGGCACGCCTATCTTTCGGAGCACGTCTCAGAGGCATCTGAAACGTGAACAAGTTTATTAGTCTACAGTTATCAACAAATCTCAAATAGCTGAAGACTTAAACGTGAAAGCAAGAATACAACAGTCCTAACAATAGGGCTCTATAGCAATAACGTTAAGCTGAAAGCGAAAATAAGCCGTACAGATCCTATGGACACTAGAACCTGATGCTCTGATACCACCTGTGACACCCCGCCTAATTAAATACCGGGCGATCACTCCTTTATTAAATTAAATCAAGGTAAACAGTTGGTTCATTCTCAGCATCACTGTCGATAAAAATAATTTTTCCAATTTAACACCCTAAATAATTAAGCTAAGTGTCAAAATAATTTTTCATACAAACTTCCAAATTTTAATTAAAGAAAAGATTTTATTAATACCAAAACAACATTTCTACATTATAGAATCACACCACGAAATCTAAATAAAACCATACATTCACCAATCGAATGTCAATAATATAAAGCTAAAATCATAAACCATCCTGAAACAAATCCCATAACAATACTGGAATTACTGAAATATAAAAATCCCCAACAATAAATGAAATGATAAAAAAAAAGGCGACACGTGCCCCATAAATGAGAGTAATAGGAGTGGAGTCAATGACAGAAGCCGTCTACTCAAGGGACCTGCAACTCCCACCTAAGCTGCAGCTCGTTCTTCTCAAAGAATCCTAAGCAAGACGCCCCTGTGGCTGGGCACCTGAAAAATATACATATATATACAAGAGAGAGAGAGAGAGAAAAGAAAACGGGTCAGGGCCCGAAAGTGTGTTTGATTTTAGAATACGTTAAGCAAGTATTTAAATTGATACAGGCCAATGCAACATCATATTAGTTCGTCTCTCTCTTGAGAAATACTCACCTCTCTTCTAATGTGCACTCCTATCGTACTAGCCTTCCCAATGGTTCGTTTATCTTAACTTACTCAAATGTTTTCAAAAACTGAACGATAACAATGTTATAAAAAGGTTACTTTCAATTTGTAGTATTCCTCTCGTTTTAGCTTCATTAAATTATAAGATTTCCCCGTACCTTTTCATATTTTCACAAAACAAGTATTTAATAATTTGAGTCAACAACCATGTTCTACTTATCAAATCACAGTAGGCAGTTCAAAGTTTATAACCTCATATATATATATATATATTAACTACTCGCATAAAATATATATATAATGGCACCCCAACTAAACTATGGTGTGGGCATACTCTGCTATCCAATCCCCGTATCGCTCACATAAAGGGAAATACAAGTTCGGAATCACTCTCGAACTGTATTAACATATACAAAACAACGTTGAGGCGAAGCATAGATTCCAAGTCCAAGAGGTCAGTACATACCCACACGTCTCTTAGGACCGTCCGACTATCAATTTAATAGCCCGTACCTAGGATCTCTATCTTCTAGGGTACGATTCAATATCCCCATAAAGCAACACAGGATACGATCGTCCCAGCGCGGTAACCTCAGGGATAGCAAGTAGCGCGGGTACGTTTTTCACATGTATATAATATATGTACACACATTCATATAAATATACCGATTTCATCATATTAACATAGGTCACTCTCATTACCCATAATTACAACCTTTGTCCTAAACTTCACCTTATTAGTATAACGTATAAGGTTTCGCCTCTAACCTTAGTTCGAAGGGTTTTCTCACTCATTACCTAATACTCAAGGGTTATAACTTTACAATTTTAAAATTCAGTAAATAACTTCGTTTGATTCCAACGTAACTCTCTTACGCACCTCACCCTTAAGTTTCATAAATCTAACAACCTAAGGTAAATATCCCATAATTACCCTCTTCGTTGAAGATTAAAGGTTCTAACATATGTCCATATACTCTACTGGTCCTCAATATCTCCCAAATCATTTTATTTAGAATGCCCAAGGTTTATTCCACGATAAATTAATTCAACTAATTAAACAAGGGGAATAATAGGCTGCCAGGGAGGGTCGATCGATCGACGTCTGGGGTCGACCGATCGAACCTTCGATCGATCGACGATCTAGGGTCGATCGATCGATCGAGCAGGTCTGTGAAAATTCTGCAGAAACTGCAGTGACGGGGTTGCTTAGGTTTCTTCATCAAAACTCATATTTTCCAACTCTAATTGACCCAAAAAGTCTACTGCTTACATCCTAACATAATTCCAGGTTTCTTTAACGATCAGCATGCGTATATACATCAATAAACATGATTAAACAACCTAATATTTCATCTAATCATCAAGAACCCTACAGTTTTCTTAACCTTTGTTCTAATCAGTTTTCTCCAGAAATTCCTTCTAACAAATCATCATAATTTCGTGGGTTAAACATCTACTTCACATATTAATTTCCAGAATAAGGTTCATATGATTTCTACATGCAAATCCCTATCAAAATTGGGTTTTCTTCCATGGATTATACTCTTAATCATTCCTACACTAACATGATTATTGCACCAACGAAAATACGCAAGTTAAACACTTGCCTGGGATTTCAGAGGTCTGGTTTCCTGCTGATATTGGTATGGCTGCGTTCTCCTCCTCGCGATCTACGCGTTGGTGGTGACGGTGGTGTAAAAGGTGGTGTTTTTGGCCTTGAATCACCTAGCAAGGTTTCTCCTCTCTTATCCACTAGCCGTCTTAGGGTTTTGAATGATCTAACCCTAAAAGGCTGACTTAAATGGCTGCTAAGGATGGCTGAAATTCGTGGGTTTAATTACCCTAATTTGTAAAATTACCAAAACGCCCTCCCGGGTCACTAATTAAGCCTAAAAACATCCCGAGACCCAAACTAAACCCCCGGGTACACTTTTCTGACTATCTCGACCCTTCCGGACGCGTTGGCGCACTCAAAACGACCATACGGAAAACTCATAAAATATGTACTTTTATTTCTCAATAATTAGTCCCGACGCGACACGGGCGCGTCCCGACTAAAATTACCAAAATTGTCATTTTCATTCACTCGTGACATTTACCATATATTACTATGCTCTTAAGTAATATTCAACAATTTCATATTATTACTAACTCACGTCACGTTAATAATTATAACATAATTAATTTCCGGATTTTTATTAAATAAATCCCCAAATTAATTATAGCATAAAAATACGGGGTATTACACCAAGGTGCCGAATAGATTCGACGTAGTAGTTGTCATCTTATTACCTACACTGTTATGGCAAACCACCATTGTTAAGCCTTTAAACCAACATTACACTATCCCAAACTCCCAGTCAAAGGTTTCTAACATTATAGTATCATGTACGAATGATTTTTAACGTATAAGAATCATAAAATCTCCACATAACAACTTCAAATCAGATTTAATCAAGATAATCTCTAAAAACCCTAGTTTATTATTCATGTTCAAGAACCTCACCATAACTCCAGATTTCCTACCAAATTTTGTGATATTCCTCATCAAAATTCATCTACATATATCATGTATCAATTATATTATCATTCCTACCCAAGATTATGAATTAAATCTCCAATTTCAAAGCCAAATTTCATGAATTTCACAAGATCATCACCCTGTTCTAACATGTATGATATATCAAATCATAGTTTAGGAAGATAAACACTTGCCTTAATGTGAGAGTCTAATTTCTGAAGAATAAGTTATAGGATTGGTGTTCTCCTCCTCCCGATCTACAATCCGGTGGTGGTGGTGCAAAAAAGGTGATTCTTAGCCTTGGAACCCTAATAATGGCTCTCCATCTTCCTCGTGTGACTCTCCCTTGGTTTAGAAACTAATAACCCCAATATCCTTTATGTTTCATAAGATATCATCCTCTAATTTTTGTGGGTTTATTTTCTCCAAAATTTCAAAAGACCAAATTACCCCTCTGGGGTGTCGATTTGGCATAAAAGTTCCTCAAGACCCAAATTAAACCCCCGGGTAGACTTTTCTGACCATCTTGACCCTTTCGGACACACTGGAATATTCAAAATGACCATATGGAATATCAAAAGTGAAATTATATTTTATTTTCCAAATTAAGTCCCGACACAACTGACACGCGCGTCTCGACTAAATTTACCGTAACTGTCATATTTCCCACTCACGACAATTATAATATTTTCTTATCATTATTATTACTCATTAACTAAGTAATATTCAATATAATAAATATTAACCTTTATTGAATTAATTTCCAAATATAATTTAATTAGTCCTAATTAATTCCTAATATAAAAATCAATCAAATTACGGGGTGCTACAAGGGAGAAAAATAAACAAAATAAGGCAAAAAATTGATGTCCACAAGTTAGGCTCCAAATCGTTTGAAGATTTGAAGAATGAATGGTCAAATAGGACAAACCAAGGTCCAGATGGCGATAAACAACCAAATCGGGCCAACTTATAGGTGTATGCCCGATGGAACAAAGAAAATAATTTCCCGTCACACTTGGCTAAGAGTACGGAATCAATAGATTTATGATGACATAGAAAATGATTCCCTAACCCATACCTTTGAAAAGGACAAAAGAGGGAGGAGGAGAGGTGTCGATCACACATGCCAAAAAAAATTAAAACACATAGAACCTCTCCTGGACGCACTTTGTTCGATTAAGAATCATATCTTGATCCAAGAGGAACATCAGTCCAAGACTAGTGGGATGCCCAGGAGATTAAAATTAACATGGGAGCCTTGACAAGTGAAATTAGGAAACTCATCCTTTTTTACTTAAGGTTTTCGGCCCCCAATGCCTCCTCAATATTTCCCTTACCCTCCTTATCAAGATTTCCCCTTTCCCCCCATCGCAAGTTTCCCCTCACAAATGTCGCCTCCTTCAATATTTCCATCATAACCACTCACACTGACTATGTCAAGTAGTTATATTTTAAGGACCTGATCAATAGTAGGACTGTTGGCTTGTGCACACTCATCTCCGTAGTTGTTGTAACTAAAGTACATAACCGACCTTTAGAGAAGGGTGAAGCTCATATGAGGGTTGATGAAATATACACCGGTTGCGAAGATGTACCTGTGTATGTTGACAGTAAATAAGGGGAAGAATTGAAGCATTATGCAAATTCTTTTATCACTTGGCCAGTTTTTTAGTTGGTCAAGTTCTAATTATTTTTTTTGTTTCAATTGTAATAATATTTTTTTTTATTTCAATTGTAATAATATCATTTGGCAAATTTGTTTAATTTGAGATTAAGTTGTGACATTTTTGTAATTTATTTAATTTCTTATATGCAACATGACATTTGTTTTAGCCTATAATACAGAACTGAAATTTGAATATTATAAATGGATTTCTCACAATATAAACAATGGATGGGTAAGACTCACCAAATAACAAATGATCATGTACAGGGCGTTGAAGAATTCGTTAAATATGCTTATAAGAATCTTAAAAGTGGCAAGATTCCGTGTCCGTGCACCCGTTGTATGAACAAAAAATATAAGTCTTTAGAAGACGTTGAGTCACATTTACTAAAGGGGAGAATTTATCAAGACTATAAGATATGGAGATACTATAGTGAAAAAAAATATACCCTATGTTTTGAAGGAATTACGGGTACCGGATAGCGTTATAGAATAAAAAAGAGTGGAAGTGGTACATGATTCGCCAATACATTTTCTATTGACTGACCTAATTGATGATTCTTATGGAGTCCACCACCAATATATGGACATGACCAAGTAAATGAACAATTTGATGCTGAATTACCAGGAGATCAGGAGTATATACGATAGAAAGCCGATGCGGCTTGACCATTTACTAAGATTGCAATGAAGATCACTCGGCATTATATAGAATGATTGATTTACATAATATGAAGAGTCAATTTGGTTTTTCTGGCAACAGCGTAACAGGAATTTTAAGTGGATTAAAGAAATTCTCCCAAAAGAGAACACGTTACCAGAAAATTATCCTATCATGAAGAAGAGATTGAATGGTTTGGGTTTGAAGTATAAATTTATTCATGCATGCAAGTATGATTGCACATTATACCACAACGATCACGAAGAGAAGGATGAGTCTTAGAATGCGGTGAGCCTAGATATGTGACTTGTGATAATGGAAAGGACAAGGCTGCAAAATATTGCATGTGCTCACAAGTCCCACAAAAGGTTTTGAAATATTTCCACTTGGGCCATAATTAAACAGGTTTTTCAGTGTACCATGGATAGCAGAGGCCATGACATGTCACGTTCGATGCGAGGTGGGTGAGAATCTGATGCGTCATCCAGTTGATTCACTCATCTAGTAAATTTTAAATGCACGACACCCTGAATTTCTAAAGGAATCACGTAATGTCAATCTTGCAATCTCAACTAATGGGTTTAACCCTTTCGTTAATTTAAGTGTTAGTCAGAGTTATTGTCCAGTTCTCATGGCGCCTTTAAGTCTCCCTCCGACACTATGCATGAGAAAGGAGTTAGCATTATTATCTTTATTGATACCCAGGTCGAAGGGTCCCGACGATGATATTGATATATTATTATCCCCATTAATCGAAGAACTTAATAGTTGTGGGATAAAGGCGTGACGGCATTTGACTCTCATAAGGGTGAAGAGTTCACATTTAAAGCAATGGTGATGTGGGCGATCTACGGCCTTCCTGCTTATGGGACCTTGTCTGATTATAATGTTCATGGTTATTATGGATGCCCCATATGTGGGGAGGAAACTGAAGCCAGTTGGCTATATAATAATGGTAAGATGAGTTATAAGGGTCAACGTACATTTTTGCCGACCAGTCACCCTTTTAAGAATAACACGTCTAACTTTTTGCTTATCGATCAAGAGAGCAGAACGCAACCTGCTCGGATTTTTGGTCAGTGGATTGAGGAGAAGGAGACAGTTGTGACTACCCTCAGTTTGTAAACCTGAAGCATAAAGCTAGGGAGGATTCGAACGACCCTAGTAAAGTGAAGCCATTGTCCAGAAGATCAATATTTTTTTATTTTCTATATTAGAAAGATCACCGTGTAAGGAATGTAATTGATGTGATGCAAATAGAAAATAATGTTGTCGAACATTTGATAGGAACATGTCTGGTGGATCTCATTCAAAAGATGCAGAGAGGCCTCATCGCAATCTACAGGATATGAAAATAAAAAAGAAATTATATTTAAAAAATGATCCTACAATAGGAAGAATTTATATCCCCCCGTCGACTTTCACTTTGACTACTAGTGAGAAGAAGGTCCTCTTAGACACATTGTTCAACTTGAAGAGTCAAACTAGTTATTCTGGTAATTTACGCAAGATAGTAAGCTACCAAAAAATAAATTGAAACAGTGCAAGTTTGACGACTGGCACATAATCATCCAATTAATCCTTCTGTTATTTAAGCATTGCTTCTATGAACATAAAGGTCTCCGTCGGGCAATTATGCAAATCAATTTGTATTTTACCCTACTTTGTGCAAAAGTGGTAAACATAAGGTACATTAAAGCTGTGAAATCAACTTTAGCTAAGGCAATTTTTGTATTAAAGAAATACTTTCCTCCGTTATTATTTGATATCAAAATCCACCTGCTTGTGCATTTATACGACGAGGCTTGATTAAAACCATCAAATATTACGTAAAGAATACACGGTATATTGGAGGGCCAATTTCTAAAGAATACGTTGTTGTGGAGTCATCGATATACGCTCGGGAATATATGCCACAACAAGAGGTGAGGAGATTGAATCCTCATGGAGAATGAGTGATCAATGAACCTAATGGGTTTGAGGATAAATTTCCTTTTGGGAACCCTAAAGAGGTGAAACTCATAAATCTACAATACGAGCAAGCAGGTCATTCATTATGTCTTCAAATTGCAAGATGAAGTCGGAGATTGGAGTGAGTAAGTATCTATTAAATTATTCTTGTTTGATTATATGTATTTTATATATTATGATCTAAAATCTATAATTTACTTGTAGGAAATACGAGAACGAAATTTCCCATAATCAAAGGAAAAATGGCAACACAACTGATTTTAGGGCATGGGTATCAAAAGAGGTAATTTTCACCTCTTATATGTGCGTTTATTTATTCATGTGGTAAAAACATGCATCAATATAAATTCATGAATAAATGCAGCTTCTAAAAAGAGGTGATGTCTCTTTAAGGCTTGTACGCTTAGCAAAAGGTCCTAATTTTTGTGCTAAAGAATTTATAAAATTCTGCACCAACGATTTTAATTTCGTTTCATATCCATATGAGAAAAAATATTTTGACGCAAAATAGTGGAATTTTAATTTCTGCATAACTACTCGTGTCGCTATAAAAAGCAATAAAAATCCAAAAGATATGGTGTTAACCTATTTTGGGATAATCTAACAAATCATAGAACTCGATTACTTAGATTTCATAAAAACATTTTCAATTATGAGTGGTTAGTGGTGAAGGATATTATGAAAGCTTGCAAAGTTGATCCTGGCTCCAAACTTATTATGGTAGATTTATCAAAGATGAAGAGTAAAGATCGCATAGTCAACGAGCCTTTTATTTATGCCTTTCAGAACATAAAGAAGGTATTCTACTCGAAGTGCATAAATGATGGCAATTGGTCTATTGTTGTGCATACACCAAAGGGTACGACTACTTAAGCAGATGTATATAAGGCTCCAAAAGTGTTACAGTCAGCTTCTGATGACAACCCTGATTTGAAGGATCTCTTAGTTGATTTAGAAGAAGATTGAGTATCAAAACATTATTTTATCCTTGTCAATCTTATTTGTATGTTATTATGATATTGATATAATATTAGTGCTTTACTTGGATTTATGAATGTTTAGTTTGATGTATGAATGTTTAGTTTGATTTATGAATGCCTAATATGATTTATGTATGTTTAGTTTGATGTATGAATGTTTAGTTTGATTTACGAATGTTTAATTTGTTTTATGAATGTTTAGGGCACAAACACCTTGCACGGGATGCTCGGTTTAAGAATAGAGTCTCCTGAGTTTGTGATTGGGCCATATTGTCCCAGCTCAATTTCCACGTGTTCATTTACATATACATTTGTTGATTAATTTCATTGATACAATCTTTATAAAATAAAGGAAAATTAACATCCTACATGGGATAAAAATTAACATTAATGTTATCCTCAAAATTTGGAAACTCTAAGTTGGTGATAAGGTTATTATGTTCTAAAAATTATCTTTAATAAAAGTCAAGGACATCAGTAGATAGGCGATTTCAATTTCAGAACATAACAACCTCATCACCAACTTTGAGTTCCAAATTTTGAGGATATCAATAATGTTGATTCTTATCCCATGCGGGACGTTAATTTTCCTTTATTTTACAACGATTGTATCAATTAAGTGAATCAGCAAATGTGCATATACAGGATTATGTGGGGGTTCTAAGATTAATTTGGTCCAATCACAATCTCAAAAGACTCTATTTAATGGCCTTCTTGGATCATAGGAACTAGGTATTCTTTACTTTAGCTAACATGTTTTTATAATTGATACGCATAATCTTTTAAATTTTTTATTCCTGTATAGACGTACTTAGACTTGAACACCTCACACGTTATCAACGTAACTCATAGCAACCGATCGCGTAGTCGCGAAACTCTCGATTTGAGAACCGGACAAAAATTTGCAAATAGACACACTTAGGCTTTAAAACGTGCAACTCATGGGCAAAAAACCTAAACAGTCCTTAAACGACTCCACAAGGGGCACAAGCACCTCGAACGTGACCAATGTAACTCATAAAAATTGATCATGTAGTCGCGGGACTCTTAGTTTGAGAACAGGACCAAAATTTCCAAATAGGCATACTTAGGCTTTAAAACATGCCGCTCATGGCCGAAAACCATTAACAGCACCCAAATGGCCCCGCAAGGGGCAGAACACCTTGCATGTGAACAACGTAACTCGTAGCAACTGATTGCGTAGTCGCGAAACTCTCTATTTTTGAAAAGGATTAAAATTTGCAAATATACACACTTAGGCTTCAAAACGTGCTGCTCATGGGCAAAAATTTCAAGGAGCCCCCAAACGGCCTCGCAAGGCGCACAAACACCTTGCACGTGACTAACGTAACTCGTAGTAACCAACCGCATAGTTGCGAGACTCCCGATTTGAGAACAAGATGAAATTTTTTAAATAGGCACACTTAAGCTTAAAAAAATGCCACTCGTGGTTAAAAAACCTCGAACAACCCACAAACGGACCCGCAAAGGGCATGAACATCTTGCACATGATCAATATAACTTGTAGCAGCTGATCGCATAGTCGTGGAAATCCCGATTTGAGAACAAGACAGAGAACAATGTATAATTTTTTCAAATAATTATGGCCACGAACTTAAATCGTGACCATATATAATATTATTTTCATGATGAATATGTGGTTGCGAATTTGGTCTGTGACCAAGTAAAGCATGTATATAAGAGGGGCCATGACTTAGGTCCGTGACCACATTGAACAATGTGTAGAAGATGAGTCACAGTCCTCGTCCATGACCATGTTGAACCATGTGTAGAAGGTGGGTCATGGCTTTAGTCCATGACTAATTTTTCAAGACTGGTCACGAATTGGGTACGTGACTAGGCCACGACCCCTATTCGCGACCAACGTACCATATACTTGCCCATGCTCTAGTCTGGGACTGTTCCTTTTGGTCAGGGATTAAGTCCATGACCAGTGATTTTGGTCTTACCATTTTTGGTCAAGGATCGGATTTGTGACCCAGAGGCCTGGTCACGGCCCAAATTCATGACCATACGCTTATATTGGTGTAGTGAGATGATTATTCATTAGCTTAGAGTCGATGAAAGCCTCCTCCTGTTGGGATTTTTAGTGGAAGGCAAGGCCCAAAACCACCACTAAGGCTTCATAATCTGCTTCATTATTAGAGGCTTTGAACTTAAAGCGAAGAGTAAGAGAGACGGTGCATTTTTTCAAACTAAAAAAGGCATTCGAACGGAAAACTTTGTAACCTAAAGTCCCATAAAGGGTCATAAGACCTCTGAACTTTGCTAAATTTGAAATTTTCAAGTCCTTATAAGGTCTGAGACCTCCAAGTTGAAAAAAAATTGTAATGTAAAATCCCGAAAAGGGTCATAAGGCCTCAAATTTTTTGTAAATTTGAAATTTTAAAGTCCTTATAAGGGTTTGAGACCTCCATATTGAAAAAAATTATAACCTAAAGTCCCATAAAGTGTTATAAGACCTATAAACTTTGGTGAATTTGATATTTTAAAGGCCTTATAAAGGTCTTAAATGTCTAGACTGAGGGCCTTATACCCTTGCTTTGTTAAAAATGAAGTTTTTAAAACATTTTTTTCATTCGAAACACTTAGCCTCCACCCTCCCCTCCTCTCAAGGAAAAAAAAATCGAGAACAAAAGTTTTTCCTAAAACTTCCAAAGTCATGCTTTAGGGATAAGAGGCAGTTAAGCCTTTTATGGGTCTGGAGAGCCTTGGCTATGCTTTTTTGGGTTTTTAAACTTGAGGATTATAGTCTTTTTAGGGTCATAAGATCTTTTACGATTAGTCTTAAGATAAGGTTGAAGTCCTTCTTACTTAAATATTGGGTCCTAAGACCTTATCTTAAACCTAGAGCCTAAGCTGAAATCCGTGCAACTCCTTTTTAGGGCCCTTGGACCTTAGTTTAAGCTTTAATCCAAGGCTGAAGTCCATGTAACTCGATTTACGTGTTACTGATATTCAATACATCAATAATACCAAGAGCTTCATTTCATTTTGTTAGAACATCTAATACATCATTGGTATTATTTTTTTAGGTGTTTTGTATTCCAGGGATGGGGGAGTTTGTATCCCTTTATGTTTTTGAGGTAGTAGCATCCATGTATCATAATCTTGGTCACCACGTATGGGACTTCCTAATTGGGGCCTAGCTTCCCCTCACTGGTGTTTTTAGTCCCGAGAATTACCTCCCTTAAGACCAAAACCTTCTTATAGGATGCCATCGGATGAGTTCAACTTATCTTATTAATTTTATCTCAACTAGATATACCTTCAATTTTTCTTCATTTGCCCCTATTTCGAACTAAGATATCCTTTGTGTAGGTATTTCAACCTCAATTAGTATCACAAACTTAGTGCTTAAGGTCAATGAGAAAGGATTTTCCCATGAAGGTCCTTTAACTACAGTCCTACAAGCCCATATAATGATTTTCACTTCTTTAGCCCATAGCCCCTTGGCCTTCCCTAGTGTGTTCTTCAAACTGTGGAAGATCATTTAGTTGTTTACTTCAACTTGGCCATCTGTTTGAGGGTGGATTGAGGAAGAATAATGATTAACTATACCATATCCTGAGCAGAACTCATTAAATGTCGCGTTATCAAACTCCTTGCCATCGTTTGAGACGATGAACTTAGGTAGGCCAAACCTACATATGATGTTCTTTTAGATGAAGTTGGTGGCCTTCTTCTCGGTAATGGTGTCTAATGGCTCAGCCTCATCCCACTTAGTGAAGTAATCAATGGACACAATACAAAATTATTTTTGACTTTTGCTCAGAGGCATGGGTCTTACCAAGTTCACTCCTTATTGATAGAAGGTCCGTGGACTTAGCATTGGAGCCATTTTCTCTACTGGTTGGTTTGGAGCAAAATAAAATCCCTAAAATTAGTTAGAGAACTGCACCAGGTCATTGGCTTCCTTCCCCAACATTGGTCAAAATTATCCTTGCCTACAGACTTTGTAAACTAAGATCTTGGGGGATTTGTGGGCACCATATACACCCTTATGGAGGTCTATCAAGACAGTACTGGCCTCTGAAGGGTTTAGGCATCTCTCAGGTGCTAATCAGTATGTGTTCTTGCATAATACTTCATTTTCTAGGTAGTACATGGAAGTTGTGCACTTTACCCTTCTGGCATGGAGCTTTCTTTGGGTTACACAAGATTTTTTAGGTACGCTTTGATGGTAGTGGTACAATTTGAGCTACTCTGCAATGTTGATATGTATTTATATGATGCTTGATCTAGGGTGATGACTATGACCTCTGGGTCTATCTCATCTCATGCTAAAAAGACATATAAAGTTATCGCTATATGATCAAAGGTATAATCCATAATTTAGGTCACAAACATCGCATGAAAGATATTTATTAATTAAATTTTGTCTTGATTAATTAAGTGAAACTGCTCATGAAAGATATTGAACCTAAATCGAACAAAAAAAATAATACGCGATACCAAGAAAAAACCCAATCCGGAAAACCCCTTTTCAGCAATGCTATAACTAAGTATAAATGACACATAAAGACTTACAGACTTAGACTCCATTAGGTATCATATTTCCTTGTTGATTATAAAAAGCGATGCAGATCTATCAATGCACAACAACAAACTCTACTTGCCTCAGTGTCCACTGATCAACCTTAGGAAATTCCTTTCTTATCTTCAATAGTGAAGAATGTATTCCAAAAGGATTTGAACAAGAGATGTTTGATCATAAAATAGGTGAAAAAAATCATACAACAAAGTTCAAGTTCGTACCTCTTACATAGGGATGAACATAATGTTTTTAAAAAATCAACCTCATATACCTTGTCCATATGTTGTCATGACAAAATCAACACTTCGATCTTCTATTTTCATGTTTGTTCACTAACTTATTTTCAATTGAAGCCTTGTGAATATACATGATGGTGTAGCATAAAACCAAATATGCCAAACTCTAAATGTAATGAGCAATTGAAAAATGTATCGCTTACAAATGCCACACATTCGAGGTGGTCCGCCTCTTGATAAGATGTTGTTTATTCTCTTGATGAAGTGTTTCACAATTACTACGTATCCTGCCATCCAATCATTTTTGTTCTCGTAGACCTCTATGACCTGATTAACCACCAGTCGAGAGTCATTGACACCCTCCACCTGTTACGCTTTTAAGTGTATGGGAAGGCCCAATCCTTCCACCAAAGCTTCGTACTCTGCCCCATTTTTAGAGGGTTTGAACTTAAAGCGAAGAAAGAGAGATAATGCATTACTTCGGACTGAAAAAGTGTTGCTCTGAACTTTGGTAAATTTGAAATTTTAAAGTCCTTACAAAGATTGGCACCTTGGGACTGAAAATATTTGTAACCTAAAGTCCCACACAAGGTCGCAAGGCCTCTAAACATTAGTAACTTCAAAATTTTGGAGTCCTTATAAGGGTGTGAAACCACCGAACTAAAACATTTGTAACATAAAGTACTAAAATGAACCTTGGTAAATTTGAAAATTTAAAGACCTTATAAGGGTCCGAGACTTCCAAACTGAGACTATTTGTAACTTCAACTCCTACAAAGGGTCTTAAGACCTCTGAAATTTGGTAAATTTGAAATTTTTAAGTCTTTATAAGGGTTTGAGGCCTCCAGACTAAGGGGATTATACCCTTGATTTCATAAATTTGAATTATTTTGACCATTTTTTACATTTAAGACACATATCACCCTACAAAATTGAGAATAAAGTTTTTTGTAAAAAAAAAATCCAAAGTCATGTTTGAGGGGTGACAAGAAGTTTAGCATTTTATGGGTCAAGAGACCCTTAACTATTCCTTTAGTAGGTTGTTTATACCTGAGAACATTAGTCTTTTTTGGGTCATGAGGCCTTTGAATGTTAGTCTTAAACCAAGTCTAAAGTCCTTATAACTTAAATGTTGGGTCCTAATAAGACCTTAGTTTAAACCTCGAGCCAAGATTGAAAACCTTTCAACTCTTTTTTGGTCCCTTGGACCTTAGTTTAATGTTTGAGCCAAGGTTGAAGTCCTTATAACTCGATTTATGGGTCGTAAGACCTTAGTTCATAAAAAATACTGATATTGAATACCTCAAAAGTACACAAATCTCAATTTCATTTCATTAGAGCATTGAATACATATTGTTTTAAGTGCTTTATATTCCAGTGATGGGGTTTTCGTATTTCTCTATATCTTTGAGGTAGTAGCATCTAAGTGCTTTAATCTTGGTCACCACGTATGGACCTTCCTAATTGAGAACTAACTTCCCCTCATTAGTGTTTTTGGCCACGAGAGTGACCTCTCTTAAGATGAGGTCACCCCCTTGAATTCCCTGTGATGTTATCTCTCGTTAAAATCAAAAGTTTTTTCTGCTTGCAGGATACAATCAAGACCAGTGCAACTTATCTTTTTTTTTCAATCACGTCCAGAGATACCTTCATGATTTCTTCATTTTCCCCCAGTTTGAACTGAGATACCATTTGTGGTGGTATTTCAACCTAAGTTAGGATCATAGCCTCAGTTCCTAGGGTCAATGACAAAGGATTTTCCCTTGTTGGTCCTCTGACTGTCGTCCTGTAAGCCCGTATAATGCTTTGCAATTCTTCAGCCGCCTTCTCTAGTCTTTTCTTCAAACCATGGAAGATCGTTCAGTTTGTTACTTTAACTTTATCATTGTCTTGAGGGTGGCTTGGGGAAGAATAATGATTGCATATACCATACCCTGAGGAGAAATCCCTAAATATTAAGTTTTCAAACTCCTTCATATTGTTCAAGATTATGGTCGTAGGTATGCTAAACTTTGAGAAAATGTTCTTTAATATTAAGCTCGTGGTCATCTTCTCGGTAATGGTGGCTAATATCTCATCCTCATCCCACTTAGTGAAGTAATTAGAGGACACTTTACAAAATTGATTTTGACCTTTGCGCATAGGCATGGGTCTTATCAGGTATACTCCCCATTGAGCGAAGTCCCGTGGACTTAGCATTGGAGCCATCTTCTCTATTGATTGGTTTTGAACAAAATCAAATCTATAAAATTTGTCACAACAATGCACCAGGTCCTTAGCTAAAAATATTATTGCCTCGAGAATTTATAAACCAAGATCTTAGTGCTTGTATGGGCACTGCATACACCTTCATGGAGGTTTTTTAAAATATAACAGGCCTCTAATGGGCCTTGGCACCTCTTAAGTGCAGACTATTATTCGTTATTGCACAATACTTCATTTTCAAGGTAGTACTTGGAAGCTGTGCATTTTACCCTTTTGGCTTGGAGCTTGTATTTGGGGAGCTCACTATTTTTTAGGTAAGCTTTAATGGGAGTGGTCCTGTCTGATCTCTGATCGAACTTTGTAGTGTTGCTTTGCAGTTGTGTGATGCTTGGTTAATAAGGGGTGACAACTAGGACCTCCAGGTCTATCTCATCTCGTGATGCTGAAAAGATAGGAAGAATGGTCTGGTTACATGGTCAAAGGTAGAATCCATAAATTAGGTCACAAACAAGCCAAGTTCAAGTTACTCGAATTTTATCTTGATTAATTAGTTGAAACTAAGCATGCAATATATTGAACCTAAATCAAATAAACAAATTAATAACATTAGATATGAGGGGAAAACCCTTTTTAGCACTGTTACAATGGAGGTATTAAAGACAACACAAACAGACTTACAGATTTAAACTCCATTAAGGATCACAGTTTTATCTCCTTACCTATTGATTACAAAAAGTGATGCAGATCTAACAATGCCCCACAACAAGCTATACTTACCACGGTGTCGACTGATCATCCCCAGGAAACTCCATTCCTATCTTAAGCAGTGAAGAATGAACTCCACAAAGATTTAAACAAGAGATGGGTTCTTCCAGGTTTGATAAAGTGATCACAAAATATTCAAGGGTTTTGGAATTGGAAAATCAAAGTGTTCGATCACAAAATAGGTGAAAAGGGGTTTAAAAAGTGTAGCTTCTTACCTCTTAAATAGGGGGAAATCTCTGAGAGATATACTTGAAAATTTTACATTTGAAATCACGTACAAAACATTTTTGGACGTCTTTTTTAAATGGATTGTACATCATTCGCACGACCTGTGAAAATTTATTCGAATGGTATAGAACGAGAGATCAAATGATATTCCAAAGAGATGAGGAAAAAGAGCTCGTTTGAAGTTTCGTTTAAACGGATGATATCCAACAAGTTGAAGAAACTCTTTCGAACAACCCTTAATATCTCATTCTAAAAAAATACCTTAAAATAATTTTTTGTTCAAAAAGATTTTGAAAAATATTTATGTCTCAAACACTTGTAAAATACCCCTGAACATAATGCTTACACAAAATCATCCCATATACCATCTTCGTATGTTGTAGGGACAAAATCAAATCTTCGATTGTCATATTTGGTCACTAACTTGTATTTAAATGAAATCTTGTGAATATACATGATTTGTAAAGGGGTAAGGGAATATTCCAAACTATAAACATAATGAGCAATCATAAATATTTCTCTTATAAATGTCACACGTGCAAGGTGGTCTGCCTTTGAGTTCTCAACCTGGGGACCCTTCTGATCCAAAACTTGGGTATTCTCGTGATGAAATGATATACAATTTCTAAGTATCCTACAATCCTATCGCCTCTGGCCTCACAGATCTCTGTGACCTAATTAACCACCAACTCAAAATCACTTATAGCCTCTACCCATTGGACTTTTAAGTGGATGGTAAGGCCCAAGCCTACAACTAAGGCTTCATACTTTGGTTCATTATTAGAGGCTTTCAATTTAAAGAGAGAGAGACAGAGAGAGTACATTTTTTCGGACTAAAAACAGGTCTGAGACATCCAGACTAAAAAAATTGGTAACCTAAAGTCTCATAAAGGATTATAAGGCCTCTAAACTTTGGAAAATTTGAAATTTTAAAGCCCTTATAAGGACCTCAGACCTTCAGACTAAAAAAAGTTGTAACCTAAAGTCCCACAAAGGGTCATAAGACCTTTTAACTCTAGTAAATTTAAAATTTTAAAGTCCTTATAAGGGTATGAGACCTACGAATTGAAAACACTTGTAACGTAAAGCCATAAAGGGTCAAAGGACCTTTAAATTTTGGTAAGTTTGAAATTTTGAAATCCTTATAAGGGTCTGAGACCTCCTGACTGGGGGCTTATAACATTGCTTTCATAACTCTAAAATTTTTATACCATTTTTTGCATTTGAAATACTTACCCCCCTCTCCTCCCCCCCCCCCCCCCCAAAAAAAAAAATAGAGAACAATAGATTTTCCTAAAACTTTTCCAAAGTCATATTTGAGGGGTGACGTGTAGTTTAGACTTTTACGGTTCCAGAGACCCATGATTATGCCATTTTAAGGGTTGTTTAAACCTGAGGACTGTAGTTTATTTTGGGACATAAGACCTTTGACTGTTAGTCTTTAGGTAAGGTTAAATTCCTTGTAACTTAAATGTCGGGTCCTAACACCTTAACTTAAACTTAAAGCCAATGCTGAAATCCATGAAACTATTTTTTAGGCCCTTAGACCTTAGTTTAAGCTTTGAGCCAAGAATGAACTCCTTGTTACTTGATTTGTGGGTCATAAGACCTTAGTTCTGAAAGAATATTGATATTGAATACATCAAGAATACCAAAATATTTATTCCATTTCATTAAAGCATTAAATACATCACTGGTAGTATTTTTTTAGGTCCTTTGTATTCCAGGAATGGTGAAGTTCATATCCCTTTATGTATTTGAGGTAGTAGTATTCAGATCTTAGTCACCACATATGGGCCTTTCCTTTTAGGGCCAAGCTTCTCCTCAGTGGTGTTTTTGGTCGTGAGTGTGACCTCCCTTAGGACCAGGTCTCCCACCTTAAATTCCCTGTGACAGAATTTCGTATTGACATAGGAAGCTTTTTTGTTCTTGTAATCTCCCATTCGGATCGGTGCAACTTATATTTTTTCTTATATCTCATCCAGAGATACCTTTAATCTTTCTTCATTTTCCCCCGATAATTTCATATGACACCTCACCCAATTAAATACCGCGTGATCGGTCCTTTATCAAATTAAAACAGGTTTCTCATTTGGTTCATTCTTAGCATCACTATCGAAAACCATGTCAATTACTAATCACCTAATAGTTAGTTAAGAAGGTGACAAATTTTATCTTTCATTAAACAAATAACAAAATGCGAAATCAAACTATACTTACCACATACACAATCACTGAGTCTAAAACGATGCTGAAATAAATAAATGACTTGCCGAATAAACCATCGGCTACAAATCCAAATCCAATGTAAATCCAATAGACAGTAAATAAACTTCAAATAAATCTGAACTGAAATAATTTTAATAAGTACTGAAGGCAACATGCCCAAAATAAAATACGGATATAAGATTCCTAAACTAGTAATGAATAAGAGAAGCATTTACTCCAACTCCTGCATACATCCACATGTGCCGTAGTTGCGTATCCCTGGAATAAATAATCAAGTCTGGCATCCCTATGGCTAGACACCTAAAAGGTTTTGAAAATATTTGCAGCAATGGTTAGAACCCAAAATATTTTGAAAATATTTAGTAAGTGATTAAGTTTGCAGTAATTAAAATGCATGACTACTCTTCATATTTTAGCTAGTGTCGCACTCCTTTGAGATAATAACACCTAACACTTTCTTCCTAACCCTCCTAGGTGTACTACCCCATCTAAATGTCCTTGTTATGAATACTTCTTGACACACTACTCAAGCCCGAGTAATCTTACTATTGATTCATAAGTTATTTATCGCATTAACTTAATTAATAATTTTTAAATAAAATTATATAATAGTTTCACTAGTTATATACAAGTAATATCATTTTACTTCATGTAATACACCCATATATAAATATTTACTCTATTATATATGCATATAATTAATACAATATCACTTCATGCATTTAACCCGTATATAAAATATGTACAATTATACTACAACATTCACACACATGTCGTATGTATATCGATCCTCCTAAGTAATAACTCACTGGATGCTTTCTCTAAAATGCTATCACCCCAGGTATACTCATCCAACCTGAATACCACGACACAGTTTAGTCACACCAAATCAGGTAATAAAATAATAAGCCAAGTGGAGCCGGCCATAGTTCCCCGGGTGTGAGACTAAATCATACCCAAAGCGCCTCACCTCGAAAAGAATCACAACATAAAATAATGGACGCTATGACCTGGGGATTACACTCGCCCTGCATTCACTAGCCAAGGGATTCACCCACATCGCGCAACCTCCTATGATAGCACTAGAGGGGTATGTATTTATAAAAATATCCAACACCGATATTTAAAGAGCACACAAATATACATATATTATCACACTATCCGTATATATATAATAGAATAAATCGGCTAACATGTGCCTAACTCTCGTAGCACTAGCCAAAATATTTCAGTCTATTTCCCCGACTCGTAATTTAATTAATTTCACATTAATTGATTTATTAAAGCAGTGTCACTCAACTACAATACCCGGACACATTCACTCTATCTGTATTTTCACCCTTTAAAATTTCTTACACTCGATTACATTATCAAGTTTGACACTCTTATTAAATTTGATATTACTAAAACCCATCTCCCATGGCCCTATGAATTTTCCTCCATTTAATTTTTAACTAATTAAATTCCTTTAGAGACCCTAAAAGAAACCAAGGAAAATGTACATAAAAAAGGATGGATCTGCCAAAAAATTCCCAACGTCGTTCGGACGACCTCCCTTCATGTTCTGTTCTTCTTCTTCCTCACGCTTATGTTCTGCAATTTTTAACCCACCCAATACTCTGGCTTTCTCCTCAAAACTCAACCCAAAAGATTTTAACAAAAATACACATCTAAAATAGGTCATAATCCTCATAATAACCTTTACACATCCTGGATTCTCATCAAAAGGTATAAAACCCTGAGTTCTCACAGTTTCATACAATCGTTTTCACAATTTCGATTCTATCATCCCAATTACTCTGCATTTGTTACTGAATATCTAACATAATTCGAATTCCAACCTCATTAATTCATATAACGTCATCAATTGCATTTTTAATCTACACACAATGACTAATTTATAAAACCCCATATTTACGTGATACCCCACCCCAAAAATGAATTTTCATTACACCCACCATGATATGAATTGAAAACTGCAAATTAAATGAAAGAAAGCTAACCACTTGCCTGTACTGATTCGTAGGTTCTGATTTCTTTTGAGGTAGACGAAGATTTGACTAAGAACACACCCAATTCTTCTTGCTTCGTCTCCCAAAATCTCCCTACCTTATCCTTCTTTTCTTCTCTACAGATCTAGGGTTTTTCTAATTGAGTTTTATCTGACACTAACTCCCTAATTTAGGTTTAATAGTTTTAATCCCAAAATTAGACTACTAGTCCAAGCCCAAATGACTCGAACACCCCCGTGCGATCTAGGTTATGCCTACAAATTCCCCGAGACCCAATTACTATCCCGGTTATTCTATTTTAATTATTTCGACCTACTCGAAATCAACCGTGCACTCAGAATCATCATCTGAGTTACTCTATAAAATTCTCCAATTTCGACCTCAAAATACGACACATGTGAAATTTAAAAATAACCCGAATTGATTAAATTATAATTCACTAAATTAATTAACTCATCCAAATTAATAAAATCCCATATCACCAAAATAATTAAATTTTGTGTCCTCAAAAATATGGGGTATTGCATTTCAACCTCAATTGGGATCATAGCTTAGTGCCGAAGGTCAATGAGAAAGGAGTTTCCCTTATCAATCCTCTGACTATGGTCCCGTAAGCCCATATAATTATTGGTAATTCTTCAACCCATGACCCCTTGGCCTTCTCTAGTCTCTTCTTTAATCTGTGAAAGATCATTCAGTTGGTTTCTTCAACTTGTCCATTATCTTGAGGGTGTCTAGGGGAAGAATAATGATTGCCTAAACTATAGAGTGGGAAGAACTCCCTAAATGTTGGGTTGTAAAATTCCTTTCTATTGTCCAAGATAATGGCCTTAGGCAGGCAAACCTGAAGATGATGTTCTTCTAGATGAAGTTAGTTGTATTCTTCTTGGTAATGGTGGCTAATGGATAAGCATCATCCCATTTAGTGAAGTAATCAATGGTTAGTATACAAAATTTGTTTGACCTTTTATTAGAGACAGGGATCTTATTAGGTTCACTCACCATTGAGCGAAGGGCTAGGGACTTAGCATTGGATATATCTTCTTTATTGGTTGGTCTGGAACAAAAGCATATATAATTCATATATCACAGTGTTGCACCTAGTCCTTGTCTTCTTTACCTAATATTAGTCAAAAGTATCCCTGCCTCAAAACTTTATAAACCAATATCTTGGGCCTATGTGGGCACCACATACACCTTCGTATAGGCCTTAGAAGATGTAACTGGCCTCTGATAGGTTTAGGAATATCAAATCTATTGATCAATATACGTTATTGTAAAATACTTTTTTCTAGGTGGTACCTAGTAGCGGTGTAGTTAAACCTTCTGTCCTGGAGCTTGTCTTTAAATAGCTCACCCTTTCTGAGGTGGGCTTTGATGGGAGTGGTCCATTGTGAGCTCTGATCGACCTCTAAAGTATTAATTTGTAGTTGTGTGATGCTTGGTTGATCCAGGGTGACAACTAGGACCTATGGGTCTATCTTATCTCATGATGCTGAAATAGCAATGCCCCATGTCAAGCAACCCTTTTCCTCAGTGTCCACCAAATAACCCCAGAAAAATCCTTTGCAATATTCAGCAATGAACAATGAGATCCACAGTAATTTGAATGGGAGATATGTTTTTTTTTATAAAGTAATTAAAAAATATCCAAGGGTTTTGGATTTTGAAAACCAAAGTATTTTATCACAAAATAGGTGAAACGACTTGCAATAAAGTGCAGGCTCCTACATCTTAAATAAGTAGGAAGATCTTTGAGAGATAGACTTTAAAAGATTGCATTTGAAACCAAGTAGAAAATAATTTTAAGCGGCTAGTTCAAACGAACTGTTCCTCATTCGAATGATATATGAAAACTTATTCAAACAACATAGAGTAAGATATCTAACGATATTCTAGGGTGATGAAGAAAAAGAGCTAGTTTGAACAACTGATATCCAATGAGCTAAAGAGGCCCGTTTGAATGACTCTCAATAGTTCGTTCTAACAAGATGCCTTAAAAATGATTTTTTTCAAAAAATATTTTGAAAAATATTTATGTTTTAAACACTTGTAAAATACCCTTGAACATAATGTTTATACAAAATCAACCTCATATACCTTATCCGTATGTTTTATCAACTCTTCAATGTTCGATTGTCGCATTCAATCGCTAACTTGTCTTTAATTGAAGCCATATGAATATACATGATGGTGTAGCGTTGTAACAAAATATTCCACACTATAAACATAAAGAGAAATCATAAATTTAGCTCTTACAGATACTACATGTGCAAGGTAGTACGCCTCTGAGTTCTTAACTCGGGGGACCCTTCTAATGTAAAACTTGGTCATTCTTTTGATAAAGTACTATAAAATTATTAGGTAACCTGCCATCCCAATGCCTTTGGCCTCGTAGATATCTACGGCATTATTAAAAACCAGTTAAGAGTCACTTGCAACCTCCATATGTTGGGTTTTTAAGTGAACGGCAAGGCCCAAGCGTTCCACTAAGGATCCTTATCCTGCTTCATTATTAGAGGCTTTGAACTTAAAGCTATGATCAAACAGATAATACCTTCTTTTGACTTTGCTAGGTGGAGTTTGAACCCATCTCATGAGCTATTGAAGGATCTGTCTATACGTAATTCCCAAGTCAGAGAACTGAGATCTAGTTGCAGGAACATAGTATGATTAGGCACTTGGGGTTACTATGAACATAGCCTAGAACTCATACGTATTTCAAGTTACTGAACTCTTCAATGAAGTCAGCATAGGCTTGACCTTGTACAGCACTTTGAGGTTGCTATCTGATGTCAAACTCACCATATCTATAGACTATTTTATAAGCCTTCTGTAGACACCTCATTCTGTTACCACCTAACTCTCTTTAGGTCCCTAGTACCTCCATTCATCACCGCAGACCCATGTCATGTCCCGAGCACTGACCTGGAAGCCATCGGGCACTCCCCGGCTCTGTTTAACCAAAAGTTAAACACTTCGTCTTGACTAAGACTCAATGAATCTTCTAGGGTAACTAAATACCCTTTCCAACGGTCCATACCGTGCGCGATTCCTACTTTCCATGAGGACGAACGATCCATTTGACTCCAAGAGGTCACCGAATGCTTCTCGGGCCTGATTGACCAAAGTTAACTCCCCGAACATAGTCAAAATCTTTGGAATATCGAAGTACATCCCCTAACCTTTATAATGGTCCATCCCGTGCACGATTCCGACTTACCATGCGGACGAACAATCCATTTGCGTCTGAACGATTCCCCGTCCAACGGACCGACAAACGCTTCCGAGCCACTTTAGACCCAAAGTCAACTCCCGAACTCGGGAGAGGTCCAAAGGACTTTTGAAGCTCTCTGAAATACCTTTCCAATGGTATGCCTCGTGCGTGATTCTGACCAACGGTTTGCCCTCAGGGGCCAATTATCCGAAAAAGCCTGAAGCGCACTGCCAAATGGCAGGTCCCAGACCCTGCCTATCGGCACCTGCCGATAGGTAGTGCCATGGCAATGCCGATCGGCAGACCCCTGGGCCTATAAAAGGAGGCCTTGGCCTCATTTGCAAGAGGAGCCCAGATCAGAAGGAAATCACTCTCAGCAAGTCCCAGAGACCTCTCTCGAAGGTAGCGTGATTTCAACTTCCAAATCCCTGTTTCACTTCCACTTTTCATCATCCCTTTCATCAAACATGATGAATTAACCACTCTCCATCATCATCCAAGCACAAGGGATACTTTTCAAACATTCAAGATCAAGCTCAAAGTCTCCAAGAAGGTCCATCCTTCTCACCTTTCTCTTCAAATCTTCTTAAATTTGCAATAACTTGTTTTATTACTTAAAGCACTTTTATTATCTTATTTCACATATCCTAACATACTTTTTATCTAGTATTATTGCACATATCCTATTTTAATATAAATAAAACCAAAAAAACAAGAAAAAGAGGGTTTGCTCATAAATTCCAAATAAGGATTCTCACACTTTTTCCGCACTTTTCTCACAACTAAAACACTTTTTCTACACACACACATAAGAGATTTCTCCGTTTGGATTTATGGGTTAAACCCCACCCCTCGTTTGTATGCGAACTACGTGGACTTTGATGCCTTTATAGGATATGTAGGCGTCTCGGGGTAAAACCTGAGACTCGAGTCCTCCTTTTTTCACTTTTTTTCTTATTTTTTATCTTCTCTTTATCCCATTTTCTATACACTTGTTCTTAGTAACGTATTACTCCATACGCGTTATCGTTCCCTTATAACGATCAACGTAGGGGTAATCGCATAAATCTTATTTTTTACATTAATCTCACATTCCTACGGATGACTCGCTTTATCTTTTCCATGATACAAGTCGAGGATTCCTACCTCCATTCTATATATACACATGCACACATATCACGGGGGGAAACATAAGGGAAAATAGCAAATATCCATGAGAGACCAAAAGGGCGGAATGGGTGCTTAACACCTTCCCATTTCGTAACTAAGCCTCCGAACCCTTCTCGAATCATATTGGTTTCGCATGCACCAGTATGTCTTTGGATGCCATCCTTCGGGGTGGCTTCCCCTTTTTCTTTTATCTGTTTTGAGTAAAATAGACTGGCGACTCTGAATCTCTCTATATTTTCACAATTCACAAAATCGACGCCGGCCGAAGCGCTCTCCAGAGAGGGGACACGCGGGAATCGAAGGATCCTTTTCCCTCCGCGATGGGGACCGGGGATGGCCACACCTTCCTGAGGCATTGGTCCTTTAAAGGATTTGTTGAAAGGGTTAATGAGTCATAACCATGATAGAATGGGATTAGAAGTATGGCCTCAATCACTTTGCTAAGATGATAAGGCATAGATCCATCTTATCCATCCTTGTATACTTGCTCTCAATCCCTTAGAGGGCTATACTGAAGTAATACATGGGTTATATACCCAAAATTATTCCATGATAAGGGTAGAGCTAACTGGGATGGTTGAGGCAGTGAGGTACATATAAAAGTCTTCCCCCACAATCATTCAGGACAGTAGTGGTGCGAATCTTACGTACCTTTTGAGGTTTTGGAAGGCCTTTTTATCCTTAGGAGTTGACTCAAAACATTTTTTTGCACATTGAAGAATGGAAGTATCTTGTCTATGGCCTTGGAGACAAATCAATTGAGGGCAAAAACCCTCCCAGCTAGGTGCTGAACCTCCTTTACTATTCTTGGAGATTTCATATCCAATAAGGATTGAATTTTTGGGGGGTTGGCTTCAATTCCCCGTCTGGTGACCATAATCCCCAAGAACTTGCCTCTAGCCATATTAAAATCGCACTTCTTCGGGTTGAGGACCATTTGTTTCCTTCAAAGGATGGCGTAGGTCTCTTTAAGGTCCTGAATGCGATTTTGAGCCTCCAAGATTTTGACCAGCATGTCATTAACATGGACCTCCATGGTATTTTCAATGAGATTTTTTAAAATGGAGTTACCACCCTCTGATAAGTGGGCCTACATTCATTAGTTCGAAATTCATAACTTTATAACATTATGTACCTTTTTTCGTGATGAATGGGATATTTTATTCATCACCTGAGGCCATCATGATCTGGTTATACCCAAAATAAGGATCCACAAAGAAGAGGATCTTGTGTCCAGCTATAGTGTCTACCGAGGTGTCAATCGGAGGTTGAGAATAGTATTCCTTTGGGCACGCCTATTGAGGTCAGTGAAATCAATACACATCTCCATTTCTTTTTTAGATTTAGGCACATGTACCACGTTTGAGAGTCTCTTTGGGTACTTAAACTCTATGATGAAGTTGGAGGTCAAAAGCTTATCAACTTACTTTTTTGTGACGTTATTTCTTTTTGGTATAAATAACCTCTTCCTTTTTGGACCTATTTTTAATTTGGTTCCATGCTTAGGTGGTGTCCCATAACATCAATGTCCACCCCAATCATGTCAGAGTGGCTCCACACGAAGATGTCCTTATTTTCCCTCATGAATTGGATGAAATTTTCTTTGAGGGATAGGCTAAGGCCTACCCCAATTTGGACTTCTTTAGTTGCATCCTATGTATCAATGCACACAGTGATCATATCCTTGGTAGGCTCACCCATTTTCTTTTTCTTATCATCTTGTGGATCTAGAGTGTCCACGTTTAGCAATTCTATGCTTGGGCCTTGTAAGGGAGATCTTTTTACTAGGCCTTTGTACCTTTGGGAGAGTGTGCCATAATAGTACTAGTTATCATCTTTAAGGGAGAAAGATGTTAGTTTTAGAAATACGGAGCATGTCATTCCTATAGATGACAATGATAGGTGTTAAAATCATATATGACTTTAGACCTACTAGTGTTCCCCTGTAGGCCTCAGATGGGTAAGAGGAGAGCAATGTCAATGTAAGAGACAATGGTTTAAGGTAGTCTACCTTAGGTTATGATCATACATCCACTATACAAAGGTTTATACTTGTTTATTAAAATTTAAGTGAACAGTATAGTCAAAAAGACCCTTTGAGCTTTGGTCAAGAGAGTCTGAGGTAATGCATCCTTAGTCAGTAGTCCATAGGACATTAGGAAGTAAATTAATGACTTATTTAAGGGTTACTGAGTGCTACTTTAGGGTTGAACAAGTTGTAAAAACGAAATAAATAATGGAACTGATCCAAGTTATAAACATAAGCTCACTATAGTGGGTCCTACGTGTGTAATGGAGTGTAAACACTTGTAGAATATTAGAACTCGTATTTATCTAATAGTTAAATGCTCTAATATCTTTGAAAGATAGAGATAGATCCCCTTTCACCTTCCATCAGCTTCTTAATTATAGGATATCTTGGAGAGAGAACAAATGGACTATCATGTTATGGATTTGATAGCTCTGAGGCCTGAAGGTGTCAGAAGGGAGGTGGAGTTTTTGATAAATTATTTAAAGATGTTATAAGATGGTTGTTGTGCATATTAAATGCTTATGGTATGCTCAATGCTAGTGGAGTTAGTTAGAGGGGGTAGGTAAAACATTGTTCTACTTTTTACCTGCTTTGATACACTGGCCAAGGAAGCTCCTCCGAGGTCTTCTGAGCTTCGGACCTATCATAGTTTGGTCTTAGATTATTTTTGGGTTGTTTTAGAGTAGTATACCTTGGCATTGAGGGCTAAGCATCCTGGGGAGGTCATTACCCTCTAGACTAAGGTATGTTCCAGGTGTCAGCTTGTGAAACTCCAGTACTAAGGTCCCTGAGCTTGCATGGGGAGGTATGATGGAGCGACTGACTTTTTCCAAAAGAAGGATGCATGACTAAGTTCTGATGTAGTACCATAGCTTGTCCTTAAGAGTGACATAGGTTCATGGGATTAAGTACCACTCAATCCGAGGTTCGAGATCAATCGATGGGATTCTTCTCTCGTTTTAGGGAGCTTGAGGATGTTTAAGTGACTTTGGAAGGTTAAGAGTTTAACAGGATATCATCATGATGTAATCTATCAGATCTTTTAGTGAATGACAATATAATTTGTTAAAATCTTGACTTCTTCTTTATTGATGTTTCTTCTATATTTCTTTGTCAAGGAATGTTTGCATTTGCATATGTTTGTTTGAGGTATGCCAAGTAGGTGATATCCCCATAGCCCCCTAAAATTTCTTGATAAAGTAAACAAAAATAAGTATTAACCCTTATGAGGATGATCTGAAGTACCTTCGTTATGTCAATTCGATAACCTATGAAGTCCAAACTAAGAATCCTAAATGGGCTATAAGACCTCAGAACCATAAAAGCCTTACAAGTTTTAAACTTACAAATTTTGATGACTGTGTGCCTCAAAGTATTTATGCACAAACATTTATCCACCTAAATGTTTTAAGAATGGAAGTCAAAAAATTAAATCCATTAAGGGTCCAAAGACCTTAAATTCATAGTTAGATTAAGACCTCTGATTTATTATCCACTAGGATGAACACCTTTTAGTCATTCTATTTAGATCCTTAGCCATTCTATTTCAGGACTCTAGAACTTTAGCCATTCTATTTAGAGCTAAAGATGGGAGCCTTTAACGTATTGGGTCCTTAGAACTTAGGTTAATCCTGGACCAAGGATAGAAGCCTTGTAACTCATGTTGAGTAAGACCTTAGGCTTAACCTAAAACTAAGGATTGAATCCTTGTAAGTCATATTGAACATGGTATTGAGACATCATAAGTAGCAAAAAGGGTTATTTTCATTTCATTTGAATTGTATAATACATCATTGGAAGTATTTCTTGATATGTTCTACATTCCAAGGGTAAGAGAGATTGTATCCATTCATATTCTTTAGGAAATAGGACCTTGGCCTTGATATTGACACCACTACATAAGGGCCTTCCCATTTGGGGCCCAACTTTCCTTCATTCAAGTTTCTAGTGGAAATGGTTACTTCTCTCAAGACCATGGACACCACTTTGAAATCTTTGTGGTGAACTTTCTTATTATAATAAGATGTTGCCATTTATTATAAGCACCAATTCTGACTTGTGTAACCGCTTGTCTTTCTTCTAGTTCATCTAAGGACGTTTTGAGCCCTCCAGCATTAGCCTCTAGTTTAAAATTATTACCCTCTGTGTTGGTATCTCAATCTGATATAGTTGTCTCAATGTAAAAGTTCAAAGAGAATAGAGTTTCTCTCGTTGGATATCTTTTTGTGGTTCTATAGGCCCATAAGATGCTTGGAAGATCCTCAATCCACATGCCCTTATCCTTATCCAACATTTTCTTTAAGCTATTGAAGGCGGTTTAATTGGTCGTATTAACTTGGACGTGTGCCTTTGGATGGACTGCTCATGGGTAATGGTTACTTATTCCATAGTACGAATAAAACTCTGTAAAGGATGGGCTCTCAAATTGCTTCCCGTTGTAAGAAATAATGTCTCTTAGTAAGCCAAATCTATAAATAATTCTCTTCAAGATGAAGTTGGTGGTCCTTTTTCTATAATTATAGCCAAAGGCTCAACCTTATCTAATTTCGTGAAGTAATCAATTGTATAATGCAGAAGTTGTTTTAGTCTTTACTGAGAAGTAAAGGCTCTACTAAATCAACATCCATTATAAAAAGTGACATAGACTTAAAAATAGGACCATTTTTTTTGTTAGTTTCTTTAGATAAAGGTGAAATTCTAATGCTTATCATAATTTCAAACTAGGTCTTCATCTTATTTACTCAAGGTAGGTCAGAATTAAGCATGCCTCAATATTTATAGATTAAGGTCTTGGGGCCTGTGTGAGCACCACAAAAATAACTTTTTAGAGGTCTCTAAGGATGTAACTGGCTTCTAATGGGCTGAGGCACTACTAAAGTCCGATCAATATCCATTATTTAATAGGATCCCATTCTCTAAATAATATCTAGAAACTAAGGACTTTAGTTATCTGGCCTGAAACTTATCTTTAGGTAGGACTCTGTCTTTGAGGTATGAATGTTAATTTTTGAGGTTGGTGATGATTGGTTGTTCCAAGGTGACAATTAATACATTTGGATCCACCTTATCTGATGAGGCCACTCATATAAGGTGTTTGGACTTAGAATTTTATTCCAATAGAAGTCTTTTTATGCTGAACTTGGTGATTCTTTAGAAGAGTTACTTTGTAATTGTCAAGTAACCCTCCATTGTATAACCTTTGGGCCCATATACCTCAGTGACTTGATTGAACACCATCTGAGAATCACTAATAGACTCCACCTTCTTTTCTCTTTCAAATGAATGATTAAACCTAGTACTACCACTAAGGCCTCATACTCTGCCTTATTGTTAGAGGTTTTGAATTAAAAACAAATTGCAAGAAAAATTATGCCTCCTTTTGGGATGACTAGATGAAATCCAACTCCATTTTATGTTGGAAGAGACATCTACATATAAGACCTATTTTGGAAGTATGATGGTTTGGGGTCCTTAGGAACTATTTCTTCTATTCTTGAGATCTTAGGACCTTCCTCCACTTCCTCTAGGTTATTGAAATCTTCCATGAAGTCGGCCAAGGCCTGACCTTTAATGGCACTCCATGGCTGGTACTTGATGTAGAAATACCCCAACTCCATGAACCATTTGCAAGCCTTATTGAGGTATTAAGCAGATGAATAATCTTTTAGAAGTTTTGATAAGTCTTAATCACGTTGGGGTGTGATTTAAAGTAAGGCCTTAGACATCTTGCTTAGGTAAGGAGGCAGAATGAGAGTTTTTCCATCCTTGGGCACTTACTTTCAGCACCGTATAGAGCTCGATTGATATAATACACTAGGTATTGGACCCATAATTCCCTTTGGATCAAGGCTAAGCTAACAGTGGTTGGATAAATATCAAGGAACAAGTCTTCCCCAATTATGGTTCAGGAAAGCAAATGTGGAGATACTAGGTACTTCTTCAGGTTTTGGAAAGCTTCCTCAACCTGTGGAGTCTATTAGAATGCCTTCTTCAGTATTTTGAAAAAATAAAATCACTTTTTTGTGGCCTTGGATACAAATTGATTGAGGGCAATAACTCTCCCAATAAGGCTTTTGACCTCTTTGATTGTTCTTAGGGACTTCATATTTACCAGAGCTTGGACCTTCCAAAGATTGTCCTCTATGCCACATCTGGTGACCATAAAGCCTAAATATTTACCTCCCTCCACCCTAAAAGAACATTTCTTTGGGAAGAGGCTCATCTGATTCTTTCTAAGGATGGCCAAGGTCTCCCTGAGGTTCTTTACATAGTCTTGAGCTTCTAAACTTTTGACTAGCATATCATTACCATAGACTTCCATAGATTTTCTAATGAGGTCTTTAAATATGGAGTTCGTCACTCGTTGATATGAAACACGTGCATTCTTCAGTTTAAAAGGCATAAATTTATATCAGTGGGTAACTTTATCTATGATAAATAAGGTCTTTTCATCATCAGTGGGAGCTATTATGATCTGATTATGCCCGGAGTAGGCATCCATAAAGGAGAGGAGCTAGTGACTAGAAATTGATTCTACCAAAGTGTCAACGTGAAGCAAGGGAGAGAAATTTTAAGACATGCTTTGTTAAGGTTAGTGAAGTTAACGCACAACCTCCACTTCTTATTGTCTTAGGGCACCAGCACCATGTTTAAGAGCCACTTTGGATATTGTACTTCTCTAATGAAATTTGCTAAAAGAAGTTTATCAACCTCCTTGGTGAAAGGGGTATTTATCTCGGGTCCAAACACATCTTTGTTTTACTTCAATAACTAAGTGAGATCCTTTATAATAGAGGATCTTAGAACATCCTCGATCTTCATGACCTTGGTACGATCCTCTATATCAATGCAAATAATGACTAAAGCCACAATCAGCATACCTCTCTATTCCTTTTCTTCATCTCGAGGATCAAGAGTATCCACATACATAAGCTTTATTCCTACACTCTCTAGTAGGAGCTCAGGTATCTCAAGTTGATGAGGCAAGACCTCTGTTGGGACTGCATCACTTCTTTACTAACTTTTTAGGACCTCAAAAAAGCTTTGGGAGTCTCAAGACACCTCTTCTTCTCTCTCATAGAATTTTTGTAACACTCTCTAGACTTATTTTGGTCCCCAACACCCATGGAGATTAGGAACCTCATTACCATCCTTTGAGTTGATAATAAATCATCTAAATCATAAAGTGAAGGTTTGCCCAAGATTATATTGTAAATAAGGGTAAATATACCACTACAAACTTTTTTTCAAATGTAGATCAACAGTCCTTTGAACCAATTATGAGGGGGAGAGTAATGTACCCCATGGAATAGGCCAGTTCCCCATTGAACCTAATCAAATGAGTGGTTATTAGTTGCACGTGATTCATGGTAAGGCCTATGTCCTTGAATTAATCTAAGAACAAGTTACCAATTGAGCTCCCAATATTAACTAGTTACCTCTTAATGTTGGCATTGCCCATGATCACTGTGATGATTAAAGGGTTATTATGAGGGGGTGGATTCTCCTGAGGTACATATTCAGATATATCTTCATAGGAACTCCCTTAGGGGATCGATTCTAATTATACACATTTTTTACATGCACCCTTTCGTGTCGGATGCTCCTGAGGTGAGCTTTTGAGGTTGTGGAGGAAATTCCCTCCAGTGATGATGTTCACATTTATTAGAGGTGAATCACCTTTA
This sequence comes from Sambucus nigra, assembly GCA_949130495.1. Lineage (NCBI taxonomy): Eukaryota > Viridiplantae > Streptophyta > Magnoliopsida > Dipsacales > Adoxaceae > Sambucus > Sambucus nigra. The sequence continues at coordinate 187,055,355 of OX422214.1, read as the reverse complement.
TTTTTATTATTATCGTTATTGTGGTGACCTTTTGCAGTGTATTTTGTAACAAACTCCTTGAGATAACCACTCTTTATCACCTTTTCAATGGTTTCCTTGAGTCTGAAGCAGCCACTTCTATTTTTCCATTGGTCTCTGTGAAATCTGCAATACTTAAATTTGTTTATCCTATCCACTATAAACCTCATGGGTTTCGATGAAGGTAGGAGATCATTTACTTCCCCTGTTGTGATGACCTCTTCTATTGTGGTTATGATCGGAGTGAAATGCTTGGCATACGGAGGTCCATTCTTCCTCTTCTTGTCCTCGATGGCCTTATAGGTTTCTCTAAGGTGAGAGAATACATCTTTCCATTTTCCATATTAGGGAGAGAATGTGTAACGCCTCAATGTGATTGTATCCTCATCATTCATATACTTCTTAGCTCTCTCAAGAAGCTCTGTCATGGATTTATGGGGTCTTTTATTGAAAGACCTCAGAGAATCCTCTAATGTGAGTCCTGAGACGAAGCTCACCGCACAAATAGTATCACGTATATCATCAACTTAGAGAGCCTATTCGTTGAATAACTTAGTATAATCTTTGAGATCGTCGTAGACTTCAATCTGAAGTAAATGATCAAGGTAAAAGGCTTCCTCATCTTCTGGGGCCCTATAAAATGGTTGATAAAGGACTTATACCTCTCTGTATATCTTCCAATGATCCCTGGCTTAAGCTTCGCAAATCAGTTCCTAGTTATACCCCTTAAAATAGCGGTAAAGTTTTGGCATAAGACCTCATTTGGGGTGTCTTGGAGGAGCATTAAATAACTATAAATATACATATGGTCTATGGGATCCCTATATTCATCAAACAGTTTAATATTAGGCATCTTCCACTTAGCGGGAAGAGCATAATGTTAAACCCCATTGGATAATGGAGATAGTGTCTTCTGGAATGCAAACTCTATGGTATTTGGAGTTGGCATCTAGTACTAGTTGATGAATTTACTTAGTCGTCTTGCGTCTTCTTGATCTCAGTATCCCAAGGCCTAGCCACCCTGGAATAACATTGGGATTGATCTCATGGGATTTCTAACTTATACCTAATGGGCATAGGAGTAACTGATTGTTGAGGAGATCTAGCTTCCTCTAGATCATATTCTCCTTCCAACCGGGGCTCATGGCTTTCTCAAGTTCTACTATAATGTAATTCGTGTACCTCCACCACAGGTGGTAAGGGAATATAATTAAGAACATTGTTAAGATTATAACACCCTGTATTTTGGGGAATATAGAAATTAAATTATAATTAGTGATTTGGAGAATTTATTTAAGTTAGAGAATTTATTTAATTTGGAGAATTTATTTAATTTGGGTAATTATTTACTTTGGATAATTTATTTAATTCGGTGATTAGATGTAATCAATTCAAGTTTGTATTTATTTTAACATGGAACATATTTTGAAGAGAAATCAGAAAAGTTATATGGATTAACTCGGATGATATTTTAGAGGTCATGGTTGATTCCAAATAGGTCAAGATAGTCAGAAAAGAGTACTCGAGGATAGTAATTAGGTCTTGGGATATTTTTAGGCATAGCGGGGCTCACACGGGGGTGTTCGGGTCATTTGGTCTTGGCCCATTAGCCTAAAAACGGGATTAACATTATGTAATCTAGGTTAAGAAATTGTTAACAACCATAATTTATTTAGAAAACCCTAAAGCTGTAGAGAAGAAAAGAGGAAGAAAGTAGGGAGGTTTCTGGGAGCTAAACCAAGAAGTATTGAGGGCGTTCTTCGTCGAATCACCATCTACATCAAAGGATCCGACCCTACGAATCAATAGAGGAAAGTGTTCAATTTTGCTTTCAATATAAATTCTTTAATCAATTCATATCATAGTGGGTGTATGTGCAAATCCATTTTGGGGAGGGTTTTAATGTGAAAATTTGGGTTTTTGATATTTAGAGTAAATCGTGTAGATTAATCATTAAATTGATAATGGATTATTATATTGGATTGTTAGAATCTGATTTTCGTTCGACATTCAGTGGATGAATTCATGAAATATTGATGAAATTAACTCAGGGGTGAGATTTGTATAAACAGTTATGAACATGATTTGAGAAACATTGGGGAAAGATGTATATATTAATTATATTTAATGATTAGTGAGATCTTAGAATGTGTTTAGAGGATAAAATAAAGTTGGTAGAAAAATGATTTAGTTCTGGGTTGACAATCAAAAAGCTTAAGGGTGAAACAATGGAGAAAAACGAATTTGGAGAAGAAGGTTCGGTACCAGGTACAGCGAACCGATTCGGGGGGTCCGAATGACCGAAGGAATATTAGGGTTAAAATAACCAAGATAAATTGTTAATTGTAAGAAGTAGGAAACTTGCTAAAAATACGGTATTGCATTATTTTACCTCGGTGAGAAGGGGGAAATTATATGGGAACATATTACGAGTTGAAAATTAATTAATGGTTGAATTTGATTAATCAAGTAAGGGAAATGGAATTTATAGGATTTAATTAACGGGCCGAGTGTAGGTGCCCGCGTATTGTATTTTAACTAATGAAATAATATAATAGAGTGGCTATGACTTTTCGAATAGTGGGGGAATACGCTCGAGAAAAATTACGATGAGAAATTAAATAGAGAATTAATAATAATACGTAGGGTATTTGGGTGCTATATATACACTACGTATGATACAAATATTATAGGTTGAGGGTATACCTATATTGATGTTATATGTATATATTCATAGGTTGTGTTATTACATATTGGTTGTTTGATTATGTGTAAACATACCTAGGCTACTTTCTATCAGGAGAGGTTTTTCGTCGTGGACAGTCCTATCCCGATGAGCCCATTTGGGGGGATACTGACTTGTACCTCAAAATATAGAACTTAGGGATTGAGCACCACTTGTGTGATTAAGGGTGTGCCCGGTCATTTGGGTGCGTAGGTATGTACGTAGCCCAAAGGCCTATAATTATGTTCGCCTCCAATATGTGTGATCTGATTTTTATGGTTTGAGGGTGATGTCCGAACCGATGTCCTTATTTAGTACATGATGTATCAGGACTTTATAGCAAAGTATGTTGGAACCGCAGGTATTCCACCTAGGGGTGTTGTATACATATATATTATTCCACCTAGGGGTGTTGTATATATATATATATATATACACATGTGATTTATTCTACTATGGGTGCTTTAGTGGACATCGTAGATAGTGATATCCAAATTAATTTCAGTATGTGAGAACTTTATAATTAGTTGGTGACACTCAATAAATAATAAGGGATTGGAAATTTCACATCGTATTGTATGGGCAATATGGGTGGGCTTAATTTTAGATGAGTAATTATGTTAATGAGATAGATAACTGATGGATCAACTGTAGGATTAATGGGGTTAGAGTAGTGTGTTGAGAAGCATACATAACAAGGCTAGTTAGACGGGGTAGTACAGCTAGAAGGGTTAGGAAGAAGCGTTAGGTGTGCACTTTAGATGAGGGGTGAGAATTACCTCAAGGGAGTGCGACACTAACTTAAATATGAAGAGCATCCATGAATTTTATTTACTGCAACATTAATCACTTGCTAAATATTTTCAAAATGTTTTGGGTTCTAACCCTTATTGCAAATATTCTCAAAACCTTTTAGGTGTCTAGCCACAGGGACGCCGAACATGATTATCTATTCCAGGGATATACAGTTGCGGCATATGTGGATACATGCAAGAGTTGGAGTAGACACCTCTTTTATTTCATTCCTAGATTAGGAATATTACCTATGTACTTTAGTTTGGGCGTGTTGCCTTCTGGACTTATTCAGATTTTATTTCAGTTCAAATTGTTGTATTGAGATTTATTATTAGTTTTCGTATATTTTGGTTTTGGATTTTATAGCCGATGGTTTATTCAACAAGTCATTTATTATTCAATATCATTTTAGACAGTGATGGTGTATAGGGTTTGGTTTAATTCCTTTCTTCATATTGATATATGTTTAATGAAAGATAAAATTTGACACTTGCTTAATTAACTATTAGGTGGTAAATAATTAATATGGTTTTTCGATAGTGATGCTAAGAATGAATAAAATGAGAACCCTATTTTAATTTAATAAAGAACTGATCACCCGATATTTAATTGGGCGGGGTGTCACAGATGGTATCAAAGCATCAGGTTTAAGTGTCCATAGGATTTGTGTGGATTTTTTACGTTTCATCTTAGTGTTCTTTGATATAGAGCCCTATTATAGGATTGTTGTATTCCTCTACGTATTGCAACTTACGTTCCTATGCTATTAAGTATAGTTGATGTGATTCATAAACGAGTTCGGTTGGAAGGACTAGAGGAGGAGAGGTTCGGCGGAAGCCATAGAGTATTTTTGCGATCGATGATTGCGATAGAAGTCACAATGAGTATTGTATGGGAAGATGTTGATAGGATAATTATACGAGAATAGCAGTTTCCCCAAGCACTGCCGTAGATGACGGTGATGCAAATTGCAGACCCACCCAATTTAGTCGACAAGGGGTAGGGTAGTCGAAAGGACTATTTCAAGGAGCCACTCATAAAATTAATTGTCTCTTGAACATTTTGGAATGGTTTAAATATGTAAAGTTGATAATTTCTAATTAAAGGGCAATATAGTAATATGTGTTAGCTTAGGCTCCAAGGTAGGGTTTGAAAGAGGGGTTATATAAAGAATATTATGGGTGATCAAGAGGATACGGGGAAGAAAGGAAGTGTGATGGGACAATGGAAGGGGATTATCCAAAGGAAAATTGTGTAGGTGGAGTGCAGCGACACCCAGGATTTAATTTCGAGCAAAATTTTTAGCTAATAGGAGCAGCATAAAGTGATAAGAGTTAGTCACCACATATAAAGATCTGTACATGGAATTAAACAAGAAATTTATGTGCAAGTAAATCGTAAGACCTTCCATCTTCTATTTAGACAGAGATGCAAACAAACTTTTAAAAAGTTTCATTAGTGGGTCAGATGAAGATCGATCGCTAGAGAGAAGCTGACTTATTTAACGAACTTCGTACTCAAATGAGGGAATGCGGAGAGAATAAAGGGGTTCATAAGTTGATAATGGACTTAAAAATAGAAGACACAAGCATGGATGGAAGATCCAAATAGGATGACTAGTGTCATATTATCAAGGTCATATGTTTACAAGTTTAGATCAATGCTTCCATGAGAAGGGAGCCAAGAGGGTTGGAGAACCTAGTCAAAGTGGAGTACTGGATTAAACGGTGCTAGTGAAGTAGCATAGGAGGGTATACCCAGTAATGGATCCAGTTATATAATTCAGATCAGGTAGTTCCCTACCAAGTGATGATGGATTCAATCAGGGCCATCGAGACCAGCAACAAGTCCCATAGAGATAGCGGAGCCTAAAGGACAACGAGGGTAACAATTGGGGACAAGATAACCAGGTTCAATAGAAGGACGCCTTGACATGCCCAGTGGGGGATGAAGATAAGGGGAAGACACAACATAGTGACCTATGCGTGGAATGTAGGGCCACTTTTATTGAACATGTCCGCAGTATGGAAGTGAGACAAGTCGACTAGAAAGTAGATGGAAACGGTGCCAGTGGGGCACAACCGCCGGAGGAGAGAAATTTGTGGCAGAGGAATCGGGCTAAGGGTATTTGGTCTATATTTTTACAACCCGAGAATGGCGGGTTTAGTCAGGACCAGTAGGGTCCTCAACGGCATTAACATTTCGTTCTTCAGGACCGTTAGAGACAAGGTAAGGGCGGGGAAAGCCAGCAGTACCGTGGTCAAAATTAGGGAGATTTTTTTGGCGATGTTTCACTTGTAGGTGTGTAGGTCACAAAAGAAAGGATTGCTCAAAAGGATGTAGTGGGCAACTACAGGATGAGATCCAGGATGTACAACTGTTGCACCAGATCGTGGACCAATCTCGACATTAGAGTTACATATTGGGACCCGATGATCGGACGAGGAAAATGATAGAGAGAGGTGTCTCATAGGTGATGAGTAGGAACACATGTGTAGATCTTGTATGCGTAGAATTGGGGGATATGAACGGGATTCCCAGTAAAGTCAATAGTTATATGAAGTTTTTGGTTCTGTTGGGACGAGGGTGTTGTGTTCAGGATCCATTTGAATTTCCAGTTCTATTGACTATTGAAAGTATAAGTTTTGTCCCGAATTAATTAGGGTCCATTTTATGTGACACGAGCGAGTCATAGTAATTCGTTAATACTAGATTCATATGTGAAACTAGTTTAGTGGAGGTGTAGTTGATATTAATATAGCGTATATATAATTATCGTGGGGTAGTGGGGTTCTTTGGTGTTTCCTCCTAGAGAGTGGGGGTGAACACTAAGAGAATGTTTGCATTACATGCTAGTTTAATAATTTCGAGAGTTATGGGAGTAGGGTAGATGATTTTCCAAGTTTTGAATAATTAGCGATGATTTGGGACTATAGTAGTATATATTCAATTTTGATTAGCGGGGCTCTATTTAGTTCCATCTCCAAGGGAGCGAGTGTGAACATTGAGGGGATATATTTTATAAGTATAGATCTTTTTGATAGGTGATATTCAATGTATACTTTTATCATGGGTACGGGATGTTAAGCGATGGTGGGCGGTTATCGCAAGACTATCGTTTCCGCTGTTCCGGGTAGGTTTTATATGTTTGTGATGTCCCACTTGAAAGAGGGTCGAGCTCGTGGAGATAATTTATGAAGTATACTTCAGAGAGTACAGTTGTCTAGTTACATTGGACCCAAGTGCGTATGAACTTTTACTGATGAGAGTCAGAGTAGGTCAGGTTCACCATTGAGCGGAGAGTTTTATCCCATTATGGTTTACGTGCTGAGAACTTAGTGATAGTGAGAGAACCGTATCGTATAACTCCTTAAGTGACATGGGCATATACAATTTGATTTATGTGTCCGGAGACAAAAGGGGTGATATTTTAGCCATGTGCCTAGAATACACAAACTTTGATAATCGACAATGTTAAGGAGTAGTGCATTAGGGAAAGTTCTTTTGAGCTTCGTTGTGGGATATTGCACGCATGGACCTTAATAAACCCTGAGGGAAGTGAGACGTTTTTGGATGCTAGTGCATCAATTTTAAAGGTTGAATTATTGAACGTGTAGAGAAAAACCTTTAAACTGAGAGCTATTACGATATATGGCCAGTGGATCCGGGTAGTTCTACGAAGGAAGCAATGAGAAAAATTTTGTACCACAAGTTAATGGGTGGGGTGATATTGAGAAGAATTAAATTTCAATTTGTGGGGTAGTCGAGAATACCTGTATAATATATCCACATCGAGAGTGGGGAGTTGATCTTGAGATAAGTATGTTACGTATGAGATGTAATTGATAGTTATGTTGGGATGTTTGGGCTATAGTATATGGTATCGTGAAACTGTGTGTTCACCATTTCAAGGTATGGTTTACTTGTGCTAGTTACAACCTGAAAGAGGGTCTAGTTTATTTATATGTGTATATATGTTATCGTGTGTTGCATAATAGACTTATAAGAATATGTTGTATTACTATACGTGATCCCAATGAGTAGGGACATATACTGATGTGATTCAGGACATATTGGCTTATTTTCAAGGGGATAGATATAGCTCGTATTGTTTTAGCGCAAAGAAACTAGTTATAGTAAGGGTGTCGTATTGTATATTGTCTTTTGTAACATGAGAGTGGACGAGTATATTTTTATGTCAAGAGACGGGAATTCGGGGGTACGTGCTATGAACTGAGGGCCTAACAAATCTCAACGATCGATAATTTTGGGTAGTAGTGTATCGGAGGGGTTCCTTTTTGGATTTTACTTGCAAGACGTCCCACGCATGACACTTAGTGAAACAATGGAAGTTGGGAGATGTTTGGTCAGTAGGACATTGGTTTGGTACCTTGGTTATTATACATAAATGTAGTTTTAATTATGAGTTGAAAGTTCTATTACGATGTAAGGCTAAGTGGTGTCGGTTAGCATATATGATGTGAGAAGAATGAGTATAGAGTGTATGGGCGGTCTGGGTAAGTAATTTAATTTTAATATAACCTGTGAGGAGAAGAAATAGGAATATGTGTAGCGATCTCAGGATTATGCGAATAAGGTTATATTTGAGACTTAAAGTAATAGACTATCCCCAATTTCGAGGAGGAAGTTCTTTTGTAAGGGGAGAAGTATCTAACACCCCATAATTTTGTGGATATAGAAATTAAATTAAAATTAGTGATTTGGAGAATTTATTTAAGTTAGAGAACTTATTTAATTTTGAGAATTTATTTAATTTGGAGAACTATTTACTTTGGAGAATTTATTTAATTCGGTGAGTTAGATGTAATCAATTCAAGTTGATATTTATTTTGACGTGGAATATATTTTGAAGAGAAATAAAAAAACGTTAGATAGAGTAACTCGGATGATATTTTTGAGGTCACGGTTGATTCCGAATAGGCCGAGACGGTAAAAAAAAAGAGTACCCCGAGGGTATTAATTGGGTCTCAAAACATTTTTAGTCATAGCCGGGCTCACACGGGGGTGTTCGAGTTATTTGGGCATGGCCCATTAGCCTAAAAATGGGATTAACATTATTTAAATCTAAGTTAAGATATTGTGAACAAGCATAATTCATTTAGAAAACCCTAGAGCTGCAGAGAAGAAAAGACGAAGAAAGTAGGGAGGTTTCTGGGAGCTAAACCAAGAAGGCTTGATAGTGTTCTCCATCGAATCATCGTCTGCATCAAAGGATCAGACCCTACGAATCAATAGAGGCAAGTGGTAAATTTCTCTTTCAATTTAAATTCGTGATAATCAATTCATATCATATTGGGTGTATGTGAAAAGCCATTTTTGGGAGGGTTTTGATGTGAAAATTGAGTTTTTGATAATTAGAGTAAATCGTGTAGATTAATCATTCAATTTATAATGGATTATTATATAGGAATGTTAGAATCTGATTTTCGTTCAATATTCAGTAGATGAATTCATGAAATTTGGATTGATGGAATTGAATCAAGGGTGAGATTTGTATAAACAGTTATGAACTTGATTTCAGAAACATTGGGGAAAGATGTATATATTAATTGTATTTGATGATTAGTAGGATGTTAGAATCTGTTTAGAGGATAAAATAATGTTGGAAGAAAATCAATTTAGTTCTGGGTTGACAATCAAAAAACTTAAGGGTGTAACAATGGAGAAAAATGAATTCGGAGAAGAAGGGTCAGTACCAGGTACAACGAACCGATTCGGGGGTCAGGCCGAACCAGTTCGGGGGGTCTGAATGACCAAGGGAATTTTAGGGTTAAAATGGAGGGGTACCAAGGTAAATCGTTTATTATAAGGAGTAGGAAACTAGTTGAAAATAATGTATTGGGTTATTTTACCTCGATGAGAAGGGGGAAATTAGATAGAAAGATATTACGAGTTGAAAATTAATTAATGGTTGAATTTGATTAATAAGTTAACGGGAATGGAATTTGTAGGATTTAATTAATGGGCCTAGTGGATGTGTCCGAGTATCATATTTTAACTAATGAAATAATATAATACAATGGCTATGACTTTTCGAATAGTGGGTGAAAATGCTCGGGAAAAATTACGAGGAGAAATTAAATAGTGAATTAATATTAATACGTAGGGTATTTGGGTGCTATATATACACTAATATGATACAAATATTATAGGTTGGGGGTATACCTATATTTATGTTATATGTATATATGCATAGGTTATGTGATTACCTATTGGTAGATTGATTATGCATAAACATGCGTAAGCTACTTGCTATCACGAGAGGTTTTGTGTGCTGATGAGCCTATTTGCGGGATACTGACTTGTATCTCAGAATATAGAATTTAGGGATTGAGCACCACTTGTGTGAATAAGTATGTGCCCAGTCATTTGGGTGTGTTAGTATGTGTGTAGCCCAAAGGCTTAGAACTATGTTCGCCTCCAATATGTGCGATCTGATTTTTATGGTTCGAGAGTGATGTTCGAACCGATGTCCTTATTTAGTATGTGATGCACCAGGACTTTATAGCAAAGTATATCCACACTGCAGGTATTCCACCTAGGGGTGTTGTATACGTATATATTATTATTATTATTATTATTACTATAAAAGATATATATACTTGTGATTTATTCTACTACGGGTTCTTTAGTAGATATTGTAGATATATCTAAATTAATTTTAGTACGTGAGAACTTTATAATTAGTTGGTGACACTCAATAAATAAAAAGGGATTATAAACTTCGCATCGTATTGCATGGGCAATACAGGTGGGCATAATAAAATATTAGACCGGGAAAAAGGTCTAAGACTGAGAATATTATATAAGACTTAATTAAAGATGAGTAATTAGGCTAATGAGATAAATAACTGATTGATCAACTGTAAGATTACTCAGGTTAGAGTAGTGTGTCGAGAAGCATACATAACAAGGCTAGTTAGACGGGATAGTCCAACTAGGATGGTTAGGAAGAAGCGTTAGGTGTGCACTTTTGATGAGGGGTGAGAATTACCTCAAGGGAGTGCGACTCTAACTTAAATATGAAGACCATGTACTTTAGTTTGGGCGTGTTTCCTTCAGGACTTATTCAGATTTTATTTTAGTTCAGATTGTTGTATTGAGATTTATTATTAGTTTTTGTATATTTTGATTTTGGATTTTATAGTCGATGGTTTATTCGGCAAGTCATATATTATTCAGTATCATTTTAAATAGTGATTGTGTGTATGGTTTGGTTTAATTCATTTCTTCATATTGCTTTCTATTTAATGAAAGATAAAAATTTGACACTTTCTTAATTAACTATTAGGTGGTTAGTAATTAATATGGTTTTTCGACAGTGATGCTAAGATGGAGCCAAATGAGAATCCTGTTTTAATTAAAAAAGGGACTGATGGACGGGGTGTCACAGAGATGTTCTTGAATCTCCTATTTTTGAGATTCCATATCTTTGAGAGAGCAAGATAAGTTGTCGTTGGTTGTCATCCCAATGAAGGAAAAGATTTTATATGAAATGATATGGAACATTTAGATCCCGCAGACAGTGCAAACTAGTGGGTATTGAAATTGTGTGTGACCGCAACTCAATAGCCCCCCACCCCACCCCACCCGATCTCAGAAAAGTTTATGGGGATATGTGTCAAAATTATAGACAAGTACATAATGTGATTTGGGCCTAAACTGAGGATCTTACGTCCATCATCGAATGGTGTTTCACTACAAATTTTATCATAAGAGGGATATTACCATTCTGGGGACCTCTTGATCTTTAGTTAATACATTCTAAGGTCGTTGTGGTATTTTCCACTAACACGTAGGACCTTAGAAAGTAACTAATAAACTTCTCTTAGGGTTCCTAAGTTTTTGTTTAGGACTCAATAGGGTATACAATGTATAAAATAGTTTAAAATGATCCATGTTGTAACTATTTGATAATAACAATGGGTTGATAGCATGTATCACAAATATTAGATACCTTTTTTATCTATTTTCTCTTTGCTTTGATTGTGTATGATGATTTGAGCTTACATTCAATCGTTCATAAGACTCCCTTATATATGCATTCCCTTGGATAGAGAATGAGTGGACTACATAAGTATAGACGTAGCCTCCTTTAAGATCTGATGGCTACATTAGTAAGGTGGAGTGTGCGAGAAAGGCATAGAGGTGGTTTAAGGTAGTTGATGGGTGCATTTAATGCAGTTTAGAGACATAAATTCTAGTGGAAATGAGTGGTGGCAGTAGGTAGAACAGTGTATGCCCTTCTACCGGCCCACCAAACAAGGCAAAGAGGTTTTTCCAGATGTCTGAATAATCTAGAATCAACAGAGGTTCCTCCTTATGTGGTCTCGGTTTATGTTACAATAATATATTTTTGGAAGAGGGGTTAGATGACCTCTGGAGTCCATTTCTCTTCAAAACGAGGTTTGCAGTACACGTTAGACATGGATGGAAAATGGTGGAGAGGTCTCGAAGCTTGGCTACTGAGTTGTGCTGGAATGGCAAAGTATTTTAGAGGAGGAGTGAGGTGGTTGAGGCCTATGACACTATAAGGACACAAATTTCCAATTGAGTCCATATATAGTTTTGGCTCAATTCCGGACAAAAACATTTATTCATAGGATAGTATTCATTTGTAATATTCTCAAGCCTATGAAGTGTATGTTGAAGACGTAGCGGCAAAGAATTTAAAGCTTCATCAAAATGCCGGTTTGCGTGCCTCGTTTCTACGTCATCAACTAAGGTTCCATGCTCCCAAGGTATGAATGTAATTATATTAATATAGGAGCTTGGAACAATTTGTATTGGGTGTTAGGTGTAATAAAAACTGCATTTTATTTTCAGAAAGAATCAAATAGAACTTTAAAATAAGTATATAAAAGTTTCTGGGCCAAAATCGAATTTTACAAACTTTCTGGTCGTTCGTTAGAAATGTCGTTCGAACGAGTTTTTTCGTTCGAACCAGATTTCGTTCGAACGAGTTTTGTCGTTCGAACCAGTTTCGTTCGAACGAGTTTGCCAACGACCCTAAACTGGTCAGTCGTTCGAACGAGTTTTTCGTTCTAACGAGGTATCTAACGAGATTCTAACGAGCCCAGGCTGGTCGCTCGTTAGAAGTCTCGTTCGAACGAGAGTCAAGTTCGTTCGAACGAGACGCCAGGCGGGAACGGTTTTGAGCAGTTTTTTGGCAGTTTTACCCCATTATCCCACTTGTTTCTTAACTGATTTTTTAAGGCTTTATCAAGGACGGGAATCATTTTTCAAGGGGCATCTTTTTCATACCATACAAACTCCTAGAGAGTATTTTGAGACAAAATTTGTTTAAGGAAAAAGATCATGTTTTGAGTGTTATTCTTTCAAAGAAAAATTCATACACACTCTAGTTTACACCCAATTGTGTTTATCCAAGTTTCTATATTCATATCAATTGCTTGGAGTTTTTGGCACCGGTTTTCTCTACCGAATTCAAGAGACGTTTCGGGTTTGCTTCTACACCCCATCACAAAGAAGACTTGTGTTTAGATTCTACCCACACAGAGAAAGGCTCCATGCTTGGGTGACGGTGACCATATAAAGTCCCATCGGTGGATTCCGAGACCGCGGTGGTGTTCTGAGGTTGTTCGCTAGGAAGAGGTTTCTACGAGAAGGAGCGTCGAGGCTTGAGAAGGATCGAGTCAGTCGTTGTAAGTCTACCTGTCTTGTAATTGTAATTCCATATCTAGTGGACTTGTGGCTAGGGCCGTCCGAGGTTGTTTTCCGTCTTGGGTTTTTCCTCGTACATCTCGGCGTAGTGTGATATTGTTTATTTTATCTTGCTCATAATTTAGAATGCATGCTTAGATTTAATTCAAGATAAAACTCGGTTTAATTATCACACTATATTTAATTTGGGACTTAAATTAAATATTGGGTAAATTTGGTTTATTCAAGTCATTTGCTAAAACTGGTTTCGCCTAACTTTGAATAATTTTTAATTATGGCTTAGGCAAATTCTAGGACTTGAATTATGTTTTAATTTGTTTTGAGAAATTAAAACTTGATTTTAGTATTTGTTTAGTTTGAACCATCACCCCGTTTTACAACGCTTCCGCATCTTTTCAAAAAGGAAATTACTTTGGCCTTTCAAATTGGTATCAGAGCCAAAAACGATAAATTATTTCGTTAAAGATCCTTTAATTTTTGGCTAAAATGGATTTTTCCCCATTTTCAAAATTTCCTATTTTTGATGGTTCAAACTACGCGTATTGGAAAGCGCGCTTGAAATCAGCACTTAAATCTATCGATGAACGTGTTTGGATGTCTGTTGTTAACGGTTGGACCCCACCAACACATTTAATTGAAAATGAACATGTTCCCAAACCCGTCGATAGATGGACCGAAAATGAGTTTAAGCTTGCAAATTTTAATTCCCGTGGTTTAAATGCTTTATTTAGCGATGTCACACCGGATGAATTCCGACGCATTATGACGTGTGAGACCGGTAAAGAAGCTTGGGATATTTTACAATTAACTCATGAAGGAACGAGTGTCGTTAAAGCTTCTAAACTCCAAAACCTCACGACTCAATTTGAAATTATCAAAATGGATGAAAAAGAAACTTTTGATAAATTTTATGCTAGACTTTCTGACATTGTTAATTCATCTTTTAACTTGGGAGAGAAAATACCTGACGACCGTGTAGTAAAGAAAATTTTAAGGTCCCTACCCGATAGATTTATTCCAAAGGTGACCGTTTTAAATTCTTTACCCACTTTAGCCTCTACGAAATTAGAAGAGCTTGTAGGTGATTTACAAACCTATGAACTGGATATGTTTCCCTCTAAAAATGAAAAGAAAATTGAAAAGGGCGTTGCTTTAAAATCCCGAAAAGAGGTCAAACAAGTAGTAGAGAGCGATAGTGATAGTGACTCGGAAGATATGGCTTTATTTGCTCGTAAATTTAGAAAATTTCTTAAATTCAACAAAGACAAATTTAAAAATGATTTTAAGAAATTTGAATCTTCTAAACATGATAAAAGCGAGAAGATTTCTAAAGCCGAAAAGATCCCTAAGTCTAGTAATGAAAATATTGATAGGGACGAGACTAATAAATGTTTTGGTTGTGAAGGTTATGGCCATAGGGCGTATGAGTGCCCCACTAAACTAAGGAAAGAGGGTAAACGACCCATTTCATATAATGCAACCCTTAGTGATAGTGATAAGGAAGAAAAGCCCGATTCCCCCACTAAGAAAAATTTTGTGGCTTTTATGGCAAGTCATGTGAGTGATAGTGAGAACTCATCGATTGATGATACGATAGCACATGCCACTTCCAAGGTCATTGTTCATGATTCCCTTGTTTTTGATGATAGTGAGAGTGGAGAAGAAAGAGAGAGTGAAAATGAAGAAGAGGTTGATGAGAGTGAACTTCAAAATGCTTTTCATGAATTATATAAAGAATCTATCAAATTGAAAAAGGATAATTTGAAGTTAGAAGCGAATTTAAGACAGAGTGTCAAGGTCGTTAATGAAAGTGCCTTAATAGAAGACCTTAGGACACGTGAGAGGACTCTTCAAGAGAAGCTTAACTACGTAGAAGGCGAGAGAGATAGCCTTAGGGGTTTAATGGAATCCTTGAAAAAGGAGCTTCTTGCTTTTGAAGAGCGAAATTTTTTACTAGAATCTGACATTTTAGAATTGGAAAATAAATTAAAAGATTCTAGTAATGTCAAATTTGATTTGGAATGTCGTTCGGAAAAACTTGATAAAATGTTAGGAACGGTCCAAGTTAAAAATGACACTTTTGGTTTAGGCTTCAATACTTGTAATGAATTTAACCCTAAAGTCAAAACCAACATTTTAGGAGAATCTACTAGGAATGCATTTCAAGATCACTCCTTAGGTAAATCTTTTCGACATGTTTTCACTTGTTCACATTGTGGTCGAAAAGGTCATCTTAAGAAATTTTGTTTTGATCTTAAACGAATTCCTAGAAAATCCCATAATAAAGCAACCACGATAGCCAACGTTCCTACACCCCAAGTTAGTAATTCTTCATTAATTTGGATTAGGAAATCCGACTTGGTTGCCTTACAAAATAGGGATTTTGATTCTCATTTACTTTCACATGCTTCCTCCCTTGCTAAATCTAAAGGATGAATGTGTTAGTGTTTGCATACTTTAGCGTTTGTACTTCATGCTATATTCATATGCTAAATGTATGCTTGTTTAGTCATTTTCTAGTCATAACCTTATTTCATATCACATGCTAGAAATCATGACTTGTTTATCTTTTTGTATTATATTTTGTGTTTGAATTAATTGAAAAATATAAAAAGATTTTTGTTTATCATTTGTGTTTTTATTTATTTCATTTAAGCTTAATGAAAAATACAAATGATTTTTGTTTAGTCTTTTGAGTATATATCTTTATTTTTGATTAAAATGTTAAAAAACTCAAAAAGATTTTTTATGTGTGTATTTTAGTTTGACACACTTTAAGTGGCATGTATTTGTGTTTGAATCCTATCATTTACACTCCCACGTGGCTAGAACTTTTGGTTTAGATTTTCAATCCTTAAAATGTTCTTTACCATATTTTATGGAGTAGTTGGATTTTGTATTGATTAAATGGATTCTATTTTCATATGCCTCTTTTCACACATGCACGAGCTCTTTTGAAATCTTAATGTCACATGTTATATTTGAGCTTTTTGAGGTGTTCTCCTATCAATCTAGTCATCTACATATCTATGACCTAGGAGGACTAGTGCATGTCAAAATCCGTTGCATGTGAGATTTGTGCGAAAAATGAAAACATGATAAATTTCTATATGCACGGGGAAGGGCTCCGAAAGGATGAATTAAATCCTTTGCGATAGTAAGCCACTGTTGATTGGATCTAAAAGAAATACGTGATCCAAAGGCCTAAAAACAGAATATTTGGCATTAAAAAGAAATAAATTGCCAAGGCCTATGTTTGTTTGATATATTCATTCAATAATAAAAGAATCTATATGCTCATTGAGGGAGAATTGGATGGTATATCAACGGTTTGCACAATGTCCGTTTATCCTAGTTGTCTTTAATGTCATGACTCTATTTGGTTTGTAGAATCATCATCATGCTAGGCTTGTATGCATTGTGTATGTTTGTTCATTGAGTTCAATCTTTATATTGTCACATGAGGTTATATTTAACTGTGATGAAGTTTGCAATCAAATGAGAACTCCGTGAATGTTTCTTAAGTGTTTGGGTCTAAATTTAATTGTTGCTAGTACACACCCCTACACTTCCGTTTCCATATGACACATTTTTTCCATACGAGTGTGCAATCTTATTGTATTTTGTGTCATGTGTGTGTTTATATCTATCTATATATGCACGTACTTATTGGTATATTTATAGTATATATATATATGATATTTGTTTGTCTTTGCCTTGCTTTAATTGCCCATATGCTTTCATGTCATATCACCTTAAGCTTTCACATGCTGTTTATTAGCTCTTTATCCTTTGCCTATTCCCGAACAAAAAGGGGGAGAATGATGATAGGGGGAGAAATGGTATCTAATCCTATTATTATCGTATCTTCGTTTGGGGGAGATTTATCTTAGGGGGAGACGTCTTTCTAAGTAGGTCATGTGTTTAAAGGGAGAATTAATTTAGGGGGAGTAATTAATTAATTACATTTAATATTTTGATATTCCCTATGCATTTGATGAGTTTGCTTAAGTGTGCAGGAATTATTCTAAAGCGGCATCTTTCTATGGCAAAGCGTTTGATCCTTGGGTTGAGTCAAGATTGGGCGGGTTATGTTTTGAGTCTAGTAGAGCTTGACGGCCCTTTAGGATTTTGTTTGGTTTTTGTCCCGAAATAGCCAAAGGGGGAGATTTGTAAGGACACAAATTTCCAATTGAGTCCATATATAGTTTTGGCTCAATTCCGGACAAAAACATTTATTCATAGGATAGTATTCATTTGTAATTTTCTCAAGCCTATGAAGTGTATGTTGAAGACGTAGCGGCAAAGAATTTAAAGCTTCATCAAAATGCCGGTTTGCGTGCCTCGTTTCTACGTCATCAACTAAGGTTCCATGCTCCCAAGGTATGAATGTAATTATATTAATATAGGAGCTTGGAACAATTTGTATTGGGTGTTAGGTGTAATAAAAACTGCATTTTATTTTCAGAAAGAATCAAATAGAACTTTAAAATAAGTATATAAAAGTTTCTGGGCCAAAATCGAATTTTACAAACTTTCTGGTCGTTCGTTAGAAATGTCGTTCGAACGAGTTTTTTCGTTCGAACCAGATTTCGTTCGAACGAGTTTTGTCGTTCGAACCAGTTTCGTTCGAACGAGTTTGCCAACGACCCTAAACTGGTCAGTCGTTCGAACGAGTTTTTCGTTCTAACGAGGTATCTAACGAGATTCTAACGAGCCCAGGCTGGTCGCTCGTTAGAAGTCTCGTTCGAACGAGAGTCAAGTTCGTTCGAACGAGACGCCAGGCGGGAACGGTTTTGAGCAGTTTTTTGGCAGTTTTACCCCATTATCCCACTTGTTTCTTAACTGATTTTTTAAGGCTTTATCAAGGACGGGAATCATTTTTCAAGGGGCATCTTTTTCATACCATACAAACTCCTAGAGAGTATTTTGAGACAAAATTTGTTTAAGGAAAAAGATCATGTTTTGAGTGTTATTCTTTCAAAGAAAAATTCATACACACTCTAGTTTACACCCAATTGTGTTTATCCAAGTTTCTATATTCATATCAATTGCTTGGAGTTTTTGGCACCGGTTTTCTCTACCGAATTCAAGAGACGTTTCGGGTTTGCTTCTACACCCCATCACAAAGAAGACTTGTGTTTAGATTCTACCCACACAGAGAAAGGCTCCATGCTTGGGTGACGGTGACCATATAAAGTCCCATCGGTGGATTCCGAGACCGCGGTGGTGTTCTGAGGTTGTTCGCTAGGAAGAGGTTTCTACGAGAAGGAGCGTCGAGGCTTGAGAAGGATCGAGTCAGTCGTTGTAAGTCTACCTGTCTTGTAATTGTAATTCCATATCTAGTGGACTTGTGGCTAGGGCCGTCCGAGGTTGTTTTCCGTCTTGGGTTTTTCCTCGTACATCTCGGCGTAGTGTGATATTGTTTATTTTATCTTGCTCATAATTTAGAATGCATGCTTAGATTTAATTCAAGATAAAACTCGGTTTAATTATCACACTATATTTAATTTGGGACTTAAATTAAATATTGGGTAAATTTGGTTTATTCAATTCATTTGCTAAAACTGGTTTCGCCTAACTTTGAATAATTGTTAATTATGACTTAGGCAAATTCTAGGACTTGAATTATGTTTTAATTTGTTTTGAGAAATTAAAACTTGATTTTAGTATTTGTTTAGTTTGAACCATCACCCCGTTTTACAACGCTTCCGCATCTTTTCAAAAAGGAAATTACTTTGGCCTTTCAGACACTACTATGGTCCCTTTCCTATGGGAATTGTGGCATCATGAGCTTAGATGTGGTTTGTCAGAAGCTTATGCTAGACCTCGAGACCTCATCTCTTACATTAGTGAAGATGAAAGGGTGTAAAAACCTCAAAATTTCAATAGTCAAACATGGTATCATCAATTTCATTTCTTTATATAATTGCTATAAACCCCACCCAATAATCACGATTGCACTCTAATTTAATTATCTCTAAATCACTCGGAATAAAGAGGTTTGATTTAAAAACAATTGATTATGGTGTATAATATGATTATTGCGTTATGTTTTCATTGCCAATTGGTAAAATCACTTTGCCGCTACTTGATTATAACCAACATATAATCAATTCCTTGATTCTTAGACAACTTATTTTGCTAGTCCACCAATATTATAATATAATCCACCGAATGGATTTCAGTGGTGGAAATAAAACATACCAATCTATCAAGGGGGTATCCCAATCCAAGATATCTCTTAGACACATATTTCTTTGAATTATGATTTATGCGCCCTTTGCAAAAGATGTGAGATTACCTAAGTCTAATCAAGATAATTCTTAGACTTGAAATCTCATGGGTGGTCATGATCAATATACTAATCCTCTTTTGAACTATCGTATAAGTTCTCGAACCATCATACATGTTCCCATCGTTTTAGATAAACCACTAGTATTGTCCCATAACCATTGTGATCGGATGTCAACTCCATATCTAAGTTGTGAACTGTTCAATAGTAGTAGAACCAAAATTTTGATCTCTTGTGATCAAGCCAAACCCAGTTCATCGGAATACCTACTAAGTATAATTGACCAACATGTCTACAATTTATAAATATAGGGTATTCTCATTACCATCATTCTTATTTCAAAATAAATCACGACACCTTTACTAAAAATTAAACGTCATATATAGTTTTAAGAAAGAAAATCCAACAATCTTTCATGTAGTCTTAAAGCCATGTATTTTACTCCTAAAAATCTACACGACACTTTGCTACCTATTGGTAGAATGATTAATCGGGTGTTATCCGATACAACCTTGTGATAATATTATCACTCACCTTGTTTCATTTCTTGAACAAGGTGAAACCTACGCTCAATATGCTTAACCCTTTTACGAGTTAAGGGTTCTTTCAAACTTGAAATTGTACCTCTATATACACTAAAAGTGTAATAGTCAATTGAACTTGAAGGAACCTTACCCAAGTTATTTGGTAAGTAAGCTACATAGCCTCTTTGTCTACCTTGGAAGTGGCAACTACTATGGACTCCTTTGTGGAGTTAACAATCATGACATTACTTCATACTCCTCCAACTTATAGCCCCACCTCTAGGGTAAACACATATTTCAAGGTAGAAAATTAGGAATCCTTATCTTACTAAAAAAACTAGTCTTTGTACTTAAAAGGTATTAAACTATTAGACTAAAATTTGTTCATAATGCTGAAGGCACTGAAAATTTTTGTCTAACACACAATATAACATATATAAGGTTGCCCATCGCTGAAGCATTAAGTATATTCATCATTCCTTCCATAATATCAAGTGTTTCCACTAATTCCAGACAGAGTGATTCAATATTTTAAAAGAAAATATTTTTATGAAATATGTATGCTAATGTTGTGTGCGCAACATAAATAAAAGGGATTTGGGATAAGACCAACATCATTTATTTAGTGAAAACTTGATCATAAGGATATGCCTAGATTGTCCTAAGTTATTTATATAAAGCTACATGGACAAACACACTCCTATGTGAAACAATACACCAACCTCATTCCCAATTATGTGAATATTATCCAAAAAAATTACTTAGAAATACCACCACGTTTCTGTCGTGCATCTTATACAACGACTTGAAATATGAAAATGATACTTGGTCACTAACAAGTCTTTAAAGATCGTGGAGGCAAATGTGAATGTAGTATTTGGTTTGGAACTTTGGTTTGTAACGGGATATGCAAATATAACTAAGCTATGAGCAATTATAGAATTTTTCTCATACAAATCTCCCCCTTTGTCTATTCCGATACAAAAATAAAAATCAAAACAAAAGTACAATAAAAATCCTAAGATAATGTTCTACTACTATCCTCATAAACCCGAAATGGAACAACATTCGAGAATTTATCTTCAACTAACTTTATCTTCTAAAGTCCATGAGATTATCATCAATGCAGAAGAAACGTACAAACAAGAAAAAAAAATCATGCGATGCGTATGAGTTTAAAGAAAAAATAACCCCCACCCCCTTGTTCTTCCTCTTTTTGTCCGTAATGGACAAAAGGTTAGAAACTAATCATAAAACTATTAGCATCGCCCGAAGAAGCAAAGATATTATCATAAAAGTAATCATTAAAGCACATGTGATGAAAATCCAAATAGGCATACTAACTATTTTTGAAAATTTTCAGATTTTTCAAGTATAAAAAGATGGTATAAGATGTACAAATACAACACACAGTGGAATCACACTAAAATATAAGAATCGTGAAAAAGCTATGAAATTGTTTGATCATTATCCATGGGAAAATAAACAAAGGCATTCAGAACATAGGTACACGAAGTCATGAGATACTCCTAAAGAAAGAACTCAATTTCAACCTTACGTGTAATAATGCTGAACTTAAATGAAATTGACTCGACTAATGCAACATGATATGAATTTAAATGGTTCTCAAATCAATAACGCCAAATAATTTAACATTTTATAGAGAGTCCGTTGTGCAAATCCATTGATCTTCTACTTTATAACACCATCAAAATCTCACATATATAAGAATCACTCTCAAATTTGAAGATATCATAATGCTCATATGTAGCGAAGCATCAAAGTAAATAAATGATGGCCTTGGCACTTCTGTTTTTGTGTCCTGTCAATCTTTTAGGCTCTTTTTGCAAATGGTGGCTTTTGGTGCAAAGAGTAATTTGATATTTCTTTCCCTTTGCATTGCTTAATATATAACAAATTTTTTGGGAAAAGAAATCCAAGCAATGGTTCTTATAAGCACAACTTATCTCGTTTATATTTGATTCGTTATTAAGCATGATTGAGGTAAGAACACCATAGTCGACATATGATAATTAAGCACAATGTTAAAAAAATTCCATGCATGTGTGCAGTAAAGGTGATAAAGAGTATCACATGAAGAAAGTAACCATGAATGATCAACTATATGATATGCATACATTATTAAGCACACTAATGAAACAAAGTCATATATCAAAATACCATGAGAAAGTCACATGAATGGATGGAACGTAGGGGTGATCTGAATATCTTAAATGTACATCCATATATGGTAAAAAATGAAAATAAAAAAAAAAGTTTTTGTCTTTTTCAAAAATTTGTCAAAATAAATCTTTTTGGAATTTGCAAAAAAACGAAAACCTTTTTGGATTTTTCAAAAATATCAAATGAAAAAGAATGGATAAAAAGAATTATACAATGGAAATATAATCTATCAATAATGATATAAGATAAGAACATCATAATCACCCTATACTAGAAAAAGTACCCGAACTCAATCAACGGAGAAAATACCTAAAGACTTACTAAGATTCTCGAATCTAAGTGCATCTAAAGGTTTCATGAAAGTATACGCTAATTTATGTTTGGTGCTCACAAATCTCAAGGACGCGACCTTCTCCTCAACGAGATCACGAATGGAATGCTCACGTATCCTAATGTGCTTCATGTGGGAATGTTAGACCAGATTACGACATATGTGAATTGCATTCGTATTATCACATGAAATAGTCATCGTTCCTTGTGTGAACCCGTAATCTTCCAATATTTGCTTCATCCATAAGAATTGGGTGTAACAACTCCCAGCGGATATATACTCAGTCTTCCCCTTGGACAAATAAATGGAGTTTTACTTCTTACTCAACTAAGAGGCAATATCACTTCCAAAGTAAAAACACCCACTTGAAGTGCTCCTACAACCATTAAAATCCTCGGCCCAATCGACATCCGAATAGGTGGACAAATGGTCATAGGTAAAAAAAGAGTACCAAATACCATAAGATAGAGTTACACTCAAGTATTTGATGATACGTTTAAGTGTAAGCAAGTGAGACTCTTTTAGGGATGCATAGTATTGTGCACAAACTCAAACGCTAAAGGCAATGTCAGGATGACTAGTGGTCAAGTAGATAAGACTACTTATCATGCTCCTATAAAGAATTTGTACTATATCCTTGCCTAAAGTGCCTTTGCTAATCTTAGTCGATGTACTCATATGGGTACTTGTGTGCATAGCGGACTCTAACCCAAACTTTTTTACTAGATCCTAACATATTTAGATTGCGATATGAATATCATATCCTCTAGTTGATGCACTTGGAGACCTAAGAAGAACATAAGCTCACCGACCATGCAACTGATGGTATCCCGGTCTCAAGTCAATCTTTGATAAGAAGGAAGCTCCTCTTAACTGGTCGAATAAGTCATCGATTCGGGATAGTGGATACCTATTTCGTATCGTGACTTTATTCAACTCCCGATAATCTGCACACAACCTTAAAGATCCATCCTTCTTCTTAACGAACAGCACAGGAGCACCCCACGGTGAAGTACTCCTACGGATAAACCCCTGAACCAATAGCTGCTCTATCTGATCACGTAGCTCCCTCATCTCCACTGGATCCATACGGTAAGGTGCGCGGGTTATCGGTCGAGTGTTCGACGTCAAATCGATAACAAAGTCTATCTCTCTACTAGGAGGTAATCCCGGAATATCCTGGAATACGTTAGCGAACTCCCTCACAACTGGAATAGAATCAAGTGGTATCACCACTTCCCTAGAGGTCTCCTCCTCAATATAGTATAAGTGAGTGGACGATCCTCCCTTAGGATGAGGCATCGCCACTAGGAACATCTCCTGCCCGAGTATGGTAAAAGTAATACTCCTACCGAAACAATCAATCATGGATCGATACGCAACTAGCCAATCCATACCAATAACCGCATTATAACACTAACATATCAGCAGGTAAGGTAAACCTCCCGATATCTACACCCATACCTCTACATATAAAGGAAATCACAGAACCCATACTCAACGGTGAATCTATGCAAGTAGTAGTGCTCTCCGCAGTATCTAACAACCCCATAGTACGTGAAAATCTCATGGAAATGAAACAGTGTGTGACCCCCATGTCAAATAAAATATGCCCCATAGTACCCTGAATAGAAAACATACCCTCAATAGCGGGTGGATCCTGTGGGACTGCAGCCTGCTAGAGCTGATAAATCCGCCCGTACTGAAGTTGTCCTTGCTGAACTAGGACTGCTAGGATTGGTGATAAAGTAGGCATCTGCGGTGGTGCTGGGAGGGCGGAAGGAAACATAGGTCTCTGGGGCTCGTGTCGAGCACCCTGCTGCTGCTGCTGTGGGGCCCTGCCCCTTTCAGGACACTCCTGGAATTTGTGGCCAATCTTGCCATAAATAAAACATTTCCCCACGAAGTTTCCCCCTCTCTGACCCTGCTTCCCACGGCCCTGATGGTCGTTACCATTCCTACCGTGACCATGCTGGCCCTGCTTAAATTGTTATTGTTGGCCGTACTGACCCTGCTGGCCATGCCGAAAACCTCCCTAACCATTTCTAAAACCTCTAGATCTAAATCTCTTAGAATCCCTCTATTGGGAACTCTGATCACCCTGCCTGTGCTGACCCTCACTCCCCCCGTCCTGCCCTGATGGATGGACTCTCCTGCGGTGGTCCTGGCAGTGAAGCAATGTTGCATTAACCATATCAAAATAAGTGGCCAACGAGAGATTACCTAGCAAGTACTGACGAATCCTCTATATCAACCCATCTATGAACTTTTGGATCTTCTTCTCTTTAGTCAAAATTTCATCGGGAATGATGTTCAGATGATTTGTGAACTCGGCCTCATACTCAGCCACTGTCTTCCCCTCCTACTTAAGGTTCATCTATTTTTCCCTCATCTCGATATAAACTGGTGAGGGAAAATATTTACGGTCGAACCGCACCTAGAACTATGAATAGTAAGAGCATCTCTCTCCTCCGCGGTGGTAATAGACTCCCACCACTACAACGCGGCTCCTACGAGCTTAAAATTAGCCAGTATCTGCCTCTGTACATCTGTACACTCATACATCATCAAGTGTCTTTGGATGTCCTTCTTCCACTGACTGGACACAACGACGTTGGAGCTAGCTGCAAACTTCAAAGGGTGTGCCTTCTGAAAGGCATCTCGGACCCATTCCCAAGAATATGGGAATGCATGAGCCTGAACTAGGGGTTCCACAGGTGCCTGAGGTAGCGCCTGCTACACAACTGCTAAAGCGTCATTTACTGCCTGGGCTACAATGGCGAAAACTTCTGCAGCGTTTATAAAACCCTGAACTGGTGCAGGCTGTGGTTCGAGTTGGGCGCCCCTGGGAACTTTCTATGCACGTCGTGGAGGCATATGAAATGAGAGAGAAGCCTTATAAGTCCACAGTTAATATTTCAAAATAGTTGAAGAGCACAAGATATACAAAAGAGTACAACAATCCTAAAATATAGGGCTCTATATCAAAGGACGTTATGCGAAAAAAAACAAGCCGTACAGATCCTAAGGACACTAGAACCTGATGCTCTGATACCACCTGTGACACCCCATCTAATTAAATACCGGGTAGTTACTCCTTTATTCAAATTAATACAAAATGTCGGGTTGGTTTAGTTCATAGCATCACTGTCGAAAACGTTTTTAAAGAATTACTAGTCACCTAATATTTAAAAGAGAGTTGTCAAATTTTATTTAAATAAGGTTAACATGCAACCAACTAAATTATTAACTAATGATGCCACAATCACATCATAGTCACAACAGAATAGAAATGGAATAATAAATGGGTCTGGAGTACCACTCCTCTGAATAATCCAAATACTGATTAAAACAAAATACAAAGTCTGAATAATTAATTAATTAACTCCAAAACTGAAATGAAACGGAGTATGATAAAGTTGTCTCTAAAAGAAAAGGGGGGACATGCCCTAACAGAGGAATGAATCTAAAATAGAATAAATGTAGAATGTGGAGGCATCTACTATTAAGATCCTGTAACTTCCACAGCAACTATAGCACGTCACTGAAATGGAACTCCTAAGCTTGGCGTCCCTGTGGCTGGGCACCTAAAAGGTTTTTCAAAAAAATAGATTTGGAAGCAAATGGGTCAGAGCCCAATGTGAAAACAGTTTCAAAATATAGCAAGTGTTTAATTGCATTAAACAATTAATATTAAATACATGTTAGTTACGTGCTCTCACATGAGTTTCTCACCTCTCAACTAATGTGCACGCCTAACGCATATCCATAACCCGTCCTAGATATGCCGTTATTAACTAGTCTATATGGCAACCTGGCCTCGCATTATAATATAGGGGTTTGTTCAATACATTCTAATCTAACTTGTATGTATCTTCCTTTTTATTTCTCAAATTATTTTATATTAAATCTTATAGGAAATTCTTATTTTTATCTCTACTAAAAATGTCACAAGTATTTACATGCACACATTATCAAAGGGTCTGTTATAATCACCAGTATATTAATCTCAACATAAATATACAATAAGGGCACCCCTAGGCTAAGCTGCAGTGCACACGTGCTCTGCTATCAAATCTTGGGACATCACGTACATAAGGACCACGTATTCCGAATCTCTCAGGAATCATTTCAGTAAGCAAAATCACACATATTGGAGGCGAACATAGTTCACATATCCATGGGTCACGCACATACCTACGCTCCCATGGTCAGTTGATTTATTAACTCACAAATAAATCATTCACAACCCTATTTCCTTAAGGTATCAATCTAAATCCCCCTGTAGGCACACAAAGATTAGATGGCCCTATTTCGAAAGCCGACCTCCCGTGATAGCAAGTATGGTAGGTATGTCATACACATATAAATCCATACACTAAGCATTCACACAACTTAGATAATTTATAATATTATTAAAGGTATGTTCTCAATCCCTATACTGTTACTCCAATTAGTACAATTTTATACTTCTGGATAATTATATAATATAGTCCACCGACACATCTCATGTCGTAGTTTCAAGTACTTAAGACCTAACCCAAAAAGGTGACTAAGTCTCCTATTATTCCCCACACTTTAATCCAATACTCTTAAGGTCCATATTCCTGCCACTAACCTTATATTATCAACTATATAGATTTAACTCATTAAATTACGGTCTTTAATAGTACCTCACTCGTCGAACCTTATTAGGTTTAGCTTAAATCCCAAATTTAATTTTTAATAACAATTTGGGTCTCATATACACGCCTACTGGTCTTCCTTAAATCCAAAAGTGTTCACAAGTTCCCCATCAATCACCCTCTAGGATCGAAATTGTTAAAATTCAACAAGGGTAAAAACATAACAATTTCTGGGGAGGTCGATCGATTGACCTTGAATGTCGATTGATCGATGGTGGTCGATCGATCGACGTATCGCAATAGGTGAGGCTACGGACTACTTCATTTTTCAGTCCAAAATTTTTCCCAAAACTTCATTACAAGGTATGAAATTCTAAACTAAGGATATAGGATCATTATACAACCCAAATACGTTATTTTTAACGTTCCAAAACTGTTAAATCATCAACAATTAGCCTTATATGGGTCAAATCTTCATAAAAACCCTAGTTTCCTATTTTCTTCAAGAACCATGATATTTATCTTCTTTAATCCATTTTTAATTCATCAAGGGTTATGTTTTGATTACGAAATGTCGTCCAGAACTAACCTACATGCAATTCCTATCCAAGATTTAGAGTTCTACACCAAAATTCATGAGTTTTCATCATCTTTCAAGGCTATTAACAATTCCTACACTAACATGGAAGAAGTATTCGCTGAAAATTAATGGAATCAAATCACTTGCCTTAAGATTGATGTTCAGATCCGTTGATGATGTCCAAGGGCTGGTTCTTTCTTTCTTTTCGGTCACAATTTCGTCGAAAGTGGTGGTAGTGGGTGGTGATTATGGTTTGAAGACCTTCTGTAACTTTTCCTCTATCTCACGTAGCCCGCTATTTTCTTTTTGGCTAATAATGGCCCTAATGGCCTTCCCAATAATAATTAAATAAACCCTAAAATTCGTGGGTCTTATTTCCTTACATTTTAAAGTGACTAAAATACCCTCCCGGTTTGTCGGTTTAGCCTAAAAATGCCCTGGGACCCAAACTAAACCCCCGGCTAGTGTTTTCTAACTATCTCGACCCCTTCGGGCACGTTGGCGCACTCAAAATGACCATGCGGTTGATAAAATTACAATTTACTTTTTGATCTAATTAAATTGATTTCTGACGCGATTGACACGTGGTCTCAACTTAATTTTTCCCACTGTCGTAGTTATAACTCACGATAATTTTAGTAATTTCCATTGTCATGTATTACCATATATACTCAGTAATACTCAATATTATCATCATAATCAAATACCAACTCACGTCTCGCTAGTATTTAAATCCGGATTAATTTCCAATTAATTCCCATTATATTTAATTAATCCCATTAAATAAAAATCAATAAAATTGCGGGGTATTACATACTTCCCCCTAGAATTTCATCTCAAAATTCAGAAATAAAGTATACCTGGCAAAAATAACTCTGGATAACGCTCGCGCATCTCGTCCTCGCGCTCCCAGGTGGACTCCTCAGCATTATGATGCCGCCACTGAACACGTACTAACGGTACTATCTTCGACCTCAGTTTCCTCTCGTTGTGGTCCAAAATAGCAACCGGCCCCTCCTCATAGGAACTATCAAGATGTAGATGGATGTCCTCTAAAGCAATGTGTGTATGGGCCAAATCATCCCTAAGATATCTCCTTAGTGAGGAAATATGGAACACATCATGGATCCTATGCAAGTGTTCTGGTAACCCAAGTCTATACACAACAGGCCCAATTCGCTCGATGATAGGAAATGGACCCACATATCTAAGTGTTAATTTCCCCTTCTTCCCAAAACGCATAATACCCTTCATAGGAGACACTCTAAGCAGCACCTGATCCCCCACCTTGAATTCTCTGAAGAACCGCTTGGCATCGGCATAACTCTTCTATCGGTCCTGAACTACCCGAATTCGTCTCCGTACCATCTTTATCCTCATCGAAGTATCCTGAATCACCTCCGGCCCAAGGAGTTTGTTATCCCCCACCTCTAGACAATATGCTGGGGAACAACAAGGACGACCGTACAATGCCTCGAATGGAGCCATGCCAATAGTGAACTTATAGGAGTTATTATAGGCAAACTCCACCAGTGGAAGATACTGCTACCAACCCCCTCGAAAGTCTAGGATGTACATACGCAACATATCTTCCAACATCTAATTCTTCCACTCGGTCTTCCCATCTGTCTACGGGTGATATGATGTATTCAGTCGCAACTCCGTACCCATTACTTCCTGGAAGCTCTCCCAAAATTGTGAAATAAATATCTTGTCTCTGTAAAACACGATATCGAGAGGCACCCCATGGAGTCTCACTATCTTCGCTATGAAAATATGGGCATACTGTCCCATAGTGTAGTCTGCCCGGGCTGACAGAAAATGAGCAACTTTGGTAAATCGATCCACGATTACCCATATGGAGTCGTGACCCCTCTGTGATGTAGGTAACCCCTTGATGAAGTCCATAGAAATGCTCTCCCATTTCCATATAGGAACCTCTAATGGCTGTAGAAGTCCTGTCGGTCTCTGATTGTCCACTTTTACCAGTTGATAAGTGGCACATTTAGAAACGAACTCGACGATGTCTCTCTTCATCCAGCTCCACTAGTATTGTCGCCTCATATCCCAATACATCTTATCCCCACCAGGATGTACCGTGAATCGCGAACCGTGCAACTCTATCATTACCTCGTGTCGCAAGTCTTCCCCCTCAGGAACAACCAGTCTTCCATTGAAGTGTAATCCCCCATCTGAACTAACGGTATAAGACTCAACCCCCTCTGGTAGTAATCGTACTATCTGATCTTGGCAGAACGAGTCTGCTTCCTGGGCCCGTATCACTCTCGTAACGATCTGGGGCGTAACTATCATCACCGACATAAATAATTGAGCCACTGCATCCTGGTGTCCCAACTCCTTCCACTTTGCTTTCCAAACATCGGCCACCTCACCTACTGGCCTAAGGCTCAACGCATCTGCTATCACATTAGCCTTCCCTGGGTGGTATTGGATATCAAACTGATAATCCTTCACGAACTCAAGCCACCTATGTTGACGCATATTTAGTTCCTTCTGCGTAAAGAGGGACTGTAGGGACTTGCGGTCCGTGAATAAATGGAATTTCTCCCCCAGGAGATAATGTCTCCAGGTCCGAAGAGCAAATACGACTGCCGCTAACTCCAAGTCATGGGTGGGGTAATTCTTCTCGTAAGGCTTGAGCTTATGGGAAGCATAAGCTATGGCCTGATTCTCCTATTTCAATACACCCCCAAGTACTAGAAAGGACGCATCGGTGTATACTAGATACTCAACTCCCGGTCTGGGCAATGCTAACACTGGTGCTGAGGTCAACTTTTCCTTTAACTACTTGAATGCCAACTGGCAGGCATCGCTCCAGATAAATGGCACACCCTTGCGAGTCAGATGTGTCAAAGGACCCGCTATCTTTAAGAACCCCCGAATAAACCTCATGTAGTATACTGCTAGGCCCAAGAAACTACATATCTCAGTCGGTGTCGTGGGCTATCCCCACTCCCTCACCGCTAATAACTTCCTCGGATCAATAGATATTCCCCTGTCGAAAATAATATGCCCTAAAAACTGAACCTCCTTCAGCCAGAATCCACACTTCTCATACTTTGCATATAACTCGTTCTGACGCAGCGTCTGCAAAACCTGCCTCAAATGCTCGGCATGTTCCTCCTCTGTCTGGGAGTAAACCAAAATGTCATCAATGAAGACGATGATGAACTGGTCTAGGAACTCTCTGAACACCCTATTCATCAAGTCCATAAACATGGTTGGGTCATTGGTTAGGCCAAAAGGCATAACCCTGAACTCGTAGGAACCATATCTCGTCAAGAAGGCAGTCTTCGAGACATGATGCTCCCTAATTCGCAACTGATGGTATCCCGATCTCAAGTCAATCTTTGAGAAGAAGGAAGCTCCTCTCAACTGGTTGAATAAGTCATAGATTCGGGGTAGTGGATACTTATTTCGTATCGTGACTTTATTCAACTCTCGATAATCTACACATAAACTCAAATATCAATCCCTCTTCTTAACAAACAGCACAGGAGCACCCCATGATGAAGTACTCTTACGGATAAACCCCTGACCCAATAGATGCTCTATCTGATCACGTAGCTCCCTCATCTCTGTTGGAGCCATACGGTAAGGTGCGCGGGCTATCAGCAGAGTATCCGACATTAAATCGATAATAAAGTTTATCTTTATACTAGGAGGTAATCTCGGAATATCCTAGAATACGTCAGCAAACTCCCTCACAAATGGAATCGAATCAAGTGGTATCACCACTTCCCTAGAGGTGTCCTCCTCTATATATTACAAGTGAGTGGACAATCCTCCCTCAGGACAAGGCATCGCCACTAAGAACATCTCCTGCCCGGGTATAGGAAAAATAATACTCCTACTGAAACAATCAATCATGGCTCGATACGCAACTAGCCATTCCATACCGATAATCGCATCGTACGCGGTCATATATAACACTAACATATCAGTAAGTAAGGTAAACCTCCCAATATCTACACCCACACCTCTACATATAAGGGAAATCACAGAACCCCTACTCAGTGGTGAATCTACGCAAGTAGCAGTCCTCTTCGCGGTATCTAATAACCCCATAGTGCATACAAATCTCATGGCGATGAAATAGTGTATGGCCCCTGTGTCAAATAAAATACGCCCCATAGTCTCCTGAATGAAAAACATACCCTCAATAGTGGGTGGATCCTGTGGGATTGTGGCGTGTTGGAGCTGATAAAACCATCGGTACTGAAGCTATCCCTACTGAACTAGGACTGCTGGGATGGGTGGCAAAGCTGGCATCTGCGGTTGTGCTGGGAGGGCGGCGGAAAACATAGGTCTCTGGGTCTCGTGTTGAGCACCCTGCTGCTACTGCTGTGGGGCCCTACCCCTTTCAAGACACTCCTAGCATTTGTGGCTAACCTTGCCATAAATAAAACATTTCCCCATAAAGTTTCCCCCTCTCTAACCCTGCTGCCCATGGCCCTGATGGTCGTTACCATTCCTACCTTGACCATGCTGACCCTGCTAAAACTATTGATGTTGGCCGTACTGGCCCTGATGGCCATGCTAACACTACTGTCCATGTCGAAAACCTCTACAACCATTTTTAAAACCTCTAGATCTAAATCTCTTAGAATCCCCCTGATGGGAACTCTGATCACCCTACCTGTGCTAACCTTGAGCTGGTTGTGCCCCGCTGGCACCATTCCCCCTTGTCCTACCCTGATGGATGGACTCTCCTGTGGTGGTCATGGCAGTGAAGCAATGCTGCGTTAACCACATCAGAATAAGTTTCCTGCAAGTGCTGACGAATCCTCCATATCAACCCATCCATGAACTTCTGGATCTTCTTCTCTTCAGTCAGAATTTCATCGGGAACGATGTTCAGAAGATTTTTGAACTCGGCCTCATACTCAGCCACTGTCTTCCCCTCCTACTTAAGGTTCATCAGTTTTCTCCTCATCTCAGTATGAACTGCTGAGGGAAAATACTTGCGATCGAACTGCACCCACAACTGCCGAATAGTAAGAACAGCTCTCTCCTTCGTGGTGGTAATAGACTCCCACTACTGCAATGCTTCTCCTACCAGCTTAAAACTAGCCAGTATCTGCCTCTGTACATCCTCAAGTGTCTTTAGATGTCCTTCTTCCACTGACTGGACACAATGATGTCAGAGCTACCTGCAAACTCCAGAGGGTGTGCCTTCTGAAAGTCATCTCGGGCCCGTTCCCAAGCAGATGGGAAGCATGACCTTGAACTGGGGCTACCACCGGTGCCTAAGGTGGCGCCTGCTGCACAACTACTAAAGAGGCATTTACTTCCAGGTCTACAATGGCAGTAACTTCTGTAGCGTTCATAGAACCCTGAACTGGTGCAGGTTGTGGTTTGGGGTGGGCACCCCTGGGAACTTTCTATGCACATCGTGGAGGCATCTGAAATGAGAGAGAATTCTTATAACTCCACAGTTAATATATTAAAATATCTGAAGAGCGCAAGATAAACAAAAGAGTACAATAATCCAAAAATATAGGGCTCTATATTAAAGGACGCTATGCAGAAACATAACAAGCCGTACAAATCCTAAGGACACTAGAACCTGATGCTATGATACCACCAGTGACACCCCCATCTAATTAAATACCGGTTAGCTACTCCTTTATTCAAATCAATTCAAAATGTCAACTTGGATCAGTTCATAGCATCACTGTCGAAAATGTTTTT
The DNA here is from genome assembly GCA_949130495.1 of Sambucus nigra. Taxonomy (NCBI): domain Eukaryota; kingdom Viridiplantae; phylum Streptophyta; class Magnoliopsida; order Dipsacales; family Adoxaceae; genus Sambucus; species Sambucus nigra. Next base: position 187,021,858 of record OX422214.1, on the reverse strand, counting down.
AAACAATTACTAGCCACCTTATATTTAAAAGAGAGTTGTCAAATTTTATTTAAATAAGGTTAACATGCAAACAATTAAATTATTAACTACTGATACCACAATCACATCATAGTCACAACAAAATATAAATGGAATAATAAATGTGTCTGGAGTAACACTCCTCGAAATACCAAATACAAAGTCTGAATAATTAATTGATTAACTCCAAATCTAAAATGAAACTGAGTATGATAAAGCTGTATCTAAAAGAAAAGGGGCGACATGCCCTAACAGAGGAATGAATCTGAAATAGAATCAATGTAGAATGTGGAGGCATCTACTATCGAGATCATGTAACTTCCACAGCAGCTACAGCACATCACTGAAATGGAACTCCTAAGCTTGGCGTCCCTGTGGCTGGGCACCTAAAAGGTTTTTCAAAAAAATAGATTTGGAAGCAAACGGGTCAGATCCCGATGTGAAAATAGTTTTAAACTATAGCAAGTGTTTAATTGCATTAAATAATGAATATTAAATACATGTTAGTTACATGCTCTCACATGAGTTTCTCACCTCTCAACTAATGTGCACGCCTAACGCTTATCCATAACCCGTCCTAGATATGTCGTTATTAACTAGTCTATATGGCAACCTTGCCTCGCATTATAATATAGGGGTTTGTTCAATACATTATAATCTAACTTGTATGTATCTTCCTTTTTATTTCTCAAATTATTTTATATTAAATCTTATAGGAAATTCTCATTTTTATCTCTACTAAAAATGTCACAAGTATTCACATGCACACATTATCAAAGGGTCTGTTATAATCACCAGTATATTAATCTCAACATAATTATACAATAAGGGCACCCCTAGGCTAAGTTGCGGTGCACACGTACTCTGCTATCAAATCTTGGGACATCACGTACATAAGGACCACGTATTCCGAATCTCTCAGGAATCATTTCAGTAAGCAAAATCACACATATTGGAGGCGAACATAGTTCACATATCCATGGGTCACGCACATACCTACGCTCCCATGGTCAGTTGACTTATTAACTCATAAATAAATCATTCACAACCCTATGTCCTTAGGGTACCAATCTAAATCCCCCCCGTAGGCACACAAATATTAGATGGCCCTGTTCCGAAAGCCGACCTCCCGTGATAGCAAGTATGGTAGGTATTCCATGCACATATAAATCCATATACTAAGTATTCACACAACTTAGATTATTTATAATATTATTAAAGGTTTGTTCTTAATTCCTATATTGTTACTCCAATTAGTACGTTTTTATACTTTTGGATAATTATATAATATAGTCAACCGAAACATCTCAAGTCGTAGTTTCAAGTACTTAAAACCTAACCCAAAAAGGTTACTAAGTCTCCTATTATTCCCCACACTTTAATCCAATAGTCTTAAGGTCCATATTTTTTCCACTAACCTTATATTATCAACTATATAGATTTAACTCATTCAATTGCGGTCTTTAATAGTACCTCATTCGTCGAACCTTATTAGGTTTAACTTAAATCCCAAATTTAATTTTTAATAACAATCCGGGTCTCATATACACGCCTACTGGTCTTCCTTAAATCCAAAAGTGTTCACAAGGTCCCCACCAATCACTCTCTAGGATCGAAATTGTTAAAATTCAACAAGGGGAAAAACATAACAATTTCTGGGAAGGTCGATCGATCAACCTTAAATTTCGATCGATCAATGGTGGTCGATCGATCGACCTATGAATGTCAATCGATCGATCGCACCAGATGAGGCTATGGACTGCTTCGTTTTTTAGTCCCAGATTTGTCCCAAAATGTCATTACAAGGTATGAAATTATAAACTAAGGATATAGGATCATTATACAACCTAAGTACATTATTTTTAACGTTCCAAAACTATTAAATCATCAACAATTAGCCTTATATGGGTCAAATCTTCATAAAAACCCTAGTTTCCTATTTTCTTCAAGAACCATTATATTTATCTTCTTTAATCCGTTTTTAATTCATCAAGGGTTATGTTTTGATTACTGAATTTCATCCGGAACTAACCTACATGCAATTCATATCCAAGATTTAGAGTTCTACACCAAAATTCGTGAGTTTTCATCATCTTTCAAGGCTATTAACAATTCCTACACTAACATGGAAGAAGTATTCACTGGAAATTAATGGAATCAAATCACTTGCCTTAAGATTGATGTTCAGATCCGTTGATGATGTCCAAGGGCTGGTTCTTTCCTTCTTTTCGGTCATAATTTCGTCGAAAGTGGTGGTAGTGGGTGGTGATTATGGTTTGAAGACCTTCTGTAACTTCTCCTCTATCTCACGTAGCCCGCTATTTTCTTTTTGGCTGATAATGGCCCTAATGGCCTTCCCAATAATAATTAAATAAACCCTAAAATTCGTGGATCTTATTTCCTTACATTTTAAAGTGACTAAAATAACCTCCCGGTTTGTCGGTTTGGCCTAAAAATGCCCTGGGACCCAAACTAAACCCCTGGCTAGTGTTTTTTGACTATCTCGACCCCTTCGGACACGTTGGTACAGTTAAAATGACCATACGGTTGATAAAAATATAATTTTCTTTTTTATCTAATTAAATTGATTTCTGACGCGACTGACACGCGCGTCCCAACTTAATTTTTCCCACTGTCGTATTTATAACTCGCGATAATTTTAGTAATTTCCATAGTCATATATTACCATATATACTCAGTAATACTCAATATTATCATCATAATCAACTACCAACTCACGTCTCGCTAGTATTTAGATTTGGATTAATTTTCAATTAATTCCCATTATATTTAATTAATCCCATTAAATAAAAATCAATAAAATTACGGGGTATTACACTTTCGTACCAAGCACATGGTGCTTGCTTTTTCAAACCATACAAGTCCTTCTTAAGATAATAGGCGTGTTATAGGTGCTTTGGGTCTTCAAACCCCTTTAGTTGTTCCATGAAAACTTCCTCATGTAAAATGCCTTTAAGTAAGGCGCTCTTGACATCCATTTGATATAACTTGAAGCGTGGATGACACGTTATGACGAGTAGTAAGCAAATAGACTCAAGCCTAGAAACAAGAGCGAATATTTTTCCAAAGTCTACACCCTCAATCTGTGTGTAGCCTTGACCGACTAACCTAGCCTTATTACGAATTATGGTACCGTTCTCATCCATCTTGTTCTTGTAAATCCACTTAATACTTATCACATTGGTATTGTCATTGGACTTACTCTCATACATCGTTGTTGCAAAACTGAATCAGCACTTTTTGCATAGCGAATATCCAATGCTTGTTCTTGAGTGCTTCTTTCACATTATCAGGCTTGACTAAGAAGGTGTAGCAAAAGTATCTAACCATATTCTCAAGTTAAGCACGAGTCTTGACACCTAGTGTGGGATCACCAAGTATAGCAGAAGGGTCATGACTATTTCAAACCCAAGAGGGTGGATCCTCTAAATCAAGAGTGGGATTCACGGAGCTAGCATGAGGAACGATGGGATTGTCGTCGGGGGTGCATCGCCCTCACACTCGAGGTTATTATCAATAGACATTGGTGGCTCACCGACTCTAATCGTGACATTTATTAACTCCAAAACCATAAAGCTGACAAGGTTAAACACCCTATAAGCCCGACTTGATGATGAACAACCTAAAAACATCCCCTTATCGCTTTGGGTGTGAAACTTTCCTAAGTGATCTCCATTTATAAAGATGTATCAAGTACTCCCAAAGACAAGAAAGTAAGATATGTTAAGCTTCCTCCCTGTCCATAACTCATATAAAATGTGTAACATGTTTGGATGAAGATATACCCGATTCATCATATGGCATGTGATATTAACTTCCCTTGCCCAAAAATATCTAACATGTTTATCTTAAGAAGCATGGAACTAGCCATCTCTTGTATCATCCAAATATTCCTCTCAACTATCCCATTTTATTGAGTATTATGGACGGATGAAAACACATGTTTGATGCCCGCTTCATCACAATGGCTATCCACTCTGGCTTCTTTAAATTCAGTATCGTTGTCACTATGCATACGAATAATAGTGACACGATGTTGGTTTTGTAGGACATGGAAGTTGGTTAGAAACTCAATAGCATTGGGATTTTCTCTAAGAAACCCCATGATAAAGTATCTTAAAAAGTCATCTACCATCATGAGAATGTATCTCTTACCACCTATGTTATTCGTACGATTGGAACGCATAAGATCCATATGTATCAACTCCAACACACAAAAAGTGGTAATGGTATTCAACTTTCGATGGGGAGTTCAAATTTATTTTCCTTATTAGAAAAGACCACAAACCTAGGAAGTTGGCTTCCCAAACGATGATAAGCCACGAACTAGGCATTTATTTACTAATCTCTCAATGTCGCTATAGTTCACATGACCTAATCATTGATGCCAAAGGTCCATAGAGGAAATCGTGGCATTATTGTATGTAAAGGAGGACTTAAAAATGATCCCATAATAATTATCATTGGTCCTCACTCCTTATAGTAATTGTTCATCGAATTGATCACATACCTTACACTCTGACCTGTCAAATAATATCATAAAGTTTGAATCATAAAATTTTCTTATGCTAATGAACTTCTCTTTTAACCCTTTTATGTACAACACATTTTCTAGTTTAGGAAATCTGAGTATCTCAACACAGCCACGTCCTAAAATACTATACCTACTCCCATCTCAAAAGGTGACTTTGCCTTCCTTGCAATCCACAAGGTCGATAAAATACGTCTTATCACCAGTCATATGCCTAGAGAACCTATTTTTAAAATACCATTGGGAAGTATTTGAACCTTGGGATCAATGTGAACGATAAGGGATTTTTCATTTTGCTTAGGAATCTAAGTGGAAATAACTTTTTGTTTGCCTTAATCGTTATTGACCCTAGTTATAGCGTTAAAAGTGTTCTCAAAAGCATAGACATCCTTTGAAATTCTTCCATTACGATTTGAGAAGTGGCAAATAGTAACTCGCCTTGCTCTCGAAGACTAGCAAAGTTATGCGGGAGTATTACGTGTAGTTCTACCTAACTTGTAGCAAAATTCCCTAAGGTGACCTCTTATTTTGCAATAGATATAAACATAGACTTGTTTAGGTCTACCTTAGTTCACTTGTTTAGGTTGAACTTTCTTTTGTGGTTTAGGTCTAGGCCCATAAATACCTATCATAAATTTAGGAACTGATTTTGGTGAGGCATGAAAAATGGATGCACCATCGTAGCCTATTCCTTTTTTTTCCCTAAAACCTAAAGCGGAACCGAGTAACATATTACCTACCTTCTTCGATGTATCCTCCATAGTAACCTTAACCTCCTGGGCACATTCAATATCTTTCTCGAGTTGGAATACAAGGGCTTCAAGTTTCTCATGAGTCTATAATAAAGCTCAAAAATCTCTCCAAAGACTAGCCACTTTGTTGGTCAAGTCACCATTTTCCCACCATACTAAAAAACTCTCTCTCTCTCTCTCTCTCAACTCCCTCTCTAAACCTAAAACACTAAGTGCCAAACTTTTATTTTGTTCTCTATTTTAAAAGAATCACTGTAAAGCTCTGCATAAGCGTGTTGAAAGTCACTCTCTCCCTCAATCAAAACTTTATCCCCCTCACTCTCTCTGGAATGACAAGACTCACTGTCGAGGTTATCATGTTTGGACACTTCTTCATCGGCATAAGACGTACTATATGTACCAACATGCCTAGACATAAATGCAATGAGGTTGAGAACATATGGTGATTTATCCCCGAAATCCACTAACTTGACATCACTATCACTAAGTGTAGCATTGAAGGAAGCTTTTACTTTGACTTGTCTCTTTATCCTCGTAGTACACTCGTGAGCTTTGTGAACCTTACTATTATGTCCCAAGTGTCACCTCGGCTCTGAGACACCAACCTCGGCCGAGGACAAGGCTGATGTCGAAAGAGCCTTGATCGATGACCAGCAGCCTCGATTATAGAAGGTTCGGCCCAGGCCGACACAATTACAAACCTCATCAAGAGGGAGATGCACGTATCGCAAGGGTTAGCAGCTCTTCAGCTCACCTGGGAATGACAACCTCGGCCATGGGTAGGTCGAGGTAACAGGGAGGCATACCTCTACCAAGGTCGACCTCATCAGCAAATCAGTCGATGTTCCAGGCACGATCCAGCTCAACCTCAGCCATGGCCGACCCCAATCCCTTATCTCGGCTTGACTTAAGCCGAGACCTTCATGGTCCATCTCGGATTGAACGAGCAACAAGACTTTATCAACCTCGGCTTCTCCCAGGCCGAGGTCATGACCAAGCACGATAGCCGAGTAGCTATTAACATTTGGATAAGGACACGTGGACACAAGTCAGTTATAACAAATCATTCCCCACACGTGGGGAGAATATTTCATCATCATTCTCTACATATGACAGTGACAAATGTCTTCTTCATATTGGCTGGATCAATACACACACATGCTCATTGCATGCTTGGGGGTACATTACACCCCCTAGGTACTATATATAGAGGTCATCCTCTACCTTATAAAGGATCCGAAATTAGCAACCCTAGCTGAAACTCTGTTCAAATACACAGTAGAGAGAGAAAGTTTGAGAGATTGTATCTATGGCCATTAGAGCCCTCATACAATGATACACATCATACACTTGCACAGTGGACGTAGGCCAGATTGGCTGAACCACTTATATTCCGATGTGAATCCTCTTAACCTCACCTCCTTCTGCTATATGTGTGTATACCCATATGCTGCCATTGTTGACATTGAATTGAGCTCACAAACGCCTTGAAGGGTGGTGTTATTTCCATCATCATCATTTTGGCGCCGTCTATGGGAAGAGAAGCTATCTCTTCGTCATTATTCGCTCAACCTCATCGGAGACTCTGGTGGTGAACTAGGCACCACCCCTTGCGTGGAGCTGTTTCACCATTGAAAGAGGTCTTGTAAGGTATTAGGCTCATCTGCTACTTTATCTCTTTATTGTTAACACATGGCACCGGAGTTGCCACCGCCTCTTCCGCCGCCTGGTGGGGGAGGGCCCAGTTCCAGCCAGGCACCGCCTCAGTCCAAAATGGCGGAGGTGGCCACAGCTTTGAGGTCTTTGGCTCCAATGCAACAAGCTATGCAGGAACAGTTTGCACAGCTCAGCCAAACTATGATGAGGCCACCTAGAGTCTCACCGGATATGATCACTTCGGCGGCTGTCCAGCCTCATCCTGACGCCAGGGGACCACCCCAGGCACCAATGAAGGACCGGACTTCACCCCAGCAGAGGAGGGACGTTGCTGACCCTAGGCGCTTACGCCTAGGGAGGCAAGGAAACCCTTTCCCAAAGGACAGGTATGACGATCTAGAGGCGGAAGAGGTCCCGGAAGATTGTTGGGAGTCGTATGAGGTTTCGAATAATACATTTCATCCTCTTCAGCAGAGCCGAGGATGTGTTGGTCGAAGAGATGAAGAGGCCCAATAACGAGGATCAGCTTTTGATCGACTGAGTAGAGGGTCAGCCTTTGAGAGGTTGGGCCCAGTAAACGACCTAAGACAGAGGTTATCCAGGTCAAGAAGTGCTGTCGGTTCTCAAAGAGGGGACAGACAAGGTCAACCTGACTAAGGCCGACCCCGTGAAAGAAGAGGCAGAGACCAGGAAGAGGTTAACAGCCAACATTATGCTGCGGCAGGGGAGCCCTCAGTCCATCCCTTAGAGGTGGCTGGGGACAACCTCGGCCAGGCCGATGGTAGGAGACCGTGGAATGAATCTATCCAACTCCTTGAGGAGAAGATAGGAGACCTCATCAAAAGTAGGGACCCGTTGCAAAGGGGTTACTCAGAGGGATCTCCATTTGTGGCTAGGATAGTGAGCTTCCTGACTCCCGCTAAGTTCAAACCTCCCGTGGTGTCTCCCAAGTATGATGGCAGAACCAACCCTGTACATCACATCGAGATATATCAGTCGGCAGCAGACATCTACTCAATACCTGACGAGATGAAGTGTAGGGCCTTCTCTGGGACCTTGACAGGAGCAGCACACGGCTGGTTTACTTCTCCTCCGAAGAACTCAATTGAGAACTTTAAAGGCTTAGTTGAACGATTCATTCACAACTTCTGCTTTGGGGTGAGACCCCAAAAGAAGACCACTCACCTGCTGTATGTCAAGCAGGGCAAGGACGAGAGCCTAAGAGACTACATTGCCAAGTTCAACAAAGAGAGACTGTAGGTTAAAGATTACAAAGAGAATATAGCCATGAACGCCCTCGTAGGAGGTCTTCAGAAAGGGAAGTTGTTGTGGAAACCCGCGAAAGACCCTCCTAGGTCTATGGCAGAGCTATTGGCAGCTCCGAGAAAAGTAATGAATGTCGAAGAGGCAATGGACGCCAAGTACGAGGATGAGAACCGCGAAAGTGGCGGGAAGTCCCAAAGAAAGAAAGATGGAAAGAAGAGGTCAGTCGATGACAAGTTCGCTCACTATAATCCTCTAAATGTGAGCTGTGAGCATATCCTCAACGAGATCAAGAATAACAGAACTCTGAGGTGGCCAGAAAAATTGAAGGCTCCGCTAGATAAGAGGAACAAAAACTTATGGTGTGAGTTCCACTAGGACCATGGCCATGTCACGGACAGATGCTTCGCTTTGAAGGATGAGATTGAAAAAATGTTAAAATTCGGAAAATTGAGGAAGTATATTGATGGTAAGACACCTAAAGGGGGAAGAGATGACCCTAGAAAGAGGCGAAATGACAGATGCCGTGACGATGTCCCAGTTAGAAGAGACAATGATTCAGAAGGTGAAGATGAAGACAATCCAGACCTCCCTACGAAAGATGACAACACCCCAGTGAAGAGGGTTGGCATGATCTCCTTTGGTGTTAACACCATATGCGAAGGACTTGCAGGAGGTGGCTCTGAAGTGGCTGATAGGAAAGCTCATGTGGCAGAGGCCAAGTCAGCGGCCAAACATGAGGTCGTCAATCTAACATCTTTCGACGCAGTGCAGAAGACAAAGAAGGTGGACATGGACACCCTTATAGTTGGGTTCTCCCGACTCAACTTTAAAGGTATCTTAGCCCCCCATGATGACCCTCTGTTAATAACAACAAGGGTGCACGGGTGTGAGGTGCAGAGGATCCTCACGGACGGGGGGAGCTCAGCAGACGTGATGTTTTGGCCTTGCTTTAAGAGCCTAGGTCTTAGCAGAGCTAGGTTGGTACCCTACCATCATCCTTTGATGGGCTTCAGCGGTGAAAAGTTCCACCCATTGGGCATGTATGAGATGGACGTTCAGATGGGTGATGAGTGGCCTAAGAGGTTGACCCGAAAGATAAATTTTTTCGTGATGGATGAGAACGTCTTCTCGGCCTATAACCTCATCATAGGAAGAGTGGCCCTTAAGGAGTTTGAAGCTGTACCGTCGACGGTCCACCAGATGCTAAAATTCCCGACCCCCTATGGGGTAGGGGAAATGCAAGGTGACCAGACCATAGCGCGAGAATGTTACTTCAACTCGGCCGAAGAGAGAGAGGCCTATAAGAGGGCAACCACCACCTACAACATTGATACATTGGACCCAAGGGATGAGACAAAGTTGAAGAAAGGAGAGGTCGCGGAAGAGGTAGAATCCATCGTCCTCATTGAGCCGGAAAAAACCGTCCAGGTCGGCAAAGTCCTGAAGGCAGAAATCAAGGAAGAGCTGAAAGACTTCCTCAGGAAGAGGCAGAGTGTCTTCGCTTGGAGTCACGCAGACATGCCCAGCATCAACCCTGAGGTTATGAGTCACAAGCTCAACATGACCAAAGATGCCATGCCTATCAAACAGAGACGAAGAGTTTACTCCAGGGAGAAGTACGACGTCATTCGGGAATAGGTCAAAAAATTGGAAGAGGCTGAGTTTATAAGAGAAGTCATATATCCGGAGTGGTTATCGAATGCAGTCATCGTGCCTAAAGCCAATGGGAAGTGAAGTATGTGTGTTGATTTCACGGATCTGAATATGTCTTGTCCACAAGACAGCTATCCCTTATCGTGAATAGATCAGATGGTGGATGCTACTGCAGGACATGAGGTCATGAGCTTTATGGACGCGTATTCAGTCTATAACCAGATCTTTATGGATGCGGAAGACGCAGAGAAGACAGCCTTCATTACCGACAAAGGGACGTACTGTTACAAAGTGATGCCATTCGGTCTGAAAAATGCAGGGGCAACATACCAACGTCTTGTGAATAAGATGTTCGAAGATCAAATAGGCAAGACTATGGATGTGTATTTAGAAGATATGCTAACGAAGAGCTTAAAGCTTGCACTCATGTGGCAAACCTCGAAAAGACCTTCGATACTATGGACTTATACAGGATGAAGCTCAACCCAGCGAAGTGTGTCTTCGGGGTAGGAGCTGAGAAGTTCCTTGGATTCATTGTCAATCAAAGATGAATTGAAGCAAACCCTGAGAAAATCAAGGGTTTGCTTGATATGAAGACACCGAGGAGTATCAAAGACGTCCAAAGACTCACGGGGAGAGTGGCTTCACTTAACAGATTTGTTTCCAGGGCAACGGACAAGTGTCTTCCGCTCTTTAAAGTGCTTAGAAAGGCCTTCCAGTGGGATGAAGAGTGAGAAGAAGCATTCAACCAACTCAAGTCTTACCTTGGGTCTCCCTTGCTACTGTCTCGGCCCATAATAGGAGAGAAATTATATATGAATCTGGCAGTCTCCGAATCGGCCATCAGCGCAGCCATAGTACGGGAGGACGTTGGGATCCAAAGGCCTGTGTATTTCAACAGTAAGGCCCTTCAAGGGTCTGAACAAAATTACCCTCGTATGGAATAGTTAGCTTACGCCCTGATACATGCTTCAAGGAAGATGAAGCCCTACTTCCAAGCCCACTTCATGGTTGTCCTTACCGAATCACCACTAAGACAGGTCCTACATAAACCTGAGAAATATGGAAGGTTGATGACTTGGGCCATTGAGTTGGGGGAGTATGACCTTACCTACCAACCTAGAATAGCCATCAAGGGGCAGGCCCTCGTGGACTTTGTTGTCGAATTCACTTGGGAAGAGGTCGAGGCCAAGAATGACCTAGAGGGTGCTGAAGGGTCAAATAGCAGTGTCTTCCAGGACCAAGAAGAGATGCCACCCAACGTCTCCCGATCTGAGGAAGAGGTCGCATCCAAAAAGATCAGGAACAGAGTAGCGGAGAACGAGGAGGATCGGTACCTCTTCAGACAGGGAGTCATGTCGGAGGGGGCTTTCTCATCGAATACAGATATTTGTAACCTCTTCGTTGATGGTTCCTCGTGTGACAGCGAAAGCGGTGCACGGTTGATACTTTCAGCCCCAGATGCTACCAACATTGAATACGCATTGAGGTTCAACTTCAAGGCATCTAACAACGAGTCAGAGTATGAAGCTATGATAGCAGGTGATTAGGCACATATTCTTCATATTTATCCCCTTAATTTCGGTATTTTTATGATCCCGTGCAGTGTAAATAGCTTGGATTTGTCTCGTATTTATGCTACTAACCTATTTTAGCAATTATTTCGTGTTTTGTGTATTTTTCATGTGCTTTATAGGTATTTCATGCAAGTTAGTGCGAAGGAGAACTCAAAACAGTGAAAGAAACCAAGAAATGGAGAGTTCAAGGGCATTTTCGTAATTTTTCAGCCTTAGTCCGGAGGTGGGGCCAACTATAAAGTTGAAGATATTCCAATTACAAGAACACTGGAAAAAACGGCACCTCAATCCGAGCTACGGTGAAGAAGTTACGAGGTTTTGAACTTGCGCGATAATGAAGAGAAATGAACCAGAAACCAAACCGATCCGGATGGAACAGGACCGGTCCGGTCAGAAAAAAAAAAGAACCGATCCGGATCCTGACAAGTCCGGCTATGCGAATTGCTGACATTAATTATGTAGATTTTGAGGTGATTAGCTGGTGAAAACTTGTGCAACAAGCGATTCTAGATGTCAAATTCGTGCAACATGGTGCTATAAAAGACCAAGCCCTACCTCATTCCAAAGGGAGTCGAATTCTAGAGAGTAGAATAGAATTTTAGAGAGAGAAAGTCAGATTTTAGAGAGTTTTCTTAGTTTTTCTTTACATAGAAATTTTCATAAACCCTAGTTTGTAAGGTTGAAGAAGAAGAATTTTTCTGGATTCAAGTTCATCTCTTTTCCCTATTGCTGAATACAAGTATCAATTTTTCATTCTCTTATTTATTCTTTACTTTATTTCTAATTCAATTTTCAATTGTTTTGCAATTTGTTACCAATAATTGTTAGATCCATAATTCCATGTATTGGTATGAATTTGTTTTCTAGAAAAATCATGTCTAGCTAAATTCTCAAGGGATGGGGTACATGAACTCATTCCGAGGTGAATTACCTATGTAGAAAATAGAGGGTAAATTAAATATTGACCGAATCGTGTATGGAAATTATGCGAACATAGCCAATCTTTTAATCTCTCTTGCCTTAGGTACTTGCGATGTTTTAGAACGCTATGCAAGTGTATTTGTCCATTCACCACTTTGTATTTACCTTTGATTTCATATGATGCGGGCAAGATCCTTCATATATGTAATGCTTAGGATCTATAAAGATTGGATTTAGTTAAAATTTTAGTTTACAATTCTAGTATTCTATACGGTAATTTACTGAGGTTTGAGGGATTGTACGCACCCTATTTTCTCTCATTTTCAAATCTAATTTCTTTACAATTCTTAGTGTTTTTGTGCACATTTTATTTCGTCACCAATTGGAAATTTAAACCCATCAATCATCTTTTTCTTTTCTTTTATTTAATATCAAATTTAGGATTAAACTACCTTACCTTTGCCATCACGTTCACAAGTCCTAATTCCCTGTGGATTCGATACCCAGACTCGCCACTATACTCCTTAAGAAGTGTAGTTACCAGTTTAGGTTTTTTTTTATTGAGGTTGGAAGCCGATAACAACGACTAGCGTATTACATTGACGCTCGGTTTTTTCACTCGATCACAATGGTGTCGTTGCCGGGGAATTAGGTAGACTTTAGGTTAGGTTGGTTAATCCCGAATTTGAAAAAAAAAATCAAAAAAAAATTAAATAAATTCTCATCTCATCTTTCATAAGCTGTTCATGCAAACTCCTCCGTTGTCTCCAGCCTAATTTCACGAAAATCCCCTTGTTAAAGCTAACTCTGAAAATTCTCATACTACCGACGCTCCACACTTTTGAGTCAAACACTGAGTGAGGGTTCTGAATCGTTGGGTAGAAATATGTCGGTGCACGGTAGTGTTGGTGTTGGTGCTGGAGAGGAAGAGATACCATATCTTCCCCTGAAAGATCTTTTATTTCCAGAGCGAACTGTTACCCCTGGTTGCATTTTACTCCCGTATAATGCCAGTCAGTTCCACTTTCAAAATGGTATGATTCAAATTCTTCCCTCATTTCACGGGATGGATTCGGAAAAACCATATCTCCATATTCGAGAATTCGAAGATACATGTGAGACGTTTGGTGACCAAGCTTGCCCACAAGATGTTATCCGGTTAAAGCTTTTCCCCTTTTCATTAAAGGATAAAGCCAAAACTTGGTTATGGTCGCTACCCCCGAATTCTGTGTTATCCTGGAGAGATATGCAGACAGAGTTTCTCTCCAAGTTCTTTCCACAACACAAAACCAATTCTGTCAAGGCACAAATACAAGCTTTTCGACAAAATGAGAATGAGGCTTTCGACAAGTGTTGGGAGAGATTTCAGGAGTTAGTTAGCGCTTGCCCACATCATGGGTTTGAGAAACATCATCTCATTTTGTTCTTTCATCAAGGGCTTACTTTGGCGTCTAAACAACTCGTGCAGACAATGTGCAAAAGACCATTTTGGGAATTAGACTCGAGCGATACTGAGGCTCATTTGAAATACGTAGCAGAGATTACGTAATCATGGGATGTTTCTGACCCCAACAGCCAAAACAGACATCGACAAGTGTCCAACACTCCTGCTACTTCCGGTATTTATCAATTGGACAAGGAAACTTTGTTAGATCGTAAATTTGACCAATTGGAAAAGAATTTCAGAGACATGCTTGAAGTTCGATTAAGAGAAGTAGCTGGACCCGTGCAAGCAGGAAAAGAGAAAGTGTGTGCCATTTGTGTTGCTGGTCATTCTACAAAAGGATGTCCTACTATCCCTGCATACAAGGCAATGTACACTGAGCAAGTAGAAGCGATAGGAGGGTTTCGAGGTAATTTTAATGTACCACAAGGGAATGCTTACAATCAATCTTGGAGGAATCATCCTGGGTTCAACTATGGACAACCACAAGGTGGGATAGCTCCTAATCCACATGTGTCTTTGCCACCACCCCCACCACAATTTCAGCAAATGCCTCCTCCAATGCCAAACCCTATGCAATCACCATCTCCTGGTCCATATGTTACTCCACCGAGGCGATCTCTTGAGGACAACTTAAATCACCTCATCCACTCTCAAAAGGAGAATAGTGTTAAATATGATCGAATGTTCAATGAAATACATACCAGCATCTCAAGGTTGCAAACTTCATCGAATGTCCAAGAGAAGGGCAAATTTCCTGCTCAAAGCCAACGACCTCCCGAAGGACAAACCAGTGTTGGCACTACATCCCACGACCATCGAGAGCAATGTAGCGTTATTACCACTCTCCGTAGTGGGAGAGTAGTTGATTTGCCACCTGCCCCACGCAATGCATCTAAAGATAAAGAGGTTTTGCCTGGCACAAGAGAGGCCGAAGATGCCCCTTTAATTGAGAGTGAGGAGGAGGAAAACACTAGTGGCCTCAAGGCCATCACCCCCACCGCTACCCCATACCCTCAACGGTTGGTCTCTCACTCCAGAACGACCTCCCGTGATGAAGTTCTGGAAGTCCTTAAGCAAGTAAAAATTAATTTACCTCTTCTTGAGACTATACAGATAATTCCCGCATATGCTAAGTTTATTAAGGACTTACTCACGATGAAACGCAAGCTAAAGGTAAACCAGAACGTCTCTTTGGCCCAAAATGTCAGCGCAGTCTTGTCGAGTGACTTTCCATTAAAATATAAAGATCCGGGTGCACCCACTATTTCGTGTATCATGGGGAAGAACCAAATTGAGAGAGTTCTAACAGATCTAGGGGTGAGTGTTAACATTATGCCCTATTCCATCTATAAGCAACTAGAACTGGGGGCCCTTAAGACCACAAATATGACTCTCCAGCTCGCGGATCGTTCTGTGAAGGTTCCTCGGGGAATTGTTGAGGATGTGATTGTGCAAATAGACACTTTCTACTTCCCGGTGGATTTTATCGTTTGGTACGAAGAACCCTCAGTTCTCCTAAGTAATCATGTTCCCGTTATCCTTGGTCGCCCATTTTTAGCTACAGCTAATGCTCTTATCAATACCCGAAGTGGGCGTATGCAATTAACTTTCAGGAACATGACCCTCGAAACAAATATCTTTAATAATTCCAAGAGAGAGGGTGATGAAGGGGAACCACGAGGGTTGGATATTTTGGGGGAAGCACACGAGCAAGAAAGAACTTACAAGGAAGAGCCATTAGGGGAAGGTTTTGTTGCGCACAGTGAGAGGAGTGGTTGCAACATTGAGAGCAAGGTAGGGGAGGTATGTTTAGTTAATGCATTCGAGAGCATGAGTGAGCCCATGAACAAGAGTGAAAGAGGAGATTTAGAGTGTGTCGGGAGAGGCTCGTCAAATACATAGAGGAAAGCGAATGGCAGGACACTATCGATACATTTCTCCTCGATTACCACCCACCCACACCACCCTATAATTCGGCGAGTGAGCACGAAACGCAGGTTGAGGACACCAAGCAAGAGAGAGAGCTTGAGGAGTTGAGCCTAGAAGAGTTCGAGAGTGAGTTCGGACAGGTGGATGCACGCCTAAATGATGAAGTCCAATCTTTCTGGGCCTCATTTCGTCATTTAGACGAAAGCGAGTGGGAAAATAGAATTGATGCATTTATCCTTCCCAAACCTCCACCCATACCATTTGAGTCTAAGGAGGTACTTGAAGATACGACTCAAATCTCATCCGACTTAGAGACCGACCCACATGCTATGCAACAAGAGGATCCTTTTCCGGTTTATCCTAATGCATCTCCCGGTCTTTCCTTTCTCTATGGGCACGGGCCCAATTTGTTCCGGCTATTCACTTATGATGGTAAGAAGGGAGAGACGAGTAGTGCATCGTACCAAGTGAAAGGGGTAGGGTGATTTGTGGAGAGAGATGAGAGGTCGTCGCACCCCCGACGCGTATGGGGTGATTTTTGTTGTATTTTTTAGTCATATATAATTGTTATATAGTGGCTTGTTGCATTTTAATAATTTGCTTGTCGCACTTATTATTTTTCTTCTTTATATTTTAATCCTTTTGATTGAGGACAATGCAAAAGTCTAAGTTATGGGGGGTGATAAGTGCGTCTTTCTAAAACTTCACAAATTTTTAAAATGCCAAAAAAAATGAAAAATGTTGAAAAAAAAATATTTTTGTTCAAAATAAATAAAAATTGGAATTTAAAATTTTCAAAAATATCACCTTTATTCTATTTGAAGTCTCAAATTGTTAAATCTCAAAATGCACTAAGCCAAAATTGACCGAAGATGGAAATTTAAAGAAAATCGACGACTTAACGAATAAGTGTGGAGATCAATAAAACCCGGTGAGATTTCGAGCCTTTCAATTTTTTATGAGTTTTTAAATCAATCCGAGTTTATGATTAACTCAAAGTTCTTTTCAGCGTTTTAATAAGTCGTTGATGATCTCAATCCTTTATTTTGATCGGTTATGGGAAATGTGTGAAATGTTGTCTCGAAATTCGTGCTAAATATATCTCTAAACTTAACTAATCTCGAGATGCATATGGTAATGTGATTAGCAATTTGGACAATGAAGTAGGCCCTCTTTTGTTATACCCAAAAATATTAGCCAGAAAACGTTGTGGAAAATTATCCCTTTGCAACCCAATTTGAGCCTAATAAATTTTTTCCTTTTCGTTTGGTAACCCGAAAAAAATCAAAATAGCCCGGAATTGTGAAAAATTGGAAAATTATCAAGCAAGTCCAAAGTGTGCATAAAAAAGGGCAAGAGAAAAACAGGAAAAAAAATGTTCAACAAAAAAATGAAAAAAAAAAAAAGAAAAAAATGAAAAGAGAAAAATGTGCAAATGCCCGAAAAAGCACTAATGGACGTCATCAGGACATTTTCCAATTCCGAACAATCTATCTATTCCCAATTTTACCCTTTACACTTTATAACCCAAAAAGTCCTAACCGAGTTTGAATTGCGAAATTGATTACCGCGTGGAGAGCTAAGATACAAAAAGATAATATGAGAGATTAAATGGTGTGATTAAGAGATGATGTTTCCCATTTCCTAATAACTGTATTCCGATGATGAGATCTTCTCACCATATATTTCCTTCTTTTCAATTTTGTATGCGTGAATTTGTGTCCATTATATTTACTCTTTATATCATGCATACCGAGAGAAAAATAGCCACAATCCGAGTGATTCGTTTGTGAGTGCATCCGTAAGAATTAGAATCAAAACGAATTTTCAGAAAGTAACGTAATGCTCAATCAGTGGAAATTTGAGGTCTAATTTCTGGCTTTGCACACACACACTATGGTTTGAGACATTTGAATATGAATTTATGGTGATTATTTTTCGAAAAGTTTAAATTGTACAATTTTTAAGTATTTTGATATTTATTTGAGTCAATAAAGAATTGTGTGGGTGTATTCACTGCAAACCCTCACGAGACAAAACTCGTCCTACTAGGGTAACCTAGGGGTTTAAAGGCTTGTTGCATACGCTAAATGCAATCGCTTTCCGGCGAAAAAGGTATTCTATCCAAATAAAAGAATTTTCAAGATTTGAACTTTAAAATAATTTCTTTTACATTGCTCGGACGCGCAAAGTTCTAAGTTAGGGGGTGTGATTTGGCACATATTCTTCATATTTATCCCCTTAATTTCGGTATTTTTATGATCCTGTGCAATGTAAATAGCTTGGATTTGTCTCGTATTTATGCTACTAACCTATTTTGGCAATTATTTCGTGTTTTGTGTATTTCTCATGTGCTTTATAGGTATTTCATGCAAGTTAGTGCGAAGGAGAACTCAAAACAGTGAAAGAAACCAAGAAATGGAGAGTTCAAGGGCATTTTCGTAATTTTTCAGCCTTAGTCCGGAGGTGAGGCCAACTAGAAAGTTGAAGATATTCCAATTACAAGAACACTGGAAAAAACGGCACCTCAATCTGAGCTACGGTGAAGAAGTTACGAGGTTTTGAAGTTGCGCGATAATGAAGAGAAATGGACCAGAAACCAAACCGATCCGGATGGAACAGGACCGGTCTGGTCAGAAAAAAAAAAGAACCGATCTAGTACCAAACCGATCCGGATCCGGACCGGTCCGGCTGTGCGAATTGCTGACATTAATTATGCTGATTTTGAGGTGATTAGCTGGTGAAAACTTGTGCAACAAGCGATTCTAGATGTCAAATTCGTGCAACTTGGTGCTATAAAAGACCAATCCCTACCTCATTCCAAAGGGAGTCGAATTCTAGAGAGTAGAATAGAATTTTAGAGAGAGAAAGTCAGATTTTAGAGAGTTTTCTTAGTTTTTCTTTACATAGAAATTTTCATAAACCCTAGTTTGTAAGGTTCAAGAAGAAGAATTTTTCTGGATTCAAGTTCATCTCCTTTCCCTATTGCTGAATACAAGTATCAATTTTTCATTCTCTTATTTATTCTTTACTTTATTTCTAATTCAATTTTCAATTGTTTTGCAATTTGTTACCAATGTTTGTTAGATCCATAATTCCATGTATTGGTATGAATTTGTTTTCTAGAAAAATCATGTCTAGCTAAATTCTCAAGGGATGGGGTACATGAACTCATTCCGAGGTGAATTACCTATGTAGAAAATAGAGGGTAAATTAAATATTGACCGAATCGTGTATGGAAATTATGCGAACATAGCCAATCTTTTAATCTCTCTTGCCTTAGGTACTTGCGATGTTTAAGAACGCTATGCAAGTGTATTTTTCCATTCACCACTTTGTATTTACCTTTGATTTCATATGATGCGGGAAAGATCCTTCATATATGTAATGCTTAGGATCTATAAAGATTGGATTTAGTTAAAATTTCAATTTACAATTCTAGTATTCTATACGGTAATTTACTGAGGTTTGAGGGATTGTACCCCACCCTATTTTCTCTCATTTTCAAATCTAATTTCTTTACAATTCTTAGTGTTTTTGTGCACATTTTATTTCGTCACCAATTGGAAATTTAAACCCATCAATCATCTTTGTCTTTTCTTTTATTTTAATATCAAATTTAGGATTAAACTACCTTACCTTTGTCGTCCCGTTCACACGTCCTAATTCCCTGTGGATTCGATACCCAGACTCGCCACTATACACCCTAAGAAGTGTAGTTACCAGTTTAGTTTTTTTTTATTGAGGTTGGAAGCCGATAAAAACAACTAGAGTATTACACGGACATTCGGTTTTTCCACTCGATCAGCAGGTCTCTCGTTGGCAAAGACTGTGGGTGTGAAACGACTCCTACTTCATAGCGACTCAAGGTTGGTTGTCAATCAAGTATTGGGAGTCTATGAGGCCAAAGATGAAAGGATGGCCAAGTATCTGAAGAAGGTGAGAACGATGTTAAAATATTTCGAAGAGAAAAAACTGAAGAGAGTACCTCGACAAAGTAACATCCACGCAAACGCATTGGCAAGGTTGGCCTCGGCGACGAAGATAGACGTCAGAAGGACAGTTCCAGTCGAGGTCTTAGAAAAAGCAACCATTAAGGAAGAAGAGGTATGTAACCCTTGTCTCAATCTAAACATAGGAGACTCATGGATGGACCCCCTAGTCAGGTATATCAGAGAGGGAGAGCTACCCGAATCCAAGTTAGAGAGGAGGAAATTGAGATACAGGGCTGCCAAGTTCTCGATAATAGGAGATGTCCTGTACAAGAAGGGATTTATGCTGCCTCTCCTCAGATGTGTGCATCCCACCGAAGTTTCCCGGGTCTTACAGGAAATTCATGAGGGTTCTTGCTCGAGTCACATAGGAGGAAGACCCTTGGCCAAGAGAATCATTACACAGGGGTACTGGTGGTCCACCTTGGCCAAAGATGCTGCAGCTTACGTAAAGAGGTGTGATAAATGTCAGAGATTCGCCACTATTCCACATCAACCTCATCAACCTATGACGTTAATCACCTCTCCATGGACATTTTCAGTATGGGGGATTGACTTAGTAGGACCTCTACCAAGAGCTGCCAACAGTTACCGGTTCCTGATAGTTGCCATTGACTACTTCTCAAAATGGGTGGAGGCAGAGCCGATGATAACGATCACAGAGAAGAACACCTTCTAATTTATTTGGAGGAACATCATATTCAGACACGGCCTCCCAAACACTTTCATCTCAGATAATGGAACCCAGTTCAAGAACTCCTCTTTAGAGAAGTATTGCGTAAGAGTTGGGATAAAGAAGTTCTTCTCATCTCCTGGCTGACCTCAGGCAAACGATCAGACCGAGGTCACGAATAGAACAATCCTTCATGGAATCAAGAAGAGGTTAGAAGAAGCGAAGGGAAGATGGACCGAAGAGGTCTACGCTGTGTTATGGGCCTACAGAACCACGACAAGGACACCTACAGGAGAAACCCCGTTCATGCTAGCACATGGCTCGAAAGTCGTCATACCAACAGAGGTGGGGCTCCCAACTCACAGGGTTCAGACTTATGACCCTGACAAAAATGGGGAAGAAAGGAGGCTAGACCTAGATCTGATTGGAGAGAGAAGAGAAGATGCAGAGCTTACTAGCAGAGAGCAGCGAAATTCTACAATCAGAGGGTGAAGTCAAGACCCATCACTGTGGGAGACCTAGTGCTGAAGAAGACCTTGCAGAAAACAAACAAGCTCCACCCAAACTGGCATGGTCCCTACAAAATAACTGAAGCGGTTGTGCCTGGCACCTATAGGCTAGAAAACCTAGAAGGGGAACCTTTCGCTAACCCATGGAATGCTGATCACCTAAATAAATATTACATATGATGTTGCATAGAGTTTATGTAAATGTACCATCTTATTATGAAGAGGTTATTAATGAAAGATCGATTTCCATGATGACTCTTCCTTCATTGTGCTCTAATGTCAGAAATTATGAGGGTAACATCTTAGGTGATGACCTCAGACCCTTATAACATCACTCACTGGTGACAAGGTCTGAGGTCAGACACCATAATGAGATGACCTCAGACCCTTAGCATCATTAGTTTGGTGAGATTAATTGTGAGGATAACATCTTAGGTGATGACCTCAGACCCTTATAACATCACTCAGTGGTGACAAGGTCTGAGGTCAGACACCATAATGAGATGACCTCAGACCCTTATAACATCACCTATTGGTGACAAGGTCTGAGGTCAGACACCATAATGAGATGACCTCAGACCCTTAACATCATTAGTTTGGTGAGATTAATTGTGAGGATAACATCTTAGGTGATGACCTCAGAGCCTTATAACATCACTCAATGGTGACAAGGTCTGAGATCAGACACC
The DNA here is from genome assembly GCA_949130495.1 of Sambucus nigra. Lineage (NCBI taxonomy): Eukaryota > Viridiplantae > Streptophyta > Magnoliopsida > Dipsacales > Adoxaceae > Sambucus > Sambucus nigra. Next base: position 187,000,224 of record OX422214.1, on the reverse strand, counting down.
ATAATGAGATGACCTCAGACCCTTAACATCATTAGTTTGGTGAGATTAATTATGAGGATAACATCTTAGGTGATGACCTCAGACCCTTATAACATCACTCAGTGGTGACAAGGTTTGAGGCCAAACACCATAATGAGATAACCTCAGACCCTTAACATCATTAGTTTGGTGAGATTAATTGTGAGGATAACATCTTAGGTGATGACTTCAGACCCTTATAACATCACTCAGTGGTGACAAGGTCTGAGGTCAGACACCATAATGAGATGACCTCAAGCCCTTAACATCATTAATTTGGTGAGATTATTTGTGAAGATAACATCTTAGGTGACGACCTCAGACCCTTATAACACCATTCAATGGTGACAAGGTCTGAGGTCCGACACCATAATGAGATGACCTCAGACCCTTAACATCATTAGTTTAGTGAGATTAATTGTGAGGATAACATCTTAGGTGACGACCTCAGACCCTTTTAACACCATTCAGTGGTGATAAGGTCTGAGGTCAGACTATTGATTGAGTTTAAACAAGACATCATTGCAACCAGACTTCAGAGTTAAAACATCATAAAGACAAAAGCATTCAACAAATAAATAAAGTGAAAGACCCTCCTCAGAGGTCGCCATATAGTATTAAGATTCAAAAAATAAGAGTCAACCATGTTCTTCAAAAAGTACAAACATTCAGGGGTTACAAAATAAAGCTTCACAAAGCCTAAGGGTTAGAAGGAAGAGTGCTAGCATCCTCGGCCTGATTTTCTTTGGCCATATTTATCACCTCGGCCCCATCTGCTATGTGGTCGTCCGCTACCTCCGTGTCGTCCAGTGTTGCAGTCTCTACAGGCACAGCAACATCCTCTTCTACCTCCTGAAGGGCTTGGGCAAGCTGAGGATTGGCAAAGCCGATACTTATGAAATTAGAGGTCTTCAAACTTCCAGCCTCCTTCTCCTTGACAGGTGCCCATCTTATAGTAGCTTTGATACCTCTTTCGAGATACTCAAAACCGAAACTAATGAATTCATCAGCGGTTTTATATTTGGCTAATATCCCCTCAGAGGCGTCTGTAAGAGCTGCCTTCACTGTCGAGTCGACTTTTTGCTGGAGGACATCGTCCTTAGCCTTCAAAGCCAGAGCATGATCCTTTTTAAGTTTGGAGCTCTCCTTCTCTAACCCCTGCACCTTCTTCTCAGACTCCTTCAACTCAGTTTTTAGGCTATCTATTTCAGCATTCAGAGTGCTTTGTACCTTCTCATCCTCTTGACCCTTTTGGATGAGGGGTAACTTCCTCACAGTCTAGTTGGAGAGATGATGCATTGTAGCCAGACCCTGCGAAACATGTGGACGTGTGAATAAGTTTAAAATCAAATCAGAGGTTACACTTGGAAACTATAATGAGATATGAAGTCATACCTGAATGGACCTATGGAGGCCGAACTCAATCAGCAGGGGTGTATCCATGGAACGGCAAAAACGTTTGTCTTCCTTGGTCATGGAAGAGTCTATAGCATCCAGAGCCTACAGACTGTGGCCTATGATGCTATCATGAATCTTTAATTGCTCTATACGAGCCGCCAACGCGTCTGTAGAGGATATGGGGATGGCAGAGTCCCCCCTTTTCTTAGTCAGCCTCTGATCTTCAGGGGCATGGTCAGTAGCCCCCCTCTTCTTTGAGGTCTGAGCCTTTGTGGTCGAGGGAGCAGGAGGAGGGGCATTCAGACCTGCCTTCTTCATGAGCTTTGTCAAACTCGGCGCAGCCATTTCCCAAAGCTCGTCTGAGATATCCTTCGGGTGCTCTACAAAATTGAAAGGTCTAAGTTAGAGAATCAGAAAAAATGCTTTCCATGATCGGCAAGAGGACTTCCACCTAGACCAGTCTCAGAAAGATAGTGGGGGGTCATCAAGTGTTCGAATTTAACGAGCAGACCATGCATCCCCTGATCTTGAAGGGATTTCACCTTCTGAAGGTTCTGCAGGCTCAAACCAGGGTCGACCTTCACAGATATTGTTACCTTACCCCATCTTAGGGGCATCCTCGGCTCTAGCAAGGAAGAGGGAACACATGGACCAAATTCCCATGGCCCTGAAGCGAAGAAGTATCGAGGCTTCCAGTTGTGGTTGGAAGTCTGAGTTATCTGAAGCATCTTTTTCTCTAGCTTCCGAGATACAAAATGATAGTAGCTCGGATGATTCTTGGCAGAGGAGGGGACATAGCAACCAACAAAGACCTGAATTGGAAGGTCTGAGTGGTGGACAGCCCTTCATAAGACTATGGCCCCTATTATGACCCTCCAAGCATTAGGGGATAATTGGGAAGGGGCCAAATTTATGTAGGCAAGGATGGATCTAATAATGGGATGAATGGGAAAATGAAACCCCAACTTGAACATTTGCTCGTACAAGCAGATCTCACCATCTCGGCCATGATAGGCCCTTTCTTCCCTCAGAGGTCTCCTAAGCTTTATGGAGGGGCTGATGGAGTACAGATATCTGAAGCAAAGAAGGTCTACCTCAGTAACGGTACTCTCGATCTCTGCCACCTCAGAGATGTCGACATCACTTTTAACATCGACATCATCGCCATTGTCTAACTCAATGTCGACCTGAGCAGACATTGACGGATTACTAGGGAACCTCTGAGCGAACTCAGCCCCAGTCACAGTCGATAGGGAAATAGCGTTAAGAATGAGTGGAATAGGATGAGGTGATCGAATTATTATGGGACGAGTCTCGGCTAGAGACCTCGGCTTGATCAGGGGCCTGATCTTACCGATTTGTGAAGACCATGGCCTCCTGGAAGGAATCCACAGACATAGGGTCTGAGGTGGAAGACTCAAACATCGGTACTGGTTTGGCAGGGACTTCTGCTTGGCTAAATGGTTCCAATGGATCAGGGTATATCACCTTCAAAGGTGGTGGAAAGATGGGTCTCAGAGGGAATTCTTGTGGCCTACGAGCCTCCTCCTGTGCTCTTTCTATTTGCCTATTTTTTCTAAAGTCTTCTCTCTGAGAGAAGGGAACTCCTCAAGAAGTTGATAGAGGGGTCTGAGCATCAGAGGCAGACACTACACTTAAGGAGCTTCTAAACTACAAACAAGACTAGCTAATGGAATGATTCACCTAAAGATCAAACTATAAAAATTCAAAGGCCTACTATCGAGAACACCAAGAACAGTTCGCCTAAAAGTATGGAAACCTCGCCTGAAAACCCTCAAACTCACCAAAAAACACAAAAGTAAGGGGAAACAGGGAAAAATAAAGGAAAAAGGATGGCAAAGGATACCTGAGGAAAAAGTAGTAGGAGGGAATGAAGAAACTGCGAGGAATCACCAACCAAAACACCTCGAACCAAAGTTTTCTAGAGAGAGAGCTGCAAAAATTAATCGCGCCAAGAAATGAGGGGACTGGAGAAGAAAGAGAAAAGGGGGGCTTAAACCCTTAAATATAGGGGCACATCTCCCAAGGCCCATCATTGCCTTGGGATCCCCAAAGGACGGCTAACAACACGCACGTGCCAGGCAAGCCACACTTCAGCAATGGACAAGTGTCAAATGAACATTGGCACATGGGAGAAAGACCTCGGAGGTGTAGAGATCCCCCAGTCACCTGCTCTCGCATGTAACTGAGGGATGGGGGGTAATTGATATGTCCTAAGTGTCACCTCGGCTTTGAGACACCAACCTCGACCAAGGACAGGGCCGACGTTGGAAGAGCCTTGATCGATGACCAGCAGCCTCGGTCATAGAAGGGTCAGCCCAGGCCGACACAATTATAAACCTCATCAAGAGGGAGATGCATGTATCGCAAGGGTTAGCAGCTCTTCAGCTCACCTGGGAATGACAACCTCGGCCATGGGTAGGCCGAGGTAACAGGGAGGCATACCTCTACCAAGGTCGACCTCATCAGCAAATCAGTCGATGTTCCAGGCATGATCCAGCTCAACCTCGGCCCTGGTCGACCCCAATCCCTTATCTCGGCTTGACTTAAGTCGAGACCTTCATGGTCCATCTCGGATTGAACGAGCAACTAGACTTTATCAACCTCGACTTCTCCCAGACCGAGGTCATGACCAAGTACGATGGTCGAGTACCTATTAACATTTGGATAAGGACACGTGGACACAAGTCAGTTATAACAAATCATTCCCCACACGTGGGGAGAATATTTCATCATTATTCTCTACATGTGACAGTGACAGATGTCTTCTTCATATTGGCTGGATCAATACACACACATGCTCATTGCATGCCCCCAGGTACTATATATAGAGGTCATCCTCTACCTTGCAAAGGATCCGAAATTAGCACCCCTAACTGAAACTCTGTTCAAATACACAGTAGAGAGAGAAAGCTTGAGAGATTGTATTTATGGCCATTAGAGCCCTCATACAGTTATACACATCATACACTTGCACAGTGGACGTAGGCCAGATTGGCTGAACCACTTATATTCTGGTGTGAATCCTCTTAACCTCACCTCCTTCTACTATATGTGTGTATACCCATATGCTGCCATTGTTGACATTGAATTGAGATCACAAACACCTTGAAGGGTGGTGCTATTTCCAGCATCATCACTTACCCTTGCACTCATAACATCTTTCCTCATCTTTATTAGGGTACCCTCCTCTTGATTTTTCAAATCCTTTCTTCCCCAAATTGAATGTTTTATCTTTATCAAAACCTTTGTTTTCTTTGGAAGTATTTTGTTTTCTTAGCTTGAGATTTTTTTAAAATTTTTCGTAAAAATACCAAGATCATCTAAGTCAAAATCATATTAGGAGTCAGAAGACCTCCTTTATCTTTTTAGCTTGGTCTTTCAAAGTAATCCCTTTTTTCTTAGGCTTTTAAATTTTAGGGAACATGTCTATTTCAAAAGTTTGAACCTCTTCTACGAGTTCTTCTAATCTAAGTGTATTTAAAATTCCCAACGAAATAAGTATAGTAACCTTTGGGATAAATCGGGATGGAAGAGATGGCCAAATCTTTTTCACTACTCCAGAGTTGACGATATCAAACAATCATGCATAAAATTCATCAAATGACTCAGTCTCTAGCATAGTAATGGTCTCAAATTGTGTGGTGAGATTTTTAAGCTTAAAATCCTTCACATCATTGGTACCCTCATGGGTGAGTTGGGGGGTATTCCATGTTTTCTTAAACGGGGTGTACGTCATAATGAGGTGAAACTCGTCAGGGGTGATGGCTCCAAAAATGGCACTTAAGCCGCGAGAGATAAAATTTCTACTTTTAAACTCATCATCCGTCCAAAAGGTGACGAGTTTAGGACTCATGACATTGCCATTAGTCATTGTGAGTGGAGTCCACCCTCGTTCACACACAAGACAGATTCTTTCATCAATACATTTTAAAACAAACCTCATTCTATGTTTCCAATATGCATAATTAGACACATAAAAAATAGGAACCCTATTATACAAGTTATCCATTTTAACCCAATTTAAAGATCACACAGTAACTCTGATACCAATTTGTAAACTCACGGTCCGTAAGGATAGTTCTTATATTAAGTTTCGCAGACACAAGAATAAATTTCTAATCCAAAATTTATCTTGATTAGATTAAGGTATGCATGTAAGGTAAAGTCTAAAATAAATTATGCAATCCATATAATCAAATGAAATAAACAGAAGAAAAATATATGAGGAAAACTCCCTTTCGAGTAAAACCTACATTTCATCACTCTAAAGAGTCGGACAGACACAAGACGACTTACAAACTACTTAGAGCTCCACTGAGTATAATGGTATATTGGTCTTCAAATATTCTAGAGAATGTGATGTAGTCTAGCACTACCTATATAAAGCAGTTCTTTCCTCGGTATCCACCAATCAGCCTCCGGATATCATTATCATTTCTTCTTTAGTTGTAGAGTCGTAACTCCACAAATGTCAGTTGTGGAGGAACTTTTACAAGAGTTTGATGTAGTCAATGGAAATTGAGTTTTACAAAACTCAATAAATCATATTTAGGGATGTATGATCTGGAAAATAAAAGCTTATTTTTTTAAAACAAAAAGTGAACACTTTTAGAATAAGTATAGGGTCTTTATTTTCTCCAAAAGAGTTAAGAAAAACTATTTAAAAATGTTCAATTTATAAAAAATGAATTCCGAGGCAATGGTTTTGTTCAAACGGAAATACAACCTCATTTGAATAAAAGGCTAATCTCTTTCGAATGTCTTTCCAACGAGTATCCAACAATAGTGTGTATGTTAAATATAGCCCCTTTCATTTTAAGTTCGTTAGAAGTTCATTCTAATGAAAAGAAAACTTCATTCCAATGATGTTCAACCTCGTTCAAACGAGATCAAAATATTTTTCTTACAAGATCAAAACTTTCATTCTAACAAAATAAAAAAAATAAAAATTTTGTTTTTAAAAATAATTTTATGAAAAAATACCAAGAGTGTAAAAATCATCCTAGAATATAATTCCGCTGAGAAATGGTCAAAAACATAAATTCGAATACCTCCATAAAGTGTTCATGCCTATACCAATGGCTTGAAACAATCATTGTGGAAGCAAATGCGGATGTAGTGGTTGGTTTGAATCTTTGATTTGTAACACGATACACTAAAATAACTAAGCTATGAGCAATTATAAAATCTTACTCTTACAAATGCGAACTTTGATCAAAATAAAAATATAGATTTCCTGATCAAATCGAATGACCCAAGACATTGATGATATCTTAAAATCCATAAATGGATCTCACAAGATTACATAACTTTGCTTTATTGACTTCTTACTATGTATGTATCAAGACAATTGTTTAAGATTGCATTCTTGACATTAAAAGAATTCCAACTAACTTTATAATGGCTACTACGAGAAGGTCTACTCATATTCAACCCCTCTCTTTCTGAGTAAACGCTTTCACAAGCCTTGCCTTGAAGGTTTGAACTTTACCACCCATCTATCTTTTAACTTCTTGTAGATGCACTTGCACTTGATGGGTTTTACCCCATTAGCAAGTTTACAAGGCCTAAAACTTTATTCTAATACATAGAGTCTCCTTTTGGTATCCATATTCATAAGTCATATCAAAGGTCTTTGTCATAAAATGTCTCATTGTTGTTCCAAGAACTCGATGCGTGTTTGCTCGGGATCTCATTGAAATAATCTCCCAAAACAAGTAGCCATTCAGGATCTCTCCTGATGACCCCACTATCACGTGGAACCATTTCTTATCCAGTATAAGTCTTATGTGTATATAGATCATTTTTAATACTTCCACTACCTTTAGGCGGTGTATTATTGATATCAGGTGGTATTTCATCCTGTACGGGGGGTCTTACAACTGATGAAGAACTCAAAAACACCTCTTGACCGAATACTCTTGGAACCACACTAAAATGAACCATTTCCAACGCATCTTTGGCTCTTCATCTTTTGTCTAAAAGACCCCTTTGGTCATTTTACCCTCTAAACAGGATTCAAAAATAGATATTCCTCCACTTCCAATGAACTTAATTGTCCATTTTAATCTAGTATTTGAAGTCCTTTTAGAATAAAATAACCGGAGCATAACTACCAAAATTATGCTTGGTTCTGGAAGGAAACTTTATCATTAATGATCGCTCAATAATCATTCATTTTAATATCCAACGGTATTTGTAAGACATACCTTATAATGTATAAATGATTTTTCATTGTCTAAGAACACATAAAAAATTCCAATTTTGATTTAAAAAAGGAATTTATAAAATAAATCGAATCTCTATTCAAAACCAATTTATAAACTAAAACCAACTTTTCCAAAAACTGGTACATTAAAATAATTTATATACATTATCTTTTTATCTTCATGATAATCTAAAACAGATATCCTACTGCTAACATTGTTGCCTATTATAATCGTCATTTATTAGTAACATCTTTCCTATAAGTAATTGTCTGCATACCTAGAACCTCTGTAACAAGTTACTGACTTGATTTGTGGTTCCCGAGACTACACATCAGGTTATCGTTGATTTAACATAAATCATAAATTTACATTTAAAAGAAAAAACATTACCATGTCCTTTTCCTTACAAAGCAAGGAAAACCCCAACACGTCGCTATAAAATTTCTAACTACTTGTAGTGAGAATACCTACCTTTCGGCTATCTCACTACTACCGATAAATATATACGTTCTTAACTCAAACCGTTCTACCTAAGACTTAGCCTTACCTCCTACTTCCCTTTTTAGAAATAAGTAAAGCTCCTATTTACAACTAACAACATCCATTGGCTACCGATGATTTTCAATTCCTGATTAAGAAATGGATTCGGGTTTCCCAATCATATATATTTTAAAAGGATCCCTTGTTATCCATGATAAAATCATTTTAAGAACAATATTCTTATCATAAACCAAACTCTATGTTTATAAGTTCCTATAGAGTCAATTCATTAAAAGTAAAATGTTCATATAAAAGTTCCTCGATCGGGGGCCGAATATATGTAACAATTAATTTTAAAAAATTTGCTATAAATTTTAAATTACCAAGATTCCAAGATCAATTCCCTAATGGGAAGGAAATTCAAATACTAACATAAGGAATAAATCACATCACAATTTTACAATGTTGATGGGAATAGTGGGTTAAATTTATCCATTATCCCCTAATATTATAACAATGTCCAATTATATTTTCGGTCCTAAAACTTATTCCAGTTAAAACTTTAAGACTAAAAGAGTGAGAAATCGTTGAATTTATTTTTGAAATATTAGGATCATTATTGGAAAAATTAATTTTCAACTATAACGTGAGAATCAGTTCTATTAAATTTTAAAGTGGCATCCCTTTACCGCTAATTAATAACTACTCCGGTCGGACATTATAGCTCCCTTATAATGTGAGATTTCCCTATGGGGGTTTAAATCACATCACCTTGAACTAAACAAATTTTCATCTTTCATTATGTTTTCTAGATAGTCCAGGATGCTTTTGTACAACATAATGAATAGTCGACATCTTTTGGTTTCACTCCTTATGATAGTGAATCCAATGAGGAGGATATCACTAGTTGTGTTTAAGTGTATACAATCGACTCGTTCGTTGAAATCAAGCCTACTCGTGTGAACTTTCTCGATGGGAGGACCGAACTCACTCACATTGAATTTTAATGAACTATCACTTAAGAATATCGAGAATACCGAATGCCCTAATTAAATTCATCCGATGGGGGCCAGAGCAAGCTGACATGAGGACGTTGTTACATCATAATTACCAAAACACCAATGGAGACCGCGGAGTTTATGATAAAACCCCTCTCGAAGTTAATATTTTGAACTAGAGGTCTTTTGAAAAACAATTAATTCAATTTTAAAAGTTTGAATAATATCCTCAGTAATTTCCTAATTTACTTCTACAAATTAAATTATCTCATCTCACTATTTGAAAGGTTCTTCGGATGTCGTCGATGTGGGGTGAATGTAAACAGATGGAGTCACCAACCCATTTTGCACAAAATAGGCAAAAGAAAATGTTGTCACTTCGAGAGAGTGGCATCAAGGACAAACTGATGCATACGAAACCAAAAGATCGGAGGTTCGTGGGCTAAGTTACGGAATGGAAAGGTTTATCCCCGTGAAGTGTGTATATGGGTTTATAGAATGGAGATTAGAATCGTTCGACCCATACCATGGAAAAGGTAGGGTGAGGTCATCCACAGGAATATTCCCAAAATAATAATAAATGTAGAAGATAGAATATGAGCGTTCATCGCGATATTGATCATTACTAGGAAATGATAATATGGGTTGGATGAAATGCAAATAAGCATGATATATGTAAAAGTGTGATAATTATGAAAATGAGGGATTTCAGGAAATTTAGAAGAATGGGGAAATTGGAAAAGTTAGAAAATTGGACTCGAGTCTCAAATTTTAATCCGAGATGCCTATGTAGCCTATAAAGGCATCAAAGTCAACGTAATTAGAATGTAGAATAGGGGTGGGTTTTATCCCACAGATTCGAACGGAATTTTATTATGTGTACGTGTAGAAAATGTGTTTTAGGTTTTGGAAAAAGTGTGATGGATAATTCCGTTCGGAATTTACGAGTATAACACTCATTTATTTGTTTTGGGGTTTTTTATGTAAAATAAAGTATGTGCAATATACTAATAAAAGCGTAAATGTTAATATGTATAAGCTAAAGTGAAACTAGATTATGAATTTAATGTAACTTATGTGAAAACAAAAGATTAAAAGAGAGGGAGAAGGAATTGGACCTTCCTTGGAGCTTGAGCTTGGATCTTGGATGAATTCCTTTGAATGTTGATGAGAGAGAAGGATATTTGCCAAATTGGGTGTGAAAAGGATGGGTATTTAGTCTTGAATAGCACTTCCCATATGGAATTTCGTTGATTTCAAGAGAATGTTGTTGAGATCACTGATGCTGATGGATTTTTCCCCCTCTATTGGGAGTGAGGTCATGTCCTCTATTTATAGGACCAAGGGGGTTCGATCATCCTACCCCAGGGTGTACCTATCGACAGGTAACCCTTGACACTGTGCCAATTGGCAGGGTTTAGGACCTGCCGATTGGCAGTATCGTGCATACTTTTTGGGAAAAATGATCATAGAACACAAACCATTGATCTGAATCTCGCACGGGCCATACCGTTATAAAGGTAGTTTAGAGACCTTCAATAGTCCTTTGGACCACTCCCAGGTCCGGGAGTTAACTTTGGGTTAAATATGGCTCAAAATTACACGGCGGTCTTTTGGACGGGAGATCGTCGGACGGAAATGGATCGTTCGTCCGTATGGTAAGTCAGAATAGCGCACGGGGCAAATCGTTGGAAAGTTTAGGAGGTGTAATTCGACATTCAAAGAGTTTATCTTTGTTTGGAAAGTTGACCTTGGTCAACCGGGGCCCTGAAGCGTCCGGTGACCTCTCAGAGTAAAATGGATTGTTCATCCGTACCGTAGGTCTGAATCGTGAATGAGGTGAATTGTTAGAAAGGGTATTTAGTTCCCTTAGGAGATTCATTCAGTCTCGATCGAACTGAAGAGTTGACTTTTGTCAAACAGAGTCCGGGAGCGCCCGATAGCATTCAGATTGATTTTTGGGGGGGAATTGATCGTTCATACAAACGGTTATGTTGTTTCATACACGGGGTAGACTGTTGTAAATGGATTTAAGTGCCCTTTGAAGATTCAAAGAGCTTTCGCTCTGATGGAGAAGTTGAATGGGGTCAATTCGGGGCTCGGGAGAGCCCGATGGCGTCTGAATCAATTTTTGTTAGGGAAATGGTTCGTTCGTTCGAACCATCATGTTGATTCACACACAGGACAGACCATTGGAAAGGATTTTCATATCCCTTCAAAGATTCAAAGATCTTTCGCTCTAAGTATAGAGTTGACCAGAGTCAAACGGGGCTCGAGGGCACCCGATGGCCTCTAGATCGGTACTCGGAGTGCGACCTAGGTTTACGGTGGAAAGGGGAAGTGCTAGGGGTCTAAAAAGAGACTTAGGGAGTCCTATAATGTGGTTTATACACATATTATTCATTCAAAATAAGCCTTGTGTGTGGTCACTTTTGGAGATGACACCATGGTGAAATAAGAAAGAAATCACGTTATCTCTCCTCATCCCTTCCCAAAAACTTAAATTGTGTCTTTTATGCTCCTCTCTAATCCTCCATAATAGATCATTCACTTAAAAATCTAACTTACACTTAAATAAATAGGTATAATCCATAATCTTTAGCCAAATTGGGCTTTAAGAGTGTTTCGGTCCTAGTACTTGGGAAATGGACTATGCTAGGGACCTAATACAAATAATTAAATTAGAGTCCAAATACTCAGAAAGTCCCACTCGAATTCCCATAATTATTTCCTTTCTTTATTTAATCGTGATTAACTCCACTTAATAATCACAACTGCACTCTAATTTAATTATCTCAAAATCACTAGGAATATATAAGTCTTATTTTCAATGTTGATTAAGATACATAATATGATAACCAACGTTAAGTTTTTGATACTTGTTGATCAAATCAATTTATCTTTAATTGATTATAAATAACATCTAATCAATTTCTTGATTCTCATACTTAAATCTTTTGCCACTCCCTCGAGATTATAAAATAATCCACCGTCGAGTTTTACTGGTGGAAACAAAACATATAATTACATCAAGGGGTATCACAATCCAATATATCTTCTAGATGCAAATTCCTTCGAACTATGATCTCAGACCTACTCAAACAATGATTACCCAACTATAGGAACCTAGTGACTCGATATAAAATTGAATCGCACATATAGCTATTAAATAAGAATTGTGAAAGTTTTTCAATCCTCATAATTCTTGGGGTTAAGAATCTATGCGCCCTTTAGAAAAGATGTGATATTATCTAAGTCCAATCAAGACAATTTTTAGACTTAAAATATCAGAAGTGGTCTTGTTCAATACATTCTTGAATGTACCGATCATAATCATCTTTTGAACTATCGCACAAATTCTTGGACCATCAGGCAGGTGTTGGGGTTTTATTCACAAAACCATGTAAAGATATTTTATTTTGATTAATAAAGGATTTTCTTGTTCATTTTTATTTGAGAATCATGTTTTTGAGAATGATTTATATTTACTTTTAAATATATAGTTTCATATGCATGTCGCTCAATGGTATTCAGTAGAAATTTCAATGAGTCAGTTCGGCTTGATGGCATGAGATCATAATTTCGGTTCTAGTACTATTGAATGGTTCACAACCTAGATAGGGATTTGATATCCTATTAGAATGGTTGTGACCCAATCCAAGTAGTTTATCTCAAACTACGGGAGGGGAACCTATTTGATGATTTGAGAACTTGTACCACAATTCAAAAGAGGATTGAGCTCGGTACATCTAGGAATGTATTAAACAGGGCCACCCATGATATTTGAGTCTAAGAGTTGTCTTGATAAGAATTAGGTAAACCACGCCATTTACAAAGTATTAATTGGTTATGAATCTAAAGAATTGTGAGGATTGAAATGCGTGTATGATTGTTTATTTTATTATTATGAGTGTAATTCAATTTTAGAATGAATCCAATAATAACCACATATTGGGTTATATCGGTGTAAGTAGGTCTAAAATCATAATTCAAAGGAATCCGCATATGGAGATACATTGGATTGCAACACCCCCATTGATAGACTTATAATATTTGTTTCCACTAGTTAAAACTGATCGCTGGATTATTCCATAATTCGGTAGAGTTGAAAAATAGGTTACCTCTGTGAATCAAGAACTGATTAGATATTGTTTAAGCTCAATTAGAGACAAATTGATTTTATCCTTTGGGTGTCAAAGTCTTAACACAGGGAATCACATTATGCACCTTAATCAAATTTACAAATAAGATCCTATTACATCCAAGTGATTTTTTAGAAAACTAAATTGGTGTGTAGTCATAATCATTCAGTGGAGTTAATTATGATTATATATATAAAGGAAATAAATTACAAGATTTGTCATTTGGGATTTTTGACTATTTATTAGGAAGTCAATTTAATTATTTTTATTGGGTCCCTAGTATAGTCTACATACCCAAGTAATTAGGCCCAGATTCTCAAGAACCCGATTTCGCTCAAGCCCACCACTTAAACAAGTATACTTTGGTTTAAGTTGGAGTTATAAGTTGAATAATTCATTACTAGGTGTTGAGAAAAAATACTATTTACATTTTTGTTAAGAAGCCTATAGAGAGGACAATTTCTCACTCAAAAGTAAGAATTTTCTTCTTCAAAGGTGTCCACACACATATAAAATTTTGGGAGGATCATATACTATAAGATCCAATTATTTTACAACATTTTAGAAATATTTATGATATCCAAAAAAGGCAACACCACAACACCAACAAATACCTTTCTCCCCATTATATTGTAATCGAAACTGCAAAGATACTGCATTTGAAACCCTAGGTTTGTTTTCAAAGATAGTTTTAGCTTTCCTTGTTTGAATGTTTGATTAACCGAAGATTCAAGGGTTGAATTTTTTTATATAGCGAATATCAAACTCCAACAATTGGTATGAGAGCCTTTGGTTTAGATTAATCATGCTTTCGAAAGATCTATGTTTTCCGACCTTCAAAACCCCTAGTTTTTCATGTTGTGGGGTAGTACATCTTGGTTTATGGTATTGCACAACATGGTTTTGTATAGATTCCTTGTTTTAATTCCTTCCATCATGGTCACACATTTTTCTGTGTGAATGGATCCTTCAGAGGTTTATCCCTAGTTATTTTGTTGCTCCTAGATTCGATATAATTGTAATAGTTAGGTTTTCGTAATTGTTTTATTATTATTGTATTTGTAGGTGATTGTGATGGGATGTAATGTTTATTAACACAAGAATCATGCACTATGGGGGTTTAGGTACTGGACAAAGTTTCGTGAAGTTTCAAATGATTTAAGGTCGATTCTTCATGCAAATCCCATAAGGAAGACGAAATTATCAACAAACGGGGACAAATCGATTTGAATGCCCATAAGATCAATCCGGAGGAGGGTCAAATCAAACTGACAATGGCAGTCAGCGGCACTGGGTGATTTTTAAGGTGTTTTCCAATTTCTTCACATGGTGGCTCTTCCTCATCATTCTTCCTAGACAATTTCGAATTATTTTCAGTTGGACAGATCATCAAGACTCCTATTTGTATTGAAGTCTACTTTGAGTTGGACTCTACGCCATGGATAAGTCTTCTACAACAAGGATTCTTAGACTTCAAGATTTTAGTTCAATAACAATTTTAGCCCATAATAGAAAGGGAAATTTTGTAATTTTACTTATTTTCGCATTTATTTCTTCATTTGTAATTTCTCGTCATTATATTTTGTTGCGTGTTTCGTTACTAATTAATTCGGTAATTAAGGATATCCAATTTTATGGACAACATGGTTTATTTTTTGTGATTGGACTAGATCACCAATTTTCTTAGAAATTTTGTGTTAATTTATTCATTTCTAAATTAAATTAAATCGCGCTAATTAATTTTAAGGTGTAAATTAAATTGAGATCTCCAGGTTATATTTTAATTTAAAATTTTAATTCTTATTTTTTATTTTTTGAAATTTGAATGTAAGATCAAGATATTTAATTATACAAGTAAATTGAAAAATGACCAAGGATTTGGGCTTTTGGAAACGAATAAATTGTTTTTCCTAAACCCTCAAGTTTTAAATTACTAAGTGGGAGAGGGTTTTAAACATAAATCCCACGGTATTCATCGGTATTTTTTTGATGTAATGCGATTAATTCTTTACATAAGCTGGTCTACCCCCCCCCCCCCCCCCCCCCACAGATAGGAAATAATTCTTCATATGAGTATCAGTAAAAAATTCTAATATACATCGATACTCGTATGGATGAATTATTTCCTATCAGTGATTCCTTTAATTAGCTTGGAGCAATGGTTGTCCTGTACTCATCTGGATACAGGCCTAAACCTCTGGAAAAATTCGTCCACAACTTGAGGGGTTTTGAAATGGTGGGCACTGAATTTCTCGTCGGAAGAGTCGGGGAAATTTAAGAGCTTCAAAATCATATATTGATCATGGACAATCCGTCGAGAGGTGTACGAGGCGTCGTCTGTGGTGGATTTGTACCCCACATCATATTCGGGATTCGCCATCATAGGTATGGCGTTGAAAACTTGGGAAAGTGTCAAATCTAGTGTAGTGTTTGTCTAGAGTAGCATGATGTGTGTGTGTGTGTGTGTGTGTCTGTGTGAAATACAACAAAATTCGAAAATAGACACACTTAGTCTTGAAAATGTGCCGCAGGGGGGTGGGCAGCCCAGCGGCACTGGGGCTGGCATGAACACCTCGTGCATAACTGTTTAGAGCTCAAGAGTTTTGCAACTTTTTAGAGCTCAAGAGTTTTGCGAACAAGGCATTAATTAGAGAGAGATGGGGGGAGAAATTGGGGGGGTTTGGGTCTTCGCCCTCTAACAGCATGTTTTTAAGCCTAAGTCTAGATATTTTTAAATTATCATCATATTCTCAAACAGGGAGTGCCGTGACCACGCGGTTAGTTCCTTCTAATTACATTGATCCCGTGCGAGGTGTTTGTGCCTCTCACTGGGCCGTTTAGGGGATTTTTTGGATTCTCTCCCTTTAACGGCATGTTTTGAAGCCTAAGTTATGATATTTTCAAATTATCATCATATTTTCAAATCAAGATTCTCGTGGCCACGCAGTCAGTTCTTGTTAGTTACATTAGTCCCGTACTAGGTGTTCGTGCCTCTCACAGGATCGTTTGGGAGGTGTTTTGAATTTTCTCCCTCTAACGGCATATTTTTAAGCCTAAGTATAGATATTTTTAAATTGTCATCATACTCTCAAATCGGGGGTCCCATGATCACGTGGTTAAATCCTGCGAGTTACCTTGGTCCCGTGCGAGGTGTTCGTACCTTTTGCAGGACCGTTTGACGGGTGTTTTTGGTTTTCACCCTCTAACGGCATGTTTTTAAGACTAAGTCTAGATATTTTTAAATTATCGTCATATTCTTAAATCGGGTATCCCGCAATCACACGGTCAGTTCCTACGAGTTACTTTGGTCTCACTCGAGGTGTTGGTGCCCCTCACGGGGTCGTTTGAAGGGTGTTTTGGGTTTTCACCCTCTAATAGCATGCTTTTAAGCTTAAGTGACGATCTTTTTAAATTATCATCATATTCTCAAACTCGTGGTCAGTTCTTGCGAGTTACATTGGTTCCATGCAAGGTGTTCATGCCTCTCACGGGGTCATTGGGGCAGCGTTTTGGGTTTTTACCCTCTAACGGCATGCTTTTAAGCCTAAGTATAAATATTTTCAAATTATTATCATATTCTCAAACTGGGGGTCCCGTGACCTTGGGGTTAGTTCCTTCAAGTTACATTAGTCCCGTGCGAGGTGTTCGTGCCTTTCACGAGGCGGTTTGGGTTTTCGCCCTCTAACGGTATATTTTTAAGCTTAAGTCTAGATATTTTTAGATTATCATCATATTCTAAATCGAGGGTTCTGTGGCCATTCGGTTAGTTCCTACTAGTTATATTGGTCCTGTGCGAGGTGTTCGTGCCTCTCACGGGGTCGTTTGGGGGTATTTTAGGTTTTCCCCTCTAACGGCGTGTTTTTAAGCCTAAGTCTAAATATCGTCATATTCTCAAACTGGGAGGGTCCCGTGACCACATGGTCAGTTCCTGACCACGTGGACGTTTAGTAGGTGTTTTGGGTTTTCGTCCTCTAACGGCACGTTTTTAAGTAAGTCTAGATATTTTCAAATTATCATCATATTCTCAAATTGGGGTTCCCATGAACACGCATTAAGTTCCTGCGAGTTACATTGGTCCCATGCGAGGTGTTCGCACCTCTCATGAGGCCGTTTGGGGAATGTTTTGGGTTTTCGCCCCGTAACGGCATGTTTTTAAGCCTAAGTCTAGTTTTTTCAAATTATCATCATATTATCAAATCGGGGGTCCCGTGACTACGCGGTCAGTTCTTACGAGTTACATTGGTCCCGTGCGAGGTGTTCGTGCCTGTCATGTGGCCGTTCGGGGGGTGTTTTGGATTCTCACCCTCTAACAGCTTGTTTTTAAGCCTAAGATTATATATTTTCATATTATCATCATATTCTCAAATCAGGGATCCCGTGACCACCTGATCAATTTCTGCAAGTTACATTAGTCCCGTGCGAGTTGTTCGTGTCTCGCACGGGGCCATTTGAGGTGTATTTGGGGTTTTCGCTTTTTAACGGCATGTTTTTTATCCTAAGTCTAAATATTTTCAAACTATCATCATATTCTCAAATCGGGGGTCCGTGCAAGGTGTTTGTGCCTCTCAAAGGGCCGTTTGGGGGGTGTTTTGGGTTTTTTGCCCTCTAACGGCATGTTTTTAAGCCTATGTCAAGATATTTTCAAATTATCGTCATATTCTCAAGCCTAAGTGGAGATATTTCCAAATTACAACAACTAATAATTATCCAATATTTTATCCAACAATCAAACCAATAATTATCTCGTACTCCTTCTAACATACTATTTAACAACAAGCCAATGACCAATAATCATCCAACAGCCAAACCAAACACAACTAATAATTATCCCGTACTCCTTTTATTATCTAAAAGATTTAAAAGATAATGCATATCAATTTTATAACTACTTCAGTTAAATTATAGAGTACATGGTTCCTGCGATCCAAAAAGGCCATAAAATAGAGTCTTCTGAATGTGTGATTAGACCAAATTGATCCTAGAAACCCCAGCGTATTCTTTTACATGTACATTTATTGATTAGTTTCTTTGATACAATCTTCATAAAATGAAGCTAATTTAACTTCATTTTATGAAGACTGCATCAATGAAACTGATCAACAAATGTGTATGTATAAGAACACGCGAAAATTGAGTTGGGTAAATTTAATCCAATCACAAACTTAAATGAATCTACTCTCAAACCGATGGTCTTGTGAAAGTAACTAAACATTCAACTGAGCATAACATATTATCGAGAGTTAACTTACAAAAATCATATTAAACATTCGTGAAAGTAACTAAACATTCATACATCAAAGTAAAGCACTAATATAATGTCAATATCATAATAGGATACAAATAATTTTGACAAGGATAAAATAATATTTTGATACTCAATCTTCCTCTAAATCAACTAAAAGATCCCTTAAATTAGGATTGCCATCAAGAGCTGACTAGAACTCTTTTGGAGCCTTTAATGCGTCTACTTGAGTAGTCAAGCCCTTAGTTCATGAATAATAATAGACCAATTGCCATTGTTTATGCACTTCGAGTAAAATACCTTCTTTACATTATGAAAGGCACAAATAAAATTCTCGTCGACTATGCAATCTTTGCACTTTAGCTTTGATAAATCTACCATAATAAGTTTGGAGTCATGATTAACTTTGCAAGCATTCGTTGTGTCCTCCACCCTTACCCAGTCATAATATAATATGATTTCTATGAAATCGAAGTAATAAATTTCTAGGATTTATTGGATTATCCCATAATAGGTTAGCACTATATTCATTGGATTTATATTACAATTGCTTGCGATATCGGTGGTCAAGGAAGAAAATAATATTCCACAGTTTTGCATTAAAATCTTTTCCTCATATGGATATGAAACGAAATGAAAATCATTGATGTGGAATTTCTTAAACTCTTTCACACAAAAATTAGGACCGTTTGCTAGGCATGTAAGTTTGGAAGAGACATCACCTCTTTTTAGAAGCTGTATTTATTAATGAATTTGTTTTAGGGCATGTTTTTACCGTACATGAATAAATAACCGCACACATACGATGTGAAAATTACCACTTTTGACACTCATGCCCTAAAATTAGTTGTCATGAAATTTCTCCTTTGATTTTGGGAAATTTCATTCTCATACTTTCAACCGATAAATTATAGAGTTCAGATCATAAAATATAAAATACATATATTCAAAGAAGAAGAATTCAGTAGATACTCACTCTCTCTAGTCTTCGACTTCATCTTACGATTCGAATACATAAAGAGTTGCTTTCTCGTATTATAGATTTGTGAGTTTCACCTCTTCAGCATTCCCAAACGATAATTTGTCCTCAGACTCGTCAGGTTCCTCGATCACTCGCTCTCCACGAGGATTGAATCTCCTCACCTTTTGTTTTAGAATATGTTTCCTAGCGTATAGTGATGATTCCACCCTTATGTATTCTTTAGCAACTGACCCTCCAATATACCGTGTATTCTTTACGTAATCTTTAAAGGTTTTCATCAAGCGCTTAAAAGGATACATCCAACAATACCTAACGAGACCACATAATAAATATTCGTCGCATAAATGCACAAGAAGGTAGATGATGATATCGAAGAACCACGGAAGAAAATATTTCTCTAATACACAAACTGCCTCGGCTAAAGTTGATTTTCCAGCTTTAATGTGCCTTTTGTTTACCACTTTTCCACAAAGTAGGGTAAAACACAAACCGATTTGCATAGTTTCCCAATGGATATCTTTGTGTTCAGAAAAGCAATGCCAAAATAACAGATGGATTAATTGAATGCTTACGTGCCTGTCGTGATGCTTGCACTATTTCAAGTCATTTTCTTGGTAGCTTACTACCCTACGTAAATTACCAGAATAATCGGTTGGAGTCTATGACACCCCGTCTAATTAAATACCGGGTAGCTACTCCTTTATTAAATTAATACATAATATCAAGTTGGTTCAGTCTTAGCATCACTATCAAAAACATTTAATTAGTTGCTAGCCACCTAATATTTAAAAAGTGAAATGCTAAATTTTATTAATTAAATTAACTTACAACTCAGTAATGAATAACCAACCATTCAATCATTCACATAAACAATCTCATAGGAACAACTAATGTAATGAAATAAACTGAGCCTAGAGTAAACACTCCCATAATAGTCTAAATGGCAAAATAATCCCAAAACATAAGTCTGAATAAATAATCCAACAACTGAAATAAAATGAAAGTCTAAAAATTGTTGTCTCTGAATAAGAGTGGGCAGCATGACCTAACTGATATGAATAACTCCGAAGGAAGCAAAGATATATGTGGAGGCATCTAATACCGAGGTCCTGTAACTTCCACAGTAGCTACAGCACGTCAACATAATGGAACTCCTATGCTTGGCGTTCCTGTGACTGGGCACCTTAAATGTTTTTACAAAAACAAAATAGATTTGGAAGCAAACGAGTCAGAACCCGAGGTGAAAATATTTTAAAAACAGCAAGTGTTTAATTGCATTAAACATTAAATATTATATACATGTTAGTCACGTGCTCTCACTTGAGATTCTCATCCCTCAACTATTGTGCACGCCTAACGCATTCTTTTAACCCATTCTACTTATGCGACCACCTAACTAACCTGTACCAAATATGTCTATACGGACCTCCTTATGATGCCTACTCGTATTACCCAATTAAGACATAATTGCATTTCAAATACTCATTATTTGGATCAATTATCTCATGAATTATTTAAGTTCCCGCGTCTTTAAGTCATTAAACATCTTAGCCATTCTCATCTACAAAGCAACACTGAACAATCACAAGTATGTATATATATATATATATATATATATATATATATATATATATATATATATATATATATATATATATCACTCTCAGTACATATATATACATATGGCACCCCTAGGGTAAGCTGAGGTGCTCGCATACTCTGCTATCGAATCCCGGTACATCACGTACATAAGGATCACGAGTTTTGAATCACTTAGCAACCGTATCTGTATAAATCACACATATTGGAGGCGAACATAGTTCACATACCCATGGGTCACGCACATACCTACGCCCCCATAGTCAGCTGACTAATCAACTCACAAATAAGCCTTCACAATCCTATGTTATTGAGGTACCAAATCTAAATCCCCCCGAAGGCACACAAGACAATATTATCCTCTTCCTACAACCTCCCGTGATAGCAAGTATGGTAGGTATGTCATACACATAATAATACATATACTAGATAATTAGACAACCTAAGTAATCATCATATCAATATAGGTATACTCCTGCCCTATATCATTAGTCTCATAAGTATAATAGTATCACCCCAATTATTCTACGTAATATGTTTAGAGTGATAACTCTCGTCGTATATTTTCGAGTACTTAAACCTAACCCAAAAAGATTACTAAGTTTCCCACTTATCTCTAAGGTTATTTCAGTAGTCTAAGGTCCCCCTACTACTACCTCTAACCTTAAGTTATGGTTTATGCAAATTAAATTCAAGATCTCACGATTTCCAATTGTAAATCACTCGTCGGACACTCGTAAGTTTATTATTAAATCCCAAACATAACTAATATTCTTACGGCCTCAAATACACCCCCATTGACCTTCCCTAAGTCCAAGTATGTTCAAATAGTCCATCCCAATAGTTTTTAAAAGTTGAAATTTGATTAAAACTTAAAAGAAAATTTTGTCACAAATGCAGGGGAGTCAATCGATCGACTTTAGAATATCGATCGATCGACCAATTACAACCAAGAATTTCTTTCATTTTTGGCATTCGTTTTATCTCCAAAATCAATTACATGATCCCAATATCCAAAGTGAACATATATGATGTTATACCAACCTAAAATCATGGTTTCTAACGTTCCAGAATCATCAAATCAATACGAAAATGCATACAAATCTATATGTTCATTAAGTTCTCATGTGTAAACCCTAGGATAACTTCTCTCAAATTTAAGATAACAAAATACTTAGATTTAATCCGTGATTTATATCATTAAGGTTTTGATTCAAATCTCTAATCTTTCCAGAATTTCTCTACATGCAAAACCTACCTATATTCAAGATTTAATTCTCCTAATTCATGAAATTATCAATATATCAAGTTTTGTCACCAATTCTAAACTACCATGGATATTATATTTGTTGAATCTTAACAAGTAAAATCACTTGCCTGGAAATAGAGGTTCTAATCCTTTGGAGAAGATGATAGGGTGGTGGTGTTCTTTCTTTGGTCACAACTCCAGCGATGATGGTGGTGCAAGGTGGTTGATTGTCCCTAGCAACCCTTGGAAAACCCTTCCTTTCTCTCTACTTCTCTCTCTCAAGTTTGTAGCAGACAATGAACCTAATTACCCTAAGATTTGGCTGATATAATAGTTCTAAATTTCGTAGGTCACTATTCATCAATTAATAAAATGACTAAAATACCCTCCCGGGTAGTCGGTTTGGCCTAAAACTACCCCGGGACTCAAACTAAACCCCCGGGTAGACTTTTTTTACTATCTCGATACTTTCGAACACATCGATGCACTCAAAATGACCATAAGGATGATATGAAAACAATTTATTTTATAATCCATTAAATTAGTCCCGACGTGACTGGCACACGCGTCCCAACTTAATTTTCAAAACTACCCTATTTTCTACTCGTGAAAATTTTAATAATTCCATAATGATATATACTATACTCGCTCAGTAATATTCAATAAATTGATCATAATCAAATACTAACTCTCGTCTCGATAGTATTTAAATCCAGATTAATTACCAATTAAATTCCCATTCTAATTCAATTAAGCTCATAATTAAAATCAGTAAAAATACGGGGTATTACAGAGTCTTCAGGTTAAACATGTCTAAGAGGATGTTCTTCTCACTAGTAGTCAAAATGAAAGCAGTCCGGGTGGTACAGATTCTTCCTATTATAGGATCGTCTTTCAACCACAGTTTCTTCTTTACTTCCTATTCTGTAAATCTCGACGGGCCCGCTCTCCATCTATAGAATGAGATCTACTCAAACATGTTCCTATCGGATGTTTTGAAGCATTATTCTTTATGTGCATCACACAAATTATAGGCCTTACACGATGTTCTTTCCATTACGACAAATCAAAAAATATTTATCGCCTGGACCACGGCTTCGCTTTACTAGGGTCGTTCGGATCTCCCCTAGCTTTAAGATTCAAGCTTATAAACTGAGGGTTTTGACAATGTACCTATTCCCCGTAGTCGTAGTCACAACCGTCGCCTTCTCCTCAATTTGCTGACTAAAAATCCAAGCATATGGCGTTCTGCTCTCATGATCGACAGGCAAAAACTTAAACTTATAGTTCCTAAAAGGGTAATTGGTCGACAGAAATCTATAATGACCCGTGTAACTCATCTTACTAATATGTTGTACCCAACAGGCTTTAGGTTCCTCCCCGTATATGGAATATCCATAATAACCATGAACATTCCAACCGATTAAGGTCCCACAAGCAGGAAGGTCGTGGATTTCTCACATCACTATTTCTTCAAGTGTGAACACTTCACCCTTATGAGAGTCGAATGTCATCACACCTTTATCCCACATCAGTTTAAGTTCTTTAATTAGTGGTGCTAAGAATATATCAATATCATCGCTGGGAGCCTTCGGCTCAGGTATCAATAAAGATAGGAAACTCCTTTCTCATGCATAGTATCGAAGGGAAACTTAAAGGCTTCATGAGAACTGGCCAATAACTCTGACTAGTACATAAATTATCGAAGGGATTAAACCCATCGGTTGAGATTGGAAGATGAACGTTGCTCGGTTCCTTTGCAAATTCATGGTGTTGTGCATTTGAAATTTGCATGATGGGTGAATCAACTAGATAACGCATCAGATTTCCACCCACCTCGCATCAAGTATGCCATGTCATGGCCTCCACCATCCACGGTACAGTAAAAAATCATTTTAACTATGTCTCAAGTGGGAAATACTTCAAAACCTTTTATGGGACTTGTGAGCACTTGCGATTTTTTGCATGTTTGTCCTTTCCATTCTCACAAACCACATATCTAGGCTCACTACATATAGGACATTCATCCTTCTCTTCGTGCTCGTTGTGGTACAATATGAAATCATACTTTCATGCATGAATAGATTTGTATTTCAAACCCAAACCTTTCAAGCTCTTTTTCATGGTAGGATAATTGTCTAGCAACGTGTTCTCTTTTGGAAGAATTTCTTTAACCCACTTGAGAATTTCGATTACGCTATTCCCAGACAAACCAAATTGACTCTTCAAACCAATCATTGCATATAATACCGAATGATCTTCATCGAAATCTTTATACAACAGTCTAGTCGCATCGACTTTCAACTATATGTATTCCTGATCTCTTGGTAGTTCAGTATCAAATTGTTCATTTACTTTGTCATAATGCGCATTGTCCATATCCATGGGTTGGTGGTTTTAATAGTTGTGGAGTACGTAAGCATCATTAATTAAGTCGATCAATGAACGATGTATTGGTGAATCATGTACCACTTCCACTCGTTGGGGTTCCATTACGCAGTCTGGTACCGGCAATTCCTTCACAACATAAGGTATATTTTTTTCACCATAGTATGTCCATATTTTATAGTTTTAATAGATTTCCCACTTTATTAAATGCAACTCAACATCTTCCAGTGACTTATATTTTTCATTCATATAATGAGTTCACGGACACGGAATCTTATCACTTTTAAGATTTTTGAAAGTAATTAACAAATTCTTGAATGCCCTTCACATGATTATTTGTTATTCAGTTAGTTTCTTCCATCCAATCTTTGTATTGTGGGAAATCCATATAATAATCTTCAAATTTTATTCATGCGATAATAGGTTAAAAAATATTATTTCAACTGAAACAAAAATAATATTCTTACAACTGAAACAAAAAAAAAATATATCATTACAACTAAAACAAAACTAATATTCTTACAACCGAAACAAAAAAAAAAATATTATAACTAAAATAAAAATATGTTATTACAATTGAAATGAAAGAAAATATTACTAGAACTTGGGCAACAGATAAACTAGCCAAACAATAAAATAGTTTACATTATTACTCGATTCCCTCCCTTCCCCGCTGTTAAATTTCACAGTAATGATGTTGGAAATAGCCCCACCAGATCAAGGTGTTGGGGAGATCAAACAGGTATAACAATGGCAACACATAAGCAATATAAATGTAGAAAGAGATGAGGATAAGAGGAGAAATATATCAATATAAGTGGTCCAGCCTATCTAGGCTTACGTCCACTGTGCAGGTGAGTGATCTCCACTATAAAAGAAGGGCACTAATGGCCTTAAGATACAATACTCACACACTCTCTCTCTTTACTGTATATTTTGACAGACCTTCAGCTAGGGTTTGTAATATTCGATCCCCTTCAAGGAAGAAGATAAATGGTATATATAGTGCTTAGGGGGTGTATTGTTCCTCCAAGCATGCAATGAGTATGTGTAGGGTGATCTAGCAGATCTCATATAGACACCTGGCTGTGCCACATGCATATCATAATGACCAAATATTCCCTCATGTGAGGGAATATTTTAATTATAATGGTTTTATCTACGTGTTCCAGACTTATTTGTACTTGTATATTCTCGGACTGGATACATCATCCATTGGAACCTCGACTTGACTGGGTACGAGGTTGATGACTCCGACAGGACCACTGATCCTCTAACCACAAGTATAACCTCAGCCGAGTAGACCAGCCGAGGTTCGGTGATTGGGATCATTTGTGCTCTCGGCCTACGCAGAGTATGAGACAGAATCAAGTTGAACCAATAAATTTATTGCTGATCTCGGCTGCTGCTCAGTCGATGTAAGTTCCAATGAGGCCGACCTCATCAGGGATGACCTTATTGCTGACTAGTGGGCTTTTGATGACTCGGCCATGAAATAGGACAACGTTATTGCTCAGAGTACGAGGGTGCACTTTGGTCATATCAATCACCTCCTAAATTTTAGCCTTTTATGTGAGTAGGTGGTTGAGGGGTACATATGCGCGAATGATGGGTGGATACTTCCAAGTATTTGGTGGCATGGGGATTGTCATTGGGACACATGTCGTTCATGGAACTAGTTGGCGTCTGCCCCAAGGTAATGCATGATATGGCTGCATATTTAGGGTTCTAAGGAGAAATTATGAGATGCCTTGGACTTCGCACGCAATCATTGCTTTGATATTTAAAAGCCCAAAAAAATATCTCTCTCATTCGCTTTGCTTTCTCGCCTTTACTCTCCTTCTGCAAAACGAAAACCTCCATAGCTCCCATTGTTTTCCAGCTTCGCCACCTGTGACTCCTAGTTTCCTCCTGCCTTCCTTCTTTCATTCCCTGCATGTATCCCCACTCAGGTATCATTCGTTACCCTTAATTTCTCTATTGTTGGTTTGTCAGTCTTTTATTTGGTTTTTTCGACGTCTTTTACTCTTTTCGGTGATCCTTTCCACCACCATTTTGTGGTTTTAAGGTTAGGTCAGTGGTTGTTTTGTGACCCTTAGGCCACATTAATTATTTCGAGGTTGATTTAGGTTGAAATCTCCCATTCCTGGGTTCTCCGGTGACACTCCGATCACCATCTACGGTGTGCTTCTTCACCACTGTTCTTGGTGTTCTTCATAAAAACCCTTTTGAATTCCAAGCTTTGATCCTTTTACTTAGGTGTTAGGAGTTGTTTACCTGTTTGCCTGTTTGTCTTTCGTTAGAAGTGTAGTCTCATAACTTCGGATGTTATAGCCTATGCATAAACTTGCAGAGGAGTTTCCAGCCTTAAGAGATAAGTGTTTCGAAAAAAATCGAGCAAGTAGAGTTAGCCCAAGTCGAGGCTTGTGAGGCCGAGGCTTTCCCTCTTCAGCCTATATTTGCACCTCCTTTGTTTATCTTACACCGTGAGGCCGAGGTTTGTGACCCTATATCAGAGTCGTCTGCTGCAGACCCCATGTCCACCTCTGAGCCTACCGAGAGTGTGGACTCTTTTCAAGAGGATTTGGACTATACCCCCAAACAAAATGGAGGGTCTGAGGACGAGGAAGTTTGTTCCCATGCCTCGTCTTCTAAGGACGCTGGTCCCTCACGACGCTCGGCCTCCGTAGAAATTTTAGATCCTAGCATCACATTTCCTCACCTAATTGATGCCACTCCTTTATTAGCTCCCACATAGGCGGAGTTCACAGAGAGATTTCCTGGTGGTGTACCCACTGATGCTCAGGCCGAGGTTATTCTAAACGATGATGGTGAGGATAGTGAAGTCAGCACCTCTATAGTTGCCCAGCATGAAAGCTCTATTTATGAGTACGACCTTTTAGTCTTCAGACATTTATATGGCATTCCTTCTTCAATCTGCTTGAGGAAGCCTCTGAAAAATGAGAGGGCTTTTGATGGCCGCGAGGGTGAGATCTGCATCTATAAGCAGATGTTCAAGTTGGGTTTTTGCCTACCCATTCATCCCACCAACCGAGCCATACTTTCATACATAAATCTTACCCCATCCCAACTATCTACCAATGCGTGGAGGGTCATGATAGGAGTTATCATCCTCTGGAAGGTTGTTCATCATACTGACCTTCCAGTTAAAGTCTTCATAGGTTGTTATAATCCTTCATATGCTAATAACCATCCAGGATACTACCACTTTATAGCCAGAAAATCAGAAAAGAATATGCTCCTAGTCACTCAGACTTCGAACGACAACTGGAAACCCCGATACTTATTTGTATCGGGTGCTTGGGAATTCAGTCCAAACCAGGCATGTGGGACCTCTAAAATGAGGAAACCTCTGAGATGGGCCAAAGCCTCTTTGTCGGCTAAGGCCGACCCTGGGTTGAGTCCTAACAACACCAAAGCCATCAAAGACTTTCATAACTAAGGAGAGAATGGTCGTATTGTCAAGTATGAGCATCTGATGACCCCCTATTAACTTTCTCAGACAGGTTTAGGGGGTGGTCCTTTGGAAGAGCTTCGTAAGTTTTAAAATTTTATTATAAATTTATGTCTCGTACTTTTATTTATCTGAGCTGCTAACTCCGAGACTTATCCTTTTGCAGAGCGACCAGACGGTATCTCAGAGGACTTTTGGGAGATGTCGGCCCCCAATCTTTCCAAGCTCCTCGATAAACGAGGCGACAAGACTGTCCCTCAGCCACTTCAAATAAAAAAGGGTGTCGACACATCCAAGGCCGATGTTGCTACCAAGAAGAGGAAAGATCCTCCAGACCCTACTTCCACTATGCCACCAAAAGCTCAAAATACAAATCGTGGCATCCCCATCTCCACCGATGATGCTTTAACTGCTCATTTGTCTCAGCTGAAGATCAGTGATAGGGTGATCGGCCACAGTCTGTAGGCCGCTAATGCTATCGACGAGATCGTGATTGAGGAAGATGGACGTTTTCTTCAATCTTTGGACGATCCCCTGCTGGCAGAGTTTTCCCTTCAGTGGACAATTCAGGTACTTTAGTGATTAAACTTTTTTCTTAAAGTGTTGTCTCAGCATTCTTTGAATCATCACTACTCATATGTCTGATCCTTTCTTGCAGGGAGTGTTGTCTCTTCACTGCTCGGCTGACTGGACATTAAAAAGGATGCCCTAGATCCAAAAGGGTAAGGATGCCAAGAAATTGGAGGTTGGGCTGAGGGCCGACCTTGAGAAGGTCGAGAAGAACTTGAAGGGGAAACACGACCAAATTAGTTGTATGAAGGAGGGGCATACTAAGGGTTGAAAGCCAAAGATGAGAGCATTTAAACCAAGATAGATGAGGCCGTTAAAACTGCATTGGCCGAGACTGAGGAGACGATCATGCCAACTACAAAAGTTCTGACTAGTTTATAGATTTTGACGTTGAATATCTCGAGAGGGGCATCAAAGTTGTTGGCCGATGGGCTACCCTCAAGCACGGAGAGTCTGGAAGCTTATCTCTAAATGATTTCATTGGTCTTGGATTTACTGACCCTCGTCTTGCCAAATCTCTAAAGCAGATAGAGCATGATGGTGCTGCTCCAGCAGAGACGAGCCCTTTGGATGTCATTAAGACTGAAAACATTATTAACCCCAAGGACGGGGTCAAAGTTACCGATGCTGAACTTGACAAGATAGCCCCAACTGGTGATGGGTCGGCTCCAGCCAAAGGATAAATTCAGCCCTGAGGGCCTCTTTTGTCTTTGTTTTTATTTTGTGAGGATAATAGTAACTCTTCCTTCTACGAACTGTAGTTATAATGTTTTGGTTTTTTGGATGTAAACTTTCATAACCTCATCTGTCACGAATGAAATGGAATCTCATCAGGCCTTATTTCTATTGCTTTTCCATCATGCTATTTTGTTCCTCTATGATGTTCCACTTGTTCACCACAAAGATAAGTCAGCAATAGAGACAACCATATGTTTAGGGTCTGAGATTATCGATTGAATGGTGATTAGTCTCATAATTCACCAAATTAATGATTTTTGGGTCTGGGATTACCAATTAAATGGTGTTTAGTCTCATGATTCACCAAATTAATGATGTGTAGGGTATGAGAACACTAATTAAATGGTGTTTAGTCACATAATTCACTAAATTAATGATGTTTTGGGTCTGAGATCACCAATTAAATGGTGTTTAGTCTCATGATTCACCAAATTAATGATGTTTAGGGTCTGAGATCACCAATTAAATGGTGTTTTATCTCATAATTCACCAAATTAATGATGTTTTAGGGTCTGAGATCACCAATTAAATGGTATTTAATCTCATAATTCACCAAATGAATGATGTTTAGGGTCTAAGATCACCAATTAAATGGTGGTTAGTATCATGATTCACCAAATTAATGATGTTTAGGGTCTGAGATCACCAATTGAATGGTGTTTAGTCTCATGATTCACCAAATTAATGATGTTTAGGGTCTGAGATCACCAATTGAATGGTGTTTAGTCTCATAATTCACCAAATTAAGGATGTTTTAGGGCCTGAGATCACGGATTAAATGGTATTTCATCTCAAAATTCATCAAATTAATGATATTTAGTAGCTTAAGATAAACTAACACAACAAATATCCGAATAGACAAATAATAATATGAGGGAACAATTGATATTCTCATTGATATTCACTCTCTAGAGTCTGATACATGTATTACAATAGGGTGGAGGAAAAAATTTATAAGCTCGTTGGTAATACTTCTTCAGATGATCAGCATTCCAGGGATTTGAGAAAGGCTCTCCTTCAAGGTTCTCTAGTCGATAGGTGCCTGGTACGACTTCATCAATCACCTTATAAGGGTCAATCTAATTTGGATGGAGATTGTCGAGTTTTTTCCATGTCTTCTTGAGAACTAGGTCTCCCACAACTATCAAACTCTTTTTCACCCTCTGATTATAAAATTTAGCAGCCCTCTGCTGGTAGGTTGCTTGTCTCACCTCAGCATCTTCTCTTCATTCCTCGATCAGATCTAGATCAAGTCTTCTTTCTGTCGCATTTCCTTTAGGGTTATACATTTAAATTCTATGAGAAGGAAGACTAATCTCGGTAGGGATGACTGCCTCTGAACCATAAGCCAATATGAATGGGGTTTCACCTGTAGGAGTTTTAACTGTCGTCCTATAAGCCTATAGTACAGCGTACACTTCTTCATTCCATCTTACCTTTGCCTGCTTTAGCTTCTTCTTGATCCCATCAAGAATTATTCGACTTGTATCCTCAATTTTTCCATTTTACTGAGGTTGGCCAGGGTTAGAGAAGAATTGTTTGATCCCAACCCTTTCACAATATTTCTCCAAATATACATTCTTAAATTGAGTCCCATTATCTGAGATTAAGGTATTTAGGAGACCATACCTGCAGATGATGTTTTTACAGATGAACTGGAAGGTCTTATGTTCTTTAATAGTGATCATTGGCTCAGCCTCCACCCACTTAGAAAAATAGTATATCACTACAATCAGGTACCGATAGTTGTTCACTGCCCTAGGTAAAGGTCCTACTAGGTCGATCCCGTATACCGCAAACGTCCAAGGGGACATGATGGAGGTCAAATTTTAATAAGGTTGGAGAGGGATGGTAGCTAACCTTTGACACTTATCGCATCTTTTAACATACGCTGCAGCGTCTTTGGCCAGGATTGGCCACTAATACCCCTGAGTAACAATCCTCTTAGCCAATAATCTTCCCCCAATATTACTAGAGCAAGAACCTTCGTGTGAACATCTTGAAGGATATATTATACCTCAGATGGATGAACACATCTGAGTAAAGGAAGCAAAAACTCCTTTTTGTACAAAATGTCCCCTATGATAGAGAACTTTGCAGTTTTAAACCTCAATTTTCTTCTATCAATTTTTTATGATGCTAACTCCCCTTCTTGAATGTATATAATGAAAGGATCCATCCATGAGACTCCCCTATTGACATTCAGATAAGATTCATATGCATATTATTTTTCTTCAATGGTCGGTCGAAGTAAGATTTCCACTGGCACTGTTCTTCTGATGTCAGTTCTTGTTGCTGAGGCTAGTCTCGCAAGTGCATCGGCTCGACCGTTTTCTAGTCGAGGTATCCTCTTCAACTTTAACTCTATGAAACTTTTCAATATAAATCTGACTCTTCCTAGATATTTAGCCATTCTCTCGTCCTTGGACTCATATACTCCTAAGATCTGATTTACCACCAGTCTTGAATCACTATGTATTAGGAGTTGACCGACACTAAGAGCTCGGACCAAGGATAGACATGCTATCAGAGCTTCATATTTAGACTCATTATTGGAGGCCTTGAAGTTAAACCTCAGAGTATACTCAATATATGTGCCATCTGGTGCCGTATTTATCAATCCATCACCACTTCCATTCTCAAAAGAGAACCCATCAATAAAGAGGTTCCATACAGCAACGACCTCCAAGAAGTTCCCCTCTGACATATATCCTTATTTGAAGAGATATATTTCCTCTTCATTTTCAGACACTTTCCCTCTTGTTGTGGTTGTCTCGGCCTCATCCAAGACTGGGCTGAGAGGTTTTCCTTGTAAACTATATGTCTTCTTAAAATTCTCATTTGTAGTCTCGACCTCGTCCCAAGTGAACTCGAACATAAAGTTTACTAATTCCTGTCCTTTCATTTCCACCCTTAGCTAGTAGATAATGTCAAACCTTTCAAGCTCAATTGCCCAAGCCATTAGTCTCCCTGATTTCTCAAGTTTGTGGAGAACCTGTCTGAGTGGTGAGTCGATGAGGATGACCATTGAGTGAGCCTATAAGTATGGTGTCATCTTTCTAAAAGCGTGGATCAGAGCATAAGCTAACTTATGCATCCTAGGATACCTCTGCTCATATCCCTGGAGTGCTTTGTTGTTAAAATACACTGGTTTATGTACCCCATACTCTTCTCTCACAATAGCAGCGCTAATAGTCGACTCTGAGATGGCTAGGTATGCATATAATTTTTCACCTTGGATTGGTCATAACAAACGTAAGGGGGAACCGAGGTAGGACTTCAGCTCTCTAAAAGCCTTGTCACACTTCTCACTCCATTCAGAATCTTTTCTGAGAATTTTGAAAAATAGAAGACACTTATCTATGGCTCTGGAGACAAACTTTTTTAGGGCAACCACTCGTCCAGTAAGCCTTTGAATATCCTTGATGGTCTTGGGGGTCTTCATTTCTAGAAAAGCTTTTATCATCTATGGATTAGCCTCTATACCTCTTTGATTGATAATAAAACCCAAGAACTTTTCGGCTCCGACCCCAAAAACACATTTTGTCGGGTTAAGCTTCATTATGTACTCGTCCATCGTATCGAAAGTTCTTTCAAGGTCGGCGGCCACATGAGTGTTGGCCTTCAGAATATTCGTCGGCATGTCATCAACATAAACCTCCCTGGACTTTCCAATCTTATATTCGAACATCTTATTGACCAGACATTGATACGTGGCCCCAGCATTCTTCAGGCCGAATGGTATAACCTTATAATAATATATTCCCTTGTCTGTGATGAATGCTATTTTCTCTGAGTGGGTCGGGTCCATAAAAATTTAGTTATAACCATAGTAGGCATCAATGAAGCTCATCAACTCGTGACCTGCCATAGCTTCTACCATCTGATCAATCCAAGGGAGACAGAAGCTATTATTGGGGCAAGATTTGTTCAAGTCGGTAAAGTCTACACACATCCTCCACTTTCCATTGGCCTTGGGCACAATCACTGCATTAGATAGCCATTCAGGATATATGACCTCTCTAATGAACTCAGCCCCTTCAAGCTTTTTAACCTTATAACATCATATTTCTCCCATGAGTAAATCCTCCTCCTCTATTTAATTGGTTTTACATCTCTGACCATGTTGAGCTTGTGACACATTATCTGAGGGTTAATGCCTGGCATGTCTGCATAACTCCAAGCAAAGATGCTATGTTTTTTCCTCAGCAACTTGATCAGCTCGTCTTTGATCTCTGGCTTTAAGGCTTTTCCAACCTAGATAATTTTTTCTAGCCCGGCCTCATTGAGGACGATGGATTCTACCTCTTTCGTGGCTTCCCATTTCTTGAGTTTTGTCTCGTCTCTAGGATCAAAGGTGTCAATGTTATAAGTGGTGGTTGTATTCTTGTGTGCTTATTTCTCCTCAATCAAATTAAAGTAGCATTCTCGTGTTGATGTTTGGTCACCCTGAACTTCATCTGGTGAACCGTTGAAGGCACGGGCTCAAATTCCTTCAGGGTTACTCGTCCCAATATGAAGTTGTAAGTTGAAAATACATTCTCGTCCATAATAAAAAAGTTAATTTTCCTGATTAGCCACTAGGGCCACTTATCCCCCATTCTTACATTCATCTCGTACATCCCCAAGGGATGAACTTTCTCCCCACTGAATCCTATGAGGGGATGATGGTATGGTATGGTATGAGTCTGGCTCGACGAAGTCCCAATCCCTTGAAATATGGCCAGAACATAACATCTACTGATCTTCCCCCATCAACTAAGATCCTCGGCACTTCACATCCATGCATCCTGGTTGTGATGACGAGAGGGTCATCATGTGGAGCTAAGATACCTTTAAAGTCTAGTCTTGAAAATCCAACTACGAGGGTTTCCGTTTCCACTTTCTTCCTTTTATCTGATTTAACATCAATGGAGGCCAAGTGCACAACCTCAACCTTTATTATTGCCTTAACCTCGGCCACATGGGGTTCACGGTCGGCCAATTCTGAGCCTCCTCAGTTAGCCACCACATATCGTTCCTGCCCAAATGAGATCTTATTAAGCCTCTTTATTGGGACATTGTCATCCTTTGGTGGGAGATCTGGATCATCATTGTCCTCGTCTGAAGGATCATCTTGTCTGGCTCGACCATCTTCTCGGCATTTATTACTCTTCCTATTTCTAGGGTCGGCTCGACCCCCCTTGGAGGCACCTTTTTCCACATACTTTCTCAATTTTCTAGCCTTTAACATTTTCTCAATCTTGTCTTTCAGATCAAAGCATTTGTCAGTCAAGTGGTCGTTGTTGGGGTCCTATTGGAATTCACACCATAAGTTCTTGTTCCTCTTGTGGGGAGGAGCTCTTAACTTTTCAGTCCACCTTAAAGACCGATCATTTTTTATCTCGTTTAAAATATGCTCACAGCTTACAATCAACGGAGTTTAGTCTGTAAATTTATCATTTGCCAACCTTTTCTTCCCACATTTATTATTTTTCTAAAACTTGCCTCCATTGCCACTTCCTTTCTCATCCTCATACTTAGCAGCCATTGCCTCTTCAGTATTCATAACTTTTCCATCTATTGCAAGCAACTCGGCCATTGATATAGGAGGGTCTTCAGCAAGCTTCCATAATAACTTTCCCTTCTGGAGGCCTCCTATGAAGACTGCCATAATTATGCTTTCCTTGTAGTCTTCCACTACTAACTTCTCTTTATTGAACCTTGCGATGTAATCTCTTAGACTTTCATTCTTCCACCGCTTAACATAAAGTATATAAGTCATCTTTTTCTGAGGTCTGACCCCAAAGCAAAAGTTATGGATAAATCGCCCAGCCAACTGTTTGAAAATCTCAATAGAAGTCTTTGGAAGAGAAGTAAACTAAACGTGTGCAGCCCTTGTCAAAGTGTTTAAAAAATCACAGCATCTCATCTCTCTGAGATGGAGTAGATATCGGCTATCGATTGGTACATTTAAATATGATGGATAGGATTAGTTCTTTCATCATACTTGGGAGTCACTACAGGTGGCTTGAATTTGGTCGGGGTTAGGAAGTTGACTATCTTTGCAACGAAGGGTGAACCCTCTGTGTAACCCCTCTACAGTGGGTCTCGATTCCTTAGAATGTCGCCAATCTTATGTTTCAGCCTTTGAATTAAATCATTCTAGGGTTTTATAATGTCGGGCTGACCGATGTTGTCCCCCTCCACTTCCAATGGTTGTATCGAGGGTTCTCCGACATCTGACCTCCATTGGCTATTAACTTCCCCCTGATCCCCGTCTCGACCATGATAGGGTCGGCCATGTTAGGGTCGATAGTCAGCCCCTTTTCTTCTAGACCCTGCAAGTCTTCTTGACCTCATCAATCTCTCCCTTAGGTCATTGATAAGGCCGAGCCTTTCAAAGGCCAACCTTCTACTCAAACGATCAAATGTTGAGACTCTCGGGCAGTCTTTGGGGTCGTGTATCCTACACCTTCCTCGGCTCTTTTGGAGGGGTCGTATAGTATTTTTGAAAATTGCATATGGCTCCCAGCATTCTACTAGAGCATCATCGGCCTCCACATCGTCATATTGGACCTCAGGGCAAAGGTGTCCTTACCTCCCCAGGCATAAACACCTAGGGTCAGCAATGTCCCTTAGTCGCTAGGGAGGAGGCAAATCTTTGTGTGGTGCCTGGGGTAGTCCCCTGGCCTCTTGGTGTTGTTCTTGTGTAACTATCAAAATGATCATCTTTGGTGAGATTCCTGGTGTCCCCTTCATCATATTTTAGCTGAGTGCAGCAAAATGCTCTTGCATCACTTATTAGTTATCCACCATGGATTTTAAGGTTATTGCCACCTCAATCATCTCGGATAGAGGTGGTGCATGATTGGAATTAGGTCATCCACCACCAGTTGGTGGAGGATGTTATGGAAATTCAGATGCCATGTGTTTCCCTAAAAACTGAGCTGTGATTTAGAAAACTTGAGAACTTTAGGACCTTGTTCCAGCTCTTTCAATGGCGACACAACTCCGCACAAGGGGAACTAGTTCACCACCAGAGATTTCGCTGAGTCTAAGCTATAAAAAAGAAGAGATGAAGCTTCTTGTTCCCAAAGACGACGCCAAACTGATGTTGCTAGCACCACCAGAACAAGGTATTGGGGAGCTCAAATAGGTATAACAATGGCAGCACACAAGCAATATAAATGAAGAAGGAGATGAGTAGAAGAGGAGAAGAGGAGAAAGATATCAATATAAGTGGTTTAGACTATCTAGACCTACACCCACTGTGTAGGTGAGTGATCTCCACTATAAAAGAAGAGAACTAATGGCCTTGTGATACAATACTCACACACACTCTCTCTCTCTACTGTATATTTTGACAGAACTTCCACTAGGGTTTGTAATATGCGATCCCCTTAAAGGAACAAGATAAATGGTATATATAGTGCTTAGGGGGTGTAGTGTTCCCCACAAGCATGCAATGAGCATGTGTAGGATGATCTAGCCAATCTCATATAGACACCTAGTTGTGCCATATGCAAATCATAATGACCAAATATTCCCTCACGTGAGGGAATATTTCAATTATAATGATTTTATCCACGTGTTTCAGGATTCTTTGTACTTGCATATGCTCGAACTACTGACATCATCCATTGGAACCTCGGCCTACTTGGTATGAGGTTGATGACTCCCCAAGGACCACTGATCCTCTAACCACAAGTATAACCTCGACCGGGTAAACCAGACTAGGTTAGGTGACTGGTCTCATTTGCACTATCGGCCTACATAAAGTATGAGACATATTCAAGTTGAACCCATAAAATTATTATTGATCTCGGCTGCTGCTCATCCGATGTTGGTGTTGATGAGGTCGACCTCATTAGGGACGACCTTATTGCTGACTAGTGGGCTTCTGACGACTCGGCCATAAGATAGGACGACGTTGTTGCTCAGAGTACGAGGGTGCACTTTTGCCATATCACATAGGTATATCTTCGCAGTCACTATATATTTGATCGACCATTATTTGAGCCTCACCCATCTCTATAGCTCGGTAATGTATTGGAGTTCTGGAAACTATAGACATAAGTTTGCACACCCCAGCAATCTTTGTATTGCTCAGGTACCTAAAATAGTAGTGTTGGCCATATTCATCGTGAGTTATTGATGATGATCCAAGTCCTATGATAGGCAAAGGCATGAGGAAGGACAATGTTAAAGGAGTCGGAATTTAGGAAGGAAATGTTGGAGGAGGAGACATTTGGGAGGGGAATGTCAGATGAGGCGACATTCGGGAGGGGAATATTGGATGAGGCAGCGATTGGGAAGGGAAACTCGAAGGGGAATGATAGGGGAAACATTAAGGAGGAGGGTAAAGGGAACCTTGAGGAATCATTAGAGGCATATGACCTTGAAAAATGCTCATAAGTTTCCAATTTGATTCGACAAGAATACCAGGTTATATTTAATCTCCTAAACATCCCCAACGGTCTTGAACTATTTTTCCTCAGTGGACGAAACACGATCATTGACCGAAGAAAGCTCGTCCACAAGAGGAGCGGTGTTGAAATTTTGTTTCTGGCATATGTGAGCTAACCCCTCTCGTCCTCCCCCTTTTGTCCTTTCCAAAGTTCTGGGTCAGGGCATCATTTTCAAGGTCAAAGTCATCACTAGGGCTCAAACGGGACTGACTGCTTATGGCCTCTATTAATTTCAGTGTCTTAGAAAAGTGCGGGAGGAATTTATTATCTTAGTCCCGTAATGTATAAACAAATAGGTTGTCCCGATTTGGTTGTTTACCGACATCTGGACCATCCTTTGTCCTACTTCCCCATTCATTCTTCAAATCCTCAAATAATTTGAATCCCAGACTGTGGATATCAGTTTTTTGTGCCCTGTTTTTTTTTATTTTTTTCCCTTTGGACCAACCTTTTCTCCTTCGCCTTATTCTCCAAAAAATTATTCCACTGCTCAACCGACATTTCAACATTGGTAGGTACTCTCTCTTTCAAAGCCAAAATATCGAAGCTCACTGACTCCTTCAAGAAATATTTCTTCTAAAGGTTTCTACTATATGTCCTCAATCATTTATCAACTTGAGATAAAACCATATTCTTTGAACGATTGGGAAATGAGAAATGATTGAAAACTTGATCATATATGCTATCTTTAACAGCTTGATCAACAAGATTCTAGTTGTCTGGTCCACCGTCTCCCATGTTTATTTTTTCGAATGACAAACATCGATTTTTAAAGTTCACCACGTCATTCCTATCACTCGTCGGGTTATTCCCGAGAAGGGAGAACCCAATGGGGTTTTTTTTAATTAAGCGAAAGGCATCAAGATCGTTGGATGGGGGCATTGGATCAATGGGAGTGTTGGATGAGGGCAGTGGATCACTTGGAGTTGGACTTGGTGAGGAGTGAACCATTGGTGGAGTTGTGAATTCCTCAGCCATTAGTGTTGAGAATTCAGGTTGTGCGTGAGATGGTTAACCTCATTGCGGTATCACCTCGTCACTTGGTACCCTTGGATTGTTTCCTCTCAACATTATCTACAAAAATGAAAAACCATAAGTGACTAAATAATTATGATAATATGAAATTATAATTTTTTAATCAAGCTTATGACTATATATATAAAGAGAGAGAGAGAGGGGGGGGGGGGGAGAGAGAGAGAGAGAGAGAGAGAGAAAGAAACGCTCGCCTACATCATGATGTATACATCACACCTAGTTCTAGTCCCTAAGAAACTCTTTTTTCAATTTTTTTTATTTTTCTCTTGAAATTAACGTTTCAATCAACCCATCTTCAAAAAATTAGGTCAAAATACATTTTTTAGCCATTTTTAAAAAATACGCAAAAAACTATTAGCGTAGACCCTTATAAATAAGGTAATTTGAGCCATTTTTGTGGATTTTTTAAAAATAGCAACACAATGTATTTTGACCTAATTTTTTGAACATGGATTTATTGGAAGGTTAATTTCAATAGAAAAATAAAAAAAATTAAGAAAAAGAGTCTTTTAGGGCCTACAACTAGGTGTGATGTATGAATGATGTATATAGCATGATGTAGGTGAGAATTCTATATATATATATATATATATATATATATATATATATATATATATCCTTTTAGAGAAAGATAATAGAATATGTTCAATGTGTCTGATCTCCATCCAATCAGTATTAGTTTTTAAGAACCTATGAATTTTTGTACATGGCCAACTAGAAATAAGGGTATCTATGGTTGATGTGTAGATATACGTGACATGAACTTGGAATCCCATATTTTTCAACTTGTTGGCAAGATTCAATTTTACGTACATAAGGCGCAAGACGTCACAGTCTATGTCAATGCTCTTTGTACTCTGTTGTATCCATAACGGGTGGATTTTTTTCCGCCGATTCCAACAACATAACCAAGGTCGAGGATACGTCGGGATTATGTGTGTGGAATATAATTTGGGTAACGTCATCCCAGTTTTCTGGTAGGGAAAATAAAATAAGATCGAAAGGGTTATCTCGATGGTAATTAACTCCACGATTTACAAGGTAGTTAAATTGTTCGATCTTTTTATTTACATACCTATAAATAGGAGGACCCTCTATATGGTCCTCACTAATAAAAGTGTTGTGTGTGTGGTTCAATTTCTACCTATCTCACTCTTGTTGCTAGTGATTATCACCATGCTTCATTTTTCCTGAGAAAAGTATACAAGGGCGTGAATATGAGTCCTACAATTAAGGGAACTAATTAATTAATAACTATTAACTTTAACACATGAAGTATAAGGGTATATTATTTTGATTAAGGTTTTGATTTATCACTACCCTTCTCTTAACCCCAAGCATTTTGGATCTCATCGATGTGAAATCCCAACAATACCCCGATATAACTATTTTTAACATGTTTTGTTAGGGTTTATTATGAGAGAGTTTAAAAGTATGTGTGTATTATCAATCCAAGAAATCCAACATAGTATTTAACAACCAAACTAACACAGTTATTAATATGCACACATGTATACAATTTATAGTATCTCACTATAGTAAGTTCATTTCTCACTATAGTATCCAATATAATATCTCACCATAGTAAGGTCACTTCTCATTTTACACATGATAAATTTAAAAATGACACAGTTATTAATGTGCACATGTGTATGCGACTCATATTTAAAGTAGAGAAGTAAATAATTATCACACGAACACAAGATGGGAAGAGTTATTGTTAAAAAAAATTAAATACAAAAAAATTCAATCGGGAAGTGGGTTAAATGCCAAATTGACAAGTATGTACATTACGGGTTATTAAAATTTTGGGACATTTACACTTTGGGGTCCACTGGTTCTTCATATTTACCTATTTGGGGTACACTAGTTATCTACTTACTCATTGGGGTCCACTAGTTCTTTTCTTTTAATATTTTTTTCATTTAATTAAGATCCATTTTAAATTCTCCCTCATATGTATACTAGAATTAATAAATTGAAAAGTCAAAAACTAAAACCCATGGATAGATAGTCCTTCAATACCATACCCCTACATCCCGAGTATATAAACCCTAATATAATATGATGACATACCTATAATCTACAACGCGGTAGCCATAATTTTTGTACTTATTAAAAATCCATTTAATTATTTTATATCAAAAAAATATAATGTCTAGGGTTTTTA
This sequence comes from Sambucus nigra, assembly GCA_949130495.1. Taxonomy (NCBI): domain Eukaryota; kingdom Viridiplantae; phylum Streptophyta; class Magnoliopsida; order Dipsacales; family Adoxaceae; genus Sambucus; species Sambucus nigra. The sequence continues at coordinate 186,959,057 of OX422214.1, read as the reverse complement.
ATAATATTTTGTCAACCCCCCCCCCCCCCACACACACACACACATACCCCTACACCCTGAGTATATAACCCCCAATATAATATGATGCCACGCATATAACCCACAACACGATAGACGTAAAAAAATTTATTTATTAAAAATCCATTTAATTATTTCTTGTCAAAAAAATATAATGTCTAGGGTTTTGAACAATATTTTGTCAAAAAAAACAACTATACCCCTCCACCCCGAGTATATAACCTCCAATATAATATGATGACACGCATATAACCCACAACACGATAGACGTAAAAAAAATTACTTATTAAAAATTCATTTAATTATTTTTTTGTCAAAAAAAATTTAACGTTAAGGTTTTGAACAATATTTTGTCAAAAAAAAATAACCCCCAATACAATGTCTAGGGTTTATTGATTTATACATCCCCTTTTTTTGAAAAATAGCAATATACAAAAATACACACATACACACTCATATACACACATACACAACTCCATAGGAATACACACACATATACACAGGTAATATAGAAATACACACACATACACACTACACAGAAATGCGCACATATATATACAAAATATTAGGGTTAAACACACAAATACACACACATATATATAAAAAATTATTGTTACCTTTGAGATTGAGAGAGCAATCGCTGAAATCACCGAGATAGAGAGAGAGACAGTCGTGATTGTGAGAGAGAGAGATTCGAGGGTTTGAAGCGGGAAGACAAGAAAGTGGGTTGATGATTTTATTATAGGAAACCTGGTCATGGCCTACTTCCATGACCCACCACTATGACCAATTAAAATTTCGTGTAAGTATTGAGATGGTCGCGGTCTTTAGCCATGTCTCATGAATTGGGGTGGTCACGATCCAAAGCCATGATTCACTAGGCATGTATTATGGCATTGGTAACGGACTAAGGCCGTGACACTATCGTGACCAAACTTGGAGGGAGTTTTGGCACAAATTTGGAGCAAAAATGGTCATGCCCTGGTCACTATCCAAAGTCGTGACCCACACTGGTCAGGGATCTGGTCCGTGACCAATTCCACGTGCATCCATGACCACACTGGTTCATGGATATGGTCACGCCAATTTTGATATGGTCACGAATTTGGGTCGTGACCCCTGGGCATGATCATTCATAGGATTTAGTGTAGTGATGTATTCTATGTGTGTACTAGACCAAACATCTGCTATGATGTTGGCATGGTCAGTTGAATCAAATCTAACTTAAGTGAAGAGCACTGGATTATTGTTAATCACATTCTTAAGTACCTCAAAAGGACTAGAGATTATGTTATTGTTTATTCAGTAGATAGTCTAGTATCCATTGCTTACATGGACTCAGAATTTTAGTTGGATGGGGATTCTAGGAGATTGACCTTGAGAGATATGTTTACCCTAGGAGGTGTAGCCATAAGTTGGAGGAGTTTGAAGAAAATGTACTCTTGATTCGACCACGAAGACCAAGTATATTTTCGATTCAGAGGCATCAAAAGAGGCTCTTTGGATTCGAAACTTTCCTGAGTGACTTAGGTGGGGTTCCTTCAGTGAAGTTGGCTATTACACTTTATTGCGACAATAGCGGTGCAGTTATAAATTCTAAAGAACTAAGGACTCATAAGAGGGTGAAGAAAATTGAGAACAAGTATCACTTGGTTCGAGAGATTATGCAAATGGGTGACGTCATCGTGACCGTAATCTCATCTCAAGACAACCTAGCGAATCCTTTTAAAAATATCTTACAATCTAACGGTCATGTAGAGGAAATGGGAGAGTCAAGTTCAGGGACACATGGCTTCAAGACTAAGTGGGAGATCATTGGGATTTTATTATCAAAACCATGTAAAGATATTTTATTTTTATCAATAAATGATTATCTTGATCATTTTGAAAAGAGAACCATTTGTGAGAATTCTTCGTATTTAGATTAATAAATATTGCTTCATATGTACGTTGCTCAATGGTACTCAGTAGGAATTTCGGTGAGTCAGGTTCAGCTTGATCACAGGAGATCAGAATTTTATTTCTAGTACTATTAAATGATTGACAACATAGATAGGGAGATAAAATCTTATCGGAATGGTTGCGATGCAATCCTAGTAGTTTATCTCAAACTACTAAAACTTTTATGATTATTCAAGAACTTGTACGATAGTTCAAAAGAGGATTGTGATTAGCACATCCAGGAATGTATTAAACAGATCCACTTATGAGATTTGAGTCTAATGGTTATCTTGATTTGATTTAGGTGACCTCACACCATTTACAAAGGGTGCATAGATTATTAATCCAGAGAATTAAGAGGATTGGAATGCCTATATGATTGTGTCTTTGCTTTCATGGGTGCGACTCGATTTTAGATTGAATTAAATGATCCCCGCATATTGGGTAATGATTGTGTGAGTAGGTATGATATCATAATTTGGAGGAATACGCGTCCGGGGATATCTTCGATTGTGATATCCCTAAATAGACTTATAAGATTTTTTCCAACAGTTAAACCTTATCAATGGATTATTTCATAATCTTGTGGTATAGGAAAATAAGTTTACTTTGAAAATTAAGGAATCGATTAGATGTTGGTTAAACTCAATATAACACCCCACGCAAAACACGAGGCGCTACAACGATCAAAACTAAACTAAATCCTCAGCAATTATTACAGAGCATCTATATTCCACAAAAACAAACATAAAAATTCCAAAATTTCATAACCTCCAATCCAAAATTTACACCTCCAAAATAATTACAAATTAATTCCTCTAAAAAATGATAAGCTCTCCAAATAATTACATTGCCAATCTAAACAAAATAAAATAAAATCCTCCAAACGTCGAGCTCTAAAGTCCTCAAAAATCCGTAGCATCCAAATCCATGATAACATGCCACTAAAAGAAAAATACTGGAAAGTACGCAATATGACGAGAATAGATGCTCAATTCAATAATGGTGAGTAAAATGCAACAATACGAATCTGAATTCAAGTCCAATGCAACATCCGAGTATTATACCAATTTAATTTCTTAGTAACACATCAATAGGTCACCTCACCTCAACTAAGCTTCGTGAAGCCTCATCCAGGCTATTGGACGTTTAAACTATTGGCGGGTGACCATTCTCTGTGCCATATAAAAAAATTCATGACCCCATGCCCATTAACAAATACAATATCTCAAATCGAATCAATATTTTAGATTCCAATAAATGTCATCATATTAACAATATGAGTACAAATAAATGAGGAACAAAACGATTACTCTCCCCGCACCTTAAAAATTATCACAAGAAACGCATAAGGTTTTGCCTCAAAATTATTATCATACCACTGCGTTCCTCGCGCAAAAATAATAAAAAATCGTTCTAGCCCTAACTCGAGAAAACACCAAGTAAGCCTTTAAATCATGGGTTAAAACTTGATAACTTTGGGGCTGGGGTTTGTAGGGGGAAGAAGCTGAAAATTATAAGGGTCTACTGCACTTAGAGGTTGTGAAAATAGGTTTGAAAAGTCCTAACCCCGTATTAATTTAAGTGGAGAAAGATTAGAGAATTTAAGTGGCATTAGAATCCTATTAAAACTAAAACAGTTCGCATGTTAGTCATGCTCTAGAACCGTGACAAACAGTTAGTCACGCTTTAAAGCCATGACAAATTATCTTAAGCGGGAATTTTATTTTGGCGCTATTTTTTTGCATCGAGAGTTTTATATTTTGAGGACTCTTCTAAACGGCCCAAGACTTATATATACTCATATTAGGAGTCTTTTAATCTAGTTTTTCGAATTCCGAATTAACTTAATTAATTAACAAATAAAATTGTGGGTTGTTACATACTTCCCCACTAGCACAATAATTTCTTCCTCAAAATTTGATGAAGCCTAACGCTCAAGATAAAATATGGTACAGAAATGCCTACACATAAAAACCACGATTAGGTTCCCATACACCCAATCCTACCCACATATTTTCCCACGCGCTCTCTCATGAATCACTACTCGATTCTATCTTTTAAAAATCATCACAACACTAAATTCCTCAAATTAATTCTAAACATCCTCATATCAAGATTACAAATCTAACCTCGATTCCTACCACATCCTCAACAAAAACTCCCTATCTCCAACAAAACACATCTACCCTGCCCAAACCCAAAGACCCGAGGGTTGTCGTATACCTAAGCTCTGATACCATCTGTAACACCCCATGCAAAACACGAGGCGCTACTACGATTAAAACTAAACTAAATCCTCAATAATTCGTATGGGGCATCTATATTCCACAAAAATAAACATAATGAATCCAAAATTTCATAACGTCTAAGTTAAAATTTACACCTCCAAAATAATTACAAATTAATTCCTCTAAAAATAATGCTAAGCTCTCCAAATAATTACACTACCAATCTAAACAAAATAAAATAAAATCCTCCAAACGTCGAGCTCTAAAATCCTCCAAAATCTGTAGCGTCCAAATCCACGCTAACCTGCCACTAAAAGAAAAATATGGGAAAGTACACAATATGACAAGAATAGATGTCCAAAATAATAACGGTGAATAAAATGCAACAATACGAATCGAAATTATACTCCAATGCAACATCCAAGCATTATACCAATTTAATTTCTCAATAACACATCAATAGGTCACCAGGCCTCACCTTACGTCACCTAAGCTTCGTGAAGCCTCATCCTGGCTATTGGACTTTTGGACTATTGTCGGGTGACCATTATCCATGCCATATAAAAAATTTCATGACCCCATGACCATTAACAGATATAATATCTCAAATTAAATCAATATTTTAGATTCCAACGTCATAATATCAGTAATATGAGTACAAATAAATGAGAAACAAAATGACTACCCTTGAGAGATTCAATGATCATATTGCATAAACCCCGTACCTTAAACATCTTCACAAGAAACTCATAATATTCTGCCTTAAAATTCTGATCATACCACTGCATTCCTCGCGCGAATATAATAAAAACTCGTTCTAGCCCTAACTCGAGAAAACATCAAGTAAGCCTTCAATTATGGGTTAAAATTTGATAACTTTTGGGCTAAGGTTTGTAGGAGCAAGAAGATGAAAATTATAAATGCTCTTAGAGGTTGTGAAAATATGTTTGAAAAGTCCTAAACCCATATCAATTTAAGTGGAGAAAGATTAGAAAATTTAAGTGGCAATAGAATCCTATTAAAACTAAAAGAACTCGCCTGTTAGTCAAGCTCCAGAACCGTGACAAGCAGCTAGTCACGCTTTAAAGCTGTGAAAATTATCTGGAGTGGGATTTTTATTTTAGCCCTATTTTTTTGCCTAGAGAGTGTTATGTTCTGAGAATTCTTCTAAATGACCCGATACTTATATATATATTCATGATAGGAGTCTTTTAAGATAGATTTTCGAATTCTGAATTAATTTAATTAATAATTGGATAAAATTATGGTTGTTACACTCAATTAGTGGAAAATTGATTTGACCAAGTGTCTATCGAAAGCTTAACATGGAGAATCACATTAGCACCATAATTATCTTTGCAAATAAGACCTCATTATTTATGAGATAATTAAATTGGAATGCAATCGTAATTATTTAGTGGAATTAAATATGATTAAATAAAGAAAGAAAATAAATTATGGAATTTGTAATTCGAGATTTTCAAGTATTTATTTGACAGTCAATTTAATTATTTATCTTGGATCCTTAGTATAGTCCACATACCCAAGTAGTTAGGCCCAGATTATTACGAAACCCAGTTTGACCCAAGTCTGCCACTTAAACATGTATATATTGATTTAAGATGGGATTATAAGTTGAATAGTAAATTATTAGGGTTTTAGAGGGGTGAAATAAAACATATTCACGACTTTGTGCAGGATCCCTGAGAGATAGGACCATATCTCACTAAAAGGTAAGAGATTTCTTCTTCAAAGGTTCCCACACACCTACCTAGATTTGAGAGGATCATAAACTAGAATATCCAAGCATTTTAGAAGTACTATTAAGATTTCGGAGATCTAATAGAAGTCAGCCCCGCATCACCAACAAATACATTTCTCCCCATCGGATTGCAACCAGATCTGTAAAGGAATTGTATTCAAAACCCTAGGTTTGCTCTTCAAACCTAGTTTTGGATTTTCTTCTTTCTATTATTACATTAATCGAAGATTCAATGGATTAAAAAATTTATTTCGTGTATGTCGATCCCCAACAACAAGTTCCCTAAGTTTGATATAAACCACTGGGATTTTATTGTTAATCGTTCCGATAGGATGTCAACTCCCTATCTAGATTGTGAACTGCTCAAATATACTAGAACCAAAATTTTGATTTCTTGTGATCAAGTCAAAATCAACTTACCAAAAGTCCTACTAAGTACAATTGTTCGACATGTCTATAATATATAAATACAAGGCATTCTCACAAACATAATTCTTATTTCAAAATGAATAAAAAAAACCTTTACTGAAAAGTAAACCTCATACATGGTTTTAAGAATAAAATCCAAACACTCAGGGTGGTGTCTCTTCGATGGGTCCCTGACATCTTCCTCAAACACTTGAAATATTGTTGATCTTTAATATTGTTTAAGATTTTGTAGATCAATAATTTAAACATAACATTTATTACTCAGTGGGCCTTGGTGACTTTGTGTTCACCCTAAGATCCTCCGTTCTTTTTTTGTCCCTTTATTGGAGGCATTTTACTTTTCTACTCTCTTGATCTCCTTGGGAAGACCATTTTCCTGTTGGATGGTGAACACACATCTTAAATTTTAGCATATTTTTTAATTCATAACATGAGGTCATCGATGGTGTTGGACTTCTTCTTGGTAAGGGACTTGTGCAACATATAGATACTCGATAGGAAGATTTTAAAAAAGGTCGCAACCACTTTCTCAGATCAATCCTCTATTTTTTTGCAGGTTTCCCAATATCATTGAGTGTAATCACCTAATGTTTTAGAGAATTCTTCTTCATATTGAGGGGTGAGTCCATCCTCTTGGGATTGCAACTACTAGTGATAAATTCGGCACTAAAGACCTCCGTGAACTTCTTAAAGCCGATAACTGATCTATGAGGTTACTTTTCAAATAACTTTTACGAGATGCCCCCAAAATTGAGGGGAATATGCAACACATGATGGCCTTATTATTTCTCTAGAGGCTCGTGGCCTGTCGATACAGACGAACATGGTCGATGGGATCTGTCTTCCCATTATAAATTTTGAATCTGGGTACGAAAAACTTCTGAGGAGGATTAGGATCTTTGGTTGGCCTAGAAAAATGAGAATTCATCTAACTGATGAGGTCTCTTATGGCCAATTCATTAGTGGAGATGGCTCCTCGATGATCTGGGTGTCCATCCATCTCTCTTCGAATCAGATTCCTGAGATTTTTCTTCTTATGGAAAATCCTTTTATGGTATTTTCTACCAACTGACCTCCTATGCTTGTAATGGTCATGGTCGCTCTCTGAACTCCTTCCTCGACTGTAATCTTTGCTCGCCTAAGGTATAGTGGTATGAGCGTGACGTTTGTGTTTATCCCAATGGAGCTCGTGCTTCACTCTTTCGTGATAACGTTATAGGTGAGTGTTATCCTTTCTTAGAGGCATGTGCCATCCTCCTATTGATGGAGGTGTATTTCATAGACATACAGAAGTTGTGAGATATGATTGGATCATGGAGGTTCGTTGATCTCCATAATATTTTCAATCTGGAACTGATAAAGTGAGCTAGGAATGTTGCAAATCCTATTAGGATGGACCTAGAACCTAGATTTAGGTACCTCAGGTCTATTGTGATCATTTTTGTGGTTGTTGTGAGATGTATAAGGATAAATTTTTCCATGTTTGTAATGTATATTTATATTTTATATAATTGGCTTTATTCCATTCAACTAAACCGCTTGAGTCATTGGTTAGGTGTTTATGTTTGTACGTTCAAGCCTATGCAATGAAGACATGAAGCGGCTCGAGTAAAGACACATCAAATTCTTGTTGATTTCTCGTCTTTAACCTTATGATCTTGAAATTGTATATATATTTTATCATGTTGATACCTTGGTTTTTGATTTGGGTTTATTTTAATCAAGGCATTTTTTGAATTTTTTTTAAGAAATATATTTTATGTTTCTGAAGTTGTTCTAACGAGATCATGGTGTTTGTAAGGACATAATTTTATAAATGTTCGGGGTAGAATCTAGAAATTTTCTATTTGTCCTAGATCATAGTATGTATGTCGGATACCGCTACATTTGGCACATCAACACGATCATCCACGACGGCCTTGATCCGAATCCATGAATCCACCATCTTTCACACGTGTATCATGCTACATGCGACGTGCTGCTCAACCGTTCCCACTACTCCATGTGCGTTATTGGTAAAATGGTTTATTACAGTTGTTAATATTCACATAAATATTTGGGAATTTTTTAGAAAATATTTTTCGGAAGTTTGAATTGTTTTTAACTCACAAGCAGAAATTTCTCTAAGTGTAGAAGCGGACTTTTCTTGGTCGTCAAGCTCATTCGAACGACATCTCTCTGTCGTTCAAGCGATATGAGGATGTCGCGTGATCTCATTTGAGCAACACGTCGTTCGAGCAACGACGCCACCTTAATTTTCGTATAAATATTTGTACACATTCTGCATGTTTTTCCAAGTCTTTTTTGCACACATTTCTGCGATTTACAGCCCAGAAAACAGACTTCAAAATTTTAAAGTTTCATGCCTTTTTTATTCACAAAACCATTCCCATATATGTGTGTGAATCTTTAAACCTTCAAAGGATCGTTTTACTCATCTGGAGTAACTTGTGGAGAAGCCAACACTTTTCCATTGCTGCCCATCTGGAGTTATTGCGGGAGATTCCATTCGACGACATCGTAACCGACACCTGAGGGTATTTCGTATGTCACTCATGTTTTCAGTATAATCCGTGTAAACCGTTCTTTACAAATTATAGTGAAAATAAAAAAGGTTTTTCCCCTTTGGGGGATTTTTCCTCATTTATGTGTTTATTTGTGATTGAATACTCTTACATGATCATATTGTCTTCAATCACACCTAGATGCATGTTTTAGGATTTGATTGAAAAAACTGAGTTTAATTAAATAATTTCTTTATTTGAACAAAAGCGCACTCTAAAATTGGTATCAGAGCCAATTACACAATTATACCGTGTAATTTTCCGCAAAATTTTTCTGAGATATCAATTTTTGAAAAAAATGATTTTTGAAAAAGGGCGTGTTCAAAATGAAGAAATTATATAATAAAATGCCAGTTTTTGACCGGACAAATTATGCTTACTGGAAAGCCCGTATGAAATTTGCTCTAAAAGCCATAGATGAAAGAGTTTGGGTTTTGGTTAAAAGAGGGTGGACTCCGCCCTCCATCACTGTTAATAATGTGACTAATTTAAAATCTGTGACTGTATGGACTGAAGAAAAATTTAAATGGTTAGCTTTTAACTCTAAAGGTCTTAGTGCTATTTCTGGATCCTTCACTCCTGACGAGTTCCGACGGATAATGATGTGTACCACATCAAAAGAGGCATGGGATGTTTTACAGCTTACCCATGAAGGAACTAATGCTGTGAAAGAGTTAAAATTACAAAACTTAACAACTCAATTTGAAACTATTACCATGCTTGAGTCTGAATGTTTTAATGAATTCTATGCTAGATTATCTGATGTTGTAAAAACTAGCTTTAATCTTGGTGAACACATTCCTAATGCTAGAGTTGTTAAAACGATTTTAAGATCACTACCTGAGCGTTTTATCCCCTAAAGTCACTGTGCTAAATTCAATGGGTAATCTAAACACGCTTAAATTAGATGAACTAGTAGGAGACTTACAAACGTAAGAAATTGATATGTTTCCTAAATCTGTCAAGGCTAAAGATAATAGAATTGCACTTAATGCCCGGGATAGGAAGAGTGAGGGGTCAGCAAGAAAGAGGGTAAAGTTATTTAGAAAAAGGAGATAGAAACGTCTGATTTCGAGTGTGACCTTGATTTAGATGATTTGGCCTTGTTTGCAAAAAAATTCAAGAAAATTCTCAAATTCAAGAAAAATGGAAATTTCAAAGATAAAAAGAATTTTGAGAAAAATAAGTTTGAAAAGAAAAATGAAAAAGATTTTAAAGACCCTCCTTAAAAAGACGGTGAGAGATGTTATGAGTGTCACGGTAAGGGTCATAGAGCTTTTGAGTGTGCTACTAGGCTGAACAGACTTGCCAAAGAAAAGGGCAAAGTTATCCTTAATGCTACCCTTATGTCACACCCCGCCTAATTCTAGCGTCGGCCGCCACCAAAACTAAACTGGGCATGAGTAAATAAAATACCATTCTTAGCATGAGACAAATATGAGACATAAATAAACCAGTCCATAAGATACATAATTGAATCAATCTCAAATGATCACAAATAACTAAGCGATAAAAGATCCATCACATGCTAACTCCAAAAATCCAATCTCCAATAATGATTAAATAAAATCTGAATAATCCCAACAGAAATCCTCTAAACAACTTTGGAACCGAATGGCCCAATAAAACTCCAATGAAGTCTCATAATAATTCGACTGAAAAGGAAAGTCTAACTAAACTATGCCATAAAATGAATAACTCCAGCTGCTCCTCCAAATGATAACTCTGATAAACTTATGCAGCTTCTCCAATTCTCATCCTTAAAAATATTAGTCAACGCATGGGTCAGAGCCAAAGCCCTAAGCAAGAATACACACTAATCTCCTCAAATAGGATCCTGGAATCCAGAGAGTAGCATTATACGCAATAAATATCACAATAGAATATTTTAAATTAAACGGAATAATTAAACGCGATAAATATAAATCACTAACTACCCGCATAAATCCCCATTTATAAAGGCACACCAATATGATTTTAAATTCCCAAGTCCCAATATGTGAATTTAATTATATTAACCAACTTTTATTATTGTTCTCACATTTTATTAAAGTGTCACACTTCCCCTTGTCAATCGCCCTCTGACCCGTTTACTGTCGGCCTCGACACATGACAAGGTTACCGTTGTCAATCACCCTCTGACTCGTTTACTGTCAGCCCCGAAATATCACAAGGTTCCACACACGACACGACATAAATCGCCCTCTGGCCTGTTTAAACTGTCAGCCCCGACACATTATGTCGCCACAAATTTTAATACCCGTTTTTATCTTAGGCATTAATTCTCAATTTCTCAATTTCACAATTTATGAATTACCCCACCCTTTTAATCGATGTGAGATCCTCAAAATACCCCTTAGTCCCATACTTAAGGGTCCCCAAGTTATCAATACGTCCTATCCTATGTATAGGAGGATTTTCTAACATAAATCTTAACTTAGTCTCGTTCTAAACTACCGTAGCAACGATAAAGTAATAAAAATTAGCCCACCCTCAAGATGATAAAAACGCGATAATCTACCCTCACTAGTCCCATACCTAGAAGGCGTCCTAAAATATAGGGAGAGCAATAATACCCAACAACCCGTCGTCACAAAGGCAACATCATAATACCAACAAGTCACACAAACAAGCATACTTAATCAATATATAAAACTACGCATGATAGTCCAATTCAATTAAATCTTTAATTTAATTATCACAACGTCAACAATACCCAAATAATCTCATTTAATTATTTTAAATGAAATATACCAATTTCTCATCATATATACATCAAAACCAAAATTTATTATCTTTACATGTACTACATGAGTTGTACGCACCCAAAAATTATTTATTTTAAAACTAGGGTTTTTCTACATGCAACCTACACCAATGAAACCCAAAAGCACTCATGAATCCTACGTACCCAAAGGTTATGAATATTATTCAGATTAAAAGATTTTATAAAAATAGCCCCTTATTTAGTGTCCACTTTTTCTAATTAAGTTACTAGTTATTTTTAAGAAAACACATAATTAAGTATTTGCGCGACACTTAAAACGCATAATACTAAAGGAAAAGAATACAGTATTCATGCCTGTAAAGATCGTGTTGAAAATCTGATTAGAAATCTGGATTCCTCTCGAAAAATTAGCAAAAGAGTGTTCTTGAACGATCTTGATTAAACCCTAATTAAGCCTTCAAAAACTTGTGCCAAAACTTGTGCCAAAAACTTGATTTTGTTGAAGGTTGATGATTATGAGTGAGAGTAAAAATATTTGGAAGTGTTCTCTGATGAAAAACTGGAGAAAAAAAGATTATGAGAAATCCCCCCACGGATTAACAAGGTTATATAGTGATTAGGAGTCCTAATCCTACACAAATTCTAAAAAAACAGCTCACCGCGCACGTTTTCTGGGAGGGCCGATCGATCTACCCCCCCCCCCCCGGTCGATCGATCGATCACCCCGAAAAACTGACAGTTCGCCCAAAAAATGCCATAAGGCAAACTATTTTAAAATCAATATAAAATCCGATTTTAATTCCGCTTGAAGTTTTATTTTTCTAAAATCATAACCAACATATTTTGCCAAAAAAAAATTTAAATTCAAAAATTTATTTTTCTCGAAAATTCCAATTAATTAATTAAAATAATAAATAAAAACACGAGGTGTTACACCTTAGAAACGACAGTGAGGTCGAGTCGGTGGACTCTGGAGACGAGTCATCGCATGAGTGTAACTTCATCGTATTCATGGCTAGTCATGTGAGTACCTTTAGTGCTCCTCATGACGATGAGGATGCTACTTCACAGGGACACCTCGAGAGTGAGAACGAAGTGAGAGAGGGGGAGGATACTGCAAGTGAGAGCGAGAGTAATCTTCAACGCGCCTACGCTGAGTTATATACTGAGTCATTTAAAACTAAAAGGCATAACAAAGTGTTAGTTCTTAGGATCATCGCTTTAGAGGAAGATTTAGAAGAAGAGAGAGACAGAGAGAGAGAGAGAGAGAGAGAGAGAGAGAGAGTCCTCCACCTGCACTACCTTGAGCGAGAGAGAGAGTCTGCCTGTGTTAAAAGAGAAAGTCAGTTTAGAGAAAGAGAGAGACTGTTTGGAGAGAGAGAGGGAGAGAGGTGTTTTGAGAAAGATAAAGGGGACTTGAAGTGGCTAGTCTTACGAGTGAGCTCCATTCCTCCCTAGATACTCGGAAGAAACTTGAAGCCCTTGTAGCCCATCTTACTTATTATCTTGAGAGAGCACATGAAGTCAAGGTTCAAATCAAGGACAGATCTGGAAAGATGGGAAATATGCTCCTCGATCCCGCTTTAGGTTTTGGTGATAGGCAGGGAATATGTTTTGATGGTGCCTCCACGTCCCAAATAGCACCTAGACCAGTTCCTGAGTTTACTACAACTCCATATAGCCATCGTCAAATACCACAAAGGAGAGTTTGACCAATGCCTAAGACTGTGTTCTTTTGTACATACTGCAAAAGAAAAGGCCACCTGAGAGATTATTACTATAGTTTGGGTCGGACTTCACGTACATATGCTCCACCACATCGTACTGATGATTTTACCATTTCGAGAGAGCGTGTTGAATTTTTAGCCACCACATCACAGAGTTTGATGGAGGAATTCCGACGGATGTCTTTGTCGTCAGTGAATGCTTCCCACATCCCGGCTAAAACCAACAACAGCAAGGGTAAACAAAAGGTTACCACTTCTTGGGTACCTAAGAAAGATGAAAAGCCCCTTATTGTTCATATCTCTCTTAAAGCACATAATACCTAACAATGGTATTTATGTAGTGGGTGCTCCAGATATGACCGATGATGTCTCATTTTTTACCTACCTAGAGGATTATAAGGAATGTAGAATCACCTTCGGAGACGGGAGCAGGTCTAGCATCGTAGGACGAGGTACAGTGGAGTTACCAAGATTTCTTAAGATAGAAAATGTTTTGTACATCAAAGATTTAAAATCAAACCTTCTTAGCATTAGCCAGTTGTGCGAGGCTGGCTTTGCCATAAAGTTTGATCGGGGCACGTTTAATGTCCATAATCAAGCAGATAAACTTTTAGTGCAAGGGGTGAGGACGGAGGATAATTTCTATGGGGATGTGCCCAAATCCTCACTTATCTGCAACAACGCCATGATCACTCTTATGGATATGTGGCACCAATGTCTAGGCCACGTGAACTTTAGAGATTTGAAGCGATTAGCTAAAAAGGACCTAGTACATGGCTTACCAACACTTGGAAAGACAACTTCCATGGTTTGTGGACCCTGTCAGTTGGGAAAGAAAATCCGTAGCCCCCACAGGAAGTTGAACTCCATTACCACTTCACGAGTACTTGAGTTGATACACATGGATCTTATGGGTCATACTCGTACTAAAAGTCTGGGTGGTAAGAGGTACATCATAGTGATGGTAGATGATTTCTCCAAATATTCGATTGTAGGTTTTTGAGAGAGAAATCTGATGTTGCAGAGTTTTTAACGACCAAGTGTCGTGTCCTATAAAATCAACACGGAGTCACTATTAATAGAATGCGTAGCGACAACGGCACTAAATTCACGGAGAAAAAAGTAGATCTTTACTGTGATAGCCTAGGAATCAAACATGAGTTTTCTGCTGTGAAGACTCCTCAGCAAAATGGGATTATTAAGAAAAAGAACAGGACGATTCAGGAAATGGCTAGATCAATGATTCTAGGTCGTAAAGTTATTAAGAGATTTTGGGCAAAGGCATTGTCTACTGCATGCCATATGGTGAATAGGGTTTACCTTCATCCACACACACTTAAAACCCCCTATGAATTATGGACTGGAAAGAAACCTAACCTTGCATATTTTCGTGTCTTTGGGAGTAAATGCTACATCCTATGAGATAGAGAGAAATTAGAAAAGTTTGACTCCCGAAGCGATGAGGGAATATTACTAGGATATTCATCACATAGTAGAGCATACCAGGTTTTTAACCTGAAAAGCTCTAAAGTGATGGAGTCAATAAACGTTACTGTGCAAGATGACGAACCTTCGACGTCTGTTGATTCCACCCATTTGAGTGAGGATGACACACTCCTTTTTTATGATCCCACTGTGTCTCCCACATACAGGGTGGACCCTACTCCTGTTCTAGGGGACACACCTGATTGGGTTCGCAAGAGTCATGATCCTTCTGCCATTGTTGGCGATCCTACTTTAGGGGTCAAGACTCGTGCTCAGCTAGAGAATGTTGTTAGCTATGTCTGCTACACTTCTAAAGTCGAGCCCAATAATCATAAAGAAGCACTCAAGGATAAGCATTGGATATCTGCTATGCAGGATGAGTTGCTTAAGTTTAAAAAGAACAATGTCTAGGAACTTCTCCCCCGACCCAGTGAGACGAATGTGATAGGTGCCAGGTGTATTTTCAAGAATAAAATGGATGAAAATGGTACCATAATCAGAAATAAGGCTAGGTTGATAGCTCAAGGATACACACAGATAGAGGGTGTAGACTTTGGGGATACATTTGCTCCTATTGCAAGGCTTGAGTTTGTCCACTTACTACCCGCCATCACATGTCATCTGCACTTCAAGCTATATCAGATGGATGTCAAGAGTGCCTTTCTAAATGGCATTCTACAAGAGGAGGTTTACGTGGAACAACCAAAAGGATTTTAAGACCCTAAGCACTAGGAGCACGTCTACTATCTGAGGAAAGCCTTGTATGTTTTTAAACAAACACCCCGTGCTTGGTATGAGAGGCTTACTTCCTATCTCTTAGCCCGTAGCTTCAAGAGAGGGGGATTTAATATGACGTAGTTTGTCAGGAGAGATGACGGTGCTATTTTGGTTACCTAGGTCTATGTGGACGACATAGTCTTTGGATCCACATGCTCTCATCATGCTCACCACTTTGATGAGGAGATAAAAAGTGAGTTTGAGATGAGCATGGTAGGTGAGCTTACTTTCTTCCTTGGTCTCTAGGTTCGTCATCCAGAGGATGGGATGTTTATCTCCCAATCCAAGTATGCTAGAGACCTAGTGAAGAAATTTGGTTTAGACTTCTCTAAGCATGCATGTACACCTATGAGTACTTCTATCAAGTTTAGTAAGGACACTTCAGGTAAGGATGTAGAGCAAACCTTGTATCGAAGTATGATAGGTAGTCTTCTCTACTTTATTGTCAGTCACCCCGATATAGCCTTTAGTGTTGGACTCTGTGCGTGATATCAGGCGTCCCCAAAAGAGTCACACTTACTCGCTCTAAAATGTATTATTAAATACGTGAGTGGGACTCTCTCCTACGGTATTTAGTATTCCTTTGATACCAATGACCATTTGTCCGCCTATTTGGATATCGATTGGGCTGGGAATGTAGATGGTTGTAGGAGAACTTCTGGTGGATGTTTCTACTTTGGTTCTGCTCTTATCCCCTGGCTGAGCAAGAAGCAAAACTCCATCTCTTTATCCACTGCGGAGGCTGAGTACATTGTCGTCGGGAGTTGTTGCACGCAACTCTTATGAATGAAGCAAATATTGGAGGATTATGGGATTTCACAAGACACCATGACTATCTCTTGTGATAGCATGAGTGTGATACACATATCCCTCAATCCAGTCCAACATTCACATACAAAGAACATCAGGATGCGCGAGCACTTTATACGTCAGTTAGTTGAGGAGAAAGTCATATCCCTGATTTTGGTTCCCACCGACCTTCAGTTAGCTGATATTTTCACGAAACCTTTAGATGCCCTTAGATTCGAGAGTCTTAGGAAGTCTTTGGGGATTTGCACAATTGACTGAGGGGATGGTCCTTGTCTAGGATAGGATGCATTATCATGTTCATATCATATGATTCCTATTGCTATTTTGTATCATTTGTATTCTTATTTTTGCTTTTTATACATTTTTAAAAAATTAAAAAAGATTTTCTTTTTATAAAAATCTTAGAAAAGCACAAAAAGATTTTTATATTTTTTACACCTCTTATGGGTGAGCAATTAAGATAGCCAAGTCACATCTTCCATTTCCATTTTTCACGCGACTATTTGATAGTAATTTGAGACGCTACATCATTTTATCCATGTGCTTTACATTGTTTAGAGTCTTTGAGATGTGATTAGTAATATCTTTCTGCATGTTTGGCTCCTTATATCCTTTATTTCACACATGCACGACTTTATTTGATTATTGTACTTGCCTATCACATATTGGCGTGAGTGTTTCCATCTCAATTCTGTCTATACAACGAACCATATGAGATACAAATTGACAAGATTGGAATGCATGTAAAAAATAGTTGGTGAGATTGTGTGGTATTTTATCAACGGTGAAGGTCTACAAAATGTACTCATCTATCCTTGGCGATTAAGCCGCCGTTTAAATCGAACCTAAAAATTAAGGAATTTTATTATCCGGGGTCCAAAGAGGTTTAAAAGAGCTTGAAAAAAATTTAAAGGCAATAAAAAGTAATACATGCCGAATATGGGCCATTTGGTTTCACCATCAATTCTCCAATGTTTGAGAATTTAGATCACCTCTAGACAAAATATAAATCTGAGGGAGTTTGGTTGGATAATTTAAACGGGTTGTAGTTCCTTGAAAGTCTTGAAACAGCATTAAATAGTTTTGGACGTTATTGGTGTGGAAATCACGTTGAGCTTAGATTTGCTGATTTGATTGAGTCAATTTCTTATAATTTCATCTTTTTACACCTAAAGAAGTTATTGAGTTCATTCGTTAGAACTATCCGATATTCATCGTTCATATATGTTATGTTTGTATGCGTTGATTTTCCTATCGAATTTCCTCACACCCCTTCATTTCCGCTATCATCGACTTGGTTGTTTTTGTGTTCTTTCATGGTGTGATTCTTTGTTGTATATTTGTGTAAAAAATTTTGAAAATTTCCAAAATAGCAAGTTTATTACCTTGTGACATTCTCCATTTGCATTTATTTATGCTTCTCATATCTGTCTATTTGGGGACATCATAAAAAAGGGAGAGAATGAATTATGGGGGAGAATTGTTTGGTTGATATATCAATGATTTGCTTAAGTATAATTAATCTTTAATTTTTGCATATCATTATATTTCAAACTCTTGCATGTCACGGGTATCTGCTTTATCTCGTTTGTGTAAGTACAAAATTGATGATTATTGGATTGCACACCCTAATGAGAAAAGCTGAAGATATGAAGATGTTGAAGTTTGGTTGACAACATGTCAGTTAGTATTCTCAGTTTGAGGGTTTAATAGGGATATTATCTTATATGACATTTGTTTTATGGCGATAGCATAATTCGGATTTTTTATGTATGTACTGGCATAGACATAGGGGGAGATTTGTAAGGACATAATTTTATAAATGTCCGGGGTCGAATCTAGAAATTTTCTATTTATCCTAGATCACAGTATGTATGTCTGATACCACTACATTTGGCACGTCAACGTGATCATCCACGGCGGCCTTGATCCGAATCCATGAATCCACCATCTTTCACACGTGCATCATGCTACATGCGACGTGCTGCTCAACCATTCCCACTACTCTACGCGTGTTATTGGTAAAATGGTTTATTAGAGTTGTTAATATTTGCATAAATATTTGGGAATTTTTTAGAAAATATTTTTCGAAGTCTGATTTGTTTTTAACTCAAAAGCAAAAAAATTTCCAAGTGTAGAAGCGAACTTTTCTTGGCTGTCGAGCTCATTCGAACAACATCTCTCTATCGTTCAAGCGACATGAGGATGTCGCGCGATCACGTTCGAGCGACACGTGGTCTCGTTCGAGCGACAAGCCTATGTCGTTCTAGCGATGGTGCCGCCTCGATTTTCGTATAAATATTTGTACACATTTTGCACGTTTTTCCAAGTCTTTTTCGCACACGTTACTACGATTTATAGCCCAGAGAATAGCTTCAAGTTTTTGATTCACAAAACCATTCCTATATATGTGTGTGAATCTTTAAACCTTTAAAGGACCGTTTTACTCATTCGAGTAACTTGTGGAGAAGCCGACTCTTTTCCATTGCTGCCCATCTGGAGTTCTTACGAAAGATTTCAGACAATGACATCGGAACCGACACTTGAGGGTATTTCGTATGTCACTCATGTTTTTAGTATAATCTGTGTAAACCGTTCTTTACAAATTATAGTGAAAATTAAAAGGTTTTTCCCCTTTGGGGGATTTTTCCTAATTTGTGTGTTTATTTGTGATTGAATATTCTTGCATGATCATATTGTCTTCAGTTACACCTAAATGCATGATTTAGGATTTAATTGAAAAAACTGAGTTTAATTAAATAATTTCTTTATTTGAACAAAAGCGCACTCTTAGTTTTGATTCAAACAAGTTTGTTAGTCTTGTTCGAATGAGTTTATTAATCTCCATCGAACGAGTTTAGTGATTGGTTCGAACGAGATTGATGTTTTCAATCAAACGAGCTTCTATTGACCTTCGAATAAGAGCTTATTGCATAACTTTCAAAGTACGATTAGAAGCTTGTTTAATCCCTGTTCTAATAAGTTTGGTTGTTTCATTCGAATGACTTAGTTTCGTTCAAACGATATTGCGTAAGTCATTCAAATGAAATCTTATTTTTGTTTGAATGACCTATCTTGAAATTCATGCCATTTTTGTTTTCATGTTTTTTAAGATAAGAAGAACTGAGGAAGTTTATTTTTTTAAGGTTTCGAAAGTGTTTTTACAGAGCAAAAATGTGTAGCCTCTTTTACCTATTTACAGCCTATTTAAGATATCCATGAATCAATATAATATTTAGTGTTGAGATCTCAAATTTTAATCCCCAAAGCTATTTAACTCTTCATTCGGTGGAGCTCTAAAGGCACAATGGATTATGTGTTATTGCATGACGGAGTCTAGTCAAAGATCGAAGGATGCCGAGATGATTCCTGCATTTATTGTGATGACGGTTTAAGGAGCGAAGATTGCATCAGGCTTCAAGGGAGTCGAGTAAGTGAGTAAGTCATATGTCATCCTTACATAAACCTTGTATTATAGTGCATTGTAAGGGAAAATTTTCCATAATTACCCTTAGCATCTAGGACATGTCCATAGAGTCTAGTATACATCAAGTATGGCGTATTTCGTTACATACGTCATGGAAATTCAAGTTCACACGTTCAGGAAGACAGGTCTGAATATCAAGCATCTTCAACATGATCTACAACTTGACGTAATTTTAGTATGGATTTTGTTTTGTGTTTCGTAGATTTTCTACTAAGTATTGGGATATTTTTCTAAACTGATTTCTGTCAAAATGAGGCATTTTCAAATTGTTTTTTGAATAGAATTTTAAACTTTAAAAATTATTTTATTTTAGTCAGTCTCATTCAAACGAGATTGATATCTCGTTAGAACGATATGGCGATGCCGTTAGAAGCTCGTTTGATAAGATGTGTCGATTGTGCTTCAAACGAAGGCTTATTGTTTTAAATTTTTGTATCTCGCTAGAAGCCAAGTTGAGGTCGTTCGAATGACATCTCTATGTCATTAGAACGACAGTCTCTTATCATTCAAACGAGATTCCGTCACCCCAAAATCTGTGTTCGCCTATAAATTCCTTCTTTTGTGAAGAAATTTGTTAAGACTTTTGATTTTCAGAAATTGCAGACCTCCTGGAAATAGCCTTCACTTTTTATAAGGAAAAAATACTTTTTGATTCACACAGTCAATATCAAATACTTTTATGAATCATCTTAAAACCCAATGCACTTCTACGTCGAAGTCACTCTTGTAAAGAATGAGTCTCTACTGTTCATCTTGTAGTTCTCGTGGGAACAATTGTTAACGACTACGATCATTGTGGGTTCTCGAGGAAATTCATTACTGAAGGAAGATTGTGATATTGTTGTATTTCTCTATTATATTGTAAGTTGCGATTTGCAAACTTTAGTGAAATAAAAGTTTTTACCCTGAGGGGATTTTTTATGAAATTGTAATTTCTTTACATGCTTGATTTGAATAACATAGTTGCATGTTCTAGGCTTAATAAAATTTCAATTTGTTTGAAGATTGACATTTAATTAAATAAGTTTACTCTGTCAGAGAATCGTGTACTCTCAAATTGGTATCAAAGCAGGTTTCACCAAATTATTGTGAATTTCTGATTTTCCACAAAAACATTATGTGATATCAATTGTTTTGGAAAATTTATTTTAAAAAATCATAAATTTTCTGATGGAGAACTTATACAATAGGATGTCAATTTTCGATGGATCGAACCATGCTTATTGGACAGCCCAAATGAGATCCACTTTAACGGCCATAGATGAGAGAGTCTGGTTAGTATGTGAAAGAGGGTGGACTCCTACCACAATCACAATTGATAATGTTACAAATCCTAAACCCATATCTTCCCAGACTTATGATGAGTTTAAGTGGAGTACTTACAATTCCCTCAACCTTAGTACTATTTCTGGAGCCATCATCCCTAACGAGTTTTGATGCATCATGACATGAAATATGTCTAAGTAAGCATGGGATATCCTCCAGTTGACACATGAGGGTACCAATGATGTCAAGGCGTCTAAGCTTCAAATTTTTACCACCCAGTTTGAAACTATCACTATGTTAGAGTCCAAGAGTTTTGGTGAGTTTTATGCTAGGTTATCGAACATTGTTAACACGATTTTTAATTTGGGTGAGAAAATTGATGATTCGAGAGTTGTGAAAAAGATTTTTAGGTCACTCCCATCCCGATTTATTCCTAAGGTCGCCGTGCTTAACTCTTTAGGGGTCTTAGACACTCTTAGGTCAAAAGAACTCGTAGGAGACCTTCAAACTTATGAGATCAACATGTTTCCCAAAACCATTAAGCCTAAGTATGGAGGGATATTTTTAAAGACTCAAGTTAAGAAAAATAAAAAAGAGAGAGTTTGTGAGTCTAATTCTGAGGGAGAGCGTGATTTTAATGACTTATCCTTATTTGCAAAAATTTAAAAGAAAATCAAATTTTCCAATAAAATGATTTTTGAGAAAAACATAAGGAAATATGAGGTCAAGGATAACGATGAGAAAGAGGAAGATATAAGGTGTTTTGAGTGCCAGGGCAAAGGGCACAACCCATTTTAGCATCCCACTATGCTAAAGATAAAGGATAATAAATTTGTTAATACGATCACTCTTAGCGATAATGACATCGAGTTAGATGATTCAGGGGGAGAATCACCACATGAAAAGTGTGTTGCTTTCATGGCTAGTCATGTGAGTACATCTAGTTTATCCCCCAATAATGAGAACACTTATAAATGTTAGAGCCTCAATAACATTTCGAGTCATTCAGGAGATGATGAGTGTGAGGATGAGATTATAAGTGAGGGAATAGGGGATCTCCAAAAAGATTTTAGTGATTTGTACACCAGGACTTTGAAGGCGAAAAAGATGAATGAGGAGTTATCTCTTAAGGTGTTAGATTTAGAGAGATAGAGAGAGAGAGAAGTTTTAAATGTGTGTGAGGAATCAACGAGTCAATTCAAGAAGATGAGAGTTTCTTTATGTGAGAAGTTGATTGCTTAGATTGGAAAAAAAGTGAACTGACCAACACCGTGGCTAGTCTTTCGGGAGATCTTCAATCTTCATTGGATACTCGTGAGAAACTTGAAGCTCGTGTATCCCAACTCGAGAGAAATCTCGAATGTGCCCGGGAGGTCATGGTCACTTTAGATGACACATCTAATAAGGTAGGGAAGATGATCCTCGATCCCACTTTGGGTAATGTCAAGAGACTAGGAATAGGTTATGACGGTGTGTCCACTTCCTATGTTGCACCCGAGTCGGTTCTCGAGTTTGTGATAGATACTTATGGTTCTCAACCTAACCTACCTAGGCATCTGTTTCCCCATAGGAAAGAGCGTCCTAGACATTTTGAGAGAGGTGTTCCTAAGCCCATGTATGTTTGTTCCCATTACAAGCAAAGAGGATACCTTAGGGAATTTTTCTTTAAGTTGGGTAGTGTGTCTCATAGGTATTTACCTTGTTATGCTACTACACGTGTTCCTGTACACACTCCCACACATGTTACCCCGCACATCACATGAGAAATTTTAAGCATTTTGGAGAGCAAGTTAAGTATTTGATCAAAAGTTAACACGATTTGATGGATGTTTTTAAAAGGATGTCACCTCAAGTGGAGAAGAAATCCAAACCTAATGATTGAGGCTTAGATTTGTTTGCTAGCATATGATGCTTTTCATGCTTATATCATTCATGCCTATTGCTAGTGTGTACTGCCATTGTATTTATCTTTTTCCATTTTGATATATTTTTCAAAAAATCCCAAAAGAGTTTTGTTTTTGTTAAATTTTTTTGGAAAAATACAAAAAGATTTTTTATTTTTTAGAAAAAGTGAAAAATTCAAAAAGATTTTATTTTTGAAAAATACAAAGATTTTCGTATTCCTTTTTACACGATATATGGATGGACATTTAGGATGACCAAGTCACAATATCATTCTGTTATCCACGTGACTTTTTTATAGTGTTTTGAGACACAATATCATTTTATTTATGTGTTGTATAATGTTTGAAGTCATTGAGATGTGATTAGAGATTACTTTCTACATGTTTGACTCGTTGTTTCCTATAATGCGCACATGCACGAATTTATTCAAGCATTGCACTTGTGTGTCACATGTTGATCAAAGTGTTTTCATCTCAATCTTTCTTTAAAACGAACCAAATGCCATAAAACAAGATAATGAATGTAGTGAATGTAAGAACCATTGTCCGGATTGGAAAAATTGAAATTTATAGCTCCGATAAATGTGTTAATTTAAAAGCAATGGCTCGGGCTACGAAAGTAAATATCTTTGTGTGAATAGCCACTATTTGCAAGCGAAAAGAGCCTAAAAGATTAAAAGCACTTAAAAGAAACAATGTAAAGTGCTAGGCCAAATTTCAAGAACATTGATGCTTCACTACATATGAGCATTGATTTCTTCAACACAAAAGAGTTGAGAGAAATATTCTATATGTAAGTTTCGAGGGAATTAAGTCGAAGATCAATGGGTTTGCACGTCCTGAAAAAGTCTCATAAAAGCGTTACATAGTTTTGGACGTTATTGGTATGAAAATCATTTTAGACTTTGTTGATTGGATTGGGTCGATATCATATGAATTCAACATTTCTATCCCTAAGGGCGATTTTGAGGTCATTCGTTAGATGTATCCAAAATTCATCGTGCATGTGTGTTATGATTATTTGAGTTAATTTTCTATCGAATTTATTCACACTCATTTATTTTGTTTCCATGAGTTGGTTATCTTAGTGTAATTCATGGTGTGTTATTTTGTAAAAAAAAGTTCTCTTGAAAAATATTTGAAAAAATCAAATGCAGTTTGTGGAGCCTTTTGAGATTATTCTTGCATGATCTTACTTGATATATGTTTTTAATGATTTACTGTGCTTATTGTGACACACTTCAGTTTCTTATTTTTTTTATGCTTTTACTTGTCTAGTTTGGACAAATAAAAAGGGGGAGAACGAATTATGAATTATATGGGAGTGAGAGTTTTAATTATGGGGAAGAATTGATTTAATTGATTTTATTATGAGTTTTATTTTATTTCAAACTCGATACATCACGGAGGTATTTTCTTTATCTATTGTGTGTAGGTACACTTTGATGAGCATATGAAGAGAACACGTTTTACAAAGCTCAAAAAAATAAGATCAAAAGAAAGCAAAGAGCTATGAAGATTAGAAAGTTTAAGATTTTGAAGACTTGTACATATTCAATATCTTTTCATTTTTGGGTTTCTGGGAGGCTAATTCGGATTTTTTATTTTGTAATAGAATAGCCATAGGGGATATTTGTAAGGACAAATTTTCCATAATTGCCCCTAGCATCTTGGGCTTGTCTATAGAGTCTAGTTAACATCGAGTATGGCATATCCCGTTACATCCGTCATGGCAATTCAAGTTCACACGTTCAAGAAGACAAATTCGAATATCAAGCATCTTCAACATGATATATGAATTGACGTAATTTTAGTGTGGATTTTATTTTGTGTTTCGTAGATTTTTTACTAAGTATTGGGATATTTTTCTAAACTGTTTTTTATCAAAACGAGGCATTTTCAAGCAGTTTTTCGAATAGAATTTTAAACTTTAAAAAAAAATTATTTTAGTAGGTCTCATTCAAACGAGATTGATATCTCGTTAGAATGGCATGACTATGTCATTAGAAGCTCGTTTGATAAGATGCATCGGTTGTGCGTCATATGAAGGCTTAATGTTTTAACTTTTTTTATCTCGCTAGAAGCGAATTTGAGATCGTTCGAACGAGATTCCTCTGCCTCAAAATTTGTGTTTGCCTATAAATACCCGCTTTCATGAAGAAATTTTTTAAGACTTTTGATTTCGAAAACTACCTACCTGCTGCAAATAGTTTTCACTTTTTATAGGGAAAAAACACTTTTTGATTCACACAATCATCCCAAATACTTTTGTGAATCATTTTTTAAACCCAAAGCACTTATATGTCGAAGTCTCTTGTAGAGAAGGGGTCTCTACTGCTGATCTTGTAGTTCTCGTGAGAACTATTACTGACGACTGAGGTCATCATGGGTTATCAAGGGAATTCATTGTTAAAGGAAGATTTTAATATTTGTGGTTCTAAAGGAAATCATTATTGTACTTCTCTATTATTGTATTGTAAGTTGTGATTTGCAAACTTTAGTGAAATAAAAGGTTTTGCCCATCGAGAATTTTTCCTAAAATTGTAATTTCTTCACATGCTTGATTTGAATCACATAGTTACATGTTATAGGGTTAATAACATTAAAATTTGTTAGGAGATTGACAATTAATTAAATATGTTTACTCCGTTAGAGAATCGTGCACTCTCATGGATTTGCGTAGGCTTGGTAGTCTGAGGTATTTAGCATTGTGGGTTTTTCTCTACATTGCGACATTGTGTGATTGCTCGTTAAATTATTTATTCTATCCTTTCATGATCATGTAAATGAATGTTTAGTCAAGATAAAATTGGAGTAAAGTTTACACAACATTTAGTTAATCTACGGTGAAAATAAAATCGGGGTAATTGCTTACTTAGTAACTCAGTTTTAAGATGGCATGTGTGGTTGGGTGAATGAGACATGGCTTGCTCGTCGGCTTTTTATGGCTGAGAAAAGGAAATCGATTCACATAGAAGGCATCAATTGTAAGTGGTAAACCCCTACTAGTATAAAGTCAACACAATCAAAGCGGAACAAAAAAAAAGCATCCACAATCATACAGGAAGACAGTATTTAAATGGTTAGTCGATTATTGAGGTTTTATTCTTAAGATCATGTACGCCAGTCACCTTTTAATAAACGTATGTTATTTCATTTTGAAATCTTAGACTTATGAAATTGAAAAAAAAATATTTCAAATAAACACAAGAGAATTAATTCGATTAAATTTTAAAGTGGTGTCCCTCAACTGCAAATCTGTAAAAACTAATCTCGTCGGACATCATAGTTCCATTATGAGGTGAAATTTCTCATTGGGAGATTTAATCACTCCACCTTAAACTAGACACATTTTCATTTTTCATTATGTTACTTGAGAATTACAAACCCTATGTTAAACATAATGAATAATCGATGATTTTTTGTCTTACTCCTAATTATAGTGATATTAAAAGTTGTGTCTAAGTGTATACCACAACTTCATCCCTTGAAATAGAACTCGTTTGTGTTGGGCTTTCCCGTTGGGGGATCAAACTCACTCACATTATAATTATTATAATTATCACGTAAGAGTTTTAATTAATCTGTGATGCCCTGGTTAATTCCATCAATCGAGGGGATGGACGAGCTGACGTGAGGAATTAATCACATCTGATTCATAAAACATAGATGGAGACCATGGGGTTTATATTGAAACCCCTCTCCCACTTAGTGTTTTAAAATCTTGACGGTATTGAAAACAAATCATTCAATTCTAAAGATCGAATTAAAATCCATGGTTTGTGTGAAATAAATATCTTGATCTCACATTTTAACATTTCTTAAAATAAAAATATTAATTTGAATTTTTAATAATATAAAATCTGTATATCTCTACTTGACCCGCGTCATAAAAATCAATCACGCTGATTTAATTCAATTTAGAAAAGAACAAACAAAACGGAGACAAAAAAAATGATAATCTAGGCCGGTCTCAAAATCAAATCCATGTTGTCCATGAAATGGGTGTTCCTAATTAATCCAATTAGCACGCCAAATTATGCAACATAATAATAAAGAGGCATTCATTCAAATAATCAAAGGACACAAATGCCCATTTTTATTGTGGCCTAAAATCCATCTCAAACTAGAAATCTTCAAGTCTAAGAATCCTTGTTGTGAACTTTGACATAGAGTCCAACTTGATGTAGAATTCATCACAATGTGACGATCTTTACTTATGGAAAAACTCCTTTACATATTTCAGGAATGATCAGAATGAAGAACCGGGTCAAGAAGGATCGAACGACATCAAAATCCTTTCAAAAAATGATATGCCTAGGGGAGCTCGATCGATCGCCTTCCCAGTGTCGATCGATCGACCATATCGGGAACTACCTTCGTCTTCCTCTCATTTTGCCATGCAAAAACAATCATAACCGGGTTAAAACATCGTCAAACTCCATGAAACTTTTCCCAACACCCAAATCCATGGAACTAAATGATATTAATAGTAAAGAAACATTAAAAACCTCTTCCAATTCCTCCAAATACATCGATATTTAAATAATTACAAAAACCTAATCAGTATAATCATATCGAATCTAGGAGCAAAAAAAAATTGTGGATAAACCACCTTAGGATCCAAGTACACAAAATATGTGAGCATAATGCAAAGAATATAAGCAAATAATCCCTTATAAACCATGTTAATACGACACCATACAAAAATATGTATAATCATACAATATGACAAAACTATGGTTTACTAGTGGACAATATGGATCTTTTCAATACGCAATTAATCTCAACTGAGGTTCTGATAACGATTGTTGGAAAAATAACTTGGGATTGACATTCAAAATGTGGAAAAAATTCAGCCCTAAAGATATTTGACTAATCATGCATTGAAAATAAAAATAAAACTACGTTTAAAGATTATACCTAGGGTTTCACGAATTCATACCGCAACGAATCTTGCTGTGATTCATATGAGGAGAAATAGTTTGATGATGATGGTGATGAAGTTGCTCCCCATACAATGTCTCAAAAAACCTTTCATAACCTTCTTTAAAGCTTGATTCTTTTAGTGTATGATCCTTCCCAATTTTAAGTAGGTCCATGAGTACCTTTTTAAATGAAAATCCTTCATTACGAGTGAGATATGATGGTATCTCTCTAGGACTCTTTACAAAAATGTGAATGGTGTTTCCACTCCCCCTTCTCAGACCCTTATGACAATAATCATGATTAATACCCCTTACTAAACCTTTATATACAAGTACAAAAGGTGGGCTTGGGCCAAACTAGATTTCTTGAGAGTTTGGGCCTAATTACTTGGGTATGTGGACTGCACTAGCGACTCAAGATAAAGGATCAATTGGCTTCAAATAAATACTCTCAAATCCCAATTACAATTATCGTAATCCATTTCCTTTCTTTAGTTAATAATAATTAATTCCACTAAATAATTATGGTTGCACTCCATATTAATTATCTTCAAAGTCACTCGAATATTTCAATGTCTTATATGCAAAGGTGATTATGGTACATAATATGATTCCTCACATTAAGTGTATGATACCTGGCTAGTTAAATCAATTTGTTGTTAATTGATCTTAACCAACATCTAATCAATTTCTTTTATTCTCAGACTTAACTTATTTGCTAGCCCACCAGGATTAAAAAGTAATCCACCAGTCGGGTTTTACTTGGTGAAAACAAAACATATAAATATATCAAGGGGGTCTCATAATCTATGGTATCTCTTGGATGCATATTCCTGTGAATTATGATCTCAAACCTACTCATATAATTATCATCCAATATGTGTGGATCATTTTGATGCAATCTAATATTAAAATCTCACCCATAACAATCAAAGCGACAACTACATTGGCAACCCAATATTCATAATTCTCGAGATTAAGAATCTATGTACCCTTGTCCAATGGTGTTAGATTTCCTAATTTTAGTCTAGTCTAGACAGCCCTTACACTCAAATCGCATGGTTGGCCATGTTCAATACATTCATGGGATGTATAGATCACAATCCCTTGTTTAACTATCGAATAAGTTCTCGAACCATCACATTGGTTCCCTATAGTTTGATATAAACTAATAGAATTTCATCGCAACCATTCCCATAGTATGTCAAACCTATATCTAAGTTGTGAACATTTTAATAGTGCTAGAACAGAAATCCTGATATCCTAGTGATCAACCTGAAGTCGACTCATCGAAATTCTTATTGATCTCTACTGATCGACTTGCCTACAATATATTTACAACAAATATAAGTCATTCTCCTAATCATGATTCTTATTTTAAAATGAATTGACACACCTTTACCGAAAGGTGACTGTCGTACATAGTTTTAAGGATAAAACTCCAATAATCTCCCACTTAATCTTAAAGAAATGTATCCAACTCCCAACCCATCTACAGGTCGTTCATTGCCTATTAGTAGAGGATTAACTGAATGTTATTTGATACAACCTTGGTTTAAACTTATCACCCACTTCATTCGATTTCTCGATCTAAGTGAAACCTATGCCCAGTGTTCTTAACCTTTTTATGGGTTACAGGTTCTCACGAACTTGCAATCGTACTACTACGAACAATAAAAGTGTAATAGACAACTGCTCTTGAAGGAATCTCACCCAAGTTTCTTAGGAAGTAACCGAGCCATATAGCCTCTTTGGGTTTCTCCTAAGTGATAACAACTTGGAGTCAACAATCCAAGATTGTTTCACACTCCTCTAACTTATAGCTTAACCTCTTTGGGTAAACACATATTTCTGGGTAAAAAAAATTGGAATCCGTATATACTGGAAACTTTAATCCTTGTTCCTAAAAGGCATAAGACTATTAAGCCAGAATCAGTTGACCATGTCTTGGGCATAACATATTTTAGTATTTGCACATAATAAATAGCATTCGTGAGGCTTCACATTGCCAAAGCATTAGTCATATTCCTCATTCTTTTCATCTAGTTAAGTGTCCTAAGACATGTATATCCAGATACCTGAAAAAAACTCATTTTATGGAATTTCGATGCTAATCATGTATATGAAACATTGATATAATCAACTAGGGATAATCCCAACATCCTTTTATAACCGATCTAGAGAAAGCTGAATCATAAGAATGTTCTTGGCTTATCCTAAATACCTTATATCAAATACCCGGACAACAACACTTATATGTAAGATATTATTCCCATCCAATTCCCGATTAGGCAAATATTATCCACAGATCGTACTTAGAAATACCATCATGTTTTCATCATGTTGCTTATACTAACAAGTACTATTCGAACTTCCAAAATCAAAACTTAAGAAACACTGTCCAAAGTATTATTCAAGAATAAGTCTAGGCCATGATGGATAGGGGCATGTTTGTCCGTATTATTTTATTTACTAATGCAATTATTTATTTATATTTTCATTAATATCTCTTTATTTTTATGTTTCATAATTTGGCATGCTAATTAGATTAATTGGGAACACTAGTTTTATACACAACATGGATTTAATTTTGAGATCGACCTAGATCACCAATTTTTTTACAAAATTGTTTTGTTTATTCTATTCTAAATTGAATTAAATCATGATAATTGGATTTTAAGGTGTGAATCAAATTGATATCTCCAGATTTTATTTTTGGAAAATTCAAATTAATATTTTTATTTTAATAAAAATTAAAATATGAGATCAAGATATTTATTTCACACAAGTAAATTTTGGAAACTACTAAGTATTTTAATTTGATCTTTTAGAATTGAATGATTTGTTTTCAAAACCCTCAATAATATGCGGGAGAGGGATTTTAACATAAACCTCATGATCTCCATTGCTATTTTAGAAATCATATATGATTAATTCCTCGCGTTCGCTAGTCTGGCACCCAACTAATGGAATTAACCAACGAATCGAGGATTCGTTAAACTCTTAAGTAATAATTCCGAGAATTAGAATGTGAATGACTTCGATTATCCAATAGGGAAGTCCATCACAAGCGGGTTACATTTCAAGGAATGAGCTAGTGGTACACATTTAAACACAACTTTTTATATCTACCATAACGGAGTCACTATCATTAGGAGTGTGACCAAAAATCGTCAGCTACTGATTATGTTACACAGAAAGGTCTTGAATTATTCGGATAGCATAATGAAAGATGAAAATTTGTTCGGTTTAAGATGGAGTGATTTGAGCTTCCGACGAGAAATCTCACCTCATAACGAAACTAGGATGCCCTACGAGATTAATTTTAAAAACTGGCAATTAAGGGATGAAACTCTAAAATTTAATTGAACTAATTCTCATGTTTTAATTGAAAATTATTTTTCTCAATTTCATGACTCTAAGATTTCAAAAAAAAATTCCACCTTTTCTCACTGGTATTAATCTTAAAGGTTTTAACTGGAATAAATTATAAGGACTAAAATTATAATTGGTTATTGTTCTAACCTAATGGGATAATAAACTATTTTAACCCATAATTGCGGTCAATATTTTAAATATTTATATGATTAACTCCACGCATCAGCTCGTTTGGCCCCACCACATATGGTTTTAATGACGAAATCACTGTATTTTAAAATACGTAGTAATTCTTTTAAATTGGGCATTATATGTGTTCGATTATCTAAATGGGGAAGTTTTATATGCACACTTTTAATTTTAAAGAATTGATTGGTGATAATTTGTAGACAACTATGTTTGGTTGATGGCACTCAAATGAGAATTATGTTCTTTGGATGATTCTATCGTTAATTAACAAAGGATTCTATAAATTAGACATTCTAGGGAAGCCTAATAACATTAAGTTATGTGGGGGTGAGGATCATCAG
This sequence comes from Sambucus nigra, assembly GCA_949130495.1. NCBI lineage: Eukaryota > Viridiplantae > Streptophyta > Magnoliopsida > Dipsacales > Adoxaceae > Sambucus > Sambucus nigra. The sequence continues at coordinate 186,927,092 of OX422214.1, read as the reverse complement.
TGGCCAAAGATTGGTATTGGTTATTTTAGAAGACCATTACTTATCTCCCAAATGGGAGGTGGGGTGATAAGGCTAAGTCTCAGGTACAACAATTTCGGTTGAGTAAGGTTCATATTCTTGGGTAGTAGTGAAATGGTCGAAAGGCATGTATTATCGTTACAAGTAATTAGAAATTTTATAATAAAGGTGTCCATTTTTTCATTGTTTTGTAAGGAAAAAGACATAGTAATGGTTTTTATCGTGAAAATTAAATGCATGATTTATGGTCCAATCTACGGTAACCTAGTATGTAGACTCGGGAACCAAAAACCATGATTGCAACTCGTTGCAAATGTAAAGGTAATTGGGAAATTACTTTAAGAGAGATGTTCCTAGTTATGGGAAATTAGAATAACATAGCAGTACTAGAGGTGGAATATTCTTATGAATATTGGTGTGGACATAAGTTTAATGTAGGTAAACTATTTAATATACCTGGTTTTAAAAATGATGGTTTTGATTTTGTAATTTGGTTTTGAACAAATATTTTATTGATTTTAAAAATTATTTTTATCAAAATTGGAAATATTTTATTTATTCTAGCATGGTGGAAAATAATTTATACATTTTAAGTGAGAGTATGTTCCCTCGAAACCCGTAGGGATGAAAGGTACCAAGTTAAAAATCTATTGTCAGGATACGTCAAGGTTTTCCTTTTAAATTCAAATTGGGTTAAAAATATAAGGCTAAATGTCTATATGACATATTATTTACCAAGTTGATTGCACCAAATTTTATCTTCAATATTTATGTCACTTAATCTAAGTGTGAAAAGATAAACAATACAGTACACCACCAAGCCATACGAGAAAAAACTATAACGAAAAAAAAACTCGGGCCAATAGAAAGACAAATATACTATTGTAGAGTTTTACAACTAGAAGAAATATACTTATAACCACATGACGCTAAAACCGATTAGACATTATTCCCCATTATATTCTCCATAGAGAGTGCCAATAGATGAAGAATGTTGCACAACCACGGCAGGTTTTGGTCCGTAACCAATGCCTTCAAATCTTCCACTAAAAATTTCTTCTTTAAAGCTGAAGAAACTTTTTGTTCCTAGACGAAACCTTCAAGCAACCAAAATGATACACCTATGATATTTGAGGGAATCCTATAGATGTGGTGGTGGGGTGTTTGCAAAGGTGTGATGCTTTAAATCTCAAAACAGGTTTTCCAAGACAAAGAAGAGAAAATATTTACTCATTAATAAATATTAAATTTTGAACGCAAGGTGAGTAAATATACATTTATTAAAAACAATGGCTTGAAATAATTCAAAGAAAAAAATGTGCTCTCAAATATATGAAACGTTTAGATCAACAAAAATATTTTTTCAATGCTCTCACTCTTGGTTCGGAAGAGTCAACAACCCTTAAATTATAAATTTTTGAATTTGAAAAGAGTATAAGGCACGTATGCTAGGTGTCACAGTCTTAAGGTGTCAAATAGTCATATCAAGGTCTAAGTCACCCAAATATATGTACTTGACAAACCAACTAAAAACATATTTAAGAAAGATCTTATCCAAAAGTGACTTTTGGCGAGGTGTTTTACCACAGGGTCACTGCAATGAGACATTATGTTGTTGTGGCGAACCTAAAGCGATCCGAGTTGGGCTAAAATCTAGGCATTTTGTAAACAAACACAAGAAACCAGCAAGACATTGTCACTACAACAAAAACCTTCATCTTTGTGGCGATGCTGCAGCGAGACAGATCGCATGAGTGTGCAGAAAATTTTATCCAGTTTGCCTTTAGAAGATTTTTTAAAATATGTTTTGAGGAAAACTCAAAGTATCTTTATTTCACATATGAACAAACATACTTAAAACGCACAAAAATACATAATTCTTTATAAAAATAGATTATTCTTTATGAAAAGTATATTTTCATGTGTATTTGATAAAATCACAAAACCAAGGTTAATAAAAAGATTTTCCAATTATAAAACAGATTAACCTGGGTGAATCTAGGTCCGCTAAATCTTATACCTTTCCAAAGTTGTGTAATTGAGGTTTGTTATTGAGTGGATATGGTTCATTGATGAAGCTTTTTGATGATCTCTTGGACTAGAGACGCAAAGTGGGTTTTGATCAATGGAATAAGACAACCTCAATCTATGGGACACTTTAAGAATTATGCATACTCTTACAATAAGGTTTGTCTCACCAATACAACTAAATACTGATATTAATAAATTTATGGACAAAGATCATTAAAGAGAAATTTCCCTTCTAGAACCAAACAAAATTTTGGCACTTGTGCTTAGGTTATTTTATTTTGAAAGGAATTTAAAAATATTGGCTTGAAATGGACAATTTAGTTTAGTGGAAGTGGAGACACTTTTGGTCTTGAATCCCGTTTAGAAGGCAAAATGATCAACGACCCCTCATGACCAAGAGCTAAAGTATGTGGTAGGAATGGTTCACTTCGATTAGTGTGATTTGGTGACTATCCGATAAAGAGGTGGTTTTAAGTGCTTCATATATTTCATTGATGATCACTCGAAGGTATGGATATATTTGCCTAATGTACTACAAGTCTAAGACCTTTAATTAATTCAAAGTGTACAAAGCTAAGGTGGAGCATAGGTGAGATAAACTCATCCAAATTCTAAGATCTAATCGTAGAGATATTTACCTATTGGGATAGATAGGATATCATTTATCGGAGCTATAGGATTTCATCCCAGTAGTCTACACTAAGGATTACACTTCAAAATGTTGTAAAGGATAGGAATAAATAAAGCTCTTTCGAAAATGATAAGGTTTTTAGTTAGTTATTCATGATTGGAAGATTATTTTTGGGATTTTAATTAATAGATAGGTACATACATTCTAATTTAGTTACTTCTTAATCGGTATCTTCAACTTTCATTGAACATTAAAGTGGGTGTAAGTTCATTATAAGGCATGTTCCGATTTGGAGGTTCCCGACACCCGTGCTATGGAAGGAGCCAAGGAAGTTAAAAATAAGGACAGAGGAATGTCTCTTTAGTAATTATCCCAAATGGTTACAAAGATAGTTTACATCATACTCATGAGTACAAGAAGGTCGTTAATTGCATCAATGTCAGGTTCTTGAAAGAGGATTACATTATATACCACATGCCCAATCGTAAGTTAGATTTATAAGATATAATGGAGCATCGTATCACTAATGTTGCTAGACCACCCTTATAGGATGATATACAACCTAGCATCGATATAACACTACCTTATCATAGTGAGAGAATTATTGATGACCAACATACAAATTTACTGGATATGAAGTGGTGTCATGTCACAGTGGGAGCATCAGGAGTCATCCCGAGTAGTTAGCGTTTTAAGTGATCATTTCAATGAGGTAAAAGACAAACAAGAATCGGATCCTGAGAATTATATTGAGTCATTACAAGACAAATACTTTTGCTTTAACCTATGACTGTGGATACCAAAAGGAGATTCAATGTATTCAAATCAAGTTTTGGGACTTTTAGACTTGATGATGGTGTAAAACCCATCAAGTGCAAGTGCACCTACAACAAGTTAAAAGATAGATGGGTGGGAAGGTTCAAACCTTCAAGGCAAGGCTTGCGAAAAGATTACATGAAAAGAGAAGGACTGATTATGAGCAAACCTTCTCGTGGAAGCCATGCTAAATTTTGTTACAATTATTTTAACATCAAGATTGCGTTCTTAAAAAATTGTCTTGACACATGCATAGTAAGAAATCGGGAAACAAAAGTGATGCAAGCTTGTAAGACCAATTTATGCATTTAATCTAACATCAAGGTCTTGGGACATTCAACTTGATTAGGTAATTAAGTTTTTTTTTATCAAATACCGAAAGTACTTGCTTGTATAAGAAATATAACGAAAATATATTAGTATTTCAAGTACAATTTGTAGATAAGGCCTGTTTGAGATGAAGTGGTAGTATTGTCTTACATAGGAGTGTATTTGTCTGAATTTTTTATATAAAGTACTTAGGATAAGACATATACATCTTTATGATCAAGCTTTCGCTAGATCGGTTACAAAATATGTGGGGATTATCGGAATTGGATTATATAGATGTGGCATACACAGGATTAGCATCGGGATTCCATTAAAATTTCCAAGTACGAAATCATTATGTCTGGAAATCAATGTCTTAGGACACTTCATTAGATGGAAGAAATAAGGAATATACCTAATGCTTCAGCGGTGTAAGGACAAAATTTCCAATTGAGTCCATTGTATAGTTTTAATTTATTCTCACAACAAAACATATTTGAGTCATAGGTCGATTTTTATTGCCACGATCCCACACAGACTATGACGTGTTGAAGTTTATTGAAGACATTGCGGCAAAGCTTCATGGAATTATTTATGCCGAAGGTTTAATTGGTGCAAGTTTATTCGTCTTAAAGTTCAATTTCATTCTGAGATCACTCAGGTATGGATGAGTAAAATTAATGGGACTCGGAATTTAATTTTATAAGGATAAGGATGTTACTTTATTAAATAAATGTTTTTAAAAATGTTTTAAGTGTTTGAAATTCTTTGCACTACGTTTTAAATCTGATAAGGAAGGATTATAGTAGAGTTTTATTGGGACTCTAATTCGTGCGTCGCTCAAATGACATCAAACGATGTCAGCAATCATTCGAGTGAGATCTCCATGTCGTTCGAACGACATGGGCATTTCGTTCGAGCAAAAGCTTTAGTCATTCAAGCGAGCCACCGCCTTAAGAAAAGTATTTATAGGCGTGTTTCCTTCAGATCTCGTAAGTGTGCTTTCTGCAAAAATGATTTAGGAACCAGTACGTTTCTACACACAAGTTTTCTAAGGTTTTCCAAAGTAAATACATCATTAGAGTTTCAAATATTCGGGTTATCATTAATATATGCTATAGTGATCTTTGTTGAGCCAAATTGGAGTTTATTATACTTCAACATTGTTAGTTTTGTAGTGAATATTCGGTGGAGTCTGGTTTTAATATTATAGACGTTACAAACCATATCGGTGGACATCGAGATATACGTCGATGCGTGTGTTGTGGACGAGCATCGTGCAACAAGGACTTTCTATGTGGGCATTGTGAGAGGAGTGGTTGAAGATCAAAAGAGTGTCAAGTCTAGTGGGGATCAAGTCTTTGTGTAAGACTTGTGTCTGTTCGTTGTAAATCCACATTCATAGTGATTGTCTAGCTTGGGTCATCTGAGGTTTTTTCCCGTTGTGGTCTCCTCGTAAATCCGGCATTGTGAGTTTTCTATTCTTTACTTTATTTTACCTGCTTTAATCACTAGATGCGTATTTAGGATTAATCAAGATAAAATTTGGTTAAGTCAAAATTGGTTCACAACTTGGTGCGTATTAAAAATTGGAAAAAGGGGTTTCATAAAAAGAGAAAATTATTTTTGTCATCATTAAAACACTTCCCGCTTAAGAAATAAAAAGGGAGCATCAAATTGGTACAAGAGCTAGAAACATATTTTTATTGTGTTTGATCCCTTGTGTTTTTCGAGATGAATTTTGGTGGTTTTGAAATTTTTCGTGCTCCTATTTTTTATGGCACAAATTATGCTTGTTGGAAAATGCGAATGAGAAGTGCTTTAAAGTCCATTGATGATTGTGTGTGGTTAGCGGTAGCAAAGGGTCAGACACCACCAGTCACATGAGAGGGTGAGGTCACTAGTTTGAAACCCGTTGAGTAATGGACTGGGGCTTAACATACGCTTTCACTTTACAACTCTAAAGGTTTGCACGTAATTTCCTCACATGTCACACCGAAAGAGTATAATAGAATTATGACTTGTGAAACTTCAAAAGAGGCTTGGGATACACATGCACTTACTCACAAGGGCACTAGCACTGTTAGGGCGCCTAAGTTACAAAACATCACTATACAGTTTGAGATGATTAAGATTTTAGAGAGTAAGTCATTTGATGAGTTTTATGCTAGGTTGTCTAATCTTATCAACTCGTCATTTAACTTAGGAGAAAGGATTCCCGACAACCGTGTGATAAAGAAAATTCCGAGATCTTTTCCTAGTAGGCTTGATGTAAAAGTGACTGTTTTAAACTCCTTAGGTATGCTTGATTCAACGAAACTTGAAGAGATTGTAGGTGACTTGTAAACCTATGAACTCGATATGTTTACGTCCAAACAAATGCCAAAGAAAAAAAAGTGCACCGCTTTGAAAGCCCGAAAGGATGAAACTAAAGTGCCAGATGACGATTCTAATTTTGATTTTGAGGATGTCACCTTGTTGGATAAAAATTTCAAAAAATTTCTTAAGTTTCAAAAGCAATCAAAATATGCCAAATTTTTTAAAAAATTCAAAAACAACAAGGTAGAGTCCACCCATAAAGATAAGAGTGAAAAATATAATAGGGTTAAGTCGGATAGGTGTTTTGGGTGTCAGGAGTATGGTCACTAAGTTATCGAGTGTCCCACTAGACTTAAGAAAGAGGGAAGAAAATCGATAGCTTATAGTGACTCCTTAAGTGATAGTGAACCAGAAGAGGGAGAGAGTTCCCCCAATGAGAGCAAGTTTGTTGCTTTCTTGGCATGTCATGTGAGTGACGACGATAAATCTTCCCAAGTAGATTCTCATGTGCATGACACTTCTGAGGCCATTGAATCCCATGTGAGTGAGGGTGGTAAGAGTGACGAGGAGGAGGTTGATGTGAAAGAGTTGCAAGTTTCATTTAATGAGTTGTATGCCGAAGAAGTGAAGGTGAAAAGGCAAACTCTAAATTACAAGCTAGGTTGAATGAGCGTGCCGTAGAAAACAATGGTGCTTTGATTGAGGATCTTAGGGCACGTGAGAAGATGTTTAGGGAGAATATAGAATATGTGAAGAAAAAGAGATATAGTCTTCTTAGTTTGATGGATACTTTGAAAAAGGAGTTGCTAGAATTTGATGAGTCTATGCGTGTGCTTGAGTCTAGGATTAGTGAGTCGAATGAGAGATTGAGAGACTCGAGTAGGGTTAAGTTTGACTTGGAATCTACGTAGGAGAAGTTGGATAGGATGTTAGGCACCGTCCAAGTCAATAGTGATAGATTTGGTACAGGCTACAATGATAGAGTTGTTCCCATTCCCAAAGATAATACAAACCGTGTGAGAGAGTCTGCTAGGAAAGTGAGGAGAGGTCGACATTTTGGTAATCATTCCCATAGTGTTTACACTTATTCCCATTGCGGGAGGAAAGGTCACCTTGGACTTTTTTCCTATGACTATAGGAATGCTCCTAGGAAGTTTAGGAATAAAGTCGTTTCGGTTCCCAAAAATGCCACCTGTTATATCACACCTATTTGGGTTAGGAAATTAGTTTTAGTGGATTTAGGACTAAAACTTCATGGTTCTCATTTGGTTGCACTTGATTCTATCCATGCTAAATCTAAAGGATGATTGTGTTACCATGTTTGTCATGCGCTAGTCATTGAATCATGATTTAGATCTTGCTACTGTTATAACATGTGTATCATTTTGTATTATATTTTTCATTTATTGAGTCTTATTTGAAAAATACAAAAAGATTTTTGGTTTATAATATTTTTGAGAAAATACAAAAAGATTTTGCTTTTACTTGAGTCAAAATATGTTGAAAAACCAAAAAGATTTTCTATTTGTTATTTTTGAGTTTACATGTTTGATGTGGCATATTGGTGTGCTTGAATCCCCTTCCTTTCATTATCCATGTGTCTAGGACATTTGGTCATAATTATTGATGCTTTGAATGACCTTAACCATTGTATTATGGGGTAGTTTCGAAGTTGATATGCATTTTTATTCGACTTTGTATATATGCCATCTTTGCACACATGCACGAGTTTAAATGAATGTTTGACATCTCTTGCATATTTGAGTTTGGTGAGACGTTATTATCTCAATTTCATCATCTATGCGTAAGTAGACATAAGTAGGAGGTGTGCATGTAAGAACCGTTTTCCGTGAGGATTGTAATGAAAAAAAATTATGAGTGTTCACGAGAAAAGGCTGTGAGAGTGTAAAATTGACTCGTCGTGAAAGCCACCATTTAAAAGAGCCCAAAAAAATTAGAAGGTATTAAAAATAATCATATGCCAAAAATGGCCCAAATTAGTTTATGTTCATTCAAAAAGAAAAATATGAAATATTTGAGGGAATTTGGATGGATAAAAATTAAATTGGTTTGCACAAAGAATCTTAATGTCGAAAAATCGTATCATGACGCTATTGTTTATAAAATCGTCACTATTCCAGATTTGTGTGTATATTTGATTTTTTTAGTTCATTTAGCTCACACTTTAATTGTCACATATGGCTAAAATAAAGTTTGATGATTTATAGTTATCAATTAGAGCTTCTTGATCGTTTCGATGTGTTGGAATTGTGATTCATTTTTTCTAGTTCACGCACATACATTCAATGTTCATATTTGAGCACATCGATGCATGTTAGCATGTAACTCACATTTGGTTTTTTTGTGTTTTCTTAGTTTAGCTATTGTTCTAGTACTATTTTGCAGCTTTGAGCCCCTTCTTGTTAGTTTTATGTTGAAATTTTTTCACTAGGCAACATTGTTTAACCTTTTGAACTGGAAGGAAATTTTTATTGCTCGTTCGAGCGACAATAGTGTGTCGCGCGAAGTTATCATTTTATCGACAGGGTTTTTTCATTTGAGCGGCAGGGTTAGATCATTCGAGCGATGTCTGGAATAATTGTTTCCTTTCTATTTCAATACCCTGCTGTTTATGTGTCATATCTTTGGTACTATTGAGTTGCTTCTGGATAATTTTGTTATATGCAAATTCATATTGATCACATATTTTAGTGCATAGGATTGTGTTTAGTCACACCTGATTAAATTCCAGATATATTTTGTGTGATTACTGTTTTCTAACTACAGATTTGATATTATTGATCATTTTTTGCTGGTTGTTTGCATAATTATCTAGATATATTTCTTTTATTATGTTCGTGCTAGGTATATCGCAAAATTGTTTATCTTTTCACTGGATTATCTATTCGAGACAAAAAGGGGAAGAGATATATGTGATGTATGGGGAGATTTTTTGTTCAGATGTGTTTGTTTGTTGCACATGTTTATATCTACATCGGTATCATTTGTTTATGTTCATATTTGACATCTGGATTTAAAAGTTGCTTTTTGTTTCAAATTGGTATCAAACAAATTTTCTCACATAGTTCATTATGATTTATATCATTTGTTCCTTCATAATTCACTGGGTATTTATTTGTTTCATGCGTGTAGGTATGCTTAAAGAGATTCGAGATTTCAAGACTACATCACATTCAGACATTCAGAGACAGTCCATGCTTATCGGACCATCTTTTACTAGTCTTGTCCTGTAATTATTGATATTGGGTTTTATGGGATGGGATTTAGTCATCATACTGCTTGACGACTCGGCTTAGGCATTTCATTGTTAGTTTTGTCCCGAAATAGCCAAACGGGGAGATTTGTAAGGACAAAATATCCAACTAAGTCCATTGTATATTTTTGACTTACTCTGGGAACAAAATAGTTTAAGTCATAGGTCGATTTTTATTATCATGATCCCACACAGGCAATGACGTGTTGAAGTTTACTGAAGACGTTGCAGCAAAGCTTCAAGGAATTATTTATACCGAAGGTTTTATTCGTCTTCAAGTTCAATTGCATTCCAAGACCACTCAGGTAAGAATGCGTAATATTAATGGGACTCGAAATTTAATTTTATAAGAATAAGGGTGTAATTTATTAAATAAATGTTTTTAAAAATATTTGAAGTGTTTGAAATTTTTTACACTTCGTTTTAAATCTGATAAGCACAGATTAGAGTAGAGTTTTATTGGGACTTTAATTCGCGCGTCGCACACGACATCAAACGATGTCAGTAGTCGTTTGAGCGAGCCATCGCCTTAAAAAAAGTATTTATAGGCGTGTTTCCTTCAGATTTCGTAAGTGTGATTTATGTAAAATGATTTACAAACCAATACGTTTTTGCACATAAGTTTTCTAAGGTTTTTTAAAGTAAATGCATCATTAGAGTTTCAAATATCTGATATATCATTAATATATGCTATAGTGATCTTTGTGGAACCAAATTGGAGTTTATTCTATTTTAACATTACTGGTTTTGCGGTGAAGATTCGGTAGAGTCCGGTTTTAATATCGTAGAAGTAACAAGTTATATCGATGGACACCGAGACATAAGTGGACGCGTGTGTTATGGACAAGCATCGTGGAAGAAGGACTTTATACATGGGTACTGTGAGAGGAGTGGTTGAAGATCATAAGGGCGTTAAGTCTCATGGGGATCGAGTCATTGTGTAAGACTTATGTCTGTTCATTGTAAATCCACATTCATAGTGATTATCTTGCTTAGGTCGTCTGAGGTTTTTTCCCATTGTGGTTTCCTCGTAAATCCAACATTGTGAGTTTTCTTTTCTTTACTTTATTTTACTTGCTTTAATCACTATATGCGTATTTAGGATTAATCAAGATAAAATTTGGTCAAGTTAGAATTGGTTCACAACTTGGTGCGTATTAAAAATTGGAAAAAGGGTTTTCATAAAAAAGAAAATTGTTTTTGTCATCATTAAAACACTTTTCGCTTAAGAAATAAAAAAGGACCATCTAGCGGTGGGCAGCCTCATAAGTGATATACGTTGTGTGAAAACATCGAAATATGTTATGCCTTCAGCATGGTCAATAGATTCCAGTCTTGTAGTCATACTTTTTACCCACAAAGACTAGGGGTTTTAGTCACATAAAGATTCCAAGATTTCTACCATGGAATATGTGTTTATTTTGTTGTAACAGAGGTGTTAGACAAGGAGATCCATTGTGACGCGACTAAGAATGTGTCTCAGAAATGCGTACTCTCTAAGCTCAAGTGCAAGTCTGTCGCTCAAGTAATAATTCGAAAAGTCAGGTATCGATCCCCAGGGAAATAGCACAACTTAGTTGTAACGACGTTGGACAGACGAAGGAATCCTAACTCTGACTCTAAAGAAAAATGAAATGATGATTTGTTTTGGGAATTGACTACAACTAAATGCAATTTTGAAAACATTTATTTAATGCACCAAAGTATGAATGGAATGCAACTATTCTAAATTACCTAAATTACTGATAATGATTGAACTGAAACTTAAACTATATGATGAAGAAAACAGGATGGGAATACAATCCCTCAACCCTAGTGTATTGATGGTATAAAACTAATCGTAAATTTAAGTGATTAATTAGACCCAGAATTTAGTACTCCCAAGAATTACGTATATGAGGTTCAAGCCCGCACCATACTTAATCTGAGGATGAGTAAATCGATATTGCGATAGTTACACTCGAATTGCATTCTGAAGCATCCCGATTACCCTGAAGCAAACGAGATCCAAAGATCTACAATTTTTGCATTTCTACGCAATACGGTCATAATCAAATCATTAAATTTAGAGGATTAATTTTATACACATGCAACTGCCACATCAGGTTGAGTTCATGCATCCCGACCTTAGAAATCTAGCCAGACATATGAAAACTGGTAGACAACACGTTTGGAATGAAAGAAAACATTTTTGATACTGAATGAAGATGAAGAGAATAACCAATACTTACTAATAAAAGAACTAATACAATAATAAAAGAAAGAATTGGAATAAATTTACTTGAATTTCTATTGGGATCAAAACTATGGTTTATATGTTATTCTCTTCTAAAATTAATTACAATTGCTTCCTCGATGAATCAGAAGCCTCCCTATATGTTGGGAGGAGTTTACAATATATCCTATATGAAATAAAAGAGTTTGATCCGAGTAGGATTCTAATTTTTACAAGTGGATAATTTTGGAAAATCGACAACGGAATCGATCCTATTAAGGGGTTCGGTTCGGTTCTATCTTTGACAGCTTTTACATGGATTTCTTTGAGCATGGGATCGGTTTGTTATTTTTCTACTTCGATTCGATTCCATCTTTTTGACTCTTCACAGGAAGTTTTCCAGGTGTTGGATCGGTTCGTTTTCTCCTCACTTCGGTTCTATTCTATTGTGTTCAGCCTTTACAGAGACTTCTCCAGGATGGATTCGGTTCTTTTTCTTTCCCTTGGGTTCAGTTCCATCTTGTCAACTGTTGCAAAAACATTTCCTTCTTATTCTTCTTTAGAGATTTTGGTACAGAACTCGAATTAAACCACTAAACACCTAAAAAATAGATGAAACATATACGAAACTCGGCGTACTCGTTAGATTCTTGTCAATATCAAATATATGATATAAATACACTTGAATCACACTTCGTGACGCGATAAAAGCCTCTAAATTAAGGGGATAAATGGGAAGAATTTATGCCTAATCAAAACCCCCCCTAACTTAGAAGTTTGATCATCCCGAGCAATGTAAAAGAATCAAAACATGGTTTAACTCGAAAATGAGATATGATACCTCTTTCGCGGGCAAGCGATTGCATTTAGCGTATGCAACAAGCCTTTAAACCCCTAGGTTATGCTAGTAGGACGATTTGTGTCTCGTGAGGGTTTGCAGAGATTATACCCACAAAATTCGACTCAAAGAAAACTCAAAATACGCAAAAATTGTATCATTCAAACTTTTCCAGAAAATAGTCATCATCAATTCATGTCCAAGAGTCTCAAATCATAGTGCGCGTGTGTGAAACTAGAAATGTAACCTCAAATTTCCACCGATTGAACATTGCGTTACTTATCCGAAAATTCATTTTGATTTCAAAATCTCACAGAATGCTCTCACAAATGGATCACTCGGAATGTGGCTTTTCTCTCAATATACGCAATTTATAAAGATTAAATGTAGTGGAACCAAGTTCACGCATACAAGTAGAAAGACAACATTTATAGCAACCGGATCTCATCATGGAATTACGGATATAAAAAGATGGGACCATTGCCTCTAATTCACGTTTTTTATCTATTTTATTATCTTTTGGTGTTTTAGCTCTCCACGTGGTAACCAATTTCTCAATTTTGGACTCGGTTAGGACTTTTACGGGTTGAAGGTGTATTGGGTCATATTAAGAACTTCGGAATTGGAAAATTTTGCTTATGATGTCCGTCAATGTTTTTTCGAGCTTTTTCTCATTTTATACTTCTTTTTCTATTTTTTCTATTTTCGCGCTTTTCTTTTCTTGCTCTTTTTATTGAGCATAGCTTTTTTTCTTGCCCCTTTTTCTGCACTTTCTGGACTTAATTTTTGGGATTGTCCAATTTTCGAAATTCTGGGCTACTTGGGGGTTTCGGGTTGTCAAACGCAAGGGAAAATTTATTCGACTCAATTTGGGCTACAAAAGGGATAATTTTTAACTATTTTTTTTTTGCCAATATTTATGGGTGGCAAACGAAGGCCTACTTCATTGTCCAAAATACTAATTGCGTTACCATATGCGTTTCGAGATGAATTAAGTTTAGAGATTTATTTGGCACGTTTTTCAAGGCAATATCACACACATTCTCCATAACCGATCAAAGTGAAAGAATTGAGATCCTCGACGACTTAATTTGACGCTGAAAAGAACTTTTGAGTTAACAATTAACTCGGATTGATTTATAAATTTCATAAAAATGAAAGGCTCGAATCTCACTGGGGTTGTTAATCTCCACATCTATTCGTTAAGTCGCCTACGTTCGCTCAATTCCCATCTTTGGTCAATTCCGACTTTGTGTATCGCGTTTTACAATTTGAGACTTTAAATCGACTTTTAATGATATTTTCAAAAAATTTGAATTCCTATTTTTATTTATTTTGAACAAAAATATTTTTGGGTTTTTCAAGATTTTATGATTTTTTGAAATTTCTACGCATTTTTGAAAGTTTGTGAAGTTTTAGAAATACGCACTTGTGATCCCCCCTAACTTAGATTTTTGCATTGTCCTCAAGTAAAAAGAACTAAAATCTAACTCAAAGCGAATTAAAAGTGCGATAAAATAAAACAAACAAATGAAACAGAAATGCAGCATTTTTATAGATAGATAACAATTGAGTTACAAAGGGTAAGAAAAAAAACATAACAACAACCACAAACCACACAAAAAGCAAAAAAATAGACAAGGGCGTCATTAGGGTGGCGGATTGGAGGGGCCGGGTGCATCATGCTCATGTCCCTCCGACTAAAAAGGGTGGGGATGGGGCGGGGCAGCTCGTCCCACTTGACTACTCGTACAATCCGTTGCCATTTGGCAGAACTTCGATGGACATGTATTTTGCGAGAAGGGCAGGATTGGCCATTGGGAAAACTGGGCATTAGGAGAGGAAAGACTAGGGTTGTAGAGAGGGAGAGTATAGTGGAGGTGTGAGTGGAAGGGTAGGATAGAGGTGGGTTTTATAGGTGGTGGGGAGGGTTGGGTAGAGGGATTTTTGGAGGGAAAGGGGGATGAATGTTTCGGGGGGAAAAGGGGGAAGAATGGAGGGAAGGGAGAGGATAGGGGGAGGAATAGGCTCCTCAGGAAGAACCAAAATCTCAGGAACCGAATTGATCTAGTTCAGGGGCTATTCGGTTCTATTCTGAGATATTTTTATTTTGCAATTTTTCCAAACCGAACCGATCCGGGTTGGGGAATCGATTCGATTCCATCTTTAATAGAGCCTTCTCTCTTACGCTGCTGCACTAGAATTCCAACCCTCGAATTTATGGATGCTTTCGCACTTATTCCTCACTTGGATTTCTAGGCGCCCTCGCAAAGTGTGTGTTGGATTGCATGATTTTAACCTTACCTCATGTAACATACCTACGGACTCAATCTAATCTATCGAAACACAACTACTATACACAAGAAATCACTCCATACACATCGGGGGTGTGACGACCTCTCTGTCAAGCTCATTCGACCTCGTAAACGGGGTCCGACAACCAAATGGTGTCGACTTCTTCCACACACTCCTCTAGATATGGCTTTAGGCATTGTCCATTTACTTTGAATGTATTTCCCCCTTTCAAATCGTCTAACTCCACAGCTCCCCGAGGGAATACATTCTTCACAATGAATGGGCTAGACCATCGTGATCGCAATTTTCCCAGAAATAGATGAAGTCGAGAGTTATAGAGAAGCACTTTTTATCCAGGAAGAAACTCTTTGCGTCGAATAATAGTATCGTGAGCGAGTTTTATCCTTTCTTTGGAATTTTTTACGTTCTCATACGCATCATTGCGTATCTCTTCTAACTCATTTAGTTGAAGCTTGCGAGCTTCACCAGCTTTATCCATGTCATAATTTAACTTCTTAATTGCCCAATATGCCTTGTGCTCTAATTCAACGGGAAGATGGGAAGGTTTGTGATTAGGCACATATTCTTCACATTTATCCCCTTAATTTCGGTATTTTTATGATCCCGTGCAGTGTAAATAATTTGGATTTGTCTCGTATTTATGCTACTAACCCCTTTTAGCAATTATTTCTTGTTTTGTGTATTTCTCATGTGTTTTACAGGTATTTCATGCAAGTTAGTGCGAAGGAGAACTCAAAACAGTGAAAGAAACCAAGAAATGGAGAGTTAAAGGGCATTTTCGTAATTTTACATATATATTCCGATGGTGGGGAAAGCTATAAAGTTGAAGAGCTCTAAATTACAAGAATATTGGAAAAAATTTCACCCCATTCCGAGCTACGATGAAGAAGTTATGCCCATTTAAAGTTGGAGAGAGAAAGTCAAAAGTTGAAATTAATGTTGGAAGCTGAAGAGAAAACTCTTGAAATTTCTTATTTAATTCGTTTTTATTAGTTGTAAAATGTGTAGAGGCATGGGAAGAGTCTCATTTAAGTATATTAAAAGGGAAAAACGTGTAGAGGCATGAAAAAAGTCATTTTTGAGATCTATAAAAGGCCAAGCCCTACATCCTTCAAAGGGAGTCAAATTCTAGAGAGTAGAATAGAATTTTAGAGAGAGAAAGTCAGATTTTAGAGAGTTTTCTTAGTTTTTCTTTACATAGAAATTTTCATAAACCCTAATTTGTAAGGTTGAAGAAGAAGAATATTTCTGGATTCAATCATCTCTCTTCCCTAGTGCAGATTGGAAGTATCAAATTCCATTCTCTTAGTTAATCTCAATTTTTATTTTCAATTTAATCATCTTTTCTTGTTTTGTAATTTTTGTTTTTACCATGTTTCTTAGATCTACAATTATATGCATTGTTATGAAATTGTTTTCCCATAAAATCATGTCTAGCTAAATTTTTAAGGGTTGGGATGCATGAACCCATCCCAATGTAAATTACTTATGTAGAAAATAGAATTTAAATTAAAAATTTGAAAGAGTCGTGCGAGACAATTTTACAACCATTGTAGATCTTTTAATCTCTCTTGCCCTAGGTACTTGGGATGTTTAAGAATATGATGTGCGTAAAATTATTTATCACCGCTTTATATTTACCTTTGATTTCATATGGTGCGGGCTTGATCCTTATATATGTAATGCTTAGGATCTATAAAGACTGGATTCATTCAAATTTATAATTTACAATTCTAGGATTCTATACGGTAAGTTACTAGGGTTAGGGGGATTGTATTCCAACCTACTTTCTCATTCATCTTAATTAGTTTGCTCATGCATGCATAGTTAACTTTTTTAGTTTTTTCGTCTTCAACCATCATCATCTTTTTCACTTTTATTTTAGAAGTAATAAATCAGTTAGATTCTATCAAAGATTCCCTGTGGATTCGATACCCAGACTCGCCACTATACTCCTTAAGAGTGTAATTACAAGTTTAGGTTTTTTTTGTATTGAGGTTGGAAGCCGATAACGACTAGCGTATTACACGGACGCTCGGTTTTTCCACTCGATCAAAATGGCGCCGTTGCCGGGGAGTGTTTGTTATAGATTATAATTGACTTACTACTTCTTACAAAAAAAAAAAAAAGTTGTGTGCCCAATTTGAAATGTCTTATTTTAACTCTTTTGGTGGTTTTAATTGTTCTGCTAATAGTAAGGGGGAGAATGAACTCAAAATTTACGAACATTGGATTAATATTACTAAAAAGGAGTCTCATAATACAAGCCTAGTGCCAAGGCCATCCAAATTTATAAAAATGAATTGCTTGAAGAAGAAAGGCTTGAAAAAGAGTATCGCGAAAAAAATTATTTTTGGGAACAAGAATTAGATGCATTATTCGAATCCAATGACAATTTTTCTTCCGATATTTTGAGACTAAAAAATGTTTTCAACCAAATGAGAAATCCAATGATGAACCACTTGAGATTGAATTCATGTCCTCACCATTCTCATTCACTGTTATCAAACAATTAGAGTTATCACATGAGTCGGATGAAAGTCTTGACGACGTTGACCCGATTCTTGAACAATAAGGTTTAAATGAGATGCTTCATCTTATGGAACAAGAATGTGTCGCTCCACCAGATCCAATAGAACATTTTAGAAGACAAGATCTTGAGAACACTCCACGGGACATAGGAGAACACTCCTTGAGCGTTAGCGAAAGAGAAAATTTAGAGGGCATCAAGAGAGATTCATTGGGTTACCTAGAAGAGAGCGAATGGAAAGACACGATAGATACATTTCTTCTAGGTGAGATAGAAACAAAGCAAGAGGGAGACCTAGAAGATTTGAGCTTCGCGGCATTTGAGATAGAATTCGGCTCGGTGAATGAGAACATCACTCTTGAAATTGAATCATTTTGGGCCTCACTTGGTCACTTAGATAAGAGCGAGTTGAATGACAGGATAGATAAATTCTCTGTTTCTGAACATGCCCCACCTAGAGGTCTCAGTGAAAATTTTTGGGGAGAAGATTTTGAGGACAAGCACTCTATGCTTAAATTATTTTCCAAGATTGACTCTTCCCTTTTGTATGCCCCTCTTCCAATTCTACTTGAACAATCTTTTAGAGGTGATTCTATTTTTCTTGGATCCCAATGGTACTTGTCCCCCTGTGCACCCAAATTTTTAATCCCTCTAAATTTTTTAATTGGTGATGGTTCATTTTTTAAACTTTGCACATCCCTTCCGTTTTTCAAACGGAATTCTTATTTTCCGGGAGGCATGCTTTATAGTGAGGGTACACAATTAATCCCTCAAAGTCAAATTGTATTTTGGGTGGACCCTCAAATTTTTCGACTTCTAGTGTATGATTTATTAGCCGTTCAAATTGTAGGTTGTAAATAATTAGTTTTTTATTATTGTTTTTTCTTTTTTATTATAGTCTAGTTTCGATAGTTAAAGTTTTTGTTATTATTTTTGCTATGTTTGGTTCTAACGTGTTTTGTAGATTCAATGGACTCGTACTCATCGAGGATCGCTCCATTTGGGTAATATCTTTCTTTTCCTCTCTTTATGTTGTGTTCTTGATTCACATTGAGGACAATGCAACATTTAAGTTAGGGGGTGTGGGATATTCTTCCCATGTATTGTTTAGATTCATGGATTCGATCACATGTTCTTTCCAAGTGTGTATTTTTGTTAGGGGGTGTGGGATATTCTTCCCGTTTATTGTTTAGATTCTTTGATTCGATCACATGTTCTTTCCAAGAGTGTCTTGAAAAAGAAAAAAAAATTGAAAAAACCAAAAATATTTTTGTCCAAAATAAATAAAAATTGGAATTTAAATTTTTCAAAAATATCACTGTTATTCTATTTGAAGTTTCAAATTGTTAAATCTCAATTGCACTAAGCCAAAATTGACTGAAGATGGAAATTGAAAGAAAATTGACGACTTTACGAATAAGTGTGGAGATTGATCATACCTGGTGAGATTTCGAGCCTTTCAATTTTTATGAGTTTTTAAATCAATCCGAGTTTATGATTAACTCAATGTTCTTTTCAGCGTTTTAATAAGTCGTTGATGATCTCAATTCTTTATTTTGATCGGTTATGGGAAATGTGTGAAATGTTGTCTCGAAATTCATGCTAAATATATCTCTACACTTAATTAATCTCGAGATGCATATGGTAATGTGATTAGCAATTCGGACAATGAAGTAGGCCCTCGTTTGTTACCCAAAAATATTAGACATAAAAAGTAGTGAAAAACAAAATTATCCCTTTGCAACCCAAGTTGAGCCAAATAAAATTTATCTTCTCGTTTGATAACTCGAAAAACCCAAATAGCCCGGAATTGTGAAAATTGAGAAAATTCATCAAGAAAGTTCGAATTGTGCGATAAAAAGGGGCAAGAGAAAAACAGAACAGAAGAAAAAAAAAGAAAAAAATTCTCAACAAAAATAGCAAGAAAAGAAAAAGAAAAGAAAAAAAGGAAAAGAGAAAAAGAAAGAGAAAAATGAGCAAATGCCCGAAAAAGCACTAATGGACATCATAAGGACATTTTCTAATTCCGAACATTCCATCCATTCCCATTTTTACCCTTTACACCTTATAACCCGATAAAGTCCTAACTAAGTCCGAATGGCGAAATTAATTACTGCGTGGAGAGCTAAGACATGAAAAGATAATATGAGAGATTAAAATGGTGTGAAATAGAGGTGATGTTTCCCGTTTCCTAATAACTGTATTCCGATGATGAGATCTTTTCACCATATATTTCCTTCTTTTCAATTTTGTATGCTTGAATTTGTGTCCATTATATTTACTCTTCATATCATGCATACCGAGAGAAAATAGCCACAATTCGAGTGATTCGTTTGTGAGTGCATCCGTAAGAATTTGAATCAAAACGAATTTTCAGAAAGTAACTTAATGCTCAATCGGTGGAAATTTGAGGTTTAATTGATGGCTTTGCACACACACACACTATGGTTTGAATATGAATTTATGGTGATTATTTTTCGAAAAGTTTAAATTGTACAATTTTTAAGTATTTTGATATTTATTTGAGTCAATAAAGAATTTTGGGGGTAAATTCACTGCAAACCCTCATGAGACAAAACTCGTCCTACTAGGGTAACCTAGGGGTTTAAAGGCTTGTTGCATACGCTAAATGCAATCGCTTGCTGGCGAAAAAGGTATTCTATCTCAATAAAAGAATTTTCAAGAGTTCAACTTTAAACTAATTTCTTTTACATTGCTCGGGACGCGCAAAGTTCTAAGTTAGGGGGTGTGATTAGGCACATATTCTTCACATTTATCCCCTTAATTTCGGTATTTTTATGATCCCGTGCAGTGTAAATAACTTGGATTTGTCTCGTATTTATGCTACTAATCGCTTTTGGCAAGTATTTCTTGTTGTGTGTATTTCTCGTGTGTTTTACAGGTATTTCATGCAAGTTAGTGCGAAGGAGAACTCAAAACAGTGAAAGAAACCAAGAAATGGAGAGTTGAAGGGCATTTTCGTAATTTTACATATATATTCCGGTGGTGGGGAAAGCTATAAAGTTTAAGAGCTCTAAATTACAAGAATATTGGAAAAAACTGCACCCCATTCCGAGCTACGGTGAAGAAGTTATGCCCATTTAAAGTTGGAGAGAGAAAGTCAAAAGTTGAAATTAATGTTGGAAGCTGAAGAGAAAACTCTTGAAATTTCTTATTTAATTCGTTTTTATTAGTTGTAAAATGTGGAGAGGCATGGGAAGAGTCTCATTTAAGTATATTAAAAGGGAAAACGTGTAGAGGCATGAAAAAAGTCATTTTTGAGATCTATAAAAGGCCAAGCCCTACATCCTTCCAGGGGAGTCAAATTCTAGAGAGTATAATAGACTTTTAGAGAGAGAAAGTCAGATTTTAGATAGTTTTCTTAGTTTTTCTTTACATAGAAATTTTCATAAACCCTAATTTGTAAGGTTGAAGAAGAAGAATATTTCTGGATTCAATCATCTCTCTTCCCTAGTGCAGATTTCAAGTATCAAATTCCATTCTCTTAGTTAATCTCAATTTTTATTTTCAATTTAATCATCTTTTCTTGTTTTGTAATTTTTGTTTTTACCATGTTTCTTAGATCTAAAATTATATGCATTGTTATGAAATTGTTTTCCCATAAAATCATGTCTAGCTAAATTTTTAAGGGTTGGGATGCATGAACCCATCCCAATGTAAATTACTTATGTAGAAAATAGAATTTAAATTAAAAATTTGAAAGAGTCGTGCGAGACAATTTTACAACCATTGTAGATCTTTTAATCTCTCTTGCCCTAGGTACTTGGGATGTTTAAGAATATGATGTGCGTAAAATTATTTATCACCGCTTTATATTTACCTTTGATTTCATATGGTGCGGGCTTGATCCTCATATATGTAATGCTTAGAATCTATAATGACTGGATTCATTCAAATTTATAATTTACAATTCTAGGATTCTATACGGTAAGTTACTAGGGTTAGGGGGATTGTATTCCAACCTACTTTCTCATTCATCTTAATTAGTTTGCTCATGCATGCATAGTTAACTTTTTTAGTTTTTTCATCTTCAACCATCATCATCTTTTTCACTTTTATTTTAGAAGTAATAAATCAGTTAGATTCTATCAAACATTCCCTGTGGATTCGATACCCAGACTCGCCACTATACTCCTTAAGAGTGTAATTACAAGTTTAGTTTTTTTTTGTATTGAGGTTGGAAGCCGATAACAACGACTAGCGTATTACACGGACGCTCGGTTTTTCCACTCGGTCAGTTTGCCATACACAAAGAGGAATGGGGACATGCCGAGTGGATTTTTATATGGGGTACGATAGGCCTATAATGAATCGTTCAATCGAAGTGACCAATCTTTCTGCATGGGATTGACGGTCTTCTCGAGAATGTTCTTGATTTCTCGATTCGCTAATTCAGCTTGTCCATTTATTTGTGGGTGATAGGTCGTTCCAACCTTGTGAACGATGCCATACTTTCTCATGAGCTTCGTGAATGGCTGTTGCAAAAGTGCGTCCCATTATCACTAATTATCGCTTTTAGAGCATCGAAGCGAGAAAGTATGTGTTCCAGTAGGAACCTAATCACCACTTAGCTATCATTTGTCTCGGTATCTATAGCTTCCACCCATTTAGAAACGTAATCTACCTTGACCAGGATGTATAGGAAACCAAAAGATGGGGAAAAGGGCCCATGAAGTCAATACCCCAATAGTCAAAGATCTCAATAATGAGTATCGGGGTTAATGGCATCATGTTTTATCGGATAATCGCTCCCATACTTTGACACCCACCACAAGATTTGCAATAATTATTCACATCCCAAAAAATTATAGGACAATATAGGCAACATTGAAGAATATTAGCGACCGTCTTTTTCGTCGAAAAGTGACCTCCACAAGCTTCTGAATGACAGAATTGGATGAATTTTGGGATCTCGTCATCCGGTACACATCGTCGGATGATTTGGTCGACGCAATATTTAAAAAGGAAAGGATCGTCATCGAAAAACATGTGTAACCAAGTGGTGAACCTCTTCTTATCTTGTGGTGTCCAATCGGGAGGGACGGCTCCCGTAACAGGATAGTTCACTATATCCACAAACCAAGGCAAAGAAGAGGTAGCAACGAGTTGCTCATCCAGAAAGTATTCGTCTATGGGTATCAGATCACTATGTACGTCAGACGAGAGCCATGACAAGTGGTCGACAACGACGTTTTCTACTCCTTTCTTATCTTTAATGGAGAGATTAAACTCTTGTAGGAGTAGGATCCACCTTATGAGGCACAACTTTGCGTATTTCTTAGCAAGTAGGTATTTTAATGTCGAGTGGTCAGTGAAGCAAGTGATGGGAGAACCGATAAGGAAAATTTATCAAGAGCAAAAAACTACCGCTAACAACTCCTTCTCTATGGTGGAGTAATTGAGTTGTGGTCCAGTAAGAGTCCGGATAGCGTAGTAGATGACATAAGACTTATTATCTTTTCTTTGGCCCACAACAACCCCTATCGCATAATCGCTAGCATCACACATAAGCTCGAATGGTAAGGACCAATTCGGAACTTGCATGATGGAAGCAGACACAAGCATGGTTTTCAGTATTTAAAAGCGCTATGGCATGCTTCTGTCCACTCAAATAGGGTGTCCTTCATAAGGAGATTACTTAAGGGTCTATTGATGGCGCTAAAGTCCTTAATGAACCGTCTATAAAACCTCGCGTGGCCCAAGAAGGAGCACATGCCTTTCAGCGATTTATGTGGGGGTAGGTCAGCTATAACATCTATTTTAGCTCTATCAACTTCGATCCCCTTGGATGAAACTATGTGGCCAAAAACTATTCCCTCAGTGACCATAAAATGGCATTTCTCCCAATTTAGCACTAAGTTCTTATCCACACATCAGGCAAGTACTTTTTTTAGCTTTTCTAGACAATGATCGAAAGAGGTGCCAAAAATGCTAAAATCGTCCATGAACACTTCGAGTCCACTCTCAACCATGTCACTAAATAGGCTCAAAATTCACCTTTGAAAGGTCGCGGGTGCATTACACAAGCCAAATGGCATATGTTTGTAGGCAAACGTACCAAAAGGGAAAGTGAAGGTCATTTTCTCCTGGTCAAGTACATCTACCTCAATTTGGTTATATCCGAAATAACCATAAAGGAAGTAATAGTAAGGGTGGCCCGCTACTCTCTCAAGCATCTGATCAATAAACGATAAGGGAAATGGTCTTTCCTAGTTCCCGCATTGAGTTTCTAGTAATCAATGCAAATGCACCACCCCGTGGTGGTACGTTGGGGAACTATCTCTCCTTTAGCATTTTCAATCACTGTCATACCTGAATTCTTAGGGACAACTTGAATAGGGCTCACCCATTTGCTATTCTAGATTGGGTAGATAATCCCGGCATCTAATAACTTGATGATTTTGGTCCTCACCACTTCTTTCATGTTGGGGTTTAGCCTTCTTTGCATTTCTCTCGAGGGATTTACATCCTCTTCGAGATGGATCTTGTGGGTCTAAATCAAAGGGATTATCCCCTTCAAATCAGCAATACACCAACCAAACGCTCCTTGGTGCTTCCTTAGAATCTTTAATAGCTTACCTTCCTGCTCTTCGTCTAGCCTACAGGAGACAACAATAGGAAATGTCTCATCCTCTCCTAGGTATGTATATTTAATATGGGAGGGTAGTTTCTTCAATTCGAGTGTCTAAAATTTATCGCTTGAGGGAACCGTGCGTGCCTCCCTTGGTGGTAACTCCTCGAATCGAGAAACCCAACTTACATCTCTTGCGTCCTCGTCCGACGCTCTCTCGTCAAGTAACTCTCTTAACTCCTCAACTTCCCTCTTGAATTCAGTGTATGTTCCCTCACTCTCGTGGCTCGACACTAAACAGGACCCTAGGGCATCTCCATAAAAAATTTCCTCAAAGTACTCCTCTACGATCTCGTCGATTAAGCTCACCGTGTGAAGATCATCTTCCTCCCCTGTATGTTGGGATATATGGAAGATGTTAGTCTTTAAGGTCATGTTCCCAAATGTGAGTTGCATCTGATTATATCGAGTGTTGATAATTGCATTATATGTAGCTAAGAATGGGCACCCAAGAATGATGGGAACATGATTACTCGAGGCGAAGGAGGGTTCCGTGTCCCAATTGACAAAATCTATCGGAAAGTAAAAAGTGTCAACTTGAACGATCACGTCCTCAACTATACCTCTTGGGATCCTTATGGTTCAATCCGCTAACTGGAGAGTGATCTTTGTGGGTTTAAGGTCACCCAGATCAAGTTGCCTATAGATGGCGTAAGGGAGGATATTGACACTTGCACCCAAGTCAAGTAAGGCTTTTTTAATTTTATCTTCTCCAATGATGCAGGAAATGGTGGGTGCACCGGGATATTTGAATTTTGGTGGTAGATCATTAAGTTAAATGGAGCTCACGTTCTGTGCTAGAAAGACATTTTTCTTGACCTTCATCTTTCTCTTTACTGTTAACAAGTCCTTGATAACTTTTGCATAAGCTTGAATTTGCTTAATGGCATCGAGGAAAGGTAAATTTAGCTTTACTTGCTTTAGCGCACCTAACACTTCATCACGGGGGTTTCCTTTGTGTGAAGGAACCAGCCTTTGAGGTAATGGTGTCACGGTGGGTGGTTTCACTACTACCTCGGGCTCACTAGTGTCTTCTTTATCACTCTCTTTGAAGGAGACATCTTTGGCCTCTTTCGTGCCGGGCGAAATCTCCTTGTCTTTGGTTGTGTCGTGTGGGGGAGGTGATAAATTAACGACTCTCTCGCTACGAAGAGTGGTCACAGCTTGATATTGCTCCTGATGTTCTGTCGAGGTGGTGCTAAAACTAGTTTGACCTTGGGGCGATCTTTGGCCTGGGCAGGAAACTTGCCCTTCTCTTGGACACTCAATGATGATTGTATCTTTGAAATATTTGCATTTATGTCGCTGATCGTGCGATCATACCTAGAATTGGTTGCATTCTGGATATTGATAAATTGGTTCATCGTATCCTCGAGAGTTCTCCACTGTGGGGTAATATATGCCGCTTGAGGTGGTGGTGCTTGCACATGTCCTTGCATGTGTGGAGCTTGATGAAAGTGCGATGGGGGAGGAGGGGTAATATGTGAATTAGGATTCATCGCAACATGTTGTTGCCCATAGCTAAAACGAGGGTGGTTTTTCCATGAGGGGTTGTAAGAATTTTCGTGCGGTGCACTAAAATTGCCCTTGAATCTTAAAGCATCACTTTGTAGGTGGGTATTGTCAGGCATTCCTCTGTTGAATGACCTGCCTAAAAAATCGCACACACCTTCTCAACAGGGTTTGGGATGGATCCAGTTGGTCCTCTTCCACGTACCTCCAATAATTCTCGTATTCCCTTCTCAAGTAGATCAAGTCGGTTATCCATTATAGTATTCTTTTTCGCATGAAATAGGTCGAACGCCTATGGAGTGGTGGTTGCTTGACAAGTTTGATTTTGAGCACTAGGGTCAGATGTATCCCAGGATTGGGTAGTCTCGACGACATACCTCAAGTGAAGCTCAACATCGTGGGCGTCTAATTCAATAAATGGACCATCGCACATGGCTTCAACGAGTTGATTGGAATTAATGTTCATCCCATTATGGATGAAGGAAATGATTTGCAGTTTATCAAATCCATGATGGGGGCACGAAGTAATTAACTCATTGAAACACTCGTAGCATCGATCGAACGAATCATTCTCTAATTGTCGAAAAGTTTGAATTTGAGCCTTGATGGAGTTTGTTCGATGTGGAGGAAAGAATTTCTTGAGAAATTTAGATTTCAACTCATTCTAGGATGCAATAGAGCTTGGAGGTAAAGACCATAGCCAGGTCTTAGCCTTAACTTTTAGAGAGAAAGGGACGAGTTTGAAGCGGATCACCTCTTGTGTGCAAATTTGATCATTGAGGGTTTCACACACATCCTCAAATTCCCTGATGTGGAGATATGGCTTTTCAGATGCCATCCCATGGTAGTGGGGGAGCATCTGGATCATCCCATTTTTAAAACAAATTGTCATACATTATACGGGAGTACAATGCATCCCGGAGTGACAGTTCGCTCGGGATATAAGATTTCTCTCAAAGGGAAGTACAGGGCCTCTCTCTCATCGACGGCTGCACTACCGTGTTGTGACATGGCTCTCTCACTAGATGACTCTGTGTCCTCACTATGTATACTCGGAGCGCACTCTGAAGTGTGTCCTAGGAGATATGTCGGGGTGTGTGTAGGCATGGTAAATGGAACCCAGAATTATGGAACGTTAGGAGTGTGAGGGCTATCAAGGTCGTACTCAACTATCGGGTTTTTGTGAACGTGGGTTGGAGTATTGTTGAGAGTTGGAATGAGTTCAGAATTTTGCATTAACAGGCTTATGAGATATGATGAGGAATATTTTAGTGCTTTTAATTTTTTTTATGTTTTTGAATTTTTGGAAATTTTTGGTCTAAGTTTGATATTGACTTGATCTAATCCTAAGTCCCCGACAACGGCGCCAAAAACTTGACGCAACAAAGAATGTGTCTCAGAAATGCGTACTCTCTAGGCTCAAGTGCAAAATTGTAGCTCAAGTAATAATCCTAAAAGTCGGGTATCGATCCTCAGGGAAATAGGACAACGGAGTTGTAACGACGTTGGATAGATGAAGGAATCCTAACTCTGACTCTAAAGAAATATGAAAAGATGATCTGTTATGGGAATTGACTACAACTAAATGCAATTTTGAAAATATTTATTTAATGCACCAAATTATGAATGGAATATAACTATTCTAAATTACCTAAATTACTAATAATGATTGAACTGAAACTTAAACAATATGATGATGAAAATAGGACGAGAATACAATCCCTCAACCCTAGTGTATTGATGGTACAAAACTAATCGTAAATTTAAGTGATTAATTAAACCCAGAATTTAGTACTCCCAAGCATTACGTATATGAGGTTCAAGCCCGCACCATACTTAATCAGAGGATCAGTAAATCGATATTGCGATAGTTACACGCGAATTGCATTCTGAAGCATCCCGGTTACCCTGAAGCAAACGAGATCCAAAGATCTACAATTTTCGCATTTCTACGTAATACGGTCATAATCAAATCATTAAATTTAGCGGATTGATTTTATACACATGAAACTACCACATTAGATTGAGTTCATGCATCCCGACTTTAGAAATATAGCCTGACATATGAAAACTGGTAGACAACACGTTTGGAATGAAAGAAAATATTTTTAATACTGAATGAAGATGAAGAGAATAACCAATACTTATTAACAAAATAAGGAATTGGAATAAATTTACTTGAATTTCAACTGGGATCAAAACTAGGGTTTATATGTTATTCTCTTCTAAAATTAATTACAATTGCTTCCTCAATGAATCAGAAACCTCCCTATATTTTGGGAGGAGTTTACAATATATCCTCTACTAAATAAAAGAGTTTGAACCAAGTAGGATTCTAATTTTTACAAGTGGATAATTTTGGAAAATTGAGAACTGAACCGATCCTGTTAAGGGGTTCGGTTCGGTTTCGTCTTTAACAGCTTTTATAGGGAGTTCTTCAAGCATGGGATCGGTTCGTTATTTTTTCCCTTCGATTCGGTTCCATCTTTTTGACTCTTCACAAGAAGTTTTCCAGGTGTAGGATCGGTTCGTTTTCTCCTCACTTCAATTCGGTTCTGTTGTGTTCAGCCTTTCCAGAGACTTCCCCATGATGGATTCGGTTCTTTTTCTTTCCCTTGGGTTCGGTTTTATCTTGTCAGCTGTTGCAAAAACCTTTCCTTCTTATTCTTCTTTGGAGCTTTGGGTACGGAACTCGAATCAAATCACTAAACACATGCGAAATAGATAAAACAGACACGAAACTCGACATACTCGTTAGAATCTTATCAATATAAAAGATATGATATAAATCCACTTGAATTACACTTCGCGAAGCGATAAAAGCCTCTAAATTAAGGGGATAAATGGGAAGAATTTATGTCTAATCACATTGTCTTATATTTTATTCTTCATTGCTGAAGGAGGTTTAAGTAGAGGGCTTTGTAATCTTTTTTGTCAAGAGAAAATAAAGAACATCTCGCATCCTAGAGTCTACCCCCATCACTCTTTCCTTATATACTGATGATCTCATTGGTTTTTCTAGAGGTGATAACAAGTCTTTATCTAACTTACTTAATTTTCTTGATCCCTATAGCAAGGCTTCTGGTCAATTCACGAAAAAAGATAAGAGTAGATTCTATTTTGAATTCTTGTCTTCTCGTAGAATGAATAAAGTGATTGACATCCTAGGTATTAAAGAGGGTAAAACTCCCTTCATTTACTTAGGTGTTCATAACTTTGTTAGATCCCTTAGAAAGAAATTTCTTCAACCCCTTGCATACAAGGCTATTGCTAAACTAAGCAGCTGAAATGGAGTTCTTCTCACTATTGCTAGTAGAGTTCAGCTTGTTTAATCAGTCTTTCAAAGCACCATTCTTCTTAGTTTTCAAGTTTATAAGTGGCATACTTCTCTTATCAAGGTCCTCAACTTTAGTGCTAAAAATGCATTTGGAGTGGAGAAATCAGCACTAGAAAATTGGTTACCATTTCTTGGAATAAAGTTTATGATTCTAAAGTCAATGGAGGTATTGGTTTAAAGAATACAAAAATTTTGAACAAAGCAGCCCACCTTAAAACTTCTTGGAATATTCTTAATCAATATTCCATTTGTGCCTCTTTTCTTAAAGCTAAATTTAAACTCTCAGCTGCTTCTTATATTTCTCATTACTGTAAATATTCTATTTAGCATGGTCTAAAGATTCTATGCCCCTTATAAATATTCATTCTAGATGGATTATTGGAAATGGTAATGCCATTAATGTTTGGCTTGGTAATTGGCTTTGAACTCCCATCATTTCTTCCTTAAACCT
Organism: Sambucus nigra; assembly: GCA_949130495.1. NCBI lineage: Eukaryota > Viridiplantae > Streptophyta > Magnoliopsida > Dipsacales > Adoxaceae > Sambucus > Sambucus nigra. The sequence goes on along the minus strand of OX422214.1, from coordinate 186,897,843 downwards.
TTCTACATTATCTCATCGCATTTTTAAAGTCTCTGATCTCATCTATGAAGGTGCTTGGAGGTTGCCTTCTTGTCTCCTCAATTTTTCCCTCAAGTTTGATCCTATATTCTCTCTTTGAAACTTCCTTTAGGTGATACTCCTAAAAAACTCATTTGGAACAACTCTTCTATTACAAATATCATGTTTACTGAAGCCTATAGTTGTATTAAATAAGAAGATCATTTGAATTCTAACTTCAAAATCATGTGGAATAACTTTGTGCCTCGTAGAGTCTCTATGATAACTTGGAGGATTATTCACAACAGTGTTCCCCCCTAATGATAGGCTTAAATCCGAAGGTATTCCTATGGTTTTCATATGCCTACTTTGTGATACTTTCAATTATGAAGAGAATGAAAAATAATTATTCATGAAATGTACCTTTGCTAAATCTTTATGGAACCGGAATGCTGGTATTTTCAATATTATTATCCCAAAAACAAATGAATCTGATGTTTATGGGATTTCATTAGTCATCCTCATTATGGCCCTCAAGTCCATAACCCATTGAAAGCTGCTTCATTGTATGTAGTTTACAAAAACTGGTGTGCTAGGAACAAGCTCAGGTTTGAAAATGTTCCTCCTAATAAAGCAGTTATATGTAAGAGCATCAAAGCTTGGATTCTTTTATTAGTCCTTATGTTCCTGGATTTTTCAAAGACAAATAGGATTTGGTCATTCTTAACAATTTATGCATTCCTGGTGGTTTGAGAAGAGCCCTTATCATATCCACTATCATATGGAAATCACCTCCATTTCCTTGGATTAAAGCTAATTTTAATGGTTTATCTAAAGGAAATCCAAGGACCTTTGCTTTTGGAATTATTTTAAAAGACTTCAATGGTGAATTTTGGGGCTACAATTGTAAAAACATTGGTTAGAATAATTCTTTCTTTGCTGAGCTTTAAGAAGCTATCACTGTTATTGGCATAGCCTATTCTAGAGGTTGGCTTCATCTATGGCTGGAATGTGATTCTTCTATAATTGTTTCTTGTTTCAACAACATTGATTTCTCCCCTCCGTGGTCTTTGAAGATTGATTGGATCAATTGTCTTCACCAAATTTCTTATACGAACTTCAAAAGCTCCCACATCTTTAGAGAAATAAATAGTCTTGCTGATAAATTGGCCAACCTAGGCCTTATGCATAAATATAGTTTGTGGAGGGATAAATGCCCTAAATATCATTTCAGTCATATTTTCAATTATTTCATGGGCATGCCTTTTTATAGGTTTCATTAATTAGGCTGTCTTTTTGGCCTTTTTAGGCTCTTTTGTATTCTTTGTTCTTTGCGTTCTTTTATTTTCCTTATTTTTCTTGTATTCTCTTCTTTGCATTCTTTTTGTTTTTATCTGATAAAATCTTGTTTGTTGCTTAAAAAAATATGTGTTTATCCGTGGAAGTTAAGCTATAAGTTAGAGGAGTGTGAAGCAATCTTGGATTGCTAACTCCACCGGGGAGGACAATGTTGTTATCACTTCAAAGATAACCATAGAGCTTATATGGCTCTATTACTTCCTAAATAACTTGGGTAATGTTCCTTAAAGTGCAATTGGATATTACACTTTTGGTGTTCGTAGTGATAAGATTGCAAGTTCGAGAGAACATGTAACACACAAAGGGTCAAGCACATTGAGCTTAGATTTCACCTAGTTCGAGAGATCGAACAAAGTGGGTAATAAGTTTATGACCAAGGTTGTATTAGATAACACTTAGTTAATCCTCTACCACTAGGAATAACATTTTCGTGCATATGGGTTGTGCGATGGATACATGACTTTGAGACTAAGTGGGAGATTATTGGGATTTTATTCTTAAAACCATGTAGGAAGATCACCGTTCCATAAATGTGTGTCAGTTCATTTTGAATTAAGAATCATGGTTATAAGAATGCCTTATATTTGGTGTAAATATATATTGTAACCTAGATTTTAGTAGGAATTCCGATGAATCAACTTCGGTTTCATTAATAGGAGATCGAGATTTTAACTTAAAAAATACATGTCAATCAATAGAGCTTAGTAGGAATTCTGATGAATCAACTTCGGGTTCATTAGAAAGAGATCGGGATTTTGACTCTAGAACTATTGAAACATTCATAACCTAGATAAAGGATTGACATCCAATCGAAACATTTATGATGCAATCCTATTAGTTTATCTCAAACTATGAGAGTCGTTGTGATGGTTCGGTAACTTGTGCGATAGTTCAACAAAGGATTGTGATCAGTAAATCCTAAGAATGTATTGAACAGGAACAACCGTGAGATTTGAGTTTAAGGGATATCTAGATTAGACTTGGGGAATATCAAACCATTTGCAAAGGGTGCATAGATTCTTAATCTCGAGAATTATGAGGATTATGATTCTTATATAGTTGTCGCTTTGATTGCTATGGGTGCAATTTAATTTAGACTGAATTAAATGATCCCCACATAATGCGTGATAGTTATAAGAGAAGGTCTGAGATCATAATTATGAGGTATCCGCATTCAAGGGATATCGTAGATTGTGATACCCCTTGATAGATTTATATGTTTTGTTTTCACTAAGTAAAACTCGGCCAATGGATTATTTTATAATCCTGGTAGAATGGCAAATAAGTTAAGTTTGAGAATAAAGGATATTAATTAGATGATGGTTAAAATCGATTAACAATAAATTGATTTAGCTAAGCAGGTATCAGACACTTAACGTGATGAATCATATTATGTATCATAATCAACTTTGCAAATAAGACCTCATTATATCCGAGTGATTTCTAAGATAATTAGATTGGAGTGCAGTCAAAATTATTTAGTGAAATTAGTTATGACTATATAAAGAAAGGAAATGGATTATGATAATGGTAATTAGTCTTTTCGGGTATTTATTTAAAGACAATTTAATTATTTGTCTTGAGTCCCTAATGTAGTCTATGTACCTAAATAGTTAGGTCCAAACTCTCAAGAAACTCAGTTTGGCCCAAGCCCACCTTTTGTACTTATATATAAAGGTGTGGGAAGGGGTGTTATTCATGATTATTAGTCATTAGGGCTTGAGAGGGGTGAGAGAAAACACTATTCACATTTTTTTATGAAGAGGTTTAGAGATAGACCATCGTATCTCACACATGAGGAAGGATTTCCATCTCAAAAGGTGCCCACTCACCTACTTATCTTTGGGGAGGATCATACGGAAGGTTAAGAAAGGTTTTTGGAGGCCATAGATGGGAAACAACATCATCTTCATCTTCTAACAATTTTGCCTCTATGGTATGAATTATAGAAACCCTAGATTTAATCTTTATTTTTGTTTTCAAAGTGTGATTAATTAAGGCCCTCCGCTAACCTAAAAATGCTCAGTTTGCGATGGCTCTAAGGCCCCCAGCTAACCTAAAAATTGTTTAAAATTAGACAAATTTAGGTTAAACCGAAGGAGTTAATACCCCAATCAAGGTGTAATATTATTGTTACCGCCCTTAAAGCTGAAATCACTTCAGATCGATGGTATTTAGACTTGGGATGCTCTAAGCATATAACTGAGGATGAATCTCATATTTTAAACGTAACTAATTACCTTGGTGGAAATGTTAACAATCAAAGAGGTATGACTTCCATTACTAAGTAATGTTCTTTTGGTTAAAGGACTTAATTATAATTTACTGAGTGTAAGTCGCAACTATAATGTAGACCACGTTGTTTTGTTTTCTAAAACCGAATATAAATTTTTTGATCAAAGTGGTAAATTTAACTAAGTGGAAACACAACTAAGGACAGTTCTTACATAGTTAGTCCTAATTTTGAATCCTACGTACGTCAACTGACTAGACTGGATGATGCAGACAAATGGCATAATAGGATGGATCATATAAACTTTGACAATTTAAGCAGATTAAGCAGTTAAGAACTTGTCTGTGTCTAACCCAAAATATAATAGGATCCATATATTTTTTGTGGCACATGCCAAGTGGGAAAAATATTTAAGTCGCCTAACAAGAAAGTAAAAGATATTCTAAATTTTGAACGCTAGATCTAATCCACATGGACCTAATGGGTCCCTCCAAAACTATTAGCTTCCGTGAAAATACCTACATAATATTTTTATGATGTAATGGCCTACCCCATTGGGAGCCTAATAATTGTATTTATACTAAACATATTACAATTCTAAAAAGTTCTAGAGACTATAAAACTAAGAGTACATAACTAAGGCGAAAAATACGGGGGAAGGGGTAATAAAAGGGGAAATATACTAAAATAATATGAAATCCAACACTCCTCCTCAAGCTGGAGTTAAATATCAATCAAGACCAGCTTAAAAATTGAAGAAAAGAGGGCCCGACTGATTTGGTGAAAAAATCATCATTCGATCCGAAGAGGGGACAAAAGATGGATTAACGACATCATATCTCACCTTTTACCTAATAAAATGAATATTAACGGTTGCGTGCTTCGTCCTCTTATGAAGCAGGGAATCAGATGCAAGTATAATATCCGACTTATAATTGTAAAAGAAATTTGATAATTATTTTTCCATACAACCTAACTCCCATAAAATCGATTGAATCCATTAAATCTCACATGTCCCATGAGCCATTGCCCGGTACCCGACCTCTACTGAAAAATAGGAAATCACCGCATATTTTTTGCTCGTCCATGAAATGAGATGAGAACCATAAAATATATAAAAGCTTGAAATGAAACGTCCATCTATCTTCGACACCGCATAGTCTGCATCAATTAAAAATGAAAGATATGTCTGACTCCTTGAGGCCTAAAATAAGATATCCCAAAATATGGTAGACATCACCCAAGTGTGTTGTACTTGGAGCATGTATAAACCGGCTCATTATACTTATAGCAAATGCCAAATTCGGCCTAGTTTTGGTAAAGTAAATAAGACAATCAAACAATCTATGATAAACTAAAGGATCAAGAATTAAATCACCTATCTCGATTGAAAGCTTTAGGTTAGGATCCATAGGAGTAGAAGCCGGACGAAAATCTAGTATCCTCGAATCCTAAGAAAATCCAAAGTGTACTTATATTGAGATAAAGAGATCCAACGTTTAGACCGAGCCACCTAAATCCCAAGAAAGTGACAGAGAGCACCTAAGTCATTCACATCAAATACTTTCCCAATATCCATCTTCACTCATATAATCCCATCTACATCATCACTCGTAAAGATAATATCATTAATATAAACTGACAAAATAATGCATCTACCATTGTGTTGATGATGAATTAGGCCTATATGTCAGAATGACACCATGTAAATCCCATGGATATAGAAACCTCTGTGAACATATTGAACCTTTCCCTAGGTGATTTCTTAAGGCCATAAATGGACTTCCAGGGATGACACACTTTCCCTGCATACTCCCCTCAACCTAAAAACTCAGAGGAGGGCCATATAGATGGTCTTATAAAGATCCTCATTTAGAAAGGCATTCTTGACGTCCAACTGATGTAGAGGCCAAGAGTGAGAAGCCATGAGAGATATCAATTATCGTATGAACATAAGCTTAGCTGGTGGGGGAAATGTAGCACCAAAACCCTTATCATAAATTTCTATAAATCTCTTCACCACTAGTTTTTCTTTATAGTGATTAATAGAGCCATCGACTAAATATTTTACAATGAAGACCCATTTAAATCCAACGGTCTACTCCCCGTGATGTTGAGAAACAACTTCCCACGTACCATTTCATTCCAAATCACCCATTTCCACTGTCATTGACTCCACCCATTTAAGATTTTGGATAGCCTCAACCACTGGTCGAGGAATAGAGATGGAGTCAAGTTGGCCCCAAAAAGCTCGATATGGATCTGAAAGACTATCATAGGAAAGATGTTGGAAAGTGGGATGATTATAATTACCAACAAAACCATAAACGAGAAGGGGGACGTCTAATACGATAAGTATGATAAGACAAAAAATCAGAAGTAGGAGGTGGTAAAGATGAGGGGTCACCCAAGTATAGAGAAGGGGTTTGCAGGGGCGCCTAAGGGCAATGAGAGTATACTTGTAAGGAGGGTTCATGAGGTGTGGGAGGATAAATCTCATCAAATATAGGAAGAGGGAGTGCAAATGATGAAGCCTTGCGCTCGTGAGAAAGCGAGTCAAATCATATTCTCAAGTAATGGGGATCCAGGAGCTTGTAAAGTACTCACCATCCCATAATAGGGGACATTCTTATGAAAAGTAACATCAAGAGAATGACATAAGTGTTTATATATCGAATCATCACACTGATACCAATTAAACATCGAGGAGTACCCAACAACAATGCATCAAATGGTTTTATCATCAAGTTTGGTCCGAGAGGGACTACGATAATAAATAAAATAAGTAAACCCAAACACATGAGGAGGAATGTGGAATGAAGTGCTACTGAGTTGAAGTCACCAAAGAGATGCCTCCCCTCAAAACCCGACTTGGGGTACGAATTATTACAAAAGTGGTGGTAAGGACAACAAGATGTCAATAGAATTTGGACACCTCCATACCACTCAATAAGCATAAAATTATACCTATTAGGTGATGATTTTTACGTTCAGCCACCCCATTTTATTTAGGGGTGTATAGGCAAGTTAGTTGATGTAAGATTCCTTTTTGATAAAGTTGAGATTTAAACTCATTACAAACACACTCACACCCATTATTGGACCGAATATTACGAACCATCGTCTTAAATTAAGTTTTAATCATTTGGAGAAAATTAAACAAACAAAGGGATAACTTTAGATTTCCTTCTAAGGATATACACCCAAGTACACTGAGAATAATCATCAATAAAGGTCATATAATAGCGATGACTAGAAAAGGCGCTAACATAGGATGACCCCCACACATTAGAATGAACCAAATCAAACATACTAGGAGCACGACTCATATGCGGATATAACTACTCCTAGTATGCCTAGAGAGCTAACATACTTCACATAAGATTTTTTGTCCCTACAAGCTTTCAAAAGAGAAGGGAATAATAAACATAAGTACTGAAAATTAACATGTCATAGGCAGACATGCACAAGTGCAAGGTTTGGAGCGAAACATCATAAGATATATAATTCGAAAAGATAGAAGCATTTATACTAAGGGTGGAATGTTGTGGTGGTGGAGGTTCCTCATAATAGTACAACCCGTCACGCATATAACCCCTGCCAATAATCCTCTTCGAACTAAAGTCCTGTAAGAAATAATAGGTAGGATAAAAACACAACATCACAATAGAGATTTTTGGCAAGTTGGCTAACAGACAATAGATTAAAAGAAAAATGAGGGCAATGCAAAATTGAGAAAATAGTAATATCAGGAGACAAACACGATTCTCTTTGGCTATGAATACGTGTACAAGATCCATCTGCAATACGCACATAGTGACAAGTAGGAACAATGTGTGAAGAAAAAAGATATTACTCTCTCGTCATTTGATTAATGGCCCCAGAGTCCAAAATTCAAAGGACGCCATAGTCTGAACACAAAAAGTGAAGGGGGCACCTGAAGTAATTATGGCACTGACACTAAGAGAAGAGTTGACAATCGATGAAATAATCGCATGAGGACAAATGGTATCAACGCCTCTAGACATACTCTCTCCTTAACACCAAAGGGATTCAAAAGTAAAATTGCATCCATTCATGAGGAGATTTGTAGCCAATTGAGTCCGGGTACTTTTTGCCAATGAAAAAAACATCTTTACCGATACCCTAATAACCTATAATAACAAAAAAAGTGCCCAAAAATTGACCAAACAATAATATGAAATTCTTAAATTAAGAACTCATTAACAATTTTTGAAGATTCATACAAAATCAGCTGCAAGTGCATAAATCAATAAACTACCGCATAAATGGCCGAAAAACATGGAAAATATCCAAAAGAACGCCGTCGAATAACTCGGTAGCCCCAACAACAAAAAAATAACCGCTCCTTACTTTATAGAGAATATCAACAAATGCTAAAAGGGTGAAGAATTACAGTTTAATCCTAAAACAAACATATATGCTATAATAAAAAATTTGGCTCTAAAAAAACCAAATTATAACATCGATTAATAGTGCCGATGAATAGGTACTGATGAACAGTACAATGGACAATGACTAAGAACAATGATAGTGAACAATATTAAGGTTAGGGTTTGGGGATAAAATATATGGGGAGAGAGATTTTATTTTGGCTTTCATACTAAGAAGGTCTTTATTATGTAATGGCTTACCCAACTAGGAGCCCAATAATTGTATTTATACTAAACATATTACAATTCTAGAAGGTTCCACAAATTACAAAACTAAGAGAACACAACTAAGGTCAAAACACGAAAGGCCCACTACAAAGGAAAACAATACTAAAATAACATGAAATCCAACCACTACATTTTGGTTATAGTGGATGACTTTAGCAGATTTATATGGGTATCATTAATGAAACATAAGTTTGACAGTTTTAAAGAGTTTTTGAAAAATATTTCGAAGATTGAAAGCAAAAAACATACTCAAGTAACCCAAATAAGAAGTGATAGGGGTGGAAAATTTAAAGAAACCAGAGTTATTGAAAAATTGTCATGCTAATGGGTACAAACACGAATTTAGTGCCTAGAAAATACCACAACATAATGGGATGGTCGAATGCAAGAATATAACAATTCAAGAGATAAAATTGGTAATAATACATGCTGAGAACCTACCTAAATATTTTTGGGTTAAGGGTGTTCTAACGGCATGACAGATAATCAATCGTGTTTATCTTTGTAAAATTTCCAAAAGTACCCCATATGAGATTTGATACAATAAATAACCCAACTTAAAAATACAGTAGAACCTTTAGGAACATCTATTATAATTGTAAATATATAAAAATACCTTTTAAAATTTGATGCTCGATGTGACAAGGGCATATTCTTGGTGTTGGAATTTTATTCTTAAAATCATGTAATGACATTTTATTTTCAATAAAAGGATTGTCTAGTTCATTTTAAATGAGAATCAGATTCATGAGATGCTTTATATTTATATTCTTTAAAAATATTGTTAAATATATGTCGGTTAATTGTACTTGGTAGGAATTCTAGTGAGTCGGGTCCAACTTGATCACAAAAGATCAAAATTTCGGTTCTAGTACTCTTGAACATACTACACCAAAATGGTCAAATTGGCACCCTTCAACCGGCCAACATTATCACGGTCAGTGACCGTGACAAAAAACACGCATTTTTTGTCACAGTCATTGATCGAGATAATATCGTGACAAAAGACTTGTCACAATCATTGAATGTGACAAGCCTTCAAAACTTGTCACGGTCAATGACCGTGCGTGACAGGTCCGTGATAACTTTTTCAGTAAAATAACCCCACCTCTTCTTTTTTCCCACCGTTTTTTATTCCCTCCATTTCTCTCTTTCTAAGCAACTGCTCTCTCTCTACGTTTTATCTCTCTATTTCTCTTACATTTGTATATATGTGTGTGTATATGTGCGTGTGTGCATATATGTATGTGTAAATTTGCGCGTGTGTGTATATGTGCGTGTGTGTGGTGGGCAGTGGCAGCGGGGGGAGGGGGAGGGGGGAGGGGTGGGGGCAGGGAGGTGGGGCAGTGTGTGTGTGTGTGTGTGTGGTGGGGGGAGGGCGTGGGGTGGGGGTGGGGCAGGGGGAAATGGGGTGGCGGTGGGGCTTGTTAATTTTTTTTGATTAAATTTTGATTGGTTTATTAGATATTACCCCTCATATGCAAGTAGTGCCCCTCGTAAAAGAATTGATTGATTAAATATTGATTGATTATTAATTTTTTTAGTAAATTAATAATTAGTGCCCCTTTCATATGCAAGTAGGATTGCCCCTCATTGTAAATTAGTAAATTAATAATTGTACACTTTAATTGTTAGTTTAATTGATGAAATGAATTGATTTAGTAGATGAATTAGAAGGAGTATGGGATTAATTGTTAGTTGTTGCTATTGCGATTGGATTATAGTGGATCGATGTTCGGTTGGTTAATTTTAGAAGTGCCATAACCACTGGATTATTGTCCATACGTGGGTGGGATTTTTCAACTTTTTTTAAAAAATTACTTTGTATCACGAAAATATATATATATATATATATATATAGTATGACAATTAAATGAAACATACTTGAAATTACATATAGTGCATATAGATACTAGCCTTCTAGTCCTTATGCGTACGCATTCAAAAGCCCTTAGACCTGTTCGAGAGTCATTATCATTGTAATGAGATCTCTCGAATTGTCCCGTTTGGACAGTTTGGGACTGCATAATTTCTATATAATAATATTCTTAGTGGTTTAAAGTTGTTACTTTTGGAGGAAGTTCTGCAGTCGTATCCTAATATTCTCTGGGTACATACTAGATTGACAAGTGTGAGTGTAATTTCAATTGATCAATTGAAATAACACTCACACTTGCCAATCTACGTCGTGTACTTGGATAACTATGGGGATACGCTGCCGAATTTTTCTCAAATCGTAACAATGTGCATGAGCTGTTAAGTATATTATAGAAATACACGGTCTTGAATGGGATAGGACCACTCACCCTTTAGAGGAGATAGGGGAAATATGAATTTCTATTATAAATTGAATTTTAATTTGAAATTTAAAAATCGAATATAAATAAGACATAATTAAATGAAACATGTTATAAATCTAAGTTTTGCTTATACTAATCCAGGAATATACGCTTCTTGCCTTTAATAGGTGATTGATGAAAGTTGATGATGCTGAAAATAGCACCACCCTTCAAGGTGTTTGTAAGCTCAATTCAATTTTAACAAAGGCAGTATAAGGGTGTATAGTAGAAAGGGGTGAGGAGAAGAGGATTAACACCGCATATAAGTGGTTCAGCCAATCAGGCCTACGTCCATTGTGCAAGTATGTGATTAGAATCACTATATGAGGGCTCTAATGGCCATAGATACAAACTCTCAAGCTTTCTCTCTCTACTATATATTTAGACAGAGTTTTAGCTAGGGTTGCTAATGTTGAATCCTTTACAAGGTAGAGGATGACCTCTATAAATAGTGCCTGGAGGGTGTAATGTACCCCCCAAGCATGCAATGAACATGTGAATAAGGATCAAACCAGTATGAGAATGACACCTGGCTGATCTTATGCAGATAATGATGACCTCAATATTCTCTCACGTGAGGGGAATAATTCGGTTATAACTGATTGCGTACACGTGTTCCCAACAGTACATATGCTGATAAGGACTCGACCATCTATGAATGGTCCCAACTTCAGCTTGGAAGAGGACGAGGTGGTGACCTTGTCTTAGTGGAAGAGCCGAGGTAAGGCAGGTGGAGCTGTAATGTCGGCCTGGGCTGAGGTGTTGGTATCGTAACAGGAACGTCGGCTGATCCCCAGCCGAGATTGGTTATGATGACGGGTTGGCAACCTCGGCCTTAACCAAGTCGAGGTTGCAAGCCTTTGATGACCAGATGGATAACTGCCTCTGTGGATCATGAAGACCTCTCCTACCGAGGTAACTAGTAACATCGGTCGTGGCCGACCTTGCTTAGGACGAGACCGCTGGGGGTCAATCTAATGCCCTTCCGACCTCATCCTCTTCAAGGCCGAGGTTTATGTCTCTGAGCAGTTGGGAACATATATGGCATATCAATCACCCCTAGCCCTTAGTTACATGTGAGAACATGTGACTTATGGGGTATCCACCTTCGAGGTCTCTCCTTGTGCCAATATTCCCTTGACACTTGTCAATTGCTGAAGTAGATGGCGTGCCAGGTAAGCTCAATGATATCAGTTGTCCTTTGGGCTCCTAAGATAATGATGGGCCTTGGGATGCGTGTAGGGCTGTTTGAATGTTAAACCCTTTTTCCCTCTCTTTCTTCCCCACTTCTTCATTCTCTCGCCTGCGATTCTCTGTTTTCTCTCTCTACAAGAGCTTGGCCAGAGGTGCATTGGGTGGTTTTTCCTTGCAATATCTTCCCTTCTTCTCATTGCCTTCCTTCATATATCATTTACCATCTCTTTTTTTTCATTTTTCCTGCCTTGTTCTTGTTTTTGCATTTTTCGGTCAGCTTCAAGAGGTTTCCGATTAGTTTATTAGTTTTTCGGCGAGTTCATGTATTTTCTGGTAAACTGTTCTTGATCATTTTTCATTCAAACCCCAAGTTTGATTCTTGGCCAAGCCAAGTCAAGTTGTTTGTTTAGAAGAGTCACAAGGGTAGGGTCTGCCTCATATGCTCAGACCCCTATACCAACTCTTAGAGGAATTCCCCTCTTTTAGGGAGAAGACCTTAGATAAAATTAGGCAGATAGAACGAGCCCAAGAGGAGTCTTGTAGGGCAGAGGCATTCCCCCTCATACCTATCTTTCCACCCCCTCTGAAGGTCATATATCCTGAGCTAGCCGAACCAGTTAAATCAGAAGAGGTCCCAGTTGAAACTTCCCCCATGTCTGAGTCTGAGTTGTCTACCTCAGACCCTATGTCTGTGGACTCTTTTCAAGAGGCCATAGACTTTTCCACTTAGCAGGATCAGGTCCCTGAACAAGCCGAGGTTTCTAGTTGGGCATCATCTCACAACATTTCAAGCACATCGTACTCTTCCTCCGACGTTGAGGTTGTAGGTCCTAGCATTGCTGTTCCACCAATTCTTGAAGCCATTCCCCTATCGGATGTCACAGGGGTTGAGTTCGCTCAGAGGTTCCTAAGTGGTGTCCCATCGTCTGCTTAGGCAGACGTTGAACCGGATGATGATGATAGGGATAAGAGCGATGTTGACACCTCGAAGGTAGCTGAGATAGAGAGCACTGTCATCGAGCTCGACCTTCTTGCCTTCAGGCATCTATATTCCATTATCCCCTCTATAAAACTCAGGAGACCTATGAGGTAAGAGAGGGCTTTCGATAACTGAGATAATGAGATCTGCGTGTATGAGCATATGTTCAAGTTTGGGTTTTATCTGCCCATTCATCCCATCATTAGGGCTATAATTTCCTACATCAACTTAGCTCCTTCTCAGTTATCCCCCAATGCCTGGAGGGTGATAATTAGAGCTATAGTTCTATGGAAGGTAGTCCGCCATTCAGACCTTCTTGTCCAGGTCTTTATCGGGTACTATACCCCATCCTCTGCCAGGAACCATCCTAGCTATTACCATTTCTTAGCTCGGAAGTCAACTAAGAAGATGTTGCAGGTTACCCAAACTAGCAACCATAATTGGAAGCCGCGGTATTTCTTTGCCTCAGGGGCATGGGAATTTGGCCCTTGTGTCCCCTCTTCGAACTTAGAGTCGAGGATACCCCTGAGATGGGGTAAGGTGTCAATGGCTTCCTGGGCCGACCTTGGGTTAAGCCAAAATAATCTTCACAAAGTGAAAGAACTCCAAGATCAGGGGGAGCACAGTCTATTGGTCAGGTTCGAGCACCTGATGACCCTCTACTATCTCTCAGAGACTGGGCTTGGGGGTAGTCCTCTGATAGAGCTCCGTTAGTGCTTATTTTATTATTTAAGCAAGTTAAACCTTTGATTTTTTTATGTCTATGATATTCTAACTCAGACCTTTCCATTTGCAGAGTGCCCCAAAGGCATTTTGGACGAAGTCTGGGAGATGTCTGCCCCAAGTCTTACGAAGCTGGTGAAGAAGGCAGGCCTGAATGCACCCCCTCCTCCTCTACCGAAGAAGAGTGTCGGGACGTCCAAGGCCAATGCTACAAAAAAGAGGAAACCTACAACCACCTCCCCTGAGGATCAGAGAAAAAGTAAGGCCCAAAAGGCCATCCCCGTATCCTCTGAGGATGCCTTGGCTGCTCATCTGGAGCAGCTGAAAATTAATGATAGCATAATAGGCCACAATTTATAAGTGTTGGATGCCATCGGCTCTGCTATGACCGATGCTGAAAAATGCTTTTGTCGCTCCACTCCTTTGCTGGTTGAGTTTGGCCTTTACAGGTCCATTCAGGTATAACTTTAGATTTCAGTTTAATTCCAAAGTGTAACCTTTGTTTTGAATTTGAACTTATACATTTGATTTCTTGATTTGTAGGGCCTCGTCGCTATGCACTATCTTACCAACTGGACTCTAAAGAAGCTGCCCCTCATCGAGAAAGGCCAAGAGGCCGAGAAGGTGCAAAGCTCCCTGAATGCAGAGGTAGATCGTCTAAAGTCTGCCTTTGAGGGATCTGATAAGAAGGTTAAGGAGTTGGAGAAAGAGATCTCCAAGCTTAAGAAAGACCACACCATTGCTCTGAAGGCCAAGGACGACTTTCTCCAACAGAAAGTTGATGTTGCAATGAAGGTAGCCCTTGAGGATGCTTCTGAGGGGATCCTGGATGATTACAAAGTCTTTGATGAATTCATCAGTTTTGGCTTTGAATACCTCGAAAGAGGTATTAAGGCCATTGGAAAATGGGCGGCTGCAAAGGAGAAGGAGTCAGGGAACTTGAAACCCTCTAACTTCGTTGGTCTGGGTTTTGGTAATCCTCAATAAGATGCTGCCCCTATAGAGATAGAACCTTTGGATGTTACTGAGACTGAAAGTACCAACCTCTAAGATGATGGGGCCGAGGTGACCAACATCGGTCAGGCGAATGAGGTCGAGGATGCCAATACTATAGCTGCAAACCCTTAGGGCTTTTTTGTGAAGCTTTATGTAATTCTCTGATTTTGATTTCAAGATGTAACTTCTAATTGCAGACTTAGTTACCTTGTAACTCTTAGTTTATATTAACTTCTGATACATGCTTCACTTCCTTATCTACTGAGTGTTCTTTGAATGATTTTCTTTGCCATGCAATGTCTATTTAGGTTTGAGGTCATCCACGTATGATGTCTTACCTCAGGCCTTGTCACCAAATCATGATGTTATAAGGTCTAAGGTCATCAACTAAGATGTTATTCTCATAAAATATTCTCACCAAATTAATGATGTTAATGGTCTGAGGTCATCCAAGTATGATGTCTTACCTCAGACCTTGTCACCAAATCATGATGTTATAAGGTCTGGGGTCATCAACTAAGATGTTGCCCTCATAAAATATTCTCACCAAATTAATGATGTCTAGGGTCTGAGGTCATCCAAGTATGATGTCTTACCTCAGACCTTGTCACCAAATCATAATGTTATAAGGTATGAGGTCATCAACTAAGATGTTACCCTCATAAATAATTTTCACCAAATTAATGATGTCTAGGGTCTGAGGTCATCCAAGTATGATGTCTGACCTCAGACATTGTCACCAAATCATGATGTTATAAGGACTGAGGTCATCAACTAAGATGTTACCCTCATAAATAATTTTCACCAAATTAATGATATCTAGGGTCTAAGGTCATCCAAGTATGATGTCTGACCTCAGACCTTGTCACCAAATCATGATGTTATAAGGTCTGAGGTCATCAACTAAAATGTTACCCTCATAAATAATTTTCACCAAATTAATGATGTCTAGGGTCTGAGGTCATCTAAGTATGATGTTTGACCTCGGACCTTGTCACCAAATCATGATGTTATAAGGTCTGAGGTCATCAACTAAGATGTTACCCTTATAAATAATTCTCACTAAATTAATGATGTCTAGGGTCTGAGGTCATCCAAGTATGATGTCTGACCTTAGACCTTGTCACCAAATCATGATGTTATAAGGTCTGAGGTCATCAACTAAGATGTTACCCTCATAAATAATTTTCACCAAATTAATGATGTCTAGGGTCTGAGGTCATCCAAGTATGATGTCTGACCTCAGACCTTGCCACCAAATCATGATGTTATAAGGTCTGAGGTCATCAACTAAGATGTTACCCTCATAAATAATTCTCACCAAATTAATGATGTCTAGGGTCTAAGGTCATTCAAGTATGATGTCTGACCTCAGATCTTGTCACCAAATCGTGATGTTATAAGGACTGAGGTCATAAACTAAGATGTTACCCTCATAAATAATTTTGACCAAATGAATGATGCCTAGGGTGTGAGGTCATCCAAGTATGATGTCTGACCTTAGACATTGTCACCAAATCATGATGTTATAAGGTCTGAGGTCATCAACTAAGATGTTACCCTCATAAATAATTTTCATTAAATTAATGATGTCTAGGGTCTGAGGTCATCCAAGTATGATGTCTGACCTCAAACCTTGTCACCAAATCATGATGTTATAAGGTCTGAGGTCATCAATTAAGATGTTATCCTCATAAATAATTTTACCATTCGTGCATAATGAACCAAGTATTGACACAAGAACTAATCTTCTCATTAATAATCTCTTCATAGGATGATATATTTACATGAAAGCCCTGGTAACATTATATGTAATACTTTTTTAGATGATTAGTATTCCAAGGATTGGAGAAAGGTTCTCCCTCGAGGTTTTCTAGCCTGTAGGTCCCAGGTACAACCTCCTCAATCACTTTATAAGGACCATGCCAATTTGGGTGAAGCTTGTTCACCTTCTGCAAATTCTTTTTCAACACCAGGTCCCCTACAGCTATGGGCCTTGATTTTACCCTTTGATTATAGAATTTTGCTATTTTTTGTTGGTAAGCCGCCTGCCTAACTTCTGCATCTTCCCTTCTCTCTTCAATCAAGTCTAGGTTTAGTCTTCTCTCCTCTTCATTCTTCTTAGGGTCATAGGTCTAAATCCTATGAGCAGGGAGTCCTACCTCTGTCGGTATGACGGCCTCTGATCCATGTTACAACATAAATGGGGTCTCACCTGTTGGTGTCCTAGCCGTCGTTCTATAGGCCCATAGCACAGTATAAAGCTCTTCAGTCCATCTTCCCTTATCCTTTTCCAACCTCTTCTTGATCCCATAGAGGATTGTTCTGTTAATGACTTCGGGTTGACCGTTTGCCCGAGGTCGGCCAGGGGAAGAGAAAAATTGCTTTATCCCAACTCTTTCGCAATATTTTTCCAAGGAAGAGTTCTTGAACTGGGTTTCGTTGTTCAAAATGAGGGTGTTTGGGAGGCCATGTCTGCATATGATGTTTTTCCAAATAAATTGGAAGGCCTTCTGCTTTGTAATTGTGATCATCAGCTCAGCCTCTACTCATTTGGAGAAGTAATCAATGCGACTATTAGAAATCGGTAATTATTTGCAGCCCTTGGCAGGGGTCCTACTAGGTCAATTCCCCATACTGCGAATGGCCAAGGGGAACTGATTGATGTCATAGGCTGATGAGGTTGATGTGGGATAGTGTAAAATCTCTGACATTTATCGCACCTCTTCACGTAGGCTGCAGCATCTTTAGCCAAGGTTAGCCACCAATATCCCTACGTGATAATCCTCTTCGCATAAGGTCTCCCTCTTATGTGACTGGAGCAAGAACCCTTGTGCACCTCCTGTAGGACGTGGTGAAATTAGATGGGATGAACGCATCTGAGGAGAGGTACTAGGAATCCCTTCCTATACAAGACATCTCCTACTATTGAGAACTTTGCAGCTCTGTACCTCAATTTCCTCCTCTCTAACTTTGACTCCGGTAGCACCCCCCTCTGATATATCTGATAAGGGGATCCATCCATGAGTCTCCTAGGTTCAAATTGAGGTGAGGGTTACTGACATCTTCTTCTTCAATGGTTTCTCTAGGCAAGATCTCAACAGGGATTGTCCTTCTGATATCTGTCCTCGTTGCCGAAGCTAGCCTTGCTAATGCGTCTGCATGACTGTTGTTTTTCCGAGGTATTATCTTCATCTTTACCTCTTCGAAGCCTTTGAGTATCATTCTCACCCTCTTTAGGTATTTGACCATCCTTTCGTCCTTAGCCTCATAAACCCCCAATACTTTATTAACAACCAACCTTGAGTCACTGTGAAGGAGGAGTCGTCTTATACCAACGGTCCTTACCAAGGAGAGGCATGCTATCATGGCCTTGTATTCTGAATCATTGTTTGACGCCTTGAAGTTAAACCTTAGGGCATATTTGATGTTGATACCATCCGGGTCTGAGAGTATCAGGCCCAAACCGCTTCCACTTTCGTAAGAAGACCCATCGACAAAGAGGTTCCAGATGTCTGTATCTGATAAGAAACCCTCTTTTAACATGATTCCCTGCCTGAAGAGGTACCGGTCTTCCTCATTCTCGGCTATTTCACCTCTGACTCTCTTGGGCATAACCTTTTTCGAGTGTCGAAAGACGTTGCTGTTTGACCCTTCTACAGTCTTCAGGTTATTCTAAACCTCGACCTCTTCCCGTGTGAACTCGGTGACAAAATCTGTAAGTGCCTACCCTTTGATGGTCATCCTAGGCTGATAGGTAAGTTCATACTCCCCTAGTTCAATGGTCCATACCATCAATCGACCCGACTTCTCAGGTTTATGGAGGACCTGTCTTAGTGGGGAGTCAGTAGGACGACCATAGAATGGGCTTGAAAGTAGGGCTTCATCTTCCTAGAGGCATGTATCAAGGCGTAGTCTAACTTTTCCATCCGAGGGTAATTCTGTTCAGATCCATGAAGGGATTTACTGTTGAAGTATACGGGCCTTTGAACCCCAACGTCCTCCCGTATAATGGCCGCACTTATAGTCGATTCAGAGACTGCTAGATAAACAAACAGCCTCTCCCCTGCTATTAGCCGAGATAAGAGCAAGGGAGATCCAAGATAGGACTTGAGTTGATCAAAAGTCTCATCACACTCTTTGTCCCATTCAAAGTCCTTTCTAAGCACCTTAAAGAACGGAAGACACTTGTCGATCGCCCTGGAAACAAATCTGTTGAGCGCAACTACTCTTCCAGTGAGCCTCTGAACGTCCTTGATACTCCTTGGTGTCTTCATGTCGAGAAAAACCTTGATTTTCTCAGGGTTCGCCTCTATTCCCCTCTGATTGACAATGAATCTGAGAAATTTCCCAGCTCCTACTCCGAAGACACACTTCGCATGGTTAAGTTTCATTCTGTATAAGTCCATAGTGTCAAAAGTCTTTTCGAGGTCAGCTACGTGGGTGCAGGCCTTTAAGCTCTTCGTTAACATATCGTCGACGTACACTTCCATAGTCTTGCCTACTTGGTCTTCAAACATCTTATTCACAAGACGTTGGTACGTTGCCCCCGTATTTTTCAATCCAAAGGGCATAACCTTGTAGCAAGACGTCCCTTTGTCAGTGATGAAGGTTGTCTTCTCTGAATCTTCAGCATCCATGAAGATCTGGTTATAGCCTGAATACGCGTCCATAAATCTCATGAGCTCATGTCCTGCAGTTTTATCTACCATCTGATTGATCTGGGGTAAGGAATAGCTATATTTTAGGCAAGACTTGTTCAGGTCGGTGAATATAACTGCATTCGATAGCCACTCTGGATATATGACTTCTCTGATAAACTCAGGCTCTTCTAACTTTCTGACTTCTTCTCGGATGACGTCGTACTTCTCTTTAGAGTAGACTCTTCATCTTTATTTGATTGGCCTAGCGTCCTTAGTCACATTCAGCTTGTGGCACATAACCTCTGGGCTGATGCCTGGCATGTCCGCGCGACTCCAAGCGAAGACACTCTATCTCTTTCTCAGGAAGTTTATTAGTTCTTACTTGATTTCTGCTTTTGAGGCTTTGGCGACTTGGATGGTTTTTTTCGGCTCGTCCTCATTGAGGACGATGGATTCTACCTCTTCCGCGATCTCTCCTTTCTTTAACTTCTTTTCATCTATGGGGTCAAGTGTATCAATGTTATATGTGGTAATTTCTCTCTTATGAGCCTCTCTCTCTTCAACCGAGTTGAAGTAGCATTCTCGTGCTATGGTCTGGTCACCCTGCACTTCCCCTACCCCATAGGGGGTCAGGAATTTTAGCATCTGGTGGACCGTCAATGGCACGGCTTTAAACTCCTTAAGGACTACTCTTCCTATGATGAGGTTATAGGCCGAGAAGACATTTTCATCCATAACAAAAAAATTAATCTTTCAGGTTAACCTCTTAGGCCATTCATCGCCCATTCGTACGTCCATCTTATACATGCCCAGTTGATGGACCTTTTCACCGCTGAACCCCATTAACGGATGATGATAGGGTACTAGCCTAGCTCTACTAAGGCCTAGGATTTTGAAGCAGGGCCAGAACATCACATATGTCGAACTTCCTCCGTATATAAGAATTCTCTGTACCTCACATCCATAAACTCTTGTTGTGATTACCAAAGGGTCATCATGTGGAGCTAAGATGCCTTTGAAGTCGAGTCGGGAGAACTCGACTATGAGAGTGTCCATATCCACCTTCTTTCTCTTTTGCGTTGTTTCAGAAGACGTCAGATTTACTATTTCAAGTTTGGCCACTGACTTAGCCTTTGCAATATGAGCTTTTCGATCAGCCACTGAAGAACCACTCCCTACAAGTCCTCCGCATATGGTGTTAACACCAAAGGAGATCATACCCACCCTCTTTACTGGGGTGTTATCATCCTTTGGCGGGAGGTCCGGATCATCCTCATCATCACCATCTGAGTCATCATCTCTTCTTGCTGGGGTATAGTCACGACACTTATTATTTCTCTTCTTCTTGGGGTCATCTCTTCCCCTCTTGGGAGCCTTGCCATCAACATATTTCCTTAACTTTCCTGACTTCAACATCTTCTCGATCTCATCCTTCAAAGCGAAGCACTTATCTGTAACATGGCCATGGTCTTGGTGGAATTCGCACCATAAGTTCTGGTTCCTCTTATATGGAGGAGCCTTCAGCTTCTCTGGCCATCTTAGGGACCAATCATTTTTAATCTCATTGAGGATGTGTTCACAGCTTACGATAAGATGGGTATAACGTGTAAACTTGTCATCAATTGACCTCTTCTTTCCATCCTTCTTTCTTTGGAACTTCATGCTGCTATCACCGTTCTCATCTTCATACTTAGCAGCCATGGCCTCTTCAGTGTTCATGACCTTCCCCGCAGTTGCCAATAGCTCGCCATGGACTTTGAAGGGTCTTTCGTAAGTTTCCACAATAACTTCCCCTTCTGAAGACCTCCTATGAGGACGGTCATGGCAATATTCTCTTCGTAATCTTTAACCTCAAGTTTTTCTTTGTTGAACCTGGCGATATAGTCTCTTAAGCTCTCGTGCTTGCCTTGCTTTACATACAACAGATGGGTGGTCTTCTTTTGAGGTCTTACCCCAAAGAAGAAATTATGAATGAACCATTCAGCCAAGCCCTTAAAGTTCTCAATTGAATTATTCGGAAGAGAAGTAAACCATTTGTGCGCAGCTCCCATCAAGGTCCCGGAGAAGGCCCGACACTTCATCTCGTCTGGTATTGAGTAAATGTTCTCCGCTGACTGGTACATCTCAATATGATGTACAAGATTGGTGCTACCGTCATTCTTAGGAGTCACTGTGGGTGGATTGAACTTGGTTGGGGTAAGGAAGCTTACTATCTTAGCCACGAACGGAGAGCCCTCTGAGAAACCTCTTTGCAGTGGATCCCGACTTTTGATGAGGTCTCATATCTTGTCCTCAAGACGTTAGATGGAGTCATTCCATGGTCTTGCAACATCGTCCTGGATGAGGTTATCCCATCCACCTTCAAGGGGTGGACTGAGGGTTCCCCAACCATGGCACAACGTCTGCTGTTGACCTCTTCTTGGTCTCTTCCTCGTCCCTGATGAGGCCGATGTTGTCTTTCTTCCCTTTGTGAGTCGGTTGTACTTCTCGACCTTGACAACCTTTATCTTAGGTCGTTTATTGGGTCGAGCCTTTCAAAGGCTGACCCTCTGCTTAGCCGATCAAAAGCTGATCCTCGTTGTTGGGCTTCTCTACCTCTTCTGCCCCCACAACATTGGCTTCGTTGGATAGGACGAACTGTATTGTTCGAAACCTCATACGGCTACCAATAATCTTTTGGGACATCTTTCACCTTTAAATCATCATACCTGTCCTTAGGGCAAGGGTTTCCTTGCCTCCCCAGGCACAAGCGCCTAGGGTCAGCAACGTCCCTCCTTCGCTGGGGTGTAGTTTTGTCTTTCCGCGGTGCCTGGGGTGGTTCCCTGGAGTCGGGATAAGGCTGAACAGCCACCGAAGTGATCATTTTCGGTGAGACCCTAGGTGGCCTCATCATATTTTAGCTGAGCTGTGCAAATTGCTCCTGCATTTCTTGTTGCGTTGCAGCCAAAGACCTCAAGGCTACATCCACCTCTGCCATTTCGGATTGGAGCGGTGACTGGCTGGAGCTAGGTCCTCCCGCACCAGGCGACGGAAGAGGTGGTGGTAATTCCGGTGCCATGTGCTAGCACAAAAGAGCTGGTGTAGTAAATGAGCTTAATACCTACAGGACCTCTTTCAATGGTGAAATAGCTCCACGCAAGGGGTGAGTCTTGGTTTACCACCAGAGTCTCCAGTGAGGTTAAGCGAATAAAGAGGAAGAGACAGCTTCTCGTTCCCACAGACGGCGCCAAAATGATGATGCTGAAAATAGCACCACCCTTCAAGGTGTTTGTAAGCTCAATTCAATGTTAACAATGGTAGTATAAGGGCGTATAGTAGAAGGGGTGAGGAGAAGAGGATTAACATCGGCATATAAGTGGTTCAGCCAATTAGGCCTACGTCCACTGTGAAAGTGTGTGATTAGAATCACTGTATGAGGGATCTAATGGCTATAGATACAAACTCTCAAGCTTTCTCTCTCTACTGTATATTTAGACAGAGTTTCATCTAGGGTTGCTAATTTTGGATCCTTTACAAGGTAGAGGATGACCTCTATAAATAGCGCCTGGGGGGTGTAATGTACCCCCAACCATGCAATGAACATGTGCATAAGGATCAAACCAGTATGAGAATGACACCTGGCTGATCTTATACAAATAATGATGACCTCAATATTCCCTCACGTGAGGGGAATAATTCGGTTATAACTGATTGTGTACACGTGTTCCCAACAGTACATATGCTGATAAGGGCTCGACCATCTGTGAATGGTCCCAACATCGGCCTGAAAGAGGACGAGGTGGTGACCTTGGCTTAGTGGGAGAGCCGAGGTAAGGCAGGTGGAGTTGTAACATTGGCCTGGGCCGAGGTGTTGGTATTGTAACAGGAACGTCGGCTGATCCCCAACCGAGATTAGTTATGATGACGGGTTGGCAACCTCGGCCTTAACCAAGCCGAGGTTGCAAGCCTTTGATGACCAAATAGATAACTGCCTCTGTGGATCATGAAGACCTTTCTTGCCGAGGTAACTAGTAACGTCGGCCGTGGATGACCTTGCTTAGGACGAGACCGCTGGGGGTCAATCTAATGCCCTTCCGACCTCATCCTCTACAAGGCCGAGGTTTATGTCTTTGAGAAGTTGGGCACATATATGGCATATCAAAAGTTTTTAAAGATTACATCAAGAATACGCGATACATTGTTGGATCAATTGCGGAGGAATACATCACCGTGGAGTCATCAATCTATACTCGGGAATATATGCCTGACTCAACCACCGTTGATGGCACTGATGAGTTCATCGATGATGGTGGTTATGTGATGGGAAAATGAGTCAAATTAACGAGTTTAAAACATGAACAAGTAGCTCATTTTCTATTTGACACACATGAAGATGTCAAAGAATAGAAAAAGTAAGTTTAAATTATTTTAAGACGTGGAAGAAAAATTTGCGAAGCCGGTACTTTGGGAAGACCCGAGACTCCATTATCCGAATGGGTGACTCCATCCCGTCGAAGGAGCCGATCTCATTAGCACAATGACAAAAGTTCATTGACAATGAGATCGGGGAGCGACAATTGGCATCTCGCCAATCGGGAAGGGAAAATCGGGCGAAAAAAACGATCGTGCACTACTCCGGCCAAACGTCTTACGCCGAGGTGGAGCATAGGATGATGGTAAGATTTTATTTTTCTATAATTACAGAAACATATTATTTAACATTATTTTACTTTGCGGGGCCGATACTAATTTTGCATTATTTTATTTCAGGGGACGGGGAGTGGCCCTAGGGTAGGCCACATATGCTCGATGCTTATGTGGATATGTGGACGAAGAAGGGGAAGGATAAGGAGGTGTCCTCGATTATCGCGTCCATGATTGTAAGTACTCCGATAGTTTACTTTTTATTAATTATGTTATAATTTTTTTATTTACTTATTTAATTAATCATGTGCTTTTTATTATTTCACGCAAAGCTTAATGAAGTGCATGAGTCGCAGTCTGATGCCGACAAGGCATCTTTGTCCACGAATGCACTCATCCAAGTGCTTGGCGCTGATCGCAAGGGGAGGACAAGGGGGTGAGCTCGCGGGTGGCCAAATCTAGGATCATCGGTTTGGAGACGAGCAACACCGGGTTGGCTCGAACGGTGGACTCGCATGACGCAAAGCTGTCCCATTTGGAGGTGACGGTCCAAGATATGTTCTCATTCATGAAGCGTTCGAAAGCGTAAGGGGAAAGGGAAGGATAAGGTGGTGGAGGAAGATGAGGATGTGGACGTCGCTACTTCATCATCTACACGTGCAGACTCTGATGATCCAGTCCCCTATTTGGCTCCCTTCAACCGACCTATAATGACACTTGCTTAGTCGAGCATGTTTATACAGGACATATTTGATGGTGGGCAGATAGGGAGGGGGTTGAGGGACCCGAATACCGTCCAGGGTATGTTAGTTCATGGACGTGCAATTCAAGACATCGAGGCCAAGATGCTCGTAACGCATGCGATACCCGGGAAGGAGAACTCTCCATTGTGGCTGCGCGAACAATGCAGCACGATGCATATTCAAGGGTGTATCAATTCATATATCGTGTGGCCTATCCACCTCCTCAAACCTACCCCAGACATGTAGTGACATTATTTGAATTGAATTATTTTAAGCTGGTACATTTGAATTATATTTGGATTATATCGTGATGCATATTGTTTTGAATGTATATTTGCATTATCTCTATTTTATTTGGATATATGATGTTTGAAAAGGTACAACGTTGTTATAATAGGTACAAATATACTGTTGGGCAATGGCAGTGGCCATACTGCCCAACATATTTTTTTTCAATTCTGTCAAGAATTGTCACGGTCAATGACCGTGACAAATAAAACTTGTCACGGACTTATCACGGTCAATGACCGTGATAATTTTTTTAAAAATGCCACGGGTTTGTCACGGTCTTTGACCGTGATAAATATTGTCAAAGTTAAAAACCGTGACATGATCGTGACAAGTCTAATGAACTTATCACGGTCAAAGATCGTGATAACAAAATTTGTCACCCCCAGACTTGTCACGATCATTGACCTTGACAAGTTGGACTTGTCACGGTCAATGACCATGACAATTCGATAGATTTGGTGTAGTGACATTTAACAACCTAAATAAGGAGTTGACATCCTATCGATACGGTTGTGTGTACTGTCTTAGTAGTTTATCTATAACTACAGGAACCCGTTTGATGGTTCGAGAACTTGTTTGATAGATCGAAAGAAGATTGACGGTATATCCAGGAATATATTAAACATAACCATCGGTGAGATTTTAAGTCTAATTATTATCTTGATAAAACTTAGGGAATCTCACAACATTTATAAGAGGTGCATAAATTCTTAGTCCTTAGGGTTATGAGAATTGGAATGCTTGCGCAAATGTTTCTATGATTGTTATGAGTGCGATTTGATTATATATTGGGTCAATATATCCCTAAATATTAGGCAACAGTTGTGTGAGTAGGTTTGAGATTATATTTAGAGGAGTATGCCTACAATAGATATCTTGGATTGTGATATCCCTATGACACCCCGCCTAATTAATCCCGGGTGATCAGTCCTAAATCAAGTTAGAACAGGTTTCTCATTTGGTCCATTCTTAGCATCACTGTCGTCTTATTAAATTACTAACCACCTAAGTGAGAAAAATAGACTGGTGCCAATTTTTATCTTTCATTATTTAAACAAAAACCCATGCGGAAAATAAAATAATACAACAATCACAGATAACTGAATTAATCATCCACAAGTAAAAATAATTAACCGAATAAACCATCGGTCCAAATAATAATAAATCCCGTAAAGACAAGAACGAACTCCCAACAAGTCTAATACAAATAAACGGAATGTGAGCGACATGCTCGAATAACTAATCATGAATTTCTACATTAAGATTGAAGAATGAGGCGTCTATCAAAACCCCGCAACATCCACATATGCTGTAGCAACGGATCCCTGGAATTTAGTCAAGGCTGGCGTCCCTGTGGCTGGACACCTAAAAGGTTTTGAAAATAGATTTATAGTAAGGGTTAGTACCCAAAACATTTGGAAAACATTTAACAAATGATTAACTTGCAGTAATAAATAAATATGCATGCTCTTCATATTCTAGTTAGTATCGCACTCTCTTGAGGACTTTCTTACCCCTCCTCTAATGTACACTACTAACACTTTAATTAAATTACCGAGTTATTCATCTCATGACTAGATAATTAACATAGTTTCTTTATACCCACCCTACTCTAACTGAGTATATAGTGATGATGATTTTTAAGTTATTAGTAACATCAACTTAACTAAAACATTTCCCTTTTTAAATTCATATAACTTCTACACTTGTGATACATATGAAACCACTCATATTTTTCATTACTAACCCGTATATAATTAATTATCCAATTATATATTTATAATCATATTTCAGTATTCACAATCATACTGTAATATATTTAACAACTTGCATCCATCCGAGTAAAATACTCACAGAATGTAAATTCTATAAAGTGCTATCCCACTAGGTACAATCACATAGCCTAGTTATCCCAAGTCAGAATTTCACACCAACTTGATAAAAATAAATAATTGGAGGCGGTCATATTCCTTCCCTGAAAGTGAGATGTCCCTCACCCATATAATGGACGCTATGACCTTGGGAATATACTCACCCTACTCCTCAAGCTAGGGGATTCATCCACTACGCGCAACCTCCCCCTATAGCACTATAGTATAAAATATCTAATCACTGATATTAATGTACACACCATATATATATACTATCACATCCGTATAAATATAAAAGTCCCGCCTATACCGTGCGGTAAATCCGTAACATAAGCCTATTAAAATTATTAAGAGTTTATGGTCCAACTCTAAATATTAATTAAATTGCACCTTAATTAATTAAGTTACTTTTAGTGTCGCCCCCACCATAAATTTGGACGTACTCTCGTAGCCCAAAATAAATTTACCCCAGTCAAAATCCCCGACTCTAATTTATTAGCCTCTGTCTAATTAAATTATTACATTTCGGTTTCGCTCAACCAAATTTTCTGCCTCAAACCTTAATTAATTTATCTACAATTAATTTGATTTAAACTCATGTATTTAATTTCTCAATAATTAATTACATAAGATTTTTATATGAATTTCCCCTTTTATATAATTAACTGGCGAAACTGCCAAGTTCTGTCGACCGTCGATCGATCGATCGAACAGGTCTTCGTCTTCTTCGCGAAGACAGGGCAGCCATGGACGGATTTACTCAAACCCTAATCTCTTCTAACATGAATTACAAGCCTTCTTATCACAGGTACATATTAGAAACCTTATTAGGATCCCCAGAAAGTCCACAACAATCATCAATTCGTCCATAAACTACTGATTCATAATTTTGGGGGAAAATCTATCTTTATCCATAAACATATTTACACCCCAAATTTCTTCATCAAACTCGTTCTAATTTATCCGGATATCATTCTAACAGATACACATCAATATTCCAATATCAGATTTTTACATAAATCCTCATAAACTTTGGAAAATCAGATTAATATTTTCTTTTGTTTTTTAAAACCCCATGTTTATGCCATGAAACCCCAAAACGAATTTTAATTCATTACATCACACAGATATGAATTGAAAGACAGATTTAATACTATTGCAAGTTATTCACTTGCCTTAGGTTTCGTAGTGTCTGAATTTGAGATGGGTTCCAAGGTTGAAGATGACCTTTGTTGGCTCTTTTGAGATCCCCAAATGGCTTTGGCTGCTGTTAGGGTTTTCTAACCCTTTAATTCTTCTCTCTAATTAAGCTCAGCCATGCCCTTATTTCTTTTTATTAGGTTAATTTCCCTAATCCCGTTTTTTGACTAATGGGCCAAGCCCAAGTGACCTAAATGCCCCCGAGTGGGCCCGACTATGTCTAAAAACGTCCCGTGACCCGTTTACTACCCCCGGGTACACTTTTCCGATTATCTCGGCCCATCCGGACTCAACTGTACACTCAGAATTTGCATCCGAATTAATTTATAAAAATACTTATCCTCCACCCAATATAGTCTATACCGACTTCCGGATGTGATAAGTACATACCTCGTCATTAATACTCGAAATGACGTAATTACATTATTACTATTCACTTAGTAAATAAGTTTCCCTAAATATTAACCATTCAATCCCAGATTAATATTTATATATTATTTTATCATAATTAATTCATTAAATTACAACACACTAGTAATTTAGAATTTCCGAATTAATTAAATTTTAAATGTACCAAAAATACGAGGTGTTACATACTCCCCCCCCTACAAAGGAATTTCGTCCCCAAAATTAGATCGTACCTGCGGTGAAAAGCTCTGGATATTGTTCCCGCATATCCTCCTCCCGCTCCCAGGTAGACTCGTCAACATTGTGATGACCCCACTGTACTCTAACCAATGGAACAACCTTGGATCGCAATTTCCGCTCACTATGATCCAGAATAGCTACCGGCCTCTCCTCATACGAGATGCCTGGCTGTAAGTCGATCTCCTCGAGTGGAATGTGCCAAAAGGCCCTCTCGCTCCTTCGATATTTCTTCAGCGATGCCACATGGAATACATCGTGTATCCGCTGAAGATGTTCTGGTAACCCAAGCTTATACGCCACCGGTCCCACCCTCTCAATAATAGGGAAAGGTCCTACGTACCGCGGTGCTAACTTACCCTTCTTGCCGAACCTCATCACCCCTTTCATAGGGGATACCCGGACTAAAACCTGGTCCCCAACTTCTAGCTCCACATGTCTTTGAGAAGCATCAGCATAACTCTTCTGCCTGTCCTGAGCTATCCGAATCCTTCCTCGAATCAACTCTATCTTGGCAGATGTCTCCTGGACAATCTCCGGCCCCAAGAGTTTGTTGTCCCCCACCTCTAACCAACAAGCGGGCGAACGACAAGGTCTCCCGTACAGTGCCTCAAACGGTGCCATGCCAATCGTGAATTGGTAAGAGTTGTTATACGCAAACTCTACCAAAGGAAGATATTTCTCACATCCTCCCCCGAAGTCCAAAATGCACATTCTGAGCATGTCTTCCAGCATCTAATTAACTCTCTCAGTCTGTCCGTCAGTCTGTGGGTGATACGCTGTACTCAAGCGCAACTCCGTGCCCATTGCCTCCTGAAAGCTCTGCCAAAAGTGGGCGACAAAGATTTTGTCTCGGTCGGATACAATATTTATTGGTACCCCATGCAGCTTAACAATCTCTGCTATGAATAGATGTGCATAACGCATCGTCTCAAAGTCTGTGCGTACCGGCAAAAAGTGGGCCACCTTAGTCAACCGATCCACAATAACCCATATGGAGTCGTGACCCCTCTGCGATACAGGTAACCCTGTGATGAAGTCCATGGAGATGCTTTCCCACTTCCACACGGGAATTTCTAACGGCTGTAGCATCCCTGATGGTCTCTGGTGGTCAACTTTCACAAGCTGACACCTGGCACATTTCGAAACAAACTCCGCTATGTCCCGTTTCATCCCTGCCCACCAATACTGCCTCCTCATATCTTGGTACATTTTATCCCCACCGGGATGTACCGCAAATTTCGAACCATGGGATTCTGTCATAACAGCGTGCCTCAAATCCTCATCCTCTGGCACCATTAACCTCCCATTAAAGCGTAGGCCTCCTTCTGAGCTAATTGAGTAACCCTCTGCTCCCTCAGCTAACAACTGGCCCACCCTATCCCGACAAATCTGATCCTCTGCCTGAGCCTTCACAACTCGCGTAATGATCTCGGGTGTGATGGATAATGCTGACATGCAAGCCTTGGCTACGTCATCCTTATATCGAAGCTCTCTCCACTTCGCTTTCCATACCTCCGATATCTCCCCAGTCGGCCTTCGGCTCAATGCGTCTGCTACCACGTTGGCCTTACCGGGATGATACTGAATATCAAACTGGTAGTCCTTCACGAATTCTAGCCACCGCCTCTGCCTCATATTCAGATCCTTCTGTGTGAAGAGATACTGAAGTGACTTGTGATCCGTGAATAGAGTAAACTGCTCTCCTAGAAGATAATGCTTCCATATCCTCAAAGCAAAAACGACCGCTGCCAACTCTAGGTCGTGAGTAGGGTAATTCCTCTCGTGGGGCTTTAGCTTCCTGGAAGCATAAGCTATAGCCCTTTCCTCCTGCTGGAGCACACCCCCAAGACCCCGTAAGGATGCGTCTGTGTAAACCCGATACTCTAGCTTTCCCTTCGGCAGTGCAAGCACGGGTGCAGATGTCAACTTGTCCTTTAGCTCGTCGAACGCTAATTGACAATTATCATCCCACTTGAAAGGTACCCCTTTCCGAGTCAGATTCGTCAAAGGTCCTGCAATCTTAGAGAATCCCTTAGTGAATCGCCTGTAGTAACCGGCCAAACCCAGAAAACTGCGCACCTCGGTCGGTGTCGTGGGCTGTCCCCACTCCCTCACCGCCGACACCTTATTCGGATCCACTGCAATACCCTGATCTGACACGACGTGACTAAGGAACTGTACCTCCCGTAGCCAGAATCCACACTTCCCTAATTTGGCGTAGAGCTGATGATCCCTCAGTGTCTGTAAAACCATGCGCAGATGCTCTGTGTGCTCCTCCTCGGTGCGCGAGTAGATTAGGATGTCATCAATGAACACGATGACAAACTGATCTAGGTACTCCTTGAAGACCCTGTTCATGAGATCCATGAACACTGCAGGTGCATTGGTGAGCCCGAAGGGCATCACCCTGAACTCATATGATCCATACCGCGACAAGAAAGCGGTCTTAGGAACATCCCCCTCTCGGATACGCAGTTGATGATACCCTGACCTCAAGTCGACCTTGGAGAAGTAAGACGCCCCTCTCAACTGGTCAAATAAATCATCAATCCGAGGTAACGGATATTTATTCCGTATCGTCACCTTGTTCAGCTCCCTATAATCCACGCACAAGAGGAGTGAGCCATCTCGCTTCTTTACAAACAACACCGGCGCACCCCACAGCGATGTACTCCGCCGAATAAAACCCTGACCCAGTAGTTGCTGAATCTGTTCCCTCAATTCCCGCATCTCTGAAGGGGCCATACGGTAAGGTGCCCGAGCAATCGACCTCGTCCCCGGTGCCAAATCGATAACAAATTCGATTTCTCTGCTGGGTGGTAATCCTGGTATCTCCTGGAATACATCCTCAAAGTCCCTCACTACAGGAATAGAGTCTAAAGGGACTACCACCTCCTGTGAGGTTTCCTCCTCAATGTAATATAAGTGAGTGCGCGACCCTCCCTAAGGAAGAGGCATTGCTATCAGGAACATCTCCTGTCCCGGAATGGAGAACACGATTGTCCTCTCATAACAATCCACCGTAGCCCGGTAACCTGCCAACCAATCCATGCCCAAGATGACATCATACCCCTCCATATCTAACATTAAGAGGTCTGCTGCTAAACTAAGCATCCCAATCAAAATGTCTACTCCTCGACAAATCGAGCGAATCAAAGCCCCCCTGCCTACTGGCGACTCTACACTCATACGGAGGCTACCCGCTGTCTCTAATAACCCAGCCCGTTTAGCAAAATTAGATTTAATGAATGAATGTGATGCTCCCGTGTCAAAAAGAATGCTACCCTCATGCCCATGAATGAAAAACATACCCTCAACCGCTGGCGGCGCCTGCTGTGCTGGAGGATTGGGAACATCCCGAACGTTATACACACGTCCGTAGTGCATCTTCCCCTGCTGCTGTGGGGCGGGTGGAGCTGGTGCTGCTGGCGGCATCTGACCCTGTTGCCCTTGCTGGGCACCCTGCTGATGGCCTCTGCCCCTCTGCGGGCACTCCCTCTTGAAGTGTCCTGGCTGGCCACAGGCGAAACATTATTTCTGGTCGTCACCCTGCCGTTGGCCCTGCTGGCCCTGACGTTGCTGGCCCTGTTGGCCTCCCCCGTTGTTCCCTTGGCCCTGACGGCCCAGAGGAACCTGTTGTTGCTGATTAGGGCCTGGTTGCCCCTGCCTGAACCCCTGTCCTCCCGGTCGGAACCCACCAGGCTTAAACTTCTTAGCCTGATTCCCTTGCTGAATGATAATCTACTGCTGTGTGCCACTTGTCTCACTACTAGTAACCGCCTTGCCCTGTTGGCTCGGCTCACCTGCCTTCTTGTTCCCCTTAGCATGGAAACGATGATCCTGGCAATGTACAAGTGCGGCATTAACGACATCTGTATAAGTCACTAACGCCGGATTTCCAATCAAGTGCTGCCTGATCCTCCAGGCTAAGCCATCCATGAACTTTGACTTCTTCCGCTCCTCATCGCTCACCTCATTTGGCACAAAGTTTGCCAAACGGGTGAACTCCTCCTCATATTCTGCCACTGACCTGTCACCCTGTACCAACTCGCTGAATTTCTTTCTCATCTCAGACTCTACTGCTGGAGGGAAGTACTTGCGGTCAAACCGCACCCAGAATTCAGAAATCGGCATCAAATCCCGCTCCTCAGCGGTGGTAATGGACTCCCACCACTGTAAGGCTGCCCCCGACAGACGGAAGGTAGCCAGCATCTGTTTCTGCACCTCTGTACCCTCTAACATGCGCAGATGGCGCTGAATGTTCTTCTTCCAGTCACAAGCCTCCACCACATTAGTGCTACCTCGGAACTCAGGTTGGTGACCCTTCTGAAAGGTCTCCCTCACTCGCTGCCAAGATGGTGGTCCCACTGGAGCCTGAATTGCTGGAGCCATTGGAGGCGGTGCCTGGGGCTGTGGAAAATGAGCTGCCATAGCTCGCATCGCTGTCTCGACCGCTTGGGCCACTATCACTGCCACCTGAGTGGTAGAAATCAACTCGGGTGGGGGTGGTGGTGGCGGTATCTGTGGCTCCTGGCGAGCCTCCCTCACCTCATCTCTAGCCTCAGCCCTCTCCGCTCTCTGTCTCTTTGGTGGCATCTGAAATAGATTGAATTGTATAAGTACACAATTTATACAAAAACTAAAAGCAGGAATACGATATCTCACAAGCGGAAAATATAATCAACAGTCCTAATAATAGGGCTCTATAACAACCGAACGCTACGCTGAAAAGTAGAAAGCCGCACAGATCCTAAGGACACTAGAACCTGATGCTCTGATACCATCTGTGACACCCCGCCTAATTAATCCCGGGTGATCAGTCCTAAATCAAGTTAGAACAGGTTTCTCATTTGGTCCATTCTTAGCATCACTGTCGTCTTATTAAATTACTAACCACCTAAGTGAGAAAAATAGACTGGTGCCAATTTTTATCTTTCATTATTTAAACAAAAACCCATGCGGAAAATAAAATAATACAACAATCACAGATAACTGAATTAATCATCCACAAGTAAAAATAATTAACCGAATAAACCATCGGTCCAAATAATAATAAATCCCGTAAAGACAAGAACGAACTCCCAACAAGTCTAATACAAATAAACGGAATGTGAGCGACATGCTCGAATAACTAATCATGAATTTCTACATTAAGATTGAAGAATGAGGCGTCTATCAAAACCCCGCAACATCCACATATGCTGCAGCAACGGATCCCTGGAATTTAGTCAAGGCTGGCGTCCCTGTGGCTGGACACCTAAAAGGTTTTGAAAATAGATTTATAGCAAGGGTTAGTACCCAAAACATTTGGAAAACATTTAACAAATGATTAACTTGCAGTAATAAATAAATATGCATGCTCTTCATATTCTAGTTAGTATCGCACTCTCTTGAGGACTTTCTTACCCCTCCTCTAATGTACACTACTAACACTTTAATTAAATTACCGAGTTATTCATCTCATGACTAGATAATTAACACAGTTTCTTTATACCCACCCTACTCTAACTGAGTATATAGTGATGATGATTTTTAAGTTATTAGTAACATCAACTTAACTAAAACATTTCCCTTTTTAAATTCATATAACTTCTACACTTGTGATACATATGAAACCACTCATATTTTTCATTACTAACCCGTACATAATTAATTATCCAATTATATACTTATAATCATATTTCAGTATTCACAATCATACTGTAATATATTTAACAACTTGCATCCATCCGAGTAAAATACTCACAGAATGTAAATTCTATAAAGTGCTATCCCACTAGGTACAATCACATAGCCTAGTTATCCCAAGTCAGAATTTCACACCAACTTGATAAAAATAAATAATTGGAGGCGGTCATATTCCTTCCCTGAAAGTGAGATGTCCCTCACCCATATAATGGACGCTATGACCTTGGGAATATACTCACCCTACTCCTCAAGCTAGGGGATTCATCCACTACGCGCAACCTCCCCCTATAGCACTATAGTATAAAATATCTAATCACTGATATTAATGTACACACCATATATATATATACTATCACATCCGTATAAATATAAAAGTCCCGCCTATACCGTGCGGTAAATCCGTAACTTAAGCCTATTAAAATTATTAAGAGTTTATGGTCCAACTCTAAATATTAATTAAATTGCACCTTAATTAATTTAGTTACTTTTAGTGTTGCCCCCACCATAAATTTGGACGTACTCTCGTAGCCCAAAATAAATTTACCCCAGTCAAAATCCCCGACTCTAATTTATTAGCCTCTGTCTAATTAAATTATTACATTTCGGTTTCGCTCAACCAAATTTTCTGCCTCAAACCTTAATTAATTTATCTACAATTAATTAGATTTAAACTCATGTATTTAATTTCTCAATAATTAATTACATAATATTTTTATATGAATTTCCCCTTTTATATAATTAACTGGCGAAACTGCCAAGTTCTGCCGACCGTCGATCGATCGATCGAACAGGTCTTCGTGTTCTTCGCGAAGACAGGGCAGCCATGGACGGATTTACTCAAATCCTAATCTCTTCTAACATGAATTACAAGCCTTCTTATCACAGGTACATATTAGAAACCTTATTAGGATCCCCCAGAAAGTCCACAACAATCATCATAAACTACTGATTCATAATTTTGGGGAAAAATCTATCTTTATCCATAAACACATTTACACCCCAAATTTCTTCATCAAACTCGTTCTAATTTATCCGGATATCATTCTAACAGATACAAATCAATATTACAATATCAGATTTTTACATAAATCCTCATAAACTTTGGCAAATCAGATTAATATTTTCTTTTGTTTTTCAAAACCCCATGTTTATGCCATGAAACCCCAAAACGAATTTTAATTCATTACATCACACAGATATGAATTGAAAGACAGATTTAATACTATTTCAAGTTATTCACTTGCCTTAGGTTTCGTAGTGTCTGAATTTGAGATGGGTTCCAAGGTTGAAGATGACCTTTGTTGGCTCTTTTGAGATCCCCAAATGGCTTTGGCTGCTGTTAGGGTTTTCTAACCCTTTAATTCTTCTCTCTAATTAAGCTCAGCCATGCCCTTATTTCTTTTTATTAGGTTAATTTCCCTAATCCCGTTTTTTGACTAATGGGCCAAGCCCAAGTGACCTAAATGCCCCCGAGTGGGCCCGACTATGTCTAAAAACGTTCCGTGACCCGTTTACTACCCCCGGGTACACTTTTCCGACTATCTCGGCCCATCCGGACTAAAATGTACACTCAGAATTTGCATCCGAATTAATTTATAAAAATACTTATCCCCCACCCAATATAGTCTATACCGACTTCCGGATGTGATAAGTACATACCTCGTCATTAATACTCGAAATGACGTAATTACATTATTACTATTCACTTAGTAAATAAGTTTCCCTAAATATTAACCATTCAATCCCAGATTAATATTTATATATTATTTTACCATAATTAATTCATTAAATTACAACACACTAGTAATGTAGAATTTCCGAATTAATTAAATTTTAAATGTACCAAAAATACGGGGTGTTACAATCCCCTTAACAGACTTATAAGATTTGTTTTCACTGGTTAAACCTGATCAATGGATTGTTTTATAATCCGGTGGAGTAAAAAAATAGGTTAACTTTGAGAATCAAGGAATTTATTAAATATTGGTTAAAGTCAATTAGTGGAAAATTGATTTGACTAATTGGGTATCAAAAGCTTGATGTGGAGAAAATCACATTATCTATCATAATCAACTTTGCAAATAAGACCTCATTATATCTGAGTGATTTTTTAGATAATTAAATTGGAGTGCTGTCATAATTATATAGTGGAATTAATTATGATTAAGTAAATAAAGGAAATAAATTACAAGTTGTAATTTGGGATTTTTAGATATTTATTTAAATCCAATTTAATGATTTGTCTTGGGATCCTAGTATAGTCCATATACCCAAGTAGTTAAGCCCATACTTTCTCGAAGCCCTATTTAGCCCAAACCTAATTTATACTAATATATATTATTGTAAGCTAGTGTTTTAAGTTGTACATTCATTATTAAGGGTAAAACACTATCCACATTTTCGTGAAGAGGCCAAGAGACAGAGGTCTATATCTCACTCAAAAGCAAGAGTTTTCATTTCAAAAGGTGTCCACACACCTATTTAGCTCTGAGAAGATCATATAATAGAAGAACCAAGTAGTTCAGTGGACACAAGTGAGCTTTTAGAGGACCAAAATAAGACACCTCTTTATCTTCAATAAATACCTTTCTCCATATCAGACTGCAACCAGATCTGCAAAGGTATTGTACTCGTTTGGGTTTCAAACCTAGTTTTTGATTTTATTCTTCCTGTCATATAATATTTAAAGATTCACTGGCTTAATTTTTTTATTCCGCGTATATCGATCCCCATCACTTGAGATATTCACAAACTAGTAGAGCTTACAAGGTTTTCAATATTCGTACCAAATCCATTCAAGACTCCATTAATGTGGTTGTAATTGACACGCCATCGACTCTTGTCAATAATGATCCATCTCCGGAAGTTGGGGATGAAAATATTTTTGAAAATAACTCAACTGAGTAAAATGAATCCTTACCAACAGAAGATCCTGTAATACCAACTTGGGTTTCTAAATATCATCCCAGCGATAAAATAGTTGAAAATCTTAAAGAGACTATTAGGACTAGGTCCAATTACGTCAATATGCAAACTTTGCGTGTTTCGTTTCTTTACTAGAACCGAAAAACGTAAATGAAGCTCTTAATGATTCGTATTGGGTAAATGTGATGCAAGAAGAGCTTGCTCCATTTAAAACCCATAGTTGAACTTAATGTTAAACAATATTACTATTTTTTGTGGAATATTTAAATGGATCAATAAAGAAGTCGTATCTCATAAAATTTGGACTTATACCATATCATAAATTGGGATATTATGAAAATTTGATAAGAAAACTTATGATGTAATATTTTTAGGGGTTATGAAAATATATGTTGTTATGAGTAAGTTTAGGTATTGGTTTATCCCTAATGTGTTGTTGAAAGTTTTAAACAAAAAAATAAATGGGCGAACTCTTGAATAAAACATAAATATAAAGACATGTTGTTATGTTAACCACAACTGTTATGTACAAATAATTTTTGAGCAGTCCCATCTTTTATAGAAACTTGAAAGCTCGTGAAGAATATTGTAGTTGATTTCTTGTGACAAGTAAGTAACGTCTACATTGTGATTTTGTCCAAAAATGTGTTTATTCTCACGATAAATCCATATTTGCTTAATTTTATTCAAATTGTCAAATAGGTGTATGCAAGTTGGCTATACTATGGGCTAAGGCCATTATTTAAGTTGTGATCATATTCACATTTGTTATTATTATTGTTGAACTTGAGGTTCATGTTGAGTCGACGAGGACTGAGATAGTCCTACAGTTCTTGCACTAATATAGTCTATATTACTAAATTTATCGGGAAGTATTGATATATGCATATGCAAGTTGGCGTATATGATATGGCTGATGGACATTGTATACTGGAAGTTGCTAGTATATATGTCCATTGTGTTGTTTAATTTTGCAGGTGAATTCTAGAGGCCCATGTATCGTAAGATATTGAATGAGAAATTGTATTGTTATTCATGTGGTTACATGCTTACTCATGATTAATTGCATATTATGAGTGATACAAGATGCTAAAGGGCCAAGTATTATAAGAAATATTAAATGAGAGATTATATTGTTATTCATATGATTACATAATTATTCATGATTAGTTGCATATTATGAGTTCAGTGATAATTGCTATTGGTATATTACTTTAAAGTTGAGTTTCGAGTAGAATAGTTTTCTCACCGAGTCGCGTCACTCATGTTGCTACACAAAATATTTTGTTTTCCAGGTTGAGGCATTAATATATATATATATATATATATATATATATTCGTCAATAACTCGGGTTGTGATGAAATAATTTATATCTATTAGTGTCATATAGTTTAATATTAATTTTCTCATTCAAAATTTTACAAAATGAGAATTTCATAAAATTAATGAATTAATGGATCTAATTGAATTTCTTATACGATTCAAAATGATTTATTATCTTAACGGATAATAACAATTCAAATTTATTGATCGTTTCTGAGGTGAGTCATTGTGATCCTCCAACCCTACTGGTTAAAGCATTAAAGTTACTAACACAAATGTATTTTGAGTCTCAAATCAACCTATTGGTGACACAATTACTGCGACACTCTTTTAAAGGAGGGTCAATAATTTAGATTCAAATTATAACTAAATGACAGTATCCATTAAACTATCTCCAAGGTATTTGTGTAAATTTGTTCTCCAAAATGCTCAAATGCATTTCTACTCTCCTTTTTCCAACTCTTTTAGTGTTTGGTTTTGTGAACACAAATTTAATAAAAGTAAAAGAGAAACAGGACGTCGCCCACCCCACCCCTACGATGTCCACATCAAAGGTAGAAATATGTAATTTGGCATAAAGTATTAAACTTAGAAAGGTCCAAGAGCAAGTGGAAAAATTGGTAAGGTCGTCGGCAAGCCGCGTTATTTTGGCGAGTCGATTACTGAAAAAGAACGCGGCTTACAAAATTGAAGTCCCCGGTATATCATCACATTTTAACCCAGTGCCCGGCAAACCTCACATGTCCGCGTTAATATTTCACATTTGCTTCTCTCTCTCTCTCTCTCTCCATAGTTGAAGAGGATCAGCTTGTCAACAGTCATGAATGGAAGGGAAATTCTGCATAAGATGAAGGTTAGATTATTGTTTGTTTTTTCTAAGGTTAATACTTGTGTTTGTCTTTTTTCTCATGTCACTTAGTTTTTAGTTGATCTAACTTCTTTTTATTGTTATGAAATGATCTTCAGATTGAGAAAAAAATGTTGAGAAACAGGAGATAGAACTTGCTAAAAAACGCCATTTCATAACCTACTAAGTAACTTATGATTCCCCCCCCAAAAAAAGACCCGGTGTATGTTTACATGGAGTTCGCTAAAACACTATCCAATGTATTGCTGACTCGGTCTCTTGTCTGGTCTGTTTTTTAGTATACTATTTCTATATTGTTCCACACTTAGGCTAGTTGGAAGCCTCCCAAACTAGTGTATAACTTGGATGATGGCCCTCTCCACCCATTGTCATTTGTTTATCGGTTAGATGTTTATCGGTTGTATGATAACTTTTCCGCATAAATCAATTATGCGATGCAGTACACCATATAGATTGCCTAGTAGGATGTGGAAGAAGACAACAAAATGGGTCACAAACGTGAAATGGAGATGGATCTCTAATTTGTTAGCTTGAGTATTAGTTTCTCTTTGGTATGTGGGACTTATATTGCAGTCATATACAATGAGATATAATATGGAGTGTTGATTGTAACTCCTCATTTACATGTACATTGTTTGAGCAACAAACCCAAACCCATACGGCAATGGGTGGAGAGTCTCATCATTCAAGTTATATACTAGCTTTGGTGTAGATGTCTGGGAAGTGAATACAAACGTGCAAATGGGGATACAGACGAGATTGGTGTCGCCATAGTGAAAATTGGATTTGCTGCAACGAAGGTTTTGTGGGAAAATTCTCTGGTTTGGAGCTCGACTAGTGACACTGTGGCTTCGCGACTAGCGAAGACTGTTTGTCGCTACAGTGAACGGGTTCAGCAGCAGGGTTTGGAAGACTCGTTCTGTTGTTTTGTTTGATCTCGCCAAGGTGGAGATTTGTAGAGTTTGGCTCGATCTAAACTCTTTAGAGTATAATTTCGGCTGTGGTGTGTTTGAGTTTAACTCAAACTCCTTTTTGTTTATTAATATCTTATCGGTGGGATTTTGGTATCCAAGTTTGATAGGTATCTTTAGTTACCTACTTTGTTAGTGTCTTACACCATTTAGGACTCTTGGATTATAGCACTTATTTAAGGAATGCTTACCCCACTGAAAATTGGATATGAGAGAATTGGGCTATCTCCATCTTTATGACTCAATAGAGGACTTTGTGAGAGAATTGTCATTTTCAAACATACCCTAGAAATTATTTTTTGTTTTTCAAGGTAATAATCCACATATCCAGTTATATACTCTCGCGTGGATTCAATAGACCTCAGCTGTTTGGCTAAGACCTGCGCAGCCTCATTCACATTTAGCATACTTGTTGCGACCTGTTGCTTTGAACACCATGTCTGGAGACCGAAGTAGGCCAGATGTTTTTCAAATGATGACCTACATTGTCAATTGGCAGAAGACAAAAATTTTCTTTTAGAACAAGTGTGGTCAGGCTTCTGATTCAAGAGGCTGTGACCTCCTTTGCACAGTGCCTAATCCCACAAGCAATGGGAGGAATAATGGCCAAGACTGGGGGGAGCACCGACTAGAACTGAGAGCAGATGAAAAGTGAGAAGAGCAAGAAGAGAGGACTTGACAGACCAGAGGCGAAATACTGATTTGCACTCCTCTTGGCTCTTGCCCAAAGAATGTTCAGTGCATCCTCATGGACATTTAGGACGATGCTCTCTTAAGGTGGCCTCCAGCGCTGAAAACCCCTCCAGGATAGAGAAACAAGAGAGATTCCACTTTCACAGGTATTATGGCCACAACACAAGTTCTTTTGTTTCCCTCAGGATGAAATTGATAGGCTGATCCACGCGGGCTACTTGGAGGAACATGTTGATAGAGGCAAGGATCCAAAAAGCTAGTGCAAGTTAGACATCAACAATTGAAAGGATTGCAGAGACAAGGACAAAGATGACTAGGATGATGAGGGGTCACCCCTCATCCATTCATTAGCAAGAATTAGGTTGTTCTTTAGAAGTTGAAGCAAATCTCAGTATCAGAAGTAAAGATTTTGTAAATGAGGCTGAAAATTGTTAAAAAGTTGTGAATCTAAAAGAGAACATTAATGAATTCATGTTCTTCAACAATCTTCAAAGCTAAATATATTTAAAGCTTCTCAACTTACAGATTTCAGTACCCACTGAGGTGGTCTGGTCGAGGCCCCTTACTGCCCTGAAGCTATTTCGTTTCCACGTGAATTAACAGACAATAAGCTGTTGTCATGGTGATATTCTCTGCAGGATAAGCAGGTTTAAACCCTAATGATATCTCTGAGGACTTAAAATGAGAAGTTATCAAATTATATATAATGCTATAACAAAAAAAAAACTACAAAATTTACTCGCAATGTGATGCGGCATCTTGCTGCATAAGTTTGTGAGACCCAATCTATTCTCTCTCTCTCTCTCTCTCTCTCTCACACACACACACACACACACACACACACACACACACACTTGTTGATACAGATGAATAACTTGACCATTTGTTTTACATTTTCATTGTAATATTTCATTTTCAGGAAAAAGCTTGTTTTGCTATATCTACTCCAGCAACTACAGAAACAGGAAAAGGCAAGAACAGAACGTCAAGGCGTATCACACATGGCTATCACCTTGTGAAAGGAAAATCAAACCATGCCATGGAAGATTGTTTAGTTTCTGAAGTCAGGCAAGTAGGGAACAATGACTTAGGTTTATTTGCCATCTTTGATGGCCATATGGGCCATGATGTTGCCAACTACTTGCAATCACACCTTTTTAACAATATTCTGAATGAGGTAACTATATAGGTCCTGTCGCATTTGACGTCTATCTCCTCCTAAATGGCCTATGCAATGTTTCCTTTATTTCATAATGTAGTCTTCTCTCTCTCTCTCTCTGGCATTTTCCTTCCCATTTTTTGAGTTTTCGATGGATCCATTCTTTCTGTATGCAGCGTAACTTTTGGAACGACACAGAGGGTGCCATAAGAAGAGCTTATCGTACTACTGATAATGATATATTGGATCAATCAGTTCATTTGGGAAAAGGAGGGTCAACTGCAGTTACGGCAATACTGATCAATTGGCAGAAGCTTGTAGTTGCAAATGTTGGAGATTCTAGGGCTGTTATATGCAAGAAAGGTGTGGTCAAGCAGCTATCTGTTGATCATGAGCCAAACAAGGAAAAACAGGCTATAGAGAGCAAGGGTGGCTTTGTATCAAACCTTCCGGGTAATCATAGTGCAATTTTCACCAAACTAATGGTTTTGTGGTTCCTATGTTGATTATGATTCATGGGTTGAATTTAGTGTTGAATAAGCTGTTGCAGTTACGTCTTTGTTTATGTACATCATCTTATATGACTTGACTGACAAATTTGCTATTGAACCTACATTTTGTGCTTCCTTTCATATTATTACCTAGTTGATTATTATTAGTTTAGGATTTCTTTTATTTAAGTATTATTACACACAGTAAGATTAGTAGAGATTTGATTATCATTAAAAGGGCCTTAAGCCTCGCAATTTGGTAGTTCAATACACGGTTATTTTAATTAATAAACTCCTCTTCAGAGAAGAATAAATATTTTATTGGTGTTTCTATTTGTTGATTGATTCCACCAGCAATATTTACCTCGGCTTTATAAGAAAATGTAGATATCCCTAGTAGAAATTGAATACTCGGTAAGGTCTCCTAATAAGGGTATGATGTTCATAGGTGATGTCCCTCGAGTTGATGGGCAGCTGGCCGTGGCAAGAGCTTTTGGTGACAAGAGCCTAAAGAGACATCTTAGCTCAGAACCAGATGTTGCAGTGGAGATAATAGATGATGATGCAGAGCTTGTCATTTTGGCAAGTGATGGATTATGGAAGGTTGGTGGTTCACCCTTTCTGTTTATGGGAAACATGATTTTGTTTAAGATAGTGTATTCTTTTATATGGTATACTAAAGAAGAATTGTATATTTGGGTTCATATTGTTTTTTAATGATATTTCATGAATGTTTCCATATTATCGCGTGTGACTGAAATTTTCAACTTGTGGGACTTTTGTTGATGATTGCCCAGGTGATGTCAAACCAAGAAGCAGTTGATGCTATAAGAAATATTAAGGATGCTCAGTCAGCTGCAAAGCATTTGGCGGAGGAGGCTCGTTCGAAGAAAAGCAGGGATGATATATCCTGCATAGTTGTCAGGTTTCAGTAGTCTTTGTACTTGGAAATATTTGTCCTTTTAATTTTTAAACGTGCTATTTTTAGAGATTTTGTGTAAATTGGACACAAATTTACGTTATGTTTGGATCTTGGAAAGTACAAACAATATGCGAGAGGAAGAAAAAAAAAGAACTAAAAAGTACATTTAAGTTGTAGCATATTTTCCCCTTATTTTGTGTTCTCTTTTATAATTTTCCAGATCCAAACATAACTATAAAGTTTCTTTTGTTAGAGTCAGGGATCATTGCATTCCTGATGCGTATATATGATTTGTTAATGACCAAGACTTACCCTAAAATTGTAGTAGTGCTCTCTCTCTCTCTCTCTCTCTCTCTCTCTCTCTTTCTCTCTCTCTCTCTCTCTCTCCCCCCTTGTGTGCGTGTGTGAGGAGATCATAACTAAACGGCATCTGTGATACCACATTTTTAGTTTGTTGTTTTTTGTCTGTTAGTGGTTCTCTTGGTATTGCTTTCTAAAATTAATTTGATTTAGAACACGAGGATTCAAGGTTAACAAAAATAGCCCCTGTTTGATGAAATGTGATAACTTCAGCCGGATTGAAATTATTACGCTTAATTACTTGATAAACACAATGATTTGTACCAACATCATTAGTTTTTGAAACGGGAGAAAAATATAGGGCTATATGTTACTATAAATTCTAATATTACGAAAATAAACATATTTAGGGTTTGTATGGTGGCCTTATGGAAGTGGATGATGAAGGCTGCTTGTAACCACCCAACCCATCTAGACCTGGGAAAAGGGATATGATATGAATCAACACAATTTTCAGTTAATTGGTCCACCCTTAATATGTTTCAGACTCATTGACACAAATGAGTGGCACGAGCCGGCCATACACGACACAAACCTTATATATGTAGCAAATGCAGGATTTAAACACGATACGAACCTGATATGACATGACTAGAATTTATGCACGGATCTTAACGAATCAGGTATGAGTTGTACATTATATACAGCAACCCTATATGACACAACACAAACACAATATGGCATTAACCATTGTTAGGTCTACCACCACCTCCTTCCCCAACAGCATCGACCCTTTGATGGCTTCCTTATACCCCCTTATAGATCTAATCGTAGGTGGCGGACCCATATTTGCATTATTTTGTATGGGTCCATCCTAACAACATTTTTTATATTGATAACTGACGGTCAAGAAATTGTTCAATCTCACTGGATAGGACCACCAGTGTT
This sequence comes from Sambucus nigra, assembly GCA_949130495.1. Classification (NCBI taxonomy): domain Eukaryota; kingdom Viridiplantae; phylum Streptophyta; class Magnoliopsida; order Dipsacales; family Adoxaceae; genus Sambucus; species Sambucus nigra. The sequence goes on along the minus strand of OX422214.1, from coordinate 186,853,033 downwards.
TTTATCCATCCTTATTCCGTACACAGCAGCAAAGAGAATGGCTACCTGCATTTGGCCCAGCAATTTCGATTAGGTTGGTGTTACCATCACGGATATTATTTCAATCATACTTGCACCACAGTATGTATGGAGACAAAATTCCAATGCGACCAAGCTTTAACAACACTTCTAGTTGGCTGACTTCTGGCCAAAATTCAGATGGTTGTGCATGGGTGAGTTCTACATTAGTGTTAGTTCGAATAAAAATTCAAGACAAACAAAGACTGTCAAACATACTAAAAAGATTTAAAGTCCCAAAGATTCCATATTTGTCATGACAAATATGGCTATCGAACAGGCCCTTAGTTTGGGTTTACTTGCAGGAATTGTTTTTGTGTTTCCCAGATTGTATTCCTTGGATGTCCAAAAGGAAAAAAAGGAAAAAAAGGAAAAAAAAATTCTTCCTTTGCATCCGTACCTGTTAGTCTATCTCACGTCCTTATAGTCCTTTTTAGTGGAAGTGGAGTTGTTGACTGTAAGCTGGCCGTTTAATCCCACTCCAAGATTTTACATTGATGGTGATGACTGATTAGGGTGGATCTACTGCCAAGAAATTTGAAGATCTATTGCGGCAAAATGCTGAAAAGTAGCTTAAAAATTGTAGTATACTGTTCACCGCTTCAAAAAGACTCCTCGAGTTCAAACCAGACTACACGATAAAAGCATTCTAGAAAGATGGAGAGTTCGGATAAATCCAATAACCCCCAAGAAAATTTAGGCTATGTTTGGTTACAAATTGGAAAAAGATTGAAGAAATGTTATTTTTAAAAAAGTTAGTAAAGGAGTGGAAGAATAGATGACGAGGTCGGTGATATGCTCTTGTACTTTTTCGATTTTCCATAGATCCAATTATTTTGATTCTATTGAAAATCATAAACTTTGAAGATGATCTCACCCTGTCACTCGTTTGTTTCTCTATTTTTAATGTTAATACATATAAATAAATAGCATAGATAACTATTTGAGACTTAAATGAAGCCCGCAAACTATTTTATTGTTGCCTTGAAATTTGAGAAATAAGCACCTGATTACATGGCGTTGTGTTCAGAACTGATAATCTTGTCTTGTACTTAAAACTGCTAGGGGCGACCTGAAATGTAACTTGGTAGTTACAAATTTTGGAATGCAAGTATGTTCTTTTCTTTTCAGTTACAATTTGTGTTTAAATTTTGATAAGTTGTATACATAGTTTGCGGACCACTACTAGGGACCTGTTTCAGGACCTTTAATATCGCAAGGAGATGTTAATCTCTCTCATCTTGTGATGAGAGACAGGGACATTTTCTAGTAGACAAGTTGCAAGTGAAGTCTCTAATCGAGAAGCAAGTGAATTCTCTGTTATTTGTGGATTTTCTTACATGGGTTGTATTTGGTACACTCATGATGGGGACACTAAACTGGATCTCTAAAAAGATAATGTTGAAGAGGAGGATTGCATTTGAAAGGTAGCTGTATATGACATGCAAAAACAGTACTTAGAAAATGACAAATAAAACAAAGTGGGGCTTTATAAGGGCCTGTTTGGTTTATGTTTCTGAAAACTAGTATTTAAAACCTAAAACTGGTAGAACATGCATTTGACAACCTGTTTTCTTGAACTTGTTTTTAAAACAAATTTTAAAAAATCTGTGCTTAAAACAACATTTTCTAAAAATAGGCTTTAGCTGTTTTCAAACCGGTTTTCAGATTTTAATTTCTATTTTTCATCATCAAGCACAAATCATCTGTCCTAACTCACCACCACATGCCCCAACTCACCACCACCCACTTGCAACTATCACCCCCTAACCCACTATGACACCTCGCTTATTTTAATCATGTGTGATAAGTCCTTTATCAAAATAACCAGAAATCTCATTTGGTTCATTCTTAGTATCAATATTGAAAACTTTTTAAATTTCTAATCACCTTTGTCAACATGCGGAATAAAACAATAGCCAAACCATCCATGCAAGATAATAGTCTGAACCAATCACACGATAAATAATTGAATAAAATAATACCGAAGAAACCATCGATTCTTAAAACAAAATCCAACTACAAGTTTAAAGTAAATAAAACCAAGTGTGATAAATACTGAATAACTGAAATACTAAATAGTCTAAAGGGTTAATATGTTCAAATGAAATACTGAAATGAAATCTTATTTAGGAATGAATAATTGAAACTTATATATAAATCTTGTAAGCCTTCACATATGTGCAGCTACACATCCCTGGAATGAATCATCAAGCTTGGCGTCTCTATGGCTGGAAACCTAAAATATTTTGAAAAACAAATTTGACAAGGGTCAGAGTCCAAAACCTTTTGAAATATTTTGCAAGCATTTAAATCACAGTTTAAAAGCAGTTATTAGATACACACGTTAATTCTACGTACATTCCATTGACTTCCTCACCTCTCAACTATAGTGTACGCCTAACGCATCCTGCCTAGCTATGCTACCCAGCCTAACTAGACATTCGTATCAAACAAACCACAAAAAGGTTCAACTCTTCGTACTGTCCATACAATACGCTGTTGTACTACTAATAACTAGTATTACCCCATATTATTATTGAATCATTTTATTAAGTTTTCCATACTTACGTCACCTTTAGATATACATTAGCAGATCGTCTTCTTCTTTTAACTGTTACGTTTTCTACCATTTCTATCCAACCAAACCTTTATGCATCGTACCCAAACTCCAACATAATTTAACCCAACAACAAATAAGAGTATATGAGTGATCTTTAACGAATTTCTAATACTCAAACATCATCAAATCCATAATAATCAAGAATTTATCCATGGCTTGCCTACAAAATCCTAGTTTCACAATTTCATGCATGTTCTTCAAGAAACTCAAATTTTTATCTCTCAAAGTCTACCAAAAATAAGATTTCGTATCATCAATCTCACAAATCAAAACTCTGACATGAATCCTAATCATTAACATAAATTTATCTCATTGTTTTATCTCAAAATCATATGTTTCATGTTAGATCACATCAATTATACCATGGGTATTATAACTTCTTTAAAGACATGCAAGATAAACACTTGTCTTTGCAATAGCAGGTTTGATTTCGTTTTTGTGTGATGAAGATGCCTTCCTCTCCTCCCGATTTGCACTCTGGTGTAAAAGTGATGCAAGAAAGGTGTTGAATCTCTAAGAGCTCTCTCTTCTTCCTCTCTAATGGCCTATCCTCTCTCAAGGTAGTATTAACCCTAGCTTCTAACTCTAAGAGGCTGATATAATCTTTCAATTTTCGGAGTTCTTCCTACCCTAGTCCATCACATGACCGAAACGCCTTCATATGGTATCGGGTTGATCTAAAATCGCCCCGGGATCCAAACAATACACCGGGTATACTATTTCGACTATTTCAACCCATTTGGACTCAATTGTGACCTCGAAATCACCATCCGACTCACTCTACAATAATTTCCTATCTCAACCTCAAATAGTCTCATTTTTCTCCCGATTAATATTTTAACCAATACATAATATTTAATTCAATTAAATTACGACACACGTGTAATTTAAAAAAAATAACCGAATTAATAAATTTCTAATTACTCAGAAATACGGGGTGTTACACCCACTGCCACCACGCGCCCCAACCCACCACCCGCCCCAACCAACCACCACCAATCATCACCATCTACTACCCCCACGCTCCCCCCCCCCCCCCCAACCCCCACGTGCCTTAACCCACAACCACCAACCATCACCACGTGCCCCAACCCATCGCCACTCGCCCTAACCCACCACTACCTATCCTAACCTACCACCACGTGCCCCAACCCATGTATAATGTGTGTGTGTGTATGTGTGTGTGTGTGAGAGAGAGAGAGAGAGAGAGAGAGAGAGAGAGAGAGAAAGAGTTTAATTTTAAAAAATTATTTTAAATCAAGTTTACTAATGTTTAAAGTTTTCACAAAACTAGTTTATAAAACTATTATCAAATAGAGTTTTAAAACGAGTTTTCAAAAGCATAAACCAAACAGGTGCTAATGTCCCTCACGTAGGTTGATTACCCTTAGAATAGGTTGATATTGACTAGAGGTGTTTGCGGTACGGTAAAAATTCATACCATTTTGTAAAGAAAAAAGTGGTAATGATTTACATTTTTTTACTTATCGAAATTTGAAACTGATGAAATTGAAATTACCGAATTTTTTGTGATTGGTTTAATCCGAATATATATGAGTGCCCACTGTTTTGGCAAAGTCTCACATCGGTTGGATATGGGTATTGTCTTGCTATTAGATCTTATAAATAGACTTGAGAGCCAACCTTAAAAATCAGTTGACTAAACATTAAATAGTTGTCCAGCTATGAGTTCGGAGTTTTAGTTTGCATTGTTACTTTAGTCAATAAAAACTTTTGACTAAATATAAAATAATATTAATCCTAGTTATTTTTTTGTTTGTTTAATTTTCATTGAAAAATTATGCTATTTTGGTTATTTCAAAATTTACCAAAAAAATCATTTTTACTGTTGTACCGTTATGACCGATTTTGGTTTTGGTAAATTGTAATTACCTGGCTCTAAGGTTGATCATGACATCATCTGGATAAAAATAGAAGGAAAGTGTGTATATATCAATCAAATAGTTGGAACACCGTCTGCCGTTCCAACGATCTGGGTGGTCTAGGGCTTAGAAGTAGCGAAGAGAACAACCGGGTTGTTGTCTCCAAGCTTGGTTGGAAAATTACCAATGACAGAAACTCCCTATGGGTTCGTGTGCTTAGTTCGAAATATAAGACACATTACAATCCAGGTAACTGGACTAGAAAAGCATAGGCTTCTCACATTTGGAGGGGAATTCTTAAGTGCAAACCTAATATTGTCAAGAACACCAAATGGGTAATTGGAGATGGTAAATCTACTAACATTTTTAAAGATTGGTGGGTGGGTAATTCCATCATACCCAAGACCCACGAAACCGCCCAGGTGTCTCTTTTCTGTGACCTGATCAAAGACGAGGCCTGGAACGAGAAACTCATAAAAAATACATTCACTCAGGACACCTCCCACTTAATCTTGGGAACACCCTTACCCCACACCCCCGGAAAAATGGATAGCCCTAGTTGGGGACCCGCAGCTAATGGTAAGTTCACTATAAAATCGGCCTATGATTCTATTGTCAAATTTGATCTTAATACCTCTTCTCTTATAAACTGGGCATTTGGAAACTTAAAATTCCCCAAAAATTTAAAACTTTTCTCTGGCTCATCTTTCACAGAAAATTACTTACCAATTGCCAAAGATTTAAAAGACGCCTTACTGATCCTAAAAGATGTGAGTTTTGTGAGTATGATGAAGATGTTGAACATGTGCTTAGAAACTGTCATCTCTCTGGAGCTGTGTGGGAAACCACTGCTTCCCCCCATGAGTGGAACAAATATAGAAACATTTATTTTTTTGATTGGATTAATGATAACATGTGGGGTAATTCTGCTCAGTATGGTAAAAATATTTTTATATCTACTATTTGGCATATCTGGACTGTGCGTAATAAACGCATTTTCGAAAAGAGAAATATCACCCCGGCTATGGTGTGTTCAATCTCTAGTACCCTTGCCAGGGAACTAGATTCAATTACTAAACCACTTACTAGTTCCTCCATTGGCCCGGGTAATATTCCTAACACCTCTTCTAGTGTTGATATATTTTCAGGGTACGAGATATTCACAGATGGCAGCTATGACCCCTTCAGCAGACTTGGTGGTTTTGGTGGTATGATGAGCAGTAACGAGCAGCGATGGATCCTTGGGTTAAACGACAAGATTATCGGTGACAGTAACCCCATTAAGGTCAAGTTAGTGGGAATTCTTCATGGCTTAAATCTGGCTAAAATTAAGGGTTGGACTGGGTGCCTTTTACGTAGCGACTGCTTGGATGTTGTGCATATCCTCAATAGACATGGTCATCAAAACCACCCGCTGACTAACATTATTGAGGAATGTATGGCTATCATGACTGAAATGGATATAAGGGTTACCTATAACAGACGCTCCAACAACATATGGGCGGATGGTCTCGCCCGACTCGGAAGACGACAGACACACGACTATGCAGAGTTCGAAGACGTCCCGGAAGCTCTTTTGAGCATGTTGATCGGGGCAAGACTAAGGTGGCCCTCCAGGCATGCACTGACCCCACTTACCGTATTGCTATTTTTGGGGGTTATGTCCTTGATGATCGGGGCCATTGGAAGGTTGGTTTTTATGGACGACTTAGAGGTACCCCCTCACTACTTCGCGCCCTGATGGAAGGCCTTTACCACAGCCTTAATATGGTTAAGATGCGCGGGTGGAAGGATATTATGGTGGAAACCAACTCACATGAGCTGATAGAGATTTTCAAGGGTGTTCAGTACCGCGAGACTGATTTTGAGAACATTAGGGTCGACTGCTATGAGCTAATGAGGACTGTGGGTGTGGACTTCATCTATGCTAACCCCGATATGATTCAGGGTGCGGATTGGTTGGCACGCGAGACAAAACTTCAGGAGGAGGCCTTCGTCGAAATTGAAGAGGTCCCTAGTGGCATGCGGTGGATCCTTGGCAACCCTACGATGTAGTTGGGTGGTGGTTTTTCCTCTTATGCCGTTTCTTTACTTTTGTTGTGTAATGTTGCCTCTATAGCTCTTGTCGCTTCGTGATGCAGTCTCCTTGTAACCTTTTCTTTCTATGCCTACCAAAAAAAAAATCAATCAAATAGTTAATATAACATTTATTATTCAGCAGAAAATGGTCAATAAGTGGACACGTCTGCTTTGTCAATAATCTCCAAAGCATTTAACGAAACAGTTTCAATTACTAAACTCTCTAATATGTGGTTCCTAGCTAAAAATAGGGTCTTGCTTGGCTTGAAGTTCAGTTGCCACTATGGTCCATGGAGCAGAACCCAATATTTCCACAAAAATCCAAGATCTATTTACCGGTGTAACCTCAGGGGCGGACCCACCCCATCCCGAAGGGGTGCGGCCGCACCCATGAAATTCTCAGAAATTTATGCCGGGTATAGGGGAAAAAAATTATGGACCCGTGTGTAAGTTATGAAAATAAGGGGTTAGCAGCAAATAAATCTTTTGGGGCGGATATATAAATAGACTAAGAGAAAAGATTTTAAATCTAACCTAAATCTATTCTCTCCCTCTCTCTTTCAGCACTCAGCCGCCGACCTCCTCTCCTCTCTATTCTCTTTCTCGAACAACTCTCCTCTCCTCTCCATCTCCCTCCCCTCCTCTCCCCTGCAAACTGCTGTCCCCATCGCTCCTCCTCTCCCCGGTGCTGCCAAAGCAGCAGCCAAGCAGAAGCTGCCTGCTCCTCCTCTCCCCTGCCTAGCCTAGGCAGCCTTCCTTTTGACACAAATCAAGTATGTTAATTTAGTTGTTAATTTTAAAGTTTAATAGTTTAATAGTATTTAGTTGATATGAAATTGTATTTAGTTGTTAATTTTAAAGTTTAATAGTTTTTAGTTGTTATTTGAAATTAGTTTAGTTGTATTTTTTAGTTGCTGAATTTTTTAGTTGAAATTAGTTTAGTTGCTGAATTTTTTAGTTGAAATTAGTTTAGTTGCTGAATTTTTTTAGTTATTGTTATTCTTATTGAATTTTTACTTTTTTTTTATTATTGTTGAAATTAATATGCTGAAATTAATTGCTGATTTTTTTTAGTTCTTGTTATTATTGTTGAATTTTTTATTTTTTGTTATTATTGCTGAAATTAACTGCTGAATTTTTTTAGTTTTTATTATTGTTGCTAAAATTAGTATGCTGAAATTAATTGCTGATTGTTATATTGTAGAAATCTTATGTAATTTGATCTTTGTAATGAAATTGTGCAAGACAATTTGACTATCTATATATGTTAATTTTGATTATACGTCGCGTTTTTTTTCTGTATGTGTTTCGCCCACACCGCGATAAATTCCTGGGTCCGCCACTGTGTAACCTGGAATAAGACCTCCAACAGCAGTATTCATCTGATATGGAGATTGACACTAGCATCTGTATTGATGCAAACCCATTTGAGGTCTTTTTCGTTGAATTAGCTTTTATGGTAGTAGAATCATTTGATTTCTTCACCCGCGCACAAAAAACCATTTTTTAATAATGAACAAGTCAGGCTAGTGTTAACATAACCATAATGACTCCTGCGCTGACACACAATGTCTGTCACATTTTGTACGAGACATATCACACATGACATGTCATTGTGTCTCACACCAAATGAGTCTATTTTGTGTATTGTCGTAACATAATTAATCCAAAGATGACATGAATAAACTAATTTAACATATATAATGAAGAATGCATATTTTTTATGCATCCATATACTTATAAAAGAATAATAATTATTATTATTTTAGTTATTTAGATATTAGATTATTTATTTAGATATTGTTTAGATTATTGTTAGGATTTATCTTTATTTAGTTATCTATTTTATTTAGTTTCCTTTTTAATTAGGAGACTTCCTCCTCAAATTTAGGATTATCTATAAATAAGGTCTTTGGACCTCTCTTGTAATCAGATTTATTATGGAGACTTTATTTATTAATGAGATTTGAGAGAAAATATGGTTTGGTTATTCTTTTTATTAGTGTGTTTATGTATGAGAAAATTACTATGCGTTTACATCAAAGTGATATCAGAGTCGTGTTCGCTCTTGATTTTTCACACAAGTGTGTGTCAATCGTGTGTGTGTATCAAGGTCACGAGCTATGTCAAGCGCTCGGGAAAACCTATCCTACGACGTCTACTCGGTGACAATCAATGCTTCAAAACTGGCCACCACCACCGGTGGCTGGATTTGATTTTGCGGGTTAATTAAAAAAATTGAATGAACAACCCGCTTGAGAATCAAATAAGAAAGACATATGGGGAATACCCATAAGTAGGGGTGTTCGCGGTTCGGTCCAGTCCGTTTTTTAGTATTTTTGAGGACCGGATCGATTAAACCGGTCCTAAAAAAAAAGGACCAAGACCAGACCGATTGTATCGATCACCCGACCCTAGTCGGTCCGGTCTAAATTGTCGGTCCTAATATTATTAAATTAATTATTTTAAAATTAAAAATTAATTTTAGAAGATGTCCAAACTTATCCAAATTTTAGCATAATAGGTGTCCAAATTTTATACAGAATATTTAAAGCAAGACAAAAAAATAATGGACCCTTAAATAAAAAGTAATTATGCAAGCTTTTTATACAGAATATTCAAAAAAATTATAAACCCTTAATATATATATATATATATATATTTTTTTTTTGTGTGTGTGCTCAGAATACTTAATAAATTAATAAATATCTGAGAAAGAAAATGTGCTCAGAAAATGTACTCGTCGTTCTAAGGTCCGTCTCAACTGGCTGAGATGTGCTCAGAAAATGTACCCGTTGTCATTTAAGCTTCGACTTAACTGATTGAGATGAGATGGCGATGCGATCGAGTTTAAGAAGAAGAAGAAATCTCTGAGATAGAAGAAGAGTAGCCCTGACTGCGTGCGTGCTGAGTTCGGTTTGACGACTCAACCATACAAGGCAGTCGTCATTTTGACGACTCAACTGACTGCGTGCTGAGTTTTTTGTTTGCGAGGAGCGACTGATTTTTTTTAGAAGGGGCAAGACCAAAAAGAAAGAAGAGGAGTAGAGAGAGAAGAAGGAATGAGCAACTCATTTTTTTGTTTGTGAGGATCGACCAAGTTGTGTTGGATAGCTTAGGTTGTTTGGAGTTCTTTTTACAAAAATGACGACCATGCCCTTTATTCCCCCTTCCCTTCTTTGAGTTGTTTTGTTTTTATGTATAATTATAATTAAATAAATATATATTAATATGTAACCGGTCCGGGTCGGTCCAGACCGGTTATTTAATAGAGTGGACCGAAGACCCGACCGACTAGACCGGTTTGAAGAAAAAAAAATCTGGACCGGACTGATTAAAAAAAAGACCGATAAAAATAGGGCGGTCCGGTTCAGTCTGGTTCGGTCCGCCGGTCCAATCGATTTTCTGAACACCCCTACCCATAAGGAATAAAAAAGTAGATACAAAGATAAGGAAAGGCACAGTGAGTATGAAAAAGAAAGAGCGCAAAAGAAATGGAAGAAGGATAGAGATTTTGAAGGTAGAACGACGACGAGAAGCGATCCAACGAGCGCAACAGTTCAAAGAGGTGAGATTTTGGCTTCCTACGAGGTGGTTAAAGTTTGGAAAATCACCAGTCAAACATTTGATCTCTGAAGCTTTGATGGCGACTTCCACAACCATCTGACCTGTTGGAGCCTAAAGTGGTTGGGTTAAATGGTGGAGTCTTGTGTAGAAGAAGTGGTTGCAAGAGTTTATCTTAATGAAATGGGTTTTTTAAATGATAAGTTGGGCTTTATGACTTTTGAAGAAGATGAGCAACCCAAGTGGTCTTTGTTTGACTTGCCCACTTTTAAAAGGCAAAACATTTTGGTTGGAGGTTAACGGTCCAAAAATAACTTTTTGGTGTGAAAATTTGGGCACCCCCACCCCTCCTCCAATTTTTTTTTAAATGTCGCAAAATATTCTATTTGGGCACCAAAATTTTTAGAAAAATTATTTTCACCAAAAATATTTTAGGTGCCAAATTAAAGGTTTGATTTATTCCAAATATTTATTCAATTGGTACGGACGACAACAAATTAATATGAAAGGTTGGAGGATTCAGAAGGTTGTAATATAGGCTTGGATGTGTTCAATTCAAGGATTTAACACTTGTGACGAACTTTTCAAAGAAGAGGAGAGTGATGCATATATATGAAAAAGATATATATTATTAGTGTAGTTATTAGATTATTTATTTAAATAGCCGATCCCAAATAATTGAAAAAGGATTTTGTTGAGTTGAAATTATTTATTTAGATATTGTTAAGATTTATGCTTATTTAGCTATCTATTTTAATTACATTATTAAGTTCTTATTTTAATTAAAAAATTTGCTCCCCTGATCCTTTATTCGCGTGTGCTTCTCTGTTAAACCAACCTCACGTGAGTAAACTTGTTAAAACACGTATATTACTTATTTATTGCTAGTATGTGAAATTAATTAATTTTCAACTGATGACATGACAGTGTGTGGTTGAGAGGAATATTATACGTTTGTTATATTTTGTTTTACACCTCAAGATTAAAAAAAAAAAAAGCCAATCGCGTTATTTGAAACGATCAATTAAACATGTCAGGTTAAGATTACAAATACTTGACATGAACCCAAAATGAAATAGGCATATCAATTGCCCATTCAAATTTGGAAAGAATGAAGGACAAAGAAATTGTGGAATTATGATATTAATTACAGTGTTTTTGACTTAACTCACTAGTCGGTAAATTGTTTTGGGTTAAGGACACCATTAATGTATGCCGAATTTTTTAATATAGTATCTATTAAATTCTGGAATGCTTACTTGAATTTGGAAAAAAAAATATGTAATGTATACACGGATTTATATAATATATACATGTTAAATTTGTGTATACCTCAAATTTAAATATTAAGAAGTGAAGGATCGGTACTCAAAAAATATTTAAGTGAGGTAGAGCAAGTGATATTAGTTGATCAACTATTAAGATAGAAAAATCCTGTGATTAAAGAGGGAAAAAATTTATGAATTTTTCTTCCTCGGATGCACTATGTTTTTTTTTTCTAACAATCCGTTTGATTTTTGAAGTGAGACTAAATAAATTATGGATTAAAGTGTATAAAAGAGAAACCATTTAGTCTCTATGAGGCAAAGCATTGATTGATTATTCATTTTGGTGTGTAATAAGTAGGGGGGACAATTCGTGTATTTGGGTCATGTTTTGGACACGACAAGAATTTTTCGGATACGAATACGACAAGACATGAGTTCGTTTTTTTGTTTTCGTTTTTGATACGAACACGTCCTGAATAAAAATGACATAACACGACACGAATAACACGGTCTTAAAATTTCATGCTAAATTAAACATAAATAGACACGATAACCCAAATAAAAACACGATTAACACGACTCATAATTTTGACACGAACATGACAAGACATGAGTTCGTTTTTTTTTTTTGTTAATACGAACACGTCGTAAATAAAAACGACATAACACGGCACGACACGAATAACACGATTTCTTAAAATTTCACGCTAAATTAAACATAAATAGACACGATAATCCAAATAAAAACACGATTAACACAACAAGACACCACTAATAATTTTGACACAAACACGACACGACTTCGTGTAAAAAAATACGACACGAACATGATATGACATCGCGTTGATTTTGGATCGTATTTTGGTGTCTTCAAAAATTGTTACCCATAGTAACAAGGGTGTGGTGGGAAGCAAAAAAGTGGTGGTTCAATTAGGATGAAACCATTGAGGGCCATTGTTGGATCAGGGTTGCACCGACCTGTTATCCTTCCACTGCCGACAGTGGGTGGTGGTCGCTGTTCTGTGAAACCAGCCTCACGCTTTGCCCACCCGCTCTAACAACCAAGTAACCAAGGCTTTCGCCAAAGCAACATGGCTGAACTCCCAGCTTGGAAGGGGCGGGTCAGCAATTTGCAAGCCACAGATCCGACCCGTTGGCCTCATCCAATGTCCCAACACTCTATTGCTCCCACTTGGGTCACAAGCTCACGCTACTGAGTTCAGCTATTAAGGACCCCTTCAATTGCCATTATAAATTGAACATATTTCTCATGTGTAGCGATGTGGGATGTCTGTCAACCATTTGTATATCTTATTGGGTTTTTATTGATATGTTCCATGAATTGGAATTGCAAAAGTACACAGCTTCTGATTTTAGAAATCCAATCAAATAAACTGACCAGTGTTCAATTCGGGTAGGCTTTTGTCAAGCATTTCAAATTTTAGTACAATTTACTTATTGGTAATCGCTTTAGAATACCTAGAGCCAATTATTTTAAAGTTTCTAGTTTTTATACTCAAATCCATATTGTGAGTAAATTTAACTTCTATGTATGTGTATGTGTATGTGTATGTGTATGTATATATAGATAGCATCTTGCGTGCAAATCATTTTTGTAAAATAGAAAAAAAAAATGAAAGGTTTTTTTAGATGATCTCATAGTAAGCAGATTATCTATAAGAAATTTCACCATAAACTTCAATCCAAAAGTAGGTGGGGTGATTATCATAAGTTTCAATGGCAAAAAAATTACATACATATTATTTTTGCATCTCATTTTCTTTTTCAATAGTAAACAAATTTAAAAAATTTCTTTATCTTTTTGGAGATGATATATATAGTGACGGGAACATCTACGATCAAAAAATTAATTTTTATTGTTTTAAAAAAATTATTTGCAAAGGGTATGTAAAAAAAATATTGCATACTATTTTGAAATATAATGTTAATGTTAATAGTCACATGTCATATAAAAAAAATTAAATGACTTCAAAATGAAAAATAAAAATAAAAATAAAAGGCGCTGAAAAAATATTGATTCAAACCGTAAAACAAAGCAACCCCGTCAGCCGCCACCCCGCAACGACCCCCTGTCATATAGATGGTTCTAAAGATTCTATAATGTTTATTATTAAATAAAAGAGTTTATTGTGACATTTGCTTCATTTAGTACTTATGACCGGGTAATGTTACCCTATTGGGATCATGCAGCTAGTATTCTTACAGTGACCACTCAAAGATAGATAAACATGAGGGGTAAATTAGACAATATGCATCAAAGTTAGGTTTTATTTGAACGGAAAGTTAAGATACAAACAAAATTGAAACAAATAAAAGGTAAGAGACGAAATTGAGATAAGATCAAAAGGTAAGGATTGATACGGTACTTTACCAAGAAGTCTTGTTTGCTAAGTATGTACTCAAATAGGCCTTACGGATGTTTTTTTTTCCACCAGGTGCCATCATAAAATATGTTTGGTCTAATAGGTCCCATTAAAAATCATGTAGTACATATTTAATAGGAAAATTACACGATAAGGATTGATTGATTGTTCATTTTGGTGTGTAATAAGTAGGGGTGACAATTCGTGTATTTGGATCGTGTTTTGGACACGACACGATAAGAATTTTTCTTCCTTGGGATGCACTATGTTTTTTTTCTAACAATCCATTTGATTTTTGAAGTGAGACTAAATAAATTATAGATTAAAGTGTATAAAAGAGAAACCATTTGGTGTCTATGAGGCAAAACATTGATTGATTATTCATTTTGGTGTGTAATAAGTAGGGGTAACAATTAGTGTATTTGGATCTTGTTTTGGACACGACACGATAAAGATTTTTCTGACACGAATACGACAAGACATGATTTCATTTTTTTTTTGTGTTGATACGAACACGTCTTAAATAAAAACGACATAACACGACACGACACAAATAACACGATTTCTTAAAATTTCAGTTAAATTAAACATAAATAGGCACGATAACCTAAATAAAAACACAATTAATACGACAAGACACGACTCATAATTTTAGCACGAACACGACAAGACATGAGTTAGTGTTTTTTTTTTGTTGATATGACACGTCCTAAATGAAAACGACATAACACGACACGGATAACACGATTTCTTAAAATTTCACGCTAAATTAAACATAAATAGACACGACATAACACAACACGACACAAATAACACGATTTCCTAAAATTTCAGCTAAATTAAACATAAATAGACACGATAACCTAAATAAAAACATGATTAACACGACAAGACACGACTCATAATTTTAACACGAACACGACAAGGCATGAGTTCGTGTTTTTTTTTGTTGATACGACACGCCCTAAATTAAAACGACATAACACGACACGAATAACACGATTTCTTAAAATTTCACGCTAAATTAAACATAAATAGACACGATAATCCAAATAAAAACACGATTAACACAACAATACACGACTCATAATTTTGACACGAACACGACATGTATTCGTGTAAAAAAAACACGACAAGAAATGACATATCGTGTCGATTTTCGGATCGTATTTTTATGTTTTTTCTAAAATTGTCACCCATAGTAATAAAAAATAAGAGTGTGGAAAGCAAAAAAGTGATGGTTCGATTAGGATGAAACCATGAGGGTCATTATTGGATCAAGACTGCACCGACCCATTATCCTTCCACTGCCGAGAGCGGGTGGTGGTCGCTGCTCTGTGAAACCAGCCTCACGCTTTGCCCACCGCTCTAACAACCAAGTAACCAAGGCTTTCGCCAAAGCTACATGACTGAACTCCCAGCTTGGAATGGGCGGATCAGCAATTAGCAAGCCAGAGATCCGACCCTTTGGCCTCATCCAATGTCCCAACACTCTATTGCTCCCACTTGGGTTACAAGCTCACGCTACTGAGCTCAGCGATTAAGGACCACTTCAATTGCCATTATAAATTGAACATATTTCTCATATATAGCGATGTGGGATGTCTGTCAACCATTTTCACCCTAGTATATCTTATTGGGTTTTTATTGAGATATGTTCCATGAATTGGAATTGCAAAAGTACACAGCTTCTGATTTTAGAAATCCAATCAAATAAACTGACCACTGCTCAATACGGGTAGGTTTTTGTCAAGCATTTCAAATTTTAGTACAATTTACTTATTGGCAATCGCTTTAGAATACCTAGAGCCAATTATTTTAAAGTTTCTAGTTTTTATACTGAAATCGATATTTCTTTTTCGATTTAAATAGTAAACAAATTTAAATTTTTAATTTTTCTTTTTGGAGATGATATTATATAGTGATGGGATCATACAAAAAAAAAGGTAAGCGACATAAGGGGTAAATTAGACAATGTGTATCAAAGTTAGTATTTTTGCGGTGACCCTAACTCAAAGATAAACATGAGGGGTAAATTAGATAATGCGCATCAAAGTTAGGTTTGATTTCAACGGAATGACAAAATTGAAACAAATAAAAGGTAAGGGATGAAATTGAGACATGACCAAAGGTGAGGGATTGATACGGCACTTTACTAAAAAATGAAAAACTAGTTATTTTTGGAGATTTTTAACAATAAATCTTGTTTGCTAAGTATGTACTCAAATAGGTTTTACGAATATTTTTTTTTGTCTAATAGGTATGATGGTCCAATAGAGCGCACTAAAAGCCATGTAGTACATATTTACAAGGGAAATTACTCCTAGTCCCTTTCAACTATCGCGATTTTGCGGGTCACCTCTCTAAAAAAAATTCCCAGCAAACTCCCCCCCCCCCTCAACTATCAATTTATTATAATTAAATCCAAAAGTTGGGGTCCATCCATTTTAGGGGTTAATGGACTAAAATACCTCTCAACCCTATTTTTAAAATCTTAAAAAAAATAAAAAAACAAAACAAAAACCAAAACTCATCTATTCTATCTCTCAGCAGCTCGTCTGCCTCTCACCATTAGCAACATCCACCTCTCTCCTCCACCCCCCGGCCCACCCACCCACCCTAAAAAATCTAGCTGGTCCTAAATCTGTCTCCACACATCACCATTGCCTTCAATCGCCCCATTATTGGAAATTCACCATAACCACCACCACTAAGAAGTTCCAATCGTTATCAATTAATGCTACCACAAACATTCACATCTACTCACCAGGCCCAAAGTGAATCTTCAATTTCGATGGTTGGGGAGCTTCTAATCCAATCTTGGGTGCATACTAAACACTCCACATATATTGCCTTTCAAAACCATTATTGATTAAAACCTACAAATTAAAAAATAAGACTACAAAAAAAACCAAACTGTATATATTAATTGTATAAAAAAAGACTATAAACAAAATCGAACTTTATAAAACCAAGCTGGATAAACAAAATCAGTTTTTTAAATCCTTTTTTTTCCTAAATTAGATAAGTTTTTTAACATAAGCTTTAAATCAACTACAACAAAATCAGTTTTGTAAACATTAAGCATTCGAAATCTTTAAAAAAATAGATATAGGCCTTAGCATGTTAACCAAATGGGCATGGGAGTAGATGGCAGGGGAGTAAAAATCAGTTTATTGAATCAGTTTGTGCATGTGTTCCTGCTTGTTAACAAAATCAGTTTTTAAATCCTTTTATTAAAGTCAGATAAGTTTTTTAACATAATCTTTAACAAGAGTGTGGGTGTGTGTTCGTGCTTGTTTTTGTGTGTGTGTGTCATGTGGTTGACAATCGGAGGGCGATGGCGAGATTGGAGATCAAAGGCCGGAGGCTAGTGGGGAAGATAGAGGGGGGATTAATTCTAATTAAAGGGTTAAGTTGGTGTTGCACTTAGATTAGAGTAGTGTTCGTTATGTGGTGAAACTGTTTGTGATTTCGGTGGTGATAAAATGAAAGTCTTTGGACTTAGTAGTAGGTTCAATGTGTGGTCACTGAATAGTGGTTGGAGACTAGTTAGATCATTTGTAATACACATATATTGGTGGAAATTGAAAATGAGAGCATTGACTTTCTGCTTGGTTCGAGTTGATAGGACCCAATAAGATAATTGTATGAGTATGGGGTTACATGTGTATTATAGATGTGCATTTTGTTAGTGTATTAGTTATAAACAAGATTTAGGATCAAGTGGATTCTAAGAAACCTCAAAGAAAGAGCATGTTTCGATTAAGGATTGTAATTGCAAATGTAAGGTTGAGAGTACCCCTATTAGAGATAATTAGGGGAAAACGGAAGATGATTATGAAATGGCCAGTTGGGCCAAGAGGGAGGACTACAAGGGTGAATTTTAATTTTGATTTTTCAGCATATGATGTGTGGCAACATGATTGCCAATTGCCTGAATGTGGATTTTGGGTGTAATAGAGTAGAACAAAGGATGGCCCAGTTGACGTTTTATAGATTTATAGGATGGACGTTTCCACGAACATTGGGGCTATAGATGCAGGTTTCATATGGTTAGAGAGGTAGTGCTTGACTGAGAGTGGGTGCAATGTTTATAACACCCCATAAATTTTAATGATTTTTATATGGGGATTAATTAAATTAAAATGGGAAATTAATCTGAATTAAAATAAATATCAATTAACGTGATAAGGATTGATATTTATTTGTATGAAGAATACTGAGTATTACTCAGTGAACGAGTAATAAATTAGGAGCATTTCTACCCAGAAACATAGATCTAGCCATCTATTGTATCATTCAGTTCTTCCTCTCAACTGTCCCATTTTGTTAAGGAGTACGAATGACTGAAAACTCGTGTTTGATGCCCACTCCATCATAATAGCTATCCACTCCCGCTTCTTTAAATTCAATGCTATTGTCACTACGGATCCGATTAATAGTGAAACCAATTTGGTTTTGTAGGGCATGACACTTGTTTTTAGGAACTCAACTGAATCAAATTTTTCTTTAAGAAATCCCACAATTGAGTGTCGAGAAAAGTCATCAACCATCACGAGAATGTATCTCTTACCACGTAAACTCTCTGAGCGAGTAGGACCCATAAGATACATGTGAATCAACTCAAAAACACGTGTGGTGGTAATGGTATTCAAGTTTTAATGGGGACTTTGAATTTGTTTTCCTTGTTGGCAAGGTTCACAAATCGAGGAAGTTGGTTTCCCAAGTGACGATAAGCTATAAATTAGGTCATTTTTTCACATGGCCTATTCGTTCATACCAAAGGTCCATAGAGGAGACTACACTACTATTGCATACAATGGAGGACTTTGGAATGATCCCATAACAATTATCATCAATTCTCGCTCCTTGTACTAATAGTTCACTAGATTGATCATATACATTACACTCAGACCGATCAAACTTTATCACAAAGTTTGCATCGCACAGTTGGCTTATGCTACTTAAGTTTTCTTTTAATCCTTTTATGTACAACACCTTGTCCAGTTTAGAAAATCTGGGTAACTCTACACATCCACGTCCTAAAATACTAGACCTATCCCTATCTACAAAAGTGACTTTTCCTTCATTGCGGTCCACAATGTTGGTAAAAAATGATATGTCACCAGTCATGTGCCTAGAGAACCACTATCAAAATACCATCGGAAAGTATTTTGAACCATGAGATCAACGTGCACAACAAGGGCTTTATCGTCTTGCTTAGGTACCCAAGCGAAGGTTACCTTTTATTTGCCCTTATCGTTATTGGCTTTAGTCGGAGCATTAAAAGTATTCTCAAATGGCATAGATATCCATTTAAATTATTCCATCAAGCATTGTGAAGTTGTGACTAGGAACTCAAATTGCTCTCTAAGACTAGCAAAGTCGTTATAGCAGTGTGCGATAGTTTATATACGTTTAGTTTTACCTAACTTGTAGCAAAATCCCCTAAGGTGATTTCTCCTTTTGCGAATGGTGCAAACAAAAAGTTGTTTGGGTCTACCTTGGTTCACTTTATTCGATTGAACTCTCTTTTGTGGTTAGGGTCGAGGCCTATAAGGATCTACCATAAATTTAGGAACCGATTTTGGTGTGGTATGTGAAGTGGATGCACCGTCATATCCTATTTCTTACCTCTCCTAAAACTTAAAGCGGGATCGAGGAGTATCTTTCCAACCTTTTTAGATTTATCCTCTATAGTAAACTTGACCTCTTGGAGATGTTTGAGATATTTCACGAGTTGGAATACAAGGGCTTCAAGTTTCTCACGAGTCTCCACGAATGCTTGAAGATCTCTCGTAAGACTAGCCACTTTGTTGGTCAAGTCACCATTTTCCCTCTCCACTTAAACGATTCTCTCTCTCAAATAGACTCTCACCTAGGAATTGATATCTATCTCATATTTCAATACATTCTCTAAAGATAAAACTCTAAGCGCTAAACCTTTGCTTTCCTTATTCATTTTGAAGGACTCAATGTAAAGCTCAACGTAAGCACGTTGAAGGTTACTCTCACTCTCACACAAGACATCATCTCCCTCACTTTCTCTAGAATGACTAGACTCACTATCCATGTTATCATGTTTAGTAGATTCCTCATCGGCGTGAGTCTTACTATATGTACTAACATGACTAGCCATGGACACGGTGAAGTTACGTCCACGTTGTGATTCATCCTCGAAATCCACCGTCCTGATGTTATTATCACCAAGTGGGGCATTGAAGGAAGATTTGCCTTTCTCTCTTCTCTTTAATCTCATAGAACACTCGTGAGCTTTGTGACCCTTACTCTCACACTCTTAAAATCTCTTTTCATCTTTCTTAGGGTAATTTTTCTTTTCTTTTTCAAAATTTTTCTTGCTCGATTTATAGTTTTTGACTATCTCAAAACTCTTATTTTCTTTCGAATTATTTTCTTTTCTAAGTTTGAATTTTTTTTAATTTTTTTTGCTAGAAGGGCTAAATCATCCATATCAAAATCATACTCAAAGTCAAACGATAGTTCCTCTTTCCTTTTATATTGAACTTTTAATGCAATTCCCTTATCCTTAGGTTTAACTATTTTGGAAAACATGTCGGTATCATACGTATAGAGATCTCCTATGAGTTCTTCTAACCTAAACGTATTTAATATACCCAATAAATTAAGCACGGTAACCTTAGGAATAAAATGGCCCGGAAGTGATATCAAAATCTTTTTAACTACACATGTATTAGGAATTTTCTCCCCTAAATTAAAACTAAAGTTTACGATATCAGGCATTCGTATATAAAATTTAGCAAACGACTCAAAATCTAGCATGGTAATAGTCTCAAATTGTGTGGTGAGGTTTTATAGCTTTGAAGGTTTCACTGCATTAGTACCCTCGTAAGTGAGCTGGGGGGTATCCCATGCTTATTTAGGCATGGTGCACGTCATGATAAGACAAGATTTGCCGGGGGTGACAACTCTAGAAATGTCACTTAAATCACATGAGTTGAAATTTATCCATTTAAAATAATCTTATGCCCACACAGAGACTGGTTTTGGACTTTCGACATAGTCGTTGGTCACAGTGGGTAGTGTCCGCCCTCTTTCACACACAAGCCCGACTCTTTTATCAATGAATTTCAAGGCAAACCTCATCCTAGCTTTCTGGTATGCATTATTTGACCGATAAAAAAGGCATACTGTTATACAAATTATCCATAAAATTCAAAATTTTAAAGTTTTCCAATTAAAAAAAATTGATATCTATTTTTTTTAAAAGGATCACACAATATTTAAATGCAATCATCTCTCATACCAATTTGAGAATGTGGGGATTCTATGGATTGATTCGTATATTAGGCCAACCACATACAAATTTAATTTTAACAAATTTAATCTTAGAATTGATTTAATGTGCATGCAAAGATGTGACCCATATTTAATAAAGAAAACCAAGCAGACAAAATATGCGAAGAAGTAGGAAAAAAATCCCTTTGGGGCAAAAATCTATCTTTCAGTACCATGTAAGATTTGACAGACACAATCAACTTATAAACTACTTAGCGCACTAAGTATGAGTTGCAATTCTTCAAATCTTTTACACAGCGACACAGTCCAACACCGCCCAAAGGCAACAGTCTTCCGTCGGTATTCCCCAATCAACCTTATTCTTCAGTAGTAGAGACTTTGCTCCACAAATCTGCTGTATAGTTGAACTATACAAGGTCTTTGAACAATGAAATATATTTTCTTGATTTAATAAAGTGATCTGTAAATTTTCAAGGGGGTTGGATAATATTTGGAAGAGTTTAATCAGAAGTAGAACTCTAAAAGGGTGTAGAAAATCTTGTAAAAGAGTTATTGAAGACTCTAATGCCGCATACCTATTTATAAGGAATTTGGTTATAAAAGGATAAACATTAGAGATTTGGATTAGATCAAATTAAAAAATAAATTTTTACGCGCTCGTTCGAAGGACTTAGTACTTCGTTCGAACGACACACCCGTTTTCGTTCGAACGAGCTTCTAATGACCTATCGAATGACATTCCAAAGAAGGACAAAAAATCAACTCGTTCGATCATGGGAACCTAGTTCTAATAGCCTCCTGTATCTCGTTCAAAAAATAATGGAAGCTCGTTCTAACGAGTCATAAAAAATTTCAAAAGTTTCTTTAAATATTTTAAATCATTTTGAAATGCAAACTCTTAAAAATGTAAAATTCCCTGAAAAATATATGCTTTACCAAACCAACTGTAATTCTTCTGAATGTTGTTGATACGAACGTTTATGTCATAAAGGTGCAGTGTATGTGTAATGGGATAAGCCACATAAAAAATAATTGGAGCAGTTATAAAACTTGCTTTTGCCTGTTATCTGGACTGCAAGATTGTTACATTTAGTGCGTGGTACAATTATTACTATTGTTGTTATTATTTATGTATGAAACCCGTAAAAATATATTATTAATTGAGTGGAAATTCGAGTAAGAATATTTTTTTGATATATCAATATCATAAACCACTAATGTTCACATTTATTATTTTTTTATGGACTTAGATACCAATTTTTTATTACCACAACATAAACCAGTCTAAGTTTTCGTGTGTATCTAGATGCAGACATCCCAAAATTACTCCATAATACTAAATGTACTATTTTATCCTTTTTATGAAATTAGATGTGGGCACCCAAAATACACCCTAAGTACATATGCACTGTCATTTAATTATTCAATTAAGTGGTACATCATATTTGAAAATAGTTTGGTGTTATGAAGTAGTATGATGCCTTTTGTAACGATCATTTGAATAACACTATGGATAAAAAGTTAAATGCTTAAGTGCAAAAAAAAAAAACACGAACTTTCAAATTTTCACGATAACCACTAAATAACCTAATAATATCTTAAATTAATGCTTTTGTTTCAAATATTCTTTATGGAATTTTTTAGCAACACACAAGAGGGTTTGTATGAGAATATGCATATGCACCATATGCATATTTAAAGAATTTGAGCATCAATCATAATCTATCATATATGTAGGTGGCAAAAACCTACTATGATGATTCAATATAGTTATGTCGAGCAGTAAAGAAAAATCACATAATTGCACAACACAAGATATACGTGATTCTGTAATGTGCATACGTCCACGAGTGTTTCTCTCTTTATTAATCAATTCTAGATAACAAAGATTACATGACTCATTTTCCAAGGGTGTCGGTTATATTTTTAGAGAACATATATAAAATGGTTTTTTACTGTTTGGGCTACATTTAGTTCTTTATATTTCGGGGCTGGGGTACGTTAGTTTATAATATTTTTCTCTTTGGGTGTCATTTCTGACGAAAACCACCAGTTGACCGTTGACTTCTGTTTGTAATGGATCAAATGACCATGTTGCCCCAATTTAATATACTTATTCACTATATATAACTATACATTACATATATCTGTAATTTTATATTTTAAATACAATAATTTTTTTATTTATTTATAAAATAAGTTTAAAACTCCTTTTTATAAATAAAAAATTATAAAAATAAATTTGTTTTATAAAAACAGTTTTAAATAACATTTTTTTAAAACTAGCCTATTTTTAAAAGTTAATTTTTTTTAAATAACTCAACTTTTGAATAATGTTATTTTAAAAAAAATCATAAAAATAATAGTTATTTAAAAAGACGTGTTATTTAAAAAATAGTTTATTAAAAAATAACAATTATTTAAAAAATATTTTATTTAAAAAACTCTTATCAGGACTATCGAACATGTTTATTTTTCCCGATTAGGTTAGATAATTCCCCCATAATTTTCCCCAAAGCTTTGCAGCCTATATGCGGTTGAAAGGTTTGATCACCGTTTGACTTTGACGCTGGTTGACAGTGATGTTTGATCGCTTGTTGAAGCTATGGTCAGAGTGTTCCAACACCTATGTTTTTTTAAATGAAAATGAATTTATTCTTCCCGTTAAGTCTGGATGACACATTTATAATTTGCCTCAGTTTTTCAGGGATATGCTAGTAAATGTGCGATGAGAAGATCAGGAGGCACTGGCACGCATGTGTTAACCATCACATTGGGTTTTGGTTCAAATGATTGATCATCTTGGAAGTTGAAAAAATAGTCTAATGACTTCTTATACCGCCATTTTGCAATGCACTTTCACTTCTTAACTTATTCAAAATGTTTGAGACCTGTTGCCATCTTCATCAACTGTAGGTCCGTTTTCCCTCTCTCGTTCCTTATTTTTTTTTGCAAATTTCTCTCTCAAGTAGGCGTATACGTATTTTCCATTATAATTCCTTTCTAAGTTAAGAAATGGTCTAAGTGGTGAGTGATAGGTCAATAAGCGAGTTTATAATAACATAGAGGGGGGACATTGGATATTCTCCCGTTCATTATTGAGGCTAGAGTAACATTCCCTTCAAACAAATTATTACTAGAGTTTTGTGATTATTTCAACGTAGTGCATGCCCAATGTACCCCCAATACTTGGAGGATAGTAAATGAGGAGCATATGATTAATGATTTGCATGTAACTCAGTTGGGTATCCCAGAAAAGAAACATTGTTACTTGTGGGTGCGAACCAATGAAGTTACCTGCTACTTGAAGGCTAGGAGGGATGAGAGAATATTGGTTGTGAATTTTCCTGATTTTAGTAAGGGTTATTGGTCTCACGAATTTACTGTAAGGAAATGAAAACCTCTACTAATTCTCAAGGATATCAAACTATACGCAGGTTTTAGGTGTTCCAATAGGGGGCATGAGATAGGTAGATTATTATTTTCTGATGTTTTTCATTTTGGTCGATGCCATTTTTTTTAATCTTTTTTCTCATGTTTCCCTTTTTTGTTTTGTGCAGAAGCTTCTGAGAGAAAAGATCCTCACCCAACACATATAAATTTTGGTGAGCCTAATAAGGTTAGGAACCTCATGAGAAATTTATATGCTGGTCCCGAGCACGTTAGGTCTATGCCTATTTTGTTGGAGTATACAAACACAACCACTTCCTTCTTTGCTGGGCTGGTGGATAGAGTACCTGATATCTCTATTCTCAGTGGTGTCTCTTTTTGTAATACTACCATAGGATCTTTTGAGTTCATGTATATTTCCTCCATTCTTGTTGTAATCCCATCTACTTTAGAAAAAGACACGCCGTCGAGAAAAAAAGTCCTCATTTTGATGGATGAACCAAACATGCCTCGTTCTCCAAAAGCCTAGTCTTCTAAGAAGAAATAGGTTAGGAGGCCATCCTATCCATTCACTTTGGGGGATTCTCGCGATAAGTCTTGAGGTCAACTATGAAGAAGAGTAGTACTAGCACATGTTGTTCTATTGCTTCTCTCCCCACCAAGAAGGTGGATGCCCTTAGAAAGGGGAAGGTCAACGTTGTCATGTCAGTGGATAAGGATCCCATATGGCCCCTTCTATGCTACAGGGGGTCTGCTTGAAGGTTGATAAAGAGGTAGTCAACAAACTGTCGACCTCCTAATTGGTCTCCCATGCTGCCCATGAGTTGTCTCTGGTAAGTTGTCAATTTATGCTCGAATTTTATACCTATAAATTTTATATTGTACTAACCTTTTTGATTGATATGTTCCTAGCAGTTCTTGGTTGATTTTATCGACATACTGGACAAAAGGACTGACCATGACAAAGACAATGCCAATCGGGGAAATGCTTTAGATGAGTCCTAAAGTTCCCTGAAGGCTGCAAGGGAGTCCTATGAGAAGGAGAAAAAGGACACAGAACTAGTTATGACCAAGTTAGTGTGTGAGAATAAGAAACTGAATAAAGCTACCTAAGAATTCACTCAAACCTTATGTGCAAAAGACCCGACCTACAAGCAAGGGTGGGGAGATGACTATGGCCCGACGAAGAAATAGTTGGACTATATTCACAAATATAACTTCAAGAAAGTTTAGGACATGGTGCTAATTAGGGTAGAAGTATCTTATGAGTCAGAGTTCATCAATGAGCACAACCCCCCCCCCCCCCCCTAAAGCTGGGATATGAGGAAAGTGAGGATTCAGGCAGTGGCCAATGGAAGGATGAAGCCAAGTAAAAAAAGTATGCCGCATACTTGAATAAGGGTTTACCTAATCAAGAGAAGGTGAAAGAGAAGGAAGGTCAAGCTAGTTAAATTTAGACTAGGTTCCCTAGATGTATGTATTTTCTTCCCTGGGATGCACTATGTTTTTTTTCTAACAATCCATTTGATTTTTGAAGTGAGACTAAATAAATTATAGAATAAAGTGTATAAAAGAGAAACCATTTGGTCTGTATGAAGAAAAGCATTGATTGACTATTCATTTTGGTGTGTAATAAGGGTGGAAGAAAAAAAGTGGTGGTTCGATTAGAATGAATCCATAAGGGCCATTATTGGATCAGAAGACTGTGATATGGGCTTGGACGTGTTTAATTCAAGGATTTAGCACTTGGGACAAACTTTTCAAAGAAGTGGGGAGTGACGCATGCAGATATATATGAAAAAAATAAATATTTTTAGTGTAGTTATTAGATTATTTATTTAGATAGTCGATCTTAAATAATTGAAAAAAGATTTTGTTGAGTTGAAATTATTTATTTAGATATTGTTAAGATTTATATTTATTTAGTTATCTATTTTAATTAGATTATTAAGTTCTTATTTTAATTAAGAAATTTTCTCCCCAAATCCGTTATTCGTGTGTGCTGCTCTGTTAAATCGACCTCACGTGAGTAAACTTGTTAGAACACGTATATCACTTACTTGTTGCTAGTATGTGAAATTAATTAATTTTTTGTTCATGACATGATAGTGTGTGGTTGAGCGGAATATTATACGTTTGTTATGCTTTGTTTTACACGTCAAGATTAAAAAAAAATCCAATCGCGTTATTTGAAACGATCAATTAGACATGTCATGTTAAGATTACAAATACTTGGCATGAACCCAAAATGACACAGCCGTATTAATTGCCCATTCAAATTTGGAAAGATTGAAGGACAAACAAATTGTGGAACTACGATATTAATTACAGTGTTTTTAACCTAACTCATTAGTCAGCAAATTATTTTGGGTTAATGACACCATTAATGTATGCTGAATTTTTTAATATAGTATCTATTAAATTTTGGAATGTTTACATGATTTTTGTTAAAAACAAAATATGTAATGTAAACACGGATTTATATAATATATACATGTTAAGTTTGTGTATACCTCAAATTTAAATATTAAGAAGTGAAGGAACGATAAAAAAAAAATTAAAAAAAAAATAACACTTCAAACCCCAAGTTATATTAAGTGAGGTGGAGTCAAGTTATATTATTTGATCAACGACTAAGATAGAAAATT
Organism: Sambucus nigra; assembly: GCA_949130495.1. NCBI lineage: Eukaryota > Viridiplantae > Streptophyta > Magnoliopsida > Dipsacales > Adoxaceae > Sambucus > Sambucus nigra. Next base: position 186,825,856 of record OX422214.1, on the reverse strand, counting down.
CTTGTGATTGAAGAGGGAGAATATTTGTGAATTTTTCTTCCCTTGGATGCACTATTTTTCTTTTCTAGCAATCTATAAATCAATATATGATCAAATCCCCATAAATATCTCAGCCTGTGTAGGGTCTGAATTGTAGTAAAACTTGATAAATCTTAAATCAATATATGATCAAATTTGTGGGGTAATTTTATAAGAGTATTGGTGCTTAATTTCTTTAACCCCACTCTACAGTCACTGAAGTGTTAAGCTGAATATTGAACTCTCTGTTTGAGTCTAACCAAGCAATTTCATATTCCCATACTCATAGAAGCATTGTCGTTACTTATTTGGGGTTTGCAGATGACCTTATCATTTTTACCAATGCAGGGAAAAGGACAATTAAAGCCTTATTCTAAGTGGTTACAGACTTTAAAGAAGCTTCTGGATAACTAGTTAATAGAGGGAAAGGTGCCTTCTTCTTGTCCAAAAAGACTAAGAGGAGTAGAATTAAAGATATAGTCATTCCCTATCAAGTACCTAGGTTGCCCACTTAGTGCTAGCTGAAAGAAAATCTCTCATTTTTCAGATCTTATTAGCAAGAGTAATTCTCATTAAACATGTTATGTCCTCCATACGATTTCATATTCTGTTAGTGATCTCACCTCCCAAATCAAGGATAAATAGAATTAATGCTATATTTAGAATTTTTTTTTCGGGAGACTGCTCAAATGAAAAGCACGATCAATGGCTCAAATGGGACAATGCTTGCTTTCCACTTGAGGAAGGATGGCTTAACACCAGAAGTTTAGAGGATATTATTTAAACTACAAGTTTGAAACTTTATTGGAAATGTAAATTTGATAAAGGTTTTTGGGGAACTTTTATGAGAAACAAGTTCAAATCAGTAATTTCTCATGCTAAATTATCTCAAACCTTTAATAGAATAGTGGCAGTCCAAGAAAAAGCAGAATAATTGATAGATGAGGATAAGTAATTATGGTTGCCTTCCACAATAGGAAAGTTTAAACTAAAATCAGATTATGAATCAATTTGACAGACCAAACCTATATCTCAAAGTTAGAAATTCCTATGGAGAAATCACTGCCCTATAAAAATTTGCATATTTATTTGGAAAGTTTTGCAAAAGGCTATTCTAAATGATAATGCCATCCAAGAGATTGGCATTAAATTGTCATCAACATGTTGAAATTGTGAAAGTTGCATAGAAACTGATAATGCTGGAATTAGCACCACCAGATAAGGTGTTTTCAAGATCAATCTAAGAACAACAATGGCAGCATAGTTATGTAAAAGGTAAGAGAATGAGATGAGGAGAAGAGGAGAGAGCACCAGGACATAAGTGGTTCAACCTGAATTGGCCTACGTCCACTGTGCGTGTGTGTGAATAACCTCACTGCAATAAGGCACTAATGGCCATAGATACAATCTCTCGAGCTTTCTCTCTCTACTGTGTATCTAGACAGAGTTTCAGCTAGGGTTGAATATCTGGGATCCTTTGCAAGGTAGAGGATGACCTCTATATATAGTACCTAGGGGGTGTAATGTACCCCCCATGCATGTAATGAGCATGTGTGTGTTTGCCTCACCAATATGGGAAAGCCATCTGTCATTGTCACATGTAGAGAATGATGATGCAATATTCTCCCCACGTGTGGGGAATAATCTTGTTATAACTGATTTGTGTCCACGTGCCCTTATCCAAATGTCAGCAGATGCTCGGCTATCGCACCTGGTGTATGACCTCGGCCTGGGAGAGGCCGAGGTTGGTAAGTCTAGGTACTCGTTCAGTCCGAGTATTCCATGGAGGTCTCGACCTAATCCCAGCCGAGACAATGGACAAGGTCGTCCTGAGACGAGGTTGAGCTGGAGTGTTTGGAGTATCGACTAATGTCTTGATGAGGTTACTGGTGGCTTCCTGCCAGATCGGCCTATGTTTGGCCGAGGTTGCCATTCCAAGGTATACGAGAATGCTGCTGATCCTTGTGATGTCCCTTGGAGAGGCTCATGGTAGTGTCGGCCTGGGCCGACCTTGCTATGGCCGAGGGCTGATATCGCATGTCCAAGACATGTCCAATGTCGGCCATAATCTAGGCCGAGGTTGGTGTTTCTGGGCCGAGGTTAGTGTTTCTGGGCCGAGGTCACACTTGGGGCATATCAATCACCCCCCAACCCTTAATCATATGTGGGAGCAGGTGACTATGGGATTATCACACCTCCGAGGCCTGTCTATTACAAGCCAATATTTGTTTGACACTTGGCCAATGCTGAAGTATGCTTGTTAGGTGGGCGTGTGCTGTTAGCCGCCCTTTGGGGCTCCCAAGGCAATGATGGGCCTTGGGAATTATGCCTGTATATTTAAGGGTTTTGAACCCTATTTCCCTTCTTTCTTCTTCACTTCTCTCATTTCCAGCCAAACTTGTTCCTGCAGCCTTCTCTCTCTAGAATGATCCTTGCTGAGGCTTTTGGAAGGTGGTTTTCTCGCGTCTTCTCATCTCCTCCTTACTATTTCATCCTCAGGTAACCTTCGCCGTACATTTTCCTTCATTTTTCCTACAAGTCTCCTTATTTTCACATTTTCTAGCGAGTTTCTGAGTTTTTCGGTGAGATCACCATTATTTCAGGCGAACAATTCTTGCCACATTTAGGCAGTTTGATCTTTTACTGCTTTACTTCACTAGCCAATCTTGTTTGTAGTTTTAGGAAGTCTCCTAAGTGTAGTGTTAGCCCCTGATGCTCCTTGAGGAGTTACCCTCCCTTAGAGAGAAGACTTTAGAAAAGATTAGACAAATATAAAGAGCACAGGAGGAGGCTCGTAGGTCACAAGAGTTTCCCATTAGACCCATCTTTCCACCACCTCTGAAGGTGATATATCCTAACCCCCAGAGTTTTTCTATCAGACAGAGGTTCCTGCTGATCCCATACCGATGTCTGAGTCTGAATCTTCTACCTCAGACCCCATGTCTGTGGATTCCTTTCAGGAGGCCATGGACTTCACACCTCGGCCTTATCAGGCCGAGGTCTCCAGCCTAGCCTCATCCCATAATAGCTCAAGCACCTCAACCTCTTCCTCAGAGGTTGAAATTATTGAGCCATGTGTGGCAATACCACCTATACTTGACGCCATCCCTCTGTCGACCGTCACTGGGGCAGAGTTCGCTCAGAGGTTCCCGAGTAACCCATCAACATCTGCTCCGACCGACATTGAGTTGTATGATGATGAGGTTGAGAGCGATGTCGACGTCTCTGAGGCGGCCGAGATCGAGAGTACTATTACTGAGGTAGACCTTCTCTGCTTCAGATATCTGTATTTTATCAGTCCCTCAATAAAGCTTAGGAGACCTCTGAGGGAGGAGAGGGCTTATCATGGCCGAGACGGCGAGATCTGCCTGTACGAGCAGATGTTCAAGTTGGGGTTTCGTCTACCCATTCACCCCATTATCAAATCCATCATTTCTTATATCAATTTGGCCCCCTCTCAACTATCCCCTAATGCATGGAGAGTCATAATAGGGGCCATAGTCTTATGGAAGGCTGTCCACCACTCAGACCTTCCAGTTCAGGTCTTCGTAGGTTGCTATGTCCCTTCCTCGGCCAAAAATCATCTGAGCTACTACCATTTTGTAGCTTGGAAGCCTGAGAAGAAAATGCTTCAGGTAACTCAGACTTCCAACCATAACTGGAAGCCTCGGTATTTCTTTGCTTCTGGGCCATGGGAATTTGGCCCATGTATTCCCTCATCTATCCTAGAGCCGAGGATGCCCCTGAGGTGGGGTAAAGTCACAATTTCTGCGAGGGCCGACCCTGGCCTGAGTCTATAAAACCTCCAGAAGGTGAAAGCCCTTCAAGATCAGGGGGTACATGGTCTATTCGTCAGGTTCGAACACTTGATGACTCCCCACTACCTCTCTGGGACAGGTCTAGGTGGAAGTCCCCTTGTCGAGCTTGGTAAGCATTTTTGTTTCAAGTTCCCTCTCTGAGTTTATTCATGCCTGATTATCTGACTCAGATCTACTAATTTTTTGCAGAGCGACCACAGGATATTTCTGACGAACTTTGGGAGATGGCTGCACCCAGCTTGACCAGACTTGCCAAGAAAGCAGGCCTTAACGCTCATCCCTCAGCTCCCTCTGCCTCTAAGCCCCCAGCCACAAAGAAGAGGGCTCCAGAAAGTCATGCCCCTGAGGATCAGAGGCCGAAGAAGAAGAATGCTGACGCTGCCATCCCCATCTCTTTAGCTGACGCCCTGTCCGCTCATCTAGATCAGTTGAAAATAACTGACAGCATAGTCGGCCACAGTCTTCAGGCCCTAGATGCCTTCGGCTCTATAATGACCGAGGATGACAAATGCTTCTTCAGGTCACTGGACACCACACTGCTGGTTGAGTTCGGCATTCACAGATCCATTCAGGTATGACTTGATCTTTCTGATTATTCTTCAACCAAGTGCAACATCTGATTTCTCTCCAGCTTATTCATTATCACAAAATATGCAGGGCCTGGCAGCTATGCACCACTTATCCAACTGGACTCTGAGGAAATTGCCCCTCATCCAAAAGGGTCAAGATGCCGAGAAGGTCCAGAGCACTCTGAACGCAGAGATTGAGCGCCTCAAGTCTGAGCTGAAGGATTCTGAGAAGAAGGTGAGGGGGATGGAAAAGGACATCTCCTAGCTTGGTAAGGATCATGCTGCAGCTCTGATGGCTAAGGATGATGTTCTGCAGCAGAAGGTCAACTCAGCTGTTAGGGCAACCCTCGATGATGCCTCTGAGAAGATAATCTCTGATTACAAGTCCTCCGACGAGTTTATGAGCTTCGGCTTTGAATACCTTGAAAGAGGTATCAAAGCCACTATTAAGTGGGCTGATATTAAGGAGAGGGAGACTGGTACTCTGAAAGCCTCAGATTTTGTAGGCCTCGGCTTTGCCGATCCCCAGTTTGCCCAGGCCCTTCAGGAGGTGGAGGAGGCTGTCGCGCCTATCGAGACTGCCACATTGGACGGCACTGAGGTTGAAGGGGCTGACCATCATGGTGACGTGTCCGAGGTGACAAATGTTGTGCAGCCTCTTAAAACTTGTCATCACCCGACCTCTTCTTCCCATCTTTCTTGCTTTGGGACTTTCCACTGCCACCGCGGTTCTCATCCTCATACTTGGCGGCCATTGCCTCTTCCGCATTCATTACTTTCCCTGCGATTGCCAACAGCTCCGCCATAGACCTATGGGTCTTTCGCCAGTTTCCACAATAGCTTCCCCTTCTGGAGACCTCCTATAAGGGCGGTCATGGCTATGTTCTCTTCATAATCTTCGACCTCTAACTTTTCTTTATTGAATCATGCTATGTAGTCTCTTAGGCTCTCATCCTTGGCGTGCTTGACATACAGCAGGTGGGTAGTCTTCTTTTGAGGCCTCACCCCAAAGCAGAAGTTGTGGATGAATCGCTCAGCCAAGCCTTTGAAGTTATCAATTGAGTTCTTCGGAAGGGAGGTGAACCAACTGTGCGCTGCCCATGTCAAGGTCCCAGAGAAGGCCCTACACTTCATCTCATCGGGTATCGAGTAGATGTCTGCTTCCAACTGGTACATTTCGATATGATGCACAGGGTTAGTGCCGCCATCATACTTGGGAGACACTGTAGGAGGCTTGAACTTAGCTGGGGTTGGGAACCCCACTATCCTAGCCACAAATGGGGAGCCCTATGAGTAAACCCTTTGTAATGGGTCCCTGCTTTTAATGAGGTCTCCTATCTTCTCCTCAAGGCACTGGATAGAATCATTCCATGGTCTTCTGCCATCGACTTGGCCGAGGTTATCCCCTGCCACCTCCCTGGGATGGACCGAGGGTTCCCCTGCCGCGACACGTCGGCTGTTGACCTCTTCCTGTTCCCTGCCTCTTCTTTTACAGTGTCGGCCTTGATCTGGCCGACCCTGCCTGTTCCCTCTCTGAGAGCCTGCTGCGCTCCTTGATCTCGACAGTCTCTGTCTTAGGTCATTCATCGGGCCCAATCTCTCAAAGGCCGACCCTCTGCTCAACCTATTAAAGGCTGACCCTCTTTGTTGGGCCTCTTCACCTCTTCGACCGACACAACCTTGACTTTGCCTATGAGGCCGTACAGTGTTATCTGACACCTCATACGGCTCCCAGCAGTCTTCCGGGGCTTCTTCCGCCTCTAGATCATCATACCTGTCCTCTGAGCAAGGGTTTCCCTGCCTCCCCAGGCGCAAGCGCCTAGGGTCAGCAACGTCCCTTCTCCGCTGGGGTGCAGGCTGGTCCTTCATTAGTGCCTGGGGTAGTCCCCTGGCGTCAGGATGAGGCTGAACTGCCGCCGGAGTGATCATATCCGGTGAGACTCCAGGTGGCCTCATCATAGTTTGGCTGAGCTGTGCAAATTGCACCTACATAGCTTGTTGTGTTGCAGCTAAAGATCTCAAGGCTGCAGCTACCTCCGCCATTTCGGACTAGGGGGCGCCTGACTGGAACTAGGCCCTCCATCCCCAGGTGGCGGAAGAGGCGGTGGTAATTCTGGTGCCATATGTTAACACTATAGAGCTTGAGTAGCAGATGAGCTTAGTACCTCAAAGGACCTCTTTCAATGGTGAAGCAGCTCCACGCAAGGGGCGGTGCCTGGTTTACCACCAGAGTCTCCGGTTAGGTTAAGTTGAAGAAGAGGAAGAGATAGCTTCTCATTCCCCCAGACGGCGCCAAAATGATGATGCTGGAATTAGCACCACCAGATAAGGTGTTTTCAAGCTCAATCTAAGAAAAGCAATGGAAGCATAGTTATGTAAAAGGTAAGAGAATGAGATGAGGAGAAGAGGAGAGAGCACCAGGACATAAGTGGTTCAGCCTGAATTGGCCTACGTCCACTGTGCGTGTGTGTGAATAACCTCACTGCAATAAGGCACTAATGGCCATGGATACAATCTCTCGAGCTTTCTCTCTCTACTGTGTATCTAGATAGAGTTTCAGCTAGGGTTGAATATCTGGGATCCTTTGCAAGGTAGAGGATGACCTCTATATATAGTACCTATGGGGTGTAATGTACCCCATGCATGCAATGAGCATGTGTGTGTTTGCCTCACCAATATGGAAAAACCATCTGTCACTGTCACATATAGAGAATGATGATGTAATATTCTCCCCACGTGTGGGGAATAATCTTGTTATAACTGATTTGTGTCCACGTGCCCTTATCCAAATGTCAACAGATGCTCGGCTATCGTGCCTGGTGTATGACCTCGGCCTGGGAGAGGCCGAGGTTGGTAAGTCTAGGTACTCGTTCAGTCCGAGTATTCCATGGAGGTCTCGGCCTAATCCCAGCCGAGACAATGGACAAGGTCGGCCTGAGACGAGGTTGAGCTAGAGTGTTTGGAGTATCGACTAATGTTTTGATGAGGTTGCTGGTGGCTTTCTGCGAGCTCGGCCTATGTCTGGCCGAGGTTTCCATTCCAAGGTATACGAGAATGCTGCCGATCCTTGTGATGCCTCTTGGAGAGGCTTATGGTAGTGTCGGCCTGGGCCGACCTTGCTATGGCCGAGGGCTGATATCACGTGTCCAAGACATGTCCAACGTCGGCCATAATCTAGGTCGAGGTTGGTGTTTCTGGGCCGAGGTTAGTAATTCTGGGCCGAGGTCACACTTGGGGCATATCAGAAACATCGGATCATTTGCTTTGCAATTGCTTAATTGATAAGGAGGTTTGGTTATTCTTTGAAAGTAGACTTGGAATACCATTGCATTTTTATTCTTGCAAACCAATCATTATGTCTTGGTGGATGAACATGCCTTCAAGGGACCATCAAGCTTTTATCTATTCAAATCTCCCAAAGCTGATAATGTGGAAAATATGGAAGGTCGGAAATCAAAGTCATTTTGAGAATGTTCCTGTGAAACTAGACATCATTATTAACAATGTTATATCTTTTATTACTGATCTTGCCTCTTTATATGTGTTCAAAGACATGTGAAAACAAAAAGATGAATATGACGTTATATGGTTCAATATCAAAATCAAGCCTCATCAAGTAGCAATCAAGAAATATGTGTCGACAAAACGTCATGTTTGTTTTTTTAAACTCAACGTAGATGGTGGTTTAAGGGCAATCCTGTTCCAAGTAGAATATGTGGAGTGGTCAAAGATCATAATGGAGTTTTTATAGTAGGTTTAAGTCTAGCCTTGGGTGATAATACTTCATTTCACGTTGATACTGAAGCTTTATTGGAAGGTTTAAAATTATGAAACCTCTTAAAGCTGGATAAGGTCTTAATTGAGTCAGACTCTAAGGTGTTAGTGGAGTTGCTAATGAAAAAAAGGCAAACCTCCATGGGTGATTAAAGATATGATTGATCATATTATGAAGTCCCATCCAATTAATCTTACTCATATATGGAGAGACTCATACTCAGTTACTGGTGGTCTTGCTTCTAAGGATGCAACCTCCCAAAAATCAGAATTCTATTGGGTATTTTCTTCTCTTCCATTCCTCATAAAAGGCTCACTGCATATGAATAGACGAGGCATTCCTGAAATTAGGAAGAATTAATCTGTAATGGGGTTATATATAAAATCCCAAATTTTCTTTTTCATTATGCTTATTGTAAGGGGAATATTTACAAATTTTCTTTTTTTTATAGTTTATAAATCAAAGAATTAGTTGGCATATTTATGTAAATTTATAATAAAAATCAATATTTAGTTATAATTCATTGAAAATTTTATAATTTTTAAATGTATATATGTACAAAGAATATCTATTTATACACTTTTTAGCAAATTTTAATTTTTTGTATTAAGAAAAATAATAGTTTACTAGAAAAAAGGTTACTGTTTACGCACGCTTTCACCCTCCTAAGGTTCAATTCTCGGATCCGTCCTTGCATGATGTGAGAATTTTGATACATATGTGGCACTCAAAACACCCTTTAAAGCCATAGTATGTTTACAATTGATTATATTCTTGTTATATAATATTATACTAAGTTATTTAAAAATACTCTTATTTTTGTTGATTTTAAGAAATGTATATTTAAATAAGAGAATAAAATACAAGTTTTGACGTGGCATTATAACATATGCACATGAGTAAATGATTTTTCTTAACCTTAGCTTAAATGATTACATTAAAGAACTGATCTCTCTGTATAAGAAACAAAATTATTCTCTAAAGATAGATATAAGAGAAGTTGGTCTTAAATATAAAATAATAAAATTTCAAGAGATTTTATGATTTTTTTAACAAATAATCATCAAGGAACAATCACGTGTTTATTCGAACACCCGAGCCTTCTCCTGTGATCAAACTATATAAATTTTTCTAATTATTAATGGGGACTAGGCATGTTAATTTTTTACGTGATAAAATCCAATAAAATATCAGTGAATCGTTGATTATTTGTTGACACAAACATGACAATGACAAACCATGTTAACAAAAATAACAAACAAGCTAGTCGGATTTGTGTTAGACGCGGACCCAAGGAAGATGACAAGAGTAAACTTGTTAAAACACGTATATTAATTATTTGTTGCTAGTATGTGAAATTAATTAATCTTCAGTTCATGGCATGATAGTGTGTGGTTGAGAGGAATATTATACGTTTGTTATATTTCGTTTTACACGTCAAGATTAAAAAAAAAAGCCAATCACATTATTTGAAACGATCAATTAAACATGTCATGTTAAGATTACAAATACTTGACATGAACCCAAAGTGATATAGGTGTATCAATTGCCATTCAAATTTGGAAAGAATGAAGGACAAACAAATTATGGAATTAGGATATTAATTACAGTGTTTTTGACTTAACTCACTAGTCGGTAAAATGTTTTGGGTTAAGGACACCATCAATGTATGCCGGATTTTTTAATATAGTATCTATTAAATTCTGGAATGTTTACTTGAATTTGAAAAAAAATATATGTAATGTATACATGGATTTATATAATATATACATGTGAAGTTTGTGTATACCTCAAATTTAAATATTAAGAAGTGAAGGACCGGTACTCAAAAAATATATAAGTGAGGTAGAGCCAAGTAATATTATTTGATCAACGACTAAGATAGAAAAATCCTGTGATTAAAGAGGGAGAAAATTTATGAATTTTTTTCCCCGGGATGCACCATGTTTTTTTTTCTAACAATCCATTTGATTTTTGAAGTGAGACTAAATAAATTATAGATTAAAGTGTATCAAAGAGAAACCACTTGGTCTCTGTGAAGCAAAGGATTGAGTGGTTATTCATTTTGGTGTGTAATAAGTAGGGATGGAAATTCATGTATATGGGTTGTGTTTAAGACACGACGCGATAAGGATTTTTTGGACACGAATATGACACGACATGAGTTCGTGTTTTGTTTTTTTGTTGACACGAACACATTCCAAATAAACACTACATAACACGACATGACATGAATAACACGATTTCTTAAAATTTCATGCTAAATTACACAGAAATAAACACGATAACCCAAATAAAAACACAATTAACGTGACAAGACACGACTCGTAATTTTGACACGAACACAACACGACTTCGTGTAAAAAAATGACACGAACACGCTATGACATATCGTATCAATTTCGAATCGTGTTTTTGTGTCTTTTCTAAAATTGTCACCCCTAGTAATAAAGGTGTGGAAGCAAAAAAGTGGTGGTTCGATTAGGATGAAACCATGAGGGACATTATTGGATCAGGATTTTACTGACCCGTTGTCCTTCCACTGCCGAGAGCGGGTGGTTTTCCCTGCTCTATGAAACCAGCCTCACGCTTTGCCCACCACTCTAACAACCAAGTGACAAAGGCTTTCACCAAAGCTAACATAGATGAACTCCCATCTTGGAATGGGCGGGCCAACAATTAGCAAGCCACAGATCCGACCCTTTGGCCTCATCCAATGTCCCAATACTCTAATGCTCCAACTTAGTTCACAAGCTGACGCTACTGAGCTAAACGATTAAGGACCACTTCAATTGCCATTATAAATTGAACATATTTCTCGTATGTCGCTAGAGGGGTTAACCCTGAGACAACCCCCAAACGTCTCTGTGAAAGGCACTAACACCTCGCATGGGACCATAGTAACTCATAGGAACTGATCTCGTCGCCATGGGACTCCCGATTTGATAATAGGATGATAGTTCAAAAATTTATAGACTTAGGCATAAAAACATGGGGCTAGAGGCAGAAATCCCAAAATAATACCCAAGCGGTCCCGTGAGAGGCATCGACACCTCGCTCCGGACCAATGTAACTCATAGGAACTGATCTCATGGCCACGGGGCTTTCGGTTTAAGAATACAGAGATAATTTGAAAATTTCTAGACTTAGGCTTAAAAAATGGCGTTAGAGGGGTGAATCCCAAAACAGCCCCCAAACGGCCCCATGAGAGGGGATCAGACACCTCGCATGGGACCAATGTAACTCGTAGGAACTGACCGTGTGGACAAGGGGATCCCGGTTTGAGAATACGATAATAAGTTGAAAATTTCTAAACTTAGACTTATAAAATGGCGCTAGAGGGGTGAATCCAGAACAACATCCAAACGACCCCGTGAGAGGCACCAACACCTTTCTCGGGGCCAATGTAACTCATAAGAACTAATTGCATGGCCACGGATCTCCCGATATAAGAATACGGAGATAATTTGAAAATTTCAAGACTCAGGCTTAAAAATGGCGCTAGAGGGGTGAATCCCAAAACAACAAACGGCCCCATAAGAGGCATCGACACCTCACACGGGACCAATGTAACTCGTAGGAACTGATCGAGGGGCCACAAGGCTCCTAGTTTGAGAATATAATGATAATTTGAAAATTTCTGGACTTAGGCTTAAAAATTGGCGCTAGAGTAGTGAATCTCGAAATACCCCCCAAACGGCCTTGTGAGAGGAACCAACACCTCACACGGGACCATAGTAACTCATAGGAATTGATCTCATCGCCACGGGACTCCCGATTTGATAATATAATGATAATTTTAAAATTTATAGACTTAAGCTTAAAAACATGGCGCTAGAGGCGAAAATCTCGAAACAGTACCCAAACGGCCTCGTGAGAGGCATCGACACCTCACTCCGGACCAATGTAACTCATAGGAACTGATCGCATGGACACGAAACTCTCGGTTTAAGAATAAGGAGATAATTTGTAAATTTGTAGACTTAGGCTTAAAAAAAGGCGCTAGAGGGGTGAATCCCAAAATATCCCCCAAACGGTCCCGGGAGAGGCACCAACACCTCCTCGAGACCAATGTAACTCATAGGAACTGATCACATGGCCACGGGGCTCTCAGCTTAAGAATACAGAGATAATTTGAAAATTTATAGACTTAAGCTTAAAAACATGGCGCTAGAGGCAAAAATCTCGAAACAGTACCCAAACGGCCCCGTGAGAGGCACCGACACCTCGCACCGGACCAATGTAACTCGTAGGAACTGACCGTGTGGCCATGGGGCTCCCGATTTGAGAATACAACGATAATTTGAAAATTTCTAGACTTAGGCGTAAAAAATGGCGCTAGAGGGGTGAACTCGGAAACAGCACCCAAACGGTATACATGAGTATCTTATTGGGTTTTTATTGATATGTTCCATGAATTGGAACCGCAAAAGTACACAGCTTCTGATTTTAGAAATCCAATCAAATAAACTGACCAGGGTTCAATTCGGGTAGGCTTTTGTCGAGCATTTCAAATTTTAATATAGTTTACTTATTGGTAATCGCTTTAGAATACCTAGAGCCAATTATTTTAAAGTTTCTAGTTTTTATACTCAAATCGATATTGTGAGTAAATTTAACTTCTATATATGTGTATGAATATATACATAGCATCTCGCGTGCGGACTATCTCGTGCGAATCATTTTTGTAAAATAGAAAAAAAAATAAAAGATTTTTTAGATGATCTCATAGTAAGCAGATTATCTATATAAAGTTTCATTAAAAACTTCATTCCAAAAGTAGGTGCGATTATTATCATAAGTTTCAATGGCAAAAAATATGAATACATATTATTTTTGCATCTCATTTTATTTTTAAAATATTAAAAAAATTTAAATTTTTGATTTTTCTTTTTGGAGATGATATTATATAGTGACGGGATCATACAAAAAAAAAGGTAAGGGACATAAGGGGTAAATTAGACAATGTGCATCAAAGTTAGTATTCTTGCGGTGACCCTGACTGAAAGATAGATAAACATGAGGGGTAAATTAGACAATGTGCATCAAAGTTAGGTTTGATTTCAACGGAAAGTTAAGTTACAAATAAAATTGAAACAAATGAAAGGTAAGGGACAAAATTGAGACATAACCAAAGGTGAGGGACTGATATGGTACTTTCCTGAAAAATGAAAAACTAGTTATTTTTGGAGATTTTTAACAATAAATCTTATTTGCTAAGTACGTACTCAAATAGGTTTTAAGAATGTTTTTTGGTCTAACAGTGCCCATCATAAAATATGTTTGGTCCAATAGGTCCCATTAAAAACCATGTAGTACATATTTACAAGGGAAAATTACACCTAGCCACTTTCAACTATCACTATTTTGCAAGTCACCTCTCTAAAAAAAAATCCCAGCAACCTCCCCGGGGCCCTCAACTATCAATTTATTGTAATTAAATCCAAAAGTTGGGGTCCCTCCATTTTAGGGGTTAATGGAATAAAATACCTCTCAACCCTATTTTTAAAATAAAAAAAAATAAAAAAAAACAAAAACCAAAACTCATCTATTCTCTCTCTCAGCAGCTCGTCTGCCTCCCACCATCAGCAACATCCACCTCTCCCCTCCCACCCCCCGGTCCACCCACCCACCCTAAAAATCTAGTTGGTCCTAAATCCATCTACACCCATCACCATTGCCTTCAATCTCCCCATTATTGGAGATTCACCATAACCACCACCACTCAGAATTTTCGATCGTCATTAATTAATGCTACCATAAACATTCACATCTACTCACCAACCCCAATATATTTACAAAAAAACCCCAACTCCGTAAGCTCTAAAATTCAGCATTGCCTTTCATATCTACAAACCCCAACCTTCAACAGCTCCACCGATGCCTTGGACTGAATTCGTTCTCAGATCCACAATGCCGCCTCTCAATTTGAGGGGTTGACTCACAAAACTGCGATAGTTAAAGGGGACTAGGTGTAATTGTTCCTAAATATTATTAACAACTGTAGCCCCTCCGTGGAAGAAGCGGTGTAAATAAGTCAAGCCGAGCTTAAGATTGCTCATACTTGTTTGAAAATGTTAACTAGATTAAAAGTATATACAAACTTGGTTCGCTTATTTTACGATCCAAGTTCGAATGAGATTCGAAGCAAATAATAATGAGTTGGGAACGGGTAACTTGCTTTACGCTATTTTAGTATGTTTATTTGTAATTGAGTTCAATACGAGCCAAGTTTAATAAGATAATGAGCTTAAAAATATGTTCAAGCTTAGATAATTTATTTTAGGGTAATTCGGCCTTTAAGCTCCACTAATTTATCCAGTTTATAATTTGGCACTAGACAATTTTCACACTGCACTTTTGATATCCATTTTGGACGAATCAGTCGAGTCAAACCTTTGACCGTTAAGTTTTATATAAATTTTCAATTTACCTTTTTATTAATGGCTGTCAAACCATTAACTGGACAAATTAGTGAGGGACAAACATTAAACGACCCAAAAAATGAAAAAAAATAACACAAAAACCTATAAAATTTCCAAAGAACCCCAAAATATATTTATAAAAACTTATTGTTGTTAATAAGAATTTGCTATTTTTTAATTTCAAACATTGCAACAAATACAATGATTCCAATTTTTTGTACATTTCAAAACCAAATATTTATAGTTATCTCCCTTTTTAAACATAAAAATTATAATTAAATTAAAAATTTATTTTGTGTAAACTCCTTTGTTTTTTTATAAATAATATAACCGTTAAAAAATAAGATTAAACAAAATAATATTTATTTACAATATAAAAATGGTTTGTATGATTAAAAAGGAAAAATCATTTGTTTAGATTAAAACCAAAACTGTTAAAAAAAAGTTCAAACAATTTTTTTTATAAAAAATAATTTTTTTTTAAAGGGAAATAAATATGAAAATTTTAAAAAAAAGTGCAGTGCCCCATATTTTAAAGATAAAGTAAAGTAATTTCTTTTGGGTAAAATAAATTCAAGGGAATTTAAATTAAATCGATCAAATTAAATTAATTAAGTTGCAAATGAATTTATTTACTATTGTTGCCTGTTATGTGAAATGAACCTTGCATGATCGATAAATAAATTTCAATAGGAAAATAATTACATATGCTGTAAATAAGTTATGTGTGACTCAATTAAAATATAACTTTTGGATAAAAATACAAACTCGTTTAGGTGTTTTAGTCCTTTAGAAATGGTCTCGGGGTATCTATATATGAGTTGGGAGGTTATAGGACGAAATGAATAAGGTATTTGAGCTCACTTGGTGGTTAAAAGTTGTGGCCGAAGGTCCAATTTGGGATTAGTAAGCTAATTACCTTTATTAATAGTTAAATAACTCCCTACCACTTTACATCCAAGAATCCTAAGAACACACTTTGGGAGAAAGAGGCAAGAACCATAGCAGGAGAATTGGGAGAAAGATCTAAGCAAGAATATAAGAATCAACCAAGATTTAAGGCAATAATTTTGTTGCTTAATTTTTATTGGTTAAAATTACTTGTTCATTCATTGTGTGTTGTGAGTCATGTAGAAATTTTGGATTAAGGTATCTTCGTGACTTGATGATGAAAATTGAATATACTTATGATATAAGTGATATTTATGAGTAATTAGGGAATCCAGAATTTAGGATGGTTCGATTATAAGGATTTAATGAATAGAAATCATACTTAGGGATCCTATTAAAATGGTTGTGTTGATTCATATGTAGGAGACTTTTACACATATTATAAAAACTGAAATTATGATTATTTTAGCACTTGTATGCAATAGAAATTTGGGATATTTATTGTTATGGAAATTCTGAATTGATATGAACATAGATTGCTCACTCAAATTTATGGAATTATAGAATATGAATTCAATGTTAAAATATATGATTAATTACTCTGAGTTGGTTAACTAATTATTAGAGTTCCATTGGGTGGAATATATATTGGTAGGAACCTAGAAAATCAGGTTTTACTTTAGAGAGTGTAAATCCAGTATAGAAGAAAAATTGGAAAAACGAATTTTGGAGGAGTAAACCAGTTTGCTCCTGGACCGAATTGGTTCGGCTCCTACGAGCTTGGCTGCGGGGTCCACTGTTGGGTCAGGGTTATTTTTAGATGTTCATACGAGTTGGTAAAATCGTGTTTAGGCGTTTGTGGAATTTATTAAAAATGAAAACATATAACTAACTATCAGAGAAAGACTAAATTACCTAGATGGTTAATAATATCCCATAAAGAGGAACTGTTTAACAATTCACATGTTGGTAAATAATTAAATAAGAATAAGTTTGAAATATTGTTTTTGGTCAGCTATGGGGTAATTACTAGGATAATTACCATTATATATGATAATATATAATTATATTTTTGTGTGGACATACCGATGTTCGTGAAGCGTCCTACCGGTTGGGTTATGTACGTTCGGATCAGAGGCAAAGGTATACTATACATGGTGTTAGGTCACATTTTAGGTACTACATGGCAGCGCCACTTATAGAAGTTAAGTGTTGTTGCTGGATCCATGTGACATCGTTTAATATGGGCCGTGCAATGGTGAAACTGCGTAGGTACCGCCCCACTATCTTGTGTTTTGTATTATCCGTTTTGGATAAGAGACTCATTTGGTCTCACCGATTGTAACGCCCCAACCCGAATTTAAGGGTTAATAAAGGATCAACCCGATCCAGTTCGCATGTTAATTGTCAAGTGCAGTAAAACAACCTAAATAATGTTTCTAATCCAGTTTTATTATGATTTAATGCTACTCTAGTTAGCATGCGATTCCAATTTTCATCAACTACGTAATATGACCCAAGGAAAGTGCCCCCAAGGCCAAGTAATTTAAGTTACTAATCGTAAATACAAATAGTTACTTACCTGTATAACGCTCTCAAAGTACGAAATAATATACAACCTGCAGTAACAAAAGGAGGGATGTGAGCCGAATGCTCAGTGAGAACATTTACAAATGCAGTATAGAAATGAACATCAGAAAGAACACTCACACGCTACAATCACATGCATGTGAAAATACATATATACTTTTGGAAATACATGTCCCAATGTATTAAACCGTTTTATTTCGAAAATGTTATTTGTTACCATTTGTCCTCCTTGTCTTCACAAAATAATCATTTTGTATTTCATGCTTAAAACTAGCATATTCTTCCCATTAACTCACCCAGTTAAACAATTTACAATTGTAGGGAAAAACCTTTCATTCGCTTTCAAAATGTTTATTACTCAACGTTTATTAATTTACACCCGTGTTATTAATCATCACTTAAGACTTTCTTTCAACACATGCGCACGTCATGTTAGAGAATATTCATTAACTTTGAAAGCCTTATATAACACACACATTTGTGTTATTATGGGTTTACACCTTATTAGGTATCTTAATTACCCATTAAGTTACCTTGCTTAGCCATTTCTCTTTTCTTATGGACATTCATCATTACTCTCAATTTACTTGTCCATATTATGTTAACCGGAACCTCAAATATTTACTCAGGTTAGGTTATTTCCATCTTATAACTCATTTCTTACATGCTCCTAATTTTATCATTATCTTTAGGATTTATCCGACAACCACGGACTTCGTGGCCTCTCACCACCGATTTCCACCGCCATATGCTACTGCTGTTACTTTGGTGTATTTCACCACTAGGGATGTCATGCCCTTCTTAATAATTTCTCCGACGTCATCCGAATATTCCATTATATTTTCAATGTGCTCAACATTATTCCAATGTTCACATTATTCAACATTTACGGGCCAAAGTCAAAAGTCCGGACTTAACTGTTCGTTTTTCTATTAACACTTGAAAAATCATTTCTTTCTTCTTCAAGTCCTTTTTTTTCACACACACGTTGATTTTATACCCAAAATCAATCCCTCTTTAGGATTTAATACAATTTTACCCATACTAGAGTAAAAACATCCATCAACATTTTTAATTCATAAAAATGTTCCACTTTAAGTTAATTTTACCAATTTACCCTTTATTACCAAAACATGCAATATAGTCATTTAACAAATGCCATTTTTTAAAAAGGTAGTTTAAGTTTTTCAGTCAACATTTAAACACATTAAACACATTTAACTATTAAAACACCTGTATATTGCCATACCTTACTCTACTTTCCTATTTTTACACTTTACACATCTTTAGTATATAAATTCAGGCATTGTATGTATTAGAACCCCATTTTCTACATATTTGATGAATACACTTTATTTTTGGGATTTTTCATCTAAACACTCACTTTGCTACTATTTATACATTTGAAACCTTTAACTGTCATTATTAACTTTCAACCCATAACTTATGAAAAATCCTTACTATTCACATATTTACGCATTAAACCCATTTTATTTTCTATATGAATTTCACACACTTTAAAATACTTATTTAAAGTGAGGACATTCCTTTACGTATAAAACCCTCTATTTAATGTAAGAAAATATATACTCATTTTACAAAATGGCAAGAACAAGCTTAAAATATTTGTAATACCCCGTGATTTTTGGAACAATAATTTATTTATTTTGGGAGAAATAAATATGATTTTAATTGGAGGATAATTAAATTGGCATTTGAGGCCAAAATTTGAAGATGTTAGAAAGCGATTCGAATGACGATTCTGAGTGTGCCATTGTTTTTGAAAGGGTCGAGAAAGTTGAAATGACTGTACTTGAGGTCTATTTGGGTTCCGAAATATTTTGAGCTCGTTTGGCTCGAATTAAAGTTACCGAGTCATTTAAAGTGTGTATTATCATTTAAAGTTGTGTATCTTGAGAGACAAGGCTTAAAAGCCTACGGGAGATAGAAATCTCCTTATAGAGAAAGAGAAAGAAAGAGAGAAATAGAGAGAAGAAGGAAAGAAGACGAAAAAGAGGAGAAAAGTGGGATTTTCGGTCATTACGCGATTTCGAGGAGGATTCAGACCCTACGAACTTGAGGAAAGTGATTAAACTTGCTAAATAATTGTTGTGAATCATTTATTTCATGATTTGTGGATAAAATTATGGATTTTGGGTTCAAAATGTTTAAACCTAGATTTTTGGGTGAAATCTTAGATTTAATGTGTATATATGGATTGGGGGTTATAAAATGGTTGGGATGAGTTATACAATGAATTTTGATGTTATATATATGTTTGGATTGATGAGGAAGGGTTAGAAGATGATTAAAGTTATTTTTGGGTATTTTGGGTTTATGGAGAAAACAACCCATTCGTAGCTTGCTGACCAAACCGAATCAATTCACCCCTTCCGAATCGATTTGGTAGGAAGCAGAATTACAGGTCTTTGGGGCCGAATCGATTCGCTGTGAGACCGAATCGATTCGGAGGGGCCGAATCGATTAGAAAATGAGGCTATTTTTTGAGAGGTTTTTCTGGAGTGAGTTTCGTCTGGTTTCGTTTGAGTTTGTCGATTGGGAACCTCTATAGGAGTTATAAGAAGGGTATTTTGGAGACTTTTAGGGAGTTTCCCTTATGAGAGAATATTGGAGTCATAATGACTTATCCAGATAGAGTATTTATTGGAGATTAATGTAACGACTAGTGGGGAGGCCCACTATCTTTGAGATTTCGAATTGGAGATAATTATGGGTTTATAACCGAGAAATTGGATGCGCTTAATGATAATGGATTTTAGTAGTAAATCCCAAATGGGATAAAATTAAAGGTTCATATGATTGATTGAACCATATTATGGATTGAGAATAATAAATGCTGATAGATGTGCATATGGATCTAGAGAGTATCCTTAATGTATATTGGATTGGGAGATGTTTCACATAAATGGTAAATGATGATCGAGGTGCACTAGGATATAGAGCATATCCTTAACGTAAATGGAATTGTGAGACGATTTTTACCGATAAAAGGGATGTGTGAATTTCAAGTGAGAAATAGTATAGTGTATGCTAAGTGGCGAAGTTATGTGAGTTATTGACGAGTAGTATATCGAGAGAAAAATATACTAAATAATGAGATTATTTCACTTACGCCTAAGAGCGTACTATGAGTATGAAATAGTGTGATAATTATACCTTGTGTGATGGCATACATTTATATGATGTGATGATGTGTGTATATCTTGTGTGAATGATATATATATATATATATATATATATATAAGCATAACCCCTCATTGCTATCATGGGAAGTTGCGCGATGAGGGTGAGCGCTCTGGCTTGAGGAGCAGGGTGAGGATATTCCCCAGGTCATAGCGTCCATTTATTATTGTGTGATTGTTTTTATTAGGGGTGAGACGTGGTGGGTATGTTTCATCTCATTTTCGTTAAATGATAGCATTGAGTACCTGCATCCTTGAGTTATAGCTCGTTGGGATGGTTATTATTATACTTGTGTGAATAGTATACAAATTCTATATGATTATGTGATATCATATCTGTCTCTAGAGTAAAGAGACATAAGAAGATTACTTGAATGTCATTCTGGGAGATTTTATCGAGACTTAAATTTGTGAAGAATCAATAATGAGAAAATGAAAAGTAGTAATTATATGAGTATATAGTACTTTGGGTATCGAGGGCATAATAGACCTCAACGACCAACATTTCCAAGGAGTAGTGTATCGGGGGGTTCCTTGTTTGGATTTCGCTTGAGAGACGTACCATGCACGAAACGTAGTGCAATGTTGGGAGTTAGGAGAAGTTAGTCCTTAGTGCTCACATTTATATATTAGTATATCTCGACGAACGACAGTGCCAAGGAGTAGTGTATCGGGGGGGGGGGGGGGGTTCCTTGTTTGGATTTCGCTTGCGAGACGTCCCACGCACTAAACACCATGCACTGTTGAGAATTGAGAATAATTATTTAATTAATTAATTTGTTATAAAATAAAAGAGAATTTGGGTTATACGCGTCATGCATTGAGGGCATAATGAATCTTGATAATCAATACTTCCAGGAGTAGTGTATCAGGGGGGTTCCTTGTTTGGATTTCGCTTGCGAGACATCCCACGCACGAACCGCAGTGCAGTATTGAGAATTGGGAGAAGTTTAGTCCTTAGCACTTAGATGCTAATAACTCATATATATATATATATATATATATATATATATATATATATATATATATATATATATATATATATATATATATATATTGATGGCATAACTAGAATATGAGAAATTCTAGTAAGAAAATGTTTATGTAAACTTTATATGTTAAGCCAGTGAACGAATAATTGAGATCGATAATATTAGAAATTGAAGGATTATGTGTTAGATGAAATGTAAATGAGTATAAATTAGGATTAAGTTAGATTAACTTGCCTAGATAGATTTGGGCATTTATTTGGATATCATGTGCATACGTTTAGTGCGCGCTTTAGTTGAGGGGTGAGTTGGATTTTATGGAGAGGGCGACTCCACTTTAATCATGTCATAATGCCTTTATAATATAATATGGATTTTAATACACTTGCTATAAAATGTTTTCATACCTCGGGCTCTGACCCATTTATATTTCCTCTTGCTACGTATATATATTGTATTATTTTAGGTGGTTCTCCGCAAGGACGCCATTGTTGTATTCCATCCAGTGCATTTGTGGAGCTGTGGCAGTAGCGGACTGTTGCGGTATCTTGATATAGTCAATTCCTATCTTTTGTGTATCTAGATTAGGACTCAGTCTGTATATCGGGTTTAAACCCAAGTGTTGTAGTGAAGCATTTTTATATTTTATTTCTCAGACTGTTGTATTGTCTGTGACCCGACAGCATATTCGGTATTTTACTTTGTACATTGTGTTGTACTCTTTTATATTATCCGAGCATGGGTGTGTCTCTTATCACAATTAAATGTTATGTCATTAGTTAGTTGTGGCATGATTTGTTTTAAAATAAAATTTTTGACACCCTCTTTTTGTGGTAATTGGTCGTTAGCCGCGCATATTTTTAAAAATCTTCAGTAGATGCTGAGAATGATCCACTTGAGATTCGTGATTATTTTAGTATAGGGCTGGCCACCCGTTATTATTTTGAGCAGGGTGTCACAATATTACTTTTCATTGAAAACATTTTCTTCATTAAAACACACTTTGAACATATTTTATTTCATAAAATCCCCATGAATAGTGTCTTGAAATTTTTTAATACTTTTAAAATCCATTTAAACAACTTTTTAAATGCCCCTTTTTATTCCAGACATCAAGAGTGCAATTAATAAACCCACAAATACATTATAACTATTTCCTTATAGATATCACATCAAAATGTGTAAAAGAGTATCTGAAATTTATCGCTTTCAAAACCCAATTTAAAACACCCCTTTGAAACCCATTTACACATAAAATTATAGAAATCAACTAACTAATCTCATGGATGTAAGATATTACATACCCCACATATATTAATCCTAATATATGTAAATAACCTAGCTTAAATTATACACATTTATAAACCTAAATCAAGGTTAGTATTTCCACCTAAATGTCCTCATATAATTGTAGAGAAAATGGGTGATTCCACCACCTAAAAAGGTGGCCCTAAAGGGATTCACAATAGCCCATTATTCAAGCTCCCAATTGAATCTTCAAGATCCATGAACTAAACCTTCTTCTACCATGAGAAACCCCTTTTAAAATCTCCTAACAAGGCTTCCTTTGAGCTCCAAGAACTCCTCCCAAAACCTCCTATGAGTTGTCCCAACTTTGAGAGGTGTTTTAATGCAGTTTAGGGACCTCGAAGGTGGTGTTTTGATGGAGGAAAAGGTGTGGCAAAGAAGGACCATGCATTTTAAGGGACAAAAACTCTTACAAGAGCTAGAAGATGGAGATATAATATGAAGATGTTTGAGAGTTTTGGCTCCAAGTATTTTCCTCCCATTTTTCTTATTAAACAAAAGGGGTAAGCTTGCACCCTATGACCCCATGGTCAGGACCTAGAGACTTCTAATTGAGTGAAAAACTCTTCTCAAGGTTCTTACTTCTGATTTTTGTGAGGAGGATTAAGACAACACAAGAATAAACTCACATGTGCCCCCTAACTCCACCCAAAATCACCCAAAAATGGTGATTTGCGTCACTTTTAGAACCCAACCCAGTTATTTTTAAACTTTTAACTTAAGAATCACATTCCTTGCATTTTTAGCAAAAAAATCATATTTATCATAGTCGTTTGGCTTCTCGTATTGTGCTATATAAAACGCGCAAGAATCGGGACCTCCGTACAAAATATATAATTTTTTCGATTTTTCTTCGCATGGTAATATTCCTTACATTATTTTTTGTCTAAATATATGGCTGGAATATTTTTTTGACTTACCAGTTGTGCTACATAAATCATGAAAGACTGGACTTTCGCAGTGTCATGAGTCGTCAGACAATAGTACCCATGCTTGCGTAGCATTCGTTGCTTCTCCGAATCACACGAAACTTAACCAAAGTACTTAAAATAATTACATAAACACAAAATAAAATTCATGTGAACCATGAAATGTAAAGCTTTCTGGTTTAATCCATATTGTGATACTTTGCTTTTCATACCATTTAAATGTCGCATTGTATTAACCTTGTCCGTGCCACATCTGTTCCTTGATATTTTTTACTCAAACTTAACGGGCATCCTAGCTAATACTATTGGAGATTAAATACGCATTCCTGTGACACATGTATCGTGGGATTTTTCTCGTTTAAACTATTTACGTAATACGCAACTTATATATTACTTGACGTGTTACACTTGAGTTATTTATTTATCAAATTTAACTTTGGACAAACACTGTATATAACATTAAATACCTATTTTCTAGGGCGGGGTATTACATTCTTCCCTCCTTAGGAAATTTAGTCCTCGAAATTTATGATCATCAAGCTCACAAATCATTCGTCCAACAATTTAATTCCAATTCCAGATGTCTTTAATACTATAGTCTAACCCAAAGATTTTATACCATTAGTTTGAGACAACCACGGTGGATCCTAAGGTATTATTGTTAACTCCCAAGCATGCCTAAAATGTCCATCTAAACAATACCTCAAAGAACTCTTTATCATGAAATATTCCGAACATTGGGATTTACAAGCCTAGGTTTCCTCAAACTATTTGAATGTTTCTAGCCTAGGCAGATACATCCTCAACATCAATAACTATTCACCTCAATGATTTCGAGACAATCAATAAGTACCAATGGTCCACCTGATCGATATCTTTTATGAGACTACGCACTAACCTAGAGTAATCGTGGAATGACATCCCATATACACATTAGAAACTACATTCCCACTCTGCAAATTCCAAACAGTATGCAACACTTGTATTTAATGTTCCATCAAGTTCTAGTATTCAATGTCTTAGAGTCGTAACCTCAAATCCATGATCGATGACTAGCTATACCTATTAAATTACGAGTCTATTAGCCTAAAGCTGTTAAGTACACTTCCAAACTATACGCAACATACCGCGAGAATTCACGTACATACAAACTAGTGTAGAGCAAGGGTGCTTCCAAAGAAGATTATACTCATATGTCGTGACGCAACAACCACAACTGGATTATCCCGCATCACTACTGAGCTTATGTAGTGCTACACCTGGATAACAACATCCCATTACCGAGATCAAGAAGGCACTAGGAATGCAATGAATCAGGCGACTGTCATGGTAAAAAAAACAGTCGAATTCCCATAATATTTTGAGCTACACGAAGTATGAACCCACAATGTACCCTTTAAGTCTATAATACTTACCGATATCCACTAAAATATTAACCTTGCTATATAACCTGTCTTAGTCCATTAACCCTATTAAGTTCTAACCCTGAATCATCTAACCTTGCCGGATAAACGAGATATAAAACCAATTTCTTCAAGAGGCTAAAAAGCTAGGCTTCGCTCCTTAGGACCGATGCTATATGTTCTATCATTTTATAAGAATAACTATCCTAAATCAAGGTGAAGTTACATATCTTGGCACTTACCCTTGATTTCATGACCTATTATCCCTAGGCCCCAAAAATTCCACCATCCGATAATTATCCTCAATATCTGAGATCACTCTTATCAATGAAATACATGCTCACATAGTTTCAAGTATTCATCCCAATGACTACTGCTATGACTCTTAGCAACATCCTACATGATCCCAAATTTTAATCATTTAAATGGCATCTCAAACTTTCAAGCATTACCCATGCCTGAAACCTAATAATTTTTCTCACTAGAGTCATACCAAACCATACAGGTAGCACACGCAAGTGTTATATTCAATCCTAACACTCCATTCTAAATGTTATCTCTAAATCATGATGATCATCATCGTAGTCCAAGTCTCCCAGGTGCTTAACCTAACATTTATCAATCTAATTTCAACATGGTCCCCATATGTCATATTACCACGCCGACTTATTAACAAAAACATAGCACAAACTCAAAACACTACTATAGATCAATACAACCTAACCATACTACAATCATCAATGATTAACTATCATCACATAACCCTTAAGACAATATCGATTCTTCCAGACACTTTATGGAAATAACACCAATTTAAACATTTCCTAAAATGGACATACATGTCCCAGTGTAACAGTCATCATGGTAGAATTCTATCATGCATGACAACTGATCACGGAGACCAACTTGTAACCTCAAGGCCTCAATTCTAGTCACTACGTGTTATGACAACTGTAAGGCTATATCCTTGACGCCATAAGGAATCTTAAATTTTTAAGGAGATACACTATTGTTATTGTAACACACGATACACAAACTTAAGTCCACTATTACTAAGGAATGTCTATCACTCACATTAACAACTCACTGGATACACATGCATACATATGTTACTAACCCGAAGTCAAACTCACTAGACCATATCATTTAATTCTCAATGAGTTTTTAACCATGACAACTAATTTCCTCATTGTGTAAACATCATTTAATGTGCTAATTTATAAGTCAACACAATCGCATATCTTTGGTAGGATACGAGACACCGGGTATTACCTATGAACACCAAGGCCCACACCATGGACACCTTAAGGGATCATATTCCTCGATACCACACTATCATCTCTAAAATTATGAATTAATATTGCCAGAGTTTTGGTAGGACACAGGACATTGGGTATTGCCTAAAAGGGGACCCACCCGAGTGACGCCACAAGAGGTCCTATTATAGAACATCACAATGCTAGTTCTTAACACAAATCACCACGATTTCTAGGCCTGATCCTATGTTACTTCAAATCGTCATGATTATCTAGACCCACATTATAATCAAGATACACTAAGTTCGAGTCCTCAACTAAGGGAACCAATACGTTCTTACCATATAATCAATACTTATGAACATCACTCAGCACCTAACCTTCATAGATGAAATATACGACCTTTACAACTAAGTTACAATGAACACAACTCGACGTTGCTACTACTACTAAGGCTACTCTCATCATCAAAGTTATAACACAATATCTCTCTCGTAAAAGATCACGATGTTTAGACTATTCGTCTACACTGACACCCATGACTTACCAACACATCTACATAAGAAACATCGAGGAACATGAAAGGCTACTAAGTTATCCATTTACCATCTCATAAAGAGTTTCACATCATACTGATGTCCTTGACTTCACCATCCAGGATGTGAACCAAAATTCTCACTAATCCAGTGTGATCGACCTAAACCAACACCGACGTCGAGAAGATTCGCAACCGACCTCACCACGCTACACCCGAAAGGAACATTGTATATAAATCTTTGATACCAAGTTGTAACGCCCCGACCCGAATTTAAGGGTTAATAAAGGATCAACCCGATATGGTTTGTACGTTAATTGTGAAG
This sequence comes from Sambucus nigra, assembly GCA_949130495.1. Taxonomy (NCBI): domain Eukaryota; kingdom Viridiplantae; phylum Streptophyta; class Magnoliopsida; order Dipsacales; family Adoxaceae; genus Sambucus; species Sambucus nigra. The sequence goes on along the minus strand of OX422214.1, from coordinate 186,798,822 downwards.
TGCAGTGAAATAACCTAACTAGTGTTTCTAATCAAGTTTTATTATTATTATTATTTAATATTACTCTTATTAGCATGCGATTTCAATTTTCATCAACTACGTGATAAGATCCAAGGGAAGTGTCCCCAAGGCCAAGTTAATAGAGCTACTAATTGTAAATGCAAATAGTTACTTACTTGTATAACGCTTTCAAAGTATAAAACATCATATAAACTGCCGTAAAAAATGAGGGATGTGAGACGAATGCTCAGTGGGAACATATACAAATGCAGTATGGAAACGAATGGTAGAAAGAACACTCACATGCTATAATCACATGCATGTGAAAATACGTATATATCTTCACATATATTTTTGGAAATACATGTCCCAATGTTTTAAACCGATTTATTTCGAAAATGATATTTGTTACCATTTTCCCTCCTTATCTTTACAAAATATTCATTTTGTACTTTATGCTCAGAACTAGCATATTCTTCCCATTAACTCACACCCGAGTTATTAATCATTATTGAAGACTTTCTTTCAACACACATGCATGTCATGTTAGAGAATATTCAATAACTTTGAAGCCTTATATAACATGCACACTTGTGTTATTATGGGTCTACACCTCAATAGGTAGCTTGATTACCCATTAAGTCACCTTGTTAGCCATTTCGCTTTTCTTATCGACTTTAATAATTACTCTCAATTTACATGTCCACATTATGTTAACCGAAACCTTAAACGTTTAATCAAGTAAGGTTATTTCCATCTTATAACTCATTTCTTATCATTCTCCTAATTTCATCATTATATTTGAGTTTTAGCCAACAACCACAGACTTCGTGGCCTTTCACATCTGGTCTCTGTCATCATATGCTATTGCAGTTATTACTTTGGGGTCTTTCACCTCTAGGGACGTTATGCCCTGCTTAATTATTACTCCGACATCATTCGAATATTCCATTATTTTTTCAAAGTGCTCAGCATTATTACAATATTCACATTATTTAATATTTATGGGCCGAAGCCAAAAGTCCGAACTTAATTGTCCGTTTTTCCATTAACACTTGAAAAATTATTTCTTTCTCCTCTAAGTCCTTTTTTTTTCGCACACGTTGATTTTATACCCCAAATCATTCCCGCTTTAGGATTTAATACAATTTTACCCATACTAGAGTAAAAATATCCATCAACACTTTTATTTCAAAAAATTTTCCCACTTTATGTAAATTTTATCAATTTACCCTTTATTGCTAAACTTGGAATTTAGTAATTTAACAAATCTCATTTTTCAAAAAGGTAGTTTAAGTTTCTCATTCAACATTTAAACACATTTGACCATTAAAATACTTATACATTATCATGCTTTACTCTACTTTCCTATTTTTGCACTTTACACATCTTTAATATATAAATTCATACATTTTATATTTTAGATACTCATTTTCCACATATTTGATGAACACACTGTATTTTTGGAATTTTTCATCTGAACACTCACTTTGCTACTATTTACACATTTGATACCCTTAGCTCCCATTATTGACTTTCAACCAACAACTTATGGAAAATCCTTACTTTTCACATATTTACACATTAACCTATTTTACTTTATACATGAGCTTCACACACTTTAAAATACTTATTTAAAGTGAAGACATTCCTTTACATATAAAGCCCTCTATTTAATGTAAGAAAATATTTACTCATTTTACAAAATGGAAAGAACAAGCTTAAAACATTACTTTTGACAAAAATCACATTTTCTTCATTAAAACACACTTTGCAAATATTTTATTTCATAAAATGCCCATGAATAGTGTTCTGGAATTTTTAAACACTTTTAAAATCCATTTAAACCACTTTTTAAATACCCCTTTTTATTCAAAACATCAAGAGTCCAATTAATAAATCCAAAAATGCATTATAATAATTCTCTTAAACATAATACACCAAAGTGTGTAAAAGAGTAATATGAAATTTATCTATTTTAAAACCCCTTTTTAAACACCCCTTTAAAACCCATTTACACATAAAATCATAGAAATCAACTAACTAATCTCATGGATGCAAGCTGTCACATATCCTATATTAAGCCTAATATCCGTAAATAAACTATTTGAAATTATACATATTTATAAACCTAAATCAAGGTTAGTATTCCCACCTAAATGTCCTCAAATAATGGTCACCCACCTCCAAAGGTGGCCCTAAAGGAAGTTACAATAGTCCACTCTTCAAGCTCCCAAATGAATCTTCAAGATCCATGAATTACTCCTTCTTCTTCCATTTGAAACCCCTTTCAAAAACTCCCAATAAGGCCTCCTTTAAGGTCTAAGAACTGCTCCCAAAACCTCCTATGAGCTGTCCCAACTTTGAGAGGTTTTTCTATGGGGTTTGGGTACCTACAAGGTGGTGTTTTGATGGAGGAAAATATGGGTGGCAAAGAAGGACCACGAATTTGGAGAGAGAACGACTCTTTCAAGAGCTAGGAGATGGAGATATAATCTGAAAATGTTTTAGAGTTTTAGCTCTTAAGTATTTCCCTCCCATTTCTTTTATTAAACAAAAAGGGTAAGCTAACATCCTATCTCCCCATGGTCAAGACCTAGAGCCTTCTAATTTAGTGTAAAACTCTTCTTAAGATTCTTACATCTGATTTTTGTGAGGTGGATTGAGATAACACAAGAATAAACTCACATGTGACCCCCAACACCACCCAAAATCACCTAAAAATGGTGATTTGCATCATTTTTGGTACCCCCCCCAAAAAAAAAATTCTTTTTTTTTTTGAAACTTTAAGTTAAAAATCATATTGCTTGCATTTTTTTAGCTAAAAAAAAAATCACATTTACAATAATCGTTTGGCTTCCTAAATTGTTCTAAACCGTACAAAATATTCTTTTTTTCGATTTTTCTTCACATGGTAATATTTCTTATATTTTTATGAGTCTAAATATGTGGTTGGAATTTTTTTTACTGATCAATTGTCCTAAATAATTCACGAAATACTAGACTTTCGTACCGTCGCTCGTCGTCAGACAATTAGTACCCATGCTTGCATAGCGTTGTTTGCTTCTCCGAATTGCAAGAAACTTAACTAAAGTACTTAAAATAATTACATAAACTCAAAATAAAACTCACGCGAACCATGCAACGTAAAACTTTCTCGTTTAATCCATATTACGATACTTTGCCTTTTGTACTATTTAAATGTCGCATCGTATTAACCTTATTCGTATCACATCCGTTCCTTGATATTTTCCCCTCAAACTTAGCGGGCATCCTAGCTAATACTATTGAAGATTAAATAAACATTCGTGTGACACATGCATCATTAGATTTTTCTTATTTAAACCATTTACGTAATATGCCACCTTACGTATTACTTGACATGTTATACTTGGGTTATTTATTCCTTAAATTTTTCTTTGGACAAGACACTGCAAATAACATTAAATACCTATTTTCTAAGGCGAGGCAATACATTGATAGATCACGGACGAGACACTATAGGTAGATTTCTTAGTGTTGCATATATAACGACATATATGAAATTAATTAAAATAAATGAAAGAATTCCTCAGTCTAACGTTGTGGACTAAAGATACAAACCCAATACTAAATAGTATGAATGATATTAGATGTTATCTCTTTATGGGCAGTATGTCGTGGTTAAATTGGTAAACAATTGCTTCAGCGTATTTAACTTTATTTCAGTACATTATTTTGCTAGATGTATCTTTATACTACCATTTGCACTTATTCTGTATCCATATCGGCATCTGGGTAGGTATTCGAGTAGCACCGCGTTTAAGTGAGGGGTGAGATTTATTATTCATGAGAGTAACGACTGGAATACTCATTTTGAATTCACTGTACTTTTGTTCCATTAAAATGAGTAAGTTAATTCTTGCACACGTTCGGGCGCTGACCCAAAATTCAAATGTTTTCTCTCCCACGTGTTCCTTGGCATGGATAGCAGGATTGTTAGGAGGCAGCCTTGCCATTGCTTCCATTTTAGAGATTTCAGTTCTTGATTGTATCTTAGGTTGTCTTTTAATTTTGATTATTTCATTCTGGATTATTGTAAGGGCATAAGCCCGAAGTTTATTTCCTTTCGTTAGGTTGAGATATTATTACTATGCTGTGTTTTTAATTAATTAGCTATTCATACTGTGGATGTTAAATTTATATCTTTGTGTTTATTTATTTAAATTCCATTTTAAATCAATTATGGTTTACAAATAAATATTTTTTATGATCTTGATGCTCAGAATGATATAGATTGTATAACAAGCCCCATTTTCAGCGTATCGTATCTGGCAACCTTTACGTGAGAAAATGGGGGTTGTTATAGTTGGTATCAGAGTAGGGGTGGAAGCGGTATGGTTTGGTCGGTAATTACTCCTTATCGATACAAAAACTATGATTTGGATGGTAAAACCGTTTGTACCGAATTTACCGGCCGGTACACCAAAACCTAAACCAAAACCAAATCGATCGGGATTTCGGTATTTTCGATAATTTTTTTTTGTTTCGGTAATTTTGATTTCTTTTTCGTTTCATCTCGGTAAATACCAAAATTGCAAATCGGTTTTGTGCATTCGGTAAATTCGATACAAGTTTTGATATTGCGATTTCGGTAAATTTGGTTTAAGTTTTGGTACAACATTTTAAACTCACTTAATCTGAATAAATTCATTCGTTAAAACATGAATCAAATATAAATTGCAATACAAAATAACATGAGTATGAAGCATAAACTAAATGTCATAATTAATTTTTTCTACTACAAATCCACACTCATAAAACTCCAAATTGAGAGTTACAATCATTCGAAATTGTTTCTTGCAATCAAATAAACCAAAAGTAATATGCAACTCTCAAATTATTTTTATCAATTCTCGTCTCTTCATTCTTATCTTCATTATTCTCTTTTGCCATCAATTTTTCCACCTATAAATCAATAAAAAAGAAAAAATAATATTAAAAAGACTTAGAAAAACACTTCAAAAAATTACATCGAAACAACCCTAAAAAGCACCAAAACTGCCCCATAATAACCTTAAAAACATCATTTAAAACTAAAAAATAGCCTAAAATGTTCAAAAAATCTGTCTTATAATAGCCTAAAAACAATTTTAAAAATAGCATTTAAAACCTACAAAACAGCCTTAAAAATAGCCTCAAAATGGGTAAAAAAATATCCTTAAAAACAGTCTAAAAATAGCCCTAAAAATGGTCTAAAAAATAGCCTCTTAATGGCCTAAAAATAGCTTAAAAATGGCCTTAAATAGAAAAAAATACCTCAAAATGGCCTAAAAATAGACTCAAAATGACCTAAAAAATAACCTCAAAATGGCCTAAAAACAATCTCAAAATGGCCGAAAAAACATCATCAAAATGGCCTAAAAACAGTCTCCTTAAATAGATAATGTAATATACCTCATGTTTCAAAAGCTCAATGCCGATCCATTCGAGCCAATGTTCAATGCATTGAACTCATCCATTACACCTACAAGTGTACAGCAACATAAAATAAACATGAAATGCATATCAATATCAATAAATATATATAAATAAGATAGCGAAATAAGTTCATTAGAGCTTATGATTACATACAAGATTCAATACTCTCAAGTGCCTCAAGTGAATCTTCAATTTCGATGTATAGGGAGCTTCTAATCCAATCTTGGGTGCATACTAAACACTACACAAATATTGCCTTTCAAAAATATTGTTGATTAAAACTTACAAATTAAAAAAAAAAACCCAGATTGTATAAATAAATTGTATAAAAAAAAGACTATAAACAAAATCAAACTGTATAAAACCAAACTGGATATACAAAATCAGTTTTTTAGATCCTTTTTTTCCCTAAATCAGATAAGTTTTTTAACATAAGATTTAAATCAGCTATAACAAAATCAGTTTTGTAAACATCAAGCATTCGAAATCCTTTTTAAAAAAAAATTAGATATATGCCTTAGCGTGTTAAATAAATGGGTATGGGAGTATATGGCAGGGGAGTAGAAATCAATTTATTGAATTAGTTTGTGCGTGTGTTCCTGCTTGTTAACAAATTCAGTTTTTTAAATCCTTTTTTTAAAATCAGATTAGTTTTGTAACATAAGCTTTAACAGGAGTGTGGGTGTGTGTTCCTGCTTGTTTGTGTGTGTGTGTCATGTGGTTGACAATCGGAGGGCGAGGGTGAGATTGGAGATCGAAGACCGGTGGGGAAGATAGAGAGGGAAGGGGGATATTAAGAGTTATCCTTAAATGTTTGCAAGCTTTATATCAACGTGTGTGTTGTGGGATTGACAATCGAAGGGGGAGAGCGAGGGGGAGACCGGAGGGCGATTTCAAAAATAGAGAGGGAATACGGGATATTACCTTTTCGTGTGTGGGGAAGACAACCACTAATTTGTTGTTCTTTGCTTGGCTGAATTGTTATGATTGAAGAAGTAATGTTTAGGGTTTGTGTCTTTTATATGAAGAGAAATGGATGGATGAGATGGGTTTATAATGGATGGTCTTGATAATTTACAACATATATTTTTTAAATACAAATTTATTTGGTAATGGTATGGTAATATTCGGTAAGTTTGGTACGAAATTTTGGTACGGTAAATTCGCTAATTTTGATACGCTACATCGGTACGGTAAATCGGTAATCGGTTTTTTATATCTAAAAACCAAAACCAATAAAAAATTTTGCGGTATTTTTGGTTTCGCTAAAATTGATTTTTGGTATTTTAAAATTTGAAACACAAACCAATTTTTTTTACCATAACGGTACGGTATGATAAAAAACCACATCGGTTCCACTCCTATATCAGAGCATCCAGGTTCTAGTGTCGTTAGGATCTATGTTACGTTCGTTTTGTCTTCTGATGAGTGTTCTTTGATGTGTCTAGAGCCCATTATAGGATTTTGTAATCCGATATCATGATGACGTATGTCAATATCATTCACTATGAGTGTTGGCAAGACTTTAGGATTGTTTAAGCTTAGAAAAGTATGAGAATGAGGACCGTTGTGAATTAGTGGTCAGGCGTGGAACAAGGGGTTGGACGAGGATATTCACCTTAGTTGTGAAAAATTATTATGGGTAATTATCTTGTTTGGGGGTTAAATCTGCACCTTAAAGACCCTTGGGGGCACAAATAAATAAATGTATTTCATGATTGAGTCCATTTTTGAAGATATTAAGGGATTTTAGTTATTGAGGGTCTTACTAGAGTTTTGGGTTTTACGTATGGTGATATGGGTTATAATGGAAATTACCCTAGTAGAATGACAATATAAAATTTTGTGCACGTAAGAGAGAAGGTATTGGATTGCTGGTTTTTTTTAAGAAGATATTGATGAAAATATTAAGCGGGGATTAATTCTAATTCAAGGGTTAAGTTGGTGTTGCACTCAGATTGGAGTAATATTCGTTTATATGGTGAAACCGTTTGTGATCTCGATGGTGATAAAATGAGAGTGTTTGGACTTAGTAGTAGGTTCAACGTGTGGTCACAGAATAGTGGTTGGAGACTGGTTGGATCATTTATAATACACACATATTAGTGGAAATTAAAAATGAGAGCATTGACTTTCTGGTTGGTTCGAGTTGAGAGGGCCCAATTAGATAATTGTATGAGGATGGGGTTACATGTGTATTATAGACGCGCATTTATTTAGTGTATTAGTTATAAACAAGATGTAGGAGCAAGTGGATTCCAACAAAACTCAAAGAAAGAGCATGTTTCGATTAAGGATTGTAATTGTAAATGTAGGGTTGAGAGTACCCTATTAAAGATTATTAGGGGAAAACGAAAGATGATTATGAAATGGCGAGTTGAGCTAAGAGGGAGGACTGCAAGTGTGAATTGTAATTTTGATTTTTCAACATATGATGTGTGGCAACATGATTGCCAGTTGCCTGAATGTGGATTTTGGGTGTAATAGAGTAGAACCAAGGATGGCTCAGTTGACATTTTATAGATTTATAGGGTGGACATTTCTACGACCACTGGGGCTATAGATGCAGGTTTCATATGGTTATAGAGGTAGCGCCTGGCTGAGAGTGGGTGCAATGCTTGTAACACCCCAAAATTTTAATGATTTTTATATTGGAATTAGTTAAATTAAAAGGGGGAATTAATTCGAATTAAAATAAATATTAATTAGCGTAATAAGGTTTAACATTTATTTGTATGAAGAATATTGAGTATTACTTAGTGAATGAGTAATAACTTAGTAAGAATCCATTATGATTGTTGTGAGTGAGAAATACGATAGTTACAATAATTTTGTCGGGATGCGCGTGCCAATCTGTAGGGACTTAAATTTATATAATAAGATGTGACTTATTTATCGGTCATCCAAATGATCATTTCGAGTGTTCCAGTGTGTCCTGAACTGTCGAAATAGTCAGAAAAGTGTACTCGGGGGTTTGATATGTTCTCGGGGCATTTTTGGGTCAAACTAGCACCCCAGAAGGGTATTTTGGTCTTTTAAAATTTTAAGGAAAAGATACCTACGAATTTTAAATGTGTATATCAATTTATGTGTTGTGGAATTTAGGGTTAACACTTACAAAACCTAAGAGAGGTCACAGGAGGAGGAATGAGAGAAGTTCTAAAGCTTTCCCACACCATTTTGCACCACCACCGCCACTTGAGCATAGATCGGGAGAAAAGGAAACCAACCACACCACAATTCCATAGAAAATCAGACCCACTAATCAAAGGATAGGGTTTATCTTTCATGTTTTTGAAAAGTTATAATACCCATGTAGTGTAGGGTTTTATATATGTTGATTTAAATGGGTACTTGGAATTTAAATGTTTAGAACGCATGATTTGGGGTAGGATTTGGATGTAGCATAAATACTTTCATGTAAACAATTCGAAACCAATATATATATATATATATATATATGAAGAAAAACAAGAAAGAATTCTAGGTATTTTGATAAGAATACACGAAGAAAATATAATCTAGGGTTTTGAGGAATTAATGGTTTGATTTGTTCTTGGATGGATTTCGCATAGTTTTGATGTGTTATTTACGTTTGAAATTGTACCTAGGCATATATTAGATGTTTGGTTAGAATCTATATGGTTTCATAAAGGTTTAAGGTGTTAAAAATGGAGAAAAACGAGTTTGGGACTAAGGTGTCAAAAATCGTTTAGATCGTTCGAACGAGATCTGATGTCGTTTGAACGAGATTTGTATATCATTTGAATGACTCTAGGTTTTTGTTACGGAGATAGATCTTTTCATTACAAACGCGTGGCGGCCAATTTCATATTTTTTTTTGAATTAGTTATGAATTTTCTATGGAAGGGTGTCCGAGATCAAAATGTTTAGTCAGAAATTAAATTATAGTATAGAATGGTTTATGAACTATATAGGAAAATTTTGGTGATGTGATTACAACACTATAGGGACTTAGATAAGATCAAGGGGAATATGGTAAAGGCCCGAGTAAATCTCGGTGAGGGTAAAATGTATTATAAGATCTTAGGTAGTCAACCGATTGTGTTGCGTATCGAGAACCTATGATTTGAGGTTAGAGGGAGAATAAAGGATAACCTAAGATTAATACTGGTAGGTTAGTTATAGTTTAACTACTGAAATAACTTAAGTGACAGTTGTGAACCTTCAAGTAGTGAGTGAGACTCGAGAACGTACGATAATAAGTGATATTGGTATATCGATATTACGTCTAGTATTCGAGAGTTTTATACTATATACGGATTATACTTATGGGTTGTATGTATAACTATACGAGTTATAGTTATAGGTTGTGTGTATACCTATACGGATTATATTTATAGGTTAAGTGTATACCTATATGTGACATATGAATAGGTTGTGTGTATGCCTATTATATGCTTTCTTATGTGTGAACATACCTACGCTGCCTACTATCACGGGAGGTTCTGCGCCGTGGACAGTCTTTTCCTGAGGAGCCCATTGGGGGGGATTTTATACTTGTGCCCCAGAACATAGAACTTAGGGATTGAGCACTACTTGTGTGTATGATAGTGTGACCGGTCATTTGGGTGCGTTAGGTATGTGTGTGCTCAAATTCTTAGAACTATTTTTGTCTCCATTGTATGTTGTTTGATTTATGATTCGAGAGGACATTCTGGACCGATAGTCCTTGATTTTGTATGAGAGGTACATGGACTTGATAGAGGAGTATGCAAGTGTGCATTGTATATATATATATATATATATATATATATACTTGGGGGATTTATCCTACTTGTGTGTAATGTAGGAAGGATAGATGATGTATATCTACAATTGATTCAATTATGAGATCATTTACTTAGTGTGTGGAAGTAGTAAAGTTGGATAGTGTATGTAAGAGGGTACTTTAGATAAGATGGAGGCGTAACCCCTATTTGAGTATGGTGACGATAAGCTAATCTTGGCCAAAGCTTTGGATTAATGATGGGACACACAAACACAAACCCAATGAAGATGGAACTCAGTTTAAACTCACAAAACTTTCTTGTATAACTCAAGAAATAGTAACAAACCTTAGAAGTAACTTTAGCTAGAGGGAGAGAGAAGTAATCACCCTAGATACACCTTAGTAGGAAGGTAGAAACACACCTAACACTCTCAAGAATCTCTGTCAAGTATTGAAAGCTTCGTAATAAGTAACAATGGTGGGTGGGTAAACCCTCTGGTTCGCAATAACTCTCCCTGAGTGTATATTTTCTCTAGTAATTACTTCTGAATTCTCAAAAGATCATTCAAAAGGTTCTCTTCTCTCCTCAGGGGTGGTTGGGGTCCTTAAATAGCCCTCCACGCCATCCTCGAGGCAACTCAGTCATTAAAGACTATGAAAGATATCCCTCATACTTTATGTCTCAGCATTAAATGCTTGATTCACTAGTTGTCTCCACGTCATAAACATTAAATGCCAAGACATGCCTTTTGCCTAACCACTGTGTGTCAGGGGGATGTTATTGTAGAGGTTGCTCACCAACTGCCTGACAGGCCCAAATATCACGATGGTTTACTCAAGTGCATGTCTAACATTGTTTAGCTGGCTAGTGACATCACCTACAGTAGATGTGACATTAAGTAGATGGTTATTTGGTTCGTAACTTAACGCCTGATGGAACTCCAAGCTGCTCCACCCGAGGTTCCACGATCAGGGTCTTTCGGTGTTTTACCAGGTGTATCTAAGATGGTTGGGGCGAGCCCCAACGGTTCCTTACTTCTCAATCCTCCAAACCAAGTCCCTCTAAAGTTCCCACAGTGAGGTCATTCGATAGAGCATGAAATCTCTCCCAGGCCCTGCCAAGCCTGGTCTCTCGCGAGTACCGTTTGACCTCACACAAACTCGTTATCATTCTCGTTGCAGCATTACAATCGTTATAGCTTATAGTCAATATAAACAAAGATACAATATGACTAACATAACAAGCTAAATATGAGTTGCCATGCTAAGCTTCCTCGTTGAGTTGCCACGCAGAGTTGCCACGCTTGAGCTGCCTCGGTTGCTTAATCTCAAACACTATTGCCAATTAGGGAATTGTCCCTAATCTCAGGATTACCTTCAAGCCCCCTCTACATTTTCCCCTTCGTGGAGAGATTTGTTGGAACAAGAAATGTCTGCATGAAACTTCCCGATTCCACAGACAACCCCGTCTATTCCACAGACGTCGCTTCGTATTCGACATAATGCTATCTTTTCAGCTGTCAAGACCCTTCCCGATGTGCCACGTGTTCATTTGAAATGATTAGGGGCCGCCCTTGCACGTACACTTGTGGGGAATGCTAACCGTCGAGTTTGAAACCCTTCAAACGTCTTTTTTTATTTATTTATTTCAAAATCTTCTATATCTTTGTCTTCTTCGTCTTCTTCAATACTCCCCGCTTCTTGTAGAGAGAGAAAGCTTGTGCGACCTCCATTGTTGCCCTATTATTTGCTCAGCCTCCTCTTTCTCTTATCTTTTGCACCACCACCTGCGATTGTGCTCTTCTCTTATTGTTCTTAGCCCTGTTCGCCCATCTACATCATTTTCTCATGGCTTCTTCTAGTATTTCCAAGGTTGCTTCCATTACCCAGCCTGGTTCCCCCTTGTCGCTGCTGGCGCTGCCACCACCCTTAGCGGCGCTGCCCTGGTCGCTGCTCGTCAAGAACTACTACGCTTCTATCGCCGTACGCCCATTTTTTAAGAAGAAGATGATAAGTTTTTTGAGGCGTTTAAGACCTTCCACTTCTCATCCAAGTTCGATCCATTACTGCTGGGTGATGAAGAAGTGGATTCGTCGAAGTGGGGCTATCTTCCTCCCGAGGGGAATATGTGCTTTCGTCTGGATCGTGGTGATTTTCCCTATTCCCAGATCGACTTCGAAGCACCTGGGGGATCACCAGCCCATTTTACTGCGTGGCACACACACATGCAGATCTCCCACGCTGCTGCTCTTACGAAGGTTGGGCTGCATCGAGCCTACTGGTTTGGTAAGTTTACTCTCTCGAAGCACAACGCGTCCCTTCAAGTGCTAGTCTCTCGATGGAACATCACAACCCACACCTTCTTCGCTGCGTGGGGGGAGTTTACTGTTACGTTGGAGGATGTCTGCGAACTCCTTGGGTTCGAGACCATGGGCGAGTATACTTATCACGATGAGCCTCTGGACGCCGAAGAGGCTGCTGATCGGGTTGAGCTGGATCAGATCTGCCGCAGTTGCACCGGTCCCTCAAACAAAGCTACCTTTGCCCCTCTTATCAATTATTTTTTTGAGGCTTCGACATCGAAGGATTCTAGTGATGTAACGGGTCATGGTAGAGGTACCTCCTTGGAACTACCGGCCTACATACTCGTACTACTTTCACGCTTCTTTCTTACTGGAAAGCCCAACGATCAGCCCCGGAGGGACCTGATAAATATCTTCGTTCGTTTGGCCAGAGGATTCAACCTACCTCTGGCCGCCATTACCTTGGGGTCCCTCTACACTTGGTTGGATCGAACCCATATTGACATGGAACGGTCACTGGGCCGCTATAATTTCGTAAATTTTGTCGACACTATCATCTTGACGGGCTTCCTCTACACCCGCTTTCCTACCATTTCTGCGAAGTCAGTTTCTCTGCCTGTGAGCCAGGGTATCAATCCCCCACGCCTCCTATGTTTCCACAAGAAGCAGAGCCTAAAGGAGATAATGGAGGCTTTTGACCATTCGGACTCCTTCATAATGAGGCCATACAGTGAGCCCACCTTCGCCCATACTTGGGACTTCTTTCCTACTGCAGCCACAACGGTTAGATTTAATTCAGTTGTAGAGGATCCCTCACAAGCCATAGTGCTTCTTTTTACCCCGGGGTTCCTCCCCTCATACACTGAATGGGGATATGCTTCTGATCCTTACAGCCCTGATAGATACAACAGACAATTTGGGTTTGACCAGGGGGATCCTCGACCCGTGTTCTAGAACAATCATTCCAGGGCCACCTTTGCCGAGGCATGTACCTTCTATATCGCCGTTGCGATGCTTGGCATGACATCCACCATTGATGGGCGTGTCACCCTCCCGAGTGCCACAAGGAAAGGAGACGTATCCACATCCTTTGCCACGAAGTTCCATCTGGAGCAGTTGGCCATAATTCGTGAGTATATTTAGTCCCCTCCTTGCTATCCCCCAGTCCTTTCCTTTTCTTCCTCTGAGTTGGGTCTAAAGGGGAACTCTGTGCTCTGGGTTGAGTTTACCTTAAGCAAAACTGTTAAGGAGTCTCCTCGTGAACTACCTCCTCATTGCCCCATGGTCCCAACCGCTACTCCAAAACCTAAGGCCGCTGTGACCCTCAAACTGTCTGTTCCCATGGCCGAAACTACCACGAGAGAAGGGCCTTCTGATCCACCTGCCAAGAGGGCCAGAAAATCCAAGTCTAAGAAAGCCAAGGTCAAAGGTCAAACGGGGACTCCACTAGAGGCATTCCCAATTTCCTCTGTTCCCTCTTCTATGTCCCCGAAACTAGCTGAAGAGCTGAGGAGGCGAGTAGAGGCCGAGGTTGCCCGAATAAATGCTGAGTTGGAACGGCGCGCAGTTGCCGTTCCTCCTTCGAGTGCATTCCCAAAAATAGTGGTGGATCCTAGTGAGCCCCCTGCAAAGAGAAGAAGAAGGTCGAAGGTGCCTGAAATTGGGGGTGCCACGGGATCCAGAAGGAAGACGCTGAGTACCAAGCCCCAAAAGAAACAAACATCTGAGCGTGCTTCATCACTAGCTCCTTCTGTCCCCGCCTCTTTGCCATCTTCACCAATAGTTGTATCGTCTCGTTCTCCCTTCGGATCTGAGGTATATGCGTATTTTTTATCTCTCATTCTTCTCTTGACGTGGCATTTTTTACTTATTGCCTGATATTTTTGGTGCAGGGAGTTGAAGAAATGGGGGGTCAGTCCTCCCAGCCCTCTAGTGAGTCGTTTCGTGGGGGGACGTTGTGGTGCTCCTCCAGCCACTGCCTCCCTTCCCCGTTCTCCTTTAATAAGCCTCACCTATTCTTGTCGTTCCTCCTCCCGTCAGGCCAGACATGCCGCCGTGGGTGCTTTTGGGTTGTTTGGCCAGCCCGAGGCACCTGTTCCAGCCTCCTCCGAGTTACCTTTGGGGCGGGAGGTCTCTCTGCCCTGGTTGTGGCCGAAGAGAGTGTGGCACAAGTAAGTGTCTTTTCGAGCTTTGTATCTTTTATTTGTTCCAATTATTCCCTAATTGTAACATGTTGGGGCTATTTTAGGTGGATGTGGCGTCGCTGGTAGCCAACATTCTCCTTCCTCCTGTACTGTCAAGACCCCTTGCTGCAGTTCCTCTCTTTAGTGCCATAATGGGGGTAAGCTAAGTGCATTTCTGTCTCTTGTCCCTTTGCAACCACTCCTTTTATCTAACCTTTGTTTTTATCTTTGTAGCTCTCTCCAAGCCTTTCTTCGCCTTTCGCGTTGAGTGGCCTTATCCTTTCTCAGGCCCAGGTTGTAGTAGCTGCTTCAGTTGGGACATCTTTCGAAGGGCCAACATCTCCTTCTGACGATGCACTCGTGCTTGCCATAATGTCCTATACTGGCGAGGGAGGTGTTCCCTCCGAGGCTTCAACACCCAAGGGCTCAATTGAGGCTGCCAAGGTAATGAGCCCGCCTCCCACGATTTCTGGCGTTTTGACCCCCGTGGTGATTACCCTTGCTCCTGCTGCTGCTGAGGTGCTTCGCTAATTTCTCTATATTTCTCGATTTCTCGAAATCCACCTTTATGGGTGACTTTATCGAAGAAATCCTTTTAAGTTATTTTATATAAACTCCACCTATAACGATGACTTAACAATGAAAACGCTTGTTAAGATTTTTAATAAACTCCACCGATGTTGGTGACTTAACAATGAAAACACCTGTTAAAATTTTTAATAAACTCCACCTATAATGGTGACTTAACAACGAAAACGCTTGTTAAGATTTTTTTTAATAAACTCTACCTATAACGGTGACTTAACAACGAAAATGCTTGTTAAGATTTTTAATAAACTCCACCTATAATGGTGACTTAACAACGAAAACACTAGTTAAGATTTTTAATAAACTCCACCTATATCGGTGACTTAACAACGGAAACGCTTGTTAAGATTTTTAATAAACTCCACCTATAATGGTGACTTAACAACGAAAACACTTGTTAAGATTTTTCATAAACTCCACCTATATCGGTGACTTAACAACGAAAACGCTTGTTAAGATTTTTAATAAACTCCACCTATAACGGTGACTTAACAACGAAAATGCTTGTTAAGATTTTTAATAAACTCCACCTATAATGGTGACTTAACAACGAAAACACTTGTTAAGAAAACTCCATTATTTTGCCTCTGTTTCCAGGTTTCTTGGGAGGATTCGCCGCCAGTTCCTTCTCCTGTATCCTCCGAAGAAGTGAGTCATAATGGTCAAGGTTCCACGACAGGTGCTGCCGCGGATAGCGAATCTGGGTGCGAGCTTCCTCTGCCTGACTTGGCTCCTCCCGCCTTCTGCCTAATGATACTCCAACGTTCTCCCCAAATGCCTGCCAACCATCGTTTGGTCATTGATCGACTCGTGAGCCATCATCCTGAGACCTTTACGGTGGACTGCCTTCGTTCCAACATCGCAGTTATGAGTCATAGGCTCCAAGGTATGGCCACCGTTGTTGCTAATATCGTAGACACTCCGATTGTGAATGTGACCAGGCCCCTCCTTAATCAGTTCTTGGGATATTTGAGGGAGTTGGGTTGTGACGGGTTCTATTTTGATTGGCTCATTACATACTTGAAGACTCTGAAGAGCCAGCAGTTGGACAGGCAACGGGAGCTTTTGCAAAAACATCATGAGGATCAGAGGGCCGAGGAAGCCAAGTTAGCCGAGCTAGTACTTCTCCTCGAAGATATTGACAAGGAGGTGGAGAATCTCGAGGAAGCTCTGCGTTTGGCGAAGTCAAAACGAGAGAAACTCCTAATCGAGCGTACACAGTCGCAGACAAGGTTAGAGGTTTCTATCAGCGCCCAACGGTCCTGTCAAGCAGCCTCTGCGGGTCTTCCTGGAGATTTATTTTCTTCCCTTGATCTGTGGTTCCTCCTGGGTTAATGAGCGTCTTGTATATGTATATATATATATTTTTTTTCCCTATGTAATCCATGGGCGATTGTTCCCATTTTTTGTAATGCCTCAAAGTATATGAATGGAAAAAAAATTATTCCCATGTTATTTCTTTGCGTTACAGTCGATTACATAGATAATGATACGAAGTTCTGTGGTTCTTTTAACTCTAGAAAGTAAACAACTAAAATAAAGTGGACCTTCATAAACAAAAGGAACTCGTATATTCATATTAGTTAAGTACATTGGTGACTCCAAACGTAATGGCCTACACGTGATAGAACTTCAACCATTTGTTGTTAATCTTAAATGGTCTGTCTTCTTCTATCTTAGAAATTAAACCATAACCTGAGTCATGAGCCTCCTTTACGATGAAAGGTCCCTCCCAATTTGCTGCAAACTTAGGTAGAAGAACCCCTCTAATATGTTTAACTGCTGCCTTTAACACGAGATCTCCTTCCACGAATTTCCTTGGTCTCACCAAGTTGTCATACGCCCTGGAGAGCTGCTTCATATACATTTAAAAGTGTTGCACCGCATTATCCCTGTGCTCGTCCAACGCTTCCAACTGTACGTGTCTATTCTTAGGGAGCATACTGCTTCGCAGAGCATATCGATCCGAGGGAACTTCTAACTCTACTGGGAGAATTGCCTCAGCCCCATAAACAAGAGAGAACGACGTATACCCCGTAGGCTTTCTCTTAGTCGTCCGATAGGCCCATAGAACGACTGGTATCTTGTCGTCCCACGATACTGGTAAGTCCTCCATTACCTTGGCCAGAATATTAACCAGTGTTTTGTTAGTTGCTTCAGCTTGACCGTTTCCCTTTGGGTATTCCACCGTTGAAGTATGATGAACGATGGAGTACTTGTCTGTGAGCATTATTATTTCTGAATTGATGAAGGGTGTCCCGTTATCCGAGAGAATAACCTTTGGGATCCCAAAACGACAAATGATGTATTCTCTGATGAAGTTGCTTACCGCTCCAGCCATTGCCCTTCTGAGTGGTATCGCTTCGGCCCACTTTGTAAAGCATTCCGTTGCGACTAATATCCATATCTTCCCCCTCGAAGAAGGATGTATTCCCCCCACCAGGTCAAACGCCCAAGTGTGAAAAGGGTAAGGCGTTGCCAGAGAGTGTAAGTCTACCAATGGGGCATGGATCATGTTTCCATGTAGTTGGAAATCCTTGCACTTTCGAACGAACTCAGCAGAGTCCTTCTCCATCATTGGCCAATAATACCCCAACATCATCAGCTGATCATACAGCTTGGCCCCTCCTATATGATCTGGGTCGTGTGCCTATTTGAGGACCTTAGCTGCTTCTTCCTTTGTGATGCAACGTAATGGTCGGCTGAAGTATCCCCTTCGGTAGAGCTGCCCCTCCTGGATATAGAACCTTGGGGCCCTTTGCTTTAGTCTCATTTCATCAATTTTTTCTATTAGGGCAACTCCATCTTTAATGAAGTCAATATAGGGTTGCCTCCAATTAGTCTGAGTTTCAATGAAATGACATTCAGTCGCTTTAAAGAAAAGCTGACACTTATCGCACCTCCGTTGTAGCTCCACCGCGTCCTGCTTCATTCTAGGCCAGAAGTATCCGTCTCGTTGAATTCTCCTATAAAGAGGTACCTCAGTTGTTTCGCAGTGCTCCTCATGTATTTTCTTTAACCTTCGCTCTGCTTATTCTGGGCCAATGTATCTTGATAACCATCCACTTGCATTTCTGAAGTAGAGATTTCCCTGATTTATGAAATATTGGGCCAACTCTCTTAGCCTTATTGCCCCCTCGCCAGACTCCAGCTGCTTCCTAATCTCTCCCCTCTAGTCCGCGTCCTCCTCCATTGATAGAATTGGTTGCACCACCGAAGGGGTTGTTCTTCATTGAATCATGACGATAGTTGTATCGTTCCCTGTTGATACCAAAATTAATATGCTAATGTGGACGAATAATACGAAGACACGTGTCAATCTACGTGGCACAATAGCAGCGAGGAAGTTCATTTCCCGACCAACCATGCTTCTTTCCGAGCAACCAGCGCACCGAGGAACTCTAGCGCACCGAGGAACTCTAGCACACCGAGGAACTCTAGCGCATCGAGGTACTCTAGTGCTCCGAGGAACTCCTGATCAACGAGCAGCTATGGCGGTCCGAGCTGCACCTCGGTCGTATCATTAATTGCCAGATAATCAACAGTTCAGATATTCATTGAATGCTTATATTCTTGACGCGCACGCTGCATTAAATATATTACCCTTTCACATGTATATCATTTAATGTATCGAACCTTTCATGTACAGCCTCAAGGCTATAAATACCTTGTACCAAACCCATTCAAGGGGACCGGAATTTCTTGAGAGAACTTGTAATCAAGAATTCTGCAAACACTCAGCAATAACATAACAGTGGACGTAGGCTTTATTCCTAGCTGAACCACTTTAAAAATCTTTGTCTTATTTATTTATCTGTGATTGAATAATTAGAGCAATCTAGTTTTTTACATCAACAGATTGGCGCCGTCTGTGGGAAACGACTGTTACTATCGTTTTTCGCAAAAATCATTTGTTATCAATGGCAGATAATCCAGAATCCAGTAATCGAAATGCTGGAAATGCTGGAAATCCTCCAAATCCATCTGCAACTCCAGATCTGGCTGGAATTATGACAAATCTGGCTCAAGGACAAACCGCCATGCAAGAATCTATGAGGCAACTCATTCAAACTCTTCAAGGTGGTGCACCTACCTATTCAGGACAACGGAGTGATCGTGGGCAATCACGATCCAGACGTACTGCGTCATATCGCAATGAGGAGTCTAATGATTCTTCTTATCAACCTGGGCGAACTTCATCGATACGGGCTACGGATACAAATCAACCTATATCTCTCTCTCCAGAGAGAACCAGCGCATTGGAAAGATTAAGCAGGGCGTCTCCTTTCAGTCGGTTAGGACCAAGGAGAAACATGAGTCCACCTAGAGCTCCATCGAGAAGTGTTCGACCACCATCACGTTTGAGAGAAGGATCAGCACAATCACGACCAGCTACTCGTCAAGATAAATCTCAGGAAGCTACATCAGAGCGATCAATTGCTCAGACTAAGCGGCCTGAGGAAGGAAATGAAGCATGGAAAGGTTCTATTCAGCGGTTGGAGGATAGATTAGGAGAAATGGCTAAGGCAAGGAACCCCTTACAGAGAACTTTTGTTCAAGGGACACCTTTTATGCAAGCCATTGTGGATTTTCCTACACCATCGAAATTCAAAGCACCTGTAGTGACTCCTAAGTACGATGGAAAAATAGATCCTGTACTTCATATAGAACAATATTAAGCTGCCGCCGACATATATGCCGTCCCCGACGAGATGAGGTGTAGAGCATTCTCGGGAACTCTTACCGGATCTGCACAGATATGGTATAACAATCTTCCTCGGGGTAAGATTTCAACTTTTATTCAATTAGCCGAGTTGTTCATTGGCAATTTTTATTTTGGGGCGAAGCCGGTAAAGCGAGTAGCACATTTGTTAAGTGTTAGACAAAAATCAGGTGAAAGTACTAGAGATTACATAACTCGTTTTAATAACGAAAAGTTGGAAGTCGTAGATTACGAAGAAAAGACAGCAATCATTGCTTTGATGAGTGGTTTGCTGCCTAATAAGCTGTACTACACCTTGGCCAAAGATCCACCAAAAACTATGTCCGAGTTGATGGCAAAAGCAGCCAAAATTATGAATGCCGAGGAGGCTATGGCTGCGAAGAAGAATATGGATAAAGAAGTAAAAGTGGAGGTCGACAAGTCTAAGAAGAAAGATCAGAAAAGTAATGGTGGTGACAAGCATTACAGGAATAATAGGACAACGTTGGAAGTCCTAAAGAAATACGATAATTATACCCCATTGAAAATGGGTATTAATCATGTTTTGGAAGAAATCAAGAATAGCGAGGAAATCAAGTGGCCAGAGAAACTGAAGACAAATCCCGATCTGAGGAATAAGGCCAAATATTGCGAGTTTCACAAAGATCATGGCCATATGACCAAAAATTGCATAGCCCTTCAGAACGAGATTGAAACACTCATCCGAAGAGGAAAGTTGTCAAAGTATGTAGATCGTAGAGGTGAAAGGAAGAATGATGACAGAACTAGAGAGAGATCTAGATCTCCTCGTCGTGCAGAGGAGAGAAAGAAGAGGGATCATGAAGATGATCCAGATGATGACCCTGATCTTCCCAAAAAGCCAAGGCAGCCTGAACGAGAGGTATTTTCCATTCGTTTTGGGTCATTTGATTGTAATGTTATTACAGGAGGAGATGCAGGAGGAGGAGACCTTACTGCAGAAAGAAAAGCTTACATAGGAGAGGCTCAAGCTTGTTCATATATTCAGCGAATAAATCTGGCCGAGGATGATCGTCCGAGGAAGGTAAATAAAGAGAAGCTAGTGATTGGTTTTTCAAAAAATGACCTGGCAGGTGTTCTTTACCCTCATGATGATCCTTTGGTGATCAAAATGAGGATGAAGGATGTGGTCATTTCAAGGGTGTTAGTAGACAATGGTAGTTCGGCAGACATCATGTACTATTCATGCTTTGATAGCTTGAATTTAAAATTATCTCAATTGGAACCTTATCACAGACCCCTTCTGGGTTTTGCTGGCGAGAAAGTTTTTCCACTTGGGACGATCAAGTTGGATATACTCATTGGAACTTGGCCTGCTTGTCGAACAGAAAGAATACGCTTCTTTGTGATGGATAAGAATGTGCAGTCAGCCTACAACATCATCATGGGAAGAGTTGGATTGAAGAAGTTCGAAGCAGTTCCATCTACAGTACATCAGTGTTTGAAATTCCCAACGAATTTTGGAGTCGAAATTATGAAAGGTGATCAAAAAGTAGCTCGGGAATGCTATTATTCGTCTGCCGAGCAAGAAGAACTTGAAGAATCAAGGAAAAAGACTACTACTTATCAAGTGGAGGAGGGTACATAAATTGAAACTCTTGACCCTAGGGATGAATCTCAACTTGTAAAAGGACAGGTGGTGGAATCTACAGAAACTGTTATCCTGGACGACGAGCATCCTGAACGAGTAACTCAGATAGGATCGTCGTTGGATGTTTCAATAAAACAGGAGTTGATAACTTTCTTGAGAAACAGGAAGAATACTTTTGCTTGGAGTCATGAAGACATGCCAGGTGCAACATATCAGCGGCTGATGAACAAGGTTTTTGCCGAACAAATCAGTTGCAATATGGAAGTCTATGTCGACGACATGCTCACCAAAAGCAAGAGAGCTACTGATCATCTAGTTGACTTAGGCCAGACCTTTGATCAACTGGACAAATACCAAATGAAGCTCAACCCGACGAAGTGTACCTTTGGAGTACGAGAAGGAATGTTCCTCGGATACATCGTCAATCAACGAGGTATTGAGGCAAATCCAGAAAAGATCAAAGCTCTTTTAGGGCTGCGATCCCCAACGACGAGGAAAGAAGTACAGAGTCTTACCGGACGAGTTGCAGTGCTCAACAGATTTGTATCTCGAGCAACTGATAAATGCCTCCCATTCTTCAAAACACTGCGAAAAAGTTTTGAGTGGACTGATGAATGTGAGAAGGCCTTTCAAGATTTGAAGAAGTATTTGGGAGCCCCACCATTGTTGTCTAGGCCAATAACTGGAGAGAAACTGTACTTGTATTTGGCAGTATCAGAGAATGCAGTTAGTTCAGCATTGATCAGATTGGAGAATGGAGTCCAGAAACCTATCTATTACACAAGTAAAGCTTTCCGAGGTGCAGAAATCAGGTACCCAAAGCTAGAAAAATTGGCATTGGCATTAATTGAAGCAAGTAGAAGAATGAGGCCATACTTCCAGGCTCATACAATCATTGTGTATACCGACATGCCATTAAGACAAGCCCTTCACAAGCCAGAAAAATCAGGAAGATTGATGTATTGGGCAATAGAACTCGGTGAATATGATATTGTGTATGAACCCAGATCATCATTGAAGGGACAAGCAGTAGCAGATTTTATAGCAGAGTTCACATACCCTGATACCCCCGAGGAACAAAAGGCACTTGCTGACCTACCTGTGGACGATACAGTATCAACAGACATAAATCCAGACCAACTAAGGTTGGTAAAAGGACTTGTGGATGTAGAAAAATCATCATATTCAAACCCAGACCAACTAAGGTTGGTAAAAGGGCGCGAACAGATGATCGATGAGGAACGAAAGATACCAGGGAATGATGAAACAAAACAGCAGATATTTTACCGAGGAACTCTGACGGACAAGAAATTTGAAGACGAGGTACCTACATGGAAATTATATGTAGATGGATCATCGTGCACAGCTGGTTGTGGAGCAGGAATTGTTTTAAACACCCCAGATGATATTGACATGGAGTATGCCCTGAGATTCCAATTTAAAGCTTCCAATAACGAGGCTGAGTATGAGGCTATGATAGCAGGTTTTCATTTGGCGAAAGTTATGGAGGCACGACAAATAATTGTTTTCAGCGATTCTCAATTAATTGTGAATCAAATGATGGGAATATATGCAGTTAAAGGAGACTTAATGGTGAAGTACCATGCGAAGGTGATGGAGTTATTGGCAGAATTTGATGCTATTCGATTGGTGAGAATACCGAGGATGGAGAATGCTAGAGCAGACGCATTAGCCCGATTAGCGTCAGCCACGCGAACCGAGCTACGAAGAACGATACCAATTGAAGTATTAGATAGTCGGAGCATAGAAGAAGACCTGATGGTGAATATAATAACTCTTGATTTAGGACCATCTTGGATGGATCCTATCAGGGCATACATTGAAGAAGGAGAATTACCGAAGGATAAATTAGCCGCCAAGAAATTGAAGTATAAAGTTGCTCGGTATGTGTTAACTAATGGTATTTTGTATAGACGAGGAATTATGGCAGGCTTGCAGAGATGTGTACATCCGTCAGAGGTCAAGGAATTGGTTGAAGAAATCCATGAAGGATCTTGTGGAGCTCATGTAGCAGGTCGTACACTTTTGCAAAGGGTGATGACACAGGGATATTACTGGCCGACGATGAGGGCTGATTGTATAGCCTATGCTAAGAAGTGTGACAAGTGCCAACGTTTTTCCTCCATCCGAAGAACTCCATAAGCATTGTTGACACCCATAACTTCACCTTGGCCATTTGCCATGTGGGGGGTTGATCTGGTTGGACCACTGCCGACGACCCGAGGAAGGTTCAAGTATCTCGTCGTGACAGTAGACTATTTTACTAAGTGGGTGGAAGCTGAACCACTAATTGATATGACGTACGAGAAGGTGTATCAGTTCATATGGAAGAATATCATTTGTCGATATGGTCTCCCTCATACTTTCATTACAGACCATGGAACACAATTCGATAATGAAGAATTTGCTGCTTATTGTCATCAGTCAAACATTTTGAAGTATCATTCAGCACCAGGCCATCCCCAGAGCAATGGACAGACTGAAGTGACGAACAGAACATTACTAAATGGTTTGAAGAAGAGGTTAAGTGAAGCTAAAGCAAATTGGATTAATGAGCTCCAATTCGTACTATGGGCTTACCGAACAACTCCCCGAGCAACAACTGGAGAATCACCATATATGTTGGCATTTGGAAGTGAAGCTGTGATACCTGCCGAGTTGGGTCTCCCAACTCATAGAGTGCTGAATTTCAACTCCCCGGTCAGTGATTTGATGAGAAGATTGGATTTGGATATGCTCGAGGAGGTTAGAGAAGAGGAAGCCATTAGAAATGCTGCTTACCAACAACGTACAGCTCTGTTTTACAACAAAAGGGTAAAGAAATGTGACTTAAAAGAAGGGGATTATGTGCTAAAGAAAGTCATTCAGAAGCAAAATAAGTTGGAAGCAAACTGGCATGAACCTTACCGAGTTACAGAGGTTGTTCGTCCAGGAACTTACAGAATAGCAACTCTAGAGGGAGAAGAATTTAAGAATGCGTGGAATGCTGAACACCTACGCAAGTATTATCAGTAATGTAAAATGTAAAAGAATTTCCTTCATTATGAATAAAGCAAGGATGTTTCGCCATTTTCTTTCTGGTTGAAAGTTTTTCGTGGAATACTAGTGTAATACACTATGCACAAAAAGCTCTAAGGAGCAAAAACGCTCTAAGGAGCTAAAAAGTGCTCTAAGGAAAGTGCTCTAAGGAGCCAAAAAGTGCTCTAAGGAGCCAAAAAATGCTCTAAGGAGACAAAAGCTCTAAGGAGCTAAAAAATACTCCTTTGGTTAGGAGGCGCTCTAAGGAGCCAAACGCTCTAAGGAGCCAAAAAAATACTCCTTTGGTTAGGAGGCGCTCTAAGGAGCCAAAAGCTCTAAGGAGCCAAAAAGTTCGAAAGAGCCATTACCACTCCTTTGGTTAGGAGGTGTACATCAGCATGATCGACTACGGTTGGTAAGATAAAAATATATTCTCACATTACAACTTATGTTGGTCGACGAGGACAAATTCTTGACCTTAGTTGGTCGGACACATTTTTATATTTGAAATTGAACCAAGTATGGCTGGTCGGGGATGAAAATCCATCAACTGCAGTTGGTCGACAAACATTATTTATCCACCTTGGTTGGTTGGAAACAGTTTGAACAATTTATACTCATTACTTTATTATTAAGTGATTGAACAACCTTGATACTTGTAAATTTTTATTATTAAGTTGGTTGATGAACAACACGATATTGTTATCTTTTTAACAAATACATAGATACATATGCACAAATATAAAGGTGTTTGATAAACACAAGACAATAGCAAAATTGGCAAACAGAAAATGAAAGTCTTTTCATTAAAAATCTAGAATAAATTATAAGTTACATGAATGTACTAACTGTTACATTGAAAACCTATTCTATTGGTTTCTTTCCTTTATTTTTTGAAACAGGCTCCTCGCCAGCAGGAGGATCCTCTAGGCAAAGAGGAGAATTAATGAAATTAACATCCCTGAGCATTCTGACGTTCATCACAGAAGGTGTATCCAAGAGATGCTCAGGACGAGATAATTCAACCTGAGAATGAAGGCTATAATCACCAAGGTACTTTGAAATCAAGCTACGAGGAATGGAACGAGCTGGGATCCATGCCATGTCCAATTTGAAAGGTGGTACAGGCAGGTCTAATAATGATGGAGCATGATAATCCCATAAATAATGCCCTTGCTCCAATTTTAACACACCCAGTGCGTTCAACCATCCTTGCTTGTAACCTTCATTGTTGGCATGTTCAATACGAGCATCCAGATGAACAAGAGCTTCATTATATCCTGCCATCCAGAATTCCCTGGGTTGTTTATGAAATTGGAAGGTTAATCTGTCCAATTGCTCGAGAAGGTTTTTGGCAAAAAGATCCTTAGTATGAAGAGCAGACTTTGTCGCAGCCAGTTGATCTTCTAAAGATAAGTTTTTCTTGGACAATTCAGACAGAGCACGATCCTTAGCCTTCAGTTGAAACGCTTGAGTTTCCAGAGTAGATTGTGTGCGAGCCTCTTCAACGTTGCGACTAAGAACTCTTGATCGGCTCCGAGAAGCAACTGGAGAACTTTGCTCCTCGCCAATTCTTCCTCGTCCCCGAGAACCTCTTCCTCGTCCACGAGCAGTCCCAGAAACAGCAGATCTTCTTAAATCATCCAGCTCTTGCCTTAATTTGGCATTTTCAACCTCTAAGAAAGAAAAACCCTCATCAGTAACGGGCACTAGAGCATTGGAAGATGACGCTGCAGATTCATATTGAGCCAACTTTTTTTGTAAATTATTATTTTCTTGTTCTAAGATCTCGGCAATCTGCCTGCAAGCTTCAACTTCACCTTTTAGGGTCCTTTCCCTAATATCATATCCAGCAATGATCTTCTTATGGCCTGTTTCAGAAGAGAGCTGCTGGTATCTATTTTCATAATCCTTGTGCAATGAAGCCAATGATGCATTGTGTTGATTTTGAAGATCCTCTATGGAACCATGAAGTTCCTCGATCAATTCATAGTATGCCACATTATTGGCCATAGATCTATCAAGTAAATCCTTCAGATACCGGTAAGCCTCAACTGCTTATTCTGAGGCATCGTGACCAAGGATGTCAACAAACTCTGATACACTTAGGTCTGTATGACCAGCTTTATAATAGCCATTGCATTGTCGTATCAATTCAGTATCAGGAGCAGATATCAATTCCATTCTGGCCAAAAACTAATAAAGAAGAGGAAGCATGAGTTAATAAATAAGAGCAGACAGAGTATCAACAAAGAAGAGAAACGAAGATGTATTTTATTAGATCATCAAAAAGTTACATTGTTCGATTACAAGTAAGGAAATATAGAAATGATACCGAACAACTTCACACCTTTTCCTTGTCCCCCAAGACTTTCTCGGGAGGCTGGGACGAGGAGCTCGGTTGCTCGGTGGTAACAACGGTTTGATCAGCAGGAATCTTCTCGGCAGGAGGAGGCATGGAAGAAATGTCCTCGTTGACAGAGGGTTGAGAAGCAGAGACTGGGTCACCCGTAGCCATAGAAGATTCATCTGAGACAGGCTCATCTTCTTCTTCTTCCACAATTGCTGGAGGAGGACCAGGGAGGTGTTGTTGGAATAGCTCAGAATCGTCTTGGACCTTCAACTCTTGCAGTGCAGCTACCCAGCCATCGTGGAAGTATTTCAACTTCCCATATTGGACTTGGGATGTCATTGCAGCAATCCCTTTATCCCATCCTTTCTCCCAACCAGCACTGAAATGTTTCTTGATTGCGACCTTTCTCCTCAACTTCTCCGAGGAGAGCTTCACATCCAATTCCTCTTTTTTGACCTTGATATCTCGCAGGGTAGATAACTCTTCCTCTGCCTTTTTCAGCTGGCCATCATATTCCTGATGTTTAACCTCTAAACCTTTTACTTTCTCCTCCAAATTCTTGGAGGTTTCAGCCATTTTCACCTTCTCAACTTCAGCCACAGCTAATTTCTTCTCCCAAACAGCTTTTTCGTCAACATACTGTTGACGAGATTCCTTTAAAGACTGGGTCAAACCCAACAGAGCATCCTCTACGCCTGACGAGGAGCTTGAAGCTTTAATAGCTTCATCCTTCTTCACAATATTATTGAAGCAGTTCACCAGCTGAAAGATGAGAAAAGTAGCAAAGTCAATACAAAATGCAAGCTTTCAGAGAAAGAACCTTCTGGAGTTGAAGCTGGTTCAACAGGGCGAGCAGTATAAGAGGTTGTGTAACTCTTATACTGTAGCAGATATGAGGCAGACCTGATGTGTTCGTCTGCAATGTTCTTGTGCAAACCCCAGATAAGTTTCAGATGCTTGATATTAACCTCTGATTCTTTTGGAGTTCTTCTTTTGCTATCAACTGCACATAAATACATAACGAGATATCAATCATACATTTTGTCAAACATGATGAAAGCATAATTTCATAAGTAAAATAAAATGAAAAATAAACCTATCCCATTGCCATATGGGGGGCATCTGGGACCGTTGTATACTTCATCTCCAGTTAAAGGGGCATATTGCCAATTTTTTATAACCAACCCATGTTCAAAATAATCTCTATTTGAGTCAGGGAGGTTAACTACAAGAGCCCTATTCAGAAACCTAGTTTTTAAGTAATAAATATTATCTAGAGTGGCCCACTTATAGCAGTACATAATCTCAGGGATCCCAATACGAGTCCCATGAGTTAGATTTAATTTGTGCACCCCATTAATTATTCTCCATGAATTGGGGGCTATTTTTGCAGGGACAAGATCAAAATATTGACAAAATTCAAGACACAATGGATTTGGTGGAAAGGAAAAACCACATTCAGCAACAAAAAGACTGGGGAACCAATGTCCCTCAGCCAATCGAAAGTAATCTAAAGGCTCAGAAAGAACCTCTAGAGTTACCCACGAAGGAATGGAAAAATCAGAACGAAATTTCTCAACAGACTCCACAATATAAACCATACTGAATAAAAGAGAAGAAAGGAAAAAGATCTTACAGGAAGGAAGGACGAATGTTGACAACGAACGAAAACAAGGATGAACGCACAAGAGAGAAGGAGAAAATAGAAATCTTGAAGGCAGAAAATTGGAAAACGTAGAAGACGGTATGGTTACCTAAGAAGTTTAAATACTTTGCATTGGGAAGCGGCGAAAGAAATGATTACCAAGAAGAAACTACTGAACTTCCGGCGGCTAAAAGGACAAAAACTGCACGGAGATCGAAGCGCTTATAAAAAATTCAAAAAAAGGGCGGAAGCTGCGAAATGAGAAGGAAATTTGAACACAGTGTTCCTGAAACCCAGGAAAAGTCATTTAATATTGCCATATACCGAGAAAGAATGTTCCATACTCCTCAAAGTTCGAAATATGAAACATTTTGGGCTTCTGTTGATACCAAAATTAATATGCTGATGTGGACGAATAATACGAAGACACGTGTCAATCTACGTGGCACAATAGCAGCGAGGAAGTTCATTTCCCGACCAACCATGCTTCTTTCCGAGCAACGAGCGCACCGAGGAACTCTAGCACACCGAGGAACTCTAGCGCATCGAGGTACTCTAGTGCTCCGAGGAACTCCTGATCAACGAGCAGCTATGGCGGTCCGAGCTGCACCTCGGTCGTATCATTAATTGCCAGATAATCAACAGTTCAGATATTCATTGAATGCTTATATTCTTGACGCGCACGCTGCATTAAATATATTACCCTTTCACATGTATATCATTTAATGTATCGAACCTTTCATGTACAGCCTCAAGGCTATAAATACCTTGTACCAAACCCATTCAAGGGGACCGGAATTTCTTGAGAGAACTTGTAATCAAGAATTCTGCAAACACTCAGCAATAACATAACAGTGGACGTAGGCTTTATTCCTAGCTGAACCACTTTAAAAAATCTTTGTCTTATTTATTTATCTATGATTGAATAATTAGAGCAATCTAGTTTTTTACATCAACCCATGACCATTTTCTGGGCAATAGTTGCGTACGCATCTGGGTGGCGATTCATCATTCTGGGATATCTCTTGATCTTAGTCAGATTGAACTGGTTGAGGAGTCTCTGGATGATCGTTCTGTATGGTGCCAGGTTCATGTGCTTCAACGCGTATTCTCCGTTTACTTGCTGGATCATCAAGTTCGAATCACCCTTAATGCAGAGTGAACGAATTCCCCTTCGAAGAGCTTCTAGCAACCCTAGCACCAATGCCTCGTACTCTGCTTCGTTATTGGAGCAGGGGAAATCTAACTTGTAGGAAAGGCAAATTTCTTCCATTCCCTTTGAAAGAATCACCCATGCCTCTCCTTTCTTTTCTGCCGAAGATCCATCGAACTGCATCGTCCACTCTTCCTCAGTTGCACCCAGATAATTACCTTGTAGGTTGTCTCCCGGAATGTCTTCTTTAGGTGGTTCAAACATTCCTGATGGTAATATTTCCACTAGATCGGCATACGCCTGGCTCTTGATCGCGCGACGAACTACACACTTCAAGTCGTATTCTGAAAGGATGAGGAACCACCTAGCCGCCCTGCCCATTAATATAGTTCTTGCCAACAAATACGTAATGGGATCACATTTAGTCACAATATGAATCGTAAAAGATAGCATATAATGCCTAAGTTTTTGTGCTACAAAGACCAAGGCCAAACAATGCCTTTTTAGGCTTTTATATCTAATTTCCGGCCCATGTATGATTCTACTGAGGTAGTAAACTGGTCGTTCTTGCCCATCGACTTCTTGTGCCAGCAAAGATCCCACATACCTCATGGTAGATGTAAGGTATAACTGCAACGAAGTTCCTGCCCATGGGCAAACCATGATCTGTGGTGAAACCAGCATCTTCTTCAGCCCAGTGAAAGACTCTTGGTGAACCTCCTCCCAGTTGAACTTCGTGCTCTTTCGCAACAGCTACATCACCGGGTGTGTTACTTCGGCCAACCCAAGTACAAATCTCCTAAGGTAGGATACCTTACCGATGAAGCTCTTCAACTCCCATGTCGTCCTAGGGCTTGGCATTTCTAAGATCTTTCGTCGTTTGTCCTGGTCCATTTGCACCCCTTGCCGATCGACCACAAAGCCTAAGAATTTTCCCCTCGTTACTCCAAAAACACACTTCAATGGATTCATTCTCAACTTTTACCTCCTGCAACGAGAAAACACCTTCCTTAAATCGCTCAGGTGGGACCCCTCCTCCCTCAATTTGATGACCAAGTCATCCACATAAAATTCTACAAATTTGTGGAGGAAGTCGTGAAAAATGGCCATCATCGTTCTTTGGTAAGTTGCTCTAGCGTTCTTGAGGCCGAATGGCATCACCCTGTACATGAAATTACCCAATGGTGTTCTGAATGCCATTTTCTCTGTGTTCGAGGGGTCCATCTTGATCTGATTATACCCTACATACCCATCCATGAAGCTATACAGCTCATGACCAGCCGTTGCATCTATCAGGCTATCGATGGAGGGTAGAGGGAACTCATCTTTAGGACAAGCTCTATTCAAATCTATAAAGTCCACACAGATCCTTATTTGGTTCTTGTCTTTCCTCCCCACTGACACAATGCTGGATAGCCAAAGGGGATGTTGTATCGGCTTGATGAATCCTGCTGCCAACAAACGTTGGACCTCTTCCTTAATCTTCAAGTCTAGTTCAGGTTTATAAGTCCTCATTGCCTGCTTCACCGGAATAGCTGAGGGCATCATGTTAAGTTTGTGGAAGCTTACTTCCTCATCGAGCCCTTCCATTTCAGTGTACTCCCATGCGAAGACATCAATGAATTCCCGGATAATCTCAACCAAGGCTTCTCATTTCTCCACACTGAGATCTTTTGAAATAAAGATAGGCCTCGGATCTTCCCCTTTTCTTGCTAAATTCAACTATTCCAACTCTTGTGCCTGGGGCTTTGGTTGATCTGCCATGTAGATGTCTTCTACGAACTCCTGTATGTTGGAGTTGTCATTGATCATGACTTTCTGATTAGGGTTGGCCTCAATACCCCCTCTTACTCACTAAGTGCCCTAGTAACTTTTTGGATTGAACCTCAAAAAGCATTTTCTACATCGATCTTAATCTTGTAATGCCTAAGGATTTCAAAAGTCTCCACTAAATCCTTCAGATGATCGACTTTGAGCTTGCTCCTGACGAGCATATCATTAATATACACCTTCATCTTCTCTCCCAATAGTTGCTTGGACATCCTTGTAATCAATTTTTGATATGTGGCTCCTGCATTTTTAAGGCCAAAAGGCATATCCTTGTAACAATATAAGCCTAGTGTGCTTATAAATGAAGTTTTGTCTTGGTTGGGGCCGAATAAAGGGATCTGATGATACCCAGAGTAAGCATTTAGGAAACTCATTCGTTCATGGTTGATCGTAGCGTTGACTAGCTGGTCAATATTAGGCAGAGGAAAACTATCTTTAGGGCAGGCCTTATTGAGGTCGGTGAAATCCACGCACACTCTCCATTTATCGTTGCTCTTCTTTACCACCACTGAATTTGAGATCCATTTTGGGAACTTCTCTGATGGCCCTTACCTCTAGAAGTTTCCCTACCTTTTTTTTCCACTAAACTCTCTTTCTTTGGGGTAGTTTGATGAGCCTTTTATGCGGTCGACGGATATGTGGGATCATTGTGAAGTTTTTGGCACATAAGTTTAGGATAGATCCCAGGCATGTCATATGACTGCCATGCAAATACATTTTGATTCTTCTTTAATAAAGAAATTAACTCCTCTCTCTCCTGCTCGAATAGTTTGGTGTCGATTAGGAATTTCTGTTTTGATCATGTCTCGTCAAAATCTATATCCTCTAATTTCTCCATGACCATATCTGCAGGATTGACTCTGGTTTTTTTCACCCCTTGTCTTATGTACTTTAGTTGTTATTTGGACGGTGTAGCTCTGTCTTTAGACATTTCGGGAATGACCTCATTTTTTTCTTCTTCTTTTATTCAGGGTTGGTGGTAGCGATAAAACACTTCGAAGAAATGGCCTTGTTGCCTCTGATTTCTATTATTCTTCACTCCATAATTCATTTTAGCTTTGGGTGGTAAGTGGGGGCAACAACTTGCATGGCATGCAGACACCGTATTGCAAGAGTGGCATGATAGGGCAATTCAATGTCTACTACCAAGAACTCAATCAGTTTTAAGATATTACCGGCCCTAATTGGTAGGACAACCTTTCCCAATGGCATAGTCATCTTTTATGAAAATTCGACCAGGGGAATGGTCATTTCCTTCAAGTCTTCTAACTTTAGTTTGATCTTGTGAAAAATCTCCAAGTATATGACTTCGGAAGAACTCTCTTGATCGACCAGTAGCTTATCTATGTCCCAGTTTGTAATCTTGAGATTAATTACTAGCGCATCATGGTGTGAGATACTTAATTTGATCAAATCATCATTCTTAAAGATAAAGTGCTTGTTGTAGTCCACGTCCTCTGGTCGCCTGCACTTGATCGTTAGGATTTTGGCAGGGTTAATTTAGAAGGCTTCCATAAATATAGTGACCTTCTTGAGCTCCATCTGAATTGCGTTGCCTTGGATCTTCTTGGGAATCGAAGAACCGTGGATAACAATAAACTCCTGCTCTAGCTCGTCCTCTAAAATATTATCTCACTTTGGATTAACATTGGCAACGACCTTGCTGTGGCCATCCCCGATCCTCGCCACGCGAGTGGGCGCGTGGTGGAAAGGATCCTTCGGGTCCCCCGCGTCCCTCTCGGGAGCGCTTCAGCCGGCGTCGTTTGTGGTGTGAAAATGTAGAGAGATTCAGAGTCGCCAGTCTATTTTAGTCAAAACAGACAAAAAAAAAGGGGAAGCCACCTCGAAGGATGGCATCCAAAGACATACTGGTGCATGCGAAACCAAGATGATTCAAGAAGGGTTCAGAGTCTTAGTTACGAAATGGGAAGGTGTTAGGCACCCATTCCTCCATTTCGGTCTCTCATGAATATTTTCTATTTTCCTTTTGTTTCCCCCCGTGATATGTGTACATGTGTATATATAGAATGGAGGTAGGAATCCTCGACTTGTATCATGGAAGAGATAAAGTGAGTCATCCGTAGGAAGGTATAATATTAGAAAAATAAGATTTACGTGATTACCCCTACGATGATCGTTATAATGGAACGATAACGCATATAGAGCAATACATTATTAAGGTTAAGTGTATAGAATATAAGAAAAATGGATTTAGAGAAGATAGAAAATGAGAGAAAAAGTCAGAAAAAGGACTCGAGTCTCGGGTTTTACCTCGAGACGCGTACGTAGCCTATAAAGGCATAAAAGTTCACGTAGTTCGCATACAAAATGAGGGGTGGGGTTTATCCCATAAATCCAAATAGGGGATCTCTTATTTGTAAGTGTGTGTGTGTGTGTGTAGAAAAAGTGTTTTAGTTGTGAGAAGAGTGTGGAAAAAGTGTGAGAATCCCACTTGGAATTTATGAGCAAACCCTCTTTTTCTTTTTTTTTTGGGTTTTATTTATATAAAAATAAGAGATGTGCGATAATACTAAATAAAAAGTATATTAGGATGTGTGGGATGAGATAATAAAAAGTGCTAAGTAATAAAGCAAGTTATTGAGAACTCAAGAGAATTTGAAGAGAAAGGTGAGAAAGTTGGACCTTCTTGAAGATCTTGAGCTTGATCTTGAATGTTAGAGAGCAGCCCTTGCACTTGGATGATGATGGAGAGTGGCTAATTCACCAAGTTTGATGAAAAGGATGATGAAAAGTGGAAGTAAAAAGGGGATTTGGATGTTGAAATCACGCTGCCTTCGAGAGAGGTTTCTGGGATTCGTTGAGATAGGTTTTTATCAGATCTGGGATCCTCTTGCAAATGAGATGAAGGCCTCCTTTTATAGGCCCAGGTGGGTGCCGATTGACATAGAACTGTTCCTACCTATCGGCAGGTGCCGATAGGCAGGGTCTAGAACCTGCTATTTGGTAGTGCGCTTTAGGCTTTTTCGGAAAATTGGCCGCCGAGGGAAAACCGTTGGTGAGAATTATGCACGGGGCATACCTTTGGAAAGTTAATTCAGAGACCTTTGAAAGTCCTTTGGACCGCTCCCTGGTTTGGGAGTTGACTTTGGGTCAAATATGTCTCGGAAGAATTTGTCGGTCCATTAGACGGGGAATCGCTCGAACGCAAACGGATCGTTCATCCGTATAGTAAGTTCGAATCGCACACAGGACGGACCGTTGGAAAGGTTAGGAGATGTACTTCGACATTCCAAAGAGTTTGACCCGGTTTGGAGAGTTGACTTTGGTCAACCGGGCCCGGGAAGCGCTCAGTGGCCTCCCGAAGTCAAATGGATCGTTCGTCCGCATGGAAAGTCGGAATCGCACACGGGATGGACTGTAGGAAAGGGAATTCAGTGCCCTTTGAAGATTCATTGAGTCTCGGTCGAGATGAAGAGTTTGACTTTTGGGTCAAACTGAGCCGGGGAGTGCCCGATGGCTTTCAGGTCAGTACTCAGGACGTGACCTGGGTTTACAGTGATGAAGGGAGGTACTAGGGACCTAAGGAGAGTTAGGGGGTAACAGAATGGGGTGTCTACAGAGCCCCTCGACTGATGAGTTTGGAACAAATGATGACCGTCAAATAGACACCACATGATGCTTTTGAGGGTGTATGACTAATTCAGAGGGTCGAGGCCGATTCTGAGGACCTAAGGATTGTGCTGGGGATGACCAATTCTATGGGTCAAAGCCGAATCTGTGGACTTAGGGTAAAAGTCTACCGGGGTCAATTATGACCTAAATAGTGGTGACGATTGAGGACCGAGGTCAATTCTGACCTAACTCAGGTGACGATCCAAGATCAGGGCCAATTCTAACCCAAGAGTGGTGAAGACCAAGGATCAAGGTCAATTATGACCTAACTCAGGTGATGATCCAATATCGGGGACAATTCTGACCCAAGAGTGGTGACGATCGAGGATCGAGGTTAATTCTGACCTAACTCAAGTGATGATCCAAGACCGAGGCCAATTCTTACCCAAGAGTGGTGATGACCAAGGATCGAGGTCAATTTTGAGCTAACTTAGGTGACGATCTAAGACTGGGGTCGATTCTGACCCAAGAGTGGTGACGACCGAGGACCGAGGTCAATTTTGACCTAACTCAAGCGACGATCCAAGACCGGGGCCAATTCTGACCCAAGAGTGGTGACGACCAAGGACCGAGGTCAATTCTGACCTAACTCAGGTGACGATCCAAGACCGGGGACAATTCTGACCCAAGAGTGGTGACGACCGAGGACCGAGGTCAATTCTGACCTAACTTAGGTGACGATCCAAGACCGGGGCCAATTCTGACCCAAGAGTGGCTTTGATTCTGCTGGAGAAAGAGCTCTGTGATTTTGATCTGAGCTAGGGAGCTGATAGCTGGGGAAGCTTTTAGGAGACCTCGCAGGGGGGAATAACCTACTTTGGGTACTGTAAGAGAATTTCACTGGGGAAGTGATAAGATGATCCTTAAGGATCCTTCGGAGTTTTGCCGGGAGGAGTTTTCACTTGGTTTTTGAGGATTCCGCTGGGAAAGAGGGGTTCCACTCGAGGGAACGCAAAATTTTCTTGGTAAAAAGGCTCTACATCCTTCCTAGGATTTTTAGGAATTTTTTGAGGCTTTCTGGTATTTTTTGGGAATTTCTGTACGAAATTTTAAGGGGGGTGCCGGTTGGCATGGTGTGAGAGGTGACATTCGGCAGTGGCACAGACTTTTGGGCTACTTAGGGAAGGCAAGGGGTCAGTGCCAATCGGTATGGTAGGGGGAGATGCCGATCGGCATGGCGCTTGGCATCCTATATAAAGGGGGTAAATCCCCTCATTTTTTCACAGCTTCTTTTGCCTTCTCTCTCTCTGTGATTCTTCTGCAAATCGTTCTAGTATTCTGATCTTCAAGAAATGGCCGCTTTCGTGAGCACTGCAGTCCACCGGGAGTGGTTGACCATTAATGATTGGGCGAATGTGGAGTGGAGGGCTAGGATGCCTCTTACTTTGGGGAGTGAGAACTCCTTTGATGCGTTTGAGCTTGTTGCGGATGAGAGAACCTTGCTGCGGGAGCAATCGCATCATCGCTCTTCGAGAGTGATCCCCGGTGGCTATGTAAGTAACCCGACCTTTGGCATTCTTCTCTTTCTGGCAATTTTTCTTTCTTGACCTTTGATGAGACTTTTCTTTTTGCCAGTCTGATATCTCTTTGAAGAACATGCGTGCCCGTGGGACAACGGGGCTCAAGGATGTATGGGAGCATCTCCCACCTGTGGTGCGATGGATGGTATCATCAGCGGGTTTCGGGCGGTTGACATCGGCGCTGGATGAGACGCCTCGTTCGACAGCGGTCTTGTGCGCTTTGGGAGAGAGGTGGTGGGACACTACCCACACCTTTCATTTTGGATTCGGGGAGATGACTGTGACTCCCCTAGATGTGCAACAGCTGCTGGGGTGGGATTGTGATGGAGAGTAGATAGAGGTGGATCGTTCTTTACGGGTGAGACCGTAGGCAGTGCGTGCGGCACTTGGTGATGTAGGGAGGATATTTTCTGGGGATTCTATCTAGTTGTCCCTGCTGAAGGATGTTCTGTTGGGTAGGGAGATCGATGAGGAGGAGGAGCTACAAGTGAGGCAGATGGCCCGATTATTCATTCTTCTAGTGCTGGGAGGTTTCATGGTGGTGTCGAGCAGCGACGTCGTCTATTTGTGGTTTCTACCGTACTTGAGGATGTTTTCGAACATCCTTTTCTATGATTGGGGGAGTCTGACCTTGGCGACCCTTTACTTTTCTCTGGATGCATTCAGCCGGTGCTGCCGGCAAACCTTTACTGGGGACATGTACCTTCTTAAGGTATTCTTCAGTTTGTGCATTTATTTTCATGCATTCGCATTTTCCTTATGCGTCTCTTTTTGCTTCTGAATTCAGAGGTGGTTCTATGAGGTGATTGGGTGAAACACCCCGCTGATTTCTTTGAAGGCCGACACTGTTGGGGATTTCTGCCGATTTTATCGATGGTGTAAGTCCAACCGACAGTCGAAGGGCTCTCTCTCCCTAGAGGCGATGCGTCAGGTCTTGAATGACCTGACCAGTGGTATGGTAAGACTCTTTCCATTTTAATCTTGGTTTTTGCACCTTCTGATCTTGTATTGATTTATGCTCGCTTGGAGATTTTCAGGTGACCTTTTACCCGTGGGGGACAACCATTCAGGAAGCGGGGGCGACCGGGGTGAACGAGCGGATGAGGCGTTTGCTGGCGCATAAGTTCGGCCATTCCTGGTACCTCGAGGAGAGGGTGACTCGCCAGATTGCCGAGGAAGAGGTGGTGGCCATTCCTACGTCTATGAGGCGGGAGTGACTAATGTTGGAGGATGAGAGGATTGCGACGACGATTGGCGAGTCCTACTTGCTATACACCGATACGGCTGCGCCTTATGACGATATGGATTTTGTGATGAGCTGGTTAATGGCGCCCAGCATATACAATGCACTGCCCTTCCCTCCGGCGGGTTCGAGTCGGGTGGTGGGATCTTCTCACAGCGGTGGTGGCCCGTCGGCATCTACGGTGGCGGCGACCTCGGAGGTCCCTTTTGTACGGCTGCATACCCCTTCATACAACATTCGGCGGGCTGATGGAGGGATGGTGCCTATGCTGCACCGTCCTCATGCGATGGATCCGGAGGAGTTGGGTTTGACAGAGGAGGTCCTTCGACCTGCGGTATACCTTTCTGCTCCTTTCGTTTTCTCTTTCTTTTCTGTTTTGGTCATCCTTGCTTTGATACTGATTTCGCCTTTTCTGTCAGCAAGTCCGGGTGTCGACCACTTGGCTCAGGGACATCAGAGGCTCGATATCTTCGGCGACTGCCCATATTCGGGATGCGATTCCCGTTCCTTCTTGCTTGGTGCCATCTGCTTCATCCAGAGAGGACTCGAGCTCGGGAAGTGATGGTGCATCATATCGCCATAGGGGGAAGAGAACACATCGCAGGGATGGAAGCTCTTGAGAGAGAGAGATAATGAAATATGGGTTCGGGTTGAGTCCCGTTGTTTTTGGCTTTTCTTTTTATTTCCTCCAAAACTGATGTAATACAGAACACAAGTATATGAAATGCGATGGAGTTTTTTGATTATCTTTTATTAATGATGAATGAATGCATGCACATGCGCTTTTTACTTTGCTGCTGAGACCGTAAAAAGGAATATTTTTTAAATTTTTTTAAGGAAAGTTTTTGATTAAATAGAAAAAGGATTTTGAAATTCTGTTGATTATATCAATTTATTTTTATTTAAGTTTTTTGATTTGCTCTAATTTTCCCATTCTTCTAGGGATTTATTGGCCGGGCTTCTTCACATTTCGCCTTCGGTGGCCAGATCATTGGTTACTGGAGGAATGATCTCCCTCCCGGCGGTGCTGCGGTCCGTGCATTTGCGGGAAGTAGGTGATGCTGGCTATGATGGAGCCGTGGTTCTGGTCCTGGTTTCAAAATTTCTACGAGTGACTGGGGAATTGCAGGTGGACCCACAACTTGCATCCATTACTTCATGGATGTCATACCGTCGCAATCCCACGGCGGTGATATTGGCGGAGACTCTGAATGGCCTGGATGCCTGGAGAGAAGGTCGTTCTGTCTTTTTAAGGGGTAGCCCTGTGATGCTGTTTATGTGGTTTTCTGAAAGATTTCGCTTGTCGACTCCTCCATAACATCCTTTATCGGCCGTACCCAACTTCTTTTCGCGCTACCTCATCCGCGTTGACCTGTATGTTGAGAACTGGGAGAATTAGCCTGTGGGTTGTATTGGTCAGTGCCTTGGTGGGGGCCGTTGTAGCCCGTTCTGGAGCTAGGAGAGTATTCATATGTGCGGCTGGTTAGTCTCAGATATACCTCTTTTTACTTCCCTTGGGAACTTTTTCACCAATTCGGCTGGGCGCAGGTCGTGCCCCCTCGGACCTCAAATTTCTTTCCGGTAGAAGATTTGACTGAGTGCCTACGTCTGTTGCTTGGGTCTCTGTGGGAAAATTGGCATCCGTCGACCCGTCCCTCTCAGTCTGTTGGGAAGGTTTGCCATGTCCCCAAAGATTATATGAAGTGGTTGTGGAGGAAAGTAGTCAGCAAGATGTTGGCAGTGGAGACTGGACAAAGATGGTTTATTTTATCTGACTCCGTGGAAGGGGGTGTTGTGGTTTTTTCGAAGATGGTTATGGATCATCGATCCATGGAATGTTTATGGCTCTCTATTCAGGCAGGGAAAACTTGGGGTCCTCAGGATGTAGATGATGAGGGTGCAGGCTCCTCTGGTAGCTGTGGGTAGGACTCTTGGGGAGTTTATTTGTGTAACAGGTGTGGGGATTTTATTTGGCTTTTTATGGTAGTGGGGATGGGAGTTATCTGTTCCTTTTTTCTTATGTAATCCGTATCTTATTAATGAAATAAACAAGTTTATGATCATCCAGCTGTGCCTCTCGATGAATTTTGTATTTTTGAATTATCTATACTGATCGCTAAGGCATACATAATCCTTTTGTTCAAATAATTTTAGAATAAACCGTCGTT
Organism: Sambucus nigra; assembly: GCA_949130495.1. NCBI lineage: Eukaryota > Viridiplantae > Streptophyta > Magnoliopsida > Dipsacales > Adoxaceae > Sambucus > Sambucus nigra. Next base: position 186,758,640 of record OX422214.1, on the reverse strand, counting down.
CTCGGAGGTAAGAAAAGAATAGTATTTTATGAAAAAGAAAGGGCCGTACTCATGCGAGGAGTATGAGCTACCTACGTACCTCTGGGGTTTTTTGAAAAGTTTTTAAAAATAGTTTTTGTAGAGGATTAGGCCCACGTAGTTCTGGGTAGAGGGAAATGAAGAGTTTTATTATTTTATTTTTAGAATAGAAGGGGGATGAGAAGAGTCATAGCGCGCTGAGATTTCAGACTAGGGGTAGAATTTCTTGAGACGGTCCAGATTGACTAGACGATCCATCTCTTCTCCATCCAGGTCAGTGAGCATGGCGGCACCGTCGAATAAGATTTTCTTCACATTGTAGGGGCCGCTCCAATTGGGCTTGAATTTCCCCCTGGGGTCCCAGATGGGTTCTATTATCTCTTTGAGGGATAAATCCCCCTCCCGGACACCGCGGTCCTTGAATTTCTTGTTGAATGATCGCGCTATTCGGCGATGGTACCCCTGTATGTGGTAAAGAGATTTTAATCTTCTTTCATCTAGGAGGCCTAGCTCATCAAGACGACTTTGGCACCAGTCTTCTTCATTAACCTTGCTTTCGAGTATGACACGTAACGAGGGTATTTTCAGCTCCACAGGTAGGACTACTTCCATACCGTAGACTAGGGAGTAAGGGGTAGCCCCAGTAGAGGTTCGAATTGAGGTTCGATAGCCCCAGAGGGCGTACGGGATCCGGTCGACCCAATCCCTACAACTTTCGATCATCTTGTTGATGATGGATTTGAGGTTCTTATTGGCGACTTCAACTGCACCATTAGTCTGAGGTCGATAGGGAGAAGATTTGTGTCTCTAAATCCCGTACTCGTTGACTATTTATGTGACATCTTCTTCAAAATGCAGCCCGTTATCCGATATCAGCTCGTGCGGGACCCTATATCGTCAGATGATATTTTTCTTGAGGAATTTGGCAATTTTCTTGGCATTCAATACCGCGTATGACTCAGCCTCGACCCATTTGGTGAATTAATCGATGGCAACCAGGATGAACTCATGTCCGTTTGAATCCTTTGGTGTAACCTTCCCTATGATGTCGATAACCCACGTGGAGAATGGCCAGGGAGAGGTCATGTTGTATAATTCTCGCGGAGGCAAGTGTTGAAGATTGGAGAATTGTTGGCATTTGAGGCACCTCCGGACATAGGCGGTGCAATCTTGGATTATGGTGGTCCAGTAGTAGCCCTGTCGGATGATATTTTTGGCGAGCATGTGACCATTCATGTGGGGTACGCATTCTCCACTGTGGATTTTCTGCATTATTTTCTCAATCTCAGCCCCTGCGATGCAGTGTAGATGAGTTCCATCGAAATTCCTCTTGAGAAGAGCTTTATGACAGATGATGTACTGGGCGGCCAGTCTTCGGAGGGTTATTCGGTCCTTCTTGTTGGAACCCTCGGGATACCTACCATGTTTGAGGAGGCACCAAATATCATAGTACCAGCAATCGGCTAGTTCGGTATCTTCAGTGGAGACAAGCTCAATATGGTAGCAATGGATCGGTTTGTCTTCCTTTTGAACTAGGAAGGGGGTCATTGTTATTCCTTCGGGCATGTCGACCATGGAGGCCAAGGTAGCCAGGGCGTCGGCTAGGTTATTCTTTGCTCGGGGTAGGTAATGGAAGGTGATATCTCGAAATTGGGAGGCTAACGCTTCTAATTGGGCATGAAAGGGTTGGAGCTTTTCATTCTTGACTTTCCACTTTTTGATCACTTGACCGATGATGAGGGCAGAATCCCCGTAGACATTAAGGTATTGAATACCTTTCTTGAGAGCAACCTTGAGGCCCACTGTGCATGCTTCGTATTCCGTCATGTTGTTGGTGCAAGGGAAATCCAATTTAATGGCGATGGGAGTGTGGGAGCCATCTGGGGCGATCAGAAGTATCCTAATGTCATATCCCTTTTTGTTAGCAGCGCCGTCAAACAACATTTTCCATCGAAGGCGATCTTGAGTGGTGCAAAGAATATTTTCATCTGGGAATTCGGAGATCTGGACACCTGCTTCTTCTACAGGGTATTCAGCGAGGTAGTCAGAGATGGCTCTTCCTTTAACAGCTTTTTGTGTGACGTACACGATATTGAACTCGGTTAGGAGCATCAACCATCGAGCCATTCGGCTGGATAAGGCGGGTTTCTCAAGCAGGTATTTGATGGGGTCCATTCAGGATACAAGTTTGATGGGGAAGGCGAGAATATAGTGTCGCAACTTTTGGGTGACCCAGACAAGTGCAACACATGCCTTTTCTAAAGCAGTGTAATTGACCTCGTACCCGGCCAATTTGCGACTGGCGTAATAGATGGCTCTTTCTTTGCGAGATTCTTCAAGGTATTGGGCTAGCAAAGCCCCAGCTGTAGTGTCGGTTATGGTTAGGTAAATGAGTGAAGGGAGACCAGACTATGGTGGCATGAGCACTAGAGGTTGGGTCAGGTATTATTTGATTCGATCAAAAGCTTCTTGATAGGCCTCGTTCCAAACCTTGGTTGAATCCTTTCGAAGGAGCTTGAAGATTGGTTCACAGATGGAGGTTAGCTGGCTGATGAACCTGCTGATGTATTGCAATTTCCCAAGAAAACCTCGGACTTCTTTCTCTGTTCGGGGTGGTGGCATCTCAAGTATGGTCTTCAGCTTTGAAGGATCTACTTCTATCCCCTTTTCACTGACCATAAATCCCAAGAGTTTTCCCTTTGTAATGCCGAAGACACACTTTTGTGGATTAAGTCGCATCTGATACCGTCACAGTCGTTCGAAGAACTTTTGGAGGGCGGGAACATGACCTTCTCTAGTTTTGGACTTGACAATCATATCATCCACATAGACCTCAACCTCTTTGTGGATCAGATTGTGTAGGATGGTTGTGGCGGCCCTTTGGTAGGTAGCCCCAGCATTCTTGAGACCAAATGGCATGACGGTGTAGCAAAAGGTTCCCCATGGGGTGATAAATGCGGTTTTTTCTTGGTGGTCTGGGTGCATCTTGATTTGGTTGTATCCAGCAAACCTGTCAACGAATGACTTGAGATCATGACTGGATGTGTTGTACACAATCATATCTATATTCGGTAGCGGATAATCATCCTTTGGAGAATCTTTATTTAAATCTCGATAATCTACACACATTCGAACATTTCCTCCTAATTTTGGCACAGGTACAATGTTGGCTAGCCATGTGGGATATTCGATCACCCGAATGAAACCCACGTTCAACTGTTTGACCACCTCTTCTTTCACCTTAAGCGACCATTCGGTGTGGATTTTTCTCAATTTTTATTTGACTGGCTTGTAATCTGGGAGAGTGGGGATCTCGTGCTGAGCTATTTCAGGATCGATACCGGGCATATCATCATACGACCATGCAAAGACATCTACGAACTCCTTTAGCAATTCTTCGAGTTGTGCGCGCTCATGCTCGTTAAGGGTGGCCCCTATCCTAATCTCGCGCAGTTGGCTACTAGAACCGAGATTAATAACAACAGTCTCTTCTTCATTAACTTGAACGCGGTTATGTTGTTTATTATTAACCTTATTTAGATCAGTTAATAATTGTTCATTTGTAAAATCATCATCATCAAAAGTTTGATTAGAATTCAAGCAGTTAATGTAAGGCACAGCAAGATACTCAAAATCTTTGTTTATTTCATTGATAGGAAAAACAACATTAAGAACCTCATCAAAAGAGGTCTCGATTACATTTGAGCAAGGATAGACAACAGAAGAAGAAATAGGGTAAACATTGGGGTTAGGGGAGATTTCAAGGGGTGGAACTGGCACAGCATGCTAGTTGAGGAGAGGAGTATCAACGGCTTTAATCAGATGGGATGGATCCATTGATGTAGTGCCTGAATGAACCATGCAGAGTGCCATCCCCAGTATCTGTAAGTTGAAGGAATCTTTGGAATCGCTTTCCTCAGTCTCTTCGACATCTTTGATGAGCGATTGTACTTGGTGTGGGAAACTTTTGGCCCATAGGTAGCTATCTTGGAAAAAGATCTCCATTCCAGGCTTCATCTTCTTGTCTGTGTGGTCATATCATGGTTCTGGAAAATCGCAAAAGGGAAAGTCCTCTCCTTCTTTGATGAATTTTCCATTTAAGGAGTCTCCTGAGATAGTTCGGATGCAGTCTGATCTTCTCTTTGGTCGAGACTGGTGGATCATTCTGAGCTCTTGTTCCGATGGTTGATACCCCAAGCCACAAGGAGGGAAATCTTTCTTCAGTTCGATGGGCTCAAGTATCCCTTACTGCTTTTGCCCTAGCCCCAGTCCGGGCATGAAGTGCATATTTCTGAACATCTGAATGACATTGACATTGCCATGAGGGTCATATTCTGGACAAACCCTTTCTTTGAAATCGTCCCCTGCCAGGAGTAGGAGTGGCTCGACTCGGAATCCTGATAGGAGCATATCATTTGACCCGTGCTGTATCTCAAGAATTGGATTGCTGGTGATTGCACCCTCGACATTTTCGTTATCGCCCAAAATGGTGATGACTCGCCCGTCGATGAAGAACTTCAATTTCTGATGGAGTGAGGAAGATACACCCTTGATATTGTGGAGCCAGGGGCGTCCTAGCAATAGGTTGAAATAAGCTGGGATGTCTATGACTTGGAATTCAATGACAGGGTTTATAGGGCCAACCCCTATTACAAGTTTTATGGACCCCATCACCTCACGATAGATATTATCGTAGGCGCGCACAGTGGCGGAGGTTGGAGTGAGGTCGCTTTATTTCAAGCCTAAACACTTGAAGGTTCTCAAAGGGCAAACATTTAAGGCGGATCCGTTATCGACAAGAGAGAGTGGCACGACCTTTCCCGTAACTTCGACGGAGATGTTGAGTGCATGATTGTGATTCGGCCCAATTCTGGGGATTTTTTCTTCAAAGAATGATAGCATTCGGGTAGAGGTCAAGTATCCGACCAGATTTATCGCCTCTTCTGGTGTGGTAGAGGGAGGAACTATGGGTCCAGTGAGCAGCTTGATTAAAGCATTTATGTGCAGCTGGGAAGACATGAAAAGTCCCTATAGAGTGATGTTGGCTTGGGTTTTCTTTAGTTGATCGAGGATCTTTCTATCCTCAATGGTCATCGCTGGCATAGGAAGGTTTTCAACGCACTTCCCTTTGTCATTTGCTGGTGGTGAGCTTGGAGCCTGGTAACGTCTCCCTAATCTGGTCATGTGATTTATTGAAGAAGGAAAGAATATGAATCCCGTTTCCTCATCAATCTCAGGTAGTTCTGCCACCTTATTTATTTCTTCGAGGAGTTCTTCAAATGATATCATCCCACATATGTCAGCTACTGGGCCAACTCCTCCTAAAGCTTGTTCTTTGCTCGAATCTTTGAATTCTTCCCCCCATCCGGTGGCAAAACTTATGTCTTTCCATGTAAAGTCGATGCATTCCACAATTTCAACGGCTTCTTCATACAAGTTCTCCCATTCTGTGGGGATATGTGTGATTGAAGGTACTAAGCGCCCTTGTAGCTTCAAAGTGTCAAGTAACCCGGTGATACTGCAAATGCTGTTGGTTTGCTCAAATAATTCTGTCATAGTCTGGATAACATCATCTAGGCTGACTTCATCGGTCGGTACCACCCACTTGTCTGAATCTCAGGACCATTTATGTGCCTCCAAGAACAGTGTACTGAATCTCTGGCAATCGATGACCATCTGTGAGGGCAATTTCAGCCCGAACTCTAGGAGTTGGTTTAACGCCTCTGACAATTCCATACTTCTATTTTCAGAATGGGTACAGACAACGATGCATGCTCTGGTAAGGAGTGACAGTGCCTGATCAGCGAGGCTAGTAGGGTGTAGGAGGAAATATGGGCAAGTTTGAAGAGGTTTAGGAGAGTATATGGGTGTGATTTGAGTTGAGGGATCGAAATCTGAGTTTTCTTCCAAGAAGATCGCATTGGTGTGATTTGGGAGTGGATTGTGAGTAGTGTTGGCTTAGGATTGGCTGGTGGGGCGATGGTACCCCGGTCAATGAGATCTTGAATTACATTTCGAAGGTGAAAGCATTGGTCAGTGGTATGGCCGACAGTTTGGTGAAAGGCGCAATGAGCATCGGTTTTGAAGTTTCTTGGGAGTTGATTTGGCAATGGACGGGGATCTAAGGGTTTGATGAGGTTTCGGCTTAACAGGGCTTGGTAAACTTTGGAGAGGGGATCATGGAGCTCAGTATATTCCCTTCGGATGGGAGTAGGGCGGCTTTCTAGTGCCCATGATGTGGTTGGTTTAGAGATGTTGATGGTCGAGACGGTAGTACTGGCAGGCTTGTCATACTTTCTAGGGGTGAACTGTTCGGACACCTTCTTTGGTTCAATCTCTGTTTTAACGAGGCTCTCCTCGATTTCCACTCCAGCCTCTCCGAGAGCTCGGAAGTGGGGATAGTATTGTACTCCCATCGTCTCTCGGATATGGGGCAAGATGTTTTTCTTCACTATGTTGACCTGTTCTTCTTCGGATGGCTGATTAGTCATGGTAGTTGCTCGCTCTCTCCACCGAGTTATGAAGTTACTGACTGATTCTCCTGGATTCTGTTTGAGCAGCTCTAAATCACGATGGGTGACCTCAAGATCTTCGTTGTATTTGTACTGTAACATGAATTCTAGGGCTACATCCTCCCAGCTACGGATTCTGGATTCCTCAAGAGATAAAAACCATCGGAGGGCACTATCCTTCAAAGTTTGCTGAAACAATTGGGCCATCACTTCTTCAGAAGCCCCTAGTAGAGTCATGGAATGATGATAACTGTGAAGATGAACAATTGGGGGTCCACTCCCTCCGAACTTCTCGATATTTGGCATCTTGAACTTCTCGGGTAACCTTTCTTTAGGATAAGGAGACATGTGGGTGTAGTCCATGTAATTTCCAGAGATTTTGACTTTGTCAAATTTCTTGGTGAGCATCTTGAGATCCTCTTTAACTTTATTCAACTCCTCCTCCTTTGGATCAATGACCACAGGCAGGTTAGCTATAGGCTGGGCAATGTTTGGCATTGGAAGTTGGGCAGGCGACGACCCATTGGCAGGAGGGGCACGCGGAGCGTGCTGATATTTTTCCGAAACCCAGATAGGCTCGGGTGGACCCATAGCACGAGGGAACAGGGCCTCGGGCTCTTGAGGAATAGGAACTTGGTTTCGTTGCATCTCTCGGACCTCGATTTAGAGGTTGTCAATCTTGGACACGAGCTGAGCTAGGACTATCGACAGATCCGACTGTATGAATGGTACTTGATCTGTATTCTCCATGGAAGATGGATGGATTCCGAATTCAAAAAAAGTAGTAGAAGAACAGATGAAACTCCGGGGTGATTTGACTGAAGACCGAAGCCAATAGGGAGCCAGGCCAAGGGCTTACGGTCGACCTGAGAAGGCGTAGGATGAGATTTGTTTTTGAGAAAAAGGGAATTTTTTTTTGGAATTTTGATAAAGAAGGGAGAAATGTTTTTGGATTTTTGATAAAGAAAGGAGAAATGCTTTTGGATTTTTGATAAATAAGGGAGAAATGTTTTTGGAGACGAAACTCAGCATGATTATTATGATTATTATGTTTTCACTTGTATTTAATTCTCCTAAATGTAATGCCGGACAGGACCCGAGCCTGGAAAAGTGAGGGTCTTAATATATGCAAAGCTACGGTTTGGACTTGTAACCAGGCTCACGGATAGGGTCCCATTTTAAAAATGCACGAAAATTAGGTGGCAGATCGACCCGAAATTTTGACAGAGTTTCGAGTTAAAACCGATAGTCTAAAGTGTGTGTCTTAGGTTTAACACTTATATGCGGGTATGCAGTTGGTTGGGTGAATCGGCATGGGTTCCCCCCTTTGGCATGACTTCCACGATATACGTCTTGCTCTTGCGGACAATCGGTACGTGTGGACAAGCCATTTGATATACCTGAGTGTACGTGAATTTCCTCACCATATACCTCGTGGGAACAATACGTGTGAGAGCGAATTCGATATTCTCAACGTACGTGAATGAATTCCTTGCAATATACCTCCCGTCATGACTTAGGTCAAGCGGTACGATGCGGGGGAACCGTTTGATATACGTCGAAGGCACTTGGCCAATGGAAGGTGAGAGTCATATTTCTTAGGCTAACTGCGACCTGCCGGACCAACACCCATCACGAAGTGACCCTCCAGTTACTGGGTAAAATTTGGTCAATATCAATGCTCTTTGGTGATGTGAGTCATGCATGATTCTCTTATTAGTATCTTATGATGGGAATGCCTTTCTTGATTATGCCAAACAGGGAGATGAGTATGAGTATCCCAAAAGGTACACCAAGTATGGATAGGCGATGCGTGCAACATGGGGATATACATGTGATCCTAGGTGCATGTGGTGTGAAGTGTACATGGAGAAATTTCTACAAGTGTGTGAATATAAGCATAAGCATGGGATACACATGAGAAAGGGGAACATGCAGATATGGGGGGAAACATAAGAAAATATAACATCCATGTAAATAAATTCAAGCCCACAAAATAAAAACTCCCCAGCAGAGTCGCCACTGTGGCCATCCCCGATCCTCGTCGTGCGGGCGGGCGCGTGGTGGAAAGGATCCTTCGGGTCCCGTGCATCCCTCTCGGGAGCGCTTTGGCCAGCGTCGTTTATGGTGTAAAAATGTAGATAGATTCAGAGTCGCCAGTCTATTTTACTCAAAGCAGATAAAAGAAAAAAAGGGGAAGCCAACCCAAAGGATGGCATCCAAAGACATATTGGTGCGTGCGAAACCAAGATGATTCAAGAAGGGTTCGGAGGCTTAGTTACGAAATGGGAAGGTGTTAGGCACCCATTCCGCCCTTTAGGTCTCTCATTAATATTTGCTATTTTCCTTTTATTTCCCCCCGTGATATGTGTGCATGTGTATATATAGAATGGAGGTAGGAATCCTCGACTTGTATCATGAAAGAGATAAAGTGAGTCATCCGTAGGAAGGTATAATATTAGAAAAATAAGATTTACGTGATTACCCCTACGTTGATCATTATAATGGAACGATAACGCATATGGAGAAATATGTTATTAAGGGTAAGTGTATAGAATATAAGGAAAATGGATTTAGAGAAGTTAGAAAATGAGAGAAAAAGTGAGAAAAATGACTCGAGTCTCGGATTTTACCCCAAGACGCCTACTTAGCCTATAAAGGCATCAAAGTTCATGTAGTTCGCATACAAAACGAGGGGTGGGGTTTATCCCATAAATCCAAATAGGGGATCTCTTATTTGTAAGTGTGTGTGTGTGTGTGTGTGTAGAAAAAGTGTTTTAGTTGTGAGAATAGTGTGGAAAAAGTGTGAGAATCCCACTTGGAATTTATGAGCAAACCCTATTTTTCTTGTTTTTTGGGTTTTATTTATATAAAAATAAGAGATGTGCGATAATACTAAATAAAACGTATATTAGGATGTGTGGGATGAGATAATATAAAGTGCTAAGTAATAAAGCAAGTTATTAAGAACTCAAGAGAATTTGAAGAGAAAGGTGAGAAAGTTGGACCTTCTTGAAGATCTTGAGCTTGATCTTGAATGTTAGAGAGCAGCCCTTGCACTTGGATGATGATGGAGACCGGCCAATTCACCAAGTTTGATGAAAAGGATTATGAAAAGTGGAAGTAAAAAGGGGACTTGGATGTTGAAATCACGCTGCCTTCGAGAGATGTTTCTGGGATTCGTTGAGAGAGGTTTTTATCAGATCTGGGCTCCTATTACAAATGAGGTGAAGGCCTCCTTTTATAGGCCCGGGTGGGTGCCAATCGGCATAGACCAGTTCCTGCCTATCGGCAGGTGCCGATAGGTAGGGTCTAGAACCCGCCATTTGGCAGTGCGCTTCAGGCTTTTTCGGAAAATCGGTCGCCGATGGAAAATTGTTGGTCAAAATTATGCATGGGGAATACCGTTAGAAAGGTAATTCAGATACCTTTGAAAGTCCTTTGGACCGCTACCGGGTTCGGGAGTTGACTTTGGGTCAAATATGGCTCAGAAGCGTTTGTCGGTCCATTGGATGGGGAATCGCTCGGACGCAAAAGGATCGTTCGTCCGCATGGTAAGTCTGAATCACGCACGGGGCAAACTGTTGGAAAGGTTAGGAGATGTACTTTGACATTCCAAAGAGTTTGACCTGGTTTGGATAGTTGACTTTCATCAACCGGGCCCGAGAAACGCTCGGTGGCCTCCCAGAGTCAAACGGATCGTTTGTCCGCATGGAAAGTCGGAATCGTGCACGGGATAGACCGTTGGAAAGGGTATTCAATTACCTTTGAAGATTCATTGAGTCTCGATCGAGATGAAGAGTTTGACTTTTGGGTCAAACTGAGCCGGGGAGTGCTCGATGGCTTTCAGGTCAGTACTCGGGACGTGACCTGGGTTTACAGTGATGAAGGGAGGTAGTAGGGACCTAAGGAGAGTTAGGGGGTAACAGAATGGGGTGTCTACACTTTCCATCTTTCTTCTTAACGTATTCGTTCAGTGCCCCACCTAAGCTAACTCTTCTAAGTAGGATTTGAGGGCCTTACAATTCTCTATTTTGTGTACATTATCCTTATGGTAGGCACATCTGAGATCATTACATCTCTTCCTTGGATCATTGCCCATCTTCTTCGGCCACTTGAGGCATTATTGCTCTTTGCTTTTACCCAATATATTGTAGATTGGTTCTTTGAAAATCGTGTTGATTACCTGAAAAGATTTATATGGGTCTGCCTTATCCCCGTTATTGGATCCTTTCTTTTAGTTTTCCCACTTTTCTTTAGGGTGATCTCTTTGTCATTTCCCTTGATCTCTTTTGCTCGACCGTTATCACTTTGGCCGAGAGAGACCACATCTTCCACCTTGGCATATTTTTCTATGTAGGATATAAGATCATCGATGCTGTCTAACTCCTTCTTGGTGAGGCACTAGAGTAACATGGAGTTATAGGGCAGGCCTATCTTGAATGATGCTACGATAACTTTCTCTGAGAAATCTTCTACTTCATTGAATGTTTCCCATCAGTGACTGGCATAATCTTGAAAAGTCTTTTCGGATTTCTTCTTTATGATGAGGAGAGAATCCATTATCTTCGGGTGAGAACTGCTTGGAATAAAGTCGGTTGTGAAGGCTTATACGAGTGACTTGAAGTTTTTGACCAACTTATGAGGTAGCCTTCCATACCACTATTGTGAAATATATTTAAGGCTCGAGGGGAACATACATCACATAAGGGCATCATTGTAGTTCCACAGGGTCATAGATTGTTTGTACTGACGCACATGGTCTATAGTATCGATCTTTCCATTGTATATCTTAAACCTTGGGATTGCAAAATTCTTTGGGCTCTTCCTCCTCAATTGTCTTTGAAAAGGGGTATTTCATCTTAATGATGAGTGCTTTCCTAGCTAGCTCCTTAATGTATCTAACCCCACGATTAGCTGGGGTTAGTCCATCTCCTTTCGAACCAGACTTCAGATATCGTGTCTATGATGTCCTTCATTTTGGTTTGTCCTTGTCAAACAAATTTCATGCTTTGAATGATCCTACTCGTGGCGCTAACCCCTTCCTAGGCTGTGAGTTTTGCTCACTTGAGATCTAGGAGTCTGACCACGATGCTTACGTGAATCTTCGTAGAGCTCTCGCTCTACTTTTCCAAACGTCATTAAAGGTGCACATTTTCCTCCCCTTGGAGGAATGTTTCCTCCTTTTATTGATGGAGGCATTCCTCATAAGCATCGACCAATCACGAGATATGAGTTTCTCTGAGCTGCTTGTTGCTCTACTCAGAAGGATGCTCTTGTGGGTGGAATCGTGGATGGATGATAACCCAATTTATGTCCAGATTGATCTCAGATCTGACTTTGTGTAATGAAAGTCCAGCTTGCTGATCTCCCACAACAGGTGCACTGTGAGGGTGAGATATTGCTTAACATTTTGGTTTTGATTTGCTTAGGGAAAAGAATTGATTCCCATAGATGGCGTTAATTGTGAGTGCAAATAATCACAATTAATGAATCCAAGCAACTGGGAGCCAAACAAGGAGTAAAATAATCTCACAACAAAAGTATTCACGTGGTTCGGCAACTGCCTACGTCTACGGGATGTTTATCTCTATATATTAATTCTTTATAATTTATGAACAAAGAATTACATGCCCTGATTCCCCGAGGTAAGCGTTCTATTTATAGCGATAGAGGTGATTGAGTTATGTTCAAACTCTCCCAAGTGTTGATTGGCTCGTTTGTTGATCCACTTTAATCTCCTCTGAGATTGTAGTTAACAAGATTGAGTTCTCCATGTTTATACCATTTGATATTAATCTTGACTTGAGCGGCACACTTCATATTTCAGGGTTGGGCCTATTTGGGCCGTTGAAATTTGGGTCATTGCGGTTTGCACCCCACACATGTATATACAAACAAATCACTTAACTTTTGATCTTATTTGTTATGTGTTTTGCCATTTTATCACAAGGAATAGTATAATATGAAGCTCTTTTTTGCACGATATTTTTAAAATCCTGGAGGCTAAATATATGGATAATTTTGGAGTAATTATAAAATAAATTTTGAAGCAGTTTTGTTAGGAGTATTAGGGTAATTATTGTTAGGGGGATGCAAGTGTTTATAGGTATTTAGTAGTTATTATCATAGGTTACAAATACTTATTTGCTGCAAATTACTAATATAGTCTTTGAGTGGGAAGAGAAGCATCATAATAAATCACAAAACTTATCTTTAATATTTTAATTCTTATATTTAATTGGGCGATTCTAATGTCATTTGTAAGTTGTTCCTTATATTTCTTGCACTCTATCTACTCCATTACTTTTATATATTCGAATTTAGTTTGCTATTTCTTATACTGTTTAAACTCAAAAGTAATCCTCATTAGACATTATGAACTCGTTATCGTGTCAAGTACACATTTTTATGACCTTTTGACATTCAGGATATGTCTTAAAGTAGGATTAATGACAAATTTTGATGCATATATATATATATATATATATATATATATATATATATATATATATAGCTTCAAATCACTCCTAAAACTAACAAATAGATTTAACATTGCCCTTTGGTTTATTTTGATTGTGACAATAACAAAAAATGGTGAACATGACTATTTTAAAGGGAAAAATGGATCCACATAAGAAATAGAGGGTACAAATGTAATTAAATTAAATTTAATTTAAATAAAAAGTGAAAAAAACTATTCATCTTATGCTAGCACGCACAAACCCCATAACCACACTAGCGAGGCAAATTTAGTAAATCTATCTATCTATATATATATATATAGATGTATAACAACACACCCTAAATTGACATTTAGTTCCTTTAAACTCCTAAAATTTCCAAGAAACCATAGACTTTGTCAAGTTAACAAAACACCCTTGAATAAAGACTTACGTTATTATACACCTTCCTATACTAATTAAACCCCAATCTAAACCTAAAGTTTGACCAAATAACTTACATCTTGTTGGAATATCATTGACCAAGCCCCTAAGTTTGAGAAATTTAATATAAGACCCTAAAACTTTTTAAAAGTAAATTATAAGCCCTAAACTCTAAACTAAAGCCACCCAAGGACCAAACCAAAGACCTAACTTATGTTCACTTACCCCATGCTGAGTACACATGGAACCCATTTAACCCCACTTATACCTTGGTTGAAACTTGCACAAAACCAGGTAAAAAATCACCTCCAATTCGACCAATGAACTCTCCTCCACGAGCCCTATAAAAGGCACCCTTTACCCCTGAGAAAACTCACTTCAACTCCGCACACTTTCAAAGTAAAATTTTGAGCTTTATGCACCTCTATCATTTTATGTGTGAAAGTTGTTTTATTTCATTTAGTTATGCTTTTGCACTTATATAGAGTAAATTTATGTCTTTACATGTGAATGTTAACGTGTAAATGCATTGTATAAGCTTAAAAACTCGAAAACTCCATTAAAGCTTGAACTTTAATGGTGAATTCAGCATCCTAGACTTTGGACCAGTTTCAAAGTGAGGAAAGTAAAGCTTTGGTGCAAGTCAACCCATGCGCAATGTGTAATTGAACCAAAACCGACCTTTAATGCCCCAAATCAATGTTTGAATTTTTCGGGCCCGAAAGTTTTAGAATTTGAATTCAGAAGTCATACTCAACAAAAATCATTCAAACCAAACCTGTTTGATTTCATTTACGACATAGAATTCAACCATTAATATGCTAGAATGTAAAGCATAGCTTTTAATCACTTATCCTCAGGTCAAATTTTTGCCATTTTTATAGTAAATCAATAGCTCGAACTAACCCACCAAAACCTTTGAAACCAATATGGTTGAATTGCTCTTCAAAACCTATAATAAAATCATTTGAATTCCATTTTCCTTCAATTATTTCTTTTATATTATTATCCCTTGGTTACCATTAAGGTATAAAGTTGTGAATGTGACATCATGGTATCAGAGCATCGCCAAGTTTTATGCCTAATCGAATAGAGCACAAGAATCTTCCATCTACTACTTATTAGCTTATTATCTTATAAGTTTATTTGTAACATTCTAGAACTCGTATTGTTTTGTAGTAATGAATATCTGGGACGACGGCTATCTCGATATCCGCAGAACTACTCGCGAGAGGTTTAAACAAGCAATCAAGGATGTACGCTATGCAAAGCTATGTCAACATATAAGGAGTATCGATCATTAATGGTCTATTGCTACCCCTGAGATAAAATATAGCTTGCTCATCGAATGTCTGATGGGAGAAGCCCAAGCATCTAGACAATCGAAGAGATTCTCTTAAGACCCCAATACTTTACAACAGGCTATTCATTTTCCATGGGATATAGTGCTACCTAATAAGATCAGAGTAACTCCTCCTGACTCCCTTATCGACTATGTCTCCATTTCACCAAATACTACTTATTTTACCCCTTTAACTACTAGCAACTCTTTTGATTGTTCCGATCCTTCAGAACTCGACCTCGAGTTTGACCACGTTGCTCCTCAGATGGCTTGAAGACTTTTGATGGAATATGGCTATAAATAGATAAAAAAATTATAATTATGGTGTGCAAGTATAAGAATCCCATATTACCTAATGACGACGGTAGCTGAACTAATCGTTTTGTAGTAATTAATCGTTCTTTTCTTATAATATAAGATCCTATTGCTATGTTCTTTTCTTTGTTTTATCTTTACAAATTGACTGTGTAATGTTATGTGTAACCCAACCTAATATAATATGACAAGTTTGTTTGATTAATCTCTACTTGTAATTTACGCATCGATATATTGTCTATATAGGATGGTTAACACTAGCACAACTACCAGTGGGACCCAAGAAGAATGACCAATTCCATAGATGCCTAATCAAACTACCACCAGTGGAGGAATTTTGTGTTGTCTACAAGAATTAACTATATAATCCAGTGACAATAAAACATACTACCCCCAAAACTAGTTAATAATGAAATACCAAAAGAAACTCGAATGATGAATGCCTTTATGGAATTTTTTAGGCAAAAAAAACCCAAGCATTTTTCACGAAACCCGGTGCAGCCGAAGTAAAGAAATGGATTCGTCAAACACTAAAAGTTCTTAACGGAGCAGGCATTTGTTCTGAATTCAGGATAATGTTAGCTTCATATTTATTCGAAGGAGAAGTAAACTTATAGTGGTCGTTTATTCTACATTCCCAAAATGTGAATGAGTTAACTAGGGAGCGGTTTGAAGAAATATTCTTCAACAATTACTTTTCAAACTCCACGAGGGATCAGATGACCGTGGATTTCCTAAGTCTATAACAACAACAAACGACCGTGGCACAATATGAGGCTAGGTTCACCGAATTATCATGTTATGCTCAAGAGTACATCAATAAAGAAATCAAGAACTGTAAGAATTATGAACGAGGGTTATGCCGAAACATCAAATCCTCTGTTATCCCTTTGTAGATCCGTAAGTTTAACAGATTAGTCAAAGTAACTTCCCTTATAGAATAGAACCATGCATCTAGTAACACGACCCGAATTTTTAATCCTCCCCGGAATTCTTATTTCATTAGAAACCAACCAAATCAGTGAGATTCTCCCTAAACTAAGCCCAAGGATGGTCGAAATTTTAGCCAAATCCATCATAACAATAGCTGACCTTTTGTGTGTTGTCACGAATGCAACCAAGTAGGACACCTTAGGCCCCAATGCCCTCTCTTACAAATATATCCTCCCTCTACCTCTGGGATATTCTATCCATTTCATTATTTAGTCCATGTTTTTGCTCACATGTTAGTTACTTAGTATGCTTTTCTTAGAAAAATTCAAAAATTTCAAAAAGATTTTCTTTCTTTTTTCTCCTTTTTTGGGCATTTTGCCTTTGTTTTCGATGATAAATTTCAATAATTGTCCGATCCAATAGACAACCCAATGATGCGTGTTCTCGATTTTAGAAGTTATTAGACGTTAGTCTTGATTATTGATATTATGAATAACTTCATGAATTAAACTTTAATCCCATGAGCACATACACTTTTATCATTCTATTGATTTGGTTTAAGATTTTTATAACTCGATAATCTTTTGTTGCATTGTATATATTTACATCGAGTAAGCTTTGTACCTTTCGTCATTTGTGAGTGTATACACTATTCTTTTCTCTTTGAAAACGTTGGTAATCTCACTATTCTTTCATTCGATCATTCATTAATTGAGTTCATACTTGAAATGTGTTACTTGATCATGATTTTCATATATTATTCTGACTCTATAATTGCATAAACTTTTGGAAATGATCATAGGCCATCTTTATTATATCACCCATATTAGCCTTGACCTCACCCTTATATGTTTACCCTCGTTAACCCTTTTTAGCCTAAATGTAGCCTTTCGTTTCATAACCCATTCCCATAACCCACTCTGAATTGGAGTTATATACCATACGTACACTTTTCATACCTTTGTTTGGAATGTTGCTTGGGATTGAATGATGTTGTTGTGATGTCGGTTGAAATTTAGGCATATGTGAGTTTGAAAAGTAAATAAAAGAAAAAAGTGATGAAAAAGAGAAAGCAAAAGCAAAAGAAAAATAAAAGAAAACATGAGAAAAAGAAGAAAAGAAAAGAAAGAGAAAGTTGTAAATGTTGTATAGTGTTCAATACGCTTTGATTACTCTCCAATTGTTATATCTAATGCTCGTTTGGAACTTATTTTCCAAATTTTGATATTGCCCGCACTATTTTCCATTATTCTATGTTTTTCGTTCCGAACACTTTTAACCAGTACATACATGTCATTCGTTTCGCACCCTAGCCTAGCCTACATTACAACCCTATAAAGTCCTATGTGATCTTAGGTTGATGTAATTTAAAATTCATAATAGTTTTGATAATCTGTGAAAATGCATTTTACCACTTTTAGTGTGTGGTATCTTTCATTGAGATTACAGTTTTTCAGTTTATGTATAGCGTTCTTCATTTGTGACATGTGTGCGGCCTAGTTTCCATTTACTCTTTAGCCCGCATGTTCCGTGTGCTACCTCCCTGTTTTGAGTGAATTTGCTTGATGAGCGTAATGCCCGTGAGGATTGAATATATGCTTGCTTTAACGTTTATCCGATTTATTTATGTTTTTCTCCAAATCACACTTTGCATGTGCTCGCTCCCCTTCCCACATTTTAAAGTTTCAATTCTATGAAGTGCATTCTATAATGTTAATGATTTGGACTTTTGTTTGAATCCATTCAATGTGCTAATAATGTGTATGAAATCTTGTTTGCTATTTTTGGGCTTATCGCATGTTGGTTTGGGCTTATTTTGAGGAAACCATGTGATGTTTGTGGGTACAATCCTTGAAAACCCTCATGAGACGACACTCGTCCACTAGGGTGACCTACGGTTTAACGGCTTATTGCATACGCTAAATGCAATCGAATTGCCCATGAAAGTGTCCTTTTACTTTTATACCATACTTTTGTACCTAGCTCCTATTTTTGGTTTGCTTTTAGTTCTTGTTGCATCCTATTTCATTGCTAGGGACTAGCAATGTGTAAGTTAGGGGGTGTGCTGATACGCAAATATTGCATATTTCATCCTCCGAACATACGCATTTTAGCCCCCTCGAGTATCTTATTCCCTATATTTATGCTCGTTAACCAGACAACCTCGGATTTCTACATTAACATGTTTTGCAAGGGTTAATTGAGCTTTTATAGGTATTTGGATGCTAAGTGTGAGCGCTCGATTTCCGTATGCGATTGCACGTTTAAGGGAATTTTAGTCTTTTCATAACTTGGGCACCTGGCCCAACATCTTCACAGAAGTTGTATCCCTCCTCGCTAGCTTCCCGTGGCCACGAACGGTGCACGATTCTGAGTCCGTATGAAGAAGTTACGGTGATTTCAGCGGAGGGAAAAATAATGAAACCAAAAGAGGAGGAGAAGAGGAAGAAAAGGGAATGCAGTAGCTACCTTGATTCTGCCCTGCTTGATCGATCGATCGATCCTCATTGATAGTGGATATTTTGTTCATGATCGATCGATCGACCAAAGTGGTCGATCGATCGATTCCTTGTTTCCAGCAAATATTTTGGGCTTTTCTTTTCTTTTCTAATTTAATTCCAACTTAGTATATAAGACTTTTTTGTTGTAATAATCAGGGATGAACGTTTTAGAATAGTTTTAGGTTAGAATAGCTTAGGTTTTGGGGATTTGAAGAGTTCTTCTTTGATTTTTCTTGGTTTGACACCCAATTGGGTTGTAAGTTGCACTATTCATCTCCCTCTCCATGAATATAGCTTGTATTTCATTTATTCTTGCTTTCCAGAGTAATTTACATGCTTTCATAATTATTTTACGTGCTTTCTTCCCGTGCTTTCTAGTGTAAATTTATCGTGTTTATTTACCGCGTTTTTACCATGCTTTCTAGCTAATTAAAATTAGGTTGTGTCTGAATTGAACTCACTCGAGTTGACGCGTTGCTTGGCTTTGGTGATGGTGTTTACGGGTCTATTTCGGGTGCGTTGGCCTAGTTATTGTGTCTAGGAGATTTGACGGGGCATATCATGTATGTCCCGTGCTTACGACCTTTCGTGCGCAATTTTCGGGATATTTATTGATGCCAAAATCGTATTAGGCTTTTATGCGGATTTAGGGGTGTGACAACCCTTGATTCAATTAACTGTCGAAACGAGACGCATTCTAAATAACTCGTCGACCCATGTATCCATTTTATACAAATTAACTCGAGTGAGGGATATTCGATGCAACCTATAGTTTTACTTGCTTTGATTAGTCTAGTTTAAATACACTTGCCTAGATTAACATTTCCCTTTCATGCATCTTTTCTTTTAGTTTGTAATCACTTTTTTCCCTTTTATTTGGAAGTATTAAATCAATTGAATTCTATCAACTCATCCCAGTGGATCTTTCGATACCCGACTTATCGTTGTGCTTGCCCCGCAAGTGTAGTCGTAATTTAGGTTTTTGTATTGAGTTGGCAAAATGAAAACAACGACCGACATCTAACACGCGCCGCACTTTTCGCACTCGATCAAAATGGCGTCATTACCGGGGACTAGTTTGTTTTAGACTTTATTTGATTTAGTATTTCATAGTATTTTCTTTCTATTTGTATTATTTGCTAACATTTTTGCAGGACTTCCACATTTGAGCACTTAGAAATGCTCGAATTTTTCCCGTGCGCACTTACTTTGTGGAATTCGCCACTTCGAGCCATTTTTGGGGTAAGCATGTCTTATTCCAATTCTTTCGGTAATCCTTGTTATAATTCTCAAAATTCTCGTAAACCTATGACTTTCGGTGAATGCTTAGAATCCCAAAGTATAACAAATTCAAATATGAATTTGGGCGAGTATAACGAAAGTCAAATTTTGGGTTATTGGAATTTTGATGATGATGACAATGATTTTGGGCCTTTACCTCCTTATAATAGGAATTTTGAAACGAATTGCAATAGTTTTCAAAATTCCTATAATAATGAGTTTTCGTTTAAGTCCGATGGTAATTTTTAAAGTTCCCATTTTCATGCATTCGTACCTCGACCTATGACATTCGGTGAGGGTTTGCGTATGTATGAAAATGAAGAAAATTCAAAATTGTTATCGGGAAGAAAATCATTCATGGGAACATGACTTGTATTTACTTTTTGAGTTCGACGACGTCTTTGCTTCCGAGACTTTTGAGGTCGAGGAATGTTTTGAACCAAATGAGGTACTTGTGCCTACTTTGGAACAAACCATTCTAGACTTTGCCCATTGCATAATAGATATTGAAAGTGAGGATGAAAATGATGTCATATCTATTTGCAGTGAAATGATTTCTTCTTTGGCCCCCAAAAAAGAACATTTCATTGAAAATGATATTATTTCATTCAAAACTCAATCTTCATGCGATGATGATTCATATCATGAGTTTGAATTTCTTTCATCCCCATTTTCACTCTCTATTATCACACCGTCACAAGTACCCCATGATTCGGTTTCAAACTTTAATGTTTTAAACCTTTTCGCCGATGAGGAGTACTTGCTCGAGTCGCCTTCCATGATTGCATATTTGCCTTTATGTGCGCCGCCTCCCATTCCAATTTCAAAATCCTTGGGAGGATATTCAGTTTTTCTCGGTCCCCACATGTTTTTGTCATTCGTTCAATCTAAACTCCCCATCGTCCCTCCAAAAATTTTAATTGGCGATGGTTCCTTTCTTACGCCTTACACATGCCTTCTGTTGTTAAAACGGAATCCATATTTTTCGAAAGGCATGGTTACATGTGAGGGTACACCGGTTATCTTCCAAAGTAAAATCATTTTCACGATGGACCCTCAACTATTTAGACTTCTAGTGTATAGTTAGTGTGAGGCCTAAATAGTAGGTTGTATATAGTTAGCTTTTTATTCTTTCTTTCCTTTTAATTTAGTCTAGTGTAATTAGTTAAATCTTTGTTATTTGTGTTTGCTATGCTTGGTACTAACTTTTTTGTAGATTCTTTGGACTTGTTCTTATGGGGATCGCTCCACTTTTGGGTAATATCGCTCTTTTCCTCTCTTAACTTGGTTTTTAATTCACATTGAGGACAATGTCAAGTTTTAAGTTAGGGGGTGTGGGATATTCTATCCATTTCATTATTTAGTCCATGTTTTTGCTCACATGTTAGTTACTTATTATGCTTTTCTTAGAAAAATTCAAAATTTTCAAAAAGTTTTTCTTTCTTTTTTCTCCTTTTTTTGGGCATTTTGCTTTTGTTTCCGATGATAAATTTAAATAATTGTCCGATCCAATAGACAACACAATGATGCATGTTCTCGATTTTAGAAGTTATTAGACGTTAGTCTAGATTATTGATATTATGGATAACTTCATGAATTAAACTTTAATCCCATGAGCACATGCACTTTTATCATTCAATTGATTTGGTTTAAGATTTTTATAACTCGATAATCTTTTGTTGCATTGTTTATACTTACACCGAGTAAGCTTTGTACCTTTCGTTGTTTGTGAGTGTATACACTATTCTTTTCTCTTTGAAAACGTTGAATTCGTTGGTAATCTCACTATTCTTTCATTTGTTCGTTCATTAATTGAGTTCATACTTGAAATGTGTTACTTGATCAAGATTATCATATATTGTTTTGACTCGATAATTGCGTAAACTTTTGGAAATGATCATAGGTCATCTTTGTTATATCACCCATATTATCCTTGACCTAACCCTTATATGTTTACCCTCGTTAACCCCTTTGAGCCTAAATATAGCCTTTCGTTTCATAACCCATTCCCATAACCAACTCTGAATTGGAGTTATATACCATACATACACTTTCCATACCTTTGTTTGGAATACTGCTTGGGATGGAATGATGTTGTTGTGATGTCGGTTGCAATTTAGGCATAAGAGAGTTGAAAAGTAAAGAAAAGAAAAAAGTGAAAAAGTGTGAAAAAGAGAAAGCAAAAAGCAAAAGAAAAACAAAAGAAAACATTAGAAAAAGAAGAAAAGAAAAGAAAGAGAAAGTTGTAAATGTGGTGTAGTGTTCAATAAGCTTTGATTACTCTCCAATTGTCATATCTAATGCTCGTTTGGAACTTATTTTCCAAATTTTGATATTGCCCGCACTATTTTCCATTATTCTATGTTTTTCGTTCCGAACACTTTGAACCAGTACATACATGTCATTCGTTTCGCACCCTAGCCTAGCCTACATTACAACCCTATAAAGTCCTATGTGATCTTAGGATGATGTAATTTAAAATTCATAATAGTTTTGATAATCTGTGAAAATACATTTTGCCTCTTTTAGTGTGCGGTATCTTTCATTGAGATTACAGTTTTTCAGTTTATATATAGCGTTCTTCATTTGTGACATGTGTGCGGCCTAGTTTCCATTTACATTTACTCTTTAGCCCGCATGTTCCGTGTGTTACCTCCCTATTTGGAGTGAATTTGCTTGATGAGCGTAATGCCCGTGAGGATTGAATATATGCTTGCTTTAACGTTTATCCGATTTATATAAGTTTTTTGCCAAATCACTCTTTGCATGTGCTCGCTCCCCCTCCCACATTTTAAAGTTTCAATTCTATGAGGTGAATTCTATAATGTTAATGATTTGGACTTTTGTTTGAATTCGTTCAATGTGCTAATAATGTGTATGAAATCTTGTTCGCTATTTTTGGACTTGTCGCACGTTAATTTGGGATTATTTTGAGGAAACCACGTGATGTTTGTGGGTACCATCCCTGAAAACCCTCACGAGACGACACTCGTCCACTAGGGTGACCTAGGGGTTTAACGGATTATTGCATACGCTAAATGCAATCAAATCGCCCGTGAAAGTGGCCTTTTTCTTTTATACCATACTTTTGTACCTATCTCCTATTTTTCGTTTGCTTGTAGTTCTTGTTGCATCCTATTTCATTGCTAGGGACTAGCAATGTGTAAGTTAGGGGGTGTGATGATACGCAAATATTACGTATTTCTTCCTCCAAACCTACACATTTTTGCCCCCTCGGGTATCTTATTCCCTATATTTATGCTTGTTAACAAGACAACCTCGAATTTCTACGTTAACATGTTTTGCAGGGGTTAATTGAGCTTTTATAGGTATTTGGATGCTAAGTGTGAAGTTCGGGAGCGTTC
Organism: Sambucus nigra; assembly: GCA_949130495.1. Lineage (NCBI taxonomy): Eukaryota > Viridiplantae > Streptophyta > Magnoliopsida > Dipsacales > Adoxaceae > Sambucus > Sambucus nigra. The sequence goes on along the minus strand of OX422214.1, from coordinate 186,735,486 downwards.
CGTTCGATTTTCGTACGCGATCGCACGTTCTTGGATGCTAAGTGTCAAGGGCATTTTAGTCTTTTCACAGCTTGGGCACCTGGCCCAACATCTTCACGGAAGTGGTAGTCCTCTTCGCGTGGCCGCGAACGGTGCGCGATTCCGAATCCGTATGAAGAAGTTACGGTGATTTCAGCGGAGGGAAAAATAATGAAACCAAAAGAGGAGGAGAAGAGGAAGAAAAAGGAATGTAGTAGTTGCCTTGATTCTGCCCTGCTTAATCAATCGATGGGTCAAAATGATCGATCGATCGATCCTCATCGACAGTGGATATTTTGTTCATGATCGATCGATCGACCAAAGGGGTCGATCGATCGATCCCCTGTTTCCAGCAGATATTTTGTACTTTTCTTTTCTAATTTAAGTCCGACTTAGTATATAAGACTTTTTTTGTTGTAATAACGTTTTTAGGTTAGAATAGCTTAGGTTTTGAGGGATTTGAAGAGTTCTTCTTTGATTTGTCTTGGTTTGACACCCAATTGGGTTGTAATTTACACTATTCATCTCCCTCTCCATTAATATAGCTTGTATTTCATTTATTCTTGCTTTCTAGTGTAATTTACACGCTTTCATAATTAGCTTACATGCTTTCTTCGTATGCTTTCTAGTGTAAATTTATCGTGTTTATTTACCGCTTTCTTTACCGCGTTTTTACCATGATTTCTAGCTAATTTAAATTAGGTTGTGTCTGAATTGAACTCACTCAAGTTGACGCGTTACTTGGCTTTGGTGATGGTGTTTACGGGTCTATTTCCAATGCGTTGGCCTAATTATTGCGCCTGGGAGATTTTGTGGGGCATATCATGTATTCCTCGTGATTACGACCTTTCGTGCGCAATTTTCAGGGTATTTGTTGACACCAAAATCTTATTAGTCTTTTATGCAGATTTAAGGGCGTGACAACCCTTGATTCAATTAACTGTCGAAACGAGACGCATTCTAAATAACTCGTTGACCCATGTATCCATTTTATACAAATTAACTCGGGTGAGGGATAATCGACGCAACCTATAATTTTACTCGCTTTGATTAGTCTAGTTTCAATACACTTGCTTAGATTAACATTTTCCTTTCATGCATCTTTTCTTTTAGTTTGTAATCACCTTTTTCCCTTTTATTTGGAAGGATTAAATCAATTGAATTCTAGCAACTCGTCCTAGTGGATCTTTCGATACCCGACTTACCGCTGTGCTTGCCCCGCAAGTGCAGTCATAATTTAGGTTTTTGTATTGAGTTGGCGAAACGAAAACAACGATCAGCGTTTGACATGCGCTACTTTTCGCACTCGAGTAGCGCGTGCCAGACGTCGATCGTTGTTTTCTTTTCACCACCTCAATACAAAAATGTAAATTACGACTACACTAACTATACACTATACAAAAACCTAAAATCTAACTGTATACAACCTACTATTTAGGCCTCAAACTAACTATACACTAGAAGTCTAAATAGCTGAGGGTCCACCGTAAAAATGATTTGTCTTTGGAGGATAACTGGTGTACCCTCACATATAAGCCTGTCTTCTGAAAAATATGGATTTCGTTTTAACAACGGAGGGCATGTTTAAGGCGTAAGAAATGAACCATCGCCAATTAAAATTTTTGGAGGGACGATGGGGGGTTTGGATTGAACGGGTGATAAAAAACATGTGGGGACCGAGAAAAGATGAATATCCTCCCAAGGATTTTGAAATTGGAATGGAGGCGACGCACACAAAGGCAAAGATGAAATCATGGAAGGCGACTCGAGCAAGTACTCCTCATTGGCGAAAAGGTTTAAAATATTAAAGTTTGTAACCGAATCATCGGGTACTTGTGACGGTGTGATGATAGAGAGTGAAAATGGGGATGAAACAAATTCAAACTCATGAGATGAATCATCATCGCATGAAGATTGAGTTTCGAATAATATAATATCATTTTTCAATGAAATGTTCTTCTTTGGGGGCCAAAGAAGAAATCATTTCATTGCAAATAGATATTACGTCATTTTCATCCTCACTTTCAATATCTATTATGAAATGGGCAAAGTCTAGAATGGTTTGTTCCAAATTAGGCACAAGTACCTCATTTGGTTCCAAACATTCCTCGACCTCAAAAGTCTCGGAAGCAAAATCGTCGTCGGACTCAAAAAGAAAATCCAAGTCATGTTCCCACGAACAATTTTCTTCCCAATAACAATTTTCAACTTACTCATGTTCATACATATGCAAACACTCACCGAATGTCATAGGTCGAGGTGCGAATGCATGAAAATGGAAACTTTGAAAATTACCATCGAACTTAAATAAAAACTCATTATTATAGAAAATTTGAAAAGTATTGCAATTCGTTTCAAAATTCCGATTATAAGGAGGTAAAGGCCCAAAATCATTGTCATCATCATCAAAATTCCAATAACCCAAAATTTGACTTTCGTTATACTCGCCCAAAGTCATATTTGAATTTGTTATACTTTGGGATTCTAAGTATTCACCGAAAGTCATAGGTTTGCGAGAAATTTGAGAATTATAACAAGGATTACCTAAAGAATTGGAATAAGACATGCTTACCCTAAAAATGGCTCGAAGTGGCGGATTCCACAAAGTAAGTGCGTGCGGGAAAAATTCGAGCGTTTCTAAGTGCTGAAATGTGGAAGTCCTGCAAAAAGGTTAGCAAATAATAAAAATAGAAAGAAAATACTATGAAATACTAAATCAAATAAAGTCTAAAACAAACTAGTCCCCGGGAACGACGCCATTTGGATCGAGTGCGAAAAGTGCGGCGCGTGTCAGACGCCGATTGTTGTTTTCTTTTCTCCAACTCAATACAAAAACCTAAATTACTACTACACTTATGGGGCAAGCACAGGGGTAACTTGGGTATCGAAAGATCCACTGGGACGAGTTGCTAGAATTCAGTTGATTTAATACTTCCAAATAAAAGGGAAAAAGGTGATTACTAACTAAAAGAAAAGATGCATGAAAGGGAAATGTTAATCTAGGCAAGTGGATTGAAACTAGACTAATCAAAGCGAGTAAAACTATAAGTTGCGTCGAATATCCCTCACCCGAGTTAATTTGTATAAAATGGATACATGGTTCGACGAGTTATTTAGAATGAGTCTCATTTCGACAGTTAATTGAATCAAGGGTTGTCACGCCCCTAAATCCGCATAAAAGCCTAATACGATTTTGGCATCAATAAATACCCCAAAAATTGCGCACGAAAGGTCGTAAGCACGGGACATACATAATATGCCCCGTCAAATCTCCTAGGCGCAATAACTAGGCCAACGCACCCAAAATAGACCCGTAAACACCATCACCAAAGCCAAGCAATGCGGCAACTCGAGTGAGTTTAATTCAGACACAACCTAATTTAAATTAGCTAGAAAGCATGGTAAAAATGCGATAAATAAGGCGGTAAATAAACATGATGAATTTACACTAGAAAGCACGGGAAGAAAGCCCGTAAACTAATTATGAAAGCACGTAAATTACACTAGAAAGCAAGAATAAATGAAATACAAGCTATATTAATGAAGAGGGAGATGAATAGTGAAACTTACAACCCAATTGGGTGTCAAACCAAGAAGAATCAAAGAAGAACTCTTCAAATCCCCAAAAACCTAAGCTATTCTAACCTAAAAACTATTCTAAAACGTTCATCCCTGATTATTACAACAAAAAAGTCTTATATACTAAGTTGGAATTAAATTAGAAAAGAAAAGAAAAGCCCAAAATTTTTACTGGAAATAGGGGATCGATCGATCGACCCCTTTGATCGATCGATCGATCATGAAAAAAATATCCACTGTCGATGAGGATTGATCGATCGATCCTTTTGATCGATCGATCGATCAAGCAGGGAAGAATCAAGGTAGCTACTGCATTTCCTTTTCTTCCTCTTCTCATCCTCATTTGGTTTCATTATTTTTCCCTCCACTGAAATCGCCGTAACTTCTTCATACAGACTCGGAATCGCCCACCATTCACGGGCACGGAAAGCTAGCGAGGTGGGATACAATTTCCATGAAGATATTGGGCCAAATACCCAAGCTGTGAAAAGATTAAAATGCCCTTGAATGTGCGATCGCGTACAGAAATCGAGCGGAACGCGTCCGAACTTAACACTTAGCATCCAAATACCTATAAAAGCTCAATTAACCCCTGTAAAACATGTTAACAGAGAAATACGAAATTGTTTGGTTAACGAGCATAAATATAGGGAATAAGATACCCGAGGGGGCTAAAATGCGTAGGTTCGGAGGATGAAATACGCAATATTTGCGTATCATCAACCTCCCCCAATTTTACCAAACCTTCTTTCAAGAATCCAACCAATAACTTTAGGAGTCCATCCAAGTTTGAATTTTTTGGGCCTGAAAGTTTCAGAATTTGAATTCAAAAGTTATACTCAACCAAAAGCCTTCAAACCAAGCCTGTTTGATTGCATTTTCAACATCAGATCCAACCATTACTATGCCGGAATAATAATAATAACTTTTAATCACATAATCTCAGGTCAATTTTTTTTCCCTTTTTACAGTAAATCAATAGCTCAAACTAGCCCCCCAAAACCTTTGAAACTAATATGGTTGGATTCCTTTTTGAGAACGTGTGTGCTTGCGTTCAAATGATCAAATTATATATAAAACCCTTTTAACACAAACAAACCCTAAACATGCAGCAGTATGTGATTGAATAAATTGATAATCTACGCAAGAACATTCAAACACATGCAATTAAGGAAAAATCCCCCTCAGGGGCAAAACCATTTATTTTCACTATAATTTGTAAGAAAACGGCTTACAATCGGATTACAATGAAAATACAAGTTGACTAAGAATTACCCTCGGGTATCGGATTCTGTAGTCGCGGCTGGAATTATCCCTTTCCAGTAGGGCTGCAATGGAGAAGAAGAACGGTCTCCTCCACAAGGGTTGAACTGCAAAACTGCGTTCCTGGGTTACCAAAAGGATTCACAAATTTATGGATTTTGTGTGAATCAAAATACCTAGAGTATTGGTACTTAATAGGTGAAGACTTAGGGCTTTCTTTACTCTGAAAATCGTGTAAATAAGTCTTGGAAAAACCACTTCCCGTAGTGGGATTAAATAGGAGAACTTGAGCCCTAAAATTCGGAACATGATCTGAACACGATCTGTTTGAAATTATCCTTGTCGGATCGGTCCGGTCTCTTTAGGCGGATCGGTCTGGTGACATCGGATCGGTTCCTTTTTGAAGGCGGATCGATCCGGTTGGCGTCGGATCGGTTCGGCTTTTTAGCTTCATCGGTTCGCTATGGATCCGGGGTACACTGGCCTCTCCTCAGCAGGCGGATCGGTCCGTATGAACTGGATCGGTTCTTTTATCTGGGCCGGATCGATCCGGTCTGTTCCCTGATTCCTTTTCTGTTTTTGATATTCGGATTCCGTTGATGAGCGTATGATTCTTGAATTTTCTCAACGGTGTAACGGCGTACGACATATAAAATGCTAATGGACAAAAATGTCCTTACAAATCTCCCCCTATGTCTATGCCGGTACAAACATAAAAACAAACATCCGAATTATTAAAATAAAAATGCCTATACAAATCTACCCTTCCATGAACCCAAAACTGAAAGAGTACAAGTGAATAAGACTGCATCATTTGATCTTCAAATCTTCAGGAATCTCAACGCTTTTCTCATCAGGGTGTGCAATACAATGATAATCCATGCAGTACCTACACACATGAGAAAAAGCAAAATACCACGTGACATATCGAGTTTGAAGAGAGATAAACATATATACCAATTTATGAACAAACTCAAACTTTCAAAACTCCCCCATAATAAGATAATTCATTCTCCCCCTTTTTATGATGTCCCCAAATAGACAAATGAGAGAAATAAAGCAAATAAGCAAGAGCAGGGTGTCACACGGATAATATCACACCATGAATGAACACAAAGTAACCAAGTCAATGATAGCGTAAATGAAGAGATGTGATCAAATTCGATAGGAGAATCAATGCATACAAACATGACATATGTGCACGATGAATATTGGATATTCCTAGCGAATGAACTCAAATGCTTCCTTTGGTGTAAAAGAATGACAATATAAGATATTGACTCAATCAAATCAGCAAATCAAAGCTCAAAATGATTTTCACACCAATAACGTCCAAAATGATTTTATGCTTTTTCAGGACTTTCAAGGAAGTGCAAACCCGTTTATATGCGCCGACCAAACGCCCTCGGATATTATTTTGAATAGAGGCATTCTAAATTCTCAAACTTTGGAGAATTGATGGTGAAACCTAAGTGGCCTATAGTTGGCATGAAATGCTTTTTATTGCCTATAAATTTTTTCGGGCTCTTTTAACCTCTTTGGACCTCGGATATTAAAATTCCTCCATTTTTTAGGTCCTTTTTAACGGTGGCTTTTGCGCAAAGGATAGATGATTACCTTTCGCAGCCCCTCCCCGTTATACAAAAACACACAGTCTCACCAAAACGGTTTTTACATGCATTCCAATCTTGTCAAGTTTTATCGCATATTGTACATTGTATAGACAGGATTGAGATGAAAACACGCAAGCCAACATGAGATAGATAAGTGCAATAATCAAATATAGCCGTGCATGTGTGCAATAAAGGATATAGGAGTCAAACATGTAGGAAAATATCACTAATTACATCTCAAAGACTCCAACCAATGTAAAGCACATGGATGAAATGATGTAGCCTCTCAAATCTCTATCAAACAGTCACATGGATATATGGAATGAAGTTGTGACTTGGCTAACTTACATGCTCATCCATAAAAGAAGCAACATACAAAAATCTTTTTGGATTTTTCAAAAATTTTGTCAAAATAAAATCTTTTTGTGCTTTTCTTAAAATTTTCTTAAAGGAAAATCTTTTCGTATTTTTTAAAAGAAATATAAAAAGCAAAAAGAAAGCTGTACAACAAAGAAATGGTACATATAAAATAGACTAGCAATAGGAAGCATATGATATGAACATGAAGGAGCATCCTATTCATGACATAGACCAACCCCTCAGTCAACTGTGCAAATCCCTAAAGATTTCCTAAGACTCTCAAATCTAAGGGCATATAAAGGTTTCGTGAAAATATCGGCTAACTGACGGTCGGTGGGAACAAAACTCAGGGATACAGTGTTCTCCTCAACTAACTGACGAATAAAGTGCTCACGTATCCTGATGTGTTTTGTGCGCGAATGCTGGACGGGATTACGAGATATGTGTATCGCGCTCGTGTTATCACAAGAAATGATCATGGTGTCTTGTGAAATCCCATAATCCTCCAACATTTGCTTCATCCACAAGAGTTGTGTGCAACAACTCCCGGCGGCAATGTACTCAGACTCCGCAGTGGACAAAGAGATGGAATTTTGCTTCTTGCTCAGCCAGGAGACAAGAGCAGAACCAAAATAGAAACACCCACCAGAAGTGCTCCTACAACCATCTACATCCCCAGCCCAATCGGCATCCGAATAGGCGGACAAACGGTCATCGGTACCAAAGGAATACCAAATACCGTATGATAGAGTCCCACTCACGTATTTAATAATACGTTTTAGAGCAAGTAAATATGACTCTTTCGGGGACGCCTGATATCGCGCACAGACTCCAACACTAAAGGCGATGTCGGGACGACTGGAAGTCAAGTAGAGAAGACTACCTATCATACTCCGATATAAGGTTTGCTCTACGTCCTTGCCTGAAGTGTCCTTACTAAGCTTGGTAGTGGTACTCATAGGTGTACGTGAATGCTTAGCGGAGTCTAAACCAAATTTCTTCACTAGGTCTCTAGCATACTTGGATTGGGAGATGAACATCCCATCCTCTAGCTGACGAACCTGGAGACCAAGGAAGAATGTAAGCTCACCAACCATGGTCATTTCAAACTCACTTTTCATCTCCTCCTCAAAGTGGTGAGCATGCTGGGAGCATGTGGATCCAAAGACTATGTCGTCCACATAGACCTGGGCAACCAAAATAGCACCGTCATCTCTCCTGATGAACAACGTCGTATCTACTCCCCCTCTAAGAGATAGGAAGTAAGCCTTTCGTACCAAGCACGGGGTGCTTGCTTCAAACCATAAAAGGCTTTCCTCAGATAGTAGACATGCTCAGGGTGCTGAGGGTCTTCAAACCCTTTTGGTTGTTCCACATAAACCTCCTCCTGTAGAATGCCATTCAGAAAGGCACTCTTGACATCCATCTGATACACCTTGAAGCGCAGATGACATGCGATGGCGAGCAGAAGACGTACGGACTCAAGCCTCTCAACAGGAGCAAATGTCTCCCCAAAGTCTACACCCTCTATCTGTGTGTAGCCTTGAGCGACCAACCTAGCCTTATTACGGATTATGGTACCATTTTTATCCATTTTGTTCTTAAAAATCCACCGGGTACCTATTACATTAATCTCACTAGGTCGGGAGACAAGTTCCCAGACATCATTCTTTTTAAACTGAAGCAACTCATCCTGCATAGCGGATATCCAGTGTTCATCCTTGAGTGCTTCTTTATGGTTCTTGGGCTCGACTTTGGACGTGTAGCAAAGATGGCTAACAACGTTCTCTAGCTGAGCACGAGTCTTGACCCCTAGATTGGGATCGCCAACAATGGCAGATGGGTCATGACTCTTGCGAACCCAAGCAGGTGTGTCCCCTAATACAGGAGTAGGGTCCACAGAGTGTGAGAGAGGAACAGGTAAATCACTGTCAGAACAGTTCTCATCCTCACACTAAAGGTTAGGATCAATAACCGTCGGAGGTTCTTCATCTTGCACGGTAACGTTTATTGATTCCATAACCCTAGAGCTCTTCAGGTTAAAAACCCGGTATGCTCTGCTATTCGATGAATATCCTAGAAATATTCCCTCGTCGCTCCGGGAGTCGAACTTTCCTAATTGCTCTCTATCCCGTAGGATGTAGCTTTTACTCCCCAAAACACGGAAATATGCCAGGTTGGGCTTCTTGCCAGTCCACAACTCATAAGGAGTGTGAAGTGTGTGTGGACGCAGATACACCCTATTCACCGTATGGCATGCAGTAGACACTGCCTCTGCCCAAAATCTCCTAGAAACGTTACGACCTAGAAGCATAGATCTAGCCATCTCTTGGATCGTTCTATTTTTTCTCTCAACAATCCCATTTTGCTGAGGAGTTCTCACAGCAGAAAACTCATGTTTGATCTCGAGGCTATCACAGTAAAGGTCTACCTTTGCTTCGGTGAATTTCGTGCCGTTGTCACTACGTATTCTGTTAATAGTGACACCGTGTTGATTTTGCAGGATACGACACTTGGTCGTTAAAAATTCTACAGCATCGGATTTCTCTCTCAGAAAACCTACAATGGAGTACCTGGAGAAATCATCTACCATCACGAGGATGTACCTCTTACCACCTAGACTCTCAGTACGAGTGGGACCCATAAGATCCATGTGAATCAACTCAAGAACACGAGAGGTGGTAATGGAATGTAACTTCCTATGGGGACTACGAATTTGTTTTCCCAACTGACAGGGTCCACAAACGGTCGAAGTTGACTTTCTAAGAGATGGTAAGCCACGTACTAGGTCATTTTTAGCTAAGCGGTTGAGATCTCTAAAGTTCACATGACCTAGACGTTGATGCCACAGATCCATAGGAGTGATCGTGGCGCTGTTGCAGACAAGTGAGGATGTGGGCTCAGTCCCATAGCAATTATCCTCGGTCCTCACCCCTTGCATCAAAATTTTACCGACTTGATTATAGACTTTACACGCGTCCCGGTCAAACTTTACTGCAAAGTCAGTGTCGCACAGCTGGCTAATGCTGAGAAGGTTTGCTTTCAAACCTTTGACGTACAAAACATTTTCTAGCTTAGGAAACCCAGGTAACTCGACAGTACCACGTCCTATAATGCTAGACTTGCTCCCATCTCCAAAGGTGACTCTGCCATCCTGATAGTCCTCAAGAGTCATAAAAAATGAGGCATCACCTGTCATGTGTCTGGAGCACCCACTATCAAAATACCACTGTGAGGTATTATGTGCTTTGAGAGCAACATGAACAACAAAGGCCTTTTTATCTTTCTTAGGCACCCAAGCAGAGATGACCTTTTGTTTGCCTTTGTTGTTGTTGATTTTAGCTGGAATGTGAGAAGCATTCACTAACGGCGAAGACATCCGTCGAAATTCTTTCATCAAACTCTGAGTCGTGGCAGCTAAGAACTCAACTCGCTCTCTCAGACTAGAAAATTTATCAATATGACGTGGTGGAGCAGTAGTACGTCGTGTTTGACCCATATTATAGCAAGATTCCCTAAGGTGGCCTTTTCTTTTGCAATAAGTACAAAAGAGCACAGTCAAAGGCGGACCTTGGTTTGCTTTTCTTGGTCGAACTCTCCTTCGAGGTTTTTGACGGTGACCATAAGGAGTTGTAGTAAACTCAGGAACTGGTCCAGGTGCAATTTGGGACGTGGAGGCACCATCATAACCAATTCCTTGACGATCACCAAAACCTAAAGCGGGGTCGAGGAACATCTTTCCCATCTTCCCAGATCTGTCCTCGATTTGTACCTTGACTTCCTGTGCTTTCTCAAGATCATGAGTCAGCTGGGCAACAAGGGATTCAAGTTTCTTCCGAGTCTCCACGGAGGAATGGAGCTGACTCGTAAGACTAGCCACTTGCTTAATCAAGTCCCCTCTCTCTTTCTCTAAAACACTCTCTCTCTCTCTAAACAAATTCTCATTCTCGACACATGTAGAATCTCTCTCTCTCAGGGCGGTGCAGGTGGAGAACTCTCTTTCTTTCGCTTTCTTTAAATCTTCCTCTAAGAAGGTGATCTTAAGAACTAACACTTTATTACGCTTTTTAGTTTTAAAAGACTCAGAATATAACTCAGCGTAGGCGCGTTGTATATCACTCTCGCTCTCACTTGTGTCATCCTCCCCCTCACTCACATTGATCTCACTGCCGAGGTATCCCAGTGAAGCATCATCCTCAACGTCGTGAGGAGAACTAGGAGTGCTCACTTGGCTGGCCATGAATGCGGTGAAGTTACACTCATGCGGTGACCCATCTCCTGAATCCACTGTCTCGACCTCACTGTCGTCACTAAGGGTAGCATTAAGGACATCTTTCCCTTTCTCTCTATTCAGACGATTGGCACACTCAAAGGCTCTATGACCCCTACCATCGCACTCAAAACATCTCTCACTTTCTTTCAGAGGAGGATTTTTGGAATCTTTTTCATTTTTCTTTTCAAACTTATTTTTCTCAAATTTCTTTTTATCTTTAAAATTGCCATTTTTCTTAAATTTGAGAATTCTCTTGAAATTTTTTGTGAAAAGAGCCAAATCATCCAAGTCAAAATCGCACTCAGAATCTGACGTGTCAGCCTCTCTCTTTCTAGATGACTCTACCCTCTTTCTAGCTGACCCCTCACTCCTTCTCTCTTGGGCTTTAAGAGAAATTCCCTTATCTTTAGATTTAGCATTTTTAGGGAACATATCAATTTCATAAGTTTGCAAATCTCCTACAAGTTCTTCCAATTTGAGCGTATTTAAATTACCCATAGAATTTAGCACAGTGACTTTAGGGATAAAACGCTTAGGCAAAGAACGAAGAATCTTTTTAACAACTCTAGCATTCGGAATATGTTCACCAAGATTAAAACTAGTATTCACAATGTCAGAAAGTCTAGCATAAAATTCATCAAAGCATTCAGAATCATGCATGGTGATTGTTTCAAATTGAGTTGTCAAGTTTTGCAACTTAGACTCTTTCAAAACATTAGTTCCTTCATGGGTGAGTTGTAAAACATCACATGCCTCTTTTGACGTGGTACACGTCATTATGCGTTTGAACTCATCAGGTGTGACAGACCCAGAAATAGCACTTAGACCCTTAGAATTAAAAGATGACCATTTAAATTCTTCATCAGTCCAAGAAGTGTCAGGTTTCAAGTTGGTCACATTATCAACAGTCACGGTGGGAGGAGTCCACCCTCGTTCAACCAAAATCCAGACACGTTCATCAATGGCTTTTAAAGCCGACCTCATACGGGCTTTCCAATCAGCATAATTTGTCCTGTCAAAAACAGGCATTTTATAATATGACTTCTCCATTTGAACACGCACTTTTTCAAAAATCAATTTTTTTAGAAAATTGATATCTTAGAAAAATTTTGCGGAAAAAGGAATACGCGATAGATTAGTATAACCCGCTCTGATACCAATTTGAGAACGTGTGTGCTCGCGTTCAAATGATCAAATTATATATAAAACCCTTTTAACACAAACAAACCCTAAACATGCAGCAGTATGTGATTTGAATAAATTGATAATCTACGCAAGAACATTCAAACACATGCAATTAAGGAAAAATCCCCCTCATGGGCAAAACCATTTATTTTCACTATAATTTGTAAGAAAACGGCTTACAATCGGATTACAATGAAAATACAAGTTGACTAAGAATTACCCTCAGGTATCGGATTCTGTAGTCGCGGCTGGAATTATCCCTTTCCAGTAGGGGTGCAATGGAGAAGAAGAACGGTCTCCTCCACAAGGGTTGAACTGCAAAACTGCGTTCCTGGGTTACCAAAAGGATTCACAAATGTATGGATTTTGTGTGAATCAAAATACCTAGAGTATTGGTACTCAATAGGTGAATACTTGGGGCTTTCTCTACTCTGAAAATCGTGTATAGAAGTTTTGGAAAAACCACTTCCCGTAGTGGGATTAAATAGGAGAACTTGAGCCCTAAAATTCGGAACATGATCTGAACACGATCTGTTTGAAATTATCCTCGTCGGATCGGTCCGGTCTCTTTAGGCGTATCGGTCCGGTGACATCGGATCGGTTCCTTTTTGAAGGCGGATCGATCCGGTTGGCGTCGAATCGGTTCGTCTTTTTAGCTTCATCGATTCGCTGTGGATCCGGGGTACACTGGCCTCTCCTCAGCAGGCGGATCGGTCCGGCCTCTTTAGGCGGATCGGTCCGTATGAACCGGATCGGTTCTTTTATCTGGGCCGGATCGGTCCGGTCTGTTCCCTGATTCCTTTTCTATTTTTGATATTCGGATTCCGTTGATGAGCGTATGATTCTTGAATTTTCTCAACGGTGTAACGGTGTACGACATATAAAATGCTAATGGACAAAAATGTCCTTACACTTTTCAAAAATTACATAACTTTTATTCAGGAACCAATGGATTTCTAAAATGTCTCGAATTTAAGTTCAAAGTGTTAAAACCCTAAAGTCAAACTGTCGAAGATTGAAGGTGAAGTGGGTTACATGCACGCGAGTGGGAACAAAACCACGTGTGTGTGATATTTGACTAAGCGCGTGAAAGCGCTTCTCCAATCAGAAAAATCTGATTTTTTTTAAAATTCTATTTTTAAGTTTCGAATAAAATTATATATTACATCACCCTGTTTGGATCCCTGGAAAGCCTCATCTCGAGAAAACCAGTTTTAAAGTTAAAAACTCCACTTTTATTTTACACATAATCCTTGGCCAATTTTTTAAGTATTTTAAAACATTCCCAAACTTTTTTCCTAAATTTTTTAGGTCAAATAAAGTATTTTTTTCTCTTTTCCCTAACCCAAATCCAAATGGAAACTAAGAAAAATATTACAATTTAGACTTTTTAAAATTATATATTATACCCTCTTAATTATTTTTGCACTATAACTTCTTTCAATTTATCATTCTCCTGCATCACATAAGCATTCGTTTAGACTTATGCTCTCCCTGATTTAAGACTATCTAGTCAACTACCTTGAGATAGACGCACAAAATCGCAAATCGTATTTATAAAGATGGTGATTCTATTTTCAATATTAAACAATTGAACTTCTGTTTCGTACATTTTGTTGTATCACTAAGTGATAGGTTGAACTCATATCCTTATTATGAACTCTTTTGAGTAGTTCATATTTATCGTGAATATTGATTCTATCAATTTTCCAGTTATTCCTGAAACCTGATACATTGCTACAACCTACAAATTCTGTACACTACTGAATTACTTTAGACCCTCATTTATGGTATTACCTTGCATCCTATTTGGATTAATTGCAATAAACCATGAAATTTGTACCCTTTATCAGTAAAACCCTAGTAGCATACCTTACAATTCTTGGATTAGACCTCGGTATGCCACGGTAGTTCTAATTGGGCCTGTAGGACTAAAATGGTGAGTGGCCAGCTTTTATTTAAGATATACATATGAGTGCCACTCTCACTAAGTGTGCCAAGCTATTTATAATTCCCCAATTATTTGGGATTGCTTGTCCAAATATATTATATGCGTTGGATGATATTGTGACGATATGACTACGCATTTGCATCCCCTATAACCAATACTTTATGGGTTATATCTAGTTATAATCTCAACCCTTATCCTTGTAACTTGATATATTCAGTCCCAATTCACCATATTATTATTTTACATATCAATAGACTTTAGTATACCCTTGTTAATTCTATGATATGTCCTTTTGTTTCTATCTATAACATCTGCATAATTTGATTCCAGTTATATGCTGAAAATACATAATACTTACATCTTGTATAGAAATAAAATTATCTACTTGGCATATCATCTTAAGTGTTTTCCTTCCAAATGGACACTGAGTTCGAAGAAGATGAAATGCCACCCGCACCTCTAAACTGTTATTCCGTTTTACCCCCGAAAACTATTTTAATAACATACGTGTGGGCAGTAGCAGAAAAGGATGGTAGTCCCCGCTATAATATCTATACCACGACTTATTAGCTCCTGTGATTTCCCTTATGTTTTCAACAAGTTTCTCCTGTTACGTGTGGCATCTATGAATAAAGATGTATTTTTGCTTATTTTAGACGCATTTATGTAATAAAATGCCCAGCATCCCCTATAATAAAATCATTTAAATTTCGTTTTCCTTCAATTATTTCTTTTATATTATTATCCCTTGTTTACCATTAAAGTATAGAATCGTAAATGCGACAACATGGTATTAGAGCATCTCCGGGTTTTATGCCTATGCGGACCGAGAAAAAGAATCTTCCATCTACGAATTATAATCTTATTATTTTATAAGTTTATTTGTTACATTCTAGAACTCATATTGTTTTACAGTAATGAATATTTTGGACGGCATCTATCTCGATATCCGCAAAACTACTCGCGAGAGGTTTGAACAAGCAATCAAGGATGTATGCTATGAAAAGTTATGTCAACATATAAGGAGTATCGATTGTGACTGGTCTATCGCTACCCCCGAGATAAAACATAACCTTCTCATTGGATGCTTGATGGGAGAAGACCAAGCAATTAGACAATCGAAGAGATTCTCTGAAGACCCCCATACTTTGTAATAGGCTATTCATCTTGCATGGAATAAAGTGCTACCTAATAAGATTAGAGTAACTCCTCCCGACTCCCCTATCGACTATGTCTCCATTTGACCAAATACTACTTATTTTACCCCTTTAACCACTAGTAACTCTTTGGATCATTTCGATCCTTCATAACCCGACCTTGAGTTTGACCACGTTGTTCCTCAGATGGATTGAAAACTTTTGATGGAATATGGCTATAAATAAGTAAAATATGTAATTATGGTGTGCAAGTATAAGAATCCCACATTCCCTAATGACGACAGTAGCTGAACTAATCATTTTTTTTAGTAATTAATCATTATTTTTCTATAAAATAAGATCCGAAGGCTATCTACTTTTCTTTATTTTATCTTTACAAGTTGATTGTCTAATATTATGTGTAACCTGACCTAATATAATATGACAAGTTTGTTTGCTTTATCTCTCCTTGTAATTTACCCATCGATATATTATCTATATAAGATGGTTAACACTCGCACAACTACCAGCGGGACCCAAGAAGAACGATTAATTCCACAGATGCCTAATCCAACTACCACCCATGAAGGAATTTTGCATTGTTTACAAGAAGTAACTATAATAACCAAGAGACAACAAAACATACTACCCCAACCACTAGTTAATAATGAAATGCCAAAAGAAACTAGAATGATGAATGCCCTTAAGGAATTTTTTAGGCAAAACCCCCCAAGCATTTTTCGGGAACCCTGGTGTAGCCGAAGTAAAGAAATGGATCCGTCAAACACTAAAACTGCTTAACGGAGAAGGCATTAGTTCTGAATTCAAGATAAGATTGGCTTCGTATTTCTTCGAATGAGAAGTAAACTTCTGGTGGTAGTCTATTCTACGTTCCCAAAATGTGAACGAGTTAACTTGGGAGCAGTTTGAAGAAATGTTCTTCAATAATTACATTTCAGAGTCTGTGAGGGATCAGATGGACGTGGATTTCCTAAGCCTATAGAAACAACAGACGACTGTGGCTTAATATGAGACTAGGTTCACCAAATTATCACGTTATGATCAAGAGTACATCAATAAAGAAATAAAGAAATGCAAGCATTTTGAACGAGGGTTATTCTAGAACATCAAATCGTCTGGTATCCCTTTGTAAATCTGTGAGTTTAACCAAATAGTCGAATCAGATTCCCTTATAGAAAAGAAGCCATTGTCTGGTAACACGGCCTGAATTTCTAATCCTCCCCGAAATTCTTATGTCATTATAAACCAACCAAATCAGTGAGATCATCTCTACATTAAGCCCAAGGATGGTCGAAATTTTTATCAAATCCATCATAATAATATCCGACCTTTTGTGCGTTGTTACTAATGCAACCAAGTACGACACCTTAAGCCCCAATGCCATCTCTTACAATTGTCTCCTCCCTTTACCACCCCCAATTTTACCAAACCTTACTTCAAGAATCCAACCAATAACTTTAACTGTCAATTACAACAAAATTTTTGCGAAAAGAAGCAAGAACCACCCAATAGGACCCAAGGTCGGAATTTCCCCCTTTTCCCAGTGAAAAATCCAAATCACCATAGTGTGGTAGAAGGTAATATTCCTCTCAATAGTATTTCAACAAAGATATTATTTGATTTAGGATCAACACACTCTTTCATTAGTTATTCATGTATGAGTTGCTTGTAATTTCTTCAAGACCATTAGCTCTTCATTTTACCATAGGAATGCCAATGGAGAAAAATGGCTATTTATAATAGGATTTGTAAGCATCATACCTTATGCTTTGGAACCAGGAAATTAACCATAGATTTAATACTTCTTTATCTAACTGAGTTCGATTTAATCATAACGATGGACATATTATCCCCGAATTTTTCTCATATTGATTGCCATGCAAAGACGGTAACCTCTGAGCCACCCGATCGGCCTTAATTCCATTTTCAAGGAAGAAATCCCCACCAACCCCTAATTTTTCAAATAAGTAAAAAGGAAACCTCCTCCCCTTCCACTATCTTAGATAGATATAAGGCCATGATTCTAAAAAATTACCTAGAATACCCCCATCTCGAGAAATTGAATTATTTGTCAACTTGTTGCCAAATACCTCTCCTATTTCAATACCCCCTTACCGAATGGCTCCTTTAGAGTTGCGAGAACTCCGACTAAAATTAGATGTCTTATCAATAAAAGGACTTCTACACCCCAATACATCACCTTAGGGAGCTCGAGTTCTATTCATGAAAAAGAAAGACAGAACTTTTCAATTATGCATTGATTATAAAAAAATTAAACAAGGTAACCATGCAAAACAAATACCTTTTGCCTAGAATAGGAGATTTTTTTGACAAGTTGCATGGGTCAAGAATATTCTCAAAGATTGATTTAAGATCTTGTCATCATCAACTTCGTGTCAGGGAAGAAGATATAACGAAGATCGATTTTGAACACGATATGGTCATTTTGAGTTCTTGGTCATTTTTTTACTTTTAGAAACCATAGGAGATTACAACCTACAGAGAGACTCTTCCAAAACCCAAATTACCCTATGAAACATCGTATCTCACCCCACCCCATACAAGAAACTTATTGACCTCCATGACCAAGATGAATTTTTGAACTTCCTAAAGGAAAAACTCCAAAATAACCTCTCCGAAAAATACTAGACCCTGGACCCCGAACGAAGGTTAAAATTCAAAAATATAGTATGTCCCTTCCATATCCTCATTATGGGAATAAATCCTACAAGAAGCCCACCATTCTAAATTCATGATTCAACCCGAAAGCATTAAATTATCGAACTATCAAACAACATTATTGGTGCCCAGGTATGAAAAAGGATATAGTCCATTTGATAACTTAATATTTAACTTGTCAACAAGTGAATATTGAGCATCAACACCCCAGAAGATTAATTCAACCACTCCCTATCCCATAACGAAAATGGTATCACATTACCATGGATTTTGTCAGTCGATTACCCCGAACTTCTCAACGTTACAATTCGATAAGGGTTATCATTGACCGTCTTACAAAATCTTCCCATTTTATACTAACTCTATCACCGATTCTTGCCAATGACTTATTGAGCTCTACGTCAGAAAAATTATCTGACTCCATGGTATACCTCTTTCCATTGTTTCATATTGAGACCCCGAATTCATGGGAAATTTTTGGAAAGCCCTACAAGCCTCAACAGGAACCTAACTGTATTTAAGTACCGCCTTCTATCCTCAAACCGACTAAAAATCTAAATGAGTAATTCAAACATTTGAAAGTATGTTACAAGCATGCGTGTTAGATTTTCGAGGTACATGGAACAACCACTTGGCATTAATCGAGTTATCTTACAATAACAGCTACCAAACAAGCATCCAGACCACCCCCTAAGAAGCTCTTTGTGAACGACCCTACTGCTCTCCCCGTTGCTGGAATGAATCCGTGGAAAATCGTATATTAGGACTTAAAATTTTCATCAAAACAGCAAAAAAGATTCGTCTTATTCGAAAAAGATTTCATTCAGACCAGAGTCGATAAAAGAGTTATGCTGACACCCTAAGAAAGCCTTCAGAATTTCAAGTGGATAATGAATTATTCCTGCGTGTGTTCCTAAGAAAAAGAATAATTCAATTTTAAAAAATAGTAAAGTTAGCACCCTGTTATGTTGGTCCCTTGAGAATTATCAGACCAGTAGCCTATCACTTGGAATTACCACTCGAATTATCCAATATACATGATGTGTTTTACGTTTCCCAACTACGAAAGTACTTCCCCATCCCAAGTCACCTGATCACCTAGAAAGGTATAACCATTAACCCTAACCACAAATTTAAGGAAGTTCCTATCCAAATCCTCAAACGAAAAGAGAAAGCCCTCCGACGTAAAATCATCCCACTAGTCAAAAATCTTTGTCGGTGCCAAGGAACTGAAGAATCAACATCGGAGACTGAAGGCGCGATCAGATAACACTACCCTGTGCTTTTCACAAGTAATTTTAAGGATGAAATTTTTTTAGGTGGGAAGACTGTAACAACACACCCTAAAAGGGCATTTAGTCCTCCCAAAGTCAAAAAATTCCCCCAAAAAGCCTAGATTTTGTCAAATTACCAAAATACCCTTGAATAAAGAATCATGTTATTATACACTTTCCTATACTAATTAAACCCCAATTTTAACATAAAGTTTGACAAAAAAAACTTATATTTTATAGGAGTGTCATGGACTAATCCCCTAAGTTTGAGAAATTTCATATAAGACCCTTAAACTTTTGAAAAGTAACTTATAATCCCAAAACTCTAAACCAAAACCACTCAAGAACCAAACTAAAAACATATCTTATTTTTGTTTACCTCCCAGATGATGCGAGATGAGCTGGACTGCCAACATGGCATGTACCACATGGAGTATACATGGTACCCATTTAACCCCACATGTACCTTGGTTGAAACTTGCATAAAACTAGGTAAAAAAACACCTTAAATTCGACCATTGAACTATCCTCCATGAACCTTATAAAAGGAACCATTTACCCGTAAGCACTGTTCTAAAAAACCCGCCTAGGCTTAAGGCTTGGGAGAAACGCCTCGCCTTACGCTTTTCACGCCTTATTCTTGGTAAAACCCTTAAGGTGCACTTTTTTCTAAAAACAACAATGCTTTAGTGAAACGATGTCGCCTTTTAAAGAATTTGTTTACAAATCGGACCATTATCTCATCCAAAATAATCAAATAGTATTTTAATTTGCATATATTCAGACATATTTTTATGATATGTGCAATTTTTGTATTTTAATATCCTTGTTATGGTTAAAAAATATTAAAATATATTAAGAAGGCCTAAACTCCTTTTCACGCCTTTTTACACATAGGTCCGCCTAGGCTTAAGGCTTGGCCGCCACGCCTCAATCACGCCCCGCGTTTTTTAGAACCTTGCCCGTAAAAAAACTCACTTCAACTCAATACCCTTTCAAAGTAAAATTTCAAGTCTTATGCATCTTTGTCATTTTATGTGTGAATGTTGTTTTCTTTCATTTAGTAATGTTTCTGCACTTATATCGAGTAAATTTTTGTCTTCACATGTGAAGGTTAATATGTGAATTCACTGTATAAGCTTAACAACCAAAAAAACTTCAAGGGTGGATTATGCTTCCTAGACTTTGAACCAGTTTCAAAGTGAGAAAACTTAAGATTTGGTCCTCAGAAACCTAGGTGCAGTGTCTAATTAAACCAAAACCAAACTTCAATGCACCAAATCGAAGTTCGAATTTTTCAGGCCCGAAAGTTCCTGAATTTGAATTCAGAAGCTATACTCAATCAAAATCGTTCAAACCAAGCTTGTTGGTTGAATTTTCAACATAAAATTCAACCATTACTATACCGAAATAAAAATCATAGCTTTTAATGACTTATTCTCAGGTCAAATTTTTGCTATTTTTACAGTAAATCAATCTCTCGAACTAGCCCACTAAAACCATTTAAACCAATATGGTTTGATTCTTCTTCAAAAATTACACAACTTTCATTCAGGAACCAACTCAAATGGATTTCTAAAATGTCTCAAATTTAATCTCAAAGTTTGAAATCCCTAAAGTCAAACTATCGAGGGTTGGAGGTGAAGAGGGTTGCATGCGCGCGAGTGGAAGTCAAACCGGACATGTATGATATTTGACAGAGCGGGTGAAAGCAATTTTTTCCAAAAATTCTATTTTTTAATTTTGAATAAAATGGTATATTTCATTGCCCTGTTTGGATTCCTGGAAAGACTAATCTCGAGAAAACCAGTTTTAAAGTTAAAAACTCCACTTTTATTTGACACATAACCCCCTAGCCAATTTTTCAAGCATTTCAAAACATTCACAAACTTTTTTCATAAATTCTTTAGGTCAAATAAAGACATTTTTTCTCTTTTCACTAACCCAAATCCAAATGGGAACCAAGAAAAATATTATATTTTAAACTTTTTAAAATTATATATTATACCCTCCTAATTATTTTTGCACAACTTCATTTAATTTATAACTCTACTGCGTCACATAACCATTAGTTTAGACTTATACTACCAACTTATACTCTCCCTGATTTCAGAATATCCAATCAAATACCATGAGATAGACGCACAAAATCGAAAATCGTATTTACAAAGTGGGTGATTCTATTTTTAATATTAAACAAGAACTTCTATCTTTGTACAATTTGTTGTATCGCTATGTGATAACTTGAACTCATATCCTTGTTATGCACTCTTTTATGTAGTTCATATTTATGAAGAATATTTATTCTATCAATATCCCAGTTATTCCTGAAACTCGATACACCGCTACAACCTACAAATTCAGTACACCACATAATTACTTTAGACCATTAATTATGGTATAACCTTGCATCCAATTTGTATTAATTACAATAGACCATGAAATTTGTACCTTTTATAAGTGAAACCCTAGTAGCATACCTTACGATTCAGGGATTAGATCCCGGTATACCACGGTAGTTCTACATGGCCAGTAGGACTTAGATAATGAGTGCCTAGTTTTTATTTACTACATAACATACATATGAGTGCCACTTTAGCTAAGTGTGCCAAACTATTTATTATTCCCCAATTATTTAGGATTTCCTTTCAAAATGTATTATATGATTTAGATGATATTGTAATGGTATAACTACGTATTTGCATACCCTATAACCAATAATTTATGGGATCTATAGTTATAATCTGAACCCTTGTCCTTGTAACTTGATATATTCATTCGCAACTCACCATATTATTCTTTTACATATCAGTAGACTTCAATATACCCTTGTTAGTTCTATGATATTTCCATTTGTTTCTATCTATAACATCTGCATAATTTGATTCCATAAATTTTCCGACAATACAAGATACTCACATCTTGTATAGAAATAAAATAATCTACTTGGCATATATGCTTAATTGTTTTCCTTCCAAATGAACATTGAGCTCGAAGAAGATGAAATGCCACTCGCACCTTTATTTCGTTTTACCTCCGAAAACTATTCCAATAACATACGTTTGGGCGATATCAGATAGGGATGGTAGTCCCCGCTGGAATATCTATACCATGACTTATCAACTCCTGTAATTTCCCTCATGTTTTCAATAAGTTTATCCTGTTATGTGTGGCATGTACGAATAAAGATGTATTGTCGCCTATTTTAGACGCATGGATGTAATAAGATGCCTAGCATCCTCCTATAAAAAAGCATTTAAATTCCGCCTTCCTTTAATTTTTTTATATTATTATCTCTTAATTATCATTAAAGCATAGAAACGTGAATGCGACAACATATATCATAAATAGTTTTTTTTTTATAAAAGCTCGAAATTTTATATGAGATACATAGAAAATCTAGAATTTGGAGAGTTTTAAGGTTGGGGGAGTTATGATGGTGGTGATGGTTGTGGAAGAGTGGCGGTTATGATGGATGAAGTGGTAGATCCAACATTTAGTTTTTTTTAGTGATGGTTGGGTAGGTCATGATGGTATTAGAGGTGTGTGGATTGGTGACGACAATGAATGAGGGGGATAAAGGTGGTGGTTGTGGAAGATGGAGGTGGTGGTTGTGGAAGGTTTTGGGTTGCAGTTCGTTTTGTCGAAAGCAGTAAGAGAAATGACGAAAAGGGAGCATTTATGTGGTAAGTTGGTTAAAGGGCTATTAAGGGGTTGTTTGGATTGTAATGTTAAGTTAATTTGCATTTTTACTTTAGAAAAAGTCATGTACATCACACATGGTCAATTTTCATGGTCAAAACAAATTGAAGGGCTTTTATGACTGACCCCCTCTAATAATGTTATATTTTGACATAATACCCCCCAAGATGAAAAATTACAAATAACCCCTAAAACATGACATACGCTACTCTTCGTTAAAAACTCTATTAATTAGTATTTTTAATTAAACGCTTATTATATTTTGGATGAAAATCCCTCTTTCCAACAAGGGGTTAAAGCTCTTTTTTTTTTAAATAAAAATTGTACACGTTTTTCTTAAAATGTGTGCATTTTTTAACCCTAATTCCAAAAATCATAAAGATTATAAAAAATAATGGAAAACAAATAAAATTTTCCACATATAATATTTATAAAAAACTATTTTTATTTAAAATATGTTTTATAAAAATGTCACATTATTATAAAAATAACATGTTTTATTTTTATGTTTACATAAAAGCTATTTATCAGCCTTTTAAACTGTACATTAATTCAACCTTTTTCAACAGTTTTTCTTAAAATTTGCGTGTTTTTGTTTTAAAAAACATTTAACTATTTGTTTTAAAGTTGTACTTGTTTTTACCCAATTTTTCGTATAAAATATACATTTTTGTTAACTTTTTTATAAAAATCGCTCAACGTTAAATAAAACTATTTTCAATTTTTTAGATGTATGTGTTTTTTTAATTGTGCATGTTTTATGAAAAAAACGTTAAAAATATTCTTTTAAACATCTACAATTTTCTAAAAAAACATTTAAATTACTTAAAACACGTACAATTTCTTTAAAAATATGCAGAGTGTAGAAAACCACGTGAAAAATGTTTTAATTAATGTGCAGTTTTTACAAATAAAAAAAGGAAAAAATAGTTTTTTAAAACACACATGGTTTTAAAAAATACATACAATTTTATGTAAAAAAAATATTGAAAAAAAATATAATTAATGTATAGTTTTTAGAAAAAAAAGTAAGTAAAATTATTTTTTTAAACATGCACGATTTTAAAATGCTTATAGTTTAAAAACATTGTGAAAATAGAGTTAGTTAATGTCTAGTTTTTTTATGAAAAAGTAAACAACAATGTACATTACTAATAAAAAATAGGTGAGGTATAGTTATTTTTACAAAATAGTCACTTAACATGTTTTTTTTTTAAAAACGTATAGTTTTTATTTAAAAAAAGAAATTGACTTAACTCCATGTAATAATGTCGTATTTTAACATAACCCCTAGAAGGAGGGCTTTTTAATCCAAAATATAATGAGGTTATGTCAAATTACAAACTAATGGAGTTTTTTAACGGAGAGTAGCGTTTGTCATGTTTTGGGGGGTTACGTCAATTTTTTTTAATCTTTCAGGGGGTTTGTCAAAATATTAGAGGGGGGTTTAGTAAAAAAAAAGCCCGTTATTTATTAATTTGATTGGTGATTTGCAATTATTTGTAATTTAGGGGGGTAAATGTGTAATTCACTTGAGTAAACCTCATCGCTTATAGCTAGGCCTGTTAATTAGATCGATCAAGCTCAAAGCCCAATCGCTCGACCCGTTAAATTCGGGATGAGATTTAATTGATTTTGAGTCAGGTCAACTTTGAACTAAAAAGTTCAGCTTGAATTCAATTTGGGTTGAGATTCAGTCAAGCACTGTCAAACCCGAATTAGGTTCAGCCAGAAATAATATACATAAAAATATATAATTTGACATTTAAATATTTTAGAATTATTTTTTCATGTTAGGTTATTATTGTAGATGATTTCTTATAAGTAAGCCTATCAACGGGTCAGGTCCGGACCGTATCTAGGGTGATCCAGATCCATTTAGAAAGAACTTAATCAAATTTGGATCCAAAACGGGTCTTAATTGGATCTAGAATATTGCATCCATATCCGTATTAGATCGAATCGGGTCCGAGTCCGAGTCTGGCCATATGTATACATTTATTTTTAATTTTAATTTTATCCCAATTCTAAATTTTTTAATCTTTGATTAAAATATTTTATTATTTATTATAGTGTATGCTTTGTATAAATAAAACATATATTACTTTGATCTCTCTCTCTCTCTCTCTCTCTCTCTATATATATATATATATATATATATATATATATATATATATATATATAATACTTACATATTACATAGATGTAGATATGTGAGTGCAATTATTCACAATTTATGATTCTAAAGAGCAAAGAAAATAAAAGAGTAAGAAATAATTACGATACACAATATTTACGCGGTTCAACAACTGCCTATGTCCACGGAGGGTTTCTCAGTTTTTATTAACTCTTCAAAAGTTAAGAATTACATGCCTTGTTGCCCCGGGGTGAGGGTTATATTTATAGTAATAAAAAGTAGATGAGTTGTAAGAAAACTCTACTAGCTCTTTATTGTCTCGCTGGTGATTCCTGTTTATCTCCTCCGAGAATGAAGGTAACCAAAATGAGAATTCAATTATCGACATGATATACTCTTGTGTTTATCCATTCAACATTGAATTTGACTGGGGTAGTGTGTTGGGCACATTTAGGCTTGCAAAAATTATACATCCATTGTTTTGCACCCGTAATTGCCCCTAAAATTCTTTGCCAAAGATAGGCCGAAGAATGTTACATCCTTTATTAACCCAAGTCGAATCCAATACCTGATATGTGTGCTCGTACATGTCCATGATTATTTTAAAATGTCAGGAGTATGTTGGTTCATGTAAAAAAAATAGACTGCCAAAATCTTTCTTGAGTGTTATTCCTTATGATTAAACTTTTGGAACTCGGTCCTAACTTGTTTCAAACTCTGTACCATCATTTTGCTTCCTTCTCTTGCTCAAAAAGACGCTCCGAAGATCCTATTTTCTCAGTTCATTTTGTAAGTCCTCTTTGTCCTCTCTTATTTTTTTCCCATATTCATAGTTCTTTCTTCTTGCATTCGCTGCGTATTCTTCTTCTACTCTCTACTTCTTTTTAAATATGGTTTTTACTGTCATGAGAAGAACTTGGAGGAGTTTAAGAAAACTTATTCAATTTCTTCTTGGGTTATGATCGAATGTGCTCCCATGCCAAGAAATCGTATTGTTGTTGAAGATGGCCATTGGATCCACACCCTTTCACTAGTCCAGGGATGTATAACATTTCCCCTAAACCAAATTTTTCTAGAGTTTTATGAGTTTTTTTATATCGTTCCCAGCTAATTTTCTCCAAATATATGACAAATTGTGAATGGAGTGCACAAAATAAATGAATTGTATGGGACCAAAATATGGATCCCTGAAATTAGATTTTATTATTCCTAGTCCCACATAACGGATGGTGTTTTATATTTGTAGGCGAGGAAGGCTGATAAGGTTTTAGTAATTAACCACCTTGATTACAATAAAGGGTATTGAGATTAGGGTTTTATTGCCCGAAATTGGTAACATCCTTTTCTCCCAGAGGGCGAACAATACCAAAGGTTCTTGTGCCCATAATGGGGGAGTGATATAGGTTAATGCTTTACTTTTATCCTTTTTTTTAAAATTTTTGCTTGATTGCCAGATTTCTAATTAAATTTACTCCTTTTTTCTGACCAGCTCGATCGAAGAAGAAGGAACCTTCTCTCTCCCATATTAACAGGGAGTAACTTCTTAAGGTCTAAAAGTTGAGGAAGCTTCTGGTTCAAGGTGGTGACCATTCTCATTCTGCCTCTTTCCTTCTTAAGTATAAAAATTCTGCTTGCAGTTTTACAGCTCGTCCAGTAAACACAATTCCTGATCTTTCACTCCCTCAATGAGCGAGGAAGCTTCTACCTCGTCCTCTTTTAAACCTTTGAATGTTGACCCCATTTTTGCCGTGGAAGAAGACTAAATGGCTCCTAGGAAAACAATTTTTCTAATTAAAAATGATGATGTCAATCCCCCATCCTCCAAGGCCAAATCCTCAAAGAAGACTAAGTAAGAGGGCCCCTTTGCCACTGAATTGGACTTATCAGTTCGAGAGAAGGGTAATAAAGATAAGTCCCCTTTCACTATGCATCTGTAGCCCTCTAAGAAAGGCAATACCACCACCTCTGGGAGAACTCAACAGGTGATTTCAGTGGACAAGAACCCCTTATTGGCCTTTGCTTTGTTGAAGGGGGTGTGCTCTCATGTGACTATGGATAGGTCAGCCAACTATCCTTTGACCATTTATCCTTCGACCCACTCTCCACTCACGCCACCTAGGGATTGTCTTTTGTAAGCCAAATCTCTTTTTATGATACTTGAAGTTATTGAATTCTTCATTCTATATTTTTACATACTTTTTGTTTATTTGTTTACAGTTTGTGGCAAACTTCATCACTGTTTTGGATGATCAATCCAAGATAAATGATTATTTGATGATGGCCTTGGACAAGTCTAAGGAGGCTCTTATTTTCTCTAAGAGGGAGTACGATGATGAGAGGAAGTCCATGAGCACACTGAAGAGCGATCACAATAAGCTGAAGGTCGCCAACGACTATCTTATGATCGAGCTTGATCTTTTGAATAAAGAGTGTGAAGATCTTTCCTCGACCAAGGAGTCCAGTTATGATAAAGGTTACATTAAGGCATTTGAAGACGCTAAGTGATAATTAGCCTATGTCAGAAAATTCAGCTTCAAGAAGGGTTAGGATGTTGTCTTGATGAGGTTGAATGTCCCTCCTGACTCTGAGTTTTTTGGCAAGCGTAACCCTGGTTCTCCACCGAAGGCTGATGAAGAGGTGATCACATATGCTTGAGATGATAAGAATTCAAATGCAGCTGACAAGATCAAGGCCCTAAAGACCCAGGAGCACGTGAAGAGCAAGGAAACTTAACTAGTAACGATTAGCTTATAAGCTCTTGTATTTTTCCCATGGTCTCTATTTGTAAGGGCTTTGCCCATTTCGTTTATTTAATGGAAAATTTATATAAATTCCAATTACATGTTAAATTATTGCTGAGTATTCCCTCTTCCTTTCACTCTCTGTAGTACACAAATATTGCCAAGGACATTCTTTATTTTTTTGTCAACCATGATGTCATATTTGGTTAGGATGAAAGTGCTCAAGCTCGCCACGTGTTTATTTTTACTCGAAAGGCCGTGAAGAAAATGACTGATGCCTACAAAAACCAGTTTTCCTTAATAGTCAAGCTGAAAGATGATATAAAAGACTTAGGAAATGTGGTCACTCTCATGGAGGATGAGGAGGAGGAGGAGGAGGAGGAGGAGGCGAGTGCTTTATAGATGCAACTCAGTGAGGTAAAATATATTGAGGATGTTGGGGACCTTCTCCAAAGTGAAAATGTCTCCCTTAAGAAGAAACTTGTTGAGGCAGAGGATGACTATCAAGGGATCATGTTATGACGATGGTCCTTAGTTGAGACATCATCAAACTTTTCTATCTTTTCAGAATGGGTCCTCGAGCAGCATGGTATGCTGGCTACGAGGAAGAGTGTGAAGATGCCCCCATCAGGTTAAACGAGGTAAAAATCATAGCTTATGAGAATGGTTGAGTGAATAATTTGACAACGAGGAAAGCAGGGTTCCTTTAAACATTGTTCATCTTTAGTTGGCCAAGAGATATTTGTCCTTTTATGAGAGTGATGATGAGTTCAAATGAAACCTTGATGATAGCTGACGAAGAGCCATTGCTACTATTCTCGCCAGCTGATCATAACATGTTATCTAATTTTGTACTTTTGCTATGATTTTTTGTAACCTATAACTTTTTTGTAACAATTTATTTATTTAATATCATACTTTTGCATTTTTCCATTCCATTATGTCGAGCATGTGTTTTATCGTGTTATCTTACAATTATGGTTGTGTTGTCACACTACCTTAGGCCTAGAACAGACTATGGTAAAAATGCACTTGTTTTAAGGTCTTTCCACCCATTCAGGATTTTATCTGATCAAAGTTGGGTTCGTTCAATGCCTTGAGATCCCCCGTAAGTCTTTTGTTTTCCTAGACAATTCATGAGGTATTTTTTTTATGATGCCATTTTGGAATAATGTTAAGTAATTGACTAAACCACCTGGGCTTTTATTAAAGATGCCAAATCAAACTGCAAGAACCATAAGTTCTGAAATAAAAATTGTAAGAACTAAGTACTCTAGGAATAACTTGAACTTAAGCAAGTGTGAACTCAAAAGTAAAACTTCTTGAGATTATATTCCAAGCTCTAGGTATCTCCCAGCCCTACATTATTTTCAAATGATAGGCTCCCTGCAAATCGTCTCTGATCACCTTGAATGGTCTCTCCCAATTAGGTCTCAACTTACTGTCTGAAGGTTTTTTAGCGTTCTCGAGGACTTTTTTGAGGACATAATCACCGACATGGAATTTCCTCAGATTGATGCCCTAGTTGTACTGCTTGACTAACTATTTTTGGTAGGAGGCCGGTTTTATCATGGCCTGTTATCTTTGCTCTTCTGTTAGGTCAAGTTCAGTACTCATAGCTTCATTATTCAAACCTTTCTCAGCTATGATAGACCCTCATGGTTGGCATACCAGATTCCAGGGGGATTATAGCTTCCATTCCACAAGTTAGAGCAAAGGGAGTTTCCCCAGTATTCCTTCTAGGTATAGTACGATATGCCTAGAGAATATGGGGAAGCTCATCCACCCAAACTCATTTTGCTCTTTCCAACCTCTTCTTCAAGCCGTCGAGCATTATTTTGTTCAAATCCTTCACTTGTCCATTGCTTTGGGGGTAGATCACATAAATTAAATGGTGTCTGATTCAATGGTCGTCATAGAAACCTTAGAAAGGTCCGCTTTCAAACTGTGTGCCATTGTTCGTGATGATTTTGCTGGGTAACACAAAGCATGTTATGATGTTTCTCTAGATGAATATGAACATATCAGTATCTCTAATGTTTTCCAGTGGCTTTACTTATGTCGACCAACAGGTACTTGCAATTTTCTGGCACTATTGGGAGTGACCCTATAACATCTAACCCCTACTGGGAGAACGCCTATGGACTAGTTAGTGACTTTTACTCGCTAACTGGTTGGTGAAGTACGGGGGAAAACTTTTGGCATTTTTTGCACTTTGGGGCATAAACACTTGCCTCTTTCTGCATATATGGCCACCAATATCTTTCTTTGATTACTCAAATGTGAGATATCTTCCACCCACCAGGCTCCCATAAATCCCATCATGTAGTTTATAGAGAACTTGATCGACGTCTTTTGGATGCATGCATTGGAGGTAAGGTCTTGTGAATGAGCTTTTGTAAACTTTTACTCTATGTCTAACGTAAAATCGTGTAGCTTTTACTCTGACTTGATGGGCTTACTTTTTATCAGTCGGTAAGGTTTCATTCTTTAGATAGGCAATTATCGGATCTATTCAGCTCAGACCCTTTTCTACGATGAGAACGTGCCCAGGGACCACTATCTTCATAATGTTAGGTTTATCGAGGAATTCCACTTTAATTGTTCTTTTTATATTTGAATCCACTTCTAAACTTAGGGAAGCTAAGGCATCGATGTGGCTGTTATACCCCAGGGGGAACTGTTAAATATGGACTTCTTTAAATTTTAATATCAAATCATGAGCAACATGTAGGTATGCTTCCATCATTTCATCCTTGGCGTTGAAGTCTCTAGTAATTTAGTTGGATACCATCATTGAGTCGTAATACAATTCAAGGTGATTTCCCCCCAATAAATGACCCTCAAGTAGTCCAGCTATGAGGGCTTCATACTCAGCTTCGTTATGAGATGCTTCAAAGCCCAGTCTGATTCATTACTCGATCGTGGCATTATTTGGTGAAATGAGCATAATCCCTACACCATCCCCTATAGAGTTGAAGGCACCATCCACATACAATATCCATTTTTTAGATTGATCAAGCCCACGATATTTCAACCAGTCATCAACTTGTTGGTCGTTAGGTGCTTCTTCTCCCATAAATTCTGCTATAAAATTAGCCAACACCTATCCTTAATTGTTGTTCTTAGTTGATAGTGTATATCAAACCTCTCGAGTTTGATTGACCATTTGGACATGCATCCAGATAGGTCAGTCTTGCACATAACATTTTTAAGGGGGAAGATGTGATGACTATGATGGAATAGGCCTCAAAGTAGTGTTTTAGCTTTCGATACATGATGACTAAAGAGTAAGATAACTTTTCTAGTGGGAGGTAGCATTGCTTAATGTCCAGAAGAGTCTTACTGACATAGTAAATAGGTTACTATATTCCTTCTTTCTCATAAACTAAGGTTGAACTGACTGTGTGGTTTGAGATTGCTGGGTAGAGGTAGAGAGGGTCCCATATATTTGGAATGGCTAACAGAGGAGGCTTACTCTAGTAAGACTTGATTTTTTTGAAGGTCTTTTGAACATTCATTGTTCTAAGTGAGGACTTTATCCTTCTTCGGTAGTTAAAAGAATGGTCTATAATGCTCGGATGAATTAGAGATGAAATAATATAAAGTTTCCAATATCCCACTTAGATTTTGAATTTCTCCCAACGTATTCGATGGTTAAACGCTATGGATCGCAACTATATGGTTATGGTTTGCTTTAATTCCTCTTTTCTAGACCAGATAGCCGAGGAACTTTCAGAACTGGACTCCAAAGGAGAATTTTCTTGTATTCATCTTCGTTCGGTAGTGCCTAAGGATTCCAAAAATTCCTATTAAGTCCTCAAGATTATTGTCTTTACGCTTGATCTTAACAAGCATGCCGTTAATGTATACCTCAGTTGTCTCTCTTATTTGTTCCTTTAACATCTTAATAACTAATCTATGGTATGTGGATCCAGTATTTTTTAGGCCAAAAGTCATGACCTTATAACAATATAAGCCCAATAGAGTGATAAATACAGTCTTATATTAGTCGGGGCCGAACAGTGAGATCTGGTGATACCCTGAGTAAGCATCCAGGAAGCTCATCCGCTCGTGGGCTACTATGGAGTCGACCCGTTGATCTATTTTTGGTAGAGGGAATCTGTCTTTGGGATAAGCTTTATTGAGGTCATTGCAATCCACACATACTCTCCAGCTATCGTTCCTCTTTCAGACCACCATCGGGTTTGAAGCCATTTTGAGAATTGGATTTCTCTAGTGGATCTTGCCTCTAGGATGTTCCCTACCTCATTTTCCACTGCCTTGTCCTTTTTGGGACAGTATGACTTGCCTTCTGTGTGACCAGTGAAAGTTCTAATTTAATGTGAAGTTGATGGCACGTGACTCTGGGATCAATTCACGGCATGTTGTGTGGTTCCCATGCGAAAACATCTAGGTTCTGCTTCAGAAAAGCAATTAATTCTTTCCTTTCTTAGTCGGATAACATGGTGCTGATTAGAAACTTCCTATCTGTTTGCTCTCATAAAAAACTACCTCCTCCAATTTTTCCATAACTCTGTCTGCATGATCAAGTCTTGTCTCTTCGACCTCTGGTCTATCACACTTTAGTTGCTATTGGGATGGAATTTCTCCAACCGGAGATGTTTCAGAGCGATTTAATGTCTACCACTAGAAACTCAATTAGTTTAGATATGTTCCTTACCCTTACAGGTAGGAATACCTTTCCCAATGGCATGGTCATCTTTCCTGCGAAGCCAACCAATGGAATGGTCGCTTCATTCAAGTCTATCATCTTCAATTTGAGCTTGTGAAAAATATCTGGGTACATCACTTTCGATGAACTACCTTGATCCACTAGTATCTTATCCATATCCTAGTTTGTAATCCTGAGAGTGATTATTAGGGCATCATGGAATGGGGTTCTTACCCCTATCAAATTGTCTTTCATGAAGACTATGTGATTATTGCAATCCACATCTTCTGATCGTCTGCTTTATTATCTTAGCTTTTGGCAGGATCAATTTGGAATGCCTCCATTATAGTCGTGACCTTTTTTAGTTCCTTTCGAGCTGCATTGCCTTGGATCTTATTGGGGCTAAATGCTCCGTGAATAATGGTAAAATTATGCCCTTCTTCGTCGTCTAGCACAATATCTAGTTTTGGATCACCGTTGGTGGAAACCTAATCAACCTTCTTCTTAATATACTCGTTCAGATACCCCGCATGCTCTAACTCCTATAGATAGGATTTTAGACCCTTATAATTCTTTTTCTTATATCCATTCTCCTTATGGTCAGCGCACCGAAGTGCATTGCTCCTCTTGCTCGGGTTACCTCCCATCTTGTGAATTAGTTCCTTAAAAATCATGTTAACATATATATTTGTATGAATTATGTTGATTATTACTTATTGAATGAATAATAAATTAGTAAGAATGCAATGTGATTATGGTGAGTGAGAAATAGGGCAAATACTATAACTTAGTTAGGACGCGCGTATCAGTCGTGTCGGGACTTAAATTTATGAGATAAAATGTGATTTATTCATGGGTCATCCAAATGGTCATTTCTAGTGCACTAGTGTGTCTGAAAGGGGAGAAATAGTAAAAAAAATGTATTTGGGGTTTTGGATTAGGTCCCGGGACATTTTTAATTCAAATCGGCACCCCGAAAGGGTATTTTGATTTTTTGACTATTTATAGTTAAGGGACCAACGAAATTCCTAATGTTATATAAGCACGTGTGTTGAGGGTGTTAAGGTTAGCAGTTACAAAAATAGAGATAGGCCATTAAAGGAGGAAAGTGAAGGATTCTAAGACTCCCCACACCATTTTTGCACCACCATCACCACCAAAGTTTAGATTGGAAGGAGGGGAAGACAACTCCACCACTTTTTTTCACAAATCAGACCTACAAACTCCAGGCAATTGTTTATCTTGCAACACTTTGAGTGCATATACTACCCATGTTAGTGTAGGATTGAATATTTCATGAATAAATGGTTATTGGCTTTAAATTGGAAATTAAATTCAGGATCTTGGGTAGGATTTGCATGTAAATTGAATCCTTATGTGTGTAGAAAGCGAAATCAGAATATATGAGAAGATAATAATAGAAGAAATCTGGGTTTTTAATTTAAATAGATAAAGAACATGTTGTGTGCATATTAAGTTTTTATCTGTTCTTGAATTGAATTCTAGAAGATTAAATGTGTTATTAACGTTCAAATTTATCCCTAGACCTATAATAAATGATTAGTCAAGTTGGTTGGGAGTTTGAAGAAGTTTAATGGAGTTTTGAAAAAGTTCTCATGTTGAAAAATCGTACGGCGTAAAGAAGTAGAGGCCTGTTTAGTTTCGAATCGATTCGGCTCCTTGGTCGAATCGATTCGGTTTGCCCAGAAATTGAAAATTTCCCCTATTTAAGCCTAGAACTTGTGAATAAATTACGGGGAGACTTTTGGGATATTATTAAACTTCAATGAAGATTTTGGTAATTTCAGTAAGCATACGACAGGGTTGAGGTTTCCCCAAATGAGGAGAATTAAGGCTAAGAATTATTGGGTATATTTTATTATTTAATGAATTCACAAGAATTGGCATGGGTCACGAAGAGCATGAGTGAACCTAGGTCCAGACCAGTAGTAGAGAGATGTTAGGACTATTGAAATAATTTAAAGGATAATTGGGACCCTTCGAGTAGTGGGAAACACTCGGGAATATATGATGAGAAGCATAATGGTAAATTAAAAATATGTAGGATATTCGAGAGTATATACTGCGTACGGGATATATTATAGGTTGCATGTATACTATACTGATGATGTATATATGTATATAGATTGTGTGAGTACCTATTGTGTGACTTCTTATGTGTGTGAACATACCTACGCTGCTTGTTATCACGGGAGTTTTCGCATCGTGGATGGTCTTGTCCTGATGAGCCCATTAGGGGGATTTAGGCTTGTGCCTTAGAATATAGAACTTAGGGTTGAGCACTACTTGAGTGTATGATAGTGTGGTCGATCATTTGGGTGCATTAGTTATGTGCGTAGCCCAAAGACTTAGAACTATGTTCGCCTCCAAATTGTGCAAATTGTGAATGTATGGTTCGAGAGTGATTCTGAACCGGAAGTCCTTTACTTAGTATGTGATGTACCAGGACTCGATAGCAGCTTATGCAGGCATTGCGGGTCTCCACCCAGG
The DNA here is from genome assembly GCA_949130495.1 of Sambucus nigra. Lineage (NCBI taxonomy): Eukaryota > Viridiplantae > Streptophyta > Magnoliopsida > Dipsacales > Adoxaceae > Sambucus > Sambucus nigra. The sequence goes on along the minus strand of OX422214.1, from coordinate 186,700,368 downwards.
GATGCCGTATTCGTATATATTACAAAAGTGGTGTGTGTGTGTGTGTGTGTCTCTCTCTCTCTCTCTCTATATATATATATATATATATATATATATGATTTATTCTACTGTATATGCATTAATAGATAAGATAGATAATGATATCTAAAATAACCTAAGTATGTGGGAACTTAATACTTACTTGGTGATTTTTATTGGTTAAAGGGGTTTGGAAATTCGGTAATGTATTATATGGGCAATATGTGTGGGCATAACGAGTTAGTATGCAGGGAGAGAATTAGTTCCAACTAGTTAGGCGGTAGCGTAACTAGGTTTGCTTACAAGGATTCATTAGGCATGCACAATAGTTGAGAGGTGAAGATCTCAATTGAGGGCACGTGAAGTTAACATGTATACAATATATGCTCTTACTACATTTTAAATATTTACAAAATGTTTTTAAACTATTTTCTTAGGCTCTGACCCGTTTCAAATCCATTTATTTAGAAAAAAAATTTAGGTGCCAAACCACAGGGACGCCAAGCTTAGGAGTCCATTCTTATTTGAAGTGTTGTAGCTTATGTGGACGTTGCGGAACCTCGGTAGTATACGCTTCCACTTTTATCAGTTCTTTTTCATCAGTCAGTTAGCTCAGTCAGGCATGTCGCCAATCTCTAGTTAGGGGTTATTTCAGAGATACTGTATTTCTATATTATTTCTAGTTATGGGATTTGGTTTTCATTTATGGACTATTATATGTGGATTTCAGGTTGGATTGTTTATTCCGGACACATTTATTTATTCAGTTATTTTAACATTTATTACGTTATTTACTGGAATGGTGAATGTGGTTTAAGAGCTTAATTTATTGCATGTTAATAAAAAGATTAAATTTTGACATAATGTCATTAGGGTATTAGTAATATAATTATGTTTCGACAATGATTCTAACAAAAAACCCATTAATGATTCTTGTTTAATTTAATAATGGACAAATCACCCAGGATTAGAATAGGAGGGGTGTCACAAATGGTATTAGAGTATCAAGTTCTAGTGTCCTTAAAATATGTACGGACTTGTCACGTTTCTAGTGTAGCGTTCTTTGATATAGATCCCTACTATCAGGATTGTTTCATTCATGATTATGCATTGGCGTATTCAGCTATTTTGAGATATTGAACTGTAAACTTATAGAAATTATCATTCATTTCAGATGCCACCCAGACGTGCACCATGAGCCCCCAGAGATGCACAACCCGAGTCATAACCAGCTCAGACAGAGGGGACTATGAACGTTGTTGAGGTCGTCGCTATTATTGCATAGGAGATTAACGCAGCTTTGACCACATTTGCTCAACACGCACCACATGTACAACCTCAGCCACCGGTTGTGGCTCCAGACCAGACACACTCGTTTCCTTCTGCCTGGGAGCTTCCCGAGTTTTAGGGAAGCTCAGATGTCGTTGCTTATTGCCAATGGAAGAAGGACTTCCAGCGGAATTTACGGATGTACGAGTACACTGATACACAGAGACAGATACTAGCTGCTTTTAAGCTAGTGGGGGCAGCCTTGCAGTGGTGGGAGTCGGTTACCACCGCATAGGAGATAGATAACATGCCTATTCAGGAGTTCTAGGAGCGGTTCGATAGCAAGTACTTTTCATCCACTATTCAGACAGATATGAGGCAGAAGTTCTTAGACATCTCCGAGGAAGGAAGGAAAGTGACTGGATATGAGGGGGAATTTACTCGGTTGGCAAATTTCGTACCAGAGAATGTGAGCACAGAGGAGAAGAGGGTACAACTCTTTGTTGATGGTCTTAGCTGGAGAATCTGACAGTATTTATTGGGTAATCCCGCTCTGAAGACATATACAAATGTTCTGCATTGTCAAGATCACTGCTTCCATGTGAAAGTAAGGAAACGCACAGGAAAGTCCATCCAGTAGGGTAGGACAGGGGGTGGCAGTGCCATGTAACACCCCGTAAATTCAAGGATATTAAATTTAATTATTTTGGGAGAAAAATAATTTATTTTATTAGGAGGAATTAAATTCAGGATTTGGAATTTTTTATTTATTTTAGGATTTATTTAAATTGGCAAATTGAAATTTAATTATTCGAATTATTTTTGTGTCACATTTTGAGGACACAAATTAGAGAGTGTTATAAATTAATTCGGATGGCAATTCTGAGTGCATGGTTGAGTTCGGATGGGTCAAAATAGTTAGAAAAGAGTACCCATGGATAGTAAATGGGTCTCGGGGTATTTTTAGTCATATTTGAGCCCACATAAGAGTGTTTGGGCCCTTTTTATAAAGCCCATAAGCCTAAAAACGGGATTGAGTTATTAAACCCTAAAAGTGAGAGGGTATGGCAGCCATAACACATTTTAGAAAACCTTTCTTAGAGAGATAGAAAGTGGGTGCAAGTGGGAGAAGCCATGGGAGCCAAAAATCAAGAAAAAGTGTGTGGGTCTTCATCAAATCATCCTCATCTACATCAATGGATTCAGACCCTACGAAGCCTAAGGCAAGTGGTTAAAATTGATTTTGATTAATTGCATATTTCTATTCATATCATAGTGGGTGATAGATGAATGCCATGTTCTTGGGTTAGTTTAACAATGAATCTGGGTTAATTAGAGTTTGATGTTAAATCTGTTGAGAAATTGAGAAGTTGAAATAATTCTGCCTTAAATCAGTGGGAGTTATTATTAAGATTTAGGGTTTTGAAATCTTGGCTTTTGTATATTTAAATAACTGTGATGTAAGAATGAGAAGGGGTTCTGGGTTTGTAAGTGGCAACAATGGCGAAAATTTTTGGAGATGACGAAGGGGGAGAGAGAAAAGCAGGGTCGTTCGAACGACCTGCTTTTTCGTTCGAGCGATGGCTAATGTCGTTCAAACGATAGCCAAGTCGTTCGAGCGGGATTACTTCTCAGCCGCCATCTCCCTTCTTCCCCTGTTCTGCCGTTGGGATAATCTTTGGGTTACTGCATTGGGGCTTTTGTTTAGGTGGCTACAAATATTGGCTTAATTGTGGGAGATGTTTATGGGATAATTGGAGTGTAAATCCCAAGGGTAAATTAAGGTTTAATTTGAGAAATTTGTAAGTTATAAATTAATAAGTGTGCTAGAATTTTTTAAAGGGATTTTGAATAATGAATTGTGGATATTATACTTCGGGCCAAGAGAGTGAGTCCGGGTATATTGGTTAACTGACATCAAGATAATAAAGTAAATTAATGTGAGATTGATTCAATTGAGTCGGGATATTGACTCGGGTGAAATTTGGACTAGTGCTACGAGTATTTAGGCACGAATTTGGTCGAGTAAATTTATTATAGGGTTATATAATAAATTATGAAATATTAGAAATAAAAAGGGTGTTAATCTTAATAGTGGAATTTGAGGAATAAGTTCTACAAGATGAGATTTTGGGCCATAAGAGCGGGCCTGGGTAATTTAGTTGGGTGACAAAACTTGGGTTATAAATAAATAAGTGTGGGAATTAGTTAAACATCAAATCGATATTTAGACTTGGGATTGTTAGGCTAGTGTTACAGTTATTGTTCACGGGTAGCCTGGATTAATTAAATATATATGTGCGATGATGTGTAGTGTGTATATATATATATATATATATATATATATATATATATATATATAGGTGATTTATAAATATTTGTGTGAATAATATTTATAGGAAAGCATACCCCTTTAGTGCTATCATGGGAGGTTGTTCGATGTGGGTGAATCCCTTGGCTTGAGGAGTAGGGTGGGTATAGTCCCCGAGTCATAGAGTTCGAAATAAAGAATGAGATGCTCTGGGTATGATTCGGTCTCATTCCGGTGGAAACTATGACCGCCTCCAATGCGTTTATTTATTTTTACTGATTCGGAGAGCTAACCGTGTCAGGGTGTCCGGGTGGATGAGTATACCTGGAAATAATAGCATTTTAGAGAATATCCGGTGAGTGCCTACTCGAGAGGATGGTTATATATATTTACTAAATGTGTGTGAATGTTGTAAATAGTTGATACGTATATATGGTGCGAATAAATATATATGGGTAAAATACATGTGTTGAGTTGTATTGATGATATTTAAATTGTGAGAATGTTATTTAGTTCCAAATGAGAAATGATTAAATAAGTTAATGTGATAAATAATTTATAAAATGTATATTTAACATACTCGGGTTAGAGTAGTGTGACCATAAGGATATCATCGAGAACAAGTTACGGGGGTGACTAGGATGGTTATGTAGAAAAGCGTTAGGCATGCACAATAGTTGAGGGGTGAGATGGTCCTCGAGGGAGTATGACACTAACTTAAATATGAAGAGCATTCATGAATTTTAATTTACTGCAATTTAATTCACTTGTTAAATAGTTTCAAAATATTTTGGGTTCTAACCCTTGCTATAAAATATTTTCAAAACCTTTTAGGTGTCCAGCCACAGGGACACTAGAATTGTTCTATTCCAGGGTTACGCAGCTGCGGCATATGTGGATGTTGCAGGATTTTGACTTAACCATTTCAGTCATTTTATTTCTAGAGTAGGATGCAGTCAGTATTTTATTTGGGCATGTTGCCCTAGTTATTCTATCTTGTTTCAGTCAGTTGATGTACTCATTTGATTATTCTTGTGATCTATGTTTTTTATATTTGGTTTGTAGCCGATGGTTTTCTCGGCAAAGTTTGTAACTATTCATTTTCAAAGTTGTTTGGTTTAGTGGTTGTGTGAATGGTTTATTATATATTCTTTCACATGTTGCTAGTGGTGTTTAATAAAAAGATAAAAATTTGACACCATATGTTTTGAATACTAGGTGGTTCGTAAGTTCTAAAAAGTTTTCGACAATGATGCTAAGAATGAACCTGATTAGATTCCTGTTTAATTTGATATAGGACTGATCGCTCGATATTTTATTAGGCGGGGTGTAACATGGCAGTGGGGCATAATTGACTCAGACGAGACAGGGTGAGCAGGGTTCCCAGTAGGGGGATTTTGATAAGCGTTTTCGATCAGGTATTTTCGGCAAGGGCAGGGTGGATTCAAGCATGGCCATCAGGGTCAGCAGGGCCAACAAGTCCAATAGCGTTTTCAGAAAGGCCAAGAGTGCCAAGGGAGAGATGATTCTGGCCAGCAGGACGGAGGCCAATAGGGCCAGATATGGAGAAATTTCACTGGTAGATGCTTCATATGTGGCAAGAATGGCCACAAACATCAGGATTGCCCTGATAGAGGTAGGGTTCCACAGCAGCAGGGCGCTCATCAGGTGCCCCAGAGGCCTATTTTTCCCGCCACCCTCCCAGCACCAGAACTGCCTTCCATACCAATCATCCCAGCAGCCCCACCACCACAAGAAAAGTTACAGTATGGGCATGTGTACAATGTCCATTAGACCGCAGTTCCATAGACACCACCCGCAGTTGAGGGATGTTTTTTATACACAGGACTTCAGGGAATAATTTATTTGACACTAGGCTTCACACTCTTTTATAGACATTAGATTTTCACGAGCCACGGGGTTGTTAGACACGATCGATAATACAGTCACGTGCATAGACTCACCGCTGGGTAGCAGGACACTTATTTTCTTTATTTATCTGGGTGTGAGTATAGATATTGGGAGACTTATTTTGACGGTCAATATGCTTGTTTTAGATATGTCGAGTATGACACCATTATTGGCATGGATTGGCTAGAAGCATATAGAGCCATGATTGATTGTTACAGTAGGAGCATAGTGTTTGCGATTCCAGGCCAGGAGTTGTTCTTAGTGGCGATTCCCCGTTCCGAAGGAGGATCGTAGACCCACTTATACTATATAGAGGACGAGACCTCTAAGGGGATAATTATCTCCCTAGATTTAACTCCTATTGTGTGTGAGTCCGCCGACATATTTCAGGAGATACTGGGATTTTTGCCTAGTCGAGAGATAAAGTTTATCATTAATTCAGCACTAGGAACTCGACCAATAACTCGTGCGTCCTATCGTATGGCCCCTATAGAGATGATGGAGTTACGAGATCACATTGAGAAACTTTAGGGATAGGGTTTTATCCATAGGAGTACTTCGCCTTGGGGTACCCCAGTGCTATTTATGAAGAAGGGTAATGGATCTTTACGCCTATGTGTAGATTATAGAGAGTAAAATGAAGTCACGATACGGAAGAAATATATGTTACCCCGAATCGATGACTTATTCGACCAGTTAAGAGTAGACGCCTGCTTATCTAAGATAGATTTGAGATCAGGGTACCACCAGTTACGTATCCGAGAGTAATATGCATTCAAGGCTGCCTTTCTAACGAGATATGGGTCTTACGAGTTTTTGGTTATGCCATTTGGGCTACCCAACGTGCTAGTAGTGTTTATGGACTTGATGAATAGGGTGTTCAAATATTTCTTGGATCAATTTGTCATTGTCTTTATTAATGACATCCTGATTTATTCGTAGATTGAGGAAGAGCATGCAGAGCATCTGCGTCGGGTTCTGTAGACATTGCGAGAACACCAGTTATACGCTAAGTTTGAGAAATGAGGTTTTTGGATATATGAGGTATAGTTCTTGGGGCACATAGTATCTGACATGGGGATATCATTTGATCCGAGTAAGGTGTCAGCGGTGAGGGAGTGGGGGTAGCCCATAACATTGACGGAGGTGCGCAGTTTCTTGGGGTTAGCCGGGTACTACCGATAATTTATTTATGGTTTGTTAATGATTGCGGGTTCGTTGACCAACTTGACTCTCAAAGTAGTACCGTTTATCTAGGATGGCGATTATGAATTACCTTTCGATGAGCTAAAGGACAAGTTGGCTTCAACACCAATTCTCGCACTGCCTAGGACAGTAGTTGTTGATGTAAAAAACTAGATTACTCCAATAATTTAATCACATATAAATAAATGAGACAGAATATTTTAAAGTGGTTCAGCCTTATGTGAATGGCCTACGTCCACTGTTATGTTATTGCTGAGTGTTTGGGAATTCTCGATTACAAGTTCTCTCAAGAAATTCCGGTCCCCTTGAATGAGGATGATGCAAGGTATTTATAGCCTTTAGGCTGTACATGAAAGGGTTGATACATTAAATGATATACATATGAAAGGGTAATACATTTAATGTAGCATGTGCACCAAGATGATAATCATTCAATGAATGGTTGAACTGTTGATTATCTGGAAATTAATGATACGACCGAGATGCAGTTCGGACCGCCTTAGTTGCTCGTTGCTCTGGAGTTCCTCGGAGCGCTGGAATACCTCGGAGTTCTAAAGTTCCTCGGTGTATCCTCGTTGCTCGGAGAGAACATGAGTTGGTCGGGGAAATGAACTTCCTCGTTGCTATTGTGCCACGTAGATTGACACGTGTCTTCGTATTATTCGTCCATATCAGCATATTAATTTTGGTATCAACAGAAGCCCCCAATGTTTCATATTTAGAACTTTGAGGAGTATGGAACATTCTTTCTCGGTATATGGCAATATTAAATGACTTTCCTGGATTTTAGGAGCATTTTCTTTGTATTTGAATTTCCTTCAATATTCGCAGAATCCGCCTTTTTGAATTTTCATAAGCGCTTCGATCTTCGTGCAGTTTTTGTCCTTTTAGCCGCCGGTAATATAATAGTTTCTTTTTCGTAATCATTTCTTTCGCCGCTTCCCAAGGTAAAGTATTTAAACTTCTTAGGTAACCATACCGTCTTCTACCTTTTCCAATTTTCTGCATTCAAGCTTTCTGTTCTCTCTTTCTCTCTTGTGCGTTCATCCTTGTTTTAGTTCGTTGTTGATAGCTCTCCTTTCTTCCTGTAAGCTTTTCTTCCTTCTTCTTTTATTCACCATGGTTTATATTATTGAATCTATTGAAAAATTCCATTCTGATTTTTCCATCCCTTCTTGGGTGATTTTAGAGGAGTTGTCTGAACCTCAAAATTACTTTCGTTTGGCTGAAGGACATTGGTTTCCCAGTCTTTTTTATTGCTGAATGTGGGTTTTCCTTTCCACCAAATCCATTATGTTTAGAATTTTGTCAGTACTTCGATGTTGTCCCTGCAAAAATAACCCCCAATACATGGAGAATAGTTAATGGGGTGCATAAGTTAAATCAAACTCATGGAACTCGTCTAGGAATTCCTGAGATTATGTTTTGCTATAGATGGGCTATTCTAGACGATGTTTATTATTTAAAAACTAGATTTTTGAATAGGGCTCTGGTAGTCAACCTCCCTGATGCCAACAGGGATTATTTTGAAAATGGGGTCATTATAAAAAATTGGCAACAAGCCCCTTTGCCCGGAGATGAAGTATATGATGGTCCCAAATGCCCCCCTATGGCAATGGGATAGGTTATTTCTGTTTTTCTGAAATTTTGATTTCATCTTGTTTGTGTAAATGCGTGATTGACATTTCAACTTATTTTTGTTTGTAGTTGACAGCAAGAGAAAAACTCCTAAGGAATCAGAAGTTAATATAAGGCAATTAAAACATATCTGGAGTTTGCATCAGAAGGTTGCAGATGAGCATATCAGGTCTGCCTCATACTTGTTGCAGTACAAGAGCTATACATCGTCTTTTACTGCTCGCCCTGTGGTCAGCTCCAGTGATCCAGTGCAAATTCCTGAGGACTCTGATCCAGAATCTCATATTCCTTTGAGCCAGAAAATGGGCAGGAAAAGAGCTCCTCCTGCTCTATTTGATGACACTACTTCTGCTGCTGAGGCTAAGAAAAGCAAAATTGATGTCCCAGAGGGGACTAAGAAGGTGGATGTTGCGCCTTCAAAAGCTACCGAGAAGCCCCCAGTGGCTCCGAGCAAGAAGGTTGCTCCTGTGGAGATGACTGCTATTTCTCCGACGAAGAGCTCTTCCTTGGTTGAAACTGCTGAAGTCCCTTTGAGGAGATTGAGGAAATCATCCTTAGTCAATTTGGCTGAAACTGTCTCTTCTCTACCATCTGGTGTTGTTGGTGTTCCAACCATCATTCCTCCGAGCTCTATAATGAGCTCGGTAAAAACTTGGATCATACCCGAGGTCCAAGGAATTGATGAAAATATTTCTAGGGATATGCTGACATCCCTAGCTACTCGTCACCTTGCTTCGATAAATTTCTCACACTCTAAATTTCCTTTCTGTCTTTGAATACTTGTATTTTTGCACTGACCTGTCACTTTTTCCTTTGTTTAGCTGGTGAATTGTTTTAACAACATCGTGAAGAAAGACGAAGCTATTAAAGCTTCCAGCTCCTCGTCAGGTGTAGAGGATGCTCTGCTGGGTTTAACCCAATCTTTGAAGGATTCTTGTCAGCAGTATAACGAGGACAAAGCTAAATGGGAGAAAAAGTTGTCTATAGTTGAGGCCGAGAAGGTGAAGATGGCTGAGATCTCCAAGAGTTTGGAGGATAAGGTGAAAAGTTTAGAGGTCGAGCATCAAAAATATGACGACAAGCTCAAGAACTTTGGAGAGCTTGAAGATAAGCTGAAAAAGGCAGAGGAAGAGTTGTCCGCCCTGCGTGATATCAAGGGCCAAAAGGAAGAATTGGATGTGAAGCTCTCCTCGGAGAAACTGAAAAGAAAGAGTTGTCCGCCCTGTGTGATATCAAGAGCCAAGGGGATTGCTGCGATGACATCCCAAGTTCAATACGGGAAGTTGAAATACTTCCGAGATGGTTGGGTAGCTGCCCTGCAGGAATTGAAAATCAAGGACGACTCTGGGTTATTCCAGCTACACCTCCCTGGTCCTCCCCCACCAATTGTGGAAGAAGAAGAAGATGAGCCTATCTCTGATGAATCTTCCATGGCCATCGGTGATCAAGTCCCTGCATCTCTATCTTCTGCCAACGAGGACATTTCTTCCATGCCTCCTCCTCCTGAGAAAATTTCAACTCATGCTGATCAAGTTGCTGTTACCACCGAGCAACCAAGCTCCTCGTCCCAGCCTCCCGAGAAAGTCTTGGGAGACAAGGAAAAGGTGTGAAGTTGTTCGGTATCATTTCTATCTTTCATTATTTGTAATCAAACAATGTAATCCTTTTGTGATCTAATAAAATACATCTTTGTTCATCTCTGTTGTTGATGATTTGTTTTTGTTGATTGTTGTCTTCTTCTCATCCTTAGTTTGTGGCTAGAATGGAACTGATATCTGCACATGATACAAAGCTGATGCAGCAATGTCATGAGTATTATAAAGTTGGTCATACAAATTTGAGTGTATCAGAAATTGCTGACATCCTTGGCCATGATGCCTCAGAACAAGCAATTGAGGCTTATCGGTACTTGAAGGATTTACTCGACCGAGCTGTGGCCAACAGTGTGGCCTACTATGAATTGATCGAGGAACTTCATTGTACCTTAGAAGATCTACAACATCAACACAATGAATCAACTGCTTTGCTGCACAAGGAATATGAAAATAGATATCAACAGCTTTCTTCTGAGACAGGCCATAAAAAGATCCTTGCTGGATACGATGTTAGGGAAAGAACTCTAAAAGGTGAAGTTGAGGCCTGCAGGAAGATTACTGAGTTGCTGGAACAAGAGAACAATAATTTGTAGAAAAAGCTGGCACAGTATGAATCTGCAGCGTCATCTTCCACTGCTTTAGTACAAGTTACCGATGAAGGTTTCTCGTTCTTAGAGGTTGAGAATGCCAAATTAAGGCAAGAGTTGGATGCTCTGAGAAGATCTGGTATTTCCACTACTGCTCGGGGACGAGGAAGAGGGTCTCTTGGGCGAGGAAGAGTTGTTAAAAATGTTGTCGAGGAGCAAAATTCTCCACCTGCTCGGAGTCGATCAAGAGTTCTCAGCCGTAATGTTGAAGAATCTCGTACTCTGTCAACATTGGAAACTCAAGCATACCAATTGAACGCCAAAGATCGGGCTTTATCTGAACTGTCCAAGAGAAATCTATCTTTCGAAGATCAACTTACTGCAACGAAGTCTGCTTTGAATGATAAAGATGTTTTTGCCAGGAACCTTCACGAACAATTGGATAGATTAACCTTCCAATTCCATAAACAGCCCAGGGAATTTTGGATGGCAGGATACAATGAAGCCCTTGTTCATTTAGATGCTCGTATTGAACATGCCAATAATGAAGGTTATAAGCAGGGGTGGTTGAACGCCCTGGGTGTACTAAAATTGGAGCAAGGGCATTTTTTATGGGATTATCATGCTCCAGGGTTACTAGACTTGCCTGTGCCACCTTTCAAATTGGACATGGAATGGATCCCAGCTCGTTCCATTCCTCGGAGTTTAATTTCAAAATATCTTGGTGACTATAGTCTTCATTCTCAGATTGAATTATCTCGTCCCGAGCATCTCTTGGATACACCTTCTGTGATGAACGTCAGAATGCTCAGAGATGTTAATTTCATTAATTCTCCTCTTTGCTTGGAAGACCCTCCTGCCGGCGAGGAACCTGTTTCAAAAGCTAAAGGAAAGAAACCAATAGAATAGGTTTTTCAATGTAATAATTAGCACATATATGTAGCTTGTAATATATTTTGACCTTAATGAAAGAATTTCATTTTTTGTTTGCAAATCTTTATTGCTATTGTTCTGCGTTAAACACTAAGTATGTATCTGTTAAAAAGATAACAATTTTGTGCTATTCATTGACCAACTTAGTAACAAATATGAGAAATGTTGCTCAATAAAGTAATGAGTATAAAGATGTTTAAAACTTTGACAACCAACCAAGGTTGTTAAATTGTGCTCGTCGACCAATTATAGTTAGTGATAGCTTATCCCCGACTAACCATAAATTTTTGTCTTTTTATAAAATGTGTCCGACCAATTAAGGTCGATAAATTCTTCCTGTCGACCAACTACAGTTAGTGGGTTTTTATCCCCGACCAACTACAGTTTGGAATATTTTGTTCTTCGAAGAACTTTTGTAATAATCTTACCTCCCGACCAATATAAATTGGAATGTGAGAGCATATTTTCAAATCAAATAATATTGTTCTTCCCTCAACCGTAGTTGATTATTGAACTATCAGGTTCTTTCGAACTATCTTGTCCACTAGTTATCTTACCAACCTTAGTTGATCACGCTAGTGTACTCCTCCTAACCAAAGGAGTATATTTTTTGGTTCTTTCGAACTATCTGTCCACTAGTTATCTTACCAACCTTAGTTGGTCACGCTAGTGTACGCCTCCTAACCAAAGGAGTATATTTTTTGGTTCTTTCGAACTATCTGTCCACTAGTTATCTTACCAACCTTAGTTGGTCACGCTAGTGTACGCCTCCTAACCAAAGGAGTATATTTTTTGGTTCTTTCGAACTATCGTCTTCTTTTTGCTGTCGAGCAGCGTAGTGTACAACACTAGTATTCCCCGAAAAACTTTCAAACAAAGGAGAGGAAAATGGTGAAAACATCATCATTTTATTCATATTGATGGAACCGTTGTACATTTTACATCATTGATAATACTTGCGAAGGTGTTCAGCATTCCAAGCATTCTTGAATTCTTCTCCTTCTAGAGTTGCTATTCGGTAAGTTCCTGGTCGAACAACTTCTGTAACTCGGTAAGGCCCATGCCAGTTTGCCTCCAATTTATTGTGCTTCTGAATTACCTTCTTTAGCACATAATCTCCTTCCTTTAAATCGCATTTCCTCACCCTTTTGTTGTAGAAAAGAGCTGTTCGTTGTTGATAAGCAGCATTCCTAATGGCTGCCTCTTCTCTGACCTCCTCGAGCATATCCAAATCCAATCTTCTCATCAAGTCACTGATAGGAGAATTGAAATTCAGTACTCTATGCGTTGGAAGACCCAACTCGGCAGGTATTACAGCCTCACTTCCAAATGCTAGCATATATGGTGATTCTCCAGTCGCTGCTCGGGAAGTTGTTCGGTAAGCCCACAATACTGATTGTAGCTCATTAATCCAGTTAGCTTTAGCTTCACTTAGCCTTTTCTTTAAACCATTTAGCAGTGTTCTATTCGTCACTTCAGTCTGTCCATTGCTTTTAGGATGACCTGGTGCTGAATGAGTCTTCAAAATGTTCGACTGATGACAATAGGCAACAAATTCCTCGTTATCAAATTGGGTTCCATGGTCTGTGATGAAGGCATGAGGGAGACCATATCGACAGATGATATTCTTCCAAACGAACTGGTATACCTTCTCGTATGTCATATCAATAAGCGGCTCAGCTTCTACCCACTTAGTAAAATAGTCCACTGCAACGACGAGGTACTTGAATCTTCCTCGGGTGATCGGCAGTGGTCCAACCAAATCAATTCCCCACATGGCAAATGGCCAAGGGGAAGTTATTGGTGTCAACAATGCTTGTGGAGTTCGTCGGATAGAGGAAAAACGTTGGCACTTGTCACATTTATTAGCATAGGCTATACAATCAGCCCTCATCGTCGGCCAATAGTATCCTTGAGTCATTACCCTTTGTAAAAGTGTTCGACCTGCTACATGAGCTCCGCAAGACCCTTCATGGATTTCTTCAATCAATTCTTTCACCTCGGAGGGATGTACACATCTCTGCAAACCTACCATAATTCCTCGTCTATATAAAATACCATTAGTTAATACATACCGAGCAGCTTTATACTTCATTTTTTTGGCAGCGAGCTTATCCTCTGGCAATTCTCCCTCTTCAATATATACCCTGATGGGATCCATCCAAGATGGTCCTAAATCAAGGGTAATAACATTCATCGTCAGGTTTTCATCTATGCTCCGACTTTCCAGTACTTCAATTGGTATCGTTCTTCGCAGCTCGGTACGAGTAGCTGATGCTAGTCGGGCCAGTGCGTCTGCTTGTACATTCTCCATCCTCGGTATTCTCACCAATTGAATGGCATTAAATTCTGTCAGTAACTCCATCACCTTTGCATGATACTTCGCCATTAAATCTCCTTTAACTGCATATGTTCCTATCATCTGATTTACAATTAATTGAGAATCACTGAATACAATTACTTGTCGTGCTTCCATAACTTTTGCTAAGTTTAAACCTGCTATCATGGCCTCATACTCAGCCTCATTATTGGAGGCTTTGAATTGGAATCGTAAAGCATATTCCATGTCAATCTCGTCTGGGGTGTTCAAAATAATTCCTGCCCCGCAACCTGCTGTGCAAGATGAGCCATCTACATATAATCTCCATATGGGCAACCCGTCTTCAAATTCCTTATCTGACAGGGTTCCTCGGTGAAATATTTGTTGCTTCTTTTCATCCTCCCCTGACACTTTTCGCTCCTCGTCGACCATCTCTTCTCGCTCTTTTACCAACCGGAGCTGGTCTGAGCTCGAAATTGATGATATTTCTTCATCCATAAGCCCTTTTACCAACCGGAGTTGGTCTGGATTTATGTCTGTTGATCCTGTAACGTCCACAGGTTGGTCAGCGAGCACCTTTTGCTCCTCGGGGGTATCAGGGTATGTAAACTCTGCTATAAAATCTGCTACAGCTTGCCCTTTTAATGATGATCTGGGTTCATACACAATATCATATTCACCGAGTTCTATTGCCCAATACATCAGTCTTCCTGATTTTTCTGGCTTGTGAAGGGCTTGTCTCAATGGCATGTCGGTATATACGACGATGGTATGGGCCTGGAAATATGGCCTCATTCTTCTACTTGCTTCAATTAATGCCAATGCCAATTTTTCTAGCTTTGGGTATCTGATTTCTGCATCTCGAAAAGCCTTACTTGTGTAATTGATGGGTTTCTGAACTCCATTCTCCAATCTAATCAATGCTGAGCTAACTGTATTCTCTGATACCGCCAGATACAAGTACAACTTCTCTCCTGTTATTGGCCCGGACAACAATGGAGGTGCTCCCAAATATTTCTTCAAGTCTTGAAAGGCCTTTTCACATTCATCAGTCCATTCAAAAGTTTTTCGAAGTGTTTTGAAGAATGGGAGGCATTTATCAGTTACTCGAGACACAAATCTATTGAGCCCCGCAACTCGTCCTGTAAGACTCTGTACTTCTTTCTTCGTCGTTGGGGATCGCAGCCCTAAAAGAGCTTTGATCTTTTCTGGATTTGCCTCAATACCTCGTTGGTTGACGAGGTATCCGAGGAACATTCCTTCTCGTACTCCAAAGGTGCACTTCGTCGGGTTGAGCTTCATTTGGTATTTATCTAGTTGATCAAAGGTCTGACCTAAGTCAACTAGATGATCAGCAGCTTTCTTGCTCTTTGTTAGTATATCATCGACATAGACTTCCATGTTGCAACTGATTTGTTTGGCAAAAACCTTGTTCATCAGCCGCTGATATGTTGCACCTGCATTTTTTAAACCAAAAGGCATGACATTATAACAATAAGTTCCCCTTGGGGTAATAAAAGAAGTACTTTCCCTGTCTTCAGGTTTCATTTTGATCTGGTTGTAGCCAGAATATGCATCCATGAAGCTGAGCAGCTCATGTCCCGAAGTAGCATCCACTAGCTGGTCTATTCTGGGCAATGGAAAATGATCTTTCGGGCATGCTTTGTTGAGATCAGTGAAATCAACACACATTCTCCATTTATTATTCTTCTTCTTTACCATCACCACATTTGCTAACCAGTCTGGATATTTCACATCTTCAATGAATTGGGCTTTTTGGAGCTTCCAGACCTCCTCTTGTATGGCCTGATTCTTCTCGGGACTAAGCACTCTTCTTCTCTGCTTCACAGGCTTGATCTCCTTATTCACATTGAGTTCATGACATAAGAAGTTTGGATCTATTCCTGGCATGTCTTCGTGACTCCATGCAAAAGTATTCTTCCTATTTCTCAAGAAAGTTATCAACTCTTATTTTATTGAAGCATCCAACGACGAACCTATCTGGGTTACTCGTTCAGGGTGCTCCTCGTCCAGAATAACATTTTCTGTAGATTCTACCACCTGTCCTTTTACAAGTTGGGATTCATCCCTGGGATCAAGAGTTTCAATTTCTGTACCTTCCTCCACCTGGTAGGTAGTAGTCTTTTTCCTTGATTCCTCAAGCTCCTCTTGCTCGGCAGATGAATAATAGCATTCCCGAGCTATTTTTTGATCACCTTTCACAACTCCTACTCCGAAGTTTGTTGGAAATTTTAAGCATTGATGCACTGTAGATGGAACTTCTTCGAACTTCTTCAAACCAACTCTTCCCATGATGATGTTGTAGGCTGACTGCACATTCTTGTCCATCACAAAGAAGCATATTCTTTCTGTTCGACAAGCAGGCCAAGTTCCAATGAATATGTCCAACTTGATCGTCCCAAGTGGAAAAACTTTCTCGCCAGCAAAACCTAGAAGGGGTCTGTGATAAGGTTCCAATTGAGATAATTTCAAATTCAAGCTATCAAAACATGAATAGTATATGATGTCTGCCGAACTACCATTGTCCACCAACACCCTTGAAATCACCACATCTTTCATCCTCATTTTCATCACCAAAGGATCGTCATGAGGGTAAAGAACACCTGCCAAATCGTTTTTTGAAAAACCAATAACTAGCTTCTCTTTATTTACCTTCCTCGGACGATCATCCTCGGCAAGATTTATTCGTTGAATATATGAGCAGGCTTGAGCCTCTCCTAGATAAGCCTTTCTTTCTGCAGTAAGGTCTCCTCCTCCAGCATCTCCTCCTGTAATAACATTACAATCAAATGACCCAAAACGTATGGAAAATACCTCTCGTTCAGGCTGCCTTGGCTTTTTTGGAAGATCGGGGTCTTCATCTGGATCATCTTCATGATCTCTTTTCTTTTTCTCCTCCGTCCGACGAGGAGATCTGGAACGATCTCTAGTTCTATCATCATTCTTCCTTTCACCTCTGCGATCTATATACTTTGACAACTTTCCTCTTCGGATGAGCGTTTCAATCTCGTTCTGAAGGGCTATGCAATTTTTGGTCGTATGGCCATGATATTTATGGAATTCGCAATATTTGGCCCTATTCCTCAGGTCAGGATTGGTCCTCAGTTTATCTGGCCACTTAATTTCTTCGTTATTCTTGATTTCTTCCAAAACATGATTAATACCCATTTTCAATGGAGTATAATTATCGTATTTCTTCAGGACTTCCCATGACGTCCTATTATTCTTGGAGTGCTTGTCACCACCATTACCTTTTTGCTCTTTCTTCTTAGATTTGTCAACCTCCACCTTGGTTTCTTTATCCATATTCTTCTTCGCAGCCATAGCCTCCTCGGCATTCATGATTTTGGCCGCTTTTGCCATCAACTCCGACATAGTTTTAGGTGGATCTTTGGCCAAAGTGTAGTATAACTTGTTAGGCAACAATCCACTCATCAAAGCAGTGATCGCTGTCTTTTCTTCGTAATCTATGACTTCCAACTTCTCGTTATTGAAACGAGTTATGTAATCTCTAGTACTCTCACCTGATTTTTGTCTAACACTTAACAAGTGCGCTACTCGCTTTACCGGCTTTGCTCCAAAATAGAAATTGCCAATGAACAACTCGGCTAACTGAATAAAAGTTGAAATCTTACCCCGAGGAAGATTGTTGTACCATATCTGTGCAGATCCGGTAAGAGTTCCCGAGAATGCTCTACACCTCATCTCGTCGGGGACGGCATATATGTCGGCAGCAGCTTGGTATTGTTCTATATGAAGAACAGGATCTGTCTTTCCATCATACTTAGGGGTCACTACAGGTGCTTTGAATTTCGATGGTGTAGGAAAATTCACAATGGCCTGCACAAAAGGTGTCCCTTGAACAAAAGTTCTCTGTAAGGGATTCCTTTCTTTAGTCATTTCTCCAAGTCTATCCTCCAATCGCTGAATGGAACCTTTCCATGCTTCATTTCCTTCCTCGGGCCGCTTAGTCCGAGCAATTGATTGTTCTGACGTAGCTTCCTGAGATCTATCTCGACGAGTAGCTGGTCGTGATTGTGCTGATCCTTCTCTCAAACCTGATGGTGGTTGAAAGCTTCTCGATGGGGCTCTAGGTGGACTCATATTTCTCCTTGGTCCTAACCGACTGAAAGGAGACACCCTGCTTAATCTTTCCAGGGCGCTGGTTCTCGCTAGAGAGAGAGTCATATGTTGATCTGTATCCGTAGCCCGTATCGATGAAGTTCGCCCAGGTTGATAAGAAAAATCATTAGATTCTTCATTACGATATGACCCAGTACGCCTGGATCGCGATTGCCCACGATCACTCCTTTGCCTTGAATGGGTAGGTGCACCGCCGTGAAGAGTTTGAATGAGTTGCCTCATTGTTTCTTGCATGGCGGTTTGTCCTTCAGCCAGATTCGTCATAATTCCAGCCAGATCTGGAGGTGCAGATGGATTTGGAGGATTTTCAGTATTTCCAGCATTTCGATTACTGGATTCTGGATTATCTGCCATTGATGATAAATGATTTTTGGTGAAAAACGATAGCAACAGTCGTTTCCCACAGACGGCGCCAATCTGTTGATGTAAAAAACTAGATTACTCCAATAATTTAATCACAGATAAATAAATGAGACAGAATATTTTAAAGTGGTTCAGCCTTATGTGAATGGCCTACGTCCACTGTTATGTTATTGCTGAGTGTTTGGGAATTCTCGATTACAAGTTCTCTCAAGAAATTCCGGTCCCCTTGAATGAGGATGATACAAGGTATTTATAGCCTTTAGGCTGTACATGAAAGGGTTGATACATTAAATGATATACATATGAAAGGGTAATACATTTAATGTAGCGTGTGCACCAAGATGATAATCATTCAATGAATGGTTGAACTGTTGATTATCTGGAAATTAATGATACGACCGAGATGCAGTTCGGACCGCCTTAGTTGCTCGTTGCTCTGGAGTTCCTCGGAGCACTGGAATACCTCGGAGTGCTAAAGTTCCTCGGTGTATCCTCGTTGCTCGGAGAGAACATGAGTTGGTCGGGGAAATGAACTTCCTCGTTGCTATTGTGCCACGTAGATTGACACGTGTCTTCGTATTATTCGTCCATATCAGCATATTAATTTGGTATCAACAGTAGTGGAGTATCTTTTTTTTACTGATGCGTCCCTACAGGGACTTGAGGGTGTGCTAAAGCAGGCGGGCCATATCTTATGCTTCACACAAGCTTAAGACCCATGAGAGGAATTACCCCACCCATGACTTGGAGTTAGCGGCCATCGTATTTGCACTACAGATTTGGAGACATTACCTTCTAGGGGAGAGGTTTTGTCTATTCACAGATCATAAGTCACTATAATATTTGTTCACTCAGAGAGAGCTGAATATGCATTAATGTAGGTGGTTGGAATTTGTGAAGGATTATCAGTTCGACATCCATTACCATCCAGGGAAGGCTAACGTGGTGGCAGACGCGTTGAGCTGCAGGCCAGTGCGGGATATTGCAGAAGTCTAGAAGGCGAAATGGAAGGAGACAGGACACCAGGATTCAGTTGCCAGATCATTCATGTCGGTTATGACCGTCACCCCCGAAATTGTCATGAGGATTGTACATGATGAGGCAGCGAATTCATTTTTTCAGGACCGCATTTGACACTTTTAGCTGAGGAAGCGGAGTCTTACTTCGTGAGTTAAGAGTGAGGCATACATTTCAACTGGAGATTAATTATTTCAGAGGGGGAGGACTTGCGACACACAGTGATGGCAAAGTCGCATGGGTCACGATTTACGGTACATCCTAGAGGGGATAAGATATATCAGGACATGAGACGATAATATTAGTGGAGTGGGATGAAGAGAGACATTGCATAGTTTATCTCGAGGTGTACCACTTGTCAGCTGGTTAAGGTGGACCATTAAAAATCAGTAGGAGTTTTGCAGCCGTTAGAGATTCCAATGTGGAAATAGGAGAGCATTTACATGGATTTAATCACTGGTTGTCTACATCTAAGAGGGGTCACGATTCCATTTGGGTAATAGTGGATCGGTTGACTAAGGTGGCCCATTTTCTGCTAGTTCGGACCGATTATACCAGGGGACAATATTCCCAGATCTTTATCAATGAGATAGTGAGACTACATAGGGTGCCACTCGATATTGTGTCCGATAGAGTTTTCAGGAGGTCATGGGTATAGAGTTGCGATTGAGTACAACCTACCACCCACATACAAATGGGCAAACAAAGAGGACGAATCAGATGTTAGAAGATAAGTTACGGATGTGTATCCTTGACTTTAATGGTGGTTGGGAGCAGTATCTTCCACTGGTGGATTTTGCATATAATAACTCCTATCAGTTTACGATTTGGCATGTCACCATTTGAGGCGTTGTAAGTTAGACCTTGCCGTTCGCACGCTTGTTGGTTAGAGGTGGGGACAACAAGTTTTTCGAACCAGAGTTGATTCAGGATACTTCGGCCAAAATTGAGCTGATTCGAAGTCGTATACGGATATCTCAGAATAGGCAAAAAAGTTATGCCGATGTCAAGCGATTCTTCCTAGAGTTTAATGTGAGGGACCAGGTATTACTGCATGTATCTCCTATGAAGAGGATAATGAGGTTTGGGAAGAAAGAGAAGTTGGTTCCTAAGTATGTGGCGCCACTGCCTATCATCGAACAAATTGGGCTAGTTGCATATATACTGGGATTCTCGGAGCACTTGCATCGAATTCACGATGTATTCCATATTTCTTCGCTGAGGCGATATCTCCGGGATGAGTTAGCTCATAATCACATTGCATTGGAGGATATTGATTTACAACCCAATATTTTATACACGACCAGTTGCTATTCTAGACCATAGTGAATGGAGGCTGAGGTCGAAGGTAGTTCCACTTGTACGTGTTCACTGGAGGCACCATAAATGTCAACGAGACTACTTGGGAGCGCGATGATGAGATGCATGACAAATATCCAGAGTTATTTATACCAGGTATTTTTTCAAATTATGGGACGAAATTCCGTTATTAGGGGGGAAGTATGTAACACCCCGTATTTTTTAATGATTTTTATATATTGAGATTAATTAAATTAAAATGAAAAATTAATAGAAAATTAATCTGGATTAAAATAAATATTAATTAGCGAGACAAGGGTTATTATTCATTTGTATGAATTATATTGAGTATTACTTAGTGAACGAGAAATAAATTAATAAGAATGCAATATGATTGTCGTGAGTGAGAAATACGGCGGTTACGGTAATTTAGTCGGGACGCGCATGTCAGTCGTGTCGGCACTTAAATTTATGAGATAAAATGTGATTTATTCATGAGTCATACAAATGGTCATTTCGAGTGTGCCAATGTGTCCGAAAAGGTCGAAATAGTCAGAAAAGTGTACTCGAGAGTTTGGATTGGGTCCCGAGGCATTTTTAGGCCAAACTGGCACCCCGAAAGGGTATTTTGGTCTTTTGACTTTTTAGAGTTAAGGGACCAACGAAATTCCTAAGGTTATATCAGCATGTGTGTTAATGGTGTTAGGGTTAGCAGTTACAAAAACACAGAGAGGCCATTAAAGGAGGAAAGTGAAGGATTTCAAGGCTCCCCCACACTATTTTTGCACCACCACCACCAGAGTTTAGATCAGAAGGAGGGGAAGACAACTCTACCACTTTTTTTGCACAAATCAGACCTACAAACTCCAGGCAAGTGTTTATCTTGCAAAACTTTGAGTGCGTATCCTATCCATGTTAGTGTAGGATTGAATATTTCATGAATAAATGGTCATTGAATTTAAATTAGAAATTAAATTCATGATCTTGGGTTGGATTTGCATGTAGATTGAATCACATTGCCTCGGGGTGAAGGTTGTATTTATAATAACAAAAAGTAGTTAAGTTGTACGAACACACTCTTAGCTCTTCACTGGCTTGCTGGTGAATCATGTTTATCTCCTCCGAGAATGTAGGTATTCAAAACGAATCTTCAAATATCCACGTGATATAATCTTGTGTTTATCCAGCATATTGGCCCATTTGGGCTTCCAGAATTGGGCCTCCATGGTTTTTGCACCCACAAGATATATTAATAAATATATATAAATTTATGTATGTTATATTTAATCGGACCGGGTCCCTAACGAATTGGATTACACTGGTCCAATCCATTTAATAATCGGATAATCAAATTTCAAAATATGATCCAGATTCAAGTAAACAGATCGGATCCGGATCTAGTCCATACCCATTCCATTAACAACGCTACTTGTAAGACGCTACCTACATGGGACGTTGTTTTTACTTTCTTTCTTTTTTTGTTTCGAGAAAGATGATTGAAGTTTTCTTGAAAAATAATAATAAAAATGAGGATGCGAGTTTTCTAAAAAAAATTATTACTTGAATTAAAAAATTAAAAGGTGTTATTTGAGGGAGAATAAATTTTATTCAGTGAATTCAATTGGGGCGTGCTCAAATCGGGTTGGAAGCTCGCTATATTTTGTGAACTCGTTCGGATGGAGCTCTTGACTTGAATCAAAATATTCTAATTCGGATCCATGGGCCGGGGAGAGCCCGATTGACTTAAAGGCCTACTTATAGCCGTTACGAAGCAACCAGGTGTTCAAAAATTCGACCGTTTGTTCGTTTTGTAAGAACTAAGAGCCGATCTTTTTTGTGTGCGTAAATCAAGAAAATGGAAGAATCCAGTATGTTAGTGAATGACGATTGTTATGAGTTTTCAGCGCCACGTTTCTTCGACTTCATGAAAGCGGAGTCTGGGGAGGACATCGCTAAATCAGAGCTTTGGTTCCAGGCTCCACCTACCTACGCCCCATCTCGTAACTTATCTCTTCTTATTCTAAATTATTTCTTCTACTTCTTGCTTATCTCATATACTAACCAAATGCTTGCTTTTCCTTCAAGCCTATTTATTTTCACATATGCTTTTTTGTTTTGGGATAACAGATTAGACCAATTATTATCTTTGATTTAACCAACTTGTAGGGCCTTGGGAATTAGATAATTATCAACTCCAAAGTTTAGTAGAAATCAAAGGGTAAAATTAACAACAAGATAACCAAAATAGGAATGAAAGTAAGGCTGTGAGTGTTTTGGAGGCATGTAATTGCTACCCTACAAACATTATTGCTTCGCACGATTAACAAAACACCCATAAGCTATTATTTCTTAAACTATTAAACCACCCATAATAAACACATTCCTCTCTCTTCCAACGGACTGGCCACCGGGGGCGGGATGGACAATACTTCATAAAGGACTTGAGGGGATTTTTGTTAAATGATAATATGACTGGTTTAAACATTTTAATGGGGTGTTATATTGAGGGGCTGAACCCAATTAATAAATAAGAGATGACATGTTTTTTAGATCTCCCCACAATCAAACATTTTTAATATAAATAAAAATTTATCTCCATTTTTTTAGTAAAATCACATGTGTTAAGAAAATTTTGCAAATTTTTAATTTCATGATATGACGGAACCAACTAACTCAAGGGAATCGTAGCGAATCACGTCTTGAACTAGACTTTGAGCCATATTTCAACATGTTGGGGGTGGTTTTGCAATATTAGTAGTCATACCTTAGGGACTTATGTATTGGTATGCAAGTTCAAAACATGGTACGCTTCCATTCCAATATGCTAAAACTAGCAATCCGATGTCTACACCATTGTTGAGGTATCTAGAAATCCCTTCAATTATTTAGGGCTTAATCATAGGAATTTTGCTGAATTATTAGAATTTGATTTAGTTTCCATCATAGTTGTTGAATCGTGATACGTATCGTGTATCGAAAACCCTATGTATCGTGAATCGTGAATCGTATCGCGATACGTATCGTATGATACAGCACAAAAATTAAATTAAATTGTAAAAATTAAATAAAAATATAGAGAACACTTTACAATCAATTATATAACATAATATGATTCAAACTTCTAATTTCTCAAATTGATTTTACCATCTTTTTGAACAAGGGGCATTTTACGACATTAAAAGCTATACCATTTCCATAAAAATAATTTACAAATGTCACTAATGACCGGGTCCCTCTTTTCTAACATTGCATTTATAGTTGTTTGTGTTACAACATCTTATTTTCTCTTCCCTTTAATGACATGCATCCATAGTTCCTTTCGCTTTTTTGAAATTTTACTTAGCTTCAAACTCCTCTTCATCCCCATTTTGTTGCGCACCTTCTTCATTATAATTATCCTCATTTACTCCTAAAATGTTTGCAAACATTTTTCTAACATCTTTGGGACATTGCATACACTTTTTTGCATCTTTCCCCGTACTCGCAAGATGGTGCTTCATTCAAAAAGTACCACCGCATATTGCATCCTTACAAAAATTACATCTTAAATGCAATCTATTATCATTCACCTTTTCACAATAATCCCATGTGGGGTCAACCACAACATTTCTCTTTTTTTAGCCATTTCCTAAATAAATAAAGAGGAAATATCAAAGATCAAAGCTACCAAAAACAATAAATAAATAAAGACAACTTAATAAGTAGGAATATATTAAATAGGTTGAGAAAGTGAGAAACAATAAATAAATAAACTAGGTTACTTACCAAAGTACCAAAACAAAGGATATTAAATAGGGTGGAAGCTTCCCTTTGCAAAAACTTGAGGAAAAAGACAAGAAAGTGCTGTTTGAAATAGGTGGACAGAATATTAATGGTGGGGAGCGCAAGAAAAAATGAGAAGAGACCTTTTATACCTAGGATTTTTTTCCTTTATGGGTTTAAAAGTCTTTAAACATTATTATAATCATTTTCGGCTACAAAAATTAAAAAAAAAAAACTTTTTTTTCCAGTTTTTGAAGCCCTGGTGCCGAAATAACCCAACCTGACCCTGCATAACTGAATCGCGAGTGAATCGTGAATCGCCCGATTCATGTATCGAATCGCGATTCAGCCCCGATACGCACGATACACTGATGTTTTCGATACAGATCCCCGATACGTATCTTTTTAGGCCTGTATCGAACCGAATCGGCCGATACGTATCGAGAATCGGCCGATACTGACAACAGAGGTTTCCATGTTTTGGTAATAGACTATGTTAGAGAAGGCTTACTGACGTAAATGGCATCAAATGGAGCAAGAAAAGATAAATCTCTCTAAACTCTCTCAAATCTTAATATCTCAAAATGGAAGAATGCCTCAAATGAGGTTACATATGAGTATTTATAGAAAAGAGGTTTCGTGGTCTCCAAGCTAAGAATTTAATTATAATTATACCCTTAAGTGCCAATTAACCTTCCTTCCTCTAAATACAAAGCAAAAAAAAAAATACAATGAATACTAAAAAGGACAAAAAATGATGGTGAGGTACATGTGTGGGGTGACCGGGTGGGAGAGAGGTGTGTAGAATAGGTGGGGGTGGAAGTATGGGGAAGGCGGAATGGGGGTAAGGGTGTGTGGTAACGGAGGGAGCGAGGCATGGAGGGAAGATGGGGCGGTTTGAGGTGTTTTGTGGATGATGGCGAGGGTAAATGGAGATGGAAGGTAAAGGGTAGTCATATTGAGGAGGAATGGGGTAATTGTGTGGGTGGGGAGAAACTAGAATACGGGGTGGAGGAAGGTATGGTGTGGGTACATGGTGGTGTGATGAGGATTTGGGTGGTGGAGGGGGGTATATGGGAGGTGTTTGTGAATTTTGGAGGGTGAAATTATTGGGGGTGTGGGAGGGTTGAAATTTTAGGGTTTGGTGTTCAAGATTTGGGTTAAGTGGCATGTAGGATTCATTTGACAATGGAATTGTTACCCGTTGTTTGTGGATGAATTAGATTTGAACCTTTAGTGTGCCGAATGTCACGGATCAGCTCAGCGATTGTTGGAGAGTCCTGTTGAACACATCTTGGAGGAGTTGTTGGACAAGTATTGGAATGGACTAGAAGTGCATGGAGGCCCTCGGTGGGCTCATCGGACCCTCGGTGGGCCTGATCGAAGTCGGCGGGTTCTGTAAGGGCGGTTGGCGGCTGAATCTGGTTTGAGTAGCTTCGGATTTGGGTCGTTCTGCTGTGAAGATGGTATCCAGTAGGTTGAACTTGATTTTCGATGGGTTGGGGGTGATTTTGGATTGGATCGGACTGGTCTTGGGGCCGGACATGGATGGTTTGGTGTGTTATCTGGTAAGGGGCCTATTTTAGTGGTCCAACCTGGTTTAGTTTTTTTTTTTTTTTTTTAATTCCGGCCAGTGGGCTGTGGTGGTGGTGCACCATCCTCGGTGGTGGTGTTTTCTTCGATGAGATTGGGGTTTGGGTTTGTCAAATTAGGCTTTTTTGGGGATAAGGGTGTAATGGGTTGATTTTGGAGAATTAGGGTTAGGTTTAGGCATGTTACTGGGGCAGTGTGGGGGCGGTTCGTGGTGGTTGCCGGTGGAGGATCTCGGGCGTCGATCACATCTACTCGGACCGTCAATCGGTTGAGGGCCTCCAAGATTTGATTGTAAGGGTTTTCGTCGGAGGTGTTCATCTTTTCTTGAAGCCATCTTGACGTTGTTTACGAGCTTTTGTTTTATAACAACAACAACAACCGGTGGAGCGACTAGGCTCTGATACCAATTGACGTAAATGACGTCAAATGGGAGCAAGAAAACCCACCTTGACGTTGTTTACGAGCTTTTATTTTACAACAACAACCGGTGGAGCGACTAGGCTCTAATAATACCAATTGACGTAAATGACGTCAAATGGGAGCAAGAAAAGATAAATCTCTCTAAACTCTCTCAAATCTTAATATTTCAGAATGGAAGAATGGCTCAAATGAGGCTACATATGAGTATTTATAGGAAAGAGGTTGCTTGGCCTTTAATCTAAGAATCTAATTACAATTATGCTCTTAAGTGCCAATTAACCTTCCTTCCTCTAAATACTAAGCAAAAGGAAAAATACAATGAATACTAAAAATAGAAGAAATACTAAAAATGACAAAAGTGACGAAAAGGCCATTATTCAAAGAGTGATGCTATGGGTACCAAACGAATCCCCCAAATCTCTCCCAAATAGCATTAGTGAGTTGTGCACTGGCGGGATCCATACCACAAGGTATAACACTTAAAGCTATTTGAGGGAGGATTTGGGGGAGTTGTTTGGGACACAAAGCATTTCCCTTATTCAAATCACTTACACTTAGATGAATTGATATCAATTATAATTGGATGAATTGATATCAATTATTATTCATTTTCTCTTGAAATCTGTGTTTCCTCTGTCTGGTAGGTAGAACATCATATTCTTCCTTCAACCTGGATTTGAGACAAGGGGTTGATGTTTAATATTTTGTTGACTAAATTTTTTATGCAGCTTTTATGCCAAAAATTATGACCAGCAGATCAGTTAAACTTGAGAGCCTTCGTGACTTCAATGAAGAGCCATTGCAGAAGGTAAACGGATCCCTTCCATGTCTCGAGTCTTATTATTTGGGATAAAAATAATTCAACTCAGCATTATGTATTGATCTTTGGTTAGATATATGGGGATTTGTTGCAAATTTTGTTTACTTGCAGCAGGCTTCAGAATCTTTAAAATTCACTACATCAAAATCAGCAACTGCATCAAATATCATAAAGGAAGCTGCTTTGGAACCAGAGAAGAAACAAACAAGGTTGGACTGCTAAAGCATTGAAATTCTCAGTCGTGTTCAATAGTTTTCCTTTCGGTCAAATATTATTTTCATTGAGTAAAATTATTAATTAACTTTATATCCAGGCTTCAACCTGAGCCTGCTGAAATCACAAAGGAAGTAACAACAAATATCATGACCGGATCTACTTTGGAACCAGAAAACAAACAAACAAGGTCAGCACACTAGTATATATATCTTGCTGAAACCTTCATAACGATAAACTTCATTTTTCCCCTTTTAGTACAATCTTACTTTCATCTAGTGAATTTTTTCAATTTTCCTTGTAAAAATTAGGCCTCAATCTGAGCTCATGCCTGCTGAAATCAGGGAGGAAGTAGTCCCAAATGAGGCCAAGGAAGGCAGTACAAGCCCTTTCAATCTGGTATATAACTATTAGTTAATTTTTATTTTGAAAGTCCGGTTCAGGTTTTGTTTCTCATTATATTTGTTCAAGTTTTCAGGTATCTTCCAATGAGAAGTCTTGTGAAGCTAAGGAGGAGGGTGTATGCATTACTGAACATGAAAGGTAACAACTTTTCTCTCTTCATTCAATCGGAATTGTAACTCCCTCCATCTTAAATATAACCTTTTAAGGAACTACTAATTTAATAATAAAAAATCAATGATCAATTACCAATTATCATGTTTGCTTTTTTGCTATTTTACTGTTGATTTCAGTGTTTCAACTGAGGGTGCTTCTTCTTCCACTGTGAAACGTGAACCATCAAAAGATGAGAATTTCACTTTCCAAGGTTTCATGTGTGCTTTTGTTATAACTGCCTCTTTTAGTTCTACAATATTTTTCTCCATTCACATGGCTTACTCATTTTTCAACTATGCTAGGAACTGAAGCTTGCACCCCTAAGCCTCCAATTACTACTCGTAAGGGTAACCCCCTACTCATTGATCACAATAAGCAAATGACAGACAAAAAAATAGCTAGTATCGTTAGGAATCCCTCAGGTCCGAAGTCAAAAAATAAGTTGCAGTTATCGCAAGCCAAAAGCGTTAAACCGTCTAGTGTGATAAGGTTAGCATATCATTTTCTCTCTTCTTTTCATTTGTTTTCCTTGGATTCTTTTGGTGTAATTGTAGGGATGTGTGGTTCAATCTTTAATATATAGGGATATATATTTGATAAACAAAGTTGAGACTCCTAATGTTGCTCAAGATTCCCAAGCCATAAAGAGGCAAAAACTGGAAGGAGAAAAATCTAGACAGGTAGGTGTTACTATCTGCTCTTTATTTTTGAATTCACACGATTGTTCCAAGAATTGAGTAAACTGAATTGCTTTTTCTGTGTTGGCATCAAAATTCTAGATTCTTAGTATCAAAACTGAAAACTTGCTCCACAAGACTAGACCTGGTCTTTTCAGCAGCAGTTCCAACTTGTGTTCTTCAACTGCTAAAGCCCGTAAAGAGGACAGAAAGGTTAGTTGTTTTGGATAGAGATTCTTTCATCACATGTTAAAACTCAAAAATTTTTATCTGGAATGTAAGATGCTGAATCTTTCACTGCTTTTTGTGAAAAGATATATGTTCGGGAACCATCAACACCATTCGTTTCAATGGCAGAAGCAATGAAAAAGTTCCAATCCAACACAAGGGAGATGTCTCTTTCACATGTAAATGAACACACCTTGCGCCTTCTTTATAAAATGAGTTCATTGTTTGTTAATTTATGTTTCTCATTATACTTTCTCATATTCAATTTTCAGGATGCCACTGCTTCAGTAATGCAGAGAAAGTATAAACTTACACTGACAATTCCAAAGGAACCTGAATTTGAAACAACGAAGCGTGTTCGTTCATTCAGGGTCAAGAGTTCAGCTGAGCTTGAGGAGGAGATGATGGCAAAAATTCCAAAGTTTAAGGCTCGTCCAATAAACAAAAAGGTATTTAATTTTCTAGGTTTCCTTCTGTTATCTGTTTTCTTATAATATATAATCTATATATGTTTTACAGATTCTGAAGGCTCCAACGTTAGCAGCATTACCGAGAAGTACACCTCAGCCTCCAGAATTTGAGGTAAATAAAACTTTGGGTAAATGATGATCAGGAAAAAAGAATAGACAGTGAAAATCCTTGTGATTTTGCAGGAATTTCATCTGGAAACACTGGGAAGGGCCAGCCAGAATGTGGAAACATCTACTGTTGCCTCAGCAGAATCTGATCCTCAGGTACTGAAAACCTTTTCTCCTTTTTTTTCATAAAAAAAATTCAAACCTTTTCTGATATATGATAATACTAACCCAAAGTGGGTTCATTCTTTTTATGACAGAATCATCAACGGAAACTTCAACTTACAGCTCCTAAGGAACCCATTCTTCAAACATCACTTAGGGCACGTCCTTCAAGGATTAAAAGTTCTGATGAAATGGAAAAGGAGGAACTTGAAAAAATTCCAAATTTCAAGGCCAGGCCTTTAAATAAGAAGGTACCACCACCTTCTTTTAATTCTCAATTGGCAAACTATACTTCTTTTAGTTTTTCCTTTTAATAATATGCATATATAACTTAAGTTTTTACTCCTGTAGATATTTGAAAGTAAAGGAGCGCTGGGAGTATTTTGTAACATCAAGCGAGAAGTCACTTTACCTCAGGAATTTCACTTTGCAACTGATGAAAGGATTTTACCGGCAGCCACTGTTTCTGATTTGTTCGACAAGGTTGGTGGGGGATTATTGATAGTGTACTAATTATTGTGTTAGAGCTTAAAAGTATCTTGACAGTTTCTTATATTATTTTTTACTTTCTTTTTCAGCTCACACTGTTTTCAGAACCCCACCATGACAAATGGATTCCTAGGAACACTGCACTAAATCCGTTCCATCTGCACACTGAGGTGTTAAATCCCCACACGTTCATGTTGATTCATTGATTTTTTTTCCGAAACTGGTCCTATAATATTTTCTTACCTTTGTGTTAACATCAGGAAAGAGGCGCAGAAAAAGAAAAGAAATTTGTGATGGAAGTTGTACAAAAGAAGTTGGAAGAGGAGAGGGCCCGGGTTCCAAAGCCTCTTCCATATCCTTACACGACTGATTATCCTGTGGTATGCCATTTTATCGAATTATTTCACTCTATTAAGTAGCACATTAATTAACATGGTTTAATAGTGTGAATACTTATTGTGCAGGTTCCACCAAAACCAGAGCCAAAGCATAATACAAAACCAGAACCTTTCCAATTAGAGAGCTTAGTGAGACATGAAGACGAAACACGGCGCGAAATGGAAGAAAGGCGGAGGATGGAGATGAAAGAAGCTCAGCTGAGGATATTCAAGGCAAAGCCAGTATTGAAAGAGTAAGAACTCAATGACACTGTTTCATGCCTGCATCCATATGTTTTTTTTTCATGAATATACACATCTTTTGATGTCTAATTGCAGGGACCCCATCCCAGTTCCTGAGAAAGTACGTAAACCCCTCACAGATGTTAAGGAATTCAATCTACACGTCAAACATCGAGCTGTTAATAGAGCAGAATTTGATGAAAAGGTATATTTTCTCCCCCTTTTTCTGTTTCGTTTAACATCATATTACAGAAATGATGTTTTTCTAAACAGCTTTTCTTCTGATGGATCGAAAAAACATATAAAATTTGTGTTTTTTTTTTAAATGCTTGAAATAAATTTTGGTTCACAGATTAAGGAGAAAGAGATGATGCATAAGAGATACAGAGAAGAGGCAGAGTCTGAAAAAATGGTAGAGCTGTACAGATTTTTCTTCCAATGGTAATGATGTAAACCAGATTTTTCTTCTTAAAGATTTATTTTTTCTCAACAGATGGAAGAACAGAAGTCCTTAAAGCAATTAAGGAGGACATTGGTGCCCCATGCAAAGCCGGTGCCTCAATTCAACCGTCCATTCTTACCACAAAGGTATGGAATATACAATACAATAAATTTATGTTTTTCTTGATTATCTGACTGATTCAGATCTTAATATATTTGACAGGTCTTCTAAAGAACTAACGAAACCAAAGTCCCCCAAGTTGAAGGTTTTTCTTAGAAAAGAAAGGCAAGAAACGATTTGTGCTGGTGTAGCAACATCAAGTCCTGCCTCTCATATGAGGTGATTTGGCATGCTGTGTTCGAGTGGGACTGTTCAAGAATTATTGAACTGTAGTTTAGGCATTATATAAGTCCCATAGAATGATAGTGTGTTTATTTTAAAATGCCAACCAAATGTAATAATGTATTCTGCTGTAGCATTTGTGAATTTAAGAGTTGAAGCAACAGTTTGCCCACAACTTGGAGAGTTGTGTAAAAACCTGAAAGGGCCATTTCGCTTTTCAATTGAGTTTTAACAAATACATGTAAGAAAATATTAAGATTAATATGTAGCCTAGTGGAACAAGCGTCACAGTAGCTTTTACAAAAACGTTACTGTAATATGAACAAACAGTGGGTCCTTTTCTTTTAGAGTGTAAAATAAAAAGTGATAAAAAGACTTTAATAGACCGTTTTAACCACCCCAATGATAACAGGCACAACCCCTCTATAATAAAAATGTTGAAACAGATTGGCACCCAAGAATTCTTGACTACCTCAACAAGAGTTTTTGCTGTCTCAAATACATTAAAACTTTGATGTCTTAGAAACGCGATTGATTAGTGTCACTAATGCGAACCTACATAACGGATGTGGGTCCGTGCCAGTGAACAAACTAATTGCGTCTCTAAGACATCATAGTTTTGATGTCTTGGAGACCTCAAAAATTTTTCTGAGGTTATACCGTTTACCTATTTCCCAAAAAAACCTAGTCAAACAAAACATAAATTCCAAACGAATAAAACTCAAAGATCTTCTCAAAATCTATTTAAATTGCTATCATTGTATTGCCTTTGAATTCTCTACAAATACGTTCTTAAAAAAAATGCCTTCGAGACCATAGACACATGTGTTGGAATATTAAATAAAATTCATCAACATATTAGGGTCCGTTTGGTTGGCATAATTTGCCTAGGCAAATGCCAAAAAGTTGGCAAATATGAAAATTTGCCCACATTTTAGCTGTTTGGTTGCATAATTTGCCTAGGCATTATTTGCCAATGTACAACACCTCCTATGCACAATCTGTGGGCAAATTTTGCTTACCTATTTGAGTGGGAAATATTTGCCCACAAATTTGCCAACTTCTTAAACGATTTTAATGTTTTAAAAAATAATTTAAAAACTGTTTTAAATAATTAAAAAACTGTTATGAATATTTAAAAATTGTTTTGTAATGTTTCAAAAACTGTTTTTAATATTATAAAAAAATGTTAAGAAAATGTTTACAATTTTTTTAAAAAACCGTATTAAAAAAATATTCTAAAAAAAAAAACTGTTTTTAAAAAACCGTATTAACAAAATATTGTAAAAACTCTTTTTAACATTTTTAAAAACTGTTGTGAATATGTTATAAAAACAGTTTTAAAGTTTTAAAAAATAATTTTAAAGACTGTTTTAAATACTTAAAAAAACTGTTATAAATATTTAAAAACTGTTTTGTAATGTTTTGAAAACTGCTTTTAATATTATAAAAAATTGTTAATAGAATGTTTTACAAATTTTTTGAAAAACCGTAATATAAAAATATTGTAAAACAGTTTTTAACATTTTTAAAAACTGTTTTGGATATATTATAAAAACTGTTTTAAAGTTTTAAAAAACATTTTTTAAAACTGTTTTAAAGAGTTTAAAAAAACTGTTGTGAATGTTTAAAAACTGTTTTGTAATGTTTTGAAAACTGCTTTTAATATTATAAAAAATTGTTAAGAGAATGTTTTACAAATTTATTGAAAAACCGTAATATAAAAATATTGTAAAACAGTTTTTAACATTTTTAAAAACTGTTTTGGATAAATTATAAAAACTGTTTTAAAGTTTTAAAAAATATTTTTTAAAACTGTTTTAAAGAGTTTAAAAAAACTGTTGTGAATGTTTAAAATTTGTTTTGTAATATTTTAAAAACTGTTTTTGATATTATAAAAAATTGTTAAGAGAATGTTTTACAAATTTTTTAACATTTTTGAATATAATATAAAAACTGTAATATAAAAATATTGCAAAAACTATTTTTAACATTTTTGAATATAATATAAAAATTGTTTTTAAATAAATTAATTGGATTGACTTTAATTTCGCCTAATGTTGTTTGATAGCGTCATCTGAATTTGCCTAAGTAAAATTTACCTAGGCAAATTTTGCCATGCCCACGCTTTTGCCCACTAACAACCAAACAGACCTTTAGATTATCGAAATTATCTTATAAAAGAATTATAAGAACTGTATATTTGAATCCATAGTGATAATTGAGACTAGAGGGTTGGAGCTCTTCAACAGACTAATCCCTCTCTCTATGAGTTATCTCTCATTGATGAGAATGAGGAGAAGAGTCTTTGAATGCATTAGCCTTGGGGACCATAACCCTTCATTATATTTATAAACATCTAATTAGAACCTCATAAATTCTAATTAGCTGACTCTTGAGTAACACGACTCTTGAGTAACCAATAGGTGACTTTAAGGTAACCACACATTTTAGATTTCATACTTACTGCTAATGTTTTTTGAACTTACCTAATTAGATCACTTTATTTGTCCATTTAAAAATTGAAGCTCAAATATAATTACTATTTTAATATATGAACCCACAGTAAATTATTTGGAATATATAAAATATTCCAACAATCTCCCACTTGGGCTACATAATAATTCTGAATGTAATTATATTCAATAACCTTATGTGCGCACCAAATTGCTTTCTATTCTTAAGACATTTTACGAATCAATCTCGTCCATCTCCTATACCAGTATGAGACCAAAGCGACCTTCGTTACATTTATATGGTAACTCGATCCATCAATGATCACCACACCAAATATATTCAATGACATAGATCAAGTATAGATGTGTGCTGGAAATTACATGCAATGTGATCTTCGACATGCCTATTTCCAATTGGTCCTAACTTTATTCCGTAGTGAGATCAAACCTTTGTCTTTTAAACCTTATGTTATACCACAATTAAAAGACAATACATTCAGAGTAAACAACAAAATGAAAATACCATCAACTTTATTCTGCAGAAAACTGAAACATACATAAAAGTATCTAAGTAGTGTCAAATGAAGGAACATTAAACCAAATACAAACTCCCACTAAAGGTGAATACCATCAAATTGAACAACACCCATATGGGCAGTGTGCTCATGAAAGACCTTGGGTAGTAAGCCTTAGTAAGCGGATCCATGAGCACGGAGTTTGTTCTTATATGTTCAATAGATACTATCTTACTCTGAACTCTTTCCTTAACAACAAGAAACTCAATTGTATATGTGCTTAGACTTCAATAAGCTTCTGTTGTTATTCAAATATAGAACTGTTGAACTTTTCAAAATATGCAGCCCACTGACAAAATTTCACAGCTATATCGCATGATTTGTTGCCTCATAACAGGCTATGAACTCTGATGCCATAGTGGAAGGTGCAATGAGTGAAAGCTTAGCCCTCCACCGAAAATAGCACCTCCAACAAGAGTATCTCCTTGTGCAAAATATTTCATGTCAAATCTAGAGAGTACCTTCTCGATATAGCTCTTTTGGGATAATCTAAGGATACCCTGAGAATGATCTCGGTGTATCTTAACTCCCAAAACAAAAAAAAGCATCCCCAAGATTTTTCATTTCAAAATTCTTAGTTAGAAATCTCTTGGTTTCGTGCAATGAGCCTATATCGCTGCTAGCCAATAGTATGTCATCGACATAGAGCACAAAGAAGTTAATTTTACGATACATGGACTTCTTGAGTTTGTAAACCATAGACTTTGGATCAACTGGGATCAACTGGGTTAAAGTTTTCGAGTTGCACCATATATATGGTTTCCTCAATGTTACCATTAAGAAAATCCATCTTAACATCCATCTGATGATGCAACTCTAAATCAATATGATCTATAACTGCTCATGAGGTTGTTGAGTTTGCTCTTCTGGAATAATTCTTATATTTTGAGTACAGAAGTCCTCATTGTTGTCTCCTTCAACACTCTCAACAGGCTGAATAATGTTTGGGAGAGGAATTGATTCCTCTTCAAAGACAACATTTTTATTCTTAACCGTATCTTCCCCCTCAAACGCAACATCCTCAAGAAATCTCACATTTTTTGTCTCGAAAAAGGACTTAGTTGAGGGATTAAAGAACTTAAAACCCCTCAATCGTTCAGTATACCCAACAAAATAGCAGCTAAATAGCTCTTGAGTCCAGTTTCTTTTCAATTGCCTATAAGGCCTTGCCTCAACTAGACACCCCCAAATGTATAAATCTTTAATGACAGGTTTTCATCCTATCCATAGTTCATAAGGGGTTTTAGCTACCGTTGTACAAAGTACTCTATTTAGAATATATACTGCAATCTTAACTGCCTCTCCCTAGAGTATATCTGAAAAAGAAGAATGATCAATCATACTTCTTTCCATGTCCTTAAACGTTATGTTTCGTCTCTAGGAATTTGGCAAAAGGTTCTATATATTGTTCACCTGATCTATCATATCTGTCATAGTATGCACCACCACAGTCAGATTTGACAACTTTAATCTTCTTGCCTAGTTGATTTTCAACTTCGGCTTTGAAGGCCTTAACACATCGAGAGCTTGCGACTTCTCATGAATTAAATATAAGTACCCATAACGAGAATAGTTGTCTATAAAAGTGATAAAATACTACTGGCCATTCCATGAAGCCGTAGGGAATGGATCGCAAATGCCAGAATGTATCAATTCTAAGACATCTTAACTCCTTTTGGAACTTAATTTCCTCATGTTTGTCTGTTTCCCCTTTATACGCCCAATACAAACATCAAAGTCTGTGAAATTAAGGGGTTGAAGTATTCCATCTGACTCAAGTCTCTCTATTCTCCTTTTGGAGATATAACCTAAACACTTGTGCCACAAAGCAACGAAATTCTCATCAGTTAATTCTAATTTTGCAAGGTTTCATTAAATGAAGCATTAGTGTTTAATAAATATAATTTATCAATTCAAGAACAAGTCGCAACCAAAGTAGAATTTAGAAAGAGAGTAACTTTATTATTTCCAAGTGAACAAGAATAATTGTATTTGTCCAAAACAAAAAATAGAAACCAAGTTCCATCTGAAAATGGTACTACATAAGTCTTTATTAATTCAACAAAATGACCAGTTTCAAAAGATAATAAAAAGGTTCCAATTGCTTCAATTCCAACTATTTGGCCATCGCCCAGATAGATGAATCTTTCAGCATCATTTGGCGATCAGCTCCACAGGCAACCATGCATAGACATACTTACACGAGTAGTAACACCTGAATCTACCCACCATGACTAGGTACAAAATCCAAATTAACTTCCAAACAACCAAAATGAGAAGTGTACCTTTCTTTACATGCCATGTGGCGTAATGAGAACAGTCCTTATTCACATGCCTAGGTTTCTGGAAAAGAAACAAGAAAATTGTGAATCCTGAACTTGTTTCTTTTGTTGAACTTTAGGTTTGGGTTATGATGTTACAATTGCAGTACCCTTATCATTAGTTCTTTTCCTCTTTATGTTCCTTGAGGTAGATGCAATATGAGCAATTTCAATTATCTTTTCTCGCTTCAACCTTTCCTCTTCTTGCACACAATGTGAAATGAGCTCATTAAGAGTACATTTTTCCTTTTGAGTCTTATAACTCACTATAAACTGTCCATAGTGTGCATGACGAGATATCAATAACAGATGCACGAGCAAGCTAACATACAGCTCTAACTTTAGTACTTTAAGTTTTGAAGTGATGTTAGACATCTCCATAATGTACTTCTGTACATTTCCTTCGCCCTTATACTTTATTTAGATAAGGTTAGCTAAAAGCGTACTTGTCTCAGCCTTTTCGTTATTTGCAAAATGTAATTCAATATCTTAAAGGAAACTTTTGGCAGTTACCTCATCGGACATACCGCCCCTGAAATCTTCTAGAACATTACGCTTTAGCATCATTAGACTTAAGCGATCAAAACGATCTCACTTCTCAAAGTTCGCTTTATCTGTAAGAGGAGCGGGTTGTTCCTTCTTTATCGCATAGTCTAAATTTATGTAGATGAAAACTATAAGAATGTCATCTTTCGAGTCCTTAAAGTTTGTACCGTTAAGCACATGAATTGAGGTCATGTTGGCAATAACATTAACAGAATAAGTAGTAACTTAATCCGAAAAAACAAATAAATTACAAAATCTCTAATTTAAAATTTATGTCATGGAATATTATAATAAAATAAACTGATAAATGCAGGACATAAATTTTATATAACTGTAATGGTGGAATGGTGGGCTAATCAATGAGAGACCTAGCACAACATTAGCATTTAGTCTTTGGACATAAATATTAACTTGTAAGTGATACTCTCAGTCCAGCAAAAAATATTGATAATAAATCCGGTTAACTAACCCTCCTTTGGGCTGATTAATTATACATTATAGAATTCGATCAAATAACTAACCTTCCTTTGGATCGATTAATTGTTCACATGAAAACCATAGAATTATCACATATTTAATTTTGCATGTATATTTATTATTCAGCCAAATAATAATCTTCCTTTGGGCTGATTATTATCTGTGAGAATAATAAATATATTAACATCATTTTTATATCTCAAAATAAATTAATCTATGCAATAGAGGTTACTTTGGCAAAGTGTTACTTTAATTAATTCATTTCAAGATATAATACAATTTTGGTATTATTTTTTTTTTAAGAAAATACCCCGAATGGGAATTAAACTTTATTAAAAATCTGAAACCAAATGATTTTTAATTAAATATGCAAGTATTTGGTACACTTAATATATGCGTTTGGAAATAATTCTCACAAAAAAAACTGATTTGGAAAGAATTCCCACAAATATTGAGTTAGAATTAATTCCCCCCAAAAAAACTGATTTGAGTGCTCATTTATTTTTCCAAAAATGGAAATTTTTAAGTTATCACTACATTGACATAAACAATCTCTTCAAGATCACTCTTCAATTCACGGAATCGCAAAATCAATTTTTAAGCGAGAGTTATTAGCATTAACATTATTACCAAAAATGGCAAAAACGTGTTTTTAGGGGTCTTAACGATGTCAAATCGCCGAGATAGGGTGGTGACCATTGTTTACAATGGGATTTATTTATTTCGACGTTTTCAGGTGACCACCAAAATTTTGTAAAATTCTGAATAAGAAAATGAAATATGTCGTTGAAAACGTCCCTCAAAATTCTAAATCAAGATTTCAACAATTCTCATATTAATCTTGAAAAAAACTGAATTAATCCATCCAAATCCATTATGAATAAAATCCTTTTGAGGAAAATAAAAAATCACCTTGGATTAACAATCCTTAATCAATTTAGGACCGTGATTATGAAAATTATCACAAATCATACATAAATTCTACATAGAATCCTAAAAGTCATATGGGTTCTAACTATATCATATGTATGATAAATCAAACAAAATCACTTCTAAATTACAATCACCGTACCAATCCCAATAATCTAATATGAAGAGGCTCTGATACCATATGTTGGAATATTAAATAAATAACATATTAAATTATCAAAATTACCTTATAAAAGAATTATAGGAACTGTGTACCTGAATCCATAGTGATGATTGAGACTAAGGGATTGGAGGTCTTCCACAGTGTAATCCCTCTCTCTATGAGTTCTCTCTCATTGATGGGAATGAGGAGAAGAGTCTTTGAGTACATTAGCCTTGGGGACCAGAACCCTTCATTATATTTATAGACATCTAATTAGAAACCCATAAATTCTAATTAGCTAACTCTTGAGTAACCAATAGGTGACTCTTGAGTAACACGACTCTTGAGTAACCAATAGGTGACTCTTAGGTAACCACATATTTCAGATTCCATACTTACTGCTGATGTTTTTTGAGCTTACCTAATTAGATCACTTCATTTGCCCATTTAAAAATTGAAGCTCAAATATAATTACAATTTTAATATATGAGCCCACATTAAATTATTTGGAATATATAAAATATTCCAATAACATGACCTTTAAATATCTCAAAATTGTGTACACATGCGAATTCACTAGCTGAACCAGATTATAGGTATGTGGTGGAAGATGATATTTTGTAAATAAAGGAAGCTTTTAGTTTATGAGAATGCTCATTAGACATTTGCGTCTTCATACCCATTTATAAATAAACTCATTCTTCGATTGAATCATTTTGATAAGTAGACAAGTTTGTTAAGAAGTTCACTGCATGAGATATATGAAGAAATGGTATCTTGAAGTTCACTACATTAGCCAGTCTCATATTTTTGTTTTTTTTAATTATGAATCCTATGTTAATAATTATGGCACAATTGTCATTCTATGCGAAAAGGAAGAGAACCGATCACAAGGCGATTGTGAGAAGTTTTGGATGTTTATGGAACTTTATATAATTTTAAAAAATACATAAAAATGGAGCCTAACAAAACTTCGTAAATGGAGCTAAACCCAAAAAACCTATTATTTAAAACTCACATCAACCCATTATAAACACGAGTCAATGTGTGTGGTATACATAATATTACTCTTTCTAAAATAAAGTTTTTTTATAATTAAATTATTATCACACTACAAAAATAAGGGGAAAATACTCTTAGGTCTCTCACAAATAAATTTTAAACACTGAAGTAATTTTGACAAATTTTGACACTTAGGTCTACTAATTCTCTTCTTGTAAAAATCCACGCTAATGGCATAACAAATGGACCTAATAGTAAATTGTCCTTAAATAAATTGTCCTTGAATGTTTAAAAATTGTCAACAAGGGACCTAATTGTAAATTGCCCAAAAAATAATGTTTAAATGCAAGTTCTTTTTCTCTTGTATACAACATCATTAGGGTTGGTTAACTATATTTCAATCTATTGATGTGGAAATAATAAAAGTTGGGGCTATAAAAATAAGGTTTAAATAAAAAAAAACATTCTTTTATGAAAATCACTATTTTTTTTTTCTCTTGGAAGTATGAGCATAAATATTTCGATCCCCTTATAAATAAAATAAGAAATGTTTTGGGGTCATTAAGTATAAGAATATAGCATATACCGAAGTGGGCTTTGGGCACATTGGTTTTGTTGTTCAATTAAACAGATGAGAAAATCCAAGAGAGTGATTCATACACTTAATCAAGATGAGACAATCCAAGACATAACAAGAGATACAATATTAATGCAAAATAAATGAAAAAAGTAAACAGATATCGTACAAGTTAACACAACACAAAACAAAATGTATACGGTTCACTAATTTAACTACGTCCACTAATGATGATGGCTTCTTTTATTTAATTAAATCAACTAAGAGTTACAACTTCTCTCAAGCCTCATTATTTTTGTCTGTGTATACAAAGATCATTCAATGACAAATATTATTAAACAACCTTAGTTTTTTTATAATACAAGGGAAATACCCAAAGTAATCCTCATTATAAACACTTTTCGCACATATGCAAAGCCAAAGCTTTATTAGCCACAGACTCCTACCTCCAAAAATCCCCAAACTTTGCCCTATTTCACAATTTGTTTGGCGCAACGAAGTACCATTTTGATACAGCAAAGCTTCCTTCATTCAACCAAATTGGGCAGAAAATATGAGTTAATGTATTTAGAGCCGAATCTCCACAAGTGACCACCTTGGCGAGAGAATTTCCTAACCCCCCCCCCCCCCCCCCCCATACATCAACAATCATCAACATATGCTATTACCAATCGGTTAAGGGCCTCAACAATGTAGAACATGTTAAACAAAAATGGTATTGAAATTATTAATTCGGTCAACTTGTAACCTTAATTAAGGTGGGACACATTTGTATTTCAAGATGATTTTGGGTTGGAATGTATTATACTACATAAGTAGAGTAATGTGGTATATTACATGTTGAAAATTATAAAATATTGAATGATAAAGTATTTGTATATAGTACCACACTTGTAACTTGGAAACTTGGTTGAAGTGTAATGAAAATATTTGTCCCAAATGGAAAGTGTTTATATACATCCAAGATGACTTAAGAGTTTGGTGACCTTGGAGTATACCAACTCTC
The DNA here is from genome assembly GCA_949130495.1 of Sambucus nigra. Taxonomy (NCBI): domain Eukaryota; kingdom Viridiplantae; phylum Streptophyta; class Magnoliopsida; order Dipsacales; family Adoxaceae; genus Sambucus; species Sambucus nigra. The sequence goes on along the minus strand of OX422214.1, from coordinate 186,658,801 downwards.
TTTGGGAGGTAGAACCTATATGGTATGGGATTATCTTCGAAGCCCACACATGTGTTCGCAACCGCACAACTTCAGATCAGACTTGGGGTCGGGGTCGGGTGACTTGGGCCTTGACTAAAAGAATATATTTTGGGGACAAGTTTTAGTAGCCTTTTCCATACAATTTTGTGTTGGAATGTTTGATGCATTTCATTAATGAGCTGTTTGGATATTTAATTAACTATTTACGATAATTAATTAATCGTTTATTCCCCACCGTCGTGTGACACCCTGCTCAATTAAATATCAGGTGATCAGTCCTTTATTAAATTAAATAAGAATATACAGTTGGTTCATTATTAGCATCACTGTCGAATACATTTACTTAGTTAATAACCTAATGAATTAATTAAGCTAGTGTCAAAAAATTTTAAACGTTTTATTATTATATGATAATTTCAATAATTAATAACATTCACTATTACAATAAATTAAACAATAAGAATAACTGAGAATCCATCAGGCTAAATAAATAAGACTGGAATAACATCCCAGTTTAATGTCTCAACACAAATAACCAATAATAAGGATTGAATCCAACCAAATCCATAATAAAACTGAATCCCTCCAAAATAAGGTAACTGAGTACCAGTCTCTCTGAAAATAAATGATAATGAAGAATGGGCTACATTCCCTAAATGAAATCACTAGCATCAATGACCGAAGGACTAATAGCGGAGGCATTTAATCACGAGGACCTGCAACTTCCACAATAGCTGCAACACGTCAAATCGTCTGAAAATCTAGCCTGGCGTCCCTGTGGCTGGACACCTAAAATAGTTGTACAAGAGAAAATAGATGTGCAAAAATAGTTTAAAAAATAGTTTAGCAAGTGTATAAAATGCGATAAAGCAAATATTATATATATATTAGCTTCACGGCTCTCTCTTGAGATTCTCATTTCACAGCTGATGTGCATGACTAACGTATCCTTAAACCGTTCTAATTATATCATTATCACACCTAACTAGATCGTAGTCATAAACTTTCTAAACCATCACCAATAGTAATATCCCATATTTTCCACATAATATATATGTTATTAAATATTCCAGCATTTACTATCTCGAGTGTAGGAGGGTAGTGAGACTGGCGTCTATGAATAACTGGAAAGGGTGAGGCGTGACCCACTCCAATAAACGATATCTGCAAGGTTCTCAAGAAAATCTGGAGAAGCTTCTGATGAGACCTTCTCCTTTTGGTAAAAATGGAGCTCAAGCTAGAATGCCCTCCCTGCAAGAAGATGAACTTCCACAAAAATAATAGTAATTTTCTCAAGAAAAGCTCCTGAGGATGATGGCTATCAGTGGGGAGTGAAAGAACAAGGCACTTAACACTAGAGAGAGAGAAGGGAGAGAATATTACGAAGTCTGGTGTGATTTCTGCAGAGTAACAGTGCTATTCAGTTTTTCTCTTTTCATGACCTTGCCCAGGGGTCCTATTTATACTTGGGCACTAGGGCTAAGTTAGCACTTTTGGCGCCAAAACTTAGAGGGTTGGTGAGGGAAAAAGTTTGCAGTGTACTATTTGTCCCTACCTGCAGGCAGCTCTATCTGTCCCCTCTAGCAGGTTCCCCCTGGTGCCAACCAAAGTTCAAAAGCAAATATGTCTTCTAATGGAGACAAAATATTTTATTTGCTAAATATCTTTTGAAATGGTAACTTTTGGTACAAACATTGTAAACTTGAGGGGGGTCTCGAGGACCACCTCCCCTAAAATCTTTGTAAGCTTGAGGGGGATCTTGAGGGCCCCCTTCTAAAATCATTTTTCTTGAGAGGGGTATAGAGGACCCTCTCCTTTAAAATCATTTTATAAATAGTTCTTTTCTTGTGAGCAGCCAACCCTTTGGTAGCTCACTTCACTTGTGACTAAGTGTGAGGTGTGTGAGGACTGGGCGACCCTAGGGTCTTCCTACTAGTATTCTCTCAATACTATAGTGCTAAGTGGTTGAGCTTGCTCAACATACCTTCTCCCTTAATCGCCAAGCCAAAACTCCCAAGAGATCCCAACTGGCCTACTTGAGCCCTGCTTACTCAACTAGGTAACCTATGCAAGAAAATAAGTGTTAGTACTTCTATTCTTTTTCTTGATGAGGGGTTTCTTATGGTAGACACCCCGTCGTCCTAACTTTTTTTGGGAGCTGAGGGGGGAAGGACCTTATCGGTCCCTCTTCTCAAATGTCATTTCTACGGGGACCCTTGCGAATTCCCTCTCAACTTGGGCTTCTGCATGGACCCTTACGGTGACTCTTCTCAACTTGAGTTTCTACAGGGACTCTTACGGTGGTCCTTCTTAACTTGGACTTCTGCAGTGACCCTTGCAGTGGCCCTTCTCAACTTGAGTTTCTGCAGTGACCCTTGCAGTGGCCCTTCTCAACTTGAGTTTCTGCAGTGACCCTTGCGGTGGCCTTTCTCAACTTGAACTTCTGCAGGAACCCTTACAGTGGCCCTTCTCGATTTGAGTTTCTGTAGTGGCCTTTGCGGTGGCCTTTCTCAAATGTCATTTTTGTGTTGACCCTTGCGGTGGCACTTATCAACTTGGACTTCTGTAGTGGCCCTTGCGGGGCACTTCTCAAATGTCATTTCTGCAGTAACCCTTGCGGTGGCCCTTCTCAACTTGGATTTCTACAGTGACCCTTGCAGTGGCCCTTGCGGGGTACTTCTCACATGTCATTTCTGTAGTGACCCTTGCGGTGTCCCTTCTCAACTTGGACTTCTGCAGTGGCTCTTTTTAACTTGGACTTCTGTAGTGGCCCTTGCAGGGCACTTCTCAAATGTTATTTCTGTAGTAACCCATGCGATGGCCCTTATCAACTTGGACTTCTGCAGTGACCCTTACAGTGGCCCTTGCGGGGAACTTCTCAAATTTCAATTCTGCAATGACCCTTGCGGTGGCCCTTCTCAACTTGGACTTCTGCAATGACCCTTGCAGTGGCCCTTATCAATTTGGACTATTGTAGTTGCCCTTGCGGGGCACTTCTCAAATGTCATTTCTGCAGTGACCCTTGCGGTGGCCCTTCACAACTTGGACTTCTGTAGTGACCCTTGCAATGGCCCTTCTCAACCTGGACTTCTACAGTGGCCCTTGCGAGGCACTTCTCAAATGTCATTTCTGCAGTGACCCTTACGGTGGCCCTTCTCAACTTGGACTTCTGCAGTGACCCTTGCAGTGGCCCTTCTCAACTTAGACTTCTGCAGTGGCCCTTACGGGGCACTTCTCAAATGTCATTTCTGTAGTGACCCTTGCGGTGGCCCTTCTCAACTAGGACTTCTGCAGTGACCCTTATAGTGGCCCTTATTAATTTAGACTTCTGTAGTGGCCCTTGCGGGGCATTTCTCAAATGTCATTTCTGCAGTGACCCTTGTGGTGGCTCTTCTCAACTTGGACTTCTATAGTGACCCTTGTAGTGGCCCTTCTCAACTTGGACTTTTGCAATGGCCCTTACAGGGCACTTCTCAAATGTCATTTTTGTAGTGACCCTTGCGGTGGACCTTCTCAACTTGGACTTCTGCAGTGGCCCTTGTGGGGCACTTCTCAAATGTCATTTCTATAGTGACCCTTGCGGTGGCCCTTCTCAACTTGGACTTCTAGAGTGTCCCTTGTGGGGCACTTCTCAAATGTCATTTCTGCAGTGATCGGTGTCCCTTCTCAACTTGAACTTCTGCAGTGACCCTTGCAGTGGCCCTTCTAAAATTGGAGTTCTGCAGTGGCCCTTGCAGGGCACTTCTCAAATTTCATTTATGCAGTGCCCCTTTAGGTGGAGGGACCCTGGGGGTTCCTTTATATTTTCTGTTAGCTGGGGGGGGGGGGGGTCTTTGAGGGACCCTCACCCACAAATATAGTGGTCAAGCTTGAAACACCCTTCTACATTAGCCCCTCGTGCAAAATATTTTGTGTTGGGTAAACTAAAAGGCTTTGTCCACCATTAATTCAGTTTTTATTTTGAGGGGCCCTAGGTACTTGTTCATCATTGTCCTTAGGGTCATTAAATGTTTTGTCATTTCATCCCAAGTTTTGTATATGAGGCCACTTATAGTGGACCTCCTTATCTGGGTATCAACTTGGGCTGAGGGGTTACATACAGTGATCTCCTCATTATTGGTCTTCTTCTATGGCCTTCTACTTTGTTTAGAGGGGTTGCTCATGGTGAGCCCCTCATCCTTGGCCTTTTTTCTGTGGCCTTCTACCTTGGGTAGAGGGGTTACTCAAGGTGATCCCCTCGCCCTTGGCCGTCTTCTGTGGCCTTCCATCTTAGGTAGAGGGATTTCTCAGGGTGAGACCCTTGCCCTTGGCCTTCTTCTGTGGCCTTCTTTCTTAGGTAGAGGGTTTGCTCGTGGTGAGCCCCTCACCCTTAGCCTTCTTTTGTGGCCTTCTTTCTTGGGCAAAAGGATTTCTCACGGTGAGCCCCTCGCCATTGTCCTTCTTCTGTGGTCTTCGTTCTTGGGCAAAGGGATTTCTTGTTGTGAGCCCCTCGCCTTTGACCTTCTTTTTTGTCCTTCTTTATTGGGAGGAGGGGTTACTCGCAGTGGGCCCCACGCCCTTAGCCTTCGTCTGTGGCCTTCTATCTTAGGTGGAGGGGTTACTCGCGATGAGCCCCTCGCCCTTTGCCTTCTTTTGTGGCCTTTCATCTTGGGCAGAGAGATTACTCCCATTGAGCCCCTCGCCTTTGGCCTTCTTCTATGGCCTTTCATCTTGGGTGGAGGGTTTACTCGCGGTGAGCCCCTCTCCCTTGGCCTTCTTCTGTTGCCTTTCATCTTGGGCGGAGGGGTTACTCACGGTGATCCCCTCGCTCTTGGCCTTCCTCTATGTCCTTTCATCTTGGGCGGAGGGGTTACTCGTGGTGAGCCCCTCGCCCTTGGCCTTCTTATGTGTCCTTTCATCTTAGGTGGAGGGGTTACTCGTGGTGAGCCCCTCGCCCTTACTTGATTTTATTCCATTAGCATTCTCATCTACATATTCACACGGTAGATTACATGACAAGTATTTATTTTTCATCACACTATTATAAATAAATACTAATAAGACACCCTTAAACTTAGTTGTGGTGCATGGATACTTTTCTATCAAGTCCCGATACATCTCGTACAAAATAAGGACAATCGGTTCCGAATCACTCTCGAACCAAATAAATACAAATCAAACATATTAGAGGTTAACATAGTTCCAAGCCTATGGGCTACGCACATACCTACTCACCCATATGACCATCATCACTATCATTATCACAGATATCCCATACCTAGGTTCCATGTTCTGAGGTACCAAATCTAAAATCCCCCTAATGGGCTCATCAGGATAAGACTGTCCCCTTTAAAAAAGACCTCCCGTGATAGCAAGCAGTGTACGTATGTCATACACATTATAAATACTACTATAGGTATTCACACAACCTATCGAGATCATTAGGTATACATACAACCCAAATATTATAATTCATACGTAGTATTATTCTCGTCACTGCTTACCATATATTTATTAAGTTACGAATATTCTCTCTCTCGTAATTTGCAAGGATAATTCCCTAATCGAAAATACTTTAAAGCATTGCACCCAATTATTTCCAATATTTCTATACTGGACTGAGTTCATCGCATAACAATCTATTTCACTTGAATTAACTACGTCGCATAAATTTGAACAAATTAGAAATTTCCAGAATTCTGACACATTGTTCGAACGAGACTATATCTCGTTTGAACGAGAATGCTAAGTCGCTCAAATGACAGCTTCGCGTGAGATGCCATATCTTTTGAAATGTCTTAGCGCGACTTCAAACGACTTGGGCCTGTTTCGTCTCTAACCTCTAGAACTTGTGTTTTTCACCATTTTTTAGTTCTAAAACCTCAACAGATCATTCCCAAACTCCTAACAATTAATTCCAATCCATATTCTAACATGTAAGGATGATTTCTAATACTCCAAAATCTTTAAATCATTAATAATCATCGAATAAATTCCAAATCCCCAAATTTAATCATATAAACCTTAGTTCATCAATTTTCAATTCAAGAAAATAATTAATCCAGAGTTGTTCATCAATATTAATCCAAATTTCCTGGGTTCTAATCTACATATATGAAGGGATTAAACTCATATAGATTTAGTCCTAAGTTATAAATTAAATCGTCCAATTTCACCCAATTCATATGCAATTCATGTGTATTTTTCACTTACACTAACATGGATATAATTATTGCTAAAAATGCACAAGTTTAAACACTTGCCTATATAATGAAGGTCTGATCCATTGAAAAAGATGGTATAGATGTGATCCCCTCTCTCCGATCTATGTGGCGGTGGTGTTTGTGTGGTAAAAGGTGTAGCAATGGAGGTTCTAGCCCTTGAAACATCTCCTCCCCCTTAATCCTTTGGCCTCTCTATGTGTAACAACTGATAACCCTAACTCCTCTCAAGTACAAGTTATTTTATCCCTCTAATTTTTGTAGTTAATAATTCTCCAAAAATACAAATTACCAAAATTCCCTTCCGGGATGCTTATTTGGCCTAAAATTATCTTGGGATCCAAACAGTAAGGACACAAATTTCCAATTAAGTCCTTTGTAGTTTTGGCTCAATTTCGAACTAAAACATTTGAGTTATAGGATAGTGTTCATGTGTATCTGATTAAGCGTGAAAAGCGGCGCGTGTCAAACGTCGATCGTTGTTTTCTGTTCACCGCCTCAATACAAAAACCTAAACTTATGACTTCACTCAACAGGTGAGTATAGCGGCCATGTCTGGGTATCGAAAATCCATAGAGACGAGTTGCTAGAATTTATAAGTTTAATATTCCTAAATAAAAGTGTAAAAGGTATTTATAAACAAAAAGGAAAAGATGCAAAAAAGGGAAAGATTAATCTAGGCGAGTGTATTTAAACTATATTAGCTAAGCGAATAAAACTATAGGTTGCGTCGAATATCCCTCACCCGTGTTAATTAGTATAAAATGGTTACATGGGTCGACGAGTTATTAAGACTGCGTCTCGTTTTGACTATTAATTAAATCAAGAGCTGTCACACCCCAAAATTCGTATAAAAGTCTAATAAGATTTTGGCGTAAAAAAATACCCCAAAAATTATGCACGCAAGGTCATAAGCATGGAGCATACATGATATATCCCGTCAGATCTCCTAGGCGTATTAACTGGGACAACGCACTCGAAATAGAACCGTAAAACTCCATCACCAAAGCAAAGCAACATGTCAACCCAAAGTGAGTTCAATTCGACACAACCTAGACTAGCTTAGCTAGAAAGCATGATAAAAACGCGGTAAAGGAAAGCAGTAAATAAACACGATAAATCTAGACTATAAAGCACGGAAAGAAAGCACGTAAATAAAGCGATAAATAAAGGAATACAACTATATTAATGGAGAGGGAAGATGAATAGTCAACTTACAAACCCAAATGGGTGTCAAACCAAGAATAAATGAAGATGAGCTCTCCGAAACCCCAAACCCTAACCTAAACTATCTAAAACTAATTATATCTGAAAATAGAAACCAAAATTGGGTTATATAGTAAGTTATAAAAGAAATAAAGGAAAAAGAAAAGAAAAGAAAACAATGGAAAAATATTTGGTGACCGTGGTCGACCGGTCACAGAGGCGCGGTCGACCGTGCCTTTGGGTTAAAGCCTATTGTCTCCTTTCCATGGCAAAACTCCAAACCGCGGTCGACCGGGCCTTTAACCTTGGTTGACTGGAGCTCTATTTTCTGCAATTCTTTGGTCATAAAAAGGGGGAAAAGGTCCATTATGGAAATTCCCATAACTTCTTCCTCCGAACTCCAAACGACGCGTCGTTTGCGGCCACGTGATGCTAACTCAGAAAACTACGCATTCGTGGAATTACCATGAGCCGGAGATGAAATGTGAATTGACTAAAATGCCCTTAAAGTAGCATCCGGTGATGAAACTTCTCCGAAATGCAACGGATCCTCACTTTTGGCGTTCCAATATCTACAAAAGCACAACTAACCCCTACAAAGCATGTATATATCCAAATCCAAGGTTGTCTGGTTAATGAGCATAAATATAGGCATTTAGGACCAAAAAAGTGCTAGAATACATAGAGATATAGGGCGGAAATATGCAATATTCGATACGAATCACACCCCCTAACTTGAACATTGTTAGTCCCTAGTGATGAAACAAATAAAACCAGTCCACAAAGGCAGTACAAGACGTATATATGCGTTGAAATATAAATGCCACTTCCGTAGGGAACAAGATTGTATTTAGCATATGCAATAAGCCGTGAAACCCCTAGGTTACCCTAGTGGACGAGTGTCATCTCGTGAGGGTTTTCGGGGATGAAAGACACAAACATCATATGGTTTCCTCAAAATAATGCCCAAACCAACATGCAAGAAGACCAACAATATCGAAAAGGATTTTATACGCATTATTAGCACAATGAACGAATTCAAATGAAAGTCCATTTCATTAACATTATAGAATGCACCTCATAGAATTGAAACCTTAAAATGTGGGAGGGGAGCGAGCACATGCAAAGTATTATTTGGCAAAACCTTATACAAACCGGATAAAAATTAAGGCAAGCATATATTCAATTCTCACGGGCATTATACTCATCAAATGAATTCACTCAAAACGGGGAGTTAATACACGAAACATGTGGGCATAAAGAGTAAATGTAAATGGAAACAAGGCCGCACACATGTCACAAATGAAGAACGCTATATAGGAAATAAAAATATGTAATCTCAATGAAAGATATCGCTCATATAAAATAGGCGAAATGCATTTTCACAGATTATCAAACTATTTTGACTTCTAAATTAAATTCACCCTAAGATCACGTAGGACTTTAATAGGATTGTAATGTAGGCTAGGCTAGGGTACGAAATGAAGGATATGTATGTACGGGTTCAAAGTGTTCGAAAATGAAAACTCGGGATAATGGAAAAATACGGGCAATTTTAAAATTGGAAAACAAGTTCCAAACAATCATTAGATATAGCAATTGGATAGTAATAAAACTAAATTGCAACCACACAACAATAACATCATTCAATCCCAAGTAACATTCCAAACAAGGGTAGGGAAGGTAATATGTATGGTTTAAAACTCTAATTTAAAGTTGGTTATGGGAATTGGGGGTGTCAAACGAAAGGCTATAATAAGGCTCAAAAGGGTTAACGAGGGAAAAAATTTAAGGTGAGGTCAAGGCTAATATGGGTGATGTAACAAAGATGGCCTATGATCATTTTTTAAAGTTTACGCAATTCTCGAGTCAAAACAACTTTGAAAATCATGCTCAAGTAACACATTTCATAAATGAACTCAAGTAATGAACGATCAAATGAAAGAATAGTGAGATTACTGATGAAATAAATGTTTTCAAAGAAGAAAAAAATAGTGTATACACTCACAAACAAAGAAAAGCCCAAAACTCACTCGGTGTAAGTATATACAATGCAATAAAATATTATCGAGTTATAAAAATCTTAAACCAAATCAATATAACAAGAAAAGCGCATGTGCTCATGGGATTAAAGTTTAATTCATGAAGTTCTTCATAATATCAATGATTGAGGACTAAATTCTATTAACTTCTAAAATCGAATGCATCATTGAGTTGTCTATCGGATCGGGAAATTATTGAAATTTATCATCGAAAACAAAGGCAAAATGCCTAAAAAGGAGAAAAAAATAAAGAAAATCTTTTTGAATTTTTTTTAATTTTTCAAAGAAAAGCATACTAAGTAACTAACATGTGAGCAAAAACATGGACTAAATAAAGAAATGGATAGAATATCCTACACCCCCTAACTTAAAACCTGACATTGTCCTCAATATGAATTAAGAACCAAGTTAAAGAGAGGAAAAGAGCAATATTACCCAAAATTGGAGCGATCCCCATAAGCATGAGTCCAAACGAATCTACAACACAAGTTAGTACCAAAAATAGAAAAAACAAATAACAAAAGTTAACTAATTATAAGAGACTAAATTAAAAAGGAAAGAAAAGGTAAAGAAAGAAATTATACAAAGCTAACTATATGCAACCTACTATTTAGGCTTCACACTAACTATACACTAGAAGTCTAAATAGTTGAGGGTCCACCACGAAAACGATTTGACTTTGGAGGGTGACCGGTGTACCCTCACTTGAAATCATGCCTTACGAAAAATAAGAATTCCGTTTGAACAACGGAAGGCATGTGTAAGGCGTAAGAAAGGAACCATCGCCAATTAAAAGTTTTTGGGGGACGATGGGGGATTTGGATAAAACAGGTGACAAAAACACGAGAGGGACAAGAAAAATTGAATCATATTCCAAATATTTTGAAGTTGGAATAGGAGGGGGCACACATGGAGGCAAAGATGCGATCATGGAAGGCGACTCGAGCAAGTACTCCTCATCGGTGAAAAGGTACAACACATTAAAGTTTGAAATCAATTCATTGGGTACTTTTATCGATTTGATAATGGAGATTGAAAAGGGGGATGAAAGAAATTCAAAATCAAGAGATGAGTCATCATTGCTTGAAGATTAAGTTTCGAAGGAAATAAGATCATTTTCAATAAAATATTCTTCTTTGGGGGCCAACGAAGAAATTATTTCATTGCAAATGGATACTACGTATATTTCATCCTCATTTTTATTCTCAATTAAGACATGGGCCAAGTGAATAATGGTTTGTTCCAAAGTAGGCACAAAGCCCTCATTTGGTTCAAAACATTCATCGACTTCAAAAGTCTTGGAAGAAAAATCATCGTCGGATTCAAATAATAAATCCAACTCATGTTCCCAACAACGATTTTCTTCCTGATAACGATTTTCAATTTTTTCATTTTCAAGCATGCGTAAACCCTCGCCAAAAGTCATAGTCCGAGGTGAGGATTCTTGAAAATGAGAACTTTAAAAATTACCATCGGGACTATAGTCAAAACCATTATTATAAGAATTTTGAAAGCTATAGATTTTAGTTTCAAAATTCCTATTATAAGGAATTGGAGGCCCAAAGTCATTATCATCATCCTCAAAATACACGCATTCCAAAGCTCAACTTTGGTTATACTCACCCAAATACATTTTTGAATTTGAAATTTTTTGGAACTCTAAGTATTCACCAAAAGTCATAGGTTTGCGAGGATTTTGAGAATTATCATAATGATTACCGAAAGGATTGGAATAAGACATGCTTACCCCAAAGATGGCTCGAAGTGGCGAATTCCACAAAGTAGATGCGCGGGGGGAAATTCAAGCGGTTCTTGACGCTCAAATCTAGAAGTCCTACAAAAATGTTAAGCAAAAAATACAAATAGAAACAAAATATTACGAAATACTAAATCAAATAAATTCTAAAACAAACTCATCCCCGACAACGACACCATTTTGATTAAGCGTGAAAAGCGGCGCGTGTCAAACGTTGATCGTTATTTTCTGTTCACCGCCTCAACACAAAAACCTAAACTTATGACTACACTCAACAGGTGAGTATAGCGTCCAAGTTTGGGTATCGAGAATCCACATAGACGAGTTGCTAGAATTTATAAGGTTTAAAATTCCTAAGTAAAAATGTAAAAGGTATTTATAAACAAAAAGGAAAAGATGCAAAAAGGGAAAGATTGATCTAGGCGAGTGTATTTAAACAAGATTAACTAAGCGAATAAAACTATAGGTTGCGTCGAATATCCCTCACCCGAGTTAATTAGTATAAAATGGTTACATGGGTCGATGAGTTATTAAGACTACGTCTCGTTTTAACAGTTAATTAAATCAAGAGTTGTCACACCCCTAAATTCGCATAAAAGTCTAATAAGATTTTGGCCTCAACAAATACCTCGAAAATTACGCACGCAAGGTCGTAAGCACGGAGCATACATTATATACACCGTCAAATCTCCTAGGCATAATAACTAGGACAACGCACTCGAAATAGACCCATAAAACTCCATCAGCAAAGCAAATAAACATGTCAACCCAAAGTGAGTTCAATACGACACAACCTAGACTAACTTAGATAGAAAGCATGATAAAAACATGATAAAGGAAAGCAGTAAATAAACGTGATAAATCTAGACTAGAAAGCACGTAAATAAAGCGATAAATAGAGGAATACAATTGTATTAATGGAGAAGGAAGATGAATAGTCAACTTACAAACCTAAATGGGTGTCATACCAAGAAGAAATGAAGATGAGCTCTCCAAACCCCCAAACCCTAACCTAAACTATCTAAAACTAATTATATCTGAAAATAGAAACCAAAATTGGTTTATATAGTAAGTTACAAAAGAAATAAAGGAAAAAGAAAAGAAAAGAAGACAATGGAAAAATATCTGGTGACCGCGGTCGACCGGTCGCAGAGGCGCGATCGACCATGCCTTTGGGTTAAATCCCACTCTCTCCTTTCCACGAAAAAATTCCAAATCGCGATCGACCAGGCGTTTAACCACGGTTAACCAGCACTCTATTTTCTGCAATTCTTTGGTCATAAAAGAGGGAAAAGGTCCATTACGGAAATGCCCATAACTTCTTCACCCGAACTCCAAACGACGCGCCATTTGTGGCCACGTGATGCTAACTCAGCAAACTACGTATCTGGGAAATGTTAATTGACTAAAATTCCCTTGAAGTAGCTTCCAGCGACGGAACTTCTCCGAAATGCAGCGGATCCTCACTTTTGGCGTTCCAATACCTACAAAAGCACAATTAACCCCTACAAAGCATGTATATATCCAAATCCAAGGTTGTCTGGTTAATGAGCATAAATATAGGCATTTAGGACCGTAAAAGTGCTAGAATTCATAAAGATATATGGCGGAAATATGCAATATTCGATACGAATCAGTATCTTTCAAGCCTATGACACGTAAAGTTGAAGACGTAGCGACCAGCATTTCAAGTGGACATCAAATGCCGACTTCTTGTGCCTTATTTATGCGTCATCAACATCACATATTTCAAGTCTCCAATAAGGTATGAACGCTATATATATTTGTAGAGACTTGGAATATTTTAATTGGGTGTATTTTTCTTAATAGTTTTAACGACTTTAGTTTACTTGGAAAATATCATTTCAGAACTTTACATAAAAGTTTTGGGGCTTAAAATGAAGTTTTATATTTTCTGTAAATTCGTTCGAACGAGATTCTCAGGTCGTTCGAATGAGAACTTCTAACGAGATTTTCATTTTTCCACTAGATTATCGTTAGAAGGGTCGTTCGAACGAAATGTCGTTAGAATGAGATTTGGCAGGAACAGTTTTTTGTAGTTTTTCCCATTTTCCCACTACTTTTTACCAGAATTTATGATGTGTGGGAACCAACTTTTTGTGGTAACTTTTGTGATATTTCCAAAGATTTTGAGAGAAAAAATTCTACCAACAAAAGTTCAAGTTTGTGTGTTTCAATTTTGTCAAAAATGATCTTCTAAAACACATACACCCGTTTGTTTTAGTTTATGATTCCAAGTTCTTCATCTCTCTCTCTCTCTCTCTCTCTCTCTCTCTATATATATATATATATATATATATATTGCTTGGAGTTGTTTGTCACCGTGTTCTACTCTACCTATCAAAGAGTTGTTTTGGGTTTGCTTCTACATCTCACAAAAAAGAACACAAGTTTGTCGCTGCGGCGTTCTCACTTAGATAAAAGCTTCGAGTACGGATTGACGGAGTCCAAAAGCTTCATTAGAGGAGTTCAAGGTTCCGGTGGAGTCTGGGATTGTCGACTAAGCAAAGGTTGGTACAAGAAGACGCATCAGGGGCTTGGATGAGTCAAGTTGATTTGTGTAAGTCATCTGTCTTGTATTTGTAAAATTCCGTACTTAGTGGACTTAAGGCTAGGGGCCGTCTGAGGTTTTTCCTCGTGCATCGCAGCGTAGTGTGATTTATTTCTCTTTATCTTGCAAAATCACCTTAGAATGCATGCTTAGGTAATTCAAGATAAAATTGGGTTTTATCACACTAAAGTTTAATTTGGTGCTATAATTAGTTTGGGTAATATTTAACTTAACTAAATTCAAGTTTAAATATTTTAATTTGATCAAATTTGGTTTGGACTATATGAAGAAATGAATTAATCATGTTAGGCAAATTTTAGGACTTGTATTGAGTTAATTTGTTTAAGTGAAATTTTCTGTTGGATTAACTTTATCTCACTTTTAGGAAATTCATATTTATATTGAAAAACGGTTTTTAAAAATTGGGGGTCAATTGTTCCAACAAGTGGTATCAGAGCTAGAAGTACTAATTTACTGTACTTATGTCCTTTTTAATACTTTTGGTTAAAAATGGAATTTTCCCCATTTTCAAAATTTACTATTTTCAATGGTTCCAATTACGCATATTTGAAAGCATGTATGAAATCGGCACTAAATTCCACAAACGAGAGGGTTTGGTTGTCAGTTGTTAACTGGTGGTCCCCACCCACATGTTTGATAGAAAATAAGCGTGTTCCCAAACCCATAGATATATGGAGTGAGAATGAATTTAAACTTACTAATTTTAATTCCCATGGATTAAATGCTTTGTTTAGTGCGGTCACACCGAATGAATTTCATCGTATCATGACCTGTGATACCGCCAAAGAAGCTTGGGATATTTTACAACTCACTCACGAGGGAACTAGTGTCGTTAAGGCTTCGAAACTCCAAAACCTAACCACTCAGTTTGAAACTATCAAAATGCGTGAGAATGAAACCTTTGATGAATTTTATGCTAGACTTTTCGATATAGTTAATTCATCATTTAATTTGGGAGAGAAAATACCCGAAGATCGAGTAGTGAAGAAAATTTTAAGGTCCCTACCCGAGATATTTATCCCTAAAGTGACCGTTTTAAATTCTTTACCCACCTTTCACTCTACCAAACTTAAGGAATTAGTAGGTAATTTGCAAACATATAAGATAGATATGTTTCCCTCTAAAAATGAAAAGAAAATAGATAAGGGTCTTGCTTTGAAAGCCAAAAGGAGGAAAAACAAGTTGTGGATGATGAGAGTGATAGTGACTCGGAGGACATGGCTATGTTTACTAGGAAATTTTGAAAATTTCTGAAATTTAATAAAGATAAGTTTAAAAATGATTTTAAAAAAATTGAAAATTCTAAGCATGACAAAGCCGAAAAGATCCCTAAATATTGTAATGAAAATCTTAATAGGGACGAGTCAAATAGGTGCTTTAGTTGTGAAGGGTATGGCCATAGGGCTTTTGAATACCCCGCTAAACTAAGGAGATAGGGTAAGCAACCTATTTCATATAATGCCACCCTTAGTGATAATGATTAGGAAGAGGGACCCGATTCCCCCATTGAGCGCAACTTTACCGCGTTCATGGCTAATCATGTTAGTGAGTGTGAGATATTGTCCGACGATGACACCTTAAAACATGACGCTTCCAAGGTCTTTGTTTGTGAAGATCAAAAAAATGACGGTAGTGAGAGTGGAGAAGAGAGAGAGAGAGACTGAAAGTGATGAGGAGGTTAATGAGAGTGAACTTCAAATTGCTTTCAGAGAATTATATGATGAATCTATCAAATTAAAAAGAGCAAATTTGAAGTTACAAGCTAGTTTAAGGGAGCGTGCCAAGGTCGTTGATGAGAGTGCATTGGTTGATGACCTTAGGACACGTGAGAGACCGCTTCGTGAGAATCTTAAATATATAGAAGGCGAGAGAGATAGCCTTAAGGGGTTAGTGGAGTCAATGAAAAGGAGCTTCTCGAGTTTGAAGAGAGAAATGGTTTGTTAGAGTCTAAGATTTTAGAATTAGAAAAAAATTAATAGACTATAGTAAAGTCAAATTTGATTTGGAGTGTAGGTCCATTAAATTAGATAAAATGTTAGGAACTAATGATGTTAAGATTCAGCACCACCGAATAAGTGATGATGAGCTCAAACAGTAAATAACAATGGCAGTAATATAGAGTCATGTATGTGTATAGAAGGGGTTGAGTATAAGAGGAATAAGATAATGATGTATATCAATCACCCCCCACAACGATTGGCCTTTGCTTCACCCTCTGGTTGTAAAACCTGGCAGTCCTCTGCTGGTAGGTAGATTGCCTTATCTCAGCGTCTTCCCTCCTTTCCTCGATCAAGTCTAAGTCAAGTCTTCTTTCTTCCATATTTCTCTGGGGGTCATACATTTGGACTCTGTGAGTAGGAAACCCAATCTCGGTGGGGATGATGGGTTCTGAGCCATATGCTAGCATGAGCGGGGTTTCCCCAGTAGGGGTCTTTGTCGTCGTCCTGTAGACCCACAGTACAGCGTAAAACTCCTCAACCCATCTTCCTTTGGCCTCCTCGATTTTTTTATCGATTTTGTCTAGGATTGTTCTATTTGTAACTTCAGTTTGCCCATTAGCCTGAGGTCGGCCTAGAGTTGAGAAGAATTGTTTGACACCGACCCTTTCGCAGTATTTCTCCAGAGATGCATTCTTGAATTGAGTCCCATTATCTGAGATGAGGGTGTTGGGGAGACCATATCTACATATAATGTTTTTCCAGATAAATTGGAAGGTCTTGTGCTCGATGATCGTTACTATCGGCTTCGCCTCCACCCATTTTGAGAAATAGTCAATTGCTACGATCAAGTATCGATAGTTATTGACGGCCCTAGGCAATTTCCCTACTATATTGATTCCCCATATTGCGAATATCCATGGGGATGTGATGGAGGTAAGAGGCTTATGGGGCTGGTGAGGGATTGTGGCGAACCTTTGACATTTATCGCACTTTTTTATGTATGTCGTGGCATCTTTTACCAAGGTCGGCCACTAATATCCCTGGGTTACTATCCTCTTTGCTAACGACCTACCCCCAATGTGGCTTGAACATGACCCCTCATGCACATCTTATAAAATGCGTGGGACTTTAGACGGGTGCACACACCTGAGCAAGGGGATAAAGAACCCCTTTTAAGATAAGGTGTCAACGATGAGAGTGAATTTCGCGGCTCTGTATCTCAACTTCTTCCTTTCTTGTTTTACTTCTGGCATCTTCCCCTCTTTCATGTATTTGATTAGAGGGTCCATCCATGAAGATTCCCTATTGAGATTTAAGCAAGAGCTAAGTGTTCCCTCTGCATCTTCAATCATTGATCGAAGTAAAATTTCTACTGGGACTGTCCTCCTGATATCTGTCCTAGTTGCTGAGGCTAGCCTAGCAAGTGCATCGGCTCGGACATTATCAAGCCTAGGTACCCTCTTCAACTTCACTTCTCTGAAGCTCTTCAATAGTGACTTCACACTTTCAAGATATTTGTCCATTCTCTCATCCTTAGCCTCGTATGCTCCTAAAATTTGATTCACCACAAGTCGTGAATCACTATGGACCAAGATCTGGCCAACACTAAGAGACCTAGCTAAGGAGAGGCCTGCTATCAGGACTTCATATTCTGACTCATTATTGGAGGCTTTGAAGTTGAATCTTAGGGCGTACACAATGTATGTGTTGTCGGGAGATGATACTATTAATCCAGCCCCACTTCCCCTCTCACAAGAGGACCCGTCAACGAAGAGGTTCCATACAGCCTGTTCCTCTGAGAAATTTCCCTCGACAAGGGACCCCTGTCCAAAGAGATATCTTCCCTCTTCGTTTTTAACAACATTTTTTCTAGCGGTGCTTATCTCAAACTTATCTGCGGATGGGTCAATAATTCTGCCTTGCCAGGTATTTATCTTCTCGAGGCTCTCCTCTTCAGCCTTATTATCTTCCCAAGTAAATTCAACCACGAAATCATCTAATGCTTTCACCTTAATGGCCACCCTAGGTTGATATACAATTTCAAACTCTCCCAGCTCTATGGACCAGGCCATTAGCCTCCTCGATTTTTCTGGCTTGTGCAAGACCTGCTTAAGAGGAGAGTCAGTGAGGATGACTATTGTATGGGAGTGGAAGTATGGCTTTATCTTTCTTAATGCATGGATCAGGGCATAGGATAACTTCTCCATCCTAGGGTATCTTTGCTCTGCCCCCTGGAGTGTCTTACTATTAAAATACACGAGCTTCTGTACCCCATCCTCTTCTCTCACAATGGTTGTGCTGATAGCTGATTCCGAGATGGCTAGGTACACATGTAGTCATTCCCCCTGTACTTACCGTGTTCACACTCTTTATTCCATTCAAATGCCTTTCTGAGAATTTTGAAGAAGGATAAACACTTGTCTATGGATCTGGATACGAACCTATTCAAAGCAGCCACTCGCCTTGTGAGCCTCTGAATGTCTTTAATGGTCCTGGGGGTCTTCATTTCTAGGAGGGCCTTTATCTTCTCAGGATTGGACCCAATGCCTCTTTGATTGATGATGAACCCCAAGAACTTCCCTGCTTCGACCCCGAAGATACATTTGGTCGGGTTGAGCTTTATTTTGTACTTGTCCATAGTGTTGAAGGTCCTCTCGAGGTCAGCCACATGATCATCAGCCTTCAAACTCTTGGTTAACATGTCATCTATATATACCTCCATGGACTTCTCGATTTGGTCTTCGAACATTTTATTCACAAGGCACTGATATGTTGCCCCCGCATTCTTTAGGCCAAAGGGCATGACCCTATAATAGCATGTCCCCTTATCGATAATAAAAGCCATTTTTTCTGATTCCTCGGGGTTCATGAAGATCTGGTTGTACCCTGAATAGGCATCCATGAAGCTCATGAGCTCATGGCTTGTGGTAACGTCTACCATCTAGTCAATGCGAGGGAGAGGGAAGCTATCTTTGGGATAATGTTTATTGAGGTCGGTGAAATCTACGCACATCCTCCACTTTTCGTTGGCTTTTGGGACTATGACTGCATTGAACAACCATTCGGGATAGATGACCTCCCTGATAAACTCATCATCTTCTAGCTTCTTGACCTCGTCCCTTATGACCTCATATTTTTCTCGAGAATAAATTCTCCTCTTCTATATTCCCAGCTTTTCACCCTCTACCACGTTGAGCTTGTGGCACATGATTTCGGGGTCGATCCCTGGCATATCTATATTACTCCATGCAAATACATTTTGCCTTCTCCTTAGAAGCTTGATCAGGTCTTTTTTTATGTCTGTCTTCAGAGATTTATCGACTTGGACAGTTTTTTCGGCTCATCCTCCTTAAGGATGATGGATTCTACTTTTTTTTCTCCTTTCTTTAGTTTTGTCTCATCCCTGGGGTCGAGGGTATCAATATTGTAAGTAGTCGTTGCCTTTTTATGAGCCTCTCTTTCTTCGGTTGTGTTAAAGTAACATTCTTGTGCCGTCGTCTGGTCTCCCTGAACTTCCCCTACCCCGTAAGGGGTCGGGAATTTTATCATCTGATGAACCATGGACGGCACGGCCTCAAATTCCTTGAGAGACACTCGCCCCAGTATAATGTTGTAGGTTGAGAAGACGTGTTCATCCATTACGAAAAAGTTGAACTTCTTGGTAAGCCATCTCGACCACTTATCCCCCATCCTAACATCTACCTCATACACTCCTAGAGGATGAACTTTTTCACCACTAAAACCAATCAAGGGGTGATGGTATGGGACAAGCCTAGCACGGTTGAGACCCAAGGCTTTAAAGCATGACCAACATCATATCTACAGAACTACCCCTATCTACCAGGATCCTCGACACCTCGCACCCGTGTACCCTGATAGTGATGACGAGAGGGTCATTATGTGGGTCTAAGAGGCCTTTGAAGTCCATTCTTGAGAATCCCACTATCAGAGTATCCATATTAACTTTCTTCCTCTTTTTTGACTTGGCCTCAATAGATGTTGAGTGCGTAACTTTTGTCGTGGCCTTGGCTTCGACTATATGGGCCTTCCTGTCGGCAACCTCTGATCCTCCTCCTACTAATCACCTAGAGATCATCCCAACACCGAGTGAGATCATACTAAGTCTCTTTACAGTGCCGTGGTCGTCTCTCGGTGGGAGGTCAGGTTTGTCCTCATCATCTGAAGGGTCGTCCCTTCTATTTGGAGGATCTTCTCTGCACGTATCACCTCTTTTCTTCCTGGGGTTGTCCCCTCGGCCCCTCTTAAGGGCACTCTTGTCAACGTATTTTCTTAATTTTCCTTCTTTTAACATTTTTTCAATTTCGTCTTTTAGAGCAAAACACTTGTCGGTCATATGGCCATGGTCTTGGTGAAATTCACACCACAAGTTCTTATTCCTCTTGTGAGGGGCTACCCTCGACTTCTCAGACCACTTTAAGGATCGATCGCTCTTTATCTCATTCAGAATGTGCTCATAGCTGACCGTCAGAGGGGTTTAGTCAGCAAATTTTTCATCTGCCAACCTCTTCTTCCCCTCCTTATTCTTTTTCTGGTACTTACCCCCACTAGTGCCTCCTTTTTTATCTTCGTATTTTTCGACCATCGCCTTTTCGGCGTTCATCACCTTTCCTGCTGTCGATAGCAATTTAGCCATTATCTTCAGAGGGTCTTTCGTAAGCTTCTATAATAGCTTCCCCTTCTGGAGTCCTCTAATGAGGGTTGTCATGGCTATACTCTCCTCGTAATCTTTGACCTTCAACTTTACCTTGTTAAATCTAGCTGTGTAGTCTCTTAGGCTCTCGTTCTTCCCCTACTTGACATAGAGCAGGTGTGTGGTCTTCTTTTGTGGCCTCACTCCAAAGCAAAAGTTATGCAAAAACTGGTTTGCTAACTGTTTAAAGTTTCAATGGAGTTCTTTGGAAGAAATATATACCAGACATGTGCAGCCCCAGTCAGAGTGCCAGAAAAGGCAAGACACCTCATCTCATCTAAGATAGAGTATATGTCTACCGTTGATTGGTATATCTCAATATGATGGATAGGATTGGTATTCCGTCGTACCTTGGGGTGACCAGAGGTGGCTTAAACTTAGATGGCATTGGGAAGTTGACTATCTTCACCACAAAGGGTGAGCCTATGGATTATCCTCTTTAAAGAGGGTCCCTGCTCCTCAGGATATCACCAATCTTATCCTCCAGCCTTTGGATCGAGTTGTTCCAGGGCCTCATACGGTCGGCTTGGCCGATGTTATCCCCTGTCGCCTCTTTGAGGTGGACGGAGGGTTCCGATGCAGTAGGCCTATGTTGGCTGTTTACTTCCCCCTAGCCGTCATCCCGTCCATGGGGTCGACCCCCGTGGGGTCATCCATCTGTTGCCTCCCTCTTGGACCTCGTAATACTTCTTGATCGAGATAATTTTTCTCGCAGATCATTTACTGGGCGCAGCCTCTCAAAGGTCGCCCCCTGCTCAAATGATCGAAAACAGATCCTCTTGGGTAATCGTCGGGATTTTTCCTTCCACACTTCCCTCTGCTCTCCTAGATAGGTCGCATAGTATTGTTGGAGACCTCATATGACTCCTAGCATTCTATCGGAGCCTCTTCCCCCTCCACATCATCATATCTGTCTTCTGAGCAGGGGTTTCCTGGCCTCCCCAAGCGTAGACGTCGGGGGTCAGCAACATCCCTCCGCTGTTGTGGAGGTGGAAAGTCTTTGCATGGTGCCTGGGGTGGTCCCCTAGCCTCATGTTGCCTTGGAGCTACTGCCGAACTAATCATCTTCGATGAGACTCTTGGTGGTCTTAGTATGTTTTGTCTAAGAGCTGTAAATTGCTCCTACAAAATCCGTTGGCTTACTGCCAAAGACTTCAGGGCGGCCGCCACATCATCTATCTCAGACTGAGGCGGTGCCTGACTGGAACTAGGTCCTATTCCACTATCTAGTGGAGGAGGTGGTGGTGGCATTTCTGGTGCCATGTGTTTGAGCTATAAAGAGCTGAATGATTAAAAGACTGATGAGCTTGAGAATCTTAATGGGTCTCTTTTAATGGTGAAATAACTCCACACAAAGGGGGAGAAATGGTTCACCACCAGAGTTTTCGATGAGGTCAAGCTGTATAAAGGAAGAGATATCTTCTCCTTCCTATAGATGATGCCAAACTAATGATGCTAAGATTTAGCACCACCAGATAAGTGATGATGAGCTCAAACAGTAAATAACAATGGCACTAATAGAGTCACGTATGTGTATAAAAGGGGTTGAGTATAAGAGGAATAAGACAATGATGTATAGTGGTTCAGCCAATTAGGCCTACATCCATTGTGAGTGTGTGATCTACTAAATATGGGCACTAATGGCCTTGGATACAATGCACATAAGCTCACTCTCTCTCTACTATGTGTATAAGCGGAGTATTTATTAGGGTTACAATTATCGATCCCTTTACAAGGTTGAAGGTAATATGTATTTATAGGTCTTGGGGGGTGTAGTGTACCCCCAAGCATGCATAGCGCATGTGAATGATAATCTAGCCAATCCCCTAGTGACACCTGAACGTGCCACTTGTGATCAATGATGACATAATATTCCCTCACGTGAGGGTATGATATTGTTATAACGGTCTAGTCCACATGCTATATGAGTCCCACGTGCACTATTCCATGCGTCTCCCAAATCACGCGCTGTGATGACGTCACCCTCGACCTAAGATGCCCAGTCGAGGCTAAATTTGATACTGGCATCGAGTTCGGCTGGATGTGGGCCTCATACTGTCATTCCCTTATAGGGTCGTTCGTCCCATGGTGAGGGATCGGCCCCCTATTGGGTCATTGGGTCCATGCTGAGGGGTCGGCCCCTCGTAGGATCGTAGGGCCCATGCTGAGGGGTCAGCCCCTTGTTGGGTCGTCTGGTCCATGATGAGGGGTCAGCCCCTTATTAGGTCATCTGGTCCATGATGAGGGGTCTACCCCTTATTGGGTCATTTGGTCCACGATGAGGGATCGTTCCCTTGAAGGGTCGTCTGGTCTTGGCTGAAGGATCATGCAGGTCGACCCTTTTTATAACGGAACTATGGTAATTGGACTCGTCCTGGGCCTGAGCCCTCGTCTGGGTAGAGGACACCCTCGCCCTGGCCAAAGGTATATATGGGTATATCAGGAACCGTCCAAGTAAAAAATGACACTTGTGGTTAGGTTTCGATACTTGTAATGATTCATCATATAAAGCTAAAACTACTGTTTTGAGAGAATCTTGTAGGAACATAGTTAAAGATCATTCCTTAGGTAAGTCTTTTCGCCAAGTCTTTATATGCTCACATTGTTTTAGAAAAGGCCATCTTAGGAAGTTTTTCTTTGATCTTAAATAAGATCCTAGGAAATCCAAACGTAAGGTAACCGAGGTAGTCAAGATTCCTAAATTCCGAGAGTGTCAATCTTCATTGGTTTGGGTTAGGATATCTGACTTGGTTTCTTTACAAAATAGAATTTTTGATTCTCATTTACTGTCACACGATACCTCCCCTGCTAAATCTAAAGATTGAATGTGTTAGTTGTTTGCATACTCTAGCTTTTGTTCTTTATATCTTATATCCTTGCTAGGTGTATGAATGTTTATCATTTTCTAGTCATTGCTTTATCACATATCTCATACTAGAATTATGATTTTTGTTTATCTTTTGTATTATATATTTTTTCACTTTAGTTTGCATTAAATGAAAAATGCAAAAAGATTTTGTTTATCATTTATGTTGTTACCTTTCTAGTAATTTAGGCTTAATGAAAAATACAAATGATTTTTGTTCGTCTTTTGAGTAAATATTTTTGTATGTTTGGTTAAAAAAATTCAAAAACTCAAAAAGATTTTTTTTTTTGTGTATTTTAGTTTGACACACTTTTTGTGGCATATACTTGTGTTTGATTCCTTTTCTTTTTCGCTTCCATGTGGCTAGAACTTTTGGTTAAGATTTTCAATCCTTAAAATGTTATTTGTCATGCATACATGGAGTAGTTAGATTTTATGTTGCTTAATGGATTCTATTTTTATATGCCGCAATTCACATATGCACGAGCTCACTTGAAATTTAATCGTCACATGTATATTTGAGCTAAGTGAGATGTTCTCCCATCAATTTAGTCATTTACATTTTGCTATGACTATAGAGGATTTATTCATGTAATAACCATTTCCCGGATTTAAAAAAAATAGAAAAATCTGTTTATCCGGTGTAGTTGTTTATTAATGGAATCGGGTTGCTAAAGACAAAATTACTTTGCGTGAAAAGCCACCATTGAATTTTAGGCCTTAAAAAAATGTGGCATTAAAAAGAATATTTTCCAAGGCCAAAGATAGTATAGTTAATATGTTCAAAAGAAAAGGAAAAAGAAAAATTTTGTGGAGTTCGGTTAGACGTTTTAATGGGTTTGCACAATGACTTTGTATCCTAGTTAAGCTTTTATTATCATGACTCTATTGGTTTGTAGAATCATCGAAATTCTAGGCTTATGTGCATTGTATATATTTGTTCATTGAGTTCAATTTATATTGTCACATGAGGCTATATCTAAATGTGATAAAGTTTTGCAATTAAATGAGAACTCCGTGAACATGTTTTAAGTGATTGGGTCGAAATTTAATTGCTACTAGTTCACATCCCTACACGTACGTTTACCACATTTATTTGGACACAATTTTTCCATACGAGTGTGAAGATCTTAATGTATTTTGTGCCTTGTGTGATGTCTATACCTATGTATATGAGCGTGTGCGATAGTGATATTCAGTGTGTATATATATATATATTGAGTCTTTGCCTTGCTTGCTAGTCCATTTATGCTTTTATTTCATAATTGGTATCTACCTTGTTGTGCATTTTGGTTGATATCTCATGCTTGTGTTGAATACCTTTTGGTTGGTGTCATTTGTTTTATCTCATCATAAGTTGGTATCTTTTTATCCTCATTGTGGATTAGTTCTTGTTATTGTTGCCCATACGCTTTCATGTTCTTATCACCTTATGCACCATCATGTTTACTTGATTTTCCATATTTATATCCCTTATCTAGTTTTTAGGGGGCATAAATGTTACTTAGTTAAATTAGGGGAGAAATGAGTATTTAATTAATTCTATCACCTTTGTCTATTCCTGAACAAAAAGGGGGAGATGTGGTATCTAAACCTTTAGTTTAGGAGATTTAACTTAGGGGGAAACGTCTTTCTAAGTAGGTCCTTGTTAGATAAAAAGGGGAGAATCAATTTAGGGGGAGTATTTATTTTTATTGTATTTAATATTTTGATATTCCTTGTGCGTTTAATATTTTGCTTAAGTGTGCAAGAATTTTTTAGTGGCAACTTTATATCGACAAATATAGTCATCCTTAGGTTTTGAGTCAAGCTTGTATTTTTTATTTTGGGTGGGATGTCTTTTAGTCTAGTTGAGCTTGACGGCCCTTTAGGATTTTTGTTTGGTTTTTGTCCCGGAATAGCCAAAGGAGGATACTTGTAAGGACACAAATTTCCAATTGAGTCCTTTGTAGTTTTGGCTCAATTCCAGACAAAAATATTTGAGTCATAGGATAGTGTTCATGTGTATCCTTCAAGTCTATGACACGCAAAGTTGAAGACGTAGCGGCCAACATTTCAAGTGGACATCAATTGTCAGTTTCTTGTGCCTCGTTTATGTGTCATCATCACATATTTCAAGTCTCCAATAAGGTATGAACGCTACATATATTTGTAGAGACTTGGAATATTTTAATTGGGTGTATTTTTCTTAATAGTTTTAACGACTTTAGTTTACTCAGAAAATATTATTTTAGAACTTTACATAAAAATTTTGGGGCTTAATATGAAGTTTTATATTTTAGTAAAGTCGTTAAAACGAATCTTGGATCTCGTTCGAACGAGATCCCCAGGTCGTTCGAACGAGAACTTCTAACGAGATTTTCATTTTCCACTAGATTATCGTTAGAAGGGTCGTTCGAACGAAATGTCGTTCGAACGAGATATGGCGGGAACGGCTTTTTGGTAGTTTTTCCATTTTCCCACTACTTTTTACCAGAATTTATTATGTGCGGGAACCAAATTTTTTTGGTAACTTTTGTGAGATTTCCAAAGCTTTTGAGAGAAAAAATTCTACCAACAAAAGTTCGAGTTTGTGTGTTTCAATTTTGTCAAAAATGATCTTCTAAAACACATACACCCATTTGTTTTAGTTTAAGATTCCAAATTCTTCATCTATATATATATTTATTGCCTGGAGTTGTTTGGCACCAGGTTCTACTCTAACTATCAAAGAGTTGTTTTGGGTTTGCTTCTACATCCCACAAAGAAGAAGACAAGTTTGTTTATGCGGCGTTACCACTTGGAGAAAAGCTTCGAGTGTGTGTTAACAGAGTCCAAAAGCTTCATTGGAGGAGTCTAAGGTTCCGGTGGAGTTCGGGATTATCGGCTAAGCAGAGCTTGTTACAAGAAGACGCGTTAGTGTCTTGAAGGAGTCGAGTCGACTTGTATAAGTCATCTGTCTTGTATTTGTAAAATTTTGTATTTATTGACTTAAGGTTAGGGGTCGTCCGAGATTTTTCCTCATACATCGCAGCGTAGCGTGATATATTTCTCTTTATCTTGCAAAGTCACCTTAGAATGCATGCTTAGGTAATTCAAGATAAAATTAAGTTTTATCACACTAAAGTTTAATTTGGTTCTATAATTAGTTTGGGTAATATTTAACTTAACTTAATTCAAGTCTAAATATGTTAATTTGATCAAATTTGGTTTGGCCTATATGGAAAAATGAATTAATCATGTTAGGCAAATTTTAGGACTTGTATTGAGTTAATTTGTTTAAGTGAAATTTTGTGTTGGATTAACTTTATCTCACTTTTAGGAAATTCATATTTAAATTGAAAAGCAGTTTTTAAAAATTGGGGGTTAATCGTTTCAACAGAAACTAAACCCCTGGGTAGGCTTATATGACTATCTCGAACCTTACGGACACATTTGCGCACTCAAAATGACCATTTAATGATTAAAAATATATTTACTTTTTATTCCATTAAATTAGTCTCGACACGACTTACACGCGCGTCCTGACTTAATTACCGCAACTGTCGTATTTCTCACTCGCAAAATTTTTCATAAATTCACAATCACATATTCGCTCAATGATATTCAATATAATTCTCATCAATAAATACTAACCCTTATCTCGCTAGTTAATATTTATATTAAATCGGAATAATTATCAATTAATTTCTCACATTTAAAAATCATTACAAATATGGGGTCTAACATACATCCCCCTTAATAACGGAATTTCGTCCCAAAATTTGAAAAATTAAAGTATACCTGGTAAGAACAATTCTGGATTTTTATCACGCATCTCATCCTCGCTCTCTCAAGTAGACTCCTCGATATTATGGTGCTCGTAATGAACACGCACAAGTTTAACTACCTTCGACCTTAATCTCCTCTCGCTATGGTCTAAGATAGCCACGGGTCTCTCCTCATAAGAGCTATCAGGTTGCAAGTCAATCTCCTATAATGCAATGTGAGTGTGAGCCAACTCATCTCGGAGATATCGTCTCAGTGAAGAATGTGGAACACATCATGAATACAGTGCAAGTGCTCTGGCAACCCTAGTCTATATGCTACTTGTGCAATCCTCTCGATGATAGGAAATGGCCCCAAGTATCTCGGTGCCATTTTTTCTTTCTTTTCGAACCTCATAATTCCCTTCATAGGAGATACTCGCAGTTGCACCTGATCCCCACACTAAACTCTTGGAAGAATCGCTTAGCATCGGCGTAGCCTTTTCGTCTATCCTAGGCTACCCGTATGCGACCTCGAATCATCTCAATCCTGAACGATGTATCCTGGATTACATCTGGCCCGAATAGCTTATTTTCCCCCTCCTTTAGCCAAATATTAATATAACAATAAGGTCTACCTCACAACGCCTAAAATGGATCCATGCCGATAGTGAACTAAAAGAAGTTGTTGTACGCGAACTCCACCACTGGAAGATACTGCTCCTAACCTCCTCCAAAATCAAGGACATACATCTGCAGCATATCCACTAATATTTGATTAGTTTTCTCAGTCTACCCATCCATCTGTGGGTGATAGGTCATACTCAAACGTAACTCGGTGCCCATGGCCTCCTGGAAGCTCTCCCAAAAATGAGACACAACGATCTTATCCCGGTCGGACACAATATCAAGGGGTACCCTGTATAGTCTCAATATCTTGGGAATGAAAATCTGAGCATATTGTGTCGTAGTATAATCCGTTCCGACTGGCATAAAGTGGGCTACCTTAGTCAACCGATCCACTATCGCCCATATGGAATCATGACCCCTCTGAGAAGTAGGCAACCTTGTCATGAAATCCATCGAAATTATCTCCTATTTCCACATAAGAATCTCGAGCAGCTGTAAAATCCCGGGTGGCGTTTGGTGGTCCACATTAACTAGTTGACAGGTGGCACATTTCAAAACGAACTTAGTAATATCCCTCTTTATCCCCTCTACCAATATTGTCGCCTCATACCTGGTACATCTTATCCCCGCTGGGATGTATCGAAAATTGATACCCATACGATTCTTTCATCACCGTGTGTCATAACTCCTCCCCCTTGAGAACAATCAGTCTACCATTGAATCACAAAACTCCCTCGAAACTCACTGAGTAAGACTCTACTCCCCTAACTAAAAGTTATATAATCCTCTCCTGACAAAATGGGTCCGCTACCTGAGCCTGTACCACCCTCGTCATAATCTAGGGTGTAACGATCATAACTAACATAAATGACCGGGTAACTGCATCCAGATATCCCAGTTCCTTCCAATTGGCTTTCTACACCTTGACCACCTCCCCTACTGGCCTACGGCCCAATGCATCAGCTATTATGTTAGCCTTTCCCGGGTGATACTGAATCTCAAACTGATAGTCTTTCACAAATTCAAGTCACCTGTGCTGACGCATATTCAACTCCCTCTGAGTGAACAAATACTGAAGTGACTTTTGATCTGTGAATAAGCAGAATTTCTCCCCTAATGTCTCCAAACCTGAAGGGCAAACACAACTGCTTCTAGCTCCAAGTTCTGGGTGGGGTAATTTCTCTCGTGAGGCTTAAGCTTGCGGGAAGCATAAGCTTTGGCTTGATCTTCTTGCTGCAACACTCCATCGAGTCCCTGTAGGGATGCGTCAGTAAAGAAGAGGTACTTTACACCTAGTCTGGGAAGTGCTAGTACGGGTTCTGAAGTCAGCTTATCCTTCAGCTCATCAAATGTCAACTGACATGCCTCATCCCAAACAAACAGTATACCCTTACGAGTCAGATTTGTCATTGGACCCGCAATCTTTAAAAAAATCGAATAAACCATCTGTAGTACTCGACAAGGCCCAAGAAACTACGAACCTCCGTTAGTGTCGTGGGATATCCCCACTCCCTCACCGTTGACACCTTTCTCGGGTCCACTTCCCCCCATATGACACAATATGCCCCAAAAACTGTACCTCACACAGCCAGAACCCACACTTCTCGAACTTGGCGTATAACTGGTGTTCTCGTAAGGTCTGCAGAACTCTATACAGATGCTCGGCATGTTCCTCCTCGATCTAGGAATAAATCAGGATGCCATCTATAAAGACAATGACAAACTGATCTAAGAACTCTTTGAACACCCAGTTCATTAAGTCCATAAATATTGTCAGTGCGTTGGTCAGCCCAAACGGTATAACTCGAAACTCATAGGATCCATATCTCGTCTAAAACGCTGTCTTAGACACATCCTGCTCCCCGATCCTCAACTGATGGTACCTTGACCTCAAGTCTATCTTAGTGAAGTAGGATGCTCCCCTCAGTTAGTCGAATAAGTCATCGATTCTGGGCAACGGATACTTATTCCCTATCGTGACTTTACTCAACTATCGATAATCTATGCATAGTCGTAAAGATCCATCCCCTTCTTCACAAATAGAACTGGGACACCCCAAGGTGCGGTACTCCTAAGGATGAAACCCTGTCCCAACAACTGCTCAATATGATCCCTCAGCTCCCTCATCTCCATAAGAGCCATACGGTAACGTGCACGAGCTATCAGACGAGTGTCCGGTGCTAAATCAATCACAAACTTTATCTCCCTACTCAATGGTAGTTTCAATATCTCCTAAAACACATCGGCGAACTCACATACTACCGGAATCGAATCAAGGGAAATCACCACTTCCGTAGAGGTATCCTCCTCTATATAGTATAAATGGGTGGATGATCCTCCCTCGGGGTGAGGCATCACCACTATGAACATCTCGTGGCTAGGAATGGTAAAAATAATACTCCTACTGAAGGAATCAATCATGGACCTGTACGCGACTAGCCATTCCATGCCTATAATGACGTTGTACTCTGACATGTCTAACACAAGCATATCGGCATATAAAATAAGACTCCCAATATCTATACACACACCCCGTCATATAAAGAAAATTAACGTCCCATTACCCAATGACGAGTCTACATAAGTCACTGCACTATTGGTCGTGTCTAACAACCCTGCGGCATGTGCAAATCTAGTAGCTATAAAAGAGTGTAAGCCCTGGTGTCAAACAAAATACGTCCCATAGACCCATGGATAAAAAATATTCCCTCAACTACGGGCAGTGCCAAAGGGGTTGTTGCCTGGTGGACATTATAAACACGCCCATACAATAACTACCCCTGCTGAATTGGGGTTGCTGGAATGACAAGCAAAGTTGGGATTGTTGCTGGTGTTGGGAGGGAGGCGGAAAACATCGATCGCTGGGGCTCCTGACGAGTGCCCTGCTACTACTGGGGGGTACCTATCCTTTTGTGGGCAGTCTTGATGTTTGTGACCAGTATTGCCACAAATGAAACGCATACCGACAAAGTTTCCTCCCCTCTGGCCCTGTTGGTCGTTACCACCTCTCCTTTGGCCTTGATGGCCCTGCTGGAACTACTGTTGGCCCTGGTGTCCCTGATGGCCTTTCTTGAAATCTCCCTTTCCATTACGAAAACCCCCTAATCTGAATCTCTTAGCAGCATCCCCCAGCTAGGAACTAGGGGTGGCCATAGCCCCGAGGCCCGCCCAATAAAAAAATAGGGCTTGGGTAAGGTGAATAGGCCCGCAAAGCGGGCTTGGCAAAATTTTATTTGCCCGATTTTTTTTCGGGCGGGTTTGGGCATGAGTTCTTAAGCCCGATGAGGCTCGGCCCGACCCGAGGCCCGAAAAATATATATGTAATATTAATATATATATATATATATATATGGGGGGGGGGGAACTTTTATAAATATAAAAATGTATACCAAATCTTTTCATGTAGATTGGGAAACTTTATATATGGACTTTGTAATATATGGAGTTTAAAACAGATTTTTAATTAAAAAAATTGGTCTTTAAATAAAAAAATAGGTATTTTAATTTTTAAAAAAATCTTTTAATTAACATAATAAGGCTCGATCGGGCGGGCCTGGGTAAAGAGCTTTCAAATCTGGGCGGGCTTGGGATTACATAATAAGTCCCGATCTAGGCCCGAGCGGGCTTGGGATAGCACTTAATTTTTCAAGCCCGGCTCGAGCCCGCCCGGGCCTGCCCAGGCCCGGCCCACGGCTACCCCTACTAGGAACCCTACTCTCCCTATCTCTACTGACTCTGAGCTAGTGGTGTCCCGCTAGCACTACCTCCCCCGGTCCTGCCCTGCTGGATAGACTCTCTAACACATTTTCTCCTCTTAACATGGAAGCGGTGGTCCTGACAGTGTAGTAAAGAAACATTTAATACATCAGTATAGAGCTGCAAGGAAAGGTTACCCAGAAGATGTTGTCGAATCCTCCAGGTCAGACCATCCATAAATAATTGGATTCTCTTTTCTTCAGTAGGTACCTCTGTTAGAACCAGGTTCATCAGTCTGGTAAAATCCTCCTCATATTTAGATATGGTCTTCCTCTACTAGGTGAGGTCCAGTAATTTTCGCCTCATCTCAGTCTGAACGGCGAAAGGGAAATATTTGTTGTCAAATCGCACCCAGAAATCCTGAATCGTCATGTTGTTTCTCTCATCAGCTGTGGTAGTGGACTCCCACCACTGTAATGCATCCCCTACTAGATTAAACGTACCTAGAATCTGTCTCTATACGTCCGTGCATTCATACATCCTCAGGTGCCTATGGATATCCTTCTTCCATTGGCTCGTAGCTACCACATACGCCTTCTAAAAGGCATCACTGACTCGCTCCCAAGTAGAAGGGAACACATGTGCCTGGGCAGGTGCCACTGCCTGCGCCTGGGGTGGGGCTTGTTGTACCACCGCTAATGTTGCATTAACCACCTATACAACGATGGCAGCAACTTCTGATGCATTCAAAGTACCACGGGCTGGAGCTAGTTTAGGCTCGAGCTGGGCATTCCTGAGGTCCCGTGGTGCACGTCTGGGAGGCATCTGAAATGAGAAATAATTTCCATAAGTCTTCAAGTCAATAAATCTCAACATAGCTGAAGATGTAAACACATAATCATGAAAGCAACAATCCTAATAATAGGCTCTATATCAAAGAATGCTACGCTGAAAGCACAATAAGTCGCACAGATCCTAAAAGACTCTAGAACCTGATACTCTCATACCACTTATGACACCCCACTCAATTAAATACTGAGTGAGCAGTCCTTTATTAAATTAAATTAGAATATCTAGTTGGTTCATTCTTAGATACACTATCGAAAACATTTACTTTGTTAATCACCTAATGAATTAATTAAGCTAGTGTCAAAAACTTTTAACCATTTTAATATTATATGATAATTTAAGTAATTAACAACATTCACCGTGTCAATAAATTAAACAATAAGAATAACTGAGAATCCATCAGGCTAAATAAATAAGACTGGAATAACATCCCAGTTTAATGTCTCAATACAAATAACCAATAATAAAGATTGAATCCAACCAAATCCATCATAAAACTGAATCCCTCCAAAATAAGGTAACTGAGTCCAAGTCACTCTGAAAATAAATGATAACGAATAATGGGCTACATGCCCTAAATGAAATCACTAGCATCAATAACTGAAGGAATAATAGCGGAGGCTTCTAATCACGAGGACCTACAACTCCCACAATAGTTGTTGTTGATGTAAAAAATTATACTATCTCTAATTTATCAATCACAGATAAAATAAATAAGACAAAAAGATTTTTAAAGTGGTTCAGCCTTGTTAGAATAGCCTACGTCCACTGTTTTTGTTATTGCTGACTGTTTGCTTGGAATTCTCGATAATGGATTTACCAAGAAATTTCGAGTCCCCTTCTAATAAGAAGGTTACAATATATTTATAGCCCTGAGGCTGTACAAATGAAAGGACAGTGCGTTGTCATTTAGTAGACAAATACATTTGTACGATAATAATGGACATTTAATGCGCAGTCATCTCTTTGATTCTTTTGATTTGGGTGTGTTGTACGCTAAGTATCTCGGACCGCTTAAGTTGCTCGGCACGCTTAAGTTGCTCGGGGCCCCTGAGTTGCTTGGGCCGCCTAAGTTGCTCGGCACGCTTGAGATGCTCGGAGTGTATGAGTTGCTCGTATGGCGTATTCGTATTTGCCATGTAAGTTGACACGTGTCTTCAGGTGATTAGTCCATGTCAACAGATTAAATTTGGTATCAATAAAAGCCCCCAATGTTTCACAGTTGAGGTTGAGGGAGAGTGTGGAACATTTTGTTCGAAAATTGCTTGGATTACTGGTCTTCATGGGTTTTAGGAAAAATTTCCTTGTACCAAATTCCTTTTTTGAGCGCACAATATCAAACTTCATAAATATTTTGAATTTCCACGATCGTTTCGATATTTGTGCCCTTTTATTCTTTTAGCCGTCAGAAATGAAAACTTCTTCCCTTGTAATCATTGTCTTTCTCTATTCCCGAGACAAAGTATTTAAGCGCAGAAGAAATCCTGTCGTCTTTTACTTTTCAAATCTGTATCTCTGAACTCTTCATTTCCTCTCTATCTTATGCCTTCGTTCTTTCCATTGTTCATTGTCAACTAATCTCTCTTTTTCTGTAAGATTTTATTCCCTCTCTTTTATTTACTTTGTTCATCATGGTTTACCTTGTTGAATCGCTTGACAAAATTCGGTCTGAATTTTCAATCCCTTCATGGGTTATTTGAGAAGAACTTTCTGAAACCTTTGATTATTTTTCTTTGGCTGAGGGACATTGGTTCCCAAGTCTCTTTGTGGCCGAATGTGACTTTTCTTTTCCTCCAAATCCCCTATGTTTCCAGTTCTGTCAATATTTTGACGTTGTACCTACAAAAATAGCTCCAAATACCTGGAGGATAGTTAATGGCGTACATAGATTGAATCAACTCCATGGAACCCGTTTAGGGATTCCAGAGATCATGTACTGCTATAGATGGGTTGTCAGTGATTCCACATTCTATTTAAAAACTAGGTTTTTGAATAGGGCTTTAGTTGTCACTCTTTCAGACGCCAATAGGGATTATTTTGAGCATGGTGTTGTTATGAAAAATTGGCAACATGCTCCATTAAATGGAGATGATGTGTATCAAAGTCCCAGGTGTCCCCCTTATGGCAATGGAATAGGTTGTTTTTACTTTTTTTAAAATCTTGTTTTCTTTATGTTTGATAATATGCATCACTGACATTTGTTTTTGTTTGTTACAGTTCACAGTAAAAGAAAACCTCCAAAAGAAGCTGACGTTAATTTAAAGCATTTGAAACTTATCTGGGATTTGCACCAATCTATTGTCGAGGAACATATTAGATCTGCCTCTTATTTTTTACAGTACAAGAGCTATACTTCATCTTTCACTGCTCGTCTACGTCCAGTGGTAGTTAATCTTGACCAAGTACCAGCTTTTGAGACTAGTGTGGAAGGTTCTTCATCTGAGTCAAGTGTTCCCATCAGTAACTTAATGAAGAGAAGAAGAGCTCCTGCCTTCTTTGATAAATCTGCCTCTACTAATGTGGAGGCAAAGAAAAGCAAACAAGATGTCCCAAAAGAAGGGACGGGAATCACTGATGCACCTCCTCCTGCTACTGCCAATAAAGCTGTTGAAAGCCCCCAGTGGCCCCGAGCAAGATTGTTGATGTTTCTCCTCCAAGTGAGGTTATTGTCATTTCACCAACAAAGACAACGCCTTTAATTGGAAATGTTCCTGCTCCTGCTGCTGCCAAGAAAGAAGTTGAAAAGCCCCCAGTGGCCCCGAGCAAGATTGTTGTTGTTTCTCCTCTAAGTGAGGTTATTGTCATTTCACCAACAAAGACAACGTCTTTAGTTGGAAATGTTCCTGCTCCTCTGAGGAGGTTAAAGAAAAGTTCTTCTGAGAGACCTGCTGAACTTGTCTCTCAACCTTCAAATGTTGAAGGTGTTATTCCATCTTTTGTTGCTCCGAGCTCCGCTATGAGTTTGGTGAGATCTTGGACTGTCCCAGAAGTCCAAGGTATTGAGGACTCCCTTTCTCGTGAGAGAATTACTACCCTTGCTGATCAACACATCACCTCAGTAAGTTTTGTTAGTTTGAGTCATTCACTTTCTAATATTATGTTCATATATTGACATAATGTTATATTTTTTTTTCAGCTGGTGACGTGTTTCAACAGCATCTTGAAGAAGGATGAAGCTATCAAGGTTTCAAGCTCCTCGGGAGGTGTAGAGGAAGATTTTGTTGGTCTGACTCAGTCTTTAAAAGACTCTCGTCAAAAGTACAAGGAAGATAAAGTTGCATAGGAGAAGCAACTCAAGTCCATCGAGCTAGAAAGAAATCAAGCTGTGAATACCTCCAAGGATTTGGAGAAGAAATTGACAGAGTCTGAGCAGAGCAACAAAGTCTTCGAACAAAGCAACAAGGATATGGAAGTTAAGCTTAAGTTTGCTGAAGAGGAAGTTGTTAAACTTCAAGATGTTGAGCAACAGAAACTGTAGGTAGAGGAGAAGTTGAAGGCTGCCGAGGAGCTCCTTAGGGAAAGGACCTCCTCGGAGAAGGCAAAAAGGAAGAAGGCAGTTAAAAAATCTTCCAGCACTGGTTGGGACAAGGGCTGGAACAAGGGCCTAGCTACCATGTCCTCTCAAATGGAGTATGCAGGTGTCAAATTCTTTAGGGATGGATGGGTGGCTGCATTGAAAGCGATGAAAGTTGCTGAGAATTCTGAATTGTTCCAGTAACACACTCATGGCCCTCCTCCCTTTCTTGGAGAAGAAGAAGAGGATGAAGATGCTTCAGATGAATCTTCAATGATGACTGGAGATCAGGTTCTTGATGTTCCTGTTGTTCATATTTCCGAGCAACCCCAACCAACCAGTACTTCTGTCGAGCAGTTAATCTTTCCCTCTGAGCAACTAGTCTCTTCCTCAAAACCTTCTAAGGAAGTCATAGGAAACAAAGAGAAGGTGTAGATTTACTCAGGTGTTTATTTTGTTATTCTATGTAACCTCAGATTTTGTATTTTCCCTTTATGATGAAATAAAAATTCAAACTTTGGTTATTTGTCTTGACCTCTTCTTTGACTTGCTCTGTCTGCATCCTTAATGATTCTTTTTATTTTTTCTCTGCTTTGTTAGTTTATGGCCAGAATGGAACTATTATCAGCTCGTGACACCGAATTGATGAAGAAATGTAATGACTACTTTAAAGCCGGTCATGCAGACCTAAATGAGGCTCAAATCATTGATATCTTGGGTTCAGATGCTTCTAACCGAGCAGTTGAAGCTTACCAATACCTGAAATGTTTGCTCGATCATGTAGTTGAAAATAATGTGGCTTACTATGATATGATTGAAGATATCTAACGAATAATCGAGGAACTTCACCTGCAGTACAAAGAGTCTTCCACACTTTTGCATTAGGGATATGAGAGGAAATATCAGCAATTGAGTGCTGATAAAGGATATGATAAATTTATCTCTGCTTATGAGAAGAAAGAGAGCGTTCTGAAGCTTGATGTTGAAGAACACAGACATATTTCCAAGTTATTTGAGCAGGAGAACATTGCCTTGCAAGAGGAAATAAAACAGCTCAAGTCTGCTGCATCTTCCTTGGGAGACTTGGTCCCTGTTAATGATGAAGGTTTCTCTTTCTTAGAGGTAGAAAATGACAACTTAAGAGATGAGTTGGAAACTTTAAAAAGAGATGGACCCTCCACATCGACTCGTGGACGAGTAAGATCTTCTTCTCGTAGATGAGCAAGGGCTGGTAGGGTCTCTATTGAAGAAGCTAGAACGCATGCGGCTTTAGAAAATCAGGCCTTTCAATTGGTGGCGAAGAACCAAGCCTTAGCAGAAATGTCTAAGAAGATTCAGAACTTCAGCGAACAACTATCCACCCAGATTTTTGCCTTGGAAAACAAAGAACTTCTGGTGAAGAACCTCCACGAGCAACTGGAGAGGTTAACTTACCAATTTCATAAACAACCCAGAGAGTTTTGGATGAATGGGTATAATGAAGCCTTTTTCCATCTTGATGCTCGGATCCAGCAATCAAATAACGAGGGGTACAAGCAGGGATGGTTAAATTCTATGTGTGTGATACAATTGGAGCAGGGACATTATTTATGGGATTATTATGAGCCGGGAGTGCTCAATTTACCTATTCCTCCTTTTAAACTTGATTTTAGCTGGATTCCTGCTCGTGTAATTCCTCGATGTCTGATTTCCAAGTATCTTGGTGATTACAGTCTTCATGCCAACTTCGAGATATCTCGCCCAGAACATTTACTTGATCGGCCATCTGTAATGAATATTAGAAATCTAAGAGATGTAAATTTTATAAATTCTCTTTATGCCTTAGATGATCCTCCTGCTGGAATAGAACCTGTTTCAAAGGCACAAGGGAAAAAACCAATAAAATAGGATTTTTTATGTAATAAAGTGTATTTTTCACAGCATATGTAATTCTTCTTGATTTCAATGAAGAAAATTTTAGTCTTTTTCCATTTTATTTTCTTCTAAGTAATTTGCAGAATGTCTTTGTTTGTGAATATAGACACATTTTGATATGTATATTCTGTTTTGTTTTTGGATAATAGAACTCGTCCTCTCTATTATTTGATTATAGTGACTTGTCATTCTTTGAGCCTAAGCAATGAAATGATTTTCATCCCATGTTCCTGCTTAGTTTAACCAACCGGAGTTGATTGTATTTAATTTTCTGACCAACCGAAGTTGGTGGTAATTGATTCGCCGACCAACCGGAGTTGGTGGAAATTGATTCCCGACCAATCGGAGTTTGTGGTAATTGATTCGCCGACCAACTGAAGTTGGTGTCAATTAGTTCCCGACCAACCGGAGTTGGTGGCAATTGATTCCCGACCAACCGAAGTTGATGGTAATTGATTCGCCGACCAACCGTAGTTGGTGGCAATTGGTTCTCGACCAACCGGAGTTGGTGGCAATTGATTCGCTGAACAACCGGAGTTGGTGGTAATTGATTCCCGACCAACCGCAGTTGGTGGTAATTAGTTCCCGACCAACCAGAGTTGGTGGTAATTGATTCCCGACCAACCGAAGTTGATGGAAATTAGTTCCCGCCCAACCGGAGTTGGTGGTAATTGATTCCCGACCAACCGGAGTTGGTGGTAATTGATTCGTCGACCAACCGAAGTTGGTGGTAATTGATTCGACGACCAATTGGAGTTGGTGGAAATTAGTTCCCGACCAACCGGAGTTGGTGGTAATTAGTCCCCGACCAACCGGAGTTGATGGAAATTAGTTCCCGACCAACCGAAGTTGGTGGTAATTGATTCCCGACCAACTGGAGTTGGTGGTAATTGTTCTGAATTTGATGTGTAGTGTGTAGTACTAATATTTCGAAAATTTTCAACAAAAAGAGACAAACTGGGTAAAACATCCAGCACTTTATTCATACTGAAGAAATTGCATTACAGAAGAATTTCAATTACTGATAATACTTGCGCAGATGCTCTGCATTCCATGCATTCTTGAATTCTTCTCCTTCCAAGGTTTCAATCCTGTATGTCCCTGGATGAACAACTTCTGGTACTTTATAGGGTCCATGCCAGTTGGCTTCCAATTTGTTATTATTTTGTACTACTTTCTTTAGCACATAATACACTTCCTTCAACTCACACTTCTTCACTCTTTTTGTTATAGAACAAAGTTGTTCGTTATTGATATGCTGCATTTCTGATCGCTGCTTCTTCCCTGACTTCTTCGAGCATATCCAAGTCTAATCTTCTCATTAAATCACTGATAGGAGGATTGAAATTAAGCACCCTATGTGTGGGTAGACCCAATTCAGCAGGTATGACAGCTTCACTTCCAAATGCTAGCATGTATGGAGATTCTCCTGTTGCTACTCGTGGCGTGGTACGATAAGCCCACAGCACAGAATGTAGCTAGTTAATCCAATTTCCTTTTGCATTATCTAGTCGTTTCTTCAGACCATTCAGCAGCGTTCTGTTTGTCACCTCAGTTTACCCATTGCTTTGGGGATGTCCTGGTGCAGAGTTGATCTTCAGTACATTGGATTGATGACAATACGCAGCAAACTCCTCGTTGTCAAACTGGGTTCCATGGTCAGTAATGAATGCATGTGGGAGACCATATCTACAAATAATATTCTTCCAAATGAATTGATAGACTTTGTCGTATGTCATATCAATGAGAGGATCAACTTCCACCCATTTTGTAAAATAATCCACAGCAACCACATGGTATTTAAATCTTCCTCTGGTGGTTGGAAGTGGCCCGACCAAGTCTATTCCCCACATGGCGAATGGACAAGGAGATGTGATGGGTGTTAACAATGCTTGGGGATTTCTTCTAATAGAGGAGAAGCGTTGACATTTATCACACTTCTTGGCATAAGCTACACAATCATCTCTCATGGTCGGCCACTAATACCCCTGCGTTGTTATTCTTTGCAAAACCGTCCGACCTGCTACATGGGCTCCACAAAACTCTTCATGGATCTTTTCGATCAAATCATTCACTTCGAAGGGGTGGACACATCTTTGTAGCCCTGCTATAATTCCTCGTCTATATAAAATTCCATCGGTCAATACATAACGAGCAACTTTAAACTCCAATTTCTTGGTTGCGAGTTTATCAGTTGGCAAAGCCCCCTCTTCAATATAGGCCCTGATGGGATCCATCCAAGATGGTCCCAAATCGAGGGTAATAAAATTCATCATTAGATCTTCGTCTATTCTTCGACCAACTAGGATTTCTATTGGGATTGTTCTTCATAGATCGGTGCGTGTGGCTGATGCCAATCGAGCTAATGCGTCTGCTCTTGCGTTATCCAATCTTGGTATTCTAATCAACTGAACTGCAGTAAAATTTGATACAACCTCCATTGCTTTTGCATGATACTTGATCATTAATTCTCCCTTTGTTGCATACACTCCCAGAATTTGATTTACGATTAACTGGGAGTCACTGAACACAACGACTTGCTTAGCTTTCATGGTTTTGGCCAGTCTTAGACCCACGATCATTGCTTCATATTCGTCCTCATTATTAGAAGCCTTAAATTGAAAATGTAGAGCATATTCCACATCAAAACCATCTGGACTGTTTAAAATATTCCCTGCTCCACTGCCTATAGAGCACGAAGAGCCATCTACATGCAGATTCCATACAGGTACTCCATTATCAAACTCTTGGTCAGACAGAGTTTCTCGGTGAAGTAGTTGACGCTTCCTTTTTCCTCCTCTAGTACTTTTCGCTACTCGTTCGCCGACGTAAGTTGGTCGGGGTTTAAATTTGATGATCCTGTAATATCCACAGGCTGGTCTGTATTCAACTCCTGCTCATCGAAGGAATCCTCCTAGGTGAATTATGCGATAAAATTCGCTACTGCCTGCCCTTTGAGCAACGATCTAGGCTCATAAATTATATCATATTCACCCAGTTCTACTGCCCAGTACATCAATCTTCCTGATTTCTCCGATTTGTGCAGAGCTTGCCTTAATGGCATATCGGTGTATACCACTATAGTATGGGCTTGGAAGTATGGCCTCATCCTTCTACTTACTTCAATCAGTACTAGTGCCAATTTCTCCAGCCTTGGATATCTGACTTCTGCTCCTCGAAAAGCTTTGTTGGTATAATAGACTGGTTTTTGTACTCCATTCTCCAACCTGATCAATGCCGAGCTAACTGCATTATCTGATACTGCCAGATACAAGTATAATCTTTCTCCCATCACTGGTCTGGACAACAATGGAGGTGTTCCCAGATATTTCTTTAATTCTCGAAAGTCCTCCTCGCATTCATCATTCCATTCAAAGGTTTTCTGGAGTGTTTTGAAGAATGGTAGGCATTTGTCAGTTGCTCGTGACACAAACCTATTAAGTGTTGCAATTCGCCCTGTGAGACTTTGCACTTCCCTCTTCGTCGTTGGAGATCGTAGCTCCAATAGAGCCTTGATCTTTTCAGGGTTAGCCTCGATACCTCGTTGATTAACAATATATCCGAGAAACATGCCTTCTCGTACTCCGAATATGCATTTGGTGGGATTCATCTTCATTTGATATTTCTCTAGTTGATCAAAGGTCTGGCCTAAGTCAACTAGATGATCAGCAGCTTTCTTGCTCTTCGTTAACATATCGTCAACATAAACCTCCATGTTATAACTGATTTGCTCTGAAACACCTTGTTCATCAGCCGCTGATATGTTGCACATGCATTTTTAAGTCCAAAAGGCATAACATTATAGCATTAAGTTCCCCTTGGGTGATAAAAGAGGTACTCTCCCTGTCTTTAGGCTTTATTTTAATCTGGTTGTAGCCTGAATAAGCATCCATAAAACTCAACAATTCATGCCCCGAGATAGCATCCACTAGTTGATCGATTCGGGGCAAAGGAAAATAATCCTTTGGGCATACCTTATTAAGATCAGTGAAGTCTACACACATCCTCCACTTGTTATTTTTCTTCTTCACCATCACCACATTTGCTAGCCAATCAGGATATTTGACATCCTCAATAAAAAAAGGCTTTTTGTAGCTTCTCTACTTCTTCCTGTATGGCTTGGTTCTTCTCAGGACTGAACACTCTTCTTCGCTGCTTCATTGGCTTGATTTCCTTATTCACGTTGAGCTCATGGCACAAGAAACTCGGATCTATCCCTAGCATGTCTTCATGACTCCATGCGAAAGTTTGCTTTCTACGTCTTAGAAATGCTATCAGCTCTTGTTTTATTTATGCATCCAATGATGCACCAATTTAAGTTGTTCGTTTTGGATGCTCGTCATCCAGAATGACATTCTCGGTAGCCTCCATGACCTGTCCCTTTACGAGTTGAGACTCGTCTCTAGGGTCTAATGTTTCAATCTCTGCCTCTCCTATTTCATCCACTTGATAGGTAGTAGTTTTCTTCCTAGATTCTTCACTTTCTTCCTGTTCGACAGATAAATAGTAGCATTCCCAAGCTACTTTCTGGTCGCCTTTCATAACTCCTACTCTAAAGTTAGTTGTGAATTTTAAACACTGATGTACAGTACTACCTCGAACTTCTTCAGACCTACCCTTCCTATGATGATATTGTAGGCTGATTGGACATTTTTATCCATTACAAAAAAGTGTATTTTTTCTGTTCGACAGGCAGGCCATATACCGATAAGCATATCTAACTTGATCGTCCCAAGTGGAAAAACCTTCTCACCAGTAAAGCCAAGGAGGGGCCTATGATAGGGCTCCAACTGGGCTAGCTTCAGATTCAAACTGTCAAAGTAGGGATAGAACATGATATCTGCCGAACTACCATTATCCACTAGTACTCGTGAAATCACCACTTCCTTCATTCTCATCTTGATCACCAATAGGTCGTCGTGAGGATATAGTACACCTGTCAGGTCATTCTTAGAAAAACCAATGACCAATTTGTTTTTGTTCACCTTCCTCGGTCGATCATCTTCAGCCAGATTTATTCACTGAATGTACGAGCAAGCTTGAGCCTCTTTAAGGTAAGTTTTCATTTCTGTAGTCATATCCCCACCTCCTGCATCTCCTCCTGTAATAACATTACAATCAAATGATCCAAAATGGGTTGAAAATACCTCGCGTTCTGGATGCTTTGGTCTTTTGGGGAGATCGGAATCATCTTGGTCATCTTTTGGGTATTCTTCTTGTTTTCTTTTACTCGTCGAGGAGATCTAAACCTCTGCCTTGTTCGGTCGTTGACATTTCCACCATTTCGGGGATCAACATACTTGGTCAATTTTCCCCGCCTGATGAGCTCTTTAATTTCATTCTGGACAACTATGCAGTTTTTGGTCGTGTGACCATGGTCTTTATGGAACTCGCAATATTTGGATTTATTCCTCTTGTCAGGATCCGCCTTTATTTTTTTTGGCCAGTTTAGCTCCTCGCTGTTCTTGATCTCTTCCAAAATGTGGTTTATATCTACCTTCAAAGGAGTATAGTTTCCAAATTTCTTCAACTGTTCCAATGCTTGCTTTGCTTTTAACTGCCTGTTTCCACCATTATTCTTCTGCTCCTTCTTCTCAATCTTATCAGCCTCAACTTTGGTCTCCTTAGTGTTTGTATTCTTCTTCGCAGCCATAACTTCCTCGGCATTCATAATCTTGGCTGCCTTTGCCATTTGTTCTACCATGGTTCTAGGCGGATCTTTGGCTAGAGTGTAGTACAATTTATCTGGCAAGAGTCCACTCATCAGAGCAGTAATTGTTATTTTCTCCTCGTAATCAATAACTTTAAGTTTCTCGTTATTAAAATGAGTAATATAGTCTCTGGTGCTTTCACCTGTCTTCTGTCTAACACTCA
Organism: Sambucus nigra; assembly: GCA_949130495.1. Classification (NCBI taxonomy): domain Eukaryota; kingdom Viridiplantae; phylum Streptophyta; class Magnoliopsida; order Dipsacales; family Adoxaceae; genus Sambucus; species Sambucus nigra. Next base: position 186,615,264 of record OX422214.1, on the reverse strand, counting down.
ATAAGTGTTCTACTCGTTTGACTGGTTTTGCCCCGAAACAGAAATTCCCAATAAAGAGCTCGACTAGTTGAAAGAAAGTCGCGATCTTCCCCCGAGGAAGATTATTGTACCACATTTGAGCATATCCGGTAAGAGTTCCTAAAAATGCTCTGCATCTCATCTCATCTGGAACTGCATAGATATCGGCATCAGCTTGGTATTGTTCTATATGAAGGACAGGGTCAGTTTTTCCATCATATTTAGGCGTCACCGTTGGAGCTTTGAATGTTGATGTTGTGGGAAAATCCACAATCGCATGTACAAAGGGTGTCCCTTGAACGAAAGTCCTTTGTAGAGGATTCTTGGCCTTAGTCATTTCCCCTAATCTGTCCTCCAACCTTTGAATAGAGCCCTTCCATGCGTCATTTCCTTCCTCGGGCCTATTGGTTCGATCAATTGATCGTGTTGAATTTGCCTCTTGGGATCTTTCATTACGAGCAGTTAGTCGTGATTGGGCAGAGCCTTCCCTTAGATCGGATGGTCATGGAGAGTTCCTCGACGCAATCCTAGGAGGACTTATATTCCACCTAGGGCCCAAACGATCAAAAGGAGAGACTCTACTCAACCTTTCTAGAGCACTGGTCCTTTCTGGAGATAGAGTGATGTTTCGTTGAGAGTCTGTAGCTCGTACCGAGGAAGTTCGACTAGGTTGGTAAGAAGGATCATTAGATCTCTCTGTACGATATGAGTTTGTGCGTCTGGATCGAGATTCCTCTAGGAATAACGCTCGTCTAGTTCGCGAAGAGGGTAAATGTGTATTTCTCTGAACACTCCGTTGTCCTGATTGGGCTGGCACTCCACCTTGAATAGTTTGTATGAGTTGTCGCATGGTTTCTTGCATGGCTATCTGTCCTTGGGCCAAATTAGCCATTATACCAGCCATATCTTGGACATTTGGGGGAGTAGATGGATTTGGAGGGATTCCAACGTTTCGATTACTGGATTCCGAATTGTCAGCCATTGATGATGAATTATTTTGGTGAAAAACGCTAAGCATTTTCCACAGACGGCGCCAATCTATTGATGTAAAAAATTAGATTATCTTTAATTTATCAATCACAGATAAAATAAATAAGACAAAAAGATTTTGAAAGTGGTTCAACCTTGTGAGAATGGCCTACGTCCACTGTTTTTGTTATTGCTGACTGTTTGCTTAGAATTCTCGATAATGGATTTACCAACAAATTCTGAGTCCCCTTCTAATGAGGAGGTTACAATGTATTTATAGCCCTGAGGCTGTACAAATGAAAGGACAATGCGCTGTCATTTAGTAGACAAATACATCTGTACGATAATAATGGATATTTAATGCGCAGTCGTCTCTTTGATTCTCTTGATTTGGGTGCGCTGTACGCTAAGTAGCTCAGACCGCTTAAGTTGCTCGGCACGCTTAAGTTGCTCAAGTCCCCTAAGTTGCTCGGGCCGCCTAAGTTTCTTGGTAAGCTTGAGCAGCTCGGAGTGTATGAGTTGCTCGTATGGCGTATTCGTATTTGCCATGTAAGTTGACACGTGTCTTCAGGTGATTAGTCCATATCAGCAGATTAAATTTGGTATCAACAGTTGCATCATGTCAAATCTTTTGAAAATTTACGCCTGTTGTCCCTGTGGATGGACACCTAAAATATTTGTACAACAGGAAATAGATGTGCAAGAGACGGGTTAAAGACCGAGTGTAAAATAGTTTAAAAATAGTTTAGAACGTATATAAAACGTGGTAAAGCAAATATTATATACATGTTAGCTTCACGACTCTCTCTTGAGACTCTCACTTTTCAACTATTGTGCACGCTTAACGTATCCCTAAACCGTTCTAATTATCGTTATCACAGCTTACTAGATCGTAGTCATAAACCTTCTAAACCATCACCAGTAGTAATTGTATATTTTTTAAGAAACGCAAATAGTTTTTTTACAGTGGTAACTCACTCACTGTTTTGAGACGATGCTCTCTATTATTTATAAACTGATTTTTACAAGGTGGTTCCTACTTAATAGGAGATATACAAGGACATTTGAATTTGAATATAAAACTAATATTGACTAGACTAACTCAGTAGGTAACCACAGCTACAAAATAGCTAATGCTGGTATGAAGCACGTGTTGTACAACAGCTAGTATTATTTCGTAACATTTGAACCATATAGTAGTAGAACAGTTGGTATTATCTCATAATAGTTGAACCATATAGCAGTAAATATTATCTCTTAACATCCCCCCTCAAGCTGAGCATGGAAGGAGACATAATGCCAAGCTTGGAACGAAGAAACTGGAACTGAGCTGAAGGCAGTGGCTTGGTGAGAATATCTGTCACTTGGAAAGATGAAGGAACAAACTTAGTCACCAATTTTCCTTGTGCAACGTTTTCTCGAATAAAGTGATGATCTAACTCAATATGTTTAGTTCGGGCATGCAACACGGGATTAATTGTCATGTAAAGAGCACTAAGATTGTCACAAAATAGAACTGGAGCATGTGAGAGAGAAATGCCCAAGTCATAAAGAATATATGAGAGCCATAGAACTTCAGCTGTAGCAGTAGCGAAGGAGCAGTATTCAGCTAGATCGAGCAACCGTGGATTGCTTCTTAGAAACCCAAGAAACGCAGTTGTCACCAAGGAAGATGCAATAACCAGAGGTGGATCGTCTAGTAAGTGTACAACCTGCCCAATCAGAGTCAGAGAACCCGTAGAGATTGAGAGAAGATTGAGATAAAATACGAAGTCCAAGATGAGCAGTGCCCTTAACATAGCGTAATAGTCGTTTGATGGCTTGAAAGTGTTCTGGACCCGGGTCATGCATAAACTGACATATGTTGTTCATAGCATTGGTGAGATCAGGACGCGTTAAGGTCAGATATTGAAGTGCTTCAGCCATGGACCTGAAATCAAAGGGCTCGAGTGAAGTTGAAGAAGTAGAAGAGTTCAATTGGACCTCACTTTTTATAGCAGCAGGTGTCACAGCTACTCTAGAATTAAACATGTTGCAGCGTTTCAAAAGTTGAGCAGCATATTGGCTTTGATTAAGGAACAAACCCCCGGAGAACTGCTGAACTGAAATACCTAAAAAATAATTAACAGAGCCCAAATCCTTATGAGCAAAGGTTGTACTTAATCGAGCAATGAGTTGATCAATAAGAGAAGAATTGGAGCCTGTGAGAATAATGTCATCAACATACACAAGAAGAATCATTATATCTGTCTCAGATTTGAGAATGAAAAATGAAGAATCAGCTCGACTGCACTTAAAACCAAGAGCATGTAAATGAGAGCTAAGTTTATGAAACTAAGCTCGAGGAGCCTGTTTAAGACCATAGAGAGCCTTATTCAATTTGCAAACATGAGATGGAAAATGAGGATCTGTAAATCCAGGAGGTTGCTTCAAAAATACAAGTTCTTCAAAGTCACCATGAAGAAATGCATTTTTAACATCCAATTATTTGATAATCCATCCAGAAGTAACAGCTAATGTCAGAACAGTGCGAATAGTTGCATGCTTTATATATGTTATGAAATATTCCAGCATTTACTATCCCAAGTAAGAGTTTTCACAATAAGGTTAAGTGTGCACGTACTTGATTTAATTAGATTAATATTCTCATCTACATATTGACACGGTATATTAAATCACAAGTATTTATTTTTCATCACACTATTATAAATAAATACTAATACGGCAACCCTAGACTTAGTTCCAATGCGTGCATACTCTGTTATCAAGTCCCGGCACATCTCGTACTGAATAAGGACAATCGGTTCAGAATCACTCTCGAACCATATAAATACAAATCTCACATATTGGAGACGAACATAGTTCTAAGCCTATGGGATACGCACATACCTATGCACCCATATGACCGTCATCACACAACCCAAATATTATAATTCATACGTAGTATTATTCTCGTTACTACTTACAATATATTTATTGAGTTACGAATATTCTCTCTGTCGTAATTTCCAAGGATAATTCCCCACTCGAAAATACTTTAAATCATTGCACCCAATTATTTTCAATATTTATGTACTAGATTGAGTTCATCGTATAACATTATATTTAACTCGAATTAACTACGTCGCATAAATTGAAACATATTAGAAATTTCCAGACACGTCGTTCGAACAAAACTGCATCTCGTTTGAACGAGAATGAGAGGTCTCTCGAACGACAGCTTCGTGTGAGATGCCATCTTGTTTGAAGTGTCTTTACGTGACTTCAAATGACCTGGGCCTGTTTCATCTCTAACTTCTAGAATTTGCATTTTTCACCATTTTTTAGTTCTAAGACCTCTACAGATCATTCCGAAACTCCCAACAATTAATTCCAATCCCTATTCTAACATGTAAGGATGATTTCTAATACTCCAGAATCTTTAAATCATTAATAATCATCGAATAAATTTGAAATCCCCAAATTTAATCATATGAACCTTAGTTCATCAATTTTCAATTTAATAACATATTTAACCCAGATTCGTTCATCAATATTAATCCGAATTTCATGGGCTCTAATCTACATATATGAAGGGATTAAAATCGTATAGATTCAATCCTAAGTTATTAATTAAATCGTCCAATTTCACCCAATTCATATGCAATTCATGTGTATTTTTCACCTACACTAACATGGACATAATTATTGCTAAAAGTCCGCAAGTTTAAACACTTGCCTCTAGAATGAAGGTCTGATCCATTGAAGAAGATGGTACAGATGTGATCCCCTCTCTCCGATCTATGTGTTGGTGGCGTTTGTGTTATAAAAGGTGTAGCAATGGAGGTCTAGCCCTTGAAACCTCTCCTCGTCCTTCCTCCTTTGTCCTCTCTATGTGTAACAAATGATAATCCTAACTCCTCCCACGTACAAGCTATTTTATCCCTCTAATTTTCATAGTTAATAATTCTTCAAAAATACAAATTACCAAAATGCCCTCCCGGGATGCCAGTTTGGCCTAAAACTATCCCGGGACCCAAACAAAACCCCTGGGGAGGCTTTTCTGACTATCTCGATCGGGCACATTGGCACACTCAAAATGACCATTTGGGTGACTAAAAATATATTTACTTTTTATTCCATTAAATTAGTCCCAACACGACTGACATGCGCGTCCCGACTTAATTACCGTAACTGTCGTATTTCTCACTTGTGATAATTTTCATAAATTCACGATCACATATTACTTTATTCAGTCGGTAATATTCAATATAATTCTCATCAATAAATATTAACCATTATCTTGCTAGCTAATAATTATTTTAAACCGTATGAATTATCAATTAATTTCTCACATTTAAAAATCATTAAAAATACGTTGTGTTACACGTCGTGTCCCTTAGGTGTGTCATTTGGTTCCCTATTTGAAGGCCTATTCGGGGTAAGGCAGAGTATTTAGAGTATCTTGTGTCCAATTTTAAATATCAACATTCTTCGTCTTTCAATCTACATATTTGAAGTCAGTATTCTTCTTAACTAGGTGTAAACCCGCGCGATGCGCGAGCGAGAGATGATTTACTTTTGACTTTAGAAAATGTTCGATAGAAATTGACTTTAGAAAGTGTTCAATAGAAAAAAAGAGCTAAAACTATAGTTTTTATGAAAAATAATTTTTTATTTATATTTTCACTAAAAGAGTATTGTTTAAAAAATTTATATTTTTAAAACAATTTTTTTTTAAAATTATAAACTTATATATTATTTTTTTAGGAAAAGTGAAAAGAGTCTTTTTAAAAGTTTTATTATATATATATTAGATTAGATTAGTTTTTTGGCGCGATGTGCAGGTGATTAGAGTTATTTGATATAATGCAATGCAGACATACTTACAAAATCGAGGTGCCTTTAATGCAGAAAAATTTATAAAAGAATAACGAATATATGTAATTCACTTGTAGAACATTTCATGACAAACAAATACTTGCATATAAAATTGAAATGTAGAAAGAAGAAGAATTAATGATGAAGAAAAGAAAATTAAAAAAACAAAAATAATAGAACACACACACACACGCACGCACGCACACGCGCGCGCGCACACACACACACACACACAGATATATATATATATACACACATTACTGTTTTTATAAAAATATAAATATATAATCATTTTTTTATAAAACTATAGTGTCGACACTTTTTTAATAATTTCTTTTACAAAAATTGATTTTATAAAAATTATTCAAAAAAAAAGTTTTTTATAATAAAATTTATAGTTGTCTAATATGGTATATAAAATTTGCAAGTTGAAGTTACTTTATAAAAATATTTTTTTTGTAAAAAGATTATATTTATAAGGAAAGCCTTTTAAAATAGAATTTATGTAAAGAAAAGAAGTTAAAAACTCACACACACACACACACACACACACACACACACACACACACATATATATATATATATATATATATACACACATTACTGTTTTTATAAAAATATAAATATATAATCATTTTTTTATAAAACTATAGTGTCGACACTTTTTTAATAATTTCTTTTACAAAAATTGATTTTATAAAAATTATTCAAAAACAAGTTTTTTATAATAAAATTTATAGTTGTCTAATATGGTATATAAAATTTGCAAGTTGAAGTTACTTTATAAAAATAGTTTTTTTGTAAAAAGATTATATTTATAAGGAAAGCCTTTTAAAATAGAATTTATGTAAAGAAAAGAAGTTATAACTCTAAACTTGATTTTATAAAAATTAGTAAAATATTTATAAAAAATAGTACATTTTTTATAGAAAACATTTTTTTGAGTTATGTACGTTAACTTTACATGTTGGGAGAGAGGGGGAGATGAATGTATTGTTCTCTTGGGAAACCAAATAGAGAGAGAAGGCTTGAGAATTAAGAGGAGAGAGAAACGAAATTGGGACTTAATAATACATTTATGTCAATGCCATGTGTCATCCTAAGATGATTTGATGTGCCACAGGGATAGGCTAATTGGAGAGCATAATAAATGCCTTGTTTTGCATTTTATAGTATATAGAGATTTAGAGAAAGTTTATGCCATTGTTATATTTTACTTTGTCTTGCATTTGTCATGCTATTTTCGTAAGAATGAGATTGTAGTATCATAGGAGACGAACGACAAGATTCGTGAAGCACCCTAGAAGGGGAATACCATCTAAAGAAAGAGTGGCTCACAGTTGTTAGTGGATTCTAAGAGTTTATAATAGTTGGTTCGAATGCTATCACGACTCAAGTACAAGGGCTCCAATTAATTTCATGAAATTCATTCTAAAAATGGAATCAAGTTAATTAATCCAATTGGCTACATAAACGTAAAGATATATATATATATATATATATATATATATGGATCTCGAAGACCTGATTGTGATATTAAGGATACAAAAGGATAATCATGTATCTGAAAAGAACACTGGAAACCAACTAGAATTGAAGGCACATATCATGGAAGAAGGGCATACGAACAAGAAACGAAAGAGTGCGAACCATAGTTCCTATAAAGGCTCCAAATGTGGAGGCTCAAAGAGGTTCGATGGCAATTTTTTTGTCTGTGTCCAATTTTAAGTGTCAAAATTAATTTTATTTCCTCAACATATAAAAGTCAGTTATCTTCTTCATATAAATAAAGTTTCTCCCATTGTCCCAATTCGGTTTGTCTCGCAAATTACGGTGCTACTATTGCAAGAAGGATATTGTCAAGATCAGTGAAGCCTCATAACAGGGAGAATATTATCTTAGGACAAAGTGTCCACTCAATCAAAATTTCGGAATTCATTTTTGCAATCAGTTCTTAAAACCAATCATTGTGAGTTGTTAAATATGATTTCATATATTTGAAGTTGTGTTCAAAATATTTTTTGTTTCTTTTCTATGTCTTTGTTTTATTATGATATGTATTCGATAAATTATATAATTCAATTTTAAATCAAATAATATTATTTTATACTCTTTATCTTTCCAACAATCTTAAGTTAATATTCCTCTGCTAGAAACTCAATGCATTTAGTTCATCCGTTGATAAGAATATTTTTGTTTATTTGAAACGAAACATGTTTTGTCAAAAAAAATTATGTTCATACTTTTTATTAAACAAATTGGCTACATTCATGTCGATACAGTTTTAAACACATGTTGTTATTTATCGTATTATATTCCATAAATTAGTTTGTTATTGAAATCATTGTTACAGTTTCATACGATTCATATGTGCACTATTATTCGTTATATTATTGTTTCGGGAAAAAAAACTGTGATTAAAATATTTTTTAAATTGGTGTGCTCATCCCTCTTTATTGGGATGGCTTCAAATTCTTCTTTACCCGCTCCTACTATGTATGCGAGTGTGAATCATGGTGAAAAAACTAAAATTTTAATAGGTATTATTGACAAAATGGAATCGAAAGATGTTTATCTTAATATATTTGACCTTAGTGGAATTCCTTCATGAAGAGGTTCCTACTCTTAAAGAAAATGGGACTGCCCAACAAATTATTGTTACAATGGATGCCTCAATATATTTTGATTTCCTATCCAAGAATTGTATCATCAATGGATTATAAAACACATTGTATAATGAGTATGGTTAAATTAATACCTCCAAGGAGTTGTGGGAGTCTTTGTATAATAATTACAAAGTGAAAGATGTCAGAACAAAGAAATTTATTATCAGTAGATACTTGGATTTTAAATTGGTTAGTTCAGCGACCATCATGACTCATGTCCAATACATCCAGTAAATATTTCATGAAATTCATTTTGAAAATATAGAATTTAGTGAATCATTATAAGTAGCACCAATGCTAGAGTAATTGCCTCTATCTTTGAAAGATTTCAAACATTATTTGAAACGTAAACATAAAGATAGGGGTCTTAAAGACTTGATTCTAAGATTGGGGATAAAAGAGGATAATCATGCATCTAAAAAGAAAAATAGAAATCAAGAGGAATATAACAAACATATTTTGGAAGCCTGGCATAAGAATAAGAAATAGAAGCATGGGAATCATGGTTCCTATAAAGGTTCCAAAGGTGGAGACATTAGGAGGTTCGATGGACAAATTTTTGTATGTGATAATCTATGTCATCGTACCAAGGATTGTCATATACAAAAGGGCGGCGAGAGTAAGAAGAGTAAGTCCAGTCAAGTGAATGTGTATGAAGTAGAAGATATTTCCAACAATGTTACTAAAATGAATCTTTCGTAGGGAATGTCTGAAGTGAACATAGTTACAAATACTATGGAATGATGGGCGGACACTGGGAGGCTACTTCTCATAAATTATCTGAAAATAAAAAAATAATTATTATGAAAAAATGATCATAAAGAACAATTTTTCATGAGAAACACTTCAACTCTAAAGGTTAAAGGAAAAGTTAAAGTGGTACTCAAGATGATTTCAGTGAAAGAACTCACTCTCAACAACATGTTGCATGTTCGAGACATTCATAATAACTTATTTTCTTGATCTGTGATTAACAATAAGGCCATCGAGTTGATGTTTGAATTTAATAAAAGCAAACTGACTAAATATAATGTATGTGGGTATAGGGTATTTGAGTGATGGACTTGTTATAATGAGTGTTGTGCATATTACTAAGAAGAAGGATATATCTTATGTTTATTTGATTGAGTCATATGATATGGATCATGATAAATTTGGTCATGTTAATTATGACACTTTGCGTATATTAATTAATGTAGACTCAATTTTCATATTAGCTCCAATAATAAGTTTGAAACTTGTGTGGAATCTAAATTAATGAGATATCCTTTAAATTCAATCGAAAGATATATGAGTCATCTATACTTAATTCACAATGATCTATATGATTTAAAGTTTGTGCAAACTATAGGTGCTAAAAAGTATTTCATTAATTTTATTGATGATGTTATAAGATTTTAGCTATGTGTATTTGCTTCGAAACAAAGATGAGGTTATGGAGCATTTATACACTATAAGAAGGAAGTTAAGAATCGACTTAATAAAATTTAAAGTAGTAATAAGTGATAGATGTGGTGAATATGATTTCCCTTTTGAAAATTATTTCGCTTCATATGGAATTATTATCCAAACTACCTTTCCTTATGCACCACAATCTAATGATATTGTTGAAGGCAAGATCCGAATATTAAAATAGATAAGGGATTTTATCTTGGTAAGTTCAGTTTTACCTTAGAACTAGTGGGGGGGGGGGGTAATATTTTATTTCGCAAACTACATTCATAATAAGAATTCCTCATAATAAAACCAACAATACACCATATGAGTTGAGGAGAAGTCAGAAATTCTTCTCACAAATATTTATAAGTGTGGGGTTGCCTTGAAAAAGTGGTGGTCCATAACCCTGAAAAAGTCAAGATAGGACCTAAGATTATTAATTTTATTTCATTGGATATGTAATTGATATCAGTGCTTATCATTTTCTTGTGCATAAATATGAGATTCCAGACATTCCCGTTAGGACTATAACTGAATCAAGAAATGCATATTTCTTCGAATTTATATATTTCCTCAAAATACAGTGCGTAAACCAAGTTTTTTCTAATAGAGTCATCACGTGACTAACATTGAAGAATCTATAAGCAAGGGATGTGATACTGATGTGACACCCCGACTAATTAAATACCGGGTAGCTACTCCTTCATTAAATTAATTCAAAATGCCAAGTTGGCTCAGTTAATAGCATCACTGTCGAAAACATTTTAATTTTACTAACCACCTAGTATTTAAAAAGTAAGTTGCCAAATTTTAATTAAAGTCTGATTAACATGCAACAAGTGTAATAAAGAATAACAACACCATTCACCATACTGAAGTAAAACGAATAACCATCACATAGTGTAAATAAAGTCTGGAGGAAAACTCCTCACTACAATCCCATACTGAAATAAATAACCGAATGCTAAAACAATACAAATCAAAGTCTGAAAACTGTAATGTAAAAGATGTCTCTAATAGAAATGGGCAACATGCCCTACAACTGATAGATAGTGACTCTGGAATCCAAAAGATAGAAGCGTCTACAAGCAAATCCGTGTAGCTTCCACAAACAGCTACAGCTCGTCACCTGAATGAGAATCCTATGCTTGGTGTCCCTGTGGCTGGGCACCTAAAATGGTTTTACAAGAAAAGAGATTTGAAAAGCAAACGGGTCAGAGCCCGAATGTGGAGTTATATTTTAAAAACCTGCAAGTGCTTTAAAAACATTTAAAACATTAAATGCAAAGTACATGTTAGGACGTGCACTCACATGATATTCTCACCTCTCGTCTAACTGTGCACTCCTAACGTAAGTACCCATCTAGAGTGATACAGACTACTAGCTACGTGACAACATATCTAGCTAGACTATCATAGGTCCTACCCTTATTACTCGGTTCTCTTAACATAATAACGCTCGTAATTAAGTAGGGGTTTAACGTAACTCAGATGTTCAATATGCAATATATATAACTATCAGTTAACTCGTTATATTTCTCGAAACAATACCGTAATTATATTCACATCATTAACATGAAGGTTCTCATTAATTAAGTGTATATTATTCACATCACAAATATACAGTATAAGCACCCCGAGAACTAAGCTGCGGTGCACACATACTCTGCTATCCATCCCGGTACATCACGTACATAAGGATTACATATTCCGAATCTCTCAGGAATAGTTCACAGATAACAACATCACAAATAATGGAGGCGAACACAGTCACATCACACGGGTCACGCACATACCTACGCTCCTACGATCAGCGGACTTATTAATATCCCAATAAGTCGTTCTATGACCTATGTTCATCAAGGTAACCAGTCTAAATCCGGGCAACACAAGGATTAGAGGGCCCTAAGCGAACGCAAACCTCCCGTGATAGCAAGTATGGTAGGTATGTCATACACACAATTCATATACCAATACTAAGTAAACACACATCTTAGAAATCCCGTAGTTTAATCGTAGTACATATCGCTTTCTCGTACTAACTTATAATATCTACAACTTATATTATTCCGGTTTATCATCATACGCGCCATAATCTATTCTCACGTCGTAGTAGACACTCACGTCTCAACCCAAACGGTTCATTGAATTAAATCTCTCGTATATAAATTTACTCCTCGTAATAACCCAAAAGTCCCAAATCTATCCTTACATCATCAAGGAATGTTAACTCTACCCTCGAACCAGTTTACGAGACTCCAAAAATCAAAACAGTCCAAAAAGGACCATACTGTCAACTCGTTAGAAGTCTCGTTCGAACGAGACTGTTCGAACGAGATTCCTCTGTCAACTCGTTAGAAGTCTCGTTCGAACGAGGCTGTTCGAACGAGATTCCAGTTCGTTCGAACGAACTGTACCTTCTAACGATATCTCGTTCGAACGAGTTATCGAACGAAATCCCTTTTCGTTAGCAGCGACTGGTCAACTCGTTAGAAGCTCGTTCGAACGAGTTCGTTCGAACGACCTGGGTAGGGGCTTCTAACGAGCTGCCAGTTTCGTCCCAGATTTTTCCCCATCTCGTTTTTATCCAATTTTATCACTCCTAATCTCTTCCAAAGTTCATCCCAACAACGTTTTAGGGTCTTTAATTCATCCTAAACATATTCAAGTCAACTCCTAACATGTTTTCAAGGATTAAATCTCTTTAACATCAATCAAAATATAAATCTCTACACTTTTTCCCCAATTATTTCAAGAACATGAACCCTAACTTTTTGAATCATGAATTAACCCAATAAAATCCGTTTTAAATTTCACCCAATCATAAATATCATCAGTAGGAACATCTACCTATCATTCTACATGCAAATCCTCCTCAAGATTTCAAGTTCTAAGTTCAATTAACATGGGTTTTCATTATCTTTCAAGACAATTGATATTCTTCAATTTCTAACATGGAAAAGACATTCTCTGAAATTAAATGGAATAAAGTCACTTGCCTTGGTTCGATTTCTGATTTTGGTGTAGGTTTGATGGAGTTTTTTTCTGCAGAATTTCCTCTCTTCCAAGCTCCTTCTTCAATGGTGGCTTAAGGTGGCTAGGGTTTGTTTTGGGGAACTTGGAAACCTAATTGATAACCTCCGTAGCTTAAAGGGTTAAAGTGGGTTGGATAGTGGGTTTAGTGGGTCAATAATCAATCAGATTAATACTCCTAATTTTCGTCACTTTTAATTCCTCAAAATGTAAAATTACCAAAATACCCTTTAAGTTGCCGGTATGGCCTAAAAATACCCCGAAATCCAAACTACACCCCCGGGTAGTGTTTTTTGACTATCTCGACCCTTCCGGACGCGTTGGCGCACTCAAAACGACCATACGGTTTATAGATTTTAAATTCACTATTTATAATTAAAATAATATACCATGACGCGACGGTCACACGCGTCTCAACAAAATTCTCAAATGCCGTATATCAATCTCACGACAAATTTTATAATACCAAATACATTTATCAAAACATGTATGCACATAATCAAATACCAACTCGCATCTCGTTAGTATTTATAACCCGGATTAATTTCCAATTAATACGCATTTAATTAATTAATCCCAAAAATAAATATAGCCAAAAGTACGGGGTATTACATACTTCCCCCCTAATAACTGAATTTCGTCCCGAAATTCGAAACTAGAAAGTACCTGCTAAAAATAACTCTGGATAACGTTCGCGCATCTCATCCTCGCGCTCCCATGTGGACTCCTCGACATTGTGATGTCGCCACTGAACACGCACTAACGGGACTATCTTTGACCGCAGTTTCCTCTCGCTTCGGTCCAAAATAGCAATCGGCCCCTCCTCGTAGGAGCTATCAGGCTGGAGATCGATGTCCTCCACAGCAATGTGAGAATGAGCCAAATTATCTCTAAGGTATTTCCTTAGCGAGGAAATATGAAACACATCGTGAATCCGATGCAAATGCTCCGGCAACCCGAGTCTATACGCAACCGGTCCGATTCGCTCAATAATAGGAAACGGCCCCACATACCTCGGTGCCTACTTCCTCTTCTTCCCGAAACGCATAATCCCCTTCATAGGAGATACCCTGAGGAAAACCTGGTCCCCCACTTGGAACTCTCTGAAAAATCTCTTCGCATCAGCATAACTCTTCTGCCTGTCTTGAGCTACCCGAATGCGACTCCGAATCAACTCAATCCTTGCCGAAGTATCCTGAATCACTTCCAGCCCAAGCAGTTTGTTGTCCCCCACCTCCAACCAACATGCTGGGGAACGACAAGGCCTACCGTACAATGCCTCAAACGGAGCCATGCCAATAGTGAACTGATAGGAGTTGTTGTAAGCAAACTCCACCAGTGGAAGGTACTGCTCCCATCCACCACCAAAGTCAGTAATGCACATGCGTAGCATGTCCTCCAACATCTGATTGGTGCGCTCTGTCTGCCCATCGGTTTGCGGATGATAAGCCGTACTCAACCACAATTCCGTGCCCATAGCCTCCTGGAAACTTTTCCAAAACCGCGAAACAAATATCTTGTCTCTGTCAGACACGATATTTAAGGGTACACCGTGAAGTCTCACAATCTCTGAAATGAAGAGCTGGGCATACTGTCCCGTAGTGTAGTCAGTCCTAACGGGTAAAAAGTGAGCGACCTTAAACAATCTGTCCACAATTACCCAAACGGAGTCGTGGCCCCTCTGCGACATAGGCAACCCCGTAATAAAGTCCATGGATATGCTCTCCCACATCCACACCGGGACCTCCAATGGCTGTAGCAATCCTGCCGATTTCTGATGGTCCACTTTTACAAGCTGACAAGTGGCGCATTTCGAAACAAACTCAGCGATATCTTTCTTCATACCGCTCCACCAATACTGGCGTCTCATGTCTTGGTACATTTTATCCCCTCTGGGATGTACCGCGAACCGTGAGCCGTGCGACTCTTCCATCACCTCGTGTCGCAATTCCTCCCCTTCCGGAACTACCAATCTCCCATTGAAGCGCAATCCCCCGTCTGAGCTAACGGTATAGGACTCGGCTCCCTCTGCTAGTAATCGAACTATCTGCTCTTGACAGAACGAGTCATTGGCCTGTGCCCGTACTACCTTCGTGACAATCTGCGGTGTAACGGTCATCACAGACATGAAAGATCGGGCCACTGCATCCTGGTGTCCCAATTCCTTCCACTTAGCCTTCCACACGTCTGCCACCTCATCTGCTGGCCTACGGCTCAACGCGTCTGCTACCATGTTAGCCTTTCCCGGGTGGTACTGGATGTCGAACTGGTAGTCCTTCACAAACTCAAGCCACCTACGCTGCCACATATTCAACTCCTTCTGCGTGAGTACTGTAGGGACTTGTGGTCCGTGAACAGTTGGAACTTCTCCCCCAAAAGATAGTGCCTCCAAATTCGTAGGGCAAATACCACTGCTGCCAACTCCAAATCATGCGTGGGGTAATTCTTCTCATGAGGCTTAAGCTTACGGGAAGCATAAGCTATGGCCTGTCTCTCCTGCTGTAATACACCTCCCACTCCTTGCAAAGACGCATCAGTGTAAACCAAATACTCAACTCCCGGTCTCGGCAATGCTAACACAGGTGCTGAGGTCAATTTGTCCTTCAATTCATCGAATGCCAACTGACAGGCATCACTCCAGATGTAGGGCACACCCTTACGAGTCAGATGTGTCAAAGGACCTGCTATCTCCGAGAAACCCCGAATAAACCTCCTGTAGTATCCTGCTAGACCCAAGAAACTACGAATCTCAGTTGGTGTCGTGGGCTGTCCCCACTCCCTCACCGCTGACACCTTCCCCGGATCAACAGATATTCCCCGGTCGGAAATGATATGCCCCAAAAACTGGACTTCCTTCAGCCAAAACCCGCACTTCTCATATTTTGCATACAACTCGTTCTAACGAAGTGTCTGCAAAACCTGCCTCAAATGCTCGGCGTGCTCCTCCTCTGTCTGGGAGTAAACCAGAATATCATCAATGAAGACAATGACAAACTGGTCTAGGAAATCCTTGAACACTCTGTTCATCAAGTCCATAAACACTGTTGGAGCGTTGGTCAAACCGAAAGGCATAACCCGAAACTCGTAAGAACCATACCTCGACAAGAACGCAGTCTTCGAGACATCCTCCTCCCTGATACGCAACTGATGGTATCTCGATCTCAAGTCAATCTTCGAGAAGAAAGAAGCTCCTCTCAACTGGTCGAATAAGTCATCGATTCGAGGCAACGGATACTTATTCTGTATCGTGACCTTATTCAGCTCTCGGTAGTCCACACACAATCTTAGTGAACCGTCCCTCTTCTTTACAAACAAAACTGGAGCGCCCCAAGGTGAGGTACTCCTGCGAATAAAGCCCTGGCCTAACAGCTGCTCTATCTGATCCCGTAACTCCCTCATCTCAGCTGGAGCCATACGGTACGGTGCGCGTGCTATAGGTCTCGTACCCGGTAGCAAATCTATAACAAAGTCTATCTCTCGACTGGGTGGTAAGCCTGGTATCTCCTGAAATACATCTGAATACTCCCTGACGACTGGGATAGAGTCTAAAGGAATTACTACCTCCTTAGAGGTATCCTCCTCAATGTAATACAGATGAGCGGTCGATCCTCCCTCTGGGCGAGGCATCGCCACTACAAACATCTCTTGCCCCGGGATGGCAAAAACAATGCTCCCGCTGAAGCAATCAATCATGGCCCTATATGCTACGAGCCAATCCATACAGATGATCACATTGTGAACATGCATATCTAATACTAACATGTCTGCAGGTAATACCAGACTACCAATCCCTACTCCCACTCCCCGGCATATAAAGAATATAAGTGACCCACTCCCCAATGGTGAGTCGACACACGTCACTGTGCTCTCTACCGTAGCTAACAATCCTAAAGCTTTCACGAAGTGTGTAGCTATAAAACAGTGTGTAGCACCCGTATCAAATAATACCCGACCCATAGTGCCATGGATAGGAAACGTACCCTCGATCGCGGGCGGTGTCTGTGGAACTGCAGCCTGGTGGACGTTGTAGACACGTCCATACTGTAGCTGCCCCTGCTGAGCTGGGACTGCTGGAATGGGTGGCAATGCTGCCATCTGTGGCGGTGCGGGAAGAGCGGCGGGAAACATAGGCCTCTGTGGCTCCTGGCGAGCACCCTGCTGCTGCTGCTGTGGGGCCCTGCCCCTATCAGGACAATCCTGTCGCTTATGGCCAGTCTTGCAACAAACAAAGCACTTCCCTGGGAAGTTCCCTCCTCTCTGTCCCTGCTGTCCCCGGCCCTGGTGGCCGTTACCGTTCCTCCCTTGGCCCTGCTGGCCCTGGTGAAACTGTTGCCCATTCTGCCCCTGTTGGCCCTGATGGTCGTTTGGACCCTGATGGCCCTGACGAAAACCTCCCTGTCCCTGTCTGTAGTTCCCTGACCGGAACCTCTTATTATCCCCCTGCTGGGAGCCCTGCTCATTCTGTCTCTGCCCCTGACCAGATTGTGCCCCGCTGGCACCATGTCCTCCAGTCCTGCCCTGATGGCTAGACTCCCTCGACCGCTTGCCCTCGGCCATATGAAAACGGTGGTCCTGGCAGTGCAACAATGCAGCGTTAACCACATCAGAATAAGTGGCCAACGATAGGTTCCCTAGCAGATGCTGACGGATCCTCCAAGTCAACCCGTCGGTGAACTTCTCAATTTTCTTCTTCTTTGTTGGTATCTCGTCTGGAACGATGTTCAACAGATTTGTGAACTCGGCCTCATACTCGGCCACAGTCTTGCCCTCCTGCTTCAGACTCATCAATCTCCTCCTCATTTCCGTATGAACAGCTGACGGAAAGTACTTGCGGTCGAACCGCACCCAGAACTCCTGAATCGTGAGAGTGTCCCTCTCCTCCATGGTGGTAATAGACTCCCACCACTGTAGTGCAGATCCAACTAGCTTGAAAGTAGCTAGCACCTGCTTCTGAACATCCGTGCACTCATACATCCGTAAGTGCCTCTGCATATCCTTCCTCCATTGGCTCGAGACTACCACATCTGAGCTACCTGCAAACTCGGGCGGATGCGCTTTCTGAAAAGCGTCACGTACACGTTCCCAAGCAGACGGGAATGCATTAGCATGTACTGGCGCGGCAACCGGCGCCTGAGGTGGTGCCTGCTGAACAACGGCAATGGCGGCATTTACCGCTTGGGCTACCATAGCTGCAACCTCAGCGGCGTTCATCATGCCCTGAACTGGAGCGGGCTGGGGTTCGGGCGTTGCATCCCTGGGAACTCGTCGTGCACGTCGTGGAGGCATCTGAAATAAGAAAAAAGTTTATAAGTTCGCTGTTATAAACTTAATAAAGCTGAAGAACGAAGCATACACAAAAAGAGTACAACAGTCCTAAAATATAGGGCTCTATATCAAAGAAACGTAGCGAAAACATAATAGCCGTACAGATCCTAAAGGACACTAGAACCTGGCTCTGATACCACCTGTGACACCCCGACTAATTAAATACCGGGTAGCTACTCCTTTATTAAATTAATTCAAAATGCCAAGTTGGCTCAGTTAATAGCATCACTGTCGAAAACATTTTAATTTTACTAACCACCTAGTATTTAAAAAGTAAGTTGCCAAATTTTAATTAAAGTCTGATTAACATGCAACAAGTGTAATAAAGAATAACAACACCATTTACCATACTGAAGTAAAACGAATAACCATCACATAGTGTAAATAAAGTCTGGAGGAAAACTCCTCACTACAATCCCATACTGAAATAAATAACCGAATGCTAAAACAATACAAATCAAAGTCTGAAAACTGTAATGTAAAAGATGTCTCTAATAGAAATGGGCAACATGCCTTACAACTGATAGATAGTGACTCTGGAATCCAAAAGATAGAAGCGTCTACAAGCAAACCCGTGTAGCTTCCACAAACAGCTACAGCTCGTCACCTGAATGAGAATCCTATGCTTGGTGTCCCTGTGGCTGGGCACCTAAAATGGTTTTACAAGAAAAGAGATTTGAAAAGCAAACGGGTCAGAGCCCGAATGTGGAGTTATATTTTAAAAACCTGCAAGTGCTTTAAAAACATTTAAAACATTAAATGCAAAGTACATGTTAGGACGTGAACTCACATGATATTCTCACCTCTCGTCTAACTGTGCACTCCTAACGTAAGTACCCATCTAGAGTGATACAGACTACTAGCTACGTGACAACATATCTAGCTAGACTATCATAGGTCCTACCCTTATTACTCGGTTCTCTTAACATAATAACGCTCGTAATTAAGTAGGGGTTTAACGTAACTCAGATGTTCAATATGCAATATATATAACTATCAGTTAACTCGTTATATTTCTCGAAACAATACCGTAATTATATTCACATCATTAACATGAAGGTTCTCATTAATTAAGTGTATATTATTCACATCACAAATATACAGTATAAGCACCCCGAGAACTAAGCTGCGGTGCACACATACTCTGTTATCCATCCCGGTACATCACGTACATAAGGATTACATATTCCGAATATCTCAGGAATAGTTCACAGATAACAACATCACAAATAATGGAGGCGAACACAGTCACATCACATGGGTCACGCACATACCTACGCTCCCACGATCAGCGGACTTATTAATATCCCAATAAGTCGTTCTATGACCTATGTTCATTAAGGTAACCAGTCTAAATCCGGGCAACACAAGGATTAGAGGGCCCTAAGAGAACGCAAACCTCCCGTGATAGCAAGTATGGTAGGTATGTCATACACACAATTCATATACCAATACTAAGTAAACACACATCTTAGAAATCCCGTAGTTTAATCGTAGTACATATTGCTTTCTCGTACTAACTTATAATATCTACAACTTATATTATTCCGGTTTATCATCATACGCGCCATAATCTATTCTCACGTCGTAGTAGACACTCACGTCTCAACCCAAACGGTTCATTGAATTAAATCTCTCGTATATAAATTTACTCCTCGTAATAACCCAAAAGTCCCAAATCTATCCTTACATCATCAAGGAATGTTAACTCTACCCTCGAACCAGTTTACGGGACTCCAAAAATCAAAACAGTCCAAAAAGGACCATACTGTCAACTCGTTAGAAGTCTCGTTCGAACGAGACTGTTCGAACGAGATTCCTCTGTCAACTCGTTAGAAGTCTCGTTCGAACGAGGCTGTTCGAACGAGATTCCAGTTCGTTCGAACGAACTGTACCTTCTAACGATATCTCGTTCGAACGAGTTATCGAACGAAATCCCTTTTCGTTAACAGCGACTGGTCAACTCGTTAGAAGCTCGTTCGAACGAGTTCGTTCGAACGACCTGGGTAGGGGCTTCTAACGAGCTGCCAGTTTCGTCCCAGATTTTTCCCCATCTCGTTTTTATCCAATTTTATCACTCCTAATCTCTTCCAAAGTTCATCCCAACAACGTTTTAGGGTCTTTAATTCATCCTAAACATATTCAAGTCAACTCCTAACATGTTTTCAAGGATTAAATCTCTTTAACATCAATCAAAATATAAATCTCTACACTTTTTCTCCAATTATTTCAAGAACATGAACCCTAACTTTTTGAATCATGAATTAACCCAATAAAATCCGTTTTAAATTGCACCCAATCATAAATATCATCAGTAGGAACATCTACCTATCATTCTACATGCAAATCCTCCTCAAGATTTCAAGTTCTAAGTTCAATTAACATGGGTTTTCATTATCTTTCAAGAAAAATTGATATTCTTCAATTTCTAACATGGAAAAGACATTCTCTGAAATTAAATGGAATAAAGTCACTTGCCTTGGTTCGATTTCTGATTTTGGTGTAGGTTTGATGGAGTTTTTTTCTGCAGAATTTCCTCTCTTCCAAGCTCCTTCTTCAATGGTGGCTTAAGGTGGCTAGGGTTTGTTTTGGGGAACTTGGAAACCTAATTGATAACCTCCGTAGCTTAAAGGGTTAAAATGGGTTGGATAGTGGGTTTAGTGGGTCAATAATCAATCAGATTAATACTCCTAATTTTCGTCACTTTTAATTCCTCAAAATGTAAAATTACCAAAATACCCTTTAAGTTGCCGGTATGGCCTAAAAATACCCCGGAATCCAAACTACACCCCCGAGTAGTGTTTTTTGACTATCTCGACCCTTCCGGACGCGTTGGCGCACTCAAAACGACCATACGATTTATAGATTTTAAATTCACTTTTTATAATTAAAATAATATACCATGACGCGGCGGTCACACGCGTCTCAACAAAATTCTCAAATGCCGTATATCAATCTCACGACAAATTTTATAATACCAAATACATTTATCAAAACATGTATGCACATAATCAAATACCAACTCGCATCTCGTTAGTATTTATAACCCGGATTAATTTCCAATTAATACGCATTTAATTAATTAATCCCAAAAATAAATATTGCCAAAAGTACGGGGTATTACAACTGAATGAATGAAAATGAATGATTTAGGGAAACATCAAAATACAAGTCAATCTTCAATCTGTTTAAATTAAAAATTAAACTTAAATAAGTTAAACCAAGAGGAAAAACTTTACACCAAATTTAAATCGATTATTGTGTTAAAATATATTGTAGACACCCCATAATAGGACCCCACGTAAGCACCTCCTTAGGTCCCTAGCACGCATCCATCCATCGTAAACCCTAGGCTATACTCCATGTCCCAATCTAAAAGCCACCATGCACTCACGGGCACTGTCTGACTCCAATAAACTCTCTTTCTTGAGAATAAACTCAGTAAATATTTGAAGGGTTTTGAATACCATTTCCAAAGGTCCTACCCGTGCGCGAATTGGCCTTATAGTTCGGACGAACAATACGTTTTACTTTGAAAACTGATATGGAGGACACTAGGGGTTCCCGAGCCCCGTTTGACTCTAGTCAACTCTCCATATTGAGGGAGCTCAGTGAAACTTCGAAGGGATCTGAATCCCCTTTCTAATGGTCTACCTCGTACGTAAATCGGCCTTATGGTTCGGACGAACGTTCCCTTTTACTCTGAAAACTGATCTGGAGGCCACAGGTCACTCTCGAGCCCCATTTAAATATGTCCAACTCTCCATCGTGAGATAATCTCAATGAATCTTTGAAGGTATCTGAATCTTCTTTCACATGGTCATTCCCATGCGTAAATTAGCCGTACGGTTCGGACGAACAATTCGTTTTACTCCGAAGGGTCATCAAGCGCTTTCGAACCCTGTTTAACCTTGGTCGACTCTCCGAACGGAACAAAGATAAATGAAATCTCGAAGGGCACTGGATAACCTTTCCAACGGTCCATCTCGTGCATTAATAGGCCTTACAGTTTGGATGGGCAATCCGTCTTTCTCTGAAAACTTCATGTCCAGTGACCAACAGGAACTTCCGAGCCACGTTTGACCTTGGTCAACTCCAGCAACCGGGAGTGGATCAATGGATTCTTAAAGGTTTCTGAATCCCCCATTTAACAATCAACCCCGATGTGTGATTCTAACTTATGATTTGTATTTTATGACCATTTTTCCAAAAAACTTGTTCCAAATTGCCAAATGGCACCCCAGGGACTCTGCCTATTGGCAGTGTGCCTGAGGTGATTTTCCGATAGGCAGGTCCAGACCCCTATTGATTGACACCCCCTTTGTCCCTATAAATAGAGGCCATGAACTCATTTCGAAAAGCGCCCCTGAACACCCCCCTTGGAAATTCTGAGAACATTCTCTCGAATTCAGAGTTGTTCCCTTTCCTAAAAAAACCATTTTTCCACATTCCATTACATCACTTTCTTACCTCACTTGGTAAATTACCCCACCTCTCGATACCACTTTCATGCTATTATAAGATCAACATATCTACATCCAAGATCAACATTAAGCATTCATAAGGATGTCTAATCCTCCATCCTTTTCTCAAAGTCTCTTATTTTAGTATTATTTGCTTCATTTCTACTTTAGCATTTTTGATTCATTACATCACATATATTAATCTAAAACCTTTATTAGTAGTATTTTCACGTACTCTATTTTCATAAAAAGGAAAAAAACAAGAAAAATATGGTTTATTTATCTATAAATTCAAAAATAGGGATTCTCATCTCACATTCTCCCTCTTGAAGCACATTTCTCTTTACACAGACACACACATAAGAGAAATCCCCCGTTTAGATTTATGGATTAAACCCCATCCTATGTTATCTTCGAACTACGTGGACTTTGATGCCCTATTGGCTATACGTAGGCTTCTTGGGTTAATCCCGAGATTCGAATCCTCCTTTATGCATGTTTATATGTTTCCCTCCTATATATATATATATATATATATATATATATATATTATTTATGAGTTCATATTCTTGCATGCTTGTGTTTCATCCGATATACACATTCGCTCTTCAACAGGAACTTGTGATTAGGCAAACACTCATATTATATTTTGAATTATTATTTTTGGGAACACTTCTAAGGATGAATTCACCCTGTCCTTTTCCGTGACGCGAGTTGAATAATTCCATTCTTCACCTATATTATGCATATGAGCACACACTTCACAGAGTCTAATAGGAGAAGATTAACGCATGCCCATGAGAGACTGATAGGGCAGGATGGGTAGCACATTCCCATTACGTAACTTAGTCCCTAGGCCTTTGAATTATTTGGTTTCATAAGCATCAGTATTGTCCTTGATGTCGTTATCCATAGGCGAAGATGTTTCAATAGGTTGGCAACTATATCTCTACACATTATCCCCTGCATTGACGACCAAGCTCCCCGAGAAAGGGTGCAACACCGAGCGCGCTGAAGGGAATCCGAAAAGGGAGGCCTCGAGATGGCCATAGTGGCGACTCTGCTGGGGACTTACATTTTAAGAGGACTAGACTATGATTCTACATGGGTGTTATTCTTTTCTACATGCATGCATATGCTTATGTTCACTTTACTCTTCAATTTTCTTTTTGTATATATCTACCTCATGCCTATATCTATCACGCTCCCTTCCCATGTATATATCACTTTTCACTCACTTATTGACTTCACACACTTGAATATACTCTCCTTATTCACTTCACACACATGCACTTGTATATAGGTTCACTTCCACTCACATGCTCCACGCACCACTTAGATTATCCATCTTTAGGTTTCACTAACACACACCTACACTTCTCACACTTGTATATATATCCATGCTCAGTTACACACATCACACACCATTTGTAGTTGATTCATATATAGGCTCACTACCACACACACTCACTTGTATATATTCACATGTCATTCATTCACATGTATATATCCCCATACTTCCCCCATCACCATACGTAATATAGTCTCCATGCTTCATGCTAGATTTACTTTTCACAACACTTGCATCTTCTCCCTTTACTCATCATGCAAATAAAAAATAAAAATCCTCGCTCTCCATAATATACTAATTAAAACTCATGCATTTTTGCGCACTACATCACCTGAGCATGGCAATAGTGATCAAAATTTTATCCCACACTCGGGGGTAACTTTGTGATCGGTGCTGGTCCTGCGGAGCGTGGTTAACCTAAACAATATGACTTTCACCTTCCATTGGCCTCATACCTTCGACTTATATCAAACGGTCCCCCCCCCCCCCCCCCCGCATCATACCGCTTGACCAAACTCCCGACAAGAGGTATATTCATTCTCACACGTACGGTCCCCACAAGGTATGTGGTGAGGCAATTCACGTACACGTAGGTATTTCAAATGTTTTGTCCACACGTACCGATGAATGATTTCCCTTATGGGCAAGAGGTATTTTGTGGAAGTCATGCCAAAGGGGGGAACCCTTCCATTAGCCCAACAAGTGCATAAACCTCTTATAGGCGTCAACCATAGGGCACTCATATTTAGTTTGTCGGTTACCATGCGAAACACTCTCAAAATTCTTGGTCGGCATACCGCTAGAATTTTCTCGTTTTTTCACCTTTTTTTAAAATAGGACCCTGTTCATGGTCTAGAAACAAGTCAAACCATGTCTTACATTTATAAACCCTATTTTCCCAAGCTTGGGTCCTGTCTGACATTTTTTCTTGCATTTAAGCAAATCTAATACAAGTGAAAACCTAATAATACTAATAATAATAATCATGTTGAGATTCATCTCCTTTTTCCTTCTCTTTATAAAACCAAAATACCAAAAAAAATCCCTTCTTTTCTCAAAAATACCAAAAAAAATTCTCCCTCCTTCTTTAAATAACAAATTCGAACCATTTTCCCTCTCAGGTCGATTGCATACCCGATTTTGGCATGACACCCTATTGGCTTCGGTCTTTTATCAAACCACCTCCAAGCTCTACTGCTTCTTCTGCTACTTCATCCAAGTTTGGTATTTACCTTCAAGATTTCTTCATAAAAAACACAGACCAATCACCAAATGTGCAACTCGATCTGATGGTCGTCCTAGCCCAACTCAGAGCCAAGATTGACAACATTCAAACTGAGGTCCAAGAAATGAAGCGACACCGAGCCCAGATTCCTGAAGAACCCGAGGCCCTCTTTCCTCGTGCCATAGGTCCAATCGCTCGTGAGCCTGTCTGGGTCCCAGAGGAATACCATCATGTCTAGTGCGCCCCGCCTATAAATAGGCTGCTAACAGCTCATCTCGATTCTGAACCTTACCCAGCTAGGGGCTAAACTGCCAATACCCATGGATCCCAAATAGGAGTATTTGAACAAGGTCAAAGAAGACCTCAAATTATTGTCAAAGAAGTTCAACTAAGTCAATATATCCGGTAACTACATGGACTACACCCATATGTCTCCTTATCCCAAAGCTAGACTATAAAAGAAGTTCAAGATGCCAGACATCGAGAAGTTCGAAGACAACGGGGGGCCCAATTATGCACTTTTAAATCTATCGCAGAGCCATGACCCTTCTTGGTTCCTCCGAAGAGATAATAACCCAAATGTTTTAGCAGACCTTGAAAGAATGTGTTATCTCTTGAAGAATCCAGAATTCATAGTTAGGAAGATGTGGCCCGAGAATTCATGTCTCAGTGTAAGTACAAGGAAGAGTTAGAGGTCATGTGCTGAGACCTAGAGTTTCTCAAACAAAATACTGGGAAATCAGTTAGTAGCTTTATCGCAAGGTGGAGAGAGAAAGCTTCTACTATGACCAACAGGCCCTCCGAGAAGGAACAAGTTAGCATTGTGAAGAAGAATTTCTTACCCCATATCTAAGCATCTATGGGTGGAAAGTACTACCCATATTTCTAAGCCCTCCGAGAGGCTAGTGTGGAAATCGAGGAAGGTATCACCAAAATAGAATTTGAATCGAAGAAGGTAACCAGACAGTTTACCTCCCAAAAATATGAGAAGCTTATTAATGCTACAGTCTTAACCATCAACAATATATCCCAACCCGCTACCTCTTGCACACCAGAAAGTCGTTCTAATACTGCCAGGAAAGAGTACAACGATCTTCATTCTCATCTATCCAAAGTTTACCAGGACCTATTAAGCCTAAATCTCATCAAACCATAGGAACCTCGACCATTACAAATTTCACTCTCTAAAAACTTCAAGCTTGATGCCTATTGTGACTTTAACTAATCCTTAGGTCATACCATCGACCAGGGATTTCACCTAAAAAATGTGATCCAAGGCCTGATTAAGCATGGTATCATTGCCCCAACAGCTAATACCAAACCCAATACCACTCACAACCCACTTCAGCACATAATCTTTCTAGAAAGTGATCCGGAGTTTGATCCATCTACTCAAATAGTGCCCAACAAAGCACCCATCATCCCTAGAGTCTCACCTAAATCACTCAATGTTTGTTCATCTTTTCTCCTACACCCTACATGCTTCACTGATCAAGCTTTATCACTCCTTACAAGGTCGTGCATTATCTTTCTCACTCGATTTGTAGGGGGAGGCATGGAGCTACCTGTTGTGTTGAACTAAGTCTTAGAGTTTGGGCTGAAATTTCCCATCGAGATGTCCACCGATTGTCAAAAATTCAAAAGCTTGTTCATGAAAGCCCGAAAGTGGGCTCGGGAATCAAACAAATGTGTAGTGCCTATTGAATAAGTCAATCTAGATGATTTGGTATAGACCATGGCCAATATGTTTCGCCAGTTGAAGGAAATCTGCAGCATCTTTGAGTTGCTCACTGCTTTGAAACTTTAGGGACGGATGGTTCCTTTACTCCTGAATTTCTCGATGAGTGGGAAGACTTATATGATGAAGCCGTTGAGGTCATAGAGTGTATTGATTACTTTTGGTAGGAAGACATAGTCTCGACCGGATGGGGGGATGATTTTGACAACTCAAATAATGAGTTGAATCATGAAGAGGCTAGTCAAGCTTCCAGCTTGTGTGGAATGATATCCTTTGAGGACTTGTTGAGGGAAATCAACAAAGTGTCCATTCAACCCGAGATAGATAAAGCCATGAGGCTCTTATTCTTTCTCGCCTCAGTGAACCACATGAACCGATCAGGGAGGTACTATAAAGATTTGAATTCCTCATGCAATCGAAACAGACGAAGGAAAAGGTGTGGTCGAAGAAATTCCAATGCTAGAAATGTCCATGGAGGAAAGAAAAGTCCTCGATCATCTCAAGAATACCCAAGCTAATATCACCCTATGAAGACTCTCCATGTCCTCTCAGCTACACCGAAATGCCTTGATAAAGCTCCTCACTGGACCCATAATTTTTCCCTCTACTATTCCTGAAGAAGCCGTAAATATGTTTGGATCCCTGACCTCTTCCAGACTACTCTCCTTTTCTGAAGAAGAAATTCGGCCCTGATCATAATTATGCTCCCAACATCTCCGTCGAAGTCTTGGGAAAGACAATTCCACTATCACTTGTCGATAATGAATCTGATCTCAATTTTTGTCCACTCAGAACCTTCAACTGTTTGGGACTAAAAGTCATAGATCTCATTCCTACCTCTGCCACCATGCACACTTATGACAACACTTATCGAGAAGTAATGGGTTCCATAAAACTCGCACTAGGGGTTGGCCCTATCAATCCTCTCATAGAACTCTAAGTCATCGACACACCTACTTGCTTCAACCTACTCTTTGGTCGCCCTTGGCTCCACAGCATCCGAGGGGTATCCTATTCTCTTCATAAAAAATTGAAGTTATTTTCCAAAGGTCGGGTTATCACCATTTTAAGGGATGACAACAGCACAGACAATGCAAGCACCAACAACCTAGTATTAAAAATTGAGCATGGGACCAAGGACATGCTCCTCTCCAATTTTGAATTGATTTTCTCCCCATACCAGCCGGGGACAACTTCAAAGACCGAGTCTGTCCAAAACACAGCCCTCATGGCAATGTCAGTGTGATTCAGATGTTCAAGAACATGCACTTCATGATTGTAATGAGGCTAGGGCGATGCCAGTAAGGAATCCTTAAGACCATAGTACTGAAAGAGGCATTTCCCCTATGTGGCCTGGGTTATCAACCTTCACCGGATGAACTCAAAGCGCTCTGTTGACCTTGATCGAAAAGATGCCTAGAGAATGAAAAGACTATTTCAGGAGACTCTTTGAGTGGAAGATTTAGTAAGGAGGGTGAAGATATCTCCTTCTATGGATACCCCGAACCGTGGTACAACCATGTTGATAAGAAGATGAAATCGAGACTGGAAATCTTCTTTCAAGATAGTAACTCTTGGGCCCAAGACTTTAAATATGAAGTGTGGCCTTTAACCAAGCAAACCATAAAAATTACTGAAGACTCTGAGGAAAGCGACTTTGAAGAATCCTTTGACTTACAAACACTAAGACTGATTCTTTACATGATCTTCTCAGATACTGCACCAACGGACTTGTCCCCTCAGATCACAGCTGTTGATATGTCTCTCCTCAACTGGAATGACGTACCAGTCCAACCTACTCAAATTCCACCCAACCATATTGTTTACCCTATTCAAGTCTCTTCCCCTAATCCTGTTTTCCTTTTCCTTATATGAATGTAATCGATACCTCTTTTGACGAGGTTCTCAACATTGTTTTTCCCGAAAATAAAATAAATGAGGATTTTGAGTATATTATCGTGCCTTACATTAATTATCTTCTATCTAATCAAACTCTTGATGATGATGATTTTAAAAATGAATAACTCTTAACTGATCTCAATAAATAAAATAACAAATAACGTAAATGCGTTCATATCAATGATAATGAGACTGTTCTTATTATTCTCGGTACTAGCATCCACCAGCATAAGATTAGGATAAGGTCCACCCTTAACGAGCATGAGCGTGTGCAATTTGAAAAGCTACTGAAAGAATCCGTGGACGTCTTCGCATGGTCCTATGATGACATGTCCAACATTGACATGGAAATAGCTCAGTATGATATCTCGACATTCCTAGAATGCAAGACGATCAAATAGAAGCTAAGAAAACTCTGTACCGTATGGTCACTCAAAGTCAAAAAGGAAGTGGTCAAACATTTGAATGTGGGTTTCATTTGCGTGGTCGAATACCTAACATGGATCGCCAACATCATCCCCCTGCCGAAGTCGGGAGGAAAAGTACGCATGTACATCAGCTACCGAGATTTAAACAAAACATCCCCGAAGGACAATTATCCATTGCCAAACATCGACATGATCGTGGACAACACGATCAGCTACACCCTCAAAACGTTTATCGATAGATTCGCTGGATATAACCAGATCAAGATGCACCCTGACCATGAGGAGAAACTGTCTTCATCACCCCATGGGGAACCTTTTGATATACTATTATTCCATTCGGACTCTAAGAACGTCAGGGATACCTACTAAAGGACTGCCACAACCATCATGCACGACCTTTTTCACAAGGAAATCGAAGTCTATGTGGACGACATGATCATTAAGTCTAATACTCAAGAACTTCATATTCTCGTCCTCCAAAAGTTCTTCGAGATGCTGCAACAATACCAGATGCGGCTAAATCCACAGAAGTGCGTCTTTGGCATCACAAAAGGAAAACTCTTGGGATTCATGGTTAGTGAGAAGGGAATCAAAACGAATATTTCCAAGATGAAAGCCATAATTAAGATTCCACCACCACGGATAGAGAAGGAAGTTCGAGAATTCCTAGGTAAACTACAGTACATCAGTCGGTTCATCAACTAGTTGATTTCTATTTGTGAACCCGTTTTTAACTTCTTCAAAAGGATTCAACTTAAGTATAGAATCAATCCTGCTAAGAAGCCTTTAACCAAATTAAGCAATACCTCACCCGACCTCCGGTGCTCATACCTCCGCAGCTAGGTCTCCTGCTCCTATTATACTTGACCATCAAAGATACCGCAGATGGGGCTTTGCTAGCCCAATACATTGAAGAATAGCGCAAGGAAAGAGCCATCTATTATGCTAGTCAAAAACTAGATGGGTACAAAGTCAACTATACTGCTTTGGAGAAAGCATGCGTCACCTTAATTTGGATCACACAGAAGTTACGGCACTACATACTTGCCTTTACTATCAAACTAGTGTCCCGAATGGATCCCATCAAATACCTACTAGAAAAGCCCGCTATGTCCAACTAAATGGATTGTTAGTTGATGTTGCTAACCGAATTCGATATTGTGTACATCAAGCAAAAAGCTATGAAAGGGATAGCCATCTCCGACTACCTTGTCAATTATCCCATGAAAGGAACTGATGTTTGGGTCTTTGGATTTCCGGATTAAAATATTCTCTGCACCTCTCAGAAAGACCTTAGATGGCAAATGTTCTTTGATGGAGATGCCAACAAGAAAGGATACGTCATTGGGATACTCTCGATCGCCCCTGATGACCCTCACAACCCCCATTACCATCAAAATGGACTTCCCTTGCACTAACAACATGACTGAATACGAGGCATGCACCGTAGGCCTCAAGATCTACCTTAAAAAAAGAATTTGGCACCTAGACGTCTACAGGGACTCTACCCTCATCGGAGGCCAAACCCCCATAAAATGGAAAGTCAAAGACGAAAAGCTCCTCCCTTCCATGCCCACCTAGAAGAGCTAGCCTCCCAGTTCAAAGATGTCATCTTCTACTACCTTCCTCATACAAAGAATAGTCTAGCTGACACCCCTGCAACCCTGGCCTCCATGTTCGATAAGCTAGAGAGAATAACAATGGTCCTTTGCCTGGTTCAGAAACATGTTATGCCCACCCATTGTTACCAAATTAAGCTCGTCACTAAGGAAGACTCTGATATGGTTTGGTTATGGTACTATGACATTTGGCGACTCCTCAAAGATGGTAGGTATCCCCAAAGATACAGGCAAGAAAGACCATGTGACGCTTCGCAAAGTGTTTCCCCAGTACATTATCTGTGATAAAGCGTTTTCCAAGAGAAACTTCGATGAAACCCATTTCCATTACATAACAAGGGCTGATATTGAAGGAATGATGCAAAAGATCCACAGTGGGGAATGAGGGCCCCACATGAACAGTCATATGCTTGCTAAGAAGATCATTCGTCAAGGGTACTACTGAGACACCATGGTTCAATATTGTACTACCTATGTTCGAAGATGCCTCAAAATGCCAGTAGTTTGACAATCTCCAACACTTGTCTCTGCGAGAATTATACAACATGACCTCTTCTTGGCCCTTCTCCACCTACGGCATTAACATCATAGGGAAGGTTACTCCCAAAGTTTCTAACGGTCCCCATTGATTACTTAACCAAATGGATTGAAGTTGAGTCATACGTACTGCTAAATGCCAAGAAAGTGCCCAAGTTCATCAAAAAGAATATCATTTGACGATACAGGGCTCCCCATGAGTTAGTATCACATAATGGACTCCACTTAGAAGTCGAGGTCACAGAAATGGTTCACCAGTATAGGATTCGGAGACACAAATCTTCTCCCTACTAACCCTAAACCAATGGTGTTGTCGAAGATGCTAACAAAAGTCTCTTAACCATCACCAACAAGATGGCCGAGAGTTGTAGAGATTGGGCTGACCGGATCACATATGCCCTCGAGGCTACCGCACCTCAATCAGAACACCTACTGGGGCTACCCCTTATTCTCTGGTATACGGCATGAAAGCGATCCTACCCATTGAGATATGAATACCTAGCAGAGTCAGCAAAAAAGACTGGCATCAGAGTCGCTTTAACAAACTATCATTCTTGGATGAAAATAGACTTAAGTCGCTATATCATATACAGGGGTGTCATCGTCAGATAACCAATTATTCAACTGAAAAATCAAGGATCCCGGTGTCTAGGAAGGAGACCATGTCCTCAAGGAGATCGTAAACCCATATGGGACTCTAGAGGAAAATTCAAAGCAAATTGGAGCGGCCCCTACATTATGAAGAAAAATCTGTCAGGCGGCACCACCATGCTCATAGACCTCGATGGAGAAGAGATGACGCGTCTAATCAATCTGGACTGCGTCAAGATATTATACCCTTAGTTAGAAATCTCGGCATACTACGACTCTTCTCATCCCACTTATATTCTTAAAAAAAGGAAAAAAAATCTATTCATTTCCCCTACCTAGAACTACGTGGGACCTGATCCTCTCAAAACATTTTCTTTCAAAACCCTAGATGTACGTAGGTAGCCCATACGCCAAGAAGGGGGAGCCCAACAACGATAAAAATGTCCCTCACAGTAGAAGGGGAAGATTTTTTTATGTCTCTAAGGCATCAAATTCGCGATTGGTTAGTGCCGCTGGCACATACACACATCATTTAATGGATGTGGGTCCACGCCAGTGAACTTACCAATCACGTTTCTAGGACATCAAAACTTTGATATCTTAGAAACATAAAAAAAAAAATCCTGCAAAGGAAAGGGGAAACTGAGCTCCATACTCCAATAAATTCACATTAAGCCATAACCACAACACTAAACGTTCATTTGGCAACCCAATTTCAAGTCATAAAAATGGAATTCGAAGGCCAATTTTAATTCCACAAAATTCAAATTGGCCTTCGAATTCCAATTTCAAGCCTTGGAATTGGGTTGTCAAACGGACCCTAAAGAGATTTCAAAGGTGATGGTAGCTTGGAAAATGTGGGAAGGAGGATCCTTTCCTGTTTACTTTTTGGAGTTGGGTGTTATTTGTTTTTACCTCTTTAAGTCTAAATCTGAACCATTCAGACTTAAAAGATATCTAAAAGTGTTTATTTTTTTAAATAATTAAGAGGATAACAACTATATTTGGCACTTAATGATTAAGAGGTAGAGTTACATCTGAAGTCTGAATACATTCATTCAGAAGTATATTCAAATGTAAAAACAAACATAGATTCGGATTTCAGAGTTCAGTCTTCAGATTCAGACTTCAGATTAAAAAAAAAACGCAACCTTAGTATGTTGACGTCCTTTGGGGTGTAACTAACCACTCCTAAAAGTTAGAAGGTATTAAGACTTGGGGAACAGGCTTCTTAGGAGCCATGGACGTTGTGAGAAGTGAAGCGAGACTGAAAGTTAAAGATAACAACACATAAGAAGAAGACATGAAGGTTCAAGAGTTTGGGATTACAACGAAGTGTGAAGAAAACTCATAGTCAAAAAGGTCGGTACTTATAGGCTTGAAAGTAACTGCCATGACTCCACCCCAAGGCCAACCGTATAATGACTACGACTCCTAGCTTCATTGTAAAGGCTGAATTTCCCACCAAGTCTCACTTATGATGGAATCATCAGGTAAATTACTACAATACCCATTTCAGTTATTTCACTAATTATTCCCTCTTCCATGTTATGAAAGAAGTAAGAAATGATACCAAAAAGATCTCGAATTTGGACAGAAAAATTGGCTAATGTGTTTCAAGTAAAATCTCCACAACTCCCACATGAAATACTATAAATTCAAATACTGAAGTCTACATAGAACTATTTTCCATGGTTATCATAAGTGCCTTTATATTAAAAAAAAACTATTAAATTGTAAAAGAATACATATTAGGGGTTTTAACTTCCAAAGAAGTGCCCTTAATAGGAACAATACTTCGTTTTTCATTTCTGATTTTTCAAAAGAATAATGATATACTTGCCAAGTTTTTTTACCAAGTTTGTATCCCAAGTGCATTAAATGATTGTACCTACACTTGGGTACAAAATCTTAATGCATTTGGGATACAAATTTGGTGTAAAAAATAAAAACTGGGTACAGTAAAATCAGACTACGTAAAAAAAAAAATCTGAAATACCAAATTACAAATCTGATTATTCCTAGATTACGCCTATCAACATTTTCCCCCATTCCTAATATATGTAATATATGTCGATGAAGAAGTTCCCTAGTTTATTTTAAAATTCCAATATTATTTCAATTTCTGATATTGCCAAAAAATTGGGAATATTTTCCTCAAAGGGCATATATTCTGATCTGATCTAGATGTAATCAGCCCTACTTAAAAGAGTGCACACCAGACTTGTTTTAAACTTGTGTCAAAGAAAACAAAATAGAATCTCACCAAATACATATTTATAAAATGTTATATTTTCCTTTCTTTTTTTTTCTTTGCTTTGGGAGTTAGAACCCCCAATTATTCGAATTCTTTGCAATTGAAACACAATTTACATCACAATCAGGAGTAGCCTTAAATCTTCATTCAGCAGCTTATTTAGATGCAATTTTCCACCAAAGAGAAAGGGACTCAGCTCACAGCAGTTTATCATCAGTTTGCTGTTTACTCTCCTTCTGCCTATATGCTAGAATCTGAAATGGCACAGAAAAGGAAGGTAGCATGCAAAATACCTCAAACTAGTGTGGTTGAGTTCACCAATTATCATGAAATGTTTCGTAATGGTGAGTTGAAACCACAAAAAAGAAGGTAAAATGTAGTTCGAAAAGATCGATTGACCATGTTGGATTGGTGAGTTGTCTGCGTGCACTTTGATTAATTGGTCATTGATTTGAGTGTACCCTAAAAAATCATCGTCTTTTAAATATGGATTATTAATATGGGACGGAGGGAGTATGAATATCTGTTACATGAAACAAAGTGGGATGTATATGATGCTTATAATAACAATTTGGGATGGGTAACTTGGAAACCTTACCTTGTTTTATATACTATTTTAGAAACAGGATTTCTAATTCAGGATGGTGGGAGTGTGTAAAAAGAGAAATATGACTCACTAGATGGTCTCTGCTGGCAATGCAGTTGTCTTTAAGCCTCGCCAGAGTTTCTGGTCCTTCCAAAATTTGAAGTCCACTTTTGCATCCACCGATAACTTGCCACATGGAATTCCGTTCATCCATTGAAGTTGAGGCGTTGATGGTGGACTGCTCACCATTAGTATCGGGGGTATCCTTAACCAGCAGCATTTCAAAATCTTCGGCTTGTAATTGCGTCTTTTGAGCAATATACTACATAATATTTGAACCACAGAAGAAATATAAAGTTAGACAAGCATTACAGCGTGAGAAAAAAGAAAGAAAAGAGTAATTACCAATATAGTTCACTTTGGAAGAAAATATATATTCATAGCATCGCTAATTCATTTCATCTATGCATCATTATAATGGTGATAATAGATCGTCTGTACACTGTGTACAGGCTCAGGCTCAGGCTCAGGCTCAGGCTCAGGCTTTACAGAGAAAATGTGCGTTCGAGTATGAGAGCAGCAACTTAGCCTACTCTGGGTCTTGATATACGACACATGTCTTGATATATAGCACATAAAGGATTATTTACAATTTTTAAATAGTTTAAGGGGTTATTTGCAATGCGAGGGGGTTATATGCAATCAGAGCAATAATTTAGGAGATTTCTTGCATTACAACCTTTTATAAGAACTATCATTCTCATGCTCCTAAACTATATCCCATGTCTACAGAGGACAAGGATTGTGGGAGAGAATTCTCACATGACAAAGGTGTTTAACTGACAAGCTTGAGTGGCAGCAAAGATGCGGCAGCTCCAACATTGGTGCTTTTTGCTTGTCCAAGGAAATAAGCTTGAGGTGGACATCTAACTGCATGCGACAATAACCTTAAATTCCGGACAATGTGAAGTCACATACACAAACCAATGTGGCTCAAAACAGGCATCGCAAAGCTAATGAAGCCGAAGAACAAAGGCCCCATTCGGTTCAGTAATGAAATACTTACTCGTATGTCTTAAACAATTGTA
Organism: Sambucus nigra; assembly: GCA_949130495.1. Lineage (NCBI taxonomy): Eukaryota > Viridiplantae > Streptophyta > Magnoliopsida > Dipsacales > Adoxaceae > Sambucus > Sambucus nigra. The sequence goes on along the minus strand of OX422214.1, from coordinate 186,579,174 downwards.
TACAATTTAAGGTAATTTTGAAATTTAGGGTTATTTGGCCTTGCATTATTCGTTACGAGTCTTGTGATTGTGGCACCTAAAATTTTGCATATAATATGTTTGGCACTCGAGACAATTTTGAGTGTCAAATTTATACTGTGCAAAAGTTGAGGTGTCAAATACGCAACACGGATAACAAATGGGGCCAATGCCAAATAGACCAAAAATTTAATCCAAATAGGTGAATACTTTTAAAAATTTACTTTTCATCTATGAGAAAATATATTTCACCATGAACCAAACGGAACTTAAATGAATACTTTCAGGGTGACATTGCTTGTGGGTTACTTAACATTAATGAAGCAAATGACCAATGCCAATTCTATTATACCTCATGACCACTGACAATTGCATTATACCTCATCATCATTTTCCTTTAAGTTGTGGATATATTCTACCAGCTTGGATACACGGGAACTCCGGTTGCCCTTGTTACCACTGGCAGCACCATGTCGGGTGTTACTCCGAGCACCCCCTCCACCCCAAGTGAGCCCCTCTGTGTTCCAAGCAATCCCAGGAGAAGTACCTCGGATATCTTTACTCCCTTCTGTTTCATTCTCATTGCACCCACCACTTGAATCAGCAGCAGCTTGTGGAGAAGGCTGGGTGCAACGAGCTCCTGTCCTTCTCTTGTACCTCCTTTGCTTGATTTCTGTTCCGTGTTCATCGGTTGAAGATGAATCCTTGTTTAGATCCTGATCGTTTTCGTCCTCGTTGTCATCAGATCCTTGAATTTCAGTGATCCTGTTGTTTCTTTTTCTTCTTGAATAAGCATTACGGTAATTGCGAGGCAATCTTGGTGTACATTCAACAGCGATGTCTTTGCCCATTGTTCGCCTTTTAACTAATGCCTCCGATTGTCGTCGAAATATCTGAGCAATTGATTCTTGAATCTATCCAACAATAGAAGGAAGCAATACATCAAAACGAGAAGAGTTACGAATGTATATGCAATGGTGCCCATCATACTAATATAGCGCAGTTAGATTCACAATGAAATAACTCAATTTGATCTTTGAACAATTGAAAACTGGAAACCCCAATATCTCTCCAGAGCAAATGCTATCTACTCCGAGTAGGAAAAACAATTTTTTTTATAAAAGGTGCAACGCAGATAGCAGAAGGAACAAGGAACAAGATCAATGTACTATACACACAAAATAAAAATGACGAGTCTTAATTTTAAGCTCGCTATCCCACCATACAATCCTATGGACCTGCTAAAACAGTACGATGCATTTGCAAACCAAAAGGAGCAAAGATGCAAGCTTCGATCGCAATATGCACACACATGTTCACACAAGCATGAAGGAACTCACACATCCTTGAATCTGACCTGCTTATTGCGAGTCTTCTCCTCTTCATAAAAAGCCAGTTCCTGACACCAAATATCGTCAGATCAGCGGGTAATTTACAGTTGAAAAGCACACAGTATGATATTAAATAATAGAAGCAAGCCGAGCCTATCATAGGATATACATATACCTCTTCCTCATATTTCTTGATATCCGGGAATATACATGCAATCATAGCATCATATCTTGGGTCATCTCTCAAAGAGCGTCGACTGGCACAATGTGTGCGACAAGCAGGACACTCATTATTGCTGTCATAAAGGTCAATTATGGATCTAAGCCATGTATCTACAGTCTATATGAAATCTACAACAAACTCTCAATAATTCATTAGATTGGCACAAAGAAAGACAACCCATGTTAGATCATCCACAATGGGTACCACTTACCAATAAACTAACTGGATTTTGCTTCACAGAAGTTACCCTTAACCAATAACTTCATTTATAGGATTAGTAGAGGATAACAAAATTTATTGGTTCACAATTGACGAAATAAATGCAGCTCACGCTGCTCAGACGGACAAAATAGTCCCCACTCATCCTGTCCTCTTATTACTTGTCCTGATTATGCATCCGAAACCCATCAAGGTTGACCTCAGCCCGATCAAATTGATTCAGACTCACATCCGAAACCCATTACCAGCCGAGACTTATTTGCTGCTATAAAGATTTTTTCAACTGACTCAGTACCAGCTGCCGAGGATCAATCTGAGTTCTCACTCGATCTGGGTCTGTTTCCATAAACTGAGCTCTGCATTTTTTCTCTCCGATCAGTTATCCCTTTATTAGATCTGCTTTTTTTGTATAAAACCAACTTGGTTTTTTTAAATAAAAACGTTTTGCTTTTTTTTATCTGAATTTTGTTCATATAGACCTGTTCTTGCATTTTATGTTCAAAAACGATCCGAACTGTTTGGTTATAAAAATACGACCTGATTTTTTATATAGAAACCGATTTCGATCTGTTGATATTTTTTTAAAACCGAATTGTTCTTGTTTATTGTTCGAAAACCCGATCAGTGCTTGTATATACAATCTGTTTTCTTCAAGAACGGATCTGATTTTTATCTGATCCGATCTTTGTTTTTTCTTTTTTTTGAAACACACGGTCTGAAATTATTTTATTCGGGAGGGAGAGATAATCGTAGAAATAGGGTAGATATTGTTGTTGATCACTTTATGAAAGATAAAGTAATGGGCATTAAAAGATGGGGAGATAGATTAATAAACATTAAGATTGTCTTAGATAAAATAATTTTGAATGTTATAAGTGCTTATGCACCCCAAGGAGACTTATATGAAAATGTAAAGAAATTATTTTGAAAATTATTGGATCAAGTATTACAACAAATTCCTACTCATGAAAACATATTTATAGGAGGTGACTTGAATGGACATGTAGGAGTAGAACGGGACGGAGATCCAAGGATACACGGAGGTTGTGGTTTTGGTAAGAAGAATGAAGGAGGGGAAACTATCTTAGAATTTTGCTGAGGCCTACAATCTAGCATTAATAAACACATTTTTTTTAAAAAAGGGAAGAGCATTTAATAACATTTAAAAGCGGAGAGAATAAAACTCAAATAGATTATTGCTTACTTAGAAGAAGAGGCTTGAACACATGCAAAGACTGAAAGCCTAACAAATCAAGATCGCCTATTAGTAATAGATTTAGCCATTAAAGGATTTAAGTACCGAAAAGAGAATATATGTTATCAAAATATAAAATGGAAGGATTTAAAAGGATGCAAAGAGATAGAATTTAGGCAGAAGTTCCTGTCAAACATGAAGTGGAATTGGGACGACAATGTTAACAACATTTGGCCAAGAACAAAGAATGATATTGAGAAAATAGGTAAGCAAACTTTAAGTGACACGAAAGGAAAAAAATTCATTCAAAAAGAGACTTGGTGGTGGAATGAGGAAGTGCAACAAATAATACAAAAAAAACAAGTAAGTTTTAAAGAGTGGCAAAAGAGTAAAAATCAAGAAGACTTAGAAAGATATAAGAAAGTAAAAAGTGTAAGTATAAAATATTATTAGAAATGCGCAACAAAACGTACTAGATAATCTTTATAGTAAATTAGGTACCAAGGAATGTAAAAAGAAGATATATAAATTGGCAAAGAATAGAGATAGATTGACAAGGGATATGGGTCCAATTAAGTGTATTAAAGACACAAATCAACATATATTAATTAACGATAAAAAAATTCTAGATAGATGGGAAGAGTATTTTCAAAGATTATTAAATGAAGAATGTTCCAAAAAATATGACGAGAACATAGAACCGAATATAGGAATGGTATGCCTGATTACTGAAAACGAAATAGATATATTAATAAGAAAAATGGGAAGGAATAAAGTGGTTGCCCAGATAAAATACCCATAGAGATGTGGAGAACCCTTGAAAGTAAAGGGTAGAATGGTCAACATGTTTATTTAATAAAATTTTAAAAGAAGGAAACATGTCAGATGAGTGGAGGAAAAGCACCATAATACCTTTGTATAAAAGTAAAGGGGATATACAAAACTGCGGTAATTATAGAGGTATCAAATTGATGACTCATGCTATGGAAAAAGGTTATAGAACAAAGATTACGAAATGAGTCAACTATTTCGAACAATCAATTTGGATTTATGCCAGGGCGATCCACCATGGACGCTATTTACCTATTAAGAGAGTTAATGGAGAAATGTAGAAATAAGAATAAAAATTTACACATGGTCTTTATAAACTTAGAAAAGGCATATGATAGAGTACCCAGGGATATAATTTGATGGGCTTTAAGGAGGAAAAGAATCCCAATGGGTTATATTAAAGTTATTGAAGATATGTATGATAACACAAAGACTAGAGTAAGAACTATTTATGAAGAAATTAATGATTTTATGATTAAAGTAGGTCTACATCAAGGATCGGCTTTAAGTCCTTACTTCTTTTCCGTACTATTGGATGAGATTACTAAGGACGTACAAGAAGATGTCCCATGGTGTATGTTGTTTGCGGATGATATAGTTTAGTAGACACTTCAAAGGAGACCTTAGTGATGAGAGTATAAATTTGGAGAAATGCCTTATAGTCTAAAGGACTAAAAATCAATAGAAATAAAACTAAATTTATGGATTGTAAATTTAATAATGAGGCATCTGATAACATAATGTTAAAGATTAAAGAAAAAGTGATAAACCAAATTAATAAATTTAATTATTTAGGTCTGGTGATACAAAGTAATGGGGTTATTGATGTGGATGTTACGAGTATAATATCAACTGGTTGATGAAATTGAGACAAGCAAGTGGAGTGTTATGCGGTAAAAGCATAATTAATAAATTAAAAGAAATTTTTTATAAAACAATTGTTAGGACAGCAACCCTCTATGGAGCGGAGTGTTGGGCATTAAAGAAAAGATATGTACAAAGTCTTCATGTTAGTGAGATGCGGATGCTCCAATAAATGATAGGAATTACTAGAAAGGACAAGATTAAAAACCATTACGTGAGAGAAAAGTTAGGAGTAGCGCCCCTTAGCGATAAAATAAGAAAAAGTAGACTTAGATTGTACGGACATATGTTGCGTAGACTAGTAGATGCGCCTATAACAAGAGCAAGAGTATTGGAAATAGAGGGTAAAAGAGAAAGAGGACGCCCTAAGAGATCTTAAGGAATTAAACTTTAATGATAATATTGCTTATAATAGATTAAAATGGAAAAGGAGAATCCATGTGGCCGATCCCATGTAATGGGATTAAGGCAATGGTGATGATGATGATTACACTTAGGTCCCTCACAAGCAATTTTATTACTTTAAAACCGGGATAAATTTACCCACTGCCGGAGCTCTGGCGACCACTGCCAGAACTACAGCAAGCCTTGTTGCTACCAGAGCACCAGCAGTGGGGTGGCGCTGGGGGGAGGGGGTGGGGGCCACTAGCGCGGACTTTTAAAAATAAAAGAGTAATGGGTAAATGGGTGTTTGAGGGACCTGAGTGTTTATAAAAAAAAAAAAATTAATCTCAGTTTTTGAGTAATAAAATTGCTTGTGAGGGACCTAACTGTACTTATCTCTTATTTTAATTATTGTACTGTTGAGAATAAATATATATGTTTGCCCACTTAATATTTAAACCCAATTGTGAGCCCATACAATTAAGAGCCAATAACTTTGTTGACTTTGGGTCTACTGTTATGAGACCCATTGTGGATGCTATTATGATGAGCCAAGAAAAAAGTTTCTTTACATACCCTAGTCGCATGGCTTTGTCGATGCAGACCCTGCAAAACCGGTGCATGCATTCCATTACCGTTCGAGTTTTCTTAATGATCCCTGTCCACGCAAAAGGCATATTTCTAACATACATTTACCTAGCATTACATCATTTATGTCGAGCAGAAGATCAAAAGGCAAGCAACTTATAATGAGCTGCAGGTTTCTTAGTTTCCTAAATCACAACAAAATCACCAAACAGTAAACTACAGCATAGCAATTTAACCAAATTAACAGTTTATCAGTGTTTGCACTGAATTGCGAATCTTTAACCAGAATTTTGTGAGAGAAGAACAAAAAGAAGATAGTTGTTTGTATTTGCAAGAATTTCTTAAAGTTGCATAATTATATGCAAGTAAATATTTAACTGTTAATAAACTAAAAATGTACCTAGCACATGCACCAAAGTAATGGTAACACGTGTCATTAGTGGAGTGGCACCTGTCCCAATATTCTTCTGCACTCTCTCCATAAACAAAGACAACTAGCTAATGACATGCAAATGGTGAAAGAGTTCACAATATATAGAAGATCGGTGCAATAGCAATACTAAGGACCGCCACAATACAGATAGTTGAGGTGGAAGTACAGATAGTTGAGGTGGAAGTACATTATATTTCGAGGGACAAAGGACTCCCGCAAGATAAGGGCCGCTCAGGCACGTAATGACATTATTGGGACCCACCACATCCTAGAAGTTCCACCCACACCCCAAAACAAAGACATGCATGATGCCATGCAAAGCCAGTGAGGACTGCTTTCTTACCCAGACACTGGATAGCTGGCTGGCTATTAGGCAGACAGGCATATATAGGGGGTCACTTAAGCAGACTTCATAAATAGATATTCGCTATAAGAACAAATTTAAAAGGGCTTTTTTGACTTAACACCGGCTTTTTAATGTGTTATTTGACTTAATTCCCACTTCACTACTCGCTTTGACTTAACCCCCAAATATTTAACACCGTTACACATCGGTTGAAAAAACCATATTTTCTAATTAGACTTCAAGAATTTTTCTGACGAAAATACCTCTCCTTTCATCTTCTTCCCTAAATCAAAACCCTAATTTTTTAACAGCCCTAAGTTGATAAGGGTCCCAAAGAGTTATCATGAAGAACAAATTAATTTGCCCAGAATAAAATTGTCATAAATCACTTGTCATCAATAACAAAAATGTTCATATTTAACTCACTGTTGATGTAAAAAATTAGATTATATCTAATTGTTTAATCACAGATAAAAAATAAATAAGACAAGATATTTTAAAGTGGTTCAGCCTTGAACGAATGGCCTACGTCCACTATTTGTGTTATTGTTGACTGTTTGGGAATTCTCGAGGTAGGGTTTTTCTCAAGAAATTCCGGTCCCCTTCAATGAGGATGATACAATGTATTTATAGCCATGAGGTTGTGCATGTGAATGGGTAATACATTAGCTGTTCAATAAGCGTATACATCCGTATGATAATAATCAGAATTTAATGCGCATTTAATCCTCTTAATTGTCTGATAATAAATGCTCTGATCGAGGTGCAGCTCGGACCGCCTAAGCTGCTCGGACCGCCTAAGTATCTCGGTATCCATGAGTTGCTCGGTGCAGTAAAGTTCCTTGGTGAGCATCTACTGCTCGGAGTATCTGAGTTGGTCGGAGAAATTGAGTTCCTCGAAGTCAAGGTATTGTTCAGAAATGTTTGTTAGTGCCACGTAGATTGACACGTGTCTCCACTTAACTGAGCCATGTCAGCAGACTAAATTTGGTATCAACAGAAGCCCCCAATGTTTCACAGTTCGAGACTGAGGAGTGTGGAACATTCTTCTCGAAATATGGCGGGATTAAATGGTCATCCTGAATTTTAGGAGCGTTTTCTTTGCATTTATTTTTCTTTTCGAATTCATATCGAATTTTTCTAACTGCTTCGATCTCCGCGCCCTTTTTGTCCTTTTAGCCGCCGGTAGCGTAAACGTCTCCCTTTATAATCATTATTTTTACCTTTTCCCAAGGTAAGGTATTTAAGCGTTGTAGAAAATCATATCGTCTTCTACTTTTTCAAATCTGTATCTTTGAGTTTTCCATTTTCTCTCTCTCTTGTGCGTTCATCCCTTTCATCGTTCGTTGTCAACAGATCCATCCTTTTCCTATAAGATCTTCTTCTTTCTCTTTTATTTCCTTTATTCATCATGGTTTACCTTGTTGAGTCGCTTGGTAAGTTTCGTTCTGATTTCTCTATTCCTTCATGGGTTGTTCTGGAGGAACTTTCTGAACCTTCAGATTATTTCCGTTTGGCTGAGGGACATTGGTTCCCCAGTCTCTTTGTGGCCGAATGTGGCTTTTTTTTTTCCCCAGACACAAATTCTGTCAATATTTTGACGTGGTTCCTGCAAAAATAGCCCCCAATACATGGAGAATAGTTAATGGAGTTTATAGATTAAATCAGATTCATGGAACTCGTATAGGAATTCCAGAAATTATTTTTGCTATAGATGGGCTGTCAGCGACAGTACTTTTTACTTGAAAACTAGGTTTTTAAATAGAGCTTTAGTGGTCAATCTCCCAGATGCCAATAGGGATTATTTCGAGCATGGTGGTGTTATGAAAAATTGGCAACATGCTCCACTAACTGGAAATGATGTGTATCAGGGTCCCAGATGCCCTCCCTATGGCAATGGGATAGATTGTTTTTACTTTACTTTATTTTTGAAATTATGCTTTCTTTGTGTTTGATAAAATGTGTCACTGATATTTTAATTTTCATTTATTTGCAGTTGACAGCAAAAGAAGGTCTCCAAAAGAGACAGAAGTTAACTTAAAACATCTGAAACTTATCTGGGATTTGCATCAGACTGTTGCCGACGAGCATATCAGATCAGCTTCATATTTGTTGCAGTATAAGAGTTACACCTCGTCTTTTACTGCTCGTTCGGTGATAAGTGACGTAGAACCAGTACCAGTTTCTGCAAGTTCTTCACATGAGTCACATATTCCTCTGAGTGAAAGAATGAAGAGAAGAAGAGCTCCTGCCCAATTCGAGAAATCTGCCTCTATTGCTGGAGAGGCAAAGAAAAGCAAACATGATGTCCCAGAAGAAGGGACAAGAAAAATCGATGCACCTCCTCCGGCTGCTACTGTGAAGGTTGCCGAGAAGCCCCCAGTGACTCCGAGCAAGGTCGCTTCTCCAAGCGAGGTTATTGTCATATCCCCGACTAAGACTACATCCTTGGTCGAGACCGTTGATGCTCCTCCGAGGAGGCTGAAGAAGAGCTCCTCGGTCAATTTGGCTGAATCCATCTCTCAGCCTCCTACTACTGGAAGTGGTGTTCCCACTTTCATTGCTCCGAGCTCTGCCATGAGCTCGGTGAAATCTTGGATCATCCCCGAGATCCAAGGTATGGAAGAAAATATTTCTCGGGATATGGTTACCACATTGGTTGCTCGTCATATTGCTTCTGTAAGTATTATTGTCCTAAACTTTCATTTTTCCACTGTTATATCTTTGCACTGACTTGCTATTGTTTTCTTTTCCCAGTTGGTAACCTGTTTCAATACAATTTTGAAGAAGGATGAAGCTATTAAAGCTTCAAGTTCCTCGTCAGGTGTAGAGGAAGCTTTGGTGGGTCTGACGCAGTCTCTGAAGGATTCTCGTCAGAAGTATGTTGATGATAAAGCTGCTTGGGAGAAGAAGCTTAATTCCACCGAGCAGGAGAGGGATCAGGTTGTTGAGGTCTTCAAGGGATTGGAGAAGAAAATAAAAGACTTGGAAAGTAAAAATAAAGAGCTCGAAGGGAAGCTCCAAAATGCTGGGGAGCTTGAAGTAGGCTCAAGGCTGCTGAGGAAGAGTTGGGCAAACTTCGTGAGGTGGATCGCCAGAGGGACGAGGCAGAAAAGAAATTGAAAGCTGCCGAGGATCTCATGACTGAGAAGATTTCCTCAGAGAAAGTGAAAAGGAAAATGGCTATTAAGAAGTCCTTCAGCGCTGGTTGGGATAAAGGATGGAATAAGGGTCTGGCTGCCATGATGTCACAGGTGGAATATGGTAGCCTTAAGTACTTTAGGGATGGCTGGGTCGCTGCTTTGAAAGAGATGAATGTTGATGAAAATTCCGACTTGTTTCAGCGACATGTCCCTGGCCCCCCTCCAACTCCTGAAGAAGAACAAGAGGACGAAGCTGCCTCTGAGGAATCCTCCATGGTGATGGGAGATCAAATTTCTCATCCCCCAGTTGTCCAGTCCTCCTGCGAGCAACTTCAACCATCCATTATTTCAACCGAGCAGCTCCCAGCACCCACCGAGCAACCATCTGTGCCATCCGAGCAACCTACCTCCTCGTCCCAGCCTTCCGAGAAAGTTTTGGGAGACAAGGAGGTGTAGAGTTGTTCGAATTTTTCTCTCTGTTTATTTTTGCCAATTGTATCTCTGAACTATGTACTTCTCTTTTACAATGTAATAAAATTTGAAATTTCGACTATTCATACTGTTGATTCTCTTCCTCTTGCTCCTTATTGATTCTTGCTCTCTTCTTTTTACTAGTTTATGGCCAGGATGGAATTGTTATCTGCTCATGATACAAAATTGTTGAGATAATGCAATGAGTACTTCAAAGTTGGTCATACAGATATGACTGATGCTCAGATTGTTGATATCCTCGGTCCAAATGCTTCAGAGCAAGCAATCGAAGCCTACCAGTACTTAAAGTGTCTGCTCGACCGGGCAGTGGCTAATAATGTAGCATATTATGAGATGATTGAAGACCTCCAGGGCACTCTCTTGGAGCTTCAACAACAACACAAGGAATCTTCAGCCCTCTTGCACCAAGGATATGAGAAGAAGTATCAGCAACTGAATGCTGATAAGGGATATAATAAGTTGTTTGCTGCTTATGATGTGAGGGAGAGAACTTTGAAAACCGAGGTCGAGGAGCACAGGCAGATAGCCAAGTTGCTGGAGCAGGAAAACAATAACTTGCGAGGAGAGGTATCCCAGCTGAGATCTGCAGCCTCTACCTCAAACGCTTTGGTCCCTGTAAACGACGAGGGATTCTCTTTCTTGGAGGTCGAAAATGTCAATCTGAGAGACGAATTAGAAACCTTGAAGAGGATTGGGCCTTCTACCTCTGCTCAGGGACGAGCAAGAGCTGCTCGGATTACTATTGAGGAACAAAGAACTCAATAGGCTCTGGAGAACCAAGCCTTCCAATTGATGGCAAAGAACCAGGCATTGGCTGAGATGTCTAAGAAAATCATGAATCTGGACGAGCAGCTCTCTGCTCAAAAGTCTGCTTTGGAGAGTAAAGAACTTTTAGCAAAGAACCTCCTTGAGCAATTGGAGAGGCTAACCTATCAATTCCACAAGCAGCCCAGGGAGTTTTGGATGGCTGGTTATAATGAAGCCCTCTACCATCTAGATGATCGGATCCAAAATGCAAATAATGTGGGTTACAAGCAAGGATGGCTAAATGCTTTGGGCGTGCTGAAGTTGGAACAAGGTCATTACTTGTGGGATTACCACAATCCTGGGTTGCTCGACCTACCAGTGCCTCCTTTCAAGCTTGATATGCGCTGGATTCCTACTCGGGCCATTCCACAATGCCTAATTTCAAAGTATCTCGGTGACTACAGTCTTCACTCCAACTTTGAGATATCTCGCCCAGAGCACCTACTCGATCGGCCATCTGTGATGAACATCTGGATGCTCAAAGACCTTAATTTCATAAACTCCCTCTATGCCTTAGACGACCCTCCTACTGGCGAGGAACCTGTTTCAAAAGCAGAGGGGAAGAAACTAATAGAGTAGGAATCTTGATGTAATAATTAATATGTATTTCATTCTCAATGTATTTTGTTTTGGATTTAATGAAAAACTTCTATTTTTCTTTGCAATCTTGATTGCCATTGTCTTGTAGGTATTTTGTAAAACACTTTACTTATTTACTAATGAATGTGCATGTATATCTGTTAAAAAGATAACAACATTGTGTTATTTGCCGACCAACTAAAGTTGGTGAAACTAATTATTGAATATCTTAAATTGATAATAATCATTTGTCGACCAACCAGAGTTGATGATATTTTGTTTCTCGACCAACTTGGTGAAATGTTTCAAGTATTAAAATTTCGCTTGATCACTTTTTCATTCTAATCCATTATTTGTTTAACCAACTATTTTCAACCAAAGAGAGTTGGTATTTTTAATTCTCGACCAACCTTAGTTGGTAAAATTTTTTTATTCCCGACCAACTATAGTGGGTGAATCTTCTTCCCAACCAACCGGAGTTGGTATTTCTGGGAAATATTTGTTATTCCCGACCAACCGGAGTTGGTGGATTTTCTTCCCAACGAACCGGAGTTGGTATTTCTGGGAAATATTTTTTATTCCTGACCAACCTGAGTTGGTGGATTTTCTTCCCAACCAACCGGAGTTGGTATTTCTGGGAAATATTTTTATTCCCGACCAACGAGTTGGTGGACTTCTGGGAAATATTTTTTATTCCCGACCAACCGGAGTTGGTATTTCTGGGAAATATTTTTATTCCCGACCAACCGGAGTTGGTGGATTTTCTTCCCAACCAACCGGAGTTGGTATTTCTGGGAAATATTTTTTATTCCCGACCAACCTGAGTTGGTGGATTTTCTTCCCGACCAACTGGAGTTGGTGGATTTTGCTGAGTAGTGTGTAGCACTAGTATTCCGCGAAAAAATTTCAACAAAAGGAGAGAATTGGATTGAATATTCACATTTTATTCATACTGCATTACATGAGGGTTTACATTACTGATAATATTTGCGCAGGTGCTCTGCATTCTTAAACTCCTCCCCTTCTAAAGTTTCTATTCTGTAGGTTCCTGGTCGAACAACTTCTGTAACTCGGTAAGGTCCATGCCAGTTCACTTCCAGTTTGTTGTGCTTTTGAATCACTTTCTTTAGCGCATAGTCTCCTTCTTTCAGGTCGCACTTCTTCACTCTCTTGTTGTAGAACAAAGTTGTTCGTTGCTGGTAAGCAGCATTCCTGATGGCTGCTTCTTCTCTAACTTCCTCGAGCATGTCCAAGTCTAACCTTCTCATTAAATCGCTGACAGGGGAGTTGAAGTTCAGCACTCGGTGTGTTGGGAGGCCCAACTCGACAGGTATAACAGCTTCACTTCCAAATGCCAGCATATATGGAGATTCTCCAGTTGCTGCTCGGGGAGTAGTACGATAAGCCCATAGTACTGAATGTAGCTCGTTGATCCTTCAAGCCATTTAGCAGCGTTCTGTTTGTCACTTCAGTTTGTCCATTGCTTTGGGGATGGCCTGGTGCCGAGTGGATTTTCAAGATATTTGACTGATGACAATAGGCAGCGAACTCCTCGTTGTCAAATTGTGTTCCATGGTCGGTGATGAATGCATGGGGAAGACCCTATCTACAAATGATATTTTTCCAAATAAATTGGTACACCTTTTCATACGTCATGTCGACAAGAGGCTCGGCTTCAACCCACTTAGTAAAGTAATCCACTGCGACGACGAGATATTTAAATCTTTCTCTGGTCGTTGGAAGTGGCCCAACCAAGTCAATTCCCCACATGGCAAATGGCCAAGGGGAAGTAATGGGTGTCAACAATGCTTGGGGAGTTCTTCGGATAATGGAGAAGCGTTGACACTTGTCACATTTCTTGGCATAGGCTATACAATCAGCCCTCATCGTTGGCCAGTAGTATCCTTGCGTCATCACTCTTTGCAAAAACGTCCGACCTGCTACATGGGCTCCACAGGACCCTTCATGGACCTCTTCAATCAAGGTTTTCACCTCGGAGGGATGCACACATCTTTGCAAACCTGCTATAATTCCTCGTCTGTATAGAATACCATTAGTCAGTACATAGCGAGCATCTTTAAACTTCAACTTCTTGGCTGCGAGTTTATCAATCGGTAATTCTCCCTCCTCAATATATGCCCTAATGGGATCCATCCAAGATGGCCCTAAATCAAGGGTAATAAAATTCATCGTCAGATCTTCATCTATGCTCCGACCAGCTAGAATTTCAATTGGGATTGTTCTTCGTAGCTCGGTACGAGTAGCTGATGCTAATCGAGCTAAAGCATCTGCTCTTACATTCTCCATTCTTGGTATTCTGACCAGTTGAACAGTAACAAATTCCGATACCAATTCCATTGCCTTTGCATGGTACTTAATCATCAACTCTCCTTTTGCTGTATATACACCAAGCATTTGGTTTACAATCAACTGTGAGTCACTGCATACGATTACCTGCTCTGCCTTCATGGATTTTGCCAGACTAAGACCTACAATCATCGCTTCATATTCGGCCTCATTATTAGAAGCTTGAAATTGAAAGCGCAGAGCATATTCTATATCGACCTCGTCTGGACTTTTCAATACAATCCCAGCTCCACTTCCTGAGGTGCATGAAGAACCATCCACATATAGGTTCCAGGTATTTCGTCCTCAAACTTCTTATTGGACAAAGTTCCTCGATGGAATATTTGTTGCTCCTTTATCTCCATTTCTACCACACCTCGCTGCTCGTCGACATTCTCCTCTTGCTCTCCGACCAACTTAAGTTGATCGGGGTTTAAATTTGATGATCCTGTAACATCCATGGGTTGGTCGGTGTTCAGCTTTTGCTCCTCGGAGGTATCAGGATAAGTGAAATCTGCTATAAAATCTGCTACTGCTTGCCCTTTTAGTGACGATCTAGATTCATAAATTATATCATATTCACCGAGTTCTATTGCCCAATACATCAATCTCCCTGATTTTTTTGGTTTATGAAGAGCTTGCCTCAACGGCATATCGGTATATACGACTATGGTATGAGCCTGGAAGTATGGCTTCATTCTTCTACTCGCTTCGATCAGCGCCAGTGCCAACTTTTCCAGTTTTGAATATCTGATATCTGCTTCTCGGAAGGCCTTACTAGTGTAATAAATTGGTTTTTGTACTCCATCCTCTACTCTTATTAATGCCGAACTGACTGCATTTTTCGAAACTGCCAGATACAAGTACAACCTTTCTCCCATCACCGGTCTGGACAACAGTGGAGGTGCTCCCAAATATCTCTTCAATTCTGGAAAAGCTTTCTCGCATTCTTCATTCCATTCAAAAGTCTTTCGGAGCGTTTTGAAGAATAGGAGGCATCTATCAGTTGCTCGCGATACAAATCTGTTAATTGCTGCTACTCGCCCTGTAAGACTTTGCACTTCTTTCTTCGTCGTTGGAGATCGTAGTCCCAATAGAGCTTTGATCTTTGCAGGGTTTGCTTTAATGCCTCGTTGATTGACAATATACCCGAGAAATATGCCTTCTCGTACTCCAAATATGCACTTAGTCGGGTTCAACTTCATTTGATATTTATCTAATTGATCAAAGGTCTGGCCTAAGTCAACTAGATGGTCAGCAGCTTTCTTGCTCTTTGTCAGCATATCATCAACATAAACCTCCATATTGCAACTGATTTGCTCTGCAAACACCTTGTTCATCAGCCGCTGATATGTTGCACCTGCATTTTTCAAACCAAAAGGCATAACATTATAACAATAAGTTCCCCTAGGGGCAATGAAAGAAGTACTCTCCCTGTCTTCAGGTTTCATTTTAATCTGGTTGTAACCAGAATAAGCATCCATGAAGCTCAACAGCTCGTGTCCCGAGGTAGCATCCACTAATTGATCAATTCGGGGCAAGGGAAAATGATCCTTTGGACATGCCTTGTTGAGGTCGGTGAAGTCTACACACATCCTCTATTTGTTATTCTTCTTTTTCACCATCACTACATTTGCTAACCAGTCTGGATATTTAACATCTTCAATAAAGCAAGCTTTCTGGAGCTTCTCGACCTCCTCCTGTATAACTTGGTTCTTCTCGGGGCTGAACACTCTTCTTCTTTGCTTCACTGGCTTGATCTCCTTATTCACATTGAGCTCGTGACATAAGAAATTTGGGTCTATTCAGGGCATATCCTCATGACTCCAAGCAAAAGTTTGTTTTCTGCTTTTTAAGAAAACTATCAACTCCTGCTTTAGTGAGGCATCTAACGACGAACCTATCTGAGTTGTTCGTTCAGGGTGCTCGTCGTCCAGAATGATGTTTTCAGTAGCTTCCACCACCTGACCTTTCACGAGTTGCGACTCGTCTCTAGGATCCAATGTTTCAATTTCTACACCCTCATCCACCTGATAGGTAGTAGTCTATTTCCTAGATTCCTCCAGTTCCTCCTGCTCGGCAGATGAATAGTAGCATTCCCAAGCTACTTTTTGATCACCCTTCACAACTCCTACTCCAAAATTGGTTGGAAATTTTAGGCATTGATGTACCGTAGATGATACTGCTTCGAACTTCTTCAATCCTACCCTTCCCATGATGATATTGTAGGCTGATTGAACATCCTTATCCATCACGAAGAAGCGTACTCTTTCTGTTCGACAAGCAGGCCATGTACCAATGAACATATCCAACTTGATCGTCCTAAGTGGAAAAAATTTCTCGCCAGCAAAACCGAGGAGGGGCCTATGATAAGGCTCCAACTGAGACAACTTTAGATTTAAGCTGTCGAAGCACGAGTAGAACATAATATCAGCCGAGCTACCATTATCAACCAATACTCTCGAGATCATCACTTCCTTCATTCTCATTTTGATCACCAATGGGTCATCATGAGGATACAGCACACCTGCGAGGTCATTCTTTGAGAAACCAATGACCAGTTTTTCTTTGTTGACCTTCCTCGGGCGATCATCTTCAGCCAAGTTTATTTGTTGAATATATGAACAGGCTTGAGCCTCATTGAGGTAAGATTTTCTTTCTGCAGTAAGGTCTCCACCTCCTGCATCTCCACCTGTAATAACATTGCAAT
This sequence comes from Sambucus nigra, assembly GCA_949130495.1. NCBI lineage: Eukaryota > Viridiplantae > Streptophyta > Magnoliopsida > Dipsacales > Adoxaceae > Sambucus > Sambucus nigra. The sequence goes on along the minus strand of OX422214.1, from coordinate 186,562,665 downwards.
CAAATGATCAAAAACGTATTGAAAATACCTCACGTTCTGGCTGCCTTGGTCTTTTGGGAAGATCGGGGTCGTCTTCTGGATCATCTTCATGGTCTCTTTTCTTGTTCTCCTCTACTCGACGAGGAGATCTAGACCTTTCTCTTGCTCGGTCGTTGTTTCTTCTTTCATTTCTACAATCAACATACTTTGCCAGTTTTCCTCGTCTAATGAGTGCTTCGATCTCATTCTGAAGAGCTATGCAATTTTTGGTCGTGTGGCCATGATCTTTGTGGAACTCGCAATATTTGGCCCTATTCCTCTTGTCAGTGTCTGACTTCATTTTCTCTGGCCAGTTTAACTCCTCGCTGTTCTTGATTTCTTCTAGAACATGGTTGATGTCTACCTTCAAAGGAGTATAATTTTCAAATTTCTTTAATACCTCCCATGATGGCTTTGTTTTTGAGTGCTTGTCACCACCATTGTTCTTATGCTCTTTCTTTTGGCCTTATCAACCTCCACCTTGGTCTCTTTGGTATCCATATTCTTCTTTGCAGCCATAGCCTCCTCGGCATTCATGATCTTGGCCGCTTTTGCCATCAATTCTGACATGGTTCTGGGTGGATCTTTAGCCAAAGTGTAGTACAACTTGTTGGGCAACAACCCACTCATCAGAGCAGTAATCACTGTCTTTTCCTCGTAATCAATAACTTCGAGTTTCTCGTTATTGAAACGAGTTATATAATCCCTGGTGCTCTCACCTGCCTTTTGTCTAACACTTAACAAGTGTGCTACTCGTTTAACAGGTTTTGCTCCAAAACAGAAGTTTCCAATAAAGAGCTCGGCCAGTTGAAAGAAAGTTGAAATCTTACCCCGAGGAAGATTATTGTACCATATTTGAGCAGATCCTGTAAGAGTTCCCGAGAATGCCCTGCATCTCATCTCATCTGGCACAGCATAGATGTCGGCAGCAGCTTGGTATTGCTCTATATGAAGGACAGGGTCGATTTTTCCATCATATTTAGGAGTCACAACAGGTGCTTTGAACTTTGATGGTGTGGGAAAATCCACAATTGCTTGGACAAAAGGTGTCCCATGGACAAAAGTTCTTTGTAGAAGATTCTTAGCCTTAGCCATTCCCCTAATCTATCCTCCAACCTCTGAATAGAGCCTTTCCACGCATCATTTCCCTCCTCGGGCCTATTGGTTCGAGCAATTGATCGTGTTGAAGTCGCTTCCTGTGATCTATCTTGTCGAGCAACTGGTTGTGATTGGGCAGAACCCTCTCTTAGATCAAATGGTCGTCGAAAGTTTCTCGACACAGCCTTGGGAGGACTTTTATTCTTCCTAGGGCTCAATCGATCAAAAGGAGAGACCCTACTTAATCTTTCCAGTGCACTGATCCTTTCTGGAGAGAGTGATGTGTTGTTCAGTATTTGTGGCTCGTACTGACGAAGTTCGACCCGGTTGATAAGAAAAATCTTCAGATATCTCAGTGCGATATGAATCGCTTTGCCTAATGCGTGAAGAAAGTAAACGAGTATTTCTTTGAACACTTTGTTGTCCTGAATAGGTTGATGCTCCACCCTGGATAGTTTGCATGGGTTGTCGCATTGTTTCTTGCATGGCTGTCTGACCTTGAGCCAAACTGGCCATGATTCCAGCGAGATCTTGGATATTTGGAGGAGCGGATGGATTTGGGGGGTTTCCAGCGTTTCGATTACTGGATTCAGGATTGTCAGCCATTGGTGATGAATTGTTTTTGGTGAAAAACGAAAATTACAGTCGTTTTCCACAGATGGCGCCAATCTGTTGATGTAAAAAATTAGATTATCTCTAATTGTTTAATCACAGATAAAAAATAAATAAGACAAGATATTTTAAAGTGGTTCAGCCTTGAACGAATGGCCTACGTCCACTTTTTGTGTTATTATTGACTGTTTGGGAATTCTCGAGGTAGGGTTTTTCTCAAGAAATTCCGGTCCCCTTCAATGAGGATGATACAATGTATTTATAGCCATGAGGTTGTGCATGTGAATGGGTAATACATTAGATGTTCAATAAGCGTATACATCCGTATGATAATAATCAGAATTTAATGTGCATTTAATCCTCTTAATTGTCTGATAATAAATGCTCTGATCGAGGTGCAGCTCGGACCGCCTAAGCTGCTCGGACCGCCTAAGTATCTCGGTATCCATGAGTTGCTCGGTGCAGTAAAGTTCCTCGGTGAGCATCTACTGCTCGGAGTATCTGAGTTGGTCGGGGAAATTGAGTTCCTCGAAGTCAAGGTATTGTTCAGAAATGTTTGTTAGTGCCATGTAGATTGACACGTGTCTCCACTTAACTGAGCCATGTCAGCAGACTAAATTTGGTATCAACACCAGTGTTTTTAAAAGCGCGCTATTGCGAACGCAATAGCGCGCTATTGCCTTTTGCGGTGGAAAAAAGCAAGGCAAACAAGGCTGCTATTTGGGATGCTCAAAAAGCGTGCGCTATTGTGCGCTATTTCGCGCTATTTGGCGCAACAGGAACGCTATTCATGTTTTTTTTAGAAATCACAGTTTAGTTAAGGAGGGGGAAAAGTGTTACCTTATTTCACGTACGGACTTTGTTTGGGTGAGGTATTCTTTGTTCCAAACCCTCAATTTACTTATTTACGAAGGTCTCAATCATGTTACTTACTTTTTTTAAAAAGTTTAGCTTAAAAGGTTACTTTTATTTAATATTTTCTATTCCAAACTCTCGGTTTACTTATTTTACATTTTTCAGTAAATAATGTTTTTTTATTTTATAATTTCCAGTTTTAAATGTTACTAATTTTTCAAATCTCAGTTCAAAATATTTTTTTTTAATAATTGTCAGTTTAAAATGCTACATGTGTCATAAATATCTGTTTAAATTGTTATTTATTTTATGATTTTCAGCTTTAAATGTTACTTATTGTTCAGATATCTGTTTAAAATGTTGTTGTTATTATTATTATTATATTTGTCAATTTAAAATACTACTTGTTTTAAAAATTTATGTTTAAAATGTTATTATATTATAATTTTAAGTTTAAACTTGACTTATTTTACAAATTTCATATTAAAATTTTATTTATTTTATTATTTTTAGCTTTGAATGTTACTTATTTTCAGAATTCTGTTTAAAATGTTATTATTATTATTATTATTATTGTTTTAATTGGTAATTTAAAAAGTAACTTTAGAATTTTTTTTTATTTATTTTATTATTTTTAGCTTTGAATGTTACTTATTTTCAGAATTCTGTTTAAAATGTTATTATTATGATTTTTTTAATTGTCAATTTAAAAAGTAAATTTAGAAAAAAATAAAAAAAAAATCAATTTCAATTATAACTTTTTTTACCAATTTCAGTTTAAAATGTTACTTTCTTACAAATTTTATTTTAAAATGTTATTTTTTTATTTATATTTTTTTATAAGTTTTTTAATTAAAACGCGGGAATGCATGAATTGCTTGCGCGATGCGCGACGCGATTAGCGCGACGCTACTTAGGAGCCAGAACGCGACACCCTGCGCGACCGCGATTTAAAACATTGATCAACACTCACTCTCCTAAACACATCAGAATTCCAATGCAAACAAATGCAAACAAACTTCTGTGTTTTTTGTGTTATATTGATCTGATTTTTTCAATATATCTATTAAATCTTGTCATTCAGATCTTTTCAATACATCAACCGTCTCAAGTGCTTCTCTAATATAATGCCTAAAGTCCCCTTACCATCTCTAACCTATACCCACTATCATCATCTTCTCAAAACCTTCTCACCTCTCCTTCTCTCTCTCTTGACTTTTTTTTTTCCTAATAAAAAACAGTTTTTTATTTACTTAAAAAATATTTACAATAAATAAATAAATAAAATAAAAATAAATAATTAAAAACTGTTTTATAAAAACGTGATAAAACACCGTTTTGTACAAAGTCCAATTTTTTATTTTTAAAAACAGTTTTTTCTCAATGAAAAAGATTTAAATAAAACTTTTAACAAAAAAAAAAGTACTAAAAAAATTGTTTTATAAGGCAGGGAAGGGTGTCTTATTTTGTTATTTATATTAACTAGCCACAAACTCCATGTTTAATGTTGAAATGTAGCTAAAGAATAATTGATTATTGCGTTTAAATTCTAGAAACACATTCCCAGCAGTAAAAAAAAAACAATACCTAGACATATTGGGCATTCTACATCTTTACGAACATCCGTCAATTTCACTTCAACAAATCTGCAAAAGAACATGGAAACCTAAAATCAATACATGATATTAATGTGCAATAAACTCACTTGGATAAACCAAGATTTGAAAGAACACAAGTTCTTGACCAAAAGCATGTCTCAACAAATACCGTTTGGCATGGGTTTGAACACATTGGGGATATGAGATAAAATAGTTGTCTTAATTCTCAAACTTCATTTATAGCACAAGCTCATTAAGAGTAATCTTTGGTAGGTAGTCGCAAGGGCACTATGAATATAACCTGTGGTGTTGCTGTTGGAAATCAGAGCTGATTTCTCGGTTGATATCTCAACGCCACTCTTCTGTAAGAGAACAACAGAGCTGACTTTTCCGTTTATATCTCAGCACTATTTTCACAAGTTGATACTTCACTAAAAATCATCATATATAACACTAAACAACCTAAACTTAACAACTAGTAGAAGATGTAACCGTGGGTTTATGAACTATCTTCATTGGCTCTCGACATTGACAAAAAAAATGGTGAATTGTTATTTTTTCATATCAAATATGAAATTTGATGTGGGGGATAAAACAAGAAAAATGTAGTTCCTATATATCTGATAATAATTATTTAATATTGGACAAGAGAACAATACACAAGTCTAACTCTATGCTGCATATAACTTTCATGTAATTTTCTCTACTAGCTAATGACTTCGACGTGGAACGCAGCGTAAAGCTACAATCACATGCAGGAGCATATAAATAAAGATTTAGGGTCTCTCTCAAGTCAACCTTATAAGCAATAATGAAGTTAAATGACCCTTTATATACTAAGGCCTCAAGTAAAAAAGTACCTTAAACTACGATCAAAAGAACAAATAAATACAAAGTAGCAACACAAAATGTGGTCTGGATGATCCTGTCCCCCCACTCCCCCCACCCTCCAATGAAAAAAAAAATGCATTGACATATGCAGGGACGGAACTACTTAGGGGTGAGTGCAGGCTTGTGCCCCCACAGATTTTTAAAAAAATAATAGAAAAGTACGTATGCAAAAATATTTGGGGTAAAAGTTATATTAGGAAAGTTTTGGGGGGTGTTTTTTTAAATCGACTAAACCAACCCGTTCTTTAAAACCTAATCTCTTAACAACAAAACAAAACAGCAAAAAACAGAGCGGGACTCACTTTAACCCAAACCAAACCCCACTGCTCCAATTCTTCTCCACTCCTCACCTCCGGCAGTCCCCTGCTGCCGCCAAACCACTACCTCCGGCGGACCGGCGCCAACTCCTTCTTCTCTATGCCAACTGCTCATTCACAACACCAGGTAAAACTAAAAACACAAATTTAATTTTTCTTTTTTAGACTCTCTTATTGTTTGTTGGTTGTTTGTATATATTAAATTTGTTTGATTGGTTGTATTTGTTTGTTTGGCTATTAATTATATACTTATCTAGGTTTCTTAAATTTGAATTTAGTTAGGGTTTCTAATTTTAGGGGTATTAGAGTTAATGTTTAGAGTTTAAATTGGGAGTAATTGATGTTAATAATTTCCTCATGTTATGCTATCAATTTTAGGGGATATCGATGTTATGTTATGCTATTACCTTTTTTCGGGGATAGTAATGACCTTAATTTTTTTGTTGTTAAATCAGTCAACTTATGGAGAGGTTTTTTAAAAGAAAATTGGAGTCAACATCCATACCATATATTGAGAGCAATGTAAAATCGGATGAAATTATTTTGGAGGATTTTTATGCCGATCCCGCCCTACGAACTCCAATTGCTCGTGGCAATCATAAAGTGGAAGATAAACTCCGTAGAGCCTATTTACAAAAGGGGGAGCCTTGTCAACCTCGTGGCCACAAGTTCCCATTTAAAACTATTGACAAACAGTTGTGACGTTTTAACCTTGCTTGGCTTAACTACTAATGTTGCATATTGTTTATGTAGCTATCTTTTCAAGCAAAATATGGGTGACCAAGCATGTGGTGATGCATTTGTAGGCGAAAGGTTTTCTAATTGGAAGACGAAAGAGAGATTTGTTACTCGCGTGTAGGGCTGTGTTGCGGCCGGATCGGATTGGAAAATGCCTCTTCGGAAAAAATTCCAATTTTTTCGAAAATAAAATAACTATTTCGATTCGATTTTTTCAAAAAATTAACAAATTCGGAAAAATCGGCAAAAATCGGACATTCACCAAATATATTAAAAATTCAGAAATTTCGAAAATTCCAAAATTTCAAAAAAATAACTTTAGGATTTTCGATTACTCGAAATTCTTATTTTAAACAAAGAAAATGGTTTAACCCAACACGTAAATACATGAGGATTTGACCTATTTTTTCATTTGTGTAGAAGTTAGGAGGATAATCTCCTTTTATAGAGCCATAGTTTGGAGCCCTTAACCTCTCCCACCCGATGTGGGATATGGAAAAATTTCAAAAAATCAAAAAAATCAGAAATAATTTGGAAAAATCGAATCGGCATAGTTTTGAAAAAATCAGATTGAAAAAATCGGAAAATCAAAAATTTAGAATTATTTCCGATTTCCGATCCGATTTTTTTCAAAAAAATCGAATCTCGGCAAACTAAAATTTCATTCCAGATTCGGAAAAAATGGGATCAGGAATCGGAAAAATTGGAAGTTCGAAAAAAAAATACAACCCTACTCACGTTGAAGGTCCCAATAGTACCCATAATCAAGCTTTGAAAGCATGTGCGAATTTAATTAATCAAAGTCAACACATTGAGACAATTTTACACAAGCAATCGGACAAAGCTCGTATGGATTACAAAACATGACTAAGTGCATCAATTAACTCTATTAGATTTCTTTTACGCCAAGGACTTGCATTTCGTGGTAGCAACGAATCGGAAGAGTCAAAAAATAAAGGGAACTTTCTTGAACTTATAAATTTTCTTGTGATTTAAATCCGAATATTAGAGTCGTTGCATTGAAGAATGCTTCCTCAAACCACACATTGACATCACCGGATATTCAAAAAGATATTATTAATTCAATTTCAAGCGAGATTGTGGACTTCATTATCAAAGACATTGGAAATTCAGTTTTTGCAGTTTTAATTGATGAGTTCCGTTATGTGTCACTTAAGGAGCAAATGGTTGTCGTGTTGCGCTATGTTGATAAAAGTGGAAAAATTATGGAGCGCTTCATTGGTGTACTACATGTTGAGGATGCAACGATTGTGTCGCTTAAGTTGTCAATAGATAGTCTATTTGCAAACCTTGGGTTGAGCATTTTTAGACTACATAAGCAAGGTTATGATGGAGCAATATGCGAGGCGAATTCAATGATCAAAACATTAATTTTTTGGGAGAATGAATGTGCCTTTTATATTCATTGTTTTGCTCACCAACTACAGTTGGCTCTTGTTGGTGTGGCAAAATGACTCTTTTTACATTGGTTTCTAGTGTTGTTAATCTAGTTGGAGCCTCGTGTAAGCGTCGTGATATTCTTCGTGAGAAACAACTTCAAAAGATTTATTGTGTAATTGGAAGCGGTGAGATTCAAACGGGGAAAGGACTAAATCAAAGTAACTTTCTCCAACATCCCGGTGGGGCTCACATTTTCGCACTTAGTTTGATGAAAATGTTCTCTTCCGTAATTGGTGTTCTTGAGATTGTCAACGTGGATGCAATCAACCCCCTGCATAGAATTGATGTAACGAATGCTATAAATACGATGCATACTTTTGAATTTCTTTCTTCTATGCACTTCATGAAAAATGTATTGGGGTTTACAAATGAATTATTGAAGGCATTGCAAAGGAAAGATCAAGATATTCTACATGCCATGTCTTCGGTTCGGGTATGCAAGCAACAACTACAAATGATGCGGGATGATGGATAGGAGTTATTGTTTGATGAAGTTTGTACACTTTGTGAGAAACATGAAATTGAAGTTCCCATTATGGATGATGTATTCGTTGCTAAAAAAATATCACAACAAATTTGCATTATTATTGTGTTCAGTTATTTTATGCGGTCATTGATATGTAACTTCATGAGCTTAATGAACGTTTCAATGAGGCGAACACCAAATTACTACTTGGTGTGGTATGTCTTTGTCTCAATGATGCGTTTATTGCATTTGACAAGGTAAAATTAATTCGCCCTACCCAATTTTATCCAATGAAATTTTCAAGCTTACAACTCATTGAACTTGATATTCAACTCGGAACTTATATTCTTGATGTGCAATCTACTCCCACCTTTCAAGGATTGTGTGAACTTTCTTCTCTTGCAAAAAAGATGGTTGAGACAAAGAAAAGTGAGGTATTTATATTGGTGTATCTGCTTGTGACATTGGCGTTGATCTTACCAATTACAACGGCCTCCGTGGAAAGGGTATTTTCGGTTATAAATCTCATAAAGATTTCACTGTGCAAACGGATGGAAGATCAATGGATCAATGGTAGCATGATCGTGTATGTGGAAAAAGATGTATTTGATGTTATTGATAATGAGCGTATCATTCAACGCTTTCAAAATATGAAAAGTCATCGAGGACAATTGTAGTTGTAATTATGCCACAAATTTTCAATCGAATATTAAGTCTTTTTTGTTATGCTTGTTACTTTTTTTTAATAATTTTGTAGCCCCACACATGTGAAAATTCCTGGCTACGTTCCTGGACGTATGATGTTGGGACTTCTCGTAGTAATCGGAACCGATAGGTTCCAGCGTGGCCACGGATATCCAAGTATTATCCACTGCAGACGAACAACCCAACGGATTAAATAATGCCAAATCAAACCTGTCGCCACCTGACTGTCCTCAATAGTACTCTGTTAACATGAGATCAAATCAGCAATGTCACATCTGAAGAGAAGGGAATGAGGGGAGGACTGGAACTTCAAAATGGAGAGATTGGCAAAATTAAATGTGCGATGGAGATTGAACTAAGGGGAAACATCAAACTCATTGGCACTATCACCGCAATTTTTTATCATTGCCATGAACCATATTGGCGACTGTAACTTGTGTGTCTTGCATTGCCATCTCTCCTTCTGCAAATAGACCATCACGAGATCGCTAGGCTAAACAATGATGTCAGTCGCAGGTGAGGATCCACGTGCCCATTGTAGTAAGCATATATAAGTTGTATCCGAGCCTAGACATTCTCATGAAGAGGAGCCATGCGAACAGCGAAATCACTAGTAGCCAGACATACTGAAACAATGGGAGGAAACCAAGCATGATCACTGGAGACTGTTCGAAATATAACACGCAGAGACATATCTTGTACAACAAGGAATGGAGATATGTCAAGCAGCTAACAGCAATGCTAAGTGCAAACTCGATACCACCAACTCTTGGAATTTTCATGCACTAAGCAGCACAACAAATCCCCTACATTGTGGTTGACGACATCTGAGGTTGGAAAAATGTGGAAAAGTGGAGTAAGCAACGGAGCAGTTTCCAACTTGTGCCAAAAATGACTTGTGAAACAAACATCCCTATCAAGCATAATACTACGGAAACCCCATGACAAACAACCTCTGAAGTGTAAAGTAATTAAATGAGAAACATTTGTCGTGCAACAACAAGGAATGAAGTGAACCATCTTCGAGAAACAATCAACCACGACAAATATAGAATCACGCTCCTTGGTGATATGAGGCAACCCACCAATAAAATCCCATCAAAACATTTGGTTGCGGAGCCGCACAAAGAAGTCTAGTGTATAACCCATCATTAATATGTTATCCCTATTTTGTCTAGCACACAAAACATATTGGAGCTGGAACACGATGTGTAACTTACGTGTATAAATTGAACTACAAATATTATTATTACCAAAAACTGTAGAACCTAAAGACAAAATTCGGGTTTACCTTCGAGAGATATCGTCTCAGGGGGTGTTGCAGTGGACAAATCGAGAAGACTGGATCGATGAGACCTCAAGATATTCTACCGTATTCCTTGGATGCTAAAATCACGCCGAAGAGTGAACTCCAGAACCACTCACATCGAACGGTGGGACCTTGATCGCAAAGTATTCGAAGTTATTTCTGATGTAAAGCGGAAGAAATTTAATCTACACAACAACAACAGATGAGGAGGAAACTCTCTAAACATTCATTATAATTCTCCAAAGTCTAATTACAATGTGAGCCCAAGGGCCCTACTTATAGAAGAGGTTAGCTTGCTAATCAAGCTAAGCATAAAATGTTTAAACTACTCTTCATTAATCCTACTAGACGAAGGAATACTAAAAAGGAAAAAAATACCCTTCCATAGACTAAGGGCTTTACATCATTAAGAAATTAAATAAAAAACATATGTATTCCTAACCAATAAAAGATTATTAACAAGTCAAAAATAACAAGTGTAAAGAAAACCCTATGTTCAGGGTTCCAACTCCATCACGCTCCCCTACTGAGAAAATCAAGACCACGAGCGTGTAAGTGGCACAGGTAGCCATCATTTGAAACATGCAAGCACCATCTTCCTCCCCAACTGAAGAGGGAATCCGTCCACGGAAACGCCCATCATATCGCCTCGCAGACAAGTGATGGTGACTATTGAAAAATCCTAACAAAGGCCAACAAATGTAAACTCACACCCTAATTATGCCCCAGTGGTCACTAACATACAAACCCCTCGGAGGAGCCCAACGATGCCAAATGAGGGCCACATCATCCATAATGAGCCTCTTTGATGCTAGGCCCTAACAAATATATATTTAAACATGCCTCTAATATCTCCTAGAATGAGTCCACATATCCATGGTCCCATACGTCCACCCAATGCAACACATCAATCTCAAGATAAGAATCATAAGATCTAACCCTGTCAAATTCAACATCATTCCAAAAAAGTAGGAAGGAATCACCAATACAAAAAGACGTCGCATCTCAAAAGTAGATGCGAGTCAAGTACTCATCCTTAACAAAGATATCAAAGAAATTTGTGATATCAAACCCAATTCTTCCACGAAGATTGGAAAGAAGTCCACAAGCTCAAATATCTCAGTCTAGTCTTTGAACTTTGGATATCTAACATGAGTGTTTTAACGTTCCTCGACAAAAATGTCGAAGAAATCTCTAATACAATATTCGAGATGGATATCATGAACCAAAAGCTCGGTTGGAAGCGATTTCCAAAGCAATATATACGAGTAGATTAGGTTTTGTTGAGTCAAAACAAGTTGATTGGGTCAGTAGCGGAGGTGTGCTTCTCTTGCCGAATTGCCTCCTCGTACTGCTAATCATTCATCCTACTAATGAGTTTATCTGCACCTTAGTCTAGTTCTCTAGGCAACGAGAAGAAGATGAGAACTCAGACTAATAGATGCGCCAATCCCGCCTTCCCCCATGATGCTTGCTCAGCAGAGAGCCTTCTCGCATCAGCGAATAGAGGAGCCAACATCTTGTCATGGAGCACCTTTATAGAGTCCACCAACAATTGTATTAGGCGATCACTCAGCTCTTTGTTAGCAGCCAATAGTTTGTTAATGAAAATCCTCATGCTTCGTGTGAGCCATAACGGTCGTGGTAAGCTCTATTGTAACTACCAAATCACGATCCCGTGGCAGCATCTCTACAATTTCGGCCTTGAGTTTTATGCTATTCACTTCTTCGGATCCTTTAAAGCAAATTCCTGTGAAAAGCTAATGCCTTAAAAGCTACAAGACATAAAAGTGGGCCTAAACAGCAGCTAAGAAGTATCCGACAAGTGAATTTGAATCTTTTCGAGTCTAGAGATTGGAGGATTATCTTCGAATCAAAGGATTTCAATATTTGTTCTGCTTTAAACAAGATAAGTGGACAATGCTTTAAATAAGATAAGTGGACAAGTGAGTTGAATAATACAGGACAAAATAGCTTGGTCTTCTCAAGGGAGTCTTTTATGCTGTCCAAAAGAGCAGAGGAACATGGTGAACGAGGGTTCCAAACCTTTGTTCTCTCCCTGCGCTCTCAAAACTGTACCGCAACTTTGTAGCTCCTTTTTTGGCGTAAAAACTCTCGCAGGTTCCAATCATGTCATCTCTACATATTCTTCTCCTTTGGGCAATTTCGAGGGATCCATAGAAAAGTTTGATCCTGGCTCAGAAGGAACGCTAACTATGTGCTTAACACATGCAAGTCGAACGTTCTTTTCAGGGAGTTGGGCGGAAGGAATAAAAGCCTGCGTCAGCGCCGCAGATGAGGCAGAATGCTATTTTCAGGACTTTTGTAAAGGGCCCTAGTTTTTCATTTTTCAGTTTTTCATAAATTCTTGCTCGAGCTACTCGACTAACTCTAGTTCTTTCATAGAAGACCTTGATTTGAAAAGAAAAATCAACACCTTTCTTGATCAGAATGCAATGCCTACTTCTAGTGGCGGTTGGTCAGAATCTTTCTTCCAAAAGCAAAAGTTTTTCTTATTGGCGGAAGCACGAAGCTCGTTTATCGGCAGTTCACAACATCGGCAAATGCATGGAGCTCGTATAACTCCTTATATTTTCTCTCAACCTCTTCATGTTCCATCTTCAAATCTCCGAGAAACCGAGTGCACTCAGCTACCCTCAGTTGGCACTCCTCGTAACGATATTTCAAAATCCACCCATAACGGATACTCTTAGCCTCGTTGCAGTGAGAAGCTCGGCCATTCTCCATATCTCAATCTATTCGTCAATAACGGCGAGGTTTTGTAAGTAATTTGCATCCAAACGAGGTAGACAGTCGTCAAAATAACAAGCCTGTCAGGATAGGGTTGAAAGAGGGATGAAATCGTAATTTTCAGGAAGGTGGGGGTTGGTCGTAATTTTCAAAAGGTTTGGGAGTAGTTTTAGAAATATCTAAAAATTCAGGGGCTGATTTGTAATTTTTTGAAAATGAGGAGGATTTTAAATACTTTTCTAAAATAGAGGGGAGTGAATTTGTAAGTGTATCCAAGTTTGGGTTAAGAGGGTAAGGAAAAAGGATTGTGGGGTGCGGTTAAAATTTTGTGGGGGGTTTATGAAAATATTTGAAGACCATGGGGGATGAACAACAATAAAAAATGGGAGGTAATTTCAAACTTGCCTTCAGATTTTTGGGAGGTGGAAGTGTAACTTGGGTGAATGGGCGTGTTTGGGTCTCCAACTTTAAGGTTTTGATTGTGTTTGACGGTCGCTTGGGCTTGGAGCTGCCTACTTGGGTGTGTTGATACGAAAATTAGTCAGTTGACGTGAACCAATTATATGAAGACGTGTTGATACTAAATTTAGTCTGCTGACATGGACCAATCACTACCTACGTGGCAATTTCGAATACTTTCAACAGATCATACTGTCACCGAGCTACTCAAGCGCCCCGAGCAACTCAATCATACCGAGCAGCTTAGGCGCCCCGAGGAGCTTAGGGCTCCGAGCAACTTAAGCGTACCGAGCAACTCAGGCGGTCCGAGCAACTCAACGTGCAGAGTATCCAAATCAGGAGAATCAAAAAGACGACTGCGCATTAAATGCTCATTATGATCGTACAAATGTATATGTCTACCAGATAACAGCGCATTGTCCTTTCACATGTACAGCCTCAAGACTATAAATACATTGTAACCTCCTCATTAGAAGGGGACTCTGGATTTCTTAGTAAACTCACTTATCAAGAATTCTAGGCAAACAGTCAGCAATACAAAAACAGTGGACGTAGGCCATTCTCATAAGGCTGAACCACTTTAAAAATCTATTCTCATTTAATTATTCATTTTTATTTGTGATTAAAATAATTAGATTAAATCTAGTTTTTTACATTAACAGATTGGCGTCGTCTGTGGGAATCGACTGTAATCATCTTTTTTCACCAAAAACAATTCATTATCAATGGCTGATCATCCGGAATCCAGTAATCGAAACGCTGGGATCACTCCAAATCCATCTTCTCCCCCAAATGTTCCAGATCTAGCTGCTATAATGGCTAATTTAGCCCAAGGGCAAACGGCCATGCAAGAAACCACGCGTCAACTTATACAAACTGTTCAAGGCGGAGCGCCAACCCAATCAGGACAACGAAGCGTTCAGAGAAATACCCAATTTGCTTTCTTCAAGAACTAGGCGAACGTTATTCCCAGAGGAATCTCAATCTAGACGTACTGACTCATATCGTACCGAAAGATTTAGTGATCCTTCGTATCAACCAGGCCGGACTTCGTCAGTACGAGCTACTGATTCCCACCGAAACGTCACTCTATCTCCAAAAAGGACTAGTGCTCTAGAAAGATTAAGTAGAGTCTCTCATTTTGATCGTTTGGGCCCTAGGAGGAACAAAACTCCTCCTAGGATTGCGTCGAGGAACTCTCCACGACCATCCAATCTAAGGGAAGGCTTTGCCCAATCACGACCAGCAGCGCGATCCCAAGAGGAAAACTCAATACGATCAGTTGCTCGAACAAATAGGCCCGAGGAGGGAAACGACGCTTGGAAGGGCTCTATTCAAAGGCTGGAGGATAGATTAGGGGAAATGGCTAAGGCCAAGAATCCTCTGCAAAGAACTTTTGTCTAAGGGACACCATTTGTACAGGCAATTGTGGATTTTCCCACACCATCAAAATTCAAAGCTCCTATGGTAACGCCTAAGTGGGATGGAAAGACTGACCCTGTCCTTCATATAGAGCAATACCAAACTGCTGCCGATATCTACGCAGTTCCAGACGAAATGAGATGCAGGGAATTTTCATGAACTCTCACCGGGTCAGCCCAGATATGGTACAACAACCTTCCTCGGGGGAAGATCGCGACTTTCTTTCAACTGGCAGAGCTCTTTATTGGGAACTTCTGTTTTGGAGCGAAACCAGTCAAACGAGTAGCACACTTGCTGAGTGTTAGATAGAAGGCAGGTGAAAGCACCGGGGACTATATTACTCGTTTCAATACCGATAAGCTTGAAGTAATTGATTACGAGGAGAAAACAGCAATTACTGCTCTAAAGAGTGGATTGTCGCCTGATAAGTTGTATTACACTCTAGCGAAAGACCCGCCTAGGACCATGGCTAAATTGATGGCAAAAGCAGCCAAAATCGTGAATGCCGAGGAAGCTATGGCTGCGAAGAACGCAGACACTAAAGAGACCAAGGTTGAAGATGGTAAAACTGAAAAGAAGGATCAGAAGAACAATGGTAGCAACAGGCAGTCGAAAGGAAAGCAAGCACTGGAGCAGATGAAGAAATTTGAAAATTATACTCCTTTAAAGGTAGATATAAACCATATTCTGGAGGAGATCAAGAACAGCGAGGAGCTAGCTTGGTCAGCGAAAATGAAGGCAGATCCTGACAGAAGAGACAAGTCCAAATATTGCGAATTCCACAAAGACCATGGTCATACGACCAAAAGTTGTATAGCTCTCCAGAATGAAATTGAAGCACTCATCAGACGAGTAAAACTGACTAAGTATGTTGATCGCCAAAATAGTGGAAAGACCAACGACCGAGGAAGGCAAAGGTCTAGGTCTCCTCGTCGAGCAAAAGAAGACAAGAAGAGAAGTCACGAAGAAGATTCAGAAAATGACCAAGATGACCCCGATCTCCCCAAAAGACCAAGGCAGCCAGAACGTGAGGTATTTTCAATCCAATGTAATGTTATTACAGGTGGAGATGCAGGAGGAGGAGATCTGACTGTGGAGAGAAAAGCTTACCTCAATGAGGCTCAAGCTTGCTTATACATTCAGCGAATAAACTTGGCAGAAGATGATCGCCCGAGGAAGGTGAATAAAGACAAACTGGTCATTGATTTTTCTAAGAACGACCTGGCAGGTGTACTCTATCCTCATGATGACCCATTGGTGATCAAGATGAGAATGAAAGAAGTGGTGATTTCACGAGTACTGGTGGATAATGGTAGCTCGGCAGACATCATGTTTTACCCATGCTTTGATAGTTTGAACCTGAAATTAGCCCAATTGGAACCCTATCATAGGCCCCTCCTTGGTTTTACTGGCGAAAAGGTTTTTCCACTTGGGACGATCAAGTTGGATATGCTTATTGGTACATGGCCTGCTTGTTGAACAGAAAGAGTACGCTTCTTCGTAATGGATAAAAATGTTCAATCAGCTTACAATATCATCATGGGAAGGGTAGGTCTGAAGAAGTTCGAGGCAGTACCATCTACTGTACATCAATGTTTAAAATTCCCAACCAATTTTGGAGTGTGAGTTGTGAAAGGCGACCAAAAAGTAGCCCGGGAATGGTACTTACTATTCATCTGCCGAACAAGAGGAACGTGAAGAATCCAGGAAGAAGACTACTACCTATCAAGTGGATGAAATAGAAGATGCAGAGATTGAAACGTTAGACCTAGAGACTAGTCGCAGCTCGTGAAGGGCCAGGTCATGGAGGCTACAGAAAATATCATTCTGGAAGACGAGCATCCAGAATGAACAACTCAAATTGGTGCATCACTGGATGTATCGATAAAACAGGAATTGATAGCATTTCTAAGGCGCAGAAAGCAGACTTTTGCATGGTGTCATGAAGACATGCCAGGGATAGACCCGAGTTTCCTGTGTCACAAGCTCAACGTGAACAAGGAAATCAAGCTAGTGAAGCAGCGAAGAAGAGTGTTCAGTCCTGAAAAGAACCAAGCTATACAGGAAGAAGTAGAGAAACTACAAAAAGCCTCTTATATTGAGGGTGTCAAATATCCTGATTGGCTAGCAAATGTGGTGATGGTAAAGAAGAAAAATAACAAGTGGAGGATGTGTGTAGATTTCACCGATCTCAAAAAGGGGCTATTGGCCAACGATGAGAGCTAACTGTACAGCGTATGCGAAGAAATGTGATAAGTACTAACATTTCTCTTCCATTCGAAGAACTCCCCAGGCATTGTTAACACCCATCACTTCCCCTTGGCCATTTGTCATGTGGGGTATAGATTTGGTCGGGCCTCTGCCGACCACCAAAGGGAGATTCAAATATTTAGTAGTCGTTGTTAATCATTTCACCAAGTGGGTTGAGGCTGAGCCTCTCATTGACATGTCGTATGAAAGGGTTTACCAGTTTATTTGGAAGAATATTATCTGCCGATATGGTTTACCGCATGCTTTCATTACTGACCATGGTACCCAATTTGATAATGAGGAGTTCGCTGCATATTGTCATCAATCCAATGTCCAGAAAATCCATTCTGCACCAGGCCATCCCCAGAGCAATGGACAAACTGAAGTGACAAACAGAACTCTGTTGAACGGGTTGAAGAAACGGCTGGATGATGCAAGAGGAAATTGAATTAACGAGCTACATTCTGTATTATGGGCTTATCGCACAACACCCCGAACAGCAACTGGGGAATCTCCTTATATGCTAGCCTTTGGAAGTGAAGCGGTCATACCAGTTGAACTGGGCCTCCCCACACACAGGGTGCTTAATTTCAACTCTCCTCTCAGTGATTTGATGAGGCATCTGGATTTGGACATGCTAGAGGAAGTGAGAGAAGATGCGGCGATCAGGAACGCAGCTTACTAGCAACGAACTGCCATGTTCTACAACAAACGAGTCAAGAAATGCGATCTTAAGGAGGGAGACTATGTTCTCAAGAAGGTGATTCAGAAGCATAATAAGTTAGGCCAACTGGTATGGGCCCTACTGGGTAACTACAGTTGTTCGACCTGGGACCTACAAAATAAAAACCTTAGAAGGAGGGGAATTCAAAAATGCGTGGAATGCGGAGCATCTGCGCAAATATTATAAGTAATACAGATTCACATGTACCCCATTTCTTTCAATATGAATAAAGATGATATTTTTCTCCATATTCTTTTTGTTCAATTTTTTTTTTGGAGTACTCGTGCTACTCACTAAACCACCTACTACGGTTGGTCGGCATATCAGCAACCACCAACTACGGTTGATCGGCATATCAGCAATTACCAACCACGGTTGGTCGGCAGGCACCAATAAATTTAACTAACAATGTTGGCATAACAATCATACAAGGCAAAGCCTGTTTGATCACGGGTGACCTCAAGGGGCATCCCAAACTAGGCAAGAAAATGAGTGACCTCACGGGACATCCACTGTCTAGGCAACAAGGTAATCCTGATAAGATTGCTACAACTAAGCAGGACCATGGGATGAAACTCGTTCCATTGCTTAGGCACTTATGGGTGACGAGTCCCTACAACTAGGCAGCAAGTGGAGCAAGCTCCATTGTCTAGGCAATTAAAACAAAATAGGACAAACTGTCCCTCTATAGATATATATTCATTCATCAACAGACAATATGTTATAAGAGTGCACAAAGATAAAAAGATTTCTTCATTAAATATAGGAAAGCAAATTACAAAAAATGAAGTTTTCTTCATTCAATACAATTTTCCTATCCTATTGGGCTTTTTCCCTCAGATTTTGGTACAGGTTTCATTCCAGCTGGAGGGTCATCTGAGAATTGATGAAATTCATATCTCGTAGCATCCTAATGTTGCTCGAACTTGGTCGCTCAAGCAGATGAGGTCGGGATATTTCATAATCTTCATGAAGATTGTAATCACCAAGGTACTTGAAAATCAAACATTGAGGTATGGCACGAGCTGGAATCCACCTGGCATCCAACTTAAAAGGAGGATTAGGCAGATCAAGTACTCCAGGCTCATACCAATCCCATAAGGAATTTCCTTTCTCAAGAAGCATCACACCAAGAGCAGTCAACCACCCTTGTTTATACCCCTCGTTGTTTGACTGCTTCAACCTGGCGTCAAGGTGGCATAAGGCTTCATTATATCCCTCCATCCAGAATTCTTGAGGTTGTTTGTGGAATTGATATGTCAATCTCTCAACATTTTGATGGAGCTTCTTCACAAAATTCTCTTTACTCTCCAAGGCAGAACTTTGCCTGGAAAGTTGCTCGGTGAGACTTTGGATTTTTCTGGACATCTCAGCCAAGGCTTGATTTTTTACCGTCAGTTGGACGGCTTGATTTTCTAAAGCCAGTTGGGTCCTCGTCTCTTCAATATTAATCCGACTAACTCTTCTCGGCAACGGGTAGAAGGCTTTGCTCTGCCACGAGTGGATGATGTAGGTCCGGCTCTTTGCAAAGCCTCCAATTCTTCTCTCAAGGCAGCATTTTCAGTTTCCAAAAATGAAAAGCCCTCATCATTGATTGGGATCAGAGCTCCAGAGGAAGAGGCAAACTTTAGTTGTTTCAATTTTCTCTCAAAACGATATTTTCCTCTTCAAGTAGCTTGGCAATGTACCTGTGTTCTTCAACTTTAAGTTTCAATACACTTTCTCTCCTCTTATGGGCTGAGAGGAATTTGTCGTAGCCCCGATCAGCACTCAACTGTTGGTATTTTTTCTCATAACCTTCAAGCAGAAGAGCAGTGGTTTCTTTGTGCTGAATTTGGAGTTCTTCGATTACTCCTTGACGATCCTCCATCATTTCATAGTACGCCACGTTGTTCGCCACAGCTCGGTTAAACAGACATTTTAAGTAGTGATAAGCATCAATTGCTCGTTTTGAGGCATCAGATCCGAGAATATCAACTATTTGTGCTTCAGTAAAGTCTGCATGACCAGCTTTGAAGTAATCATTACATTTCTTCATCAACTCTGTATTATGAGCTGACATGAGTTCCATCCTAGCAATAAACTAGCAAGGAAAAATGAAGATGAATCAACAACGGTATAATTATGATGAGCATGTAAAAGAGAAAATTCAGAACAAATAACAAAGTCCTTTTTATTGATCAACGGGAGAAGCAAGTACAACCAAAGTTACAACAAAAAAGGAAAAGCAGAAGAACATAATTAAAGAGCCAAACAACTCTACACCTTCTCCTTATTTCCTACAACATCATCAGCCGGTTTGGACGAAGGAGTTGGCTGCTCGGAGGGCAATTGGCGTTGCTCGGTAGAAGTTGCTGCTTGTTGAACTTGCTCGGAGGGTTGAGGAATGGTAACAACAGGTACTTGTTCTACTATCACCATAGAAAACTTATCAGATGCAGCTTCATCCTCTTCTTCTTCGTCAATAGTAAGAGGAGGGCCATGAGTGTGTTTCTAACACAATTCAGAATCGTTTGCAACACTCAACTCTTTCAATGTTGCGACCCATCCGTCTCTGAAGTACTTCAAACTTACATACTCCATCTGGCAAGTAATAGCAGTTAAGGCTTTGTTCCCTCCTTTGTCCCAACCAAAGTTAAAGGATTTCTTCACAGCAGCTTTTCTCTCCCTCAGCAAGCTTCACCTTCTCCTCCAGATCTTTCTTACGCCGTTCAGCCTCTTCAAGCTTACCATCAGCTTCTTCCTTGCTGGAAATGGCGACCTTCAATTTTTCCTCCAACTCCTTGGAGGCATTTACTGCTTGGTCTCGAGCTATATCAGCTTGTCGACGAGCTGTCTCTGCAGATAGAAGTTTCTTTTCCCAAGCAGTTTTATCTTCCTCGTACTTTTGCCGGGTGTCCTTCAAAGATTGTGATAACCCAGCAAAAGCTTCTTCCACCCCACTGGAGGAAGTTGAAGCCTCATCTTTCTCCAGGATACTATTAAAATACGTCATAAACTGCAAAAGAAAATAAGCTCGTATCATAATATGAACACGGTACATGGAGATGAAATAGTAAGGATGATGATACTTACTGACACAATATGTTGGGCGGCTAAGTTAGTGATCTTCTCCCGAGAAAGGGAACCCTCAGCAGCTCGATATTCGGGAATGGTCCAAGACTTGATCAAACCTTTAGCTGAGCTCGGAGCAATGAGAGTTGGAGTGTTATCTCTCAAAGAAGGATCCTCGACATCAAAAGGTTGAGCAACAGTTTCTATTGGTCTTTCTGCGAGACCTATCCTCAATCTCCTTAAAGGAGCACCTTCAATCAAAGGTGCTACTTCTTGTGAAATAGCAACACCTTCAATCAAAGGTGTTGCCTCTTTTGGGACAACAGGTGGCTTCTTGCCGACTTCCTTGACAGTTGGAATTGTTCCCTTAGATAGAGCCATATCCATTTTCTTCGTCCCTTCAGCTGAGACATCCCCCTTGCTCTTCTTTGCCCCATCAGTGCCAGGAGCATCTTTGGCAAAGAATTCAGGCATTCTCCTCTTCCTCGTCATTAAATCAGCAATAGAGTTACCCAAATCAGAAGAAGATTCTTCTACGCTGGCTCGAGATGATGGAATTTGATCAAGATCAATTATCACAAGAGGAGCAAGAGGATGAGAAATAAAAGAGGAAGTAGTGTTTTGTATCTCAACAAATAAGAAGCCGCTCTAACGTGCTCCCCAACAACTGATTGATGCAAACCCCAGATGAGATTCAAATCTTTTATATTAATGTCACTCTCTTTGGGGGGCTTTCTTTTGTTATCAACTGCAAAAAGTAAAATAAATATCAGTGGCGCATTTCATCAAACATAAACAGAGCTAAATCGAAAAATTAAAAATAACCTATCCCATTGCCATAAAGTGGACATCTGGGACCTTGGTAAACATCATTTCCTTTTAATGGGGGATGTGCCAATTTTTCATCACAACTCCATGATCAAAATAGTCCCTATTAGCATTGGAAAGATTGACCACTAAAGCTCTATTGGAAAACCTAGTTTTTAAATAAAATGTGGTATCACTAGTAACCCATTTATAACAAAACATAATCTCAGGGCTCCCTAAATGAGTCCCATGAATTTGGTTTAACCTATGTACGCCATTAACTACCCTCCATGTATTTGGAGCTACTCTTGCAGGAACAATATCGAAATATTGGCAAAACTCCAAACACAAGGGATTAGGCGGAAAAGAAAAGCCACATTCCGCTACAAAAAGGGAGGGAAAACAGTTCCCCTCAGCAAGAGAAAATAAATCAGAAGGGCAAGGAGGTTCTTCTAGAATAACCCAAGAGGGAATCGCAAACTCGGAACTTATCCAACGATTCAATAACATAAACCATGGTGGCTAAAGCAAAGAAAGAAGAAAGAAGAAGTTTTTACAGAGGGATTGAGAAATCTGCTAAGGCAGATGACAGAAAGAACGACAATACAAGGATAGAATGAGAAGACAGAGTTTAGAAATCTGGAGGTAAAAAGTAGATGACGATCTATTTCTATCACTTTTAAATGCCTTGCATCGGGAAGTAGGAAAAGAAATGATTACTAGAAAAGATGATTACGTTTTCGGCGGTTAAATGATGAAAAAGACGCAAATACCCAAGCGTCTGTCGCAGATTCAAAATATTTACAAGTTTGCCATTTCGCGCTCAAATGACAAGACTAAAGGAAAAATTCTTAAGTGCTGGAGATCTGTAATTAATCAAGACGTAAAAAGGTGCCCGAGCAACTTTTGGGTAAAATGTTCCACACTCTCATATCAAAACTCAACTGTGAAACATTAGAGGCTTCTGTTGATACGAAAATTAGTCAGCTGACGTGGACCAATTATATGAAGACATGTGTCATCTTACGTGGCAAATAACTATACTCACCGAATAACTCGCAGCACTGAGCTACTCATCACCCCGAGCTACTTAGCGTGCCGACCTACTCAACGTGCAGAGCATCGGGCCAGGAAGATCAAGTGACAATTGCACATTCAATGAACATCGGATTTAATGAACATTCATATTGTACAGATGTATATATGTCTATTAATTAACGACATATCGTCTATTCATACTGACAGCCCCAACGCTATAAATACATTGTAACTCCCTCCATGACAGGGTAATTGATCATTGGCAATTGTGATCGAGATTAAGGCAAACATCCGGCAATACAAAACAGAGGCCATTTTCATAAGGCTGAACCACTTTAAAAATCTTTTGTCTTATTTCTTACTTCATATTTATCTGTGATTGATTAATTAGATCAAATCTAGTTTTTTACATCAACAGGGTGGTTAAAAGCTATGAAACATGGACACTCTCCCGGAAGCCACGAGTTAGCTGTGACTCGAGTCGGACACACGATACGCTCCGACACATTGCGGACACGCTAGGGCACGAGAGTCCTTTTTTTAAATTAGACACGCTTTGGACACATAAAAGGACATGCTAGGACACATGAATTTTTTTTTTTTTTTTTCCTAATGTGATGGTGATTCTGCTTTATTTATGATTTTAATGTTAAAGTGTGTTTGATTTTGTTTTCATGGTCCATTTTCTTAATTTCATGTTAAGAATGCTCTAATAATGTATTTTATGGAAAAAATTTGTTTTATTTCATTAATATATATATATATATATATATATACATATATATATATATACATATATATATATATATATATATATTATACGTATCCTAATGTGTCGTACCCTAATTTTTGAAAGATCGCGTGTCACGTCGAAACATGCATTACGTGTCGAGTCCGTGCTTCATAGGTTAAAAGTGGGGTTTTCAGATCTAGGGTTTGGTGTCGCTTGACCTTTAGCACCGGGGGGCAAATTTGGAGGAATGGTGCGTAGGTTCCTCTGAGCCTTGCCCATGGCTCTACAACAACCCCGACCACCACATCAGGAGCAAACACAACTCTGTTACCAAATTGATGTAAAACATAAGCAATTTAAAATACACAACAACAAATGAACCGGAAACTCTTTCTCTAAATATTCTTTATAATTTCCAAAGTCAAATTACAAGCGGGTAAGCTAAGTCTAAAATGTTTAAACTATCCGGCTACCCTTCATTAATCCTAAAGGAATATTAAAAAGGATAAAAAAAACTTTTTATAGACCAAGGGCTTTACATCATTAAAAAATAAAAAAATACGTATGTAGCCCTATGAAGCACGGACACTTCTCCGAAGGCCGCGTACGAGTGTCGGACACTCCAAGGACACGGACACGCAAGGGACACGGTTGGGACACGTGTCCAACACGCCACATGGCGTGTCGGGCTTAAAAGGCATTTAAAAATAGTTGGACACGCAAGGGACACGGCTGGGACACGCAAGGGACACGGCTGACATAAATATATAATAACTTTAAAAAAAAGGGGCAGGAAACATATGTTTTTCTTTTCTCCTTTTTCTCACCTGTTTATTCTTTTTTTTAATCTCTTGTTCAATAAATTGCATTAGCCATATGCATTTTGATTGTTATTATTAGTATGGGATTTAGTATCATTGTGATGTTTGATGTGTAGAATGGATTTAATACTCTTAATGCTTATATGTTTAATGTTGTTCTTAGTATGAGATTAGTATTAATGTGATATTTCATATTTTTTATATATAAAAATAATTATAAAAAATATTTATTTAATACCGTGTCCTCGCCGTGTCGTGTCCTAATTTTTTTAGATTTGTCGTGTCGGCTTGTCCGTGTCGTGTCGGACACGACACCCGTGTCCGTGCTACATAGATGTAGCCTATGAAGCACTGACACTCTCCCGAAAGCCACGAGTCAGCTTTGACACGAGTCTGACATGCGACACGCTCCGACACGTTGTTGACACGTTAGGACACGCTGGGACATGTTTGAACACGTTGTCGACATGCTGGGACATGTTGTCAACACGCTGGCCGACACGCTGGGACACGTAAAAGGACACTTTTTAATTTTTTAGTTTTAAAATTTTTTTCTTATGTGATTATGATTCTGCCTTATTTATGATTTTTAATGTTGAAGTGTGTTTGAATTTTGTTTTATATGGCCCATTTTTATAATTTCATGTTAAGAATGCTCTAATAATGTATTTTATGGAAAAAAATCTGTTTTATTTCATTAATATATATATTTAAATATATATTATATATTTTAACATATATTATATATTATACGTATCCTAGCGTGTCATATCCTAGTTTTTGGAAAAATCACGTATCGCGTGTCGGGTGTCGCGTGTCATGTCGAAACACGTATTACGTGTCGAGTCCGTGCTTCATAGTATGTAGCCCTAACCAACAAAAGATTATTAACAAGCAAAAATAACAAGTATAAAGAAAACCCCAACTCGATCACTTTCTCTCATCGCTGTCACACACATTGTAACTCATGAAAGAGAGATCAAGCATATGCATATATATATAGACTACGATACCCAAAGGATATATAAGGAGTTAGCTTCTAAGGAGACTAGGAAACCCTAATCCAAACCAAATTAAAATTTCAGAACTAATTAATTATAATTAATTCCACTGGATAATTATAATTTCACTCCAACCCCATTACTCAAAATTATATTTTGAGTTCCTTATTATTAATTACTCAATGTCAACTCACGTTAATGATACAGATACCCGTCAATAAAAGAAAAATACTAAGGCCCCGTTTGGTTGTCCCAAAATTATAAATTGGATTATTAATAAACTGATCCATTTACAAATTGACCCATTAATTGTGTTTGGTTTCATTAATGAAAGGATTCATTAATTGCCCCATTTTAGCTCATGTGCAAAATCTGAAATTGGATTATTTCACAAAAAAGTTGAAATGAATCTATTTTAAATAGGAGTCACATAAAGTGCATGTCCCATCTCCCTCTCCCTCTCCCCCTCCTCCTCTCCCTCTCTCTTTCCCTCCCCCTCTCTCTTGATTTGTTTTTATCTTTTTTCATAGAACCTTAACATCAATTTCAAATTACCAAAGATTGTGTAAAATTGGATTTAATTCATTTCAAATTCACTCATTCACAATTCACTAATTCACAATGAACCAATTTACATAATCAAACAATTTTCGCAACCAAACTGGGCCTAAAGATTTATTTTAATTAACTTCTTTAAATGCCTTGGGCGGTCCAACATAACTTATTATTAACATAATCCACCTATAAAGTTAAACACGTACAAAATTTATAAGCATCTCACGAGACTATCATCAATCTCAATATCGAAAAGCGGATTATATCCATAAATGACACCGTACACTAATCACCATCGTCCAATCTATCATGCTTAAAGATCTTGGGGTTAGTTTTCAGCAACTTTTTATCCCTAATGAGGATAGTTGTATCCTTCAGACGTTAATTAATTCTGAAGTATATCATAATTAAAATCAACAATTACTCTTTCAAACAATTAAAATATAAATATCAGCAAAAACATATTACTGTAGATCCGTCTTCCTTATGAAATAAAAATCAAAACATACTACATCAAGATCCTTCTTGGTAAATATATCTTCAGAAAATAAAAACAAATCAGCAATTAAAACTAGTAAATATATTTTCAGAAAATAAAAATCATTAAATTTCAACCAACATGGCCAAAACTCAATATATCCATTAAAATAAAGATCAAGAACACTTGCAATCACAGAATGGCAAGAGAAAGTGAGGACACCAACAACTACAAGGCAACGACCAAGAGAGAAGCCGGTGAGAGAGAGAGAGAGAGAGAGAGAGAGAAGAGGTTTCATTTAAGGGTATTTTATGTTCAAAAACGGGAGAACGGACGTATATTTAGAATATTTTTTAAAAAGAAATACGCTTTTTCCTTGAGTTTTAGACAAGCTTTATTTACTTATCTTTCATTTTAGAAACTTACACTCACGCCCCTAAAATATTTTTACCATATATGTACAAAAAAAAATCCCAAGGGACCAAGTAGGTACCTCCCCAGCCTGGAGTGATCTTTTGTTGGCAACCCATAATCCACAAAGCCTCATGGTTTGACTTAATAACAAATTCCCTATGAACTAGTTACTCGTGTCAATATCGCATTGCATGTACAACTGTGTAGATCTCAAGATCGTATGTGGACTAACTAAGAACAGGTATCGAAAGCTTCGAATTGAAAAATGATATTAGACGACGATATTGGCTCAACGCGGCATTAATACCTGTTTTACACGCATCGCAAGATGAATCAAAAAGTTGTGTGGAATCCGGAAGTGGCGAAACGGTGATAGACGCCATTTTGGACTTGATGAGCTTAAAAGCAACATCAGCCTCATTAGTCCACCGAAACTCGTATGGGGAAGAACCCATCAATGCCATAATTGGCTAGTCCGTGGAAATTCCTCACCTGAGAAACAGTTCATGAAGTTGGTCAATCTACTAAGGCCTACACCTTGGACCCATCAACCTAGAATCCACCAACAAACACCACATACCCTAAAAAGGAAAAGGATGGAACCATGAATGAACATCCCCAACTGTCAATTGAAGGACTTTCTGCTCCTACAAGAAGGATAAAACCTGCACAAAATGTCAGAGATGCTCGTCCTTTTATGCACTATAAATTAAAATATCATCAAAATAAACTACAACAAACTTATCCAAAAGGGTAGAAGAATTTGAGTCATAATGCGCAAGAAGGTAGAAGGGGAATTACACAGCTCAAAACGCAAATTGTCCACTCGTATAATATATAATTCGTTGCAAATGTGGCCTTCCAAGCATCCTCAAGACTCATCCATATTAATCGGTGGTAACTGATCTTCAAGTATGCAACCAAGTTAAACATATCGCCTGCAGTGGAGTCGGAAACTGGAAGTTAATCGTAATGCTGTTGATAGCCCTTCTATCAATACATACACTGCTAGCTGTCATTTTTTGGCATCAGAGGGCTGGAACAGCACGAGGAGACGTACTCTCACGCAAAACCTCAATCACACAACTCGAAAACCTGTCATTGTAACTCTTTATGCTTTGCTGGGGCAATACGGTCACGGGTTAAACTAAGCAGATGAGAACTAAGGACAAAATTTATGGCATGTTGACTATCCAGAAGAGGGCGTGATTCAATCGGAGACTAGAGATAACCTCAAAATAAATAGGTCCCAATCGACTCATGCACACCGATCCCCTAGTCGTCACTAGATCACAAATGTGTAGCACTTACTATTACTCTCGAGTCTGACACGGGACAAGCAGTGAACAGTCCTATTACAAGCAATATGAAAGGTCCTAGGGGAAGAAACTCCCTCATCGATGCTAAAGTAATCTCCTCGATGCAAAAAAATGTGTATGTATTCACCTGCCTGCGGTGAATGTTGTCAAGCTCCTGCCATAGACGACCTAATTATAGGTGGCAAATAAGCATATCTACCACCACAGTACAAACAACCTCATTTGAATATGCTCTTATCCAAAATGGTACTCGACACTGTGTCGTCAGACTCAACTGATAACCGCGCCCAACAAACCAATAAAACAGGGAGCAAATAGTTGATCCAGAGATAAAGAGGGGCTCGGCGTGGTAGTAGGTTCAGGTTGGATACGAGTTTGAGTCTTTCTGTCAGTGGGGTTGGATGGGGCCATGCTTACATCGAGGGTTGTTATGGTTGGCTGGATTAGATTCATCAGTGGAGATGGGCGGGTAGGGTTGGTCCACAAGTTGGTTTGACGAGGGCCATTGGCTGTTCAGGTTTGGGTTGCAAGACAAGCAGGTAGAATGTGGGGCGGGTGAGGCAGGGGATTGGCGGGGTTAGCCGCGAGAGGCCGCTGAACCCGTAGCTCACTGGCTAGGGCAGTGCTGGAAAGGATCACGTAAACCCTGTAGGCGACGTGGGTGAATTCAGGGTGGTGAACAGCTGGGGTGACGACGGTGATTGAGTAATAGCGCTGATCGCCCGCCATGATTATCGATTTTTTTCTTGGTTGGCTATTTCATCCAGCCATCATCCAATTGAGCCACGTTGAAAGCACCATTCTACATGTATCCAAGAGTGAAAGATGCTCAGATACCTGTTTTAGTATAAAAAGCACGGCAACACCACAATCACGTGCAAACAAGCATAAACAAAGAACTTAGTTTCTCTCTCAAATCAATGTAATAGACCTGAAGTACAAAATACTCTCGACTAAAACAAATACTTCAATCAAAGAATAATTAAAAAAATGTAGCCACATATGGCCCAGTCCTCATGCCTCAGAATTACTAAGGATTTGAAAGGGCACCCCAGACCTGCCTAGCTATCAACTCTTCCCACTTCTGTATATGCTTTTCTCATGTGATGAATTGCAAAAGATAAAGATCAAGTTGTAGTAGATGGTCTCCCTATCAAATGATAGTGATTAGAATCTATTTCAGTCCTAAAAGTAAATACAACCAACTATCCTGCTTCATCGCCCTAATTAGGATATCACACAAAGACAAAGTTTTCACCAAAGATTTGTTACCCTGTCACCACCACTCCCTTCATTTATAGCCTGAAATAGTCTTAACAAATGCTATGAAAAAACAGATCATCATTCCAAAAAATTTACTGACCACAATGGAAAACAGGGTAACGTTATAGCTAAGTTGGCCAATTACCCACTTTTGTATTTTGGAGAAAATAAATTAGCTAATAAAATGAAATAAAAATATAGTTCATATACAGTTTGCCGATCTTTAAACTGTATAAACCCTACATACTACAGAGAAAGAGTTTGCCATCCTTGCATAAAACTTCTGGATCCACCCTTGGCCAATAACACAACACAGGATGTACCGTATTGGTGACGCTAATTGTATAAACTCAAGGCTTCACAAATAATAATTAGACATTCATATGATATGAAATTCTTGGTACACACACTTGTAAGTACCTCACAGTTGACAAATTTCACTCACATATGAAACAAATGACTATGATCAAGAAACACAAGGGATAAGGGACAAAGCACGGCAACAATGAATGCAACAACAAGGCAGCTTAGATTTAATTAGGGTTACTAGTATAGACGCTCAGCGAAGTTATTCATTATACTTTACAAGCCTATCTACTTTATTCCTTTATACAAAGAACAGGTGACGCCATGGTAATACTTTCGTTTTCAAAAAAGTTACCTTGATTAATATGAAGAGGAAAAAAAACAGAGATTGGGAAAATTCTAGAAGAATTATAATTTTGTGCCTGGTACTATGTTTGTCCACAGGTAGGAAAGTTATTCAGAAGAAGGTAGAAGATTATCAAACCACAAATTATCATACTGAATGGATTGCCAATAGTTTCTATATGAACAGAATGTTCACATCCAAACACCAATTTGAAAATTAAAAAAACTTGAATTGTCATCATTACATAAAAACAATCCAAACAAGATTTTGAAAATTAATAAATCTTATGTTGGCATCAATGGAAATTGTCTTGTTGGCTAGAAGATAACGGTGAAATAGAAAAGTGTCCCAACTATAGGTTGTGTATATGAGTTTTGGTTTCCCACCAAAACAGATTATGAAGCTTGAAGAAGTAACAAGGACTAGTTTACAAGATGAGAGGGACTCCTGATTAATTAACCAACTTGGAAGGAAAAAAACATACCACAAAAATAAACAACCAGAAAATGTCCATTGCAAATCAGAATCAGAGTAGAACTAGCAATAACAAAAGTCTAAGACTTCTTCTCTTAATCGAGAAACACATTAACCCCAAAAGATGCTTAAGTTAGCAAAAATCAGATATAAAAACGAAACAGTGCTCGTTGACTAAGAGTAGATTCAGCAATTAGGCGGTCATGGGAGGATTTAGGAGGACCACAAATGGGTTCGGTTGATTTTGGGCGGGTAAGAAACAGGTTGAGGCGAATGTTCGGTTTGGATTGGTTCGGATTAGTGCTGTGCAGGTTTGGGTCAAACCGCTTCTTCTTCTTCAGTTTATCCACTAGCTTTCTCTTCTATGAGAAGCACACCATTAACCAATATGCTGAGAAAATAAATATTGAAACAACAATATGCAATCGGATTTGTTTGGTTAGGGCAACAAAATATATCTCTCCTTACTACCCTCTACTTAACCGGTTCTCACCCGCCGCTGACTCGCCGAAACGGGCCACATCACCTGATCGTGAACCGCACAGAGATATTGTCAGGTCTGGGCAGGTTTGTAATGGGTGGGTGATGGGCGCTTTGATCCTATGGGATCCGTATTGCCAGGCGTAACTAAGAGCAATGAATTACAGAGTTGAGAAAGAAGAAACATTTAAGAACAACATAAGGTGAAGATTAAATCCTAGTGAGCATACACTCTCGAGCATGCAGATGCACGCATGAACACACATATGGAAGACAATAGCTACTAATGTATGTGAATTACTCCAGTAGAGAGAAAATGACGCTTGTATAAAAATCCAAAATCCTCATGATCAGAATGGAATCATTTTAGTCGAACCTAACAAATTTGCACGGCACCATTACCAACTAATTGGCATGTTCATTTCGATGGGCGAAATTTTGCTCATATACCAACTACTTTTCCATTTTTCAAGTACAGAATTTGACCCATCTCTGTCATATTTATCTAAAAACTTGGCTGGTTAGACTAGCTGGCACCTTCATTCAACCAGCAACATACATAATCATAATTTGAAGACTCAATAGTGCTATACCTGCAAAGAAAACAGACCCAAAAGCAAACCCAATTGTGATGTCAGCAATACATTGGGATTGGGTGGTGTGTTGGGTTAGCAAGTTATTTTGGGGGGCATACCAGTATTAGAAAATAAGCATCATTTGAATACTATGTAAATGGAAAGAAGACACAAAATTTGAAACTTAAAAAATCTTACAATAAATACCCCCACCACAATAATCTTCAAATTCACCACCACATGAGAAAACATGTAACTTTTAAGCTGAGATCCTAACATGCAACTGCGTCTAAATCATTAAATCAAGCCAAAACAAAACCAGGCCAAGACTAAACTACATCCACCACCAACATTCACTAAACCGTAAAACCAGCAAAAACCACGCCCAACTACACCCACACTCAGTAAATAATAAAGCATAGACATTCCAACACATATCACATATAATATATATATATATATATATATGTACAGAGAGAGAGAGAGAGGTGTACTCGGGCAGGTCGTCAGGGTCAGAAACACCTCCATCAGAATCTGTTACCCAAAAAAAATGATCACCCACAAACACCCAGTCAAATAAAAAACAAATAAACGATAACTTTGAACATATAATCATATATAGTCCGTGTGTATCGTATTAGTATAAATAAAGAAAGAAACACGTAACCCTCATCATCTTCATCATTATCTTCTTGTTCATCGTCATCTTGTAGTTCTTTTTCATCTGTTATTGGGTCATCATTGTCTTCACGTCTTAATTGCTTGCGACGGCAGTGTTGTTGCATAGACTCCTCATCCTCATCCTCTTCGTCGAGATTTTCCGACGGCGAGCGCTTTTGTGCAGGCATTGATACAATTTTTTGTCAAATAGATGGGAGATTTAGTTGCCTTTTTTCTTTTATATAGACAAAGAATCTGTATGTATATGTACGTATGTGAGTGTGTGTATTTTGTGTATTTGTTTGTTTGTTTGTTTTTACGTTTGAGGATCAGACGTTTACGGGAGAGGAAAAGCACATGTTAGCTTGGTAATTTTACCACTTCTTTTAACACTTGGCTTTTCTGAACCACTTTGTAACTGCGTTACTTTAATTCCTCTTTCTTTAACTTCATTATTGAAGCACGGAAGGATTTCGTTTTTTTTTTTAAATAAAATATATATGTTGTAATTTTATTTAGGATCAAATATCAAAAAGTTCCTCAAATATTTTTTAATACACATTTAGTTCAAGTCTTTTATTTTGTACTAAAAAGTCCCTTATTCTCTTATCTTTAAAGGTCCGCGTCAGCGGCATGATAAAGTCTTTTTGGCAAAATAAAGGACTTTTTGGTGAAAAATAAAAAGGTTGGACTATACATGTATTAAAAGAAGTTCAAGGGACTATTTGGTATACGCCCATTTTTTTATTATGTAAATAAGTAACAAATTTTGCTCTATGTTCACTCTACAATGTAAATTTTTTAAGAGGCGGGCAACGATTCATCATTGACATAAAAACATTTGGAATTAAAATTCGTGTGGTGAAACATGTTTAGTTTAAACCATTTTTTTCTAATTATTA
Organism: Sambucus nigra; assembly: GCA_949130495.1. Lineage (NCBI taxonomy): Eukaryota > Viridiplantae > Streptophyta > Magnoliopsida > Dipsacales > Adoxaceae > Sambucus > Sambucus nigra. The sequence continues at coordinate 186,529,765 of OX422214.1, read as the reverse complement.
TACAAAACTCGTGCAACATGTGACTTAAAAATCGACAGGTCATAAGTGTCACCAGGTAATACCGGTTAACATAACTAAACTCTTATCCCCTTCACGTATATTGGATTTTGAAAAATCACAAGCACTCCGAAAAACAATAGTTTTACAGCGTTTCAATATTGAACATCACTGTTGATGTAAAAAATTAGATTTGATTTATTTTTTTAATCATAGATAAATATGAGTAAAGAAATAAGCAAGAGATCTTTAAAGTGGTTCAGCCTTAAGGAAATGGCCTACGTCGATTGATTTGTATTACTAGGTGTCATGCCTTGGTTTTCGACTATTCTCACTTGCCCTGCCAAGAGGGTATTACAATGTATTTATAGCCTTTGGGTTGTCAATGTGAATAGATAGTAGGGATGGCCATAGGCCCGAGGCCCGCCAAGCCCATCCAATAAAAAAATAGAGTTTGGATAAGGTGAATAGGCCCGCAAAGCGGGGTTGGCAAAATTTTATAGGCCCGATTTTTTTGTGGGCGGACTTGGGCATGAATTTTTAAGCGCGGGCCGGCCGAGAATTATATATATATGTGTGTGTGTGTATGTGTGTGTGTGTGTGTGTAAAGTTTAAGACAACAAAGTTATAAGTAAATATATAAAGTGGGAAACTTTTATAAATAGCTTGGACAAATATATATATAAATAAATAACGGTAACCAACCAAATATATATATAAATAAATAACTTTTATAAATATCTATATATAATTTTTTATTTCAAAAAAATAGTAATCGTGCTTGGCCAACGGGCCTGGGTAAAGAGCTTTCAAATTTGGGCAGGTTTGGAATTACATAATAAGGGCTGATATGGGCCCAAGCGTACTTGGGATAGCTCATAATTTTATAAGCCCAGCTGAACCTGACTGCGTTGTCCAGGCCCGGCCCATGGCCACCCCTAATAGATAGTGTGCCTTTATCGAATAGGCGTTTACATCTGTACATGGTAAGAAATGACTGTAATACAATAAGCATTGAATATGTCTGGTTGTTTGGCATTCCCAATAAGTTGTTCGGTATGCTTGGTAGCTCGGTACACTGAGTAGCTTGGTATATTGAGTAGCTCGGCATTTGAACTTGTGCCATGTTGGATAATGCGTGTCTTCATATAATTGGTCCACGTCAGCTGATTAATTTTTCTATCAACAGAAGCCCCCAATGTTTCACGGTTGAAGTTGGATGCGAGAGTGTGGAACATTTTACCCAAAAAGTTGTTCGGGCATATTTCCCATGTCTTGGTTAATTACAAACCTTCAACACTTGTAAAAAATTTCCACTTTGCGTAACAGTTTTGAGCACGAAATGGCAAATTTGTAAATATTTTGAGTTTTGGAGAACTCTTGGATATTTGCGTCTTTTTCCTCTGATTAGCTGTTGAGAACGCAACCGTCGTCACTTGACCATTACCTTTCTCGTTTTCCAAGGCAGCATATATAAAGATGGTAAAATTTGATTGTTTTCTACCTTTTGCCATCTTTGTTTCCAAAGTCCTTATTTTCTCGTTTTTCTTCTTATGAACATTCTTTCTGTTATCTATCTTAGCTGATTCCTTAATCTTCCATAAGAATTTCTTCCTCCCTTCTTCTTTCTTTGCTTTAGTCACCATAGTTTACTCTATTGATTCATTGGATAAGTTTATAACCGATTTTGCGATTCCTTCTTGGGTTGATTTGGAAGAATCTGCTTGTCCTTGTGATTTATTTTCTTTACCTGAGGGACACTGGTTTTCCTCTATTTTTGTAGCGAAATGCGGTTTTTCTTTTTCGCCTAATCCCCTGTGTTTGGAATTTTTCCAATACTTCGATATTGTACCTATAAGAGTAGCTCCATATACATGAAGCGTAGTTAATGGCGTACATAGGTTAAATCAAATACATGAAACTCGTCTAGGGATTCCTGAAATTATGTTTTATTATAAATGGGTCATCAGTGACACCACTTTTTATTTAAAAACTAGGTATGTTAACAAAGTCTTGGTTGTCAATTATCCTGATTCTAATAGGGATTATTTTGATCTGGGGTTGTGATGAAAAATTGACAACACCCCCCATTAAATGGAAATGACGTGAGCCAAGGTCCCGAATGTCCACCTTATGGTAATAGGATATGTTGTTCTTTATTTTTAAACTAGATCTGTTTCTGTTTGATAAAATATTTCACTGACTTTTACTTTCTATAATTTTAATTTACAGTTGACAGTAAAAGAAAATCCCCAAAAGAGAGTGATATTAATTTAAAATAGTTGAAGTTTATCTGGGATCTTCAACAATAAATTGTTGGGGAACACGTGAGATCTGCTTCCTATTTGTTGGAATACAAGAACACCACTTCTTCTTTTATTGCTCAGCCTATTGCTCCTCTTTCTTTGGTGATTGATCTTGAGCAAGATCCAGCATCTTCTTCAGTTATTGAAAAATCTTCCTCTGATTTGAATACCGCCATTGCTGATCTGATGACAAAGAAGAGGAAAGTTTTTAATCTCTTTGTTAATATTGTCCCCGGTGCTGAAGGGGCAAAAAGGAACAAAGAAGATGTCCTAGATGAAGGGATTAAGAAAAAGGATGTTGCTCCATCTGAGGGCAACTACATCTGTTAAAGAGGTTACTAAGAAGCCCCCTGCTTCTCAAAAAGAGGCAACACCTTTAATTGAAGAGGCTACACCTTTGAGAATATTAAGAAAGGGTCTTGATGAAAAGGCCATTGATGTTGATGCTCAACCTATTGGGGTTAAATTACCTTCCTTGAATGCGGGTCCTCCAGCATTCATTACTCTTGGTTTGGTCAGGAAATTGATCTAGTATGGAACTCTCTCAAATCACAGAGCTGCTGAAACCTCTACTCCTCGAGGAAAAGTCTCTGATTTGGCATCCCAACACCTTGCATCAGTAAGTGTTATTTTACCTTGACATTTCAGTTATGCTTTCAATTTTCATATACTAACTTGAGTTTCTCTTTGTCTTGTAGTTTTTGGTGTATTTAAATAATATTTTGGAAAAGGATGAAGCTATCAAAGCTGTTTTATCTTCCAATGAAGTAGAAGAGGCCCTTGTTGGGTTATCAAAATCTTTGGAGGACTCCCTGCAAAGATATGAAGATGATAGAACTTTATGGGAGAATAAAATCAAGGATGCTGAAACAGCTCAGCAAAAAGTTGTGGATGCTGCAAAGAATATAGAGGAGAAATTGAAAGTCACTATTACCAGCAAGGAAGAAACTGAGAGCAAGATTGAAGAGGCTAAACGACGTAAGAAAGATCTTGAGCAGAAGGTTTCCTCGGAAAGGACGAAGAGGAAGTCTACTGTGAATTTTTTTTTTAGCTCTGGCTGGGACAAAGGGTGAAATACGTCTCTAACTGCTGCCTCTGCTCAAATTGAGTATACAAGTTTGAAATTCTTCACGGATGGATAGATTCCAGCGCTGATAGAGTTGAACATTACTGAAGACTCTGAATTATTTCAAAAACATGTCCATAGCCCTCCTCCTACCATTGGAGAGGAAGATGAAGATGAAGCTAGATTTGATGAATCTTCTTTGATGGTGGTAGAGAAAACGCCTGTTTCTATTGTCCCTCAGTCTTTCGAGCAATCCCAGTAGATAACGCCTTCCTCTGAACAACAGCCACTGCCTTTCGAGCAACTTCAGTGACTAACTCCTGCTTCAAAATCAGCTGAGAAGGTGGTGGGCGATAAAGAGAAGGCGTAAAGTTGTTCTGCAGTTTTTCTTTGTTTTGTATCTTTGAGTGTACTTCACTTCATTTTGATCAATAAAATTGACTCTTTAATTATATGGAGTTCCTCTTCTGCTATTTATTATTTCTGTTGTTGATCTGTCTTTACTTTTCTTCGCTAGTTTGTTGCTAGGATGGAATTTTTGTCTTCTCATGATTATAAGCTGCTGAGAAGGTGTAGTGACTTATTCAAAGATGGCCACATGAATTTATCTGAGGAAGAAATAATTTCAATATTAGGTGATAATGCCTTAGAATAAGCAAAAGAGTCTTATCAATACTTGAAGTTTCTTCTTAACCGAGATGTGGCAAATAACGCGACCTATTGTGAAATGATTGAGGAGCTCCAAGCTTAGTACAAAGAAGCTAGTTCCCTTCTTCATGAAAGTTATGAGAAGAAATATCAATAATTGAGCACTGATCGGGGCGATGATAAATTCATTTCTGCCCATAATAAAAGTGAAAGTGTTCTGAAATTCAATATTGAAGAGAACAAAAACATCGCCAAACTGCTGGAGGAGGAAAATAATGTTTTTAGAGAAGAATTGAGACAGTTAAAATCTACTTCTTCTGGAGCTATAGTCCCGGTTAATGATGATGGTATTTCCTTTTTGGAGACTAAAAGTGATTCATTAAGAGAAGAGTTGGAAACTTTGAAAAGAATTAGACCTGCATCAACTTCTCGGTGTAGAATAAGAGTAGGTTGAAGTAGTATTGAAGAGACTAGAACTCAACAAGTCTTAGAAAATCAAGCTGCTCAATTGAAGGTGAAAAATCAAGCTCTGGCAGAGATATCCCAGAAGATTCAAATGCTTACAGAATAACTATCCACTCAGAGTTCTTCATTGCAGAATAAAGAAAGTGTGCTGACAAGAGTGCACCAACATGTTGAACAACTAACTTATCAGTTTCACAAGCAGCCCACAGAGTGCTGGATGGAGGGATACAGGAGGCTTTATATCATCTTGATGTCAGATTGAAGCAATCAAGCAATGAAGGGTACAAACAGGGATGGATGAACGCTTTAACTGTAATGAAAGTTGAGCAAGGAACTGAACTATGGGATTGGTATGACCCTGGGCTACTTGATCTGCTAAAACCACCTTTCCATTTAGATGTTAATTGGATTCAAGTTTGCTCTATTTCTCATTATTTGATTTCCAAGTACCTAGGTTATTACAGTCTTTATGAAGAATTTGATATATCCTGACCTTCTCATTTGCTAGACCGACCAAGTTCAAGTAACACCAGAATGCTTCAGGACTTGAATTTTATCAATTCTTATGTTTTAGTTGACTCTCCAATTGGAATGGATCCTGTATCAAAGTCTAAACGAAAGAAAACAATAGAATGATCTTTTTGTAATTTGTTAGTAATAATTTCTTATTTTAATTAAGAAAATGAACTTTTGTATTATTCTTGATTTTGAACAAGGAGTTCTTTTGCAATTTTAACAGTAGATTAACAATATGATGTTTATATTAGTAAATTACTAATAAAAATAATGGATCTCTTATCTGATCAGTCTTTGGATATAGATGAATATGAAAGGACAGTCTATCACTTTATTTTTAGGGCCTAGATAATGGAATATTTATCCCATATTCCTGTCTAGTTTTAGTGATGTTTCATCACCCATAAATGTACGGGCAACGAAATATTTATCCCATATTCTTGCCTAGTTGTAGTGATCTTTTTTATCACCCAATTGTCACCACATCTCTCACTAATATGTCTAGATATTTAGACAATTAGTTACCTTGGTTCCCAGGTAATGGACGTTTATCTAACTTCTTGCCCAGTTTAGGTGCCCCTTTCGTCACCCATGTTTCAACCAAGCATTTAGGACAACCAACACTGTTGGTCTCTTTATTGATGCCGACCATCATTATAGATGGCGGTTGCTGATGCCAACCAACTTTTAGTTGGTGGTTATTGATGCCGACTAACTTTTAGTTGGTGGTTGTTGATGCCGACCAACTTTTAGTTGGTTTTGCATTTTCAAATGCTGCAAGCTATTGAGTGTAGTGTGTAGCACTAGTACTCTAAAAAAATAATAATAAAACAAACGAATGGGGAAATCATCTTTTTCATTCATATTAAAAGAATTGTGTACATTGACTATTACATCACGGGTAGTACTTTCACATGTGCTTTATATTCCAGGCATTCTTGAATTCTTCCCCTTCGAGAGTTTCTATTCTGTAAGTGCCAGGTAGGACAACTAATTTGATGCGATAGTGCCCATGCCAATTGGCCTCCAACTTATTGTGCTTTTGAATTACCTTCTTGAGCACATAATCACCTTCTTTTACATCACATTGCTTTACCCTTTTGTTATAGAACATAGCAACCCTTTACTGGTACGCCGTATTTTAGATCATTGCATTTTCTCGAACTTCTTCGAGTATGTCCAAATCCAAGCGTCTCATCAAATCACTCGCCGGAGAATTAAAATTAAGCACCGTATGAGTGGGTAATCCCAATTCAGCAGGTATCACTGCTTAACTCCCAAAAGCCAACATGTAAGGGGTTTCTCCAGTTGCTATTCGGGGAGTTATTCGGTAAGCCCATAACATTGATTGCAACTCGTTGATCCAATTCCCTTTAGTATCATTCAATCTCTTCTTCAACCCATTCAGTAGAGTTCTGTTCGTCACCTTTATTTATCCTTTACTTTGGGGATGACCTGGAGCATAATGGACTTTTTGAATGTTAGACTGTAGACAGTACACTGCAAACTCATCATTGTTAAACTAGGTACCGTGGTTAGTGATAAAGGCATGGGGCAGACCATATCTGGAAATGATATTCTTTCAAATGAATTGATAGAGCCTTTTGTAGGCCATATCGATGAGAGGTTTAGCTTCCACCCACTTTGTGAAGTAATCAACAGATACCACCAAATATTTGAATCGTCCTCTTGTAGTTGGTAAATGCCCCACTAATTCTATTCCCCATATAGTAAATGGCAAAGGTGAAGTGATTGGTGTAAGCAGCACCTAAGGAGTTTTGCGTATAGTAGAAAATCTCTTACACTTGTCACATTTTTTAGCATAAGCCATATAATCAGTGCACATTATTGGCCAGTAATACCCTTGCATACTCATTCTCTACAGTAGAATTCTTCCTGCTACGTGAGCCCTATAAGATCCTTCATCAATTTCTATTGTTAGGTCTTTAACTTTTGCTGGGTGAACACACCTTTGCAAACCAACTATCAAACCTCTCATGTACAGAACTCTATTACTCAAAACATATCTAGAAGCATTGTACTTCAGCCTCTTGGCTGCAAGTAGGTCAGCTGGTAAAATACCTTATTCAATATAAGCCCTGATGGGATCCATCCAAGATGGTCCCATATCCAAGGCGATAAAAATCATCATCGGGTTTTCATCAATACTTCTGCTAGCAAGTAACTCAATGGGGATTGTTCTTCTTAACTTGGTGCGAGTGGCTGAAGCTAGTCGAGCTAGTGCATCTGGTCTTGCATTCTCCAATCGAGGAATTCTAACCATCTGAACTGCTGCTAAACTAGTTATAATCTCCAAAGCGTTGGCTAATCATCTTGACATGAACTCCCATTTTGCTGCATAAAGACTTAATATTTGATTCACCACTAATTACGAATCACTGAATACCAGCACTTACTCTGCATTCAGTAATTTAGCTAGGTTTAGGTCCGTAATCATAGCTTCGTACTCATCTTTGTTATTAGAGGTTTGGAACTGGAAATGCAAAGCATATTCAATGACTATCCCATCTGGACTATTGAGAATAATTCTAGCTTCGTTGCCTGTCCCGCATGAAGAACCATCAACATACAAATTCCATATGGGAATATTATCATCGAACCCTTGGTCTGATAAAATTCCTTGATGGAATATCTTGCCTTTCATACTTTTTTTCATCTCCTATACTTTACCAGAAGATTCTGGTTGATCTGTTGTCATCCCTTTTGTCAATTTTGCTGCTAAGAGTTGATCGGGGGTATTTTTAGTAAACCCTCTGGCATCCTTGAGTTGCTCTGCAATGGCCCCTTATTGATCAGAGACATCTGGGTAAGTAAACTCAACGATGAGATCTGTCATTGCTTGTCCTTTGAGAGAGGACCTTGACTTATAGATAATGTCATATTCCCCTAACTCCACTGCCCAATACATTAATCTTCCAGACTTTTCTGGCTTATGTAAAGCCTGTCTGAGTGGCATGTCAGTATATACCACTATTATATGGGCTTAAAAATATGGTTTCATTCTCCTGCTTGCTTCAATCAATGCCAATGCCAATTTCTCCAGTTTAGGATACCTGATTTTTTCTACTCTAAATACCTTGCTGGTATAATAAATCGATTTTTGCACTCAATCCTTTATTCTTATCAAGGCTGAACTAACTGCACTTTCTGAGACAGTTAAGTACATACAAGTATAGTTTTTCTCCCAATACTGGCCTGGACAATAAAGGAGGTGTCCCCAAGTATCTCTTCAATTCTAAGAATGCCTTCTCGCATTCGTCGTTCCACTCAGAGGTCTTTCTAAGCACCTTAAAGAATGGAAGACATATATCAGTTGCTCGGGAGACAAATCTATTAAGAGCGGATACACGCCCAGTAAGGCTTTGTACATCCTTCTTAGTAGTCAGGGACTGTAACTCCAATAAAGATTTTATCTTGTCAGGGTTTGATTCAATGCCTCTTTGATTCACAGTGTATTCGAGGAACAGGCCTTCATATTCGCCAAAAACTCACTTGGTTGGGTTCAGCTTCATCTGGTACCTCTCCAATTGATAAAATGTTTGGCTCAAATCAGTTATATGGTCGACAGCTTTCTTGCTTTTAGTCAACATATCATCGACATATACTTCTATATTTTTGCCAATCTGCTCCGCAAATACCTTGTTTACCAGCTGTTGATGTGTATCACCTGCATTTTTAAGACCAAAAGGCATAACATTGTAACAATATATTCCCCGGGGAGTAATGAAAGAGGTATTTTCCCTATCTTCTATCTTCATTTTAATGTGATTGTATCCAGAATAAGCATCCATGAAGCTTAACAGCTCATGTTCTAAAGTTGCGTCCACCAACTGATCTATTATAGGCAGAGGAAAATAATCTTTTGAGAAGGCTTTATTTCGATCTGTGAAATCTATGCACATCATCCACTTATTCTTCTTCCTTTTGACCATCACAACATTAGCCAACCAATCTGGATATTTCACATCTTCGATGAAAGAATATTTTTGCATCTTTTCCACCTCTTCTTGAGTAGCTTGGTTCTTCTCCGGACTAAAGACTCTTCTCCTTTGCTTCACTAGTTTGATCTCTTTGTTAACGTTAAGCTCATGGCACAAGAAATTTTGGTTTATACTCGGCATGCCCTCCTGACTCCATGCAAATACCTGCTTTCTTTGCCTCAAGAAGGTTACCAACTCTTTTTTTAAGACGGGATCAAGTGAAATGCTAATCTGAGTTGTTCTTTCTGGTTTTTCATCATCCAGAATAATATTTTTGATTACCTCCATGACTTAGCCTTTAACGAGCTCTATTTCATCTCTTGGGTCTAAGGTTTCAATCTCAGACTCATCAGATTCATCCACTTAATAAGTGGTTGTTTTCTTCCTAGCATCCTCCAATTCCTCTTGCTCGACGGAAGAGTAGTAGCATTCCCAAGCTACGTTTTTATCTCCTTTTACAACTCCAACCCCAAAGTTGGTCGGGAACTTCAAACATTGATGTACTGTGGATGAAACTGCTTCAAACTTTTTCAGGCCTACTCTTCCCATGATTATATTATAAGCTGACTGGACATTCTTGTCCATCATAAAGAAACGCACCTTCTCTATTTTTCTAACTGGACAAGTACCAATCAACATGTCTATCTTGATCGTTCCAAGTGGAAAAACTTTTTCTCCAGAAAACCCAATAAGCAGCCTATGATACGACCCCAACTGACTAAGTTTCAAGTTCAAACTATCAAAACAAGGGTAAAACATGATATCTGTCGAGATATCATTATCTACCAGCACTCTCGAAATGATTATGTCCTTAATTCTCATTTTGATCACCAGAGGATCATCATGAGGATATAAGACTCCTTCTAAATCGTTTTTAGAAAAGTCAATGACCAGCTTGTCTTTGTTAACTTTTCTTGGGCGATCTTCTTTATCCAGGTTTATTAATTGTTGAAACGATCCTTTAGTGTACTTAGGTAAAAAACAATTGTGTTCGAATATTAGTTAAAACCAATTTTTAACTTCTTAAACCCTAAATATGCATCTAAGTGATTAAATTCATTCAATGAATAAAACATGCGATAAAAGAAATAATTTCAGGAAAAACTCCCCGAAGGGCAAAACCTTTTATTTTCACAATAATTTTGTAAGAGTACGACTTACACGGATTATAATGAAAATACAGTGTGACATACGAAATACCCGCAGGTGTCGGTTTCGATGTCTCGGCTGGAACTTTCCCTTTCCAGGAGGGCAGCAGTGAAGAAAAGAACGGTTTCTTCACAAGATACTTCGTAAGGTCTCCTTCTACAATAGCATGCAGCTCTTCGGTTGTAGAGTTCTTGTCACAAAGTGCAACATGATGTGGTGAATGAATTATCTTTCGGTAAACACGTTCAAGATCACCTAACTTTGGAATCGAGTAATACGATCTTGAATAAATACCGAAAGATGAAAAACTTGTATGGGAATAAGTTTTTCTAAACTGTTCTGCCTGCAGAAACGTTAGCAGATATATTTTATTTATAATTGAGCTGCACAGAGTCCAAGAAAATGAAAACACAAAAATCGAGGTGACAAGTCGTTCGAGCGAGATGCCATGTCGTTCGAGCGAGATGAGATCTCGTTCGCGCGACATGCAATGTCGTTTGAACGATACTCAATCTCGTTCGAGGGAGACACAGTAAAAATATTATTTTCTTTTTAATTTGATCCTCGAATTTTCTTAGACTGTTTGCAACTCAGAAATAATTTTTAAAACGATAACACGATTTTAATTCCCAAACAGTTAAATCACCGAGTATTTAATCAATATACACATTACTCAACTACACATAAGTATTCATACCTGAGTGATCTTAAACATATGAAACAGGTCTTGATTTGTGATCTTCTTGAAAACTTTGATTGCGCATTCTTGGACTTTGAATAAAGATTAAGGCTTTTAAATAGACTCCATAAATAACTAGCCTAGACTTAATTTATTTTGTCCGGAATTAAGCCAATATAAACCAAATGAAAATACTAAGAATTATGTTCTTACAAATCTCCCCCTTTGGCTATTCCAGGACAAAAATAAACAGATCTATATGCCATAAACAAATACATATCCTATTCCAAAACCCAGAAATATAAAAGTACAGGACATAGAAATGAGACTGAATAAACGGTAGGCATCTGAATTTGTCACTGAATGGCAATCTCTGAATCTGTCTCTGTATGTGATGTATATTAATGAATATCTGAATCTCTGAAAACAAAACCTACACACAAGAGACACAACCAAATACCAAAGTGAAGTATGGAGGAAATAGAGAAAGAAATATAAAATCATAATAAATACTCCCCCTACATCAAATATCTCTCCCCCTTTTTGCCTGGAATAGACAAAAGAAGGGACAAGCAACCAGATATACCAATAACATATGAGAGTGAATCATCGTATCTAAATAATCAACAGCAATATGACAATGGGTATGATAACAGAATCATAATAATATTGCGAGAATCACTAATAATCGCAAAAGAAGGCAGTACATCCATGTCATAAATATGAAGATACAACTGATCAAAAGAGTACATCATATCAGAGAGAAAAACAAAATACATCAGGAATATGGATGTCTCAGAAATAGAACAACAACAACAACATCTAGGCATCAGCAGTATCATCATCATCAGAGTATGTGGAAGAAATATGTCCAAGTCCAGATGAACCGGCGCCGCTCCGTTGCTCTCTCCGCCGCATCTCATCAAAAAATGTTGTCATCCTGGACTCAACACGGGCACGGGCATCAGCCTCAGCATCAAATCTAGCCATGATAGAATCATACAGTCTGGACTGGGCAGCTACCTGTGCTTGTAAAGAATAAACCTCATCCTCTATAGGACGTGTAGGTGCAGGAGTGGGTGGTGGTGGCAGAGTAGTCGTTCTCGAACTAAAGTGATCAGAGGCCTGACAAAGATCAGCATTAGGGAAGACTCTCTCTGGTGGTGGAGCTCTCGCTCTCACTGTCTATGGCAAATGGCTCTCAGAACGAGCGAAAGTAGACTGATTAATAATACCAGGCGTAGGGAGACGCAGATCACCCTCTAAAACCGGGACACCAGAAGAAGTGCAAATGGTGGAAATGAGAATCCCATAGGGAAGAGCAGGATGGACAAGGATGGAACTATGGATGGTGACAGAAGATATGACTCTAAGCATAATAGTCGGAAGATCGATATCCCACCCCTGAGAAATATGGTACATAAAGTAAACAATGTCTGACCCAATCTGAGTGTCATTTATCCGAGGATAAATGGATGAGGATACAAACCGATTGAGTACACGAAAAGCAGGATGAAGCTAGCGATGATACATTGTAGACCCTGCTAGAGGAATCTCCCAGAAACAATGCCGTAAAATGTCATCATAAGTCAGTCCATCGTCGGAACAACGAGGGAACACAGCGGCAGGGACACGAGGAGGGTGCAAAATATCTGCAATGAGATCTGTAGTGACGAGTACAAGAACCCCACGTACAAAAGAGAAAATCCCCTCGGAGTGGGGAAGAGCACGAAAGAAAAATTCCCGGACAATATTCGGATAAACATCCCCTTGAACCTCGAACATATAATCCCAACCTCTAGAAGATAACCAACGAGGAATACCCAACTCATAAAACTCAGAATAACGAAAAACCCTCTCGAAAACAACTGACCGAATATGGAGACCCAATGAGCAGTAATGATCATACTCCGCATGCATGGCCCACCTGACAGGAGAGTACGAGGGCCTGCTAGCCTGAGCTCTCTGAGCTCGAGCAGAGGGTGGTGCCTCAGTGAGTCGGCCGGTAGGGGCACCACAGCGTCTAGGAGGCATGACAAAAATGTGCAATGTGAGATGTAAAAACAAATGTCTCGAACACACGCACACCTAAACACCTATCTCCGTACAAACGTCCAACCGAACCATCGCAAACATCAGCCACAATCACAGTCAAAATCAGTAATAGAACAAAGAAATATCCTCAAAAACAATAATAAATACTAAGGTTACCTCGAGACCACCGGAAAAAGGAGAGAGTATGCCGGAGAAACAGTAAACCCAACGAGATACAGCTATTCAGAACAACTGACTGCACCATAGCTCCTTAGTTGAAATAGAAGAAGAATGGCTGATATAGACGCACATGGGGTATCAATGGTTGATCTAGGCGCTGTAAGAGTGAGGGTATATGCTCATAGGAGAGTTAAAGAGGAGAGAGAGGTGAGAATCGAAGCCTTTTCAGTGAAAATGGCAGAAAAATGAGCGCAGAGCTGTTGTCGTTTGAAGCAGTAAAGCGCGACAGAAAGGAAGAGAGAACGACGACTTAAAATGAAACCCTGATCTCGCGAGAAGTCGTTCGAATGACTTACGGTGTCGCTCGAACGATTTAAGATGTCGCTTGAACGACATGATCGCGCGACATGAGATGTCGTTCGAATGAGAAAACAAAATTTCCAGAATTACCCCACAAACTTGCGGAAATTGCCCAGCGAAAAAATTATCCCAAAATAATACCTGGAACCCAAAAACAGACTGCAAAACAGAAGGAAAACAGAAAAACAGTGTGAAAGGCGAAAAATGAGAATTTCATGTAAACAAGGTACTAATGTGCTCAATAAATAAGGATGGTTGATTGGGAGGGAACTACAATAATTGAGCCATCATTTCAATACGTTTAATCGATCAAAGAGTTCTTATTGATAGCAAGGAATCATCAAACTTTATCAAAGCCATGTGAGATAAAAAGTGTGAGTTTGATGAACTAAACTTAATCAACATGCATACAAGTTCGGATTATTGACGATTCTACAAACAATAGCGTCATGATACGATGTTTCAACATAGGATTCGTGGTGCAAACCCGTTTATATTTATTTCCAACCAAACTCCCTCAATAGATGAATTTTTTAAGATATTTCGAAATATCTAACAATCTCTACTTAGAGAAAGTTTTATTGACCCCAACTATGGCATTGATTTCTTTTTATTGCCTTGATTTTCTTTTGGGCTCTTTTAAACGGTGGCTTTCACGACGAGTCAATTTTATACTGTCGCAGCCCTTTCCCGCGAACACTCATCATATTTTCAATACAAATTCTCACAGAAACGGTTCTTACAAGCACACCTCCTCCTTAAGTTTACTTACGCATTGATGATAAAATTGAGATAAGAACGTCTCACCAAACTCAAATATGCAAGAGAAGTCAAACATCCATATAAACTCGTGCTTGTGTGCAAGGATGGCATATAAGCAAAGTCGAGTCAAAAAATGCATATCAACATAGGAAAACCCCCATAGTGCAAAGATTAAGATCATTCTAGGCATCAATAATAATGACCAAAAATCCTAGCCCCAATAAAAATGAAAGAAGGGGGAATCAAGCACACTAATATCCCGATATTAATCATGTAGCTTCACGACTCAAAATGACCAAAAATCTTTTTGTATTTTCAAAAGTTTTATAAAAAGAAAAAATATTTTTGTATTTTTCGAAAAGACTCAAATAAATGAAAAAAACAAAAGAAACATGCCATAACACTAGCCAAGAATAAGGAAAGGTGAAGATACTAGTGTATGACAAATTGACAAACAACCTCAATCGAACGAGGACAAATGAGGAGAACCACGAGCAATGATGCGAGAATCACCAATCTTTAAACCTAACGCTTCCAAATCCGACTTCCTAGACCAAGTAGGTGTGAACCGACGCGAAGAGATATTGGGAACCGGAATAGCTTTAGACTTTATAGGAGCATTCTTAAGGTCGTAACAAAACCGTCTGAGACGACCTCTCCTACCGCAATGTGTGCAAGTGTAGATACGGTGAGGAGTGTGTCCTATAGGCCTATTGTACCTCATGTTCCTAGGTGGCTCTCTCCTAAGGTTTCTAGGCAACTTTCTTGTTTAGATGGTTTTGGCTTTGAGAGTAGGTGAGACATGATTATTAAAGCCAATACCTCTCCTATTATCTTTGATTTCGACGGTGCCTAAGATTTTGTCTAACTTTTCAGACCTTGCCTCCAAATCGAACTTAACTTTACTCGAATCTCTCAGTTTTTCTTCAAGCTCACCTATACTTGACTTAAGTAAACGAGTAGAATTTTCAAATTTCAGAATTTCCTTTTTCATAGTCTCCATCAATCCTCGAAGACTATCTCTCTCACCCTCGACATATTTTAACTTCTCTCGAATTTTCTTTTCTTATGCCCTAAGATCCTCAATTAAAGAATTGGAATTATTTATTTCTATGGCACGTTCATTTAACAAGGCTGCTAGTTTCACGTTCGCTTTCTTTGTTTTTAAAGTTTCTTCATACAATTCTTTGAAAGCAGTTTGCAAATCTCTCTCGTCTTCGCTCTCATTCTCACTCACCTCCTCCTCACTCTCAGGAGTATCAACTTCAGTGGTAGTGGAAGACTCATGCAAAGGTAAGTCTTTATCACTTACATGACTAACCACATAGGTGGAAAGATCACGCTTACTAGCAAAAAAAATTCTTCTTCTGGATCACTATCACTAAGGGAAGAAACATGATTTATCGGTTTATTAAAATTCTCCCTCAGTTTAGTGGGACACTCATCTATCCTGTGACCAAAACCTTCGCAGTAAAGACATTTTTCACAATCACCTTTATTAACAAGTTTTTTAAGAGCAGTTTTTATGTGTGATTTCCAATTAGATGATTCAAACAGGTGAATTCTAAAATCATCAAAACCACCGAAAGGCATACCTAAGGACACGGGATCACAAACACAATAAAATAGTGCAACAAGCTCTGATACCAATTTGAAACGGCCCTTTAGTGTACTTAGGTAAAAAACAATTTTGTTCGAATATTAGTTAAAACCAATTTTTAACTTCTTAAACCCTAAATATGCATCTAAGTGATTAAATTCATTCAATGAATAAAACATGCGATAAAAGAAACAATTTCAGGAAAAAATCCCCGAAGGGCAAAACCTTTTATTTTTACAATAATTTTGTAAGAGTACAGTTTACACGGATTATAATGAAAATACAGTGTGACATACGAAATACCCGCAGGTGTCGGTTTCGATGTCTCGCCTGGAACTTTCCCTTTCCAGGAGGGCAACAGTGAAGAAAAGAACGGTTTCTTCACAAGATACTTCGTAAGGTCTCCTTCTACAATAGCATGAAGCTCTTCGGTTGTAGAGTTCTCCTCACAAAGTACAACACGATGTGGTGAATGAATTATCTTCCGGTAAACACGTTCAAGATCACCTAACTTTGGAATCGAGTAATATGGTCTTGAATAAACACCGAAAGATGAAAAACTTGTATGGGAATAAGTTTTTCTAAACTGTTCTGCGTGCAGAAACGTTAGCAAATATGTTTTATTTATAATTGAGCTGCACAGAGTCCAAGAAAATGAAAACATGAAAATCGAGGCGACAGATCGTTCGAGCGAGATGCCATGTCGTTCGAGCGAGATGAGATCTCGTTCGCGCGACATGCAATGTCGTTTGAACGATACTCAATCTCGTTCGAGCGAGACACAGTAAAAATATTATTTTCTTTTTAATTTGATCCTCGAATTTTCTTAGACTGTTTGCAACTCAGAAATCATTTTGAAAATGATAAAACGATTTTAATTCCCAAATAGTTAAATCACCGAGTATTTAATCAATATACACATTACTCAACTACACATAAGTATTCACACCTGAGTGATCTTAAACATATGAAACAGGTCTTGACTTGTGATCTTCTTGAAAACTTTGATTGCGCATTCTTGGACTTTGAACAAAGATTAAGGCTTTTAAATAGACTCCATAAATAACTAGCCTAGACTTAATTTATTTTTTCCGGAATTAAGCCAATATAAACCAAATGAAAATACTAAGAATTATGTTCTTACAATTGTATATAGGAACAAGCTTGAGCATCATTGAGGTAAGCTTTCCTTTTAGCGATATGATCACCTCCTCCTGCGTCTCCACTTGTAATCATGTTACAATCAAATGTACCGAAATAAATCAAAAATACCTCACTCTCAGGTTGTCTTGGCCTTTTGGGGAGATCAGGATCATCTTTAGGGTCATCTTTATGGTCCCTTTTCTTATATTCTCTTGGTCGACAAGGAGATTTGGATCTCTGTCGACCTCTGTTGTTGGTCTTTTCGCCATTCTGAAGATCAACAAACTTATTATGCTTTCCTCGTCTAATGAGTGCCTCTATCTCATTTTAGAGATCTATACACTGCTTGGTTGTGTGGCTATGATCTTTATGGAACTTGCAATATTTGTATTTATCCCTCCTCTCAATGGCTATCTTTAGCTTTTCTGCCAATTCAATTCCTCGTTGTTCTTGATTTCCTCCAAAACATGATTTATGTCCACTTTCAAGGGAGTATAGTTAGTATACTTACTCAAATGATCTAATATTTCCTTGCCCTTTGACTGCTTGCTTCCACCATTATTCTTGTTATCTTTCTTCTTCGATTTACCCTCATCTTTATTTTGCACTTTCGCCTCAACATTTTTCTTCGCAGCCATAGCCTCCTCGACATTCATGATTTTTGTTGCTTTGGCCATCAATTCTACCATGGATTTTGGGGGATCCTTATCCAAGGTATAATACAATTTATCTGCCAAAAGACCACTCATGAGAGTTGTGATGGCTGTCTTCTCCTCATAGTCTATGACCTCCAGTTTTTTGTTGTTGAAATGAGTGATGTAGTCTCTGGTACTTTCACCTGCTTTCTGCCTAACGCTCAATAGATGGGCTACCCATTTAACTAGCTTTGCACCAAAATAAAAATTACCTATAAAGAGCTCTGCCAATTGGTGGAAGGTTGCAATCTACCCCCGAGGAAGGCTGTTCTACCATATTTGAGCAGATCTGGTAATGGTCCCTGAAAATGCCCTGCATCTCATTTCATCTGGGACCGCATAAATATTTATCACAGTCTGGTACTGCTCTATCTGAAGGACATGATCTATTTTTCCATCGTACTTCGGTGTGACCACAGGAGCCTTGAACTTTGCTGGTGTGGGAAAATCCACAATCGCCTGTACAAATGGAGATCCTTTAATAAATGTTCTTTGGAGAAGGTTCTGGGTCTTGGTCATCTTTCCTAACATGTATTTCATTCTCTAAATAGATCCTTTCCATGCATCATTTCCACCCCCTAACTGATTAGTATTTACCCGAGCAAAAGATCCCGCAAAATTTTTCTCTTGGGATCTTTCTCTTCGAGATGCAGGTCTCGAGTTTGGATGTGATTGGGCTCAGCCTTCCCTTAAATCATTTGGTTGTTGAGAATTTCTTAACGTAAATCAGAGAGGATTTTTATTCCCCCTGGGGCCCAAATGGTCGAAGGGAGAGGCTCTTCTCAACCTTTCCAGAGCACTTGGTCTCTCTGGCATTAGAGTGATGTCTTTATGAGAATCCAAAATTCTTACAGAGGAAGTTACACAAGGGGGCGATAGGATGGATCTCTTGAATTCTCGAAATAATTGAATTCAATATTTCTGGATCGTAACATAGATCATGGCTCAGTGTGTCACGAAGACGACGGATGCATGCTTCTCTGGATGCTTCTTTGGCCTATCTGAGCAGATACTCCGTTTTCAAAGGTCTGAGCTAACTATCGCATAGTTTCCTGCATAGATTCATTGCCCCCTGGCTAGACTAGTTAAGATTCATGTCAAATCGTTCGCATTTGGAGGTTCAGAAGGATTGGGAGGATTTCCTTCATTATTCCTATTGCTGGATTCTGGGATTTTAGCCATTGTTGATGTGTTTTTGGTAAAAAAAATGCTATGTATAGTCGTTTCCCACAAACGACGCCAATCTGTTGATGTAAAAAAATAGATTTGATCTAATTTTTTAATCACAGATAAATATGAGTAAAGAAATAAGACAGGAGATTTTTAAAGTGGTTCAGCCTTAAGGAAATGGCCTACGTCCACTGATATGTATTACTGGGTGTCTTGCCTTGGTTTTCGACTATTCTCGCTTGCCCTACCAAGAGGGCATTACAATGTATTTATAGCCTTTGGGTTGTCAATGTGAATAGATAGTGTGACTTTATCGAATAGGCGTTTACATATGTACATGGTAAGGAATGATTGTAATATAACAAGCATTAAATATATATGGTCGTTTGGCATTCCTAATAAGTTGTTCGGTATGCTTGATAGCTCGGTATGCTGAGTAGTTCGGTACATTGAGTAGCTCAGCATTTAAACACATGCCATTTTAGATGATGCGTGTCTTCATATAATTGGTCCACGTCAGCAGATTAATTTTTACATCAACAATCACCATCACTCTTTTTATATAAATCTCGAGCAACTTCATTGGAAGATTCAAATATGAGTTCCTTATATATTTATCATTTGACCTTGTCTCTTATTGATCTATGGTAAAAGATAACCTTATTGTAACGGTTTTTTAATCATACTAGATGGAAAAAAATAACGATGCAATATGTGACTTGAAAATAAATGCGAAATAACTCATTATAATCATCATTTCCAGACATGCACTATGAAATATACGTTGCGAAATGTATGTACATTATCAATAAAATATTTCGCAACGTAAAATATGACTGCAAATTTATAATGTGAAATAACTTTTTCATAATGTAATTGCGAAATATAAATGTTAAATATGAATAGACATTATCAACACATTATTTCGTAATGTTAATAAATGTAATTTTGAGTATAAGATTCATTTACTGTTACTCATGTAATTGTACAAACAAATTATGAGGGGAAATAATTTATAGCAGGGGAGGGGAGTTAAATTTTTGCTAGAAGGAGCAAGTTAAATTGATATATTATTCAACATTGATGAATAAGTAGAAATTATAAGTCAAACTATTTTTCATGACATTCTCAAAGTGATATGGGATGGTCGAGCAACAGTTGCGTTGGTAAACAAGTATGATGTTGATATTTGTCAGATTATTCACACATATGACAATAACCGGAAAGGATTTTCAATTGGTTGAACTACAATTAAATTTAAAACCAGTCATATAAGATATTTGTTTGTAATCAAATGCAGAAAAGTTTGTATGGAAAATTATAGGCATGGATATAAGTCGAAAGATAATGAGTTCAGGAATACGTGTTTCAATAATAATAAAGGATAACCCAATTATACATAAGGAATAAAATTAAAGAACGTATCAAGTCCACACAAAAAGATAGCATTGATGATATGGCTAGGCTACTGTCAACTTATTTAATATCAATCGTACTATTTGCAACCTCAAAAATAATAATTGGATGGGGTTTTGTTGGTTACATAACTAACTTTAGCAATATCAAAGATTTCAACTGGGCAAAGAAGATGACTACTTTTATAATGGAGTCAGATGCATCTGAGCATCACCACCCTAACATAGTCAAAGGATTATTACCTGATTTTATGGTATAAATTTATGTGCAATTGTTATACATGTTGTTGATGCAAAAAACTAGACAAGGCCAATTAATTAATCACATATAAATATGAGTAAAAGAGACAAAAGATTTTTAAAGCGATTCGACTTAAAAGAAGAGCCTACATCCACTGTGGTGTATTGCTTTTGGCTTTATTCAATTGCCTTT
Organism: Sambucus nigra; assembly: GCA_949130495.1. Taxonomy (NCBI): domain Eukaryota; kingdom Viridiplantae; phylum Streptophyta; class Magnoliopsida; order Dipsacales; family Adoxaceae; genus Sambucus; species Sambucus nigra. Next base: position 186,509,146 of record OX422214.1, on the reverse strand, counting down.
TGTTTCGTGTCCCTTGGATGTAGGGTTTACAATATATTTATAGCCCCCAGGGGCTGTGTAAGTGTTGGAATATCAAAGGATGGAATGTCTTTATATCGTAGACATTTACATTTGTACAATATTTTATGTATACAACTATTGGCGTTTTACTGTCATTGTTGATCGGTCTTCCTGATGTTGTTCGGGCTTCAATGATAGGTTGGTCGGCATCCCTCGGTAGGTTGGCATTTCTTCCTTACTGACCATGATTATCCTTTTGCTATATTGCACGTGTCAGTATCCGATTGGTCCATATAACAGGATAATTCTTAGTATCAACAGAAGCCCCCGATGTTTCATGCTTGAAGTTTTTACAAAAGTGTGAAACTTTTAGCTCTTAAAAGTTGCTCGGATAATAATTTTAGGCTTGGTAGGCTACCAACTTCCCATACTTGTAAAAATTATGACTTATCTGTGGACGTATAATGCGCATGGCATTTTTTTAATTATCCATCACTTCAATGAATCATTTTTGGGCAAATTCATCTTTTCTGCCTTTAGCTGCCATCAGTTCAATCGACACTACCTTTTAATAATTATTTTTATAGTTTTTGAGGCAACCTATAAAGAGCAGGAAAAGTCACGATCGTTTTTTAGCTCAAATTTTCTAAGTGTTTTTGGTTATTGCGTCTTCAAGCTTTCTTTTTCCCTCTTGTGCGATCGTTTTTTGTCCTTCAGTTCTTGTTGAATCCTTAATCTCTATAAGAATTATTTCTCTTTTCTTGTATTCTTCATTATGATTTACTCTATTGATTCTCTTGACGAATTCATAAATGAATTTAAGATTCCATCTTGGGTTGATCTGGAATCCGCTACTTTACCTGCTGATTTTTTTTTACTTGCTGAGGGTCACTAGTTTCCCTCCATCTTTATAGTTGAGTGTGGGTTTACCTTTCCTCCCATCCTATTTTGCCTTGAGTTTTGTCAATATTTTTACGTTGTCCAAGCTAGGGTAGCCCCCAACATCTGGAGGGTCGTAAATGGAGTATATAGGTTGAATAAAATCTACGAAACCCATCTAGGGATTCCAAAAATAATGTTTTGTTATAAGTGGGTGACTAGTGACACCACTTTTTATTTAAAGACTAGGGCAGTAAACAAAGCGTCAGTAGTCAATCTTCCAAACTCCAATAGGGATTATTTTGAGCATGGAGTTGTTGTAAAAAATTGGCAATACGCCCCTTTGACTGGGAATGCTGAGTACCAGGGGCCTAAATGCCCTCTTTTTGGCAATGGGATAGGTTATTCCTCATTTAACTGTCTTGCCCTATACATACTTGTTTAAATATAATACTAATTATTGCTCTGTAAATTTCAATTGCAGTTGATCAGAAGAGAAGGTGCCCAAAGGAAAGTTAAGTGAACTTCAAGGAGTTGAAATTTATTTGGGGTCTTCATCAGAGGATTGGCGAGGAGCACATTAGGTACGCATCATATTTGTTATAGTATAAGAATATGATTTCCTCCTTTGTTGCTCGTCCCCCAATAACCACTCCTTCCCCTGTAATTGACCTTGAACAGGAACCTCTTTCTACCTCCTCAGTTACTCCATCTAGTAACGGTGATCTTGCTACCCACTCCCTTTCTTCCTTGGATTCAAACTTACCTCTTGCTGCTGCTATGGAAAAGAGGAAATTTCCCAACACTTTGGGAGACATGGCTGCCAATTCCCCTTCTAAACAAGCTGATGATGGGGTGAAAAATAAAGATGAAATTAGGAAGAAACTGTAACACCCTGAGTTTTTAATAGTTAATTAAATTAATTAATCGAGAAATTCGAGAAAAAAATAAAATTTTGGATTTAATTATTCTTAGTAATAAAATATGTTGATTTTTATATATAAAATAAGGTTTTAAGTGGAATTTAAATCGGGATTAAAATTTGAAAATTATGACTTTTTGTATAAAATTGGAGGGAGGATCTGAGCTAAGGAAGATAAAAATAATATTTTTTGAAATTTGACCGTATGATCGAGCTGAATTTTTCAAAAATCTCCGTCTCGCCGTTCGCTACAACATACTAAAATTTCAAGCCATTCTGACGGCCCGATCGTCCGTAATAATTTTTCGAGTGTTTGTATTTGAGTAGTACTCTAATTCTTTTTGGTATGTAAACAAAGTGACGGGTTTAGGACTTTTAAAAACACTTTATTCTAAACCCTAAGAGTATCAATCTCCTCTTTTACATCTTTTTCCTCCCTTAAAACCTTAACTCCATTGGAGAGCTATTTTCAATCCAAGTTTTGAAGCTTTAAACCGAGTTTTCTCAAGATTGTTCAAGAACGTCTCTTTGCTAATTTTTTGAGAGGAATCCAACCGTCAACTCATATCTTCATCATCTAAATCACAGGTATGAATACTCTATTCCTTTCCTTTAGTATTATGTGTCTTAAGTGTCGTCTAAACCCTTAATCATATATTTTATAAAATCAATTAGTTACTTAATTAGAGAAAGTGGACACTAAATTTTGGATTGTTTTTATGAAACTTTTAAATATTAATTAATCTTTGAAACCCTTCGTGCGTAGGTTAGAGTATTGGATTTTTATGATTTTGGGTGTAAGTTCTCATGTAGAATTTTATGGGATTATTTATATGTTATTTGGGACGCATACACAATTATAAAAAAAAATAGATGATTTATAAAAGAGAATGATTATGTTATATTGAAGATTATTATATGTTAATTAATTTAACATTATTGAATGGAATTAATCATGTTGAAATCAACGACGGTGTTAGTAATTGATTTAAAGTAAATTGGGACCCTTATGATTAAATTGCTATGTTGTGCATATAGAATTGTTGTTTTGTTATATTTAAATCGTGAAATTTAGATGCTCTATACTTATTTTGGATGGTTTTAGCTTAGTTTTTATCGCAATAGCACACCGCGTGTCTTTAGAAGAGTCCTCAAAACATAAAACTCTCTAGAAAAAAAAATAGAAAAATATTCGACCGTCCAATCGAGCTGAAACTTTTTATGCAACTTCCTCCCGTCTTTAGCTACTATGGCCTTAAATTTAAGATAATTCCAATGGTCCGATCGTTCAGAATGTTTTTTTTGTGTTTTTATTTGATTAAAGCTCTTTTCTTAATCAAACTCTTAATCTTTTATATATCGCAACACATTTGTGGCTTGGATTTTAAAAATCACTTCTCCATCAACTTTCCAACCAGAAGACCTCTTCAAAATTATTTCCGTTCATCTACAAACTTTATCCCCAAACTTAATCAAGTGTTTGACTCAATATTTGAAGGCTTATTTGGTGTTTTCGCGAGTTTGGGCTAGAATGAGTTTCGATTATTTTCACGAGATGAACGTGATGGTGTGATCAGATTTTGAGGCTGAAAATTATGTGATGGTTCTTGTGATGATTTTGAGGTACGAGACTTACACAATATGCTCCTAAATTCTCTCAAGAGTATTCCGTTTGTTTTCTGTATCAATTGCACTCATGTTGAAATGTAATATTCATTGGAATCCTGCAAAATTATTGGAATCTATTAATTAATTCATTGAAATATATTATATTATTGATTTGAGCATAGTGTCATGAGATTTTAATATGACACGGAGAACGTGCACCAGCCAGTAATCCAAAAACCATTATATGGATTGAGAATGCCTAGGGGAGGTGAGGTGAGGTCTGGTGACCCACTGATGCGTTGTTGAGAAATTAATATTGGTACAATGTTTGAGTATTACATTTTATTCATATATGCAGATTCGTATTGTTGTGATTTATTCAGTGTGCTGTTTATTTTTGAACATCTATTCCTACAATATTGTGTACTTTCTCGTATTTTCTTTTAGTGACAGGTTATCATGGATTGGGACGCTAAGGCTTATTTGGAGGTTTATTTCATAGCAGGATCTTAGGTCTCGTAGGTTGTGAGTCCATTTATCTTCCGCGTTATCGATCTTTGATTCCCTTTATTGATTCGTACTCTTTAAGGTAGAGGGTCTAGCATATGTATTGGATGTGTTTCTTGGAGATATATAATTTTATATTAAATACATTGTAGGCATTGAGTTTAGAATTAGTAAGCTTAATGTGAGGATCCTTAGAGTTGATTTTGGAGACGTTAATTATTTGAAAGATCATTAGTATAAAATTTTGGGTATGTCTTATATCGATGCAGCGATGTGATTTGATTTGAGGATTTATCTGTTGCGAAGATTATCGAAAATAGAATCGAGTGGTGATTTGCGAGAGTGCGTGGTATGTCGTTACTTTCATAGTTATGTGTATATATATAGCGATATATATTATTTTGTTGTTCATGGGGTAGGTGCATGTAAGATTGGGTGGCATTCAATGAATAGGCATATGTGAGGCTTATTTTATGTTTTGCGATTGACATTTGATGATTATGCTTCGTTTAATTTTGAGGACGAAATTCCTTTGCTAGTGGGGAAGTATGTAACACCCCGTGTTTTTAATAGTTAATTAAATTAATTAATCGAGAAATTCGAGAAAAAAATACATTTTGGATTTAATTATTCTTAGCAATTAAATATGTTGTTTTTATATATAAAAATAATTTTTAAGTGGAATTTAAATCGGGATTAAAATTTGGAAATTATAACTTTTTATATAAAAATCGGGGGAGGATCCGAGCTAAGGAGGATAAAAATAATATTTTTAGACATCCAACCGTCCGATCGAGCTGAGTTATTCGAAGAAGCTTCTTCTCCCCGTTCGCTATAACATACTAAAATTTCAAGCCATTCTGACGGTCCGACCGTCCATGATAATGTTTCGAGTGTTTGTATTTGATTAGGACTCAAATTCTTTTTGGTTTATAAACAAAGTGACGGGTTTTGGGCTTTTAAAAGCACTTTCTTTTAAAGCCTAAGATCAACAATCTCCTCTTTTACATTTTCTTCCTCCCTCAAAACCTTAACTCCATTGGAAAGCTATTTTCAATCCAAGTTTTGAAGCTTTAAACCGAGTTTTCTCAAGATTGTTGAAGAACGTCTCTTTGATAATTGTTCGAGAGGAATCCAACTGTCAACTCAGATATTCTTCATCTAAATCACATGCATGAATACTCTATTCGTTTTCTTTAGTATTATGCGTCTTAATGTCGCCTAAACCCTCAATCATGCATTTTGTAAAATCAATTGGTAATTTAATTAGAGAAAGTGGACACTAATTTTGGGACTGTTTTATGAAACTTTTAAATATGAATTAATCTTTGAAACCCTTGGGTGCGTAGGTTAGACTATTGGATTTTTATGGTTTTAGGTGTAAGTTCTTATGTAGAATTTTATATGTTATTTGGGACGCGTACACAATTATTTATATGTTATTTGGGACGCGTACACAATTATAAAAAAATTTAGATGATTTATAAAAGAGAATAATTATGTTATATTGAAGATAATTATATGTTAATTAATTTAACATTATTGAATGGAATTAATCGTGTTGAAATCAACGACGGTGTTAGTAATTGATTTAAAGTAAATTGGGACCTTTATGATTAAATTGCTATGTTGTGCATATTGAATTTTGTTTTGTGTGATTTGTTTTAGTCACTTTTGCCATCGCGGGGGGAGTGGCTTTTGGATAGTATATTGCTCACCTCTATTTTAGGATGCTTATTAGGTATGGGACTAGTGGGTAGGGCTTGGTTATAATTTATGCTAGCTAGGTATGGGACTAGTTAGTGTAGATTCGTGCGGATTTTATATTTCGGAGTGGGGCATATTTTTATTCTTTATCGTCGTTACGCTAGTCTAGGCCTGAAACTAGGATGAGTTAAATGTTGGTAATTGATCCTATATATAGGGTAGGACGTATGTGCACTTTGGGAACCCTTAGGTATGGGACTAAGGGGTATTTTGAGGGTTTCACATCGATAATAAGGGTGGGTTTTTTTTTATAAATGAGAAATTGAGAAGATGAGAATTAATGCCAAAGATAATAACGTGTATTGAAATTGGTGGCGACATAATGTGTGGGGACCGACAGTTTAAACGGGTCAGCTTGCATTTATGTCGTGTCGTATGTGGAACATTGTCATATTGTGGGGTTGACAGTTTAAATGGATCAACTGGTTATTGACAAGGAAAAGTGTAAAACTATAGTGGGAATACCACCCGGGGTGGGAGAACCGCCATAATAAAGTGAGAAGAAGAATAAATTGGGTTAATTTAATTAAATTAATAACACGGGGCCTATTTATTTAAAATCATATTGGTGTGCTTTGTGAATAGTTAGTAATTTGTGCTATCGCTTTTAATTATTTTATGTCTAATTAAAATATTCTATTGTGATATTTATTATGTATAATGCTACTGTCTAGATTCAAGGATCCTATTTGAGGGGAGTAGTGTGTATTCATGATCGGGGTTCTGACCTCGTGCGTTGACTAACCTTTTTAGGAATAAGTTTGGAGAAGCTGCATAGGATTATTTGGAGACTTTCTTAGAGGTGAAACTGGAGTTATTTACTTTATGCGTATTAGTTTAGTTTTGTTTTGTTTACTTCGTATATACATTGAGACTCAGTTTATGGTTTTGTTGGGCCATTAGGTTCCAAAGTTGTATGGGTTTTATTAAGATATTTCACTATGGATTCAACTAGAGTTTATTCAGTTTTATACTATTGGAGATTAGTTTATTATATGGAGTTTAGCATGGTGATGGATCTTTTATCGCATAGTTGGTTATTATCATTTGGGATTGATTACATTATTTATCTCGTGGATTAATTTTTTAAAAGTCTCATATCTGTCATATTCTAAGAATGGTATTTTATTTACTCGCACCCGGCTTAGTTTTGATGGCGTCCGACGCTAGAATTAAGCAGGGTGCGACAGAAACCCCCAGCTAAGAAAATTGAAGAGAGCCCCTTGAAAAAAATAAGGAATGGGCTTCCTTCTAAGTTTAGAGAAGGTTCTTCTACCCTTCCTGACCAGCAAGAGTTGGTCGATATATCTTCTTATGCCTCTCCAGTGATCCTTGGACCTGGAGTGGCAAGACAACTAATAAAGTCTGGGACTTTACCAGACCAGAAGGGTGCTGCAACTGAATTACCTCGTTCCACAAGTTCTGACAGAGCTGCTCAAAGCCTTGCTCTGGTATATTCTTTTACCTTATTTATTTTTCTGTCTGATTTTCCTTGTTGTCTTTTTGCAGTTACTCATTGACTTCAATAACATGTTGGAGAAAGATAAGGCTTTGAGAGCTTCTTCTGGGGAAGTTGAAGAGGTTTTTAATGAGCTGAAAAAATCAGTGCTTGATTCCCAATAGGCACTGACCATTGAACAAAAGAAATGGGAGGAGAAAGTGAAAGCTGCTGAAACTGTTCGGGGTCTAGCTGATAAGTTGTAGAAAGACTTAGATCCTGAGAAGTTTAAGACTGCCCAATTACAGAAGGATTTAGATGCTGAGAAGGCGAAAAGGATTAAGGCCAGGGAGGCTGGCTTTAATAGAGGTTGGGATAAGGCCATTGGAGCAGCTTCTTCGCAAATTGAGTTTGCGAAGAAGAAATGCTTTAAGGATGGATGGTCAGCTACCGTAGTGGAGGTTGACACTCCAAAAGACTCCGAGCTGGTCTTGCGATATGATCCTTGGGCCCCTCCAAACATGGACGAGGAAGTTGATGATGATGGGGGTTCCAGTGAATCCCTTATGGTGACGGAGTCAGCTAATCAACACCAGGATGTTGATTATTCTGCCCATTCAGAGATAATCCTCCTCCTTCTTCTGCCCTTGCTTTTACTTCAGCTGATCCTGAAGTAGATAAGAAGAAGGTGTATATCCGAGCAGCTTTTTGTTTCCCTTTTTTAGTAGTTATACTTTTTTCTTCTTCTTGAGGATGTACCAGTAATTTCCCCTTCTATTAATGAAAAGATAAATGTTTTTGTTCCTCTGCTTGTAATTTTTCTATACTTTGAACCTTGTTGATTGATGATTTTCTTCTTCTTGATAGTTTATGGATAAATTGAAATATTTCTTATCTATTGACTTCGAGCTACTCCAGAGGTGTAATGATTTTTTTCAAAGCTGGTCACTTATCTCTGACTGAGGCCGACCTACTGAAGTTGCTCGGGGAAGGGGTATCTGAGCAAGCCAAAGAGACTAATGTTCATCTGAAATGTCTTCTTGATCGGGTAGTGGGCAATAACGTTGCCTACTATGAAATGATAGAAGAACTACAGGAGGGACACAATGAAGCCAAGGCACATTTGCATGAGGATTATGAAAAGAAGTTTCCGGCCCTGAGTGAATGTTAGGGCTTTGATCAAAAGTTAGATAAATTTGCTTCCCATTTTCAAAGGCAATAATTCCTGCTTAAGCATGAAGTGGAGGAAGCAAGGTCCATTGTCAAGCTTCTCGAGAAAAAGAATAATAGTTTGAGAGATAAACTTTCTGCCTTGAAGTCATACACTACTATTATTGCTATTATAAATGACGGTCATTCGTTCTTCAAGGCTGAGAATGTAAGGTTGTGTGAGGAGTTAGAGGCCTAAAAGAAATCAAAACCCGCTTCTTCATCTTCCCGAGCTAGAGTTAAATCTGGATGAGGTACTATATAGGAAATCAGGACCCAATAGACCCTTACCAATCAAGCTGCATAATTACAAGCCAAAAATTAATCCATTATTGAGATGTCCCAGAAGCTACAGGCCTTGTCTGAGCAACTATCGACTCAATATTCTCTGTTACAAGCTAAGGATGGAGTGTTGAATGAACTGCATCACCAAGTGGACAGATTGACCTTCCAATTTCACAAAAAACCAAGGGAAATTTGGATGGAAGGATACAATGAAGTTCTGGGACATCTTAAGGACAAGCTTCAACAGGCTAAGAAATAGAGATATAAATGGGGTTGGATAAATGCTTTGATAGTGATGAAGGTTGACCAAAATAACCAATTGTGGGACTGGTATGATCCAGGATTGCTTGACCTTGATGATCCCCCTTTTAAATTAGATGTCAATTGGATTCATGTCCGAAGTATTCCTCAATGCTTGATTTCAAAGTACCTAGGAGATTATGAGCTTCATGATGAATTAAAGATTATCTGACCTCATCACCTGTCCCAGTAGAAGCAATACCATAATGCTTCAGGATTTTAATTTTATTAATTCTCCTTTCACTTTAGATGATCCTCCTGCTGGAATGGATCCTGTTTCCAAAGCTGAAGGGAAACGTCCTGCAGAATGAAACTTTGTACTTTGTTTTGTTAACAAATTATGTAATTAATTTGATTTAATGAAATGAAAATTTGATCAACTTATCTTGTGTTGAACGTGTAGGATTGATCATTTCTTTATCATTGGTTCTATTGATACACTTAGATTAAAATCTAAATTGAGTATCAATTACCAATAAATGTAGATGTTCTACTGGCCTACTTAGATTAAAATCTAAATTTAAAGCTAGTTAGATGAATACATAGGTTTTACTAGCATACTTAGATTAAAATCTAAATTTGGAGCTAGTTACCCATATGTCTCCAAAGGTTTTACTAATGCACCCAACTGTTAGGTTTTTGCATCAGATACCAGTGGTGTGACCAGGTGTATGTAGAATACGTGCTTACATTCCTCCTGAGGAATCTTTGTAGCGTTCTTCCTGCACTTTGCATAGTACAATAAAGATCTTGTTTTATCCTTATGTTTGTGGACCATGTTTCTTGAGGACTTAGCGTCCTGTTGACTTGTACTTTATGTATCAGTGATCAAGTTATGGCTTTTTCCAGCAACTTACTGCTTGTGTCGAGAAACTCTTTTATATTCTTGTGTTCTGTCGAGCATATTTCAAGGAAAGATTTGTTCAACCGAGAAACAATTAGAAGTTTTTATGGCAATAACTTCTAATTTTTGTTAATTAGAAGTTTTTGTGGCAATAACTTATAGCTTTTGTTAATTTAGCTATAGTAGTGCAAAACACTAGTATTTCCAAAAAAAATCAATAACAAAAATTGAAAGAACTAATGATTTTAATAATACTGAAAGTTGATTTCAAACTGATTATAACATCATTGGTAATATTTTTTGAGATGCTCTGCATGCCATGGGTTTTTGAATTTTTTGCCTTCCAAGGTTTCAATTCCATAAGTTTCAGGTCGGATGACTGCTGAACTACGGTATGGCCTATGCCAATTAACTTCAAGCTTTTTTTTTGTAACACTTTTTTAGCACGTAATCTCCTTCCTTCAAGTTGGTCGGTTTCATCCTTTTATTATAAAAACGAGTTGTTCTCTGTTGGTTGGCTACATTTCTCAGGGCAGCATCTTCTCTTACTTCTTCTAGCATATCTAGATCCAACCTTCTCGTTAGGTCACTTAGATGAGAGTTAAAATTTAAAACTCTATGGGATAGTAAATCCATCTTAACAGGTATGACGACTTCAGTCCCAAATGCTAACATATATGGGGATTCTCCAGTTGCTGTTCTCGGGGTTGTTCGGTATGCCCACAAGACAGAATATAACTCATTTATCCAGTTTCTCTTCGCATCATCAAGCCTTTTCTTCAACCCGTTAAGCAAATTTTTGTTTGTAACTTCAGTTTGACCATTACTCTGATGATGTGCTGGAGCCGAATGCAATTTTTGAATATTAAAATGGGCACAATAAGTTGCGAATTCATCATTGTCAAATTGTATTCTATGGTCAGTGATGAAAGTATATGGCAACCTATACCTATAGATGATGCTTTTCCATATGAACTGATACACCTTTTCATAAGGCATGTCTATCAAGGGCTCTGCCTCAACCCATTTTATAAAGTAATCCACTGCGACGACCAAGTACTTGAATCTTCCTCGGGTGGTCGACAATGGTCCAACCAAGTCTATGCCCCACATGGCAAATGGCCATGATGAAGTGATTGGAGTTAGAGCATCCCATGGAGTTTTTCGAATGCAAGAGAATCTTTGGCATTTATCACACTTCTTAGCAAAAGTTGTACAATCTACTCGCATTGTTGGCTAGTAATATCCTTGCGAACTTATTCTCTATAGAAGTGTTCTCCCTGTTATGTGAGCTCCACATAATCCTTAATGGACCTCCTAAATTAGGTCTTGGCCCTCTGATGGATGCACACAAGGCTGCAGATTTCCTGTTAGTCCTCTCCTGTACAAAATACCTTTATCTAACACATACCGAGCTGTTTTATACTTTAGCTTCTTGGCTTTCACCATATATGGTGTTAGAGTTCCCTCTTCAATGTATGCTCTGATGGGGTCTATCCATGATGGCCCAGTGCCTATGGCAATAAAATTAATCATCAGATCTTCATCTATGCTCCTATTGGCCAAAATCTCAATAGGGATAGTTCGTTTGAGTTCAATCCTAATAGCTGAGGCTAGCCGAGCAAGGGCATCATCTTGGGTGTTCTCCAATATTGGGATTCTATTAATCCGAACAGCTGGTAATTTTGCAAGTACTTCTATCGCCTTGGATAGATACTTGGCTGTTAATTCTGCTTTAGCTCCATATAAACCCAGTATTTAGTTCACCACCAGCTGAGAGTTACTGTGTGCCATAACTTGCTCGACACTTAATGATTGGGCTAAACTTAAACTCATAATAAGGGATTCATACTCTGCTTCATTGTTTGAAGCCTGGAATTGAAAATGCAGGGCATACTTAATATCAATATCATCAGAACTGTTAAGTATTATACCTGCTCTACTGCCATTTGCACAAGATGACCCATCAATATATAAAGTCCATATTGGGGCATTGTTGCAAACGCTTGATCTACTAAACTCCCATAATGGAATATTTTTCCTCTTGCTTCTTCATATTTCCTGGTCATTTCCTGTGTTCAGGAAGAGGAATCTAGTAGGTCGATAACTGCTTCTTTTGTCAAAAGTTCCTCGAGAGATTTCTTATTAACATCACTCCCTCCCGATTCTTGTTCGACCTATTCACTTTGTTGCTCGGGGAACTCAGAGTAAGTGAACTCAGCTTTGAAATCTGCCACTGCTTAGACTTTCAAAGAAGACCTTGGTTCATATATCATACTCCCCTAATTCCATAACCCAGTACATTAATCTACCAAATTTCTCTGATTTATGCAAAGCTTGCCTTAGAGGCATATCAATGTAAACTACGATTGTATGGGCTTGGAAATAAGGGTTCATGCGTTTGGATGTTTCAATCAATGCTAATGCCAATTTCTCCAAACGAGGGTACCTGATTTCTGCTCCTTGAAAACCCTTACTGGTATAGTAAATGGGTTTTTAAACTCCATTTTCATCTCGGATCAATGCAGAACTCACGGCTGACTCAGAAATAACTAAGTACAGGTACAATTTCTCACGTGTGATTGGCCGGGGGAACAATGAAGGTGATCCCAAATATTTTTTAACTCCACAAAAGTTTTTTCACATTATTCATCCCATTCAAAAAAAATTCTGAGTACCTTGAAGAACGACAGGCACTTATCTATAGCTCGGGAAACGAATGTGTTTAGTGTTGTACTCCTTCAATCAGCCTTTGCATATCATTCTTATAGGTTGGGGATTGCATTTCAATTATTGACTTGATCTTATCTGGATTTTCTTTAATTTCCCTTTGATTTACTATATACCCGAGGAATATTCATTCTTGCACTCCAAAAATGCACTTGGTCGAATTCAACCTCATCTGGTGTTCTCAAGTTGATCAAAAGTGTGGCTGAGGTTAGCAATGTGATCAGACGCCTTTTTTGCTCTTTATAAGCATATCATCCACATAGACTTCCATATTCTTGCCTATTTGCTCTTCAAAAATCTTATTGACCAACCTTTGATATATAGCACCTGCATTTTTCAAATCAAAAGGCATAACATTATAACAGTATATTCCTCGGGGAGTGATGAAAGAAGTGCTTTCCCTATCTTCAGGTTTCATTTTTATCTGGTTATAACCAGAAAAATCATCCATAAAGCTAAGTAGCTCTTGTACTGATGTAGCATCCACGAGCTGATCTATTCGGGGAAAAGAAAAGTGATCCTTTGGGCATGCTTTATTTATATCTGTGAAATCTACACACATTTTCCACTTGTTGTTCTTCTTCTTGACCATAACTACATTGGCTAACCAATCTGGATATTTTACTTTATTAATAAAAGCTCCTTTTTAAATCTTTTTGACTTCTTCTTGTATGGCTTGGTTCTTCTCGAGGCTGAACAATCTTCGTCTTTACTTTACTGGTTTAACTTATTTATTTATGTTGAGCTCATAGAAAAGGAATTTGGGATCTATCCCAGGCATATCTTCGTGACTCCAAGCAAACACATGCTTTCTTTATCTAAGGAAACTTACCATCTCGTGTTTAAAAATAAGATCCAGCGTTGTCCCTATCTGAGTGGTGAATTCTGGTCAGGGTGGCAATTCGGGTTAGTCGTGTCATTTTTGGGTCGCGTTGATTTTTATTTGAGTATAAGTTTTGGGTGCTCTCAAATATATACAAGCTAATCGTGTCAAGTTCGGGCCATTTCATGTTATTACCATAAACGGGTTATCGTGTCAAAAATTGCCAACCCTTATCATCTAATATAATGCTTTCAGTTGCTTCCACAATTTGTCCCTTTACTAGTTTTATTTCCTCCCTTGGGTCTAAGGTTTCAACCTCAAATTCTTCGTCAGGTTCAGAGGTATCCACTTGGTAATTAGTGGTTTTCTTCTTTATTTTTTCCATGTCTTCTTTCTCGGTAGAAGAGTAGTAGCACTCCCGAGCTACTTTTTGGCCACCTTTCACAATTCCCACACTAAAGTTAGTAGGGAATTTTAAACACTGATGGACAGTGGAAGTTTCTGCCTCAAACTTCTTTAGCCCTACTCTTCCCATGACTATATTGTAAGCTGAATGGACTTTTTTATCCATTACAAAGAAATAGATCTTCTCTGTTCGGTTGGCTGGCCATGTGCTGATCACCACCTCCATCTTAATGGTTCCTAAAGGGAAGTCTTTCTCGCCTGTAAAGCCTATTAGTGGTCAATGATAAGGCTCTAATTGGCTAAGTTTAAAATCCAAGTTGCTAAAATAAGGATAAAACTTGATATTCGTCGAGCTACTATTATCTACCAGTACTCTAGAGATAATAATTTCTTCCTTTCTGGCTTTGATTACCAGTGGGTCGTCATGAGGGTACAATACCCCTGGGAGATCTTTTTTAGAGAATCCAATTACCAATTTGCCTTTGTTAACTTTTCTTGGTCGATCTTCCTCAACAATGTTGATCCTCTGTATGTACGAGCAAGCTTGTGCCTCATTGAGGTAAGATTTCGTTCTGTTGTATGATCTCCTCCTCCTGTATTTCCACCTGTAATCATTTGGCAATCAAAAGAGCCAAAACTGATGCAGAATACCTAGCATTCCGGTTGTTTTTTTTTTGGGGTGATCAGGATCATCATAATGGTCATCTTCATGAATTCTTTTCTTCTCCTCTCTAGGCTTGTAGGGAGATTTTGATTTATGCCGAGCTCTTTCATTGTTCTGTCGATCAACATACTGATTCAGCTTTCCTCGTTGGATGAGAGTTTTAATATCATTTTTAAGAGCTATGAAATGCTCCGTCATGTGACCATGATCCCTGTGGAATTCACAGTACTTAGTCTTATCCCTTTTGGTTCGGGAGCTTCTCAACTTATCATGCCAGCACACATCTTTATTATGCTTGATTTCTTCCAAAATATGGTGAATTCCCATGGTTAATGGAGTATAACTATTGTACTTCTTGTGTCACTCTAAAATTCCTTTTTATTTTGATTCCTTGTGTTATTTGGGGTCTTTATGATCTTTCTTATCATTTTTACCATCAACTTTTGTGCCCGAGATACGCTTGGCTACCATTGCTTCCTCGACATTCATGATCTTTGTTGCTTTAGCCATCAATTCTACCATTATCTTTGGAGGGTTTTTGGTAAGAGTGTAATACAGTTTCTTATGGAGTAGTCCACTCATAAGCGCAGTTATTGCAGTCTTTCCTCATAATCAACTTCTAGTTTCTCGTTATTAAAACGAGTGATGTAATATCTGGCTCTCTCTCCTTTTTTCTATCTCACACTAAGAAAGTGTGCCACCCTTTTCACAAGTTTTTCTCCAAATAAAAAGTTTTTAATGAATAGCTCGGTCAGTTGGTTGAAGCTAAAAATTTATCCCCGAGGAAGACTATTATACTATATTTGGGCAGATCCAGTTATAGTTCTAGAAAATGCTCTACACCTTATTTCGCCGGGGACGGCATAAATGTCCGCATTCTTTTGATATTTTTCTATGTGAATAACTGGGTCATTTTTTCCATCATATTTGGGTGTTGTTACTGGAGTCTTAAACTTTATTGGAGTTGGGAAATCCATAATTTCCTGTACAAACGAAGACCCTTCTACAAAACTTCTTTGCAGTGGGTTTTGGCCTTCGACATTTCTCCTAATCTGTCTTCCAGTCTCTGTATAGATCCCTTCCATGTATCGTTTGCAGCACCAGATCATCCATGAGTTGTAACCTTATTATTTGCTGAGCTTTCTTCCTGAAGTTGTTGTTCGATCCGAGCAGCTGTTCGTCGGGAATTTGATCTAGACTGGGCTATGCCTTTCCTTTGATCAGATGGTCATCGAGTGTTACCCGACATTGCCCTAGGAACATTTTTATTCCTCCTAGGTCCCAAACGATCAAAGGGAGAAGCACGACTTAATCTCTCTAAGGCACTTGGCCTTTCTGGAGAATAAGATTGCGTGTGAAAAGATTTCGATGTCCTGAGCAATGAATTTGACCTTGAATGGTGGGAGACATTCCTTATCATTATTGATTGGCTGTGCCGACCATCTCTTGGTGGGGGTAGTGGCATATTTTCCTGAGAAGATAGAGCAGGTGCCCCAACTTGAAGAGTTTGTGCAAGTTGCCTGATAGTATCTTGCATAGCCTCTTGTCCTCTTATAAGACTGGAAAAAATTCAAACTAAATCATTTGCAGATGTAGGATAGGAATGGATAGGTAAAATGCCTTCGTTCCTGAGACTTAATTCAGGAATATCAGCCATTTAGATGTTTGAATGAGTGAGATCAATTAGAAATATCGTTCCCACAGACGACGCCAATCTGTTGATGCAAAAAACTAGACTATGTTAATTAATTAATCACAGATAAATATGAGTAAAAGAGGTAAAATATTTTTAAAGTGGTTCGGCTTAAAGGAAGAGCCTATGTCCACTGTGGTGTCCAATATGTTGATGCAAAAACTAGACTAGGATAATTAATTGATCACAGATAAATATGAGTAAAAGAGACAAAATATTTTTAAAGTGGTTTAGCTTAAAGGAAGAGCCTACGTCCACTGTGGTATATTGATTTTGGCTTTGTTCAATTGTCTCTTGTTTCGTGTCCCTTGGATGTAGGGTTCACAATGTATTTATAGCCACCAGGGGGTGTACAAGTGGTGAAATATGAAAGGATGGAATGTCTTAATATCGTAGACATTTACATCTGTACAATCATTTATGTATATAACTATTGGCGTTTTACTGTCATTGTTGGTCGGTCTTCCTGATGTTGGTCGGGCTTCAATGACAGGCTAGTCGGCATCCCTCAATAGGTCGTCATTTCGTCCTTGCTGACCTTGATTATCCTTCTGCTATATTATACGTGTCAGTATCCAATTGGTCCACGTAACATCATAATTTTTAGTATCAGCACATGTAATATTTTTTTAAATTGAGACTATATTAATAATATTTTTACTTTTCAGTATTGGCTATGTGAGAAAACTACTATTGCCAAACCAACAACTCTATCTGAAGTGCTGAAGTTTCAGAAGTGGTTTTTAGACATTGTTCACAACAAATTGAAGAACGGTGAAGGTCTAATTAGCCATATTCAACCACAACAGGTCCATATCTTTTCCATTTTCATTAATAACATGTTAGGATTTCGAAATGTAGTATTTCATTATACTAATTCGCACTTTTATTTTGCATTGTAATACCAATTCGAACTGTGATTTCACATTGTAATACCAATTCGCATTGTAATTTCACAATGACATTTCACATTGAGAAATATAAGTTTGAAACTAAATTTCGCATTGTAATGTTTTTAAATTGAAATATACATTAGTATTATATTCCGCAATTTGATATGGCTCTATATTCAGTACACAATAAATCGATTTCATATGAATTATTTAGTTGAGACGACATAATTCATACATGTTGAAATGGAAATTGAGGGTAAAGAATAAGATGACCGTGTAAATGACAGTGATAATTATTATTACGAGGGTGTTGATGATGATGACAAATTCTGCAGAGGCTGAAACTTATAATGAAAAGAGCCCAAAAGTGATCAAGAGTTTGATGTAAGAGTAGACTGACTTGGAGCATTGTGCAATACTATAACTGAAAGTGCAATAGTTATTTTTAGGGTGACATACCGGAAGTCGTAAAGGGGATAATGGAGTTGTCAATGGCAAACCATAATTTTGACATTGATGACCCATATTATGTATACCCAACGGACAACCAAGTTGAGGAAGATCATTAAAAATCTGGGAATTCAGACAAAAAAGACGTATAGAACAAGCAAAACACGAAGCTTTAACCTTTTGAGTTAAAGTGCAAAGACTTGGAAAAGTATAATATGTTGGAGGTTGAACAAGTTGCAAGTGAGTGCAATCGCTTAAGTACCGATAATGATGAACTTATAATGGATCATGCAGTTAATATAAACAATATCAAAGCTCTTGAATATAAAAATTAAAAGATATATACATTGTTAAGTGAAGTACAGAAAAAAGTTAAGGAGCAAACTTAAAACAATTCACAAAAATGGCTGAGAATGATCAATAACATAGGGAAACTTATAAGGAAGAAACCTATTTAAATAATAATAAGGAAGATTAGATAAAACTAAATAAATACTACCAAAGACTGAGTGGGAGTTGCAATCAACTATTTGTCAATTGGATAATAGATGAAGGAATTTGATAAAAAGAAGAATGCATACAAACTACAGCAAGAAGAGAACAATAAAGTATTAAAATATGTGGAAACTAATTTAAACAGTAATAATAGTTAGATGAACTAATTGGAAGATTTTTTATGGCTAAAAATGACACAATTGAATTTTTGTGTGAAATACAAACAAGGCTAATGTCGTCCTCAACAAGTATAAACATGATATACAAAATATTAAAGTTGAGATTGCGTCAATGAAGTCAAATATTCAACAACTCAATAAAGAGCATGAGAAAGATTTGTTATCTATTCAAAATATAGTATCAGTTTTAACTCATGAAGTTATGAATAAATCGACACTCATAGACCTCCTGAATGCAAAAATTGATGTAACGAAAAATGAAAATGTGAGAATTGGAACCCCAACAAAAATAACAATCAATAAGAATGAGGTCATAACAATTGTTATTAGGGTGAAACGAAACCCCAAAGAGGCTATTAAGAAAATTAGTGATGAATTTACATCAGAGGGAAAATGAAAATGAGTGCAAACTTCAAATCATGAAAGGATCTTCAAAAATTAAATAAGAACCTTCACACAATGAGAAACCAATAGTTGAGGATGAAAAGGCATCTCTTATAAATAGGATATTTCCATTCCTATTTAATAATAACATTTGCAATGGTTTAGTAACTGAATATAAGCAGCTTATTCAAAAAGCTTTGTCAATAAATGAGATACGGTCAGAGTCAATATCTTTAAAATATTTATTAAATTAATTTATTGTATTATTTTACTAAATTTTATGATAATATAACAGGGCACTGATTTTGAGGGTTCACAGTGTAACAATACCCATTGATGACATATGTCACCTGATAAATAAGGATGAGGTGTCAAATAATGTGAGTATTAAAATTTGTAATCCGAAATTATTATTGAATATTGGTATAAAATTTCTCAGCAAGCAATGCTATTTATTTTGTATTGCGAAATCACAATGATAATTTATAATGTGAAATATCATAGTGATTTTGCATTGCGAACTCACACAAGTATTTCTCATTCATAATATACATTTTTATGTCGTATTGCGAAATGACGATGCAATTTCGCATTACGAAATATTCATTTAAATTAGTTGAGGCTAATATATTAGTTGGCTATAAAATTCGGATATTTGATGCATTTGGAGAGTTGATGTCCAAATAAACAAGAAAAAATGTCAGCATAAGATCGAGTAACCTATCAACCAGAGAAATGTTATATAATAGGTTCATTATTTGGGGGTAATAATAGTCATTTTCATTGTCTAACTAATACGCTTATATAAATATTCACAATGTCTTATGCAAATGCTAATTAATGGTATAAATAACTCTGGATTACTACAGTAACAAAGATAATGGTATACAAATAGTGTATGAAATTTTTGAAGGGCAACTACACACAATTCCAATATATACTCGTGTTGATTCACCACGATGAAAACACAAATAAGCGGACCCCACATCAATTGTCATTAAGATGATATGACTTGAACACATGAAGAAGAAATTCTCTCTCTCTCTCTCTCTCTCTCTCTCTCTCTCTCTCTCTCTCTCTCTCTCTCTCTAGGGTTTGCATGTCATGGCCGCCACTTCTTCCCTTCAACCATCATCTTCTAAACCTCCAGATTCCTCTAACCCGTGGCAGAAATCATTTGCAGATGTCCTTCAAGGGTCATGCAAAACTTCAGCCATTGAAATCTAACCTATTCACAAGCATCGTGGAGAACCAACCATTACTTTCAACCAAGATCAAGTGGACAAACTATCCAATCCTTTCAAACATGCCATTGTGGGGAATTTTTCTCATGGTAAACCCTCTATGGAATTCATCCGGAGTAACTTTGAAACCTTTGGCTTGAAATCATTGGTTAATATTGGTTTGTTGGACCACAAACATATCCTTATTCAAGTTCACTGCGAAGAAGACTTTATCAGGCTTTGGATGCGAAATCAATGGTATATAGGCAAAAGCCCAATGCGTACTTTCAAATGGTCTCTAAGTTTTAGAATTGATCAGGAGAGTCCATTAGTTCCTGTGTGGATAAATCTTCCTGGATTACCTGTGCACCTATTTGCTAGAGAGGCTATATTTTCCATTGCTCAGGCTGCAGGTAAACCTATTAAACTTGATTCTGCTACCTCTAATGTTACCAGACCTAGTATGGCAAGGGTGTGTATTGAACTTAATGTTCTACACAATCACCCTAATAGAATATGGATTAATAATGGGGATTTGGGATTTTGGCAACCGATTGTGTATGAGTCTATTCCCAAGTATTGTGTGGGCTGCCACAAACTAGGTCATGAGGAAGATAACTGCCTCATTTCCAGTTCTATGGGAGTCAAAGCTAACGCAGGTATCACGAATGTCCAAGATAAAGGAAAACTGATCCAGGATGCTAACAAGAATGTTCTATTTATTAAACAAGTTTTCAAGGCAAAAGATCCATCGTGTAGCAAGGAGAATGTGAATTCCCCAACTGATGATACTGTATTGGTAGATCAGGGTAAGGCACCAGTCAATAACATCATAGAAGCTGAAGTTCAAGAAAAAAATTTACAAATAACCTCAACAAGTGGTACAATTCAGGTAGTTCACGAAGAGGCACAAGTCACTGATTTTAGAAAGGTAGCAGATCAAGGAAGGATTATTCAATTGAGTCCTGTAATTCTGTCAAAGAATACAATCAATGATCATTCTATGGTGCAAGTCAACCTCGAAGAAGGATAAATTCCAAAAATAATTGGGGAGATTAGATTCAATTCAAAGTTGATTGAGACAAAGTACTCCTCTGATTTAAAAAGTAATTACCAGAAGAACTAGATTGAAGATGAAATAAATAGAAGTTCAGATTCTGAAAATAAAAGGGATAAGACTATTACCATCATTGAGGAACTAAAGCAATTTTCTGATTGCTGAATGTAAAAATGAATTCGAATAAGGATAAAAAGGAACTCCAGTTGAGGAATCAAAGGGTATGTAAAAATGAAGATGATGAGTTTACTGTTGTCAGAAAGAAGAAAAGAGCAGCTGGAAAGCAGTCTACTCCAGTTACTGGTAACAAAAGGAACACAAGAGCAAATGCTCTAATTTCTAATCCAGTCTCTTGCTAAAACTCCAATGATTAGTTCTCTTATCTGGAATGCTAGAGGGGTGGGCAATAAGCCTACAAAAAGAAGAATTAAAAATCTTTGTAAGTTCCATAATTTATCATTTCTGGTAATCTTAGAACCTATGATAAGTGAGGATAAGATAGATGCCTTTAGAGTTTCTATAAATTTTGATGGGTGTTCTTTTAACTCTTCCAATAAAATTTTGTGTTTCTGGAGGCATGGTATAGATTGCAATGTGGTGAATGATTACAATCAAAGCCTGTTACTTAAAGTATCTCACCCTCTTCTTGCCAATAGTATAATGCTGCAGATTGTCTATGCTAAATGCAATAGATTAGAGAGGTTTCCTCTTTGGGAGAAAATAAATGTCAGCTCAAACTTATGTGAAAATATTCCTCTAATGGTTGCTGGTGATTTCAATATAGTGTGTAATGCAGAGGAGAAAGCATGAGGTATTCCTATAGATCTAGATGCAGCAACTGATTTTAATGAATGCATACAGAATAGTCATCTGGTGGATATGGGGTACATTGGTTCAAAGTTTACTTGGCAAAGAAATTCTAATGGGACCTTGGTCTTAGAAAGACTACACAGAGGTCTTATTAATTCTTCTTGGCTTGATTCATTCCCTCAATCTTATCTTAAACACCTGCACAAAAGTTGTTTTGATCATAGCCCTCTTCTTATTTCTATCCCAAGTCCAAATGATTCTATTATAAAGCCTTTCAAGTTTCTCAATTTTTGGGCTTCTCACGATTCATTCAAGCAGGTTGTTTCAAACAATTGGGCTCTTCCATCATCTGGAAGATCCTTACAAGTGTTTGCATCGAAGTTGAAAAGACTTAGAAGTACTCTAAGTCTTTGGAGTAGACAAACCTTCAAAGATATATTTCAGCATTCTATAAAGCTAGAAGATAAAGTAGCTGGGGCAGAAATTTCTTTTGAAGAAGATCCATCTATAGAAAAGAGGGAGGCTCTTAACAAAGCTAAAGCAGAATTGAATGCAACCATGGTTATAGAGGAAAAATTTTGGTTTCAGAAATCAAAAGTGAATGGATTAAAGATGGAGACAGGAATACTAAATTCTATCATGCTTTGGTCAAGCAGAATAGAAGGCAATCTTGGATTCATAGCATAAAAAATGAAGATGGAAATACTGTGGAGCTCTCTGAAGACATTTCTAACAGTTTTCAATCTTATTTTTAATCTTTATTTTCTGCAGGTATCTCCAACTCATATGAGGTGATTGACCGTATTCCTTCTTTGGTGTTTGCTGATATGAATGAGGCAATGGAGAAAATGCCAGTTGAATAAGAGATATTTGAAGTTGTTAAGAGCATGAATTCAAACAGTGTTGCTGGTCCAGATGGTTATAACAACTATTTTTATATTCAGAGTTGGGATATCATTAAGTCTGACCTTGTTGCTGCAGTTCAATCCTTATTGTAGGTGCAAACATTCCTAAATCTTGGGGATCTTCTCTCATCTGCCTCATTCCTAAAATTCCCAACCCTTCTACTTGCAAGGAATATAGACCAATTAGTCTTTGCAATGTATGTTATAAAATCTTCTCCAAAATTCTCAATTCTAGACTATCCTCATTCCTTCCCAATCTCATATCTCAATTTCAATCAGGACTTATTAAGAATAGGAGCATTCTAGATAATATTCTACTGAGTCAAGAGATGTTGCAGCTTCTGGATAGAAAGAACCAAGGTGGTAATGTGTTGCTGAAGATTGACATGAATAAAGCTTATGATAGGATCTGTTGGATGTTTTTACTTAAGTCTTTAAGGAAGTTTGGTTTCTCTGAAGTTGTGATTGATTTGGTGTGGAGGTGTATATCTTCTTCTTGGTTCTCTATTGTGGTGAACGGTCAGGCTAGAGGATTTTTTAAGACATCTAGAGGGCTAAGGCAGGGTGACCCTTTGTCTCCTAGCCTTTTTATTTTAGCTTCTGAATCACTAAGCAGAGGTCTTCATCAGATGATGATATATGGTTCTATAAAACCCTTTTCTCATCCTAGAGGGTGTAATCTAATTAGCCATCTCAATTTTGCCGATGACTTAATTATTTTCACATCTGGATCTAAGAGAAGTCTATCTAATTTAATGGGATTCCTCAATGTATACCAGTTTCAATCAGGCCAAGTAATCAACAAAGACAAGAGAAGTTTTTTCATGAGCAACAAAGTGCAGAGAAGATGTGTTAAGAATGTAGCTGAGGTAACAAGTTTCAAGCAAGAAAAAGGTTGTTTTAAATACTTGGGTTGTCCTCTATTCAAAGGTAGGAAAAAAGCATTGTACTTTGACCATATGGTCCATTATTTGAATTCTAAAATCAATAGTTGGAGATCCAAATTCCTTTCTATGGGAGGTAGGATAACCCTATTGATTTCAGTTCTTCAATCAATGTTCAGCTACACTCTTTTTGCCCTTAGCCCTCCCAAAAAATCTATTTCTCTGATTAACAAAATCCTAAGAAACTTTCTTTGGGGTTCTCAAAAAAAATATGGGAATAAATATCATTGGAAAAGCTGGAATATCATCTGTTCTCCTAAGAATGAGGGAGGTCTGGGGATTAGAAACTTGAATTCTCTTGTTCTTACCTCAAATCTGAAGATTGCTTGGGAGTTTAAATCAAGTAATTCTCTGTGGTCTTCTTTCATGAGAAATAAGTATTCTTCAATGCCTTTGAGAGCTACTTCCATGGCAGCTAAAAGGATAGCTGAAGCTTGGTCTGACTGTGAAGATAATTCCGAAGTTATTAATGGTATTAAAGTTTGGAAACCCTCTAATTCAGGAGGTTTTTCTTTCTCTTCAGCTTATAAGATTGTTAGATCTACTAAGCTTCCTTCTGTCTCGCAAACCTTCATTTGGGATCCTCATATTCCTTCTAACTTATCATCTTTTTCTTGGAGGATCTTAAATAATTCTGTCCCACCTGATTTTAATGTTAAAAAGATTGGAATTTATCTCACTTCTCGATGTTTGTGTTGTCTTAATTCTGAAGATAACCCTGAGCATTTCTTCTTGAAAGGTCCTATAGCTTCTAAAATTTTGAACCTTTTTGGGAATTTAATGGGGATTCAATAATCTTTTTCGATCCATTCCTAAATATTGAAATGGTGGATGCACATGGGCTCAAATCAGTTCTCAAAGTGGCTTCATAAGATAATTCCTATCTGCATCTTCTACTAGCTATGGTTGGGGAGAAACAAAGCTCTTTTTGATGGAATTCCAATGAATGTGAATGTGATTATAGACAGAATTAAGAGGAGAATCAGAGACATAGCTTCTACCATTCATTTCAAACCTTCTTCCTCTCAAAACTACAATCAGATCATTCAATTTCTTAACCTAGTCCCTCCTAAACCTCGTCAATATATCTTAACTCCCATTAGCTGGTCTAAACCTTCAAAAATTTTCTTAAAATTGAACTCTGATGGTGCTTGTGATAGAGACGGTAACATGAGTATTGGTGCAGTTATTAGAAATGGTAAGGGTCATTTTATTTGGGGTGTTGCTTCTTTTGTTTCAGGAGGGTCCAGTATCATGGACGAGGTTTTAGCATTGAAAGAAGGGATAAATCATGGAGTTTCTTTTTATGGTCACAACTTGGAAGTGGAATCGGATTCTCAAATAGCAGTGAACTGCATAAACTCCAAAACTAAGTCCTCTTGGAAAATTAGAAGTTGTATAGAAGAAATTCAAAATATCATAGCTCTTTGGAACATTAAGGTTTCTCACATTTACATGGAAGCTAATCATGTAGTTGATCTTTTGTCTAAACATGGCCTTAATTCCAAGAAGAGTACCCACTTCTATCATATTGAAGATCTTTCGAGGATGATTAGGGGAGCTTTGAGACTTGATGCTAATAATTTGCCTTATATTAGAAAGTCTACTTGACTTGGCTTTTTTGTATTGCCTCCTAGAGAGGGCTTTTCTCTCTATTTATTAATAAACTTTTATTTCCAAAAAAAAAAGTGAGAGGCATCATGGATATTATTCAACTCTTTCCATCCAAAAGGGATATTTAAGAATCTGTACCTTAAAGACATGACTGAAGTGATATGCATAAGTAAACAATTATGTGATTAATTATAATTAATTAGTTGCATATTTGTCAAAAATTTAAAACTCTATGTATTGCAGATTTACTCATTTATGGAATGTGAAAAAGCCACCAACACACACTCAATAGCTGAAATGAGAGTTAAAGGTGTTTGTCCACCAACCGTTGAAAATGCATTTAGAGTGGTCGATTATATGGTCAAATGTAGAGATCGTAGAGTAGGTCACAAACAAGACAAATTTAATTTAATCCAAATTTATCTTGATTAATTAGGTAAACCTAGACATGCAACATAATGAATCTAAATCGAATCAAACAAACCATAACATAAGATATGGCGAAAAAACCCTTTAAAAAAGCCCTTTTCAGCACTGTTACAACTAAGAAATTACAGAATGACACAGATATATTTATAAACCTAGACTCCACTAAGTATAGTAGCTATGTCTCCTTCCTTGTTGATAAGTGCAGATCCAGTAGCCCTCTACAATAAGCTCCACTTACCTCGATGTCAAACCGTTCAACCTCAAAAAAATTATTTTCTATCTTCTGAAGTGAAGAATGAATTCTATAGGGATTAAAACAAGAGATGTGTTGTTCAAGATTTGATAAAAGTGATCACAAAACATCCAAGGGGTTTGGATTTAAAAAACCAAAGTATTTGATCACAAAAAATGTTTTAAAAGGATTGAAAAGAAGTGGAACTTTGTACCTCTTAAATAAGGAGAAAAATCTCCAAGAGATAGGCTTGAAAAGAGTGCATTTGAAACCAAGTAAAAAAATTTCGCAGGATCATTCGAACAAACTGAACCTCGTTTGAATGACCTATGCCAAGTCCTTTGTATGCATATCGAACCAGAGATCGAACGACATTACAAAGCGATAAGGAAGTTGGGCGTTAGAAGATTCGTTCAAACCACGGATATCGAACGAGATAAGGAACCTCATTCGAACGACATTTGGTACCTCGTTTTAATGAGCTGCCTTAAAAAAGAATTTTTGACTAAAAACTTTAGAAAAAATATTTTATGTTTTCAAACACTTTTAAAATACCCCTGAACATAATGATTACACAAAATCAAACTCATATACCTTCTATAATGATTGTAGTGATAATCTCAACTCTTTGATTTTAAATTATCGCATTTGGTCACTACTTTGTCTTCGATTGAAGCTCTTCAGATGTACATGATGATTTATAGATATAATAGAATATGCCAAACTTAAAAGCATAATGAGCAATTATAAATCTTGCTCTTACAAATCTCCCTCTTTAGCTATTCCGGTACAAAACATAAAATAGAAAAAATAATTCCTAAGACAAGTTCAACTAATGTCTCTCCAAACTAGAAAAGAAAAAGGCACTCGGAACTTTGTCTCTACTAAAAATCTTCATCGTGTAGTCCATGATATCATCAATATAGAAAAATACCCACAAATATGAAACTAAGGAATTATCGTGACGCATGGAGTTTTAAATAAATAAAACTCCCCCAATGTGTTCTCCCCTTTTTTTCGGAATAGATAAAGCGTTAGAAGCTAAACTTGAAAAGTTAGCATCACGAGAAAACAAATTTGAAATATCATCACAAAGTATAAAAAACTAAGCATAAGCGATGAAACTTCAACAAACCAATCAACTTTTTTTAAATTTTAAAAAAAATTAGTATATAAATATACATATAAATACAAACATATGGAATGAATGTGTGTGAAATTAATGCACGGGAAAGTCAACATAGACATACGTAGAAATGGTCATGAAGTAAAAGTGGTACTCCTAAATAAAGAACTCAATTCTATCTTTGGTGTAAAAAAATTGAACAAAGTGAGATTGACTCGACTAATACAAAATGTCACGAATTTTAATGCTTCTCAAATCAATAGTGTCAAACTATTTAATATTTTTGAAGGAATTTCATTATGTAAACCCATTGATCTTCAACATATAACACCATCAAAATCTCGTATTTTAAGCATAAACTCTCAAATTTTTTGAAGGAATCATATTTCTCATTTTTAATGAAACACTAATGAAAAAATTGGCCTTGGAACTTATGTGTTATATGTTAAAATCATCTTTTAGGCCTTGCTAATGGCCGCCTTTAATGCAAAGAATACTACATCTTTCATAGCCCATTTTTATTATTTAAACATAAATCAATTTTCCAGTAAAACATTCCAGGCAATTTTTTTTTACATCCACAATTAGTTCCTAGTACATTTGGTTTGTTATTAAGCACGATTGAGATGAGAACATCCTATTTAACATATGATAAGCAAGTACAATGTTTAAAAGTCTGTGCATATGTGCAATTAAGGTGATATAATGAGTCTAGCATGACAGAATTAAGTAACAATGAACAATGCAATGCTAAACATGCATTGTTAAGAACAAAACAATGGAGCCAAGTTTCTTGTTAACATGATTAAGTCACATGAAATGGATTGAATGAAATTGTGATTTAAATATCCTAAATGCGCATCCACATAGGGTGAAAAAAATACCAAAATCTTTTTGAATTTTTGAAAAAATTTATCAAAATAAAATGTTTTTGGTGTTTTTAGAAAAAAAAATTAAAAGAAAAGAAAATATTTTAGGAATTTTCAAAATATATACATAAGAATACAATCTAGTTGTAGGGAAAAAAGATAGCAATGTGAAAATCACTGATGATGCCGGAATCAGCACCACCAGATAAGGTGTTTCCAAGCTCAATATAAGAATAACAATGGCAGCACAATTATATAAAGTGATAAGAGAATGAGGTGAGAAGAAGAGGAGAATACACCGGTATATAAGTGGTTCAGCCAATCTGGCCTACGTCCACTATGAGTGTGTGAGTAATATCACTGAATGAAGGCACTAATGGCCATGGATACAATCTCTCAAGCTCTCTCTCTCTCTACTGTGAATTTAGACAGAGTTTCAGCTAGGGTTTTATCACTGGGATCCTTTTTCAAGGTAGGGGATGATCCCTATATATAGTGCCTAGGGGGTGTAATGTACCCCCCATGCATGTAATGAGCATGTGTGTGGTAACCTCACCAATGTGGGAGTGCCATCTGTCACTGTCACATGTAAGGAATGATGATGAAATATTCTCCCCACATGTGGAGAATAATCTTGTTACAACTGATTTGTGCCCATGTGTCCTTATCCAAATGTTCAACAGATGCTCGGCCGCCATATTGGTGGATGACCTCGGCCTAGGAGAGGCCGAGCTGTAAAGGCTTGATATTCGTTCAATCCGAGATGTGTCATTGGGAGTCTCGGCCTGATCTCAGCCGAGACATTATGCTGGGGTCGGCCCCAGCCGAGGTTGGACTGATTCCATACTGGCGATTACTAAAACTTCTTGTCACCTCGGCCTGAACTCGGCCGAGGTTGCCATACCCAGATACGAGAGTGCTGTTGATGCCTGTAATGCGCGTAGTGTCTTGGAGATGTAGATGGTAGTGTCGGTCTGGGCCGACCCTGGTCTGGACGAGGGATGATATTGTGGGCCCATGGCTTATCTAGGGTCGATTAATATCTCGGCCATCATCTCGGCCGAGGTTGGTGTCTCTGGGCCGAGGTTATACTTGGGGCATATCAATCACCCCCAACCCTTAGTCATATGCGAGAGCAAGTGGCTAGGGGTTTACTACACCTCCGAGGCCTGTCCGTCCCAAGCTAATACCTGCATGACACCTGTCCCAAGCTAGAGCGTACTCACTTGGCTGGTGTGTGCTATCAGCCGTCCTTTGGGTTTCCCAAGGCAATGATGGGCCTTGGGAAACGTGCCCAAGTATTTAAGGGTTTAAACCCTTCTTTTTCTCTTTCTTCTTCACTTCATTCCTGTGCGCGTACTTTGTTCTTGCGATTTTCTCTCTCAAAACTTCTTCAATCAACGCTCTTCTGCAGAGGCATTTGTTGGTTTTCTTGCGAGTTTTCTTCATTTTCCCTCATCGTTCCATTTCCAGGTACTTTCTCCCTTTCATTTTCTCTGTTTTTTGCTTTTGATTTGCATTTTCCGGCGACTTTCATCCTTTTTCGGCAAGCACCATTAACTCCGGCGAACTGTGTTTTATTTAAACTTCTAAGTTTGATCTTTAAACTCCTTTATTTTATAAGTCAATCCTGTTTGTAGCTTTAGGTGTTATTCCTAAGTTTAGGGTCGTCCTCTGATGCTCAGACCTTTATACCAGCTTCTTGAGGATTTCCCCTCTCTTAGAGAGAAGACCCTAGAAAATATTAGGCAAATAGAGAGAGCCCAGGAGGAAGCTCGTAAGTCACAAGAGTTTCCTATTAGACCTATCTTCCCCCCGCCTCTCAAGGTGGTATATCCTGATCCCCCTGAGAACTTCTATCAGACAGAGGTCCCTGTCGATCTAATACCGATGTCTGAGTCTGAGTCTTCCACCTCTGATCCCATGTCTGTGGACTCTTTTCAGGAGGCCATGGATTTTACACCTCGGCCTGATCAGGCCCCTGATCAGGCCGAGGTATCCAGCCGAGCTTCATCCCAAAATGGCTCAAGCACCTCAGATTCTTCTTCAGAGGTTGAACTTGTTGAGCCGAGTGTGGCTGTGCCACCCATTCTTGATGCCATTCCTCTGTCGGCCGTCACAGGGGCAGAGTTCGCTCAGAGGTTCCCTAGTCACCCATCTACATCTGCTCCAGCCGACGTTGAGCTTGATGATGATGAAGATGCTGAAAGTGATGTTGACATCTCTGAGGCAGCCGAGTTCGAGAGCACAGTCAACGAGGTGGATCTTTTGTGCTTTAGATATTTATTCTCCATTAGTCCTTCCATCAAATTAAGGAGACCTCTGAGGGAAGAGAGGGCCTATCACGACCGAGATGGATAAATCTGCCTGTACGAGCAGATATTGAAGTTAGGTTTTCGCCTACCCATTCATCCCATCATCAAATCCATTCTCTCTTACATCAACTTGTCCCCCTCACAGCTATCTCCCAATGCCTGGAGAGCCATCATAGGGGCCATTATCTTGTGGAGGGCAGTCCACCACTCTGACCTCCCAGTTTAGGTCTTTGTTGGTTGATATGTCCCAACCTCGGCCAAAAACCATCCGAGCTACTATCATTTCGTGGCTCGGAGGCCTGAGAAGAAAATTCTCCAGGTGACTCAGACCTCAAATCATAATTGGAAGCCCCGCTATTTTTTCGCCTCAGGGCCATGGGAAATTGGCTCATCTGTTCCCTCTTCCACACTTGGGCCGAGGATACCCCTCAAATGGGGTAAGGTCTCCATGTCTGCCAGGGCCGACCCTGGTCCAAGTCTTCAAAATATCCAAAAGGTGAAGGCCCTGCAAGACCAAGGGGCACATGGTCTGTTTGTTAAGTTTGAACATTTGCTGACCCCCCAGTTTCTCTTGGGGACGAGCCTAGGTGGAAGTCCCCTTGTTGACTTTGGTAAGGATTTTTATTTTTAAGTTTAACCTCTGAACTCATTCATATCTGATCTCTAACCCATATCTTTTAACTTTTGCAGAGCGACCACCAGGCATCACAGACGAACTGTGGGAGATGGCTGCACCGAGCTTAGCGAGGCTTGCCAAAAAGGCTGGTCTGAACGCTCCTCCCCCAGCTCCCTCTACATCCAAATCGCAGGCCTCAAAGAAGAGGGACCCAGATGCCCATGCCTCTGAGGATCAGAGGCCGACCTTGAGGTAAAAGAAGGCCTCAGATGCTGCAATTATAATTTCTTCGGCCGACATCCTGACGGCACGTCTTGATCAGCTTAAGTTAACTGATAGTGTGGTCGGCCACAGCAGGCAGGCCATGGATGCACTCGCCTCTGTAATGACCGAGGCAGACAAATGTTTCTACAGAGCTATGGACACCTCCCTGCTGGTTGAGTTCGGCCTTCACAGAGCCGTCCAGGTATGAATTGTTCCTCCGTTAAAATTTCGTAAGTGCAACATCTGACTTTTCTCCCGCTTAACCTCTTCATTAAATGTGCAGGGAGTGACTGCTATGTATCAACTATCAAACTGGGCTATGAGGAAATTGCCCCTCATCCAGAAGGGGCAAGAGGCCGAGAAGGTTGAGAGTGCCCTGAATGCCGAGGTCGACCGTCCGAAGTCAGAGCTGCAGAACTCTGAAAATAAGGCTAAGGGTTTGGAAAAAGACATGTCTCTGCTCGTCAAAGACCATGCCAAGGCTCTGAAGGCCAAAGATGACGTCCTGCAGCAGAAGGTCAGTTCGGCCGTCAAAGCTGCCCTTGAAGATGCCACGCCCAAAATAATTTCTGACTATAAGGCCTCGGACGAGTTCATGGGTTTTGGTTTTGAATACCTCGAAAGAGGTGTCAAGGCTACTACCAAATGGGCTGAAGTCCGAGAGAAGGAGGTCGGCACTCTAAAGGCCTCTGACTTTATGGGTCTCGACTTTGCTGACCCTCAATTTGCTCAGGCGCTTCAGGAGGTGGAGGATGAGGCTGCTGCTCCAGCCGAGACTGCAACTCTGGGAAGGACCGAGCTCGGAGGGACAGACCACGTTGATGATGTGGCCGAGGTGACTAATGCCGATCAAGTCAACCTAGCCGAGACTGTTAGTGTTCCCCCCTCAGACCCTTCGTCTTTTTAGCTTGTAACAAATTTGTAATTTGTAACTTGTAACACCTCGGTATTCTGTAAGGAATATTTGTAACAATACCTCTTAATGCTATATGATCTCTTCCTTTTAATGAATGCCAATCTCTTCTATTATTTTGTTGTAGTGTTCTTGTTTATATTCAATCAATAATTCTGGCCTCAGGCCTCTTCACCACTGAATAAATCTCACCAAATTAATGATGTTTAAGGGTCTGAGGTCATCTGCCAAGGTGTCTGAGCTCAGACCTCGTCACCACCGAGTGATGTTATGAGGGTCTGAGGTCATCACCTAAGATGTTACCCTCATAATAAATCTCACAAAATTAATGATGTTAAGGGTCTTAGGTCATCTGCCAAGGTGTCTGAGCTCAGACCTCGTCACCACTGAGTGATGTTATGAGGGTCTGAGGTCATCACCTATGATGTTATCCTCATAATAAATTTCACCAAATTAACGATGTTAAGGGTTTGAGGTCATCTTCCAAGGTATCTGAGCTCAGACCTCGTCACCACCGAGTGATGTTATGAGGGTCTGAGGTCATCACCTATGATGTTAGCCTCATAATAAATTTCACCAAATTAATGATGTTAAGGGTCTGAGGTCATCTCATTATGGTGTCTGAGCTCAGACCTCGTCACCACTGAATGGTGTTATGAAGGTCTGAGGTCATCACCTAAGACGTTAGCCTCATAATAAATTTCACCAAATTAATGATGTTAAGGGTCTGAGGTCATCTGCCAAGGTGTCTGAGCTCAGACCTCGTCACCACCGAGTGATATTATGAGGGTCTGAGGTCATCACCTAAGATGTTACCCTCATAATAAATCTCACAAAATTAATGATGTTAAGGGTCTGAGGTCATCTGCCAAGGTGTCTGAGCTCAGACCTCGTCACCACCGAGTGATGTTATGAGGGTCTGAGGTCATTACCTATGATGTTAGCCTCATAATAAATTTCACCAAATTAATGATGTTAAGGGTCTGAGGTCATCTGCCAAGGTGTCTGAGCTCAGACCTCGTCACCACCGAGTGATGTTATGAGGGTCTGAGGTCATCACCTATGATTTTAGCCTCATAATAAATTTCACCAAATGAACTGGAAAGTCTTCTGCTTTGTAATTGTTATCATTGGTTCTGCCTCTACCCACTTTGAAAAGTAGTCAATGGCAACTATCAAGAATCTATAGTTGTTGACATCTCTTGGCAAAGGTCCTACTAAGTCAATTCCCCATACCGCAAATGTCCATGGAGAAGAGATTGACGTCATAGGCTGATGGGGTTGATGAGGGATTGTGGCGAACCTTTGACATTTGTCACACCTTTTCACATAGTCAGCAGCGTCCTTAGACAAGGTAGGCCGCCAGTATCCCTGAGTGATGATCCTCTTGGCTAAGGGCCTTCCCCCTATGTGGCTAGAGCAAGAACCATCATGAACCTCCTGTAAGACCTGGGGTACGTCCATGGGATGCACACATCTGAGGAGAGGCAATAGAAACCCCTTTTTGTACAAGACATCTCCTACCAATGAGAACTTGGCAGCCCTGTATCTTAACTTTCTCCTTTCCATCTTGGACTCGGGTAGCTCCCCCTCTCTTAGGCATCTGACGAGCGGGTCGATCCATGAGTCTCCTAGGTTCACATTATGACAAGGAATACATACCTCGTTCTCCTCGATGCTTGCTTTTCCTAAGACCTCGATTGGGATGGTCCTTCCCAAATCTGTCTTCATTACCGAGGACAGCCTTGCCAATGCATCAGTGTGATTGTTGCTCAGTCTAGGCACTCTCTTCAATTTTGCTTCTTCAAAATACTCTAGCAACCCTCTTACCTTCTTTAAGTACTTGGACATCCTTTCGTCTTTGGCCTCGATACCCCCAACACTTGATTGACAACCAACCTTGAGTCGCTGTGGAGTAGGAGTCGCTTTACTCGAAGAGTTGTTGCCAATAAGAGACCTGCTATCATGGCCTCATACTCGGACTCATTGTTTGAGGCCTGGAAGTTGAATCTCAAGGCGTATTCAATGTTGGCGCCATCTGGAGCCGAGAGTATTAGCCCCGCGTCGCTTCCACTGTCACAGGAAGAGCCATCAACGAAGAGGCTCCATACGTCTGCATCTGATGAGAAAACCCCTTCTCTCATAACCCCCTTCTCGAAGAGGTATCGATCCTCTTCGTTCTTTTCTACTCTGCTCCGGGTTTTGCCTGGGACAACCTCTTCTCAGCCTCGAAAGACGTTTGGTACAGTCTCTTCTGAATCTCGGAAGACACTACGGTTCGTCTCTTCGCCGTTATCTAAGCCTTTCTCTGTCTCGGCCTCTTCCCAGGTGAACTCTGCGACAAAGTCTGTGAGGGCCTGCCCCTTGATGGCTGTCCTGGGCTGGTAGGTAAGATCATACTCTCCTAGTTCAATGGCCCAGGTCATCAATCTTCCAGACTTCTCAGGTTTGTGCAGAACCTGCCTTAGCGGGGAGTCAGTAAGGACTACCATGGAGTGAGCTTGGAAGTAAGGCTTCATTTTCCTTGAGGCATGTATTAGGGCATAAGCCAAATTCTCCATCCGGGGATAATTTTGTTCGAACCCTTACAGGGCCTTACTGTTGAAGTACACAGGCCTTTGAACCCCATCCTATTCCCGTATGATGGCCGCACTAATGGCTGACTCAAAGACTGCCAGATACATAAACAACCTTTCCCCCGCGATGGGCCGAGACAGCAATAAGGGAGACCCTAAGTAGGACTTGAGTTGGTCAAAGGCTTTTTCACACTCTTCGTCCCATTGGAAGGCCTTCCTTAGAATTTTAAAGAATGGAAGACACTTGCCCGTTGCCCTAGAAACAAACCTGTTAAGGGCCGCCACTCTTCCAGTGAGTCTCTGGACATCCTTGATACTCCTAGGAGTCTTCATGTCGAGTAATGCCTTGATTTTCTCAGGGTTTGCTTCAATACCCCTCTGATTAACGATGAACCCTAGGAACTTCCCGGCTTCTACCTCGAAGACACACTTCGCTGGGTTGAGCTTCATTTTGTACGAGTCCATGACATCGACTGTCTTCTCAAGGTCTGCTATATGAGTACATGCTTTCAGGCTCTTTGTTAGCATATCGTCCACATACACCTCCATGGTCTTACCTATTTGCTCCTCGAACATCTTATTGACAAGACGTTGATACTTTGCCCCCACATTTTTCAGACCAAAGGGCATCACCTTGTAACAGTACGTCCCCTTGTCAGTAATGAAGGCTGTCTTCTCAGAGTCTTCGGCATCCATGAAGATTTGGTTATAACCTGAATAAGCATCCATGAAGCTCATGAGCTCGTACCCTGCCGTTGCGTCCACCATCTGGTCTATCCTAGGTAAGGAATAGCTGTCTTTCGGGCAAGACCTGTTCAGGTCTGTGAAATCTACACACATTCGCCACTTTCCATTGGCCTTAGGCACGATGACTGCATTTGAGAGCCACTCCGGATAGGTAACCTCTCTTTTGAACTTGGCCTCTTCCAACTTTTTCACCTCTTCCCGGATGACGTCATACTTCTCCCTGGAGTAAACTCTTCGCCTCTGCTTGATAGGCCTGGCATCTCTGTCCACGTTGAGCTTATGGGTCATGACCTCAGGGTCGATACCAGGCATGTCTGTGTGACTCCATGCGAAGACACTCTGTCTCCTCCTGAGGAAGTTTATCAGCTCTTCCTTAATCCCTGGCTCTAGGGCCTTGCCGACCTGGACAGTTTTTTTCGGCTCGTCCTCATTGAGGATGATGGATTCTACCTCTTCCGCGGCCTCGCCCTTTTTTAATTTTGTTTCATCTCTCTGGTCAAGAGTGTCAATGCTGTAAGTGGTGGTTGCTCTCTTATGGGCCTCTTTCTCTTCGGCTGAGTTGAAGTAACACTCCCGCGCCGTGGTCTGGTCACCTTGCACTTCCCCTACTCCATAAGGAGTCAGGAATTTTAGCATCTGATGGACCGTCGATGGCACGACTTCAAACTCTTTGAGGGCCAACCTTCCAATGATGAGGTTGTAGGCTGAGAAAACATTTTCGTCCATAACAAAAAAATTTATCTTCTTGGTCAGCCTCTTAGGCCACTCATCCCCCATCTGCACATCCATTTCATACATGCCCAAGGGGTGCACCTTCTCACCACTGAAGCCTATCAATGGGTGATGGTAGGGCACCAGCCTTGCCCTGCTAAGACCCAAGCTCTTGAAACAAGGCCAGAACATCACATCTGCTGAGCTTCCCCCGTCTATGAGGATCCTCCCTACATCGCACCCATGCACCCTTGTTGTTATGACCAAAGGGTCATCATGGGGGGCTAAGATGCCCTTGAAGTCGAGTCTGGAGAACCCCACTACGAGGGTGTCCATGTCTACCTTCTTCCTCTTCTGCACTGCGTCCATAGACGGCGCCAAAATGATGATGCCGGAATCAGCACCACCAGATAAGGTGTTTCCAAGCTGAATATAAGAATAACAATGGCAACACAGTTATATAAAGAGATAAGAGAATGAGGTGAGGAGAAGAGGAGAATACACCGGTATATAAGTGGTTCAGCCAATCTGGCCTACGTCCACTGTGAGTGTGTGAGTAATATCACTGAATGAAGGCACTAATGGCCATGGATACAATCTCTCAAGCTCTCTCTCTCTCTACTGTGAATTTAGACAGAGTTTCAGCTAGATTTTTATAACTGGGATCCTTTTGCAAGGTAGTGGATGATCCCTATATATAGTGCCTAGGGGGTGTAATGTACCCCCCATGCATGTAATGAGCATGTGTGTGGTAACCTCACCAATGTGGGAGTGCCATCTGTCACTGTCACATGTAAGGAATGATGATGAAATATTATC
Source organism: Sambucus nigra (assembly GCA_949130495.1). Lineage (NCBI taxonomy): Eukaryota > Viridiplantae > Streptophyta > Magnoliopsida > Dipsacales > Adoxaceae > Sambucus > Sambucus nigra. The sequence goes on along the minus strand of OX422214.1, from coordinate 186,472,501 downwards.
CCCACATGTGGAGAATAATCTTGTTACAACTGATTTGTGTCCATATGTCCTTATCCAAATGTTCAACAGATGCTCGGCCGCCATATTGGTGGATGACCTCGGCCTGGGAGAGGCCGAGCTATGAAGGCTTGATATTCGTTCAATCCGAGATGTGTCATTGGGAGTCTCGGCCTGATCTCAGCCGAGACATTATGCTGGGGTCGGCCCCAGCCGAGATTGGACTGATTCCATACTGGCGATTACTAAGACTTCTTGTCACCTCGGCCTGAACTCGGCCGAGGTTGCCATACCCAGATACAAGAGTGCTGTTGATGCCTGTGATGCACGTAGTGTCTTGGATATGTAGATGGTAGTGTCGGCGTGGGACGACCCTGGTCTGGCCGAGGGATGATATTGTGGGCCCATGGCTTATCTAGGGTCGATCAATATCTCGGCTATCATCTCGACCGAGGTTGGTGTCTCTGGGCCGAGGTTATACTTGGGGCATATCAATCACCCTAAACTAGAAACAAATCCGTACGTTAATCATTTGTTTTGGAGGTGTTCTCAAAAGGCATAGACATCCTTTAAAATTCCTTTATCGAACTTTTAAAAGTCTTGACAAGAAACTCAACTTGCTCTCGAAGACCAGTAAGGTGTTTATGGCAGCGTGTGGGAGCTTGTGTATGAGAGACTCTTCCTAGCTTAAAAAAAATCCGTAAGGAGACCTCTTATTTGCAATGGGTACAAATATAGATTAGTTTGTGTCAACCTTGGTTAAAACACCCAGGACAAGTTCTCCTTAGTGGGTTAGGTGGAGGCCCGTAAGTATCTATCATAAATTTAGCAACCGATTTGGGTGCTATATTGAAAGTGGATGCACCATTGTAACCTATGTCTTGTGGCTGATTAAAACCTAAAGCAAGATCTAGGAAAATCTTTCCAACCTTTACATATTTGTTCTCTTAAGTTACCTTGACCTCCCGAGCACATTCGAGATCTTTCTCAAGTTGTGAAACATGAGCTTCAAGTTTCCCACGAGTCTCCAATGATGCTTGAAGATCTCTGTAAGACTAGACACTTTATTGGTCAAAATGGTATTTTCCCTACCCGCCAAAACAAGTTTCCCACTCAAAGAGATTTTCACTGATGTAATACCCCGTACTTTTACGGATATTTAAACTACACGAGTGGGTGTAATTTAATAATTTGAGACTTTAAATTAAATAGTAAATATTAATTTTCAAGTGAAACATTAATGTTTACATGTGTTATGTTTACTTACGGGGATAAGTAAATGAGATGGACTAATTATATTTCATGTCACAAGTGAATAAAAGCGACAGGTGATGTTATTTTATTCGAAAAACACGTGTGGAGTGTGCTGGGTTTAAAACGTGAATTTTTTATAGGTGACTCGGATGGAGATTTTGAGTGCACGATTGTTTCTGGAATCGCCGTACTGGTCAGAATAGAGTACCCGGGGATAGTGTTTGGATTCTAGGGACTTTTTAGAGTAGTAGGGACTCGCATTTATGTATACGAGTCAATTTTGGGTTTAATAAGGGGATAACCCTTATTTCTCTCTTATAAGTCATGAGAGAAAGAAAAAGATAGAAAAGAAAGAAAGAAGAAAAAAGAGAAAGAAGGAAGAAAATGGGAGAAAGAGGAGACTCGGGCTAAGCTATGGTGGATTCCGGCACGAGGTCGTCGAATTTATCCAACCACGCAAGTGTTTAACATGATTTGATGATTTAAGTGTGTTTACTTTTCATATTATAGTTGGTAAAAACTATATGATTTTGGGTTGGGATTCTTGTACAAAAATGGGTTTTTAGGAGATGATTTCATATGATTTTGATGTGATAATAATCCTACATGAAATCTAAGTTAAAATCCATGTTAATAGTGTACTTTTTGGTGAGAAATTTGAAAGGGTTGAACAGAATCTAGGGTTAAATTAAGATATGGTTTAAATATAAATTAACTTGAGCAATCCCATAAATAAATTGGTGTGATGGGTACATCTAAGAGTGTAAATGATTATAGTGATGTTTATTGAGGGTAAAACCCATAAATTTCGGAGTTGGAGAAGAAAAGCAACTCCATCATATCCGGACGGGTTCATTTTTGGTGTCATCAATTTGGTTCGTTTATTTGGAACAGGACCGATTCATTTTTAGGGCCATTGGTTCGGTTTGGTTTCGATAGAAAAATTTGAGAGATTTTTTTGGACTAAAAAGGATTGTAGAAGAATTCCTTTTGGAGATAAATAGTAGGGTATCCAATATAGAGTGTGAGGACCTCTAAGTGATAAAGTGAGTGATATATATGTCTCGGGTTATTGTGAATAAGATTCGGGGTATGAATTTAAGGAGTGTTTGTGATGAATAACACTCGGGAGATTATTTCAGCAGGTATATATATATTTGTATGCGTGTAGAATATATATACCGATAGTATATGTGAATAATATCTGAATGTGCGAGTAGGATGAAATTAGAATACTAGCTAGTTGTAATAAGCTATTATTCGGGAATATATATTTATGTGAGAATTGTATCATAAGTGACTGAATACTTATGTGATTAAAATAAGTTGTGTGTATACTTATACATTAATACGAATTGGTATATTCTGGATTTACAGGCTAATGTCGGGATTTACAGGCATGTATGGACGAATTTGATAATACATAGGGGAATATAGACATCATGTATATGATATGATTATGAATATATATGTGTGTGAATGATATATTTATATGAAGCATACTCCTCTAGTGCTATCATGGGAAGTTGCGCAATGTGGGTGAGGCCCCTGGCTTGAGAAGCAGGGAGAGTATAGTCCCCTGGTCATAACGTCCATTTTTATATTGTGTGATTTTTATCAGGGGTGAGACATGCTGGGTATGTTTTGTTCTCATTTTCGGTGAGGAACTATGATTGATTCCCCTACGTTTTGATTTGGTTTATACCAAGTCGGTGTGAGAGTCCGACTGCTGGTACCCACAATGATATGTGAGTAATTCCCTGAAAGATGATAGCATTGAGAGACTGCATCCATTGAGTATAGCTATGAGGGATGGTTATTATACTTATATAGTGTGTGATATATAAGTATGAATATATTTGATGTGTATAGTATATTGTATATATATGAGATGTGAATATATATATAAATAAAATGTGAGATACGTATATAAAGTTGAGAATATTATATAAGAAGCTAGTAGCACTAAGATGTGAAGGTGTAATAGCTAGTGACGGTTATTCATAATGAATAGATATATGATATGCGAGAAATTATAGGTAAAAGATTTTTATAGTAAGCTATCATGAAAGATTAGAATGTTATATACGCGGGACTGGAGATAGCGTATGCTGATTTAGTTGTCGTGAGAGATTAGTCAAGCGGGGTAGCTTAACTAGGGTGTTTTAAAATACATGCGTTAGGTGTGCACTGTTAGATGAGAGGTGAGGGGTATCTCATGGGAGTGCGACATCGGTTTAAATATGGAGAATGTCATATTTTAAACATTAAGCACTTGCTAAAAATGTTCTTCAAAACCCGGGCTCTGACCCGTATCTATCTTTTCTTTTTTCTTCTCCTTTGTTATATCGATTTAGGTGTTCAGACACAAAGATGCCTGGATGACTATTCTTTCGAGTCAGATGTTGATTCCGACGCTATGGATGTTTGCAGGAAATCTTATAAACGCTTCTCTCCTTGTGATATAGATAGGAGGTACTATGAGTTATATTCGGGTATGTCGCCCATTGTTGTCATTTATTTTATTTTCTGCATTTTTGTTTACGCCTATTCGATTTGGTTGTATAAATGTTTTACGGAGAGTTATTAGTTACTATTTATTCATTTTAATGATTGTCTATATCATTGTGTGGATGGATTTAATTGTGCAGTTAAGTTAAAAAGATTAGGAAGTTTAAAATTTGACGCAAGGCCTAATAAGTTATTAGTAATTAAACAATTTTTCAATAGTGATGTTGAGAATGAAACCATTTGAGATTCTTGTTTAATTTGATATAGGACTGATCACCCGGTATTTTACCAGGCGAGGTGTCACATGTGGTATCAGAGCATCAGGTTCTAGTGTCTTTAGGAATCTGTGCGGACGTGCTATGTTTTCAGATTTATTTTCTATTTGATATAATGCACTATCGTTAGGATTGTTGATTCCTATGGTGAGATTTCGTTCTCCTGCTAAAATGTATAAATATTAGTGAATGTTATATGCGTTCGGGTGTGTTCATTTGCTGAATAACGAAGGAGGGACAGTGAGGGCCGTTGTGAGAACAACAAGAGCCGGGGCTTAGCTGAAGCCAAAGAATATTTTAGGTACGATGACCGTAGTCGAGGTCACCCCTATTATTGATCGGGAAGTTGGAGCTGTAAGGACTGCTAGGGTGCAGCATATAATTTTAAGCACCGTTATAGCAGAAAGTGGTGCTAAATTAGACTCACCCAGTGCAGTTAGAATGAGAGAGAGAGTCGGAGGGGTGTTTGAAGAGGACCACCTGTTGGAATTTTGGTAAATGCGGAGATTGTGTGTGTTAGCCAATGGATGTAAGATACCCAAAGGTTTTGGCATATAGCAGGGATTAGTATACCCGGAAGTGAATTTGGGGTAAATTGTTCTTAGCTCGCGGGAGCAGTGTTGTAATGGTGGGAGTAAATCACCATATTTTAAAAAGAGAAATAGTATGCCAATGGAAGGATCTTAGATACGGTTTGACCACAAGTCCCTTCATATGTTATTCAGAAGAAGATGTGAATATAATTCTGAACTTATCACTAGAGGGCTGGACATAGGCCTTATCTAGTGAACCTTGTACCTGATGAGGTAGGTCCAATTGAGAAAAGAGTCCTTAAGTGGGTGATGTACTCACGGGAGGAGTCACCAACACTTAGAGGAAATTCTACTTGGACGATCAATGTGGATGGCGACACTATTGTGTTTTGTCAGGGAGGATAGTAATGCTTCTTTGTAAAGGGAGCTAAAAGCATTGAAGGATTTATTCGGGACTGGTAAGGCCAACAATGTGTTCCTTTGGGACAGTGGAGCTAAGGGAACAATGAGGGTGGTCGTTAAGGCTGAGTCTACTAGGGTCCGAGAGGAGGACAACCCTAATATGGCCAGCGTGGTCTAAGATAAGTGGATTATATGAAGAGGTATTTTTATATAGGGAGTAGAACCACATGCATTATTTTTTCCCAAAGCGAGTAAGGGATAAGAGTATGGTGCTTAGCTGAGGAAATGATTAAGATAGGTTTTGGTTTAGTTCGGACAAGTGTGTCATTTCCGAGAACTAGTTGAGCAGCCAGGGTAATTGGCAAGGTAGAAATATGAGTTTTGTCCTTGGGTGAATAAGGTATGCTTTGTGTGACACGAACGAGTCACGACATCTTGATTAGCACTAGATTCGCGTGTGGGATAAGTTTAGTGTGTATATCGATAACAATATTATGTACAGATATCTTTTGTGGTATAGCGGGGTTATTTTTGGTTTCATCCGTGGGGAAACGGGTGTAGGTATAGTGGTATATATTTTATATGAATTACTCATCTTGAGATGTGTTATACGATTATGATATTATCCTGAGTATAGACTGGTTAGAACAATAGCGGGCTGATATTGTAAGGCTATCGTGTTTGCTGTTTCAGGGATAAATGTGTTGTTTTGGCGATGCCTCGCCTGAAAGAGGGTTGAGATCGCATTTATATTATATTATAATAGAGACTTCAGAGAGTATAGTTTTCTCGAGATATTTGATCCCAGTGTGTAGGGACCTTATTGATGTTATTTGAGGTATATTGGATTTATTGTCGAGAGGAGAGATTGAGCTCGTTATTATGTTTAGCACTCAGGACTTGGTGGTAGGGAGAGCGCATGGTTATATCACTCCTTTAGAGACGTGAGAGTTGAGATTTATATTTATACATCCGGGGACATTATTTTGAGGGTCCTGGTTATGTGTTTGAGGATTTATGGAATGTGATTACCGCTAATGTTGAGTGATAGAGTATTGGGGAAAGCTCCTTGTTTGAATGTTATTACGTGATGAGATACGTATGAATCTTGATAAACGTCATGAGTATAGAGACGTTGATGGATGTTAGGGCATCAGTTTTGAACGTTTATTAATGAAAGTGTAGAGAAAATACCCTGGGGTGAGAGTTATTATATAGTATAAGGCCAGTGGAACCGGTAGTGCTGTGAGAGAGAGCTGAAAATTTTCCTTCTCACCACGATTTAAAGGGTGGAACTATGTTAAGGAGAATTAAATTTTGATTTATAGGGTGATTGAAAATACCCAAGTGTTATAGCCACGTCGAGAATACGAGGCTAGTTTTGAGGAAAGTGTGTGACGTTTCCAGTGTTGTGCAAATATGCACCGATTATAGGGTGTATGGGTGCCCTGATTGGTTGATTTTGAATCATCGGAGATAGGAGGACGTGGGAATAAATGTGTGGAATATATACATGTGGGGCAGTTATAAACAAGCTAAAATGGCATGGTGGATTGAATGTCATGGGAGGAGGGCAATAATCCAAGGATATGTGTGTGATGAGAGTTGTCACACCCGAGATGGGTTGAAAGGCTGTGGGAAGCCATTTATTCTGATGTCTCTTGAGAAGAGGAAATTCCAATTATTATGTGAAAGTTGAGCGGAGTCCTACTCAGTCGAATTTTGAGAGTGGCTTGCGCGTAAATAGAATGTTAGTCTGTATAAGGTAAAAAGGGCCCAGAAGTGTGCTTTGTGGCAAAAGTTCACAAGAAGAAACTTTGGTACCCCAGGGAAAGAAAGGGAATAGAAAGTAACACTTAAGGTGAGATATTTAAGTGGGAATTTGTGTTAGGTGAGACACAGTGAGATTGTCTTCCGGTGCACCACTGATAGAAAATTTTGTGTCAAGTCGACGATTCCTGTGATGGAATGGGAAGACAGGGTGGTGAATTGCATTGCTAGGTGTGCTCAAACCTTTCTTTGAGAAGAAGTATTACACCGGTGTAAGGTTCCATCCAAGGTTGTTGTGAATTAGGATGAAGATCCTTTAACCCCACCTCCGATTGGGATTGTAGGGAAGTAGCGGGGATGGCCTTTTATTTTTGGCAAGTCGTGTCACCTATGGCCCGATGAGTAGACGAGAGGTGATTGATGACTAGTAAAGTGGTAGGAATGCGATTTTAGAGTCACTGGGGTTAGTTTACTTCCACAACTGACCTAACTTGTAATTAAAGTAAAGCATGGTATGGTAATTAGGAGGATAAATTACCGATTGGTAGAGTTGTGTGGAGCCACTCGTACCTGTTTATTGTGGATAAGGCACTTGTTAAGGTTTTGTGTGGGAAAGCCTGGACATTCTCCCTATGGTTCTTTAGAGGTGAGTGAATAACTAGACTTTTGGACCGGACGTGATTTAGAGTCCGTCGTCGAGAGGCGCATTAACCACAAACTTTTTTGGGGAGACTTTTGAGCGTCGTAAGAGTTACGTCGCTATGAACCGATATTTGAAGTATTGACAGGAGAGGTCAGATGTTCTTATGGTTTATCTAAGGATGGAAATTTTGTGTTGGGATGGATACGGCAAGCTGGCACTTAATGATATGCGACCTTCCTGTAGAATTGAGGCGATAGAGCCAGTGATGTATAGGTTCGTCTTATTTGATGTCATTAGTGGAAGCACAATGTGTGATGTGCCTTTTTTGAGGAAAGAGATTATAACTGATGGAGTATATCGATATGAAGTGTATTGGGAAAGCTTGCCGTGAAGCTGGGGCTATAGTGGTTAAGCCTTTAGACATGTGGGTGCCGCTAGCGGGTGTATAGTTGAGTAACCCTTATGTTACTTTGATATTGATTTTGGGTACTAAAGGTTGTATGTGGCTCAAGATCATGAGTTTTGGTATCGATCTTATCCGAATTTTGAGGACGAAATTCCATTGTAGGGGAGGGGGAGAATGTGATACCCCGTACTTTTATGGAAATTTAAATTACATGAGTGGGTGTAATTTAATAATGTGAATTTAAAATAAATAATAAATATTAATTTGCAAGTGACACATTAATATTTACATGGGTTATGTTTACTTACGGGGATAAGTAAATGAGATGGACTAATTATATTTCATGTTGCAGGTGAAAAAAGCGACATGTGATGTTATTTTATTCAGAAAACACATGTGGAGTGTGTTGGGTTTAAAATGTGATTTTTTGATAAGTGAATCGAATGAAGATATCAAGTGCACAGTTGTTTCCGGAATGGCCATAATAGTCAAAATAGAGTACTCGGGGATAGTGTTTGGGTTTCGAGGAGTTTTTAAACAAGTAAGGACTCACATTTGTATATACGAGTCAATTTTGGGTTTAATAAGGGGATAACCCTTATTTCTCTCTTATAAGTCACGAGAGAAAGAGAAAGAGAGAAAAGAAAGAAAGAAGAAATAAGAGAAAGAAGGAATAAAAAGGGAGAAAGAGGAGACTCAGGCCAAGCTCCGACGGATTCCGGCACGAGATCGTCGAATTTATCCAACCAGGCAAGTGTTTAACTTGCTTCAATGATTTAAGTGTGTTTGTTTTTCATATTATAGTTGGTGAAAAATATATGATTTTGGGTTGGGATTCTTGTACAAAAATGGGTTTTTGGGAGGTGATTTCATATGATTTTGATGTGATAATGATCTACATGAAATTTAAGTTAAAATCCATATTAATGGTGTAAATTGTTTGTGAGAAATTTGAAAGGGTTGAACAAAATCTAGGGTTTAATAAATATGGGGGTTAAATCTAAATTAACTTGAGGAGTCCCATGAATAAATTGGTGTGTTGGGTATATCTAAGAGTGTAGATGGTTAAAGTGATGTTTGGTGAGGGTAAAAATAATAAATTTCGAAGTTGGAGAAGAAAAGGAACTCCATCACGTCCAGACCGATTTGTTTTTGGTGTCATCAGTTCGGTTCATTTGTTTGGAACCGAACCGATTCGTTTTTAGGGCCATGGGTTCGGTTTGGTTTCGACTGAAAAATTTGAGAGATTTTTTTGGACTAAAAAGGATTGTATAAGAATTCCTTTTGGAGATAAATAATAGGGGATCCAATATAGAGTGTGAGGACGTCTGAGTGATGAAGTGAGTGATGTATAAATCTCGGGTTAGTGTGAATAAGATCCGGGGTATGAATTTAAGGAGTGTTTGGAATAAAAAAACACTCGGGAGATTATTTCGGCGGGTATATATATTCGTATGCGTGTAGAAATTATATACCGATAGTGTATGTGAATAATATCCAAATGTGTGAATCGGATGAAATTAGAATACTAGCTAGTTGTGATAAGCTATTATTCGGGAATATATATTTATGTGAGAATTGTATCATAAGTGAGTGAATACTTATGGGATTAAAATAAGTTGTGTGCATACTTATGAATTAATACGAATTGGTGTATTCGGGATTTACAGGTTAATGTCGGGATTGATAGGCATGTATGGCTTGATTGGATAATACATGCGGGTATAGAGACAATATGTATATGATATAATTATGAATATATCTATGTGTAAATGGTATATTTATGTGAAGCATACCCCTCTAGTGCTATCATGGGAAGTTGCGTGATGTGGGTGCGGCCCATGGCTTGAGGAGCAGGGAGCGTATAGTCCGCAGGTCATAGCGTCCATTTTTATATTGTGTGATTTTTATCAGGGGTGAGACGTGGTGGATATGTTTCGTTCTTTTTTTCGTTGAGGAACTATGACCGCTTCCCCTACGTTGTGATTTGGTTTATACGAAGTCGGTGTGAGAGTCCGACTGCTGTTACCCAGGATGATATGTGAGTAATTCCCTGAAAAATGATAACACTGAGAGACTGCATCCAATGAGTATTGCTATGAGGGATGGTTATTATACTTATATAGTGTGTGATATATACGTATGAATATACTTGATGTGTATTGTATATTGTATATAAATGAGATGTGATTATATATATATATATATATATATATATATATATGGACAGAATAAAGATTGAATTGTAAAATGATTTATGGATCATCCGGGAGTATAAAATCCGAAATAAAATGTGAGATACATATATAAAGATGAGAATATTATATACGAGGCTAATAACACTAAGATGTGAATGGTGTAATAGCTAGTGAAGGTTATTCATAATGAATGGAGATATGATATCCGAGAAATTATATGTAAGAGATTTTTATAGTAAGCTATCGCGAAAGCTTAGAATGTTATATACGCGAGACTGAGAGAGCGTATGCTGGTTTAGTTGTTGTGAGAGATTAGTCAGGCGGGTTAGCTTAACTAGGGTGTTTTAAAATACATGCGTTAGGTGTGCACTGTTAGATGAGAGGTGAGAGGGATATCTCATGGGAGTGCGACACCAGTTTAAATATGGAGAATGTCATATTTTAAATATTAAGGTATGTTAATCACTTGTTAAAAATATTTTTCAAAACCCGACCTCTGAACCGTATCAATCTTTTCTTTTTTCTTATCCATTGGTATACCCTTTTAGGTGTCGAGACATATGGAAGCATGGATTACTATTCTTTTGAGTCAGACGTTTCTGCCGTAACTGTGGATGTTTGCTGGAAATCGTATAGACGCTTCTGTCCTTGTGATGTAAATAGGAGGTACTATGAGTTATATTCAAACATGTCGCCCAATTTTTGTCATTTATTTTATTTTTCCATTTTCATTTACGCCTATTCAATTTGGTTGTATAAATATTTTACTGAGAGTTATCGGTTATTATTTATTAATTTCAATTGTCGTCTATATCATTGTGTGGATGGATTGAACTGTGCGGTTAAGTAAAAAAGATTAGGAACTTTAAAATTTGACAAGAGGGCTAATAGGTTATTAGTAGTTAAATGGTTTTTCGACAGTGATGCTGAGAATGAAACCATTTGAGATTCTTGTTTAATTTGATGTAGGACTGATCACTCCGTATTTTATTAGGCGGGGTGTCACAACTGAGTTCTCACTCTCTCTCGAAACTTTTAACTCCTTCTCTAAAGGCAACACCCTAAGAGTTAATTTTTTTTTGCTTTTGGGCTTTTAACGATTGGTGTAAAGTTTGAAGTATGCATATTAGAGACCATGTTCTTCCTCAATCAAATAATCAACCTCACAATCTCTATAATGATTTGACTCACTCTTGAGGCTATCATTTGTTGACATGTCCTCATTGGCATGAAACGTACTTATAGTGCTAACGTGACGAGCAATGAATGAGCATAAATTTTGTTGTGGTAATTCATCCTCGGAATCCACCGACTTTACATAATTATCACTTATAGTAGCATTATAGGTGGTTTTGACTTCGCACTATCTCTTAATTCTAATAGGGAACTTATGGGCTTTATGACAATTCCCCTTACACCCATAACATCTCTTCAATTCATCTTTCTTAAAATACCCACCTCTAGTTTTATTTTGATCATTCTCATTAAAATTCTTACCGGCTTTGAGATTTTTATTTTTCAATGGGGATGAATTTTGATTCTTGAATTTTAGAATTTTTTTTTTTTTTTAGAAAATAGGACAAGATCATCATGATCAATTTTGGAATCGGAGTCAGAAACCTTTTCTAAAGATATTTTTTTCCCTTTTTCTTTTTAGTTTTGGGGAACATAGCTAATTCCTAAGTTTGAAGATCACCTATGAGCTCTTCTAGCCTAAGTGTGTCTAGAATTACCAAAGAGTTAAGGATGGTAACATTAGCATTAAAACGAGGTAGGAGAGACAGAAAATGTTTCTTAACAACTCTCACTTCCAAAATTTTTGCCACCAAATTAAAATAGGAATTCACAACATCAGATATATGAGCATAAATTCATCATAAGTGTCAGATTCAAGCATGCATATAGTCTGAAATTGTGTGGCGAGGTTTTGAAGTTTAGAAGATTTAACAGCATTAGTACCCTCGTTTGTGAGATGGAGGATATCCCAAGCCTCTTTAGACGTGGTACACGCCATGATGCGACGAAATTCTTCAGGTGTGACTGCACTAGAAATAGTATTCAAACCTCGGGAGTTGAAATTACTCAATCTAAAATCGTCTTCAGTTCAATTTGCAATTGAATTGAGAGTAATGATATTTTCATTAGTCACAATAGAAGGAGTCCATTCCTTTTTAACACCAAGCCAAAGTTGATCGTCGATAGATTTTAGAGACAATCTCATTCAAGATTTTCAATAGACATAATTCATACCATCAAACAAAGGTGGCATATTGTATGAATTCTCCATATAACTACCAAGATTCATCTAAATAACTTACAAAAACAAGATCTGATACCAATTTGAAAGTGCTTTTAAAGTGATCTGGTTATACGGTCAAATGTAAAAATCATAGAATAGGTCACAAACAAACTGTATTTAGTTTAATTCAATTTTATCTCGATTAATTATGTGAATATAAACAAGTAAGATAATGGATCTAAATCGAATCAAACACACCACAACATATGATATAAGAAAAAAAAACAATCATTTTTAGTACAATTACAACTAGGGTATTATTTAATGACACGGTAAGAGATACAAACTTAGACCCCACTAAGTATCGCAATTATATATGTGACAACCCGCCTATTTTAATATAGGGTGGTCAATCCTCTACTAAAATAAAAAAGGAATCTCAGTATGGCTTCATTCTCAACATCAATGTTGCATAAGCAATATAAATAATACGAATAAAATCATATACTAAAAATAATAGATAAAATAATAAAAGTGAACCGAAACCATCGGTCACCAAATAGTGACATCCACTAAATAAAACTGAATAAGAACTAAGTACATAAAATTATCTTGACATAAATAAACTCCTATCTTGACTACAAGAAACATACCCTGAATGAAGTATTGGAATAGTAAAGATCCTATGTAGATAGAATAAGATGAGGGAGCTAAGTCAAATCCTGTAGCATCCACAACTATTATAATGACAAGAAAAAGATATATCCCTATGGTCACCATTGCTGCTACAGCACACCTGGGGTTTTAAGAAGATAAGAAAAATAATTTGTCAACGGGTCAAATCCTGAAAGTTTGAAATATTTTGCAAGTAATGCATTGTTTTAAATTGTTAAAACTTGCAGCGTATTACTTTCATAATTAACTAGTCACACTCATATGAGATAAAACCTCACCTCTCAACTAAAGTGTGCACCTAAGGTGTTAATTTATTATCCTAATTAAACTACCCAATCTAACTAGGACATGTAACCGCTATCCAAGCCCAACACTGCTAATACTCTCTATTAGCTAAGTATAATCTACCCTTGCTAGGTATAAGTTCTTAAATAATATTGTAGCGACACACGTGCTATGGATATATATTCACACAACAAATATAACATATGATATATGCCCCATATCATATTATATATCACTAATTATATACATATAATCGTATTCCCAGAGCATAGACTTCGCGGATACATCCCTTGTATGTTATCATGCTCGAGGCATCACGCATCACACTAAGTCACTGGGTTAGAATCTCACCGTCGAACCCAAACGTAAACACATACAATAGAGGCAGTCAAGAACTTATATTCGTGGGTCGCAACCATACCACATCGCACCTAACCGATATCCAAACCAAAAGATATCCTCACACATGGATAATGGCTATGTGTTGGTTTTGTCTCCCCTTTTTTTCCAGTTTTGGTTTATTTTCAAATTTTCCATTTTGGCTAAAATCTATATATACAAGTGTTATTTCTCGGTTTTGAGAGTGGGCATATTTGAGAGCTAATCAAAGGCAAAGAGAGATAGAGAGCTACTTTGAGCAAGGTGAGTTCTTGAGGTTGATTAGTGATTGACTTTTGAGAGAGATAAGTGAGGTGTGTGTGTAACCATTGGATCCTAGCCATTTATTTATAAAAGAAGATATCCTACCATTTGTGGATGTAGCCCAAAGCTTGGGTGAACCACGTAAATTATTATTGATTTGATTGTTTGTTGCTTGTATGTTCTTATTGTCACTTCATTGATACTTGGTTGATTTGATTAGGAGTTTCCATACTAGTTTATTTACGGAACAAGGTTTTGGGTGTTTTTTGCACACCAAGTGTTTGATAAAATTTCTGAGTGAGTTTTATTATCTTGGTCGCTAGAGATAGTCTTGCTTTAGCGCAACAAGTGATATCAGAGCTTAGGTTGCATTGTTTTCCCGGTATTTTGGTTCGAGGTTGAATCAATTTTGAAAATTCTGACGTAGCTTTTATTTTTGTTCCAAATGGCAAAAAATGTGGAGAGTACTCAAGAATAAACCTCTATGAGCGAAGTCTCTAAGAGATGGGATCCGAGTTATGGATAGAATGGCTCAATGAAGATGGACATGAAGGCTTTTGATGAGAAGATCAATTTTGGGATATGGTAAAGATGAATGCGAGGCGTTCTTATCCAACAGAGGTTTCAATTAGCATTATTGGGGGTAGAGGGAAGATCGATAGGCATGACTGATGCCGAGTGAATTGACATTGATCAAAGAGAGGCTTCGTGTATTGAGATGCTTATCACAGATGATGTGTTGAATAACGTGATAGCAGAGACCACGGCTAAAGTCATGTGAGATAAGCTAGAAGAGATTTATTTACGGAAGTCGTTGTCAAATAAATTATTCCTTAAGAAGAAACTCTTCAAGCTTGAGATGAATGAGGGTGAGGATATGATGAAGCATATCAACTCTTTTAATTCCCTAATAAATAACTTGAACCGAATAGACGTTCAATTTATTGATGAGGATCGAGCATTGTTGTTGCTTGCATCATTACCCAATTCATACGAGCATTTTTTGACCACTCGCATGTTTGGGAAGTCTACGCTCTAGTGCAATGAGGTTGTGCAAGATATTCAATCTCATGTCACGATGAGAAAGAAGGAAGGTGGAGGTCACGGGTATTCCCATAATAAAGGCCTTACGGCGAGAGACGGAGGTAGGCAAAATGGCGGGAGAAACTCCAACCGGGGATTTAATAACGGTAGTAGGTCTAGATCGGGGGGTATTAGTGGTAAAGGGACAAAATACTACAAGTGCCGGGAATGGGGTCATATGATCCGAGAATATCCTTTGTGGAACGATAAGGTTAAGGGAAAGGTTGATTTCGAGAAGACTGCGGTAGCGAGTGTGGATTATAAAGATGAACTTGGAGAACTTCTCACAATCTCCAAGGTTAACTCTATTTTCCAAGATGATTGGATATTAAATTCGGGATTGTCTGATCACATTTGCTCCAAGAGGTAATATTTTGATACTTTTATGGAAAATGGAAAAGGTTCTATGTCTTTGGCTAACGGAGAGAAGGTTACCGTTGAGGGTGTTGGTATGGTGAAACTCAAGATGTTCGATGGGGTGGAACGCACTTTGGGTGGTGTGGCCTATGTCCCAAAGTTGCGAAAGAATTTTATATCAATTGGCCGTTTGGATTCCAAGGGTTTTTAGGTGTCGGTGGCGGGTGGAGTCTTGAAATTCACACGTGGTTGTATGGTCCTAGCAAGGGGAGAGGAGAGATAGGGGTTGTATTGTCTAAATCAGATTTCAAGAAAGATGGGGAAGCGGCGTGCACAAGTGATCGAAAGTTTGAGGCATGTCTCGTTTGTGAAAAAGCGAAGACATTGGGTGCTAGCTTTTCGAGAGTAGATGGTAGTGATGGGATAATACCTACTAGTGGAGGGGCTGGATCGAAGTCCCCCTCCAGGGCCAATGGGTGATGTTGACGTTTCACACATGCATTGGCCGATTGGAATCGAGGAGGTGCGGGTCTGTGATGGATTCGAGGTGCGTGTAGCTAGTTCAAGGAAGGTCGACGAGTTATTGTTTACGAGCACTGGCAAATGGTAGTTTTTCGTAACAAGATCTTGGGTGTTTTCTACACACCAAGTGTTTGATAAAGTTTTCGAGTGATTTTTATCGTCTTGGTCGCTAGAGATAGTCTTGCTTTAGCGCAACACTATTCAATAGTCCTATGACTCAGGCAATCAATATGACACCTGTTGGTTAATGCCAGGGTGGACTGCCCACTATGCGCAACCTCCTATGAGAGCACTACCTAGTAGTATGTTCAATATAAACAAGTATCATAAACATATACATATATATACATGCCACCTTAATATATGTATATATATATATATATAAGGTACTAAGATCGTATGCATATCTCACAGTGGATTAGTCTTCTAATCCCAAAGTACAAACCAACTTCTCAATTAAACATCTAAATGTTCACTCACTTGAAATTCTAATTCTCCTTACTCGAACTCAGCTATTCGTTGGCCTATCACATATACCAAACGCTGGAAAGCAGTCGCTAGTAATCACAATACCCTGGAAGCCCCTAAGTATATTCCACAAGCTCTAATGGGTCAAAACAATACATGAACAAAAATGAGGAGGCCCACAAACCGAATTGGTTCACTTAGCAGACGGAACCAGTTCGGTTGAGCGAATTAATTCGCTCCCCTAGTGAATCGGTTAGGTTTGCTGGGCTTCCTGTCATCTTCTACCTCGGGGTTTTCTCTTCAAAACCCTCCAATGGAGATCCCAAACCACCCAAACATAAAACTAACCCCATACAACTTTATACTAACATCACAAAAATATTATAACGCATAATTAACCCCAAATCCCTCATCAAAATCCTAGGATTCCAAATTAAACTATCAATTTATCAAACCCCGAATTTTCGCAATTTAAGTTTACATCAATCGAATATCCTATCATTGTTCTTCATGTTCATCATAGTAAACCCTGATTAAATTTTGAAATTCTTATATGATCAACATTATCTAATAATCAGTTCAAATCAGAGAATTAATTTCAACCTACATCTCTTAATCAATTAAATCAAAGTTTCAACCTTTCATCTTTAAATCAAATATTTTTAACATTAACTATGAAAGTGATTAACTGCATACAAATGAAATTTAAATAAAGTAACTACTTGCCTTTGTGGATTTATATCCGAAGTTATGACCGTTGGTGATGGGTTGAATCTGGAGATGAGTCCCTCTCTTCTCTTCTCCAAGCCTTTCTGTCCTTTTCTTCCTCTTTTTTTTTCTCATGAACTTTTTGTCTAACTCAATTATGCAGAATGTCAAAGGTCGGCATTCTTTACCTTTAAATACCTCCTTAATGCACACTAATCCCCCCCCCTTTTTTTTATTAAACCCTAGGTGTAAAAAAACTATCCTACCCTTATACGGGTCCTGCTATGTCTGCAACCCAATCATAACACTCGGGTACCTATTTTGGACTATTAAACCTTTTTTGTATCACGGTGCACTTGGAAAGGTCATCTGAGTCACCCATCTACAACTATGCTAACATTTCATTAATCGGGCCCGACACGTTCGTATTGTATTCGTCGCCCATAAAATTTACTGATCCGTCGATTTAACACTCTGTCGACATATAATAACAAACCGCCACTTTCACTGATATGCTACATATAACAAATCATATATCTATTTACTTATCACACTCAAGTAAATAATAATAATAATAATAATAATAATAATAATAATAATAATAATAATAATAATAATAATAATAATAATAATATATTATAACTCTATTACAATAGTATTAGAGAATTTAATAGCAATAAATATCCATTCAGTCATTCGTAACTTTTTTTTGTTGCAAATAACTTCTATCCTTTTTCACAATATCTAGTGAACTCCTCCACCCTTTCATTTATGTACATCATTACGTTTCATCTCCCATAACACTTAATTTAAATACTAACTATTCACCTAGCCAAATTCACTTAACCCTTCTCTATGTCTCAAACGGGTTGTCGGAGCTTGCATCCCTTCCCTTTCCTCTCTCTCTGTTTCTTTCCTTTTGCATAAACATTTTTCTATCAGCCCAATCCTCAATCCCCACTTCATCTCCATTACCTAACAACCTTTTTTTTACAACCAAACCTCAAAATTACTAACTAAAAAAGTAATATTCCTTTCCCTTCCCTTTATCTGATCAACAAATAAAGATGAGAAAATAGTGTTTTCGGCTTTTAACTGTAAAGATTTGAAGTGGGTTTTGTTTTCTTTTAGTTTATCAATTGTTAGTTGACCAATTTATTGTTACTACTTATATGGATTGTTAGGTCTTTTTTATTTAATGGGAATTGTTATTTGTTTCAGATTAGATTGGGTCTAGAGTATGCATGAATGGGTTATGTGGGGCATCGTCTTTTGTGGAATGGAAAAAAGGTTGGCCTTTGTGACCTGATGAATTCGTAAATCTTTGTCGTAACTGGAGGTAATTTGGATCACTTCATTTATTAATAATTGTGTATTATTCCGCCCTCTTATTTTTGGGATTATTTTGTGTGTAATGTGGGTTCTATTTTTTTTTTGAAATAAAATTTACAATTTTTAATTATCGAAACTATATTTTGTAATTTATTTCATGTTTGTTTGAAACTCGAAATATTATTTTTTGGGGTGTTTGGATATATTTTTGGTTTGATAAAGAACTTTGCCAATTATTAATGAGTTGTTGAAGTGCAAATTTACTTTTACAGACCCGTAAATTCTTCACCAAATCCAAAGAAATCAAGAAGCTGTTTAATTTTTTGGATTAGTGACCAATGTTGGAAATGGTAAACACTAGCTTTGTTATGGCATAGTTTTATGTACAGAATGAGAAATAGGCATAAAACTGATTAGGCTATATTTTAGTTCCCAGTTGTTCATTAAGCGTTTTTATCATGTGTTGTATATGAAGTGTTTGAAGAAATTCCATAAATAAGATGATGATATCCATTCCATATACGAGATTTGGCATCATACTCCTCCTCTCTTCTCTTTATTGCTTCTCAAATGCCTCATCTCCACACAACAATACAAGAGATATGGACAACTATACTTTTCATATTCTTCCCTTGGCTTCTCTTTATATAATATTATGTCATTGGCAAGTCATGTATAATATTTCTTTGTGAGCTTTCATTCAATTCATGTATCCAAGCATAATTCAGACTTATGTTCATCGAAATTGAAATCAATATTCCTCTACTAATTTGAGATTGTCATTATTGAATATGTAAGGATAATCCATTAATCAACATCATCAATTTTTTTTCATTAACAACTCCCCCTTATTAATTAACTATAGTATAGAAATATTTATAAATGGCATAAAGTTTTTTAAACTAAAAACAAATAAAAATATGTATAATTTTTTTATATAAAATACGTACAATTTTTTTTGAAGTTTTTTTTTATAATAATAGTTTATAAGTTAAAAAAGTTTTTTAAGATTTCAAAATTATTTTTAATATAAAAAAAGTTTTTTGGTTATAAAAATATTTTTAACGTTTTATTTATAGAAAAAACTTTTAAGTTTGTATCTATAAATGACATCAAGTTTTTTAAACTAAAAATAAATAAAAACATGTACAATTTTTTTACATAAAATACGTAAAATTGTTTTGAAGTTTTTATTTATAAAAATGGCTTTTATATACATTTAAAAATAATAGACAAAATTATTTTTGAAAAAAATATTTTTTTATAATGGATTTAAGATAAGATGTTTAATTTATGATATATACTAATTTTTATAGTTATTAGTATATTTGTTTATTGTATAATGGTCATCGCACTGGTTATATGCTACTACTATTACTACTACTAGTAGTAGTAGTAGTAGTAATAATAATAATAATAATAATAATAATAATAATAATAATAATAATAATAATAATGAAAAATATTAATCATTTATCTCACTAATTAATATTTATCGAAACCCTATTTAATTTTCCCAATTAAATTAATAATTATAAGCACACGAAAATTAAATAATCATAAAAGTACGGGATATTACATTCTTTCCCCTAATAACAAAATTTCGTCCCCAAAATTCGAACGTACATGCCACGAAGAGATCCAGATACTTTTCCGCATATCATCCTCATGCTACCACATCGACTCGACAACATTATGGTGTCCCCATTGTACACGCACTAATGGTATCACTTTTGACCGAAGTTTTAGCTCGCTACGACCCAAAATGGCAACACGTCTCTCTTCATAAGAAAGATCCGACTGCAAGTCAATCTCCTCAAATGTTATCTGCCAGTAAGCAATGTCATCCCTGAGATACCTCCTCAAAGACGACACATGGAACACGTTTGGAATTCGCGACAAATGCTCCTGTAAAGAGAGCCTAAGCAGTGTGATCAGAATCACAAAATTGTGATATACAAAGCTGATTGGCATTAAGATCTTTTACTAACATGATATCATTTAGAGAAGGAAGTCCCTCTTCACAAAGTCTTCCTTTACCAATGATCTGGGATGAGACCCTATAGCTAAAAATGACACTGCCTCCTAAGAAATCTGTCTTATTAGTTATTTAGCCCCATCCCCAGTCATATGTTTCGAACACCCAGAATCCAAATACCAACGAACTATAATACGTTTGGCTCTAAACACAGTTATAGACACATTGCACCTAAACTGGAGTATAAGGTCGTCTTTGCTAACCCAAATGGCCCTGGTTTTAATTTTTTTCTTGGCCTTGGACCTGGAAAATGTTTGAGAAGTCTTTCTAAATAATTTCTTCTTAGTTCGAGGTCCTCCCTTTTTCTTCTTATAGTTGGAGTTTTAAGTGGTGTGCCTGGGGAGAACATATGTGTTTCCACTCTTCCTATAATAGTTAAAATTTTGGTGAATTGGTGTGAAAGAACGTCTTTAAAAACACTCAGTAATGGAGTGACAATGGACATCACAATAATCACGGAATTGGTTCAAAGTAGGCTCGACTTTATCTTCCAAGTCCTTGAAAATTAGTTTATACATGTTTAAAACATGAGGTTTAACTGTAACAGTTTTATTTCTTTGTCCAATATCTATTATGGGGAACAAACATACTTAGCTTTACCACTAGGTTTTCGCTTTGGAAGACTCACACTTTGCGTTGATTTAGAGACCTCAATGTTTAGAATTCCTTTATAAGATTTATCAAAAGTCTGGCCTGTTTTAACAAAGAATGTTTTTGAATTTTGGAAAGTCGTCTTTGTTTCTTTAAGATTTTTATCAAATCCAAGGCCAATATTTTCATCAGAATTAAGTTTTCTAGAACTAATGATTTTGTCATAAGCTTTAGCATTAGTCTAAAAGTGAAGGCTTTTTTTTTTTAAACAGTTGAGACCTTTTCTTTAGATTCTTAATTCCACTAAGGTAGATTTATACCTTTCTTCTAAAACAGATTTTTTCTCTTAAAGTTCTTTCAGTTTAGAAACATATTCTTTTGTTTCTGTATCGTGGTCAATACATTTATTAGTGTATTCCTTAGCATTTTTCCTAACAATATTGCTTAAGTTTTCAACACGTTCAGTTAACTGTTTCACCAGATTTTCTAGTTCGGCACTTCTCTTAAGGGTCTTAATGTATAGTTTTTTGAATATCAGGAAAGTCATCTTCGGATTTATGTGTGATGTGTCCCCTAACTCTTCAATTTATGTAGTGGCACTCACACACCCATCTAATTTATCATAAGATTTGTCACTTTGATTCACACTTATACTAGAAGTGTCTAAATCATTCACCACGGTAGTAAATACATCATTTACAACAGAAGGAGGTAGAACATGAATGTACTATCAATAGGCAAGCATGCTTTGTCATCAGTATATATTATTTTAGCAAGGAAATACATGCATGATTCATTTGTGTTAGATAACTCGGGTTCATCCTTTTTTGAGTCACTAGAGTCATCCTAGGTTTTACTCATATGGGCCTTTACAATTTTGTTAAAATTAGTCCTGCATTTATTAGCAAAGTGCCCCAACTTACCACACCAATGACACTGTACAATGATAAAATATTTCTTAGGTCTGCAGTGATTATCAGAAATCAGTCTATCACCATTCCTATCATAGGGTCTAGGATTCTGAAAGTTTTGATAACTAGATTTCCCTTATTTGGAAGCCACTGCATTAGTAAACTTAATAATTTTCTTAAAATGTTTACTCATTAGGGAATTTAGTTATCAAGGCTTTCTAAATCACAGTCTTCATCTAACCCTTGTGATATGCCCAAAGTGTACCCTCGTACTCAGGGCCACTAACCTCGACCTATCTCACAGCCGATTTGACAGGAAGCTTACAACAGTCATCAGAAAGGTCATCTTCTGCAAGGTAGGATCCTCATTGACCAACCTCGACTGGACAGTAGCCGAGGCCAACAGCATCTTATGAGCTCAAGATAATGCCAACATCGTACTCTGCCTCAGTCGACATTACATCCTACCTCATGCCTAACCTCGGCTAGTCTCTCAGGCCGAGGTCATGCTAATGATTGACGGGACAAAGCACTATCAGACTTCCCCAACTTCGTACTCATTCAGGCCGAGGTTACAATAGATAAAATCACAAGTCCGAGATTGCGCAAGCACATGAAAGACTTAGAACATGTGAGCAAATCAGTTATAGCCAAATTATTCCCCTCACGTGAGGGAATATTTGGTCATCATTCCTTACATGTGGCCCAACAAGGTGTTCATCTATAATTAGTGCGTTCAACTCACACATGCTCATGGCATGCTCGGGGGGTACACCACACCCCCCAAGCACTATAAATACATATCTTCTCTTACCTTGGAGGAGGATCCGAAATTACAATCCTAGCAGAAACTCTATTTGTATACATAGTAGAGAGAGAAAGTAAGAGATTGTATCACAGGCCATTAGTGTCGTCATTTTAATGATTCTCACTCACACACTCATAGTAGATGTAGTCTATATTAACTGAACCACTTATATACGAGCGTATCTCCTCATCACCTTCTACTAGATGCTTACTCTTATGTTGCCACTGTTATTACTAGCTTGAGCTTATCAACACCTCATCTGGTGGTGCTGTTTACAGGATCATCATTTTGGCGCCATCTGTGGGAACGAGAAGCTATATCTCTTCCTTCTTGAAGCTTGGCCTTGCCAGAGACTTTGGTGGTGCACCAGTCCTCCCCCATTGCGTGGAGTTGTTTCACCATTGAAAGAGATCCTTAAAGGTAGAAAGATCTCTAGTGTTTTCATTTACAAGTTCTCTAGTCTTTTCCCATTTCACCAAAGTTATCTCCTCCATCTGGTATTGGAGGGCCCAGTTCCAGCAAGGCACCACCCCAGTCCGAAATGGCTGAGGTGGCAACATCCTTCAAGTCCTTAGCTACAACTCAACAAGCGATGCAGGAGCAATTTCCCAGCTATACCAGAACATAATAATGAGACCACCCGGGGTCTCATCAGAGATGATTACTCCGACATCTTCTCAGCCACATCATGAGGCCAGGGGACCACCCCAGGCACCGCAAAAGGAGCTACCTACTCTTTAGCGGATGAGGGATGTTGCTGACCCTAGGCATTTACGCTTGGGGAGGTAAGGAAACCCTGACCCTGAGGATAAGGATGATGACATTAAAGAAGAGGATGCTCCGGCAGGCTGTTGGGAGCCGTATGAGATCTCAAATAACACAGTGAGACCTATTCAGCAGATCAGGGGCCATGAGAGCCGAGGTTAGTGTGAGAGACGAGATTATGATGCACACCAAAGAGGATCATCTTTTGATCGCTTAAGTAGAGGGTCGGCCTTTGAAAGGCTCGACCCAGTTAATGATCTGAGAGAAAGGCTATCGAGATTAAGAAGTCTCGCTGACTCTAAAAGAGAAGGAGGTGACTGTCGTCCCCATAATGGCCGACCCCCACATGGACGAGACTGTGGTCAGGGGGAGGTTAATAGCCGATGTTGTGTAGTAGTTGGGGAACCCTCAATTCACCTTTTGGAGGTGGATGAGGACAACCTCGGCCAAGCCGACGTTACCAAACCATGGAACGACTCTATTCAAAGGATGGAAAATAAAATTGGGGATCTCTTAAAAAGTCGAGACCCCTTGCAGAGGGGGTATACAGAGGGTTTACCTTTTGTGGTAAGGATTGTTAGTTTTCTAACCTCGGTCAAATTTAAACCTCCCGTGGTAACACCCAAGTATGATGGATGTACTAACCCAGTCCACCATATTGAGATGTATCAGTCTATAACTGACATCTATTCTATCTCTGATGAGATGAGGTTCCGAGCTTTCTTGAGTACTTTGACTGGGGAAGCGCATGTATGGTTCCCCCAATTTCTTAAAAAATCCACAGTAAACTTTAAACATTTGGCTGAGCGGTTCATTCATAATTTTTGTTTTGGGGTAAGACCTCAGAAGAAGACAACCCATATGCTTTATGTCAAGCAAGGGAAGAATGATAGCCTCAGAGACTACATCGCGAGGTTCAATAAGGAAAAGTTAGAGGTAGAAGATTACGAAGAGAGTATAGCCATGACATCTCTCATTGGGGGTCGACAGAAGGGAAAGCTCTTATAGAAACTAGCCGAGGATCCTCCTAAATCAATGGCCAAATTATTGGCAATAGCTAGAAAGGTAATGAACGCAAAGGAAGCTATGGCTGCAAAATACGAGGATGAAAAGGGGAGCATCACTGGAGGCAAATTTCAGAAGAAAAATAAAGATGGTAAGAAAAGGGCTGCAGACGATAAGTTTGCAAACTACACCCCTCTAACTGTAAGCTGTGAACACATCCTTAACGAAATAAAGAATGATAGATCTCTGAGATGTCCAAAGAAATTGAGAGCTCCTCCACATAAGAGAAACAAAAACTTATGGTGTGAATTTCATCAAGATCATGTCCATTTGACCGAGAAGTATTTCGCTCTGAAGGACGAGATTGAAAAAATGTTGAAGTCTGGAAAGCTCATATTGAATGTGGATAGTAAAGCTTCTAAAGGGGGAAGAGACAACCCTAAAAAGAAAAGAAATGATAAATTTTGGGAAGATGCCCCTTCTAGAAGATCTGATGCGTTAAATGAAGATGACGATGACCCTGACCTCCCACTAAAGGACGATAATGTCCCACTAAAGAGAGTCGGTATGATCTCTTTTGGTGTGAACACTATCTGTGGAGGACTAAAATGGGGTGGCTCAGAGGTAGCTGATCGTAAGGATCATGTGGCAGAGGCCAAAGCAGTGACAAAGGCCGAGGTTGTGAACTTGGCTTCTATAGAGGTTAAATGTAAGAAGAGAAATAAGGTAGATATGGACACCCTAGTAGTCGGCTTCTCACAACTTGATTTGAAGGGTATATTATCTCCCCATGATGACCCTTTAGTCATCACCACAAGGGTGCATGGGTGTGAAGTTCAGAGGATCCTTGTTGATGGGGGAAGTTTTGTAGACATTATGTTTTGGCCCTGTTTCAAAAGCTTGGGCCTTAGCAGAGCTAGGCTTGTCATCCCTTGATTGGATTCATCGGTGATAAGGTCCATCCATTGGGTATGTATGAGATGGATGTGAGAATGGGAGATGAATGGCCTAAGAGGTTGACTAGAAAAATAAGTTTCTTTGTGATGGATGAAAATGTCTTCTCAGCATACAACCTTATCATAGGACGAGTGGCTCTAAGGGAATTTGAGGCCGTGCCCTCAATGGTCCACAGGATACTAAAATTTCTGATCCCCTATGGGGTAGAGGAAGTGCAAGGTGACCAAGCGTCGGCACGCAAATGCTACTTCAACTCTCCAGAAGAGAGAGAGGCTCATAAGAGGGCAAAAACCACTTACAACATTGATACCCTTGACCCTAGAGACGAAACAAAGCTCAAAAAGGGAGAGGCTATAGAAGAGGTAGAATCCATTATCCTCAACGAGGATGAGCCAAAAAAACCATGCAAGTTGACAGAGCCCTAAAGCTTGAGATCAAGGAGGAGATAGTGAAGTTGTTAAGGAAGAGACAGAGTATCTTTACCTAGAGCCATGCAGACATGCCAGGCATTGATCCTAAAATTATATATCATAAAATCAATATTGTAGAGGATGCCAAACCCATTAAGCAGAGAAGAAGGATATACTGAAGAGAAAAGTACGAAGTCATCAGAGACGAGGTTCGAAAGCTTGAAGAGGTCGAGTATATTAGAGAAGTTATATAATCTGAGTGGCTGTCTGTCAAAGTGCCTAAAGCTAATGGGAAATGGAGGATGTGTGTAGACTTTACCGATTTAAACAAATATTGCCCAAATGATAGTTTTCCCTTGCCTCGTATAGATCAGATTGTGGATGCCATAACAGGACATGAGCTCATGAGCTTCATGGATGCATATTCTTGGTATAATCAGATCTTCATAGACTCGGCTGACTCATAGAAGACAACCTTCATTACACACAAGGGGCCCTATTACTATAAGGTCATGCCCTTCAACCTAAAGAACCTAGGGGCGACATACCAACGTCTAGTAAATAAGATGTTCGAGGATCAGATAAGCGAATCCATGGAGGTTTATGTGGATGATATACTGACAAAGAGTTTGAAGGCCGACATTCATGTGGATGACCTTGAAAGAACTTTTGATACTATGGACAAATACAGAATGAAGCTCAACTCGACCAAATGTGTCTTTGGGGTCGGAGCTGGAAAGTTTTGGGGATTCATCGTCAACCAAATGGGGATAGAGTCTAACCCTGGGAAGATTAAGGATTTATTGGAAATGAAGACACCTAGAAATATAAAAGACATTCAGAGGCTAATCGGACGAGTGGCTGCACTTAACAGGTTCATCTCTAGAGATACAGATAAATGTCTTCCTTTTTTCAAAATTCTTAAAAAAGCCTCTGAATGGAATGAGGAATGAGGAATGTGATAATGCTTTTAAAGAACTAAAGTCCTACCTCGGATCCCCTCTACTACTATCTCTACCAATTCAGGGTGAGAAGCTATATGTATACTTAACTGTCTCAGAGTCAACCATCTTTGATGTAATAGTAAGAGAAGAGGCTGAAGTGCAGAGACCAGTGTACTTAAATAGCAAGGCACTCCAAGGGTCGGAGCAGAAGTACCCCCGGATGGAAAAGTTAGCCTATGATTTGATACATGCTTCCAGGAAAATGAGGCCATACTTCCAGGCTCACTCTATGGTTGTCCTCACCGATTCCCCACTTAGATAGGTTCTCCATAAGCCTGAGAAGTTAGGAAGGCTAATGACATGGGCAATTGAGTTGGGGGAGTACGATGTTGTTTATCAACCCAGGGTTGCCGTTGTAATACCTTGTGATTTTTGGACTGATAATTTAATTATTTTTGAGAGAAATAAATATTATTTTAATTGGAGAATAATTAAAGTGACAATTGAGGTCAAAATTTGGGGATGTTATAAAGTATTTCGAATGACGATTCTGAGTGTGCGGTTGATCCCGGAAGGGTCGATATAGTCAAAATGACTGTACTTGGGTCTTATTTGGGTTCCAAAATATTTTTAAGTTCGTTTGACTCAAATTGGAGTAACCGAGTCATTTAAAGTGTGTATTATTATTTAAAGTTGGGTATTTTGGAGTTAAGGCTTATTAAGCCTATGTGAGAAGCCAATCTAATTTTAGAGAAAGAGAAAGCCCTAGAGATAAAGAGAGAAGAGGAAAGGAGGAATAGAAAGAGGAGAAAAGCTTGGGGATTCCGGCTATTACGCGATTTCGAGGAAGATTCAACGTCTACAACCTAGTGAAAAGTTATTAAACTTGCTAAATAATTCTTGTGCATCCTTTATTTCATGAATTGTGGACTAAATTATGGATTTTGGGTTTAAAATATCAAAACTTAGATTTTGGGTTAAATCTTGCATTTAAGGTGTGTATATGGATTTGAGGGTATGTAAATGGTTGGGTTGAGTTATATTATGAGTTTTGATGTTAGATATGTATTTGGGTTGATGAATGTTGGATAGAAAGTAATGTAATTGATTTTAGGAAATTTTGGGCTTTGGAGAAAATAACCCATTTGTAGATTGCTGAATAAACCGAATCGATTAGCCCCTTTCGAATCGATTCGGCATGTTGCAGAACCTACAGGTCTTTAGGGCCGAATCGATTTGACCCTTACGAATCGATTCGGTATGTAGCAAACATATAGGTCCCTTTGGGTCGAATCGATTCGCTGAGGCCAAATCGATTCACTGATAGGACCGAATGGATTCGGAGGGGCCGAATCGATTTGGAAACTGGGCTGTTTTGCAAGGTTTTTCTAGAGTGAGATTCGTTCCGTTTCGTTTGGGTTTGTCGATTTGGAACCTTTATGTATGTTATGAGAAGTACATTTTGGAGATTTTTAGGTAGTTTCACCTAAGATGAAATATTGTGGTCGTATTGAGTTATTTCGAGAGAGTGCGAACTTAATTTATCGCATCAACCAGTGGGGAAGCCCACTATCACCGAGATTTCGATTTGGGGATAATTATGAGCCTATAAGAGAGAGGCGGGATATGCTTAGAGACGCTGGACTTTTGGATTAAATCACAAATGTGATAGCGTTAATGGTTCGTATGATCGATTGAAATATAATAAGGATTGGAGATAAAGATTGTTGATCGGTGTGTATTCGGATATAGATTGTATCCATAATGTTGATTGAATTCGGAGACTTTTCATAGTCATAGGTGTAATGAATGGGCTTCAAGTGAGAGATCGTATTGTGAAATAATGCGAAGGTATACGAGTTAGCAACGGGTAGTATAATGAGAGTTATATACTATAAACGAATTCACTTCCTATACATACGGGCGTAATATAGTATGTATACTTATATGGCGTAATTGTATATACCTTGTGCGATGGTTTTCACTTATATGATGTGATTGTATATATATATCTAGTGTGAATGATATATGTATATTTATTGTGTGAGCATACCCTCCAGTGATATCATGGGAAGTTGCGCGATGTGGGTGAGGCCCCTGGCTTTAGGAACAGGGTGCGTATAGTCCCCAGGTCATAGTCGTCCATTATTATTTGTGTGATTTTATTTGGGGGCGAGAAGTCTTGGGTATGATTCGTTCTCACTTTTCGGTTAGGAACTATGCTCGCTTCCCATACGTTGTGATTTGTTTTATTAACACGGCGGTGTGATAATAGTCCGATATATGGTAACCTGGGATAAAGTGAGTAATTCCTGGAAGATGATAACATTGTGAAGTATTTTGTATATCCATATGTGATTGGATTTTGGATATTTATATATATGCTAAGTGTGTTATGTGTACTTAAGTCTTGGGATTGAATGATTATGCTTTATAACTAGAGTAAAGTTATAGACCCTAAATGTTTCGGAGCATTATCTTATTTATGTGATTAGAGATGATTGCTCCTAATATGTCATAGTGTTTGCAAAGGTCCTGGTGCTACCCATTCATTTGTCTCTGTACATTTTGTTAACCGCTTTCCTAATATGCCTGAACCCTTAAATCATAGCATACACATTTCTACACCTTTGGGTGAGTTATTGACGGGAACATTAGTATATAAGTCTTGCCCTATATATGTTAGTAGTCATTAACTTTTCACCGATTTGGTAGCGTTGGTCCTAAGAGATTTTGAATTTATTTTGGGAATGGATTGGTTAGCATCGTATCATGCTAAGGTAGATTGTTTTGAGAAGATAGTTACTTTTCAAATTCCTAACAACCCAGAATTTCGTTTTGAAGGAACTAACATCCTATCTCCCGTGTGTACTATCTCTGCAATGCAAGCTTGTAGTTTTATTGAGAAGGGACATCAAGGATTCCTTGCAAGTGTTAATTATTTGTAAACAAAAGAACCTAATTTAGAATATATTCTTATAGCTAAACATTTTGCAGATGTTTTTCCAGATGATTTACTCAGTCTACCTCCTAGTAGAGAATTAGAGTTTATGATTAACCTTATTCTTGGAACTATACCAATATCAAAACCACCTTATCGCACGACACCTTTATCATTAAGGGAATTAAAAGTTCAATTACAAGATGTAATACCCCGTATTTTTATGACTTTTAATTTTGGGGATTTATTAAATTTAATTAGAGATATTAATTTAATATTAATCCGGAAAAATCATTTAAATACTTACTAGCGTGATAAGAGTTAGTAATTATTTTGCTGTAAGTTACTTTATGGGTAAAGTATGTGGTGTAATTATGATTAGTAAAATTATCACGAATCTAATTTGATAATTTTGAAAATTTATCGGGACGCGCTTGTGTCGTGTCGGGAGTTAATTTCGGACTATTAAAAGTAAATAAATTATAAGTCGCCCGTATGGTCATTTTGAGTGCGTCAATGTGTCCGAAAGGGTCGAGATAGTCAAAATAATGTACCCGGGGGTTTAGTTTGGGTCTCGGGGAATTTTTTGGCCTAATTAACACCCCGGGAGGGCGTTTTGGGCATTTTACATTTTTGGGCCTGAAAACCCACGAAAATTCTAAGGGAATATCAGATGGTGAGAGTCACCTTCTAGGGTTAGAAACACCATAAACCAAAGACGTCCATTGGAGAGGAAGAGGAGAGGGTTTCCAAGGAGTTATAGGCCAAGAACTCCACCGTTTACACCGCCGTCGCCGCCAAACGATAGATCACGCAACGAGGATCACAACCCCGCCAATCTTTCCCACAATTCTGAATCAAGAAATCCCAGGAAAGTATTCTTCTTGCTCTAATTCAGTTACTGCTTCAATAATATTAGCCTAGGATTGTTTATGATTAGTTTTTGTGAAAGAAAAGCCCATTTTAGAGATTTAAATTCACATACTGTATGAGTAATCGATGTATTCTGGAAACCCAATTCATATGTAGAGATTGAACCACAAAATTATAGTAAATGAAGAGTATGAAATCTGGTAAAAGAATGGGAAGAAACTAAACAAAAGAAATATTAGGGTTCTTGATATTTTTCATGGATTATACTCTTTTAATTCGTTATTCATGGTGAAAATCCACATGCTTGACGTAGGAAATCACTTATTTGAGGTTACAATACGTGTAGTATATATTATTTGGAGTTTGGTAGTCAAAGATATCGTTTTGGATGATTTTGGAAGAGGAAACCCGTAACTGGAAATTCTGCAGATTCGCCAAACCTGCTTGATCGATCGATCGAACCAGGAGTGTCGACCGATCGAGCTCCTGCCATCGATCGATCGAACCCTCCTGGCAGACTCATATTTTCCTTCTAAATAGTGAATTCAATTTAAATTAATAATAACCTTTGGACATTCTTATTAAAATATTTTGGGAGATAAAGAGGACCAGTGAGACTTGATAAAAACGGAGCATCTCATGTAAGATAAAATTCGGGTTAACGGGGAGTAAATTACACTTAAAAAATAGTGAGAACATGTGTTGAAAGGGGGAGACTCGTAAAGAAGTTACATTATAAAATAAATGAGTACCTACTGAAATTACACTTATGAAGATAGGGTTTTACGAGTGTTACGATGTAGTCGGAATAACCCCATAGATAAGAAATAAAGAGATAAACCGTTATACGGGCTAATCAAATCATGTGCGATGAGGATATATCATAATTAAAGGTCGTTTGAGTATACCTAAATTTGATATGGGAATAGTAGTATACATATAAGACTGTGATTGTGCATATACTATATACGTGTAAAAATCATGCCCGCGCTACTTGCTATCCCTGAGGTTACCGCGCTGGGACAGTCTTATCTCGATGGGACCTTTATGGGGGATATTGACTCGTACCCTAGAACATAGGAATCCTTGGTACAGGCTATCGGATCGATAGTCAGACGGTCCTAAGAGACGTGAGGGTATGTGCTGACCTCTTAGTGACTTGGAACTATGCTTCACCTCAACTTGTACGTGTTTTATGTTAATACAGTTTGAGAGTGATTCCGAACTAGTATTTCCTTATTACGAGTGATACGGGGACTGGATAGTAGAGTAAGCCCGCACCATAAATTTTATGTGGGGTGATGTTAATATATATATATATATATATATATATATATATATATATATATATATATATATATATATATATATATATATATATATATATATATATATATATATATATATATTTTAAATCTGGAATTTGGGAACTACCTACTGTGACTGGTATGTAAGCAATGAATAATTATTTCAACTTAGAAATAAGTGTTTGAAAAGTATGTTATATTACCGAGAAACTTTATAATCATATAAGGCTTAGGTGAGAACTTTGCTGTTAAATAAAATTAACCTCCTTAACATTTGAAATTGTCGACATGAAACCTTACGAGTAACTTAAGATAAGATAAGTTAAACTGTTGGGAATATTAGTGCGATAGGTGTGCACATTAGAAGAGAGGTGAGAATTTCTCAAGGGAGTGACGCACTAATATGTTGGTTGCATTAGCCGGTAAGATTTTAAATACTTGCTAAACTAATTTTAAACCGTTTTACAATCGGGCTCTGACCCGTTTCCTATTTTCTCTTCTCTCTTGTATATATGTATATATTACAGGTGCCCAGCCACAGGGGCGTCTTGCATAGGATCCTTTGGAAGGAACGGGCTGCAACTTAGGTGGGAGTTGCAGGCCTCTTGCTTAGACGACCTCATTGTTGATTCCACTTCTAGCACTATTTATTCCATTGGGCATGTGTCGCCCTTCTTCATTATTCTGTTGTTTTATCGGAGATTGTGATTCGTTTATTTCCAGTATTTTTACTTTGGGATTTATTACTGTCAGGATGTTTTCCTTTAAGTTTTAAAGTTGGAATTAATTAGTTGGATGTTTAATTGTTTGGATTATATGTTCCAGTATAGTTGTTGTGTGATTCCTTAACTATGAATTATATAAAGTTTTAAATGTTGGTTTTTTAAAACAAAATTTGGAAATTGATGTCTAAAAATGGTTTTGACAATTAGCTTAATTATTTAGGGTGTTTAAATTGGAAAAGTTATTTTTACGACAGTGATGCTAAGAATAAACCAACTGTTCACCTTGATTATAATTTAATAAAGGACTGATCACCCGGTATTTAATTAGGAGGGGTGTCACACAAGATCTGTTAAACAAGGGTTCTATTAGACCAAGTGTATCCTCTTGGGGTGCTCGAGTGTTATTTGTTAAAAAGAAGGATGTGACGATGAGGTTATGTATAGATTATCATGAACTAAATAAGGTGACCATTAAGAATAAATATCCTTTACATCATATAGATGGTTTGTTTAACTAACTTCAAGGTGCGCAAGTATTTTGAAAGATTAACCTTAGGTTGGGCTATCACCAAGTGAAGATTAAGGAAGATGATATTTCGAAATCAGATTTTTGTACTAGATGTGGTCACTATGAATTACTGGTGATGCCATTTGGACTAACTAATGCACCAGCTACTTTTATTGATATGATGAATAGAGTGTTTAAGAAATGCTTAGATCAATGTGTGGTTGTTTTCATTGATGACATTCTAATTTATTCCAAGACTTTGGAAGAACACGAGAAGCACTTAGATATTTTATTATAAATCCTTAAGAGGGAGAAATTATATGCGAAATTAAAGAAGTGTGAGTTTTGGTTGCCTAACTTTTCTTTTCTAGGACATGTCATTTCAAAGGAGGGAGGGTGATTTGGCCCTTAAAAGATCGAAGCTATACTAGATTGTCCTAGACTAACTAATGTGACGGAGATTCATAGTTTTTTTTGGATTAAAAGGTTATTATCAAAGATTTATTGAAAAGGATTTTCTAGTATTGCCAAACCTTTATCTAGATTAACACAAAAGAAGGTGAAATATGAATGGTATGAGGATGTCGAGAATAGTTTTAAAGAACTTAAGAATCGATTAGTAATTTCCCCAATTATGACTATTCCTTCTAGGATAGGGGAATTTGTGATTTATAGTGATGCTTTCAAAAATAATTTGGGATGTGTACTAATGCAAATTGGAAAAGTAGTAGCTTATGCCTCGAGACAGTTAAAACCACATGAGCAAAATTATCCAACCCATGACCTAGAATTAGAAGCTATAATTTTTGCTCTTAAGATTTGGAGACGTTATTTGTATGGTGAGACGTGTGAGATTTATATCGATCATAAGAGTTTGAAATATATTTTTACTCATAAAGAGTTGCACATGAGACAAATGAGGTGGTTATAATTGATGAAGGATTGTGATTTAAATATTCATTATCACCCAAGGAAAACTAATATAGTAGTTGATGCTTTAAGTAGAAAGTCTACACCAAATTTTTCATGTCTTATTACAAGCCAAGAAGCTCTGTTAAAGGATTTAAGAAGTGTGGAAATAGATGTACGTATTTATAGAAAAGGACAAATAATTGCAGACTTACAAGTACAACCCATGTTGATGGAAAGAATGAAAATTACACAAGTAAATGACCCACAACTGAAGAAGATTAGAGAAGAAGTTATTGAAGGGAAGATAATCGAATTTGTGATACAAGATGATATATTAAGGTTTGGAAATAAAGTGTGTGTTCCGCATAATGCCCAACTGAAGAGGAAAATTTTAGAAAAAGGTCATTACTCAAGATTCACATTTCATCGCGGATGTACAAAGATGTATAGGGATCTTCGAGAAGTATTTTGGTGGAATAATATAAAGAGGGAGATAGAAAAATTTGTATCTCAGTGTTTGGTTTGTCAATAAGTAAAAGCTGAACATCAGAAACCATCAGGATTACTACAACCCCTTCCTATCCTTGAATGGAAATTGGAACATATTGAGTTCAAATGGTAATGATTCTATTTGGATAATTATTGATAGGCTAACTAAACCTGCTCATTTTCTTTCCATTAAGATTACCCATTCTTTAGAAAAATTATCTAAGTTATATGTACGGGAAATTATTAGGCTTCATGGAACACCAATTTCAATTGTTTTTTATCGTGATCCTAGATTTGTGTATCGCTTTTGGAAAAGCCTACAAGCATCCAATAGGAACACAATTGAATTTCAGCACCACTTTTCATCCTCAAATAGATGGACAACCCGAGAAAACCATTCAAACCTTAGAGGATATGCTTAAGCCATGTGTACTTGATTTGAAAGGGAATTGGGATGATCATTTACCGTTAGTGGAATTTTCATATAATAATAGTTATCAAGAAAGTATTCAAATGGATCCATATGAGGCACTATATGATAGAAGGTGTCATTCCCCTATATGTTGGGTAGAAGTTGGAGAAAGAAAATTGTTGGGACCAGAATTGATTAAGATCACAACAGAGAAAGTTAAATTGATACAAGAGCGACTTTGAGTCACTTAAAGCTATCAAAAGAGTTATGTCGACAATCGACACTCATAGTTACAATTTCAAAGAGGAGATTATGTGTTCTTCCGAGTATCACCAGCAAAGGGAGTAATCCGATTTGGGAAGAAAGGGAAGTTGATCCCAAGATACATAAGATCTTTTGAAATCCTTGAAAGAATAGTTACTATTGTATATATAATAACTTTACCACCTGAACTCTCTAGTGTGCATAATGTATTTCATGTATCAGTCATGAAAAAATACGCTACTGATCTAACATATATCTTAAGTCATGAACCTCATCAAGTTAGAGAAGATTTTTCGTACATTGAGCATCCGGTATAAATTTTGGACCGTAAGGATAAAATATTACGAACCAAGATAATTCCACTAGTCAAAGTATTATGGCATAATCATTCCATTGAAGAAGCAACATGTGGCAAGATGAAATAAAGTAGCGACATCAATACCTGTTTGAAAATTAATGTAAGTAAAGTTTGGGACCAAACTTTTTACAAGGAGGGTAGGATGTAATGACCCCACTTTTATATGCTTATATATAGTTTGTTTTTACAATTGCGTCTCACTTATTATCCAATAAATGTTGTGTTATTACATATACGATATTCTAGGTTCTTAATATGATAAATGCCTTTTTTAAATTTGAAGAATCAACTTTAAAATGGGTCAAATTGAAGTTTTATGGCACATCCTAAGCTAAATGATAAGTTTTGGGGTAGAAAATATAAATTTATGAAACTTTAGGGACTTAGTTTTAATTCAAAAAGTTTTAGGGACCAAAATGAAAAATAAAAAGTACCTTTAATAAATAAAATATTATCGTGGACCTCTAAGAAATATTAAATATATGTAGTGTGAAATTACAAAAATACCCTTTATGTGTAAAATGACCCTTAGACCCTCAATAACTTTCCACCTCGTGATTGACACCTCATGCTTTATTTTGCTGCCACCACCACCTTACACGTGTCATCCATATAAATAAAGATAAAACACATGTCGTCCATTTAGAAGAAGCTAAAACATGTGTCGCCGTTTGGTGAATTACGCGACACTTTAACGCTGACTCGTCGTTGTAAGAGCTTGGTCACCTAGACACGTGTCAACACCAAAATATCTTTGAAAACCTATAAATAGAGTCCTTGGGATTATTTATTACACAAAATTACTTCAAAAGTTTACAAAGAAATAGTGAGAGAAAGTGCAGGAAAGTTTAAGAAGAAGTTTCATCTTAGTTATCCAAGACTTAAAATCAATAACTTCGAACCTCTGTTTTAGGTAGGGGTGGAAATTTTAGACCCGTCATGACAAGACGACTAGAAATTGACCCGAAATTGACACAACTTGTGGTGTTCGTGTCAAAATTACAACACAAAATTGATACGATTAACAAGAAATTAGAGACACGAAAACACAAAATTATGACCCAAAGATACACGGTTTAAACAAGAACCCACTTGTTCTTTAATCAAAACCATTCATTTTTTACACATGTCACTATCTACAATAAAGACAAAATAAAACCCTAAAATACACCATCTCTTCTCATTTTTACTCCCATATAATCCCACACTTAGCCGCTTCCTCTCAAAACCAAAGACGAAACCGTCTCTACTATTCATCTTCATCTCCCTTTCATCATCTCATCTCCAGCTCCCTTCCCCTACTCTCCCCACTCCCCACCCCTCCTCTCCCCAATCCCCTATGTTCAGAAAAAAGGTCCGACAAAAAAAAGAAGGTCTAACCAGTTCATAGAAATAAATGGTGCCGGAAGAAAAAAGAAGGCCTGAACAAATGGAGCCGGACGAAAAGAAAAAGGGGTCCGATCATCTTTCTTCAGATTGTAATTTTTTCTAATCCATGAGATTATGTTTGTAATAGTTTGTTGTTTTTCTGATCCATGAGAAAAAGGGGTCCAAACAAATCTGACTGTAATTGTTTGTTGTTTTTCTGATCCGTGAGAAAAAAGGGTGGGTCCAAACAAATCTGATTATAATTGTTTGTTGATTATCATGCTTGATCTGATTGGATTGGAAAAAATCTATAATATTACATGCTTGATCCATGACAAATCCATGCTTGATCCAAACAAATATGATTGTAATAGTCCAATCTGATTGAAATTTTTTTAGTGTTTTCGTGTCTAATTGGGTGGGAAAAATCCATGTTTTTGTGTCTAATTGGATAGGAAAAAATTAATCGTGTTACATGTATCAGGTCGTATTTTTTTGGTTCGTGTTCGTGATAGCTATAAAAAAAGACGATGTATTGTGTCGTGTTTTAAAAAATCTTGTCGTGTTATGTCATGTCAGAAAAAAATACAACCCAATAGCACGATTTGCCACCCCTAGTTTTAGGTGAGTACTTTATGACATTCCTTGCGTA
The DNA here is from genome assembly GCA_949130495.1 of Sambucus nigra. Lineage (NCBI taxonomy): Eukaryota > Viridiplantae > Streptophyta > Magnoliopsida > Dipsacales > Adoxaceae > Sambucus > Sambucus nigra. The sequence continues at coordinate 186,434,963 of OX422214.1, read as the reverse complement.
TTTTGATTGTATGATATTATCTAAACTATATATGTTTTGTGAAACTTCTTTATTCTCAAAATACATCTGATACCGATGATTTCGTCATTTGTTATATGTGTATATCTCCAGATATAAACATCTGATTTCAATTCTGAAATTTTATATTTGGCCTATGGAAACTCTCTTACTATGTTGACCTTGACTACCGGGTGGAAATATTTAGCTGGTACCTTCCTAGCTGGTTTATCGCTGGTGTGCCATAAACAAGCTGTTGATGTAAAAAATTAGATTATAGATAATTATTTAATCACAAATAAAATAAATGAGACAAAGAAGTTTTAAAGTGGTTCAGCCTTATAATAATGACCTACGTCCACTGTTTCTATTATTGATGACTGTTTGCGAATTCTATATTACAAGTTTAATCAAGAAATTCCGGTCCCTTTACAATGAGGATAATACAATGTATTTATATCCCTGAGGCTGTAATATGAAAGGGTAATATATTAAATGCCCCTTAAGCGTATACATCCGTATGATAATAATAAGCATTTAATGAACAGTCAAACTGTTGGTTATCCTGCTATTAATGCTTTGTTCGAGTTGCAGCTCGGACCGCCTAAGTTGCTCGGTACTCAAGAGTTGCTCGGTACTAAAAAATTCCTCGTAGTTCCTCGTAGAGTTCTTGTTGGTCGGAGCGTCTGAGGTCCTCGGGGAAGCAGTGTTCCTCGTTGTAGTATGGTTCCTTGGAGCATCTGAGTTCCTCGGAAGTGTTTATTGTTGCCACGTTGATTGCCACGTGTCTTCACTCGATTGAGCCATGTCAGCAGACTAAATTTGGTATCAACAGAAGCCCCCAATGTTTCATAGTTCGAAATTTGAGGAGTGTGGAACATTCTTTCTCGAAATATGGTGGTTTTAAATGGTCATCCTGAAATTTAGGAGTCTTTTCTTTTGTATTTATTTCTCCTCCCAAATTCGTAGAATTGATCTTTTTTAAATTTTTCTACCCGCTTCGATCGCCGCGCCCTTTTTGTCTTTTTAGCCGCCGGTAACGTAACCGTCTCTTTTTGTAATCATTACTTTTTCCTTTTCCCAAGGCAGAGTATTTAAACGTTGCAGAAAATCCCATCGTCTTCTACTTTTTCAAATTTGTCTCTTTGAGTTTTCCATTGTCTTTCTCTCCTGTGCGTTCATCTCTTTCATCATTTTTTGTCAACAGACTCGTCTCTTTCCTGTAAGATTTTCTTCTTTCTCTTTGATTTCCTTCTTTCATCATGGTTTATCTTGTAGAATCAATTGATAAATTTTGCTCTGATTTCTCTATTCCCCCATGGGTTATTTTGGAAGAGCTTTCTGAACCTTCAGACTATTTTCGTCTGGTTGAGGGACATTGGTTCCCCAGTCTCTTTGTTACTGAGTGTGGCTTTTCTTTTCCCCCAAACCCTCTATGTCTGGAATTCTGTCAATACTTTGACGTGGTTCCTGCAAGAATAGACCCCAATACATGGAGAATAGTTAATGGTGTTTATAGATTAAATCAAATCCATGGAACTCGTATAGGAATTCCTGAGATTATGTTTTGTTATAGATGGGTTGTGGGCGATAATACTTTTTATTTAAAAACTAGGTTTTTAAATAGAGCTTTAGTGGTCAATCTCCCAGATGCCAATAGGGACTATTTTGAGCATGGGGTTTTTATGAAAAATTAGCAACACCCCCCGTTAACTGGAGATGAGGTTTACCAGGGTCCCAGATGTCCTCCCTATGGCAATGGGATAGGTTGTTTTTATTTTATTTTCAAAATTATGCTTCTTCTGTGTTTGACAAAATGTGCCACTGATACTTTAATTTTGATTTATTTGCAGTTGACAGCAACAGAAAATCCCCAAAAGAGGCAGACGTTAATATAAGGCATTTAAAACTTATCTGGAGTTTGCATCATATTGTTGCCGACGAGCACATTAGGTCAGCTTCATATTTGCAGCAGTACAAGAGTTACACCTCCTCTTTCACTGCTCGTCCGGTGATAAGCGACGCAGAACCAATACCAGCCTCTTCAAGTTCTTCGCCTGAATAACATATTCCTTTGAGTGAAAGGATGAAGAAAAGAATACCTCCCAACCTTTTTGAGAAACCTGCCTCTGGTGCTGGAGAGGCAAAAAGAAGTAATCTTGATGTCCCAGGAGAAGGGACAAAGAAAATTGATGCACCTTCCTCGGCTGCTCCTGTGAAGGTTGTCGAGAAGCCCCTAGTGGCCCCGAGCAAGGATGCTGCTCCTAGCGAGGTGATTGTCATTTCTCTGACTAAGACTACCTCGTTAGTCGAGAAAGTTGATGCTCCTCTGAGGAGGCTGAAGAAAAGCTCCTCTATCAATTTGGCTGAATCCATCTCTCAGCCTCCGACTAGTGGTGTTCGCACTTTTGTTCCCCCGAGCTCTGCTATGAGCTCGGTGAAGACTTGGATCATTCCCGAGATCCAAGGTATTGATGAAAACCTTTCTCGGGACACAGTTACCACACTAGCAGTTCGTCATATTGCTTCTGTAAGTCTCATAGTCTTAAATTTTCATTCTTTCCTTTTTGTATCTCCCTGACTTGCTTTCGTTTTCTTTTCACAGTTGGTGAGCTATTTTAATACAATTTTAAAGAAATATGAAGCTATTAAAGCTTCAAGCTCATCGTCTGGTGTCGAGGAAGCTTTGGTAGGCCTGGCGCAGTCTCTGAAAGATTCTCGTCAGAAATATGCTGATTATAAGGCAACTTGGGAGAAGAGGCTTGCTTCGACCGAGCAGGAGAAAGCTCAGTTTATTGAGGTCTCCAAGGGGTTGGAGAAAAAATTAAATGATTTGGAGGAGAAGAATAAAGAGCTCGAAGGGAAGCTCAGAAATGCTGGGGAGCTTGAAAATAAGCTCAAGGCTGCCGAGGAGGAGTTGGGTCAACTTCGGGAAGTAGGTCGTCAGGAGGAGGAAAATGAGAATAAATTGAAGGCTGCTGACAATCTTCTTTCCGAGAAGCTTTCCTCGGAGAAGACAAAGAGGAAATTGGCTGTGAAGAAATCTTTCAGCGCTGGCTGGGATAAAGGGTGGAACAAAGGTTTGGCTGCCATGATGTCTCAAGTTGAATATGGCAGCCTCAAATACTTTAGAGATGGATGGGTCGCTGCTCTACAAGAAATGAAAGTTGATGAAACTTCTGAATTATTTCAGCGACACATCCCTGGCCCCCCTCCAACTCCTGAAGACGAAGAAGAGGACGAAGCTGCCTCTGAGGAGTTTTCCATGGTGATGGGAGATCAAGTTTCTCATCCCCCAGCCATCCAGCCTACTAACGAGGAATTTCAGCAACTCGTTACTTCATCCGAGCAACTGCCAGCGCTCCCCGAGCAACTCTCTGTTCCCTCCGAGCAACCTACCTCCTCGTCCTAGCCTCCCGAGAAAGTTTTGGGAGACAAGAAAAAGGTGTAGAGTTGTTCGGGTTTCTCTCTATTTTATTTTTCTTTGTTAAATGTAACCCTGAACATGTAACTCTGAACTTTGTACTTCTGAACTTTGTGATGTAATAAAATTTGAACTTTTGATTATGCATACTGTTGATTCTCTTCTTCATGCTCTGTTTGTACTCTTATTGATTATTGGTTTTTCTTCCTCTACTAGTTTCTGGCCAGGATGGAATTATTGTCTGCTTATGATACAAAGTTGTTGCGGAAATGCAATGAATATTTTAAAGATGGTCATACAGATATGAGTGCAACTCAAATCACTGACATCCTCGGTCATGGTGCTTCAGAGCAAGCATTTGAAGCTTATCAGTATTTGAAGTGCCTACTCGACCGTGCAGTGGCTAACAACGTGGTATACTATGATATGATTGAGGATCTCCAAGGCACTCTTGAAGAACTTCAGCAACAATATAAGGAATCCACTGCCCTTTTGCACGAGGGGTACGAGAAGAAGTATCATCAAATCAGTGCTGATAAGGGATACGATAAGCGTTTTGCTGCTTACGACGTGCGGGAGAGAACGTTGAAGGCTGAGGTCGAAGAGCACAGACAGATAGCTGAGTTATTAGAGCAAGAAAATAATAACCTGCAAAGAGAGGTGTCTCAGTTGAAGTCTGCAACTTCCACCTCAAATGCTTTGATCCTAGTGACTGACGAGGGATTCTCGTTCTTGGAGGTCGAAAACGTCAATCTGAGGGATGAGTTGGAAACCTTAAAAAGGTCTGGCCCTTCTTCTTCTGCTCGTGGACAAGCAAGAGCTCCTCGGGGATGAGCAAGAGCTGCTCGGATTCCTATCGAGGAGCAGAGGATTCAATCTGCTTTAGAGAACCAGGCCTTCCAACTGATGGCGAAGAACCAGGCATTGACTGAGATGTCTAAGAAGATCAGGGGTCTGGAAGAGCAACTTTCTGCGCAGAAATCTATCTTGGAGAATAAAGAACTCTTCATAAAAAATCTCCACGAGCAACTGGAAAGATTGACATATCAATTTCACAAGCAGCCCAGGGAGTTCTGGATGGCTCGCTACAACGAGGCTCTCTACCACTTGGACGATCGTATCCAAAATACAAATAATGAGGGCTACAAACAGGGATGGTTAAATGCCTTAGGTGTGCTGCAACTGGAACAGGGTCATTACCTGTGGGATTACCATAATCCTGGGCTGTTCGACCTACCAGTGCCACCATTCAAGCTTGATATGAGTTGGATCCCTGCTCGGGCCATCCCTCGGTGTTTGATTTCCAAATACCTTGGCGATTACAATCTCCATTCCAATGTTGAGATATCTCGTCCCGAGTATCTACTAGATCGACCATCCGTGATGAATATCAGGATGCTAAAAGATCTTAGCTTCATAAATTCTCCTCTTGCTTTAAATGATCCACCTGCTGGCGAGGAACCTGTTTCAAAAGCAGAGGGGAAGAAACTAATAGAATAGGAATATTGATGTAATAAATTTGTATTTTATTCCTGATGTATTTTGTTCTACATTTAATGAAATAATTTTATTTGTAAATCTTGACTGCCATTGTCTTGTAACACTTTACATCTGTGCATGTGTATCTGTTAAAAAGATAACAATATTGTGTTATTTGTCGATCAACTTATTGTCGACTAGTTTGAATTTGTGGTAATCATTTGACAAAAAATGATGTTTTGTTTCTCGACCAACTTAGTATTGATTTAAAAAGTTACGAGTATCAAAAATTTTGCTCGATCACTTTCTTGTATTCATAAAATGTTTCCAACCAATTAAGGTCGGTAAATTTTCCTTTTCGACCAACTACAGTTAGTGGGTTTTTATTCCCGACCAACCATAGTTAGTGGATTTTTTCTTAACGAGCAACTTTGGCACTTTTTGGAATAGTTTTACCTCCCGACCAACTTTAGTTGGCGTTTTTGAGAATATATTTACTTCCTGACCAACCTTAGTTGGCATTTTTAGGAATACTTTTACTTCCCGAGGAGTACATTTACTTCCTAACCAACATAATTTAGCATTTTTAGGAATACATTTACTTCCTGACCAACATAAGTTGGCATTTTAGGAATACTTTTACTTCCCGAGGAATAAATTTACTTCCTAACCAACATAAGTTGGCATTTTTAGGAATACTTTTACTTCCCGAGGAATACATTTGAGTAGAGTAGTCCGAGCTTTGCTGAGTAGTGTGTAGCACTAGTATTCCGCAAAAAAATTCCAATAAAAGGAAAGAAATGGACAGAACATTGTCGCTTTATTCATACTGATGAAACTGCATTACATGAGAGTTTACATTACTGATAATATTTGCGCAAGTGTTCAACATTCCATGCATTCTTAAACTCCTCCCCCTTTAAAGTTTCTATTCTGTATGTCCCTAGTCGAACAACTTCTTTAACTCGGTAGGGTCCATGCCAGTTTGCTTCCAGTTTGTTGTGCTTTTGAATCACCTTTTTTAGCACATAGTCTCCTTCTTTTAAGTCACACTTCTTCACTCTCTTGTTGTAAACCAAAGTTGTTCGCTTCTGGTAAGCAGCATTTCAAATGGCTGCTTCTTCTCTAACCTCCTCGAGCATGTCCAAGTCTAACCTTATCATTAAATCGCTGACAGGGGAATTGAAATTCAGTATTCTGTGTGTTGGGAGACCCAATTCGGCGGGTATAACAACTTCACTTGCAAATGCTAGCATATATGGAGATTCCCCTGTTTCTACTCGGGGAGTAGTTCGGTAAGCCCATAGTACTGATTGTAGCTCGTTGATCCAATTTGCTTTCGCATCATCCAGTCTTTTCTTCAAGCCATTCAGCAGCGTTCTGTTTGTCACTTTAGTTTATCCATTGCTTTGAGGATGGCCTGGTGCTGAGTGGATCTTCAAAATATTTGACTGATGACAATAGGCAGCGAACTCCTCATTGTCAAATTGTGTTCCATGGTCTGTGATGAAGGCATGATGAAGACCATATCGACAGATGATGTTTTTCCAAATAAATTAGTACACCTTGTCATACGTCATATCAATGAGAGGCTCAGCCTCAACCCATATAGTAAAATAATCCACAGCTACCACGAGATACTTAAACCTTCCCCTGGTCGTCGGCAGTGGCCCGACCAAATCTATTCCCCATATGGCAAATGGCCAAGGGGAAGTAATGGGTGTCAATAATGCTTGGGGAGTTCTTCGAATGGAGGAGAAGCGCTGACACTTGTCACATTTCTTAGCATAGTCTATACAATCAGCCCTCATCATTGGCTAGTAGTATCCTTGCGTCATCACCCTTTGTAAAAGAGTCCGACCTGCTACATGGGCTCCACAGGATCCTTCATAGACCTCTTCAATTAAATCTTTCACCTCGGTGGGATGCACATATCTATGCAAACCTGCTATAACTCCTCGTTTGTATAGAATACCATTGGTTAGTACATAACGAGCAGCCTTAAACTTCAGTTTCTTGGCTGCAAGTTTGTCAATTGGTAATTCCCCCTTTTCAATATATGCCCTGATAGGATCCATCCATGATGATCCTAAATCGAGGGTAATAAAGTTCATCGTCAGATCTTCATCTATACTCCGACCAGCTAAAACTTCAATTGGGATTGTTCTTCATAGCTCGGTACGAGTAGCTAATGCTAATCGAGTTAGGGCGTCTGCTCTTGCATTCTTCATTCTTAGTATTCTGACCAACTGAATAGCAGCAAATTTCGACACCAGTTCCTTTGCCTTTGCATGATATCTGATCATTAATTCTCCTTTGGCTGCATATACTCCCATCATTTGATTTATGACCAGTTGTGAATCACTGAAGATAATAACTTGTTCCGCCCCCATGGTTTTTGCCAAACTAAGACCTGCAATCATGGCTTCATATTCAGCCTCATTATTAGAAGCTTTGAATTGGAAACGTAGGGCGTATTCCATGTCGACCTCTTTCGGACTGTTCAAAACTATCCCTGCGCCACATCCTATAGTGCAGGATGAACCATCCACGTACAAACTCCATATAGGTAACTCGTCTTTAAATTTCTGATCTGACAGAGTTCCTCGGTGGAAAATTTGTTGCTTTCTTTCACCATCTCCTGATATTTCTTGTTGTTCGTAGATCATCTTTTCTTGCCCTTTTACCAACCTAAGCTGGTCTGGGCTTGAAATTGATGATCCTGTAACATCTACTTGCCCTTTTACCAAGCTAAGTTGGTATGGGCTTGCATTTGATGATCCTGTAACATCCACAGGTTGATCGACGAGCAACTTTTGCTCCTCGGGGGTGTCAGGATAGGTGAACTCTGCTATAAAATCTGCTACCGTTTGCCCTTTTAACGATGCTCTGGGTTCATAAACTATATCATATTCACCAAGTTCTATTGCCCAGCACATCAGTCTTCCTGATTTTTCTAGTTTATGAAGGGCTTGCCTCAATGGCATATCAATATGTACTATTATAGTGTGATCCTGGAAGTATGGCTTCATTCTTCTACTTGCCTCGATCAATGCTAGTGCCAATTTTTCCAGCTTTGGATATCTGATCTCTGCTCCTCGGAAGGCCTTACTTGTGTAGTATATTGGTTTTTGTACTCCATTCTCCATTCTTATCAATGCCGAACTAACTGCATTCTCGGACACTGCCAGATACAAGTATAATTTTTCTCCCATCACTGGCCTGGATAGCAGTGGATGTGCTCCCAAATATTTTTTCAAGTCTTGGAAAGCCTTCTCACATTCATCATTCCACTCAAAAGTCTTTCGGAGCATCTTGAAGAATGGGAGACATCGATCAATTGCTCGCGATACAAATCTATTGAGTGCTGCTACTCGTCTTGTAAGACTTTGCACCTCTTTCTTCGTCGTTGGGGATCGCAGCCCTAGCAGAGCTTTGATCTTTTCAGGGTTAGATTTAATGCCTCGCTGATTGACAATGTATCCGAGAAACATGCCTTCTCGTACTCCAAATATGCACTTCGTTGGGTTCAACTTCATTTGATATTTATCTAGTTGATTAAAAGTCTGGCTTAAGTCAACTAGATGATCGGCAGCTTTCTTGCTCTTTGTCAGCATATCGTCAACATAGACTTCCATATTGCAACTGATTTGTTCTGTAAACACTTTGTTCATCAGCCGCTGATATGTTGCACCTGCATTTTTCAAACCAAAAGGCATAACATTATAACAATAAGTTCCCCTAGGGGTAATGAAAGAAGTACTCTCCCTAGCTTTAGGTTTCATTTTAATCTGATTGTAACCAGAATAAGCATCCATGAAGCTCAGCAGCTCGTGTCCCGAGGTAGCATCCACTAGTTGATCAATTCGGGGCAGCGAAAAGTGATCTTTTGGGCATGCTTTATTGAGGTCGGTGAAGTCTACACATATCCTCCACTTGTTTTCTTCTTTTTTACCATCACCACATTTGCTAACCAATCTGGATATTTAACATCTTCAATAAAGCAAGCTTTCTGGATCTTCTCGACTTCCTCCTGTATAGCTTGATTCTTCTCGGGACTGAATACTCTTCTTCTCTGCTTCACAGGCTTGATCTCCTTATTCACATTGAGCTCGTGACATAAGAAATTTGGGTTTATCCCGGGCATATCCTCATGACTCCACGCAAAAGTTAGCTTTTTGCTTCTTAGGAAAGTTATCAATTCCTGTTTTAGTGAGGCTTCCAACGACGAACCTACTTGAGTAGTTCGCTCAGGGTGCTCGTCGTCCAGAATGATGTTTTCAGTAGCTTCCACCACTTGACCCTTCACGAGTTGCGACTCATCTCTAGGATCCAATGTTTTAATTTCTGCACCTTCATCCACTTGATAGGTAGTAGTCTTTTTCCTTGATTCCTCCAGTTCCTCTTGCTCAGCGGATGAATAATAGCATTCCCGAGCTACTTTCTGATCACCTTTCACAACTCCTACTCCAAAATTTATTGGAAATTTTAGGCATTGATGTACCGTAGATGGTACAGCCTCGAACTTCTTCAATCTCACTCTTTCTATGATGATATTGTATGATGATTGAACATTCTTATTCATCACGAAGAAGCATATTCTTTATGTTCGACAAGTAGGCCACGTACCAATGAATATATCCAATTTGATCATCCCAAGTGGAAATACTTTCTCGCCAGCAAAATCGAGGAGGGGTCTATGATAAGGCTCCAGTTGAGATAGCTTTAGATTTAAACTGTCGAAGCACGAGTAGAACATGCTGTCTGCCGAGCTACCATTGTCTACCAGTACTCTTAAAATCATTACCTCGTTCATCCTCATTTTGATCACCAATGGGTCATCATGAGGATATAGAACACCTGCGAGGTCCTTCTTTGAGAAACCAATGACCAATTTCTCTTTGTTCACCTTTCTCGGGCGATCCTCCTCAGCTAGATTTATTCGTTGAATGTACGAGCAAGCTTGAGCCTCACAGAGGTAAGCTTTTCTCTCTGCAGTAAGGTCTCCTCCTCCTGCATCTCCACCTGTTATAACATTACAGTCAAATGACCCAAAATGTATTAAAAATACCTCACGTTCTGGTTGTCTTGGTCTCTTAGGAAGATCGGGGTCATCTTCTGGATTAACTTCATGGTCTCTTTTCTTGTTCTCCTCTGCACGACGAGGAGATCTAGACCTTTCTCTTGTTCGATCGTTGTTTCTTCTTTCATTTTCACGATCAACATATTTTGCTAGTTTTCCTCGTCTGATGAGTGTTTCAATCTCATTTTGAAGTGCTATGCAATTTTTGGTCATATAGCCATGATCTTTATGAAACTCGTAATATTTTGCCTTATTCCTCCTATCAGGGTCTGCCTTCATTTTCTCTGGCCAGTTTAATTCCTCGTTGTTCTTGATTTCTTCTAGAACATGGTTAATGTCCTTCTTCAAAGGAGTATAATTATCAAATTTCTTCATTAATTCCCATGCCGACCTAGTTTTTGAGTGTTTGTCATTACCATTGTTCTTATGCTCTTTCTTCTTAGCTTTATCACCTTCCACCTTAGTTTCTTTGGCATCCATATTCTTCTTCGCAGCCATAGCCTCCTCGGCATTCATAATCTTGGAAACTTTTCGCATCAGATCTGACATGGTTCTAGGTGGATCTTTGGCCAAAGTGTAGTACAACTTGTTGGGCAGTAGTCCACTCATCAAGACGGTAATCGCTGTTTTTTCCTCATAATCAATGACTTCGAGTTTCTCGTTATTAAAACGAGTTATATAATCTCTGGTACTCTCACCAGATTTTTGTCTAACACTTAACAAATGTGCTACTCGTTTAACTGGCTTTTCGCCAAAATAGAAATTCCCAATGAATAACTCGGCCAGTTGAAGAAAAGTTGAGATCTTACCCCGAGGAAGATTATTATACCACATTTGAGCAGATCCGGTAAGAGTTCCCGAGAATGCTCTGCATCTCATCTCATATGGAACAACATAGATGTCGGCTGCAGCTTGGTATTGTTCTATATGAAGGAAAAGGTCGGTATTTCCATCATATTTTGGGGTCACAACAGGTGCTTTGAACTTTGATGGTGTTGGAAAATCTACAATGGCCTGGACAAAAGGTGTTCCTCGAACAAAAGTTCGTTATAGAGGGTTCTTAGCTTTAACCATTTCCTTTAATCTATCCTCCAGCCTCTGAATAGAGCCTTTCCATGCATTATTTCCTTCCTCGAGCCTGTTGGTTCAAGCAACTGATCGCGTTGATGTGACTTCCTGGGATCTATCTTGACGAGAAGCTGGTCGCGATTGGGCAGATCCTTCCCTTAAATCTGATGGTCGTCGAAAACTCCTCGATGCAACTTTAGGAGGACTTCTACTCCTTCTAGGTCCTAATCGATCAAAAGGTGATACCCTGCTTAATCTCTCTAGCGCACTAGTCCTTTCTGGAGAGAGAGTGATACGTTGTTCAGTATCTGTGGCTCGCACTGACGAAGTTCATCCAGGTTGATAAGAAAAATCTTCAGATTCCTCAGTACGATATGAATCGGTACGCCTAGTACGCGAAGAAGGTAAATGGGTATTTCTTTGAATACTTCGCGGTCCTGAATGGGTTGGTGCACCGCTATGGAGGGTTTGTATGAGTTGTAGTATAGTTTCTTGCATGACGATCTGGCCCTGGGCCAGATTTGTCATTATTCCAGCCAGATCTGGAATATTAGGCGGAGCAGATGGATTTGGAGGGCTTCCAGTGTTTCGATTACTGGGTTCTGGAATATCAGCCATTTGTGATGAATTGTTTTTGATGAAAAACGATATTACCAGTCGTTTCCCACAGACGGCGCCAATCTGTTGATATAAAAAATTAGATTATATCTAATTATTCAAAGAAGTTTTAAAGTGGTTCAGCCTTATAAGAATGACCTACGTCCACTGTTTCTGTTATTGATGACTGTTTGGGAATTCTCGATTACAAGTTTAATCAAGAAATTCCGGTCCCTTTACAGTGAGGATAATACAATATATTTATAGCCCTGAGGCTGTAATGTGAAAGGGTAATATATTAAATGCCCCTTAAGCGTATACATCTGTATGATAATAATAAGCATTTAATGAACAGTTAAACGGTTGGTTATCCTGCTATTAATGCTTTATTCGAGGTGCAGCTCGGACCGCCTAAGTTGCTCGGTACTCAAGAGTTGCTCGGTACTCAAATGTTCCTCGTAGTTCCCCGTAGAGTTCTTGTTGGTCGGAGCGTCTGAGTTCCTCAGGGAAGCAGTGTTCCTCGTTGTAGTATGGTTCCTCGGAGCGTCTGAGTTCCTCGGAAGTGTTTGTTGTTACCACGTAGATTGCCACGTGTCTTCACTCGATTGAGCCATGTTAGCAGACTAAATTTGGTATCAACAAAGGCGTTGTTCCAGAAATCATGATTTTTCTATTTGTGATGTTACCGGGTGGAAACATTTGGTAATACTATCTATCTGGGTATTAGAGCATACATGGCCATTAAAATAAAATTAAATAATTGACATATTGCTCAATTATTTTATCTGTTATGTTCTGAACTATTTGTTATGAATATATATATATATATATATTACTGCAAATTCCTATCTCTACGTATATGCCTTATGTTATAAATTGAATAGGTATCCATTTTTTGAAAAACCCTATAATGTCGGGAGATTGAACCTCATTCGGCTTTTAGCTGATCTTGTATAAATAATCATTTTTTAGGAAATAAGTAGGCTTGCAGAGGGAATGTAAAATGACTACGTTGAAGACTCAGCTTTTAGAACTATTTTTGTTACCTTAAGTAAAATGTTTGTTTTATCATATAGAGCATGTTTGGCTCTCTTGTAATTATTTTTAAATTTTGTCTTAAGTTGTAACTCGTTGTTACTTTTGGGTTGGGGTCATGACAAGAGAAGACTACCTATTATACTCCGATACAAGGTTTGCTCTACATCCTTGCTTGAAGTGTCCTTGCTAAGATTCGTTGAGGTACTCATCGGGGTATATGCTTGCTTATCGGAGTCTAAATCAAATTTCTTCACAAGGTCATTTGCATACTTGGATTGGGAGATGAAATCCCATCCTTTAGTTGACGAACTTGGAGACCAAGGAAGAATGTAAGCTCACCAACCATGCTCATCTCGAACTCACTCTTCATCTCATCCTCAAAGTCGTAAGCATGACAAGAGCACGTGGATCCAAAGACTATATAGTCCACATAGATCTGGGCAACCAAAATATAACCTTTTCCTCTCCTAACAAACAACGTCTTAACTAATCCCCCTCTCCTGATGCACCGGGCCAAGAGATAGGAAGTAAGCATCTCGTACCAAGCACGGGGTACTTGCTTCTAATCGTACAGGGCTTTTCTCAGATAATAGACGCGCTCAGGATGATTAGGGTCTTCAAACCCTTTTGGTTGTTCCACATAAACCTCATCCTATAAAATGTCATTCAGAAAGGCACTTTTAACATCCATTCTATATGACTTGAAGTCAGTGTTCTAAAAGGCGCGCCTAAGCTTGAGGCTTGGGAGAAACGCCCCACCTTTTATGCCTTGTTCTTGGTAAAAGAATTAAGGTGCGCTTTTTTTAATAACAACGATGCTTTAGTGAAATAATATCGCCTTTTAAAGACATTTTTTACAAAGCGGGCGTTATCTCGTCCAAAATAACAAATAGTATCTTAATTTGTAAATATTCAAACATATTTTTATGGTATGTATAATTTTAGTATTTTTAATAGCCTTGTTATGGTTAAAAAATATTAAAAGAGCCCTAAACACATTTTCATTCCTTTTTACACCTAAGGCCCGCCTAGGCTTCTAAGACATAAGGCTTGGCCTCCACACCTTGATCACGCCCTGCATTTTTTAGAACCTCGTTTGAAGTGCAGATGATATGCGATGGGGGGTAGTAAACGAATGGACTCGAACCTCGCAATAGAAGTGAATGTCTCCTCAAAGTCTACACCCTCAATCTGTGTGTAGTCCTGAGCAACCAACCTTTCCTTACTTGCGTATAATGGTACCATTCTCATCCATCTTTTTCTTATAGATGCACTTGGTACCAATCACGTTCTTCTCACTAAGACAGGGGAAAAGTTCCCAAACATCATTCTTTCTAAATTGAAGCAACTCATCCTGCATAGAGGATATCCACTATTCAATTCTGAGTGCTTCTTTGACATTATTAGGCTCGACTTTAGAGGTTTAGTACATAAAGCTAACCACGTTCTCTAATTGATAATGAGTATTGACCCCTAAAGTGGGATCTCCAGAAATGGTAGAAGGATCATGACTCTTGTGAACCCAAGTAGGAATTTCCCCTAAATCAGGAGTAGGGTCCACCCTAGGTGTGCGGGGGACAATGGGATCACCACATGAAAGTGCGTTATCCTCACATAAAAGGCTAGGATCAACAAACATTGGCAGTTCGTCATCTTGCATGGTGACATTTATTGACTCCATAACCTTATATTTGCTCAGGTTAAAAGCCCGGTATGCTCTACTTATCGATGAATATCCTAACATAATTCCCTCATCACTCCGGGAGTCAAACTTTCCTAATTTCTCTCTATCCCTAAGAATGTAGCACTTACTCCCAAAGATACGAAAATACAAAAGGTTGGGGTTCTTACCAGTCCACAACTCATATGCCATATGAAGTGTGTGTGAATAAAGATATACCTTATTCATCATGTGACACGTGGTAGACACCGCCCGTGCTAAAAATATCCTAGGCACTCTACGATCGAGAAGCATGGATCTAGCCATCTCTTGTATTATCTAATTCTTGCTTTGAACAATCCTATTTTGCTCAGGAGTTTTCACAGCTGAAAAGTCATGTTTGATTCCAAGGCTATCACAGTAAGTATCCATTTTTTCTTCTTTAAATTTAGTGTTGTTATCACTACGCATTCTATTGATAATGACATTGTGTTAATTTTGTAGGACACGACATTTGGTCATAAGAAACTCTACAGTATCAGATTTCTCTCTCAAGAAACCTACTATGGAATAACGAGATAAATCATCTACCATCACAAGGATATACCTCTTACCACCCAAACTCTCAGTACGAGTAGGACCCATAAGATCCATGTGAATAAACTCAAGCACACGTGTTGTGTAATTAAGTTCAACTTCCGATGGGGACTACATACTTATTTTACCAGCTAACAGGGTCCAAAAACCACGAAAGTTGGGTTGCCAAGTGATGGCAAGCAATATACTAGGTCCTTCTTAGCTAAGCGCTCCAACTCTCTAAAATTAATGTGACATAGATGTTGATGACACAAATTCATAGAGGAGATTGTGGAACTATTACAGATAATTGAGGACTTGGGCACAATCCCATAATAGTTTTCTTCTGTCCTCACCCCTTGCAATAAAAGTTTACCGACTTGATCGTAAATATTACAATCCTTACGGTCAAACTTTACTGCAAAGTTAGTGTCGCATAGCTGGCTAATGCTGGGAAGTTTTTCTTTCAAACCTTTGAAGTACAAAATGTTCTCTAGCTTAGGAAAATTGGGGATCTCTACAGTACCTCGTCCTACTATGCTAGATTTTCTCCCATCTTCAAAGGTGACTTTACCTTCCTTTCTATCCTCAAGGTAGGTAAAAAATGATACGCCACCTATCATGTGCCTGGAGCACCCACTATCAAAATACCACTATGAGGTATTATGAGCTTCAAAAGCAAAATGAACAATAAGGTCTTTTGCATCATGCTTAGGTACCCAACAAGTAGTGACCTTGTGCTTTCCCTTTTCATTTTTGTTTCTAGCCATGATGTTGGAAGTATCCACTGACGATAAAGACATCCGTTGGAACTCTTCCATCAAATTGTGAGAATTGGCGACTAGAAACTCAACCTTCTCTCTAAGACTAGTAAGATCACTAGTGTGGTGTGACAGAGCATTTGTACGTCGAGTCTGACCCAAACTATAGCAATACCCTCTAAGGTTGCCTTTGCTCTTATAATAAGTACAAAAGTACACGGTCTTAGGCCGACCTTGGTTTTCTTTTTCTTGGTCATATTATTCCTTAGGGTTTTGGTTGATGGTCATATGGATTTGTTGTAAAATTAGAAATCGATTTTGGTGCAATGTGAGACATGGAAGCACTGTCAAAACCTATTCCCTGCCTTTCACTAAACCCTAAAGTGGGGCCGAGGAACATATTTACCATCTTTTTAGATTTGTCCTCAATCTTTACCTTGACCTACCGGGCTCTCTCAAGATCATGAGTGAGTTGGGATACAAGGTCTTCAAGTTTCTTCCGAGCCTCTATGGATGCAAGGAGCTCACTCATAAGACTAGCCACTTATTTGGTCGAGTCCTCTTTCACATTTTTAAAACTACTCTCTCTCTCTCTCTCTCTCTCTCTCTCTCTCTCTCTCTCTCTCTCTCTCAAAGTCATGTTAACTGTGGAATTTCTCTCTCTCTCGTCTCTTTTAAATCTTTATCTAACGCGATGATCCTAAGAGATAACCCTTTGTTTTGCTTTTTAGTTTTAAAGTACTCAACATATAAATCGATGTATGCACGTTGTAAGTCACACTTGCTCCCATTTGCAGCATCCTCACCCTCACCCTCACTCACATTATTTTCACTATCGAGGTGTCCTTGTGAGATAGTATCCTCAATATCGTGAGAAGCACTAGGCTTACTCACATGACTAGCCATGAATGCGGTGATTCATTTTTTGAATCCACCGAATCGACCTCACTGTCGTCAACCTTACTGTCATCACTAAGGGTGGCGTTTAAAGAAGCTTTGCCTTTGCTTGGCCGCTTTAATCTAGTTGCACACTCAAAGTCTTTATGACCTCTCCCATCACACTCCTAACACCTATCCACCTCTCTCTTAGGGGTGTCCTTTTTGTCTTTATCAAATTTCTTTCCATATTTATTTTTCTCAAAACTCTTTTTGTCTTTAAAATTGCCATTATTATTTAGTTTGAGAAACTTCTTGAAATTTTTAGCAAAAGGGGGCAAATCATCTAAATCAAAATGATTTTAAGAATATGATGTTCCATCCTTTCTCCTTTTAGATGACTCTTCTCTCTTTCTAGACGACTCCTCACCTTTCCTAGACCGGGCTTTAATTGTAATCCCTTTCTCTTTAGGTTAAACTGTTTTAGGAAACATGTCAATTTCATAGGTATGGAGGTCTCCTACAAGTTCTTCTAACCTAATAGAATCTAATATTCTTAACTTTCGGGATAAAATGGGAAGACAATGATCTTAAAATAATTTTAACAACTCTAGTGTTAGGAATTTTTAACCAAGATTAAAGCATGAATTAACAATATTTGATAGGCGTGCATAAAACTCATCAAAACATTCACATTCAAGCATGGTTTATGGTTTCAAATTGAGTAGTTGAATTTTGCAATCTTGACGCTTTAACTGCATTAGTTCCTTTATGAGTAATTTTTTAAACATCCCATGCGTCTTTAGACGCGGTGCACATCATAATTCAACGAAAATCGTCGGGAGTGACGGCTCTAGATATAGCACTTAAACCATGTGAATTAAAATTACTCCACTTAAACTCTTCTTCAGTTCACAAAGACACAGGTTTGGGTAATATTTCATTAGCAACCACACGAATGGGTGCATTCCACCCGCTTTCACAAGTGATCCAGACTCTGTCATCAATGGATTTTAACGACGACCTCATACGGGCTTTTCACTATGCATAGTTTATCCCGTAAAAAATTAGCATTCGATTATATAAGTTTTCTATTAAACTTTAGCTTTTTCAAAAATCAATTTTTTCAGAAAAGTGATATCCAGAAAAAATTTGCGAAAAAATTACACGATAGAATTGTGTAATTGGCTCTGATACTAACTTGAGAGTGTTCTTATGTTCAATGTCCAAACTTATTTAATTAAAATTCAGTTTTATCGTCAGAATTAATTTAATCTTAAACATGCAACTAATGTTTTTGAACATGAAAAATTAGTCTAGCATGCAATCCAAACAATCACGAACAAAAATTCAGGAAAAATCCCTCCAAAGGGTAAAACCATTTATTTCACTATAAATTGTAAACCTCGACTTACATACACATAGAGAAATACATCATGTTTGACAAACAATTATCCGCTGGTGCCGGTTTGTTGTCGTCAGCAAGAGATCCCTCAGGACCTCTAACAGTCAGCAGTAGAGACAGGTTTCCTTCTCCACAAGATATACTCCATGAATGAGTAATATGATCAAAATGATTTAACAGTGATTCACATATATGATTTGGGATTTTTGATGAATCAAAATTGGTTTTAACCTAAAATAATTATGTCTTAAATCGCAACAGTTCTACAGAAAATGGAGTTGTAAAAGACTTGCAAAAAAGTGATTTTCGTGCAGGTGTTTATAGCAACAAAAATTAAAGAGGTGGCACAATATCATTCGAATGACATTTAGAAGGCCATTCGAATGACATTTATAAGGCCATTCAAATGACACTAAATGTCGTTAGATACCTCAAATAACGACCTTAAAAAGAAGCATTAAAAAGAAAAACAGTAAGTGGTCATTTAATGAATTTAGGAAATGAGGTATCGCGCGACTAAAGAAATGACAAGTACTTTCATTTGATCAGGTCGTTAGAACGACATACCAATGTTGTTTGAACGACACTGACATATCGTTTGAACGACATAAATAAAAAATCTATTTTTAAAATAGCCAACCTTGTTTTTATAAAATACGAACAATTATAAAAACCATTTAAAAATGTCCCAAATATAAACGTGAATATCATTAACTCCAATTAAACATTATACCTTTAGCGACGTGGAGATAATGGAGACCGGTTGTAGATGCATGATGCACGTTAAATGATGATGAGTGCGTGTTGATGATACGTGCTACTAGAGATTCGGATAATGGAAATCAAGTATGAACGTGTGAAGACATGTCAACTGAAGTAGTATATAACGATATACGATATATTAACTGTGATTTAGGACAACACATAAATTCCTAGATTCTAGACGAACATTTATAAAATCATGTCCTTACAAACCAAAACGTAAACACATTCAATAGAGGCGGTCATAGACATACGCCTGGGGGTCACAACCATACCACATTGCACTTAACCGGTGTCCAAATATATACCTATCCTCACATATAGATAATGGCCATGCAACAGTCCTATGACCCGGGGTATCAATCTGACACATGTTGGTCAACACCAGGGTGGACTACCCACTACGCACAACCTCCTACGATAGCACTACTAAGTAGGTATTTTAATTATAAACAAGTATCATACATACATAAATGTATATACATGTCACTCTAATATGTATGTATGTAATTTATCGAGCTGTACACATATCCCACAATGAACTAGCCTCCTAATCCCGAAGTTCGAACCAACTTTTCGATTAAATAACTAAATGTTCACTCACTTGAATTTACAGTTCTCCTTACTTGAACCCAGCTATTTGCTGGCCTATCATACATACCAAACCCTGAAATGCATTCCCCAGTAATCCCACAGTACCCCCGAAGCCCCTATGGTCATTCTTCAAGCTCTCACGGGTCAAAACAACACCTGGACCAAAAATTGGGCAGGCTAACAAACTTAACTAGTTCACTTGGCAAAACAAATCGGTTTGGTTTACTGGGCTTCTTGTCATCTTTTTCCTCAAGTTTTTCTCTTCCAAACCCTCCAATTAAGGAAAACTACCCCAAACATAAAATTAACCCCATAAAAAATTATACTAACATCCCATAAGTACTGTAACACATAATTAACCCCTAATCCCTTATTAAAACCCTAGGATTCCAAATCAAATTTTAATCAAACCTAAAATTTTCCTAATTTGAGTTTTCATCAATTCAAACATCCTATTATTATTCTACATGTTCATCATGGTAAACCCAAATTAAAATTTAATATTCCTATATGATTAACATTAACTATTAATCAATTCAAATCAAAGATTAATTTCAACCTACATATCTTAATCAATTAAAACAAAGTTTTAACCTTTCCTCTTTAAATCCCAGATTTTCATTATCAACTATGAAAGTGATTAATAACATATGAATGCAATTTAAAGCAAGTAACTATTGCCTTTGTGGATTTACATTCGAAGTTCTCTACGTTGGTGATGGGTTGAATCCAGGGATGACTCCGTCTTTTCTTTCTATAAGCCTCTTACTCTCTTTTTCTTCCTCTTTTTTCTCTTCTCTTGAACTTTCTCTCTAAGTCAATTATACAGAATGTCAAAGGTTGGCTTCTATCCACATTTTCTACCTTTAAATACCTCCTTAATCCACCCAAATCCCCCCTTTCCATTAAATCCTAGGTGTAAAAAGTCAATCCCACCCTTATATGGGTCCTGCTATGTCTAAAATGTTCTCGAAACCCAATCATAACAGTCGACTACCTATTATAGACTATTTCGACCCTTCTCAGATCACTGGGGCACTTGAAACAATCATCCGAGCCACCAAACTAAAAGTATTCTAACATTTCATTAATCGGGCCCAACATGTGTGTACCGTACGTATCGTCCATAAAATGTACCGATCCGTTGATGTAACACTCTATCCGCATATAATAATAAACTGTCACTTTCACTCATACGCGACATATAACAAATCATAAATCTATTTACTTATCACACACAAGTAAATAATTATAATAATAAATATTAATCCTTTATCTCGCTAACTAATATTTATCGAAATCCAAGTTAATTTCCACTATTAAATTAATAATTATAAGCACACATAAATTAAATAATCATAAAAGTAAGGGGTATTACTATGTATCTTTCCTTGTTGATAACAAAAAGCAGTGCATATACAACAATGCTCCATATCAAGCTCCAATTGACTCAGTGTCCACCAATCAAGCTTAGGAAAATCATTTTCTATCTTCAGTAGTCAAGAATAAACTCCACAGGGATTAAAATAAATGATGTGTTTTTCAAGGTTTGATAAAGTGATCACAAAACATCCAAGGGGCTTGGATTTGGAAAATCAAAGTGTTTGATCACAAAAAGTGTTCTAAAATTCTTGTAAAGAAGTGCAAGTTCGTACTTCTTAAAATAGGAAGAAAAATCTCCAAGCGATAGGCTTGAAAAAATTGCATTTGAAACCAAGTAAAAAATAATTTTTCACATGCTCGTTCGAACGAACTGGACCTGGTTCGAACGACTTATGCCAAGTCATTTGAACAAACATCGAATGACATTATAGAGGAATGAGGAAATTGGGTTATTATAAGGTTCATTTGAATCATCAATATCGAACGAGATAAGGAACTGTGGTGACAAAAATCTCAACACAAATAATTTATGAAGGAAAATAATCACCGGTATGAAAGAAATAACAACAATCATAATCACAATTACACGACACAAGAATATAAGTGGTTCGGAAAATTGCCTACATCCACGGAGAGGTCTACTATTCTTATTAAGTAAATCTCGAGATAGTTTTTCATATGCCCTTTACCCTGGACTAGGGGTACAATATATATTCAGTTGAAAGAAAGAGAGTGTTGGTAACCAACGTGTTAGCCCAGTATCCCTTGAATATCTCATCCGATATTTTAGGAATGGACTTGGCTATATCTTTTTATTCTAACCGTCATCTAGAACTTACAATTTGGCCTGGGCACATTTTATTCTCATTTGGGCTTGATCGACTACTCTTATGGGCCTAGTCGATGAAAGCGTACGCATAATTGCCCCTAAAATTTTAGGGCCGAAATTGGGCTCAATAATTTTAAATGGCGCTCTTGGCCTGCTTCTGATGGCACTGCTGTAATTTTTTAAAATTGAGAGGGGAGTGAATCATCGTTTTGTGATATTTTAAGTGGAAAATCTTCTTTGATTGTCGTGTGCTATCATTAAGGGGTTTAAACCGAGGCGTTCAGACGATCCACTTTGCCACTTATACTCTGTGTTTCCTATTGCTTCTAAATTGTTCTTTGCTCTCAAGATTCTTCTTGCCTTTAATCTCATTCTTCGTCGTTTGAAAGCTATTTCCTGCTTTTCATCTTCATTCACCCCTGGTCTCTCATCATTCCTGGCTTGATACCTACTTCGTAAGTTTTCAGTCTCTTCTTTTTCTATATTTCATTTTTCTTTCTACTGTAGTTAGGATTTGTTCATGGCTAGGATAGATAACAAATCTCTGGTAGAATTTAGGAAATGTTATAATATTCCTGACTGGGTGGATATTGAGTGTGCCCCCGTTCCTCATAATGTTTGCGACATTGAGGATGACCACTAGATTCATGTTCTTTTTTTGTCTCAAGGGGGTTGAACTATTCTCCCAAATCGTCTTTTCTTAAACTTCTTCCAGTATTTCGATATAGTCCTAGCTCAATGTTTTCCAAACGTTTGGAAGATTGTAAATGGAGTCCATAAAATAAACCAACTCTATGGAACTAATTTAGGTTTAGTTGAAATCTTCTTTTGTTATACCTTTTCTCGTACTAGCTCTGGTCTTCTTTACTTAAAAGCGAGGAGTCCAAATAGGGTGTTGGTAGTGAATCTACCAGATTCCCATAAATATTATTGGTCTGAGGGATTCATTGCTAGAAACTGGTAATTCCCTCCCCAAGTAAGGGGTGCAAGGTACAGGGGACCTCGAATCCCTACTTATTGGGGGAATATATATGTTGTTGTTCAATCTTACTGCCTTTTAATTGTTGCTCTAATGTGTTCTTCCTCTAACACTTTTCTTTTTCTTTTTCAATAAAGTCCAAGAATCAAGAGCATGCTCTCCACGAGATCCACGCTGCTATGTTAATCAAAGCCTGGCAGATAAGGGACTCAATTGTAGAAGGTGAACACCCCATGTCGGCTGCCTTTTTATTGGAGTACAAGAATACTACCTCAAGCTTTATCACTCGTCCAGTGGATTCCATGCCTCATATTGACATCCAAGAGGAAGAAGAGGAGGAAGAAGGTGATCTCCCACTCATTGAATTAGACGATGAAGAGGAGAGCAGCTCAGAGTCTGGTGTTACTACAGGTGGCAAAGGTGGTAGTGCTGAGGCAGGATCTAGTGAGGAGGGATCCAGCGAGGAAGAGTCTGGTGGAGAGCGGTCTAGCGAGGAGGGTTCTAGCTTAGGAGGTTCTAGTTCGAAGAGATCTAGCGAGGAGGACATGGTTACCCCCAGAAGAAAAAACCTGATCTGAGATGATGATGATGACGACGACGTCCTGTTGTCCAACATGTTGAAGATGCATAATATAAGGTCTGGGGACACTGCTAGTTGTTCTCAAATCGCAGATCATAAGAAAGAGCTGGAGAGGAAGAGGAAAGAAGAAGAGAAAAGAGAGAGGGAGAGAGAAAGAGGGAAGGAGAGAGGAAGAGAAGAGGCGAAGAAGAAGAAAGAAGAGGAGAGGAGGAGAGGAGAAGAAAGAATAAAGAAGGCACAAACTTCTCTTATGCCTGTGGCTATCCCAGCTGAGGGGGCCTCTATGGCTCTAGCCCCTCAGCTTGCTCCGATGATGCTCGAGAGAGAAGTACTGATGGTAGAACGTGAATGGTCTTCAAAGATGGGTTCATAATAGTATCCCTGAAGGCATATCAAGGGATTACTTTGGTAAGTCCATTTTCTTTCTTCTCTATTTTTTCTTTTATTTCCTCGTATTCTTTATCTCAGACCTGTTTCTTCTTACAGTTTCTGTCTGACTATACCGTCCTCCGCCGTAGTCGATATGGGCTGGCAAGGAGGAACGCTGAGCTCAAGGGGAGCCTAAGGACTTCAAAGGAGGCCCATAAGTCCTCCGAGAAAGCTCTCACGGAGGTTGAGGCCTCTTTCACTAAGGAGAGGGCTGGAGCAGCTAAGGAGCTGAAGGAACACTGCGTGGCCTATGAGCTGGTTATGGCGAGAAAACTTACCGTTACAAATGATAATACATGGCTGGCTGAGAGGGTGAAGAGACTGGAGGCAGAGGCAGCTATGGTTAGAGAGAATAGCTACAATGAGGGCTGGGAGGTAGCTTATGAAGCTGCTGAGAAGCATATTAACTACATCAACTGGGCAAACTTTAAGAAAGGATGGGATCGGGCCTTAGTCGCCGCTGGACTTGTTGCTAACTCACCTCTGTTTGGTGAGCACAATCCTTACCCCAAGCATATCATTGATGAAGAAGCCCCTGTCGTTGATCGGCCTGATGCTGATTCCCCTGCACTTGGGGCAGAGACAAGTGTGGATGCTGCTAACAAGGGGAAGGAACAAGCCCCCATAGAGCAGGTCGAGGTTAACCAATTGACTCCTAGGTTATTTTCGTTACTTGTATTTTTTTTATTTTCTCTTTTTGTCATTCGATGTATCTGTACCTGTCTAATTCCATTTTTTAATAAAGTGAAGGAATTTTATTTTCGCATTCACTGATATACTTATCATTTGCATTCCATGTCTTGTAGTTTGTTGATCTTGATGATTACATTCCCGTCACTTCTCGTCTAGGCCAAATCCTTGGTTCAAATGTAAGCGACCAAGTTCACCAAGCATTTATCAAGATTTGTAAATCCCTTAGGATAAGGAACCAAGATTATAAAGATCAGTCCGAGGTAGTTGCCAGGCTGAAGGATAGACTTGCAGAGAGGGAGGAGGTTGGTGCCTCCGTTCAAGAGGAGATGGATGCTCTGAAGGCTAAACTGTTAGACGCCTCCGAGATCAAACAGGTTAGAGAGGTTCTACAACAGGAAAATAATGCCTTAAGGAGGGAAGTTGCATGCCTCAGGGAGAATGCACCGAGCATTGCTCCTTCAGTTATATAAGGTTCTTCGTTGTCAATAAGGCAGCGATATAGAATTGGCAATAGCAGTTCCCTAAGGGAGATTTTTGAAATGAGGGGATATGTGCGTCGAGTATATATTATAGCTGCTGGGCTTCAGAGGGACGTCACCAGACTCAAGCATTTATTCAAAAAAGGTCCTCAATAAGTGTGGGAAGATGGATACAACCAAGGTTGGACAGATGCTCCCACAAAGTTAAAGGAGGTCGAGGAGCTGGCCTTTATTAGAGGGTAGCTAAGTGCCCTCAGGGAGTTAAAGGTGACCAAGAATTATGTCCTCTGGTACAGGCATGAGATCACTCCCTCATCCTTGGAGCCAAATTCATTTAGAAGTGAGGACCATTGTATCCCAATAGATGCAATCTCGAGGCAGCTTCTAGAGTCAATCTCGGAGGAGGTTGAGGAGGACTTTGCCCCTTATCCAGATGATGGTCGAAGGGCGCAAGTAGCTGATTACCTTGCTCAGCGACTTGTAATTGTGTAACCTTTAGTAATAAAATTTCTATGTCGTACGTGTAACTATGTAACCTTTAGCAATAAAATATTTATGTTTTGTGCAGTCGCTGACTAAACATATGTTGTCTATTTTTTATTTGTAATCTCTAGCTATTTTGGGCTTCTCAGCCGACTAAATATAACTTTGAGTTTATTTTTGAATGTGTATTCCCCCAGTCCAATATGCCATAGGCATACCATTCCACCTCATTTTACCTTTTAGGTCATGTCGGCACACTGCCTTAGGCCTAAGTAGGGCGATGGAGAGGATACACCTGATCAATAGGTAATTCGCCCGAGCAATATTTTGGAGCCAAGCTATATTGGCGACCAACCTGGGTTGGCCATATTACCTAAGGGTCCCCTGTTGGTCTTCATTTGTTACCGAAGCAACCTAGCAGGCCAGTTGTTTTACGAACAAAAACCTGAGGAGGGTTATTATATATTAACAATGCTAGCTATGCTTTAGAGAAGTTGAGCTGGTGTAAACCGAATCACTGTCGTACAATCACGAGAGGCTAGCTCAAGAGATCTTTCAACTGGAGCAAATTAACCAGCTTACTCCAATCTATGAAAGAATGAATCCTGTAACTTATAAAGGGTGCACATAATAAAATATACTTGAGACAACCAACATATATAGAATGTTAAGGCTAATCGAGTTTTATTGATCAAAGTCAGGAATAAAGAGCAACATTAATTTGTAGATGAAAATCCGCCTAAACTAATAGTGCATAAAGAAATATAGAAGTAGAATTTCTTTAGGTTGGCCACATTCCAAGCTCTTGGTATCTCTCGACCCTTCAGTATTTCCAAGTGGTAGGCTCCTTGTAGGTCGTCCCTCATCACCTCGAATGGTCCTTCCCAGTTAGGTCCTAACTTGCCATCTGATGGTCTCACAACACTGCTAAGAACTTTTCTTAGGACATAGTCTCCGACCTAAAATTTCCTTGGATTGACTTTCTGATTGTATTGTCCGGCTAGCTGTTGCTGGTAAGATGCCAGCTTAACTAGAGCCAATTCTTGAATCTCGTCAGTTAAGTTAAGTTTAGCAAGTAAGGCTTAATCATTGTGGCCTTGGTCGACCAACGTAAACTTCATGGTAGGGAGGTCGACTTCTAGTGGGATAATTACTTCCATCCCATATGTGAGTGCAAAGCGTGTCTCCCTAGTTGCTCGTCTTGGGGTGGTGTGATAGGCCAGGGGATGTGGGGCAATTCGTTCTCCCATGCTCCTTTAGGTCTCTCTAGGCACTTTTTTAATCTATCGGTCACCGTCTTATTGGAAGCCTTAGCTTGACCATTTCTTTGAGGATACGCCACAGAGCTGAAGTAGTGTCTGATTCCATGATCATTGTAAAAGCTTTGGAAGGGGCCACTCTTGAACTGGGTCCCGTTGTCGATAATAATCGTCCTGGGTATGCCAAAGCGTGTGATGATATGAACCTTATCATATCCGTGTCCCTAATGTTTTCCAGTGGTTCTTCCTCTATCCACTTTCTGAAGTAGTCTATGGCAACCAACAGACACTATCGATTGCCTACTGCAGTAGGTAGAGGATCTACGATGTCCAAACCCCACTAGGCGAAGGGCAGGGGCTAGTTCGGGACTTTAGGTCTCTGGCGGGTTGGTGGACCATGGGCGAGTGCTTTTGGCATTTTTTGCATTTTTGGATGTAGACTCCAGCGTCCTTCTGCATGTATGGCCACCAGTATCCTTCCTTTATTTATCTAAAGGCTATCGACCTTCCGCCTGCGTAACTTCCACAAAATCCTTCATGAAGCTCGTGCAGAATTTGATCGATGTCTTGTGGATGAAGGAACTATAGGTATGGGCCAGTGAAGGATCTCTTATATAACTTGCCCTCAGGAGATAAGTGAAAGTGAGCGACCTTGACTCTTATCTGACGAGCTGTCTTCTTATCACTTGGAAATTTATAATTTCATAAGTAATCTATAACGGGATCCATTCAGCTTGGATTTTTTTCAATATGGAGAATTTTTTCGGGGTTTTATAATTCAGTAGCCTGGTGAATGCTGGGTTGTGCGAGGAAATAAATTTGGATTTTCCTTCTCAAGCTGGAGTCTATTATTGAGCTTAGAGATGCTAAGGCATCTACATGGCTATTCTATCCCCTGGGGAATGGCTGAACATCTACTTGATCGAAGGTTTCCATTAATCCCTTCACAGTGACGAGATAAGTTTCCATTATTTCATCCTTTGTATTGAAGTCACCTCTTATTTAGTTGGAAACTAACTATGAATCACCGAAGACCTGAAGGTGCCTCACCCCTGGCAATTATGCTTTGTGTAGTCCAGGGATCAGTGCCTCGTATTCTGCCTCAGTGTTGGAGGCTTCAAATCCAAGTCCAATTCCCTGCTCGAGCACTGTATTCTCAGGAGTTAATAACATGATACCTACTCCTGCCCCCTTGAGTTGGAGGCTCCATCAATGTATAATATCCAAACACTTAATCCTTCCCACGAATGACTGGTCTCAGGGTGATCGCAAGGTTGTTCCCCTGTGAACTAAATAATGAAATCATCCAGGACTTTCCCCTTGACGGCTGTTCTTGGTTGAAAGTGAATGTCAATCCTTTCGAGATTGACTGACCACTTTGATAGTCGGCCAGATAGATATTCTTTCCTCAGAACATCCTTGAAGGGGTGTGAAATAACAATGACGATGGAGTGAGCCTCAAAATAATGCTTCAGTTTCCTTGATGCTATCACCAGTGCGTAGGCGAGATTCTCCAATGGTAGGTATCGATGCTCAGCTTCCAAAATAGTTTTACTTGAGTAGTATACTAGATGTTGGCTTCCCTCTCTCTCACATACCAAGGCAGATCTTACAGCATGGTCTGACACTTCTAAGTAGAGGTAGAACAAATCATTTGCCTTAGGGATCACTAGCAAAGGGGGCCTACTAAGGTAAACCTTGAGTTCTTCTAAAGCTCTTGAGCAGTCTTCATCCCATGTTACTCCTTTATTTCTTTTTAACAGTTGAAAGAACGGTTGACACCTTTCTAAAGACTTGGAAATAAACCGGTTGAGTGCGACGAGCATTCTTGTGAGCTTCTGTACATCTCTTACTGTTTGAGGGGGATGAACTTTATTAATAGCATCGATCTGGTCGGTATTTGCCTCAATTTCTCTTTTACTCACCAAGTATCCAAGGAATTTTCCTAACTGGATGGCAAAAAAACACTTGCTCGCATTAAGTTTCATTCGATACTTCCGGAGGATTTCAAAGGTACTTGCCAGGTCAGAAAGGTGGTCATCCTTGAGCTTGCTCTTAACGATCATGTCATCGATGTAAACTTTTATGGTATTCCTCATCTGATCCTTGAACATCTTTGTGACTAGTCACTAATAAGTCGCTCCTGCATTCTTAAGGTTAAAAGGCATAACTTTATAGCAATATAAACCAACAATGGTTATAAAGGAGGTCTTATCTTGATCTGGCACGTGAAGGGGGATTTTATGGTATCAAGAATACACATCTAAGAAGCTCATCATCTCATGTGCTGATGTAGCATCGACTAGTTAATCAATCCTTAGAAGGGGAAAATTATCTTTGGGACAGGCTCTATTGAGGTCGATGAAGTCGATAAAAACTCTCCACTTTTCATTTCTATTAGGAACTACTACTGGGATGGATAGTCATTTAGGGAACTGAACTTACTGTATGAACCCTGAATTTAGTAGATTCTCGACCTCCTTCTCTATTGCCTTAGCCTTCTTTGGGGATGTTATATGAGCCTTCTATATGACTGACCTGAAGGCTAGGTCTACGTGTAATCGATAACAAACGATGCTGGGATCAATTCCAGGAAGCTCTTAGGGATCCCATGCAAAAACATCCACATTATACTGGAGGAGGATGGTTAGTTCTTTCTTCTCGTAATTGGTCAGAGAGGTCCCAATCAGAAACCTCTTCTCAGTCGAGCCACTCCCAGTTGTGACCTATTCCAGGTGTTTAACGACCCTCTTAGAGGGGAGGAGTATGGAATCCTCCACTCCTGGTCGACCATACATTGGATGCTGTTTGAAAGGCATTGGGCTTACTCCTTGCCTTTTGATTATTCCAGCTTCATCTCCTGTTTGGGGCATATGGCCACGATAAAATACTTCCTTACCATAGACTGGTCTCTATGGATCTCAACTACTCTTCGATCAGTTACACACTTCAATTTATGGTGATAGGTCGATGGGATGACCTTCATTGCATGGAGACATCCCCGGTCGAGGATGGCTTGGTATGGAAATTCAATACCAACAGTAAGAAACTCAATCAATTTTGATATGTTTCCTGTCCTGACTGACAGGATGATCTTTCCTAGATGGATCGTGATCTGTCTGGTAAAATCGACCAACGAAATATTAGCTTCCTTGATATCAGTTATGCTTAGCTTCAACTTCCTGAATAATTCAAGGTACGTTACTTCGGATGAGTTGCCTTGGTTGACGAGTAACCTGTTGACGTCCCAATTGGCTATCCTGAGTGTAATGGCCAGTGCATCATGATGAGGGGTTCTTACTCCCACCAAATCATCAACTATGAAAACAATATACTTATTGTAATCGACGTCCTCTGGCCACCGATGCTTCCCTCCCTTAGACTTGACTCTAGAATGCCTGCATGACTGCGGTAAGCTTCTTAACTTCCATTCGAGCCGTATTTCCTTGAATCTATTTGAGGTCCGACGCCCCATGTATTACTACAAATTCATGGCCAATATCCTTCTCGAGGACATTATTAGGCCTCTGCTCACCATTTGCTACTGCTTTAACTGTCTTCTTCTCTATAAACTCATTAAGATTCCAGACTTAGGTCAACTCCTCGAGGTGAGGCTTCAGGGCTTTACAGTGCTCAATTTTATGTACGCTCTTCTTGTAGAATGCGCACCTTAATATAATATTCTGCTTGAAAGGATCTCCTCCCATCTTCTTCGACCATTTGATAAATGGCTCACCGTTGATTTTTGTAAGAATCTTATAGATCGGCTCCTTGAAGACTGTGTTTACAGCCTAAAATGCCTTCGAGGCATCGTTCTTGTTTTCATTCTTGGAGCCATTCTTACCCCCATTCTTATTCCCTTTCTTCAGTGGTTCAGTCTTCTCTTCCCCTTTTCTAGCCTTCGCACGACCATTTTTCCTTGCATTAAGATGGGTCACATCCTCGACTTTAGCGTATTTCTCAATACGGGCAATCAAGTCATCGATGGTTGTGGCCTCCTTCTTAGTTAAGGACTGGTGTAGGAGGCAGGAGCAAGGCAAGCCAATTTTGAAAGATACGACGACTTGCTCCGAGCAACCCTCGACGTCGTTGAACATTTCCCATTAACTCTTTGCATACTCTCTGAGGTTCTCCTGTTGCTTTTATTTATTGTAAGCAAAGCATCCATCCTCTTCGAATGGGAACTCCTCGTAATGAAGAGAGCTGTATATAGATTGACCAGAGACTTGAAACTTTGGATGGATCGATGAGGTAGCTTCTCGAACCACTTTTAGGCCACATCGTGCAAGCTCGAGGGAAAGATTCGGCACATGAGTGCATCGTGATGGCTCCACAGAGTCATGGTTTGCCTGTATTTCCTAACATGGTCAATGTTATCAGTCTTCCCATCGTAAATCTTGAACCTAGGAATCACGAACTTCTTCAGGGCTTGTTCTTGTTCTTCTTCTATCGCCCTTAAAAAAGGGTACTTCATATGAGTTTTAAGAGCTCGTCTTGCTAGATCCTGTGACACCCCGCCTAATTAAATACCGGGCGATCACTCCTTTATTAAATTAAAATCAAGGTGAATAGTTGGTTCATTCTTAGCATCACTGTCGTAAAAATAACTTTTTCAAATTTAACCCCCTATTTAATTAATCTAAGCGTCAAAACAATTTTTAAACATTACTTTCCAAATTTTATTTTGAAAATAAAGATTTAATTATCTACAACAATTCAATATTTAAAGAATCACACCACAATAATCCTGGAACATATAATCCAATTAATTTTAACATTCAACAACTAAATCCCAGCATTTAAAACTTAAAGTAAAACATACATGCTGAATAAATCCCAAAGTAACAGTACTAGAAATAACTAAAATACAAATGTCCCAATAAAACAAATAAATAGTGGAAAGGGAGACACATGCCCAATAAGGAGAATGATAGAAGTGGAATCAAGTAAATGAAATCGTCTAAGCAAGTGGCCTGCAAATCCCACCTAAGCTGCAGCACGTTCCTTCCAAGGGATCCTAAACAAGACGCCCTTGTGGCTGGGCACCTATAATATATACATATATATACAAGAGAGAAAGAGGAATATAAACGGGTCAGAGCCCGATAGTGTATATGATTTAAAAAATTCGTTTAGCAAGTATTTAAATTGATACAGGCCAATGCAACAACATATTAGTGAGACACTCTCTTGAGAAATTCTCACCTCTCTTCTAATGTGCACTCCTATCGCACTAACCTCCCCAATGGTTTATCTCATCATATATCACACTATCTTTCCCCAAGATTTTAACTTATCTTAGGTGACTCTCAAGATTTAAGATTTAACAACATCATGGTTTAAAAGGATAATTTCATTTAGTACAAAACGCTCATTTTAACTTTATTGATTCATAAAGTTTTTCAATATCATATCATACTTTTCAAAACAAGTATTTCCAATTTGAGTCATTATACATGTCTTACTTACCATAACATAGTAGGCAGTTTCCCAAATTTCAGAAATTCATATATATATTAAATACTCGTATAATATATATATTCTAACAACACCCCACATAAAAATTATGGTGCGGGCATACTCTGCTATCCAATCCCCGTATCAATCATACTAAAGGGAATACAAGTTCGGAATCACTCTCGAACTGTATAAATACATACACAAACAATATCGAGGCGAAGCATAGTTTTCAAGTCCAAGAGGTCAGTACATACCCTCACGTCTCTTAGGACCGTGACTACCGATTCGATCGCCTGTACCTAGGATTCCTATCTTCTAGGGTACGAGTCAATATCCCCCAAGAAGGCCCATTCGAGATAAGACTGTCCCAGCGCGGTAACCTCAGGGATAGCAAGTAGCGCGGGCATGATTTTCACAAGTATATAATATATGCATACACAATCATATAAATATACCACTTTTATTATATCAATTTAGGTTTATCCCATAACCCACATTCACAACATTTATCCTTATTTTCCCATTATTATTTATCAAGTATAATGGTTCGTTTCTAACTTTAATTCGAAGGGTTTTTCTAACTTACTACGTAACCCTCATGGACTCTATTCTTCTAAATGTACAATTCAGTAGGTATTCATTTACGTTCCAACGAAATTCTCTTACGTGTCTCTCCCCTTTAATGTATATACTTACGTTGTCCCTTATGTAAAATATCCCAAAGATATAGATTTCGCCTTACATTAAAGGTCTCTTATTCATTAATGAATCCTACTGGTCATCATTATCTCCCAAATTATTTTAACAAGGATGTCTAAGGAATTTTCTTCATTTCGAATCAATTCAACAATTTTAAAAGGGGAACTTAAGTCTGCAAGGAGGGGTCGATCGATCGAGGTTTGGGGCTCGATCTATCGAACCTTCGATCGATCGAAGCTCTTGGCTCGATCGATCGATCAAACAGGTATGGCAAATCCTGCAGTTTTGCAGTTACGGGTTTCATCCTCTAACCTCAACCAATTCCATGTTTTCCATTTCCAATCGTCCCAGAATTTATACTACTAACATTATATCATCATATTATGTATTTCCTACGTAAAGCATGTAAATTTTCGTCACTAAACATGGATTAACATCCCAAAATTCATGTAAACATCAAGAACCCAAGAAATCTGTTAAACATGGTTCTAACACATCTTTTCCAAAATTTTCTTCTTCTAAACATCAAAATTTCGTGGTTTAATCCTCTACATGTTAAGGAGTTTCCAGAATAACAATTAATCCATCACTACATGCGATTTCCTATCTCATATTTTAGGTTTTCTTCAATAAAACTCACCCTAATCATTCCTAAACTAATATGAAAGATGCATCAACGAAATAAGCAAGATAAACACTTGCCAGGGGTTTCCATAAGTCTGGTTTGGTGTGGTTGCGTTCCCCGTCTCGCGATCTACGCGTTGGCGGTGGCGGCGGTGCAAACGGGTGAGTTTTGAGCCTTGGAATGCCTTGAGAGCTCTATCCTCTCCTCTCCAATGGCCGTTCTAGTGTTTTGAGTTATTTTACCCTAGGAGATAACCTAAACATCTGATATAACCCCTTTAATTTTCGTGGGTTTAATTACCCAAAAATACGAAATGACTAAAATGCCCTCCCGGGGTACTAATTAGGCCTAAAAACGCCCCGAGACCCAAATCAAACCCCCGGGTATGCTTTTCTGACTATCTCGACCCTTACGGAAGCCTTGGCGCACTCAAAACGACCATACGAACAACTTATAAAATATTTACTTTTATTTATCAATATTTAGTCCCGACGCGACACGGGCGTGTCCCGACTCAAATTTCTAAAATTGTCATTTTATTCACTCGTGACAATTAATATGACCACTATTATATTACTTTGCTCATTAGTAATATTCAACAAATTTTTCCATAATTACTAACTCTCATCACGTTAATAATTATAACATAATTAATTTCCGGATTTTTATTAAATAATTAATTCACATTAAATTTAATAAATCCCCAAATTAATATAGCATAAAAATACGGGGTATTACAGATCCCTTGTTGATCTGGCACCAAGGTGAGCTGGGTGCTGGTTCATCTCCCTCTGGACCAGACTTCGTATATCATCATTCTACCAATAAGGACTCATATACTGGCGAGTTGGTTACAATTATTCAGAATGGTTATCACCTGACCTGTGTCTCTTTGTTCTTTCTGAGCCATGTCTTGGGTTTCTTCATTGGCTGTGATATTTTCTCGCTGAGGGCTAGGAGTCCTTTTGTGGCGTCGGCTTGTATTTTGAAGGAGTTCTCTCTCCAGCCTTTCCAATCGCCTTTTGAGGTGAGCATTCTCATTATCCTATTGGCGAGTGGCCTCCTCCTTCTCTTGGAGACTAGCCTCATAGGCATAAATTAACCTATAAATCTGTGTGGACCTGGGTGGCCCTTGACTTTCTTTACAAACTTGCCTCTCCTGGCAAAGTCTTGGGTTTGAACGGTGCATTTCAGACCTTACCCTTGGAGGGTTCGGCTGCTGCTGAATATCTCCTTCTTGAAGAACGTTACTGCTGTGATGGGACATTATTGGTTCTTGTTAGTTAAGGTTTTCACAGGAAAAACAATCATTTCCCACAGATGGCACCAATTTTGGTGACAAAAATCTCAACACAAATAATTTATGAAGGAAAACAATCACCGATATGAAAGAAACAACAACAATCACAATCACAATTACACGACACAAGAATGTACGTGGTTCGACAAATTGCCTACGTCCACGAAGAGGTCTACAGTTATTATTAAGTAACTCCCGAGATAGTTTTTCACATGCCCTTTACCCTGGACCAGGGGTACACTATATATTCAGTTGAAAGAAAGAGAGTGTTGGTAACTAACACATTAGCTCAGTATCCCCTGAATATCTCATCCGAGATTTTTGGGATGGACTTGGCCATATCTTTTTATTCTAACTGTCATCTAGAACTCATAATTTGGGCCGGTCACCTTTTATTCTCATTTGGGCTTGGTCGACTACTCTTATGGGACTAGTCGACGAAAGGGTACCCACAGGAATCTCGTTCAACCAACCTATAGTACCTCATTCTAAAGAGCTACCTTAAAACAAATTTTTTGATTAAAAACTTTTGAAAAAGTATTTTATATTTTTAAATACTTTTAAAATACCCCTGAACATAATAATTACATAAAATCAAATTCATATACCTTCTCTAATATTTGTAGTGATGATATTAACTCTCCGATCGTCGATTGTCGTATTCAGTCACTAACTTGCCTTCGATTGAAACTCATGAGAATGTACATGATGATGTAGATGTGTAACGAACTATGCAAAACTTAAAAACATAATGAGCAATTATAAATCTTATTTTTACAACCGCAATACCAACACAAGACTTTAAATGAAAAATTTGCAATATGATAATAAGCCCTCAACAACCTCCTGAGAGGTGATGAGCTATTATCCAAAGTTACTATATTTTTCAGACAAACTCACAATTAAACATAACTGATTAATTATAATCTTTATTTTATTTATTTTCAGTGTTGATTGTGGAGTTGTGGTATATTGTGTCAATGAAAACCTAATTAGAGGTTGACAATTTCTAGAACAATTGACTACTATATCGACCTTCAAAAATATACTATCTAAAAATATAATCAATTCACAAAACTTGAAACTACTAATACATGCACCAAAAGAAATGAAAAACCCTTTGAACATTTTTGTTGATTGATTAATCCCTACTCAATTCAACAACACTTTATGTTGTCTTCACAACATTAGCATACCACCTAAGTTTATCAAATGCAAGACATGCATCACCAAATGACTATAACCTTACCTTTTCAACACCCAACCAAGCATCATGATAAGGCATTTCCATTCCATATTTCGACTTCAATTCCTAAATAACATCACAAGGTCTAGTTAAAAGTTTTGAATGTATTTTAATCAACAATCAACTCTGTAACTAGCTCTAATGTAACCATACAATTTTTTTAAGTGTGCACAATATATCCACAAGAATGATCACCATTAAAAGTACGTGTAACAAAAAAACCATTACACTGTTCAATAGAAGCGTGAATACACAATTCATAATCGGTTTCTTCTTTCATTGAACACCTTGCATTTACTCTTATATTTTCATTCTTTAAATAATCAGATCCAAGTTCAAGAACATACTTGCATAAATCCATTCTTAATTGCGTTGGACCACTTTTAATTATCTTACCAACTCCAACAATTAACTTTGATCAACCAGCTAGTATTAATGTCTTTTTATGCAACATATAACAATTGGATTGGTTTTCACTGTCATTTTCGATATCTTTATAGTGTAGTTTATCATTTGAAGTATTATAGTGTTCATCAGATCCAAATTTAAAGTCATGTCTTTCAAG
Source organism: Sambucus nigra (assembly GCA_949130495.1). Lineage (NCBI taxonomy): Eukaryota > Viridiplantae > Streptophyta > Magnoliopsida > Dipsacales > Adoxaceae > Sambucus > Sambucus nigra. Next base: position 186,398,634 of record OX422214.1, on the reverse strand, counting down.
ATTCACTGTTATATCAATCTTATCCAGATTGTTAGTATATATATATATATATATATATATATATATATATATATATATATATATATATCAATCATGTCCTCCATATCAATCTCATTATCAAACATACAACATAGATATATGGATACTTCATAACTCATATAAAATGAATTTTATCTCAATTTCCCCCTGTTTCAGGCAATGTTTTTCAATAAATTCCTCATATGAACACGTAACAAATATAACAATGGAAACACTCATTCTAGTATGATTCACAAAACATTTAATTAATTTGTTTTCCATCGTTAACGTGGTAACAACTTTGAATTGTCAATATTTATATAAAAATAACCATCATACCAACGTAAAAATGGAAAATGATGAAAACTTACATATAGAAGAAGATCATATATATCATATAACTCCCCTATAACTGTGTCGACAATGTTATATACCATATCGAGATAATTTCTGAATCTGAAACGGTATTAGATACCTGGCTTTCCATCTTGATCATAAACATCTTACCAGTTGTTATTAACGGTAACTATGCAAATGGTATTTTTGACAACTTAACTACTATAAACACGTGTAGGGCTAATAGTTCTTCATGTTTCTCACTAAGGGAAGATCAATTGAAAATGCATTTTTTTATTGGCAAACACTAGGGAATTATAAATTAACATGTGTAATTTTTTATTTTCTTCTATTTAACTCTCTTAAATTTTGTTATATAATTGAAACTTCACTTCAAGGACTAATTAGTGCATAGTATGATTCATCACAATAAATTAAAAATGTTCATTTTGTGAAATTTAATTACTTACAATTTAATTTCATCAAAAAACGTTTTAATCATTGATCATTCAGGGGTATTACAAATTTCACTATACAAATTTATAATTTTTAGTAGAATCAAAATAATTAATTTTACAAACTTCAATTAAAATATATAAATAATTTCTTTTAAGTTCTAGGATACTCAAAACCTATAAGTTTATTAATGAGGTATTACAGACAAAGAAATCAATCTATGACATTGAGTCTTAATGAGTGTTATGATGTAATTAAGCAGGTTTGTAGTTGGAGTACATGAGATCGAGGTTTGTAAGCCTTAGAGTTACATTAATGGACTTAAGAGAGCATTCAGGTTTGATCAAGCGATCAAATCTTTTCATTTAGACCGAAGTCCTAACGAGACCGCGTGTATGGAAAAAAGAACAAAAACATGGTGTTTTATATCACTTTACATAAATGATATTCTTCTCATAGGTAATAACGTGGGGATTTATCCACTATTAGAGTTTATATAATTGGACTTAGGAGAGGCCAACCACAGTTTGAGATCAAGTTAGGAGATCGTAAGAATAGGATATTTGGATTATCATAGACCACTTATATCGATGGTGTAGTTGCCAAGTTTAGCATGCATGGTGATTATGAGAAATCTAAGGGATTATAAGTTAGGCCAGCTATTTGGAATGACATGTGGCACTGAGAGATTAAGGAAATGTAGTCTTCTGAATATCACGAACTCACTAAGAGAGAATCAAGGGATATGATGATTGGATTTGGTAGGATACAAACTTACTGTGATTCTGCTACTTTAAAATTAAGATCAAATATGATAACTAGTCACTATAGAGAAGACTAAGAATTATAGGACACTTGAATCTATAAATAGTAGTGACCTTAATAAGTTAGGGAATATATTAACACACTTTTGTATTCATGACTTGGAATCTTAACTAGCAACCCTATCACTCCAAGTTGTTTAATTCATTTTTCATAAATAAGACTATGCTCTCCCTTGATCGACCTTTTGAACCACATATATCTATATGTCTTTTTTCATACTGTACTTATATTTTGCAATCTTATCAATATTCAACAATTATTGTAAGATCGGTATAACCTAAAATCTAGCACCGTTTGTGGAAAGTGATCTAGGATCCACACCACTAGATAATACAAGCCCTCATTCAATATGAGTGTCCACAAGTCTTACAGTTCTCATGTCAGGAATCACATACAATCTGAAATACTAGTCATAAGGAGGGAGAAAACTCCTTCAAGGTCTTCACCACCTCTTAGTGAAGTGAGGTATATGGGATGTGCATCGTAAAGGTCTAGCCCTAGTCGTTAATATTCTACTCCTTTAGTGGAGACCTCATTAGGAAGGAAACTTCATCTCAACTCAACCTTTTTAAAAAAAATTAAATGAATGAGACAAGGATATAACTTGATTAAGTTGGTAGTTAACCAAGCAGTCTAAACAATATGGGTCCAGTTCCCATAACCTTAAGAGTTATAAAAGGCGGGGAATCCAATTCCCCTAGGGCTGGCCATAACGGGAGATCCTCCAAATCAACAAGTTCACCCATAGTGCAATCCAATCACGCTAGCGTGGATCGTGTTTTAATCCACAAAACTGTTAGTCACGATATAACTCTTTTTCGACCAGGAGAATCCAACTACAATAATAGTATGGCCAAGGCCAGACCTCTATCAAAGAAAATCGACAACGATGATCTTGGGAATTCATGAAGAAGGATTTAAAGGTACGTCTGCACCTCAACTTGGACCAAACCCAAAGGAACTTATTAGGATAACTTTAGGTCACAGTTTGACATCACCATTAACTATTTAGACGCTAGATCTTTAGAAGAAATTCTTTATTTTAATGATCACTATGTATAATGGAAAATAATATCCAACTCATCATATCGGGTTCTATAATAGTTTATATCTTTATATGTCATGTTTTCCCCTTAACTTTGGGATAAATTAGCCATGGGTGATTTGAGAAATAAACATTAATTTCAATATCTCATTTTAGGGATTTGGTTGAGAAGTCTATAACTCTTTCATTAGTAGCAACAAGGCCGTAAAAGAAGCTGATTCCTTAATAGACCTCAAATGAAAAAAGGAGTTAATTAGGAAGTAACATATCACTATAGAGATCATTAATAATATTGATATCTATAATTAGTAGTTTTATTCATTTAAGTCCAACCTTGTTTTGTCAAACAATCTCTACTAGTCCCTCACTAAGAGGCCTGCAATAACTATGGACAATCTCATGGCTCACATAGAGAAATATGCCAAAGTTGAGGATGAGGTCTTCAACATTGATGTTTAATCCGATCAACCTACCAAAAATACTAAGTAAAATTATTCAAAGAAGGGATATAAGGAAGGATCTTAGTTGACTTCTGCCAAGAAAGGAAAAAAAAATAAAAACTCAAAGAGACGGGCAAAGATTCCAGTTAATGAGAGCTCCTACTAAGTAGTTAGAACTTTTTTCAAGGAGCCTATTTACAATATCCTTCCTCAAATAAAGGATAAAACTTTATTCAGGAGACCCCGTAAGATGGCCAGTGGACCGAATGATATAGATACCAAACTTGGATGTCCCTATCACTATGACCACGATCATAAAATGAAGAACTATTATATGTTCAAGAAACATCTGAAAGATCTTATACAGGTCGGGCATCTAAAGGAGAATATTAATGTTGAGAAACAAAGTCCCTAGCACAAATAAATGTTATATAGAAGAAAGACAAGGATGATGACCTCTCACCATTTGATATGATTTTAGCCATGCATGGTTACACTGACCCATCATAGTGCACATGAAAAAAGCTGAGGGGAAGAGTAAGGATTATAGCCACTGTACAAAAATCTTTCTAAGTGGAGATTTCAAAGCCCATCCTTGCCAAACGATAACATAAAGACATTTATCTTAATCGAAAAATCATGTTCACTGATAAAGATCTAGTCAGATTTAGCTTACCCTATAATGATGCTTTGGTTCTTACTCTCTGAATAACAAACTTTGACTTGAAGAAGATACTAGTTACTCAGGGGAGTTATTTGGAGATTATGTACATCAATCTGCTATTCAAACTTCGATACATTATCAAGATTTTGGACACCAAGTTTAGTCCTCTGATTGATTTCAATGCTTATATGAAGAGTCTAATATGAAATATTAGGTTATGGGTCAAGGCCGTCCCTATTAATTATAAATTTGAGTTCCATGTGATTTAATCGGATTCACCTTAGAATGCCATCTTAGACATATGGTGGCTCCACATTATGAGAGTTTTATTATCTTCAATCCATTCGAAGCTCAAGTTTGTGAAAGACTAGGGGATCATTGAAGTCAGAGAAGATCAGGCAATGACAGATAATTATTTTATCGGTGCCATAAAAAGAAAACGGGCTCAACCCAAGAAAATTCAAGACGATGATGATTCAGATGGCAACCAAAGGGAGCTCGATCGGGGGTAGAGGAGACCAGACTGCCCCCTGATTGAGTATTGAAGGAACTTAGAATCATTCATCTTAACTTATCTCAACCAAATAAAACCTTCTTGATCAATTATGAATTTCTAGAAGATGAGGCAAAGCAACTGATTCACATTCTTAGGATGAATACAAACGTATTCGCTTTGAAGACTTATAATCTTCCAGGAGTTTATTCAAATATTTCTTATCACCAACTACATTTGGATCCTCCATGTTGACTAGTCAAGTAAAAAGGAAGGAAATTATCCCCTGAAAAATCAAAGTCGTGGAGAATGAAGTTGGGAACCTACTTCATTAAAGAGGTTTAATTTTCGGACTGGATCTCTAACATTGTTTTGGCGAGGAAGAAGAGCAAAAAGTGGAGGTTTTGTTGATTTCATAGATCTCAATAAGGCATACCCAAAGGACAACTTTCCACTCGATATGATTGATCAACTAATCAACTCCACAATAGGGAATCAACATATAAGGTTCATGGATGCCTACTTAGGCTATCAACAAATAATTTTATTCAACTATAATCAATAAAATACCTACTTTGTCACAACCTTGGGTCTCGACTACTACAAATTTATGTCTTTTATCCTAAAAAATGCCAGAGAATCATACTAGTGCCTCATGACCAAAATGCTCAAGAACCATATCGATTCAACCATGGAGATCTACATTGAGGATATGCTTGTCAAGAGAAGATACGCAACCGACCATATTAGTCACCTCTTTAATGCATTTAAAATTCTCAAGGACTTCAAAATGAAGTTGAACACCTCTAAGTGCGCATTCAGAGTTAATATTGGAAATTTTATAGGATACCTCGTAATGCAAAGAGGGATCAAAGACAATCTAGACCAAATCAAGGCCCTTTAAGACATATATAAGCCAATTATTTTTAGGGATGTCCAAGTCCTAACCGAGATGTTGGCCATGTTTAATCGATTGTCTTGGAGTTTAGGTCATTTAAGTTTTTTATTTGGATGATAACAAACTTAATTAATTACTTTATATCAATTTTATGACTTGCATTGTTATATCATGACACACAATACTATTTGTTTGAATGATAAAAAATATTTTGAGGTCATTACATTATTATGAAAAACATAATTTTTTGGGGTTATAATAAACTACTTGAGAGGAAAATATTTATTTGAAAAAATATTTTATTATATTTTCTAAGCATTTTTTGACACACAATATTTTATCATTATAAACATTCATTTTACATTCATCATCTATTCGTGTAGTGTGTATTATTTTATTTATGATTTGTCAAATTATATATTTTTAGAAAATTATTTTACCATTTTTTAATTTCCTTTATGTTTTCTTTTTACTTTATTTTAATTCTTTCATTTCTTTTTTTCTTATTTTTCCATCCCTTTCTTATTCTTTTTTTTACTTTCTAACGTCGAATGTTATTCTCTCTCTTCCCTCTTGTCTATTTTTTTGTGACTTCTTCATTCTCTCTTTCCTCTCTCTCCTTTTGTCTTGTCTTTTTCTCTCTTTTCATTTCTTTTATCTCTCTTTTTGTTCGCCTTTATTTTCTCTTTCCTTCTTTATTCATTCTGACATGCCACCTTTTATCTCTCCTCAATTTTTTTTTTCTTATAAGAGCATCCGTAGTGGAGGATGCTCAGGAAAGATTGTTTTACAAAATCAAAAGTTGTTTTTGCCTTTCGTCATTACCAACTCCTATAGTGGTGGAAGGCTAAGATTTTGCAAAACAATTCCTACAAACTTTTGTTGTTCGTAGGAAACAAAACTAATATTTCTTACGGACAACAGAAGTTCGTAGGAACTCTTACGGACTATTGTTGTTCGTAAAAACTCACAAATGTGATAAATATGATTATTTATATTTTCTACGAACTTTATTTGTTCGTAGGAATTTTTATGAATAATGAAGTTTGTAGGAACTCTTTGCAAATTCTGCATAAAATTTGTTTCTTTGCAGAACCACTACAAATCGTCCTACGAAATTTGTTGAGTTATACCCACCAGTGCAGACATCCCATTTTGTAAACTTACAAATTTTCTTGGCATTTTGCATCTCTCTTGTGGATGCTCTAATGTTTTCTTCCCTCTTTAATTATGACACACGCCTCTATTCATTTTCTTGTTTTTCATTTTCATTTCTTTCATTTATTTTTTGAACGCTTGCTTTCTTTTATGTTTTATTTTTTTGATCGCATGTTTTATTTCATTTTATGTTATTTTCTTTTATTGATTTATTTGTTTTATTTTTGACGCATTTTTATTTCATAATTCCTTAAATCTGACGCATATTCAACATTTTTAATTCTTTTTTTTCTTTTCTTCCTTATTTTATGTTGATTCCACTTTTCTTTATTCTTTCTTCTCTTTCCTTTATCCTTTCTCTTCCTCCACTCTTCCTCCATTAGGCCTCTAAACGGATCGAATTCGGACTAGATCAGGAAAATCTAAATCCATATCCGTTTATGTTAAACGGATTCGGAACCGATCCGTTTATTAATCAGATTGGATCAGGCAAATACAAATCCATATCCGTTTATGTTAAACGGATTTGGATTCGATCCGATTATCCGTTTATGTTAAACTTGATTTGCAACAATTTTATTTTCAACTCTTATTTCATAAATTTATTTTGCAAATGTTCCAAAAGACAGATAATAAAATAAAGAACTATTAAAATATATATTTAAAATAATATTAAATACAATATATATTAATTAAAAATATATTATATATAATTTATATATATATTAAAAATATTAATCGGATCGGATTATTAACGAATCGGAGTATATGAATCTAAATCCGTTCCATTTAATAATCGGTTAATCAGATAATTGGATAATTGGATTTTAGGCATGATCTATATCCGTTTAAATGGATCGAATTCAGATTCGGATTTGGATAAAATCCGATCCATTGAGAGGCCTATTCCCCATATCCTCTTTCTGTTCATATCACACACATCGCATAAATACATATTTTAGTATTGGGTAAATTACAACAAACCCCCTAAATTATCTCGAATTTATGAATCACCCCTTAAATATTTTACTCGACAAAATACCCCTAAACTATCAACCCGTTATAAACAAACCCAAAAATTGAGTTCCTGCCTTTTTTCAGTGTAAATGGCCAAAACATCCCTCAAATAGAATAAATAACCTCCCTCCCCCCTATGTGTGAACAAACCCAAACACAATACCATCTCAAACCAAAATTTCTCTCCGAACAAAACCAACCCACCGCCCCTCTGCCATGCCATGGTTGTGAATAGCACTGGCAAAATTATGGGCTGGTCCTAATTTGGACGGGTCAAATATGGGTTGGGTTAAATGTGGGTTGGGCCAAATGTGGGTTGGGTTAAATGTGGGCCGGGCCAAATATGGGCGGACCAAATATGGGTTGGGCCAACTCATTATTTTTCTACTAAATTAAGTATTACAATTCAAGGTATATATAAAAAAAACTCATATTTTACTCATAACTTTTTAAAATGAGTATTATATTTGATTTGTATTTTTTAAAATTGAGCTCCATATTTGATTTTTTGCTTTCAAATATGGGCCCCATATTTAACTCATAGCTTTGAAATATGGGCCCCATATTTAACTCATAGCTTTTAAACATGGGCCCCATATTTAGATGCTTGGGCTAATATGGGTTGTTTTATTATTTGGGCCACATTTTGCCACTACTAGTTGTGAACTAACCTAAAACCACCTCAAACTAAAACCGACACTCCACCATAAACCTACCACCATCATGCCACCGTGAAACCAACAATGGAGTCACCCAACCGAAAATCACTAGTAACACCATCGCAACAACATATCTAACCCTAGCACCAGCCCAACACCAAAAACTCCATTGCAACCACAAACAATTATAAACCCAACAACAGTTCAATCACCACCACGACCAACACCCTCTCTGTCTTTCTCCACGACACACTCGATCAAACCCAACCCAACTCACCCAAACCATAAAACATTCAAAAACAATAAAACACCAACTTCATCTCCCTACACAACACCCAAATCTGAAACTAGATATCAAACCAAAATCAAAACCCATTTCATCTCCCTCTACAACACACCCGACAAACCTTTGGATTCAGTCCGATCTATAACATATTAGTTAACCCTTGCAATTGTTTGGTTTGGATTTTGTGATTGGGGTTGGGGGTGGGTGAAGGGTGAGGCTCCACCACCATCTTGGTTTTGGGTGAAAAGGAGGGAAATGATGGACATGTGGTGGTGAAATTAGTGTTCGGGGGTGAGTCCGGGGAGGAAAATAAGGTGTTTTGGTTTGGGGGGAGAGAGAGAGAGACCCACGCGGAGAGAAATAGAAATTGGGTGTTTTATTTTTTGGTTTTGATTTATTTTTTTATTATAGTTATTCTATTTCTCTTTCTTAGGGGGGTCTAGGGGTATTTTTTTCATTTAGATTTCCATTTAGACTGAAAAATTAGGAACCCGATTTTTAAGTTTATTTATAAAGGGTTATTAGTTTAGGAGTAAGTTTGTCATGTAAAATAGTTGAGGGAGTGACTCGTAAATTTGAAATAGTTTCGAAGTCTTAGTGTAATTTAACCTTCAATATATGACCATGAATATTATATATATATATATATATATATATATATATATATATATAGGCAGACTCTTATGCATATCAAGTATACATAGTTGATGACGCAAACTTATTTTTTTTAAATATTAAAAAAATATTTTTGATTTGAATTTTTTTAGATGATATTTAAACATTTCAAGGGACTCATAGAAAAAAATCAGCACAAAATAACTTTATTTGCTATTTTAAAAAAATCGATCAAACTTTCACAACTTTTAAAGTATAAAAGTTTGACCAATTTTTTTAAAGTAGCAAAAAAATTTATTTTGAGTTATTTTCTTATTTTGGTTCCTTGAAAGGTTTAAATACCACACAAAAAAGATCACTCAAAAATAATTTATTTACTATGTTGAAAAATCGGTATGTAAACTTGGTATGTACAAGAGCCTGGATATAGGGTTGTGATAAATGAGGATGTGTGTTTATATTGCAAGTGTTTAACTTAGAACAAACCTAGAAGAGGAGGGGTGTGAATAGGTTTGATTGCATAACATGACCAATTTTCGATTTAAAATAATTTTTCTTGCAAATTTAATTCTTTTAGCACATGGATAAACTAGTTAATGTGATGTATGTCTTGAACTAACCACGTAACAAGATCAATTACGTAGACTTAGGGAGAATAACTAGAAAATACAACGTAATTCCAATTTTAGCAATTACACTAGACCTAGATGTGATCTACGTGTAGTGTGTGATCAAGGTGTTCAATTGAATGAATAATAATCATAAACATTCAATAAGACATACTTATTATAAAAACCTCCCACCAAGGGATAAAAAACTCGACGCATTATTTGAAGAGAGTTTTATACAAAGTAAGAAGTTATCTCTCATTATGCCCTCACGAGTAGTTACATATGAACTTTGAAAATTATCCTATATATGAATATAAATCCGCTCTGAGCTCCACGAAGCGAATGAGAAACTCCACTCTTATCCTTCGAATCACTCCATGCTCTAATTCTTCCAATGAATCAAAGCACCTCTAATTTTAGATCTAGGAGTGATAGATCATGCAATTTAAAAAGTAGTTGATTGAATTGATTAGTTTAATGTAGATATGAACTGAAATCACTCTCGAATGACTCACAATATCAAAAATAAAGATATAGATATAAGTTTGAATAACTTGGAGGGAACATGTGAATTTTAGGAAATAGACAAGCAAAGACAACTCTCAAGCTCGAAAATAAACTCCGGGAAGTTTTTCAATTGTGAGGTTTTCATATATTTACAAATGGGAGGGAAAATTACATATTTATAAAGTATTTTCAAAATACAGCTTCATCTTGTGCACGGTTGATTTTTCCCGTGCACATGATTTTAGGAGGTTTTGAAAATCGAGACACAATCATGCGCACAGGGCAAATTTTAGCCATATGAATGGACCATACACACGGGTTAAATAATGATCACGCAAAAGGTTAAAATCATTTTTCACGACAAGCCTCCAACTTGAACAAAACCACTAGGTCAACTCCTAAAAGGTTATCACAATAACTCCTAAAAGATTATTTGTGAATTGACTAAGTAAAAATAAACACTTTTCCATACAATTTTAAAACACTCATTTTAGAAAATATAATGCATCTGTGTGTAGCCATTAGTCAATTCACAAATAAACCAAAAGGATATAATCTTCAAATCATTTGTATTACGATTATTGAGCGACTTTCATGATCTTCAACTTCAAAAGTCCATCTAAACAAATGAATGTGCCTCACTCAAACGTATAAGCCTATGTGGCTTAAATGACTCAATGAATCAAATGTTTTGTCATGAAGTTTATCCAACTAATATATAAAACACGTATAATACAAATTTTACATTTTCAATCTCCCTCTTTGGATATTCTATGGAGAAACCCCAAAAATCCAAAATACTCTTGATTACTCCTACTAGACCCACTCCACATTAGCCATATAGTGAGAGTAGTAGGAAGTAATGCACATATGAGTCTAAATGACAAACGACGCATCAAATTTCAGTTTGAAACTATGGGTCGGAGTAAGAATCAACATGATAATACCTGAAATTATATGAAACAACAAATAGAATCAAGCATGCAAGCATGCACAAAGAGAAACTCTCTCTGCTTGGGAATCCTCCAAAAAATAAAATATGATATAGATTAAATAATGCATGTGAACATGTGAGATATAATAAAATCATCTATTATTAATGAATAACACAATAGTATAGCTCCCCCTACAAGTCATCTCCCTAAACAATGTATCAATTCCCAATATCTAAGATATGTTCCCTTTTTTTTTTAAAAAAAAAGAGAAGAAAACAATGTCCCCCCTTTTTACATAAATAATAAGGGAAATAGAATTTTATCCACATTTTTTACATGGAAAGGCCAAAGAGAAGAAAATATCATAAATGAGGTGTATAACATGGTCATAAAGCATAATCACATTATATTGTGGACATCTGAGTGGATTCCTCAGGCATGGACCGACCCCAAAATCGGGATGGGAGGGAAGGTCCTGGAGAAGTCTCCCTCTATTACCCTTCATTCATGTGCGTGTGATTAGAGGATATATGAGTCATTTTTCTTCCACTCGCGCGGCCCTCCTCGTGGGCTACCTCGGATATAAAATCGACCATATCAATAAGGGGATAACACAAAGGAGTAGAGTCACCAATATATTTTTCTCAAAACAGGCAAAAAAATATAGTCATCTCGAGAGAACGACATCAGGTTCACGCTGATACATATGAAACAAAGTGAATCAAGGGTCCGGGGACTAAGTTATGAAAGGGGAAGGTCTTAGGCACCCATTATGCCCTTTCAGTCTCTCATGAACTTGTTAATATTATCCTATTATCCAAATCGTGATGTCTATGCGCATGTGGATAATGTAAATAACGGGATAAGGGAATCACCTAACTCATATGACGGGAAAAACGGAATGGAATCATCTATAGGAGTGTACTAGAAAATAATATAAACATATGATGGGATTGTTCGCCGAATCACGAGTTGCTATGGAAAAACGAATGTGCATTTCGGAAGAGATACAAATATATAGGAGTTCAAGACTCCCAAAATAAATATAATATAATATAATATAATATAAAAGCATAAAATGGAAAGAGAGGACTCGAATCCCAGGATTGGCCCGGGACGCCTACATAGCCTAAGGGGCATCAAAGTTCATGTAGTTTGAATAATTATCGCGTTGGGGTTTAACTCATAAACCAAAATTTAAGACTCCTATTTGATTACTTTTGAAGAAAATGTGTTCAAGTGTTCAAGTGTGAGAAAATGAGGAAGCCATACTTTTGGAATTTACAAGTAAACCCTCGTTTTTGGCCTTTTTGAAATTTTTATAAAAATAAGTTGTGTGGGTACTAATAATAAAAATGAATATTACTTGATGTGAGATAATGAAATAAGAATAAAGATATCACAAAATAGGTATAAAGTGAGTAAATAATACTAAATGAGGAAACTAGAAAAGAATTAGGAATAAACCTTTTAAAAGACTTTTGTTGCTAAATTTTGAGCGTATGTAGGCTGATTTTTGTAGTGCTATAAGGGTGGTATAATAGGATGAGGTAAGTAACAAAATGTGGTCGGAAAATTGAAGTGGGAGAATATTGGAAAATAGGGTCTTTTGGTAATCACGACGCTTTGACTTCGAGAGAATATTTGTTGATTACTGTAAAGGACTCCCATTAGGAGTGAGGTCATGTGCTCCTTAAATAGTGCCTTTTAGGGTTGGGGGTGCTGATCAGCATGGCCCCTGGCCTGCCTATCGGCACAATGACTGCCTTGTTGGTCAAGGAAAGTACCCCCTTCCAATAAGTAGGGGGTCTGGGGTGCCTAAAAGTTATCTGCAATGCATTTTTTTAAAAAACGGGCATAAAATATGAATCGTAAGTCCAAATGGTGCACGACCGGGACCGTTAAAAAGGGAATTCAGAGTACCTCAAGAATTGATTGAGCCATTCTCTGGTTTAGGAGTTAATTGAAGTAAAATGAGGCTCATAAGCGCATGATGGTATCTAAACATTTTTTTAGAGTAAAACGCATTGTTCATACGAACTGTGAGGATGATTCATGCATGGCATGGACCGTTAGAAAAGGAATTCTGATCCCTTCGAGATTTCCTTTATCTTTGTTCAGGTTGGAGAGTTGATCGGTGTCAAACAAGGCTTGGAAGTTCTTGAGGCCTTTTTGAGTAAAATGGATTGTTCGTGCAAATCGTGGGGCAGATTCACGCACAATACAGATTGTGCGAAATGGGATTCAGAGCCCTTCAAGATTTCATTGAGCTTCACTCAGGTTGGAGAGCTAATTGAGGTTAAACATGGCTTCGGCTTATTCGCACACGGTATAGACCGTCAAAAAGGGAATTCAGAGCCGTTAAAGTTTTCATTAAGATTCACCGAGGTCAGAGAGTTGACCAGAGTCAAATGATGCTTCGGAGTACTCGATGGCCTCCAAATCAATACTCAGAGTACGACCTAGGGTCTATCGAGCCCGTCGATAGGAAATATTAGAACAAGCATAGGTCGTTGAAATATAGACATCTTATCTATGTTTAAAAAGAGGATTGATGTCAATTTAGTGGACTTAGGGGATGGAGGTGACTGCTTCAGAGGGTGAGGTCGATTCTGTGGACCTAAGATTGAGATCACTGATTCAGAGGGTCAATTTCGATTCTAAGGCCTAAGGATTGAAAAGACCAATTCTAGGGTCGATGTCAATTCTGAAGATTTAAAAATTGAAATGATCGATTCATATGGTTAAGGTCGATTCTACGGACCTAAAGAGTGAGATGACAATTTCAGCGGGTCGAGGTCGATTCTGAAGACCTAAAGAGTGAGATGACCTATTCAGTGGGTCGAGGTCCATTATGAGGACCTAAGATTGAGGTGATTGATTCAGTAATTCAAGGAAGATTCTGCGAATTTAAAGATTGAGATGATCATTTTAGCGGGTTGAAGTCAATTATAAGGACCTAAAGAATGAGATGACCAATTTAGCGAGTCGAGGTTGATTCTATTCACAGGGTCAAGGTCGATTATGAGGAACTAAAGAGGGAATTGACCAATTCAGGGGGCGAGGTCAATTATGTGAATATAAGATTGAGATGACAGATTCAGCGGGTCAAGGTTAATTCTACAAACCTAAAGAGTGAGATTCCCAATTTAGAGGGTCGAGGTCGATTCTACGGACCTAAAAGTGAGATGACTAATTCAGCGGGTCAAGGTCAGTTATGTGGACCTAAAAAGAGAAATGATCAATTCAACAAGTTAAGGTCGATTATGTGGACCTAAAGATATTATTTTCGAGGAGTTTTTCAAATTGTGGCTCCATTGGGGAAAGCATAAAGCATTTTGGTGTAGGTGCATCTTGGATTTTTGATTTCGCCGGGGAGTATGTTGACGACGGGAATGAGTTCCAATGATCTTACTAGGAATTTAATGAGGGCTTGTAACCGATTTGGTGCTCCAAAAGGGGTTTTCCTCAGAAAAATAACATTCTTGACTTAACAGGGATTTTCTGGGAATTTTTATGAATTTTTATGAATTTTTCAGGCAATTTTCATTTTTTTTCCGACATTTTTGTAATGAAATTTTAAGGGGATTGCGAATAGGTAGGTCTGGTGAGGTGCCTACTGGCATAGGGCACGTACTCCTAAGATTCTTAAGGAAGGGGAAAGGTCACTACTGATAGGCAGGACCGGGGGACTATCGATTGGCATACATCTTAGCCTTTTATAAAAGGGGCCAACCCTCTTCATTTTACCACACTTCGAAGTGATTGAATCTCTTGAATTCTCTCTCAAAAAGACATTTTTGAGTCCATTTTATTTATAAGATCTCAATGGAGGGTAGTTTTTGTAACAACAACAACGAATGGGTGTCTTTTGATGATTGTGAGGGTTTGGAATGGTGGCTGCAGTGCCGCTAGCTTTGGGTAATTAGAATGCTTATGATAGCTTTGATTTGATGGATGATGAAAGTATGCTACCACGGGAGCCTGCGCATCACTGTTCTGTTAGGGTGAAGAACTATAATATCTATGTTAGTGTTTGGTTTTCCACTTTTTCACTTCCTTCTTGATTTTGGGATAATGAAAAGTTTTCTTAATTTTTGCACAGGTTGATATAGCCTCATCGAGTATTCGATCCCAGGGGATGATAGGGATGAAAGAGGTTTGGGATCCTCTTCTGAGGCAGTATCGTAGATGGTGGTGTCTACCGATTTTAGTACATTGACAGGGGCATTGGATAAGAAATCACACTCTATTAAGGTGTTATGTGCACTGGGCGAGAAGTAGTGGAACACGACACACACATTTCACATAGGCATTAGGGAGATGACAGTTACTCCCTTGGATGTCCAGCAGTTAATGAGACTGAATTTTAATGCTCAGTAGATCATGGTGGACTCGACTTTATGGGTTGAGGAGGCCGTCGTGCGGCCTGCCTTGGGGGATATAAGAAGAATCATGTCAGGGGATTTTATTTGTATATATGTGATGAAGGATACTCTGCTGTCTAGGAAGATTAATGAGACAGATGAGCGATAAGTAAGGCAGGAAGTCTACTTTTATTGGGGGCTTCATTGTGGCAATGAGAGGCGATGTCGTCCATAAGTGTTTTTTACCTTTTTTAAGGATTATCTCGGACATCCCTTTGTATGATTGGGGGAGATTTACTTTGGCATACATTAATGCTTATTTGGATGCTTTTAGTCAATGCTACAGATAGACATTTATAGTACCCATGTATCTCTTAGAGGTAATCTTTAACTATAATTTCCCTTTTTTTTATTTTTTCATCGTCCTTTTGCTTGCTTCTTTTTTTTTATTTTTGTCATCACCTTTTGCAGACATGGTTTTACGAGGTTATAGGGCACAACATGGGGTTAGTTACCTTGAAGGCAAGCGAGGTAAAAGACACCATCAGGATGTATAGATGGAGAAAGTCGAATCAGACTTTTGAATCACTCTCTTTGAAATATGTGCGGGAGATGTTGAATGTCGTGATGAGAAACCAGGTTAGGCTTTTGATCCTTGCTCTTTTTAAGTTTTTAGAACTCTTACTTCTGGATAGATTACTAATTCTTTTCTAGTAAAACATGTGACATTCTACCCTTGGATCTATCTTCGAGGGTCGCAGGGGCTATGGGTAAGCATGCAAAGATGAGGTAGTTGTTGGCACATGAGTTTGGGTACATCTGGTACCTTGGGAAGAGGTACCATCGTATCGACGATCTTGACCCATAGTTCTAGAGGAGGTGCAACTACGACAACGGGGGAGGTTCAACTTCTTCCTATTTCCATTCCCTCTTATCATCTTCGATTGAGCAGAAGGGATATAGTATCGGTGCCTCACCGTCTTCATGTGACGGTGTAAGGGTTGGTGGGTCTTTTTGAGGATGTTCTCTGTATTGGGGTATAATAATTTTTTTTTCAATTTACTGCTCTCTTTCTCTTTACTAATTTTCTTGATTTTAATGCTTTTGTTCCCCTTTCTTATACCGCCTAGCTGAGCGATATCAAGGATCAGATGGCATCGATGTCAGCCTATATGAGGAAGTCAGACAGTGCTTGCTTGGTGCCACTGCCCACGTCTGATAAGAGCTCCGGTTCTGGTAATGTGAGGTTTATTGCTCGTCGCTAGGGAAAATGAATCCACCGTGGTGACTGAAGGTTGTGTTTTGAGAGAATTATAAGGAATTCGGGTTGCATCTCGATGTATATTTTTCCCTTTTATCTTTCTTTCTTTTTTACGTGTAAGAAATGTAATGATTCTAGAAATTCATTTTCTTTTTGGTCATATCTTGGCTTAATAACTTACTATATATTCTTTTTAATTTTATTGCGGAGGTTTTTCATTATTTGCAAAGATGGAAATAGAAATGAAAAAGAGACTCGAAGATTGATTTTTCACAAGTAAAATAAAAAAATGTTTATTTCAGAAACTATGTACAAAGGGGAAAATGAGGAATTTATTCAAAAGAGAACAACCCAGAGATAGATTTTTTTAAAGGAAATGTTTATTTTGGAATTCTATGTGCAAAAGAGGTATCAAAGAATTTTTGGATCAGGGAAACCAATGATGTTCTAAATGATTTTTTTTGCTGAACTTTTAGTAGAAAAGTGGGGCTTTAATAGTGTTTTCATCACCACATTCCAATTTCCCTTCTTTGTAGATTTTTTCTTATCTGTTTGGCAAATGACTCTTCCAGTGTTTGAGACCTTTTCTGCCTACCTCGAGGGTTTAGAGACCATATGCCTTTACAACATTAGCTATGAATATTTTGGTTTGCGCCAGGTTTCTCTATGGAGTAATGGTCCCATAGACTGGAACCTTTTGGAAGTAGTGGTACCATTATGGTACCCTAAAGACTATATTTTCTGGTTCAATTTAGACGAGATGTGTCCACCTACGAGGAGTTCTTTGTGATGCTAGGTGTCCGCCTTAGTTTAGTGTTAACTATGCCGGATTTTTCCCATTCCCCTTAGGTGTCTTTGGCAAAACTGTTTCACATCTCCCTTTCAACTTCTCGACCACTGGTTTATGGTAGGGATTTGTATGTTGTATGAAGGTTAGGAAGGGAGTGGTTTTCTTGACTCATGTCACTAATACTTCATGTAATAACCATATACATGACTAATAAAAAAGAAGTGATTTCGATATATTTTGTTGTGTATTTTGATAAATTTCGTATATGAATTGTCTATACCAATCATTAAGGCACAAATAATCCTTTTGTTCGTTTAAATGATAAGATAGACCTCCGTTCTTGTGGGAAGAAAAAATATCATTTTATGAGAAAGAAAAAACCGCGTCTATGTGTTCTTTTTGAGCTACCTACAAACCTCTGCAGGCATTAAAAATTAATGAGCTTAAAAAATGGGGGAATTGAGAGGATTAGGTCCTACATATTTCTGGGTAAGGGGAAATGAATATATTTTTTTAAGGATAGAAGAGAATGAGAAGAGTCATAGCGCGATGAGAGTTTGAAATAAGGGTATATTTTTTTAAGACGGTCCAGGTGACTGACGCGCCATTTCTTCTCTATCGATATCCATGAGCATAGAGGCGCCGCTTGATAGGATTTTCTTCATAATGTAGGGGCCACTCCAATTAGGTTTGAACTTTCCTCTCAGATCCTAAATGGGTTTTATAATTTCTTTGAGACCAAGATATCCTTCTTGGACACTTATTTCACTTTCTTATCAAATGATTGCACAATCCGACGATGGTACCCTTGTATATGGTACAAAGATTATAATCTCTTTTCATCCAGGAGGATGAGTTCATCACAGTAGATATGATGTCATTATTCCTCACTGACCTTACTTTCGAGCATAACTCTCAGACAAGGAAATTCTAGTTGGATGGGGAGAACTGCTCCATACTATATACCAGAGAATAGGGGTGGTCCAATGGGTGTCCTGATAGAGGTGTGGTAGCTCTATAAGGCATATGGGATCCGATTGGCCAAGTCTATAGAATGTAGTCATCTTGCTAATGATGGTCTTGAGGCTCTTGTTGGTGGCTTAGATATCACCGTTTATTGGGGGTCGTTAGGGAGAAGACTCGTACCTTTGAATTCCATACTCGTTGACTAATTATGTGACCTTAGCCTCGAAATGGTGTCCATTATCTATTACCAACTCATGGGGAACTCTATAGCGGTAGATTATGAAATGCATAAGTGTGGTCTCATCTTTGGACAAATCGAGTATTGCTTAGCTGACCCTACTCTACATTCATCAGATGGATATATTTGGTGGATGAAATAGTGTAGTCCACCCTCAAAGTCTCGACCTCCGAGACCTCATCCTAAGCCCTCATGGTCACTCAACAAAGCTCACTCTCTAGTCCCTCTTAATAAGTCTCATCTTAGCCTCATACCACCTTGGTAGGTCGAGACAACACGCAGACTCAACACTCAAACTCACCCACTTGGAAGACTGCCTATGTTGGTCTCGGCTCGGTTGGGACCATCAGAGCCGATAACTACAGTTCATATGGCATACGTGACTCATGAATCATTAGTCCACATGGACCATGCATTTATAACATATATCTAACCACATGGGGGAATATTTTGTCATCATGGAGTGTGCACGTTCTAGACATATGTTAGGCTCTCATTGTATCGCTTACCACACTCACAAATGCAACATGCTTGGGGGTGCACTATGCACCCCCAAGACTATATTTACCTTCAACTTCTTCATTTGAATGGATCGAGATAGTGAAACCCAACCTAAAACTCTAAAGAATTATAATCTAGAGAGAAAAATCTTGAGTGAATGTATCAATGGCCTTCAGTGCCTTACATTAATTCAAAAATGCCATCACCTTGCACAGTGGATTAGTCTAAGTCTGAACCACTTTAAATCTTGTGTCATATGTCTTCCTTTTATCTCATTCTCTTACATTTACTTTCCTACATCTAAACCACCATTGTTCAGTTAACTAAAGCTTTAATTATACACATAAGTTTAAGTGGTGATTTCATAGCATCATCACTTTGGCATCATCTATGGGAAGAGACTGATCTCCTTCCTCTTGTTTTTTAGCTTAGGTGCTCACTTATACCTTTGGTGGTGGTCCAACTCCACCATTATTGGGTCTGTACCACCATTGAAAGAGATGGGTGTGCTCTCTAAGCTTGCTTCCTTCTTACAGTTCATCTACAACTTTCATCCTTCTTCTTACTAGAGCTATGGCATCAGATTTGCCTCCTGGTGTTGACCCAAATTCCAACCAACCACTACCTCAGTCAGAAATGGCTAATATGGCATCAGAGCTGTGATCTCTAGTGTCTCGCCAATAAAAAATTGAAGAATAGTTCATCGCATTCATCCAAATTGTGTTCGGTAGAGCACTAGGTGACCCAACCCTGATTATCACTTTGGCTGCCAGGGAGATAGTGGATCCTACAACAAGGGACCACCCCTGACCCCACAAAAGGAGGTTGAATGCCACCAACGGCACAGAGATGTAGTTGAGCCTAGGCTCTATGCCTAAGAAAACGAGTTCAAGATTGCCTAGATGACCAAGATTGTGGCGAGGAAGATTGTTGGGAGCCGGATGAGGTTTCTGGTGACACAATTTTCTCGGTTCCAACCTATAAGGGAAAAAGTGCCAGGCCGACACTAGAGGGCCTACCAAGGACTTCGGCCTTTGACAGGCTTAACAAAGGGTCAGGATTCGATTGACTCGTCCTAAAAGGAGACTTCTGTGATCGGTTCTCCCATTCTCGCAGTAATGCAACCTCTAGGGGGAACCACAGATGTAGTGATGGTCGATCACAACAAGAACGATCACAGATGTAGTGATTGCAAAACTTTATCACATTTAGATATAGCCTCATGTGACAATATAAATTGAACTCAATGAAAAAACATACACAATGTATACAAGCCTAGCATGTTGATGATTCTACAAACCAATAGAGTCATGACAATGAAAGTGCAACTAGGATAAACGGACATTGTGCAAGCTGATGATATACATCTAAACTCCCTCAAAATAAGCATTTGAATTTGAATGACTATATCAAACTAAGCAATTATAGGCCATGGATACATATATTTCTTTGATGCCATTATTCTTTTAGGCCTCTGGACCACGTATTTCTTTTAGGTCCAGCAAACGGTGTCTTATTCGCAAAGGATGATGTTTCCTTTCGGATCCCTTCCCCATGCACATTCATATATATATATATATATATATATATCATTTTTATCACTCAATTCTCACGTGCACCGGATTTTAACATGCACTAGTCCTCCTAGGTCACATAATATGTAAATGACTAGATTAATGGGAGAACATCTCACAAAGCTCAAATATAACATGTGGAGTTAGGGTTCAAAAACCTTGTGCATGTGTGAATAAAGGCGTATAAAAATAGAATCCATTAATTAACACAAAATCCAACTACTCCATGCATGCACGACAAATAAGATTTTAAGGATTAACAGTCTTAACCAAAATTTCTAGTCACATGGAAGCGAAAAGGAAAGGATTCGAACACAAGTATATGCCACGTAAAGTGTGTCAAAATAAAATATACACCCAAAAAAATATTTTTGAGGTTTTGAAAATTTTCAACACAAAATATATACTCAAAAGTAAAAAAAAAATCATTTTGAATTTTTCATTAAGCCTAAATTACTAATAGGTTACAAATGATAACCAACATCTTTTTGTATTTTTCTTTAAAGAAAACTAAAATGGAAGGAATATAATCAAAAGATAAACGAAAAATCATAATTCTAGCATGAGATATGTGATAAAGCAATGACTAGAAGATGATAAATCACGCATACAACTAGAAAACATATATTATATGAAGCACAAAAATATATAGTATGCAAACAACTAACACATTCAACCTTTAGATTTAGCAAGGGAAGAAGCATGTGAGAGAAAATGAGAATCAAAAATCCTATTTTGTAAAGCTACCAAGTTGGATCTCCTAACCCAAACTAATGATGAATGATGATCTCGGGATATAGGAATCTTGGCTACATTGGTTGCCTTACGTTAGGATTTTCTAGGACCTCGTTTAAGATCAATGAAAAACTTCCTGAGATGACCTTTTCGACCACAATGTGAGCAAGTAAAGACTCGTCGAAAAGTAGTACCTAAGGATTTACCTCTAGAATCGTTCCTAGGTGATTCTCTCAAAACATTAGTTTTTGCTTTAATAATAGAATCCTTACAAGAATCGAAGCCGAAACCACAAGTATCATTTTTTATTTGGACCATGCCTAAAATTTTATCTAGTTTTTCGGACCTACACTCCAAATCAAATTTGACCTTAGTAGAGTCTCTTAATTGTTCTTCTAATTCTAAAATTCTAGACTCTAATAAAATATTTCTCTCTTCAAAATCTAGAAGCTCCTTTTTCATTGACTCCATTAAACCTCTAAGGCTATATCTCTCGCCTTCTACGTATTCAAGATTCTCTCGAAGAGCTCTCTCTCGTCTCCTAAGGTCATCAACGACCTTGTCTCTCTTTTTTAAACTAGCTTCTAACTTCCAATTATCCCTTTTTAATTTTATAGATTCGACATATAATTCTTGAAATGCAAATTGAAGTTCACTCACATCAACCTCATTTTCCCTTTCACTCTCTCTCTCTCTACTCCACTCTCACTACCATTATCTTTTTGGGATTCACAAATAAAGGCCTTGTAAGTGTCATGCTTTAAGGTGTCATCGTCGAACACTATCTCACATTCACTAACATGACTAGCCATGAACGCGGTAAAGTTGCGCTCAATGGTGGAATCGGGTCCCTCTTCCTTATCAGTATCACTAAGGATGGCATTATATGAAATAAGTTGCTTACCCTCTCTCCTTAGTTTAGTGGGGTATTCAAAAGCCCTATGGCCATAACCCTCACAACCATAACACCTATTAGACTCGTCCCTGTTAAGGTTTTCATTAAAAGTTTTAGGGATCTTTTTGGCTTTGTCATGCTTTGAATTTTCAAAATTTTTAAAATCATTTTTAAACTTATCTTTATTAAAATTTCCTAGCAAACATAGCTATGTCCTCCGAGTCACTATCACTCTCATCAACCACAACTTATTTTTCCTCCTTTTGGGCTTTCAAAGCAGTGCCCTTTCAATTTTCTTTTCATTTTTGGAGGGGAACATATCTAGCTCATAGGTTTGCAAATCACCTACTAGTTCCTCAAGTTTGGTAGAGTATAAAGTGGGTAAAGAATTTAAAACGGTCACTTTAGGGATAAATCTCTCAGGTAGGGACCTTAAAATTTTCTTTTACTACTCGGTCATCGGGTATTTTCTCTCCCAAATTAAATGATGAATTTACTATATTGGGAAGTCTAGCATAAAATTCATCAAAAGTTTCTTTTTCATTCATTTTGATGGTTTCAAATTGATTGGCGAGGTTTTGGAGTTTAGAAGCCTTAACGACACTAGTTCCATCGTGAGTGAGTTGTAATATATCCCAAGCTTCCTTAGCGGTTACGCACGTCATGATACGTCGAAATTCATCTGGTGTGACCGCACTAAACAAGGCATTTAAACCTCGAGAATTAAAATTAGCAAGTTTAAATTCATTCTCACTCCATCTATCTACGAGTTTAGGGACACGCTCATTTTCTATCGAACAAATGGGTGGGGACCACCCATTAGCAACTGACAACTAAACCCTCTCATCTATGGACTTTAGGGCCAATTTCATACCCGCTTTTCAATACGCGTAGCTGGAACCATCGAAAATAGGAAATTTTGAAAATGGAGAAAATTCCATTTTTAACCAAAAATATTTAAAAGGACCTTAATGCAATAAATTAGCGCTCCGGCTCTGATACCAATCTGAAAGGTGCAAGGACCCCCAGTTTTAAATATCATTATAAAATTAAATATAATTTCTTTTTAAGTGCAGAATGAAGATGGTTCTACACAACACACACAAATGACAAATTTTAATTTATTTTCAAATTAAAATTAACTAAACAGAAATTGAATAAATCAAACAACTAATGAATTTTTCACTTAAACCAAATTAATTCAAACCAAGTCCTAGAAATTTGCCTAACAATAATTAATTCAATTTTGCAAATTAGGCCAAACCAAATTATCAAATTAAATATATGACTTGATTAAATTAAGTTAAATTTCACCTAATTAATTTTAGCACCAAAATAGATACGTGTGATAATTAGACCAAATTTTATCTTGAATTACCTAAGCATGCATCTACGTGTTCTGCAAGATAAAATAAACCAATCACAAACCCAAAAAGGGAAAAACCTCGGCCGACCCTGGCCTAATGAATCCACTAAGTACGGAATTACAAATTATAAGACAGTAGACTTACACCAACAACTTGACTCCATTCAAGCCTTGACGCTCCTTCTTGTAACCACCTTTACCTAGTAGATAACCATGAACTCCTCCACAGTCTCGGACTCCTCCGATGGGACTCTTGGACAACGTCATCCTCATGCGAAGCTTTTTTTTGAGTGGGAACACCGCAGCGTAAACCAAACGTCTTCTTCTTTGTGGGATGTAGAAGTAAACCCAAACTTCTCCTTTTTATGGTAGAGATGAACTAATGGTGCCAAAAAACTCCAAGCAAATATTATATATATGAGGTACTTGGATAAACAAAACTATGGGTGTAAAATCATGTGTTTGTTGAAAATATTTCTTTGAAATTCAACACATAAAAACATGGAACTTTGGTTGGTGTATATTATCTCAAGAATCCTCTCAAGGAACGTACCAAAGTCTGTTAAAAAATGCGCCCCGAGTAACATTTAAACTTCCAAAAGGAAGTGGGAAAAAAGTGGGAAAATGAGATCAATATGCCAAAACTGTTCCCTCTCAGAAATCTCGTTCGAACGACTATGTTCGAACGAGATTTCAAAGGGAAAAACAGGCCAAAAACTCGTTAGAAAAGCTCGTTCAAAGGAGTTCGTTAGAACAAAACTTCGAACAAAAAGTCAGAAAAAAATTGGCACATCTCGTTTGCAAACTCGTTCGAATGACATTCTCGTTCGAACGACAATTTCGAACGAAAAATAGAAAATCTAATTTTCATTTTTTAAGCCCAAAAACTTTTCTACAAAGTTCTAAAAACATTTTTTAAAAATAAATTACACCCATAAAGTCTCCTATATATATTAAATGCATTCATACCTTTGGAGACCTTGGAATCTTCAAGTTGATGACGTAGAAACGAGGCAGTAGAAACTCGGCAATGATGAAGCTTTACAAATATGGCCACTACGTCTTCAACAAACACGCCATAGGCTTGGATGTATACACATGAAATCTATCCTATGACTTAAATGTTTTTGTTCGAAATTGAGCTAACACTACATTAAGACTCAGTTGGAAATTTGTGTCCTTACAATGACGTTCCTTTAATCATCAGAACCAGCGTCCATGGGTATGATGTGTCATGTATACTTAATGATGGAGGCTGTTCAACCGACGTGATGTTTTGGGATTGCTTGAAGGGTCTAAAATTCAACAAAATAGACTAGTCCCGTACTATTAGTTGCTGATCGGCTTCAGCGGAGAGAAGGTCCATACTCTGGGGGTGTTTGAAATGAATGTTTGCATGGGCACCTGGCCGAGGTGTCTTACCAGGAAATTAATCTTCTTCATTATAGACGAGAATGTCTTTTTGACCTAAAACATAATTCTTAGAAGAGTGGAACTCAAGGATTTTGAGGTAGTCCCATCCACTGTCCAAGAAATGATAAAATTCCTGACTCTTTATAGGGTAGGGAAAGTTCAGGGGAACCAAGTGGAAGCTCAGCAGTGTTACTTTAATTCAGCCGAGCAGAAAGAGTCTTATAAGAAATTGACCACTTCCTTCAATATAGATACTCCCCACCCAAGGGATGAGAAGAAATTAATGAAAAGTGAACCCGCAGAAGAGGTAAAATCCATCATCCTCAATTAGGATGAGCCAAAAAACACCATCCAAATCGAAAAAGCTTTCAAGAAGGAAGTGAAAGAAGAGATGGTGAAACTACTAAGGAGGAGGCAGAGCATCTTTGAATGGAGTCATGGGGATATGTCGGGAATAGACCCAAAGATCATCTGCGACTAATTGAATATTAATAAGAAGGTGATGTATATGAAGTAGAGAAGAATAATCTATGCAAGAAAAAAGTATGAGGTCATTTAAGAAGAGGTTAAAAAGCTGCAAACAATCGAGTTCATCTAGGAGCTACAGTACTCAGAGTGGTTGTCTAATGTCGTAATCGCCCGAAGGCCAATAAAAATGGAGAATATATATGGACTTTATTGATCTAAACAAAGCGTGTCCTAAAGACAAGTTTCCTTTGCCTCATATAGATCAGATAGTCGATTCCACGACTAGGTATAAGTTGATGACCTTCATGGAAGAGGCCCATGCTGAGAAGACTTCTTTTATTACAGATAAAGGAACCTACAGCTACATGGTCATGCCATTCGTACTTAAAAATACAGGGGCAACTTATTAGAGGTTGGTCAAAAAGATGCTTGAAGACCAAATAGGGAAGATAATAGATGTTTATGTCGACGATATGTTGATTAAGAGCCTCAATGTCGAGACTCACGTGGCAGACCTTGAATGAACGTTTGATACAATAGATAAGTTTAAGATAAAACTGAACCCAACCAAATGTATTTTCGATGTTGGCGCTAGTAAATTTCTCGAATTTATAGTGAACTAGAGGGATATAGAGGCTAACCTCTTAAAAATTAAAGCTCTCATAGATATGCAAATGCCAAAGACGATTAAAGACATACAAAGGCTGAAAAATGTGTTATGACACTCAACCGTTTCATCTCCAGAGATATAAATAAGTGTTTACCATTCTTTAAAATTTTGAGGAAATCATTTGTGTGGGATGAGGAATGTGAAAAAGACTTTCAAGAACTTAAATCCTACCTGAGGTCACCAATGTTATTGCCTTTCCTGTTCATAGAGAAAAAATATTTATATATTTAGCTATATCAGATTTGTCCATCAGTACAGGTATTGTACATGATGGTGAAGGTTTCCAAAAGCCAATGTATTTCCATAGAAAGGCCTTGAAGGGGGGCCGAGTTGAAGTATCCTAGAATGGAGAAGTTGGCATATGCATTTGATAAATGCTTCAAGGAAGATGAAACCATACTTCTAAAGTCATATGATGATGGTGCTCACCGATACTCCTTGAGGTAGGTCATCCATAAACCTGAGAAATTGGGTAGGTTCATGTCCTGTTCAATTGAGCTAGGTGAGTTTAACACTATCTATCAGTCTAGAACTATAGTTAAGGGACAAGCCCTGGCAAATTTTATGGCCGACTGCACTTGGGGCAGGTCCGATAATAATGGTATTAAAGAGGTGGGGGCACTATCAGTTGTGCTGGAAAAAGTTTAAAAAGTTCAGCAACGATCGAGACAGACAAGGCTGATACTACAGAGAAAGATTTTTTTGTTACAAAATGGGATCTTGGATAAAGGGGCTCTCTCTCAGAGGAGGGTCATACATGGAGCCTATTCATTGATGGTTCATCTTGTAAAAGTGGTAGTGGCACTGTGTTGATACTCTCGGCTCTATATTACACTGATATTGAATATGCTTTGAGATTTAGCTTCAAGGCATCAAAAAATGAGTCAGAGTATGAGTCCCTATTATTAGGCCTCTCCTTAGCTAGAGGATTAAACGTCAGACAAAAGATAGTAGCAACTCACAGCTGATTGAACCAGATCCTGGAGTTTTGTGAGGCCAAAGATGAGAAGATGTCCAAATACTTGGCACGGGTCAAGAAAATTTTGAAAATCTTCAGAAAGGTGAAGATCAAAAGGATTCCTCGGTTGGAAAATAACCAAGTCGATGCTTTGGCAAGGTTAGCAGCAGCAACAAGAACATAAATCAGACGCAGGGTGTCGGTGGAGATACTACATATGTCGACCATAGAGGACGATGACAATGGGTTGAATTTTTTCTTAAACTTAACTTTGAGGGATTCGTGGATGGATCCATTAGTCAAGTACATTCGGGATGGTAAGCTCCCAGACTCCAAGGCTGAGAGAAGGAAGCTCAGATAAAAATTAATTAAATTCGTTATCATTAGAGACGTACTTTATAAAAGAAGATTCTTAGAACCCCTGGTCAAACGTGTTCACCCCTCAGAGGTTGTCTATGTTCTATAGTACGTGTACGAGGGGTTATGTGCAAGCCATGTAAGTGGATGATCCCTAGCCAAGAGGATTATCACTCAGGGTTATTAGTGGCCGACATTAACAAAAGATGAATCTGACTACATGAAGAAGTGTGACAAATGCCAAATATTTGCAAGCATCCCCCATTAGCCTCACTAACCACTCTCGTCCGTTACTACACCTTATCCGTTTATAGTATGGGGAATTGATTTAGTAGGCCTTCCCCCAAAGGCAGCTTTTAATTATCAGTATTTGATCGTGGCTATTGATTACTTCTCAAAGTGGGTAGAGGCCGAGGCAATGATATCCATCACTGAGGTGAAAATGTTCAAATTTATTTAGAGGAATATTATCTACAGATATGGCCTACCCCATACCCTAATATCAGATAATGGCAAGTAATTTAAGAATAAGTCCTTAAAGGAATATTATGGAAGAGTGGGCATAAAGTAGTTTTATTCGGCACCAGGCTGACCCCAAGCCAATGGACAGACTGAAGTCACGAATAGGACGATATTGGATGACATTAAAAAGAAACTAGAGGATGCAAAAAGTTTATGGACGAAAGAGTTAAATGGGGCCTATAGGCATATAGGATGACTAAGAGGATGTCGACAGGCGAGACACCATTTATGCAAGCCTATGGGTCTGAAGCAATCATCCTTACTAAACTTGGGCTCCCTAGTCACAAAGTCCAATCAAATCGATTTAAATCTGATTGAGGAGAGATCGGAGGATGTTGAGGTTCGACATTCCGCTTAGTAGTAGAGAGCTGCCTTATTTAATAACAAGAGAGTAAAGGCCAGACCGATAGTTGTAGGTGACCTAGTGTTGAAGAAGGTTTGGCATAAGCCAAACAAGATACATCCTAACTGGCATGGGCCATAAAAGGTAACCGAGGAGGTTATTCCAGGGACTTGCTAGCTTGAATACCTAGAGGGTAAACCCTAATCAAACCCTTAGAATGCTGACCATCTGAAGAGATACTATAATTAAAATATTGTTTTGCTTATCAGTTTGTACGATGGTTCTTTATTTATGTGATAAAGGTTCTTTGTACAAAAGTTCAAGTATTAATGATAATATACAAGTGTTATCTCATATTTTCTTGTTACTGTTAATTATTGCACGGTTTGAACTATCTTTATTGATGAATCGGTTAAGCTACATGTTAGTGATACGAGAATGTATGAGGAGTCTCATATCCTTATACACACTCAATAACATTGTGGGTACCCGAAATTTAGAATTATGGGCCTAGACGAGTAGCCCAGACCTGGCGGCCCAAAGTCCAGGCCCCTCATCTTTTATAATTGATCCAGTCTCCCCCCACGATCCCATGAAAGGGAAGTTATGGGGGAAATGGAAAACGTGGAGGAACCCATCACCCCCACTCATCTACATGCACATGTATATATTAAACCCTGGGTCCAGGGCAAAAGGACAAGTTGTATTCTCTGTAATCACTCTCCGGAGTATATAAAAATAATATCGACTGCACCACCGTGGACGTAGGCACATCTTGGCTGAACCACGTACATCCTTTGTTGTGTGATTGTCATCTTGTATTCCTTGTCCTCTTCTTGATAATATTTCTCTCATATTTACTTGTGTTGAATAACAATTGCATCTACAATTGGCGCCGTCTGTGGGAATCGAACATCTTTCCCTGAGAAGAGCCCACATCAAGAAAGGAGTTTAAGATGTCTGGTCACATCAGCAATGCCCCCCAAGCAGGAGATATTTAAGAGCCACCTGATCCTCTCAAGATTAGGTCTGAAGTCCGACGTTCAGAATAGAGAGCTCGCTTGGAAAGACCAGCCTCAGAAGAGAGTCAGGGACCAGCGAGGTCCACGCAGATATCTAGGTTGATTGACGCGTACGAGGCAAGGCTCCACGAACAGAGGGAGTCTTCTCACAGATACGAGGCTGAGAATGCTTGCTTGAAAAGGAGACTGGAAAGACTAGAAAGGGAGCTTCGCCCTGATAACCGAAGACGCCCATATCGCACTCCTATCCCTCAGGCGAGCAAATCTCGCAGCCGAGGAAGGAGCCCTAGGCGAGAATCTCAAAGGGACGAAGGAGGCGAGTCAGACGATGACATCCGCGAATAGCTGCGAAGAGCTCGCCGTCACCAGAGCCCTGCTCGCAGCGACGAGCACATACGAAACATGGTCCGCAGGGAGATGGACCAGCATCCCGCTCACCACGGAACAAGATCAACTAGAGAGCTCGCGAGGAGAGCTCTCAAAACCCAGATGAAGTCACCTTTCACAAGAGAAATCAAAGAGGAGCAAGCTCCCAAGAAATTTTCTATTCCAAGGTTTAAGATTTATGACGGAAAGACTGATCCCATCGATCACGTCAGGCAATACCGACAGGCCATGACCCTCTGGAGTCACCGGGATGCCCTAATGTGCCATATTTTCCCCTCGAGCCTTCATGACGTAGCACAGAAGTGGTTCGAATGGCTCCCCCATCGGTCGATCAAGAATTTCAAATCCCTAGCCGAACTCCTTACGACCCGATTCATTACCAGTAGCTCCCATACCAAAAGGATGGATGTTCTATTGACAATGAAGAAAACGCCTCAAGAGACCCTCCGAGAATACGCGAAGAGGTACTGGGAGTTATTCAATGAGATCGAGGACTGCGCGGAGGAGGTGGCAGTGGCCTCCTTCAAAATTAGGCTCCCTAGTTCTTCCCTCCTCTACTAATCCCTGACGAAGAAGGAAGCTATGACTATTGACGACCTTATGGCCCGAATCGAGAAATACGCAAAGGTGGAAGATGTCACCCGCTCTAATACAGGAGAAAACGGTCGAGCTAAGCTCACTACCAAGGTAGGTGAGAAAACTGAGAACCAGAGGAAAGGAGGAAAGAACGGAGGCAAAAATGGCTCCAAGAATGGAGGGAACCAGGACGAGTCGAAAGCATTCCAAGCGGTCAACACCGTATTCAAAGAACCAATTTACAAGGTTCTCGCGAAGATCAAGGATGAGCCATTCATCAAGTGGCCCAGAAAAATGGGGGGAGATCCCTCGAAGAGGAACAATACATTGAGATGCGCTTTTCACAAAGAGGGAGGGCACAAGACCGAGCACTGCAAAGATCTTAAGTCTCACCTCGAAGAATTGGCCCAGTCCGGGCATTTGAACGACTTTGTGGAGAAAAGGGCAGAGAAAGTGACTGCCAACAAAGAGATGAGACTCGACAATGTGATGGAGGACGATGCTGGACATGAGTTCGCCGTAATTCACGGAGTATTTGACGTCAAACAGATACAAGGGAACTCAGCTCGAATGGAGATGAAAAAACTTACGGCAATAATGCAGGCTTTTCAAATCGATCCAGCAAAGTCACAGTCAGGAAAGCGTCGACGAGCAGAGGACGTCAACTATAACAAGCATATTGTTTTCACGGATGGAGATTTGATGGGAGTAAGGACCCCACATCATGATGCCCTGGTCATTACACTCACGATAGCCAACTTTGACATCGACAAGCTACTCGCCGATCAAGGAAGCTCATCCGAAGTAATCTACCTCGACCTGTTCAGGTGATTGAAGTTGAGCGTCGCTGACCTAAAGGAAGCTACTATTCCTTTGGTCGGCTTCGCTGGGAAAATGACCATGCCCCTAGGCAAGATAGTGCTGCCAGTTCGTGATGGGAACGTCTCAAAGATGATCGAGTTTTTGGTAGTTGACATCGAATCACCATACTAGGCCATCCTCGGCAGAGGATGGCTTCATACAATGAAGGCGATCTCCTCGACCTACCACCAGAAGCTCAAGTACGTAACCAAGCGAGGAGTATTGGAGATCCACGGCGACCAAGCGATGGCGAGGAAGTGCTTCGTAGCAGCCATCCGACCAAAGCCAGAGAAGAAGGTCGGTCAACCCAGCGAGAAAGTTGAAGAGGGTGTGATACCTTCTAAATAGCAACTAAAGTACGGAAGACCAGGAGTAGAGGAGACCAGGCTCCTCCCCTCTGAGCGTGTCATCGAGGACCTAGTAGAAGTTGTAGCCAAACTTGGTGACAATAGCAGGGTCTTCTTGATTGGAGCATCTCTCACCGATCAAGAGCAGAAGGAGTTGACGACCTTGCTGAGACATAACGTATATGTTTTCGCATGGGAACCATACGAGCTGCCTGGCATTGATCCTGATATGGTCTGTCATTAGCTGCATGTCGACCCCACATTCAAGCCAGTCATGCAGAAGGCACGAAAAACTGCACCCGAGAAGGCTAAAGCGGTCGAAAAGGAGGTCGAGAAACTACTGGATACAGGATCCATACGGGAAGTACAATTCCCCAAGTGGTTATCCAACCCAGTAGTAGTTCTGAAGAACAATGGGAAGTGGAGAGTTTGCATCGACTTCACTGACCTCAACAAAGCATGCCCTAAGGATAGTTTCCCCCTCCCAAAGATAGACCAACTAGTAGACGCCACTGCAGCTCACGAGTGAATGAGTTTCCGGGATGCATACTCAGGATATCACCAGATCCCCTTGTATGCCCCAGTGAAAAAACGTTGCTAATTCCGTTTAATACAGGATTAAACTGTATAAGCAACTCCGAGATGTTTGTTGAAGAAACCCTTTTCTTTTGAAAATAAAAATTATAAACAACAAGTTGTGTTTACAAAAACTTATGTACGAGAGTAATCAAGACTTTATAATCAGTTTTTAAAACAAGACAGTTTCAAAAATTCAGCACACTATAGAATGAGATGAGTAGATGAAGATAATCAACACACAGTTTTTAACGTGGTAAAACCTCTCCCAATAGAGGAAACATCCACTGTGACTTCTAAGTCACGAAAGTAAAAATCCACTGATAACAAATAATAGTTACAAACAATACAACATACATGCACACAAATCAACCTATTCTAAGTTTAGGAATATACCCCACTTGGTGTCCTTCTAACTTCTCATAGATTTGATTGTTGATGATGTCCTTCCAGTTTGATAACTTCCTTTGCTTTAGCTTCCTTACGTCGACTCAATAATCTTTGATCTTAATCCCAACACTTTTAGTGTTGTAGTGTGTTAAGTGTTTGTGATGTGATTCCTATTCACATGCATGAACTCACACACACTTAGATTTACAGACAGTCCTAGAAAAATTACATATAAAGACTATATGCTGTGATTTTAGTTTATTTCTTTCTTACAGAACTTAAAACCTTTTTGACCTTTAATCTATCCCAGATTCCACGGAGATCTTGCTTCAGAAATCGGTCAAGACCTTAATCAATCTCGGTTTTAAAAATATTTTTGAGATTGAAAATCTCCAAGTGCGAATCCAACTAGGTCAAGGTTAAGTTTCGTAAGAATAGAAACCATAAAACATTTTCAAAACTAAATCAGTAAATATTTTCTTAAAAATAATAAAGAACATGCAGATCTAGTGAAATGTAACATGCAGAGTGTAAATCTACAATTTCTATGAAGAAGAAATGTAGATCTGCACACGAATGTTTAAGTTGGAACAAAGATCACAGATCAAGAGGTTACAACATCAAATGAACAAACCACTCTCTCTCAA
This sequence comes from Sambucus nigra, assembly GCA_949130495.1. NCBI lineage: Eukaryota > Viridiplantae > Streptophyta > Magnoliopsida > Dipsacales > Adoxaceae > Sambucus > Sambucus nigra. The sequence continues at coordinate 186,365,441 of OX422214.1, read as the reverse complement.
ACACTCAAGGTTGTGTTTGGGGTGTTATAAAAATGAAGGTTTGATTCAGAGTTTGAAGTGTTTAGGGTTAGGGTTAGGGTTTGGCTAACACAGTTTCTTTCTCTCTCTTCTCCCTTTTCTTTTCTCTCTTCTCTCTCTCACTTCTCTCTTCTCTCTTCTCTCTATATTTTTTTTCTCTCAGAAATGACGAATGCCCAAAAGTCTTGAAAGTCTGAGAAGAGGGGGGTTTATATAGGGGAGGAGGAAGATTCTGGAGGTTCGAAGGGAATCAAGGACTGAGATCAAGTCTTTCAAACTTTGACTTGATCCAAGGGTTATAAAACAGCGGTGGTTAAGATGATTGTGATTGGTTCATAGGGATAGCACCAGGATTGACTAAAAACACATGCAGACCATCGATAAGTTTTGATCCAACGATCAGCAATCCACCATCCAACTCTCTCACATAACAAACACAAACAAATACGCCAGCAGGATGACAAGTGTTGACATATGAGTGGCTCACAAACGCGCGTCCAAAGTAATTACAGGAGGCACCCTGAAGTCTCTAGCGCTTTGAGATTCTACCCAATCAAACATTCCAATGAAAAATGAAGTTTTCAAAATAGCATATTAACCCCACAAATTTTATAAACACATTTTAATTAATGGAAACATTATTTTAAAATTGTTTTAAAAAATGTTTAAAAATTTCCAAAAAATAATTAAAGCACCATTTTAAGGGGAATTAATCACACAACCAATTTTACTCAATATATACACATGTATGCACTTCTAATGTGTGTAGTGTGATTCAATTTATACCTTCTTGGATTGTTGAAGAGGATTAGAGAGATAAGTTCTGAGGCTCTTTGGATTCTAGGTTAGACAACCAATTTTGTCAATATTTCCAAATTAGTTGAGCACTTATACAATATAGACTTAAGTAAGTCAAAGGTATAAGGTGCTTCAATCTCCCCCTTTGGAAATATGAGACAAAATCTCCTTTGAGTTAGCTTAAAACTCGTAGGGAACAAAAAAAATAAAACCTAGTCCTGTACAAAAGATACTATCTACCCATTTCCTAGAAAGTCAAAAATTACATAACTCAATTTACAAAATTTGTACACTAGAAATGGTAGACAATCAGTAGAAGAGATTCCTGCAAATATGCACACTAAGATCAAGCAGTTTAGATGAAATGTGAACAAAACACAAATTTCTCCCCCATTTTGTCTCAAATGGACAAAGGGTAAAACTTAAGGTCTTAAGAGTTTAATCAGCACATACCATACCTATAGAATTACGCAAATACAGAAATCTGTTATAGTCCAGAGGTTTAGTGAACATGTCTGAAAGTTGCAGATCAGTAGGCAGGTAATGGATTTCTAACTCCTTAGTCTCAACAAGTTCGCGTATAAAATGATGTCTTATTTTAATATGCTTAGTTCGTGAGTGTTGAACCGGGTTTTTAGATATGTTAATAGCTCTTTGATTGTCACAATACAATTGTAACTGATCTTCTTTAATCCCATAATCGCTTAACATTTGTTTTATCCATAACAATTGGGCACAACAACTTCCAGCTGCTATATATTCGGACTCAGCCGTAGATAAAGATGTGCAATTTTGTTTTTTGCTACTCCAACCAACTAAATTATTGCCGACATAATAACAGGCACCTGGTGTACTTTTACTATCATCAGTACACCCGGCCCAATCAGCATCAGTATACCCTATGATGGTGCTACAAGTATCCTTAAAAACCTAAGTCCAAGATTAAGAGTGCCCTTTATATACTTTACTATACGTTTTACACACAATAAATGGCTCTCTTTAGGGTTATTCTGGTAACGAGCACACAGACATACAACATACATTATGTCTGGTCGTGAGGTAGTTAGATAGAGTAGGCTACCAATCATACTACGATAAAGTGTGGAATCAACTGACTTTCCATTTTCATCTTTACATAATTTAACAGTAGTACTCATAGGCGTTTTGGCAACTTTAGCATTCTCTAAACCAAATTTCTTAACAAGATCTAGGGCATACTTGGTTTGAGAGACAAAAAGACCATCAGAATTCTGTTTCACTTGAAATCCTAAGAAAAGTTGTAGCTCCCCCATAAGGGACATGTGAAACTCCTTATGCATTATAGCAGAAAAAGATTTAACTTCAGAGTTTGAAGTAGACCCAAAAATGATGTCGTCTACATAGACTTGGGCTATAATAATGTTTTTGTCAAAATGTTTGACAAAGAGAGTCTGGTCATTTCCTCCTCTCTTAAAACCCTTATCCAACAAAAAGTTGGAAAGGCGTTCATACCAAGCTCTAGGAGCTTGTTTTAAGCCATACAAAGCCTTTTTTAGACGAAAGACATGGTCAGGGTATTTAGGGTCAATGAACCCTTTGGGTTGTTCTACATACGTTTCTTCGGATAGAATTCCATTTAGGAAGGCAGACTTGACATCCATTTGATAAAGTGTAAATTTTAAGTGACAGGCTATGGCGAAAAGAAGTCGAACAGATTCAAGACGAGTGACAGGGGCAAAAGTCTCGCTAAAATCTATTCCTTCTATTTGTGAGTAACCTTGAGCAACTAGTCTAGCTTTGTTTCTAAGGATGACCCCATTTTCATCAGATTTGTTCTTAAAGATCCAACGTGTTCCAATAACATTTTTATTTTTAGGCCGTGGTACAAGATACCAGACATCGTGAATGACAAATTGTAAAAGTTCTTCCTGCATAGCAGAAATCCAGTGTGTGTCATTCAATGCTTCATTAACATTTTTCGGTTCCACAAGGGAGACGAAACATGCATAATTAACATAATTTCTTAACTGGGATCTAGTACGAACTGGCTCATTAGGATTACCGACCACGTTGTCAATGGGATAATCTTTAGAGACCCAACCAGGTACTTCAGGACTCTCAATAGGTAATGACTCATCTATTTCTGGTGAATCAGTTTTGAAATCATTTTCAGATTCAACCACAATAGGTGATTCAGATATCTTATTTTCGACAATAGTGTCGCTTACAATTACATTTATCGATTCCATAAGGGTCTTAGTACGCAGATTGTATATACGATAAGCACGACTGTTTGGAGAGTAACCTAAAAAGATGGCTTTATCACCACGAGTCTCGAATTTAGACAGATGTTCTCTGTCTTTACAGACATAACACTGACTTCCGAAAGTTCTTAGATATTTCAGATTAGGCTTCTTACCGTACCACAACTCATAAGGGGTTTGTTTAGTGTTTTTCCTAAGATAGACCCTATTAATAATATGACAAGCAGTTCTAATAGATTCTACCCAGAAGTACTTAGGTAGGGATTTGGCATGCAACATGACACGTGCCATCTCTTGAAGAGTTCGAATTTTCCTTTCGGCAATACCGTTCTGCTGAGGAGTCTTAGGGGCACTGAATTCGTGTTTGTAACCGTTGTAGTCACAATATTCAACTATTCCTGTGTCTATGAACTCTCCCCCTTTATCGCTACGAATGCGATTGACTTGTGTGTCCTTCTCATTTTCAATTCTTAATAGAATTTTCAAAAAATTCTGAAACGTGTCAGATTTATGTTTCAAGAAGGCAACCCAAGTGAATCGTATGAAATAATCAACCCATTACTAGGATATAACTGTGTCCACAAAGACTAACAGTTCTAGGGGGACCAATAAGGTCCATATGGATGAGATCTAGAGGTCTAGAGGTGAGAATGTCTTTAACCTTTTTATGCGAAGTCTTAACTATTTTTCCTTCCTGGCAATGACCACAGACAACACTGGAAATAGGTTTAATTTTAGGAATTCCTCTAACTATCTCTTGACTAGACAATCTACCAAGGATATCATAACTTAAGTGACCCATACGATTATGCCAGATTTCATTGTCATCCATTCTGACAATGTTACAGGTTTCAGAACTAGTCTTGACAGTATAACAATTGTCAGGTGTTCTAAATTCGGTAATAATGCATTCACCTTTATCATTTAGAATTTTACAATTGTTCTTTGAAAAGGTAACTGTATGGTCAGAGTCACAAAATTGTGATATACTTAGGAGGTTGAATTTAAGGCCTTTAACTAATAGTACATTTTCGAGAGTAGGTATTCCCTCTTCTTTTAGGGTTCCTTTACCTATGATCTGGGATGAAATTCCGTCAACAAAAACTACTTTGCCTCCAGCAAATCTGGTTTTGTTTAAAAGTTTGGTTTCATCTCCTGTCATATGTTTGGAGCATCCTGAATCTAAATACCAACCAGATGAAGTGTGTTCAACTTTTAAAGCAGTGATGACAATGTTACACTTCATTTGGGGTAAAAGATCATATTTTCTAACCCAAATAGCTCTAGTTTTAATTTTGCGCAAGTTTGCCCTCATTTGATAAAATTTTTGAGAAACAGCTTTTTGTCGAAAAACATTTGGAGCAACAAACTGATTATTGTGGAAAATTTGAGCTTTTGGTTTAGGAAAGTTTCTGGGAGCCTTTCTCTTAAATGAACTCTTAGTTTTGGTCTTTCTATTCCTGTAGTTAGAGTTCTTGTCAGGTTGTCTTGGAAGGACATAATTGTTACGATTTTGCCTAGAATAGTTAAAGTTCTTGTAGACAGAATTGTTGTACACAGGGGTGTTTAGACGCCTAGCATAACAACCTTCAAAGGAATGACCATAAATGTCACAATAGGAGCAATATTGATTGCTTGAGGGATGAACTTCCTTAGGAAAACTTTTAAAGATGGGTTTAACAGCATTCGGTTCAGAAGTCCTATTCCTAGGAGGTATGGTCTTATAGGTAGATTCAGCCTTTCTGATCAGAGGACAGACGTATTTAGTCTTAAGTGTAGTGTCAGCCTTAGAGTTACTAGACTCTCCAATGTCTTTCTGTTGTTGCTTTTGATCAAATTCCTTTTTAATAAAATGAAAATCTGGACATGTTTCAATTGGTCTTTTGCCCCCAGACACAAACTTAATAGGTTCAAGATTTATAGTTTGTGGTTTATTCTTAGGGAAAAATCCAATACCGGTTCTATCATCAGAATTGGTCTTGGAGTCAACAACAAAGTCAGTAAAACAATTTGAATTATTTTCAAACTTAGAAAGTTTTTTGAAAACAGTAGCTGTCTTTGTTTTTGCTTCCTCCAGTTCTAATAATGTTCCCTTGTATTTCATTTCCAGGGTTTCATTAGTTTTAGTCAACTCTTTTAATTTTTGATCAAAAGATTCAATTTCAGATTGATGAGACAGACACTGGTTAGTGTACTCTTCGGCATTCAGCTTCACAATAAGACTTAAATCATCTAATTTCTTAGTCAGGTCTCTAACAGTCTTCTCCAGTCTAGTGCCTTTTTTAAGAGTTTTAGCATACAAAGTATGGATATCTGGGAGGTCATCTGTGTCTAAGTCGCTAAGTGAAGTGTGTGTAGTGGCCCCTAACGATTCAGTTTTAGTACTCACGCACCCATTTACATCGTCGTTATCGAGATCACTTTGACTCACACACACGGAACTAGAACTAGCAACATTTTCAGATAGTAAAGCATCTAGGCCAGTCAAAACAGTATTCACACAAGCAGGAGTAGAAACATCATTATCACACACATGCATATCATCATTGTAAATGATCTTAGCATAAAAGGACATGCAAGGGTCAAGTACATTTGATGACTCAAGTTCCTCTTCATCAGAGTCACTTGAATCATCCCAAGTTTTACAGACATTGGCTCTATTGTGTGTGTTGACTTTATTCAGATTAACTCTGCAATCGTGAGCAATGTGACCTAGTTTCCCACATCTAAAACATTCAATCTTTTTAAGGTCTCTGTTGGGTCTGGAGTTGTTGTCCTTAGGATGTTTGTCAAGACCTCTCTCATGAGGTTTGGGATTAGACAGAGTAGGATAATTAGGCTTGCCTTGTTTAGTTGCCTGTTTGTTTCTAAATTTAACAATTTTCTTAAATTGTTTAGACATTAAGGCAATCTGATTATCTAGTTTGTCTATATCACACTCCTCATCAGAGTCAGAGTTGATCAAATTAGTCTCAAGTTTAGATATCTTATAGGCAAAACTCAAGTTAGAGTTGGGCTGTTTTCTTTGAGAATGATTTAATTGTTTCTTAAAGTCTAATTCCATTTCCACAGTTCTAAGTTTGCTACTGAGTAACTCAGGGGTAAGGTTTTGATCACTCATTTCCTCAATAGCATACCTCTTACTGTCAAACTTTTGTAGTAATGATCTTAGGATTTTAGAAACAATCTCATTCCTATCATAAGTTATACCATTAGCATGCAACTTAGTAACTATATCAGTTAAGTTCATGTAAAAGTAATCAAAAGACTCAGAGTCAGACATAATCAAAGAGTTGTACTGCTGGATAAGCATTTGAGTTTTAACAGCTTTAACTCTTGAGTCTCCTTCATGGGAAGTGATTAATGTGTCCCAAGCTTCCTTAGAAGTGGCACAAGATGAGATTCTCTTGAACTCATACTCATTAATAGACATAAAAATGGCATTCTTGCCTTTATTGTTATTACGAGAAATGGTTTTCTCTTCTTGGGTAAACTCACTTAAGATTTTCTTTACCCTCTCATCACTTCCTTCAGTGGCTGGTTTAGTAGGATAAGTGTATCCGTTTTCAATAATGTCCCAGACATCATCTCCTAAAGTCCCTTGGATGAAGGCAACCATTCTTACTTTCCAGTAAGCAAAGTTGTTTCCATCAAAGAGTGGAGGTCTGGACAGATTACCAAACCTTTCATTCTTCTCGTCCATAGTTAGGTTTTTCAGAAAACGATTTCAGAAACACAAGATCTTTTTGAAATAAAAGTTAACAGGGCTCTGATACCAATTGAAAAAAACGTTGCTAATGCCGTTTAATACAGGATTAAACTGTATAAGCAACTCCGAGATGTTTGTTGAAGAAACCCTTTTCTTTTGAAAATAAAAATAAAAACAACAAGTTGTGTTTACAAAAACTTATGTACGAGAGTAATCAAGACTTTATAATCAGTTCTTAAAACAAGACAGTCTAAAAAATTCAGCACACTATAGAATGAGATGAGTCGATGAAGATAATCAACACACAGTTTTTAACGTGGTAAAACCTCTCCCAATAGAGGAAACATCCACGGTGACTTCTAAGTCACGAAAGTAAAAATCCACAGATAACAAATAATAGTTACAAACAATACAACATACATGCACACAAATCAACCTATTCTAAGTTTAGGAATATAACCCACTTGGTGTCCTTCTAACTTCTCATAGATCTGATTGTTGATGATGTCCTTCCAGTTTGATAACTTCCTTTGCTTTAGCTTCCTTACGTCGACTCAATAATCTTTGATCTTAATCCCAACACTTTTAGTGTTGTAGTGTGTTAAGTGTTTGTGATGTGATTCCTATTCACATGCATGAACTCACACACACTTAGATTTACAGACAGTCCTAGAAAAATTACATATAAAGACTATATGCTGTGATTTTAGTTTATTTATTTCTTACAGAACTTAAAACCTTTTTGACCTTTAATCTATCCCAGATTCCACGGAGATCTTGCTTCAGAAATCGGTCAAGACCTTAATCAATCTCGGTTTTAAAAATATTTTTGAGATTGAAAATCTCCAAGTGCGAATCCAACTAGGTCAAGGTTAAGTTTCGTAAGAATAGAAACCATAAAACATTTTCAAAACTAAATCAGTAAATATTTTCTTAAAAATAATAAAGAACATGCAGATCTAGTGAAATGTAACATGCAGAGTGTAAATCTACAATTTCTATGAAGAAGAAATGTAGATCTGCACACGAATGTTTAAGTTGGAACAAAGATCACAGATCAAGAGGTTACAACATCAAATGAACAAACCACTCTCTCTCAAACACTCAAGGTTGTGTTTGGGGTGTTATAAAAATGAAGGTTTGATTCAGAGTTTGAAGTGTTTAGGGTTAGGGTTAGGGTTTGGCTAACACAGTTTCTTTCTCTCTCTTCTCTCTTTTCTTTTCTCTCTTCTCTCTCTCACTTCTCTCTTCTCTCTATATTTTTTTTCTCTCAGAAATGACGAATGCCCAAAAGTCTTGAAAGTCTGAGAAGAGGGGGGTTTATATAGGGGAGGAGGAAGATTCTGGAGGTTCGAAGGGAATCAAGGGCTGAGATCAAGTCTTTCAAACTTTGACTTGATCCAAGGGTTATAAAACAACGGTGGTTAAGATGATTGTGATTGGTTCATAGGGATAGCACCAGGATTGACTAAAAATACATGCAGACCATCGATAAGTTTTGATCCAACGATCAGCAATCCACCATCCAACCCTCTCACATAACAAACACAAAAAGATACGCCAGCAGGATGACAAGTGTTGACATATGAGTGGCTCACAAACGCGCGTCCAAAGTAATTACAGGAGGCACCCTGAAGTCTCTAGCGCTTTGAGATTCTACCCAATCAAACATTCCAATGAAAAATGAAGTTTTCAAAATAGCATATTAACCCCACAAATTTTATAAACACATTTTAATTAATGAAAACATTATTTTAAAATTGTTTTAAAAAATGTTTAAAAATTCCCAAAAAATAATTTAAGCACCATTTTAAGGGGAATTAATCACACAACCAATTTTTCTCAATATATACACATGTATGCACTTCTAATGTGTGTAGTGTGATTCAATTTATACATTCTTGGATTATTGAAGAGGATTAGAGAGATAAGTTCTGAGGCTCTTTGGATTCTAGGTTAGACAACCAATTTTGTCAATATTTCCAAATTAGTTGAGCACTTATACAATATAGACTTAAGTAAGTCAAAGGTATAAGGTGCTTCACCCAGACCAGGACAAAACGACGTTTATCACAACGGTTGGGTTGTATTGCTACAAGGTCATGCCATTTGGGCTCAAGAATGCAGGGGTAACCTACCAGCGGCTGGTAACAAAAATGTTCAAGGATCAAATGGGAGACACAATGGAGGTCTACATCGATGACATGCTCGTTAAGAGCAAGAAGAAGGAAAATCACCTCTCAGACCTATCAAAGACCTTCGAAATCCTCAGGAAGTACCGAATGAAGCTTAATGCGAGCAAGTGTTCCTTCGGTGTCTAGTCAGGAAAATTTCTTGGATACTTGGTCAGTACGAGAGGCATAGAAGCTAATCTGGACCAGATCGATGCAATCAACAGGGTACAACCCCCTCGAACAGTCCGGGATGTGCAGAAGCTCACTGGAATGCTCGCCGCCTTAAATCGCTTCATTTCCAAATCCTCCGAGAAGTGTAAGCCTTTTATCCAGCTTCTAAAAGGGAGTAAACCAATAAAATGGGGCCCGGACTGCTCGCGAGCTTTGGACGAGCTCAAGTCTTACTTAAGCTCTCCACCGCTGCTTTTTATACCACAGCAAATGGATTCTTTGTACTTGTACCTCTCGGTATCCAGTCACACTGCCAGCTCGGCGTTAATATGCGAGGTTGTAGGAATCTAACACCCCGCCTACTACGCGAGCAAGACCTTATTGGACGTCAAGCAAAGGTACCTGCCATTGGAGAAGCTCGCCTTTGCACTAGTGATAGCCTCGAGAAAACTGAAGCATTATTTCGAAGCTCATACTATCATCGTCCTTACATCGCACCCCCTTAAGGCGGTCCTAAGGAAAGCGGATTTGTCGGGCAGATTGTCTAAATGGTTAGTCGAGCTCGGCCGGTTCGACATCCAGTTTCAACCAAGGACCGCTATCAAGGGTCAGATCCTTGCTGATTTCATAGCCGAATTCACTGGCGAAGAACTCCCCGACCAACCTCAACCAACAAAGCAAAAAGAGGACCCAACAATAGTGGAAACCTGGAAACTATTCGTTGATGGATCCTCCAACTCAAAGGGGGCAGGCGTAGGCATCGCTCTCATCACCCCAAAAAACACCATCCTTGAGCAAGGAATCAGGCTTGGATTTGCAGCCTCCAACAACGAAGCAGAGTACGAAGTCCTAATAGCCGGTCTCCAAAAGGCGCAAACTCTGGGAGCAAAATGTTTACAGGTATTCAGCGATTCTCAACTAGTCTCCAATCAGATAAGTGGAGATTACAACGCGAGGGATGAAAGAATGGAATCCTACCTTGCCCTGGTGAGGAAACTCATGACGAGCTTTGAGGAGATCAACATCCAGCAATTTCCCAGAGGGCAAAACAGTCATGCCGACGCCTTAGCAACCCTAAGCTCGGCAGTGGATTCTAGTCTTAAAAAGGTCATTCCCATCGATTTCCTCATTTGTCCAAGCATTAACCACAACAGCAAGCTGCCAAACGTGGAAAAAATACTCCAGGAGGGATCAGCCCCCAGCTAGATGGACCCCTTAAGAGACTATTTAAAGGAGGGCACGCTCCCCGAGGACAAGAAAATCGCCCACCAAATAAGAGTCAAAGCTGTTCGCTTTCACTTATCCACAGGAGGCGACTTGTATAAGAAGTCCTTCTCTGGTCCCTACCTTAGATGCGTCCACCCAGGAGATATCGAGCAAGTGCTGCGCGAGCTTCACGAAGGAATCTGTGGAAGCCATGTCCGAGGAAGGTCTTTAGCCTTTCGAGCAATGAAGGAAGGCTATTGGTGGCCATATATACAAAAGGACTCCGCAGTATATGTCTGCAAATGCCCGAAATGCCAACTTCACGCTCCAATGGTCCAGCAACCAGCCAACGACCTGAAATCCCTGACCAGCCCGTGGCCCTTCGCCCAATGGAGGATGGACATCGTGGGACCACTACCCACTGCTGCCGGCAATCGCAAATACCTGTTGGTTGCAACTGACTACTTCACCAAATGGATCGAGGTAGAACCATTGGCAAATATTCGAGACGCTGACATGATAAGATTCATATGGAGGAATATAATCACTCGATTCGGAATCCCCAGAACCATCATCACTGATAATGGGACACAATTCGAGAGTGGCCCCTTTCAGGACTTCTGTAACAAACACGGGATCAGGCACAACTTTAGTTCGGTGGCCTACCTTCAGAGCAATGGGCAAGCAGAAGCTTCCAACAAAATTATGATCGATGGATTAAAGAAGCGACTAGAGCGAGCCAAGGGCGCATGGGCAACCGAGCTACCCCATGTCCTATGGGCATACCGAACAACTCCTCGGCGAGCAACAGGAGAAACCCCATTTTCGTTAACATATGGCATAGAAGCAGTCATTCCACTAGAAGCGGGCTTGCCAACAATGAGATCCGACCTTGTCGACCAAGGCCAGAATGATGGGGCGTTGCTCGCTGAACTCGACCTCGCCGACGAGCGTAGAGAACTGGCCCTGGTGAAGCTTGCGAGCTATCAGCAACAGCTCGCAAGGCATTACCACAAAAAGGTTAACCCGAGAAGATTCCAAGTTGGGGACTATATTCTAAGGAAAGTCCTGGGCAACACAGTAAGGTCATCAGACGGCAAGCACTACACCAAAATGGCCAAATTGTCACCTTTCAGCCGGCCACCCTTGTCAAGGTCATTGACCGTGACACAAATCTCGCGTTTTGTGTCACGGTCATTGACCTTGACACGACCGTGATAAATAATTGTCACGGTCATTGACCGTGACAAGGCCGTGACAAATTTACTTGTCACGGACTTGTCGCGGTCAATGACCGTGACAATTATTTGTCACGGTCGTGTCAAGGTCAATGACCGTGACACAAAACGCGAGATTTGTGTCACGGTCAATGACCTTGACACGACCGTGAAAATGTTAGAAGCAAAAACCCTTTTTCCCTTCTTTTTCCCTCCCGCCGTTCCCTCCCTCCCTCTCTCTCTCTCTCTCTCTCTCTCTCTCGACGCTGCTCTCTCTCTCTTTTTTTAGGTTTAATTCTCTCTCTCTCTCTCTCTCTCTCTCTCTCTCTCTCTCTCTCTCTCTCTTCCATTTATATATATGTTTGTGTGTATATATATGTGTGTGTATGTGTATATGTGTATATGTGTGTGGTGGTGTGTGGTGGGGGAGGGGGGAAGGGGGTAGTGGGGGTGGGGTGTGGTGGGGGGAGGGGGTGGTGGTGGAATTTTCTAACTAAAAATATGATAATATTTTGTTATAATTTGTTAAAACTAAGTAAACCTTAGTATGCAATTAATATTTTGTTATAATTTGTTAATTTTATTCATGAAATTAATTCAATTAGGTAAAACCCTAGATAATTTTTTAACAGAATTTGATAATAATATATAAAGTTTAGTAAATTCACAAAATGTTGCCAATTGTATGTTTTTAGGAATATCATTAGTTACTTTCGTGCCCAACTATGTAGAATCCATACACATGCATGTTGTTAGAAAGTCTTAAATTTAATTCTCACTTTAATTTGTAGAATCTTTGTACTTGGTTGGATTTATCCCTTTATGATAATGAAATTTATGCTCCAATTATAATTATCTCATGTCATAAATTAATAAAGTAATAAAAATATGAAAATACCCCAATTGATTTAGTAAGATTCGTTCTAGACTTCATTACAAATTATTGATGCCAAACCCGACTCTCTTATAAGATATGCATATTGTGATAAAATATAATGAGGATAAGAGACTTTTGAAATATAAAATAATCTCAAAGAATAAATATAAAGATAAATGATTAAAGAAGTAGATAATTGCAATGAATATACAGATAAGATGAGGGTAGGGGTGGGGTGGGGTGTGTGTGTGTGCGCGTAGGTGTGTGCGTGTGTGAGTGGCGGGGGATGGGGGGCAAGGGGTGTGGTGGGGCAATTTTAACAATTGTATAGCTTTAATTAAGCATGAAAAATAAAATATCATTTAGTCTATGTTGTGTGTGTGGTGGGTGTGGTGGGTGGGGGTCTATTGTGTGTGTGTGTGTGTGTATGTGGTGAGTGGGAGTGGTGGTGGTGTGTGTATGTGGTGAGTGGGGGGTGTGGAGGGAGGTGTGTGTGTGTGTGTATGTGGTGAGTGGGGTGTGTGGAGGGAGGTGTGTGTGTGTGTGTGTGTATATTTGAATTAACCCATGAATTTGTATTTTTGTATTTGAATTAACCCATGAATTTATTTTTGTATTTGAATTAACCCATGAGCTGTTATTTTTGTATTTGAATTAACCCATTATATGAAACATACTTGAAATTAAATATAGTGAGCATTGATACTAGCCTTCTAGTTCTTATGCGTACGCATTCAATAGCCCTTAGACCCGTTCGAGAGTCATTACCCCTGTAATGAGATCTCTCGAATTGTCCCGTTTGGACAGTTTGAGACTGTATAATATTCTTATTGGCTTAAAGTTGTTACTTTTGGAGGAAGTTCTGCAGTCGTATCTTAATGTTCTCTGGGTACATACTAGATTGACAAGTGTGACTGTTATTTCAATCGACCAATTGAAATAACACTCACACCTGCCAATCTACGTCGTGTACTTGGAGAACTAAGGGGATATGCTGTCGATTTTTTTTTCAAATCGTAACAATGTGCATGACTTGTTAAGTATATTACAGAAAAATGCAGTCTTGAATGGGATAGGACCACTTACCCTTTAATAGGATAATTAACTGATGGGATAATTAAATAAAACATACTATAAATCTAAGTTTTGTGTACCTTTAATAGGTGTTTAGTTGTGGTAGATGTGATGGGATATCCGAAATACAAAGAGTGGATGGGTGAGACTAATAGAATGGGGGATGTGTTTCGCATAGGTGCTAACGAATTTGTGAAATATGCAAAGAGATGTCGTAATGATGAAGAGTTTCCGTGTCCGTGTGCTAGGTGTAAGAATGGTAAGGTGTTTGAGCAGAAAACAATTGAACTACATTTGTTAAGATCGGGTATGCAAGATAGTTATCGATTTTGGAGTTTTCATGGTGAATTGAAAGTTCCTTTTGTCCCCGACCAACCTTCACAACAACCTTCAACAAGTAGAATAGATGTAGAAGGGGACGACGTAGATCATAATATGTTAGAGGATTTAGTTGATGATGCGTACGGAGTTTATGAAGCTGAGGAGAATGAGGTTACTGATGATGTAGAAGATTCAAGTGCTCGTGAAGATAACAGGATAAAACTTGACGATGACTACCAAAGTTTAAAATTTAAGGCGACCCAACCGTTATACTCTGGCTGTGAGAAAGATCAAACAACTTTACATGCCATGGTTGGTTTGCACAGTTTGAAGATGCAGTACGATTTGTCTGGCAATAGCGTGACGGGAATTCTGAAATGGGTGAAGAGATTATTACCCAAGGTGAATACACTTCCAAATAGCTATCCTGTTATGAAGAACAGTTTGAAAGGTTTGGGAATGAAGTATAAATCGATTCATGCTTGTGTGTATGACTGCATACTATATCGAAAGGAGTATGAAAATCTCGATCGTTGTCCGGTATGCGATGAACCTATATATGTCCAATCTACTAGTAAGGAAGGCACAAGCTCAAAAGTGCCTCAAAAAGTATTGAAATATTTTCCCGCTGGGCCTAGATTAAAGCGATTTTTCACAGTACCATGGATTGCAGAGGCAATGACTTGGCATGCTAGGGCAGAAGTAGGGGGTAATATCATGCGTCATCCTATTGATTCTACTGCCTGGCGGAGGATGAATTTTGAGTATCCCAATTTTGCTCGAGAACAACGCAACATTCGTTTGGCTATATCAACAGATGGTTTCAATTTATTTGGAAATCTAAGCACCAATCAGAGTGTATGGCCAGTGATCCTAGCCCCACTCAACCTCCCTCCTTCACAGTGTATGAGACCTGAATTTTCGATGATGGATTTATTGATACCTGGGCCAAAGGCACCAAGTGATGACATTGATATCTACCTGGCTCCTTTGGTAAAAGAATTAAATGAGTTGTGGGAAGAGGGTGTGCAATCATTTGACTCTTTTAGAAAAGAAGATTTTACACTGAAAGCTATGTTGATGTGGGCAATTCATGATTTTCCAACTTATGGGACATTATCCGGATGTGTAGTACATGGTTATTTGGGGTGTCCTATTTGTGGAGAGGAGACTGAATCTCTTCGTCTATCCTCTAGCTTAAAAAATGTATACCATTGCCACAAGAGGTTTTTACCCCCAGCTCATAGTTTCAGATTTGAGAAAGGTTCCAATTTTTTATTGGGCGGAGTTGAACATAGGCTACCGCCGAGACAACTTTCGGGTTCAGAAATTGAAAGTAAATCTTCTGAATGTGGCCCAAATATGCCAGGTAAGAATCCCAAATTTAAGAATGTCAAGCATAAGAAGACCCCAACTGGGAATGAAATTGAGATAAGAAAGGCATGGTCTCGGAGGTCAATTTTATTTGACTTGCCTTATTGGAAGAAAAACCCGGTGCGCCATGTATTGGATGTGATGCATGCAGAGAAGAACTTCGCTGAACATATTGTGGGTACTTGCCTTGGGGGGAGTCATTCGAAGGATGGAGAAAATGCACGAAAAGACCTTAAAACGTTAAAACTTAAGCCACAACTATGGTTCAAAGAAGATAGTAGGGGAAGGACAATAATTCCCCCTGGTGCGTTTACTTTGACGAGTGGGGAAAGGAAGGTGCTTCTAGACACAATATATAATTTGAAGGGCCCATCTACTTTTTCGTCCAACTTGTAAAGGATTGTGAATTATGCTACTCATGATTTACATAAGTGTAAGTCCCACGATTGGCATGTGATCATGCAATTGGTTCCTCTATTATTTAAGCACTGTTTCTCCAAGCACAAGGATTTGCCTAGGGCTATTATGCAAATTAGTATTACCTTCTCCCTCTTGTGTGAGAAGGTAGTGAATCGAGAACACATAGTGGCCGCAAAATTGGCTGTGAACGAAGCGATTTGTGTATTGGAGAAGTACTTTCCCCCAGCATTCTTTGACATAAGTGTTCACTTGTTGGTACACCTATGCGACGAGGCACTTCTTTTTGGTCCAGTTAGATATCGGTGGATGTATCTGTTTGAAAGATTTATGAAAGTTTTTAAAGATTATGTCAAGAATACGCGATATATTGCAGGATCAATTGCAGAGGAATACATCACTGTGGAGTCATCAATATATACTCGGGAATATATGCCTGACTCGACCAGCGTTGATGACACTGATGAATTCCTCGATGATGGTGGTAATGTGATGGGAAAACGAGTGAAATTAACGAGTTTGCAACATGAACAAGTAGCTCGTTATCTATTTGACACACATGAAGATGTCGAAGAATGGAAAAAGTAAGTTTCGAATATTATAATGCTTAACATCATTTTAGATTATTTTATACATGATTAATTTTGTGATATGCAGTAAATATGAAGCCTGTGAGAACAATAAAAGACGAAAAACAATGGTACAATCAGACAACGAATTTAGGCTATGGTTGAC
This sequence comes from Sambucus nigra, assembly GCA_949130495.1. Lineage (NCBI taxonomy): Eukaryota > Viridiplantae > Streptophyta > Magnoliopsida > Dipsacales > Adoxaceae > Sambucus > Sambucus nigra. The sequence goes on along the minus strand of OX422214.1, from coordinate 186,349,107 downwards.
ACAAGAGGTAATTATAATGAAAACAGTCATTATATAACGTTACATTACACTCAAATTTTACCACTAATATAATTAATTTATCTATATTCTCAGCTCCTAAAGATGGGTGATCCGACATCAAGGCTTGCTCGTCTAGCCACTGGACCCTTGTTCGTGGCACAAGAGTACAAAAGTATTGATTGAACGGTTACATTTTCGGCGCTAAAGTGTACGAGGAAAGTAAAAATGTACAGAACTCGGGAATTTCATACAAGGCTTTTACTTTCTTTCAAGCGAGCGCAAAAGACAAAAACCTCGTTGAAGCTGAAATGACTTACTATGGTGTAATCCAAAATATATTTGAATTGGATTATATAAGCTTCAAAGAGGTTGTATTTTACTGTGAATGGGTAAGAGTTGAGGATAAAATGCTTGTAAAGTTGATCCTGTCACCAATTTGATCATGGTTGACTTGTCCAAGTTGAAGAGCAACGACCACGTGAGCGATGAGCCGTTTGTTTGTGCATTTCAAAAGGTTAAGCAAGTGTTTTACTCGGAGTATATCAACAACGAGCCGTGGTCAATTGTCCAACACGCGCCAAGGCGTCTAAATAGTAGTGTGGATGACTTGGCTGCTTCTACCAAATATCAATCCATTCTTGATGATAACCCGAATTTGAAACAATTTTTCAATTTGTAATAAATATTTCAATTTGTACCGAAACATCCATTTTTAATGCTTTTAATTGATCTGCACTTTATCATTTTCACTCTTGTGTAGTGTGCGTGTGTGGAGAGGAGGTTAATACATAAATATTCCAACTACATCTAAGTTTTGTTTATACTAATCCATGAATATACGCTTCTTACCTTTAATAGGTGATTAGTACATAGTTATTTGGGGTGCCCTATTTGTGGAGAGGAGACTGAATCTCTTCGTCTATCCGAACACTAAGAAATGCCATAATCCTATGGAGCGATGCTCTGTAAATTCCTCCCAACCGTTATGTAGCCAAACATCACCAGTTGAAGTTGTCAATTCCACTTTCCATACCCCACCACTTGGAACTTCTAGCAAAACATGGGAGACCATTGAAGGGTGGAATTGGCAACTTCAACTGCTAATTTTTGGCTACACAACGGTTGGAAGGAATTTACAACGCATAACTCCATAGGATTATGGTATTTCTTAGTGTTTAGATATGAAGAGAATTATATTTGACACGATTGCCCGGGAGGGGTACATTAGTTGGAAGGAGGTGCCATATGAGCTAAAGTTAGCTGTTTGAGTGACACTACAGGTAATGTATTTATATTTATATGTCAATTTCGATTTCGATTTCAATTACGATTTATATTTATCTATATTTGAGGGGCGGATACTAATTTTACTTTATTTCAATTCAGGGGACAGGGAGTGACCCTAAGGGTAGGCCACATATGCTCTATACTTATGTGGCTATTCGGACGAGAAGTGAAGGATAAGGAGGTGTCCCCGAGCGTCGTGGTACACAATCTCTTTTCCATGCAAATAGTTTGTAGATTTGAGATAATTGATGGTGATGTTGTTTCTTCTAAATAGTTTCTATTTTGAATATATATATTTGCATTATCTTTAGTTTGTTTGGATATATGATGTTTGGAACAGGTACAACGTTGCTATAACAGGTACAAATATACTGCTGGGCAGTGGCAGTGGCCATACTGCCCAACAGATTTTTTTTAAATTCTGCCCAGAATTGTCACGGTCATTGACCGTGACACGTCCGTGACAAAAGTTGTCACGGACTTGTCACGGTCAATGGGCGTGACAATTTTTTTTAAAAAGGGCCACCTCTTTGTCACGGTTATAAACTGTGACAAACGTGTCAGGGTTATAAACCGTGACAAACGTGTCCCGGTCATTGACCGCGACACGACCGTGACCAAAAAAGTTGTCTCGCCTCGAAATGTCACGGTCATTGACCTTGACAAGTTGGATTTTTCAAGGTCAATGACCTTGACAATTCGGCAGATTTGGTGTAGTGAAGCTAGGCCCAAACTGGGAAGGACCCTTTAAAGTAACTAGGGACAACCTACAAGGTGCATATCATTTGGAAACGATGGAGGGCAGAGAGATACCACGAGCATGGAATGCAACTAATCTCAAGAAATTCTATTTTTAGATTCTCAAGGAATTTTATTGTTGAATCTTTTTCTTGTATTCGTTATGTGAAAGGAACAGTTCATCCCCCTTATTACTAATGAAATCAGTAACTGCATTTTGTCACACATACTTTTCCAAATCACAGGCACGATGGTCGATATAGCAGGGGGGATACCCCTCCTCAGGTCATCGTCACAAAACACGAGAGACCTCTTAACATTGCCCCTGGCAATATATAAAGCCCTACAGAGGATTTTTAGGCAATGCGACCAAATTTTGTACTGGCCATCAAACCTACTTTGGTTGAGCAAAATCCTGACCGGATGAAGACATCCAATACCAGGTGTGTCCTCGCCAATTGCCCTACTTAGGCCTAAGGGAGTGTGACGACACAACCTAAAAGGTAAAATGGGGCACAATGGTATTTTGGTATTATAATAGACTGGGGGGACACTTGCATGGCAAAACAAAAAGAATTATGAAGCAACAAGAATATAAAAAGATTGGATGAACACGTTTAGTCGGCAAAATCGCCCAAAACACGAACTTTTCATTGATCTCTTATATTTACAACAGTGATAATACATGTTTAGTCGGCAAAGCTTGCCCAAAGCATTTACATTATCAAAAAAGACAAGAGAATAACTTGTTATATTTACAACAAAGATAATACCCTTTTAGTCGGCGAAGCTCGCCCAAAGCGTTTACATTATTAAAAGAAAAAAAACTTGCAAAAAATTCAAGAAGGTGGAAGCCTCCGAACAAGATAGTCGGCCACCCTAGCTCTTCGTCCATCATCAGGAGCAGGGACCAACTCTTCCACAACCTCATCTGCATCCAACTCTAATAGTTGCCGAGGAATAGCATCAATGGGGATCCATCTATCATCCCTCCTGAATGGATTGGGCATCAGAGTGGAGGAGGACATCTCGTGACGATACCATAACACTGAGTTCCTCGGGACCTGGAGCTCTTTCAAGGCACTCAACCACCCTCTGATGAAAGAAAGTTCTTCGAACTCGGATAGTATTGTGGGAGCATCTAGCCAGCCTTGATCATAACCGTCAGCCATACTTGTCGAGGACCCTTCTTGAATAAATGCCGCAATCGGATAACATCCCTTTGAAGCCCAACAACAATTACATATGCTCGCCGGACATTATCACGGAGCTCTTCCATATCCTTGTCCCGCTGTTCTTCTGCTTCCCTGCTCCTGCCCCTTGTGCTCCTACCAGCTCGCGGGAGGGGAGGAAGAGTGGAACCTCGCGGCATAGAAGAAGTATGTCCAGCTCGCGAAGACGAGGAGGCTTGCAAAACCGCTGAAACAGTGCTCGGCGCATGCTCTCTAAGTTGCAGGACTTCCCTTACCAGGTTTTCATTCTCCTGCTGCAGGAACTCCCCAACTTGGTTTATCTCGGTGGCCTCTAGCAACCTTGCTCTCAGTACATTAACTTCTTCTTGTACAGAGGCACCAATGCCTTCCATATCCCGGAGCTTGTCCTTCAACCTAGACACTAGCTCGGACTGCTCCTTATACTTTTGATTCCTTGACCTAAGAGACTTGCAAAGCCTAACGAAGGCCTGACGAACCTGAGGACTAGCATTGGGACCAAGAGTCCTGCCCAATTGAGATGTGGCAGGAATATACTCTTCTACATCAGTCAACTACAAGACATAAAAGGGCAAGGGAAAGAAAAATCAATCAATGCATTGGAAAAAGAAGCCTTTTTATTTCATTAATAAAGATCAAGTACATCGAGCATAAAATGGAAAAATTACAAGCAGAAGTACAAAAATAATCCTAAGAGAGGATTAACTAGCAACCTCAGGCTTCCCAGAGGTGGCTGGTTGCTTCCCTTTGTCGGCAGCAGCAGAGGCATCCCCCTCTATAGGGATGCCCTCATTCGCCTGAGCAGGACCAGCATCGGTAGGAGTTGTCTGAGAGGTAAGATCAACACCCTCGATGGCTGGGGCAGGGGCTTATTCGTACACGGTTGGCCTTGGACCCGGGTCATGCTCATCGAACAGAGGGGACTCAGCGTCAACACCAGCAGCTAGAAGGGCCTTGTTCCAGCCCTTATTGAAGTTCAAACGGTTGATATAGCCTATTTGAACTTCGGCGTCTTCATAAGCAGCAGTCCATCGGGAGTTGTATGAGTCATCCTTGATGGTGTCTACCCGGGACTCCTTCTCCTTCAGCTGCTCGGTCAGAGCCTTGTTCTCCTCCACAACGCCCAGATTGCTCGAGCAGAATAGGTCATAGGCCTGCCTCAACTCGCCCAGCTCCTTGACCGCCGCATCCCTCTCTCGGTTAGAATTCATAAGGGCCAGATCAGAGGAAGCTCGAGCGGCATCAGCAGCCTTCAGATCAGCCTCCAGCTGAGAACCCTGTAATAACCCGTATTTTTATAGCTTTTAAATTATGGGATTTATTAAATTTAATTGAGATAAATTAATTTAATTTTAATCCGAAATGTTGTTTTAAATATTTACTAGCGTGACAAGAGTTAGTAATTATTGGGAATATATTATTTGTTGCATATTACTGGACGAGTATAGTAATATATGAGATTTATTCTTATAATATTGTCACGTGTGAATAAAATGACAATTGTGGAAATTTAAGTTGGGACGCGCCTGTGTCGTGTCGGGACTAAATGTGGATTAATAAAAGTGAATATTTTATAGGTTGTTCGTATGGTCATTTTGAGTGCACCAACGCGTCCGGAAGGGTTGAGATAGTCAGAAAAGTGTACCCGGGGGCTTAGTTTGGGTCTCGGGGCGTTTTTAGGCCTAATTAGTACCCTGGGAGGGCATTTTAGTCATTTGGTATTTTTGGGTAATTAAACCCACGAAAATTAAAGTGGTTATATCAGATGTTTAGGTTATCTCCTAGGGTTAGATAACTCAAAACACTAGAACGGACATTGAAGAGGAGAAGAGAGAGCTCTCAAGGCATTCCAAGCCTCAAAACTCAACCGTTTGCACCGCCGCCACCGCCACCGCCAACGCGTAGATCGCGAGACGGGGAACGCAACCACACCAAATTCAACACCAAACCAGATTTCTGAAAATCCCAGGCAAGTGTTTATCTTGCTTATTTCGTTGATGCATCATCCATATTAGTTTAGGAGTTATTAGGATGAGATTTATGGAAGAAAAACCCAATTTGAGATGGGAAATTTTCATGTAGTGATGATTTATATGATATTCTGGAAACCCTTTGTCATGTAAAGGATTAAGAGTTTGATTAAGAAAAGAGTTCTAATCAGATACAAACACTAAAAAAATTATTTCGGATGATCGGACCATTGGAATCACTTGAAATTTTAGTATGTTGTAGCGAACGGCGAGGCAGGAATGCTGACAAAAATTCAGCTTGATCAGACGGTCGGATTTCTAAAACTATTATTTTTACTAGAAAGTTTTATGTTTTGAGGACTCTTAGAGAGTTTTATATTTTGAGGACTCTTCTAAGTAATAAAAAAATTCAATTAAAACTCCATTTTAATTCCGATTTCGAAACCGTTTGAAATTCTCATCTTTGAAAATAAAATTCAAAATCCTTTAATGTAAGGCGAAATCTATATTTTTGGGATATTTTGCATAAGGGATAATGTAAGTATATATTAAAGGGGAGAGACACGTAAGAGAGAGTTACGTTGGAACATAAATGGATATCTACTGAATTGTACATTTGGAAGAATAGAGTCCATGAGGGTTATATAGTAAGTTGGAAAAACCCTTCGAATTAAAGTTAGAAACGAACCATTATACTTCGAATTAAAGTTAGAAACGAACCATTATACTTGATAAATAATAATGGGAAAATAAGGATAAATGTTGTGAATGTGGGTTATTGGATAAACCTAAATTGATATAATAAAAGTGGTATATTTATATGATTGTGTATGCATAGATTATATACTTGTGAAAATCATGCCCGCGCTACTTGCTATCCCTAAGGTTTCCGCGCTGGGACGATCTTATCTCGTGTGCCTTATGGGGGATATTGACTCGTACCCTAGAAGATAGAAATCCTAGGTACAGGCTATTGAATCGGTAGTCATGGTCCTAAGAGACGTGAGGGTATGTACTGACCTCTTGGACTTGGAAACTAGGCTTCGCCTCAATATTGTTTGTGTATGTATTTATACAGTTCGAGAGTGATTCCGAACTTGTATTCCCTTTAGTACAATTGATACGGGGATTGGATAGCAGAGTATGCCCGCACCATAGTTTTTATGTGGGGTGCTGTTACGATATATATATATATATATATATATATATATATATATATATATATATATATATATATATATATATATATATATTATACGAGTAGTTAATATATATATGAAATTATGAAATCTGGAACTGCCTACTGTGATTTGATATGTAGGACATGGTTGATGACTCAAATTATAAATAATTGTTTTGAGAAAGTATAATATGACACTGGAAAACTTTATTGATTAATAAAGTTAAAAGGAGAACCTTGGCTACAAATTGAAATCTTACGTTTTAAATACTTGTGTTGTTCAGTTGTAAATCCGGCGAATAACCTAAGATAAGTTAAATCATTGGGGAAAGATAGTGTGGTAGATGACGAGATAGACCATTATGAAGGTTAGTGCGATAGGTGTGCACATTAGAAGAGAGGTGAGAATTTCTCAAGAGAGTGTCGCACTAATATGTTATTGCATTGGCCTGTATCAATTTAAATACTTGCTAAATGAATTTTTAAATCATATACACTATCGGGGTCTGACCCGTTTCTATTTCCTTTTCTCTTTTGTATATATATGTATGTATTACAAGTGCCCAGCCATAGGGGCGTCTTACTTAGGATCCTTTGGAAGGAACGTGCTGCAACTTAGGTGGGAGTTGCAGGCTTGTTATTTAGACGACTTCATCCATTTGATTCTACTCCTAGTTCAGTTTTATCCAGCAGGGGCATGTGTCGCCCTCTTTCTATTATTTAGTTGGTATAGTCAGAGATTTAAATTTTTACTTTCAGTACTTTCATTTCGGGATTTATTACTGTCAGGATGTTTTTCTTTAGTGTTGTAAATGTTGGGATTTATTATTGCTGATTAAATTCGTGTATGTTCAATTCTATTTATATTCTTAATGTGTGAATCTTTAGATGTTAATGGTTTAAGGTTTTATAACCGGATTTAATAAAATGAGAATAAGATTTTAAATGGTTTTGACACTTAGCTTAATTATTTAGGGTGTTTAAATTGGAAAAGTATTTTTATGACAGTGATGCTAATAATGAACCAACTGTTCACCTTGATTTTAATTTAATAAAGGAGTGATCGCCCGGTATTTAATTAGGTCGGGTGTCACAGGTGGTATTAGAGCATCAGGTTCTAGTGTCCTTAGGATCTGTACGGCTTATTATGCTTTCAGCATTGCTTTGTTTGTTATAGAGCCCTATGTTATGGATTGTCGATTCCTTTGACGAGATTTCGTTCTCCTGCTATACTGTGTATACACTAGTGAATTCTAATTTCATTCGGATGTGTGCGTGTGCCGAGCGATGACGGATGTCAGAAGAGGACCGTTAAGCATACATCAGGAGGCAGGGCTCAGTTGAGATTATGAAATATATCCGAGGATGATGACCGTAGTTGAGGTCACCTCCATTATGGCACGAGAAGCCACGACTAGAAAGGCGAATAAGGTGCATCAATGATTTTCAAATGCTGTTATAGTCAAATGAGGTGTGAGGATAAACTTACCCAACGTATTACAAAAACGTGTAGAGACTGTCAGTGGGAAATTTTAAAAACGCGAAAATTGTATGTGTTTACCAAAGGAGGTAAAGTATCCAAAGGCTTAAATATAGGACGGAGTGTGGCAAACTGAAAGTGAAAATTTAGAGAAAATTTTCTTGGCTTTCGGGACGAAATTATAATGGTTGGAGTCAACCACCAATTTTAGAAGTGGAATGCTATGCTTATAGGAGAACCTTAGGTACAGTGTTGACCGTATGTTCCTTCCTCAACTGTTCAGGATGAGAAGCAAACGTGGTTTTGAACTCATCGCAGGAGGGCATGACATAATTCCAATTGTGGATATGAATCCTAATCGTTAGCAAATTTTGTATCGAAAGAGGTAGATACTAGTGGAGGAAACGACTCCAAGTGGGAGACCAACTTGTAATAATAGTTGATAATACTCGAGGAGGAAATTCTGATGGACAACGGATTCAGAGGTTGACAATGTCATATTTTGTCAATATAGATGATAACGCTTCTTTGTGGGGGAAGTTAAAGGAATTGAAGAATTTAGTCGAGAATAAGACTGAATACAACGGTGGTGGTATAGCACCACAAAAGGATGTGGATACACATCAGGAAAACCATTTAAATGCTTCAGATAGTTAAATTCTTACCAAGTGATGGTAAATTCAGTAAGTACTATTATAGATAGTAACATGATCTTTATGGCCTAAAAAGCTAAGGGAACAACCGGGATGGCTAACAGGAATCGAGTCTACTAAAGTCCGAGCGAAGGACAATCCTAACCTGGTTAGTAGGACAGGTGGTAAGTGGATTATGTGTTGAGGTATTTTGTGCGGAGTGAGATCACTCACGATAATATGTTCCAAAATGAGAAAAAGGACAAGAATACGGTGCCTAGTAAAAGGCAACGATTAAAATAATTTTGTTTTGGTTTGGGCAGACGTGTTACGTTCGAAAACCATTTGTGTAGTCAAGACGATTGCCAGGATGGAAGTATAAGTTGTATCCTTAGAGGATGCGGCGTGTTTATGTGACACGAGCGAGTCACCATATTTTGTTAATTGCTAGATTAGCATGTGAGACGAGTTTAATGCATATCATTATAAATGTTACCATTATGTGAATATTTTTCCTTAGTATAGCGGGATTTTTCTTTGGTGCTATCCGCGGGGGATGAATGAGTATATTAACAGTGTTTTATACTTTATTGAGGTTACTCGTTGTAGTGATGCGATACACGAGTATGATATTATCTTTGTTAAAATGTTATAGAAATGGGTAGTATGATAGTGGGCATTTATTGCAAGGCTATCGGAGTAGTTACATTAGTCCAACACGTTTTGTTTTGGCGAGGCTTTACCTGTAAGAAGGTTGGACTTGCACTTATATTATCTATCCTAGAGACTTCAGAGGAGATAGTGGGCTCGAGATATTCGATACCAATGTATGTATAGACTTTGTCAGTACGATTCAGTATGTACCGGGATTTACCGTTGAGCGAAAAGACTTGACTCGGTATTATGTTTAGCACTCCAGACTTAGTGATAGGAAGAGTGCAGTGTTATATTTATCCTTAAGAGATGTGGGAGTGAAGAGTTATACCCCTAATGTTAGAAAAAGGAAATTTAGAGAATTTCGATCGTATGTATCCGAGCTTTATAGAATGTAATTACCATCAACCAATACGGGACGATAGTGAAATTGGTGAAACGTTCTTTGTTAAGCATAATTAAGGGAGAAATTGTAACTTTTCTGTCAAGGGACGGAATAAAGGGGTATATACTATGGACGGAGGACCTAACGGATTTCGATAACCGACAATTCTAGGTAGTAGTGTATCGGGGGGGTTCCTTGTTTGGATTTCGCTTTGCGAGACATCCCACGCATGAAACTTAGCGTAAGGTTGGAAATAGGGAGACGTTTGGTCACTATTCCATGAGTTCGGTACCCTGGTCGAAATGGGATCAAGTAATTATGTATGTAAGTTGGAAGTTGAATTTTGTTTTAAGGTCATTGGAGCCGGATTTTTGTGGTAGGAAAGCATTGAAAGTTATCCCCACGAGTTGAGGGGTGGAACGATGATAAGGAGAATTTAAGAATTTTGATTTCTAGGGTGATTGAGAGTACCCAAATGTCATAACCATGTACAGAACACAAGGTGAATAAAGAGTTGGAATGATTTTTAGCATGGATTATCTGGAAAGAACTTTATATTATACAAAAGAGATGACCTGTAATTATTTTGATGAATAGAGCGTTAGTGATTTATTTTGGTTGTTGTACCTATTTGGGAAAATTGTTATACTTATCTGAGGAAGGTTGAGAATTATTATTCCTCTTTTATTGTCATGGAATTTGAATGCCCTATTCCTTCTATTTCGTTGAATTTAGTTAGTCCTACAGATGAGTAGCACACCGTTCGCTCTCCCAGGGGAGTCGGAGTGTTGCAAAAATGTGGGCATCTTGGTTAACTACAGTTAAAATAGTTCGAGTCGAAGGGACGTGGTAATAGACGTGTGAAATATATGTTTGTGGGACTAGTATAACGAAGTGGAAGTGATAGAGTGGATTAAACGTCACATGAGGGGCGATAATCCATACATAAGTGTGCAATTAGAATAGCACGCCCTAACTTGATTGGAAGGCTGTGGGAAGCCATTCAAGAATTGGTATTCCTTGAATAGAGTAGAATTTAATTGTTATGAAGCACACCCGGAGCGGAGTTGTTATTAGTCAAGTGTGAGAGAAACTTGCGCACACAAAGAGTAATGATGTTAGTATAGTATAAGAGATCCAGAAGTGCGCTTCGTGGAGAGAAGAGCACGGGTCGAAACTTTCGGCATACTCCAAGGAAGGAAGGGGAGTATTACGTGTCACTTAATGTGAGACATTTCAAGGGAAGAATCGATATTTAGCGAGACGTAGTGAGTAGTCTCTACATGCACTGCCCATAGGTAAGGTTTGGTTAAAAGAGGAGAATCAACCAAAGAATTTTGTGTTTATCGAAAATTCCTGAAATTGTAAGAGGTTGGTAAAGTCGGTAAAGTTCTTGGATGGGTTGCCATCCTCAAAACAAGATCAAGGGTTTATCCCGAACATGTGAATTAAGTCGCCGAGAAGGAAGTGATTGATATTCCTTTGGGTTGGCTTACAATATTAACTAGTATGCCCCAGACTTCCTTTGAAAGGAAGGATCGCGCCAGTGCATGGTCCGGCGCAGTATAAATTTCTGAATCAGGATGAGATTGGTGAATCCCACCTTTGATATGGGATTTCAGGAACCAATGGAGATAAGATTTCGTTTCGAGTAGGATGTATCACCCTTAGCCAGGGAATAAGAGGATGGTGATTAAAGATTAGTGGAGCCACGTGAAGGAGATTTTGGAATCTTGGTACGATGATTTCAAGAATGCTCTGTAGAAGCACTCGTACCTGTTTGTCGCGTACGAGGTACTTATTAAGGTTTTGTTATGGAAGAACCTCGACTATTCTCCTTCCGTATGTTTAGAGGAGAGTAGATAATCAGAATTTTTGGATCGGTCGAGAAAATATCCGATAACTATGGTGGAATTCCATGACTGTTTTAGGCAGTCAAGAGTGGTCAAATGTTCGTATGATCTTCTCAGAATGGGAATTTTGTGTATGAATAAATCCGAGTAGTTGTCATGTAGTGAGGTGCGGCCTCCTAATGATAGTGAGATAATGGAATTTATAACGTATAGACGTAACCTATTCAAATGTTGTCAGTTGGGAGTGCAATGTGAAGTGTTTCCAATGAGAATGTAAAACAATGTTGCTGCGAGGAAAAAGCTATAGTGATTGAGCGCCGTACTATGTAGATAGTTTGCGTACTGACAAGGATATCCAGAATTGTGCTACCTGGTAGGCCTTATTTTCCGAATTTCGGGACGAAATTCCGTTATTAGGGGGGAAGTATGTAATACCCCGTATTTTTATAGCTTTTAAATTATGGGATTTATTAAATTTAATTGAGATAAATTAATTTAATTTTAATCCGAAATGTTGTTTTAAATATTTACTAGCGTGACAAGAGTTAGTAATTATTGGAAATATATTATTTGTTGCATATTACTGGATGAGTATAGTAATATATGAGATTTATTCTTATAATATTGTCACGTGTGAATAAAATGACAATTGTGGAAATTTAAGTCGGGACGCGCCTGTGTCGTGTCCGGACTAAATGTGGATTAATAAAAGTGAATATTTTATAAGTTATTCGTATGGTTGTTTTGAGTGCGCCAACACGTCCGTAAGGGTCTAAATAGTCAGAAAAGTGTACCCGGGGGCTTAGTTTGGGTCTCGGGGCGTTTTTAGGCCTAATTAGTACCCCGGGAGGGCATTTTAGTCATTTGGTATTTTTGGGTAATTAAACCCACGAAAATTAAAGGGGTTATATCAGATGTTTAGGTTATCTCCTAGGGTTAGATAACTCAAAACACTAGAACGGCCATTGGAGAGGAGAGGAGATAGCTCTCAAGGCATTCCAAAGCTCAAAACTCAACCGTTTGCACCGCCGCCACCGCCACCGCCAACGCGTAGATCGCGAGACGGGGAACGCAACCACACCAAATTCAACACCAAACCAGATTTCTAAAAATCCCAGGCAAGTGTTTATCTTGATTATTTCGTTGATGCATCATCCATATTAGTTTAGGAGTTATTCGGATGAGATTTATGGAAGAAAAACCCAATTTGAGATGGGAAATTTTCATGTAGTGATGATTTATATGATATTCTGGAAACCCTTTGTCATGTAAAGGATTAAGAGTTTGATTAAGAAAAGAGTTATAATCAGATACAAACACTAAAAAAATTATTTCGGATGATCGGACCATTGGAATCGCTTGAAATTTTAATATGTTATAGCGAACGGCGAGACATGACTGCTGACAAAAATTCAGCTTGATCAAACGGTCGGATTTCTAAAACTATTATTTTTACTAGAAAGTTTTATGTTTTGAGGACTCTTAGAGAGTTTTATATTTTGAAGACTCTTCTAAGTAATAAAAGAATTCAATTAAAACTCCATTTTAATTCCGATTTCGAAACCGTTTGAAATTCTCATCTTTGAAAATAAAATTCAAAATCCTTTAATGTAAGGCGAAATCTATATTTTTGGGATATTTTTCATAAGGGATAATGTAAGTATATATTAAAGGGGAGAGACACGTAAGAGAGAGTTACGTTGGAACATAAATGGATATCTACTGAATTGTACATTTGGAAGAATAAAGTCCATGAGGGTTACATAGTAAGATGGAAAAACCCTTCGAATTAAAGTTAGAAACGAACCATTATACTTCGAATTAAAGTTAGAAACGAACCATTATACTTGATAAATAATAATGGGAGAATAAGGATAAATGTTGTGAATGTGGATTATTGGATAAACCTAAATTGATATAATAAAAATGGTATATTTATATGATTGTGTATGCATATATTATATACTTGTGAAAATCATGCCCGCGCTACTTGCTATCCATGAGGTTTTCGCGCTGGGACGATCTTATCTCGTGTGCCTTATGGGGGATATTGACTTGTACCCTAGAAGATAGAAATTCTAGGTACTGGCTATCGAATCGGTAGTCACGGTCCTAAGAGACGTGAGGGTATGTACTGACCTCTTGGACTTGGAAACTATGCTTCGCCTCAATATTGTTTGTGTATGTATTTATACAGTTCGAGAGTGATTCCGAACTTGTATTCCCTTTAGTACGATTGATACGGGGATTGGATAGCAGAGTGTGCCCGCACCATAGTTTTTATGTGGGGTGCTGTTATGATATATATATTATACGAGTAGTTAATATATATATGAAATTATGAAATCTGGAACTGCCTACTGTGATTTGATATGTAGGACATGGTTGATGACTCAAATTATAAATAATTGTTTTAAGAAAGTATAATATGACACTGGAAAAGTTTATTGATTAATAAAGTTAAAAGGAGAACCTTGGTTACAAATTGAAATCTTACGTTTTAAATACTTGTGTTGTTCAGTTGTAAATCCTGCGAATAACCTAAGATAAGTTAAATCATTGGGGAAAGATAGTGTGGTATATGACGAGATAGACCATTATGAAGGTTAGTGCGATAGGTGTGCACATTAGAAGAGAGGTGAGAATTTCTCAAGAGAGTGTCGCACTAATATGTTGTTGCATTGGCCTGTATCAATTTAAATACTTGCTAAACGAATTTTTAAATCATATACACTATCGGGGTCTGACCCGTTTCTATTTCCTTTTCTCTCTTGTATATATATGTATGTATTACAGGTGCCCATCCACAGGGTCGTCTTACTTAGGATCCTTTGGAATGAACGTGCTGCAGCTTAGGTGGGAGTTGCAGGCCTGTTATTTAGATGACTTCATCCATTTGATTCTACTCCTAGTTCAGTTTTATCCAGCAGGGGCATGTGTCGCCCTCTTTCTATTATTTAGTTGGTATAGTCAGAGATTGAAATTTTTACTTTCAGTACCTTCATTTCGGGATTTATTGCTGTCAGGATGTTTTCCTTTAGTGTTGTAAATGTTGGGATTTATTATTGATGATTAAATTCGTGTATGTTCAATTCTATTTTTATTCTTAATGTGTGACTCTTTAGATGTTATTGGTTTAAGGTTTTATAACCGGATTTAATAAAATGAGAATAAGGTTTTAAATGGTTTTGACACTTAGCTTAATTATTTAGGGTGTTTAAATTGGAAAAGTATTTTTACGACAGTGATGCTAAGAATGAACCAACTGTTTACCTTGATTTTAATTTAATAAAGGAGTGATCGTCCGGTATTTAATTAGGCGGGGTGTCACAAACCCCTGACTTCCAGAGCGGACTTCTGCTGCTCCAGCTCGCCATTCATTCTCACCAACTCGTCGCGAGAACGGTAGAGCACGGCGAAGTCCATCACAAACTGCCAAAAATAAAGAAGAAATCAAGAAGGAGAAATAATTAAAACTTGTTAAGGAATTGAAAAAGGGAGAGAACCTTACCAAGGCTAGTCTCTGGATAGCTTGAAGGGCTAATTGATCAGACGCCAGCGCCCTCTGGAGATCTATAGGAAGAACCGCCCTCTCAAGCAGTGCAGGAGCCAGCTGAGGGGAATTGGCAACTGAGGCCCCCTCGAGCAAAGCTGACACCGGGACCAAGGCTAGCCCAGCCTTCGTCCTCGAATCCATCTTCCTCCTCTCTTCCTCTCTCACCCTCTCCATCCTCTTCCTCTCCTCCACCTTCTTCTTCTCCTCCACCTTCTTTCTCTCCTCCTCCTTCTTCCTCTCCCTCTCTCTCACCTGCTCTTCCTCTCTCCTCTTCCTCTCTTGCTCCTGAGTGGAAGACTGAGAACCAGTATCCACGGCCCCAGAAGAAGACTTTTGTTTCTTTGACCTCTGTGCAAGAAGCACATGGTCCTCCTCATCATCGTCTCTAATCAGGTTCTTCCTCGGAGGCATCTCTTAGCCTGAACTAATGGAAGTTATCGACGATCCTCGAGCTTCAGAATCTTCTTCAGAAGAACTGCTACTGTCAGAGCTCTCTCTACCCAAATTACTCACAGCTCCTGCAGGCTCACTCTTAGAGCTGCTCTCCTCTTCGTCCAACTGGATAGGCTCAGCAGTAGTCTCTCCGAAAGAATCAAACTCTAGAACACTATCCACAGGCCGTGCTATGAAGCTGGAGCCCGCGTTCTTATACTCGAGCAAAAGGGCAGCAGACCTGGGGTGCTCGCCGTCACCCAGAGGCTCCCTGATATTCCAAGCTTTCACCAACTCCGAGATACGAACCTCGCTGAGAGCAGGCTCCAAATTCTTTGTCCTCGCTGTGGAAGAAAAAGCAAAGAGAGGTTAGAAAGGTCACAAGTCAGCAAAGGTTGAAACAACAGTACAATGTCTACCTATATATTCTTCCCCGTAAAAAGGGACAGTGAACCTCTCAGACCTCGACCCTTCGAACTGGGGAGGGAACTGCCAATTCCTAATAAGGAAACCCTCTTGCCAGTAGTCCTTATGGGAATCAGGTAGGTTTACTACCAATACTCTATCAGGAATCCTAGCTTTGAGGTATACGACACCTGAGCTAGTTCGAGAGAAGGAATAACAGAAACAGATCTCGGCAAGTCCTAACCTAGTACCATACAACTGGTTTATTCTATGGACGCCATTTACTATCTTCCACACATTGGGCGAGCACTGTGCGGGAACAATATTGAAATAACTAAAAAAATGCAGAAATAGATCATTAGGGGGAAAAGTAAGTCCCCCCTGGGAGAGCAACAAAACATGGATCTAGTGGGCATCCTCTATATCCCTAACGTTCCTAGGAGGGGAGGCACAACATTCAATATCTACCCACTCAGGAATATTGTAGAACTTCCTGAAATCATAGATTAACCTATTTCCAATCTTCGCCATTGAAAAACTCAAGAAATTCTACAAACCAAAGAGAAAGTGCAAAGAAAGGGCACGAGAAACTTATAAAATAGAAGATCGGTTCGAGTGATGAAGAAGCACGAGCTCAAGACGACTAAGAAGCAATGGGAATGGGGATTCAGAGAAGAAGGTATGAGGCGCTAGAGTTCTCAAAAGAAGGAAGAGTACTGGAAAGGCTGAAACGACGAAAGACAAAGTGGCTATCCCAACAAGCCTTCAATTCTAATCATAGCGCACGGATAACGAAGCGGGTGCCGCCAAAGCAACTTCACAGTTTTCGAAGAATCACAAATCAGCCATAATGGCTGATCATTTAAATCCATTGGACCCATAAACACGGCCCAAAAAATTTAGGGGCAATTGTGGCTACCCGAAATTTAGAACTATGGGCCTGGACGAGTAGCCCAGTCCTGGCGGCCCAAAGTCCAGGCCCCTCATCTTTTATAATTGATCCAGTCTCCCCCCACGAGCCCATGAAAGGGAAGTTATGGGGGAAATGGAAAACGTGGAGGAACCCATCACCCCCACTCATCTACATGCACATGTATATATTAAACCCTAGGTCCGGGGAAAAAGGACAAGTTGTATTCTCTATAATCACTCTCCGGAGTATATAAAAATAATATCGACTGCACCACCGTGGACGTAGGCACATCTTGGCTAAACCACGTACATCCTTTGTTGTGTGATTGGCATCTTGTATTCCTTGTCCTCTTCTTGATAATCTTTCTCTCATATTTACTTGTGTTGCATAACAATTGCATCTACAAACATTAAGAAGGAAAAATAGTGTAACAACATGGCTTATGTGGTGGAAAACACTTGGACATTATTATATGGTAAATTAAAAGTCAAAACTCCCTCGTTGAGATGAGAGTTTATGGAGAAACAAGTCTCATCTATACATTCCGAATAACAACGAGAGGGGACTCAAATGATAACATCATTAATTTGGTGGTAGTAAATTGAAAATCATTTCATTATGGATGCGTAAACATTACTTTGTGGTGGATTAAACGTCAAAACTCTCGACAATATGAGAGTGTATGAAGAGACAAATCTCGTCCATACACCCTCAATAATGATGAGAAAAGACTCAGAGGTTAACATCAATCAGTCTTAAAAATCATTCATTGTGGTTATTTAAATCTCACTTTGTGGTGGAATAAAAGTCAAAAGTATCGGCGATACAAAAGTGTATGAACAGACAAGTCTCAGCCATACACTCCTAATAGAGACTAGAGGAGACCTAAGTGCGAAACATTACTTAGTCATGAAGAGAAATTACATATTGTCTTGTGATTGGTTAAGCATCATATTAAAGATGACATTCATAAGATTCAGACACTACACTTGAGAAAATTTACTCGATTAAGCATCAGATTATAGATGATAGTCATAATGATAAAACCAATCAAACACTTGCGATCAAAACATTTAATTGCATTAAACATATGGCATCACCAGTTAAAAATACAGGAAAATAGAAATTTTTCGAAGAGATGATAGTATGATTCATAAAAAGTTACGAGTGGAAGGGGATATGAGGCCACATGCGGTCGCCGCCCAACAAAACAGATGAGTTACAAAAAACATGGTATCAGGCCACAAGCGACCACCCTAAATAATATTCTCGGCATTAGTCTGGACGTTGTCGGCCGTAGCGATTTGAACTCCACCATCCATGGCATAAGCTATTGTCTCTATCTAGGCCTCATCCTCTGCAAGACCGGTATCGTCCATTTTAGTTGTTGTATGAGCCATTGTCTCTACAACAGCCTCATCTTGAACGTCGGCTAAGGAAGTGGAAACTTCCATCATTTGCCCCATGTTCCAAATATTGGCAGCCATAATCATTAAACTCGTTTGGAGACTTGAAGTTGTTAACGTCATCCATCACAACCTCTTCTTTGGCCTTCTTGATGATAGAAGCAACGTCGACCTTGTACTTGATTGACTGGGCCTTCGGAGCTTCATCATGTTTTTTCTTTAAATCCTCAAGAGCGTTCAAGTGTTTCTTCTTCATGGCTCGAATGGCCTTTTTATGGTCAGCATCCTTCTTTTGTAGCTCTTTATTTAAGTCTTTCTCAACCTGAAGGGACTTCTCTGCCTGTTGAATTTAGGGAATCTTCTCATGAACCCATTCACTAAACTTCACAAAGGTTAACAAAGAATACAAAGAAGAGAATGATAGTAAAGAAATAAATACAAGAAAACACTTGAAATAAATAAATCAATATAAATAAGTGAGAGATTAGAAAGATACCTGATTGGCCTTGTCGAGGCCAAAATCACATACACAAGAGGTTTCCATGGACTCTAAAGAATACCTATCAGTCTCAAGTATAATGGATGTCATAATAGGTTTGGCCCTTTTTGAGTCGCCAATAAGAGAATCATTGCTTATGGTAAGTTGGGGCCAGACGAGTCGACAAAGACGCATCCATGGATATTGGTATAGCCCGAGCTAACCTTTGGTTAGTCATGCTGGAGTACCCTTAGATTTCTTTGGCAAAGGAGGAGGAATTGACACATCATCAGTCAACTCCTTTATTTTTTATGAAGAACTTAGCCACTTTCTTTATATTCAGTACTACGTACAACTCAATTTCGACCCATTTTGGGAAGTAGTCCATGACGATCAGAATAAATTCATTCCCGTTTGAAGCTTTGGAATAGACTTCCCTATGATGTCTATGCCCCAGGTAGAGAAGGGCGAGGGATAGGTCTTATTGTATAATTCTCGAGGAGGCAAGTGCTAAAAATTAGCAAATTATTGGCATTTGATGTATCTCCGAACATAAGCAGTACAGTCTTGGACCATAGTGGTCTAGTAGTACCCTCGACGGATGATTTTCTTAGCAAGCATGTGATCGTTCATGTGGGGAGTGCATTCCCTATTGTTCAATTCTATCCCCTACTACGCAATGCAAATGGGTTCCATATAAGTTTCTCTTAAAAAGCTCTTTATCACAAATGGTGTATTGGGCGACCAGTTTGTGAAGGGTTGCATGGTCTTTCTTGTCCGCATCTAGAGGATATCTACCATGTTTGAGAAGGCATGAAATGTCATAGTTCCATAATCTTTCCATGTCCGTATCTTTTTTTATGGCAAGCTCGAGATGGTATCAGTGCGTGAGTGCATCTTATTTCTGAACCAAAAATGGAGGCATTATTAATCCTTTAGGCATGTTGACCATCGATGCCAAGGCTTCTAGTGCATTGATTAGGCCACTCTTTGAGAGAGGGCGGTAATGGAAGGTGACATATTTAAATTGGTAGGTAAGCTCTTCTAGATGGTCATGGAAAGGTAGGATCTTCTCGTCTTTGACTTTCCATTTCTAAAAAAGAAATCTATAATGGGGGCAGAGTCCCTATAGACGTCTATGTACTTAATTCCTTTCTTGAGGGAGATCTTGATCCCTACGGTATATACTTCGTCTTATGTCATGTTTTTGGTGGAAGGTAAATCTATCTTGATGGCAATGGGGGTGAGAATCATTAGGAGCAATCGAAAGTATCCCAATGCCATATCCTTTCTTATTAGCAGCTTTATCAAAGAACATCTGTCACCTTAGGTCCTCTTGAGAGGCACAGTAGATGTCTTCAACTGGGACCTTAGAGACCTAAACTTTACTTCTTTTCATGGGGTGGTCGATGAGAAAATCGGAGATTTCCCTCCCTTTCATAGCTTTTTGCGTGACGTACACAATGTCGAACTCGAATAGTAGCATTAGCCAGCGGGCCATTCGGCTTAACAAAGCAAGTTTCTCTAACAAGTATTTTATGGGATCTATTTAGGATATTAGTCTAATGGGGAATGCAAGCATGTAAGGCCGTAATTTCTGCGTGACCTAGACTATGGCGACACATGCCTTTTCCAAGGTACTGTACTTGACTTCATACACATCTAGTTTTTGACTAGCTTCATATATTTCTCTCTCCTTATGATATTCCTCGATGTATTAGGCCAACAAATCCCCTACTGCAGTATAAATGACAGTCAAGTATAGGAGGGGAGATATGGTTGCGAAGGCATGAACAATGGAAATCGGGTGAGGTATCATTTGATATGATCGAAGGAATCTTGGCAAGCATCATCCAAAACTTTAGTTGAGTCCTTTTGAAGAAGTTTAAAAATGGGTTTGCATATAGTGGTCAGTTAGCTGATGAACCGACTGATGTATTACATCTTACCCAATAATCTTCGTACTTCCTTCTACGTTCGGGGTGACGACATTTTGAGTATGGATTTTAGTTAAGTGGGGTATAATTCAATCCCTTTATCATTGATCATAAAACCAAGGAGTTTTCCTTTAATGACTCTAAAGACGCACTTCTATGGGTTGAGCCGCATCTGGTATTGTCGCAGTTGATCGAAGAATTTTCTCAAGGCAGAAATATGACCTTCTCGTGTATTGAACTTGATGATTATGTCGTCGACATAGAACTTGACTTCTTTGTAAACAAGGTTATGAAGGATGATTGTGGATACCCTTTGGTAGGTACCCCCGACATTCTTGAACTCAAACGACATGAATGTGTAGCAGAAGGTTCCCCATGGGGTGATGCAGTGAGTTTTCTCCTAGTGGCAAGGGTGCATTATAATCTGATTGTAGCTGAAAAATCCATCGAAAAATGACTTGAGAGCATAATTGGTTGTCTTGTCTACGATTATGTCAATATTAGGTAGAGGATTATAATCCTTCTGAGATGCCTTGTTCATATCCTGATAGTCGATGCACATGTGAGTTTTCCCTCCCAACTTCGGCATGAGGATGATTCTTGCAAGCCATGTAGGGTATTTGACGAGGTGAATGAAGTCTACATTAAACTGTTTCACCACTTTTTCTTAGACCTTAAAGGACCATTCTGGTCAGAGCTTTCTTAACTTTTACTTGATGGGTTTCCTTTTTGGGAATGTGGGGATATTTTGCTGAGCTATCTCTAGATCAATGATGGGCATGTCATCGTAATACCATATGAAGATATCCACGAACTCTTTTAGAAGATCTTAGAATTAGGCCCGCTCGTGCTCATCGAGGGTAGACCATATCCTAATCTCGCGTAGATGGCTACTAGAACCTATATTAGTAATAACAGTCTCATCATCATTAGTTTTAACGCGATTATGTTATTTATTTTTCCCTTATTGAGATCTGTTGAGAATTATTCATTTACCAAATCATCATCAAAAGTTTTATTAGAATTAAGGCAATTTATGTAAGGCAGAACAAGATGCTCAAAATCCTCGTTTATTTCATTTTTAAGATATACAGCATTAAGGACCTCATAAAAATGGTCTCGTTTATAATGATATCAGAAATAGGAGAAATAATAAAGGGTCCAGGGATCTCTTAAAGAGAGTGGATATAAGGGTTTAGATTGGGTTGAGCACATTGGACTGGAACGACATGCCAATTAAGGGGAGGTAATTTAACAATGATAATTTTCATAGACGATTCAAACAGTGCGACCTCTTAGTATATCATGCAGAGATTCAACCCCGATGTGTGTAGTATGAATGACTCCTCAATGTCACTGTCCTCGGAGTTTTTTTTATTTCCTTGGACTTATCAGTCAGAGGTTACATATTATGTTTATGATCCTCATCCCAGGTGTTGTCATCTTTGAAGAAGATCTCCATCTCTGACTTCATTCTTTTGTCAGCTGGGCCATACCATGGTTCATAGAATCCACAGAAGAGGAAGCCTTCACCCTTCGATTTATCATTTGAGCTTTCGAAAACATCACCCCATCTGGTAGCGATGATATCATCCTACCAGTAGTAGTTAATGCATTCAACCACCTCCGTAGCTTCATTATACAAGTCTTCCCACTCAGTGGGGAAATAAAGGAGTGAAGAAACAAGATGCTTCTGGATTTTTAAGGTTATGAGCAACTTGAGGATGCTACATATATCCCCTTTCTAACGAACACATCTGACATGGTCTGCACGACATCATCCAAGATGATTTCTTTTATGGGTACCCCCCATTCATCTGATTCCCAAGCCCACTTTTGATCTTCCATAAATAGGCCACTGAACCTTTCATAGTGAATAGTAATCTCTGTTAGTAATTTCATCCTAAACCTTTGAAGTCGATCCAGAACTATGGTTAATTCCACGCCTTCCCCTATGATCGGGTGCGGATGGAAATGCAGGCTCGAGTGAGGAGTGATAGAGCTTGGTTACCGAAGATCATGGGATGTAAGAGAAGTAATGGTCAAACCTTGAGGGGTTTAAGTGAGATTGTAGATATGTCGGGTGTTTTGACATACACAGTTTGGGTAGGAGGCTCAAATTCTGATTTACCTTATGAGAAGATGACATTCACCCCTATTTCATATGCTAGGAGAGGGTTATGAGTGATGTTAGGTTTAGGATTAGCTGGTGGAGCGATGATGCCCTGGTCTGCGAGACCTTAGATCACATTTTTAAGGTGAAAACACTAGTCGGTGGTGTAGCCTGCGATTTGGTGAAAATCACATTGAGCGTCAAGTTAAAATTCTTGGAAGGGGATTTGTTAATAGTCGGGGTTCCAATTCCTTGATGAGGTTTCAGACCAGTAGGGTTTGACACCCTGTGATTTTTTACCATAAAAATCTTTGTTTAATTAAAAAATTTGAAATAATAATTTTTGGAATCTATTTAATTTTGGTACATAAAAATGTTGATTTTTGTATATAAAAACAAGGTTTTGAGTGGAATTTAAATCGGGATTAAAATTTAAAAATGATAACTTTTTATATAAAAATCGGGGGAGGATCCGACCTAAGGAGGATCAGAAATTTGACTGCCCGATCTCTAAAACGTGATGCAGACGACATTAATGATTTTCGATCAAGTTGATTTTTCTTACACAACTTTGTCTCGCCTTCAGCTTGAACATATCCAAAATTCAAGTAAATTCGACGGTCTGAACTCTAAATGAAATATCAAAATTTCAGCTACAATAAATTTCAGCGAATTCCGACAGTCCGATTATTCAGAATGACTCCTTCTTTAAATATTTTATATCATGGATGGGTTTAGACTTTTTAAAGTACTTTTAATCCTTCTCAAAAAGTTGTAGCGTCCCAAATTATTATCTCCTCTCATCTACATAACCTAAACCCCATTAAACACAACTTTCAACCCAAGTTTTGAAGATCTAAATCAAGTTTTATCAAGATTGTCCAAGAACACATCTTTATTATTTTCTCGAGAGGAACGCAAACGTGCAATCAAATTATTCAAACGAATTCTTTACAGGCATGAATAGTTCTATTTTCCCCTTTAGTATTATGCATTTTAAATGCTGCCTAAACACTAATAATCATTATTTTCTTAACATAAATTAGAGAGATAAATTAGGGACAGTGAAACTAAAGTTGGGATTGTTTTAATTCAAATCTCTAATACGAATTGAGATTCAAAACTCTCACATGCTTAGATTAGAGGTTGGGATTCTTTTAGAATATAAGGATGTGCGTATGTTATAATAAATCGTATGAATTATATAATTTGAATTAGTTTCGTAAAATCTTGTTATTTATGTTTGTCTTATAATATATAAATTTATTGTTGAATGCCCTCGAAATATACATATAAATGGAAATTATATAAGCTGTTGAAAAATGAATTGTTTAATTAATATTATAATTAAACGTATATTAATTGTATATATAGTAATCTTGTGATTGAATTAAGAATTGTTGTGATAGGATGAAAACATGTCTAATGTGATCATGTTAGTATTCGACACCGAGGGGACGACGAGATTATTGGGTTAGCTATACTTTCACCTTATTTTAGGTTGCTTGATAAGTATGGAACCAATGACTATAGATTTTTACGAATGGGTATTTTCTGGGTGGGGCTAAGTAGTACACTTTTTCGTTATTCCGTTAGCCTAGTTATGAGACTTGGTGGTATTTGTTGTTCAGTATTCTTCCTAAATGATCGGCTAGGATATACTTATATTTTGAGAGACTTCTAGGTATGGGAATAGGGGTGGTTTGAGGATTTATGCTTAACTAAAGGGTGGGTCGAATAGAAAATATTGAGAAAACTTGAGAAAATTGATAATTAAGGCCTAAGATAATAAACGGGTATTAAAATGAATTTTCATTGTGAGTATGTACATAACTAAATATAATTTGGTTGACTGGCTATAGCAACGTGGGTGTGTGTTGACATCACGAGTATGTGCGGGGCTAACGATAACTGGGTTGATTGGCTATAGTAATGTATCGTGTATGGAACCTCACGAGTATATGCAGAGCTAACGGAATTAGGTTGACTGGATGTAGTGAGGGGAATGAGTGTGATGTTTATAACCTTAAGCGCTAAGATATATGCAGGACCAATAGAGAGGTTGATTGACTATAGTGGTGTCATATGAATAAGAATAATTTTGATAATTAAATTTAATAACAATATGAGCTAATGTCTAAATTGAAGTTGTAATGGAATAATTGAGCACAAATAATGTGGCGACTTAGTGATGTGGGTAGATAGTGGTGATTTAGTTTTACTCGCATGTTATTAATATACTTTTTAATTTAAAATACTCTATTGTGATATTTATCATGGATAATGCTTCTGTCTGGGTTTACGGACCCTAATTGGGAGTAGCTTGTATTCATGCAGAGGGCTCTGATCCATTATGTTAATTAAAATTTCAGGTATAGTGATGGAGTAGATGGATAAGATGGATTGGAAATGTTGGGAGTGCAACTGGAGATTTATTTTATTGCTTTAATAGTAGTTTGATTTATTTCCATTCCATCATTTTAATTATGAGACAGTTATTTATGGATTTTTGGTGGGACATTCGGTTCCATAGTTTTTTATGGTTTCAGTCCGAATTTATAGTTGGATTATTTACTTCGTGTTTTATTCTATCGTTTGGAGTTGGATTTATTTTAGAGATAACAAGGTGATGGGTTTTAGTTTCCATGAATGCTTATATTGGTTGGATAAATTTGAATATTATCTTTTGAAATAAAAGTTTTTAATGTCTCATACTTATGTCACATGCTGAGAATGGTATTTTATTAAGTGACGCCCGACGTAGTTTGACGGAGATCGATGCCAAAATGCACGGAGTGTTACAAGGTCTTGGTAGACTTTTCTAGGGGAACTTGGAGGTTGGGATATTTTGTTGATTGTCGAGACTGACGTACTGGATGGCTTGTCATACTTCTTTAATGCAAACTACTTGGTCAGCCCTTTCGGTTCAAGTTCCACTTTATGGTTAGCAACCCCTTTTCTAATCTCCATACCAGCCTCCCGAAGGGCTCTAAAGTGCGGGTAGTATTATCCTCTCAACGATGCTCAGATGTGGGACACGAAGTTCTTCTTCACTATACTCACTTGCTCTTTTTTTGATGGCCTATTGGTCATAGTATTAACTTTCTCTCTCCATCTTCAGACAAAAACTACTGACGCATTCCCCGGGACTTTGTTTGAGTAGCTCTAGGTATTTACACATGACCTCTAGTTCTTCATTATATTTGTGTTCTGGCTATATTTTCCCAACTGTGAATCTTGGTTTCCTCGAGGGACAGGAACTATTTAAGGGCATGCTCTTCTAGGATTTGCTGAAGCATTTGGGCCATTATCTCCTCTAAATCTCCAAAATGGGGGCCCGCTGCCTCCAAACTTCTTGATATCTGGCGTTTTGAAATTATCCAGTAGTATGACTTTAGGATATGGAGACATGTGTATAGTACATATAATTCCTCAAGATCTTAACTTGGTCGAATTTATTTGGCAGAATCTTGAGGTCTTCCTTGACTTTGTTCAGTTCTTATTCCTTAGGATCCAAAGGCATTGGTGGATTAGCCCCTGGATGGGCAAGGTTAAAAATTAGTAGCTGAGTCGGTGGTGGCCCATTTTTAGATGGTGCACGGCGGATATATTGATATTCTCCTGGGACCTAAACTGGTTTAGGAGCAGGTGGTCCCTTGGCATGGGGAAAGATGATCTCAGGTTAATGAGCCTCAAGAGTTTGGGCCCGATGTCATTGCATCTCTTGGGCACCAACTTAAAGGTTGTCAATCTTCGAACTAAGCTGAGCTAGGATGGCAATCAAATCTGGTTGAACATTAGGGGCTTGGTCCACATTCTCCATGAACAACTTGCGAAGATATGTCTCAAATTTGGTGGAATAAGCAAAGCTTCGGGGTGGTTTAATGGAAGATCAAAGCCAACAGGGAGCAGACCAAAATTTGTGTATGTAATTAATCTGCGAGGGAAAATTATTTCGATTTATTTTTTAAGGAAAAGGGAGTATTTTTGGTATTTTCTTTTGAAAAAAGGAAAATATGTTTTTAGTATTATTTTTTTTAAAAGAGGTGAAAAGGGAAAATATTTAGCATCATTATTATTATCAGGTTCCCCTTGTATTACATTAGCCTAAATGAAAGAAAAATATCGAACAGGACCCGAGCCCGAGGAAAAGATAGGGTGTAATATGAAAGACACGATTTGACTTATTTCCAAGCTCACGGACAAGGTATTGTTTTAAAAACAGGTGAAATAACACAAAATTTGAGCAATATGGCGACCCAAAATTTTGAAAGAGTTTTGCATTGTAACCGATAATCTATATATGGGTGTCCTAGGATAAACGCTTATATGAGGTTGATGCATTTGGTGGGTTAGTGGAAAGGTTCCCCCCTTTGGCTTGACTTTCATGATATACTTCTTGCCTATATGGGAAATCATTCATCAGTACGGGTGGACAAGCCATTTGATATGCCTGAGTGTATGTGAATTGCCTCATGGTATACCTCATAGGGATGGTACATTTGATACCGAATTTGATAAACTCGACATATGTGAATGAGTTTCCTATGATATACCTTCCATCGTGAGTTAGTTCAAGCGGTATGATATGGGGGAAATGTTTGATATACGTCAAAGGTACAAAGCCAATGGAAGGTGAGAATCATATCGCTTAGCTTACCACGCCCCACTAGACCGACACCCATCACGAAATGACCCCCAAGTATAAGACAAAATTTTGGTCAATATTGCCATGCTCAGGTGATGTAGTGTGCACAAAGGCTTGAGTCTTGATTAATATCTTATGGAGATTTTTTTTGTATGCTAAGGGAGTACTACCACTATGAGGGAGAATAAGAAAATAGCATGAAATAAAAGGGATAATCATGGAAAGTAAAACTAGCAAGTATATACATGAAGTATGGAGACTATACAAAGCATGGAGATAGATATAAAGTGTGAAACATGTGAATATACATGCGAGTGAAGGATATATGCAAAGTGAGATAGCGACATGAGAATAGTGTGAGTGAGAAAGCATGTGAATGTATACAAGTGAGGGATATACGGAAGTGTGTTCTAGTGAGACTAAATATGGATAATCTACAAGTGGTGTGTTAAGTACGTGTAAGTGAGCATGGATATAGACAAGTGAGAAAAAAATGAGGTTGGGTGCTTGTGAAACTAATCATGGATAATGTATAAGTGGTGTGTGAATCATGTAAGTGAGACTATATACGAGCGCGAGTGTGTGAATTAAGCATGGATAATACAAGTAAGCATAAGGTGGAACATGGTGAGCATGTATAAGTGAGTGAAAAGTGAAGCATGCGGTAAAAAATGAGATATATATAAAAGATGTAAACATAGGAGTAAGGAGTACATACAAGTGAAGGCGCATGTACACATATAGAAAGGTACAAGAGCAAAGAAATAATACCCATGTGAAAATAGAGTCTAGTCCTCTAAAAAGTCCCCAGTGGAGTCACTACTATGTCCATCCCGGTCGGATTCCTCTGGCGCAGGCTAGCCCTAAAATCAGGACGGGAGGGAGGGTCTTGGAGGAGTCTCCATCTCTTCCCCGTCATGCATGTGCGGGAGATTCGAGGATATGGAAGTCCTCTTTTCGCTACCCGCGCATGCGTCTTTACGAACTGTCTCAGATATAAAATCCGACCCACGAAGTAGAGTAGTCGCCAGCCTATTTTTCTCAAAATATGAAAAGAATGTATCCACCTTAAGAGAACGGTATCAAGGTCATATTGATGTATATTTAACCACATGAATCGAGGGTCCAGGGACTAATTTACGGAATGGGTAGATCTTTGGCACCCATTCCTCCCTTTCGATCTCTCACGGGCTATGTTAATATTCTCCTGTTCTCCAGAGCATGATGTGTGTGTACATGTGTATACTGGGAAAAGAGAATCATCCAATTCATGTCATGGGAAAGACGGAGCGGAATCATTCGGAGTAGTGCACTAAAAAATAATCATAAATATATGATCTGAGTGTTCGCTGGATCACGGGTCACTATAGAAAAGCGAACGTATATGTTAGAAGAGATATAAATATGTAAGAGTTCAGGACTCCCAAAATAGATGAATATAATATAAAATCATAAAATAAAAAGAGAGGAGTTGAATCCCAGGATTGGCCCAGGATGCCCACATCGCCCAATAGGCATCAAGGTCCACATAGTTTGAATATATCGTAAGGGTGTGGTTCAACTAATAAACCCAAATTTAAGACTCCTCTCTGAGTAATTTTGAATAAATTGTGTTCAAGTGTGAGCAAATAAGGAAGCCTTACTTTTGAAATTTATAAGTAAACCCTATTTTTTTTTATCTTTTTGGGTTTTTTAAACAAATAAGTTGTGTGGATACTAATAATAAAAATGGATATCACTAGATGTAAGATAATGAAATAAGAATAAAATATATCACAAAATGGGAATAAAGTGAGTAAATAATATTAAATGACTAAACTAGAAAAGAATTAGAAATATCCCTTCTAGAAGGCTTATGTTGTTGAATTTGGGGGGTATGTAAGCTGATTTTTATATTGGTAAAAGGGTGGCATAATAAGATGAGGTAAGTAACTAAATGTAGTAGGAAAGCGAGGTGGGAGAACGTTGGATCTGATTTCGAGAGAATGTTTGTTGATCGCTGAAAAGGCCCCCCTTTAGGAGTGAGGTCATGGTCTCCTTAATGTAATACCCCGTAAATTTGAGGACTTTTAATAATATTATTTTTGGGAAAAAATAATATTATTGGGAGAAATAAAATTTATGATTTGGAGTAAATTTTTTGATTTAGAGAATTTTTTTAAATTAGAGGATCCACTTAATTTGGCGAATCGAGATTTAATATTCAGATTATTTTTGTGTCTCATTTTTTTAGGTTAAAAATTGGAGAATGTTATAAATTAATTCGGATGGCAATTCTGAGTGCACGGTTGAGTCCGTATGGGTCGAAATAGTTGGAAAAGAGTACCCATGGGTAGTAAATGGGTCTCGAGGTATTTTTAGGCATATTTAAGTCCACGTAAGAGTGTTTAGGCCCTTTTTATAAAGCCCACAAGCCTAAAAACGGGATTGAGTTATTAAACCCTAAAAGTGAGAGGGTGTGGCATCCATAACACAACTGAGAGAAAGAAGAGTGGGTGCAAGTGGGAGAATCCATGGGAGCCAAAAACCAAGAACAAGTGTGTGTGCAATCTTCATCAAATTATCGTCATCTACATCAACGGATTCAGATCCTACGAATCCTAAGGCGAGTGGTTAAACTTGCATTTAAATTAATTGCATTTTTTTATTCATATCATAGTAGGTATGAAATGAATATAAGGTTAGGGCTAGTTCAATAATGAAATTTGGGGATTTCTATGATTTTTGATTAGAAATCTGTTGAGGATTAAAAAAAATGTGATTTATCAACCCCAATCTGTATGGATGTTATATTTTGATTGAAGATCATGAAGTGGGGGAAATTGAGTGTAAAACCTTGAAGGATTAATGGAGGAAATCTTAGCAGAAAATGGAGGTTTAAGTCAGCAATGGCGGAGTAGATTTTGGGGATGACGACGAGAGAGAAACCAGGGTTGTTCGAATGACCTGGTTAATGGTTCGAACGACAGCCATAGTCGTTGAAATGACAAGCTAAGTCGTTTGAATGACGGTTCTTTTCCTGACCGCTTTCCTTCATCCCCTTCTACTGCCCTAGGTGTTCAATTCTTGGAGAGGAATTACTGTTTGGACGATTATGCTTATTCGGCTACAATAGTGGGTTGATTTGTGAGAATTATTCATGGATTAGTGGGGTGTAAATCCAAAAGGGAATTAAGGTTTAGCTTGAATGAATTTAGAACCTTAAATTAAGAACTGTGCTAGATTTATTGAAAGGAATTTTGAATAATGAATTGTGGATATTATATTTTCGGGCCAAGAAAGTGAGTCCGATTATGTTGGTTGAGTGATGCTAAGATAATAAAAAAATTTAATGCGAGGCTAATTGAATTTGAGTCGGGATATTGACTCAAGTATAATTTTGGGGCAAGTGATCCGAGGGCTTAGGCACGGGTTTAGCCGGATTACTTTATTATATGGTTATATATTAAATTACGGATTATTCAAGATAAAAAAGGGTGTTAACCTTAATATGTGGGATTTGAGGAATAAGTTCTAGAGGACGAGATTTTGAGCTGAAGGTGCAAGTCTGGGTAATTTAGTTGGGTGGCACAACTTGAGTAATAAATAAATAATTGTGAGAATTATATAAATATCAAGTCGGTGTATAGACTTGGGACTATTAGGCTCGTGTTACGGTAATTGTGCATGGGTAGCCTGGATTTCATTATATATATATATATATATATATATATATATATATATATATATAGTGATGTGTAGTATATATATATTTGTGTGATTTATAAATATTTGTGTAGGAAAATCATACCCCTCTAGTTCTATCATGGGAGGTTGCGCGATGTGGGTAAATACCTTGACTTGAGGAGCATGGTGAGTATAGTCCCCAGGTCATAGCGTTTGAAATCAAGAATGAGACGCTTTGAGTATGATTCGATCTCATTTCGAGGGAAACTCTGGCCTCATCCAATGATTTTATGTTATTTTTACTAATTTGGTGAGCTAACCGTGTCAGGAGTCTAGGCGATGAGTATACCTGGAGATGATAGCATTTTAGTGAACATCCGGTTAGTGCCTACTTGGGAGGATGGTTATATATATTTACTACATGTGTGTGAATGTTGTAAATTATTGATACGTATATATGGTGCGAATAAATATACGGGTAAAATACATGTGTTCAATTGTAGTGATGATATATAAACTGTGAGAATGTTATATGATTCTAAATGAGAAATGATTAATTAAGTTAATGTGATAAATAACTTATAAATCATATATTAAACATACTCGGGGTAGAGTAGTGTTTTACGAAGGGTATTATCGAGAAATAGTTACGGGGTAGGTGACTAAGTGGGTTATATAGAAAGACGTTAGGCGTTCACAATAGTTGTGGTGTGAGCCAGTCTTCAAGGGAGTGCGACACTAGCTTAAATATGAAGAGCATTCATGCATTTTTATTTACTGCAATTTAATTCACTTGCTAAATATTTTCAAAATGTTTTGGGTTCTA
Source organism: Sambucus nigra (assembly GCA_949130495.1). Lineage (NCBI taxonomy): Eukaryota > Viridiplantae > Streptophyta > Magnoliopsida > Dipsacales > Adoxaceae > Sambucus > Sambucus nigra. Next base: position 186,317,337 of record OX422214.1, on the reverse strand, counting down.
ACCCTTACTATAAAATGTTTTTTAAAACCTTTTAGGTGTCCATCTACAGGGACGCCAGAATTGTTCTATTCTAGGTTATGCAGCTTTGACATATGTGAATGTTGTAGGATTTTGACTTAGCCGTTTCAGTCATTTCATTTCTAGAGTAGGATGCAGTCAGTATTTCAGTTCGGCATATCACCCTAGTTCTTTCTTTTGTTTCAGTTAGTTCATGTACTCAATTTATTAGTCTTGTGGTTTATTTTTATATTTGGTTTGTAGCCGGTGGTTGTCTCGGCATAGTCTATTTCTATTCCTTTTCAGTATTATTTAATTCAAGTGATTGTGTGAATGGTTTAATATACATTCTTTCGCATGTTGTTAGTGGGGTTTAATTAAAAAGATAAAATTTGTCACCGTGTATTTTTAATACTACGTGGTTCGTATGTTTTAAAAATATTTTGACAATGATGCTAAGAATGAACAAGATGAGATTCCTGTCTAATATTATATAGGACTAATCACCCGATAATTTATTAGGCAGAGGGTCACAAATGGTATCAGAGCATCAGGTTCTAGTGTCTTTTGGTTCTAGTGTCACAGATAGTTATCAGAGAACTATGAATGAGGGAAATCACAAGAAAAAGAGAGGGCAAGTTACTGACAAGGGAACAGTCAGACCTTAGAAAAAATGGATCATCACCTGAGGGGTGGACCTCTTCAAGCTTTGGGGGAAGCTCAACCTTACCCTTGGGCTGGCTATCCTTGCCTCCAGAGGCCTTAGGAATTTTTGCGGAGACCTAAACAATTGTTTCCTCTTTCGGGCCACCAAAATAAAGGTTTCAGACTTCAACATATCCCCAAATACAATTTTGGGGACAACAGTTGGTTCGTCGTAGGTTAGGGTCTTGGGCTTAGGTCTTAGTCAACTATTGAAGAAACGCTTAGCTGTGACAAGGAACTCGAAAGGTACGGAGGCCAACTTTTGGGTCTTAGTAGTCCTATCCATTTCCTCATGAGAAGGTTCAACAATCACTTTAAATGAAATAAATTATTAAAATGTAATAACCCACGCAATTTTGGGCTATTTTCAAAATATAAAGGAAAAATAAAGTTTTTGATAAAATTATTTTTCTCTTGCTAAAATATGTTGAGAATTAATTTTAAAGACGAGATTTTCAATCGGTTTCAAAATCAGAGTTAAAACGAATTTTAAAATAATTTTAATAGAATTATCCCTTGGTAATATTTTTTAATCAGCAAAATCAAATTTTCTGAGTAATCGATCAATCGACTCCAGGGGATTGATCGATCGACTCCTGCAGATTTCGTACGCTGCAAGTTGTTTTGAAGAGTTTTGTTTTGATTCAAATTCTATTCTTTTGCCTTATAAAATGAGGTCGTGGGTGACCATTTGAGACTAAACTTTTGGCATAAAAATATGCAGAAAACATATTTTTATTTCCTCTCCTTTTTATATACACATAGGGTATATTTATGAGTTCAACCATACTTTTGGAGGTGTTCTTGGGGCTGTTTTGAGGTTGAAGCTTGGAGATGATTCGTGGATCCTTGTGGGATGATTCTTGATGGTTTAGACTGAGTTTTCGGGCAGATTCATGTTGGTTCCTTTTTGGTGGTTTAAGGTATGGTGTTTTACACAATATTCTCTTAAATCTCTCGAAAGTTATTGCCTTTGATTTCATGTGATTATTGAACTCATATTTGAATTGCTAAATTCATTTGGAATTTGAATTTTTTTATTGAAATCTGATTTTGATTCATGGGGTATTATATTTGTGTTGAGCATGTTGTCATGAGATTATAATATGGCACGGAGGTTGGGCACCCGCCAAGATTCCAATTTTTGGCTACTTGATAAAGTATGGCGCGGTATGGTGAGGCCTAATGACTTGGTTAATGTGTTGTTGAGAAATTATATTGTGAAAATGCTTATGAGATTTGCATTTGATTTGAATATCCGTCCTCGTATTGTTACGCTTTATTCACCACTAATATTTGTTGAGCATCTTTCCTATCATATTGTGTACTTCCCCATATTTTTCTCTTAGTGGTAGGTTAGCACGAATTTGGACACAATGGACTAATTGGAGATTGACTTTAGCTTGGTTATATTGGGAAGAATATTCGAGAAAACAAAATGAGAAGAGTTATATTTATTTTGTTGTATAGAGCATTGGCGATTTATTTTATTTCAAGATAGATAGTTATATTATTTTGAGAGACTTTTGGTTGTATTTAATATGAATTTGAGGTTAGTGGATTCTTTTATTTCCATATTGTGGGTTTTATTTAAATGCTCTATACCCTGTTGATTGTGGATTTAGTTACTTTTATCGTAGTAGCACGCCGCATTCTCTTCTTGGGGGCGCAGGGTGTTACAAATGGTATCAGAGCTTAGGTATACGGTAACCCTCGGGTCTTGGGGTTTTGGGTTCATTGTGTGACTTGAAATTTTTGGAGATAGAGTATTTTAGGTGATATTCGTGTTAGTTTTCGTGATTAGATGTGAGGAATTTATTTTTGGGAGACGAGCTTATTTTTGGAGATTGTTGTAGTGGCCTGACTTTGAGAGTTAGGTTTTTGACGAATTTCGAGGGCGAAGTTTCATTGTTAGTGGGGAAGTATAACAATCCGCGTAATTTTGGGGTATTTTCAAAATATAGAGGAAAAATATAGTTTTTGATAAAATTATTTTTTTCTTGCTAAAAAATGTTGAGAATTAATTTTAAAGATGAGATTTTCAATCGGTTTCAAAATATCTACACATAGCCCCTTTATATTTATGTGTCCAACCCTAGTTTTGGAGGTGTTCTTGGGGATGTTTTGAGGTTAGAGCTTGGAGATGATATGTGGAGCCTTGTGGGTTGATTCTAGATGGTTTAATCTGAGTTTCAGGGCAGATTCATGTTGGTTTCTTTTTGGTGGTTTAAGGTATGGGGTTTGACACAATATGCTCTTAAATCTCTCGAGAATTATTCCCTTTGATTTCATGTGATTATTGAACTCATATTTGAATTGCTAAATTCATTTGGAATCTGAAATTTTTTGTTGGAATCTGATTTTGATTAATGTGGTATTATATTTGTGTTGAGCATGTTGTCATGAGATTTTAATATGGCACGAAAGTTGGGCACCCGCCAATATTCCAATTTTCGGCTACTTGATAAAGTATGGCGCGGTATGGTGAGGCCTGATGACTCGGTTAATGTGTTGTTGAGAAATTATATTGATGAAAATGCTTATGAGATTTGCATTTGATTTGAATATTCATACTTGTACTGTTACGCTTTATTCACCGCTAATATTTATTGAGCATCTTTCTTGTCGTATTGTGTACTTTCCCATATTTTTCTCTTAATGGAAGGTTAGCGCGGATTCGGACACTATGGACTAATTGGAGATTGATTTTAGCTTGGTTATATTGGGAAGAATATTCGAGAATACAAAATGAGAAGATTTGTATTTATTTTGTTGTATAAAGCATTGGCGATTTATTTTATTTCGAGATAGATAATTGTATTATTTCGAGAGTCTTTTGGTTGTATTTAATATGAATTTGAGAATAGTGGATTCTTTTATTTTTATATTGTGGGTTTTATTTAGATGCTCTATACCTTTTTTATTGTGGATTTAGTTATTTTTATCGTAGTAACACGCCGCGTTCTCTTATTGGGGGCGCGGGGTGTTACAAATGGTATCAGAGCGTAGGTATATGGCAACCCTCGGGGTTTGGGGTTTTGGATTCATTGCGTGACTTGCAATTTTTGGAGATATAGTATTTTAGGTGATATTTGTGTTAGTTTCCGTGATTAGATGTGAGAAATTTATTTTTGGGTGACGAGATTAATTTTGGAGATTGTTGTTGTGGCCTGATTTTGAGAGTTAGGCTTTCGGAGAATTTCGAGGGAGAAATTCCATTGTTAGTGGGGAAGTGTAACAATCCGCGTAATTTTGGGGTATTTTCAAAATATAGAGGAAAAATATAGTTTTCGATAAAATTAGTTTTTTCTTGCTCGAAAATGTTGAGAATTAATTTTAAAGATGAGATTTTCAATCGGTTTCAAAATCGGAGTTAAAACGAACTTTAAATGATTTTAATATAATTATCCCTTGGTATTATTCTTTAGTCGGCAAAATAAAATTTTCTGAGTGATCGATCGATCGACTCCAGGGGATCGATTGATCGACTCCTGCAGATTTCGTGCGCTGCAAGTTGTTTTGAAGAGTTTTGTTTTGATTCAAATTCTATTCTTTTGCCTTATAAAATGAGGTCGTGGGTGACCATTTGAGAACCAACTTTCAGCACAAAAAAATGCAGAATATATATTTTTATTTCCTCTCCTTTTTATATACAACCCCTTTATATTTATGTGCTCAACCCTCGTTTTGGAGGTGTTCTTGAGGCTATTTTGAGGTTGAAGCTTAGAGATGATTTGTGTATCCTTGTGGGATGATTATTGATAATTTAATCTGAGTTTCTGGGCAGATTCATGTTGGTTCCTTTTTGGTGGTTTAAGGTATGGTGTTTTACACAATATTCTCTTAAATCTCTCGAAATTTATTGCCTTTGATTTCATGTGATTATTGAACTCATATTTGAATTTCTAAATTCATTTGGAATTTGAATTTTTTTATTGGAATCTGATTTTGATTAATGTGGTATTATATTTGTGTTGAGCATGTTGTCATGAGATTTTAATATGGCACGGAGGTTGGGCACCCGCCAAGATTCCATTTTTTGGCTACTTGATAAAGTATGGCGCGATATGGTGAGGCCTGGTGACTCGGTTAATGTGTGGTTGAGAAATTGTATTGATTAAAATGCTTATGAGATTTTCATTTGATTTGAATATCTGTACTCGTATTGTTACTCTTTATTCACCGCTAATATTTATTGAGCATCTTTCCTATCATATTATGTACTTCCCCATATTTTTCTCTTAGGTTAGCACGAAGTTGGACACAATGGACTAATTGGAGATTGATTTTAGCTTGGTTATATTGGGAAGAATATTCGAGAATACAAAATGAGAAGATTTGTATTTTTTTTAATAGAGCATTGGCAATTTGTTTTATTTCGATATAGATAGTTGTATTATTTCGAGAGACTATTGGTTGTATTTAATATGAATTTGAGATTAGTGGATTCTTTTATTTCTATATTGTGGGTTTTATTTAGATGATTCATACCTTGTTGATTGTGGATTTGTTTATTTTTATCGTAGTAGCATGACGCGTTCTCTTTTTGGGGGCGCGGCGTGTTACAAATGCTATCGGAGCTTAGGTATACGACAACCGTCGGGTCTTGGGGTTTTGGGTCCATTGCGTGACTTGCAATTTTTGGAGATAGAGTATTTTAGGTGAATTCGTGTTAGGTTCCATGATTAGATGTGAGGAATTTATTTTTGGGAGACAAGATTATTTTTGGAGATTGTTGTAGTGGCCTAATTTTGAGAGGTATTCTTTCGACGAATTTTGAGGGCGAAATTCCATTGTTAGTGGGGAAGTGTAACAACTCGCGTAATTTTGGGGTATTTTCAAAATATAGAGGAAAAATAAAGTTTTTGATTAAATTATTTTTTTCTTGATAAAAATGTTGAGAATTAATTTTAACACTGAGATTTTTAATCGATTTCAAAATCGGAGTTAAAACTAATTTTAAAATGATTTTAATAGAATGATCCCTTGGTATTATTTTTTAGTCGGCAGAATCAAATTTTCTTACTAATGGATCGATCAATCGACTCCAGGGGATCGATCGATCGACTCCTGCAGATTTCCTACGCTGCAAGTTGTTTTGAAGAGTTTTGTTTTGATTCAAATTCTATTCTTTTGCCTTATAAAATGAGGTCGTGGGTGACCATTTGAGACTAAAATTTTGGCACAAAAATATGCAGAAAACATATTTTTATTTCCTCTCCTTTTTATATACACATAGGGTATATTTATGAGTTCAATCCTACTTTTGGAGGTGTTCTTGGGGATGTTTTGAGGTTGAAGCTTGGAGATGATTTGTGGATCCTTGTGGGATGATTATTGATGGTTTAGACTGAGTTTTCGGGCAGATTCATGTTGGTTCCTTTTTGGTGGTTTAAGGTATGGTGTTTTACACAATATTCTCTTAAATTTCTCGAAAGTTATTGCCTTTGATATCATGTGATTATTGAACTCATATTTGAATTGCTAAATTCATTTGGAATCTGAATTTTTTTATTAGAATCTAATTTCGATTCATGTGGTATTATATTTGTGTTGAGCATGTTGTCATGAGATTTTAATATGGCACGGAGGTGGGGCACCCGCCAAGATTCCAATTTTTGACTACTTGATAAAGTATGGCGCGGTATGGTGAGGCCTGGTGACTTGGTTAATGTGTTGTTGAGAAATTATATTGATGAAAATGCTTATGAGATTTTCATTTGATTTGAATATTCGTACTCGTATTGTTACACTTTATATACCGCTAATATTTGTTGAGCATCTTTCCTGTCATATTGTGTACTTCCCCATATTTTTCTCTTAGTGACAGGTTAGCACGAATTTGGACACTATGGACTAATTGGAGATTGATTTTAGCTTGGTTATATTAGGAAGAATATTCGAGAATACAAAATGAGAAGATTTCTATTTATTTTGTTGTATAGAGCATTGGCAATTTATTTTATTTCGAGATAGATAGTTGTATTATTTCTAGAGACTTTTGGTTGTATATAATATGAATTTGAGATTAGTGGATTCTTTTATTTGTATATTGTGGGTTTTATTTAGATGCTCTATACCTTGTTGATTGTGGATTTGGTTAGTTTTATCCCACGCCGCGTTCTCTTTTTGGGGGGCGCGGGGTGTTACATAAAAATCATGACAAAGGTCAATGAATACACTCAAATACAAGAGTAGGGTTAAACTTGAATAATCCCACGATGGTAGGGGTACAACATAGGGTAGGGCAACCGATTGGCTTATTAGGGTCTTGGGTTGCCCAAGCTCCAGCATGAAAAAGAACCTCTCATTCTAGTTCTTGAGAATTATTCCTATTCGCAATAAAGACCGCCTTAGCCTTAGGAGATAAGTACTTTTTCCCTTGTCATTGACCTTATTTACTCTTGGATCCTGTAAAACTTAAAGAATTAGGTAGGTGAAACACTATTCTTACCTCCGATGGACTCCTTAAAAGTGAAGACAGTGGCCATCAGAGCTCTCTAAGAGTTAGCCATTAATTGAGAAGGGGTTAACCCAATAGCCTTCAAAATCCTCATCATCGATAACAATAATGGTAATTTATCCCCATATTGGGGGAAACATTCGTTGAAGATCATATGTTGAGTGACCATTGAATATGACCTCTCATCAGGCCTTGAGATCCTTAGAGTAATGGTCTAAAAAATTTGGTTGGTCTTTTTCATGCTCTTCTAGTCTTGATCAGAGATTCGAGAGATGGTGTTAACCCTGCCATCATGCTCAGGGCTGTGAACTCCCTGATAGTTAATCACCTTTATAATAGTGGAACATACCAGGGGGGAGACAATTATAGGTCTCAACCGTTGAATCCATAATGGAGGTAGGGAAATGTGAGGACTAATGACAAACACGGGCTTTGAGTCCAAGAACTTTAAAAGGAAATGTTTTTGACATACATTATTAGAAACAAAATGTTTATTTTCTAAAAAAAAAATGCTAGAGATAGAATGGAATAAATAGAGTTAGTGGTGAAGGATTCAATCCAGCCTAAGGGGATCTCTTATAGCCACCAAAGCTTAGCATTCCAGTTCCTTCGGCCTCCAAAGCCATATTTTTCAATCCTCTCAATCAAATAAATTCTCTCAATCCCAAAAATTATCCGTAACCGTGTGCAATTGCCTTCCAAATGAAATATTATTTTTACGAGAATCTCTCTTGTTAGTTACAACCTTGCCCCGAATTGAGTTAACAGATAAGTTTTTCCCCTTACAATCTTTGCAAGAGGCGATACGGGGCTACTGATGATACCCCATTTAACACTTAGTATATGAAAGGTTCTTAGACCCATCGACTACCCTTAGGTAAGAACAAAGGTCCTAAGGCTATCCTTTGACCTAAAATAGACAACGTCTTGGCCCCTAAGACCTCCGTTGATCCCAAGAAAAGGCTACGGTAGTATAACAAACCTCAATCGTCTTTCTTGCCTCCAAGAAGGGATACTTGTTCCAATAAATCTCCTCATCCAAGCTCAGAGACCACAACACTAGAGTTCCACCATGACTAAGACTCTGAACAAGCCTATGTCTACAGAAAAATGACCTTCCAAGGTCACCTAACCATCAACACCGAGGTGTATCATTTCATAATGTCTCAAAATTAACTTATGGCATCTCCATGGAAGTTCCAAACCTCCTGGACCTATGGAAAATCTTTTACAACTAGTCTAGGGGGTAAGTGAAAAACACAACACTATTTCACCTACTGCCACTAGTCATGCCCACTTTCATTAATTGAAGGATCCCATCTGACATTTAATTCACTTAGCATCTACCTAATGCCACCAGCAAAACCTTTGGCCAACACTCCATCACCTTGCCGACGCCATCAGACCTCAGAAGACGTCACATCCATGATGTGGTATTCCACTCATTCTCTCTGCAAGAGTTTGTATATATTTGTAAGTTTAGGTAAAGGTTGAGTACACATTTAAGTCATCACACATTCATAGAATGAAGAGTTTTAACCAGTCACAAGTGATATTCTTGTTCTGGAATCTCTCAACCCACTTTTGTGAGCTTATACTTGTAAATTTAATTATTTTCACTTATCTTATACTTTATTTACCTTATTGATCCCTAAATAAATACTCAAGAACCCTTATAGAAGTCCATCAGTTACTTCCTAAGGTCCTTTGGATTGTTGACACGGGCCATAAGAACTCAATTTCTCTTGACCAAAGCTCACTGATAAGCACCCAAAAGTGATAAAATAAAACCCTAAATAGACGATTTTTAATTGCTAGTTCTTGATAAAATTGGATTTATGTTGGTATTAGTTTATTTTGTAGGTCAATAAGCATTTGCAGTGTCAAACAAGCTTAATTAGAGGCAATTGCTATAAATAAGTGGTCAAATACGTCAAGTGTGGGAGTGATGCGGTTAAATGAGCCTAAACCCAGCCCCATAGCCTAAACCAAACCCGAACCGAGCCTAGACCTCCGTAATCCTGTTTCGAGCCTTATGTGTTTAGTTTTCACCTTTTAGATTTTTTAAATTTTTATTTGAGTTGTTTTTAAATTTTAGAATTTATTTTATATTTTGTTTTGAGTCATGTATATTTTTAGCATTTATTTATGCATATATATGTATACATTAGAGTCCATATTGTGCATCGAGTGTGTTTTTAATATTTTGTCTTATAGTTCTTAAAGTTATATAGGTGTTATTTTTATTTTTATTCTCGGTTAGTTTTATTAATATTTTATTTTATTATTTTTATTAGGTTAATTTTATTTTTATTTAAGTCTTTTAGTTTAGAGGTTAGAAAATTAATTTTTAGTTTTAATAGATTTTGTTATTTTTATTTTCATTTGCATGTTTTAGTTTAGTTTGATTTTTATTTCGCATCCTTTATTAATAGATTAGGATTTTAGTTTTCTTAAAATTGTAATTTTTTATTTATTAATTTGATTAATTAGATAGTGTTAATTTTAATTTTTATTTTTACAATCTAAACACACACCTATCTATCCCACACCCTATCACAAACAAACACATCTCACCCATCATCTTCCTCAGTAACCACACTCTCTATCCTCTTCCATTAACAAACCAACCATAACCCATTTTAAGACCCACCTTATATCTCCTACCCCACTAAACCCGAACTCAACTTAGATCCAAAACCCCAATAACCCATGCCAACCAGCTTCCCAACCATACCCGCAGGCGGCCATTACCTCTTACCGTCGGCCTCACTTCCAATCCGGGCAGACATGAGAACCAGCTTAAAACCCACTTTGAACCCGGAGCTTAGTAGACTCACACCTCCGGTGACCTCATACATTTATGGCAACCGACAACCCAACACCCATAACCAGCTAAATGCCGCCCTGATAAACTCCGACCGAACTCCCTTAGCCCATCTCTCACCTGATTTGAAACCCACTACCCACTACCCATTTCCCATTGACCCAAACCAACCCCAAGACCATATTCCATTTTAAAACCCACTAAACAAAAATCGTTCCAATAAAAATCCAAATAAACCAAAGACCAAAATTAAAAGTCACATGTGTTTTAAGTGACTTATATCCCCTTTTCGTAAAATACCCCTCAAATCCCCCACACTCTCATCACCCTCATTAAACCAACATGCATACTTGTGCCATCCCTTAATTACCCCTCTCACACCTTACACCCCTCATGTCCATAAATTCTTCTAACTTTGCCCCTAGCCCCCTCGGCCTATAAATTGACAACTTGATGTCATTTAGAAAAGATATCTGTGACAACCCACCTAATAAGATACCGGGCGATCACTTCAATATTAAATTAAAACAGGAGTCTCATATGGATCATTCTTAGCATCACTGTCGAAAATCCATTTAATTACTAATAACCTATTAGGCCGGTGTCAAAATTTTAACTTTACTACTCTTTTTACCAACTGTAAATAAAACATCCACACAGTTTTGCGGAAATGAAACTGAATGAAATAAAATAACCGAACACTCAGTCAAAATATACAACCGTATCGAATGATGCTCTAAAAGAATAAATAAATGCACTTGGACCATTGGCCCGAATATTTATACAGTACCTCCTATCTAGAGTACAAGGATAGAAGCGTCTATCGAGAATCCTGCACGCATCCACAGCTGCTGCAGCTGACGTCTGACTCGAAAGATGTGCCATCCAGGCGTCCCTGTGTCTGGACACCTATATATATATATATATAATATATAGCAAGAAAGGAAAGTAGATAAACGGGTCAGAGCCCGAGTTTTGAAAATATTTAGCAAGTGCATAAATGCCTTATTATTTTGAAAAAGGTTTTATCTCATATTTAAGTTTGGTATCGCACTCCCATGAGATACCCCTCACCTCTCCGCTAATAGTGCACTCCTAGCGCATCCCTCTAAACATCCTAGTCAAGCTACCCTGCTAGACTAGTCTATCACCCAACCACTATCAACCCTAGATAGTCCAAGCAATGTACTAAGGGCTAAACTTCACCCCAGTCTCAACGCTACGCCATGTTCGTGCGTGGGGTGTCTCGCAAAGCGAAATCCAAACAAGGAACCCCCCCGATACACTACTACGCGGCACGGTCGTTCGTCGAGATTCGCCAGTCCCACAGTACATAAAGATATATATAAATATATACCATAAGCATTTATAATAGTAGATCACTAAGGATTAAACTTCTCCCCAGTCTCAACACACTGCCATATTCGTGCGTGGGGTGTCTCGTAAAGCGAAATCCAAACAAGGAACCCCCCCGATACACTACTACGCGGTAAGGTCGATCATCGGGATCCATTAGACCCTCAGTACTCGATTCATCCATATGTACATAATCATATTTTACCATAACCATCCGGATCTATCTCCCGGACTGAGAGTTCATATATCAAGTATTTATCAATACTTTTCATTTTCTCAAAACTTCCCATTTCCCTTTTTATACTCAGGAAATGTAAATATAAAAGCCAATTCATTATCATGAATTGCTTTAACAAATCATATACTTTTTAAAAGCCAGTTTTATTATCATAAAAATGCTTTTCCTCTATATGTCATCCCATTTCCCTTTTTATACTCAGGAAATGTACCCAAAGCCATTTCCATTATCATGAAAATGCTTTGATCAAATCATGCTTCCACATCCCTTCAGGGAGTATTACCGAAGCCAAACCTTTATCCCATTTCCCTTTTTATACTTAGGAAATGTAAATTAAAGCCAATCCATTATCATGAATTGCTTTAATAAATCTAAGACCGCCCCTCCGGGTTTCCCCACTGGACGCGCCCCTAAATGGCTATGATCTTCCAGGGCCTATCTATACAAGACAACCTGGGAACCTACCAACGTCGAGAAGCGGCCATATTGCCTGCGGGAAAGTCAGGACCACACCCAGAATCCCCTAACCAGCGCAGAAAACAAATAACCGCCCATATGGCCTAGGGACTATATCCAACCTGCTCAATAGCCAGGAAGGCTTCACCACAACACGCGCAACTTCCCTTATGATAGTGATTTAGGGATGTGTGTAACCATAATTTATCAATTATGAAAATCATTTGTCTTTCCATTTTGAAAATATTCATTTTTATATCTTCAAAATCATTTCCATCATATCATATATATATACTTTAATAACCTAGTATATACATATACCATATATTCCTCCTAGAATATATAACCGGCCATAATGGCCTATATCATCTAGCGATGACCATAATCCCAAAGATTCCCTCCAGGAATCACAATCATGCATTCATATAAGCATGATACTAAACCCAAAGTATTTTCTTACTTTAATAAGTAATACATACTTAAATCCCATCCACGGATTCATTTGGATATCTCCAATTATACTAATTCACTCTAAGTGAATATACAAATATATATACATTCCCAATTCCTCAAGTCCTTTAGGACTTAACCCTCTATAATACTCTAATTTAGAGGGCCCTTAAACTTTAAACTCAAAGAGGAGAAATAATCCTAATCTCCAAAATCTTGGGCTGAAAACAGAACACCGGTCGACCGGTCCTAGACCCCCGGTCGACCGCGGGTTGTAAATAAGCCTACGAGACAAAGCAGTAGGCCCTTTCTGCTTGACGTGGTCGACCGGCCTTAGGGGCGCGGTCGACCGGTCACACCAGGTCTCCAAAACTAAAATCCTCAAGTCCCTTATCCAACAACCCAAATTCATTTTCAGGGTTTCTAAACTACCCCAAAAATTATCCCGAACGTCTACGCAATTAATTCTAGCCGTAATTTTTCCAATTCCCGATTTGATTTCCGAGTTGATGATTTCAACCCGGAGCTGCCATCTTGTAAAAATCATATCAAATCGTAGAAAAATCAGAAAAATACGCGGTCAGCGCCCACGCGACCGTATCGAAATGATCTACAACTTTCATGTTTTGGACGAAAGCTAAATCAATTCTTTTCCTGGCCAAAATGCCCCCCTAAAGTGACGGATTACTATTCACCGTCTTCTCCGAGACGATTTCGGCCATTAAAGCTTCTCCCAAGCTTTTGTCGCCTCACCCAACGTCCTACAACCTCAACCAACTACAAATACACATATATTAAGGGTTCTAAACATCCTAGAACCCAAAACCACCAATTAATTTAGGTTAAAACCTAAGTTCCACAAATTGAAATATTATTGGGGTTTAATTGTTTTAACTCCCCAAAACCCGTTTTATCCACGAAAACCCAACCCAAAATTTTTAGGGTTTGTTTATACCAAACTACGGTATGAGATATTTATGTAAAAACATAAATAAAGCAAGTAAACACTTGCCTCGTGGATAAAATCCGACGTCCTCGAGTCGAATCCGGCGGAGTTGGCCCGAGATCTCCATTTTCTCCTCCTCTCTTCTCCTTCCTCTCTCTCTTTTCTTTCTTTTCTTTCTCTTTTTCTCCCTCTGCCTCTCTTTATATAGGAAGAAAAGGGTTTAACCCCTTAAAACCCAAAAACGACTCGTTTACCCAATTACGAGTTACTTTTACCTCTAAAATTACCCGAAACTCATTTTCGACAATCAGACACTCTTTTCCGACTATCTCGGACATTCATAGACTCACGGCGCAGTCGAAATTCCCATCCGAGGTACTTGACCGCAAATCACTATTCCAACCCAAAATAAATATATGCGGGTTTTCCAATTAAAAATCTTACCTAGTGTCTCTTTACTCAACAACGACATATAATTAAAATATTTCGACCTATATAGTCCCAAAAATAATCACAAAATCCTTCGAAAATCATTTAATCCTCAAAAATCCCAAAAATTACTATTTTAGGAAATTCCCCAAATTGCCAATTTATATTTAATTATGGAATTTAATTGTCTCCAAAAGGACGGATTGTTACAATATCCATTTTGATTTTAACCTTGGGAAGAATTCAACTCCATTACTCTATAGAGAGTATTTGTAAGTTTTAGCAAATATTTCAATATAGAGTGATGTAGTAGGATTTATTTATTGGGGATGAATTCAACTCCACCCTTCGATAGAGAGTATTTGTAATTTTTAGCAAATATCTTAATATAGAGTGATGTGGTTGAATTTATCTCTTTTGGAGTTAAATTCTTCTCCATCTCTTTATGAGGAGGATTTGTAATTTTTAGCAAATATCTCAATATAAAGTGATGGTGTAGAAATTATTTTTTTTGAATGAATTCTAGTGTACAATTTTATAATTTGAGAATTTGTAATTTTTAGCAAATCTCTCTCATTATTTAAGAGTCCAGTATGAGTTCATCCATTTTTTTTTATTTTTAGCAATAGTTTTAGTTTTCTTCTTATTTTGTAGTTTTTATTTTTTTAAAAAAGTAAATATTAGAGCAAGGAGTTAGAGAGAAGCTAGAGACAAATTTTTAGGTTGAAATAAATTTAGTTTTAGGTTATTATTTTATTTTTTTAGATTTAAATTGAGGGACATAAATTGTAGTGAGATTAAATTTGAGTGTGAGGGCTTTCAATTCAATTTTGTTAGATCACTCAATTTAAGGATTGTATGCTTCTAATTCAAGGATTAGAGTTCAATTTCACTTACAGTGATTTGATTTGATTGTTCTCTTCTCCACTCTTTTTTTTTGCCTTTGTTTATTTGATTATCATGTTTCATATTATGCTAGGTTAAAAACCCCTTTCAAGGGGTGGGATGAACCCTTATATTATGTTGTTTTAATTAATTAGTTTATTTACTTGAAATTCCAATTGAATGTTAATTTTGATCCTTCACCTTTTAATTTACGTCTTGAGCCAGGGTAAATAATTTTCGAGAGAAAATCGAAATTCGAGATATAATACCCATTTTAGAATCGAACTGGAGATAGGGGTTTCTCAAGTGTGGTATTATTCCTTGAATTTTTACTCTAAAATTTATTTTTTATGATTTATATGAATTTTAATGAAGCGATCCTAGCGGGTGATGCATTAAACGGAGTATAAATCTATTTTCTAGAGTTTGGGGGTTGAATTTAATTTTCTAAAAGGTTAATATTAAAATTACATTTGTGACGAGAGTTGACTTGTAATCTCAATACTAACTTAGGAGATTTCAAATGAGTAAATTAATTAATTAGAATAACTAGAATTTGTGGTGTAATCCTATTCCTTGATTGTTCTCACATTTATTCACCTCACTTTATCTCTAATTTTAGTCTTTGATTTCGTTCATCATTTTTAGTCATTTAGCTTTGTTAATTCACCATCCTCACAACATTGTTTAAATATTAAAAAAATCCATAAAAAAATAAAAATCAAAGAAAAATTAAAAAAGATAATAATTTGAAAAATAAATTCCATGACTTTTCTCGTGTTTCACTCCTTAGAATTGGATTGATATCCTTACTTACCATTATACAATTTCGTATTATGTTTGTAGGTTCAAAGTAATTTTGATTGGAAAGGATTAGCGACAACGATTATACATGTACACACACATTAGAATAATTTTTTTTCCCATCAAATGGCGTCGTTGCCAATTTCTTGCAGTTGGAGGCTCGTATGAAGACTTGTATATTTCATTTTTAATTTTTTAGTTGTATTTCTTATTTTTTTCCTATTCATAGAAGTGGTTGTATGAGAAATTATTGAGGCGCGTATTCATTTGGGTGCATTTTTTACACCATTTTCTTGTAATAATTAATCAGAAAAAAGTAAAAAGGAAAAAGGTAAACGAGACAAGATAGATAGAGAGAGACCATGTTTATAGATTTGTACGTATTTTTAACATCGAGGACGATGTTCCTTTTTTTTGGGGGTGGGAAATTTGATCAAAATCGTACCTCTTTTGAAAAAAATTCAAAACCTAATTTTTAAAATTTTTGTGCAGGTTCTTTTATCTCACTCATTGACGTGAATTTTCTATCATCCATCTTTTAGGTCTAGGAATCAAGCTAGATGATTTTTTTTCTAATTAGCTTATGTGATACATACCAAGGCTTTTTGCACCATGAATTTCTAGACGCAACAAAATTTTTGCACTTATCACGTCAATACTATTTAGAGTTGAAGAGTACTACATTTCTCAAGAAAACCTTAAGGATCACCAGTAGAGACTTTAGCTTGTGAGATTCGTGCCTTTCACCTTTTATCATGTTTTTACACAATCTTCGAGGCACAAGTTGATTCAACTTCCTTTGGGTCTGCACTTAAATCATTGTATGATCTCATTATTCATCACTGAATTTTTGGCTTGATCACCGAGAACGACATACCTTTCGAGTTGTAAGAAAAATGTGTCTTGAAGTTTGTCCCGATCACCACGCCTTCACCCATACACTAACCAACTTCCATTTTATCATACATTTATCCTCATCCATACACCTTCTATTTTCCATATCATCACCATATACCATACCATACCATACCATACATTTTCATATCAACTCCATTTTCCAACTACCACGTTACAAAAGGCAAGTGTGTTGAAAGTAAAAGGAGAAAATCCATAATAGAAAGTGTTTGTATTTCTAGCAAATATCTCTCCCACAGTTCGATTTAGATGGAGAAAAAATTAGATACAATTTTGTGTTGGAGTTATTTGTATTTTTAGCAGATTCATCTCAGACATTGATGAGTATTAGAAAAAAGAGAAAAAAAGAGAAAGTAAAAGGAGAAAATCCATCATAGAGAGTGTTTGCATTTTTAGCAAATATCTCTCCCATAGTTCGATTCAGATGGAGAAACAATTAGGCACAAATCTATGTTGGGGTTATTTGTATTTTAGCAGATTTATCTCAGACATTGATGAGTATTTGAAAAAAAGAGAAAAACAAGAGAAAGTATAAGGAGAAAATACATCATATAAAGTGTTTGCATTTTTAGCAAATATCTCTCCCGTAGTTCGATTCAGATGGAGAAAAATTATATACAAATCTATGTTGGGGTTATTTTTATTTTTAGCAAATTAATCTCAGACATTAATGAGTATTTGTAAAAAAGAGAGAAAAAGGAGAAAATCCATCATAGAGAGTGTTTGCATTTTTAGCCAATATCTCTCCCAGAGTTCGATTCAGATGGAGAAAAAATTAGATACAAATTTATGTTGGGGTTATTTGTTTTTTAAGCAGATTTAACCCAAACATTGATGAGTATTTGGAAAAAAGAGAAAAACAAAGTTGCAATCAAGATATTGTGAAATAAAGACATTTGTCCCAAGTGTATTAAACTCTTCTCAAACATCAATTATATCACCATCCTACCTTATCTCATCATATCCTTCTCATTTCATTTTCTCCTCACCCATAAATATCCATATTTTTTCCTAGGTGTTCAGGCAAAAACATGGTGAATAACTCAACGTTCTCAATATAGTGATTAGTATTCTTTCATGAAATTAGTTTTCTTTCAAAATGGTCGTTCTTTCTTATGTATGTGTGAGATATTTGACCTTGCTTACATTTACTCACCTCCTCACACACAAGAGCGATACACTTACCCAAATCTCTTGAGTTCATTTAAGAGAGATATATTCGTGAGATTTTGAAGTTGAAGCATTGATTATGAAAAGGAGATCTAGGAATTACTCTCGTGGTATTCAACCTGTTTTGACTTATTCACACTATACACGTTGAGTTCTAGGAAGGATATACCTTGATTATTCACTTAGCCAAACTTTTTATACACTTCTATTTTGTATGTTTGAAAATATTTATCTCATGATGGATTGTGTGATTATTCTACATCTAATAAAAGATTAACAGTCGTTTGCAAATAAAGAATTTTGTGGGTATATTCCCTACAAATCCTCACGAGATAACACTCGTCCTATAGGGCAACCTATTGGTTTAAAGGCTTGTTTCACATGCTAAGGGCAATCTCAAGTGCCCGCGAAAGTGGTACACTTTAGGTATCTTATCTTTCTTTCCCTCTATTTTTGCTCGAGGACTCGCAATATTCTGTTTGGGGTGGTTTGATAAGCACCCAAAAGTGTTAAAATAAAACCCTAAATAGATGATTTTTACTAGCTAGTCCTCAGTAAATTGGACTTATATTGGTATTTATTTGTTTTGTAGGTCAATAAGTATTTGTAGTGTCAAACAAGCTTAATTAGAGACAATTGCTATAAATAAGTGGTCAAATACATCAAGTGTGGGAGTGATTCGGTTAAATGAGCCTCTACCTAGTCCCACAGCCTAAACCAAACCCGAACCGATCCCAGACCTCCCTAATACTATCCCGAGCCTTGTGTGTTTAGTTTGCACCTTTTAGGTTTTTTAGATTTTTATTTCAGTCATTTTTAATTTTTAGAATTTATTTTATATTTTATTTTGAGTCGTGTATATATTTAGGATTTATTTATGCGTATAGTTGTATATATTAGTGTCCATATTGTGTGTCGTGTTTTTTTTAAATATTTTATCTTATTGTTCGTATAGTTATATATGTGTACATTTTATTTTTATGGGAGTTTTATTTTTAGTTAGTTTTATTAATATTTTATTTTATTATTTTTATTAGGTTATTTTTATTTTTATTTGATACTTTTAGTTTATAAGTTAGAAAATTAATTT
This sequence comes from Sambucus nigra, assembly GCA_949130495.1. Taxonomy (NCBI): domain Eukaryota; kingdom Viridiplantae; phylum Streptophyta; class Magnoliopsida; order Dipsacales; family Adoxaceae; genus Sambucus; species Sambucus nigra. The sequence goes on along the minus strand of OX422214.1, from coordinate 186,298,606 downwards.
TTAGTTTTAATAAATTTTGTTATTTTTATTTTCATTTTCTTTTAGTTTAGTTTAATTTTTATTTTGCATCCTTTATTAATAGATTAGGATTTAGTTTTCTTTAAATTGTATTTTTTTATTTTTTTATTAATTTTATTAATTAGATAGTGTTAATTTTAATTTTAATTTTTACAATCTAAACACACACATATCTATCCTACACCATATCACACACAAACACGTTTCACCCATTATCTTCCTAAGTAACCACACTATCTCTCCTACCACCATTAACAAACCAACCTTAATCCATTTCAAGACCCACCTTATATCTCTTACTCGACTAAACTCGGACTCAACACGGATCCAAAACCCCAATAACCCATGCGAACCAGCTTCCCAACCATACCCGTTGGCAGTCATAACCTCCTGTCGGCGACCTCACTTCCAATCCAGGTAGACCTAAGAATCACCTTAAACCCAATTCCAACCCGTGGCTTTAAAACCGACTTTGAACCCGAAGCTTAGCTCGACCCACACCCCCGGCGACCTCATGCATTTTTGGCGACCGACAACCAACCCGACCCAACACCCGGAACTACCTGAAAGCCGCCCTACTAAACTCCGGCCGAACTCCCTTAGCCCATCTCCTACACGATTTGAAACCCACTACCCATTTTCCATTGACCCAAACCAACCCCAAGACCCAATTCCATTTTGAAACCCACTAAACAAAAAATGTTCCAACAATATTCCAACTAAACCAAAGACCAAAATTAATACTCACATGTGTTTTAAGTGCCTTATGTCCCCTTTTCCCAAAATACCCCTCAAATCCCCCATACTCTCACCACCCTCATTAAACTAACATGCACACTTGTACAATCCCTTAATTATCCGTCTCACACCTTACACCCATCATGTCCATCAATTCTTCCAAGTTTGCCCCTAGCCTCCTCCACCTATAAATTTATGACTTGTTGTCATTTAAAAAAATCTCCATTTTGGTTTTAATATTGGAATGAAGTCAACTCCATTACTCTATAGAGAGTATTTGTAATTAATAGCAAATATTTCAATATAGAGTGATGTAGTAAGATTTATTTCTTGGGGATGAATTCAACTCCACCCGTCTATAGAGAGTATTTATAATTTTTAGTAAATATCTCAATATAGAGTGGTGTGGTTGAATTTATCTTTAGAGGTAAATTCTTCTCCATCCCTTTATGAGGAGTATTTGTAATTTTTAGCAAATATCTATAAAGCGATAGTGTAGAGTTTATTTTTTCGGATGAATGATAGTGTATAATTTTATAATTTGAGGATTTGTAATTTTCAGCGAATATCTCTCATTATTTAAGAGTCCATTATAAATTCATCCATATTTAAAAAAAGTAAATATTAGAGGGAGGAGTTAGAGAGAAATATTTAGGTTGAAATAAATTTTAGTTTTAGGTAATTATTTTTTTCTAGATTTAAATTGAGGGAAATAAATTGTAGTGAGATTAAATTTGAGTGTGAAGGCTTTCAATTCAATTTTGTAGATCACTCAATTTAAGGGTTTTAAGCTTTTAATTCAAGAATTGGAATTCAATTTCACTCAAAGAGATTTGGTTTGATTGTTCTGTTGTCTACTCTTATTTTATTGCCTTTGTTCATTTGATTATCATGTTTCATATTATGCTAGGCTAAAAACCCCTTTCAAGGATGATTTCTTATTTTATGTTGTTTTAATTAATTAGTTTATTTATTTAAAATTCCCTTTGAATGTTAATTTTAATCCTTCACCTTTTAAGTTACGCCTAAAGCACACTATATATGTGACTTACTTAAGTCTAATATATAGGATCTTATCTAGTTTGGAAATATAGACAAAATTTGTGTCATCCCCTCTGCCTCATTGCCTCTTCATGATCTCAACATATATACATCAACAAGATATATAGTTCTAAAGGTAGAATACCGACATCACAACACACTCTAGGATTGCATGTTTCATAATTTATTACATATATGAGGTGTGAGTGTGTTAAAATTGGATTAAAATGAATTTTCTACATTTAATTGGAGTTTTTAAGAATTTTAAAAATTTAAAAATGTTTTTCTAAAATTAAAATTTAGCGTTTTAAAATGTTTGAGGTTGAATTTGTATTTCCAAATCTTCTTAAAACATGCGTTGGGTAGAATGCGAAAGCGCTAGAGAATTATGGGATAGAAAGTGAGATTGTTTGGAATTCTAAAAACACGCGTTTGTGATATTATTTGAGTCCTACACGTGTTGCACTATAAACAGTTGGATGTTTGTTTTCTTGTACTCACAAATTTTATGTTCAATCTGGTTCGTTCGATAAAAGTTATCAAAGGCTTGCATGTGTTTGAACTTAATCCTTGTGACCTCCACTTGAACCAATCAACGCGGACGGTGCAATGTAATCCATAAGATTGGCATTCGACCAACCAATTTGATCTCAGCCCTTGATTTGGCTTAACCTTCTAGACCCTTCTATCCTCCCTATAAAATAAGACCCATCATCCTCTCATTTACAATCTTTGGGAGATCAAAGGTCTGAGAGAAAAGAGAGAGAGAAAATAATTCGAGAGAAATTTTAAAAACCAAACAAAACTCTTACAAATCATTTTCAGAAAATACATTCGAAGAGTTTGAGTGTTTGAGGGTTTCTGGTTTTCTTATTTACAACCCCTCTCTCGTTTTAATCTCTTGTCTAACACCTTCACTAGAGATTGGATCTTGTTTCTTTTCATAGAAACTTGAAGATCTAATTTATAAGTGATACAGTCACTTAGAAGTAGTTAGATTTTTTTTCTTTACTTTAGAAATCAACTTTTGTTGTTGGATCTATTCTAAAACTGTTTTATCAAATTTTATATCCAACGAATCTCTTTTGAGTTTTATAAAAATGAAATAAGTGTTTGAATTTACAAATCTAAGTTTTTTAGTTTGAAAAATTTGAGTATAAATAATATTCTACGAATCTTTCTTTTTAAAGATTCTTGAGAAAAACAGATCTGAAAATTTAGGTTTCAGAAACAAACAATAATTTCAGTAGTGTGAAATTTCGCATTTCATACTTAGAAAATTTGTGTAATTAATAGGAATTAGTTGTATAAGTGTGTGTGAGTACATGCATGTGTTAGGCACTTCACTCAACACATTTCACACAACATCACTTAAACAGTGTGCTGGTAAAGAGATTTTGACCATATGAGTCGACGTAAAGCTAAAAGGAAAAGAGGTGTAAAGCTGCAGAACGACAAGGACAACTTTCTTCAAAGAAGTCATATTTGCGTAATGGAGTTGGTATAATTCTTGACTTAGTATAGGTTTATTTGTGTGTATAGTTCGTTAATTGCTTGTAACCTAAAACTCATTTTAGTGGATTTTTTGTTTTGAGGTGTAGAGAGCTTCGTAGATGTTTCCCCATTTGGGTGAGGTTTTACCATGTTAAAAAATTCACTTGCATTTTGTGTTTTGTATTTCTTCTGTCATACTATTACACTGCTAGTCTTAGTTGTTAGGATTTTAAAACCTGATTTCAAGTAACTGAAATTTCACGTTCATAATATTTCAGTCATACTATTGCACTGCTAGTCTTAGTTGTTCTCACATTTATTTAGCTCACTTTATCTCTAATTTTAGTATTTATTTAGTCAATTAGGTTTATTAATTCACCATCCTCACAACATTGTTTTAATATTAAAAAAATCCATAAAAAATAAAAAACAAAGAAAAAGTACATAAGATAATAAGTAGCAAAATGAGTTGCGTGACTTTTCTTGTGTTTCACTCCTTAGAGTTGGATTGGCATCCTTATTTATCATTATACAATTTCATATTATGTTTGTAGGTTCAAAGGAATTTTGATTGGAAAGGATTAGCGATAATGATCATAGACATATACACACTTAAAATTTTTTTATTTTCCATCACTTACACTACACCAAATTTGTTATTTTATAACTAATGGAAAAAATAGTTTATAAGTGTTCAGAACACTAATAAAATATATAACCGTTTTACTCACTTACAAAATTTGGAAGTGTTCGTGACTGATATAAAATTATAGATATAACATACAATAAAGTCAAGAGTACACGTGATTTGATCGTGTATACCTAAAAAGTGTTAAAAAAAATCGACCATTTTTTATTTCTGCTTTGCTAATTAAATACTTCCCACTTTGCTACAACTCCTTTTGTGGTAGAAATCCAAATTATTCATCATTACCACTTCTTTCAAAAAGAAGGTGTTCTAAGATTTCGTACGAAATCTTGCTAATCATCGTGCTAGAAATCTTTCTGATTTGGTACCTGAAGAGTGGCCCTTATGAGTGTATTTTAAATCAAACCAATTTTCACCCAAAAATTAACCAACTTTTAATTAGCACCAAACCAAGTTGTGAAAAACCAATTCTTACTTTAAACCAATTTTATCTTGATTAATCCTAAACATGCATCTAGTGATTAAAGCAAGTAAAGTAAAGTAGAGAACACTCATAACGCAGGATGTACGAGGAAAAACCCAAGACGGGAGAAAAACCTCGGACGGCCCAAGCCAGACAATCACTATGAATATGGAATTACAAAGAACATAAAAAAGGCTCACTCAACGGCTCGATCCCCACGGGTCTTGACGCTCTTCTGATCTTCAAACACTCCTTTCAAAGTTTCCATGCAGAAAATCCTTCTTCCACGATACGTGTCCACAACACACGCGTCCTCGTATGTCTCGGTGTCCACCGAATGGATTTGATACGTCTATGATGTCGAACAAGAAGTCCTTCTATTTTCTTCATCGCAAAACCCTGATGTTCAAATATAGAACAAACCTTTCTGGTGCAGAAAGTTCACATAAACACATAGTAATGACAACTCGTATCTTTGCAAACTTTAAGGATGTGATTAAGCTTTAAAACCTTATAAAAACATATGCAAAACTCGTACTGGATTCGAAACTATTTTCCAGATTGCACCTCTTTTAAATTCTGACGAAACCATGCTTTAAATAGGAGAAATTAACTATCTCGAAAACTATGTCGCTCGAACGAGATTGACCAGTCATTCGCGCGACAAGCATGAACTAGTATATGTAGCACCGACAAGCATGAACTGTCTGAATTAATTCAAAACAATACAGGGACTCAATTGGAAATTTATGTCCTTACAAATCTCCCCCTTTGACTATTCCTGGACAAAACTAAACCCGTGAAATGCCTAAGTCGTCGCTCGAACGAGGCTTCTCGCGACACGGTAATGTCGGTCGAACGAGGCCTTATCACGACATGAGTTGTCATTTGAACGATTTCTCGTGACAACCAAACTTTCCCAGATTCCCAGAAAGATCATAAATTTCCGCCCAATGAAATTTTTTTTTGAAAAAAATGCCAGGAATGGATTGACAGCAGCAAAACAGTGCTAAAACAATAAGCTTTTTTCCCAAAATGCAAAAACGCATAAAAACTAACAATGTGAGTTTCATGCAAATATAGTACTTATGTGCTCAAACATGGACATGGAATGTATAGGTGTGAAACTTACAATAAATGAGTCACAATTCTAACACATCGAAAAGATCAAGAAGCTCTAATTGATAGCGATAAATCATCAAACTTTATCACAACCATATGACAATTAAAGTGTGAGCTTAACGAACTAAACATACTACATGCACAAAATTCTAGATTTTTGATGATTCTACAAACAATAGCGTCAAATTGCAATGTTTCAACATTAGGATTAGTTGTGCAAACCCGTTTAATTTTCTCCAACCAGACACCCTCATATATACATAAGTTTTATGTTCTTTTGAGGTTTCTAGCATTCTCAACTTAGAGAAAATCTTATTGGCCCTTTTTCTTGGCATTTTGCCTTTTCTTTTGGGTTCTTTTAAACGGTGGCTTTCACAACGAGTCAATTGAACTCTCGCATCCCTTTCTCGTGAATCACTCATCATTTTTTAATTAATCCTCCCGGTAAACGGTTCTTACATGCACCCTCTTCCTTAAGTCTACTTACGCATAGATGACAAGATTGAGATAAGAACGCCTCACCAAATTCAAATATGCAAGAGAAGTCAAACATCCATAGAAACTCGTGCATGTGTGCAATGTTGGCATATATACAAAGTCGAATCAAAATATATATCAACTTCGAAACAACCCCATATGAACAATGGTTAAGATCATTCTAAGCATCGTTAATAATGACCAAATGTTCTAGCCACATGGATAATGAAATGATGGGGGTCCAAGCATACCAATATGCCACATCAAACATGTACTCAAAAACAAAAACAAAAACAAAATAAACAATAAAACAAACTATTTTCGATTTTTCAAAAATTTTATCAAAAACAAAATCTTCTTTTATTTTTCAAATACGACTCAAACAAATGAAAAATATAATACAAAGAGATAAACATGTCATAACACAAGGAAGAATAAGCAAAACTAGTGTATGACAAATAATATAATGCAAGAAACTATCCATAAGAAATAGCATGTGACGAATCATGTGCAACCATGTGAGAATCAACCAACCTAGCATTTAGCATCTCCAAAATGGATTTCCTAACCCAAACCGGTGTATACCTAACAAAACGGGTTTTGGGAATCATCGGGATACTACGTTTAAACTTCCTCGGGTCCTTTTTAAGATCATAACAAAAACTCCTACGATGACCTTTCCTACCACAATGCGAACATGTGTAAACTCGACAAGGAACAGGACCTATAGATTGACCTTTTCTAACACCCTCGGATGTGATTTATCCTCTAAAACAAGTAATGATTTTGGCATTATCAATGGAAGCATTAGAACAAGACGAGACATTACCATCACTACACAAACTATTCGAGTCATTTGAAACACTTTTAAACTTCAAAACTTTGGACTCAAACAAAAAATTAAGCTCCTCAAACTTTAAGGACTCCTTCTTTAAATTATCAATTACCCCTAGAAGGTTATTTCTATCCCCCTCAATGTGAGCAAACTTATCCCTAAGAGACTTTTCTCATCCCACAAAATCATTAATTGAATTATTTTCCTCAACGGTACAAACCCTAGAATTTCTTAGATCCTCTAACTCTTTTTCTAAAATGATGACTCTATTATCTCTCTCCTTTTTGCCCAATTTTAACATATTGAACTCATTAAACAAGGAACCAAATTTCTCATGACATATATCTCTTTGAATTTGAAACGTTTGCAAATATTCAATCATATTTTTAAAACATGAATTTTCTTTCAACAGAACTTCAATATGTTTTGCAAACTTTAAATTGAAACGATGTAAATCGTCAAAGCTTAGAGAATCCATCGAGAGAAAAAAAACACAGGATAGATAAACAAACACGCGATCACAAAACAAATAAATTATGTTTTCTAGCTCTGATACCAATTTGAAGAGTGGCCCTTATGAGTGTGTTTTAAATCAAACCAATTTTCACCAAAAAATTATCCAACTTTTAATTAGCACCAAACCAAGTTGTGAAAAACCAATTCTTACTTTAAACCAATTTTATCTTGATTAATCCTAAACATGCATCTAGTGATTAAATAAAGTAAAGTAAAGTAGAGAATACTCACAACACAGGATTTACGAGGAAAAACCCAAGACGGGAAAAAAAACCTCGGACGGCCCAAGCCAGAAAATCACTATGAATATGGAATTACAACGAACAGACAAAAGACTCACTCAATGACTCGATCTCCACGGGTCTTGACGCTCTTCTGATCTTCAACCACTCCTCTCACAGTTCCCACGCACAAAGTCCTTCTTCCACGATACCTGTCCGCAACACACGCATCCATGTATGTCTCGGTGTCCACCGAATGAGTTTGATACGTTTACGATCTCGAATAAGAAGTCCTCTTTTCTTCATCGTAAAACCCAGATGTTCAAGTATAGAACAAAGCTTCTTAGTGCAGCAAGATCACATAAACATATAGTAATGAAAACTCAGATCTTTGCAAACTCTAAGGTTGTGTTTAAGCTTTGAAACCTTAGAAAAACATGTGCAAAACTAGTACTGGATTGAAAACTATTTTCTAGATTGCACCTCTTTTAAATAATGATGAAACCACGCTTTAAATAGGAAAAATTAACTGCCTCGAAAACTTTGTCACTCAAACAAGATTGAAAAGTCGTTCGCGCGACATGACTATCTCGCTCGAACGATTCGAGCTGTGATTTGAACGACGCGGGTGTCAGTTTGACTTTTTCTTTAAAATGTTTCTTCAAAAAGAGATCCAATTAAGTCAAACTCTTTTTCGATCTTATCAGAATAAAACGTAGTGTGAAACATTTAAAACATTTTAAAACATTTTCCTTATAAAAATTCATCCTTATCCTTTTATAAAAATTATTCCGAGCTCCATTAATTATACGCATTCATAACTGTGTGATCTCGGAATGCAATAAACTTGAAGACTAATAAACTTACACCAATTAAATTTCTGCATAATTAATTCTTTGAAGGTTTGCCGCAACATCTTCAATTTCTTCAATACATCATTGACCGAGTGGGATCGTGAGAAAATAAAATGTCCCTATGACATATTACAAACACAGTTTTGTTTATGGAATTAAGTCAGAACAATACAGGGACTCAATTGGAAATTTATGTCCTTATAGTACCGATTTCCAACCCTATCACTTTGCTTCTTTGTTGGCAGGCGATCTTGCTAATCATTGCTTCTCTCTTTTGACAATTGACTCATCGCCTCTCTCTCTCTCTCTCTCTCTCTCTCTCTCTCTCTCTCTCTCTCTCTCTTCTCAGGTAATGTTCATTTTTTCTTGCTATTTTTTTTGTCACCGTTATGGTACGAAATCTCTTCTGATTATTGATCATTGATTTTTTCATTCTAAGTTGAAATCGGAATATCTATTTATGTATTGTAAATATAAGATTTAGGTTTAGGTATTATGTTCTAAGATTTGGATTTGTGTACGAACGCTATATTTTTTTAGGCGTGTTTGTGTATTACGTTATAAGATTTAGGTTACGTTGAAATCAAAACTCTATTTTTTTACGCTACAATTGAGTTCCTTTTTGGTTTTGTCTCTGATTTGGCAAAGAGTGTTGATTTGGGTTAATTATTGAATGCAAGTGGATTTTAATTTTTGTCTTGTAATGAAAACAATTTTTTAAGGCCTATTCTTTATTTTTTTGATTGATTTATCTTGATTAAGATTTATCAATTATGTTCTCACTGGTATTAAATCTGTATATGTTAATATTTTTTATTTCATATGGTTTGGTTTGGTTGTAAAAATTCCCATAGATGCGATTAATTATTATGTCTACATGTGCACTTATGAAATAAATGTGCTCGAGAATAACTCGCACTCCATGCGAGAAAGTAAAAATTTCATGACCTAGGATTAAAGAAATATAGAAATAAAATGCTTGTCGAATTCTCATTTGTACACGTGTACTGTATTTTATTGTGCCTTATTTTTAGTATCAATGTTAAAGTTGAATATTGAGTTAACCTTAATTTTAATTTACAAAAAAACCAATATCAACTGCCTATTATGCTTAGGGTAATACTATGCGTATCAAGACTTTGCACCAAGGATGTACTCCAGTTGCATTAAAGTCTTGTATAGAGTTAATGCGATTTCATAACTAACTGATTGAGCAGTAGTTCATAGTACAACACTTATTTACTACTAATGCACATGTACACCAAGGATATACTCCAATTTTTGCTCTGGTTTATGTCCTGCTGTAACACCCCGTATTTTTAAAACGTAAAATATGTTAGGGCTTTAAAATTTTGGGTAAATTATATTTTTGGAAATTAACTATTTTCACATTTTAAAATGTTGATCTTGGTTTATATAAAAAGGATTTTTTTATCGGAATTGAAATCGGATTTAAAGTAAGAGAGTTTTAAATTTTATAGAAACAAGGGGAAAGTTTCGGATTTAGGGGATCTGAACCGGTTTGCTGGGTGGGTCGAATCGGTTCGCTTGGTGTGTTTAAAAAAAATAAAACTCTTTCTTTTAGAGTTATGTAGGACTCAAATTATTTTTAGTATAAAAACACAAAGTGACGGGTTTAGGATTTTAAAAACATATTTCAGCCTTCTCCAAAAGCAAAAACCTCTCATAATTTTCATCCTCTCTTTTGTTCCAAACCTAAACCCTTTATACTCAACTTTCAACTCAAGATTCGAAGAAATTAATCAAGATTTTTCAAGATCATCCAAGAACGTGTTTTCATTATTTTCTCGAGCAAAACACAACTATCAAATCAGATTCTTCAAATGATTTTTGCAAGTATGAATACTTCTATTGTTCCTCTTTGGTATTATGCATACCTACTATGACAATGATATACATTTTTTAGCTATCAGGAAGACGAAGAGATCCTGTCTCCTCTCCACAAATAGGACACTCCAAATAACATGTACTACACAAACGGATAATTTTCCATAAGCTGGAAAATCATGAATTATCCACATCAACATAGCTTCCAGCATAAACTCTTCTTTTCTAAAAGAGTCAAATGATTGCACACCCTCTTCCCACAACTCATTTAATTCTTCTACCAAAGGATCCAGGTAGACATTGATGTCCTAACTTGGTGCCTTTGTCCCAGGGATCAATAAAGACAACATCAAAAATTCAGGTCTCATACACTAAGAAAGAGGGACGTTGATGTAACACCCCGTCTAATTAAATATCGAGTAGCTACTCTTTTATTAAATTAATACAGAATATCAAGTTGGTCCTGTCTTAGTATCACTGTCAAAAAACATTTAATTAATTACTAGCCACCTAATATTTGAAAAGAGAGATGCCAAATTTTATTAATTAAGTTAACAAATAACCAAGAATTAAATTATTAACCATCCATCGCGTAAACAATCTCATATGAATAACCAACGAAAAGAAATCAACTGAGTCTGGAGTAAACACTCCAATAATAAAAATGCCAGAGTAAATAAAGTCCCAATACAAGAGTCTGAATAAATAAACCAATAACCGAAATAATGAGAGTGTGTGACTACAACCTCTAAATAAGAATGGGCGACATGCTCTAACTGGTACAATAACTCTGAAGGAACTAAGGATAAATATGGAGGCATCTAATACCAAGATCATGTAGCTTTCACAACAGCTACAATACATCATCGGAATGGAACTACTATGCTTGGCATCCCTGTGGCTGGGCACCTAAAATGTTTTTACAAAACAAAAATAGATTTGGAGGAAAACGGGTTAGAGCCCGAGGTGAAAACAGTTTAAAACTTTAGCAAGTGTTTAAATTACAATTAAACAACACATATTATGTACATGTTAGTGGCGTACTCTCACATGAGTTTCTCCCTCTCAACTAATGTGCACGCCTAACGTATGCCCTTAACCCATACTAGTTATGCCGCTAAGTAACTAGTCTGTACCACTTCCTCTTTCGCATTCTATTATAGGATGTCTACTCTTAATACCCAAACAAGTTATATTCATAACCCATATTCACATTTATTATATTACTTATCGCAAGTGTTAATTAAATTTTAGCATTCTTAGTCCATTCAAATATCTTAGTTATTCACATCTACTAAGCAACAGTGAACCAGTCACAAGCATATATATAATTCACTCACAGTACATATATATACATATAAGGCACCCCTAGGCTAAGCTGTGGTTCACGCATACTCTTCTATCAAATCCATGTACATCACATACGTAAGGATCACGTGTTTCGAATCACTCAGGAACCATCATAATACAAATCACACATATTGGAGGCGAACATAGTTCACATACCCATGGGTCACGCACATACCTACACTCCCATGGTCAGCTGACTTATCAACTCACAAATAAGTCATTCACAGTCCTATATCCTTAAGGTACCAGTTTAGATCCCCCCGAAGGCACACAAGGATAAGAGGGCCCTTTTCCAAAAACTAACCTCCCGTGATAACATGAATGGTAGGAATGTCATACACATAATAAATCCATTCACTAGGCATTCGCACAACCTTAGTAATCATATTTCAATATAGATATTCACATTCTATCTCATAAGTCTCATACGTAAGATTATCCCGAACAGCATAAGTAAATATATTTTTAACTTGATAACTCTCTCTCGTCGTGTCAATTTGAGTACCTAAACCTATCCCAAAAGGTTACTAGGTCTCCTATTAGTTTCTCATATTATCTCAGCAAATATAACATCCCTCTGCTACTGTTCATACCCTTACATTATATTTCATTCCACTTTCAGTCCTAAATCAAAAGATTTCAAACCGTCCTCACTCGCTAACCGCTGTTAACTATAACTCTCGATCCCATAAATTATAACAATTTTCGGGCAATAACTAAGACCTTACTGACCTTAACTGAGGCCCACAATATTATATTCATAACCCTAAGAATCAACATCGACTTGGGATTTTCATTAAAACTTCAGGGAAAATAATTTCTGAAATTCAGAAGGGGTCGATCGATCGAAGAAAAGGGGTCGATCGATCGATCGTAGATCGATCGACATTCTTGAGTCGATCGATCAATCTAGCAAGTATCAGCCTAGATTTTCTTAAACAGTTACGATTTTCATCATTTTTACACCTCTAATTCTTCATTATAACGTCCCGAACTCCCAACCAAGTATACTAATAATCATACTAACATGTTTGCATAATTTCCAACATTTTATAATCATCAAATCACAATGGGACATCAAATTCTTGAATCAATTCACATAAATTTCATATAAAAACCCTAGTTCTCCTATTTCTTCAAGAACTCTATATAATTCATTACAAATTCCAAATTTTCTACACATAAATCATGATTTTGTGGCTGCTATTATCTCCAACATTAAACTACATGCAAGATCTACCCAGATTACGATTTTTATTCTTCAAATCCATTCGATATTCATTATTCAAGGTTATTCTCCAATTCTAACCTAACATGGATGATATATGCACTAAATGATTTCAAGTTAAATCACTTGCCTGGTAATGAAGATTCTGATCCGATGAAGTAGATGGTATTGAATTGCTCCTCTCATTCTGATCTATCCGATGGTGGTGACGGTGGTGTAAAGAGTCCAAAGATGGTGGTTCTCCTTTGGTAACTCCCTCCACTTCATCTCTAATGGCCGTCTATGAAACTTGGTGATGGAAACCCTAAGGATCTATCCTAATGTCCTATAATAACTATCTAAAATTCGTGGGTCACTATTCACCCAAAAATAGGAATTACTAAAATACCCTCCCGGGTTGCCGATTATGCCTAAAAATGCCCCGGGACCCAAACTAAACCCCCGACTAGTGTTTTCTGACTATATCAAACCTTTCAGACACGTTGGCGCACTCAAAATGTTCATACGGATTACATAAATATAAAATACTTGTAAATTCATTAAATTGGGTCCTAACACGACTGACACGCGCGCTCCAACTTAATTACCGAAATTGTTGTATTCTTAACTCATGACAATTTTAATAAATTCTATAATCACATATTACCATAATCACTCAGTAATATTCAACAACATAATAATAATCAAATACTAACTCTCGTCTCGCTAGAATTTAAATCCGGGTTAATTTTCAATTAATTATCCCAAATTAATTTTAATAATTCTCTTAATTCAAGGCAATTTAATTTATTAAATCACATAATTAAAAGCCATAAAAATATGGGGTATTACATACTTCCCCCCTAATAACGTAATTTCATCCCGAAATTCGGAAAATACGCATACCTAGAAAAATTTGTAATCCTCCAGTACTCAAAGTAAAATACAAAGAAAGGCTCAATCACTACAACCCTCGCTTCACAATAAGCTCGTTGAACAATCTCAATACTTTGTCAGTTATAGGGTTACACCTCAATAAATGCATCTTACATTGTGATCTTACTAAACAACATTCGAATAAGAATAGCCTATACGTTAATGGACGCATTATCTCAATATTATTGTGAGTCCTCACCTCACTTAGTGTCAACCCCTATTTTTATTTAAACACAAAACTCTCCTCTTGGGAGCGACCATAAAACATCAGACTACTCTTGTCCGTTCTTTGAATCTCTGTTTCCGGCATTGTGATTTTTTACACAAGGGAAAGCTAGTCACACCTATTGGTGGTTATCCCGTTTTAGTCATCGGACTCTAACTCCTGACTGATCCAAAACTCTGATAATTCGCTCACCTCTAAACATCTAGAGAAAGAATGATAAGGTTTATCCCCACAAAACCTCAGTAATCACCTTGTACACTATGAATAGATACGGGTGCCTTCACCTATTAGGTAATATCTTCTCGCCATTACCACAATATACCTCACTTACTAGCTATACCCATCTTGAAAATGAAATGATCGCAATGCATCAAAAATTGCTTTCATACAGTTCCACCAGTCGTCAATCACCTTGCGCCTATTTTTTGTGCTATAGGTGATACAACTTTCTCAAAACAAAACTATTCCCACTACTTCCTTATACCCCATATTGAAGGTGGGTTTCGGGTATCTCATCCTAATTTAGAATAATACTGATTAGGACTACTAACTTGCGTGATCACTATCTAGTAGTTTAAATCACCCAAGGATATAACAATTTCTCTCCTTCTCGACAACCTGTCCCACATATTCGAAGGAACTCGTTACTCATCTTTATGATTGCAACCCGTCAAAGGAATTTAATAATTCGACTCTTTCGCTACTGGAATTGTCGGCTCAACACTAAGTTTCTGGTTGATCATCTTCCCCAAACGATATACCACTAACTATACCCCTTTCAATGCCAAATTTCACGTGTACTTCGTCCCGTTAAGTGATACTCACTAACCCTCTTCTCCTCTCGGCGTATACCAAAAATTACTACCCGTGCACCTTTCACCACGTTGTGCACATCTGGACTCTTATATCTTATCAACATCCTCTATCTATTTATGCGTAAGCCACCCTTATCATTCGATTGGGTGGAAGTCCGCTCCAAATTGTCCATAATAGTTAGATATTTGTCTTCTCAAGGGATACTCCCTTTTTAAATGGTTTTCCACTGCCCTTCATCCAATGTTGGACGTGTTATTCTGATTGCGCATGAGTATACTGATTATCACATTCTCATACGACGCTTAACCTATTCTACCACTTCCATTTCGTCATATTAATCCCATAAGTAATAATTTCACCCATCTATGTCTCTCATTCCGGCGATTACTACATTAGCAAACCAAGATGTCTACATCCCTTATAACCCATGCAGACGGGTTTAAACATCATGTACGCTTCATACGTACTCCAAACTCTTTATTGCCCCTACATTTGCAACGTGGCTATACGACTTGGGTGTTCTCAATCACCGCCGAATTTGAAATCCCAAATCCTCCTTAATCTCATTGCATTCTTCAACCCGCCGTAATAGAATCAAAATTTTTCAGTACTTTCTCACCACACCACTAGCTCTACTGGCCTTATATCTTAATTTACCCTTTAACTTCCAATTCTAACTACATACTTCCATAACGACCGAGGTACCCAAATCATGGATGAATGTCCAAACATCTCCTTACTACCAACCTTACGCTAAGTTTCATGCGTGGGATGTCTCGCAAAGAGAAATCCAAACAAGGAACCCCCCCGATACACTGCTCCTTAGCATTGTCAAATATTGGGATCTGTTAGGCCCTCAGTCCATAACATGTAGCCCTATATTCCCGCTTCTTGATAGTCAAGTTACATCTCCTTCTGCAATTTCACTTAAAAAAGGAACTCCTTCCAAAAGACACCGTCTCTTAACATTGATGGAAGTCACCTTCCATAAACATCATGCAAATAAAAATCGGGGCTCTAGAAATCCCATCCCCAGACATACAACTATGAGTATTAACTCCCACGTCTCTAAAGGGTGTTAAAACAAAACATTCTTCTTATTACTACATCCTTAGCGTTAATTATAATAATCAACTAAATCTTTTCGCTGAACAGTAAACCAAATACACTCCGATTTATATCAATAAAGTCCCTACACAAACCGGGAACAAATATCTAAGACCATTGTACCTTTCGAAGTCTCAATAATATATATATATATTACAATCGTGAGCTCGGCCCTCTCGCAGATGGGCTTGCCAGTACAAAACATTTTACGCCAAGGTAGTAACCCCGATAAACTTGCAATATCCGCACACTATCGGTATAAGCATATTATAAAACCATAATTAGTATAATATCATACTCGTATAACACATCACTAAAATGAGTGATGTCAATAAAGTATATAACACTATCAATATACCATTCATCCTCCGTGGATAACACTAAAGGTAACCCCATTATACCAGGGAAAAATATCCACATAAATAATAACATTGCTGAGATACTCACTAAACTCGACTCTCATGCGAATATAGTAGTAATAAAAATGTAGTAACTCGTTCCCAACACATACAACACGCAACATCATCTAAGGATATAACTCATACTTTTATCTTGTCAATTGCCCTGGCTGCTCAAATGGTTCCTGGACTTAACACACCTGTTCGTACCAAACCGATTTTTTTTTAATAACTATTGCCCTTGCTAGGCACCATACCCTTATCCCTATACTTGCTTCGGGAGACATTTATAACGCATGGGTTTTACTCCCCATAAAATACCTCTACACATACTCCACTTATCTCCGGTCACACTGACCATGTTAAAGTGGTCCTTCTCTCGGACGTTGGTAGTCTCGACTCTGATGACTACCTCTGTTGTTCCCTTAGCTTTGATGGCCCTAAGGAACACGCTACTAGTTTCCACATCTCTTACTTAAATCACCATCGCTCGGTAATAATTCAGTTATCCTAATTATTTTAACGGGTCCCCCGATGGGTCTCCCCCTTGTGGTTCTTCTCTAATACCGTTTCCCCCAGTCTTACTCTATATAAATTCTTTGATTCTTGTATTTCCCCACACAAGGAATCGTTTACCCCATATTAACAAAATGCGACGTTATTTCCATCTGCATTGACCGTCCAAGCAGAATTTCCCAGAAGTGCTAACAATTCTTCTTTCATGTAAATTCTTCCTTTAATGTCCTCTTCTCCATTTCACCTACTTTATCCGGTGTAAAGTTCGCTAAATAATTAAATTTGTTCTCACAAAGTGACCTCTGTCCGACCCTCTTGTGTGAGTTCCGAACAACATTTGCATCTCATCCTGAACATCTGATAAAAGAACTTATGGTCAAACCATACGTATGCGCCTTCTCTTGACAAAACATTCCACTTTTAAGTGTGTTGGTTGCCTCCCATTGAAACTTCTCTCTCACGAGCCAAGGAAAAATTTACCCTAAATTTTCACTCCTGATTAGCCATACTTCGACATATGCCCAAGCCTTTGGATATTTTACGTTCATTGGCTAACACACGCTATCTCCACGTTTCTAGTATTTTCACTGCTGGTTCTTTTAAATGTTTCGTCTGACTCCCTCCCAATCCAACCCTGCTGGGTGAGTCTAATTTGAACCTAATTTCTACTATAGCTATACCTGGAAGTCACAAGTCGCGCCTTAGCCATCTTTACCGTCCTGGACTTCCGTGCCATAATATGGGTGACTTCAACTACGATCATCCTTCTTTAATAAATCAAATAACCTCAACTGATCTTTGCCTCTTGCTGTCCACCCAACTGTCTTCGCCTGATGTACTGCATTATTCGGCACAAGAACACACCCGAATGCAAATAAGATTCACTATCATACACATCATAGCAGGAGAACGAAATCTCACCAAAGAAATCAACAATCCTAAACATAGGGCTCTGTATCAAAGAAAGCTACGATGGAAGCATAATAAGTCGCACAGATCCTGAAGGACACTAGAACTTGACGCTCTGATACCACCTCTAACACCTCGTCTAATTAAATACCGAGTATCTACTCCTTTATTAAATTAATACAGAATATCAATTTGGTCCAGTCTTAGCATCACTGTCAAAAAACATTTAATTAATTACTAGCCACCTAATTAATTAAGTTAACAAATAACCAAGAATTAAATTATTAACCATCCATCGCATAAACAATCTCATATGAATAACTAACGGAAATAAATCAACCGAGTCTGGAGTAAACACTCCAATAATAAAAATGCCAGAGTAAATAAAGTCCCAATACAAGAGTCTGAATAAATAAACCAATAATCGAAATAATGAGAGTCTGTGACTACAACCTCTAAATAAGAATGGGCGACATGCCCTAACTGGTACAATAACTCTGAAGGAATCAAGGATAAATATGCAGGAATCTAATACCAAGATCATGTAGCTTTCATAGCAGCTACAACACGTCATCGAAATGGAACTCCTATGCTTGGCATCCCTATGGCTGGGCACCTAAAATGTTTTTACAAAACAAAAATAGATTTGGAGGAAACGGGTCAGAGCCCAAGGTGAAAACAGTTTAAAACTTTAGCAAGTATTTAAATTACAATTAAACAACACATATTATGTACATGTTAGTGGCGTACTCTCACATGAGTTTCTCCTTCTCAACTAATGTGTACACCTAACGTATGCCCTTAACCTATCCTAGTTATGCTGCTAACTAACTAGTCTATACCACTTTCGCTTTCGAATTATACTATAGGATGTCTACTCTTAATACCCAAACAAGTTATATTCATAACCCATATTCACATTTATTATATTACTTATCGCAAGTGTTAATTAAATTCTCACATTCTTAGTCCATTCAAATATCTTAGTTATTCACATCTACTAAGCAACAGTGAACCAGTCAAAAGCATATATATATAATTCACTCACAATACATATATATACATATAAGGCACCCCTAGGCTAAGCTGCGGTGCACGCATACTCTGCTATCAAATCCATGTACATCACATACGTAAGGATCACGTGTTCCGAATCACTTAGGAACCGTCATAATACAAATCACACATATTGGAGGCGAACATAGTTCACATACCCATGGGTCACGCACATACCTACGCTCCCATGGTCAGCTTACTTATCAACTCACAAATAAGTCATTCACAGTCCTATGTGCTTAAGGTACCAGTCTAAATCCCCCCGAAGGCACACAAGGATAAGAGGGTCCTTTTCCAAAAACTAACCTCCCGTGATAGCAAGTATGGTAGGTATGTCATACACATAAGAAATCCGTTCACTAGGCATTCGCACAACTTTAGTAATCATATTTTAATATAGATATTCACATTTGATCTAGTAAGTCTCATACGTAAGATTATCCCAAACAGCATACGTAAATATATTTTTAACTTGATAACAAATATATTTTTAACTTGATAACTCTCTCTCGTCGTGTCAATTTGAGTACCTAAACCTATTCCAAAAGGTTACTAGGTCTCTTATTAGTTTCTAGTGTTATCTTAGCAAATATAACATCCCTCCGCTACTGTTCATACCCTTACATTATCTTTCATTCCACTTTCAGTCCTAAATCAAAAGATTTTAAACCGTCCTCACTTGGTAACCACTCTTAGCTATAACGCTCGATCCCATAAGTTATAACATTTTTCGGGAAATAACTAAGACCTTACTAACCTTAACTAAGTCCCACAATATTATATTAATCACCCTAATAATCAACATTGACTTGGGATTTTCATTAAACCTTCAGGGAAAACAATTACCAAAATTCAGAAGGGGTCGATCGATCGATCGTAGATCGATCGACATTATTGAGTCGATCGATCGATCAAGCAGGTATCAGCCCAGATTTTTTTAAACAGTTACGATTTTTATCATTTTTTCACCTCTAATTCTTCATTATAATGTCCCGAACTCCCAACCAATTGTACTAATAATCATACTAACATGTTTGCATAATTTCCAACATTTTATAATCATCAAATCACAATGGGATATCAAATTCTTGAATCAATTCACATAAATTTCATATAAAAACCCTAGTTCTCCTATTTCTTCAAGAACTCTATATAATTAATTACAAATTCCAAATTTTCTACACATAAATCATGATTTTGTGGCTGCTATTATCTCCAATGTTAAACTACATGCAAGATCTACCCAGATTACTATTTTTATTCTTCAAATCCATTCAATATTCATTATTCAAGGTTATTCTCCAATTCTAACCTAACATGGATGATATACGCACTAAATGATTGCAAGTTAAATCACTTGCCTAGTAATGAAGATTCTGATCCGATGAAGTAGATGGTATAGAATTGCTCCTCTCATTCCGATCTATCCGATGGTGGTGACGGTGGTGCAAAGAGTCCAAAGATGGTGGTTCTCCTTTGGTAACTCCCTCCACTTCATCTCTAATGGCCGTCTGTGAAACTTGGTGATGGAAACCCTAAGGCTCTAACCTAGTGGCTGATAATAACTATCTAAAATTCGTGGGTCACTATTCACCCAAAAATAGGAATGACTAAAATACCCTCCCGGGTTGCCGATTATGCCTAAAAATACTCCAGGACCCAAACTAAAACCCCGACTAGTGTTTTATGACTATCTCGAACCTTTCGGACACGTTGGTGCACTCAAAATGTTCATAAGAATTACATAAAAATAAAATACTTTTAAATCAATTAAATTGGATCCTGACACGACTGACACGCGCGTTCTAACTTAATTACCAAAACTACTGTATTGTTAACTCACGACAATTTTAATAAATTCTATAATCACATATTACCATAATCACTCAGTAATATCCAACAACATAATAATAATCAACTATTAACTCTCGTCTCACTAGCATTTAAATCCGGATTAATTTCCAATTAATTATCCCAAATTAATTTTAATAATTCTTATAATTCAAGGCAATTTAATTTATTAAATCACATAATTAAAAGCCATAAAAATACGGGGTATTACAGTTGAGTGGGGATAGGATCACTGGCCATACACTCTCATTGGCACTTAGATTTTCAAATGGATTGAAACCATCTGTTGATATTTCCAAACGAATGTTACGTTATTCTCGAGAAAAATTGGGATACTCAAAACTCACCCTCTTCCATGCTGTAGAATCAATAGGATGGAGCATGAGATTTTCCCATGCTTATTACCTAGCATGCCAATTCATTGCCTCTGCTATCCATGGTACGGTAAAAAATTGCTTTAATCTAGGCCTAACAGGAAAATATTTCAACACTTTTTGAGGCACTATTGAGCTTGTGCTTTCCTTGCCATAGATTGGACATATCTAGGTTCATCGCATACCGAACACCGATCGAGATTTTCATACTCCTTTCGGTATAGTATGCAGTCATACACATAAGAATGGATTGATTTATACTTCATTCCCAAACCTTTCAAGCTGTTTTTCATAGTAGGATAGCTATTTGGAAGCGTATTCTTCTTGGGTAGCAAGCCCTTCACCTAATTTAAAATTCTTTTCACTCTATTTCCAAACAAACCATATTGGGTCTTTAAATTATGCAAATCAACCATGGCTTGCAAAGTTGTTTGATTTTTCTCACAGACCGAGTATAACGACTGTCTCGCTTTAAATTTTAAACTTTGGTAGTCACCATCAAGGTTTATCCCGATATCTTCATGAGCATGTGAACCTTGTACATCGTCAGTGACCTCATTCTCTTCCACTTCATGAACTCCATACGTGTCATCAACTAAATCCTATAGCATACTATGATCTACATTGTCATCCTCCCCTTATACATCTACCCTAATTGTTGAAGGTTGTTGTGAAGGTTGTTCAAGGATAAAAGGAACTTCCGGTTCCCCATGAAAATCCCAAATTTGATAACTATCTTGCATGGACCATCTTAACAAAATGTAGTATAACTTCTTTCCACTCAAAAATCTTACCATTATTACACCTAGCACACGGACATGGTAAGTCTTCATCATTATGACATCTCTTTGCATCTTTCACAAATTCATTAGCACCTCTACAAAACACATCCCCTAATCTATTTGTATCTCCCATACAATCTTTGTATTTAGGATATCCCATCACAACTACTACAAAAAATCACCTATTATGGGTAAGAAGCGTATAATCGTGGATTAGCATAAACAAAGTGTGAATATTTAGTTCCCATTAGTATAAACAATCACCTATTGAATCTGTACACATAACAATTAGAAGGCTAGTTTCTATGCGTAAATTTATTCGTCCATTCAAATTCAAATTCAAATTCAAATTCAATTTTAATTTGAAATTGAAATTGAAATTAAAATTAAAATTCAATTTAAAATATTAATTCCTATTTCCTCCATCTCCTCTAATGGGTGAGTGGTCCTATCCCATTCAAGACAGCATATTTCTGTAATATACTTAACAATTCATGCACATTGTTCTAATTTGTGGAAAATTCGGCAGCATATGCCCATAGTTCTCCAAGTACACGACATAGATTCGTAAGTGTGAGTGTTATTTGAATTTATCAATTGAAATAACACTTAACATCGGATCATCTAGTATGTACCCACAGAACATCAAGATACGACTGCATAACTTCCCTCCAAAAGTAACAAGTTTAAGCCACTAAGAATATTATTATACAGAAACTATGCAGTCCCAAACTGTCCAAACGGGACAATTCGAGAGATCTCATTAGAGAGTTAATGACTCTCGAACGGGTATAAGGGATATTGAATTAGTACACATGAGAACTAGAAGGCTAGTATCTATGCGCACTATATGTAATTTAAAGTATGTTTCATTTAACTATGTCTTATCACAATTTGAGAGATTTCATTTAATTATGTAATTTAAAGTATGCATAAGAACTGTAGAATTAAAATGTATACAAATTAAAAAGTTACTAATGTTTAGAGCATTTCATATGTTTTAGTCCATTTCATAAGGAGCATTTCATATATAGGTTCGTGCGTGGAATGTCTAACCGAAGTGAAATCCAAACTATGACCCCCCCGGGGAGTGATACCCTTTCATTTAGATATGGTAGTTGTTAAGACAATTTAATTTAAATATCAATACAAATTCAATTCAACTTGTCCAACTCAATTCAATATAACAATATCAATACCAATGCAATTCAATATCAAGAAACAATTGTGATTTATATAATTGAAAAACATATACGCACACACACACATGGACTTTACTCTCACAAAACATACACACACACACACCTACTCCCCCACCCCTCACTGCCCCCATTCACTCCCCCTGCTCCCCAACTCCCCCCATGCCCCACCACTGCCAACCACCACTGCCCCCCGCTCCCCCACTACCCCCACACCTACACATATACACACATACACACCCTCCCACCTACACACACATGCAATCCTACACACACACATACACAAAGGAGAGAGAGAGAGAGAGAGAGAGAGAGAGAATATAAAGGGAAAGGAAATGGTGGGAAAAAAGAAACGTCTAGGGTTTTAATTATAAGAGTTGTCACGAACCTGTCAAGGTCTTTGACTGTGACAACTCTTTAAAATTGTCACGGTCATTGACCGTGACAAGGTCGGACGGCTCAAAGGTGATAATTTAGCCTTTTTGGTTTAGTGTAAAGACAAGGTATGGTTTGTCGGATAATAGTTTAACCCATATCCTGGGTTTATTTGAGGAGTTCTTGCCGAAAGAAAATTCAACACCAACAAAATATCCAGATATGAACATAATTAAAGAAGTTGGTATGAATTATAAGATCATTCATGCATGCCTTAATGATTGTATCTTATATCGGAAAGAGCAATCAAATAAGGATAAATGCCTAATATACAACTTATCGAGATATAAATTAGGTTAAACGGGGAGGGTAAAGTACCCCAAAAGATGGTGAGCCATTTTTCATTAATTCTAATGTTGAAGAGAATGTTTAATATACAATGGATTGAAAATGAAATGACTTCGCATGATCGAGCGATATCCTTTGTAAATATTATACGCCATCTCGTTGATTCATTTGTTAAGAAGTTTGCAGCCATTGGATCGCTTTATGTTCATCTTTATATAGCTACATATGGTTTTAATCCTTACGTTAATCTCAACACTAGTTATAGTTATTGACCTATCATTATTGTACCTTTAAATATGAAGTCGTCTTTGTGCATGAAAAGAGAGTGTTCCATGATGTCAATTTTTGTTATGTTGGCCGAATGAATCGGGAAAGTACATAAACATTTATATTGAAGCTTTAGTATATGAGTTGGAATAGTTATGGTTCGAAGGTGTAATGATATGTGACTCCCACATGAAAGATAATTTTACACTAAAAGCTATATTATAGTTTCAAATTCACAACTTGCCTGCCTATGGCACTTTGTCTGGGTGCACTGTTCATGGTTACAAAACTTTTCCAGTTTGTGAGAAAGAAGTCGACTTAGAACATTTTGAAAATAGTAAGAAAATTTTCTATCGCGTTCATCAAAGATTCCTTCCTCGCAATCACAAGCTTAGGTTGGACAAACTCAACTTAACAACAATGTTGGAGATCATAAAGCTCCACAAAGGTTTTCTAGTACTGAGATTGAACAGATAGTAGCACGCATTAAGTTGAGAATCGGTTAAGAAATAATTACAAAGAAAAGAAATGAAATGGGGACACCAATGATTGTGCGGATACAAATATCATAACTCCATGATCTCTAAGGTCCATTTTATTTGATTTGCCGTATTGGAAAGAGCATGATGTTCGACATAATTTAGATATTATGGACATTAAGAAGAATGTCTCCAATCATCTTTTCACAACTATTTTGGACTTGGAAGATAAATCAAAAGGTGTAACCAATGCACGTAAAAATATGGAGGCGATGGGGATACAAAATAAGTTGTGGTTAATCGTAGATGAATCTATCAAAACTATTAAACCTGCAGCTGCATTCACTATAGGTAAATAAGAAAATGAGTGGTTCTTTCGTACATTAAAGGAGTTAAAGTTTCGAAGGATTTTTCTTCTAACTTGAGTAAAAATGTGACTTTAGAATCACTCGGGTTGAAGGGATAGAAGTCGAATGATTAAAACCGTTGTTGTTCGATTTATAAGTATTTAAATTACTTATAAAATAGCATATTTGGTGCAGTGTCAAAAGGTCTCCTAGATTGTAATGAATCTTTTATGATTTAATAAACAATATAACACCCTTTGATAATGAATGTAGAAACCCCATCCGAGGTTCGAACCACTTTAAATAATTATCTCAGATTGTGACACTTTTCTCCTCTTACCTGTCTAAGATCCAAAAGGGAGAATACAAGGATCTGAGGTCATATAAGATTTCAACACCCATCATGAAGGATCATATACTAGAAGATCTGATGCTTTTGTTGCATTTAATAAATCTTTAGGAGGATAGGAAGAGGTAATCCCCTTCATTATCTTCAAAGACCTTTTTCCTCATTCAGATCATCAATCGAATCCATAAAGGCATCATAATTCGTAACCCTAGGTTTATGATTACAACCTAGATTTTCTATCTTTGTATTTCAATATCATTCAAAGTTTTTGGCCAAATTTTTTTACCGCGTTTCGATCCATAATATGGCCCTCTTCTAAAGTGTGTCCACCCAGATTAAGTGGAAGGAATTCTATCATGATTCACAAGGGCAGTTGCGGATTTGACACGGGTGGAAGATAACTTTCCTACAAGGTATCTCTCAAGTATATTGGCGGCCTTTCATGCAAAAGCAAAACATTCAGTTTGTCCATATATGCTCCAAATGCCAAGAGCTTTCCCCCATCGTCAAATAGCCGGCTTGCGACCTTAACCCTCTCAGAAGTCCATGTCCTTTTGATCAATGGATAAATTACTTCACTAAATGGGTGCAAAAACTCCCATCCATCTTCTAGGTTTGTAGAGTAACTCCGAGACAGTCAAAAGGGGAAACCCCACACTCCTTAGAATACGAAATGGAAGTCATCATCTCATTGGACATCTCCAACTTTGAGATCTTTTAGGAGACCATAAGGATGATCGTCTTTCTCACGATATCGACTTAATAAAGGACTAAGAGAGCATGATCTCATTGACCTTGAAGCATATCAATAAGAACTTGTTAAACAACACAATCAAAAGGTCAAAGTCATAGATTTCCAGGTCAGCGATCTAATGCTCAGAAAGTTTCTATCGACCCTCAATAAGCCCTCTCATGAAACTTTGGCAAGCTCCATACCTAATAGCCTTAAAGGGATGAGGTGGATTATACCACCTGGAGGAGTTGAACTACACAACGGTACCTTGTTCATGGAATTCCATGAACCTCTGGAAATTTTATCATTTAGTAAGTAAGTTACTTTTTTCATGTATTTTAGTTCAATAAAAAAGATTCATGTTAGTAAATGTTTTCTTTATAATCATGTATCCAAGATTATATGCATCACCGAACCCACCTAATAATGGGTGGTACAACATAAAAATAAGTTGGTCACCAAAACTTGGCATCAAACCCTGCTGAAAATGGTGGTATAACCCAACTTGGCTGGGTTGTCCTAGAATAGGAATAAACCCACCTAAGAATGATTGGTATAACTTAGAAATAGGTTGGACGCCTAAGATTTGGCATCAAACCCACCTGAAAATGGTATTACAACACAACCTGGGTTGGCCAGCCTATATTGGCATAAACCCACCTAAAATTGAATGGTAAAACCTAGAAATAAGTTAGTTGCCTAAGATTTAGCATCAAACCCACTTGAAAACAATAGTACAACCCAACTTATATTGTTCAGCCTAGAATAAGCATAAACGCACTTAAGAATAGGTGGTGTAACTTTGAAATAAGTTGGTCACCTAAGGTTTAACGTAAAGCCCATTGAAAAATAGTGGTATAACCCAACTTGGGTTGATTGTCCTATAACAAGTATAAACCCACCTAAGAATGGGTGGTATAACTTAGAAATTAGTTGGTCGCCTAAGATTTGGTATCAAACCCACGTAAAATGGTGGTACAACCCAACTTGGGTTGGTTAACCTAGAATAGGCATCAACCCACATAATAATGGGAGGTGCAACTTCCAAATAAACTAGTTGCCTAAGGTTTAAAGTAAAACCCAGTGGATAATAGAGGTAGAACTTTTACATTAAAATAATAAGGTTAACCTAACAAATTTAAATCAACTGGTTACAATCCACAACTCCACTGTCTACCAACTAAGTAAATAAGAAGGTTAACTTAGAATTTAAATCTATTGGCCTATTTGTTAATTATACATGTCAACAAGGTCAGTTACAGATCACAGTTCCACAAACTATTGGTTAAGTTACCATGGGTGTTAATTTGTAAGTTTTGGTTAACTATTGGGCATATTCATTGTAAAGATAATATTGAAAGTTCACATAACATAATAGAAAAGATGAAAGGTGGAAAATAAATTCCATTAATTTTTAAAAAATGGCATAAGGCCTACAAAGGGTAGCCAAGCTTACTTAAAATAAACAAGAAAAATGCATAGAAAGAGAATAAAATACGCAAAGAAACTAGGGGCGACCTCCACCTAGCTAGAAATATCATTGTTTCCTTAATCAACCACTTGTGTAGGAGAAGTAGGTTCAACAGTAGTATTATCTACCTCCTGACAAGATATTAGGGAAGCTCCCCCCCCCCCCCCCCCCCCCGCCTCTAATAGGCTTATTCAAGGATATGTGTTGGGCGTATACTGGATCATTCTCTGGGATATTACCCCAATGAAGGCTAGCAAGACAACCATAGTTGGAGGCAACCGACTTGTGATAGTCTACTTATATAGTAACCTCTTGTACTTCGACCTCAAAGCCCTCGACAAAGGACTTCTCAAGTTTGGATTCCGAATGGCCTCATGGGCCCTTTTTGCCTCATTAGAATTAGATTTTGTAAGGTCTTTTAGCGAAAGGCCTTTTTGAGGGTCGTCAACTCGGTGTCGACCTTGCTGAATGCCAACTGAAGGTGTTCAGCCTCTCCCATAACTTTCTCCTCATTTATCTTGCTTTAAGTTTAGTAATTCTATTATTCTTCTCCGTGAGGGTGTTCTTCATGACATTGGATTAGTCATGAAAAATTCCATTCCTCTTCAGTAGGTGCTTAGACCCGGTGGACACATCGTACATTGCTTGCATGCCCTAAAAAATAAGAGAGCAAAACATTAGTATCTGAGTAAAATAAAAAATTAGCAAAAAATATAACAAGAGGCTAACTTACTAGAATTTAGTGAAAGATCCTTATTTTTTAAGGCACTCCAGAATGAATCTCCTCAATATCTCCATATATTTAGGAAACATGGAAAATTTCACCAACAAATATTTGAGTTTGAAATTTTAAAATGCCAAGTCATTGGTGGTGATAGGATATATCACCTTCACGAAATTTATCGCTAATGGATGGATCCTGGACATTTATGGTGTTGTGCGAGTTTGCTGATAGGGTGTAATAACCAATAAATGATTATTACCCCATAAGGAGCGGGGGAAGGCGTCTTGTGAGTCTTTTTTTTGTCATATTAGCCTAGTCTCGCCCCATCGATCTCTGCACTTCTTCTGGTTTTCACAAACAACTACAAGGTCAATGGTCCGTTTAGATCGACCAGTCATATCTTTAATTCAGAGACTAGAGGAAAGAAAAATCCCTTTATTCTCCTTCTTATTCCTCTTATTATTTTTCCCACATCTGTCTTGAAGTGCTTACTTATTCGTATGAGAATATTGTGTCAAAGAAAAGATCATCTTGATGTTCGACCGAGTCCTGTTTGGAATAGTTGAGATCATGTTGGTGGGCGACAAAGATTCACCAACATATACCCATCTTACAGTTGTACAAAGGAGGGGGTAACTGTTGGAATGGAGGACTCACCAACCATCGTAGAATCAATAAAAGTGACCTCTAGAATGATTATGAAGTTCTTGGTTGATGCAAATGTCAATTCATAGCCAATAAGAACGTGAGCTTCTCTCTAATGAGGCTTGGTGCCGATCGAGGTTTTTCTCACCCTAATATTTCTCCCATCAACTAAGTTGATGTCTTAGTCTTTGGGTTTTCTCTTGTAGTAAGGATCTTCATATAAAGAAATTTTTTTATTACTAAAAAAATAATCGGTTTCACAAAACAAGTTAAATGAATGGTAAATAGACTACCACGAGTTCCTTCCTTAAAAAGAAAAATAATACATGTGTAGTTTTCATTGTACAATTACCCAAAAATACTAAGATGTCCTTGTCGGTGACTTTCATGATTTGGGAAACAAAGTCATCAAATTACATCACATGTCTCATCCTTAAAAATGATATGTGCAAAACCCAAAATAAGTCTTTAGGTTGTAGGAATATCTAGTTCCTTTCAAACATTGATTAGTCCATAAATATGGTTAATGGAAATTATCCCCATTAAAATCCAAAAAAAGCATTTGTTTTCTTAAAGTGGAAGTATTCCATTAAAATGGAGCATTTCTACAAGCACTGGGTGAAGCAAGAAACGAAACCCCCTATATTATGGCAATTTTTATGAAAGCAACCTTGTCATTTTTTTCATAAATATCTTCATCATTTGATGAGGTCCTTAACTTTACATATTCATGCATTATGTATTTAGTATAAAATACCTAAACATCATTTTTGAGCTCAATTCATACTTCCTTAAACTCCTGGACATGTATAGGAGGAAATGAACTACAAGAAAGAGATGAAAAAGAAAATAAATAAAGTTCTAGCAACTTAATATAGAGACATAAATGGAATGAAAATTTCATACCTTCAAAGTTCAAGTAAAGAAAGTATAAGGAGTGTTTTAACCCTTATACCCCTTAAATGCCAAAGAGGTGCTGAAGGGACGACTCTTCGAAAAAAGAGCCTCAATTCCTTTTCCCCCGAGTCAAGCGATTCACACGTCATGATTGCATGGGGAAATGAATATGCATCTCACCAAACCTAAATATAGGGACTACGTGAGTCATTACAATGATTACAATCTCACAAAGCACATGTGATATCCATACCAGTTAATAGACAATTGTTGATAAAAGCCCTATTAATACATGCACAATTCAATAAGGCATAATTGGGCTGACCATGCTTAAAGATTGACCACCCCAATTTTGAGGGAAATTGAAAGAGTTATTAGTCAAGAATTCCACGTGGCATGTCACCTAATATTGAGATATAATCATCCAAAGATCAAAAACTCTCGAAGGAGAATCAAGGGAGATTACTATTGGATTTTGCCGGATAAAAAGTAACTATTATTCTATTTCAAAGATAAGATCAAAGCTGAAACTGATCACCATGGAGAAGATTTAGAATTGTAGGACATTTGAATTGGGGAATCCATTAGCACACTTTTGATTTCACGACCTAGACTGTGAGTTAACAACCATAGTAATCCAAGTCGTTTTCTTCCTTTCCCATAAATAAGACACTACTCTCCTTTACCCTTGGACGTAGACAAATTGACCTATCGAATCACATATATCTTTATTGCACTTATATTTCAGATCCAAATGTGTATTTAGAAATTATTTTAGAATCGATGCCCCCTACAAAATATATATGTACCTTTCTCTTTTGAACCACTATACTGTTCACTAATTGAATCATTAGGTTTAAGGATTAGTGTCCTAAGAAACTTGATCGGATAAAGAGGCTGGAATTCATTTTAGTAGTATGGAGACTTATGTATGCTATACTTTGAATTATAATTGGCATGTTCTTTTTTGTTAGCATGGTAGCATATTATAGTCTAATCATGGAAAATAATTTTGGATATTGGTAAACCACATTCTCAAGTGCCTATAAGGATTAGGGATTATGTGTTTATTTACAAAGATGAGAGTTATATACTTATTCGATAGACCTACAAAGAATTTCAATCATAAAAGTACTCCTGAAAGTCTTCCTCACCTCAGTGTACGTGTTTACCCTGTAAGGTGGAGTTATCAATTAAAGAAGTTTGTATTAATTATGCATTGTTGATACCAAAGATTATGAAGGATCCAAAGTGGTTTCATGACTTCATAACTTACTGAGAGATTTGGGAGTGGTTCCACTGATTCAATTGGTAATTACTCTTAATTATGATTGATGGCCTAGAAACAACCAAAATTGGGCGAATTGGGATTATCTAAAATTAATGAGGAACTAAAACTTTAATCTATCATGCAAGTCTTTATGTTATAACAACCAGTAAACAAACAAAATAAGTGCATGTAAAGTAAAAGATAAGAAGAGGTAGAGATATTGTAAAACCATGAATTATAACATGGGTTTTCACCTCATGTGTACATTCATGTCTTGAGATAACACCCATGAAACTTCACATATTCACGATAGTTTTAGAACATGTTTATAAAACTTCACATATATACGATAGTTTTAAAACATGTGCAAGAACCTAACCATTACACAAGCACACCGCTTCAGTCGATTTTTTTATTTATTTCCTAGCTCGAACCTAAACAACCGATAACAACTACCTCAAAGACAGTGGATGAAC
This sequence comes from Sambucus nigra, assembly GCA_949130495.1. Taxonomy (NCBI): domain Eukaryota; kingdom Viridiplantae; phylum Streptophyta; class Magnoliopsida; order Dipsacales; family Adoxaceae; genus Sambucus; species Sambucus nigra. Next base: position 186,267,222 of record OX422214.1, on the reverse strand, counting down.
CTATATCCTAACATTAGGGTCACACACCTTCTTAATGCAAGTTCCGATCATTGTCCGATATTACTTGATAGCTTGCCATCTTATGTACGAGCGGCACAACGCTTCATTTATTGCAAAGAATGGGTGTCGTATCCTTCTTTTCATGAGATGTTAAGTTCTCATTGTTATAGATAGTTGGTGGAAATGCCCACCAGCTATTTCAATAGAAAAACGTCATCATTTTGCCAGGCAACTATAGTCTGGAAAAAGAACGTGTATGGGAATGTGGTAACGGAAATTTCTCTTCTCCAAAATGCTTTACTTAAAACCCGAAAACTTATTAAGAGAAATCCAGACCCTGCTATTCTCTTTCGTAAAAAAATAATTCAAGAAGAATTAGCATATCACCAAATCTAGGAAACTCTGTACTAGAAAAATAAATATAATCTTAAGTGGAACCTTGACGACGACAACAATACTATTTTTTTTACTCTTGTGTAACTCACCGACGTTGGAATAATACCATTCAGGAAATTTTCAACCCTGAAACGGGATGGCACCAAACACACACTGGTATTGGGACTCAATTCTAGAATTTTTATGAGACACTATTTCAAAAAATTACCTAGAACCGACCACACTCAAATGAATGGGTAAGAACAAGAGCCCCGGTACGGATGGACTTATAGCAAAATTTTATCAAACCCACTGGAAAGAAGTGGGAACAATAGTGTGCAACCTAATCTATGAATTTTTTCGGATTAGGAAAATGCCACATGACATAAACCATACGTTACTACTCTTCATCTCTAAATGGAAAAATCCAAACTAGGTGTGACATTTTGGCCCTATTAGTCTTTGCAACGTGATTTATAAACCCATCTCGTCCATATTGGTTGTGAGAATGAGACCTCTCTTAAAATATCCGATGTCCCCGTACCAAGCATCTTTTGTCGTGTAATGTCACATTAAGGATAACATCCTGATTGCTCATGAGATTCTCCATACGATGCGAAAATAAAAAGCCAAAAAAGGGAGTTGCGCCATTAAAATATACTTATCAAAAGCATATGATCAAATGGAATGGTCATTCATTCAATGGGTCCTGAAGCAACCCAGACTCCCAAACCAATGGATTTTGTACCTCACAACATGCATCTCCACCACCTCTTTTCAAACACTGATTAATGGACATATTAGATCCCACTTTAGGCCAGCAAGGGGACTGCGATAAGGAGATTCTCTATCCCAACTCCTTTTCATCCTAGGATTGGATGTTCTATTACGAAAAATCGACCAGAAATTTTAACTAAAATCTATGACTGCCCTTCGACCCTCTTTGACAGGTCAGAGAATCCCGGGGATTGCATTTATGGATGATTGCATATTCTTCCCACAACCGACGAACCAGATGATCACCAAATTTCGAACGATTCTGGAAGAGTTCTCAAACATTTTTGGCCAAGCCATTAATCATGATAAATCCATGATAACCTGTGGCCCCATGACTCCGCATGAAATTAGGAGTTAAATGCGTATAATGCTTGGTGTTCACCAAAATCCAAGCCATGAGAAGTAACTTGGTCTTCCTTTAATTACTGGACACGTCATGCGCAGTCTGTTCATTGACCTCATAGCAGACCTAGAAGCCAGACTGAAAACATGGTACTCACACTTTCTCTCTTATGCGGGCAGAGCCACACTCATCAATGTGGATTGTACTTCCCTACCTGCATATAGTATGTCAGTATATCCACTACCCAAATCCATTCTCACTACTCTCACTAAAAGATCAAAGTGTTCTTTTGGAATGTCACTCCACACTCGAAAAAGACCTCAACCATCCCTTGGACCTCAATTACCCTTCAAAAACAATATATAGGGCTAGGAATTAAAATCTTCATACGCTTAACACCGCTTTTGTTCTTAAACTTTTGTTGAAGTTATTCTCTAACCCGACAAACCTCTGAATGCGTGTGATCAAACATAAATACTGCCCCCACTTTATGATCCTCGAGGCAAGCCACCATACCCAAGCATCCTTGTTTTGGACTTGAGTTTCAAAACTAATTCCCTTATTCCAAAAGAGAATTAAATGGAGAATTGGGCCGAGGGCGATCACCTTTTGGTCATCACATATGGGTTTTACAGGAAACCCTGGAATAACATTTCCCCTTCATTCCCCCGAACATTATTCAACAACCGATATTTGGATTTATTAACCACCATCAATGGAACTTGTCCTTGTTATCCCAATATCTGTCGAGCAACTTCCTACTTTTTATACAAGGCATTTATATTTCACCTACAGCGGAACAGGATTCCCCTGTTTGGTGGTCGAGTCAAGGGGTATCTTTTAACATTAAAAACCATTGTCGTTGGTTAAACATAGAAGTGATTAAACAACAGATTCCCGGTTTTCCATGGATGTGGCTCTGGAAAATTGGACTACCAACCAAAATTAAAATCTTTTTTTGGTTCTTAATCCACCAGGCACTACCTACAGCAGGCCAGCTCTTCTATTACCATAAAATTCTAAATCCTAATTGCCCTTTATACAATCTACTCGACTCCAACAATCATATCTTTACAACATGTCCGATGATGTTCCAAGTTCGCATGATACATGAGGAGACTTATATATTACTGATCGCCATTTTAAGATGACTGACAGGGAACTACAGGCCTTCAGACCTCACTTTTCACGAAATCAGACCATTTTTCTCCCTCCGAGCTCTGTGGATTGCTGGAAATGAGGCGCTCTTTTGATACAAACTAATAATAAAAGCCATTATATCCCACTCCATTTAGAAACAAGTGGTGCAGTTTATTCATTCCCACCAAATGCAGACCTCACGGTTTGATTCAACAAAAGGGGCATATCATATTACATAGGCACCCCCCGCACAACCTTTTTATAAGTGCAACACTGACGGTGGAACTCCCACACCACAGGCCTGGCCTCCATCGATGAATTAATTAGGAACAATCATAGAGATTTTATATTGGGTTATACTAGAAACATGGGATATGTGTCATCATTGACTGCTGAACTTTAGGCCTTAAAACCTGGACTAGAATTAGCTTTTCAAGCAGGTATAAAATGTAATGAGATAGAAATCGATTGTCAAACTCCATTCAACATGATTTACAGGGACCAAGCTCATCATCAAGTCCACGTGTATTTATTCCAATCCATCTATGAAGTCTTTCAGAGATTCCACCACGTAATCATTTCTTTATGCTTTCGTGAAGCAAACATGTATGTGGATGTTGTTGCTACTTTTTCTATGTCTACTTCTTTTTTTCTTCACTTTTTAGGCCAGTTCCTAGGTTTTTCTTTCCTTTTTTATGTCATCATCTTAGTCGATGTACAATAGTTAGGTTTCTAGCAATGAACATCACATGTAAAATACCTTTGGTTTGAATAATGCTTCACTTTTATTAAAAAAAAACTACCTCAAAGCATTGTGGGGGAAAAAACACTACCTCAGAGCAAGACACCAAACCCTTTTCCCAAGTTTTTACCAAAAAAATATTGGATAGACTCGATAAACTATCAGATACAAGCTTTAGCGAGATTACTTAAATAAATAGCACACTAAAGCTGCCTTTTACCACACTTGGAAAATAATGGATGGACTCTGTGAATAGATATTAAATATTCACAAACACATACTTTATTGATGTATAATGAAGTGCAAGAGTGAGGAGCAGATAAATTATCAATAAAACCTTTTCGAAGATGAATAATGAGTAATATAAATAAAGTTTGAAACATAAAATAAACTTTTAATTTTTTATAATACATGTTGAATTTTTTAATCTCTTTTGAAACATTTATTTTTTTTGAAATATTAGGGTATAATAATTAACAAAAAGATTCTAAAGTTTCTTTGTAGTTTAAGCTTCGATCATAAGTTAGTTTGGAAAAGAGTGAAAATGATCTTTAAAAGCCCTTTCCATAACAAAATGTTAAAATCGCAACGGTAGGAAAATTCTTATTCATCACGTGCCTACTTTTGGAATTAGATGACTCTTTGTTTCTTCAGGACCCTATATATAAGCTTTAGTTACTTTAAGCTGTAATCTCAAAATCCCTACAAAGATTTACACAACTAATTCAAAAATTAAATGCAAAATTACTTTGGTCTTATCTTTTAGAATTTTTAATGGACTTTGGCTATCTTTTGTATTATGTTCACCAATAACATTTGTGACCAAAGTTACCATTTTCTCCTTGTATATAATTGTGACAAATAAGAGAGGATCAATATAAACAATATGAACAAACCAGTGACTGATATTATTACAAAAGGAAATTACAAAACATAAAGCAAAAATTACAAAGTACTTAGGCCGGAATATCACTGGATAATTACAAACTTGAGATAGAGGGAGAGTAAACTTAATAGAGAGAGGAGAGATAAGGATGAGTATCCAATATGAGAGAAGAGCCCTCTATTTATACAAAAAGATAAGGAATAAATAATTCCTCAGAAAATAACCCGTGAGTCCCTTCATAATTGAGGTTGACAGAGTCTCTTGTCTTCTTGCATCGGCTGATAGGCCAGTGGGTCCTACACAATAATCTAGCAGCCTTGATGGAAACAAATTTGCCCATAAGCGACGACTAGAGAATAGTTGGGGTCCAGTGGTCCTCCTAGGTCAGATCATCCAAATCACCATTAGGATTAGGGAAGTTACCATCCAAACGTCTTGTTGGGAATCCAGAATTAAAAGAGCTGAAGAAATCCTTCATAGAAACATATGATGAGATATGGTGTCAAATATATCTCCAACGAAATCATCATCCTCATGATTTTGCGATTCTCCTGCTAACCAAAGTAATGGATTATCATTCTTTATAGATGTCATAGATAGATTTCATAGAAACATCATCATCAGAGGGAAAGGGAATGGGATTCTTATCCTCTTTAGTATAAGTGGTGGAAGAAGCCCCCGTAAATTGCCTTTTTGTATAATCCATGACCTTCACGATAAGTTCCTAGCTTGAGGGAATTGTTTCTAAGAACAAAGTGTAAATCCTTAATTGGATTCAAACCTAGAGTCGTCTTTTCCATGGGAGGAGGAACTTCCTCGATCTGGGACATATAATGCTCAAGACTTCCCTTAATTGAAGAGATAGTTTATTCATTATTAATGTCATCCCACCAATTGTAATAAGAGATTCTTTCAAGAATATTAACCTTAAGTTAATTAGTATGACATTGAAGATCCCATTTCTAAATCCAAGGAATGTTGATTTCAGTACAAAATAATAAGGGAGAAAGCCCTATAGGGATATCATTTTTTCCCTGAGTTTTGGATGAAACTGAGTCCAAGGAAGAAAAAGTTTTTTTTTGGTAATGTCATCAGAAAGAATATCAATTCTTGGGACAAATTTGTCCCAACAATTAATAACCCAACCTCAGTATTCTTCTTTTAAAGAATGAGGACAAATTTTAAAAAACCAAGTATGTTTTCCCATAAAGTTCTGATAATAAAAATCTCTGGACCATGCCAAGACATAATCCCAATAATTATAAGTGCCAGCTTGAGAACTCAATTTTCTCAATTTTAAAGGGTGGATTCCCCATTCTCTGGCAAAGATAATTTTTTTGAAAATCGCTTTTCTATAAGTAATGGGTGATTTGGAGTTTTTAACACTTTTATTTGTGTGAAAAAAATTGACTGATTTATCATCGCTGAGGATTGCCTCATATCCCATTAGGTGTTTACCTTCTTCCACATCATAATTTATGTGTGTCAAAGTATAGGGACTTAATCTCCCAAGGTGAAGACATAAGCTTCTTATCCTCTTCATTGAGGATGAGCATTAATTAATAAGTCCTTTAATTAGGAATGAATTCATGCTTGATAGTCTGTAAGACATCCTTAGCAGATTTCTTTTTGCTAGGAGTAGGCGGAGAACTCAATTTACCCCTTTTTTCGCACTAACGCGAAGGAATTATAGATAATCCTGCATCAGAGGATATTCGTCTTCATTGAACTCGATCTTTTTCTTTTCCAGGCCTCTGGTAGGATTGCCCACATCATTTTCCATGACCTTTAGAGGGGCCACTCATTGTTTCTGTAAAAACTCACTTGTTAGAAAATCAGGGAGTGAATTATTTTCACCTTTTATGTGTTCGATATCAAAATCGAAGGCTGATAAATTAGCCTGCCATCTGGCAAAAAATTTGTTTAGAAATAATATTTTCCAATTTTTTTGCAAAACCTGTTTAACATAATAGGATAAATATTATGAATTTCTTCCAAGGGAATTGAGGATTCTGATTCAGAATCATAATAGGATAAATATTAACATTGAGGATTGATATTAATAACCTTAAGATAGAGTTAAGACAATTAAAAGACCATCAGCATAATATGCAAATTGAGATTAATAATCTCAAGGATGAATTACACCATCCTAATTCTACTGATTTAAAACTTATTGATGAATTAGTTGATTATTTGGGTATTATTAACCGCGTTGCTACCCAGAAATGGTATATAACTATTAATATTGTTATTATTAATGAATTTACAATAAATAACATTATTGCTCGGTTGACAGCGGTGCTGATATGAACTGTATTCAGGAATGATTGATTCCTACTGAATATTTAAAAAAAAACACCCAATCTTTATTCAATTCTAGTGGTGATAATATGCATATTCAATATAAACTAACTAAAGTTTATATTTGCAATAATGGTATATGTTTATCTATTACCTTTCTTATCATTAATGACTTGTCCCAACAAGTTATTTTTGGTACCCCCTTTTATCCTTGCTTATGCCTATGGATAAAATTTACTCTAGTGGTATATATACCACCATAAAGAATCAAAAGATTGCTTTTGAATATATAACCAAACCTGAGGTTAAGAAAATTAATTCTATGACAAATAAAATTATTTTCAAACAAAATCAATTAATTTTTTTCAAAAGGAAATATCCTTTTTAACTATAAAACAAAAGCCTGAATATCCAATCATGCGGAAAACAATTAATGTTATTAAAATCAATTATTAACTGAAATTTGCAGTGATATTCACAATGCCTTTTGGAATAGGAAGAATCATATTGTTCCTCATCCTTATGAAATTGATTTTAATGAAAAATCCATTCCCACAAAAGCTAGACCCAATCAAATGAAGGATGAATTTATTGAATTACGTAAGAAAGAGATTCAGAGTCTACTAGATAAAAATCTGATAACTAAAAGTTATCTTCCTTGGAGTTGTACAACTTTTTATGTTAATAAGGCTTCTGAAAAGGAACGAGGGATTACTAGACTTGTAATAAATTTAAAGCCTTTAAACAGCGTGTTACAATGGATAAGATATCCAATTCTTAATAAAAAGGATCTTTTTGACCGGCTTAATTTAGCCACCATATTTTCCAAATTTGACTTAAAGTCTGGATATTGGCAAATTCAAATTGTTCCCAAGACGGGTTTAAAACTGCTTTTGTGGTCCCATTTGGCCATTATCAATGGAATGTTATGCCTTTTGGACTTAAAAATGCCCCTTCTGTTTTCAAAATATCATGAATGAGATATCTAATCCGTATTCAAAATTTACTATTGTGTATATTGATGACATCCTCGTCTTTTCACAATCAATTGATCAATATTTTAAACATCTAAAGATTTTTAAAGATGTTAAAACTAATGGTTTAGTTATTTCTGAGCCAAAAATGAAAATTTTTCAAACAAATGTTCATTTTCTTGGCCATAATATTGGTGAAGGGAAAATACTCCCTATTGATAGAAGTATTGATTTTGCCTCTAAATTTTCAGATGAATTAAAGGGAAAAAAACAACTCCAAAGATTTCTTGGAAGCCTCAATTATATTGGGGACAATTATAAAAACCTTGCATAAGACTCTGCAATTTTGTACTCCAGATTGAAGAAGAATCCTTCTCCCTGGACCATTGAGAACATTAAAGCTGTTTAAAAAACTAAAGTTAAAGTCAAACAATTACCCTATCTTGCTTTAGCTAATCCATCTTTTTAAAAAATTATTAAGATTGATGCTTATGATCTTGGTTCTGGAGGAATTTTGAAATAAATTAATTCTTTGAATATAAAATAAGAACTGGTTCATTTTATCTCAGGCACTTGGAAAGATGCCCAGAAAAATTATTCTACCATTAAGAAAGAAATTCTTTCTGTTGTTAAATCAATTTCAAAATTTCAAGATGATTTGTTAAATCAGAAATTTTTAATACGAATTGATTGTGGTGTTGTTAAATCGGTTTGGCAAAAAGATGTGGAAAATATTATTTCTAAACAAATTTTCGCCAGATGGCAAGCTAATTTATCAGCCTTCGATTTTGATATCCAACACATAAGAGGTGAAAATAATTCACTCCCCGATTTTCTTACAAAGGTATTTGTGTAGAAACAATGAGTGGACCCTCTAAAGGGCATGGCAAAGGCCGTGGGCAATCCCACCAGAGGCCTGAAAAATAAAAGATCGAGTTCAATGAAGGCCAATATCCTTCGATGCAGGATTATCTATAATTCCTTCGCGTGAGTGTGAAAAAGGGGAAAATTGAGTTCTCCGCCTACTCTTAAAAAAAAAGAAATTTGCTAAGGAGGTCTTACAGACAATCAAACATGAATTCATTCCTAATCAACGGACTTATTAATTAATGCTCATACTCAATGAAGAGGATAAGAAGCTTATGTCTTCACCATGGGAAATTAAGTCCCTATACTTTGACACACATAAATTATACTATGGAAGAAGGTAAATACCGAATGGGATATGAGGAAATCCTCAGCGAGACTAAAACAGTCAATTTTTTTCACAAAAATAAAAGTGTTAAAAACTCCAAATCTCTTATTTCTTATAGCAAAGAGATTTTGAAAAAAATTATCTTTTCCAGAGAATGGGGAATCCACCCTTTAAAATTGAGAAAATTGACTTCTCGAGCTGACACTTATAATTATTAGGATTATGTCCAGGTATGGTCCATAGCTTTTTATTATCAGAACTTTGAGGGAAAACATACTTGGTTTGATGAATTCGGCCCTCATTCTATAAAAGAACAATACCCAGGTTGGGTTATCAATTGGTGGGACAAATTTGGCCCAGGAAATAATATTATTTCTTATGACATTACCAAAAAAAAACTTTTTCATCCTTGGACTCAGTTTCATCCAAAACTCAGGGAAAAAATGATATCCCTATAGGGCTTTCTATCCTATTATTTTTTTACTGAAATCAGCATTCCTTGTATTTGGAAATGGGATCTTCAATGTCGTACTAATCAACTTACGATTCCTCTTCTTGAAAGAATCTTTTATTACCATTGGTGAGATGGCATTAATAATGAAGAAACTATCTCTTCAATTAAGGGAAGTCTTAAGCATTATATGTCCCAGATCGAGGAAGTTCCTGCTCTTATGGAAAAGATGACTCCAGGACTGAATCCAATTAAGGATTTAAACTTGATTCTTAGAAAATAATTCCCTCAAGCTACTGAACTGGAGCTTCTCATAAAGGTCATGGATTATACAAAGATCCAATTTACGGCGGCTTCTTCCACCACTTATACTAAAGAGTATAAGAATCCCATTCCCCTGCCTGCCCTCTGATGATGATGTTTCTATGACATCCATAAAGAATGATAATCCATTATTTGGCTTAGCAGGATAATCTCAAAATCTTGAGGATGATGAATTCGTTGGAAATATGTTTGACACCAATATCCTATCAGATCTTGCTATGGAGGCTTTCTTTGGCTCTCTTAATTATGCATTCCCAATAAGACATTTGGATGGTAGATTCCCTAATCCTAACGGTGATTTGAATGATCTGACTTAGGAGGATCAATGGACCCCAGCTATTCTCCAGCCGCCGCTTATGGACAAATCTATTTCCATTAAGGCTGCTCGATTATTTTGGTAGGACCCACTGGCCTATCAGCCAATGCAAGAAGATAAGAGACTTTACCGACCTTAATTATAGAGGGATTTCAAGACATCTTATTTCAAGCTTCGATCTTATTTCAAGACATAAGATGTCTTTAAATCTCTCTACATTGTACCTATTCATACTCACCTTTATTGTTTATATTCTTTGTAGAGAGATTTCAAGACATCTTATTTCAAGCTTCGATCTACAATTAACTTGTACATCTAGAAAAGACATTTCTATGACTTAACGATGCATCTCATCTTCAGGCTTTGTTCGGGAAGTTTTTGATTTATTTAAGGCTAATGTCTTCCCTTTGGGTTTCATCTTTCAATTCTCGGGACTTGTGCATATCTTTTGAGATTATTAGTTACTTCATTGTAAAAAGTGTTGTTGATGTTTGTCTTTGGATTTCCTCTTTGACATCTTTGGTTTTATTCCTCTCTTGCAAAAATCTTGACAACCTAATGCTTAATGTTGTTTATTCGAATTTTCTATTTAGAATAATTGGATTGTTCATTTTTTCGTGAGTCATGATCACCGCCATGATTGATACTTTGCCATTTTCTTCGACCCTCTGGAAATAGAGTCGATCATATCTGTCGCCTCTTTGGCCTTTATCTTTCTCTTCAATTATTGGTCGTGTTTTTTTTAATCTATAATACACATGAGCACTTCAATATCATATTATCCATGCACACAATAATGCATTATCATGAGAATGTCCCAAGTGTCATTAGGGATAATATTTAGATTCAATTTTCCCATTTTATGATGATTAATACTTTTATGTGCCAAGACTGAAATAGATAAATAATATTAAAATTTCTTTAGAGATATGTGAATACCCCTTGTTATATTTCCTATTTTAATGACAACGTGTCTTTGATGGAAGATGTGTTGTGTAAGAATATAAATCATGCAAGTTCACATTTTGTTTAATGAAGTAAAGATATAACATTAAAAATCAATTCGTTGAAGACATAATAACATCATAATATGCCCATAGTTCTCTCCCCTTTTGTCATTATCAAGAAGGATATAATCTTGGAAAATATTAGTAAAACCTATAATCTTTTCAATATGAATTAGCCTTAGTGACGTGAGGAAATTTGAACCCAGATTATGTCATCAACAGTTGTGGTATTAGGAGATATAACAGCGCCTAGCCATGACTAATTCCTTTCATAAGGCTATGCTAGGAGAGTTTTTGTGAATATATGAGGAAATATAATTAAAGTTAAATGTCCCCTTTTGTTTATGGTCTCTCAATAAGTGGTGAAAAGTTTCCATGTTCTTAATTTTATAATGAAGGACCAGATTCTTGGTTAACTAATTATATTGCAATAGTGTGGTTACATATGATGGGAATATGTTCAAACAATATTTGATAATTTTCAAGTTGTTACGTTACAACTAACGAGAGAAACGTATTCGGCTTTGCTTATTGAGAAGGTTCTTTGAAGTTTTAGGGGCTTTAGGCGAACAATTAATTGGGAGCCCTTTATATAAAAAAAATCAAATTAAAAAAAGTGTTATTCTCGCATCTTTTGATGAAAAACTATCAATTCAATCATTATATTTTATTTTTATTAATAAATCTTCTTCAATTGATAACATGGCAAATCCATTTAATCGAACGAAGGTAAGATTTTATTAATTTTAACTTTAAAAAACTTTTTTCGGTCGAGGCAACCATAACGGATATTGTCAAAACTATTCTATAGACAATCTAAGCATTTGAAAAAAAAACAATCCATTCTTTTAATATATTCTAACACCTCAATTGATTCTTTTAGTATATACAACGAGTGTAATTTGCAAAAACAAAAATTGGGCTTAGTGTGTGGGTTGGACATATTGGAATTGAACTTATAAATGAGTTTCTAATCTTTTTGTTTTAGAGCGTTTTATTTTGTATATTATTTTAAATGGAACAAGTTTTATTTTTTTAGCAGCGCTTTTTAAGTGGTAACTCTAATTTTTTTCATAACTAATTTTTTTCCTACCTAATTTTTGTTCTTTAACTAATTTTGTTTATGCCTATTTTTGTATACCTAAATGTTTTTTAGAGGGGGGCTCGATTAATCGGGGGCCCTAGGCGACCACCTTCTTTGCCTATAAGCAAAGCCAGGCCTTAAAGGCTACAAAGTTTTATTTTTTCTAAACCATGACACAAGTGAATGGCCTAGGAAGTGACATGTGTCACTTGTTCTATGGCGCTGCAATTTGCATTTGTCCCAACAAACATTGGAGTAGCTAAACAAGTTAAATGATGTGCTATTGGGTTACCATATACCCAAATCAGTAGCGTTATCAATAAATCAATAGAAGTAAATCCAAACATACTTTATACGGATTTCGCTCATTCCATAGTTATGTGGGATTTATCAAGATAGACCTGATAGGACTAAATATAATAAGTATGTTACAAATTATAACGTATAACCCCAAAATGGGTTAAGAACATTTGAATGAATCATTATGGATCTAACCATATTTAAAGAAGTAATATTCCTCATGTTTGATACACAATTTTTTTTAGTGGTACAATGTGAATACAACTCTGATGTAATCCCTATCAATGACATGTGATCCTTAAACACTCGTACATGTACTTACCATCAATTCCTCTTCTACCTTGCACAAAAAAAACTCTCAAAAGGCTTTAGAATTTATTGTGAATTAGGTTAACATTACTGCATATAAAGTAATATATAATAAAAGTGATTCATAGTGGTAAAAATCAGATAAGATCTCAGGCTCACCAAATATGCCTCACTAGTGTATGATGAGGTGTTCTTAAGTAATTATTAAGAGGACACAAGTATATATAGTAGTTCAGTACCCCTATTAAGGCACATTCTTCAACTTTTAAGGTGATTAATACAAGTATGGACATCCTTAGACTTGAGATAAGGTGGTTAGAAAGGGGGTTGGGTTCGTTATAAATAAGAGAGAGCTACTAAAACAATGTAAGAAATACTAAATGTTTAGATGTTGTGCCTATAAAAAAATGTAAGAGTTAGAAGTGGTCCAAACTCCTTAAGAAATACTAAATATTATTTTTAATACTTGTTTTGATGAATAATAACTTTAAATTGATCTCTATAACCTTCCCCAAAGTGCCCCTTATGTAGCCAACTGATGGGGGTAGCTGAAAAGTAGCGCTTGAAGCATGGGCGCTTATGATACTACAATTGAACGGTTGAGAATTGGTGTGAGGAGTTTAAGGTTAGCGGTGGTTGCTTTGGGGAGATTTAAATGTTGTTTAATTATCTAGGAAAAACTACTTATTGTGAGTGGGGCAAGAAGAATATTATTCTTATTTTCTACCAACCCGCATGATTGGTCACACGACCTTTGTTTGGTTGTTTGTTAGCAATCTTGAGTTTTAGGTTGCAGGATTGAGCTAATAAGGATGAACCAATTACACATGAATGGAACTGGTGGGTTCTCCATTATGAGGGTTCTTCTAGGCCTCTTTAATCACCACCCAGAGGTATGGGTACTTCATACTGGACTAAGACCCTATTAACAATATTTCCCATTAATAAAAACCTATTGTGGGGAATTGCTAAGGTTTCGTCTATCTAATATAAGTCGATGTTTTAGAGATAAAGTCCATTGAAGGCTTTAGTTTCTTTGATGAGATCTCAGACGATTTACTGAGAGGTCTTGGCTCAAGTCATGGGGTCCGACCTACTACTGGAGTTATTGAGTGCAAGGATAAGGTCTTCTCTCTAGCATTTAAGCCTCATGCTAAGGCATATATGACCTCTTCTCAAGGTTTATAGTTAAGGATCATACTTGGAGAAGGTATTTTCTCCGTTAAAGATAACCAATGGGGTCATGATTGGTAGAAGGTCTCTCATACTGAGGCCAATAGCTTTGTAAGTGTCCATGAAGTTGATGTTAGATAAACGCATATCAATGAGGATTTTATGGATCTTTTAACTCCCTATTATCATGTTGACCAATAAATTATCATCATGTATGAAGGGAATTGAGTGAAGTTAGCTTCCGAGAAGATTATCATTAGGATTTCAATGTGAGGGTTGCTTAAAAGTCATACCTAGTTAACTTTTTTTAAATGGGACTTTTGGGATGAGGATGAGGTTCCTCCTCCAGCGAATCCACCTGAAAGAGTTTTGACATGGACCAAAGTTAGTTTTTCTAAAGTTTATCTTAGTTTCCTTTAGGTTTGGATATAAATTGATATAGGTAACCCCTTTTTATGACCTCTTTTATAGCTTCCTTGATGTGAAAACAATAGTTAGTTTTTTGGTCACAGTCTTTGTGGAAATGACATTACTTCAACGTGTCCCTATTGTCTTCAGGAAACTTCATTATATTAGGTTCACACAAGATGTTATGCAATTCTATTGCCGAGAATATCCTCAGGCGGATTTGTAAGAGGAATAAAATGATTTGTTTCTGGAATTGAATTCTTCTTTCATTTTTTACCTTTGTAATTCATCTATGTTCAGATCCCTCAATTGGAGAATATACATCTTTCTTTTTACCATATTAAAATTGAGAGAGATAGGGTAGGTTAGATGCCCTTGTTAGTATGACATCCTCAAAATTCATATATTTCTAGGATGTTTCCAGCAGCTCAGCCATGATAGATTGTGGCCTCTTGTTAAAAGACCTAAATGAGTCTTTAGTGGTGAACCTAACAATAAATGTAGCCACATATATGGTATCATTGAGATCTTCAACCTACAATGCCTAATTATTAAAACCTTTTTGCATACCCTCTCATGGTCTAATCATGCTTTTGTCTAAAGTTAAAGTAGGGATATGACTTGTTTTCACATCATTTGAGCACCAATGAAGTTCCCCACAAAGGATTTATCAAGTTCTGCAAATCCATTTATGCTCTAGGCTTAATTTGTTAAACAAGTGTCTTGCCATACCCCTAAAATTAACGGGAAAGCCCTGCATAACACCTCATCTAAGATGTCTTGTAACAACTTGAGTGATTTTTATTATAAGAGTATATGTATACTGATTTTCCCCACGCATAATTTAATTTTCGTATTTCAATATATACTTTGTGTCTTTTAGTCCTTGAGGCCATTCGGCATAGCACAACTACACTACATTTTCTCCGGGGAAGATTTGACTTCTCAACCCGACATCAACATGATTACATATTGCTATTACTAATTGGTTGAGGTATTTGGACTTTTTAAAAGACTTTAAAAATTAGTCATATTTATATTAAAATTTTCTTAAAATTATAAATTGATTTTTTTTGGTGTGTGTGTGTGTGTGTGTGTTGGTTTGGATTTTTATTTTAGGTGATATACACATGCAAGTATACTATTCATATAGAAAATATACTTTAACAATTCTTTGCATAAATATATCATGTGAAAGTTTGAGTAAAGTTCAAAATTTTGTAGATTTTTATTACTTTAACCAAAGTGTGGGGACTTTGTTTGATCACCTGCCTTAGTGAAACAAGAATCTTCAGTGAAGGCCTGGGTCTGTTGATCACCTGATAAAATATAGTATTACCAATGATATGTCGTTTATTCTCGTAATTTCCTTTTCTAACACCTCGCCCTAACGAAACATACATTATGTTCAGCGAACCATTTAGACGCGAAAAGTACGTATTTCCCAAATATATTTTTGAAAACCATGAAGATTTATTGGGAGCCAAATCTTCTCTCAAATCAAGTGTTTGGATCTCTCTTATGGTGTCACCCCATTTATCTTAGGCGTTCCTTCCACACATGAAAAAGCTTGATATATATATATATATATTGAGAAATTTAATATATATAGAGACAGGGAGAGAGATCATAATACCCGTCTTTCTCAGAACTCTAAAGAATAAATATTGAGAAATTTAATAGAGCAAAGACACTTGATCAGAGGAAAATTTTGAGAGATTTCATTTTGAGTTTCAATACTCTAAAAAGTTAAAACCATTGTTTTTCTTATTCATTTTTTACATTTTGTTCCTGAGGTGTGTTATTTTAAACATTGATCACAAGTCTTATTGAAGACTAAAAACTTCTAACTTTATTCTTAAATAAGAATACTTGTGTGCTTTCTCTTGAGAGACTTGTGTTAATATCTCAAAAATAAATTGTGAGGTTCGATTAGGCCAAATAATTTTAAGCACTTTCAAAATCTTTAGGAAACTCACATCCTAGAATGTAGTAATCCAACCTTTTGTGGCTTCTCAATAAAGTTTGTCTTCTACTTTAAAGAGGATTTTTCTTTCGAGGCATAGATTCAAAAGACATTGGATGGGTCCAAAATCGGTAGCAGTTGTGTAGTGTTCTCCAATTGTTAGAGTTCTCTTTTGAAGGATATGGTGGTAAAGAGTTGATAGTCGGTCAACACATTATTTTATTATATGTCACTGTCTTTTATTTGTAATAATCTACCATTATACATTTGTCATTTTGTTCGGCTCGAGGTTTTTTCCCATTATGTTTTTTTATGGCTTGATGTTGTTTGATTGTTTACGCTATTCCAGATTTATATTAAATCACCTATATTTAAAGATAAAATCTGATGTTATCTAATTGGTAAACTTTTCATCACATAGACATAGGTTGTCTTATTTGCACCAAAAAGGAACAAATGGAAAATATCACTTTTGTTACGAAGATAATTTTAATTGGGTACCTTCACTTCGTTTAGGTTTTGCACACATTGCACTCTTAACTGGGATTAGAGAGTTGGCTCACTTTTTTAGGTTTAAGCACCTTAAAGTCGATCTAGTGTAGATATAATGGAGCTGAGTATGTGTAATAGTATTAGTGACTTAATTAGTGCACATAATACTCAGACATTCACAAAACTTGTAATCCCGTCCAATTTTTTTAATCACTCTATTGATAGTAAAAAGTTTTATGTCAATAATGATAGTGATAACGAAGAAGATGATCTATGAACTTCTTATGATAAGCTTGTTTTAAAATATTTTTTTTTTACTAAAATCAAATGTGAAACTTATTATGAGAGTAAAACTTTAAAAAAAAATATGTTTTTGTAAGAAGAATGAAGATCATGCCCCTTCCGCCTTTTCTGTTGAAAGGAATTATTTACTCGAGAAAGTCAAGACCCTTAAAAATGAGAAAATCAATATTTTTACCGAGCTCGTTATTTAACAAGAATAAAATTACTTTTTCTAACTTATAGAAGCTCATGGACATTCTCTTTACCCAGTAAATAAAGCCTTGATCTATGCTCTAATAACTTATTATAATTTCTTGATGAACTTATTGAAGATAAAAAGTTGCATATTATTGAACACGGATGTGTGTTTTCTTGAAAAAGGAAATAGATGATTTGATGGTGTTTTTGAACACGTTGAAAAAGAGTTTGAAAGTTGTAAAGAATTCAATGTGAAGCTTTTGAAAAAGGTTGAAATAACTATTAAAGACTTGGATTCTACTAAAGAAAAAATTTCTTATAGAGTTGCATTTCATGTCAATGCTTTACCATTAAATGAGTCATGTTTTTTAAAACCTATTTCCAAATGTTTTTCAAACTCAAAGAAATATGGTGATGAGAATCATTTGAAATACAAGAATATTATTACTACAGTATTTGTGAAGATTATTCCCAATGTATAATCGCGTGTTTCCAAACCTAAATGCTTAAGTGAAATCATTGTCACAAATTAAGTTATATTTTATTTTTTTTCTTTTTACCCAATCTGGTATTGTATTCTCATAAATCTAGGACGAATAGGGGTTTTGTTGGGAATAATTGCAAAGAAACACAAGAAAATCATGCTCATAAGAAAACAGACAAATTGGTTTGAAATATGTCCAATGTTCGACCTAAGACCGAATCGCCTCGTACGAATCTAGTGTGGATTAGAAGGATAATATGAAACTAATAGATGTAGAGATAAAAAGGTATCATAAACTGATTCCCTTAACCAATACTATATATAGTGTTTTCTCTATGTAGTCAGGGCTTTTAGAACGTGTATCTCGTTCCTTGGGTCATCATATATTTGTGTTGTGTTTGTTTATCAACCTTGCGTATTTATTTTGGATACAAGTTTTGATCATGCGCTTGTAGGTTATTGGCTCATAATGCTATATTAATGCATGAATTCTTGCATATGATGAGAGTGCGCACAAACTAATGGATCAATTTATTTAATTAAATGCCACAAACACACAATTCAATTTTTTCCAAATTTTAATCTTTAATTAAATACAATGTGTATACGATCAAAGGTCCAATAACATAAAATTTCTACACATGCAATCAACCACAAATATGAGAAAAAATAAATTTTCAATTCAAAACCTAAATTCAAAACTTTAGAACATTTTTACAAGACATTCGATTTACAAACTACTTATATCGACGAAGTATAATGCACAATATTTACAAAACTTCTATACAAAATGTCTTGATCTAGAGTCATCCATAGGTGGTAGTTCACCCACAATATCAACCGATTAGCCTTTCTTCTTCCTTTAGGAGTGATCCCTCGGGCCACAAGTTCATCCATGAAGAATCCTCTCCATAAGGTGTATGCAACATACATAAATTTTCTAGGGATTCAAAAGGATTTATAAAATATTTCGGGATGTAAAATTTGTAAATCAAAATGTTTGGAAACTCAAATGGTGAAAAAACTTTGATTCAGATTTTCTATTCACGTTTTTTCCAAATTCCCATGAAAAAAAGTTTTCAAACATGTATTTATAGACCCGACACAAAATTCAAGGCGATGGCTCGTTGGAACGAAAAAAAGGGTTGTTCGAACGAGAACAGTAGGCCGTTCAAATGATAAAGGAATTTCGTTTGATATGTACATATAACGAGCTTCATGTAGTTCAATCTAGTTAGATGTTTATTCAAAGCAAATATCTAACAACCTTCTAACAATATGGCTATTTCATTTAAACGAGTTCCAAACTCGTTTGAATGAGGCTATTTTTTTTAAATCAAAAAAATCCAACCTTGATTTTTCTAAAAACACATCCCAAATATAAATATGAGTAATTTTGAGCTCCTAAAATATTTATACCTTCATGAGATGTAGAGAAGTGTGGAACTTGGAGATATTGGAGTTCGGTTAGACGTGTCAATTTGTAACGGGATACGCCAAATATGGCAAAGTGCAAATAAATACAAATAAAAATCCAAGAAAAAATATTTGTGCTTACGAGTCTCCCCCTTTGGCTATTTCGGTACAAAACTATACAACCCTAATCCGAAACCCAAATTACATAAAAAAACCTCTGTGACAAAATAATCCTAACACCCTCCCAAGCCCTTGAAATGGAATGACATAGTAAAGCTTTATCTTCAATCTCATCTTGTTCTTTCCTTGGGCAACTTTGTCTTCATTCAGTGTAATATGTTATTCCTCTTAAATACCTACACACATGAAATAAAGAAAATACCCTTGATGAATAGATTTGAAATAGAAAAACAAAACCCGTAATGCATTCTCCCTCATAAATCAAATTCACCCTTAATTTGTTCTCCACTTTTTTTCCCAAAACAGACAAAGGTGTAAAATCCAAACATGAAGTATAAAGCATCACATATAAGAAGTAAGATATCATCACAAAGATATATAAATAATGCACATGTAATGATAATATCAAAGGCTTCACCAACTTTTTTGAATTTTTTTTCAATTTTTTCTCAAGCATAAAATTTTACAAATGCAACACACCATGAAAAAACATAAAAATACCCGAATCATGAATGCGGAATATATGGGTGTGAATGTATTTCATAGGTTAATCAACATATACAATCATAACACATGTGGAAGAAAGATTGAGATACCACTAGCGAAAGATCTAAACGTCTACCTTAGGTATAAAGTGGTGAACTCGTGTGAAATTAACTTAACCTGATCAACAAATCAAGAACATAAGTGATTTTCACGCCAATAATGCCTAAAACTATGTAATATTTTTCGAGATTTATACAGTTTGTGAAAATCCATTAATCTTCAACTTAACTCCCTCAAAATCTCACATAACTAAGAATACTCTCAATTATTCTTAAAGAAATTACTGCTCATTTTTAGCGAAGCATCAATGATCCAAAACTTGGCCTGACACTTCTATTTTTATGTGCCTCTAATCTTTTTAGGCTCTTTTTTTTATTGAAAATGGTGGATTTTAACACAAAGACAGTTTATCTTTCGTAGCCCCTTTCCATTGTTTAATATTTAACAATTTTTTTAGAAAAATGATTTAAATCCGAGCAATGGTTCTTACATGCACAACTTTTTATCTCGCTTTTACATTTGAATCTCTTTAAAGAAAATTGAGATGAAAACACTATGATCAACAAGTGATAGGTAAGTGCACTATTTAAATAAGCTCGTGTTCGTGTTCATTAAAGGATATAATAAATCAAACATGTAGGAAGCAATCATCAAATCATAATGTAATGACTTCACACATTGTAAAGCACATATATGAAATGATGTTGTGTCTCAAAATATTACAAAATAGTCACGTGGATATGGAATGAATGGGTGGTTCACACATCTTAAATGTTCGTCCACAAAGCGTGATAAAAGAAATTACAAAACTCTTTTTTGACTTTTTCAAAAATTATCAAAATAAAAACCTTTTGCCCTTTACAATTTTTTTTAAAAGTAACCTAAAATCTTTAAGAATTTAAAAAAAAAATCAGAAAAACAAAACTCTTTTTGAAAATGTTCTAAAAATATCAAAATGAAAAGGTAAATACAACGATAATGCAATGGTAGTACACACTAGTAATAGGGATATAAAATATGAGCATAAAAATCACTTTATTCTAAAAATAAGTCTCAACCTCAATCATTAGCCCCGGAGGAGTTCTCAAAAGGAGATGACATCTTAAGAAATTCCTCCAATAAATTTTATAAAGTCTTGACTAACTACTCTACTTGCTCTCGAAAACTCTCAAAATTTCTCAAGCGATGTGTGGGAGCAATCGGAGTAACATATGTGGGAGTGCATGCAGAAACTCGTATGGAAACTCGTGTGCGAGCATACCGGGGAATATACCTATAAGAAACTCTCCCTATATTGGAATAATACTCTCTAAGGTGACCTATTTGTTTGCAATGAGAACAAATATAAATGGTCTTGGGTCTATCTTTTGCAAACCATCTAGGATGAGCTCTCCTGGTTGTGTTAGGTCGCCTTGGTGGGTTAGGACGAGGGCCATAAGGATCCAACACAAACTCGAGAATTGGCTCAGGTATGGTATGGGAAGTGGATGCACCGTCATAACCTATTCCTTGTCTCTTAATATTAGCTAATGTGGGATCGAGGAGTATCTTTTTAACCTTCTTAGATATGTCCTCTAAAGTGACCTTGCCCTCTCGAGCACTTTGGAGATTGCTCTCGAGTTAGGATATACGGGATTTAATTTTCTCATGAGTCTCTAATGAAGATTGAAGATCTCTCGTAAGACTAGCCATAGTGTTGGTCAAATCAGTCTTGTCCTTCCCTAAAATAATCAAGTGATCACATAAAGAAATCTTCACCTTCTCAAGTTGATTCACCGATACCTCACACTCTCTTAAAACTTCCACCTCTTTCTCTAAATCTAACACCCTAAGAGACAAGTATTTATTAATCTTTTTAGTTTTCAAGCTCTTGGTGTAAGGTTCATTAAACATATTTTCGAGATCACATTCTCCCTCACTCAAATTTTCATCCTCACTCTCACTTTCTCTATAATGAATCGAAAAATCATTGAGGCTTTCATGTTTAGATAAGTCCTCGTCGGTGTGGGACAAACTAAAAGTTCTAACATGACTGGACATGAATGCAATGCATGATTCATATGGTGATACTCCTCCTGAATCAACCGACTTGATGCCCCTATCGCTAAGAGTGAACTTATTAACAAGTTTCTTACCCTTTCTCTTAAATCTAGTGTAACACTCATGTGACTTGTGCCCTTTACCCTAGCATTATTAATATCTATTATCTTCCTCTTTCTCTCCCTCGCTCGTGCCCTCATTCTTATTTTTATTTTTCTCAAAATCTTTTCTTTGGAAGAATTTTCTTGGGAATATTTTAGAAACTTGTTGAATTTTATCACAAACAGGGCCAAGTCATCAAAATCAAAATCAACATCAGATTCAGACTCACAAACTTTTTCTTTTTTATTTTTCTTAGTTTGAGTTTTCAAAGCAATCCCTACTTCCTTACGTTTAATAGTTTTAGGGAACATATCAATCTCATATGTTTGAAGATATCCTACAAGTTCTTCTAACCTAAGAGTGTCTAGGATCCCTAATGAATTAAGTACATTGACCTTAGGAATAAAGAGGGAAAATAGCGACCTCAAAATTTTCTTATCAACTCTTGTCTCAGGACCCAAATTAAAACTATAATTAAGTATGCCTGACAAATGCACATAAAATTCATCAAAAGGCTCAGAGTCTAGCATGGTAATGGTCTAAAATTTAGTGGTCAAATTTTGTAGCTTAGATGCCTTTACAGCATTGGTTCCCTCGTGAGTGAGCCTAAGGGTGTCCCAAGCTTTTTAGACCTGGTGCAAGTCGTAATGCGACGAAACTCGTCAGGAGTGAAAGCTCCATAAACGGCACTCTAACCGCGAGAGTTAAAAGTACTCCATTTAAAGTCATACTTTATCCATTGAGAGACAGGTTTAGGGCCAATGACATTGTCAACAGTTACAGTGGGTGGTGTCCACCCTATTTAACAAAGCAACCAGACGGTTCATCAATTGATTTTAGTGTAGATGTCATCCTAGCTTTTTAGTAAGCATAATTGGAATCATAAAAAATGGGCATTCGATTACAAATTATCCATTAAATTCGGGCTTTTTAAAAAATAATAATTTTTAAAAAATAATTACGAAAAAGGATTACACAATAAATTAGTGCAACCGGTTCTGATGCCAATTTGAGGTTCCGCATAAGCTAATGGATCATTTAGCTTATGCAAACATAATTAATTAGGAATTAAAATTTTCTAAAAATTAAATTATGTGTTTGGGCATTTAATTAAATAAATTGATCCATTAGTTCGTGCGCACTGGCATATGATATTTATATTGTGGTTTCATTTATGGTAATATACTCTCAATATGGAAATCTAAAGATTTAAAGTATAAAAACTCTTAAGTTTGATTATTATGGAGTATATGCAAGAACTCGATGCACTTGACACCAAACAACATTCTTGAGAATTATTGGATCGAAGTATTAAACAAACCAATTTTATTTATGCTTCATGGTTTTCAAAATGATAGTGATTTAAAAAAGGAGTGTTATTTTTATTCCTTGTGCATGTGAGAAGTTTCTGCATGGTTGTAATTGAAAATTAAAATGCAAAATCATTAAAAATCATGAGAGATATTGTTTAAACGCGTATGTTTTGATCATTATTCAGTGTGCTTGAAAATATGGAACTTATTGTACTTGGCTACATTGTACTTGGTAATTTTTCCTTTGATTTGGAATATTCAAAAATCTGGTCCCTAGCATGCCTGACAAAATGATAATTCGTCTCAATGAGTGAACTTAGTGGATTTTAAACCTTTCTCATTTGGTGCGACCCGTAAAAAAACATGTTTCACCCCCATGAACGAATCCTTTTTAGGTGATAAAATATCTAGACTAGGTTGCGAGAAACTTCAACTAAGGCTCTCTCTTCAACGAAGTCATTTGGTTTGCATCAACAAGTCATTTTGTTCATATGAATGAATTGGGGTTTATAAAGATCGAAAACCTTATATTTAAAACTTGCATCGACAAAATATTTATCTTTCTTACTTACTCATGAAGTGTTCCAAAGACCCTAGGATCTTATTTCCTTTTGATTCAAGCTTAATTTCACTAATTTCTAGGACCTTTCATCTTCTTGAATCAATAGTTAAGCTTCTTCACTTCATTCTAGGGTTAGGTTTTGTTAAAAATTGTGACTTTTTTATTGTTTTTGCCTTAAAATCTAATCAATGAAGGAATTAATTTGATTCTTAAGATTAAATTCATTAACTAGAGTCTCATTCAAGATTGATAAGTTACATGGTATAAACTAATTGCATGTAAAAACACTCTAATTAATTTAGGATTTTTAGAGTCTATTAAAACCAAGTAATGGTATATCTTGGTTTGAGACACTATCCCATGTATAGGGCTAGATCTTATCCTTTTTAGGTTTAATTTCTTGAATTAAATTTGATTTAGAGCATCTTTGTGTCTTTATAAGTCTTTGTTTCTGGTTAAAATGTCGAGTTGATCCTCAAAATGTCCTCGAACTGAGTAAGACGAATAGAAACCTATTAGATTCGAGACTTATGCTCAAGAACTTCACTATAATGATCATTTTAAAATAAGAATGAATCAATTTGAAATTCATAGTAGATTGAGCATTAATTCAAGCCAAAATGTCAGATTCTTAATTTAGGCGAGGGTCGTTAGACGTGTGTCGACAATGATATGCAAGGAATGTGTATATACTAATATGGTTAGGGAGTTTTATTACAATAGGTAATGCAATGTCATCTACAAGATATCATTACACACAATGGTTCATGGAAGTCATATTGAAATATTAAAGGAAATCATCTATCAATATTTCTAATTGCTAGATGTTGAGATATTGGGATTTCCTCATGAAGGACAAGAATAACCATGCATGGATGAATTTTGGGTTGAAATAATAAATTGAACATGGACTCTTCATGCGAATATGACATTGGATCAAAGTAAGCTCACCATAACTTTCTATCATTTGCATAGGATAGTTTCGGGGAACATAATTTAAAAATGTCACAATATCACTTTCCTCATTCCTTACAACTGTTGTTTATAAATTATTGGTACTGGAGTTCTGATGAATCTTTCTGAGGAGATGTATTGCATAATAAGGAGTGTTGTTAAAAGTAAATGGAAAGTGATACCATATCTTCCCTTCACGAGGTTTATTTGTTAGTTAGTGCTAGACCAAAATGTCAAGATGTTGATTGTTGAAACGTCAAAAAATTTCTCTCCTATTCACACGTATAAATTTTATATCGATAAGAAATAAAAGTGGTAAAATCGTAAGACAACCTGAAGTGGATGAGATGGCAGAGGTTGAGAAAGATGATGAGAGAAGAGAGAAATAAGAAAATATAAATATGATGGATGCACACAATAATGCACCTAATGAAGATGCCACCAATGATATTCTAAGGTTGTTAACCTGTCGCTAGAGGACCCGTACGAGATATGGTGCCTCAAGATTGGATAAGCCTCTTCTTCTACTCATTTTGATCTATCTACATTTTATCTAGACTATATAATGTTACGAAATGCAAACCTACTTCGACTAGAGATCATCGAGATTAATAGGACCATATGTGAGTTCACTCAGCATGTTCAGCCTCAGACCAATCCTTACGAGACACTTCAATCTTATAACGGGCATGAGTTTTTAATCCTGAGAAAAAACATGGTGGATCTCAGCGTGAGATCTATGTTCTTCGCATGATGCACAATGTGAGAACAGACTCGAATGATGATGAGGATTAGCTCTGATGACTGGTGGTGATTATGATGGATTCACTACGGTGGAGAATTTTTTTTGGGGAGGACCACATGGATTTTTGGACATATATATACAGTACTGCTCTTGTATGGATCGGTTCGTATTTTAAGAATGCGGATCGAATATGTATCACCTGGCGATGAGCCCAAAAAAGAGAGAGTGTGAATATAATTTAGCCGATAATTTCTAGGCTCACCGTCAGGTGACACATATCCAGTTCGCACTCTTAAAATGCGGATTGGTTCACATAAGAGCAATACTATATATATATATATATATATATATATATATATATATATATATATATATATATATATATATATATATATATATCATGTATTTGTTCTGAGTTAGGATGTTTCTTATTCATTGACTTATGGTGTACTCCTAAACTTAACTATCGTCTTTGTTATATCTTTTGATTATTTTACTTCGCAGGTAGTTAAATTTTGACTACATTTTTTGGTATTTATGGTATAATTTGATAAGCATGTTCAAATTATCACATCTTTATGCCTGGTTATCATATTTGCTTGTGTATCCTGTTTATTTAAGATTTGTATATCTCTTTATAAGATTGATGAATTGAACTACATCTCTTTAAGATATATCTTTCTCCAAAATCAACTCATATTAAAAAAATTATTTTCTCATTTAAACAAAAAATGATTATTTTCTTGAATTTATTTTTGTTATAATTACTTGCCTTTGTCAATTTCAATGACAAAATAGGGGATAAATTATGGTGGAGAGAAGATTAAATTAAAGGGGAGTTTTAATTTAATGAAAATATGGATGTTTTTATTCGAAAAGATATAGAAGGAATGTATATACACGTAAAAAGTGAAGTACAATTCATTAATGTGATATTCTTGGATGCATACTTTCTTAAACTGGGATACACTTTGTGTGATTAGATTAATCGTGATTTTATATTCCTATTTATTCTCAACTCAACTAAACCCAACAAAGCGTTTCCCCAATTATTTGGGGTCGGCTACATGAATCCTATTTTCCCATTCCATTATGTCTAGTGCAATATCTTCGGTTAAACCACGTGACATCATGTCCTTTTTCATAATATCCCACGAAGTCAATTTAGGCCTACCTCTACCCCTTGTGTTCAAATCAATACTAACTAAATCACTCTTCCTTACAAGAGTGTCCATTGGTCTATGCTTGACGTTTCCAAACCATCTAAGTCGATTTTCTCTCAATTTATCTTCTATAGGAGCTACTTTTACCATTTCACGAATTTGTTCATTTATAATTTTATCCTTTCTAGTTTTACCACAAATCCATCTTAGAATTCACATCTCTGCCGCACTCATTTTCTGCACAATTTGTTTCTTGGTTACCCAACACTCTATCCCATATAACATGGCGGGTCAAATGTCCATCCTATAAAATTTTCCTTTTAACTTCAAAGGTATACGACTATCATATAAAATGCCGATAGCACGTCTCCACTTAATTCAGCCTACTCTAATCTTATCAGTAACATCATCACTACTATCTCCATCTTGTTGAATAATCGTTCCTAAATAATGAAAACAATCATTTTTAGGTATCTCTTGACCCTCTAATTTCACCACATCTCCCTTTATCCTCCTATTACTACTAAAATTTCACTCCACATATTCTGTTTTAGTTCTGCTTATTTTGAATCCTCATATTTCTAAAGTTTCTCTCCACAATTCCAACCTAGCATTAATCCCCATCTTAGTCTCATCCACTAAAAAAATACCATATGCAAATAGTATACACCATGGCACCTCATCTTGTATTTATCCAGTTAACTCATCCATAACAAGAGAAAATAGAAAAGGACTTAATGCAGAACCTTGGTGTAGACCTACCATAATTGAAAATTCACTACTTTTTCCGGCTGATGTTCTTACTATAGTCATCACACCATCATACATATCCTTTATCACATCAATATATTTGCGAGTCACACCTCTTTTATGTATAACCCACCATATTATATCTCTGGGTATCCTATTATACGCCTTCTCCAAATCTATAAAAATCGGATGAAGATAATTTTTTTTCTCCCTATACATCCCCATTAATCTCCTTAATAAATAAAATTGCTTCCATTATTGACCTCCCAGGCATAAACCCAAATTGATTCTCAGATATTGTTCTCTTCAATCTCAATCTATATTTAATCACTCTCTCCCAAAGTTTCATTGTATGACTCATTAACTTAGTACCACGATAATTTGAACAACTTTGTATGCCCCCTTTATTTTTATAAATTGGTACTAAAACACTTTTTCTCCATTCATCGGGCATCCTATTAGTCATTAAAATTCTATTAAATAATTTGTAATCCATGATACTCCATCCAAAAGAACTTCCAAACCTTAATAGGGATACCATCTGGTCCTAAAGCCTTCCTTGTTTTCATCTTTTTTAGAGCAATCAATACCTCTGTTGTCCTAATTCTGAGGAAAAATATATTTTCTCGAGTCTACCTAAGTTCCTCTATATCTAATCTACTCTCATTATCTCCATTTAATAACCTCTCAAAGTAGTTTTTTCACCTTTCCATAATTTCATCATCTTTGACTAGGACTCTCGAATCATCACTTTTGATATACTTAACGTTATTAAAATCTTTTTTTTTCATGTCCCTAAGTTTAGCAAGCTTATAAATACTTTTTTCCCCTTCTTGTGTTTCTAATTTTATAGAAAGATCATCATACGCTTTTAACTTATTATCTCTTACCAGTTTCTTAAATTCTTTTTTAGCCCATTTATATTTCTTAAAATTTTCTTCATTTCTATTTGTTTGCCATGTTTTAAAGCACTCTCTTTTAGTTTTTACTATATTTTATACTTCTTAATTCCACCACCAAGTTTCTTTAGACTGTGGCCCTTGCTTTTTGATTCTCCAAGAATTTCTTTTGATATTCTCCTAATGCATGTGGCCATCTTATTCTACATTATGCTAGTCTCTTCTTCAGTATTCTATGTTGCTTCATTTAATACTTTATCTTTAAATAGTTTTAATTTCTCTCCTTTTAAGTTCCACCACGTAGTTCTTGGGTTAATCTTCAGTTTTTGCACTCGTGATTGATTTTTAACACCATTATCCTATGTTTTGAGGTTAAGCTCTCTCCCGGGATAACCTTACAATATTTACACGTTAATCGTTCTCCTTTTCTAGTAATGAAAAAATCTATTTGGCTCTTATACGTTCCACTTTTATAAGTTATTAAGTGTTCAAGCCTCTTTTTAAAACATGTATTTACTATTACAAAATCATAAGCCATCGCAAAATCTAAGATAGACTCTCCCCCTTCGTTCCTATCTCCAAAACCATATCCTCCATGTATTATCTCATATTCTACATGATTTTCTCCTATATGGCCATTAAAATATCCCCCTATATAGATTTTCTCACCTATGGTTATTTCTTAAATTTTTTCATCCATTTGTTCCCAAATTATACTTTAGAGTGTTCATCTAATCTCGCTTGGGGTGTATAAGCACTAACAATATTAATTATGTTTTCACCTAATATCAATTTTACAAGTATAAGTCTATCACCTTTTCTAATAATGGTACGATATCATCCTTAAAGTTCTTATCTACTATTATTCCAAATCCGTTCTTATTTCTATGTTTTCCTGTATAATATAATTTAAATCCTGTATTTTTTATTTCTCTAACTTTCTCACCGACCCCTTTAGTTTCTTATAAACAATATATGTTAACATTTCTTCTTATTATCGTATCCATTAACTCCATTCCTTTTCTTGTCATAATCCCTATGTTCCAAGTCGCTAACCAAAGTCTAGTATCCTGGACTAGCTTCTATTCCCACACATTTCCAGCTTGTTGTAGAAACCCTTGTGTATTTATCGTCGCATCCGAGCGCCGATGCGAAGCCCTTGCCAATTTTTCGGGACACCCGGTGGCAGGCGTAACGCCCCTTGCCTATTTTTTGAGACACCCAGTGGAAGACGCAACGTGTTGCTTGAGGGGAATGCCCTACCATTAACATGTATATTCATAGGATTCATGTTCATAAGGATCTGACAAAGTTTTACGCTGGCTGTCAGCTACTTAATGCAACCCTTCTCCTTTATGCGGGCTTGGGACCGACAATGTCAAAAAAATAAGAAGTTAAGCACGACACAGGCAGAGTTTTTATATTCATGTCTCTTATTAATCTTAATTATATATGATAAATTCCATTTTTTGTAACTTGTCATCGTGATTATCTTTGCTAATGTATGACATGTTAATAGGATATACAAGAGTTAAAGTTGGTCCTTGTTGATTATAGGTTGATAGGGTGATGTATGCCTTTGGCCGGGCTTGTGTTAATGTTGTCATAGGGTGGTATATATACTTTTTTGTACATGTATTTACAAAGTGGTATATTTTACTAGTATATGTATACTCGTGCGCCCTATACATAATTGGTTTGTCGTATTTCATTTGAAAAATATACTTAGTGGCTTTTAGTCCTTGAGGTCGTTCCTGCATAGCACAACTACACTACATTTAAATTAGATAAGGTTCTAATTCTCTACCCAAATTGTCATGATTACATATTGATATTATAACTTGGTTGAGGTATTTTGACTTTTTAAAAGTCTTCAACACTTTGTCATATTCAAATTATCCTTTTCTTAAAATTAAAATTGATTTTTTTGTGAGTGTTTTAGTTTGGTTTTTAGTTTTAGGTAATATACATAAGAACGTATACTATTCATATAGAAAATATACTTTTATATGTTTTTTAATAAGTATATCATAAGAAAGTTTGAGTAAGGTTCAAACTTTGTAGATTTTAATTGCCTTAACAAAATTCTGGGGACTTTGGCTAATCACTCGCATTAGTAAACAAGAATTTGCTTTAGTGAAGACCTGAGTTCTTTGGTCGCGTGATCAACCAGAGTATTTACCTAGGATATTCTTTTTATCCTCTCTAATTCCTTTGCTGACACCTTTACTTAGAAATGTATACATGCACTTCAGCAAACTCCTACGTCGTTGGCCGCGATAGTTGCCTAATAAAGTAGATATTTCATAAATATATTTTTGGAAATCATGAAGACTTTCTTAGCACCCAAATCTTCTTTGAACTCAAGTGCTTTGATCTCTCTTGTTATTTCACTCTCCCCATCTTTGTCAAAACTCTAAATAAAAAGGATTGAGAAATTTTTATTGAGCAAAAATACTTGGTTAAAAATGAAAATTTGAAAGATTTATTTTTTAGTTTAAATACTCCAAAGAATTACAATATAGATTTCATTCTTCACATTTCTCTTTGTGATTTTAAGGTGTTTGATTTCAAACTTTGATCACAAGTCCTATTGAAGCCTAAAAACTTCTACCTATGTTCTTGAACAAAAATACTTGTATTTTTTTCTTGAGAGACTTGTGTGAATATCTCCAAAGGCACATTGGGGTTTGAGTAAGCCAAATCATTTTAAACAGTTTCAAAACCTTTGCAAAAATTCACATCCTAGAAGTTGATAATTTAATCTTTAATGGATTCTCAATAATGTTCATATTCTACTTCAAAGAGTATCGAGGCATAGATTCAAAAGAAATTGAACGAGTCCAAAAGCAATCGCTATTTTGTATTGTTATCAATTTGATGATGTCCTCTTTAGAGGATAGGGAGAGAAATAATTGATAGTCAGTTCGTGCGTTATGTGATTGTTAGTCATTGTCTTCCATTTATAATACTCTACCATAGTACATTTATCATTTTCTTTCAGCTCGAGATTTTTTTCATTATGAGTTTTTCCTCGAATAACTTGGTGTTGCATGATTGTTTATCCTATTCCAAGTTATATTACATCACTTAAATTTAAACATAAAATACGTTGTTATTTAATTGGTAAACTTTTCATCACATAGAACTATATTGTCTTATTTGTACTTTAAAAGAATTAATGGAAATTATCGCTTCAATTATGCGATAATTTTAATTAGGTCCACTCTATTTAGATTTCGTGCACAATACACTCTCATATATATTTGTAGGTGGTCGATTGAGTCTTTGGTTCCATATATAGGTTATTTGGTAGGCATCTTCCACTTGGGAGGGAGAGCGTAAAGTTGTACTTTTTTAGAGAAGGGATATGGGATCCTTTCTAATGCTAACTCAATAGTGTTAGGCGTTTGTGGTTTATATTGATTAAGGAAGTTACCTAACCATATTACATCATTTTATATCATGATACTAGTGCTTTATCTCCTTAGAGAGCCCATAATATTGACTTGGTAGTTCTATTATTAGTTATAGGAATAAATTAATAAAAAGGGAATAATTATTATTTGTGTGATAGTAATATTAAATCAAGAATTTATGTGACATTTAAATTTTGCAAGTTATGTGATTTTGAAAGTGCATGTTATAAATTAATTAATCGGTGAAATTAAGTATATGAGAATTATTATGTGCGGTTACGTGTAAAATAGTTAATTTGTGTATTTTATTTTATGTTGTGGGATATTATCGAACTATAGGATGGTAGAGAGGTCTCAATATGTATTTTTAGGTATTTGGATTCGGCCCCAGGGATAGGTTTACATTTAGGTTAAGTTTTGGGCCGGTCTGGGTAGCACTTTGAGCTCATATGGAGGCTCAAAATTGGGCATTGTATGGATCTGCGGGGTTAGGAGTATATAAGTGATGTTAACCCCGATTAATTAATTACATCAAACCTAAAACATACACCCTAGAAATAAGAGAGTTTGGGGAGAGCTTTAAGAGGTCCATTTATCATAGTATAATCTATAACATGTTTATGGTTTATCTTAGTATCATCCGATTTGGAGCCCGATTTATTCATTCTTGAGTTTAGGGAAACTTAGTCTTAGCGTGTCATTCGGAATTTCATTTAGATACGAGACTAACAATCTCTGTTATAATGTGATTGTGCATCTCGATAATTTCACTCACCACATTCATTATGTGCCTTCATATGTATACTTTTTTGATTGAAATGACTCTCAATTGTTCAAACTTTTGATTTATGATGAAATGAATGTGAGATTGGTTGGAAGTTGGTAATGCAAGTGGAAATTCACAAGTAATATCGTCCTTTTACTTTTCTACTTTATTTGTTTTGTCCATATTTCAAGTTTGAGCATACATTGAGGACAATGTAAAATTAAGGTTTAGGGGTAAGGATGGTATTTTTGAAAAAAAAATCAAAAAAATTTCAAAAAATCCAAAAAGATTTTCAATATAATTGAGTTTTGAAACGATTTCTTAATATAAAATTAATTTACGGATCTCTCAATTTTGCAATTTTTTACACATTAGTCGTATAATATGATTGAAAATGGATATTGAGGCGAAATTTAATATGATTAATGAATAAATGAGGAGATTTTAACCCGGTGAGATTTTTATGCCATTCATCATTTTCGAGAAATTTAAATCAATCCGAGTTAAAATATCTCAAGCTTTCCATTAATAATAAATTTGTTGATGATTTCAATTTCTTTATTTTATGCGATTACTGAAAACAAATAGTTAAAATGTGAATCTTAAGCACTAGAAGTCTTAGTGAGTCATGTTGAGAGACAAATGAACTCAACGAAACTTGAGAAATGTGATTAGGCCATCATTTGAAAGCCTAAAATTAAGCCTAAACTCCACCCTTTTTACATTATTCCGTTGCAAGCCCATTTGAGCCAAAAAGAAAAGAAGCCTTTTGTTGAAAACCCATTACCCTACCCAACTCCATCTGGGAGTTTAAAGCCCATAAAAATAATCCATACCCATTTTATGAGAATACTAGGGTAAAAATTTTGATAAGAAAAAATGCCAGAAAAACGAAAGAAGAATAAGTTTGCAAAAGATTATGTGTGAAAAGCAAAAAAGAAAGAATTGAAAAAAAGTAGTATGTGAAAAAAATGAAGAAAAAAGAAAAGAAAAATGGAGGTGAGAAAAACTGGCTAACAGTCAAAATACCAAAAAATTCTATATTCTCAAAAGTTTTGAACTTCAAACACCATACTTTCTAATACAAAAACCGAGCTTACAATACAACTAAATAAAGTCCTAATCGATCTCAAGTTAAGTTAGTTTGAGTGTGGAGAGAAGATGAATAGAATCTATTCTGTGATTCAACGTTTTCAATAAGTAATCAATTTTTCATTCATGAGATCATATTCATCCATTATAAAAAAAGTCTGTTTTTCGATCATGTATACGTGAAATTTCTTCATTTAAATTTACAATTTTATTCACATATACCGAGTGAAAATTAGCCATTTTCGAGTGTTCGATTGTGAGTGCTTTTTGTGAGATTTTGAAATCAAAACGAGCTTTCGGATAAGAAATGTAATGGTCAAATCTATTGAAATGGACCTTTATATTGGCTATGCACACACACATACGACATGTTGAGATTGAAAAATGAAGTTCTATTATATTTATGAAGTTTGCATTCAAATTTTATTATATTACTTTTGAGTCATTTGTATTGAGTCAAGTTTTTGAATTTTGTGGGTATATTCACTGCAAACCCTCACAAGACAAAACTCGTCCACTAGGGCAATATAGGGATTTAACGGCTTGTTGCACATGCTAAATGCAATCGTGATTTCTACAAAAGTGAGTTAGATTTTAAAGTTTTGATTTTTGCTCGAAGACTAGCAAAGTTAAGGTTTGAGGGAATTTGATGAGTGTATTATTTTTATGAATTATGCTCAAATCTGGACCTTGTTAGGCCCATTGTATCTTAGATACTGAACTTTTAGAATCATTTTCGTAAAATAAAAGAAAAATGCAAATTTGAATCAAATTTGAGTTAAAAATACAATTTTAGAAACTCCATGGGTGAATCATAATTTTCAAAACTTTATGGGTCTGAAAATCATTTTTAATGCTTATTTCGGCAAAATAAAGTTCTCTCTGAAATTTGGTTGAATTCCAAATTAAAACGAGCAATTTATGAATTTCGGGAGCTAAAATGCAAAGATGGGTAATCATGTAATTTTCTAAATATTTATGACCCTAAAATTGAATTAATTATTTTTATTTTGCATTTTTACAGGAACCCCAAAAATTTGGACAAAAATGAGTCAATGTGCAAAAAATTATCAGGATACGTCGCGATGCGACAACACAGTTGACATAACTGTTCTAAATATTTTTTTTTAAATTGCTCGACTGTCCGTTGAGGCCATGCCATAGATTTTCGAAAAGGTCTTAGCAAGACCCACAACTTTGAAGTTTCGACGAAAATGGGATTTTGAAGTTTTGGAGGTCAAAAATGAGATTAAAGATGGTGATGTGAATAGTGACGTGAATAGAGGATAATTAATTAAAAAAAAGACTTCTCAATTATCTCCAACTCTTCTCAATACTCCATGAGATAATTATCAGCTCAAATACAACCAATCAAAAAGAGTTTCACTGTAACTCAAACAATTCATTTATAAGCCTATAAATAAAACCCTTTGACTCATTTTTTTGGGAGAGAATTTTAGAGAGAGCTTTTAGAGAAAGTTTTTCGTTCCTTTATTTTGAGAGTATATTTTTATTAAGGTTCAAGAATTATTTTATGAGAGACGTTTTGTCAATATCAATTGTAAGACTCGATTATTTTTGTAAGTTGATTTATTACTAAAATTAATATTCATTCTTGCATTTTTATTTATTCTTCAATTACGCTAGCTTAATTTCTTTACTAGGACTAGGTGAAGTTTATTATGCTTGATTAATATTGTGTGTAGTTTAAATTCGTCTTTATTTTCCTACATGTTCTAAAAAATTTAAAAATTTAGTATTCATTTAAAATGACACGAGAGTGTGTTTTAAACCTTCGGCATTGTTTAAAAAAAATCATTTAGTACTTTTTGATGGGTTATAATTTTATTAAATTAATTGAGAGTCCATGCTTAAAGACTATATTTTGAAATATAAAAGTGAACTTTTAAGGGAATAGGGATTTTAGCCGTCTAAATTTAGAGACGGTAAATTTTATTGTGAACTTAACCGTGTTATTTTTCGAATTAAATACGACGATAGTCGGTTTAATTTGAGTTATAAAATCGGGAATGAAGAGTTTAAATTATTACATAATATTAGTTACGTGATAAATGGACCCCGAATCGTAATTGTTTACAATTCTCCTGTGTTACTCTCATTTATCGTAGTTGCTATTATTTAATGTTTTTCATAATTATTTTCTATCCCATTTATTCACAGTTAGAATTCTTTTAAAAGTTAAAATTGACAAATCTTTGTGGGTTCAACCGGTACTTACATTCGCAATTCTATAATAACTAGTGCACTTGCTGTATTTTATAAAATTACATATTATGAGTTAGATGCTGTTGTATTGGAATTCAGAATTGAGGTGTTAAACAATAATAATTCATTTGTAGTATTTGTACATATTTGCATGTCTTCTTCTAATTCATTTTGATTTGTACTAATAACAACATTTTTTTTATAGAAAATGTCTCCTTCAGGTATTAAGGCGGGGATGATGATGATGATTATGATGATGTCATTTGGGCTCGGTGGTAGCTGAGGCGACGAGGGCTCCTCGTCCCCTAGGCTCCCCAAATATGGAAAATTGGGGATTTCCATCGAGAACAAGACGGGGCTATTAGCGAGATCCCTCGAGCTGGTAAAGACGATCATCGGTCCGGGGTACACTAGTTGGAGGGAGGTGCCAAATGAGCTCAAGTTAGTTATTTGGGTGGCACTACAGGTAATGTATTTATATTTATATTTATATGAATATTTCAATTTCAATTTTAATTTCGATTTCGATTTCGATTTCGATTTCGATTTCGATTTCGATTTCGATTTTGATTTTGATTTTGATTTTGATTTTGATTTTGATTTTGATTTTGATTTTGATTTTGATTTTGATTTTGATTTGAATTTCATTTTATATTTATATTTATATTTATATTTATATTTATTAGCAAGTAACATTGTATTTGTCGGACAGGAACAATTCAGCCTGGATCCAAAACTATGCGATTCCGTCTGGGAGTAATTAAGGGAGCAACACAAGACGTGGAAGAAAAATATGCGAACCCAGTACTTTGGGAAGACCCAAGACTCCGTCATCCGAATGCATCACTCTGTATCGTCGAAGGAGACGATCTCATTGGCACGATGGCAAAAGTTCATTGACAATGAGATCGGGGAGCGATAATTGGCATCTCGCCAATCGGGAGGGAAAATCGGGGGAAACTACTCTGGCCGGATGTCTTGCGCCGAGGTGGAGCATAGGATGACGGTAAGATTTAATTTTTCTATAATTACAGAAATATATTATTCTGCATTATTTTACTTTGCGGGGCCGATACTAATTTTGTATTATTTTATTTCAGGGGACGAGGAGTGGAGGGGGTAGGGAGTAGGCCACATAGGCTCAATACTTATGTGGCTATTCGGACAAATAAGGGGAAGGATAAGGAGGTGTCCCCGAGCGTCGCGGACACAATTGTAAGTAATTTGATATTTTAGTTTTTGTTAATTACGTTATAATTTTTTTATTTACTTATTTAACTAATCATGTGTTTTTTGTCGTTTCAGTAAAGCTTAAGGAATTGCATGAGCCGCAGTCTGATGCCGACAAGGAATCTTTGTCCACAGAAGTACTCAACCAAGTGCTTGGCGCTGATCGCAAAGGGATGACAAGGGGGGTGAGTTCGCGGGTGGCCAATTCTTTGATCATCGGATTGGAGATGAGCGACGCCTAGTTATCTCGAACGATGGACTCGTATGATGCGAAGCTGTCCCATTTGGAGGTGAAGGTCCAATATATGTTCTCATTCATGAAGAGTTCGTTAGGCGAAAACCGTAAGGGGAAAGGGAAGGAGAAGGTGGTGGTGGAGTAGGAGGTTAAGGAGGATGAGGATGTGGACCTCGTTGCTTGATCGCCGACACGTGCGGAATCTAGTGATATAGTCCCCTATTTGGCTCCCTTCAATCGACCGATATCGACACTTGGTTGTCCGAGCGTGTTTATACATGACATATTTGATGGCCAACGGATAGGGCGGGGGTTGAGGGACCCGAATACCGTCTAGGGTATGCCAGTTCATGGAGGTTTGCTTTAAGACATCGAGGCCAAGGTGCTCGTCATGCATGTGATACCCGGGAAGGAGAACTCCCCATTGTGGTTGCGCAAATAATGCGGTACGATACATATTGTTGGGTGTATTAATTCGTATATCGTGTGGCCTACTCACCTCATTAAACTTACCCCAGACATATAGTGACATTATTTGAATTGAATTTTTTAAGTTGTTACATTTGAATTATATTTGGATTATATCGTGATGCATATTGTTTTGAATGTATATTTGCATTATCTCTATTTTATTTGGATATATGATGTTTGAACAACGTTGTTATAACAGGTACAAATATACTGTTGGGTAGTGGCAGTGGCCATACTGCCCAATAGGGTTTTTTTCAATTCTATCCAGAATTGTCACGGTCATTGATCGTGACAAGTCCATGACAATCATCCTTTATCACGATCAATGTCCGTGACAATTTTTTTAAGATTGCCACGAGATTGTCATGGTTATTAATCGTGACTAATATTGTCCCGATCATTGACCATGACATAATCGTGACAAGTTTGATGAACTTGTCACGATCAATGACCGTGATAAGTCCGTGACAACCAAAGTTGTCACCCCCAGAATTTTCACGGTCATTGACCTTGACAAGTCTAACTTGTCAAGGTCAATGACCGTGATAATCCGGCAGATTTGGTGTAGTTATTCTCAACATGTAAAGAATCAATAAAAATATATATAACAAGATATAGGGATGCAATACGATAAACCTCAAATATAAATTGAATCAACACCACACAATATAATTGTGACATAAATTTATCTCATAATCCACAATGTATAAAATCAACCAATAAAACTCAATCATAAAGACTAAGTCTCAAGACACCTAAACTGAAGTAAAAATACAGGCCTCAGCCGTCTCCATAATACATACTAAATGTATGACTCAATACACACCAACTAAAAAATAAAGTATACATATATAAAAAGAACCTACATCCAAGTTCCTGGTGGTGAATAAGATATGGAGATAAAAGAGAATTTGTTCTAGCTAGAATGGAACTACTCTCACAATCCACCCCTAACACCTGAAATACTTCAACAATATAAATGGATCAGAACTCAACGAGTTACCAAAGTTGTGTAACTTAAAAGAAGTCATATATATATATATATATATATATATATATATATATATATATATATATATATATATATATATATATATATGTGTGTGTGTGTGTGTGTGTGTGATATCTCCATGGGTGGTCTAACCTATAATAATATCCCCACATAGTGTGACATCTCTATGGGTGGTCTAACCTATAATAATATCCCCACATATAAAACGAACCTCCCAATAAATTTTGATGAAACATTTAGTTTTGATAGTTAATTTATTAATTAATCCAACGACATTCATATCCTATAACTTCTCCATCCTAAAACATGCAGTATGTAACACATAATACCATCACATCATTAAGTCACCACCATTCAATATCATAGGCCCATCAAGCATGCATGACGTAAAAATACAACCGCCTCTGAATCTCGACCCACTATCCACTAGCATGTGCCCACCGCTCACTCTGGACACAACACATGACTCTGATCTCCATTTTATCAAATCAGACTATCATCACATGCACACAACGAATAAAGTGTCCTCTCTCAGTAGTTATTCTCAATTAAGCATCATAATTACTATCAATATATCATTTCACATTCCACAACTAGCTTGTTACTCAAGTTATAATCTGAAAAAAATTATTTTACCATTCTAGTCGTATATAACCAAACTAACTTCCAATTATCACGTATTCTAACCTATTATTTTACAATTATTTACGATGATTGAATATTCAATTACTTGATAATTCCAAGAATTTATAACCTCGTATCCTCCCTCATGCAAAGAAAGAGGTCCCAAAGTCTATCAGTGTTGATGCTGAAAGACCACGGCCACCTTCAAGAAGTGTTCACAGTATAATCAAAGGTCCTAATCGTATCCCCAACACAACAATACACTCGATCTATCAAACCTTGAAGGCCAAGCCTGAAACCTTTGAACTAATAACTTTAAGCCTTAGACTAGTTTAACGGACCATTATATAGTCCATAATTCCTCTTCCAAGGATGAACCTTATGAAACATCACAAGATTAAGCTCAAATTCAGGATGACCTGGGTCACTTATGAACCCATCAAACATCTAGCAGAGCTCATGCAGCTTCTCTAGCGGGTAGGTAAAAGGTATAAACACTGTTCTATTTACGGCCTTCACTCATTCTCACTAAAACTTAATGATCCAATGTGCATTTAATGCTCTCATCAACTACCTTACTCCACTTACAAGAATTTCACCAGCACTCCACTGTCATACTATAGTCGTTATACCTCAAGACAACTTTGTCCATGTCGTTGCAATCCACTAACTCTCTCTCCAAGAGAAGGCTTATATATGGAATTCTTATGGACGATTAAAGGTAAATATAATAAATAAAAGATATATAGAACAACTCAAAAAATGCGAGAGCATCTCTCTCAAGTATTAATCACTTTTGTCTCAGTTAACCCGTTGTTAGCTAAGATTTGGAGAAGGATCGGATGGCACACCCCAACCTAGTTACTTATAATTAAGTTTGAAAGTCAAAGTGACTCAAATCATAATTACCTTAACCAAACCATAAACACGAGTTTCTTTTTTTCATTTAGTTATTAACATGAATCAATAAAACTGAAGCTTTTCACATTTTTTGAGGTAAATATGCTTATTCAAACTCACTGAAAAGATAAGTAGGATTAAATTATCCCTTTTATGTTTGAACAAAATCATGGTTTTATGCATCCCTTGCTAACCCCACCGACCTCCTAGATTTGATAGTGATATCATATTACCTGAAAAATATAAATAGAAGAACCATGAGCAAAATAGCTCAGCAAATGCATCACTACTATACTATTGCATAAAATTAAATGCAATAAATCATATACCCGTGATGATATATGCATACTTATCTAGCTCATAAAGAATGACCAATTATATACTTATCAGACTCATTATTAAAGAATGACCAATCATATACTTATCCAGCTCATTTATAAAAAATGACCAATTGTATACTTATACGGCTCATTCATAAAGAATGACCAATTATATAATTTCTATCTCATTCATTAAGAATGACCAATTATATACGTATCTGGATCATTCATAAATAATGACCAATTATATACTTATCCGGCTCATTCATAAAGAATGACCAACATATCTGAATCATGATTCACATATCCTATCTGCAATAGACAATTCTACCCCATTCCTGATTGAGGAGTAACATCTTGTCCTTAATAGTCAAATATCCCCCATTACGGGTCGAGGAGTAACCTCCCATTTTGGTAAACCGAAATGAATAATTTCATAATATTCTGATCATATCCATAACCATGTATAATTACACCTTACCAATCAGTGATATTCTAATCATATACATAACCATGTATAAATACATCATACTAGTGAGTCATATTTTGATCGTATCTATAACCATGTATAAATACATCTTACCAGTGAGTGATATTCTGATCATATCCGTAACCATGTATAATTACATATTCCTAGTGAATACACTCACCTTGGCCATTTAATATGTTTTCCCCCTTGCCTTTGTCTGGAACTTGTTCAACCAGTTATCCTTCCCTTCCTATAATTCTTACAATATTAGTGTCTTCATAAGAATATTACCAATCCAAATAATCACTTAAACGTAATTCAATTCATGAGCATCATATGATCCCATTCAAATCATTTATCATAAATGAAGTCTCATCCAATTTCATGTTGAGATATTTAACATATCCAATTCATACTTCAAACATACTTTAATTCATTCTTGGAAATCCAATTCTAATCATATTATCTTCCTAATACAAAAGACGACACATCATTTCAAGTTTCCTAGAGCAAGATATACCCATTTCTTTATTATAAAGCAAATAGGTCCTATGGGCTCCTCTATCGTTTAGTTAAATTCCAAGAATTTTCATAATTTTTCTATATCATCACTTTCCATGATATTTCACCTAATTTTAGTAAACGTATTGAATAATTCAAAATTAAAGTTTCATAATTTTTTTTAGTTCATTTTCTAAGTCAAGCAAATTGTCAAACACCTGGTATGCATACTTACACTTTGGGGACATATTCTATACCTACACTTCAAACTATCCCCCAAGATTCAATTCTTGTTGTTTTTATATAATTTATGGATATAATAGGTATATATAAGTGTAGTTTCATATCCAACTTGAATCAATCGATTCCATTATGTATTCACAAATATACACCAATTTGATTAACATAATGATTTCTCCCTTAGTTGTATGAATTCAACATGCTTCACACATACAGCCTACATATACCCATATACACACAACAAAACATATCCCCTTGTCCCTAAATATGATCTTTAATATCATATAAAACAACATATATCATGTAAAAAATGAAATTTACAAATAAAATCTTACCCAAGCAACCTTAGATACATAAGTTTGTTTATTTCTCGATTATCTTCCTTAATCCTTCACTAATTCACCCTAACCTCTCTTCTTTCATGGGAACCTCAAACCACTTGAAATTATGATGTAGATGAATAATAAGGGAGATTTTAAGGTCTTTAAGTCTGCATAAGGGCAGATCCCCTTGGTCCATTCAAAATATGACATGTGGCGCCATATAAGACAAAAAATCATTTAAAGCTAAATGACTACTTTACCCCATGTTAATAAAAAGATGATTTCTTTTCACTCGAATGTCTGTTCGATGCACCGTTTATTGTGTTCCTAACCTTACTCACATATCTACAACTATCTATTTTTCACCTCAAGTCAATTACTATATTATAATGGTCAAAACTAGTCTCCAACTTGAACATTCCTACCGAAAACTTCAAAAAAAATTATTTGTGACTAATTCGATATCTCATGAGTTATGGACGTAGGATTAGACTAAACATAATAACTTAACATTATATACACCTATAACACATAATCCTCATCCCATAAGGTAAGCATGATTTATCATAATTATATCCGGGTTGTCACAACTTTCCCTCATTAGAAAATTTCGTTCGTGAAATTTAGTATGAATTTCACTTACCAAACAATTGAGGATACTATTTCCTCATGCTATATTCCCTTTCCCAATTTGATTCTTTAATTTCATGGATTCTCCACAACACTTTAACTACGGGATTAACTTTATTCCTTAATACTTTCTCCTTTCGATCAATAATTTCCACTGGTTCCTCGTTGTATGACAAATCTTCTTTCATAATATCTTCAGTTTCTTTATCATTTACACGTAAGGATAATCATTTGGTGATTTCTTATCAATGAAAACCATTTCGCAAGACACATATTACTTCATACCTTTATATATATATATATATATATATATATATATATATGTCGAACATTCACAAATAAAAGATTATCAAGTGTATCAGAATATATTCACAATGAGTGAACATTCTTAACAAACCTAGTATTATTCTTTACATTTCTCCCTTCATTCCTATAGTCTATCCTTATCATCATGTAATATTTCAAATCATAAATATCATATTACTAGACTAGCTTATTACACAACATATTTTTATCTTCCATCTAACATAAAATACATGTATTTGACTTTAACTACTTTTCGTATCATTTCTGAAGTTTAAGAGTATGATAAATATCATCCTGGCAATATGTTAACTTAAATATAGCCTCACTACTATTCATATATCGAAACTCAACAATCATTCACTAAATATTTATTCTTAACCAAGATTTCATATTCACCTTCATGTATATTGTGCAGTCATGCACTATGAACTCAATCTAACTTCTCACGATATTCCCTTTTTTAGTATCATTTGATTGTTTTTTAACTAAACATACAATGACCTTAGCAAATCATTTATACAACACAACAACTTTATACCCATAATCTTATCCCAATCCTTATTAACATGATATTCTTATGCAATATCATTAATACACTCATCTTACCCGTTTAGTAACAAGGATGTTAAACGTACCATCACCACTTAAAACTTTAACCATACTTACCAACCCCATAATACTTCTCTAACCATTATATGTCGTATTTCTTTCAAATAACCTGTACAAATACCTTAATATATCACATTATGGTATCTCACATAGCACATTATCCTTATACATACTTCTTGGTGACGCCGTATAATGTCAATCATATTCATTATATGTCATACTCTTAGTGATGGCACGTACTTATAATGACAAATACAACTCAATATCCACCCAAACCAGTTGTCAATATTCCAACCCAATTAGCATCTTTCCCGTACTCATACACAACACACTCTTAAAAGGGCTCCTCAATATTTTTAAACTTCCAACTCTTTAACACCTCGTCTCAACTTTACTATTCATATAAGAATTTCAAAACATCACAAGGGTAATATCCACTACATATGCTCATACTATTAAATAAGTACATCTCAACTCTTATTACTCTTTTCTTCTACTTATCATAATTCAGTATGAACCCATATTCGGATCAATTGTGATATATTGACTAGTAATTGAATTTCAGACCATTTTGCATATTAAATTGAAACATATATAACTATTAGTATTCTCACTTCACCTTCACCGTGTGAATCTTCATTTTATTAACACTCTAACAATATAAGTCTCATCATAATCATGTAATAGTAATTCTCCTCATATCGCATCCTTTAATGGAATAAGGGTTCCCGTACCTCATTCTCCCACATAAATGGGGCACACACCAAACCATGGCTTAGTAAGTGACACAACTCAAGTCCACATATACCAGTATAAGAAGCGATCACTTCCCATACTTCATAATTTTCATATACCACATTTTG
Source organism: Sambucus nigra (assembly GCA_949130495.1). Taxonomy (NCBI): domain Eukaryota; kingdom Viridiplantae; phylum Streptophyta; class Magnoliopsida; order Dipsacales; family Adoxaceae; genus Sambucus; species Sambucus nigra. The sequence continues at coordinate 186,222,786 of OX422214.1, read as the reverse complement.
TCTTTAAATATTTTCCTTCAATGACATGTTTGTCCATACCACAAATAAAACAATGCAATGATTCATATTAAAATACTTGTATTCGCTGTCATCCCCGAATAAACCTTAAAATCTCATTTCTTTTCTTGTAAGATCCTTACATTTCATATCCCGTACAACAATATATTTGTATAACAAACAGATGTTAGTCAGTAAAGGCAATTTACTTATGACTCAAAACAATGTCTACTTCCACTACTAAATCTAGGCACTCCTCACTCGAGAACCTCTAAAACCTAGGCTCTGATAGCAAAGTTGGCACACCCTAACCTAGTTGCTTATAATTACGTTTGAAAGTCAAAGTGAGTCAAATCATAATTACCTTAACCAAACCATAAACACGAGTATCTTTTGTATTCGTTTAGTTATTAACATGAATCAATAAAATTAAAACTTTTCACAATTTTTGAGTTAATTATGCTTATTCAAACTTACTGAAAAGATAATTAGGCTTAAATTACACCTTTTATGTTTGACCAAAATCATGGTTTTATGCATCCCTTGCTAACCCCACCGACCTCCTAGATTTGACAGTGATACCACAATACCTAAAAAACATAAACATAGGAACCATAAGCAAAATAGCTCAGCAAATGCATCATTAATACACTATTGCACAAATTAAATGCAATAAATCATATACCCGTGATGATATATGCTATGCATACTTATCCAACTCATTGATAAAGAATGACCAATTATATATTTATCCGACTCATTCATAAAGAATGACCAATCATATACTTATCCGGCTCATTCATAAAGAATGACCAATTATATACTTATCCGGCTCATTCATAAAGAATGACCAACTTATCTGAATCATGATTCACATATCCTATTTGCAATAGACAATTCTCCCCCATTCCTGTTCGAGGAGTAACCCCTTGTGTTTAATAGACAAATCTCCCCCATTTCGGGTCCGGGAGTAATCTCCCATTTCGATAAACCGAAATGAACAATTTCATATTCATAATATTCTGATAATATGCATAACCATGTATAATTACACCTTACCAGTGAGTAATATTCTGATCATATACATAACCATGTATAGATACATCTTACCAGTGAGTGATATTATGATCACATCCATAACCATGTATAATTACATATTACTAGTTAATACACTCACCTTAGCGATTTAATAGGGTTTTTCCCTTGCCTTTGTCTGGCACTTGTTCAAATAGTTATCTTTCCCTTCTTATAATTCATACAATATTAGCGTCGTCATAAGAATATTACCAATACAAATAATCACTTAAACTTAATTCAATTCATGAGCATCATATGATCCCATTCAAATCATTTATCATAAATGAAGTCTCATCCAATTTCATGTTGAGATATTTAACATATCCAATTCATACTTCAAACATACTTTAATTCATTCTTGGAAATCCAATTCTTATCATATTAGCTTCCCAATACAAAAGACGACATATCATTTCAAGTTTCCTAGAGCAAGATATACCCATTTCTTTATTATAAAGAAAATCGGCCCTATAGGCTTCTCTATCATTTAGTTAACTTCCAAGAATTTTCATAATTTTTCTATATCATAACTTTCCATGGTCTTCCACCCAATTTCAACAAACTTATGGAATAATACAAAATTAAAGTTTCATAATTTTTTAGAGTTCGTTTTCTATGTCAAGCAAATTGTCAAACACCTAGTATGCGTACACTTTCGGGCCAGATTTTATACATACACTTCAAACAATCCCGCAAGATCCAATTCTTCGTATTTTTACATAATTTTTGGATATAAAAGGTATATATAAGTTTAGTTTCATATCAAATTTGAGTCAATTGATTCCATTGTGTGCTCACAAAGATATACCAATTTTATTAACATAATGATTTCTCCCTTAGTTGTATGAATTAAACATGCTTGACACATACAACCTGCACATACCCATATACATACAACAAAACATATCCCCTTATCCCCAAATATGATCTTTAATATCATATAAAACAACATATTTCATGTAAAGAATGAAATTTACAAGTTAAATCTTACCTAAGCACCCTTGGATACATAAGCTTGTTTATTTCTCGATTATCTTCCTTAATACTTCACTAATTCACACTAACCTCTCTTTCTTTCATGGGAACCTCAACCCACTTGAAATTATGATGTAGATGAATAATAACGGAGATTTAAGGTCTTTAAGTCGGCATAAGGGTAGATCCCCTTGGTCTAATCAAAATATGACATGTGGCATCAAATAGGACAAACTATCATTTAAAGCTAAATGACTATTTTACCCCATGTTCATAAAAATATGGTTTCCTTTCCCTCGAATGTCCGTTCAATGCACTGTTTATTATGTTGTCAATAACTATCTAGTTTTCACCTCAAGTCAATTGCTATATTATAATGGTCAAAACTAGTCTCCAACTTTAACATTGCTACCAAAAATATAAAAAAAATTGTTTGTTATCTCATGAGTTATGAAGGTAATATTAAACCAAAGATAATAACTTAACTTTATATACACCCATAACACATTATCCCCATCCCATAAGGTAAGCAGGATTTAAACATGATTAATCACAATTATATCCGGGTTATCACATAGGATCACATCTAACCTTCCATATATTATAATCTCCATCGAGTCCTAAACTGAAAGAAGAAACCCCTATAGGAATCCACAAGTTACTCCTTAAAGGTCATTTGATTAGTGACGAAGACCGCAAAAACCTCAGATCAACATGGATAAATCTCAATAGATCTTTAGATTATAATAGTCTCATCTTTGATCTAATGTAGGGAGCAACATGTATTACATTATGATCGAGCGCGAAAAGTAGCGTCGCGTCAGAACTCTAATCATTATTTTCGTTTCGCCTACTCAACACAAAAACCTAAATTCCGACTGCACTTGCGATACAAGTATAGCGGTAAGTCGGGTATCGAGAATCCACAGGGAGTGATTAAATTTTAGATTTTAATTATTTACTATCTCAAGAATAATAATGTACAAGGTGATATGGTGGTTATGGTGAAAAAGGAAAAAAAATAATAAGTTAAGTCTAAACAATATTGAATTAAAACGAGAGTCGGGATCGAATCCCCGCCATGGGCTAAACAACTAATAATTAGAATTTCGGTTCCAAAAATATTTAACCGAGCATTTTTAATTAATTATAAACATCGCGTAACATGAAATTTAACTTAAAGTTGCGAGATAAAACACTTAATCAAGAATGGTCACACGCGTCTTAAATTCGGATTATTGCTATAAACACCAACGTTGCGTGACAAAGAAAGTTAAACGCATAATAAATCGATTTTGATACGCAAGGTTTCAATTACATTTAATTTTATACAAAATCTAATTTTCGGAGCTCGACGCCCATCAATGGCGAACACGCGACACAAACTCTATTTAACTACTCACTAGGCATGATAAATTAATTAAACAACTACTTGACAATTAAAATAAGAAATAATTAAACTAAATAATTTTTATTTACGCTTAAAATAATTAACAAAGCATGGAAAGATTACACTACAAAGCATAAATAAGAGGAAGATAGTGAATAGTACAAGAAAAACTTACATTAAATGGGTACACACCAACAAAGGTCAAGGAGAGGGAAACCACAACAAAATAATCCTCAAATATTCTCTAAGCCTAAACTAATAGAAAAAGATGGATCTCCTTAAAAAAATAATCTAAAGTTCCTATTTATACAAAACCTCAAAATCGCGTAATTGTAAATAAATAAAATCTGAAAACAGGGGCAAATCGATTCAAGGCCAAATTTGAATCGATTCGAAAATATCGAAACTCGACACTGTCAAATGTCAAAACTCAGCACTATCAACACGCGAATCGATTCGCACCTATAGATGCAAAATCAATTCTTTTTACCGTTAATCCAAACACATTCAAGGCCATACAAGACCTGCCATGGCTGCCAACAATGGCCAAAGACCCACATGCCAAAACACACCTGCCAACACTAAACCCATGCCCAAATCTCCATAGATGAAATGGAACAACAGCAAACTTCCAAAAACCCACCTCCAAACTCCATAAAAAATACCAAGCTCCACACCTCCATTAATGGCTAAAACATGAAATGGGTACTTCTGAAAACCCGAGCCAAATGACCCCGCAACAATGTTCGCACGTGATCCCAGCTTCAATTTCGGACGAAAAGCACCAATTTTGGGCAAACCCAAAACCCGAGCACAAACCTGAGCTTGGACAAAAATCGCCCTTGGTTGAATTGGGTCTCCTGCAAATTGAAAGAGAAAAGGACATGGTTGTCATTAATTGAATTGTTAATATATTAATATAATAATATTAAATTAAATCCTGATAACTCTTCTCCGAAAGGTCCGTGTTTCCTTCGTTCGGACTCCGATCCGTGCACCATTTGCGGCCACATGAAGCTTGTCCCGAGAGCTACAACTTTCGTGAATACTTAAGGTAAAAATCCCTAAGTGTGAACTTATGAAAATTCCCCTAAAGGTGCGAACTCTTACAGAACATAACCGGAACGCGACGAAACTTCATACTAAGTACCATAACACCTGTAAATGCTCAATAATACCTCAAATAACATGTTAGTGCATAAAACGGAGGTTATCTGATTAACGAGCATAAATATAGCAATTACGATACCCGAGGGGCTAAAAATGAATAAGTTAACGGGTGCAAAATGAAATATTTATAACGTATCACACCCTCTAACTTAGACATTGCTAGCCCCTATCAATGAAATTCAAAGCAAGAAGAACTATAAGAAAATCACAAAAAATGAGATATATACAAAAGCAAAATATGACACTTTTGTAGGTGAACGATTTCATTTATCGTATACAATAAGCCGTTAAACCCCTAGGTTACCCTAGTGGACGAGCGTCGTCTCGTGAGGGTTTTCAGGGATGAAACCCATAAACCTCAATTAGTTTTCTCAAAATATGCCCAACCCAACATGCAACAAACTCAACAATAACGTAAATAAATTTAAACATATAATTAGCATATTGAACGAATTCAAGCTAAAGTCCGTTGTTATTAACATTATATAACGAACTTCATAGAATTGAAACTTAAAAGTGGGAGGGGGGAGAGCACACGCATAATATGATTTGGCAAAAACTTAAATAAACCAAATAAATATAAATTGTGCATATATCAATCCTCACCGGGAATTACACTCAACAAATGAATTCATTATGAAAATGGAGGTAACACACGGGACATGCGGGGATAAAGAGTAAATGTAAATGGAAATTAGGCCACGAACATGTCACTAATGAAGAATGCTATATAGGAAATAAAAACTTGTAATCTCAATTAAAGATACCACTCAATAAAGGAGGCGAAATGTATTTTCACAGATTATCAAAACTATTTCAACTTTTAAATTAAATTCACCCTAGGATCACATAGGACTTTATAGGGTTGTAATGTAGGTTTGGGGTTAAGGTACGAAATGAAGGATGTGTATGTACATATTCAAAGTGTTCGGAATGAAAAACTTGGAATAATGGGAAATGGTGGTCAATCTCAAAAATGGAAAGCAAGTTTTAAAATCAATCATTAGATATAACAATTGGAGAGTAACAAGGATTATTAAACTATACACAATATATACAACGTTCCCTTTTCTATTCTTTTCTTCTTTTTCTCATGTTTTCTTTTGTTTTTTGCGTTTTCTTTTCTTTTTCACTACACTTTATTCACCATTCTTTTCTTGCTCAAATTACAACCACAGTACACAAACATCATTCAATCCCAAGCAATGTAATATGTATTGTTTACAACTCTAATGAGGAGTTGGTTATGAGAATTTGGATAATGAAATGAAAGGCTAATATTTAGGCTCAAAGGGGTTAACGAGGGGAAATATAAAAGGTCAGGTCTAAGGTAATATGGGTGATATAACAAAGATTGCCTATGATCATCTCATAAGTTTACGCAATTCTCGAGTCAAAACAATTTTACGAAAATCATGCTCAAGTAACACATTTCAAGATATAAACTCAATTAATGAACGATCAAATGAAAGAATGGAGAGATTACCGACGAATTCAAAATTTTCAAAGAGGAAAGAATAGTGTATAACACTCACAAACGACGAAAGGTACAAAGCTTACTCGGTGTAAGTATATAGAATGCAACAAAAGATTCCTGAGTTATAAAAATCTTAAACCAAATCAATAAAATAAGAAAGCGCATGTGCTCATGGGATAAAGTTTAATTCATGAAGTTATACATATTATCAATGATTTGAGGACTAAAGTCTAATAACTTCTAAAATTGAGAACATGCATCATTGAGTGTCTAATGGATCGAGCATTTATTGAAATTTATCATAGGAAACAAAGGCCAAATACCCAACAAAGGAGAAAAAATAAAAAAATATTTTTGATATTTTTTAATTTTTTTACAAAAAGGCATACTTAGTAACTAAATGTGAGAAAATCCAAGGACTACATAAGAAATGGATAGAATATCCTAACCCCTCCCCTCCCCCCCCCCCCCCCCCCCCCAACTTAAATGTTGCATTGTCCTCATTACGCATTAAGAACACAACACAAAGATAGGTAAAGAATGATATCACCCAAAATTGGAGCGATCCCCGTAAGCACGAGTCCAAATGAATCTACAAAACAAGTTAGTACCAAGCATAGAAAAAACAAATAATAAAAAGTTTAATTAATTACACTACACTAAATTAAAAAGGAAGGAAAAAATTAAAGAAAGGAAAAATTAAAAGCTAACTATGTACAACCTACTATTTAGACTTCACACTAACTATACACTAGATGTCTAAATAGTTGAGGATCCACCCAAAAAGGGATTTGACTTCGAAAGGTCAACGGTGGACCCTCCAAAGAGAACATGCCTCCCGAAAAATATGAATTCCATACGGAAGGCACGTGGGTGGTGGAAAAAGTGAACCATCTTCATTATAAATTTTGGACGGACGATGGGGGATTTGGATAATAGGGGTAAAGGTACACTTGGGATCCAAGAAAAATAAATTCATCTCCCCAATAATTTTCTATTGGAAGGGGCACGTGGTGCACACGTGTCTTAGAAAACAAGCTCGGTAAAAAGTCCTTATAGGAAAAAGGTGTAGAATTTTCAAGAATTTCTACCGACTCATAGGAATCAGCAGGTAATTATAATGGTTCAATAACGAAAAACGAATATGGTGATGAAATAAAATGAGTCTCAATCAACTCATCGTCGAAAGGAGATTGAATTTTAGGGGAGAAAGATTCATATTCAATGAGAAATTCTTTGAAAAATTGAGGTGAAACACAAGTTTTAACCTCCTCGTTGTTTTGCACATAAGAATCCATCTCATCACAAAGTGCTTCAAGTATCAATCTAGCACCATTAAGGCTTTCAAAACATTGGGAGTAAAGAAGAAAAGTTTCTTTCAAAGTAGGCTTCCTGGCCTCAAAAGCCTCGGACTCATCATTTGGTTGAAACTTGTCTTCGAAATTATCTGAGTAAAAATAATCATTTGATTCGAATAATCCAACTCAAGCTCCCAATAATAATTTTCATTCCGATAAATGTTTTCAAGTCTTTCATTCTCAAGAAAATCTTGAAAATGAAAAACTTAAAAACTATCCCCAAAGTAAGAATCACTAGAATGATCATAATAACTATAATAATAGGGCATAAATACCTCGTTGTTTGTAGATGGAGAATCCAATGGAAAGGTGTGCGGCCGAGAATTCAAGTTTCTTAGCGCTCTAACTGTGCGAATCTTGCAAAAAAGATTAAAACAAATAATACAAATACAAAAGGAAAAATACTATGAAATATTACAACAATAACAATCTAAAACACACTCCCCGACAACGGCGCCATTTTTTGATGATGCGCAAACCGTGCGTCGTGTAATACGAAAATTGTTATTATCGGTTCGACGACTCAATGCAAAAAACCTAAAATACAAATACACTTGACAAGCAAGCACAACGGTAAGTTCGGTATTGAGAATCCACAGGAAGTGATTGAATTTTAGATCGGTAATTAAATTACTACTTTAGAAATAAAATTGTAAAAGGTGATATGGTGGTTATGGTGAAAAAGGAAAAAAATAATAAGTTAAGTCTAAACAATATTTAATTAAAACGAGAGTCACGATCGCGTCCCCGCCATGGGCTAAACGACTAATAATTAGAATTTCGGTTCAAAAAATATTTAACCAAGCATTTTTAATTAATTATAAACATCACGCAAGAAGAAAATTAACTTAAAGTTGCGAGATAAAACATTTAATCAAGAATGGTCACACGCGTCTTAAATTCGGGTTATCGCTATAAATACTAACGTTGCGTGACAAATAAAGTTAAATGCATAATAAACCAATTTTGATACATGAGGTTTCAATTAAATTTAATTTTACACAAAATCTAATTTTTGGAGCTCGACGCCCATCAACGGCGGACACGCGACACAAAATCTATTTAACTACTCACTAGGCATGATAAATTAATTAAACAACTAATAAACAATTAAAAAAAATAAATTAAACTAAATATTTTTATCTAGGCTTGAAATAATTAACAAAGCATGGAAATATTACACTACAAAGCATAAATAAGAGGAAGATAGGAATAGTACAAGAGAAACTTACATTAAATGGGTACACACCAACAAAGGTCAAAGAGAGGGAAACTCCCACAAAATAATCCCCAAATATTCTCTAACCCTAAACTAATAGAAAAAGATGGATCTCCTAAAAAAATAATCTAAAGTTGCTATTTATACAAAACCCCAAAATGGCATAATTGTAAATAAATAAAATCTAAAAACATGGGCGAATCGATTCGGGGCCAAATCCGAATCGATTCGAAAATGTCGAAACTCAGCACTGTCAACACCTGAATCGATTCGCAATATGTGCGAATCAATTCGCATTTGTAGCTGAAAAATCAATTCTTTCTGCTTCTAATCCAAACACAATCAAGGCCATACGAGACCTGGCATGGCTGCCAACAATGGCCAAAGACCCACATGCCGAAACACACCTGCCAACACCAAATCCAAGCCCAAATCGCCATAGATGAAATGGACCAACAACAAACTCCCAAAAACCCACCTCCAAACTCCATCAAAAATACCAAACTCCATACCTCCATTAATAGCCAAAACATGAAATGGGTACTCCAAAAACCCGAGCCAAATGAGCTGCAACAATGTCCGCACGTGATCTCAGCTTCAATTTCGGATGAAAATCACCAATTTTAGGCGAACCCAAAACCTAAGCATAAACCCGAGCTTGTCCAAAAATCGTCCAAGGCTGAATTGGGTCTCCTACAAATTGAAAGAGAAAAGGATATGGTTGTCATTAATTGAATTGTTAATATATTAATATAATAATATTAAATTAAATCCTTATAATTCTTCTCCGATTAAAGGTTCGTGTTTCCTTCGTTCGGACTACGATTTCGGGCACCATTTCTGGCCACGCGAAGCTTGGACCGAGATATACAACTTTTGTGAATTCTTCGGGCACAAAGCCCAAAGTGTGAAATTACAAAAATGCCACTAAACGTGTGAACTCTTACGAAACTTAATCGGAATGCGATGAAACTTCATACTAAGTATCGTAACACCTGTAAATGCTCAATAACACCTCAAATAACATGTTAGTGCATAAAACAGAGGTTGTCTGATTAACGAGCATAAATATAGCAATTACGGTACCCGAGGGGGCTAAAAATGCATGAGTTAACGGGAACAAAATGAAATATTCGTAACGTATCACACCCCCTAACTTAGACATTGCTAGTCCCTAGCAATGAAATTCAAAGCAAGAAGAACTATAAGAAAATCACAAAATGGGAGATATATACAAAAGCGATATTTGCCACTTTCACGGGCGAACGATTGCATTTAGCGTATGCAATAAGCCGTTAAACCCCTAGGTTACCTAGTGGACGAGTGTCGTCTCGTGAGGGTTTTCAGGGATGAAACCCACAAACATCAAATATTTTCCTCAAAATATGCCCAACCCAACATGCGACAGAGTCAACAATAACGAAAAAGATTTTAAACATGTAATTAGCATATTGAACGAATTTAAGCTAAAGTCCATTGTTATAAACATTACAGAACGAACTTCATAGAATTGAAACTCAAAAGTGAGAGGGGGGCGAGCACACGAATAATTTGATTTGGCAAAAACTTAAATAAACTAAATAATTATAAATGTGCATATATCAATCATCACCGGCATTACGCTCAACAAATGAATTCATTATGAAAATGGAGGTAACACACGGGACATGCAGACATAAAGAGTAAATGTAAATGGAAATTAGGCCGCGCACATGTCACTAATAAAGAACGCTATATAGGAAATAAAAACTTGTAATCTGAATGAAAGATACCGCTCAATAAAGGAGGCGAAATGTATTTTCACAGATTATCAAAACTATTTCAACTTTTAAATTAAATTCACCCGAGGATCACATAGGACTTTATAGGGTTGTAATGTTGGTTTGGGGTTAAGGTACGAAACGAAGGATGTGTATATATTTATTCAAAGTGTTCGGAATGAAAAACTTGGAATAATGGGAAATGGTGGGCAAATCTCAAAAATGGAAATCATGTTCCAAAATCAAGCATTAGATATAAAAATTGGAAAGTAGTAAGGATTATTGAACTATACATAATATATACAACTTTCCCTTTTCTTTTCTTTTATTCTTTTCTCATGTTTTCTTTTGTTTTCTTTTGTTTTTTGCTTTTTCTTTTCTTTTTCACTACACTTTATTCACCATTCTTTTCTTGCTCAAATTGCAACCACACTACATAAACATCATTCAATCCTAAGAAACATTCCAAACAAAGGTATGGAAGGTAATATGTATGGTTTATAACTCCAATGAGGAGTTGGTTATGGGAATTTGGATAATGAAATGAAAGGCTAATACTTAGGCTCAAAGGGGTTAACGAGGGGAAATATAAAAGGTGAGGTCAAGGCTAATATGGGTGATATAACAAAGATTGCCTATGATCATTTCACAAATTTAGCAATTCTCGAGTCAAAACAATTTTATGAAAATAATGCTCAAGTAACACATTTCAAGATATAAACTCAATTAATGAACAATCAAATGAAAGAATGGAGAGATTACCGAGGAATTCTACGTTTTCAAAGAGGAAAGAATAGTGTATAACACTCACAAACGACGAAAGGTACAAAGCTTACTCGGTGTAAGTATATACAATGCAATAAAAGATTCATGTGTTATAAAAATATTAAAACAAGAAAGAGCATGTGCTTATGGGATAAAGTTTAATTCATGAAGTTATTCATATTATCAATGATCCGAGGACTAAAGTCTAATAGCTTATAAAATCGAGAACATGTATCATTGAGTGTCTAATGGATCGAGCATTTATTGAAATTTATCATCAGAAAAAAGGCAAAATGCCCAACAAAGGAGAAAAAATGAGAAAATATTTTTGAAATTTTTTAATTTTTTCACAAAAAGGCATACTTAGTAACTAAATGTGAGCAAATACATGGACTACATAAGAAATGGATAGAATTAGTTTCTTAATTGTATACTTGTATCGCAAGAGCAGTCGTAATTTATGTTTTTTTATTGAGTAGGCGAAACGAAAATAACGATTAGCCTTCTGATGCGACGCTACTTTTTGCGCTCGATCAAAAAATAACCCGAGCCAAATGACCCGCAATAATGTCCGCACGTGACCCTAGCTTCAATTTCGGACGAAAAGCACCAATTTTGGGAGTACCCAAAACCCGAGCTTCGCCAAAAATTGCCCATGCTGAATTGGGTCTCTTGCAAATTGAAAGAGAAAAGGACATGGTTGTCATTAATTGAATTGTTAATATATTAATATAATAATATTAAATTAAATCCTTATAATTCTTCTGTGATTAAAGTCCGTGTTTCCTTTGTTCGGACTCTGATTTGCGCACCGTTTGCGACTACATGAAGCTTGGCATGAGAACTACAACTTTTGTGAATACTTCGGGCACAAATCCCAAAGTGTGAAATTACAAAAATGCCCCTGAACGTGCGAACTCTTACGGAACTTGACGAAACTTCATACTAAGTACCGTAACACCTATAAATGCTCAATAATAGCTCAAATAACATGTTAGTGCATAAAACGGAGGTTGTCTGATTAACAAGCATGAACCTGAGGGGGCTAAAAATGCATAAGTTAATGGGCGCAAAATGAAATATTCGTAACGTATCACATTAGATGTAGGATCCCCAACTGAGGTCTGAACAACCTTATATCCATGTCTTTCACTTTGACACATCTCTCCAGTAACAAATTTAAGATATTGTGGGAGCACCTACTGAGGCTGAGGTCTTAAAGATCTCAAGCACTCACCAGTTTGGCTCTATATATGGGAATGGTTTCTCCATTTAATCAAATCTTATAAGAACTTTTCTCTTGTTAGAATGACTATCAACACTAAGTTAGCTATCTTTTTAAGAGAAATGGAGGCTCGTCAGAAAGAGCTCAAAGAATAACTCCATGATGTTTTAAACTGACTTTATTTACCACCTCTAGTGGGGGAACAAATTGATTTGAGCATAGCATGGAAAATCACGATCTCTTGTTGAAAGGATAAATTTATCAGGATGATGTGTCCCAAGCCCCACAATAATACGTGACTCGTATCCTCATTAAGGATCAATTATCACTATATAAAGATCACTCTAAGTCTAACACCATGCTCTCCCACTAAGCGAATGATGCCTAGTATTGAGCCTTTTGACAGCTCAAAACACCCATTAATCCCATAAAGACTTACAAATCCCTCACGCTTCTCCCAGATACCCCATATGAGGTATTTTGTAGATCTTTCCTCATTAGCTTAAAGGGACAACAAAACATTGGTTTGCTAAGATCAAACCAAGGACTATTGGGAACTTCATAGAGTTAGCTATATCTTTTATTAGCCATTTCATAGGGTATCAGAAAATGAGGAAGTCATTTACCTCTATGTTTGATTTTAAATAGAAATATGGTGAACCCTCAGAGAATATACAAAGAGGTTTAACCAGGAATCCCTACAAGTGGGTGACTTAAATGACACTATATTTATGGTTGACTCCATCTCAGGCCTTACGTCGAAGGACTTACTGAGGGTTTTTAGCAAATTACCCCCCTTAAACCATGGAAAATATTATAAAAAGTGCTCAAAGTACAAGAGAGACATATCCAAGTATTGTCGAATTCCACAGAGACCATCACCACAATAAAATTTATTGGTTATGTCTCAAGGAGGCCATTGAAGGGGTGATCAAGAGAGTGTATCTCAAGGATTTTGTGGCTAAGGACACTGTCAAAGCCTAGAACAAAAATATGAATAAAAATGACGTCCCTCTGATTGGCATAAAACCATCTCGGGAGGATTCTCTAATGGAGATCATTACTCCACTTCCAGAAAATCAAACCTTTTAAGAATGTTGTAAGATATGATGCATACTAATAACGTGCATTGCCCAAATAAATCATTAAGGGAAGATCCCATAATGATTTTCCAAGATGTAGACCTTAGGAGGATTCCCCTCATACATGTTGATCCTTTGGTCTTCACGATGATTATAAGCAATGAAAATATAAAAAGGGTGTTCGTTAATATTAAGAGGTCTGATGATATATTTTTCCTTATACTCCTTCAAGGCCATGAGCCTCATAACGAAACACACATAAGCAATCACCACTCCATTGATCGGGTTAACAGATAATATACCTACTCCATGGGTTACACCACTCTTCATATTACAATTGGATCCAATACTTGCTTCTTCACCATTTGGAACAAGCTCCTTATGGTGACATTACACTCAACTTGCAATGTGATGATAGTCAAACTTTTTGTCAACGAGTTAGATGAATTTGTGTCTACTTGAAGGATGGTGATGAGGTTACCAACCCCATGCGAGTGAGATAAATGTAGAGATCCAAAAAAAGGTATAAAATGCTACTAAACTTCTATGAAATAGAGGAAGAGACCACTAGAGACTACCTAAAGATTGTCTGAATTCCTAAAACCCTCCTAAAGAAATGTTCATGTCTTTATAAAGGTTCTTCCCTTATCCCACTTAAAATTCTTGAGCTCCCATAAGAGAGTTTGTGCATTAAGCTATTGAATGTGGATACTCTAGACCCATGAGATGAAGAAAAGAACAGAGAGGAGAACCTGTTGAGTTTCTCATTAATATTTGCATTGACAAAACCGACCTGACTAAGGTCTTTAAAATTGGAGTTGTTCTCAAATCCTCCCTTGGAGAGAAGCTAACCTAGTTCTTAAGCGAAACAAAGATGTATTTTCATGGGGTCACTCGGATATAATCGGGGTAGATCCTAATGTCATGGCCCATGATCTTAGCGTGGAACCAAATGATAGGTCACTTTATCAGAAGAAAAGGTTCTTTAGACCCAAAAGAAATAAAATTGTTATAGAAGAAATCAACATGATTTTAGAGGTCAATTTCATCTAAGAGGTACAATATCTAAAATGGCTCTATAATGTCTTGCTAATGCCTATGCCTAATAAGAAGTGGAGTATGTGTGTGGACTTCACTAACCTCAATAAAGCATGTCCCAATGATTGTTATCCCATGTCCCGCATTAATACTTTAGTGGATTCCACTACTAGTCTTGAGATCCTCCCCTTTATGGATGCTTATTCTGGTTACAATTAGATCAGAATGGCTCCCATAAATAAGGAAAATACCTCATTAATTACAAAAAAAAAGTACCTAGTGTTATAAAGTTATGCCTTTTTGATTAAAAAATTCAGGTGCCACATATCAAGGGGTGGTGAACTGATTTTTTAAGGACCTAACTGGAAAATCCAAGGAGGTATTTGTCAATGATATGCTTGTCAAGAGTCTAGAGGCTCAAGATCATGTTATGAAGGAATCAATTGAGACTTAATCTTAAAAAGTGTGCCTTTGGGGTAGACGGAGGAAATTTCTTGGGCTTTATAGTCACCAAGCATGGCATAGAGGCTAACCTAGAGACGATCCAAGCTTTACTAGACATGGAATCTCCCAGAATTGTCAAAGAAGTTCAAAGCTTAGCTAAAAGGTTTGCTTTCCTCAATCGTTTTATCTCTAAGGTCACATATAAGTGTTTGGCTTACATTAATATATTTAAGAAAGCTTATTAATGGACTCCAGAGTTAGATAAGGTCTTCCATAACCTAAAAAGGTACCTGAGGTATCCACCTTTATTATTTCGGATCATTAGTGGAGAAAATTTGTACCTATACCTTTCTTCCTCCTCAACCATAGTCAGTTCATCTTTGATAAAAGAAAAATATAGTGTTTAGTACCCTACGCACTACATTATTAGAGATCTATAGGGGTTGAAGGAGGATAACTAAGGATGGAAAATCTATCTTTTTACTTAATCACCTTAGTTAGCCACCTGAGGCCTTATCTCCCATCATATACCATAATTGTCGTTACAGATAAACTACTCTGACAGATCTACACATGCCTGACACCTTAGGAAGGTTAGTTAAGTGGTATGTGGATTTAGGGAATTTGACATCAAGTACCAACGACCAAGTGTCATTAAAGTACAGACCTTAGTTGATTTTATAGAAGAATTCACCAACCTAAAAGAGGCAGAAGAAAATCCCAAAAGATCAGAAATGGAAGCAACAAATATTCCAAGCTCTAATTATTTCGAGTGATAAACCCTAACAACCCAACATAGGTATTTCATATGTATGGATCGTCTAAAATCTCAATTAACGGACCTGGTCTTCATATTATAATGCCATAATGATGTACAATATCTCTTATTCTCCATTTTAACTTCAAAGCATCCAACAATGAGGAATAATATTAATTCTTGGTGGATGGCCTAGGAGTGGACATCTACTTAAAAGTAAAATGTGTTGAAGATTCCAACGACTCTTAATTAGTGGTCAATCAGGTAACTAAGCTCTATGAAGCCAGAGGTGATCTAATGGCAAGGTACTTGTCAATCATGAAGCATTTTATCCAGAGAATCCTCTGATTCAACATTAGGAGGGTACCTAGAGCAGAGAATTTTGAAGTTGACCATCTTGCATGAGCGTCCTCTTGATATGAAGTAGATTCAGATGTTTTGATAGTGTGACACTCCACCTAATCTAATGTCGGTTGATCAGGCTTTTATTAAATTAAACGGGAATCATATATGATTTCATTCTTAGCATCACTATCGAAAACCAATTAATTAACGAATAACCTATTAAGTACGATGTAAAATTTTAAATCTTATTAGCATGCATACATACCACCATTCAACAGTATAAATATAAAAATTCATAAAGGTTGAAACACAAGACTACTGATAACATGACTAATAAGCCAAATAAACCATCGTCGTCCTACATAAAATAATCCAAATGCTAAATAAATTTTTTTAAACAAAGTTTAATAATAAAACAACTGCATGTGACATGACCAAGAGAAATACTAAAATAACATCCCAACTAGATAGATTAGAAATAAGCATCTAATCAAGTCCTACGTGCATCCACAGTTGATGCATCATCGTTTGTCTGGAATGAAATGCTATCCGTGGCGTCCCTGATATTGAGAACCTAAAAGGTTTTGAAAAAAAAAATTATACAGGTCAGCGCCCAAAATATTTTAAAAATAGTTGCAAGTATTTAAAATGCATTAATATATAAGTAGCAAGAAATATTTATGTTCATCTCGTGTCGCACTTACATGAGATTATCCTTACCCATCATTTACAATGCACACTTAATGCATTTATTTCAATTCCCTAGTTATGCTACCTTTCCTAACTACTCTAGCCATTCTTGACATAATCCAATCTGCTAAACTTGTAAACCCTTCGTACAACTCATATATTACTTTACTTTATTTATCATGTAACTACCACATAAGCTATAACGTAATATTTCTCCATTGTATTCTTACCACCACATAAGCAACGTAACTATACACTAATATAATTTAGTTTTCACACAATTAGGTAAGTACACGTATACATATAATACTCTTTTATATGTATATACATAGCATCACTGCTATTGCCTTATGAATGCATACCTAGTATGCTATCAGACCCCAAGTACGTCACATACCAGTCCTAGGCCACTGGGTCAAAATCTCACCATCGGTCCCAAAATCACAAATACATAATGGAGGCGGTCATAAACATACATCCGTTGGTCATAACAATACCACATTACCCTACTGGGACATACAACTCACATGTCCTCACATACAGATAGCGTCGTGCAACATTACTATGACGCAAAAAACAATCCAACACCTGCTGGTCAATGCCAGGGTGGACCACCCACTACGTGCAACCTCCAACGATAGCACAATAAAGTAGGTATGTTCACATAATGCCAATCACACATAAACATATTTATATATACTTCTTTCACCCAATACGTATATATAAATATAATTCGACTATGTGCATAATCTATCATGTAGCATTTGCCTACCAAATCCTAAACTTTATCTTGACTTCCCGATCTTAGCTAAGTATTGACTTACTAATTGTCTAACTCTCTGAATTTATACTTCTGACCAACATACTATTCTATTTAAACACTAGCCTATTTATTTCCGAAATCCTAACCTAATTTCTTGATTTCACCCAAGTGCATTCACTCACTTATCCTTGTAATTACATACCCGAAATCCATCCCCGATTAGCCTACGACCCTTCCTAACCTTCCCTCTGAATCCTCAGAAGTCTAAATCAAACCCCAGACCTAAGATACCATGATCGAATCTCAAACAGTCCATGAAAATAATTCAAGGCAAAGGAGTTTAGCTAGTCAAATCGAATTGATTCGTTGTCTTGACCAAACAGATTCTCTCCCCCAGGGAACCGGTTCGGTTTACTGGGCTGCCATGGTAAACTTTTGACAGGATTTTTCCTTTTTCCTTCACTCAAAGTGGTTCTAACCTTCATTAAAACTCCTAATATGAATATTAAGTCATTCCCAAACATAATTCAATAAGTTTCTATGTGAAATTTATCCCGACCGACATCTAATTCATAAGATCAACGAATTTATATCAAGATCCATGCATGGTTAAAACCCTAATCTCAAGATTGAAGATTTTCTTTTTTAGACAATCAAGAACTTATCTTTTTTATTTGAATCACATCAAATATATCATATTATCCTAATTAGATTCATCTTCAAATAATTTCTTTATTCAAAACCCATTTTTTTTCTCATGGCTCTCCCAACCCAAAAATTGTATTTTTCTACACCAATTTGCATGAATATTTGAAACTACATAATAACATTAAAACAAGTTAAATAATTTTCTTGAGAGTGATGGATTTCTTGTATTTTTTTATATTCCTCTCTTGACAATTATTTTTAACCCGGAAGCACATGATCTTCACCGCGGATCCTATTTCTCTTAACTTTTCTCCCTTTTCTCTTCACCCTAGCCTCTTGAGTGGATGGATAGCTTCCACTTCTATCCACCCTACTTATATATAAACCTAAACACCCCAAATCCCTAAATTGAGTCATCCCTCGTATGTAAAATGACCCGAATACGCTTTTACGGCTCCCATTTAGCCTAAAAAGCCCCCCAAATCCAATTATATTGTCTGGATACCTATTTTTAACTATTTTAACCATTATGTACCATTAGCGCACGCAAAATTACCATCCAAATTTTCTAACATTAAATTCCATCTCATAAATGTCATTTGGATTACTATGGGTTCAATCTGATTTATATCTGGTTAAATGATCTCCGCATATTGGGTGATAGTTATGTAAGTAGGTCTAAGATCATAATTAAGAGGAATCCATCTCATTGGGATACCGTAGATTATGATACCCCTTGATAGACTTATATATTTTGTTTTCACCAAGTAAAACTCGATCGGTTGATAATTCTATAATCCGGCGGGGTAGGAAATAGTTAAGTTCAAGGATCAAGGAATTGATTAGATGTTGGTTAAAGTAGATTAGCAGTAGATTGATTTTATTAAGTCGATATTATACACTTAATATGTAGAATCATATACTGTACCATAATAAACTTAATAAATAAGACTTCATTATATCCGAGTGATTCCTGAGATAATTAAATTAGAGTTAAATCGTTATAATTTAGTATATTTAACTCGTGATTAAATAAAGAAAGGAAATAAATTGTCGTAAATGTAATTTGTGATTTTCGAGTATTTATTTTCATCTAATTTAATTATTTGTCTTGGGTCCCTGGCTAGTCCATATACCCAATTAGTCAGGCTCATAGGCCCAAGCTCACTTTTAATTCTTGTATATAAAAGTGTGGGAAAGGGATTTTAATCATTATTATTGATCATTAGGGTTTGAAAGGGGTGAGAGAAAATATGATTCACATTTTTAGTGAAAAGGACTAGAGAGAAACCACCATATCTCAAGTTTTAGCAAAGGCTTTCATTAAAAAAGGTGCCACCCACCTACCTAACTGTAGGGAGGATCATACACTAGAAAATCCTAAAGTACATAAGGTTTTATAAAGGTTTTTTAGATACCTTGGGGGCAGTATGAATTTCATCATCATCTACCTTTGTCTCTTCATACGAATCATAATAATATTCGCAAATGCATGAAATCTTGAAACCATAGGTTTAATCTTTAAACCTTTCTTTATTTTATTTTTCAATGCATGATTAATCAAAGATCCATAGGGCTGAATTTTTTTCGTGTTTAAATTTCATTCACAAGTTTTTTTCCCAACAATTGGTATCAGAGACCTAGTTGAGATTAATTTTGGATTGAAAATATACATGTTGTCTAACAAGAAATCTTAACTTTTAGCGTCTTATATGATTGTATATCTTGTGTCTGGATTTGTACTAACAGGGTTTTGCATAGATTCTAAATTTATAACCCTTCCAACATGGTCACATATATTTATTTTGTGTGATTGGATCCGACGATAGTTTATCCATAGATACTTTTCGCCCTAGATTCGATATGGTTGTAATAATTAGGTTTTCTTTAATTATTTTAATATTGATGTTTTTTGGAGGTGTTGGAAGAGGGTTGTAATGTTTTCTTACTGTTAGAATCGTATATATACATTGGTTCAAGTTTTGGGAAAAATTTCATGGAGATTCATGAACTTTTAGATGGGCTATGGAAGTTTTTGCATTGCTAAAACAAGAGGAGGAAAAATCTGTCGGGGATCTTGGATCGATCCAAAAATAGGATGGGATCAATCATATTGGCGCAGTCAGATTTCTTATTTTGGCTTCTTCGATGTTTTTTGGTGGTGGTTCGCGGTGGTTTTTCCCCAAAATGTTATCAGAACATAGAGGATTATTTTCTAGTATTAATAACCCTCAAGAACTCTTGGATTTGATGAAGTCTGCTTCAATTTGGACTCTTTTCCAAAAGTAAGTCTTCTTCAACAAGAACTCTAATAGAGGGAGAGTTTTACATTTTACTTGATGTTGAATTCGAAGCCGTAATGGGAAAAGAATTTACGCCCCTTAATTATTTTACTGCATTTATTTATTAATTTTCTTTGCCTCATTAATTTATTATGTTGCATATTTTGGATGCAAATTAATTGCATAATTAGAAACACCTGATTTTATGGACAACATGAATTCTTATTTTGAGACTGACCTAGATCAACATTTTCTACGAAAAAATTATGTTTAATTTATTCTTTTCTAAATTGAATTAAATCGTGGTAATTAAAAATTAAAGGTGTGAGTTAAATTGAGATCTCCAACTTTTATTTAATTTTGAAAATTAAAATCGTATTTTTATTTTAAGAAAAATTAAAATGAGAGATCAAGATATTTATTTCAGGTAAGTAAATTTGGAAACTACCAAGGATTTTAGTTCTTTTAGAATTGAATGAATAGTTTTTCAAATATCCTTAAATTAAAATACTAAGTGGGAGAGGGGTTTCAACATAAACTCCAAGATATCCCTCGGTGTTTTGTGAATCAGATGTGATTAATTCCTCGAGCCAGTTTGGCTGCCCCCGGATGGAATTGATTAGAGCATCAATGATTCATTAAAACCCTGAGGTGATAATTTTAAGGATTAGAATGTGAGTGAGTTCGATCACTTCCATGGGGAAGTCCATCATGAGTGGGTTCTATTTCAAGGAGTGAACCAGTGGTATACATTTAGACATAACTTGTGATATCCTCCCCAAATGAGCCGGTATCATTAGGAGTGGGACCAAAAGTCATCGGCTATTCATTATACTGGACAAGAAAAGTCCTGAAATTTTCGGATAGTATAATGAAAGATGAAAATTTATCTAGTTCAATGTGTGGTGATTTACGATCCTCACGAGAAATCTCAATTCATAAGGGAACTAGGATGTCCAACAAATTTATTTTGAAAATTGACAGTTGAGGGATGCCACTTTAAAACTTAATCGAATAATTATAATATGTTAATTGGAAATTAATTTTTCCAATATCATGATTCTAAGATTTCAGAATGAATTAAACTTTTTCTCATTAGTAGTAGTATTAAAGGTTTTAAATAAAATAAGTTCCAAGAACTAAAATATAAGTGGATATTGTTCTAACTAAAGGGGATAATAAGATGTTTTGATCCACAATTCTCATCAAAATTTTAAAATTATGATATGATTAACTCCTTGTGTCAGTTAGGATGGCCCCTCGTGGATGGTTTTAATAGCAGAATTATGGTATTTTAAAATATACGGTAATTCTTTTAAATAAAGTGTTATATGTGTTTGACCTCCCCACGGAGAAGTTTTATATATTCATATTTGATTTGAAGAATTGACCTATGAGAATTTGTAGACAATTGGGAATTGTGTATCATGAATTATTTTATCATTGATTGAACTAATGATTCTTTGGATTAGATGTGGTGGGAAACCTGGTACCATTTCGTAATCCTAGAGTGAGGATCATCGGAAGCCAAATATTGATATCAGTTATTTGAAAAGAGTTTTCCTCTTTCCCAAAAGGGAATAGGAGGAAAAATGAAATTTTCAAGTTTAGCGATTTGGATTTAAGGAAAGTTCATATTCCTCGGTAGTAGTGGAATAGATAATAGGTCGGCGATCTCACTACAATTAATTAGAACTTTTATAGCAACATGTCTGGATTTTCCTTACTTTGTAAGAAAAGGAAATGGTGATGGTTTTTCTCTTAAAACTAACTGCGTGATTTATGGTCTGATCTATAATAACCTAGTATGTAGACTCTAGAATCATAAATCAGGATTGTAACTCATTACAAAGGCCCAAGTAATCGAGAAAGATTTAGGTTCCTAGTTATGGGTAATTAGAATAACGTAGCGGTATTAGCAGTGGAATATTATTATGAATTTTTGTGAAGACATAAAGTTAATGTGGGAAAATTATTTAATGTACCTGGTTTTATAAAAGTTGGCTTTAGTTTTCTAAATCGATTTTGAAAAGATATTTGATTGATTTTATGAAATTATTTTATCAAATTTGGGATATCTTTTATCTATTCTGGTGCATTGAAAAATAATTTATACATAATAAGTTTGGTCTCAACAATACTATTAAATACTAAATTGAATAATTTTATGGACAATGATCATTAAATAGAAATTTTCCTTCTAGAACCAAACACAATTTTTGGCACTTATACTTAGGTTATTTTGTTCTAAAAGAAATTTAAAGAGTAGTTTAAAATGGACAATTAAGTCCACTGGAAGTGGAGGTTCTTTTAGTCTTGAATTTTGTTTAGAATGTAAAATGGCCAAAAGGATCCTCACGACCAAGTGCTAAAGAGCCTAAGATACGTTGGAAGTGCTTCACTTCGATTAGTGTGGTTTGATGACTATCTGGACAAGAAGACATTTTGAGTTATTCATAGATTTCATTGATGATAACTCGAAGGTATGAATATGTTTAACTAATGCACCATAATTTCGAGACCTTTGATAAGTTTAAAGCATGCAAGGCTAAGGTGGATCATGGGTAAGGTAAGCTAATCAAAGTTCAACGATCTGATCGCAGAGGTATTTACCTATTGAGATAGTTAAGGGATCATTTATCGAAGGTGTGGGATTTCATACCACTAGTGACTTTGGAATTATATAAAAGAAAGAAATGAATAGGGATTTTTCGAATATGATAAGGTCCATGGTAGGTTATTCAGGACTGCAAGATTCTTATTGGGATTTGTATGTAATTATAATTTAATTTCTTCTTAATCAGTCTCATTAACTCCCATTGAACATTAGAGTGGCTGCAAGCTCATTCTAGGGCATGTTTTTATATGGGGGTTCTCGACACTCGTGCTATGAAAGTAACTGAAGAAGTTTAAATTTAGGATAGAAGTATGTCTCTTTACTAGTTATCCCAAAGGTAACAAAGGTAGTTTATATCATACTCCTAAGTATAAAAATGACATTGATTGCGTCAATGATCGGTTATTGGAATAGGATTATGTAATAAACCACATGTCTAAGTGTAAGGTTGACTTACGAGATATAATGGAACATCCTATCATCAATATCGCTAGACCACCCATACATGATGAAATACGACATAATATTGATAATACACCGCATTATCCTAGTGAGAGCATTATTAATTGTCATAATTCATGTGTTATCGATTATCATGATTCATGTGTCACTTATATTGGATAGCAAGTGGTGCCACGTTGTAGTAGGACCACAATGAGTCATCCTAAATGGTTAGTGCTTTGGGTGATCATTTCAATGAGATCCTAGAAAAAATAAGAACCGAGTCCCAAGAAATTATAACGAGGCATTATAGGACAAGGAATTTTTCTTTAACTTATGACTATGGATTCATAAAAGGCAGTTGATGTATTCGAATCAAGTTTTTGGTTTTGTAGACTTGTCTATGGGGGTAAAGCCCATTGGGAATACATGGACATACCAGAAGTTGAAAGATATATGGATGGGAAGGTGAAAACCTTCAGGGCAAGGCTTGCGAAAGGTTTATCAGAAATAAAGGAATTGACTATGACGAAACCTTCTTGCGATATCCATGCTAAAGTTTTTCTGGATTCTTTTAATGTCAAAACTTATTTCTTGAATGATTATATTGAAAAGTATATAGTAAGAAGTAAAGAAAACCAGAGTGATGTAAGATTCTATTATGAATTTATGGATTTTAGCTAACATCAAGGTCTTCGGTCATTCAGTTTGATCAAGTAATAAAGTATTGATTTTTATCTAAATAGGAAAAGTACTTGTTAGTATAAAAAGTATAACGGAAATATGGTGGTATTTGTAGTACACTTTGTGGATAATTCATACCTAATCGGGAACGAGGTGGGAGTATTGTATCACATCGGAGTGTGGTTGTCCGTATATAAATATTTAGGATAAGCCAAAAACATCTTTATGATCAAGATTTCTCTAGATCAATTGCAAATAATGTCGAGCTTATCTCAAGTCAATTATATCAATATTGTATACATAAAATTAGCATCGGGATTCCATGGAAAAAGTTTATTTTCAAGTATGGAATCACTTTTTGTTGGAATCAATGTTTTAGGAAACTTGATTATATGGAAGGAACGAGTAATATACCTAATTCTTTGGCACTGTGCAGCCTCATGCATGCTATATTGTGTACTACACCAAAATCTATTATGACTTCGGCTTGGTAAACATATTTTAGCCTGATAGTCTTGTACCTTTTAGGCACAAAGACTAAGGCCTCATTTGGTTGTCCCAAAATTCTAAATTGACTCATTTATAAATTGTTTCATTTACAAATTGATCCATTAATTGTGTTTGGTTTCATTAATGAAATGATTCAATAATTGCCTCATTTTAGCTCATGTGTAAAATCTGAAATTAGATCATTTCCCAAAAAATGTGAAATGCATCCATTTGAAATAGGAGTCACATAATGTGCATGATCATTTCTCTCTTTCCCTCCCTTCCCAACACACACACATACACACTCTCCCACACACTCTCTCACACACACACACTCTTACACACACCTAATTTATTTTAATATTTTTTTCTCATAAAATCTTAACATCAATTTCAGATTACCAAACATTGCGTAAAATTGTATTTAAACTCATTTCAAATCCACTTATTTACAATTCATTAATTCACAATGAACCAATTTACATAATCAAACAATTTGAGTAACCAAACAGGGCCTAAGTTTTTCAATCAAATAAGGATTCTAAGTGTTCTACCTCAGAATATGTGTACACCCAAGGAGGTTGAGCTATAAGTTAAAGAAAGGTGAATAAATATTAGATTGTTGACTCCTCCAGGGATGCCAAGATGTTGTCACTTTAGAGACAACTAAATAGGCTATATGTCTCGGTCACTTCCTAAGTAACTTGGGTGAGGTTCCTTTATGTGAAATCAGTTATTACACTTTTCAGTGCATATAGTGATATGATTGTAACTTGAGAGAAATGTAGATCCATAAGAAGGTTAAACACATTGACTGTAGGTTAAACCTAGTTCGAGAGATTAAAAAAATGGGGAATAAGTTTATTACATGGTTGTATCGAATAACACATGGTTATTCCTTCTACCCATAGGCAACAAACTTTTGTGTAGATGGATTGGTAGTTGGATACATGGCTTTAAGACTAAGTGAGAGGTTATTGAGGTTTTATTTTTAAAACCAGGTATAACAATTATACCTTTCGAGAAAGATGGGTCAGTTCATTTTAAAGTAAGAATCATGGTTATGAGGATGCCTTATATTTGGTTTAAATTATATTGAAGACGCGTCAATAAATAGAGCTTAGAAAGAATTTTGGTGAGTCAGGTGGCATCCTATCTGAACGGTCGTGATGCAATCCTAGTAGTTTATCTTAAACTTTGGGAACTTGTTAGACAGTTCGAGAACTTCTCTGATAGTTGGACAGAGGATTATGATCGGTAGTACATCGTAAGAATGTATTGAACCGAGGGTTGTCTTGATTAGACTTAGAAAATCTCATACCATCTACAAAGGGTGCATAAAGCCTTAATCTTAAGAATTATGAGGATTGGAATGTTTGTTAAAGTGTCACTTTGATTGATATTGATGCAAGTTGATTTATATCGGGTCAAATGATCTCCGCATATTGGTTGCTAGTTGTATAAGTAGGCCTGAGATCATAATTCAGAGGAATCCATGTCTAAGGAATACCGTGGATTTTAGTACCCCCTTGATAGAATTATATATTTTTCTTTCACCAAGTAAAACTTGGTCGATGGATCATTTTATAATCATGGAGGAGTAAAAAATAATTTTAAGTATGAGGATCAACGTATTGATTAGATGTTGGTAAAAATCGATAAGTAGTAAATTGATTTGACCAAGCGATTATCAGACACTTGAAGCAGGAAATCATATTATGTACCATAATCAACTTGGCAAATAAGAGCTCAGTATATCCGAGTTACTTCTAGGCTCATTAAATTGGAGTACAATTGTGATCATTTAGTGGAGTTATTCATGATTAATAAATAAAGAAAATAAATTGCGGTAAATGTAATTTGAAATTTTTGAGTATTTCTTGGAGCTAATTTAATTATTTGTCTTGGGACCGTGTTGTAGTTTATATACCGAAGTAGTCAAACCCATACTCTCAAGAAATCGAGTTTGGACTAAATCTACCTTTTGTACTTATATATAAAGGTATGTGAAGGGGTTTTAATCATTATAATTAATCACTAAGGTTTGATAGGGGTGAGAGAAAACACATCACGTTTTTAGTGAAGAGGGCTAGAGAGAGACCATCATATCTAAAGTTTTAGCAAAGATTTTCATCTCAAAAGGTACGAACAACCTACCTGACTTTGGGGAGGATCATACATTAGAAGATCCTAACATACAGAAGATTTTTTAGATACCTTGGAGTGAAGCAAGGACTTCATCATCATTTGCATTTTGTCTCATCATACAAATCACAACAAGATTCATAAAGGATTTATTTTCTCTCTCTCCCCTTTTTTAAGAAAAGGGACATAACCCCCACACATTTTATTAGAATAATATAGGAGAAATAACCTCTCATAAGTAGCTTTTACAAGCTCTAGTGGAGAAAAAAACTAAAGCGAGTCGATTATTGAGCCCAATAAATCGATTGAATGGAAAGCATAAAATTTTGAGATTTAATAAATAACCCCATTATATTAATTGAAAGGAAACTAAAGAAATCTAACATCCACTCACCATCTACATGCTCTGGATAGGCTTATAGGCTTGTTCCATTTATTTATTTATTTCAAATATAAAATAAATAAGATAAAATCCAAACAGGGGAGGGAGTATAGGAGGTTTAAATCTAAATCTTTTCCTTAGGTAGCCAAAACCAAGTTTGTCTAGAATTCACCCACCTTTGTAAAGAGCCGGGAGGTCCCCATAAATAGTGTAAATTTTTAGGCCATTTAGTAACACTCCCTCATTTGCGAAACTGTCAGCCACCATATTAGCTTCCCTAAAGAAATGATGCATAGAGAAAAAAAATAATCTATCATCAACCAAACCACATCGATTGTCGATTTAAGATATGCCACGGGGCTTCTATTCCTTCTTAACTAGATGACTAACCTTCTCTGAATTAGATTCAATTTAGATATTATTAATATAGAATCGTTAACAAACATGTAAACCCACTTTTAACCCCAATAATTTTGCATTGGCATTAGTAGATGCCCCCAGAGCATTTGTGAAGGCATAATCAAGCTGCCTTTATTATCACCAATGATGTCGCCACACCCACTTTGATCCGAATTAACTTTAGAATCCCCGTAAATGTTTAATTTAACCAAGTTTTGGGGGAAAATGTCCAACGAATAACTTTAACAACAAGAAACCTTCACTTGAAAGACATGTCAAAAACCTCTTTGATAAAGCCATAAAATAGGTGCACCTACTCAGATAGACTCTTTAACTTATAGATAGATCAAATGAGGGATATACTATGAGTGATGATTTGATGATGATTTACTTTTAAGTTCTCATACACCGCTTTTTTTCTAGCCTTCTGAATCTCCTAAGAGACCACTGAAGGAAGCACCTTCCTCGGAATCTTCAAATAGTCTTTGGTCCCTACCCTATACCACCAGTTCAAAATAAAAAATTTCATGCCACTACATTCCATCTTGATCCCCATAAGAAAAGATAAAAGGGGCCAAACCTTCAGAGCGTTACCACGCCAAATAAAAAATTTATGAATATCCTCAACTTGGGCATTACAAGCCTTGCATTTTGAAGCTAGATGAATTCCCAATCCTTGGATATTTATGTTCGTTAAGACACAGTTATTTAAAATCTTCCACAAGTTAATGGATAAATTTTTTGGAATGTGGGGGTACTAAATGCATTCCATTGCTCTAGAGGAGGCAAATGGAGTTTTACGTGTCTCCACGACAGAAGAGAAATTAAACAAACCAAAATTAAAAGGTCTCCAAATCCACTCGTCATTAAACCTTGACATCTGAGACAAACAAGAGTCCTTAAACCCTTACATTATTCTCTAAGATAAATATTCCCATACCGAATTTAGATTTGACTCCTTGTACTTATTTTTCATAAAACAAATCCCACTTAGACTGCTCATTCTTGTATTTTTATAAGAGTCACATACTCTCCATTTTAGTGATGGTGTTAAAATTAGATAAACCAAGGCCCCCTTCATCTGTGCCTTTGTATAGGACCTTTCAGCCTTTCCACTAATGTTTCCACCTTATAGATTCACTTTCACCTCAAAAGAATTTTCTTAACATAGTTTGTAGCCTTCTAATCACTTCTTTGGGGGTCAAAGAGAAGCAAAAAGATACGAAAGGATAGACGACAAGACATGTGGAATAAGAATAGCCCTGTGACTATTTGTTAGGATTTTAGGTTACCATCCGGCTATTATATTTCTCAAGTTATCCATCAGGCTATCATAGATCTTAACCTTATTTGTCCCTTTAAATAGAGTACATCCCAAGTATTTGATGGGAAGATTTCTAAATTGAATCCTAATATGACCTTTAATTTTCTTCTTTCGATGGATAAAAAGCTTTAGATAAAAGGTAAAGCAACTCTTTTTCAAGTTAATTTTCTGTCTAGAGGCTTTATCATATTTAATGATAAATCTCACCAGATTCCTCAGGCTAATTTGGTCTCCTTGAAATAGAATAAGGTTACCAGCAAAGCTTAAGTGAGAAATTTGAATACTACCACTCGAGTGATAAAAGCGATTAAATTTGCCTTCCATTAACATATTATTCGTCCCTTTACTTAATGAGTCTACTGCTATGAAGAATAAACTTGGGGATAGAGGATCTCATGTGTAATTCCCCTGGAAGACTGAAAAAACCATTTGACTTCCCATTTGTCACAGTAGATAATTAATTGTTGGATATACACCTCCCGATAAGGTCAATCCATCTTTCCCCAAAACTAAATCGTCTCATCACTTTAATAAGGATACCTTAATGAAGCCTATCGCAGGCCTTCTCCATATCTAACTATAACAACATTGCCTCCATGGATCTTCTTACCTAAGTTGTGGACCATTTTTAGGGCCAAAATTACATTATCTTGGATGCTTTTATTCTTCACAAAACCACTTTGGTTGGGAGAAATGATCATTGGGAAAATTTTAATTAGTCTTTTAGAGAGGATCTTATATATAACCTTATAAGATAAATTACACAAGATAACATGCATGTAGTATTTTCATGTCGTAGTAGTTTTTACTTTAGGAATTTGAACTATAGAAGTGCTTGACCAACTTTGAAGGAGTTCACTATCCGAGAACTTCCCCCAAATCCATTTGCCCAGGGCTAGAGTCATCATTTATCTCACTCACTACTTAAAACCTCAGATTCAGCTGCAAAATCTTTTAAAATCTCATTTGATTCAACACTAATCAACCGAGGAATATTATCAATGATTCATGCATTGTGCTCAATAAAGAGATTATTGACGCGACGCAGAATGTGTGTGCTACGTGTGTACCTATGGCTCAAGTACAATTCGGTCATACAAGTACTAATCCCGTAAGTCGAGGTCGAATCCTCAAGGAATAGGTCGTAAAATGATGATGAATGCAAGGTTGGCTTCTAAGATCTAAGCTTCGACTCATGAAAGAAATAAAAGATGATTTTTGTATTTTGAGAAACTTCTATGTAAATTAGAAAATTAAACTAAGAAAATGCGAATTAAACTACTTAAAAGAAAAAATTGAAACTTTGGTTTTGAAAACACTTTTGAGAAAAATGGGGTTGAGATCCAATCCACTATTAGTTTATCTAGACATGAGTTTAATCTCTAGGTTGGGTTTATGTTCTCCAACCCACTATTAGTTTAGCTAAACATGAATTTAATCTCTACACTAATATTCATCATCATGCAAGTGTTCTAATGAATAACAAGAGAAAATAGATGATATTGTTATACCAAACTTGAAGAAATAAACTTCCAATGAAAAGAATCCACACCAAAAGAAGAAATTTAAAAAATGGCAAATTAATTTGATGTAGCAAAGTGCAATCTTTGTTCTCCAATAAATTATTATTCATAGGTAACATAACACAGTGTCTAATAATGATAATTAGACTCCTAAAAGGCTTAAACGTGTGCCAAAATTCAGCCAAAGAGGTTAATTTGGACCCAAACTATATCACCTAGAATCTAGGAAAAGATAAGAAATACCGCTAGAAACCAAACACTCAGACCAATCTGACCCCCTTAGGGCCAAAACCTTAGATAAAGCAACCCGTTCGCTTCCAAGATCGAACTGGTTCAGTCTCTGGTTTTTAAAATCCTTCATTTAGCTTGCTTTTTCTCCTTATTTGTAGTTTTGCCCCTAGACTTCTTCTCAACTTCGAATGGTCATAACTTTTTTACCGTAGATCGAATTAAAGCGTCGTTTCTTATAGTGTTCTCGTGAATTCGAGATATTCAACTTTTCTATTTGATCCTTATTCAGGTTCTGGATGAAAATTTATCGATATTCCCTTGACTTTCCTTTCTCTCGAAGGTTTCACCGCCTTAACTTTTCTATTTCATCCAATTGCATGATTAACCTGTAAAATAAAAGATAAATATATAAAACACGAAATACTTGCCAAAAAGGTAAGTAACAATAAATATGAGATAAATTCTGGATAAATTTAATGTTTAGGACCGTAAAAATACCCAAATTAAGGGGGGAAATATGAAATATTTGTGCCAAATCAGACCCTCCTAATTTAGAACATTTCTAGTCTCGAGCAATGTAAAATAACGAGAAATATGGTCTATGAAAACCTCTTCTACACTATGGGATAACATACCTTTTTTGAGATCAAGTGATTGGATTTAGCATATGCAACAGTTCGTTAAACTCCTAGGTTACCCTAGTTGGAGAAGTGGTGTTTCGTGAAGGTTCACATTGAATTTACCCACAAAATTCATTTTGTACCACGTGGCATGACTCAAAGAAAATATCAAATTATTTAAAAATCGTATAATTTAAATTGCATAAAAATAATCACAACAAAATTTTTATTTGATAAATCTCAATTCATAGTATATGTGTGCAAAGCCGAAAATTAACCGCTAACTTCCACCGATGGATGATTATGTTACTTTTTGAAAAATCGCTTTGATTCAATTTTTCATGGGATGAACTCACAAACGAATCAGTCAGATAGTGGCTTTTTCTCTCGGTGTGCATGAAATTAGGAATAAATTTAATTGGACACGACTTCACGCACACAAATTAAAAGAAGGAATTTTATGATGAAAATATCTCATGAACGGATTATAGTCATTAGAAAATGGGAAAACATCATTCTTTATTCGCAATGTTTCATCCCTTTATTATATTTGTGTATTTTTAGCTCTCGAGGCAGTGGTTGATTTTTTATTCGGACTCGGTTAGAAATTTTTCAGGTTAAGGATATTTTGGCTAATAATGGAAGTGTTTGAAAAAAATTCAAAGTTGGAAAATTTTATTGTAATTGTTTGTTGTTACTTTTCGCACTTTTGCTCATTTTTCTATTATTTTCATTTTCTTTATATTTTTCACATTTTTCTCATCTTTTTTTTTATTTTATTTGAGCATTTTTATATTTTTCTGCCCCTTTTCATGTACCATTTGGACTTAATTTCTAAATTTTTCGATTTTCACAACTCCAGGCCAATTTTGATTTTTTTGGGTTAATCAAATAGTAATTAGGCTCAAGTTGGCTTTCAAAAGTTGGATAATTTTTCTGGGATTTTTGTGGCTAAAAGTTTTAGGTGAACAAATGATGGACTAACTTCGTATGCCCGAATTACAAATCGCATTGCCATATGCATATCAAGATCATCTTTTTAGACACTTTTAGGCACTTTTTCATAAAATGATTTAGAGATCGATGAAGATTTTATCATTAAAAGAGCTTTTGAGTTGTTTTTAACTCGGATTGATTTAATTAATAAAAAATGAGGATGGGAACAAAAATCTTATTGTGTTAAAATCTCCACGCTTATTCGTATAAGTCCTCAATCTTTTCGCAATTTCTATTTTTGATCAATTTGGGCTTAGTGCGTGTTGCAGATCTGAATTATCCGGGACTACCAACCTCCCATTAAAACGTAATCTTCCCTCATAACTGATAGAGTAGGACTCCGCTCCCTCGATTAGTAATTTATGCACCTTGTCCTTGCAATCCGTATCTTCAGGTTGAGCTTTCACCACCCATATCACTATTTTGGGTGTGACGGTTAACACTTCCATACATGTTCTAGCCACTGCATCATCCTGGATAAGTTCCTTCCACTTGGATTTCTATTCTTTCACTAATTGCCCATTGGGTCGACGACTCAAAGCGTCGATGATATGACCCAAATGCACCATCTCGGCTCTGAGACATCAACCTCGCCCAAGCACATGGCCGACGTTGGAAGGGCCATGGGTCAATGACCAACAGCCTCGGCCATGGCAAGGTCGGCCATGGCCGAGGTTACTACCAACCTCATCAAGAGAAGTCCCCATGATACATGGAATAGTTATTCATCAGATCATTCAGGGACTGACAGCCTCGGCTAGGAGTAGGCCGGGGTTTCAGAAGCTTAACCTCCATCAAGGGCAACTTCAGAAGGAAATCAGCCGATGTTTCCCACATGTTCCATCTTAACCTCGGCCCAGGCCGACCTTTTGCCTTCACTTACCTCATCTCGGCTTCACATATGCCGAGACCGCTTTATCCCATCTCGGATTGAATAAACAGCTAGACCTTACCAACCTCGGACTCTTCCAGGCTGAGGTTGTGACCAAGCTCAGATGGTCGAGCTCTTATTTGCATATGTGTGGATAAGGACACATGGACACAAATCAGTTATAACAAATCATTCCCTCCACGTGGGGGGAATATTTCATCATCATTCTCTACATGTGACAGGGACAACTGTCTTCATCGCATTGGCTAGATCAACACACACATGCTCATTGCATGCATGGGGGTATACTACACCTCCCAGCTACCATATATACTTGTCTTCTCCTTCTTGAAGGGGATCTCGAAATTAGCAACCCTAGCTAAAACTCTGTCTAAACACAGTAGAGAGAGAAAGCTTAAGAGATTGTAACTATGGCCATTAGAGCCCTCACACAGTGATACATATCATACATTTGCACAGTGGATGTAGGCCTAATTGGCTGAACCACTTATATTCCAATGTGAATCCTCTTTTCCTCACCTACTTCTACTATATGTGTATGTACCCTTATGCTGCCATTGTTAACATTGAATTGAGCTCACAAACACCTTGAAGGGTGGTGCTGCTTCCAGCATCATCACTTTTTGGCGCCGTCTGTGGAAACGAGAAGCTATCTCTTCCCCATCTGTTGCTTGGCCTCACCGGAGACTCTTGTGGTGAACCAGGCCTCCCCCTAGCATGGAGCTGTTTCACCATTGAAAGAGGTCCTGTAAGGTATTAAGCTCATTTAATACACCAGCTCTTTTGTACTAACACATGGCACCGGAACTACCACCACCTCTTCCGCTGCCCGTAGCGGGGGGACCTAGCTCCAGCCAGGCACCACCCCAATCAGAAATGGTGAAGGTGGCCGCAGCCTTGAGGTCTTTGGCTGCAAAGCAACAAGCAATGCAGGAGAAATTTGCACAACTCAACCAGAATATGATGAGGCCACCTAGAGTCTCACCAGAAATGATAACTCCGGCGGCAGTTCAGCCTCATCCTGATGCCAGGGGACCACCCCAGGCACCGCGGAAAGACCAACCTGCACCCCAGCGGAGGAGGGACGTTGCTGACCCTAGGCGCTTGCGCCTGGGGAGGCAAGGAAACCCTTTCCCTGAGGACAGGTATGATGATATAGAGGCGAAAGATGTCCCAGAAGATTGTTGGGAGCCGTATGAGGTTTCGAATAACACAGTTCGTCTTATCCAGCGGAGACAGAGTTGTGGAGGTATAAGAGGTGGAGAGGCCCGGCAACGAGGATCATCTTTTGATCGACTGAGTAGAGGGTCAGCCTTTGAAAGGCTCGGCCGCGTAAATGACCTAAGACAGAGGTTGTCAAGGTCGAGAAGTGAAGCTGTCTCACAAAGGGAAGAGAGACAACATCAACCTCATCAGGGACGAGGAAGAGACCAAGAAGAGGTCAACAGCAGGCATCGTGCCGTAGCTGGGGAACCCTCAGTACACCCCTTGGAGGTGGCTGGGGATAACCTTGGCTAGGCCGACATTGCAAGACCATGGAATGACTCCATCCAACGCCTTGAGAACAAGATAGGAGACCTCATCAAAAGTCGGGATCCACTGCAAAGAGGATTCTTAGAAGGCTCTCCATTCGTGGCTAAGATAGTAAGCTTCCCCAACCCAGCCAAGTTTAAGCCGCCCACAGTCACTCCCAAGTATAATGGTAGCACCAATCCTGTACATCATATTGAGATGTACCAGTCAGCGACGAACATTTACTCAATACCAGATGAGATGAAGTGCCGGGCCTTCTACGGAACCTTAACAGGAGCAGCATACATATGATTTACATCTCTTCCAAAGAATTCGATTGAGAACTCTAAGGGCTTGGCTAAACGGTTCATTCACAACTTCTGCTTTGGGGTAAGACCTCAAAAGAAGACCACACATTTGTTGTATGTCAAGCAGGGCAAGCATGAGAGCCTAAGAGACTACATCGCCAGGTTCAACAAAGAAAAACTTGAGGTTGAAGATTACGAAGAGAATATTGCCATGACCGCCCTCATAGGAGGTCTTTAGAAGGGAAAGTTGTTGTGGAAACTTGCGGAAGACCCTCCAAAATCCATGGCGGAGCTATTGGTAACTACGGGGAAGGTCATGAACGCTGAAGAGGCCACGGCTGCCAAATATGAGGACGAAAATGGCGGTAGTGGCAGAAAGTTCCAGAGAAAGAAGGATGGAAAGAAGAGGTCATCTGAGGACAAGTTTGCGCGTTATACCCCTTTTACGGTAAGCTGTGAACACATCCTCAATGAGATCAAGAATGGTCGATCCTTGAGATGGCTAGAGAAGCTGAAGGCTCCTCCACATAAGAGGAACCAGAGCTTGTGGTGCGAATTCTACCAAGACCATGTCCATTTAACAGACAAGTGCTTCGCCTTGAAGGATGAGATCGAGAAGATGTTAAAATCGGGAAAGTTGAGGAAGTATGTTGATGGGAAGGTTCCCAAAGGCGGAAGATATGACCCTAAAAAGAAGAGAAACGACAGATTTTATGACGATATCCCAGCAAGAAGAGATGGTGAATCAGACGGGGATGACGAAGACGATCCAGACCTCCCGCCAAAAGATGACAACGCCCCAGTGAAGAGGGTTGGTATGATTTCCTTTGGCATTAGCACCATATAGGGAGGACTTATGGGAGGTGGTACTGAGGTTGCTGACAGAAAAGGTCATGTGACCGAGGCCAAATCAGTGACCAAACTTGAAGTGGTAAACTTAACGTCTTCCGATACTTCCCAGAAGAGAAAGAAAGTAGACATGGACATTCTCATAGTTGGTTTCTCCCAACTAGACTTCAAAGGCATCCTATCCCCACATGATGACCCTTTGGTGATCACGACAAGAGTTCATGGATGTGAGGTGCAGAGAATTCTTGTAGATGGAGGAAGTTCAGCAGATGTGATGTTCTAGTCCTGCTTCAAAATCCTAGGCCTTAGCAGAGCTAGGTTGATACCCTATCATTATCCGTTAATGGGGTTCAGTGATGAAAAGGTACATCCACTGGGCATGTATGAGATGAACGTACGAATGGGTGATGAGTGTCCTAAGAGGTTAACCCGGAAGATCAATTTTTTTGTCATGGATAAAAATGTCTTCTCGGCCTATAACCTCATCATAGGAAGAGTAGCCCTTAAAGAGTTTGAAGCCGTGCCATCGACGGTCCACCAGATGCTAAAATTCTCGACCCCCTATAGGGTAGGGGAAGTGCAGGGTAACCAGACCATAGCACGAGAATGTTACTTCAGCTCGGCTTAAGAGAGGGAGGCCAATAAGAGAGCTACTACTACTTATAACATCGATACACTTGACCCTAGAGATAAAATGAAGTTGAAGAAATGAGAGGCTACGGAAGAGGTAGAATCCATCGGCCTTAATGAGGACAAACCAGAAAAAACCGTCCAGGTTGGCAAAGACTTGAAGGAAGAAATCAAAGAGGAGCTGGTAAACTTCCTGAGGAAGAGGCAGAGTGTCTTCGCTTGGAGTCACGCAGATATGCCTGGCATCAACCCTGCGGTCATGTGCCATAAACTCAACGTGTCTAAGGATGCAAAGCCAGTCAAGCAAAGACAAAGAGTATACTCTAGGGAGAAGTACGACATCATCCGGGAAGAGGTTAGAAAGTTGGAAGAGGTTGAATTCATTAGAGAAGTTGTATATCCAGAATGGATATCAAATGCAGTCATTGTGCCCAAAGCCAACGGAAAGTGGAGAATGTGTGTGGATTTTATTGACTTGAACAAGTCTTGCCCGAAAGACAGTTACCCCTTACCCCGGATCAATCAGATGGTAGATGAAACTACAGGACATGAGCTCATGATCTTCATGGACGCGTATTCAGGTTTCAACCAAATCTTCATGGATATCGAACACTCAGAGAAGACAACCTTCATTACTGACAAAGGGACGTATTGCTACAAGGTGATGCCCTTCGGATTGAAAAATGCAGGAGCAACATAATAACGTCTTGTGAATAAGATGTTTGAAGACCAAATAGGTAAGACTATGGAGGTGTATGCAGACGACATGTTAACGAAGAGCTTAAAGGCCTGCACCCATGTGGCAGACCTAGAAAAGACCTTCAATACCATAGACCTGTACAAGATGAAACTCAACCCGGTAAAGTGTGTCTTCGGGGTAGGAGTTGGGAAGTTCCTTGGATTCATCATCAATTAAAGAGGAATAGAGGCGAACCCTGAGAAAATCAAGGCTTTGCTCGACATGAAGACACCTCGGAGTATCAAGGGCATTCAAAGGCTCACTGGAAGAGTGTCTGCGCTCAACAAATTCGTTTCCAGGGTAACCGAAAAGTGTCTTCCATTCTTTAAGGTGCTCAGAAAGGCCTTCGAGTGGGACAAAAGGTGTGATGAGGCCTTTGATCAACTCAAGTCATACCTTGGATCTCCCTTACTCTTATCTCGGCCCATAGTAGGAGAGAAATTATACGTCTATCTAGCAGTCTTTGAATCGGCTATAAGTGCGACCATTGTATGGGAAGACGCTGGGATTCAGAGACCAGTATATTTCAATAGTAAGGCCCTTCAGAGATCTGAGTAGAATTACCCTTGCATGGAAAAGTTAGCCTACGCCCTAGTACATGCTTCTAGGAAAATGAAACCCTACTTTCAGGCCCATTCCATGGTCATTCTCACTGACTCCCCGTTAAGATAGGTCTTCCATAAACCTAAGAATTCGGGTAGACTGATGACCTGGGCCATTGAATTGGGGGAATATGACCTTACCTATCAGCCTAGGATGGCCATCAAAGGGCAGGCACTGGCAGATTTTGTCGCAGAGTTTACATGGGAAGAGGTCAAGGGTAAGAATGTCACAGAGGCCACATAAGGGTCAACCAGAGATGTCTTCCGAAAACTGGAAGATCTTATGCCCAAAAAATTCAGAGATGGGGTAGCCGAGAATGAGGAAGACCAGTACCTCTTTAGGCGGGGAATTATGTTAGAAGAGGGTTTCTCATCAGATAAAGACATATGGAACCTCTTCGTCGATGGGTCCTCTTGTGAAAGTGGGAGCAGTGCGGGCCTGATACTTTCAAGCTCAGAGGCACCAACATCGAATATGCCCTAAGGTTCAACTTTAAGGCATCGAACAACGAGTCAGAATACAGGGCCATGATAGCAGGCCTCTCCTTGGCAAGGACCGTAGGTGTAAGATGACTCTTCCTTCACAGTGACTCAAGGTTGGTTGTTAATCAAATATTTGGGGTTTATGAGGCTAAGGACGAAAGGATGGACAAGTACTTGAAGAGGGTGAGGACGATGCTCGAAGGCCTCAAAGAGGTAAAGATGAAGAGGGTACCTCGGCAAAATAACAGCCACGCAGATGCTTTATAAAGGTTGGCTTCAGCCATGAAGACAGATGTCCGTAGGACAGTCCCCGTTGAGATCTTTCCCAGAGCAACCATTGAAGAGGAAGAGGTTAGTAATCTTTGTCTCAATTTGGACCTATGGGACTCATGGATGGATCCCCTTATCAGGTACATCAAAGAGGGGGTACTACCGGAGTCAAAGTTAGAAAGGAGGAAATTGGGGTATAGGGCAACAAAGTTCTCAATAGTGGGAGATGTCCTATATAGGAAGGGATTCATATTACCTCTGCTCAGATGCGTCCATCCAACCGATGTCCCCCACGTCCTACGGGAGGTACACGAGGGTTCTTGCTCCAGTTACATAGGAGGAAGAACTTTGGCGAAGAGGATTGTCACACAAGGGTATTGGTGGCCGACCCTTGCCAAAGATGCTGCAGCTTATGTAAAGAGGTGCGACAAATATCAGAGATTCTCCACGATCCCCCATCAACCTCATCAGCCTATGATGCCTATCAGTTCCCCTGGCCATTCGCAGTGTGGGAAATTGACTTAGTAGGTCCCCTACCGAGGTCTATAAATAATTACAGATTTCTGATAGTTGTCATTGATTACTTCTCCAAATGGGTGGAGGCAGAGCCGATGATCACGATTACTAAGCGAAAGACCTTCCAATTCATTTGGAAGAACATCATATGCAGACACAGCCTACCAAACACCCTCATTTCGGAGAATGGAACACAGTTCAAGAACTCTTCCCTGGAAAAATACTGCAAAAGAGTTAGGATAAAGAAATTTTTCTCTTCTCATGGCCGACTTCAAGAAAATGGTCAGACCGAAGTCACAAATAGATCGATCATTGATGGGATCAAGAAGAGGTTGGAGGAGGCTAAGGGAAGATGGACTAAAGAGGTTTATGATGTTCTTTGGGCCTATAGGACGACAGCTAGAACACCTACGGGGGAGACCCCGTTTATGTTATCACATGGCTCAGAGGCCATCATACCAATAGAGGTTGGACTCCCTACTCATAGGGTGCAGACTTATGACTCTGAGAAGAATGGTGAGGAGAGAAGGCTCAACCTAGACTTGATCGAGGAGAGAAGGGAAGATGCAGAAATCAGGTAAGCAACTTACCAACAAAGAGCAGCAAAATTCTACAATCAAAGGGTAAAATCAAGGCCCATAGCTGTAGGTGACCTGGTGCCGAAGAAGACGTTACAGAAGGCAAACAAGCTTCACCCAAATTGGCATGGACCTTAAAAAGTAATTGAGGAGGTTGTTCCAGGAACCTATAGGCTAGATAACCTTGAAGGGGAACCTTTTAACAATCCTTGGAATACTGATCATCTAAAAAAGTATTACATATGATGTTGCAAGAGCTTTCATATAAATGTATCATCTTATGAAGAGATCATTAATGAGAAGATCAAATCCCTGTGTCAATTCTTAGTTCATTATGCTCGATTGGAAATTTATGGGGATAACATCTTAGTGATGACCTCAAACCTTATAACATCATGATTTGGTGACAAGGTCTGAGGTCAGACACCATACTTGGATGACCTCAGACCCTTAACATCATTAATTTGGTGAAATTGTTTATAAGGATAACATCTTAATTGATGACCTTAGACCTTATAACATCATTATTTGGTGACAAGGTCTGAGGTCAGACACCATAATTGGATGACCTTAGACCTTTAACATCATTAATTTGGTGAAATTGTTTATGGGGATAACATCTTAGTTGATGACCTCAGACCATATAACATCATTATTTGGTGACAAGGTCTGAGGTCAGACATCATATTTTGATGACCTCAGACCTTATAACATCATTAATTTGGTGAAATTATTTATGGGGATAACATCTTAGTGATGACCTCAGACCCTAACATCATCATTTGGTGACAAGGTCTGAGGTCAGACATCATACTTGGATGACCTCAGACCCTTAACATCATTAATTTGGTGAAATTATTTATGGGGATAACATCTTAGTGATGACCTCAGACCTTATAACATCATGATTTGGTGACAAGGTCTGAGGTCAGACACCATACTTGGATGACCTCAGACCTTTAACATCATTAATTTGGTGAAATTATTTATGGGGATAACATCTTAGTTGATGACCTCAGACCTTATAACATCATTATTTGGTGACAAGGTCTGAGGTCAGACATCATACTTGGATGACCTCAGACCCTTAACATCATTAATTTGGTGAAATTATTTATGGGGATAACATCTTAGTGATGACCTCAGACCCTAACATCATCATTTGGTGACAAGGTCTGAGGTCAGACATCATACTTGGATGACCTCAGACCCTTAACATCATTAATTTAGTGAAATTGTTTATGGGGATAACATCTCAGTGATGACCTCAGACCCTAACATCATCATTTGGTAACAAGGTCTGAGGTCAGACATCATACTTGGATGACCTCAGACCCTTTATATCATTAATTTGGTGAAATTATTTATAGGGATAACATCTTAGTGATGACCTCAAACCCTAACATCATCATTTGGTGACAAGGTCTGAGGTCAGACATCATACTTGGATGACCTCAGACCCTTAACATCATTGATTTGGTGAGATTATTTATGGGGATAACATCTTAGTGATGACCTCAGGCCCTAACATCATTATTTGGTGACAAGGTTTGAGGTAAAACTATTTATTTAGTTTAAACAGACATCATTACAACAAGACTTCAGAGCTGAACATCGCGTGGAAAAGAAGCATTCAATAAATCAACAAATGAAGAAATGAAGAAATAAAAACCTTCCTCAGAGGTTGTCATTCAATTATAAAATGCAACAATGTAAGATGACGATGTTCTTAAGAGGTTACAACTAATCAGGGGTTACAAAAAAGTATAAAAGCTTCACAAAAATAGCCTAAGGATTTGAGGGGAGAGGGCTGACATCCTCGTCCTGATTCCCCTGGCCAACGTCGGTCACCTCAGCCCCATCATCTCCGGTGTTGGCTCTTACAGTCTCTGTGACATGTGGCACAGTCTCTACTGGGGTAGTATCTTCCTCTTCGACCTCCTGAAGGGCTTGGGCAAATTGGGGGTTAGCAAAACTAAGACCCGCGAAGTCAGAGGCTTTCAAGCTACCCGACTCCTTCTCCTTAACAACCGCCCATTTTCCAGTAGCTTTAATACCTCTCTCGAGGTACTCAAAGCTGAAGCTGATGAATTCATCGAAGACTTTGTATTCAGCCAGAATCCTCTCAGATGCATCCTCAAGGGCTACCTTCACTACAGCGTCAAATTTCAGCTAGAGAACGTCGTCCTTGGCCTTCAAGGAAATAGTGTGGTCCTTTTTAATCTTGGAGATCTCTTTCTCCAACCCCTTAACCTTCTTATCAGACTCCTCAGAGGCAGACTTCAGACGGTCTACCTCTACATTCAGAGAGCTTTGTACCTTCTCGGCCTCTTAGCCTTTCTGGATGAGGGGCAACTTCTTCAGAGTCCAGTTGGCAAGATGATGCATTGTAGCGAGGCGCTGCAAATCATATGGTCGTGTATATAAGTTGAAATTCAAAACAAAGGTTACACTTGAGCTAAACTAAAATTCGAAGTCATACCTGAATAGACCTATGGAGGACAAACTCAACCAGCAAAGGAGTGTCCATAGATCGACAAAATCGTTTGTCAGCATCGGTCATAGCAGAGCCGATGGCATCCAACGCCTGCAAACTGTGGCCTATGATGCTATCATTAATTTTTAGTTGCTCTATACGAGCAGCCAATGCATCCTCAGAGGAAATGGGGATGGCATGATCTCCCCCTTTCTTCTTCTGCCTATGATCCTCAGGGGCAGGGGCAACAACCTTCCTCTTCTTAGTGGCCTCAATCCTTGAGGCAGATGGAGGGGGAGGAGGAGCAGTCAAGCCTTACTTTTTTACGAGCTTCGTTAAACTTGGTGCTTCCATTTCCCACAGCTCGTCAGATATTTCCTTCGGACGCTCTGCAAAATAGAAAGGTCTGAGTTAGAGAATCAGATATACATATATTCAGAGGTATAACTTTTTGAAATAAGAAACTTACCAAGCTCTGTAAGAGGACTTCCCCCTAAACCAGTCTCAGAGAGGTAGTAGGGGGTCATCAGGTGTTCAAATGTTACGAGCATACCATGTGCCCCCTGATCCTGAAGGTCTTTGACCTTCTGAAGATTTTATTGGTTTAGACCAGGGTCGGCCTTAGCAGCCATTGTGACCTTTCCCCATATTATTGGCATCCTCGACTCTAGTGAGGAAGAGGGGGCACATGGGCTAAATTCCCATGGCCACGAGGCAAAGAAATAGCATGGCTTCCAGTTATGGTTAGAGGTCTGAGTTATCTGAAGCATCTTCTTTTCAGGTTTCGAGCTAAAAAATGATAATAGCTCGAATGGTTTCTGGCAGATGAAGGGACATAGCATCCTGTAAAGACTTGAACAAGAAGGTCTGAGTGATGAACAATCCTCCATAAGATAATAGCTCCAATTATCACCCTCCAAGCATTGGGTGACAATTGGGAAGGAGCCAAGTTGATATAGGCCAATATAAACCTGATGATGGGATGGATGGGCAGATGAAACCCCAACTTAAACACCTGCTCGTACAAGCAGATCTCACCATCTCGACTGTGATAAGCCCTCTCTTCCCTCAGAGGTCTCCTGAGCTTTATGGAGGGGCTTATGGAATATAAGTATCTGAAGCAAAGAAGGTCGACCTCACTGATTTTACTCTCAATCTTGGCCACCTCAGAGACGTCAACATCGCTCTCAGCATCATCATTATCATCTAACTCAACGTCGGCCTGAGAAGACGATGGGGCACCACTTGGAAACCTCTGAGCGAACTCAGCCCCTGTGACAGCCGACAAGGGTATGGCTTCAAGGATTGGAGGAACCTCCACACTCGGCCCAACAATTTCAACCTCAGAGGAAAAGGTTGATGTGCTAGAACTTTTATGGGATGAGGCTCGACTGGAAACCTCCGCTTGATCAGGGGCCTGATCTTGCCGAGTTGAGAAATCCATAACCTCTTGAAAAGAGTCCACAGACATAGGGTCTGAGGAGGATGACTCAGACTCAGACATTAGTGAGGGTTCAGCAGGGACCTCTGCTTGGTTAGCTGGTTCGGATGGTTCAGGATATACGACCTTCAGAGGTGGTGGAAAGATATGTCTGAGGGGGAATTCCTCTGACCTACGAGCTTCCTCCTGCGCTCTCTTTATTTGCCTAATTTTCTCTAAAGTCTTCTCTCTGAGAGAGGGGAACTCCTCTAAGAGTTGGTAAAGGGGTCTGAGCATAAGAGGTAGACCCTACACTTACAACTCTCCTAAACAACAAACAAAGAATGGAAAATGGAATGATGCAATTAAGGATCAAACTATCAAATTTTGAGCAATAACCACGAAGAACACACAAGAACAGTTCGCCAGAAAAAAATGAAGATCTCACCAAAAATCTCTTAAAGCTCACCGAAAAAAGCAAAAATAATACCAAGGTAGAAAAATGAAGAAGAAGGGATGGCAAGAGGTACCTGAAGGAGAGCGAAGAGAAATAGGGGAAGGAGCACCAAAACGCACTTCGAAACCAAGAACTTCTTCTAGAGAGAGAGAGTTGTAGAAGTTACTCGAGGTGGGAAAAGGAGAGAAATGAGGAAGAAAGAGAAGATTGGGGGTTTAAACCTTAAGTATGGGAGCACACATCCCAAGGCCCATCATTGCCTTGGGAGCCCAAAAGACAGCCATCATCAAACCTGTCAGGCACGCTACCTACTCCAATGGTTGACACTTGTCAAGATGATATTTGA
The DNA here is from genome assembly GCA_949130495.1 of Sambucus nigra. Taxonomy (NCBI): domain Eukaryota; kingdom Viridiplantae; phylum Streptophyta; class Magnoliopsida; order Dipsacales; family Adoxaceae; genus Sambucus; species Sambucus nigra. Next base: position 186,178,395 of record OX422214.1, on the reverse strand, counting down.
CACCTGAAGAAATCTAACCTCGGACCGATACACCCCTTAGATACCTAACCATACAGGTAACTAAGGGCTAGGGGGTGATTGATATGCCCCAAATGCACCATCTCGGCTCTGAGACATCAACCTCGGCCAAGGACATGGCCGACGTTGGAAGGGCCATGGGTCAATGACCAACAGCCTCGATCATGGCAAGGTCGGCCATGGCCGAGGTTACTACCAACCTCATCAAGAGAAGTCCCCATGACACATGGAATAGTTATTCATCAGATCATTCAGGGACTGACGGCCTCGGTTAGGATTAGGCCGGGGTTACGGAAGCTTAACCTCCATCAAGGCCACTTCAGTAGGGAATCAACCGATGTTTCCCACATGTTCCAATTTAACCTCGGCCCAGGCCGACCTTTTTCCTTCACTTACCTCACCTCAGCTTCACATAAGCCGAGACCGTTTTGTCCCATCTCGGATTGAATAAAAAGCTAGACCTTACCAACCTCGGACTCTTCCAGGCCGAGGTTGTGACCAAGCTCAGATGGCCAAGCTCTTATTGGCATATGTGTGGATAAGGACACGTGGACACAAATCAGTTATAACAAATCATTCCCCCCACGTGGGGGGAATATTTCATCATTATTATCTACATGTGACAGGGACAGTTGTCTTCATCGCATTGGCTAGATCAACACACACATGCTCATTGCATGCATGGGGGGTATACTACACCTCCCAGCTACTATATATACTTGTCTTCTCCTTCTTGAAGGGGATTCCGAAATTAGAAACCCTAGATGAAACTATGTCTAAACACACAGTAGAGAGAGAAATCTTAAGAGATTGTAACTATGGCCATTAGAGCCCTCATACAGTGATACATATCATACACTTTCACAGTGGATGTAGGCCTAATTGGCTGAACCACTTATATTCCGGTGTGAATCCTTTTCTCCTCACCTCCTTCTACTATATGTGTATGTACCCTTATGCTGCCATTATTAACATTGAATTGAGCTCACAAACACCTTGAAGGGTGGTTCTATATCCAGCATCATCAGTCGGCTACTACATTAGCTTTCCCAGATGGTATTGGATATCAAATTGATAATCCTTTTCAAATTCCAACCACCTACGCTACCTCATATTTAGATCTTTCTGCGTGAACAAATATTGCAACGACTTATGGTCCGTGAAAAGACTAAACTTCTCCACTAGGATATAATTCCTCCATATTCTCAATGTAAAAACCACCGCAGCCAATTCTAAGTCACGTGTAGGATAATTCCTCTTGTGGGGCTTTAACTTGCGGGAAGCATAAATAATAGCCCCCTCCTCTTGTTGAAGCCCCCCCCCCCCCCCCAAGTACCTCGAGAGATGCATATATAAAGACCAAATACTCCACTCCCATTTTAGGAAATGCGAGAACGGGTGCCGACGTCAATCTGTCCTTTAGCTCATCAAATGTTAATTGATAGGACTCATCCCACACAAACTGTACCCCCTTCCGGGCCAAATTCGTCAAAGGGCCGAAAATCTTCAAAAAACCCTTTATAAAACGACGATAATAACTCACCAAACCCAAGAAAATTTTAATCTTCATCGGTGTTATGGGCTGACCCCACTCCCTCACCGCTGTAACTTTACTTGGGTCCACAAAAATACCCTTCTCCGATACTATATGACCCAAAAATTGCACTTCTCGCAACCAAAATCCATATTTCTCGAACTTGGCATACAATTGATGGTCCCATAATGTCTGCAGAACCATCCTCAAATGCTCAGCATGTCCGCCCTTCGTCCGAGAATAGTCCAAAATATCATCAATGAACACAATTATAAATTGGTCCAAGAAGTCTCGAAAGATCCTGTTCATCAGATCCATAAACACTACAGGGGCATTGGTTAACCCAAACGGCATAACCAAAAACTCATAGTATCCGTATCGGGTAAAAAATGCAGTCTTAGAGATATCTTGCCTCATAATACGAAGTTGGTGATACCCCAGATGCAAATCTATTTTCGAGAAGTAAGAGGCTCCTCTCAACTGATCAAATAAATCATCAATACGAGGTAACGGGTACTTATTCCTGATTGTCACCTTATTCAATTCTCAATAATCTACACATAGCCGCAGAGAACCATCCTTTTTCTTCACAAATAACACAGGGGATCCCCAAGGTGTCGTACTCCGATGAATGAAAGCTTGTCCCAAAAGCTATTGGATTTGGTTTCGTAAATCCCTTATTTCCATAAGAGCCATACGGTATGGAACTCGTACAATCGGCCTAGTCCTCGGAACTAAATCTATAACAAACTCGATCCCGCGACTGAGAGGTAAGCCTAGTATCTCTTAAAAAACATCTCTGAACTCCCAAACCATCGGAATCGAATATAAGGAAACAACCACTTCCTGCGAAGTCTCCTCCTCGATATAGTACAAATGGGTGCTTAAACCTCCCTCCAAAAGAGGCATGGCAACAAGAAACATTTCATGTCCTGGAATAGCAAATACAATCGACCTCCCAAAAAAATCCGCCATCCCCCGATATTTAGTCAACTAGCCCATACCTAAAATAACATCATACACATACATATATAATACAAGTAAGTTGGCATCTAAACATAATCTCCCAAAATCTATCTCCACCCTTCTACATATGAAGTGGATCAGAGATCCATATCCCAAAGGATAATCCACACACATTTGAATAGTATCAGATGACTCTAACGCTCCCGTCGCGCACATAAAATGAATAACTATAAAGGAATGGGATGCTCCCGTATCAAATAACACTCCACCCATATGCCCATAGATAAGGAACTTACCCTCAATGGCTGGTGGAGGTTTATGCACCTCTGGTAGCACTGTGTTTTGAACATTATAAATTCGCCCATATTGCAATTGTCCCTGTGGAGTTGGGGCAATCTGAGCGGGTGCTGGAGGTGGTAAAGGTGCTTGTTGGACCTGCTGAGCTCCTTGTACCTGTACTCTATTTTTCTTTGGGCACTCAAATCGTACTCGCAAAGGTGCGATCGCCAAAGTTACCGTTCGATAAGATTCAAGGATCCACCAAGACAAGTTGGAACCATGTGCTTATGGTGTTGATAAGGCGGAGTGTTCATCAGTTTTTGGTTGCCTGGATTCTGTAGGGAGGCATTGTTGAGATTTGGGTATATTAGCCCATTTGTTGAAGATCCATATAGGTTTAATCGAAGTTCAGCCGGTCCATTTGCGTGTTGGATTTGATTTGGGATTTTTCTTTACTTTGGAAGATAACACTTGTATCGACACGTGTTCATGTGGCACTAATGACTCACCCACCAAGCTCGGGGACAAGCTTTTTCGATGGCGGGGAGAATGATGTTTATGGAATCTCTAGTGACACGTGGTGCGTGTTTGTGCCTCCAGGAGAAGACTATATTTTATTTTCTATTTTTAGTTTAGGGTTTAATTGTAATTTTCCTTTATTTTTAGTGTCTAATTAGTTTCTAAGTATGTTCGGATAACATGTCATTTTTGGTTATTAGTTGTCTTTTTTAGTCATTTTGGGTAATATATTGATTAGAAAGCTAATCTCTCCTATAAATAGGCCCTTGGTCCTTATTTGTAATCAACCTTGAATATTAAGAATTGAGAATAGAGAGAGAAAGAAACTCATTTCATTTCTTTAGTTTAGTTGTTGTTGTTGTTGTTGTTGGGTAGTGTAGTTGTTGTGTAGTTAATAGTTGTGTAGTGTAATAATAACGCTTCCGCATTTGAAGATTTACATAAAAAAATAACCCACAAATTACTATGCTCCTGCATCACTCTCCCTCCCATGAAAACTATCATGTATTCCATAGACTAGCTACAGAAATTCGGGTCGACGCATTGGAGGGTTGCCTCAGTGATCCAAGAATCCTCCGCCTCGAGACGGACAAGCTAACGAACCAAGTATGAGTTATAGTCACCGAAAGTAGATGATATGGACCATAGTTGTCAAATCGTGAATCGTATTATGAATCGTTTACCCCCCGAATCGCGAATCGTGAATCGAATCGGTCGAATCGGAACCAAATGATAAAAACGTAGTAAAACATATGTAAATGGGATTTAACACTATAGAATTGGTAATTAAGTGTAATATGACAAAAAGTTAATCGTAGCACATGATAATATACCAAAATCTATCACAAAAATTAACTGTAGCACATATTCTCATTCATTTTAAGCTTAAAAATGTAAGAAACAAAAATATATCATAAAACAGCGTACATATTAATTTAAAACATCCTACATATTAATTTAAAATAATAAAATAAATACAAAGGTTAATTTAAAACAGTAAAACAAATACTTTCAAAAATTTTAAACTGGACTACCTATTAAGATTAACAATATTAATTTGAAACAACCTACAAAATTACAACAATGTTAATTTAAAACAGTAAACCATATTAATCTAAAATAATAAAACAAATACTAAGATTAACTATAAAATAATATTAATTTAAAACAACCTTCATATTAATTAAAGCAACAAAACAAATATACCTTCAAAGATTTTATAACAAATACAAAAGTTTTATAATAAAAAAAAAAAGCAAAAGATAGAAAACACTCAACCAAGAGAATAGACAAGAAAAGCCAGCTGATAATAATCGAGCCAAGAGAACATGTTTTTCTCTAAAACTCAGTATCTCAACGGTATCCTTTGTTGTTTGCTTCTTTTTTATTTGTTTTATTAAAACACACGTATGGTTATAAGGTAAAAAACATCGCGAAAAAACATTGAATCGAACTTGAATTGGAAGATTCGAACCGTGAATCGCCAATTCAGTTCGATTCTTTAGACATTTGCGATTCTCAAATCGATTCAAATCGAATCGTACGATTAGAACCGCGAATCGTATGATTCGATTCACAAATCGTACAATTTTAACAACTATGATATGGACTCAAAAGGATTTTATATGGACTCAGAGGCAAGGACACCCTCGATGCAGTCCACATGTGAACAAACATGATGGGCGCTTAGCTGGGGGAAGTGGAATCGGTGGGACATGAGCGCCCTAAAATTGTGAGAGGCCCGTGACATTAAATGTGTGGTGCATCCAAAACTCGACAGGTAAATCAACCTCGTACACATTATCTTCACAACGACGAAGGATCGGGAAGGGACCAAAGCGGTGGATCTACAACTTATTCCCCTGATGGCGTGCTTTCTGGAGGTAGATCATATCAAGGTCCCCCAGTTGAAAAGTCCAAAAACGATGATGTTCATCTGCGTGAGCTTTATAAGAGGAGTAGACCTGCGAAAGTATAGCTGTCAAACGGACGGCGAACTCGACTGTAGACGGACAAACTGGGATAGTAAGTGGGGGCTTTGCAAGGTCTATTAGGATGGTGGGTGAGATACCCAATACTATTTGAAATGGATAAAGGCCAGTAAAGAAGTATAACGATGACTATATCCCAATGCTTCGAAGTCTCCGAAGCAATACATGGAAGGAGAGGTCACCCATGGTCCCGTTGACGACCTCTATCTAGCCATCTATCTGGGGGTGAAAGGTAGTGGAGAACTATAAAGAACAACGGAGAAACCCCAGAGCGTATGCCAGAAATGATCTATGAAACGGACGTCTCTATTTAAGGTGATGTTGCGTGGAACGCCCAGAAGGCGAACTATCTCCTGAAAATAAAGGGTGGCCACGTGGGAGGCATCAGAGGTCCTAGTGCATGGGATAAAATAGGCCATCTTCAAGAAGCGATCCACCACGTCGAAGATGGAATCATGCTCGAGTTCCGTATAAGGAAGCTCGATAATGAAATCCATAAAAATGTCCTGCCGTGGGTCGATCCGGGATCGAAAGAGGATAGTAGAAGCCCGCATTGGAATGTTTTCCATTGGCTATCTTAGCATCAGTTGATATAGGCATTTTTGTCTCGCCACATACTAGGCCAGTAAAATTGATCACGCAGTGTGGAGTGAGTACGGGCATGTCCCATATGACTGGATAACCCACCGGAGTGGATTTTCGCAATAATTTTCTCCCAAAAGGAGGAGGCTGAAATGCATAGAGCAGTGACCCTAAATAAAAAAATGTCCTAAAGAAAATAGTCACCCAAAGCGACATTATTCTAATGACAAGTGGCGTAATTGGGGACAAACTGGACATATGTCCTGTAGAGGGCCCGAACCTCATCAAAACCAAATGTTTGACTGCGTATGGTGACCAAGTCATATGTTCGACAACTGAGGGCAACGACAACCTGGTTCTCTTTCCCCGGTTTATAGTGAAGATGGAAGGTGTATCGCTGAAGATAGGTTGTCCACTTAGTATGGAGATTGCTAACCCGACGCTGACTATAGAGATAACGAAGAGCTTCATGATCAGACTTAATAAAAACTCCTTGTGGAGGAGGTAGGACTGCCAAAAAATAACCACCTTAATGACGGCATAAAACTCAAGGTCATAGGTGGAGTAATTCAAGGCTTCCCATGTCAATTTCTGACTAAAGGAGGCGATCGTCTTCCCATTTTGGCAAATAACCGCTCATATGCCCGTCTTGTAAGCATTGTAAGATAGCTCGAATAATAGGGTGAAATCAGGAAGTGTAAGGATAGGGGTGGAAGTCATTAACTCCTTGATGCGATAAAAGGCGTTGTCCGCCTCATCCGTCCATCGAAACTATATGCCTGATGAAACAGACATCAAGTCCGTGATGGGGGCCATAACTATGTTGAACCCCCCAATAAAACGTCGATAAAAGCCCGTAAGATCGTGGAAACTGCGTACCTAAGATGCTTTAGTAAGTGTAGATCAATCAATAATTCCCTAGACCTTAGAGGTATCCACGCGGATACCCTTGTCACGTACAATGTAGCCCATAAATGTGACTGAAGGAACCATGAATACGCATTTCTTCATAGTGAGGTAGATACACTCATCTCGAAGGATGGCTAGGACCTAGGGGACATAATCTAGATGCTCATCCTCTGATCGATTGTAGAAGAGGATATCGTCAAAATATACCACCACAAACTTGCCCATGAATGGGTGGAGAATCTTGATTATAACTCACATAAATGTAGATGGGGTATTAGACCTTCCAAAGAGCATCAGGGTCCAATCCTATAATCCATCATTTGTTTTAAATGCGTTTTTTCACTCATCCCCGGTCGCATCCTAATCTAGTGTTAACAGCTCCTCAAGTTTAATTTAGAGCAGACTCGGGCCCTATGTAACTGGTCTAACATTTCCTCAAGTCGAGGAATGGGAAAGCGATACTTAACGATGATCTTGTTAATGGCTTGACTGTCCACACACATGCGCTAAGTACCGTCCTTCTTTGGGCCGAGAAAAACTGGGACGGAACACGGAGGCATGCTCTCCCAAATAAGACCCCGATCACACAAGTCTGTAACTTGTCATTGTAACTCCTCTTGCTCCATGAGGGACATGCGATAGTGTGGTAAATTGGTAAGGGAAGCTTCCAACACAAGGTCAATGGCGTGTTGTATGTCACAGAGTGGGGGTAGCTCATCTGGAGTGGTGCAGACATAAGCATAAGAATTCAAGAAGTCCTGAAACACCGGGAATATTTATCTCAGGGGAACCGATGGGGCTAATGAGTGCATAACAAAGACTGACGTCTGAGGCCTCAGTGGTCGGGTGAGATGATGAGTGTGGTGGGCCGAGCGAGACGGATCTCACGCATCAAGCGTAACTAAAATTATTGTCCTTGATGTTGAAATGTATAGGTGTTGGCGCCTCCGTCATGCATTTTCGAATGATTGTACTGCGAGGGACAACCAATGAGAAAATCGCACACCCTCATATCAACAACTATGAACATAACCTCATCAACATAAGCACCGATGTAAAAAAAATCACGACACTATTGGCTTGGACAATGGAAATACTTCTCATGAGCCAACTGATACGACATGGCCTGGAAATAGGCTCTGGGGGAGAGCCAGGTTATCAACCATCTCCTGAGAGACTAGGTTGCCACTTTCCCTTCCACCAATGATAGCAGTGCAAAGCCGGACTTTGGCCGAGCAATGTATAAAAAATAAGCTCGAGCAAAGCCAACTAGTATCTTCTGGGAGCTCGGATTATGGTCTGAGGTCGATCATTATGACCATGAGGGCAAAAACAATGCGCTTTGATTGGAGGCGGCAATATGCATCCCGACGATGGAAGATAGAACGGGCATTTGGTCGTGAGACGGTGGAGGGTCTGAGGGTGGGGGAAACCACCGAAGTATGAATAATGTCGATCATTGTGGGCATGGGGGGCAACAACAGCGCGCTTTAATTGTAGGTGGCAATATGTATCCCGACAATGGCAGATAGAACGGTCCTTTGGTAGTGGAACGGTGGAGGGTATTGGTAAAACACTATGAAGCGCGGATGCGGATGCGGGTGCGGCGATTCGAAATTTTTTGAAAAAATAGGGTGCGGGTGCGGCAAGAAAAATAAATTAATATAATATATAAATTATTATTCTTTATTATATATATCAATTTTTAGAGTTAGAAAACATGCATCATAATAAAATCAACATCTAAATATGAACAATAATTAAATTATAATTGTAAAGTAAATTAGCAGGAGCATCAACTAAGTACCAGAAGAAAATCATCATATGATTCATATACCAGTTGTTTAGTATAAGGATTTACAAATCAAAACACCATATATGCATTGTCAACTTCTTAGGTAAATCATAGCAAAAAGATAGTTTTACAAGAACAAAAAATATCCCCCCCCCCCCCCTTTTACACCCTTTAACACCATTTCAATGGCCATATAACTCAACTTAAAATTTTTATTTTGTTTTGAAAACAGACCCAAAACTTTTACACAACTTACTTTTTATTAAAAAAATGAATCCAAAAACGAATCCTTGTTGAATCCAAAACGAATCGAAAAAAAATATTTTTTCCCCATCAATTCTTTTGGGGTGCGAATCGGGGCCTCACCCCAACCTCAGAAGAATCGGATTCGGACTCAAGGATATTTTTTAAGAATCAGTGCTTCATAGGTAAATCACCTAACGAGGGACAATATGCATATAAGGGGTCAAGTGTGAGAAAATTGGGTGACAAAGGGGATAAGGTTTCCTTTTTTCAGAGGTTTACGGGACGACACAAAGTGGGCTGAAAATTCTGGGATGTAGAAGAGTTTTTAATAGTGGGGGTAGGGTTGGAATTTAGGGATTTTACTTCATCTCTTAGGAAAACCCTAGGTAGGGTTTGGTAATTAAATGGAGAAGGGGTTGTGTTCCCAGATCTGCAAAGGGGGTCTTCAACACGAGGGTTGTCAGTCTGGTGAGGGGTCACCGGACGATCGAGGTGAGCGAAAAAGGTGGGGAGGAGCCGGTGATTGAAAATGCAGCACCATCGAGCTTAAGTGGGGCCTCGCAAAGAGGCGGACGGGGGAGGTTTGTTGTAATGGGTCCTTCAGGGCCTGCTGTGAGGGACTCGTGGGATTTTTGTAGTCAGAAAAGGTTATCGGTGATGACGGGACTACCGGTAGGTTGGTCGAAGAAGCGCCGGCAACTGATCTGGATTGGATCGAAGTCAGGAATGTGCTGGAGGGTTCGGATCTGGTCTGGGAGCTTATGGTGGTTAAGGAATTATGCTTGAGGTCTCTTCCAGTGGGGTTGGCGGCGACTTTGGAGTACCGTCGGTAAAATTCTCCACTGAAAATCTAATTTTAAAGGTGTTTCGTGCCTCGTTCGAGTGGCACCAGCCCATTTCCCAATCAACTACATCCATACTTGGATAACCAAGAGCCAACATCCCTCTGATACCAATTTGATGTGTAATTTAATGAGAGAAAATAATTTAATTACTAGAAACACAACAATAACAATATAATGAAAAGAAAAGAACGTTTTTCTCTCTATATTAGCATTCTCAAAATATGGAGTGAGTACATATGAGGGGTCATGCCCTATTTAAAGGAGGAGTATGTTAATCAATCTATAACCCAAAAAGGTAAAAGACTAAAAAGGGCAAAGTAATACATGATAAAAAAATAACCCACAAATTACTATGCTCCTGCAGTTCCTCTCTCTATTGTCATGTAGTTAGGCTGAGAACCCAACAAGGCCCTTCTCCCTATCCTTTAAGAAAAAACTATCCAGAGATCCCAAAAAATGCTTTAAAACTAAACCTAGCTAGAGAGCTTGGTGGATATTTAGTAGAAATAGTGGGGGAAATCTTCCACTCAAGAGAATGGACTCTCGAGTGGTGCCTTAGGATCTCGATTGTGTGGTCTTTAGGGTTTACTCGAGAGAAATGGCCTATTGGTGGGATCTCAGAGGTACCCTGTTACTGAAAAATATCTTCATTCTTTCCATTCCTCCCTCTTTTACCGTTTGTTCAGTGTATCACTCTATTTTTGTTTTGTAGGTCATGTTTGTATGCATAAAGAAGTTTTCCTCAAAATAGCAAAAAAAAAAGCGCCAAATGGTGTGCTCTAAAAATATAAGATTACCTAACATGAGATGCACATGTTCACTTGATGCTTCATAGCTTATAGATGCACGTGCATACGGTTCATGCATATATCAATACAAAAGACGATTTTCAAAAAAATAACTTTGCCTGTAGGATATGGTGCTTGAAGTGTTGGAACGGGGGAAGTTGTTACTATGTTGACACCAGATCCCCCAAACTACACAATTTGGTGACCGTGCATTGCATAACCTAGCAAGGTTGTGTAACCATGAGCGCTGGGAACATTTTGACCCAATGGGTTGTAAGGATTCATAGTTGTGTTAATTGTTCCAGGTACACCATACATTTGAACGTATTGTTGACCCACATAAGGATTGTAAATACCTTATTGGAAAAATGGCAAAAGAGATGCAATGGAAGAAAGTTAGCATGGTAGGAATAACACATACACAATATATGCGTTACTTAAGGGAATAAATTGAACTTAAATTGAATGGGAGTGATATGACCTGTGGGTGGACATACTCTTGTCCATATGTTGCATATCTGCACGAATAAAAAATCATTTTTTATCTTAAAAAAATTAGCTTGTAACATTAAACGAGCATGAAATTTGGATATATAAATTGCATGAGTAATATCATATAAGAGTACGAGTCATCATACAACCATAGACTATGGCACTAGTCAAAGTGTAACAATGACCATACCATGTCCATGCTCAAAACATAATAAATTTAGGGGGGGACCAATCAATGAGGATTTTTTTTCCTTCTAACTATTCAATTAGTGTGTCAATTAGTGTGCTCCTATGTATACCTTATGCTACATCATATCAGGTTGGTGTTAAAAACTTCTCCCCAATACCCGATTTGTTAAGGGTTGTGCATATCTGAGTTTGTGTCGTGTTTTAAAAGTTCATTTGTGACATAGATCATGTTCGTGAAACATACTAGTTCGTGTCACCCTTTTGTGTTAACGTGTCTCACACGTGAACCCGTTATGACTCGAAACCCATTAAGAGTTTTTCTTGGCAAGGTACCACATCAAATTTTGTCGTAAGAAGATTGCATACATCAGACAAATCTAACTACTTATTGGAATCGAACAAAAGAAAGTCATTTCCATAATAATGCATTTAGCATGAAACCACAAGTGACTATCCAATCAACGACATAAGAAAAACATCACATAAACACCAAATGCAACGTGTGTGTGTACCTATATCATACCACATCCCCAAGAATCGACTAGAGTGGTGTATATATCTTTAATAGAACACCATGTCTTCATGAACATTGTACGTGTATTAGAAGAATAATTAGTTACAGTGCTTTAGCACCTGAGTTCTATGGCCTCCTAGTCACCCATTTCATGTAACCATATGTTTCCCTCAAAAGGTTTAGGGTATTTTAGGGGCACTCCCTGTTAGTTACAGTTGTTAAGTGCAAAACTTTGAAAGTGCCTTTGGCACAAGTCCCACATCGGTGGGTTGTAAAAAATGGGATGATTTAATATACCTTTTTTGTGAGTCTAAAGGGTACGCCCTTTGGGCATTAGATGTTTTGTGTGTATGGGTGGGGGACTTATTGGGCCAAGTCACGCACGCGCGCCACCGCTGCCGTCCGTCCGCCCCAGCCCGTGCTCGTGCCCGTGTCCGTGTCCGGGTCCTGGGTCTTGGGCTTGGGCTCATTAAGAATTAATTTTTTGGACAAATACATTATTGTTTTTTTTGGTCTTTAAAAATTATTTTTTAACATTTTTTTTAATTCCGAAAAATTAAAACGTGTTTTATTCTGAGTTGATTTCTTCAACCGAGTTGCCCACTACTTCCAGATTTTTCTCTCCACGTTGTTTACAAACGTCTTTTTTTTTGCCCCATAAAAGAGGTTGTAGCCTCCGTTTTTAACACACAGTTATCTCCCACGAAAATTCTAAAAACAGTTCTCATCTTCTGACCTGCGAATTTTTTTTAATACACAGAAATAATTATTTATCCACTGAATAATTATAACGATATAGAAATATATAATCTTTCCCATATTATTTATATTTATCATGATCGAGCAGTATACATGTTTTAGAATGGGTGTTTGTTGAGCGAATCAGATTCGTGCTGCTGATTCGTATTATTTTCGAGGTTGTTTTATCCTAAGGGTGACGGGGCTATACACTGTCGGCACAAATTGGAGGCAGAGCCGTGAAACACCTTAAAGAGAGCAACATTATCCGCGACTCAGCCATATTTCTGTACTGTTCAGTTTCGGGTTTCTTATATTTTTTGCCTTCGATTTATCAGCTCCTAAATTGGGTAATTTCGTTCCCTACTTTAATTCTGCATTTATTTAAATTGCTGCAACAACAATTTTAAGGTGTTTAGGAAAATTCTGCCATGGATGAAATTAACTCAAGTAACCTTAATAAGCCTTTCAAATATGAAGGCACCCATTTGAAACGTTGGAGCAAAAAATTGCTATTTTATTTAACTACGAAAAAAGTCGCATCATGTGTTCAATTTGACAAACCCGTAGTAAATAATCCACCTACTGTTGAGGAAAGCAAAACAATTAGAACTTGGGAGGAAAATGATTTTGTGTGCAAAAACTTTATTCTGAATGCTCAAAGTGACGAACTTTATGACTGTTATGCCAATTATAAAACTGCGAAAGATGTTTGGGTTGCACTCTTTAAAAAATATGACACGGAGGAGGCGGGTGCTAAAACATATGCCGTCAGCCGTTATTTGAAATTTCAAATGACAGATGACAAATCTGTTGTTGCTCAAACCCATGATTTGCAAATGATTGCCCATGAAATTATTTCCGAGGGCATGGCTTTAGATGAGCAATTTCAGGTGGCTGTAATTATTGATAACTTGCCTCCACTGTTCAAAGAGTTTAAAAATGTTTTGAGGCATAAGTCTAAAGAATTTTCACTAGAGTCATTAATTACTAAATTGAGAATTGAGGAGGAATCCCGAAAACAGGACTATAAAGATGAAATTCTTGTTGTGTCTAACAACAAAAATCAGAAAAAGAACCACACTCTAGTTGTTTTAAAAGCAAATGGAAAAAATATGAAAAATCAGAAAAAGAGACACAACCAGAATTTTAAAAATCAGACTCAGACTCAGAATAAGTATAAGAACCCTGGAAATGGACAGTCTGCCAACTCGGGACAGTTTCTCTATTTCAAGTGTGGCAAGTCTGGCCATATGGCTCACAAATGTCACAATGTGCCACAAGCACAAGCGAATTTGACCGAAGAGGACCTATGTGCTATGATTTCAGAAATCAACATGGTTAGCGGTGCCGAAGGGTGGTGGTTGGATACTGGCGCTTCCCGTCATATCTGTTATGATCGTAGTCTGTTTAAGACTTATTCTGAGACTGCAGATAAGAAGGTGTTGTTGGGTGATTCTCACTCCACTGAGGTTGCTGGTACTGGAAATGTGAAATTGAAGTTCACTTCGGGAAAGACTATTATCCTCAAAGAAGTTCTTCACACTCCCGAGATAAGGGGAAATTTGGTTTCGGGCTATCTTCTCAACAAAGTTGGCTTTACTCAAACTATTCGTGCTGATTTATTTACTTTGACCAAAAATAGAATTTTTGTAGGCAAGGATTATGCCACTGATGGGATGTTTAAGTTGAATGTTGATGCAATGAATAGAATTTCTCCTTCTGCTTATATTGCTTGTTCATTTAATATTTGGCATGCTAGACTTTGTCATGTTAATAAACGACTTGTTAAAAATATGAGCACTTTAGGATTAATTCCAGAATTATCATTAAATGATTTTGAAAAATTTGAATGGTGTAGTCAAGCAAAAATCACTAAGACACCACATAAATCTGTTTTTAGAGAATCTGAACCACTTGATTTAATTCATTCGGATATGTGTGAATTGGATGGTGTCACAACTAGAAATGGCATACGTTATTGTAACACCCCGCTTAAAATAATAACGGGTGGCCAACCCTATACTATATTAAATCAAGAATTTCAGATGGTCCAGTCTCAACATCAACTGCCGATACTATATAATATAGAACTAGCTACTCGATATCACGAAAACGAGATGTTAAAAAAAAATTTAAAACATGTAACATAATATAACCCAACACTGCGAATGAAAGAAAGATGCAGGAAAGAACTATAATAAACGAAAGGCTAAAATAAAATGATATAAATAACTACAACAGAATGTGATACAAAAGTAGACCCGAATAAGCTGTCGGGTCATAGCAAATACAACAACTGGAATGGATTAAATATAAACATGTATAAGAATATCCCTTGGGTACAAACCCGATATACAACATGATTCCTACCTAGAATTTTAAAGAAGTAGGAAGCGGCTATGTGAAACATCCCGCAACAGTCCGCACCCATCACGGCTCCCAAGACTCAGGATAGAAAGTCATCCGGCATCCATGCGGTAGGATACCTGTGATAATATATATATATACAAGGAGGAGAGAAAAGGTAAACGGGTCAGAGCCCCGAATGTGTAAAATATTTAGCAAGTGTGTTAACCGTGCATAATAAATACCGGTGTACTAAATTTCATAATTAAAGTGAGACCGCACTATCGTGAAACCCCATCTCACCTCTCATCTAAAGGCGCGCACCTATTCGCGTCCTCAAGTTTTAGTTAAATTACCCCCGTAGTTAAGGACAACCTAACTTATCGTAGGCCTAGCCTATACTCACGAGAGCTACTTACCCGTCACAATCTAAGGATCCACCCTTTCTAAACCCACTAGATTATGATTACAACTATTATGCCATAATAGGCTTAATGAATTCCATTTATAATATCATGAGTTATAATATCATAATTCTTAAAACCTTACCCCTATATACATATATATATATATATATATATATATATATATACATATATAGGCTAAAGTATAAGAATTTATATTCTTAATATCATGCACAAGGAATATTGGCAAAACTTCTCTCTAATCTCAAAATTGTACAACGTTTCGTGCGTGGGGAGTCTCGCAAAGCGAAATCCAAACAAGGAACCGCCCCGTTACACTACTCCTGACAAGGTCAAGACCAGAGATCCGAGATGCCATATATGGAATTACTTCTCTCAATTCTCGACATGGCACTGCATTTCGTGCGTGAGGTGTCTCGCAAAGCGAAATCCAAACAAGGAACCACCTCGTTACACTACTCATGGGCAATGTCGATCCTAGAGATCCATAATCCTCAACATATAAGTTAATACTACCATTACTACTAAACTCTAAGAACTACAAAAGAAGGAAAGAAAGAAAAAGAAATCAAATGAAATAAAATAAAAGAATCTCCAATATTCTCCTTGGTGTGATGTAACCGAAGTATTCCTCAAGTACGATACATCAACCCCCAATAAAATCTGGTACACCATAATCATCCAAGATGTACCCTAGAAGTAACATATCCTTTTATCTAGGATATATAAATATACATATAGGTATTTATTCCTAACCGTATATATATACCATCATCAATCCTATAGCCAAGTGTACATACTACATATGATGTACAGGGCCATGCACATAATATGCCCGGCTATATATATCGCCGATAAACTGCATCAGTGCTATCATCTTCCCAGTGCCCGGCTCACGTAGCAAAACTGGGGCCACCATGGTGGGACTAAACGACACCCATCTCGTGGTAAACACACGCACACGACGTCCCGGGAAGCGGTCATAGTTCCAACCGGCAATGAGACGAAACATACCCACCACGTCTCATCCCAAAAATATATATCTATATGTATAATAATCACAAGGGACGACTATGACCTAGGGAATATCCACACCCTGCACTATATGCCAGGATGCTCACCCTCTACGCGCGCAACTTCCCAATGATAGCATGAGCGGGGTATGCTTAACCAAATGAGTATATATATCATTCACATGCACAATATATATACATCCATATGATCCAATCATATGATCAAATAATAAACCATCATATACGGTTTAAATCTCCATACCATGTATGTTCATAACATAAATATCCATACATTTATATACATACGGATATATATCAACACATATTCACATATCCTTATATCTATATATGATAAACTAATTCTCATTCATATATATAAGATATACAAACTCGTCTATAAGTATACATAAACCTCAATATACAAGCCGTCACCACAATTTCCATTAAATATACCTCGATATGGAATACAATCCCTCACTTGAAACATATTCAATCATTTTCCTATGATGAATAGTCTCCCATAACCATATGTATATACCTATACTTATATATGTTCAACATTAGGGTTAGCACCCAAGAGTTTGTGTAGGAACTTCCATCACTACACCTTTCATCCATGTCCAAAAGTACATACTTACCTTTGGCACTATATAACCATAGGCTCACAAATGACTTAATAGTTTAAAACCTCAATTCATTCCAACCTTATTCAAGTATTGGAAATCTCAGTAATTAAATCCCCATAATTACGAGTAACTATCCTAACTAGAATTTATGCTACCGCCATTTCTAGTCGATAGTACGATCCCAAAGCGTTCTCAATGTCACCTATGGTTCAAATCAACCTCGGTATCCCTTACTCCTATTGAGTTATCGATTGTTCCTTAGACTAAACATTTCTATTGAAGGATATGAGACCCCTCACTCTCTAAGAGTTCTCAACCTCAAACATATATATATATATATATATATATATATATATATATATATATATATATATATATATATACCTTTATCTATAATTGGTAATCCCAACCTCAAAGAGGATTTCCCAACATCCGTATGTAACTCCAATGCGTGCATGGGTACCTTTCACCCAAGTTACCCTAAGGAGTCTCCTAAATCCTAATATGTGAGAAACTCCTTAAATGTCTCCAAGAACATATCTCTTACCTCATAAGAGAAGACCCCCAATTCAATAACCCAACCAAAAAGGGTTTGAAATCACCATGGAGAAAATACCTCAAAATGCCCTGTTTCCGAATCGATTCGGACTAGCGAATCGATTCGGCCTCCAAGGCGAATCGATTCGGGTCCAAAGACCTGGGCTTCTGCAATAGGCTGAATCGATTCGGCTTGGGTCCGAATCGATTCGGTCAATGCAGACCTGCCAATTTCCCTACACCAAATCGATTCGCTTAAGGGGACGAATCGATTCGGACCTGCAAATTTGGAGGGGTTCATCTGCTTCTTCAAAACCCACGAATTTTAAACCCTAAATTTCCATTTCTAACCCTTAAACCTTCATCAAAACATGATTCTAAGCCAATAAATCAACCCAGAGTTGATCCCAACCATTTCTATGCCATTAAATCTAAATTTAAACATCGATTTCAAGATTAAACCCAAAAATCTAGGTTTTGATATTAATACCCAAAATCCATTTCTTTACCCCACAAATTATGAAATGAAATACACAAATAGCTATTTAGCAAGATTAAACACTTGCCTCAGATTTGTAGAGGTTGGATCATCCTCGATGTCGCGGTTGGGCCGGAAATCCCAAGCTTTTCTTCCTCTCTCTCTCTTCTTTTCCTTCTTCCTTTCTCTTTCTCTCTTTCTCTAATTGAGAAAGGCTTGATCCGTAAGCCTTAAATCCTTTAAAACAATATACCCAAATTTAAGTGTTAATACATAATTTAAATGACTCGTTTACTCCAATTCGAGCCAACTGACTTAAAAATAAACCGAAACCGAAATAAAACTCAATGACAGTCATTTTGACTATCTTGACCCTTCCGGGATCGATGGTACACTCAGAATCATCATCCGGAATACTTTAAAATATTCTCTATTTTTGGACTTAAATCCCCAAATTTTGAAATTCTCCAATTTAAAGAATTTTTTTTATTTTCCCAAAATTTAATTTTCTCAGTCTCAAAAGTCTTGGGGTGTTACAGTTATTTTATTACTTTTATTGATGATTGTTCCGATTATTCATTTGTGTATTTAATAAAAAATAAAAGTGAAGCGTTTGACATGTTTAAAATTTTCCTAAATGAAACTGAAAATCAATTTAATCGGAAAATAGAAAGGTTACGTAGTGATAGAAGCACCGAATATGATTCTGGACCATTTATTGAATTTTATAAAACCCACGGTATTATTCACGAAAAAACTACCCTTTATTCGCCCGAAATGAACGGTAAAGCTGAAAGAAAAAATAGGACATTAACTGAATTAGTTGTGGCTATTTTATTAAATTCAGGGGTTGCCTCACATTGGTGGGGTGAAATTATTTTGACTGTGTGTCACGTGCTTAATAGAATTCCTAAGACTAAAATGAAAATATCTCCTTATGAAATTTGGAAAAATATTAAGCCCAACGTGTCATACTTTAGACCGTGGGGGTGCTTAGCCTATGTACGTATACCCGACCCTAAAAGGTCTAAATTGGCAAGTAGAGCATATGAGTGCGTTTTTATAGGCTATGTTATTAATAGCAAAGCATACCGATTTTATGACTTGAAAAATCAAGTAATTATTGAATCAAATGACGTCGATTTTTATGAAGATAAATTTCCTTTTAAATTGAGAAATAGTGGGGGCGAGTCATCCACTAATATTTCTTTAAATAAAAATAAAGAAAATAATGAATCCATTTTAGAAATTCGAAAAAGTAAAAGGGCTCGTGTAGAAAAAGATTTTGCTCCCGACTTTTATGCTTTCACTTTAGAGGAGGATCCTAACACTATTCAAGAAGCTTTATC
This sequence comes from Sambucus nigra, assembly GCA_949130495.1. Taxonomy (NCBI): domain Eukaryota; kingdom Viridiplantae; phylum Streptophyta; class Magnoliopsida; order Dipsacales; family Adoxaceae; genus Sambucus; species Sambucus nigra. Next base: position 186,159,213 of record OX422214.1, on the reverse strand, counting down.
TTCTTTAGATGCCGATTTATGGCAAGAGGCTATTAATGATGAAATTGATTCTTTGGAAAAAAATAAAACGTGGCATTTAGTAGACCTTCCTCCTGGGTGTAAAACAATTGGGTGTAAATGGATTCTTAAAAATAAATTAAAACCTGATGGCACTGTTGAAAAATATAAGGCACGTCTTGTTGCTAAAGGTTTTAGACAAAGAGAAAATGTAGACTTTTTTGATACATTTTCACCCGTGCCTAGAATAACGTCTATACGTGTACTATTTTCTATAGCTGCCTTAAATGATTTAATTGTACACCAAATGGATGTTAAAACTGCATTTTTAAATGGAGAATTAGAAGAAGAGATTTATATGGATTAACCTGAAGGTTTTATTGTACACGGTCAAGAAAATAAAGTATGTAAATTATATAAATCTCTTTATGGACTCAAACAGGCACCTAAACAATGGCATGGTAAATTTGATAGCCTAGTCATCTCTAATGGGTTTAAAATTAATGAAAGTGACAAATGCATTTATTATAAATATGTGGAGAACATTTGCACTATCATATGTCTTTATGTTGATGACTTGCTTATATTTGGTTCTAATATTCATGCCGTAGAAAATGTTAAATCATTATTATGTGCCAATTTTGATATGAAGGATTTGGGTGAAGCTAGTGTAATATTGGGAATTAATATTACTAGGTCAGAAAAGGGACTTTCTTTGGATCAATCTCATTACATTGAGAAAGTTCTAAAGAAATATAATTACTTTAACTGTAAACCTGGTAGTACTCCATTTGACCCTAGTGTAAAGTTATTTAAGAACACTGGCGACAGTGTAAACCAAAATGCTTATGCAAGCATTATTGGTAGCTTACGTTATGCTACAGATTGCACTAGACCTGACATAGCTTATGCTGTGGGAGTACAATGTAGATTTACCAGTAGACCTAGTATGAAGCATTAGCATGCTATTGAGAGGGTCATGCGGTACCTTAAAAGGATGATGAACCTCGAATTACACTATAATAAGCATCCCGCTGTCCTTGAAGGATTTAGTGATGCAGATTGGAACACCCTATCTGATGATTCTAAGGCTACTAGTGGATATATATTTAGCATCGCTGGTGGTGTAGTTTCTTGGAAATCTAAGAAACAAACTATTTTGGTTCAATCCACTATGGAGTCCGAGATGATAGCGCTAGCTACTGCTAGTGAAGAGGCGGGTTGGTTAAGAAACCTCCTGTCAGATATCCCATTATGGGAAAGACCTATTCCAGCCATTTTGATTCATTGTGATAGTACCGCGACTATTGAAAAAGTTGAGAACCGTTATTATAACGGTAAGAAATGACAAATACATCATAAACATAGTACTGTTAGAGAATTTATCTCTACGGGTGCTGTGAGGGTGGATCATATACGGTCTGAACAGAACTTAGCTTAACCTTTGACGAAAGGACTAGCCAGGGAGAAGGTGTGGAACACCACGAAAGGGATAGGACTAAAGCCCTTGGATAAATGAGTCATTTGTGATGGTAACCCAACTTATGGACTGGAGATCCCAAGAAATATGTTCAAAGGGTAATAACCAGTCACAAGTGATATGGGTTGAATCATGCGATTATTAATTAATATAGAACGGAGTTTTACTCCGAGTCCATCCCTATGGAGCATGATATCCTGAAGAGATTAAAGGATGAGTTATTATAACTCTTCATGAGATCTATATCTCTATTTTGAGTGGGGTACTTAGCTACAGGAGTATTCTTGATAGACTCACCTATGTGAATGTGGAAGTGTGGCCGCTTCCTATGAATATTTTGGGCAAATTCCTAAAGTGTTCACTATACTGGGATAGAAGCACATGGCCGTAACGTGCTAGCTATTAGAACTACACCCAAGTAGGGTTGTGTGTGGGATGTTATCAGAGATAGAGTTCAAAACTACGGTTACTCTAGTATATTCTGAATCATCCTTACTACTTAAAGGTTCAAGTCGAAAGACACCTTTGCTTATGCACAATTCTATGAATTATTGCTCGATAAAATATTTTCAAATTTTGCAAGTGGGGGATTGTTAGTTACAGTTGTTAAGTGCAAAACTTTGAAAGTGCCTTTGGCACAAGTCCCACATCGGTGGGTTGTAAAAAATGGGATGAGTTAATATACCTTTATTGTGAGTCTAAAGGGTAAGCCCTTTGGGCATTAGATGTTTTGTGTGTATGGGTGGGGGACTTATTGGTCCAATCCACACACGCGCGCATGCGCCGCCGCCGCCTTCTGTACGGCCCGGCTCGTGCCCGTGTCTGGGTCCTGGGTCTTGGGCTTGGGCTCATTAAGAATTAATTTTTTGGACAAATACATTATTGTTTTTTTTGGGCTTTAAAAATTATTTTTAACGTTTTTTTTAATTCCGAAAAATTAAAACGTGTTTTATTCTGAGTTGATTTCTTCAACCGAGTTGCCCACTACTTCCAGATTTTTCTCTCCACGCTGTTTATCAATGTCTTTTTTTTTCCCCTATAAAAGAGGTTGTAGCCTCCGTTTTTAACACACAGTTATCTCCCACGAAAATTCTCAAAACAGTTCTCATCTTCTGACCTGCGAATTTTTTTAATACACATAAATAATTATTCATCCACTAAATAATTATAATGACACAGAAATATATAATCTTTCCCAGATTATTTATATTTATCATGATCGAGCAATATACATGTTTTAGAATGGGTGTTTGTTGAGCGAATCAGATTCGTGCTGCTGATTCGTATTATTTTCGAGGTTGTTTTATCCTCGGGGTGACGGGGCTATACACTCTCGGCACAAATTGGAGGCAGAGCCGCGAAACACCTTATAAAGAGTGAATTGTCCGGAACTCAGCCATATTTCTGGACTGTTCAGTTTCAGGTTTCTTATATTTTTCGCCTTCGATTTATCAGCTCCTAAATTGGGTAATTTCGTTCCTTACTTTAATTCTGCATTTATTTAAATTGCTGCAACAACACTCCCTCCCCCCCTCCCCAAAATCGTGTGCATATACTATACCAAGGTCAAATTCCGCATAGTATATAACATAGAGTCTGATAGAATACCATATAGTAATGAATGCTGGATAATGCACCTTCCTAGAAGTCTATGTCGTCAAGCGATAATCCTGACTGTAAGTGGGCCTTAAAAATTACAAATAAAATTATGTATGTGAACTTGTATTTAAACCTAGTAAAGAGACTCAAAATGTGGCATGCCAATAAAAGGACTCGATTTTTAATAGTTTCTCTAGTTGCCCTATATCACATTTTATAAATTACTTTTCCCCTAACACTTTCAATAAAGTCAAATAAAATGAAACATTTTAGAAACAAGCATTTCATTAGTTTTTTCAGGCTTGTTTTTGTTAGGATACATCAGAAATTCTATTGAGTTGAACTATTTTGTGGATATTTTTTCAATTATCTCAATTATTCATGTTTTCTATTATAGGTTTAAGATCTATGTATTCAAATGTATTTCACAAATCTGAAACTTCTAAAATTTATTTATCATATGTTTCTTAAACAAATGAATTATAAAATTAACTAAAAACTTGATGTTAGTACTATAAGAGAACTTCAGAATTATTAATCAATTCAAAAATAATCTCTAGGGAATATTGTTCATTCTATGTTCAGAAATTTCATAATTAATAATGATTGGCATACCTCCAAAAACTTCAAATGTAATAGTTAGTTAAGCCTACTTGACTTGATTTTCAAAAATAAGAAACTAAAGTTAGTGAAATCTGGTTGTATTTAATTAAAAATAGTGATCTAACTTTGAGACCTAACGTATATAAAATCTTTTATAGGAATCCTGTTGGTTTGGGGTAGCAGTATATATATATGTATGTATGTTTGTGTGTGCGTGCACGCTTGGGCCCCGAGTAAATTGCCCGCCTAAAGCCCCATAAAAATTTTGACATCTCAGGGCCAGCCCTGGGTGTAAAATATAAAAATTTATAGAAAAACCTTTTAATTTTAAGTTTTTTGGGTCAACTGTAATGGATTTCTTAATTTGTGGGATCATCCCAACTTATCAAGTGACACTCATGGATTTCTATCCTCCCAAGTGTAATTTCAGTAGGTACTCATTTATTTTACAACGTAACTACCTTACGCGTCTCCCCCTTTAATACATAGTTCCATCGTCCCTTATATGTAAAACATCCCCGTGAAATGTAAATCTCGTCTTACATTAAAGGTTCCATATTTTTTTTTAATAAGTCCTACTGGTCTTCTTTATCTCCCAAAATATTTTAATAAAGATGTCCAAAGATTATTGCTCATTTAAATTTAATTCAACTATTTAGAAGGGGAAATATGAGTCTGTCAGGAGGGGTCGATCGATCGATGGTAGGAGCTCAATCAATCGATGCGTCGATCGATCGATACTCCTGGTTCGATCGATCGATCAAATAGGTATGGCGAATCTGCAGAATACCAGTTACGGGAACTATCATCCAAAATCATCCAAATCCAAGTTTTTAACTCCCAAACTCCTAGAAATTTATACCACAAACATTCTAAAACCAAATTAACAATATCTTACGTAAGGCATACGAGTTTTCATCAAGAATCATGGATAAAAAGGGCCAAAATCTATACAATTCTCATGAACCCTAAAAATTTCTTTAACTTAATTCTTCTTATTCTTTTTCTAGAATTTCTTCTTCTAATTCAACATAAATTCGTGGTTCAACATCTACATGTGAAGGGGATTTACATAATAATGTTTATATCTCTAACACATGCGATTTCTAATCTCCAACATGGGTTTTCTTCATAAAAACTCATCCTAATCAACCCTAAACTAATATGAATGAAGAACTAACTAAATTAAGCAAGATAAACACTTGCCTGGGGATTTTTGTTTCTGATTTGTGGATGAAATCAGTGTGGCGGTGATCCTCGTTACGTGATCTATCGTTTGGCGGTGACGGCGGTGCAAACGGAGGAGTTCTTGGCCTAGAACTCCTTGGTAAGCTTTTCCTTTCCTTCTCCAATGGACGTCTCTTGTTTTTGGTTGTTTTTACCCTAGAAGACAACCCTAAGCATATGATATAACCTTAGAATTTTCGTGGGTTTTCAGGCCCAAAAATGTAAAATGTCCCGAAATGCCCTCCCGGGGCGTTAATTAAGCCTAAAAATGCCCCGAAACCCAAACTAAACCCCCGGGTACATTATTTTGCCTATCTCGACCCTTTCGGACACTTTGGCGCACTCAAAATGACCATACGGGCAATTTATAATTTATTCACTTTTATTAATCAATATTTAGTCCCGACACAACACGAGCGCGTCCCGACTTAGATTTCCAAAATTGTCATTTTATTCACTCGTGACATTTAATAGAACCAATATTATATATTATTTTGTTCATCAGTAATATTCAACAAGTTTCCAATAATTACTAACTCTCGTCACGTTAGGAATTATAAAAATAATTAATTTTCGAATTTATATTAAATTAATAACACATTAAATTTAATAAATCCCCAAAATTTAGAAAGCATAAAAATACGGGGTATTACAATGGCTCCACAAAACTATCATATACTTCTCTTTCTAGAAGATAAGGTTAAGAAGGAGAAAATTAGTTTTTGATGGTTATAGAATGAGAGATCATTTCATCATCAACAACTTCAACCAAAGAATTCATGACACTACCTCTTCCCTCAACTTCAAGTCAAGTAAATTTTTTTTTAGACGTTAAGGTATTGGAAATAATCAAAGTGGTTATAAGGGACACAATTCTTTATTTTAACATTTTTAATGTATGCGTATATATTCTATCGATTTTAAAGGTTCAATGACTATGACTATGACTATTACTCTCTCAATGCATGGAAACTACACTTAAAAATAGTGACCATGTCTTAAGCCTAGTTATGAACTTATCGTAGCAGTAGACATGAGTTTTTGATGAAGTTGTTTACAATTTTAATTTTGAAAAATTGAATGAGCAATTGAGAGAATAATGTAGGTATGTATTTGAATGTTATTGTGAAGTTAAGTGGGTTTTCGAAGATAATGGGTTAAATTCTAGAATGATTCATTAGAATGATGTTACAGTTACACATATTTATTCTTTTGTTGTTTGTGCCTACATGTACATACTTCCATTTTTATGCTATTATGTTTTTGTCCCGTGCACTTAAATTCAAGTGATACAATGTCATTATTTTTAATAGATGAGATTGAAAAAGAAAAACCGACATCGCAAGATTCTGGGATTTTACACTGCTTGCTTTGGTTTTCGAGGGCCCTTCAAATTCCTGTGTGATGGAACTTTTGTACATAATTTCATTGTCAATCGTATCACTCCTGCTGATATGGCCCTATCTAATATACTAAGTGACACCGTCAAAATATTTACTACAAGGTCAACTACCTTTGTTTTTCGTTTAATTGTTAGATGATATATCTGTAATAAAAGACAAGGAGCTTTTTGTCGTTTACGATAAACCCTTTTGATATATTTATTCTAAGATATTATCCCTTTCTTTTTTTTCGCCTTGTAGATGTGTTCTAGCATAGTTTAAAAGCCTTGGCGATTCCTATATTGAATCTCTTAATGCTGCTCAAAACCTTATAACTGCAAGCTTAGCTCTTTCTCTTTCTCCCATTCTTTCTGTTCTAGCATTTAAGTTAGAAGTAGGGGGAAGTGCGAAAAAATGCTTGAACCATGCAATATCCATCCCCCCCCCCCCCCCCCCCCCCCCCCGCCCCAAATCTACTATTTTATTTATTCAGTCTACCGGTACCAAATTTCATTGATATTTATTTTATGGCAATTATCATCAACATGTATGGTTCTTTATGGTAATTATCATCCACCACCAAATGTACTATTTTATTTATGGGATGATTTTATTTTATTACAATAGTATATTTTATTTCAACCAGTCCTCTTATCCAGTGCATGGAACGATGTCCTTTGGTATGCTTATAAATGACATTTTGATTTTACCATTTCCTTGGTTGAAACACGGGGCACATCTCGGTCATCCCTCATTATTGCTTCCTATTGGTATATTTGAGAATTGGTATGTCAAACAACCTTATACTTGTGAATGGTTTATCATTAAAGTAAAGGAGCTAGGATATTTATGGGCCTTTGAAATATTAGTTGGAAAATAAAAAAACTGGGGAGCAAAATAAATGGTGTATAGTGTTGGCATGCTTCCATGGTCTTCTGATGTGGGGGTGGTCACTTTTGTCCTTCATCTTTCCTATTTCGATTCACAAAAAAATAGGATTTCTAATAGATATGGGACATCAGATTTTTCTAGGCTATATATATAACAGCAGCTATATATATATATATATATATATATATATATATATATATATATATATATATATATATATAACACTATGTTGTTATAATAGCTATGTTGATGTCATTAGATAACAGTTATATTGCTGATATATATTTCTATATTAGTTAAGTTTGTCATTTAAATAATTAGCATAGTTGACCGTTATACATTTTTTGTCGTTATATATTTTCTACTTTTACGGGTAATCGTATTGTTGTTATGAACTATTAGTTTTGTTATTGGAGTATTTTATATTTTTTAAACAGGGTGGATAGTCCTATAAAGAGAGGAAACTTTGCTCAAAATTTTAAAAGTTTTTACAATTGTTTGTGTTCTATAAAAAATCTTTTTGGCTTGTACTCTTTTATTATTTATCCGGTAATTATGTTTTGTGTTAACTAGTGTCCAATGCAAGGAAATGGTACTCTTCATTGCATATATTTCGTGTTTAAGTTCATAAAGGACTTCCTGGAGGATCTTCCATACCTTTTGAAACAAAGGTACCACTGTTTTCTCTTTTTATCCAACTATATAACATATTGTTTAGTTATTAACTATTATATACCATAATAATAAACTCAATTATATCTTCAATTTTTTAGATTAGAAGATTTCTCGAGAGCGACGTACACGATGAATTAGCTAAATGAAGTTCATATGGAGTTCATTGAATTCATTATGGATTATATATATTAGGTACTTCCGAATAATTATAATTTGTTATGTCATAATGGCAATTTGTTGAGATGATTGTGTTTTGATGAAAACTATGTTGATTATATTTGATTGCAGGATTACTCATTTTGGGTTGGATAGCGTCGAGAACAAACTTGATCGAGTATTACATTCGACAACGTCCTAGCTTGAGTATTATTTTGGATTGTGGATCTTATGATGTAGTTGGCAATACTAGTTTTTGGTTATTGTGATGTATTATCACTATTTTAAGGATATTATCATGTAGATAACTAGATGTTAGCTAGTTTTTGGATATCATCGCGTAGCTCACACACTAGCTAGTTTTTCGATATGATGTAGCTCACATCAATATTTTTTATTGTATATATCTTGATGTATATCAAGTTAGTGATATTTATGACCTTGATTATTATCTATTTACAAGGGTTAATTTAACCTTAAATAATAGTTGTTTATTGATGGAGTAACGATTTTTTTAAAATTTTTTCTATCAACATTTATGTCAGTTTTGAAAAAACTCTCATAAAATTACTAAAACTGTGATAAATGTGATGTTATTTATATTAGTTTTTTATGAAAATGTGATTAAAAACATGTTGAATACCGTTGTTTTTATGCGCGTTCTTAAAAACTGAGATAAATCTGATCTTATTTATGTCAGTTTTACGAACATTTATGTCAGGGTTTTATATGTCAATTTTCAAAAACTTTAAAACCGACATAAATGGTCATATATGTCATTTTTTACTTACATAAATGATTGTTTTTCTTGTAGTGAACTGATCCTACAACATGAAGAAAATCAATTCACGTGGGTGCTTTCACTTTGACTACTTGTGAAAAAATATCCTCCTAAACAGTTGTTCAACTTGAAGACTTTGACATATTATTTTGGTAATTTTCACAGGGTTGTAAGCTACCAAACAAATGACCTAAAACAGTGCAAGCCTCATAACTGGCACGTCATCATTAATTTTCACAGAACTATTGTTATATTCTAGAGAACATATGCTGGAACAAGGGCTTAGAAGGTTTATTCCTTGTGGATAACGAGTGATCGAGGAACCTAATGAGTTTGAGGATGAATTCCCTTGATGTGAGAGTCATTAATCTGCAATACGATCTAGCAACTCGTTATATATTCGAATCCTAATATGAATTTGAAGATTGGAGATGGTATATATATAACTTATTTTTATTTGAGTACCTGTATTCTATATATTACTATTTAAACTTTATAATTTCGTGAACACGTATAGGAAGTATTGCGTGAAATGGCCATAAATCATAAGAGAAGTGATTTGAGGGTATGTGTATCAAAAGATGTAATTACCACCTCTTCTATTGAGGTTATTTATGTATGTGTTATAAAATACGACCTAATACAAATTCATTAATAAATGAAGCTTATGAAGAGAGGTGATGTCTCTCCAAGGCCTGCATGCCAGCAAAGAATCTAGTTTTCATGCGAAGGAGTTTAAAAAATTATGCGTCAATGGTTTTCATTTGTCTCATACATGTACGAGGAAACACAGTTGGCAGAAAACATCAAAATATTAATTTCTTCCTTGACTTCTTATGTATCTAGCAAGAGCTATAAAAATCTAAAGGACACGGTGCTGGCCTATTATGGGATTGTTCAATAAATTTTGGAACTAAATTAATTAGACTTCAAAGAAATCATCTTCTATTATGAGTGGGTGAAGGATAAGGACACTACGAATGGTTGTAAAGTTGGTATTGCCTCTTATCATGGTTAATTTATCTGATGAAGAGTAAAGATCACTTTATCGATCAGCCTTTTATTTATGCCTTTTAAAATGTCAAGAAGGTATTCTACTCAAAGTGAATAATTGACAACAATTGTTTTGTTGTTATGCATGCACTACTCAAGCAAACTCATTAAAGGACCCTACAGAGTTCTAGTCTCCTCTTAATGACAATCCTAATATGACAGTTCTTTTCGTTGATTTAGACGAAGATTTTGATTCAAAATATTATATTATTGTCATTTAGTTAATTCTTATATGTCAATTATATTTGTATCGTATGTATTTGAATAACCCTTATATTTATTTATGTTTGTGTACCTTCTACTCATATATTCAATTCTCTTACACTTTTTTCCCTATCGCTCACATTTTGAAAAATATAATTTTGTAGATCTTCTTAAGTTTAGAATGTGACATTGATAACAAACTGCCAATCTAAAATAATCCCACAAATGGTCACAATTTCTATTGATGTTCAATATTCGTTTGGTTGCCTTGATTGTTGGTTTCTGTTATGTGATGCTCACCGAGACATAAGACATCAAAGTCTCTTATTGGTAATACTAATTCCATTTTCTTATATTCTTCAATCCCTAATCCTACTTTGTTTACAAGCTTAATTAGAGAAGGAATATTTTGAAGTCTTATTTCATGGAAGGAAACAATCATAGAATTGGATTTCGATGAAAATATTGCGATGATATTGTAATAATCCTGCAAGAATGCGTTGTATTATTATTTGTGTCGAATAATTTGATGAATTTAGTCAGTTAATTTCTGTTGTATTATTATTTTTTGATTTATGCTAGCGTAATGGCATAATTTTTATTTTTGAAAATTTATACTGGTTTGAAAAATGTGCATGTTTTTATAGGATGCAGAAAATTAAAAAAAATATTTTTTAATTGTTTAAAACTTGGTCATGCTTTTGAGATGTGGCCAAAATTAAATGCCCCTTTAGTGGTTATAGACTGGGTCACTTTTCTGAGTTGTGACCACCGGGTCATGATAAAGCAGAGGTTATACGGATTCACTTGTATTTTAGGCCAACCACACAAATTCATTTTTAACCAAATTTTATCTTAATTTGATTTAGTGAATATGCAATATAAATTATGAAACCAAATTCTAAACCAAATGAGCAGAATAAGAATTTGAGGAAAAATCCCTTTCGGACAAAACCTGTATTTCAGCACTATAAAAGAGTTTGATAGACTCGATGACTTACAGACTACTTAGAGATCCACTAAGTATAATGCACGAGGTCTTCAAATCTTTGATAAAAAGTGATGTAGTCCAGCATCACCCACAGGAAGCATCTCTTTCCTTGATATCCACCGATCAACCTCAGGATGCAGAATCCTTTCTTTTTTAGCTGTAGATCCTCGACTCCAAAATTCAACAATAAAGAAAATCTCTACAAGGGTTTTTAAACTTTGAATGTGTTAGTCTTGATTTATAAAAGTGATCCTTAAAGATCCAAGGGGTTTGAATGAAAAATAATAGAGTTTGATCACAAAAAGAGCTCTAAAATGGCTTGAAGAAACATTAAATCTCGCATCTCTATTTATAGGAAAAGTTGTTACCAAGAGAGGGATCAAAGATTAGAAAATATTTATTTTAAAAAATAAAAATAGGCATCTCGTTCTAACGAATTGACGTCTCGTTCGAAAGAAGTACCAATTCTCAATCGAACATCTTCCAACGGAACTTTGAGCAACATTCCAGAGCGTACCCAAAAGGCGATGCTCTAGATCTCATTCGAACGTGAAAACCTCATTCTAACGACCCTACGCAACTCGTTCGAACGACATGTCAACCTCGTTCTAACGAGTTAGAGAGTTTTTCAAAAAATTATTTAAAATCATTTTTTAAATACAAATTGTTTTAAAATATCCCCTGGAAATTTAAAGCATTTACTAAACCACCTCATAACTCTTCTCTGATAAAGTTGTGACGAACAATCTTTAATCTTGCAAATGTCACGAATACTTCCTCTCTTCGAAGACTTGAGAACGGTCATGAAGGTGTAGTTGAATGTAACGGGATAAGCCAAATAAAAATAAAATGAGCAATTATAAAACTTATTCTTACAAATCTCCTTTGGTTATTCCGGTACACAACACAAATCGAAGCCAAAATTAACCCATAAGACTAATACAATTAATGCCCTCCAAAATCAAGAAATGAAAATGCATAAATGTATAAGTCTTCAAGTGAAAAGTCTTCATATTGTGTGGTCCATAAAATCATTATCAAGGCAAAATGACCTACGCACATGAGACAAAAAAATATTGTGACGCGTACGAGTTTAAAGAATATAAAACTCCCCTTCAATTTGTTCTCACCTTTTTTGTCCGTAATAGACAAAGGGTTAAAAACTAATCCTCAAATTGTTAGCATCACACATATCCAAAAGAAATAATCATCACAAAGATAAGAATTAAGAACATGCGGTGAAATTTTGAAGAACAATACCAACTATTATTTAAAATTTTCAATTTTTCAAGTATAAAAAGTAGGTATAAAAGATGAAAATACAACACACCATGGAATAATACTAAAATATCTGAATCATGAAAGCATAATGTAATTTTGTGAACATTTTTCATAGGAAAACCGACATAGGCATACGTAACAAAGTTGCACAAAGTCCTGAGTTAATTCTAACTAAAGAACTTAATTTCAACATTAGGTGTAAAAATGTTGAACCTCATTGAAATTGACTCAACGTATGAAATATGCCATGAATTTAAATGCTTCACAAATCAATAATGTTATCATGAAAGCATAATGTAATTTTGTGAACATTTTTCATAGGAAAACCGACATAGGCATACGTAACAAAGTTGCACAAAGTCCTGAGTTAATTCTAACTAAAGAACTTAATTTCAACATTAGGTGTAAAAATGTTGAACCTCATTGAAATTGACTCAACGTATGAAATATGCCATGAATTTAAATGCTTCACAAATCAATAATGTTAGACTATTTAATATTTTTCAAGAGAGTCCATTGGGCAACTCATTGATCATCTACTTTATAACACCCTTAAAATCTCACATATATAAGAATTCTCTCTCAAATTTTTAAGATATCATAATGTTCATATGTAGCGAAGCACCAATGAAATAAAATGGCCTTTGCACTTTTATTTTTGTGTGAGGTTAATCTTTTTAGGCTATTTTTGTAAATGGTGAATTTTAACGTAAAGAGAATTTTCTCCTTCGTAGCCCCTTTCCATTGTTCAACATAAACAAATACTTTTGGAAAATAAAATCCATGTAATGGTTCTTAAAAGCACAACTTATCTACAACAAATTTTGGTTCGTTATTAAGCACTACTGAGATGAGAACACCGCATTCCACACATGATAAGCAAGTGCAATGTTCAAAACTTTGTGCACATGTGCAATAAAGGTGATAAAAAGTCTAGCATAAAGAAAGTAATCATCAATGAACAACGAAATACTAGCCATGCATTACTAAGCACACTAAGACGTGTCTCAAAAGACCATGAAAAAGTCATATGAATGGAAGGAATGTATGGGTGATTCGAACATCTAAAATGTAAATCCATATATGGTGAAAAATAAAATACAAAAATCTTTTTGTCTTTTCCAAAAAATTTATCTAAAACTAAAATCTTTTAGGAAATTTTTAAACTTTTTCTTACTAATAAAAAATCTTTTCTTATTTTTTAAGTTTTTTCAAGAAAATAGAAATACATAAAAATACAATCTATTAGTAGGAGAAAAAGATATGAACATGATAATCACCCTATACTAGATAAAATCATAACTTCAATCATTAGTTCCAGAGGAGTTCTCAAGAGGAGTAAAAATCCTATGAGATTCCTCATCTATGATCGTGTGTGGGAGAACGTGGAGAATTGTATGTGGGAGTGAATGCGGGAACAAGTATGTGAATTCGTGTGGGAGAAAATCAGGGACCACGCATATGAAAAACTCTCCCTAGCTTAAAATAAAACTCCCTAAGTTGACCTCTTTATTTGTAATGGCAATAAGCATAAACCGACTTAGGTCTACCTTAATCAAAACACCTAGGACACGCTCTCCTCAGTGGGTTCGATCTCCTTGGTGGGTTAGGATGAGAGCCAGAAGGATCCATCACAAATTAGAAAATCGGTTCGAGTGCGGCATTAGAAGTGGATGCACTGTCATAACCTATTCCTTACTTCTCATTAAAACTTAACGCGGGATCGTGGAAAATCTTTCCAACCTTATTAAATGTGTCCTCCATTGTGACATTGACATCTCGGTACATTCGAGATCTTTTTTGAGTTGGGATACAAGGGCTTTAAGTTTCTTATTTTCACCTCCTTCTCTAAATCAAACACCCTAATAGTTAAACACCTATTTTTCTTCTTATTTCTCAAAGACTCTTTGTAAAGTTCACGAAAAGTGCATTGAAGACCACCTTCTTCCTCATTTAAATTTTCCTCATCATTCTCACTCTCTCTAGAATGGTTTGACAAAGTTTCAAGGCTATCACGTTTAAAAATATCCTCACTAGCGTGGGAGGAGCTAGAAGTACTAACATAAATGGCCATGAATGCATAAAAAGTCAGTTCATGTGGTGATTCATTTCCAAAATCCACTGACTCAACGTCACAATCGCTAAGAGTGTCTTTGTATACAGGTTTGCCTTTGCCCTGTCTCTTTAGCCTAGTGGAACACTCGTGATGCGGCGGGACTCATCAAGGGTGATGGCTCTAGAAATTTCACTTAATACATAAGTGTTAAAATTACTCCACCTAAAATCATCCTCTGTTCAGGCAGTGACATGTTTAAGACTTTCGACAATGTCATTAGTCACAGTGGGTGGTCTCCAACCTTTTTCAGACAAAAGCCAAACCCTTTCGTTATTTGATTTTAAAGCAGAGCTTATTCTAGCTTTTTAATATGCATAATTTGACCCATAAAAAATAGGTAGCCTATTATACAAATTATCCATATAATCCTAAATTTAAAAGATCACGTAATAAATTAGTGTAACCTGCTCTGATACCAATTTGATAAAAAGTTGGTATAAAAAAAAATCATAGTCAAAAGGATCATACAAAAATTTAGTGCAACCAACTCTGCTACCAATTTGAGAAAGCAGAGGTTATACGAATTCACTTGTATTTTAGGCCAACCACATAAATTCACTTTTAACCAAATTTTATCTAATTTAAATTAGTGGACATGCAGTATAAATTATGATGCCAAATTTCAAACCAAATAAACATAAGAAGAAGTTGAGAAAAAATCCCTTTCAAACAAAATCTATATCTCAGCATTGTAAAAGATTTTGACAAACTCGATGACTCATAGAATAATTAGAGCTCCATTAAGTATAATGCACAGGGTCTTCAAATCTTTGACAGCAAATGATACAGTCCAGCACCACCCACAAAAATTTTATCTTTCTTCGGTATCCACTGATCAGCCTTAGGATCTAAAATCCTTTCTTCTTCAGCAGTAGAGCCTCTACTCCATAATTCAACAGTGGAGAAAATCTATACAAGGGTTTTTGAGATTTGAATGTGTTCTTCTTGAATTGAAAAAGTGATCCTTAAAGATCGAAGGGGTTTGGATGAAAAAGAATAAAGTTTGATAACAAAAAGAACTGTAAAATGGCTTGAAGAAAAGTCTAATCCCACATCTCTATTTATAGGAAAATTTATTGCAAAGAGATAGGGATTAAAGATTTGCTTTAAAAAATAAAAACAAGTGTTAGCGAGTCTACACAACTCGTTCAAACGACATGTCAATCTTGTTCTAACGAGTTAACGAGTTTTTTAAAAATTTATTTAAAATCATTTTAAAAATTTATTTAAAATCATTTTAAAAATATTTTAAAAACTTTTAAATGCAAACTCTTTTAAAATTACCCCCAAAAATTTAAAGTCTTTATCAAACCACCTTATAACTCTTCTTAAATAAAGTTATGACGAACGATCTTCAATTCTGCAAATGTCACCAACATTTTCCCTCTACGAAGACTTCATAACGATCATGAATGTGTAGTGAAGTGTAACAGGACAAGACAAAATCAAATGAACAATTATAAAATTTTCTCTTACAGGTCATGATTTTAATCTGTGATGACCAACTAATTAACACGGATGTCAGCCACTGGACTGTGAATCCAATATGGGGTCATGACTTTGGACCATGAACCATAATTTTACTACCCTTAATACGGTCATGGTCCAAAATCGTAACCCACAATGCCTAGTCACGGTCCAAAACTGTGACCATATCTGGTTGTTGGTAATCTTGGACTACAAATTGGCAGCATAAGTAATTAAAACAATGATTTGAGTCTCATCATAAAAAATACTGCATTAAAGGCTCGTTTGGTTCAAGGTTTGGAAATGAACTTTGGATTCCTGAAATATAGAATTCCCTTCATTTAGAATTACTGTGTTTAGTTAGAGTTTTGGGGAGGAAATTAGAATCCCAAGAACATAAAATTCCCACAACTTTGATACTTTTCTTTCCCACCAAAAATAGGGGGAATAAATTAGAATTCCTAGGAATCCTCACTTGTTTTTACGGTATGACAAAAATATCCTTTTTATTAGAACCTAAAAACAAATTCTTCCAATTATATCCTAAATTATATTTCAAAACCAAAACCCGATCAGATATGTTTTTATATCCTCACTTTTCTTTCTCACTTGTTTTTATGTTACGAACCTCTATCTCTCTCGTTTTTATAAAAACAAGTGATTTGGAGCCCAAAACCAGATCAGATCACTTGTTTTTATATTTCAAAACAAAAACATGATCATATATGTTTCTTTTTTATTTATTTGATCTGGAGCCCTAATTTGATTTATTTCAAGCCCTAATTTGATTGATTTGGCATAGTTCGAGTGTTAAACTGATTTAGAGCCCTAATTTGATTTATCCCAAGCCTTAATTTGATTGATTTGGCGTAGTTCGAATGTTGAACTAATTTGGAGCCCTAATTTGTTTTGTTTCAAGCCCTAATTTAATTGATTTGGCATAGTTCGAGTGTTAAACTAATTGGGAGCCCTAATTTGATTTATTTCAAGCGCTAATTTGATTTATTTGGCATAGTTTGAGTGTTAAACTGATTTGGAACCCTAATTTGATTTATTTCAAGCCCTAAATTGATTGATTTAGCATAGTTCGAGTGTAAAACTGATTTCTCACTTTGCTATTTTGACAACCCGCGATCCGAGATAAGGGGTGGCCAACCCGATACCCAAATGTAACAGGAATCATGGATGGATATCATCCTCAGCGTCAACAAAATAAACTGAATATACGGGAAAACGACCTTTAATATCAGGAAACGGGTTGCCAAAATGTGTAAAATTTTAAATATGCAGTTAAGAAAACTAATTTTAGACAACCCAACTCTGATAAGCAAGTGTAATTCCACAAGAATATATATATATGTATATATTGCCACTAAAATGAATGTAAGCAAATGGACCGAATAAGCTGTCGGTCCACAGCTACAAAGAACACCATACCACACTTTAATACCTTATGTAATACATTCATTAATCAAATACAAATATTTGGGCCACACGCCCGAGGGAAAAGACCCGATCATATCTAGAATAACAAGAAGAAAACGGCTAATACAATATTCTGTAATAACCCGCAAAATCTTACAGCTCGTCGAAAGCAAAGGGATAAGAACATCAAAACGGGCGTCCTTGCGGTGGAGCACCTGAGCAGATACAATCATATATGCAACAAGGAAAGTAAACCGGTCAGGTCCGGGTTCTATATGATTCCCAGAAGAAATAAAAAGCATGATAGAAATGAACAATTATGCATAATTGATAAGGAGGATAATATGACAATGACATGTTATCTACAAGACAAAATAACTAATATGAAATGAAAAGGAATGAAATGTCTAAGCAAAAGAAAGAAATATAAGAAATTTAAATTTAAAACCTTAACTCATTAATACAATTACCATATCCTTCTTACATTCCTTAATAGGAATTAAAAACCATTTGTTTGGTTTACAATAAGAAGGTATAATTTCCTTTCCTTTATTAACTTCCATAGTCAAATATCTTATCCAAGATTGTCTTTCCATTCCTTAACAGGAATACCATTTTTATCAAGTGCTCTTTATGGCACATATCCATCAAGTCCCACTTGATGCAGAATAGTTATATTCATATACATATAACGATTCTAAGACTGCCCCTCCGAGTTTCCCCACTGGGCGCGCCCCTAAATGACAATCATCTTCCAGGGCCTCCAAGACAACCTGGGATCATAACGCAACGTCGGGAAGCAGCCATATGCCTGCGGGAAAGTCAGGACCACACCCGGAATCCCCTAACCAGCGCAGAAAAACATATAAAACCCCGCATATGGCCTAGGACTATATCCACCCTGCATTCACTAGCCAGGGGGCATCACCAAGCGCACGAACTTCCCTTATGATGTCATTTAGAGAGGTGTGTTTAAGTAAATTAACATTTACCAAATTTTATCTCATTTCCATATTCAATATCCAATACAAATTTCCATTTCCAATATCCATGCATTTGGTTCATTTTATTCGAACCTAACATTATTAACCAACTGAGTTCATTTTATTTGAACCAATCATCGTTACACAAATTGGGTCCATTTGATGAACCTATCATCTTTAAGCATTCGGGTTCATTATGCGAACCTAGTCCCCTCGAATATCGTCATTACTATTCCTCAAATTACAAGTCCCAACTAATTCTCCAAATGATCTTTATGATCCTACAAGTCCCCAAAGTTCATAAAATTTCTAATAAGCCCTTAAGTCTCCAAACATGGACCTATAACCCCTATCTTCCTATTTAGAAGTAGCCAAAAGAGTGATGCTCACATCACTTTGGGACACCCTCCCCCTTTAGAGTTAACCCCAAGGGAAATCCATTCCACTCTAGGGTGACATCCAGACTCAACCAGGACTCTAAAAGCCGAAGTTTACTTCATTTAAGAAGGGTCCTAAGTTCTTATGAAAAGAAAAGATTTAAAAGAAAAGGCAAAGTTGGTAAGAAACAGAGGACCGGTCGACCGGTACCGAGACCACGGTCGACCGCAAATCACAGTTATGCCTCAGAAGAAAAGCAGAACTCACACTTCGGCAGGGCCGGTCGACCGGTAAGGGGGCCGCGGTCGACCGCGCCTAAATTTTATGCCTTTGAAAGAAAGCAGTGTGCCTTCTCCCGAAGGCCCGATCGACCGGTATGGTAACCGCGGTCGACCGGCCATAGCAGACCTAGCCTTCCTAACTCTTCTTCCAACAACCAAATCCATATCATTTAATGGAACTACTACACCACAATATGCCTAAATACCATCATCAAGAACATTTATCATCTAAATCAGTTTCCAAGGGTTAATACCCAAATAATTCCACAAAACCCTAACTAAACTAAATCATAACAATCCACAACAAATCATGCTAATAAATCCACTTAAATCATATTATAGAAAGTAAGTTACTTGCCTTGGTGTAGAGGATCAGATTTGAGGAAGATGCAAGCAAGATCCAAGCTTCAATCTCTCTTTTCTCCAAAGTTCTCTTCTTTCTCCTTTCTCTCTCTCTCTCTCTCTAGGGCTAAATTTGAAAAAGAAATGGAAGAAAAGAAATGGGGTTGGGGACTTAAACGTGGCTTAAATCTGAAAAGCCCACTTAAGTGGCTAATACGCGATAAAATAGTACGCACTACACATTTAAGCTATAACCAGTCAAAAATGTCCGAAATGCCAAAATACAATATGGCACTTATTTTGACTGTCTCGCACCCACCGGGACTAACTACAGCCTCCAGATTATCATCTGGAAATTTTATAACTCATTTTAAGTTTCGGTTTCTCATTAACCCAAAATGTCGTTTAATTCTTATGACATCATAAATCATAACACGAATATTTTTACCTATTCATTAGGTAATCATACAACATTTCAGTAAATATTAACCTTTTTCATATTAAATTAATATTTACTCAACATCCATCATTTATAATTAATTACTACACATAGTAAATAAATATAAAATAGGCTATCAAAAGTGAGGGTTGTTACAGCTATATATATATATGTGTGTGTGTGTGTGTGTGTGTGTGTAAATCTGAACATTCTCTATTTTATATAACATAAAAATCCCTTTAAGCTATGTAAATTGATTTTTCTCCCATGCATTCTACATGTGTACTTTGATATGTACATGTTTACTTTTTGAATTTTTACATAAAAAAGTACAAATATTACAATTATGTATTGGGGTGTTTGGATTTTAATTAGCAATTATTTGTGTAAGCCTAATATACATTCTCAATATGCATATGTTGATATGGATCATGTAGTGTGGGAAAAAAAGCGAAAGACCATAAGTTTGTGTGAAGCTATTACGAGTATAGTCAATGTTTTAGGAATGATCTACATTTTGATATTAGTTAATCTGGTGATATATCGTAAAAGAAATAGTCTTAAAAGAGACGTTTTGAAACCTGCGACGAATGGACCAATTTTCATGCAAACTTAGCTACTCAAATGCACAACGAGTGGAGGGGATCAAGGAATGCATAGATTTAGTTTAGTGAATGCAAAAAATGTTAATTTCATATGTATTTAAAAATCGACATGATGTATGTTTTTACTATGTTAATTTGCGATGGCATAATGCATTTTGGAGCTGAATTTCAACTGGTAGTGCTTGTTAATTACCAATTGTATTTAGAATGCACACATTCAGTTTTATACCAATGTAAATTTAATTCAGATTGTTGAGTATATTGATTGCAATAGTTAAGTATACATATTGACTTTACTTCTAATTAAATCTAAGCTGAATTCAGATTGTAATTGAGCTGATGCATTTTGGTACTGATTTAATTATAACTGAATTGCAACTGAACTGATTCACTAGTATACAAACTTAACTGGTGCATTAGTATAAAACTGAACGTGTGCATTAGTACACAAACTGATGCATTCTGGAATTTACTTCAGATGCATTTTGGAACTCATAATCAATAATGTAATTGATTATGAGCATATAATTGAATTTCACATCTTTTTTGTTGTAATGTTCTGTTCTGTTGCAAAAAATGTGTACCAATCACTTATATTTAGATACCTATTAGATGTTAGCTGTTAGCTATTATGGATTCTTGACAGTTATGGTTTTAATCTAATAAAGCCAATCACTTATATTCAAAATTTATTTGGCTTGATATATTATTAGTTTCTTATTTTTTTTCATCTAATAAAACCACTAGTTAAGGATTCCTGATAGTTATGGATTCTTTACAGCTATGCTTTTAGTCTAAGCTTTTCAACATGTTGAGCCAATCACTTAGTACTGTTTTAATCTTTTTTTTTTCTGTCCACTCTTATGTTTTTCTAACATATAACAGTGCTATGTTTTTTTACATAACAGTGTTAGAATAACAGTGTTCCTCACTGGCATAAATTACTTTAATAATTGTTTGTGTTGTTTATTTTTTTCTCAGGACAATCATTAGAGTTGTTACAATGGCAAAAATAGTCAACCCTCAAAATCGGAGCTATTTTGGACGCTAGACCAAGATACAAAACTAGGGGAGTGCTTACAAGACCTATCCATCAATGGGTATTGGAAAGTTGATACGGGATTTAGAGCCGGATATTTGCAAGAACATGAAAAGATGTTGGGACAAAAGCTTCCTGGGTGTGGTATGAAAGCTTTTCCAAACATCGAGTCTCGTGTGAAGACTTTGAAAAAACAAACAATGGCAATTGCAGAGATGTTGAACCCTGGTAGTGGCTTTGCATGGGATGACGTGGGTTCCATGAAAGTTGATTTGGATGTGTTCAACACATGGGTTAAAGTAAGTATGATTTTTTCCAGATTATTAATGTTGTTTCTCTTGTTAATGTTGTTTATATTAATTACATGCCTTGACCATTTTTATGTTTAGTTTCACAGTAACGTGCGGGGACTTAGGAACAAGTCATTCCCCGACTTCAATGCTTTGAATGATATATATGGGAAGGATGGAGCCAATGGTGATGGGGCGGCAGACCCAATAGAAGAAGCGGAATCAATTCGCACCAATATTCGTAGTATATCCGAGAATGATAATAATATTTTACAAGTGACGATGTTGAGGTTGAAGGAATTGGTATATCTAGCACTCAAGGCAACCAAAGTCCTTCTATAAGTTGCAACAAGGGATGAAAAATGCATCGTAGGGTTGCAGATGGTTTTACATCTAGCTTAGGAGAGATGGCGTATTTATTCAAAAATTTTATTGAAAGCACCAATGCAAATTGTCGAGAAGTTGGTCAATGCTCTTTGTATGAATCATAAGACCGAGCTCGGAAAGAAAGTGGTGGATGAGTTGAGAAACATGGATGGTTTGGATGAGGATGACACCATCAAAGTGGCAAGTATTATCATTGGTGACAATCCAAAAAGTAACTTGCCTCTCGCTTTGAATCCATCCCAATAATTAACATGCGTTTGCGAGTTAATTGGAAAAAATTAATATGTTTTCTTCATTTTGTTTTATGAAAAAAATATATGGTATATTTTTTTATGAGCTATCTTTTTTACAAATCGATATTTGGTTTTGTTGTTGGTTAATGGAAACATTATGTTTTCTTTTGTTATGTCATGTTTATAGTTTCTTAAATTCTACTTGTATTTATACATTATCTGTGAGAAGTGTGTGAATGTGTGTGTGTGTGTGTGTGTGTGAATATGAGAGAATGTGTGTGAATGTTCGTATGTGAGTGAAATATGTGAGAATGTGTGAATATGTGTGTGTATGTGTGTGTGAAATGTGTGTGAATGTGAGAGAATGTGTGTGTGTGTGTGTGTGTGTGTGTATGTGTGTGAATGCGTATAAATCTTGATGTTGATATTTAATTATACACATTTTAATACAAAAGGGTATTTTAGGTAAATGATATAGATTCCATTCCTATTATTGACGAACCAAACATGGGAAAATAATTTAAAATTTCAGGAAAATAGAATTCTTATTTGAACTAAAGAATGGAAATGAATTCAAGATTCCAGGAACTTAGAATTCCTTGAATTGAGAATTCCTATTCCCTTTCCAAATCTCGAACCAAACGAGCCCTAAAAGATTGAAAGCCTAAAGAATACTTAAATAGCCCATAGAGGATTCTAGGAAGTTGAACAATGGTTCATTGACTCCCTCAAAAAAAGCCTTCAAGTTCGCCATTAATCACATCCTAGTATAGCAATTATTCGTTCCAACTTGCTTGGAACTCAAGGATCCCCATTTCTTATCTACATAGTCATTAGAAAGCACCAAAAGCTTTTGGGCCATTTTTGCTTCAAGGATAAGTCTAAAGGAATCAGAGGACCTTTTTTAAAAAGAGAAAGCAAAGAGATATTGATTTGAGAATGAAAAATGAAAGAATTTTCCTAAATATATAGGAACGACTATGACTTTCATGTAATACCCCATACTTTTACTATTAATTATTTTTCGTGTGATTAATATTATTAATTTCATTAGGAAAAGTTAATTGAATTTTAGTAAACATTAATTAGCGAGATAAAGGATTAATATGTATTGTTATCATTATTTATTTACGTTTAGTAAGCAAATACATATGTGATTTATTATATGCCGCGTATGAGTGAAAGCGATGGTTTATAATTATAGTATATAGAGTGTTACATCAGCGAATTGGTATAATTTATTGGCGACGCGTAGGATATGCAAGGGTTAGGTTCAGTTAATGAGATATTAATATATTCCGAGATGAGTTACTTGGATGACCTTTTTTAGTACACTGGTGATCCGAGAATGGTCGAAATAGTCCAGAATAGGTACGCGAGTATTATAATTGGGCTTCGGGGACTTTTTAGACGTAACAGGGTAGGAGGATCATTTTACACTTAGGATTAAGTGGGAACACGGGATTAGGGTAATTAAGGGAGTATTTAAAAGGTAGGTAAGGTGTATGGCAGCCCACCTTTGATATTCTTCATAAGACCATTTGAGAGAGAGCTCAAGAGAAGAGAAAAGATGAAGAAAGAAGAGAAAGGGCTTGGAGAAAAGAAAGAGAAGCTATCTCCAGATTCAACCCATCATCAAACACGTAGAGAAAGTCGAATTTAACCCCCAAAGGCAAGTAGATACTTGCTTTAAATTGCAAATATGAGTAGTTAATTATTTTCGTGATTAGAGATAAAAATCTGGGATTTAAACTTCTAAAGTTTAAAACTTGGGTTGATTAATGTAAAGATTTATATGATATGGGATCTATGATTTAAATCAATTTTTAGATGGAATTGATCACATTTGAATTTCAAAATTAATTTTGGAATTAAAATAATGATCCTGTACTTTAATAGACAGGTTGAATTTTCGAAAATCCAGTTGAGGAAAATTTTGAGTTGAATTAAATTGATGTTGGATTTGTAATCTTAGATGTTTGATATAGGATTCGTGGTTTGATATATGTTCTAATGCTTCTGGAACATTAATATTATGATATACGAAGTCAATTTGAGGTTTGGGGTGGCTTGGGACCTCCATTGAAGGTTTGGATAAGAAAAACTCGAGAAAGAAGATGACATGCAGCCCAGCAAATCGAACTGGTTCTCTAGGAGAGCAAACCGGTTAGGTATGCCAAAAAAACGGTTCAATTTGCTGGTCTGCCCAATTTTTGTTCATGTGTTATTTTGACCCGTTAAAGTTTGAAAAATGGTCGTAGGGGCTTTTGAGGTACCGTGAGATTATCGAGAAAACCTTTCTAGGGTTTAGTACGTGTGATAGGCCAACTAATAGATGATTTAGAGTGAGGAGAACTAAAAATTCAAGTAAGTGAACATTTGAATATTTAATAGGTAAGTGGTTTGAATTTCGAGATTGGGTAAACCCTGCATTGTGGGTTAAGCATACGAGCTTGGTACTTTATATATACATATTAAAGTGACAAGTATATATATATATATAGACAGAGAGAGAGGGAGATGTAAGCGTATATGCTACTTGTTTATATCAAACATACCTACTCGATAGTGCTATTGTAGGAGATTGTGCGTAGTGGATAGTCCACCCAGATGTTGATCAGCAGGTGTTGAATTGATTCCCCGGGTCATAGGGCTGTTGCATGGCCACTATCCATGTGTGAGGATAGTTATTGGTTTGGAGACATATATCTATGACTGCCTCCATTCTATGTGTTTTCGTTTGGAATCGATGGTGAGATTTGAACCATGTGGCTTAGTGTAATGCGTGATTCCTGGAGTCGGATAGCACACAAGGGATATATCCGCGAGGTCCATGCTCTAGGGATACGGTTATATATATATATATATATATAGTGCGAGCGTAACTATGTTATGTTTATTACGTGATAATTTATCTATGGCAGGCTTGTCGCTACGATATTATTTATGAACGCATACCTAGTGAAGGTAGTTATACTTAGCTAATAAAGAGTATTAACGGGGTTTAGGCTCGGATAGAAATCACATATTCTAGTTAGACTGTGTAGTTTAATTAGGATAATAAAATGAAAACGTTAGGTGCAGACTATAGTTGAGAGGTGAGGTATTATCTCATGTGAGTGCAACCGATTAATTATTAAAATAGTCCACTACAATTTTAATCGATTTAGAACAATTATCTACTTGCAAAATATTTTCTACTTTTCGGGCTTTGACCCGCGAAAAATTTCTTGTATGTATGTTTTTACGATATAGTGTATATATTTATTTATAACACGAGCGTAACTATGTTATATTTATTATGTGAATATTTATCTATAGCAAGCGTGTCGCTACGATATTGTTTATGAACGTATACATAGTGAAGGTAGTTATACTTAGCTAATAAAGAGTATTAGCAGGGTTTAGGCTCGGATAGAAGTTACATATCCTAGTTAGACTGTGTAGTTTAATTAGGATAATAAAACGAAACGTTAGGTGCGTAGTGTAGTTGAGAGGTGAGGTATTATCTCATATGAGTGCGAACGATTAATTATGAAAGTAGTACACTACAGTTATAATCGATTTAGAACAATTATCTACTTGCAAAATATTTTCTACTTTTCGGGCTTTGACCCGCTGAAAATTGCTTTTTATTGTGTTTCTTTTTAAATCCCCAGGTATGCAGCAGTAGCAGCCAGAACAGCAAGGATAGATCCATTCTTGCCGTTACAGTAGTTGAGGATTCTACAGGACTTGATTTAGACGACTGAGCTCATTCGATCTAGATAGGATCAGTTCATTTCAACTTTTAGTTTGGGCATGATGTCCATAGATGGATATGGTTTTATATTAATTTTAGATATTTTATTTCACTACCCAGTCATTATTCAGTTTATTTCTTTTTGATGTTACACTTTGGTATACGATTGTTTCTTCGATTCACTCTTATTATTTATTTATACATGATGACTTATTCATTCATCCATTTAGTTCTATGGTTTTATTCGTATTATATGATATTGTTTGTTGTGGCAGTGATGCTGAGAATGAAACCATACTGAGATTCCTATTTATTTTAGTAGAGGATTGTCCACTCGGTATTAAAATAGGCGGGTTATCACATTCTAATCGCTAGTCCCCAATCCATAACGATTGTCAGTGGTGCTTCATCCCAGGAGTTGTGACACCTCACTTAATTAAATACCGGGTGATCAGTCCTTCATCTAATTAAAGCAGGAATCTCATCTGGTTCATTCTTAGCATCATTGTCGAAAAAAATTTAAAATTTAAACTAACCACCCAGTATTCAAAAGGTCGGTGCCGAATTTTATCTTTTATTAAACAACAACAATAACAACAACAAGTGAAATAAATACAATCACTAAACCATCCACGCAGTAATAATATAAATCCATCACAACATAAGTACAAAACAAAATAATACCGAATAAACCATCGGTTCCCAATTGTAATATAAAGTGAAACAGAAGAATATAAACCTGAGCACAAAGTCTAAACTGAAATAAAATAAATGACTGAAGGGGCAGCACGCCCAAATGAAATAACTGAACTTCATCCTGCTCTAGGAATGAAGTGACTGAAGCGTCTAATCCAAATCCTGAAAGCATCCACAAGTGCTGCAGCTAGGCATCCCTAGAATAGATCACCAAGTTGGGCGTCCCAGTGACTGGACGCCTAAAAAGTTTTGAAAATATTTTTCAAGTGCGAGTCAGACCCCAAGTAAATCCATCTAAAAATATTTAGCAACTATCTAAATTATAGATTAAAATCGGTTATTGATTACACATGTTAGTTCAACGTACACTCCCTTGAGTTCCTCACTGATAACGCGCGAGAAGTATGTGCATGTAAGTGCACAATCGTTGTATTCTGTCTTGCCATACAAACAAACCTAAATTACGACTAAACTTGCGAGCACAGCAGTAAGTCGGGTATCAAAAATCCACAGGGACGAGATGCTAGAATTCAAATGATTTAATATTCCAAAATAAAAGTGTAAAAGGTGATTACAAACTAAAAGAAAAGATGCATAAAAGGGAAATGATTATCTAGGCGAGGGTATTGAAACTAGATTATGAAAGTGAGTAAAAACTATAGGTTGCGTTGAATATCCCTCACCCGAGTTAATTTGTATAAAATGGTTGCATGGGTAGACGAGTTATTTCAAATGCGTCTCGTTTCGACAGTTAATTAAATCAAGGGTTGTCATGCCCCTAAATCCTCATAAAAGCCTAATAAGATTTTTGCGTAAACAAATATCCCAAAAATTTCGTGCTAAAGTTCGTAAGGATGATATGCCCCATCAAATCTCCTAGGCATAATAACTAGGACAACGCACCCAAAATAAACCCGTAAACACCATCACCGAGAAAAGCAACGTGTTAACCCGAGTGAGTTCCATTCAAACACAACCTAATTTAAATTACCTAGAAAGCATGTTAAAAACGCGATAAATAAACGCGGTAAATTTACACTAGAAAGAAAAGAAATAAAGCATGTAAACCTAAATTAGAAAGCATGTAAATTAACTAGAAAGCAGGAAATAGGGATATACAAACTATATTAAGGAAGAGGATGATGAATAGTGCAACATTTAACCCAAATGGGGTGTCAAACCAAGAACAATTTAATAAGAACTCTCCAGAAACCTCAAACCCTAAGCTAACCTAAGCTAAAATCGTGTATATATGTTTATTACATCAAAAATGGGTATTTATAGTAAGTGGGAAAAAGTAAAGGAAAAAGGAAAGAAGAAGGAAAGAGCCCAAAATATATGGCACCACCGGTTGATCGGTCGCAGGGGCGCGGTCGATCAGTCCCTTAGGCAAAAGTGCACTGTCTCCTTCCCATGGAAAAATGACAAACCGCGGTCGATCGGTACTCTGTTTTCAGGCCTCCTTTGGTCCATGAAGAGGGGGAAAAGGTCCATTACGAAAATAGGCCTAGCTTCTTTGTTCGAACTCCAAACGACGAACCATTTGCGGCCACGCGATGCTAACTCAATGAACTATGCATCTGTGGAATTTCCATAAGCCAGATAAGAAATGTGAATTGACTAAAATACCCTTAAAGTAGCGTCCGACGATGAAACTTCTCCAAAATGCAACGAATCCTCACTTTTAGCGTTCCAATACCTACAAAAGCACAATTAACCCCTGCAAAACATGTATCTATCCAAATCTAAGGTTGTCTGGTTAATGAGCATAAATATAGGCATTAAGGATCGTAAAAGTGCTAGAATGCAAAAATATAACGGGCGTAAATATGCAATATTTGATACGAATCACTCAGCTCTCAACTAATGTGCACTCCTAACGTCATCCTCCTAGCTATGCTACCCAGCCTAACTAGGTCTCATCAATAATTATCTAACCCTAACAGGTTTATCTCCCCCGTACCGCCCATGCAGTTCGCTACCACGATATTTTACTTAACGTTACACGTATGTTATTATTCAACCATAATTAACATTTTCGCGTATGTTATCATTAACCTATAATAAACATCTCACATATGTTATCATTAACACATAATTAAAATATCACATATGTTATGATTAAAACATTTCATTAAGTTGCTCTACTTAATTCATCTTTAGATATACACTATCTAATTTTACTACTATCACACCGTGAGTAGAGCATCTCATAATTAAGTCACTTTTAGATATACACTATCTATCTTTACTACATCACACATGAGTAGGTTAATCACATTTGTATATATTTATCACACATATAATATATACAACTATATCATCTCCGGAATGGCCCTTCGTGAGTGGCATACTCTGCTATCAAGTCCATGTACCTCTCGTACCAAATCAAGGACTATTGGTTCGGCATGTCTCCTCGAACCCTCATTCAAATACACATAATGGAGGCGAACATAGTGCTAAGACTTTGGGCTATGCACATACCTAACGTAACCAAATGACTAGCTAGTCCCACTAATACACACACATAGTGAGCTGCCTTAAGTTCTATGTTCTGGGGCACAAATTCAGACCACACTTGAATCGTCAAGGTGGGATCACCCCTGCACGGGACCTCCGTGATAGCAAGCAGCATAGGTATGTTAACACATGTGAAGGCACATAATAGTTTTACACACAACCTAATCCATATATCGCATATAGGCATACACACAACCCCTAAATATAATATGTATAGGTTTACACTCAACTTATACACATGATTCATATAGTTATACCCTCAACCTATAATATAATCAATATAATCCGCATAGTTATACACTCAACCTATAATATAATCAGCATAGGCATACACTCAACCTATAACGTAACCCGTACATAATATGTCTCTCGACCACTCAATATACTAATTCGCATACGAATATAACCCTCTATCGTATTTTCTCGAGTATTATTCTCTACCCAAAGGGCCCTAGTTACCCCTTGATTAAATATCAGTAGCAAATACACTCCTACGCTACTGGTCAAAATCATAGGTTCACTCATCTCTCCGTGATCCGTTCTCATTCTCCCGAATTCACTCGCATTGTAACTTATGCCTGATTAATATTAGTCTTAATTCTCCTCACTTTTGACTAAACCCCAACCTTACAATAGGCCTACTGGTGATTATTTTATCCCTCTCTATAATTTAAAGACATCCCAAAAGTCCCCTGAGAATTTCACACAAGTTCTAGGCTTAAAAAGGGAAAACTGCCAAAATCTGGAAATTCGAATTGATTCGCCCTTGGGCCGAATCGATTCGAAAAGTGTCCGTTCTCTTCTTCCTTCCATTTTTGCAATTTTTCCACCATTCTAACTTCCTCAATTATTCATGAAACTTAACCAAATTTCAATCCAACAAATCTCAACATCATATAAGTGTATAGGAATGATTTCCAATGTAAATCTAACATTAAATCATCACGAATTCAATCCAAGAACAGATTTTTTTTAAAAAATCCTTAAAACCCTAGTTTTCATTGCTATTCATCTCTTTCAATTAAAAACCCAAATTTCTCCCATTATTATCATCACATATATTCTGATTTTGTATTACCCAAATACATAGGTTTAATCTACATGCAATCCTATCCAAGATCATGTGTTTAAATCATCAATTTCTCCAAGAACCTCATTTAAAATCATCAAATAATAAATCCTACGCTACATGGATAGTATAACCTTTTAGAAACAAGAAAGATAAACACTTGCCTTATGATATACAGGTTTGATTTCATTTTAAAGATGATGGAGTCGATCCCTCCTCGCTCTGATCACGATTCCGATAACTTTGGTGGAGAAAATAAGTGTTGCACCTCCAAAAACTCTCTTCTCCGCCTCCCTTGTGGCCTCCTTCTTCTCTAATTTGTGTTTACCCTAGCCTTTAACTCCAAGGGGATGATATGATCTTATAATTTTCGGAGTTCTCTAAACCACAACTCTCGAATGATCAAAATGCCCTTCAACAGTGTCGGGTCGGGTTGGTCAAAAATCGCCCCGGGACCCAAATTATACACTCGGGTATACTATTCTGACTATTTCGACCCTTTCAGAATCAACCGTGACCTGTAAATAATCATCTGAGTCACACTATAATAATATCTTATTTCGACCTCAACATAGCATACACGCGACCCTCGGTTGAGTTCCAACACAGTCCCGTCGATATTAATCGTTACGACTGTGACAACCCGCGATCCGAGATAAGGGGTGGCCAGCCCGATACTCAAACGTAACAGGAATCATGGATGGATATCATCCTCAGCATCAACAATATATACTGAGTATATGGGAAAACCACTCAATAAATCAGAAAAACGGGTTGCCAAAAAGTGTAAAATTTTAAAAATGCGGATATGAAAATTAAATTTAAACAACCCAATCTGATAAGCAAGTGGTATTCCAAAACATCTACATAATACAACTAAAACGAATGTATACAAAGGGACCGAATAAGCTGTCGGTCCACAACTACACAGAACAAAGTACAACAATTTAAATATCTTACATAATACATTCATTAATCAAATACAAAAGTTTTGGGCCACACGCCCGAGTTAATACCCAAACATATCCAGAATACAAAGATGAAGGCGTCTAAAACAACATCCTGTAATAACCCGCAAAATCTTACAGCTCATCAAAAGCGAAGGCATTTGGATAGTCAAACCGGGTGTCCTTGCGGTGGAGCACCTGAGCGGATACAATCATATATACAACAAGGAAAGTAAACCGGTCAGGGCCGGGTTCTATATGATCACCAGAAGAAATAAAAAGCATGATAGATATGAACAGTTATACATGAATGACAAGGATGATATTTACATAACAGAAGGAAAAGTAATGACTTAAATTTAAAACCTTTCCTCATTCATCAAATTTCCAATTCCAGTTGTATTCCTTAATAGGAATAAAACCATTTATTAACTTTCATAGTTAATTATCTTACCATTCCTTAATAGGAATACCATTAATATCCAGTGCTCTTTATGGCAAATAACTCATTAATCTCATTCTCGTGCTCTTTAAGGCACACATTCATGCTCTTTATGGCATATAACCATCAAGTCCCACTTGATGCAGAAAAGTTATGTTCATATACATATAACGATTCTAAGACCGCCCCTCCGAGTTTGCCCACTGGGCGCGCCCCTAAATGACCATCATCTTCTAGGGCCTATTTATACAAGACAACCTGGGATCATAACGCAACGTTGGGAAGCGGCCATATGCCTGCGGGAAAGTCAGGACCACACCCGGAATCCCCTAACCAGCGCAGAAAAACATATAAAAACCCCGCATATGGCCTAGGACTATATCCACCCTGCATTCACTAGCCAGGGGGCATCACCAAGCGCGCGAACTTCCCTTGTGATGTCATTTAGAGAGGTGTGTTTAAGTAAATTAACATTTACCAAATTTTATCTCATTTACATTCCCAATTTTCAATTTTCAATATCCATGTGTTTGGTTCTTTTTATTCGAACCTATCATAATTAAACAACCGGGTCCACATTATTTGAACCCATCATAATTAACATAGATCGGGTCCGTTTTAGTGGAATATATCATCCTTAAACCAATTGGGTTCATTTTAGGCGAAACTAATTCCCATCAAATATTATCATTAATAATCCTCAACCTACAAGTCCCAACTAGATCTTCAAATGATCATTATAATCCTATAAATCTCCAAGGTTGATATAAATTTGATCAGCCCCCAGGTCTCCAAGTTAGGGCATTTAACCCCCATCCACTTATTGGGATGCACAAAGAGAAGTGATGCCTCAACATCACTTAAGACAACCCTTCCCCCGGACTTAACCCCAAGTGAAGCCCATTCAACACTAGGGTGCCAACCAACTCCACTAGGACTCTAAAAGTCAAGGTTTACTTCATTCAAGAAGAGTCCTAAGTCCCTATGGGAAGAAAAGAGTTTAAAAAAATAGAAAATTGTGTGAGAAAACAGGGAACCGGTCGACCGGTCCCAAGACCGCGGTCGACCGCGTCTCAAAATTTTACCAAAGAAGAAAAGCAGAAAGCTCACTTCGGCAGGGCCGGTCGACCGGTAAGAAGACCGCGGCCGACCGCGCCATAATTTTAGACCTTATCAAGGAATGCAGTGTGTCTTCTCCTGAAGACCCGGTCGACCGGTCTGGTAACCGCGGTCGACCGATCGTAGCAGACCTAGCCTCCCAAATTTTTCTTCCAACAATCAAAGCCCATGACATACTAATACACCACAAACATGTCTAACTACCCTCATCAACAACATTTATCATCCAAATCAATTTCTAAGGGCTAATACCCAAAGGATTTAACAAAACCCTAACTAGGCTAAATCATAACAATCCACAACAAATCATGCTAATTAATCCACTTAAATCATATTATAGCAAGTAAATTACTTGCCTTGATCTTGCAAATTCAGATTTGGTTTGATAGAGGCAACAATCCAAGCTCCAATCTCTCTTTTCTCCAAAGCTCTCTCTCTCCTTTTCTCTCTAGGGCTAGAAGTGTGAAGTGGAAGATTAGAAATAGTATAGGGGAAATAAAACGTGGCTTAAGTCTAAAAAGCCAACTTAGGTGACTAATACGCGATAAAATAATATGCGACTACACCTTTAAGTTATAACCAGTCAAAAGTGTCCGAAATGCCAAAATACAATATGACACATATTTTGACTGTCTCGCACCTATCGGGACTAACTGCACTATCCAAATTATCATTGGGAAATTTTATAACTCATTATGCTTCCGGTTTCTCATTAAGCCAAGATGTCATTTTAATTCTTATGACACAACAATTTACCACATGGATATTTTTACCTACACGTCAGGTAATCATACAACATTTTAGTAAATATTAACCTTTTTCATATGAAATTAATATTTACTCCACATCCATCATTTTATAATTAATTACTACACATAGTAAATAAATATAAAATAGGCTACCAAAAGAGAGGGTTGTTACATACTCCCCCCCTTAAGAAGGAATTTTGCCCCCAAAATTGAGGTATACCTCGCAAGAAGAAATGCGAACACCTTTCCCGCAAGTCATCCTCGCGATCCCATGTCGATTTCTCGACACTATGCTGACTACCTTACTACATAACTAAAGGTACTAGCTGCGATCTCAATCTCTGGTCTCCACGCTCTAAAATAGCAACCGACTACTCCTCATAAGGAACGTCAAGTTGTATCCCAAAATCTTCGAAAGAAATGTGCCTAAAGGCACCATCACATCTCTTGTACTACTTTACAAAGGAGATATGGATCACGTCATGAACTTGCTGTAAATATTTTAATAGAGCAAGGACCCACCTTAGCATTTATGGGGAAGGTCCATCATAACGTGGTGCTAGTTTTCCTTTGTACTCGAAAACGCTTATTGCCCTTCATAGGCGATACTCGCACCACACTTGGTCCATCGACCTCAAACTCCACATACCATCTCCCCGCATCGACGTTGCTCTTTTATCGATCTTGGTTATACAAGTGCGATTCCGAATGAGTTCGATCAAAAAAAAAATATCCCGAATCATTTTAAGTCCAAGGAAACTTAACATCACGCACCTCTAACCAAACAAGCGGGAGATGCACAAGGTCTACCATACAAGGCTTTATAAGGCGCCATCCCAATAGTGAATCGATACAAATTATAATAAACGAATTCAACGAGTGGAAGACACTGTTCCCAACTATACTTGAAGTCAAGCACCCACATAAGGAACATCTCCTCCAACATGTGGTTTACCCTTTCGGTCTGGCCATCTGTGGAAAAATGATAAGAAGTTCTTAACCATACTTCAATTCCCATGACTTCTTGAAAACTTGCCAAGAATGAGAAACGAGAGTCTTGTTTCAGTCGGAACAATAATCTAGGGCACCCCATGCAGTCCAACAACCTCGTCATTCCCGACCACTACTACTGGCGGTGCATAACTTGACACATTATGTCGTTTCCTGGGTGTAACGCAACCCTAGAACCGCAAGATTTCTCCATATCTGCCCCTCTAAAGTCCTTCTCATTCGGGACAAAGATTCTCTTATGGAAACGCACCCCACCCTCAAGGTAAAAAGAGCAGAGTTATGTTCCCTTAACCAGCAGCTTGTATATGTGGTCTTAACCACTATTGTCTCTCCTACGACATTTTGCAACAAAATGTTGCTCAAACGAAGGGTTAAATTCTGCCCCGGAAGTAGCACTTCCTTTTCCTACACAGCGGTCACCCCCACGCTGAATTTTAATTCAAACAGGGGATAATACTTTTCACAAGTTTAAATTTATGAGTCGCATAAACATTAGGTCTATGCTCCAGTATTATTACTCCCAATCCTGGCAGAGGCTCGTCAATTGAATCCACCCTCGAGCCTAATAACATGAGCTCAGGAGTGAGAATCAATTCACCCTATTCCTTTCGAAAGCTGAGTTGCCAACGCAACATTCTAACTACAAGAGGCCTCATCTCCTTCGGCCTAACCAACCACTTCTCATTACTAGGAAATCAATCCCTCTTAGAGTTAACACACAATCTGTTCGTGGTCAACTCCCAACAACCTTCATAAACTAACGTCACCTAACTAAAGGCCTTATGTCCAAACAATTCTAAGGTCTATCTGCCTATATCCTATCTAAGTTGTGTACACATAATGCTAAGTATATCCCTAGTGCCCAAGACCTTTCTCAACTCCAGACATTTGCTCGGTTTCGTGCGTGGGACGTCTCGCCGAAGCGAAATCCAAACAAGGAACCCTCCTGTTACACTACTACCTCGTGTTTTCGGTCATCAAGAGATACAGGTCTAAGACACATGTTCGGGATCGAAAAGATTCTACTTATTTTCATTACCAATTAAATAACTGAATATTTTAACAAATCGAACATTCACTTTTCATAAAGCCTTATAATTATATACCTCACAACATTATATATCATTTTAGATAGCCTTCTTATCAAGGCATAACCCGAAGTCTAAATTCAACTTCGCATCCCAGTCTCCCTCGCATCGTTTAGGGGAGAGAACTGTAAACAGTGCTTCTAATCGCACTTTAATAGCCCTTAATCACTCTTCTACGTGATTCTCGGCTAATCTTCCAATACCACTTCCAACAACAAAATAAATAAAGTAAAAGAGAAAGAAAAGGATAACGTCTCTCCAATCACAACATCGTTAAGTGTTCATGCGGCGGAGTGTCTCGCCGAGGCGAAATCCAAACAAGGAACCCCTCCGACACATGCCTACTTAACTAGTTGATCATGGAGATAAGCGTAACATGCATAAACAAGACAAACAACCAATCAAACACTCACACAGGATAACTAAACGAATAACAAAATCTCCTACCTACCTCGATTCATCTCTATAAAGTCTCAACTTGTACCTAGGGGAGAAATCATAGAATAACTAGTTCCATTTTGAACTAGAAGTAAGATAGCCTTACAATTTTATTTGCTTGCTATCACCCCACACCAACCAAAATATTTTTACTCACATATAATAAAAAAATAAGAGGAAGGAATATAACATCTCTCCACTCCCAACGTTGTTAAGGTTCACGCGTGGAGCGTCCCGCAAAAGCGGAATCCAAACAAGGAACCCCTCCTATGCATTACTACTTAACTTTGTTGGTCGTGGAGATAAGTCATAACATCCACATACAAAAGGCAACAAGCAATAAAACACTCAAACCAGGTAACATCTATGACACATATACATTTAAAATATCATCACTCGTTTCATAACGAGTGAAGAAAAGATAGAACTTCCATACCACAGAAGTCATATCATTACCCTGAAATAATAGCGTCATTACCACTATAGGCTCAAGGTACACACCCAAATCTACCATAGATACAATATTACTAAATCTTATCTTAATGAATACACCACCTACTAATAAGGCGGAATTCCCACTAACAATTTAAGCCAAGCACTCCGGATCAATACTAATGGCTCTCAGACTCCATATTCGAGCCTTCCACGTACCAACCTTATTTCCACCTCTCCCCAACCAGGCACTTTACTCTTGCCCACGTTCCCCACTCAACGAAATTTAAAATGAGTGGTTCCACACTCCACATCCTAGCCATTATTTCGACTCTGGCTAACGTCAATTGCCCACGCAGTCCCTCTTACTCTTTTAGTAAAAGATGACATGCTCTCGGCCTCCTGTTCCTCGGTTCAATGAAACCTTCACAGACGGATACCCACCAAAGGGTTTCATGATCATTACTCCATCAGGAGTGTTAACGACACTTATTCTGGAGCCTGTCATTTTATGGTGCACGGTCTCCCTAACCGTACAACACTTTATTCACTATCGTCCTTTAGCCGAGCATTCTGTGAACACTCGAGAATTCACCTCCTCATCAGTCCAGTTATCCCAGAGAAACTCACGATAGAAAGTATCCATCGATTTTCTCCCCGGGCAAAACTTTCGGAACTCGTGAATATGGTGACCACACTTTCACCATCTCAGCACTACTCCTACGGGTGAAGGATTATCCTCCATCCTACTTCAGGGCACTTCTCTACTTCAATTTAATATCGCTTGAAATTTCAAGCTTAGTACCAGTTCCTACTTCTCGCGGTATTTGGGACAAACCACATCAACTGTAATTAGTAGCCGTAGTAGCAAGACAAGAAAATGCTACAAAAAGGGAGCGACTTCCAAAGCGATCCTCATCCCCGACCACAATTTACAGTTCTTTGTAGTTCCTTCTCATGACGCCCTTCTCCAATCAACCTACTGTTCTCACACGAATGCGCAGAAGATTATATATATTCTACCTCATGGCAGAAGAATGAAATCTCACAAGAGAAACCAACGATCTTAATCCTAAGGCTTTATGTCAAATCAAGAACAACGCTGAAACTTAAGGCGTCCACACAGATTTCTAAGGACTCTAGAACCGGATGCTCTGATACCATCTGTGACAACCCGCGATCCAAGATAAGGGGTGGCCGGCCCGATACTCAAACGTAACAGGAATCATGTATGGATATCATCCTCAGCATCAACAATATATACTGGGTATACGGGAAAACCACTCAATAAATCAGAAAAACGGGTTACCAAAAAGTGTAAAATTTAAAAAATGAGGATATGAAAATTAAATTTAAACAACCCAATCTGATAAGCAAGTGGTATTCCAAAACATCTACATAATACAACTAAAATGAATGTATACAAAGGGACCGAATAAGATGTCGGTCCACAGCTACACACAGAACAAAGTACAACAATTTAAATATCTTACATAATACATTCATTAATCAAATACAAAAGTTTGGGCCACACGCCCGAGTTGATACCCGAACATATCTAGAATACAAAGATGAAGGCGTCTAAAACAACATCCTGTAATAACCCGCAAAATCTTACAGCTCGTCAAAAGCGAAGGAATTTGGAAAGTCAAACCGGGTGTCCTTGCGGTGGAGCACCTGAGCGGATACAATCATATATACAACAAGGAAAGTAAATCGGTCAGGGTCGGGTTCTATATGATCACCAGAAGAAATAAAAAGCATGATTGATATGAACAGTTATACATGAATGACAAGGATGATATTTACATAACAGAAGGAAAAGTAATGACTTAAATTTAAAACCTTTCCTCACTCATCAAATTTCCATTTCCGGTTGTATTCCTTAATAGGAATAAAACCATTTATTAACATTCATAGTTAATTATATTACCATTTCATCTTTCCATTCCTTAATAGGAATACCATTAATATCCAGTGCTCTTTATGGCAAATATCTCATTAATCTCATTCCCGTGCTCTTTAAGGCACACATTCATGCTCTTTATGGCATATAACCATCAAGTCCCACTTGATGCAGAAAAGTTATGTTCATATACATATAACGATTCTAAGACCTCCCCTCCAAGTTTCCCCACTGGGCGCGCCCCTAAATGACCATCATCTTCCAGGGCCTATCTATACAAGACAACCTGGGATCATAACGCAACGTCGGGAAGCGGCCATATGCCTGCGGGAAAGTCAGGACCACACCCGGAATCCCCTAACCAGCGCAGAAAAACATATAAAAACCCCGCATATGGCCTAGGACTATATCCACCCTGCATTCACTAGCCAGGGGGCATCACCAAGCGCGCGAACTTCCCTTATGATGTCATTTAGAGAGGTGTGTTTAAGTAAATTAACATTTACCAAATTTTATCTCATTTACATTCCCAATTTTCAATTTTCAATATCCATGTGTTTGGTTCTTTTTATTCGAACCTATCATAATTAAACAACCGGGTCCACATTATTTGAACCCATCATAATTAACATATATCGGGTCCATTTTAGTGGAATATATCATCCTTAAACCAATTGGGTTCATTTTAGGCGAAACTAATTCCCATCAAATATTATCATTAATAATCCTCAACCTACAAGTCCCAACTAGATCTTCAAATGATCATTATAATCCTATAAATCTCCAAGGTTGATATAAATTTGATCAGCCCCCAGGTCTCCAAGTTAGGGCATTTAACCCCCATCCACTTATTGGGATGCACAAAGAGAAGTGATGCCTCAACATCACTTAAGACAACCCTTCCCCCGGACTTAACCCCAAGTGAAGCCCATTCAACACTAGGGTGCCAACCAACTCCACTAGGACTCTAAAAGTCAAGGTTTACTTCATTCAAGAAGAGTCCTAAGTCCCTATGGGAAGAAAAGAGTTTAAAAAAATAGAAAATTGGGTGAGAAAACAGGGGACCAGTCGACCGATCCCAAGACCGCGGTCGATCGCGTCTCAAAATTTTACCTAAGAAGAAAAGCAGAAAGTTCACTTCGGCAGGGCCGGTCGACCGGTAAGAAGACCGCGGTCGATCGCGCCATAATTTTAGACCTTATCAAGGAATGCAGTGTGTCTTCTCCCGAAGACCCGGTCGACCGGTCTGGTAACCGCGGTCGACCGATCGTAGCAGACCTAGCCTCCCAAATTTTTCTTCCAACAATCAAAGCCCATGACATTTAATGGAACTAATACACCACAAACATGTCTAACTACCCTCATCAACAACATTTATCATCCAAATCAATTTCTAAGGGCTAATACCCAAAGGATTTAACAAAACCCTAACTAAGCTAAATCATAACAATCCACAACAAATCGTGCTAATTAATCCACTTAAATCATATTATAGCAAGTAAATTACTTGCCTTGATCTTGCAAATTCAAATTTGGTTTGATAGAGGCAACAATCCAAGCTCCAATCTCTCTTTTCTCAAAGCTCTCTCTCTCTTTTTCTCTCTAGGGCTAGAAGTGTGAAGTGGAAGATTAGAAATAGGATAGGGGAAATAAAACGTGGCTTAAGTCTAAAAAGCCAACTTAGGTGACTAATACGCGATAAAATAATACGCGACTACGCCTTTAAGTTATAACCAGTCAAAAGTGTCCAAAATGCCAAAATACAATATGACACATATTTTGACTGTCTCGCACCTATCGGGACTAACTGCACTATCCAAATTATCATTGGGAAATTTTATAACTCATTATGCTTCCGGTTTCTCATTAAGCCAAGATGTCATTTTAATTCTTATGACACAACAATTTACCACATGGATATTTTTACCTACACGTCAGGTAATCATACAACATTTTAGTAAATATTAACCTTTTTCATATGAAATTAATATTTACTCCACATCCATCATTTTATAATTAATTACTACACATAGTAAATAAATATAAAATAGGCTACCAAAAGAGAGGGTTGTTACAACGACGTATGCTAATTTTTGCATAGATTATTCCATCAATAATAAATTCTTATCTCCCAAAAAATATTTAATTTCATCAAATTAAAACACACGTGTAATTTAAAATTAATCTCAATTAATTATTGAATTAATTAAATACCAAATACCCAGAAATACGGGATATTGCAGGAGTCATATCCCCCCGGTCCTCACAGTAGTGCTGATCGACACCCCTCTTCCCATGCCAACCGAGAGTCCATAGAAACTCTAGCCTTTTTTGTTATACAAAGTACAATTAATTTCAAAATTAATTTTTTTTTCTAAAATATAATTGGTACACTAATTTTTTTTTAATATCACCAAAATTTCGTAGATTTACATTATTTTACTGAATTTCCAAGATTTCTAAAAATACTCTTAAATTTTGAAAATTTTCTCAAATTTCTAAATTTCCCAATAAATTCTTGAAACTTCAAAAATGAAATATCCAAAATTTTCGAAATACTCTATGAATGCTCACAATTTTCTAAATTCTAAAATTTTTT
Organism: Sambucus nigra; assembly: GCA_949130495.1. Lineage (NCBI taxonomy): Eukaryota > Viridiplantae > Streptophyta > Magnoliopsida > Dipsacales > Adoxaceae > Sambucus > Sambucus nigra. The sequence goes on along the minus strand of OX422214.1, from coordinate 186,118,150 downwards.
TATAAATTTCTAAAAATTCTCAACAAATCCCCTAAAGTTTCACAAATTCCCCAGATTCTAAGACCTCACAATGTCTTCAAAACTTGTTATAAACAATTCTTAAAAAATTCTTGAGATTCTTCCTAAAAAAACATTCAAAGTACATACATGCCTATTTCTTTCAAGGATACATTATCATTCACTAAAAGCAATTCTCTATGTTTAAATTTATTTTATAGGATGCCAATACCATCCCAGGTTTTTCGATGAAAATGGATTCTGTCAACTACCATTCATTTCTTTTGGATGAAAAGGAAGATTCATGTTTATCTATATTAAAAGGAAGGGAACTCCACTCGTTTCTTCTACCTTAAAAGAAATTAACCCACTCTTTTAACTTAAAAGGAAGTGCAACCGTGCTCGTTTATTCAGGATTAAAAGGAAGATTCCTGTTATTTTAATTTTAAAAAGGAAATATAGGCCCGCTCCTTTCTTCCGGCTCAAAAGGAAGATTCCTGCTCTTCTGGATTGAAAGGAAGTGAAACTCTACTCATTTCTCATACCTCAAAAGGAATATTCCCACTCTTCTATGTTAAAAAAAAGTGCAACCTCACTCGTTTCTTCTCACTTAAAAGAAAGATTCCTACTTTAATGGCTTAAAACAAAGTACAACCACACAACTTTACTACAACCATCCTCCCTTACGAGAAAACACACATTCATACCCTTTTCTCACCCCCTAGAGATACCTACACCTTTCTACATTCTAAGACGGTGCAACCATATTCATTTTCAATCACAACCCCATATTCTCAACAAAACTTTGATTTCATTTCACAACCTTCTGGCATGATGGCCTGAATCTACCATTTCTTGTGGGTATCTATTCTTTTACATATTATTTCCTTATAACTAAGCTAGATCATTGAGGGGCTCTACAGACATCTCGATATCATACCCCCTATACTTTATAGAGGTTACAATTGAGAATCTCTCTCCCCAGGAGATTTATTCCATCGGAATCCCAACATCTCGGGTCCTCGCTCGAATTTCAGACTCTATTTGACATAAGTATTTTTGAGTTCCTATGTTTGCCCAAAATGAAATTTGTAGGTCTCAGAATCACATTTCCAATGGCATATCCCGTTCTTGAAAATAATTTTTAAGTTGTTCACAAAACTTCAAAACCCAATTTGCGCATAGGTTCACTACAGAACGACAGTTTTTAAGACTTTTCGATCTATAGTGCATTGGGTAGTTTGGTCTTTTTTACTTTTAGGGTTATCCTGTAAAAGGAAAAGATTTTCTCATTTTCTATAACTCTCAAAACTCGTGCAACAACCCACCCTATTTAGAAACTCTAGATCTAAAATCATTTTCATCACATTTCCTCACTAAATTCTTTCATACTCATCTCATTTTTATCAAAATCTTCCATACATCATCATTCCCATCACATATTAAAGCACCTTTGGGAGTCTAACTTTGAGGAAATTGCATAAAGCATCCAATTAAAGGTATTAAAGTATTTCTCACCTCTTATTTTATATACTTACTTTCTTATTATGTATTTTCTTCCATATTTATATTTTGATGATAGAGATTTTCCTCATTTCCTTTTCAGTATTATTTTTATAACAAATAAGTTAGTGTTCATAATTACCTTTTACTTTAGATCTATATTCATAAAGTATTTTCATAAACTAGAAACACCAAAAATAAAGGTTAATGTGATTCATGGATAAATTAAAAGATATTTGGGTATTTTGTCCATAAAAAGGGTTTCCTGCCTATTTTTATCCAAATCAACCCATAATATCTTCTAATTTGTTAGATAGCATGTAAATCTGCCCTTTTTTTAGTTCGTGTCCGAACTACGTGGGATTTGACCCCTATGGTGACAATTATTATGCAACAAAAATATACAAGAGAAAAGCAATCACGAAGCAAGAATAAGGAATGTAAAATGACAATCACACAACAAAGGATGTATGTGGTTCAGTAAAGATGCCTACGTCCACGGTGGTACAGTCGGTATTATTTCTGTGTTCTCCGGAGAGTGATTACAGAGAATACAATCTGTCCTTTGCCCCAGACCTAGGGTTTGTTATATACATGTTCGTTCTGGTGAGTGGGGGTGTGGGACTCCTCCATGTTTCCCATCTCCTCTTAAAGTGCCCCTTAATGGGAACGTGGGAAGAGACTAAATCATAATCGGTTTAAGGTATAAGGGGCCTGGACTTTGGGCCGCTACAATTGGGCTACTCGTCCAGGCCCATCATTCTAATTTTGGGTACCCACAATTGCTCCTAGGTTTGTTGGGCCATGCTTTGGGCTCAATAAACTTAAATTATTTGTCATAATGACTGAGTCGTATATCGTGCAACTTTTCCCCAAATTTGTGGACTGATTCTGGTGGCACCCGCTTCGTGGTCTGTGCACTATGATTAGTAATAATTCAAGGTTTTATTCAGAGCAACCACTTTTCGACCGTCGTTTCAACCTTCTCAGCATTCTTCCATTTCCTGTGAGCTCTAACGATTCACACTCTCTTCGTCTAGTCTTCGTTTTCATCACTTTTGATCTTCTTCATCGTTTGGGCTTGTGATTCTCCATTATTCAAGTCGAACTTTCATCTCGTAAGTCTCCTGTGCCCTCTCTTTGTATTTTTTTTCTTTGAATTTGTAGTTCCTTTAGGGTTTTCGGATGGCAAATATTGGTAATAGGTCTATCTCTGAGTTTAGGAAGTTTTACAACATTCCTGAGTGGGTAGAGATTGAGTGCGCCTCTCCCCCTATAAACGTTAGAGAGATAGAGGATGCCCATTGGATCCATGTCTTGCTACTTTCCCAAGGGGGACTTACTTTTCCTCCCAATAGTCTATTCTTGCATTTCTTTGGTTATTTCAACATTGTTCCCGCACAGTGTTTGCCCAATGTGTGGAAGATAATCAATGGTGTTCATAAAATAAACCAGTTATATGGTACTAAGTTAGGGCTCGCCGAGGTCTATTTATGCTATTCTTTTTCTCGGACTAGTTCTGGTGTTCCCTATCTCAAAGCCAGGAGTCCTGATAGGGTATTGGTAGTAAACCTACCTGATTCCCATAAGGATAATTGGCAAAAGGGCTTACTTGCTAGAAATTGGCAGTTTTCTCCCCAGTTTGAGGGGTCGAGGGCTGACAGGTTCTCAATTCCTTTTTTTGGGGAAGAATGCATAGGTAGATTTTACTCTGTTCCTTCAATTTCTTTTACTGATTTGTGATCGTTCTGACTTTTCCTATTTTTTCTTCAGCGAGGTCGAAGAATTTGGAATCTGCTCTTAGTGAGGTTCATCTTTCTGAATTGGTCAAGGACTGTAATATCAGGGAGCCTTTAGCTGACGGTGAGCATCCCCGGTCTGCTGCTTTCCTGCTCGAATATAAGAATGTTGGTTCTAGTTTTATAGAGAGGCTGGTGGACAGTATCCCTGAGTTTGATACCTCTGAAGAGACTGCTGTTGATCCTATTTAGTTAGATGAGGAGGAGATCAGTTCTAATAGTGATATCGCAGGTGGTGATGAAGGCAACTTTGGTGAAGGGAGTTCCGGTGGTGGTAGCTCTTCTGATTCAGAGAAAGTATCTGAAGCTCGAGAATCTTCGAGCGCATCTAGCAGTTTAAGCGAGGAGATGGTTCCTCTAAGGAAAAACCTGATCCGGGATGATGATGACGATGATCACGTGCTTCTCGCTCAGAGGTCAAAGAAGCAGAAGTCCAGTGCTGGGGTTGTTGCCACTGGCTCTCGATCTTCTGCTCAGGAGCAGGAGAGGAAGAGGAAATAAGGAGAACAGTTGAAAGAGAGAGAGAGATAAAAGGAAGAGGATAGGAAGAAGATGGAGGAGAGGAAGATAATAGAGGAGAAAAAGAGGATCAAGAAGGATAAAGATGAGGAGAGGAGAAAGGTGGAGTCGAGGACGAAGGCTGGGCAAGCCTTAGTCCCGGTGTTCGCATTGCCCGAGGGGGCCTCAGTTGCTGTTTCACCTCAGTTGGCCCCCGCGCTGCTTGAGAGGGCAGTTCTTCCTACTGACCGTCAAAGGGCGGCAAGGACTGACCAGTTAGCCCTATAGGCGAGCCAGAGGCTAGCCTTGGTAAGTCCATTTCTTTTCTTCAATATCTCTTAATTCCTGTTTGTTTCCTCTTTCTAATATCTTCTTTGTTTTTGTAGTTTGTGACTGACTTTGCCGTGCTCTATCGCTCTCGCGACGAGTTGGTGAAGAAAAGTGTCGAGATGGAGCAACAGAATACCACCTTAAAGTTGAAGGGTACGGAGCCTAAGGCTGCTCTTAAGGTTGCTGACATCGCCCGATCTTCTTCTGGCCGGACTCTCATTGATTCCAACCGAGATAGGGATGAGGCGGTTAAAGAGTTGGTCAAGCTGAGGCAGGCCTATGATCTGGTCTGCTCGAGCAAGTTGGTCGTCATAGAGGAGAACAAGGTGCTGGTCGAGCAGCTAAAGCAGAAAGAGTCCCAGGCAGCCACCATCATGGAGGATTCATATAACTCTGGGTGGGCTGCGTCATATGATGACGTCGAGGTTCAGATAGGCTACATCAGCCGTCTGAACTTCAAGAAGGGATGGAACAAAGCCATCTTAGCTATTGGTGTTGATGTTGACTCTCCCCTGTTTGATGAGCATGACCCGGGACCAAAGATAACTATGGATGAAGAAGCCCCTACCCCAGCCATCGAAGGAGTTAGTTCTGCTTCTCAGACAATTCCTGTCGATGCTCGACCTGCCCAGGCGACTGAGGTTATTCCTGCTGAGAAGGGTGCTCCTGCTGATGCTAATAAAGGGAAACATCCATCGACTTCTGGGCAACCTGAGGTTGCTAGTTAGCTTTTATTTCTAGGACTACATTATATCTTTGCTTCTTCCGTTTGTATTTTTTTCTTTTTGCTGCTCGATATACTTTGATCTTTATTAATGAAATGGAAAAGGTTTCTCGTTCCCTTAGTGTGCTGAATAAATCTATCTTTCCTTGTTCTTTTTTGTCTTGTAGTTGGTTGATGTATAGTATATTCCCGCCATATCTCAATTGGGCAGGACCCTTGGTCCCAATGCGAGCCCTCAGGTTCGCCAAGCCTTTATTAAGCTCTACAAATCCTTTAGATCGAGGAATCATAAGTATAAAGATAAGTGTGAGCTTGTAGCCAAGTTGAAGGACAAGCTTCAATAGATGGAAGAAGTTGGTGCTTCAGTTCAAGAGGAGGTGAATACGTTGAGGGCGAGGCTCCTGGATGCCTCTGAGATCAATCAGGTCGGGGAGATTCTTCAGTAAGAAAATGAAGCTTTAAGGAAAGAGGTCTTGCATCTTAGGGAGCATGCGCCGAGCATCTCTTCTGCTGTATTGCGAGGCTCTTCATCGTTGCGAGTTAGGGTTGGCTCGAGCGACGTTCCTCTTGTGCTGCGAGGTTCTACTGGTCCATCCGTTCCGCGAGCTGGCAGGAGCACCAAGAGTTCAGATAGGGAAATGGAAGAACTTCGCGGTGATGTCTAGCGAGCATATGTAATTGCTGCTGGGCTTCAAAAGGATGTTACTCGGCTGCGGCACCTGTTTAAAAAAGGACCTCGGCGAGTATGGGCCGACAGTTATGACCAGGGTTGGCTAGATGCTCCGACGAGGCTGATAGAATTTGAAGAGCTTGCCTTCATCAGGGGGTGGTTAAGTTCTTTGAAGGATATGCAAGTTCCAAGGAACTCAATTCTTTGGTATCGCCATGAAATATCTCCTTCCACTCCAATGACCAATCCCTTTCAGAGAGATGATCAGTGGATACCTATCGATGCCATCCCTCGGCAGTTATTGGAGTCGGATGCTAACGAAGTTGAAGAAGTGTTAGTTCCTGCTCCAGATGATGGACGAAGAGCTCAAGTGGCTGATTATCTCGTTCAGAGGCCTCACCCCCACTGAGATTTTGCCAGTAGTTACTCTGTGTATTTTGTATTGAAGTGATGTCATGTAAATGTTTTGGGCAAGCTCGCCGACTTAACATGTACTGTACTTATTATAAATATGGTGGATTAATATAAGATTTATGTTTTGGGCTAATTTAGCCGACTAAACAAGTGTATTATATTTTCCATATTCTCACTCCTTTAGGATCTTTAAATTTGTTTTATTACGCAAGTGTCCTTCCAGTCCAGTATACTATCGAGATACCATTGTGCACCACTTTACCTTTTTGGTCGTGTCGTCACACTCCCTTAGGCCTAAGTGTGGCAATTGGCAAGGACACACCTGGTGTTAGATGCTCTATCCGATCAGAATTTTATTTAACCAAATATGGTTTGGCGACCAGTTTTAATTTGGCCATATTGCCTGAGGATCTCCTGTAGGGCTTCATATACTGCCAAGGGCAGTGCTAAGAGGTCTTTCGTGTTTCCTAACGAAGACCTGAGGAGGGGCATTTCCCTGCTATGGTGTAATGATCAGTGTGTGTCATAAAATTTATTTATTGACAGCTCATAAAATGCAAGTTAGTTGATTGATACTTCGTAGAATGTAACTGCCAAATAACTTTTTATTAATGATAAGGAAATAAACTTCCAGTTTCACACTAAATAAAAAGAAGAAAAATCTAGAAGTAGAATTTCTTAAGGTTGGATGCATTCCACGCTCGGGGTATCTTTCTGTCTTCCATTGTTTCCAAGTGATAGGCTCCTTGCAGGTCATCTCTAATTATCTTGAATGGTCCTTCTCAGTTTGGCCCTAGCTTGTCGTCTGATGGTTTTATTATGCTGCCCAGGACTTTCCTTAGGACATAGTCAACAACTTGGAATGCCCTTGGGTTGACCCTTTTGTTATAATGCCTTGCGAGTTGTTGCTGATAGCTCGCTAGTTTTACTAAGGCTAGCTCTCGGCGCTCGTCGACTAGGTCGAGCTCAGCGAGCAATGCTGCATCGTTATGGACCTAGTCGACAAGGCTGGACCTCATTATTGGTAAGCCTGCTTCTAATGGGATAATGGCTTCCATTCCATATGTCAGCGAAAATGGAGTTTCCCCCATTGCTCGTCGTGGAGTGGTTCGGTAGGCCCATAGAATATGTGGTAATTCGTTTACCCATGTGCCTTTGGCTTGATCTAATCATTTCTTTAACCCGTCGATCACTGTCTTGCTAGAAGCCTCGGCTTGGCCATTGCTCTGAGGATAGGCCACCGAGCTAAAATGGTGTCTGATTCCATGCTTGTCGCAGAAACTCTGAAAGGATCTTCTCTCGAACTGCTTTCCATTGTCAGTGATGATGGTTCTGGGGATGCCAAAATGGGTAATTATATTTCTCCATATGAACCTTATCATATCTGCATCTCATATGTTCGCTAGGGGTTCTGCCTCGATCCATTTGGTGAAGTAGTCAGTCGCGACCAGCAAATATTTACGATTGCCGATGGCGGTAGGAAGTGGTTCTACGATGCCTATCCCCCATTGGGCGAACGACCATGGGATGGATAATGATTTTAGGTCGCTAGCAGGTTGGTGGACCATAGGAGCGTGAAGCTGGCATTTCAATCACTTACGAACATATACCGCAGAGTTCATTTGCATATATGGCCACCAATAGCCCTCCTTCATTGCTCGGAAAGCCAAAGATCTTCCTCCAATATGGCTTCCACAGATTCCTTCGTGAAGCTCATATAGAACTTTCTCGACATCTTTTGGGTGAACGCATTGGAGGTAGGGACCAGAAAACGATCTCTTGTATAGCCTGCCCTCAAGAGATAAGTGAAAGCGAGCAGCTTTGACTCTTATCTGGTGAGCAGTCTTCTTATCATCTGGAAGTGTGCCATCCTTCAAATAGTCCATTAATGGGTCCATCCAGGTGGGTGCAAACTCAACTCGGAGCACCTTCTCCATGCTTGGTAGCTCGCTGTTACGGTTAATGCTCAGGTGAGAGAGGAAATCGATGGGGATTGTCCTTTTTAAGTCGGAATCGATTGTTGAGCTTAGGGTTGCTAGGGCGTCAGCATGGCTGTTCTGCCCTCTGGGAAACTGCTGGATACTGATCTCTTCGAAGCTATCCATTAGTCTTCTCACTAAGGCGAGGTACGCTGCCATTCTTTCATCTTTTGCACTGTAATCTCCACTTATCTGATTGGAGACTAATTTAGAATCGCCGACCACCCGTAAATGCTTTGCTCCCAAAGTGTGCGCCTTCTGGAGGCCGGCTATTAAGGCTTCGTATTCTGCTTCGTTGTTGGAGGCTACGAATCCAAGCCTGATTCCTTGTTCAAGGATTGGATCCTCTGAAGTAGTGAGGACAATGCCTACACCTGCCCCCTTGGAGTTGGAGGCTCCATCAACGAATAATTTACAGGTTTCCTTTGTTGTGTTGTTCCCCTTTTGTCTTGTTGGTGGAGGTGTGTTGGAGGGTTGCTCACCCGTGAATTCGGCTATGAAATCAGCAATGATCTGCCCCTTGATTGCATTCCTTGCTTGAAATTGGATGTTGAATCTTTCGAGCTCGATTGACCATATAGACAGTCTGCCCGATAAATCTGCCTTCCTCAGGATCGCTTTAAGGGTGTGTGATGTAAGGATGATTATAGTGTGGGCTTCGAAATAGTGCTTGAGCTTCCTCAAAGCCACCACTAGTGCAAAGGCGATCTTCTACAGGGGTAGGTACCTCTGCTCAGTGTCTTGTAGCTTCTTGCTCGCGTAGTAAATGGGGTGTGGATTCCTGCAACTTCGCACATTAATGCAGAACTGACAGTGTGGCTGGAAACGGAGAGGTACAAGTACAAGGGATTTGCTTCCTGTGGTATGACGAGCAGTGGTGGAGAACTGAGGTAAGCCTTGAGCTCGTCCATTGCCCGCGAGCAATCCTGGTTCCATTCTACCGTTTTGTCTCCCTTTAGAAGCTGGAAAAAAGGCTTGCACTTCTCGGAGGACTTTGAAATGAATCGGTTTAAAGCAGCGAGCATACCGGTGAGCTTCTGTACGTCCCGGATCATGCGAGGAGGTTGTACCCTGTTTATTGCATTGATCTGGTTTGGGTTGGCCTCTATGCCTCTTTTACTGACCAAGTACCCAAGAAATTTTCCTGACTGGACATCGAAAGAACACTTGCTCACGTTAAGTTTCATTCGGTATTTCCTGAGGATTTCGAAGGTGCTTGATAGGTCTAAGAGGTGGTCTTCTTTCTTCTTGCTTTTAATGAGCATATCATCGATGTAGACTTCCATGGTGTCTCCCATTTGACCCTTGAACATCTTGGTGACCAGCCGTTGGTAGGTTGCCCCTGCATTTTTTAGCCCGGAGGGAGTGACCTTGTAGCAGTATAGTCTAACTGAGGTGTTGAATGTTGTTTTGTCCTGGTCCGGGGCATACAGTGGGATCTGATGATACCCGGAGTATGCGTCCAGAAAACTCATTCTCTCATGAGCTGCAGTAGCGTCTACCAGTTGATCAATTTTTGGGAGGGGGAAACTGTCCTTGGGGCATGCTCTATTGAGATCGGTGAAGTCAATGCAAACTCTCCACTTCCCGTTGCTTTTTGGAACTACTACTGGGTTGGATAACCACTTGGGGAACTGTACTTTCCGTATGGATCCTGCATCCAGCAGTTTTTCAACTTCTTTTTCCACCGCTTTTGCCTTCTCGGGTGTAGTTCACCGTGACTTCTACGTGATTGGTTTGAAGGTGGGATCGACGTGCAGTTGATAACAGACCATACTGGGATCAATTTTAGGCAGCTCGTATGGTTCCCATGCGAAAACATCTACGTTGCATCTCAGTAGAGTTGTCAATTCCTTCTGTTCCTGGTCAGTGAGAGATGCTCCAATCAAGAAAACTCTGTTACTATCGCTATCTCCAGTAGTAACCTCTATCAGATCCTCGACGACCCTCTCAGAGGGGAGGAGCCTGGTCTCCTCTACTCCAGGTCTTTCGTACTTTAATTGCTATTTAGAAGGTGTCAGACCTTCTTCAACTTTTTCACTAGGCTGGTCGGCCTTCTTCTCAGGCCTTGGTCGAATGGCTGCTATGAAGAACCTTTTTGCCATTGGTTGGTCGCCATGGATCTCTATTACTCCTCGCTCGGTTACATACTTGAGTTTCTGATGGTAGGTCGAGGAGACTGCCTTCATCGCATGTAGCCATCCTCTACCGAGGATGGCATGGTATGGCGAGTTGATGTCAACCACCAAAAACTCAATCATCTTGGAGACGTTTCCCCCGCGTACTGGTAGTACAATCTTTCCTAGGGGCATGGTTATTTTTCCAGCAAAGCCAACTAAAGGGACAGTAGCCTCCTTTAGGTCGGCGACGCTTAACATTAATTTTTTGAATAGGTCGAGATACATTACCTCGGACGAGCTTCCTTGGTCGATAAGCAACACGTCGACGTCAAAGTTATCTATCCTGAGGGTAATGATCAAAGCATCGTGATGTGGGGTTCTCACTCCCACCAGATCTTCATCTGTGAAAACAATATGCTTATTATAGTTGACGTCATCTGCTCGTCGATGCTTTCCTGATTGTGACTTTGCTATATCGATCTGAAAATCCTGCATCACCGCTGTAAGCTTCTTCATCTCCGTTCGAGCTGAATTTCCTTGTATCTTCTTGGCATGAGATTCCCCATGAATTACCGCGAACTCATGTCCAGTGTCATCTTCCAGCACGTTGTCAGGTCTCGCCTCTTTATTGGCATCCACTTTCTCTGCCTTTTTCTCCACAAATTCGTTCAAATGCCCGGACTGGGCTAGCTCCTCGAGGTGAGATTTAAGAGCTTTACAATGCTCAGTCTTATGTCCTCCGTCTTTGTGAAAAGCGCATCTCAGCGCATTGTTCCTCTTAGAGGGATCTCCTCCCATCTTCCTAGGCCACTTGATGAATGGCTCGTCTTTGATTTTTGCGAGAATTTTGTAAATTGGTTATTTGAAGACGGTATTGACCACCTGAAATTCTTTTGACACATCATTGTTACCTCCGTTTTTGGAGCCATTTCCCCCCATTCTTTCCTTCTTTCTTCTGGTTCTCAATCTTGTCACTGCCCTTGGTGGCAAGCTTAGTTTGACCGTTTTCCCCTGTGCTGAGGCGCGTCACATCTTCTACCTTGGCATACTTATCGATGCGGGCCATTAGGTCATCGATGGTCATGGCCTCTTTCTTTGTCAGGGATTGGTACAGAAGGGAAGAGCTGGGTAGCCCAATTTTGAAAGAGGCCACTACCACTTGCTTTGAAAAGTCCTCGACCTCGTTGAACAATTCCAAGTACCTCTTCGCGTAGTCTCGGAGGGTCTCTTGGGGCACCTTTTTCATTGTCAGCAGAGCATCCATCCTTTTGGGATGGGAGCTACTAGTAATGAATCGGGCCGTAAAGAGCTCAGCCAGGGATTTGAAACTTTTGATGGACCGGTGGGGGAGCCTTTCGAACTATTTTTGCGCCACATCATGCAGGCTCGAGGGGAAAATTCGGCACATTAGTGCGTCTCGATGGTTCCAGAGGGTCATGGCCTATTGGTACTGCCTGACGTGATCAATGGGATCAGTCTTACCGTCATAAATTTTGAACCTTGGAATGGAAAACTTCTCGGGGGCTTCCTCTTCTTCAATTTCCCTCGAAAAAGGTGATTTCATCTGAGTTTTGAGAGCTCGCCTAGCGAGTTCTCGGGTCGACCTGGTATCATGATGGGCAGGATGTTGGTCCATCTCTCTTCGGACCAGATTTCGTATGTTCTCATTACTGCGATCTGGGCTCTGGTAACAGCGAGCTTGTCGCAGTTGCTCGCGCAGGTCATCTTCTGACTCGTTTCCCTCAACCTTTTGGGACCCTCTCCTGGGGCTCCTTCCTCGACTGCGAGACTTACTCGCCTGAGGGCTAGGAGTGCGGTACGGACGTCTCCTGGTATCACGATGGAGCTCTTTCTTTAATCTCTCTAATCTTCTCTTAAAGCGAGCATTATCAGCCTCGTGTTTGCGAGAGGACTCCCTTTGCTCGTGGAGCCTTGCCTCATATGCTTCAATCATCCTGGATATCTGCGTGGACCTCGCTGGTCCTTGGCTTTCTTCTGAGGATGGCCTTTCTAAGTGAGCCCTCTGATCTGAACGTCAGACTTCAGATCTAATTCTGCGAGGAACAGGTGGTTCTTGAATATCCCCTGCTTGTGGAGCATTGCTACTGTGACTATACATTTTAAACTCCTTTTTTGGCGTGGGCTTTCTCAGGGAAGATAAACGTTTCCCACAGACGGCGCCAATTGTGGTTACAATTATTATGCAACACAAATAGATAAGAGAAAAGCAATCACGAAGCAAGAATAAGGAATGTAAAATGACAATCACACAACAAAGGATGTACGTGGTTCAGCAAAGATGCCTACGTCCACGGTGGTGCGGTCAATATTATTTATGTGTTCTTCAGAGAGTGATTACAGAGAATACAATCTGTCCTTTGCCTCGGATCTAGGGTTTGTTATATACATGTTTGTTCTGGTGAGTGGGGGTGTGGGACTCCTCCATGTTTCCCATATCCTCTTAGAGTTCCCCTTAATGGGAACGTGGGAAGAGACTAAATCATAATCGGTTTAAGGTATAAGGGGCCTGGACTTTGGGCCGCTACAACTGGGCTACTCGTCCAGGCCCATCATTCTAATTTCGGGTACCCACAACCCCCATTAAGGGTACGTAGACATCTTAAATCCATTTTTGGGATTCATGTCCTTGTTTATTTTCCTTTCGTTTATTGATGTTGCTTTATTTTTCTTATCCTATTTATTAGATTTACCTACTTAGCTCATATGGAGAACATTGTACATCTCTTTGATTGTCATATGTTCATATTAGCCTTTTTATATGCTTATCATGTTTCATGTTTTGTAGTATACTTTATTCATATTTTCATCTCTCGTGGATAGCCATATTCTCTTATGATGATTTTGTGGTAAATTCCTCACATATTCATCTTTTGTGCACATCTAAACATTTTTCCTCAACCATTCACTTTCTCACATTTAGTCGCGCTCCTACATGTTACACACACTTTATCACACTTAGTCATGCTTATATATGTCGCACACATTTTTTTACACCTAGTTACACATATATATCACATAAATGTTTATAAAATTTAACCACGCATTCTTAGCTCACACACATATGCACATAAAGTAGTAAGATGATATATTTGACCTCAACAAGCACTACACCAAATTTTTTATTTTATAACTAATTGAAAAAATTATTTATAAGTGTTCGAGACACTTACAATAACGGTTTTTGACACTTATAAAATTTGTAAGTGTTCATTTAGAACACACGACTCTCTCATGTATACCTTCTTTGCCTACAAAGTGTTAAAAAAATATTTTCGTATATTCATCTTTCCCGCTTTGGCAGAGGTCCTCAAAACCCATATCGACGCAGATCTAAAATGATGACTCTTATCACCGTCTTCGTCGTCCCTCTCTCTCGCTCTTCACGAGTTGATCATTTTTTTTCGTTCAAGATTGGTTGAAATCTGAACATTTGATTGTTTTTTTTTTCGTTTTTTTCTTGATGGTAATTTAAGGTATTCAAAATGTTTCTTTGTCAATTCAAAGTGTGATCTATTTTAGCTTGGAATTTATGGTTCTGGACTTCGATGCACGTTCTTCGTCAAACCTCTCTTCTGAATTGTGTTGAATATTAGAAATAGGTATGTCTAATACTCAGATTTTAGTTCAAATTATGAGTCAGATTTTCTCCTATTATGTTTCTGAACTCCCCTGCCATTATATGTTTCGCACACCATTGGCTAATTTCTCAGTTTTAATCTCATACAGATATATTAGTTCATTGTACTCTTTGGGCGTGTTAGTATATAGTGTCATTATCATTTGGGCATGCTAGTTGATTAGGGATTGGGATTCACCCCCAAAACTAAACTTGTTTTCTATCTGATTGTTTTAAATCATTTCAACTAACAAAGATAAAGAAACTCCCAACTAAAGCCTCTATATCTAAACCCCATAAAGCGCGGTACTTTGTATTAATCTTGTTTATGTCATCCTGTAAACATGTGCTTGAGAGAATCTTCATATCATGAGAATCGGTTACCATGCAATACTTGTAGTTATCACGGGAAAATTAAATTGGGAATAACACTGTAATTTTTATATAGGAAAACAATAAAACTAATTAACAAAGAAAAACTGAACAAAATGTTACATTCAAATCTATCAGAATATAAATCATTACAAGATATCGGCATAAACCTATAACAAGAATTTTTCGTTTCTTTGGGATTGGTTGTTGAATATCAAAACATTTCCCAATCAAGATTCCAAACTCCTTTTACAGAGAACATTTTCTATCAAAAGCTTTGATGATATATATTTTTTCTAAATTCTAACATTAGATCACAATCCCGAATCAACAGGAGAGTAGAATTTCCACCCCAATATATGAAGTACTAGCTAACGGTGGGTGTGCGCTTCTAATCTGATCCTAATATACAACACTAAGAATTAATATATCCCCCTAAAATCAAGGGAGCAACCATATAAAGGTAAGTTTAGAAGATTTGTTGTATATATAGTTGTTATACAATAGATTAAGGCCATTAAAATTAGTCCAATATTCATTATCACATCTTCAATCACTATAAGCACTATGGGATTTTTTCTTCGGGGACGACTGTAAGAAACTTTCTTATAGTCGCCTACATTCCGCCGATGTCATCAATGAAAAGCTAGATTGCATTGCCGTCATGAACGGTCTCCACCATTATGTCCGTCATAATGTCCCTTTTCTTGAAGACAAGGTATTAATATTATACGCCATCTCATAACAAATAAAGTATGATTGAATAAGTGTCGACGCTTGTCATGATGTGCACGCTACTTTTTTTCATGTCATGCAAACTCATGTACGTATTATAGCTTGCATGAAATATATAGTATTTTTAATGATGTAATTTGGTTCTAACCAAGGTTATAAAAAACACGGGGAGTGATTGAGGCGTGAAGGCCAAGCCTTAAGCCTTAGAAGCCTAGGCAGGCCTTAGGCGTAAAAAGGCGTGAAAGGGTGTTTAGGCCTTCTTAATATATTTTAATATTTTTTAACCATAAAAAGGCTATTAAAATACTAAAATTGTACATATCATAAAAATATGTCTGAATATATGCAAATTAAAATACTATTTGATTATTTTGGATGAGATAATGGTCCGGTTAGTAAAAAAAATCTTTAAAAGGCGATATCGTTTCACTAAAGCATTGTTATTTTTAGAAAAAAGTGCGCCTTAAGGGTTTTACCAAGAATAAGGCGTGAAAAACTTAAGGCGGGGCGTTTCTCCCAAGCCTTAAGCCCAGACGTGCCTAGGCGAAGCCTAGGCAGGTTTTTTAGAACAGTGGTTCTAACATGGTTGTTTGGATTAATATTTGGGGTGTGAATTTTAGTTAAGAGAATTTGCAGTTATGGTGGAGGAACAAGAGGAGATAGTAGTTTATGGTGGGGAAATGGCAGCGGCCAAGATTCTTGCTGATATAGTGGAATCGGTGGTTGCGCCTGTGTATGTGGATGCAACTATGATGTGGACACTTTTTGGAATGTACGTGGTCTTTTTACTTCATGCTCTATTTTTTTTTCTTTTAATTTGTGGAATAACTTCTATTTTTTGTTTGATTTAGGGGTTGCTACAATGTTCAAAGGGAATTCATTATATCCTCATGAAGGACAGTTTATAGGCGGGAAATGATGAGAAGGACGTTATAAACATATACATATAATATATGTTATATACCTGAAAAATAAAGATTGAACGTGATGTTAGAAAGTAAAAATAAAGATTAAAAAATTTGATGTTAAAATTTGTATCTTAATTATTTTGTCATTACAACTGTTAACATTATTTTGAACGTAGTTTTGTACTAACTTGTAATATCCATTAGATAATCCGGTAAGATATTTGTTGGGTGCTCTGAATTTAATAGGATCATGTGTCATGGACAGCCAGAAAGGAATGAATTAGGGAGGATTTGCCATCAAACATGGTTACATTTCAAAGTTTTGTCTTACCCATTTTATTCCTTAGTCAAGCCATGTGCTCAATTATTATTAGTGTTGTTATCTCTATCAACATAGCATAAATTTATCATTATATTCTTATTATTGTTATTTGGTTGTTGTTACTATGGGTGGACTACACGGTGCCCATGATTTGGCACTTAGCTGTACTTTCTCTCCTTTTCACATAGTTGTCATTTTTGTGTGTCAATTTTTTTTTATTGATTATTTTTCCATTTCTAACTTGCAATTATTTATTTTTCATAAAGGTGTCATAAAAGATTCCAAGTAACTTCTCAAAATAAAAGTAGGGTTCTACAAACATTTTGTCCTACCAAATTTTGATTTCTACCAAACTAAATTTTTGGCTTTGTCTATTCTGAATTCTAATAGATGATAATGATGATAGAAGATGGTTTCACCCTCTTCTGGTAAGATGCAAGTAAAATAAAAAGAATCCAGCTAGTGAAATTCAAAGAATTCATATAATTTGAATGTCCTTTTGATACTTGTATGCACAAGTGCATTAGAGGTTTAGGTTGGTAACTATGATTGGGTTACACTATATTTTTTGTCATCTTACGCCCTTCCTCTTTTCTCCTATTTTCATATTTTCTTACTTTTTATATTTTGATCCCCTAGATGACAATTATACGTTGGTGCTTCTTTCTTCTTGTAATGATTCTTGTAGGACACCCATTATTAATTATCATCGGTACTGCATGAATTGCTCATATGATAGATGCCTGAGCTGCTAACAAGATCTTAGACAAAATTTATCAAAGTCCTCTGACTGGAAGGTCGACAGTGATGGAAATATTCCATGCCCCCCCCCCCCAACGGACCACGGAGGTTGTGGTTGCTCATCGTTAACACTAAAAAGAAACTTCAAGATGAATTGGCTCACAAGACTAGTAAAAATGTTGAAGAAATGATTAGTGCCTGTAAGACATATGAAGCTGGCAGTCAACAGAAAACTGGGTAAAACTTCAGACTGCCAATTTGCATATAGAGATAATGTCGATGATAATTTCTTGTATTGTCCATCTTCTCAAGATGTTAACACTGAAGGGATTGGGGACTTCAGAAAGCACTAGATCAAGGGTGAACCTGTAATTGTGAAGAAGTTTTGTGATGTCTCATCGATGTCAAGTTGGGATTTGATGGTCATGTGGAGAGGAATTCGAGAGATAGGTGAAGAGAAATTGAAAGATGATAACAGAATTATAAAGGCTCTCGATTGCTTAGACTGGTCTGAGGTAGGTTTTAAGAAATTGAAACTCCTATCACCATTCTAGATAGAATTGGCCTATTGTTGTTTGTATAAAGTAGGGAAAAGAAATCGTTGAGCTATGTCGTGTCTGCAAGAAATCTTCTTGAAATAATTTAATGAACCCCTCTCGAACTATGCATTGCATATCCCAACTGATTGTGTTCCCTTTCGGGGGGACCAGATTATTGGTATCTGATGTCTAATGCTCTGATATATTTCTCTCACTACACCAAAACGCGCTACTAGTAACAGACTTATTTCACAATTACTAACACTATTATACTATTACTATGCATATCATTCTTATAATGTTAGTAATAACTTATAAGTGTTATTAATACATATTTAGTATTTAAAAATAAAAGAAAACCCTCGAAACACCTCCCACTACCCACACGACTCTCTAAAAAAAAAACTTCCCCCACTTCCAAAGAACCCTCCCTCGGCGACCTATGATCGTCCTTATTCTCCCCTAGCATTCTTTTTCTCCCTTCATCGCATGTAGCCATCTCATTTCAAATAAAGTTAGTGGGTCTTTATTTCTACCTCTTTGTTTAGTTCCTTTTCATGATTTGTATTAATCTATTACAAGATTTGGTGGGTTTAGTAGTGTTTTTGGTAGAGATCTTTTGTGGATCTTTGGTTTTAACTTCCTCTGATACAAGCACATATGGAGGGTTTTTTGTTCTTTGGAAAAACGCAAATGAATGCCTCCCTTGTTGGAAATTGGACATAGAAAGCTGTCCAAAATTTTCTGGACAGAATTTTGAGCAAAACTTTGAGCTCAAAAATAGGTAAGACCCACACTACGATAATTATGGGACCATATACGAACGAGTTCTCCTCCGCAAGGAGATTAACGTAGTATATTCACATGTCCAATTTCATTAAGTTATGAATGATAAGTGTGTTCCCAAAGTGACTCACAAAGTAATGAAAGTTAATGAATTGGGTATGTTTTAACTCTTATCCCACATTGGAAGAGTAGTGGAAAGTTGATGAGTTAATAACACCCCAAGAATGGACTAAGGCTTGGATGCCATTAGGGTATCCCAACTCTTTGAAGGGGAGTTGGCCTACACTATGCATGTGTTGGTCTTGGGCCAACAGCCCACGCGCGCCGTCCGGTCGGCCGGCTCGGTTCGGTTCGGGCTTGGGCTTGGGATTATAATCTCTTAAATATTTTGGTCCATTTTAATTTAACTTTCTGGGCTTTAATTGTTAATTAATTACGAAATTAATTAATTATTAATTAACTGTTTGACAATTAATTGCCAAAGAGTCAACAGTTAACGAAACTGTTTTGACAGTTAAATTCGGTTTTGACTGTTCCCAACAGTCTAAACGTTTTCTATAAATAGAACCATTCCCCTACAGTTTTAAGATGTTGTCAATTAACCCCTTTGAAATAATGCAACATTGTTTTCCCAGAAAATAATCCCTCCATTACTGCTACTGCATACATCTCATACATATTATTTCTTTGGTTTGGTTGAGTACAAAACACAGAATTGTGTTCGCAGAAATTAATCACAGTTGTGCTACTTGATTAGTTTGGAAATCCGTTCTATCTTGGGAAACAATTATTCATTACCTTTAGCACTTTGTGTAGGGAATAAATTTGTCTTAAGGAGACTGTTCTAAACAGGGCTCGAATTATTTCTTCTCTATTTTGATATTATCTCTGCAAATTCAAGTAAGTTTTAATTTTCTGTAAATTCGTTTTATTTCTGTAATTATATAATAATTTTTTATTCTGTACAATTGTATTTAATAAATAGTAGACATAACAATCTTAAGACAAATTTAAATTTGTTCTACTGTTTTGTAGTGTACAGAATTTTTTTTTATTACAGAAATTTATTCGTATAAATAAATCTGTTTTGACAGAAAAATTTGAATTAAAATATTGTTTTATTATAGAAATTTAATAAAAGAGTTATTGTTAGAAAAATTAATTTGTATACTGTTTATATATTCTGTTTTAGGAAGTAAAAATTTTATTTGTAAATTTTTGTTAAATCTATTTATATAAAACTTTTAATCTTAAATTGTAATTCTGTTTTGTACGGAATTATTTTTATTATTAAAAAATAGTGTGACACAGATTTTTTTTTGTATAAACTTTTTTTTATATTATAGCTTAATTGTGAATAATATTTAGAATTCTTTTGGAATTCATTTATCGTTAATTATAATTGGAGGAAATTGGTGCACAAAATTTTGTATTTTGTTTTGATTATCATTGATAAAAATTTTGTTTTTGTAACAGAAATGAAATCGCATAGTACGAACACTCTTCCTGCTAATGTGACTGTCACTAACAAAAATGTGACTGCACCCGTATCTATGCCACAGGGGGAGAAATCAAAAAAGTTCAATGGGGCTGACTCCAAACGTTGGCAAGGACAAATGTATTTCTATCTCACTACCTGCCAATTGGGTAGGTTTGTTTATGAATATTGTCCCTCTATTCAAGAGGGAGATAACTCGAAAAAGGTTGTTGTTGTTGATGCTTGGAAGCACTCGGACAACCTATGCCGAAATTATATTATGGCCTACTTGGACAAAACATTGTATCATGTCTACTACACGATCGAGACATCCAAGGAATTGTGGAATTCTTTGGAAAAGAAGTACAAAACAAAAGATGCTGGGATGAAGAAATTTATCGTCGGGCGTTTTTTGGACTTCAAAATAGTTGACTCTAAACCAGTTATCTTGCAGGTTCAAGAACTCCAAGTGATCCTCCACGACATTCATGCTGAAGGAATGTCCCTTAGTGAAACTTTTCAAGTTGCTGTAATTGTAGAAAAATTGCCACCATCTTGGACTTTATTCAAAAATTATCTCAAGTACAAGCGAAAGGAGATGAATGTGGAGGAGTTGGTGGTCAGGCTAAGGATTGAAAAAGATAACCGTGAGTCTCAAAAGAAAAGTGGGAAGAATCCAATGGAAACAAAAGTCCATGTTGTTGAAGGGCCTAAGAAGAACAAGCGAAAGCATGACGGGAAGGCACTTCCAAACAGAACAAGAAGAAGTTCAAAGGAAAATGCTACAACTATGGTAAACCTGGACACCGCTCAAGCGAGTGTCGTAAGCCTAAGAAGCAAGATTGGAATAATCCTCAAGCAAATATAACTAAGGGTTAAAACATCGCCAATGACTTGGCGGATATGAATCTTTCTACCGTGGTCTCTGAATGTAACTTGGATGGAAATACTAAGGAATAGTGGGTGGACACTGGAGCTACACAACACATTTGTGCAAACAAATGGATATTTTCTACCTATAAGCCTTTGGAAAATGAGGAGACCCTCTTTATGGGTAATTCTTCCACTTCTAAGGTGGTGGGACAAGGAAAGATTGCCACTTCTAAAAATGACTTCTGGAAAGGAACTTACTCTCAATAATGTTCTTCACGTGCCTGATATTTGAAAGAATCTAATTTATGGATCTCTCCTGACTAAAAATGGTTTCAATCTTGTGTTTGTGTCTGATCTCTTTGTGTTGTCAAAGAATGACATGTATGTAGGAAAGGGCTACCTAAATGAGGGGCTCTCTAAAATCAATGTTCTTACTGTAACCCCAAAAACTTCTATTTCAGTGAATGAAATTGCTAGTTCTTCTTACTTGATTGCGCCATCTAGTATTTGGCATGCTAGATTAGGACATGTTAATTTTGATACATTGCGTAGATTAATTAACTTGGATTTTTTGTCAAAATTTAATATTGATAAAAATCATAAATGTGAAATTTGTGTGGAATTTAAATTAGCTATATTACCTTTCCATTCTGTTAAAAGGATAACTGAATCTTTAGATTTAATTCACACTGATATTTGTGATTTAAAATTTGGTCAAACTAGAGGTGGGAAAAAGTATTTTATTACTTTTATTAACGATTGCATAAAATACTGCTATGTATATTTATTACATAGTAAAGATGAGGCTATTAATGTATTTAAACAATATAAGAATGAAGTTGAGAATCAATTAAGCAAAACGATAAAGGCTATTAGAAGTGACAGAGGAGGTGAATATGAATATCCATTTGAGGAATTTTGTTCTGAAAATGGAATTATTCATCAAACTACCGCTCTTTATTCTCCTCAGTTCGAATGGTGTTGCTAAACGCAAAAATCATACTTTGAAGGAGATGATGAGCTCAATGTTATTAAGTTCAGAAGCTCCCCAAAACTTGTGGGGGGAGCCTTACTTTATGCTAATTACATTCTCAATAAAGTATCTCAAAAGAAGACTCATGTAATACCCCGTATTTTTATGGCTTTTAATTATGAGATTTATTAAAAAAAATGCTTTTAATTATGGAAATAATTAAATTAATTTGGGATATTAATTGGAAATTAATTCGGATTTAAATATTTAGCGAGACAAGAGTTAGTATTTAAATATGATTATAATGTTGAATATTACAGAGTGATTATGGTACTAATTGATTATTGAATTTATTAAAATTGTCGTGAGTTGAATATATGGAAGTTTCGGTAATTTATTTGGGACGCGTGTGTCAGTCGTGTCAAGACCCAATTTAATGGATTTAAAAGTATTTTATTTTTATTTCATCCATGTGATCATTTTGACTGTGTCAATGTGTCCTTAAGAGTCGAGATAGTAACAAAACACTAGCCGAGGGTTTAGTTTGAGTCCCGGTGCATTTTTAGGCCTAACCAGCAACTCGGAAGGGTATTTTAGTCATTCCTATTTTTAGTGAATAGTAACCCAGAAAATTTAGAAATCTTTATCAGACAATAGGTTAGAGTCTTAGGGTTTCCATCACCAAGATTCACAGACGGCCATTAGACATGAAGTGGAGGGAGTTACCAAAGGAGAACCACCATCTTTGGACTTTTTGCACCACCGTCACCACCATCGGATAGATCGGAAAGAGAGAAGCATATCTATACCATCTACATCAAAGGATCAAAATCTTCATTACCAGGAAAGTGATTTAACTTGCAATAAATTAGTGCATATATCATCTATGTTAGGTTAGAATTGAAGAAAACCTTGAATAATGATAATTGAATGGATTTGAGGAATTGAAATCGTAATCTGGGTAGGTTTTTCGTGTAGATTAACTTCTGGGATTTTAGCAACCACGAAATCATGATCCATGTGTAGAGAATTATGAATTTGTAATAAATTATTTAGTGTTCTTGAAGAAATAGGAGAACTAGGGTTTTTGTATGAAAATTATGTGAATTGATCCAAGAATTTAATGTCCCATTTTGAATTGATGATTCTAAAACGTTGGAAATTATGCAAACATGTTGGTATGATTATTAGTGTACTTGGTTGGGAGATTGGGACGTTGTAATGAAGAATTAGAGGTGAAAAAAGAGCAAACACGTAACTGTTTAAGGAAATTCTGGGCAAATACCTGCTTCATCCATCGATTGACTGATCGATCGATCGACCCCTTTTCTTCGATCAATCGACCTCTTCTGATTTTTAGTAAATGTTTCCCTTTAAGGTTTAATGAAAATTTTAAAGCTGATAATGATTCTTAGGGTGATTTATATGATATTGTGGGACTTAGTTAAGGTCAGTAGAGTCTTACTTGAAGCCTGAAAAAAATGGATTACCTTAGGGAATGGAATGCTATTGCTTACGAGGGACTATTGAGTGAGTTACGGTTAGAAATCATTCGAATTGAAACTACAATGGGAATGAATGATGATCTAAGGATAATAACAGTAACGGAGGGACTTTAAGTTACTGAGATAACTTTAGAAACTAATAGGAGACCTATTAACCTTTTGGGATAGGTTTAGGTACTCAAATTGATACAATGAGAGAGTTATCATGTTAAATATATATTACGTATGATGTTCGGGAAAAACTTACTACGTACGAGACTTACTAAATGGAATGTGTGAATAACTATATTGAAATATGTTTACTTAGGTTGTGTGAATGCCTAATGTATGGATTTCTTATGTGTATGACATACCTACCATACTTGCTATCAAGGGAGGTCGGGTTTTGGGAAAATGACCATCTTATCTTGTGTGCCTTCGGGGAGATTTAGATTGGTACCTTAAGGACATAGGATTGTGAATGACGTTTTTGTGAGTTGATAAGTCAGCTGACCTTATGAGCGTTGGTATGTGCGTAACCCATGGGTATGTGAATTATATTCGCCTCCAATATGTGAGATTTGTATTGAGACGGTTCCTGAGTGATTTGGAACACGTAATCCTTACGTACATGATGTACTTGGATTTGATAGCAGAGTATACGTGCACCGCAGCTTAGTCTAGGGGTGCCTTATATGTATATATGTACTGAGAGTGATTTATATATATATATATATATATATATATATATATATACACTTATGACTGGTTCACTGTTGCTTAGTAGATGTGAATAACTAAGATGTTGAATGGGATAAGAATGTGAGAATTTAATTAACACTTGAGATAAGTAATTTAATGAATGTGAATATGGCTTATGAATATCACTTGTTGGGTGTTAAGAGTAGATACCCTATGTTAGAATGTGAACGCATGAGTGGTTGAGACTAGTTATTTAGCGACATAACTAGGATGGGTTAAGGGCATACGTTAGGCATGCACATTAGTTGAGAGGTGAGAAACTCGTGTGAGAGTACGCAACTAACAAGTTTATAATATGTGTTATTTAATTGTAATTTAAACACATGCTATATTTTAAACTGTTTTCACCTTGGGCTCTGACCCGTTTTCTTCCAAATCTATTTTGTATTGTAAAAACATTTTTAGGTGCCCAGCCATAGGGACGCCAAGCATAGGAGATTCATTCTAATGACGTGTTGTAGTTGTTGTGGAAGCTACTGGATCTTAACATTAGATAAGTCCATATTTATCATCGATTCCTTCAGAAGCATTTGTCTCAATTAGGGCATGTCGCCCATTCCTTCTTAGAGGTTGTAGTTACAGACTTTCTTTATTTCAGATATTGGTTTATTCAGACTCTTGTGTTGGAACTTTACTTACTCTGGTATTATTATTGTCGGAGTGTTTATTCCAGACTTAGTTTTTTCATTTTGTTGGTTATTCATATGATATTGTTTATGCGATTGATGGTTGATGATTTAATTATTTGGGTAATTCTTAATTTAATTAATAAAATTTAACATCTCTCTTTTTAAATATTAGGTGGCTAGTAGTTAACTTATTATTTTCGACAGTGATGCTAAGACTGAAGCAACTTGATATTCTTTATTAATTTAATAAAGGAGTAGCTAGCTGGTATTTAATTAGACGAGGTGTCACAGGTGGTATCAGAGCCAGGTTCTAGTGTCCTTTAGGATCTGTGTGGCTTATTACGCTTCCAGCGTAGCTTTCTTTAATATAGAGCCCTATGTTTAGGATTGTTGATTTCTTTGGTGAAGTTTCGTTCTCTTGCTATATTGTATATGATAGTGAATCTTATTTTCATTCGGGTGTGTTCAGGTGCCGAACAACGCAGTATGTCATGCGAGTTGGGCGGACAGCAGGAGGCCAAGATTAGTTGAGGTTATTGGATTTATTAAAGAAGGATGACAGTAGTTGAGGTCACCCATATTATGGCATGAAAATCTAGGATGGTAAAGACGGCTAAGGCACAACATATGACTTTCAGGAACCACTATAGTAAAAAGTGGGGTCAAATTAGACTCACCCAGCAAGGTTGGATTGGGAGAGAGTCAGGTGAAACATTGAATAGAACCAGCAGTGGAAATACTAGAAATGCCGAAATGGCGTATGTTAGCCAACGAAGGTAAAATATTCAAAGGCTTGGGCATATGTTGGAGTATGGCTAATCGGGAGTGAAAATTTGGGGTAAAATTTTTCTTAGCTCGTAAGAGCAGAGTTACACTGGTGAGAGGCAACCACAACACTTATAAGTGGAATGTTTTGTCAAAAGAAGGCGCATACGTATGGTTTGGCCATAAGTCCCCTCATCAGATATTCAGGATAAGATAGGATGTTGTTCTGAACTCACACAAGATGGTCGGACAAAGGTCACTTTGTGAAAAGAAATTTAATTAATTAGCGAACCTTACACCGGATGAAGTAGGTGCAATGGAGAAGAGGACATTAAAAGGGAAATTTATCTTACAAAAAGAATTGCAAGCACTTCTGGGGAATTCTGCTTGGACGGTCGATGCAGATGTTAATAATGACGCGATTAGTTAATATGGAGGTAAATTCTTCCTTGTGTGAGGAGTTACAAGAATCGAATAAGACTGGGGGAAATGGTATTGGTGAAGCACCATAAGGAGGAGACCCATTAGGGGACCCGCTTAAATGATTCGGATAGCTGAATTGTTACCGAGCAATGGTAATTTCAGTAAGAGTTGTCGATTCCTGTAGCGTGTTCCTTAGGGCCATAAAAACTAAGGGAACAATAGAGGTAGTCATCTGAGTAGAGACTACCAACGTCCGCGAAAAGGACAACCTTAATATAGTCAGTGTGACTAGAGATATGTAGAGTATGTGTAGAGGTATTTTGTGGGGAGTGAAACCCGTGAGTTAAAAAAATTTCGAAGCAAGTAGAGGAATAAGGGTACGGTGCCTAGCAAGGGCAATAGTTATTGAAATTTTTGATCTGGTACGGACAGGTGTGTTAAGTCCAGGAACCATTTGAATAGCCAGGGCGATTAGAAAGATAGAAGTATGAGTTATATCCTCAGATGATGTTGCGTATTGTATGTGTCAGGGACGAGTTACTACATTTTTATTATTGATATATTCGCATAAGAGACGAGTTTAGTGTGTATATCGACAATGTTATTATTTATATGAATATTTTCTCTGGTATAGTGGGGTTACCTTTCGTGTTATCCGTGAAGGATGAATGGGTGTATCGATAGTGGTATATACTTTATTGAAATTTCTCATTTTGGTACTGTGTTATACGAGTATGATATTATCCTAATTATGGTTATATAATATGCTTAAACCGATAGTGTGCGGTTATTGCAAGTCTATCGGGGTTACTACGTCGATGTATAATGTTTTGTAATGGCGAGGCCCCATCTACGAGAGGGTCGGGCTCGCGTTTATATATATATATATATATATATATATATATTGTTAAGACTTCGAAAAGTATAATGGTCATGGATATTTGTTCCCGATATGTGTAGGAACTTTATTGATATAAATAGGAGTGTATTTAGTTTACTGTTTAGCAGAAAGATTTATTTGGTTATTATAATTAACGCTCAAGATGTGGTAATAAGAAGAGTGCATTGTTATATCACCCTTTAGAGGCGTGGAATTTAATACTCATAGTTGTATGTCTGGGGACGGGATTTTGAGAACCCCGATTATATTTGCATGATGTTTATAGAATGTGATTACCATAAATGTTATGAGACAGTGTCTTTCGAAAGGAGTTCCTTGTTTAAGCATAATTGTGGAAGGAGATGTAACTTTTTCATCAAGAGATGGGAATATAGGGGTACATGTTATGGATTGAGGGCCTAACGGATTCCAATGACCGATAATACTGAGTAGTAGTGTATCGAGGGGTTTCTTGTTTGGATTTCGCTTTGCGAGACATCCCACGCATGAAACTTAGCGTAAGGTTGGTATCAAGGAGATGTTTGTCCATTCGTCCATGATTTGGGTAACTCGATCGTTAGGGAAGTATGTAGTTATAACTGGAAGTCAAAGGGTAAATTACGATAGAAGGACAGTAAAGCCAGTTGTTAGTGAGGAAGTGCTGATAATTTTGTTTTATTTTGTCGGGTTAAAGGATGAAATGATGTTAAGAGGATTTAGAGTTTCAAATTTGGGGGTGATTGAGAACGTCCAAGGGTTATAGCCACATTGCAAATGCAGGGACAATAAAGAGTTTGGAGTACTTATGAAGAGTATGTGATGTTTAAACTCGTATGTATGGGTTATAAGGGGTAGACACCCTGGTTTGCTAATATGATAATCTCCGAAAGAAGAGACATAGAGATGGGTGAAATTTATGCTTGTGAGACTAATATTACAAAATAGTGGTGGTAGAATGGATTAAGCGTCGTAAGAGAAGGTGATAATTAGTATACTCATGTGCAATCAGAGTAGCATGTCCAAAATTGGTTGAAGGGCAGTGGGAAGACATTTAAAAAGGGGGTATCCCTTGAGAAGACAAATATTTAACTATTATGGACTATTTGGAGTGGATTTTCACCCAACCGAATGTTGAGGGTGGCTTAAGCGTAAATAGAGTGAGGATGTAAATAAGGTATAAAGAGTCCAGATGTGCACAATATGGTGAAAAGTGCACGGGTCGAAACTTTTGGTATACGCCAAGGGAAGAAGAGGGTTATTAAGTATCATTTAACGGGAAGAATTATACGTGAAAGTCGGTATTGAAAGGGGTATAATACGTTGAAGATCGGCCAGGGTATGATGATCAGCCAGATAATTTTGTATCAAGCAGATGATTCCATTGATGGAAGAGTCAAGTTGGTAAATTTATTTGAGGGGTTGACAACTTATAAATAAGCATCGAGATCCTTCAAATGTAAGGAACGGGTTTTCAAGAAGGAAAGAAATTGTTATATCTTTGGGTGATTTACACTATTAGATAGTGACCGCACCGATATGTGGCCTAAACCAGTATTAATCCGAACTAGGATGAGATACCCAAAATCCACCTTATTTACATAATGGGATAACGCATTATGTAAATTGGGAAAGGTTTCGTTTTGAGAAAGTTGTATCACATATAGCCCGAGGAATAGGCGTAAGGTGATTGACGACTGGTGGAACTGTATGAAAGTAATTTTGGATTCATTGCGATCAGTCCATTTCTTGTAAGTGAAGTATAATATGGTAATGGGGAGGGGATATTACCTAATAGTAAATTTGTGAGAAGGCACCCATACCTATTTAGAGTGGACAAGGTGCTTACTGAGGTTTTGTGTGGATAAACCTTACCATCTTTCCTCTGGATGTTTAGAGGTGAGCAGATTAGCAGAGTTTTAGATCAGACAGAAGTTAGAGTCCGATGACTATAATGGGATAACCATAAACCATCTTAGGTATCTTTTTCCTCTTGTAAAAGTTACACCGCTGGGAACGGAGATTCGAAGAACGGACAAGAGTAGTCAGATGTCCTACGGTTTCTCCCATGATTGGAGTTTTGAGTTTAGATAAACGTGGGAGTTGATACGAAGTGAGGTGCAAACTCACAATAATATTGAAATAATGTGGCCAATGAGGTGTAAGCTATTCTTATTCGAATGTTGTTTAGTAAGAGCACAACGTGAGGTGCATTTATTGAGGTGTAACCCTATAACTGATAAAGTGTCAAGAGTGTTCAATAAGATTGTTGTAAGCAAGGGCTGCAGTGATTGAGCCTTTCTTTATGTTTCATTTTGAGTACTGGAGGACACCAAATTTTCCAGGTATGCCTTACTTTCCGAATTTCGGGACAAAATTCCATTATTAGGGGGGAAGTATGTAATACGCCGTATTTTTATGGCTTTTAATTATGAGATTTATTAAATAAAATTGCTTTTAATTATGAAATTAATTTGGGATAATTAATTGGAAATTAATTTGGATTTATATATCTGACGAGACGAGAGTTAGTATTTAAATATGATTATAATGTTGAATATTAATGAGTGATTATGGTAATATGTGATTATTTAATTTATTAAAATTGTCGTGAGTTAAAAATACGACAGTTTTGGTAATTTAGTTGGGACGCGCGTGTCAGTCGTGTCAAGACCCAATTTAATGGATTTAAAATTATTTTATTTTTATGTCATCCGTATGATCATTTTGAGTGCACCAACGTGTGCGAAAGGGTCGAGATAGTTAGAAAATACTAGCCGGGGGTTAAGTTTGGGTCCCGGGGCATTTTTAGGCCTAACCGGCAACCCAGGAGGGTATTTTAGTCATTCCTATTTTTGGTGAATAGTGACCCACGAAATTTAGAAAGCTTTATCAGCCAATAGGTTAGAGTATTATGGTTTCCATCACCAAGATTCACAGACGTCCATTAGATATGAAGTGGAGGGAGTTACCAAAGGAGAACCACCATCTTTAGACTTTTTGCACCACTGTCACCACCATCGGATAGATCGGAAAGAGATAAGCATCTCTATACCATCTACTTCAAAGGATCAAAATATTCATTACCAGGCAAGTGATTTAACTTGAAATAAATTAGTGCATATATCATCCATGTTAGGTTATAATTGAAGAATAACCTTGAATAATGATAATTGAATGGATTTGAGGAATTGAAATCGTAATTTGGGAAGGTTTTGCATGTAAATTAACTTCTGGGATTTTAGTAGCCACAAAATCATGATCCATGTGTAGAGGATTATGGATTTATAATAAATTAGTTATCGTTCTTGAAGAAATAGGAGAACTGGGGTTTTTGTAGGAAAATTATGTGAATTGATCCAAGAATTTAATGTCCCATTTTGATTTGATGATTCTAAAACGTTGGAAATTATGCAAACATGTTGGTATGATTATTAGTATACTTGGTTGGGAGTTTGGGACGTTATAATGAAGAATTAGAGGTACAAAAAAGAGGAAACTCGTACCTGTTTAAGGAAATTATGGGCAAATACCTGCTTGATCGATCGATCGACTGATCGATCGATCGACCCCTTTTCTTCGATCGATCGACCTCTTCTGATTTTTGGTAAATGTTTCCCTTTAAGGATTAATGAAAATACCAAAGTCGATGATGATTCTTAGGGTGATTTATATGATATTGTGGGACTTAGTTAAGGTCAGTAGAGTCTTACTTGAAGTCCGAAAAAATGGATTGCCTTAGGGAATAGAATTCTATTGCTTACGAGGGACTACTGAGTGAGGTACGGTTAAAAATCATTCGAATTGAAACTATAATGGGAATGAATGATGATATAAGGATAATAACATTAACGGGGGGACTTTAAGTTACTTAGATAACTTTATTAACTAATAGGAGACCTAGTAACCTTTTGGGATAGGTTTAGGTACTCAAATTGATACGACGAGAGAGTTATCAAGTTAAATATATATTACGTATGATGTTCGGGACAAACTTACTACGTATGAGACTTACTAAATGGAATATGTGAATAAATATATTGAAATATTTTTACTTAGGTTGTGTGAATGCCTAATGTATGGATTTCTTATGTGTATGACATACCTACCATACTTACTATCACGGGAGGTCGGGTTTCAGGAAAAGGACCATCTTCTCTTGTGTGCCTTTGGGGAGATTTAGATTGGAACCTTAAGGACATAGGACTGTGAATGACTTATTTGTGAGTTGATAAGTAATCTGACCTTGGGAGCGTAGGTATGTGTGTGACCTATGGGTATGTGAACTATGTTCGCCTCCAATATGTGTGATTTGTATTGAGACGGTTCCTGAGTGATTCGAAACACGTAATCCTTATGTATGTGATGTACATGGATTTGATAGCAGAGTATGCGTGTACCGTAACTTAGCCTAGGGGTGCCTTATATGTATATATGTACTGAGAGTGATTTATATATATATACTTGTGACTGGTTCACTGTTGCTTAGTATATGTGAATAACTAAGATGTTGAATGGGATAAGAATGTGAGAATTTAATTAACACTTGAGATAAGTAATTTAATGGATGTGAATATGGCTTATGAATATCACTTGTTGGGTGTTAAGAGTAGATACCCTATGTTAGAATGCGAACGCATGAGTGGTTCAGACTAGTTAGTTAGCACCATAACTAGGATGGGTTAAGGGCATACGTTAGGCGTGCACATTAGTTGAAAGGTGAGAAACTCATGTGAGAGTACGCAACTAACATATTTATAATATGTGTTGTTTAATTATAATTTAAACACTTCCTATATTTTAAACTATTTTCACCTCGGGCTCTGACACCTTTTCTTCCAAATATATTTTGTATTATAAAAACATTTTTAGGTGCCCAGCCACAGGGATGTCAAGCATAGGACATTCATTCTGATGACGTGTTGTAGCAGCTATGGAAGCTACAGGATCTTAACATTAGACAATTCCATATTTATCATTGATTCCTTCAGAAGCATTTGTCTCAGTTAGGGCATGTCGCCCATTCCTTCTTAGAGGTTGTAGTTACAGACTTTCTTTATTTCAGATATTGGTTTATTCAAACTTTTGTGTTGGAAATTTAATTACTCTTGTATTATTATTGTGGGAGTATTTATTACAAACTCAGTTTATTTCATTTCGTTGGTTATTCATATGAGATTGTTTATGCGATTGATGGCTGATAATTTAATTACTTGGGTAATTCTTAATTTAATTAATAAAATTTGACATCTCTCTTTTTAAATATTAGGTGGCTAGTAATTAACTAATTGTTTTCGACAGTGATGCTAAGACTGAACCAACTTGATATTCTGTATTAATTTAGTAAAGGAGTAGTTATTCGGTATTTAATTAGATAGGGTGTCACAACTCACAAAACACCTTATGAATTATGGAAAGGTCGAAGACCTTCCTATAAATATTTACGAGTGTGGGGGTGCTTAGCGAAAGTAATGGTTCCTAAACCTCAAAAGGTAAGAATAGGGCCAAAAGCCGTGGATTGTGTATTCATCGGTTATGCTACTAATAGCAGTGCATATCGATTTCTAGTTTGTAAATATGAGATTTCGAATATTCATGTAAATACGGTTATTGAATCGAGGGACGCTTCATTTTTTGAAAATGAATTCCCTTATAACATGACCCGAGAATCTGATCCTTCTAAAAGGATGAATCAAGCTACTACAAGTGGTACTCATCGAACCTATTGAATCAATAGAGGATGAACCAAGACGTAGTAAAAGAGCAAAAACCTCGACTTCTTTCGGTCTGGATTTTCTAACATATTTTCTAGAAAATTAACCTCAATCATATAAAGAAGCCATATCCTTACCTGATGCTTCCAATAGGAAAGAAGCAATTAATAGTGAAATTTAATCCATATTACAAAATCATACATGGTAACTAGTGGATCTTCCAACAGGTTCAAAACTAATAGGTTATAAATGGATCTTCAAAAAGAAGTTGAAGGCCGATGGATCAATTGATAAATATAAAGGTAGACTTGTAGCTAAAGGCTATAGGCAAAAGGAAAGGTTGGATTACTTCGACACATATTCACCGGTAACAAGAATAACGTCCATTCGGATGATAATATCAATAGCTACTAATAATGGACTTGAAATACATCAAATGGATGTAAAAACCGCATTATTAACTGGTGAACTAGACGAGGAAATTTATATGGAGCAACCTGAAGGGTTCAAGGCTCCGAGACAAGAAGTAAAAGTATGTAAGGTTTTCTAAATCACTTTGCGGATTAAAACAAGCACCTAAGCAATGGCATGAAAAATTTGATAATGCAATGTTATCAAATGGTTTTAAAATTAATGAATGCAATAAATGTGTTTACTTTAAATACATTCAAAATGGATATGTCATTGTATGCCTCTATGTTGATGATATGCTTATCGTGGGTAGTAACTTGGAAATTGTTAAAACTACAAAACAAATGTTGAGTAGTAGATTTGATATGAAAGACTTGGTAATCACCGATGTTATATTAGGAATTAAAATTTCTAAAACATCGAATGGGCTTATATTATCTCAATCTCATTATATAGAGAAAGTACTTGAAAAAATCAAGAAGTATGATATTAGTCCTACCAAGACACCTGTAGATGTAAATTTACATCTAGCAAGAAATAATGGTGAAAGCTTATCTCAACTAGAATATTCTCGTATTATCGGTAGTTTAATTTATATCATGAACTGTACACGACCAGACATAGCATACTCAATAAGTAAGCTAAGTTGATTTACGAGCAATCCTGGAAGAGATCACTAGAAAGCAATATTGAGAGTTTTGGGTTATTTGAAATATATTCAAAACTATGGGTTGCACTACCCAAAATATCTAGTTGTTCTTAAAGGACATTGCGATGAAAATTGGATATCCGATACAAAAGACTCTAAGTCTACGAGTGGGTATGTGTTTACCCTTAGAGGTGCAGTCGTATCTTGAAAATCCTTAAAACAAACGTGCATTTATAGATCGACAATGGAATTCGAGTTCATTGCACTAGACAAAGCTGGAGAAGAAGCTGAACGGCTTCAAAATTTCTTAGAGGATGTTCCAAATTAGTCTAAACCTGCGCCCGCGATATGTATACAATGCGATAGTCAATCGGCAATTGGAAGGGCACAAAATCACATGTATAACGGAAAGTCACGACATATTCATCGTCGTCACAATACCGTTAGACAACTTCTCTCAAACGGAATTATCTCAATTGACTATGTAAAGTCATAAGATAATATAGCGGATCCGCTTACAAAAGGTTTAAACCGAGAGCAAGTTGAAATATCATCGAGAGGAATGGGTCTAAAGTCTATAAATAAATAAGAATCAATATAGTGGTAACCTAACCTAGCTGACTGGAGATCCCAAGATCTAGGTTCAATGGGCAAACCGAACTACATTGTATTCACTAAGCACTAGAGGAGATTTAATCATATCCATTCCAAAGATGAGACAGTGCATATTTACCGCCAAATTAGGATAAGTTATGCTTTTAATGGCATCCATATATTAGTATGTCTAAGTAGGGTATTGCAGGATACTCTTTATGGAAGTCACCTACGTGAGTAAGAAGGGGGCCACTTCTATGAGAAAATAAAAGGCAATTTCTCTAAAATATTCACGGAACCAAGTGGTGTTCATGGCCAAAATGAACACAAACGTGAGAACCAACTGTGTTGAAGAATTATTGTGTGAATACTGTTGTCTAGGTTTACAGAAATGGTTGACGGTTCAAGGGCGTGAAGTCTACTGATTAACCAAGTAAATCCTATAGTATATCACTAAGAAAAGTTCAATACCACTAGGCTACTTCTCCCGATGCAATACGTCTTGAGTTTTACTCAACCTGTGTTTTCATCTTCATTAGCATCTGTTATGTTTTACTTATAGCGATATATCATTCATGTGGGGGACTGTTTGAAATTGGACTTAGAAAGTTGTTCAGAATTTTTTGAACAGAATTTTGAGCAAAACTTTGAGCTCAAAAATAGGCGGGACCCACACTACGATAATTGTGGGACCATATACGAAGGCGTTATCCTCCGCAAGGAGATTAACGTAGTATATTCGCATGTCCAATTTCATTAAGTTATGAACGATAAATATGTCCCCAAAGTGACTCACAAAGTAATGAAAGTTAATGAATTGGGTATGTTTTAACTCTTGCCCCACATTGGAAGAGTAGTGGAAAGTTGATGAGTTAATAACACCCCAAGTATGGACTAAGGCTTGGATGTCTTTGGGGTATCCCAACTCTTTGAAGGGGAGATTTCCTATACTATGCATGCGTTGGGCTTGGGCCAAAAGCCCACACGGGCGTGCGCGTGCCGTCAGTCTGTCCGGCTCGACTCGGGCTCGGGCTTATAATCTCTTAAAAATACATATTTAGTATTTAAAAATAAAAGAAAACCCTCGAAACACCTCCC
Organism: Sambucus nigra; assembly: GCA_949130495.1. Classification (NCBI taxonomy): domain Eukaryota; kingdom Viridiplantae; phylum Streptophyta; class Magnoliopsida; order Dipsacales; family Adoxaceae; genus Sambucus; species Sambucus nigra. The sequence goes on along the minus strand of OX422214.1, from coordinate 186,083,347 downwards.
ACTACCCACACGACTCTCTAAAAAAAAAACTTCCCCCACTTCCAAAGAACCCTCCCTCGGCGACCTATGATCGTCCTTATTCTCCCCTAGCATTCTTTTTCTCCCTTCATCGCATGTAGCCATCTCATTTCAAATAAAGTTAGTGGGTCTTTATTTCTACCTCTTTGTTTAGTTCCTTTTCATGATTTGTATTAATCTATTACAAGATTTGGTGGGTTTAGTAGTGTTTTTGGTAGAGATCTTTTGTGGATCTTTGGTTTTAACTTCCTCTGATACAAGCACATATGGAGGGTTTTTTGTTCTTTGGAAACACGCAAATGAATGCCTCCCTTGTTGGAAATTGGACATAGAAAGCTGTCCAAAATTTTCTGGACAGAATTTTGAGCAAAACTTTGAGCTCAAAAATAGGTAGGACCCACACTACGATAATTATGGGACCATATACGAACGAGTTCTCCTCCGCAAGGAGATTAACGTAGTATATTCACATGTCCAATTTCATTAAGTTATGAATGATAAGTGTGTTCCCAAAGTGACTCACAAAGTAATGAAAGTTAATGAATTGGGTATGTTTTAACTCTTATCCCACATTGGAAGAGTAGTGGAAAGTTGATGAGTTAATAACACCCCAAGAATGGACTAAGGCTTGGATGCCATTAGGGTATCCCAACTCTTTGAAGGGGAGTTGGCCTACACTATGCATGTGTTGGTCTTGGGCCAACAGCCCACGCGCGCCGTCCGGTCGGCCGGCTCGGTTCGGTTCGGGCTTGGGCTTGGGATTATAATCTCTTAAATATTTTGGTCCATTTTGATTTAACTTTTTGGGCTTTAATTGTTAATTAATTATGAAATTAATTAATTATTAATTAACTGTTTGACAGTTAATTGCCAAAGAGTCAACAGTTAACGAAATTAACTGTTTTGGCAGCTAAATTCGGTTTTGACTGTTCCCAATACTCAAAACGTTTGCTATAAATAGAATCATTCCCCTAAAGTTTTAAGATGCTGTAAATTAACCCCTCCGAAATAATGCAACATTTTTTCCCAGAAAATAAGCCCTCTATTACTGCTATTGCATACATCTCATACATATTATTTCTTTGGTCTAGTTGATTACAAAACACAGAATTGTGTTCGCAGAAATTAATCACAGTTGTGCTACTTGATTATTTTGGAAATCCATTATATCTTGGGAGACAATTATTCATTACCTTTAGCACTTTGTGGAGGGAATAAATTTGTCTTAGGGAGACTGTTCTAAACAGGGCTCGGATTATTTCTTCGCTATTTTGATATTATCTCTGCAAATTCAAGTAAGTTTTAATTTTCTGTAAATTCATTTTATTTCTGTAATTATATAATAATTCTTTATTCTGTACAATTGTATTTAATAAATAGTAGACATAACATTCTTTCCCTGGTAATATTTCACTCCTTACCGTTAAGATGTTTTAATTTTTTATGTTTTATTAAAGGATATCGTTGAGGACATGAGCCAGCCAACCCTGACCCAAGAATTGGTAGTGAAGGATCTTCATGGTATCAAATGGAGATTTAAGCACGTTTGGTTTCTTATTGTGGACATTATACAGTTTAGAGGTTAGAATTAATTCCTCATTGTGGAAACTCTGCTTCTTATATTGTTTGACTGACAAACACAAACTAAATCTATGAACAACAAGCATGTTTGGTTTAGTTGACCTATTAAATGTTTCTCTTGGATTTAAATCGAGTAGGCATTTACTTACAACAGGATAGAGTACATTTGTTACTTCTAAGAAATTAGATAATGAGAATTCTTTTGTATTCCTGAGGTACTTTTTATATATATGCTTGTTACAAATACAACAAGTTTGCTTATTTTAATTACATTTTTTAAAGAATTAAATCTTAATCAATAAGAATTGGTACCCTAGGGGGAAAACAAGGAATTGCATGTAAGTACTTAGTACTTTAAGAATTATTATTGATGTTAAGTGGTTGAAAGTGAGGCCTCATTGCTATCAAATATATGCGTTGGCGACTTCGCATTTTCCACATCAGTTATATATCAATTTAGAGTTGTGTGGGACAAATATCCTCTTAATTCCCTCTTAACATTATTGAATCTTCACCTATTCTCACTCTTCATTGCACAATAAAAGGTTAATCATTATTCCACACTGAATGAATAATTATAGCCAAATGCTTATCAATCATCTCTACTAGTCGTGACCTACATCTATGTGCAAGCGACCAAGAACCAGTTTTAGGTATGAACTTAAGATTTTCCTTAATACATAATGTTTTAGAAGGTAAATAGGTGAAAAAGAGGTTGTAGTTGGAATTTCCTATAAGAAGTAGGGAAAATTCAAAGAGTTGTACTCGAGGTATTGCTTACATTTTTGTTAAATTAGTCATATTTTTTTAAGTATAAACTTCAAAATACCTCCACTTCACCTACATATACATCATCTTGCTTTGTGATGCACTATTAAAAAGAAAAAATATGTGGTGACAAAGTGATGCCATATCTTGTTTGATGGTTAAGTATACAGAATAAACTAATATTTTCCATCTTTTGAATCGAGTCTTTTAATCAATGTCATTATTAGTTATTTTAAATTGCCTTCAGCTTATCAAACTTTTTTGTAATACCTTCCATTTTATTCAAAGACACCCTAGTTGGTTGTTATTAACACTTAGTATTTTATTTCAATTATCTGAACTTTTTTTTTGTTCATGCTCAATTTATATGTTATTGAAAGCAAAATCTGCAAGAATTCCGCCAGTACAACTACTAGTCCCACTGTTGAAGAAATGAAAAATCCTCCACTTGGATTCCCTCAAACACCCATCACCTCACTCAGAACCTTTGAGGCTCAAGATTATCTTTGGTCTCATTTGTTTTTACCTCTTAAGTCTGAATCTGAACCATTCAAATTTAAGAGGTACCAAAAAGTGTTTGTTTTTTTAAATGATTAAGAGGTTAACAGCTATATTTGGCTCTTAATAGTTAAGAGGTAAAGTTACATATGAAGTCTGAATCAGTCTAAATACATCCATTCAGAGGTATATTTAGACATAAAAATAAACATATTTTTCAAATTCAGATTTCAGACTTTAGATTCAGTCTTCAGACTTCAGATTCAGATGAAAAAACAAACGCAACCGTTACAACTTCAATAATTGTGGTGGGGGGCGCGTGTTAGCACGCCTGCAAAAAGGCTTCAGAGGTTGAACAACCATACTCATCAAAACTCCTAATCACATGGAAACACCTTACATATATTACGTCAAGTCTCAGTAGATTACTTCGACACCTGACCTTTGGTTATAGTAACGTCAAACCTTTAACTGTGTGGTCGTTATACTAAGATCAACCCTTATGCACAGGGTAAAAATATATTCAACTAGTCCAAATATCTCCTCCCAAACTGACGAGACTGCTACGAGCTAAATCAAATATAGCATACAAGCAGCAAAACGACGTCATTTGGCAGAAAAAGCAACCCCTTGGGCGGAACATCATGTTCCTCTTAAGGGTTATACAAGTTTATACTTTCTCCCCCCAATAGTTTTATCTTATTATGATTAATCCAAAATTAAATACCACACCAACCTCACCTATAATAAAAATAGTTGCTGCCATAAAAAAAATAGTCGTTGCCATAAAAAAGGAGTAGTTGTTGCCATAAAAAAAAACAGCCAATGCATACATTAATAAATCCGTTCAAACATATGGGGTACAAAATATAAATAGTGTAACTTTATTGGATGCTTAGGCGGAACAAGATGTTCCACTTTAGGGTTTTATATTTTTTTCCATTCTTGCGCGGAACAACTTCTTCCGTTTAAGTCGGAACATCTTGTGAGTCAATCTAGGAGGAAAATTTGGAAAATGAAAGGTTGAAAATTTAAGGAAAATAATTTGAGGGAACTAACAATAAAGACTCAACATCTTCCTCAATTGAACTATTTCACCCTAAAACCAATCAAGGCAAGAACTTTATCCAACTTTATCCTTTGAATTCATGTTATGATAGTAGAAATCATGTTTAAAAAAATTAAATCTAGTAAATGTTAAACTTAATAATGCAATTCTTAAATTTAGAATGTAATTTGAGTAATTTGAACCTAATTGGTATCAAATAGTTAAATTGGATTCAAACCTAAATCTTCATCTTGTGGATTTTTTTCTGAAAAATTAACACATATTAATTAGAAATTGATATATCTAAATTTGCTCTAGAATAAAATTAGAGCTCATATTAGAATTATGGTAATTACAACAATTGTTATATACACTTTTAATCAAACCATTAAATGTGTTCTAAAAATATGAAATTGGTAAGTTAAACATGTTAAAATTTATGATAATAAGTGAAATTCATGATTGATTATGTTATTAGATGAACTACGTGTTAGAACTTATATTTTAGGATGCCAAAATTATGTTGTTAATCTTGTTGGAATTGTTAATTTCACAAATTAGATATTAAGGGATATAGTTTTTAACCTTAAAAAATATAAAAAGATTGGTTATTAATATATGTGGATTGAGATGAATTTTGAAAAGAATTACGCAATAAAAATAAAGCATGATTTTTCTAGGTTTCAAGCTCGAATTGATCCGGTTCTGAATCAGACCGATCCAGTCCTCGAAAAAATAAGAAGATTATTTTTTTTATTAAGTTGGTGGTTCCTTGAGTTGGATATGGTTTGGGATGATTTAACAAAAATGTTAATTATAATTTTAAACTGATTGATCAAACCCGAATTGATCCGATTTTGAATCAGACCGATCTAGTCCTCGAAAAAATAAGAAGATTATTTTTTTTATTAAGTTGGTGGTTCCTTGAGTTGGATATGGTTTGGGATGATTTAACAAAAATGTTAATTATAATTTTAAACTGATTTGTAGGTTGAGCATAGTGGATAATACCTAATGCCTTATAACATGTAAAAATAGTTTAGTAAATTAATTAATGGTTAATAATCCTTAAAAACAAATTGAGAATGATAACATAAGAGTTGAAATGATTTTGGAAGACTTCTAAATATGATTTAGGACAAGCATGTAGGTTCCTTAGATGAATGAATACTTTATAACTCTTTACAATGATGAGATATGATTGGGAAATCAATTAATGGTTAAGAAACAGTGTGTGATTTAATAGTGACGATGTGTAGGTTATGTGTACCTATATGGATGACTTTATGTGAGTTAATATACCATGGGTGGGTGTGTCGTATCATTGCGAATATACTTGTAGGGATTTGATAGGACGCATGTGTCGGGCTATATATTACATCCCATGATGATGACGTTAGTTGTGTATATGACTATCATCACGATCTTATATGATGAGGTCACCGTCTTCTGTGTTGGGACAATGAAATATGATTCTTCCACTTAGACATTCGTATACGGCCATATGGCTGGTGTGATTCAAGTATTTACGTATAAGGACATCCTTTATTCGTTACCTGTAAAGGCACAAGAGATCCCTAAAGGTGTAGGTGTGGACCTTCATGAGATGATTTACGTGAGAGTTGTTGGCATGGCCTATAATAAACATGTTTTCGAGAGAAAGTACAGTATTAGTCAAGATTTCACAAGATTTGATGGATGTTTTTCATAGTATGTCATCTCTTTTGGAGAACTTCTCATGGATAACTGCTCATGTATTTCAAATGAGATAGTTATTTCATTCGAATGAGATCCTATTTCGTTCTAACAAACTTTTATTCTCGTTCGAATGAGCCGCCGCCTCGAAATTTATGTAAATCATATAAATACCTGTTTCATGTTCATATTTTTAAAGACTTTTGCCACAATTGTTTTTTCATATATTTTGCAAATATTTTCAACCTTTTCAGTTTAGAAAACCTTTTTGATTCACAAAATTCATTCCCAAACTATATTTGTGTGAATCTGTTTAAACCCTATAGTTTTATATCCTTGCATACGCAACTCTTGGTTGCCATTGTGATTCTCGAGGGGATCCTTGCTGAAGATAAATGATGATCGGTGGATACCGAGCATGGAAGGCCGCATGTGGATTGCTCCTCATCGAGTAGTATTCTTTGGTTGTTATCAAGTAGTCTGTAAGTAGATGGTCTTGTAAACTCTCTAAAGTGCTGAAAATAAAAGGTTTTGCCCACAAGGAATTTTTCCTGAAATTGCCTTTGTTGATGGCATGTTTTGATTTATCTTTTTTATAGCCTAGATGTATGTCTTAGGATAAAAAGATAAAATTTGAATTTGTGTGTGTTGTACATTTAATTATATGAATAATCCGTTGAGATCACAAGCGCACTCTCAAATTAATTAAGTAAGATAAGATGGGTATTTATAAAATTAGTGGAAAATTTCAAAACTATTATTTTAGCTTGATTGAAATATATAATGTTCAATTAAGGTAAACAAATTAATAAAAGAATAATATATACAAGAGAGGAGGATCTACAAGATTTTACAAACCAATATTTTATGTGGTTAGGCTTTGCCTAAATTCGTGCCAAGACGACAATCGGGAAGTTAACTATATTCTGCTCACTAAGGTAGAGAAATCACCTCACAAGGATACAACACACCTTGCAATCGGAACCGATAAGAACTCCTTCTCTTACCGAATCAACGATAACCAAATATCAAGAGTCCTTCCTTTGTGCAAAGTCACTTTTGGCCTAGGAAATACAATAAAGTTTAACCGTAAAGTAAAAGTGCAAAGACGGATCATAACTTATCTCTTTAAAAGTGTAAAGCTTTTCACTTGTTGAAACTAAATGCTCAATGTGTGGAGTAAGAATTCTCTTTTCTCATTTGAAATCTCAATATATTCTAACACAAGTGTTATAATGAAGATTTGATGTTTTTATGTTATTTTAAATATCGCGTGTCAAATTCAAAGGTTATACAAAGATGTATTATAGTGTGAAAAAAATAAACTAGCCGTTATGAGTAGTTAGAAAATATTTATGAGGTAGTTGGAAAAAAATACATTTTGAATTCCCACAAAAAAAAACTAGTCCATTTCTATATTTGCTATTTTTTACCCTATGAAAGTCTAAATATGCATCTTTGCAGTACCCATTGCATACACTAAAACCTCATTTTTACACTTTTACCATAAGGGTTGCTCTAAGTGTTTCCTTCTCCCTTATTTATACAATTAAGTTCAGACTTTGTTTTATAATCTACATATTCTTTATTCAATAATATCTATTAGTATTCTACTGTTGCATCTTTTGCTGTTTATGTAGGAATTCTTCAGATGCCTTGCTATATGTCATACTGTACTTCCTGAAGGTGAGGAAAATTTAATATCAAGTTGAATCCCCTGATGTGGCTTCTTAGGTTACAGTCACAAAGAACTTTGGCTTCCTTTTTTACAGGTATTTTTATGGGTTATTTTGAGTTTAACCCCACTTTTAGGCCTAATTTTGAGTAACAACCCTAATTTAAATGCACTTTGCAAGGAACTTTTACAACAGTTTGTTACCTTTTGTGACATTTTGGGGGGGCTATTGAGATACTTATGTTTTTATTTTTTTGTTATAACTCAAAAGTTACTGCAAAAGTGGGGGTTTAAAGTCAAAACAACCTTGTTTTATTTATTACTTTTTAGAATTACAAAGGTCGAGCATCAGATTCAGTTTCTGGAAGAATAGAAAGTAAGAAATGACCCTATAAGCCCTTGTACTTGTACAACTTAGTTTTTAGTCTGTAAGATTATTTAGCTCATCACCTCCACAATGTCATTACATTCAAGTTGCCATATATTGAGAACAAGTGTTTTACTCTCTAAATTAGTTATAGAGATCATTGATTCTTGTGTTCTCAAACTAATTATCTTTATTAGTTACCATGGCATGAGGTATCAGTTTCCTTATGGAAACATGGACCTTCTACTCAGTGGTCCAGCCTAGGGGTTCCACTTCCATCCACATGAGAATTAATCTGTGATAAATAATTGGAACTTACATTGACCCAGTCCAATTAGGAATGGGCCTGGGATATCCATCCCCATAAGTCAAATGGATATGAGGCAATGATAGGTGAGATTTCTTGAATAGGTTGGTTGATGAATGTCATCACTTGTTAGAGTTTGCCACACTGTGGGGATAGTATTCAGAGTCTCGTGCCATAAATTGCCAATAATTCAATAGGATTAATCTTCATTTGCCATAATACATTCTACTTGGTGACCTCTGTTATGTCTACTATTTATTAATAACAATTTTACAGAATTATGAATTGTTAATATAATTACAGAAATAAAACAGAATTACAGAAATTAACACTTACTTGAATTTGCAGAAATAATAACAGAATTAAATATAAATCCGAGCCCGGAAGAACAGTCTCCTTAAGGCAAATTTATTCCCTCCAACGTGCTCAAAGGTTATTGAATAATTGCCTCCCAAGATAGGACGGATTTCCCGAATTAATTATGTAGCACCACAATAATTAATTCCAATGAACACAAATTTGTGTTAATACTCAACCAGAACAGTGATATGATATGCAGAAATGAAGAAAACAATTATCTAGATGAAACAATATTTTCGGAATTTTTCTGGAGGTTTTTTTTCAGAAAATAAAACAGGAGGGAAAGGTTTGTATTTATAGCTTTTGAGTTGACAGTTGGAATAGTCAAAATCGAAATTAACTGACAAAAACAGTTAATCTGTTAACTGTTAACTGTTGACCCTTGGCATTAACTGTTAAACAGTTAATTAATTATTAATTAATTCTGTAATTAATTAATAAAATCCCAGAAAGTTGAATTAATTCGGCCCAAAATTGTAAGAGAATTTTATAAGCCCAAGCACGAACCGAGTCGGACGGACGGACCGCGTGCGCGCGCGTGTGGGCTTTTGGCCCAAGCCCAACACATGCATAGTGTAGGTCATCTCCCCTTCAAAGAGTTGGGATACCCCAAGGCATCCAAGCCTTAGTCCATACTTGGGGTGTTATTAACTCATCAACTTTCCACTACTCTTCCAATGTGGGACAAGAGTTAAAACATACCCAATTCATTAACTTGCATTGCTTTGTTAGTCACTATGGGGACATATTTATCATTCATAACTTATTGAAATTGGACATATGAATATACTACGTTAATCTCCTTGCGGAGGAGAACGCGTTCGTATATGGTCCTACTATTTTTGTAGTGTGGGTCCCACCTAAATTTGAGCTCAAAGTTGCTCAAAATTCTGTCCAGAAAATTCTAGACAACTTTTTAAAACCAATTTAAGTCCAATTTTCCAACAATCCCCCACATGAACGATATATCGCTATAAATAAAACATAACAAATGTTAATGCAGATGCAGACATAGGTTGAGTAAAACTGAAGACTTATTGCATCGGTAGAAGTAGCCTAGTGGCCTTGAACTTTCCTTAGTGATATACTATCGAATTTACTTAGTTAATCAATAGACTTCACGTCCTTGAACCGTTAAACGTTTTTGTAAACCTAGACAACAGTATTCACACAACAATTCTTCAATACAGTTGGTTCTCATGTTTGTGCTCATTTTGGCCATGAACACCACTTGGTTCCATGAGTATTTTAGAGAATATGCCTTTCATTATTCTCATAGAAGTGGCCCCCTTCTTACTCACGTAGGTGACTTCCATAAAGAGTATCCTGCAATACCCCACTTAGACGTACTAAGATATAGATGTCATTAAAAGCATAACTTATCCTAATTTCGTGGCAGATGTGGATAGGATTAAATATCCTCTAGTGCTTACTGAATACAACATAGTTCGGTTTCCCATTGAACCTAGATCTTGGGATCTCCAGTCAGCTAAGTTGGGTTGCCACTATATTGATTCTTATTTATTTATAGGCTTTAGACCCATTCCTCTTGATGATCTTTCAACTTTCTCTCGATTTAAACCTTTCGTTTGTGGAGCCGATATATTATCTTTTAGCTTTACATAGTCAATTGAGATAATTCCATTTGAGAGAAGTTGTCTAACGGTATTGTGTCGACGACGAATATGTCGTGACTTTCCATTATACATATGATTTTGGTCCCTTCCAACCGCTGATTGGCTATCGCAATGTATACATATTGTGGGCACAGGTTTAGACAAATTTGGAACATCCTCTAAGAAATTTCGAAGCCATTCAGCTTCTTCTCCAGCTTTTTCTAGTGCAATGACTTCAGATTCCATTGTCGATCTAGAAATGCACGTTTGTTTTGAGGATTTCCAAGATACGGCTGCACCTCCGAGGGTAAACACATACCCACTCGTAGACTTAAAGTCTTTTGTATCGGATATCTAATTTGCATCGCAATGTCCTTCAAGAACAACTAGATATTTTTAGTGCAGTCGATAGTTCTGAGTATATTTTAAATAGCCCAAAACTCTCAATATTTCTTTCCAGTGATCTCTTCCTGAATTACTCGTAAATCGACTTAGCTTACTTAATGAGTATGCTATCTCCGATCGCATACAGTTCTCGATATACATTAAACTGCCGATAATACGAGAATATTCTAGTTGAGACATGCTTTCACCATTATTTCTTTCTAAATGTAAATTTACATCTACAGGTGTCTTGGTAGGACTAATATCATACTTCTTGAATTTTTCAAGTACTTTCTCTAGGTAATGAGATTGAGATAATATAAGTCCATCCGATGTTCTAGAAATTTTAATTCCTAATATAACATCAGCGATTCCCAAATCTTTCATGTCAAATCTATTACTCAACATTTGTTTTGTAGTTTTGACAATTTCCAAGTTACTACCCGTGATAAGCATATCATCAACATAGAGGCATACAATGATATATCCATTTTGAATGTATTTAAAGTAAACACATTTATTGCATTCATTAATTTTGAAACCATTTGATAACATTGCATTTTCAAATTTTTCATGCCATTGCTTAAGTTCTTGTTTTAATCCGCAAAGTGATTGAGAAAAGCTTACATACTTTTACTTCTTGTCCGGGAGCCTTGAACCATTCAGGTTCCTCTACATAAATTTCCTCGTCTAGTTCACCAGTTAATAATGCGGTTTTTTCATCCATTTGATGTATTTCAAGTCCATTATTAGTAGCTATTGATATTAACATCCGAATGGACGTTATTCTTGTTACCGGTGAATATGTGTCGAAGTAATCCAACCCTTCCTTTTGCCTATAGCCTTTAGCTACAAGTCTAGCTTTATATTTATCAATTGATCCATCGGCCTTCAACTTCTTTTTGAAGATTCATTTATAACCTATTGGTTTTGAACCTGTTGGAAGATCCACTAGTTACCATGTATGATTTTGTAATATGGATTAAATTTCACTATTAATTGATTCTTTCCTATTGGAAGCATCAGGTAAGGATATGGCTTCTTTATACGATTGAGGTTAATTTTCTAGCAAATATGTTAGAAAATCCGGACCGAAAGAAGTCGAGATTTTTGTTATTTTACTACGTCTTGGTTCATCCTCTATTGATTCAATAGGTTCGATGAGTACCACTTGTAGTAGCTTGATTCTTCCTTTTAGAAGGATCAGATTCTCGGATCATGTTATACGGGAATTCATTTTCAAAAAATGAAGCATCCCTCGATTCAATAACCGTATTTACATGAATATTCAAAATCTCATATTTACAAACTAGAAATCGATATGCACTGCTATTAGTAGCATAACCGATGAATACACAATCCACGGCTTTTGGCCCTATTCTTACCTTTTTAGGTTTAGGAACCATCACTTTGGCTGAGCACCCCTACACTCGTAAATATTTATTGGAAGGTCTTCGACCTTTCCATAGTTCATAAGGTGTCTTGTGAGTCTTCTTATGAGGTACTTTATTTAGAATGTAATTAGCAGAAAGTAAGGCTTCCCCCCACAAATTTTGTGGAGCTCCCGAACTTAATAACATTGAGTTCATCATCTATTTCAAAGTACGATTTTTGCGTTCAGCACCACCATTCGATTGAGGAGAATAAGGACCGGTTGTTTGATGAATAATCCCATTTTCAGAACAAAATTCCTCAAATGGATATTCATATTCACCTCCTCTATCACTCCTAATAGCCTTTATCGTTTGGCTTAATTGATTCTCAACTTCATTCTTATATTGTTTAAATGCAATAATAGCCTCATCTTTACTATGTAACAAATATACATAGCAATATTTTGTGCAATCGTCAATAAAAGTAATAAAATACTTTTTCCCACCTCTAGTTTGAACAAATTTTAAATCATACATTTATGATTTTTATCAATATTAAATTTTGGCAAAAATTCCAAGTTAATTAATCTACGCAATGTATCAAAATTAACATGTCCTAATCTATCATGCCAAATATTAGATGACTCAATCAAGTAAGAAGAACTAGCAATTTCATTCATTGAAACATATGTTTTTAGGGTTACAGTAAGAACATTGAGTTTAAAGAGCCCCTCATTGAGGTAGCCCTTTCCTACATACATGTCATTTTTAGACAACACAAAGCGATCAGACACAAATACAAGCTTGAAACCCTTTTTAGTCAGGAGAGATCCAGAAATTAGATTCTTCCGAATATCAGGCACGTGAAGAACATTGTTGTGAGTAAGTTCCTTTCCAGAAGTCATTTTTAAAGCAATATTTCCTTGTCCCACCACCTTAGAAGTGGAAGAATTTCCCATAAAGAGGTTCTCCTCATTTTCCAAAGGCTTATAGGTGTTTAACATCCATTTGTTTGCACAAATGTGTCGTGTGGATCCAGTGTCCACCCACCATTTCTTGGTATTTTCAACCAAGTTACATTCAGAGACCACGGCAGAAAGATTCATATCCGCCAAATCATTGGCGATATTCTCACCCTCAGTTACATTTGCTTGAGAGTTATTTCGATTTTGCTTCTTAGGCTTACGACACTCGCTTGAGCGGTGTCCAGGTTTACCACAATTGTAGCATTTGCCTTTGAACTTCTTCTTGTTCTGCTTTGAACTGCCTTCCCCATCATACTTTCATTTGTTCTTCTTAGGACCTTCAACAACAAGGACCTTCGTTTCCATTGGATTCTTCCCACTTTTCTTTTGAGACTCAAAGTTGTCTTCTTCGATTCTCAGCCTGACCACCAACTCCTCCACATTCATCTCCTTTCGCTTGTGCTTGAGATAGTTTTTGAATAAACTCCAAGATGGTGGCAATTTTTCAACAATTGCAGCAACTTGGAAAGTTTCACTAATTGACATTCCTTCAGCATGAATGTCGTGGAGGATCACTTGGAGTTCTTTCACTTGCGAGATCACTGATTTAGAATTAACCATTTTGAAGTCTAGAAAACGTCCGACGGTAAATTTCTTCATCCCATCATCTTTAGTTTTGTACTTCTTTTCCAAAGAATTCCATAATTCTTTGGATGTCTTGATAGTGCAGTAGACATAATACAGTGTCTTGTCCAAGTAGGCCAAAATATAATTCCGGCATAAGTAGTCTGAGTGCTTATAAGCATCAACAGCAGCAACCTTTTCAGCGTCATCTCCCTCTTGAATAGAGGGGCAATCTTCATATACAAACCTACCCAGTTGGCAGGTAGTGAGATAGAAGTACATTTGTCCTTGCCAACGTTTGAAGTCAGCCCCAATCAACTTTTTCAGTTTCTCCCCATGTGGCATAGATACGGGTGCAGTCACATTTGTGTTGGTGACAATCACTTTAGTAGGAGTAGTGTTCGTACTTTGTGATTCCATTTCTATTACAAAAACAGAATTTTTATCAATGATAAATTCATATATAATGAATTAATCAAAACAGAATACAAAATTATGTGCATCAATTTCCTCCAAATATAATTCACAATAAATGAATTCCAAAAGAATTCCAAATAAAATTCAGAATTAAACTATTATATAAACAGAAGTTTATACACAATAAAATATGTGTCACACTAATTTTTAATAATAAAAAGAATTCCGTACAAAACAGAATTATAATTTAAAGATTAAAAATTTTTACATAAACAAATTTTAATAAAAATTTACAAATAAAATTTTATTTCCTAGAACAGAATATAAAAACAGTATAGAAATTAATTTCTGTACCAAAACTGTTTTATTAATTTCTGCAATAAAGCAATAATTTAATTCATATTTTCTATCAAAACAGATTAATTTTCAACAAATAAATTTCTGTAAATAAAGAATTTCTGTACACTACAAAACAGTAGAACAAGTCTAAATTTGCCTTAAGATTGTTATGTCTACTATTTATTAATAACAATTGTACAGAATTATGAATTATTAATGTAATTACAGAAATAAAACGGAATTACAGAAATTAACACTTACTTGAATTTGCAGAAATAATAGCAGAATTAAATATAAATCTGAGCCCTGGAGAACAGTCTCCTTAAGGCAAATTTATTCACTCCAACGTGCTCAAAGGTTATTGAATAATTTCCTCCCAAGATAGAACGGATTTCTCGAATTAATTATGTAGCACCACAATAATTAATTCCAACGAACACAAATTTGTGTTAATACTCAACCAGAACAGTGATGATATGCAGAAATGAAGAAAACAATTTTCTGGATGAAAGAATATTTTCGGAATTTTTCTAGAGTTTTTTTTTCAGCAAATAAAACAGGAGGGAAATGTTTGTATTTATAGCTTTTGAGTTGACTGTTGGAATAGTCAAAACCGAAATTAACTGACAAAAACAGTTAATCTGTTGACCCTTGGCATTAACTGTCAAACAGTTAATTAATTATTAATTAATTCTGTAATTAATTAATAAAAGCCCACAAAGTTTAATTAATTCGACCCAAAAATGTAAGAGAATTTTATAAGCCCAAGCCCGAACCGGCCGGACGATGCGCGCGTGGGCTTTTGGCCCAATCCCAACACATGCATTAGTGTAGGCCATCTCCTCTTCAAAGAGTTGGGATACCCCAAGGCATCCAAGCCTTAGTCTATACTTCGGGTGTTATTAACTCATCAACTTTCCACTACTCTTCCAATGTGGGACAAGAGTTAGAACATACCCAATTCATTAACTTTCATTGCTTTGTTAGTCACTATGGGGACAAATTTATCATTCATAACTTATTAAAATTGGACATATGAATATACTACGTTAATCTCCTTGCGGAGGAGAACGCGTTCGTATATGGTCCCATAATTTTCGTAGTGTGGGTCCCACCTAAATTTGAGCTCAAAATTACTCAAAATTCTGGACAACTTTCTAAAACCAATTTAAGTCCGTTTTTCCAACAACCTCTTCATACCTTTTCATATATCTTTCTTAATATAACTTCTTACCTTGAGTGATGCACACACATCAGTATCGGTCAGAACTATCTCCTTCAATATAGCACCCTGTCATAGAGCATGTACTTAGAGATTTATGTTTCAATGTTCAATGTATTGCAAACCCATGTAGAAAAAAGGATTTGTCGCTTTCTTCAGCTCAGATTCTCCACTCTTGTCAAAATAAATTCTTCCTGCACCAAAAACAAGTGCAAATATGGATTTTAGACCTTGCCAAACACCATGAGGATTCAATATTTATAACAGCTACCGAGACAAACATCATAAACTAGCCAATCTGACATGATCACGACAAATCAGACCAATTTTTCTACTATCAATTTCACGTTGGAGTTTGGTCCTGATCAGTACAATGATCTTGACAAATTCTCCAAGTATTAATTCCACAATAAATATCATAATTAGTTGAATATAATAATAAAACCAGTTTATTCAGATTAACAAACTGCTGAGTATGATAGCTCATAATAAAACAACGAAGTTTATAGCTTTTTCCTTATAACTTAATACAAGGTTTTCTTATATAACAAATATATAAAAAAATATTTACTCTTTTATTTCTTATATAACAAGTAAAAGATTGTTGTAGCAGCAATTTAAATAATTAAATGCAGAATTAAATTCAGGAACGAAATTACCCAATTTTTGGAGCGAATAAATCAGGGGCAGAATAAATATAAGAATTCCGGAAACTGGACAGTTAAGAACACGGCTGAGTCGCGAACAATGTCGCTCTCTTTAAGGTGTTTCGCGGCTCTGCCTCCAATTTGTGCCGACAGTGTACAGCCCCGTCACCCCCAGGATAAAACAGCCTCGAAATAAATACGAATCAACAGCACGAATCTGATTCGCTCAACAAACACCCATTCTGTGTACATATACTGCTCGATCAAGATAAATATAAATAATCTGGGAAAGATTATATATTTCTGTGTCGCTATAATTATTCAGGGAATGAATAATTATTTCTGTAAAAAATTCGGAGGTTCAAGAACTGTTTTCAGAAAAGTTTTGGGAGATAACTCTGTGTTAAAAAACGGAGGCTACCCACCTCTTTTATGGGGCAAAAAGAAAAGAGACGTTGGTAAACAACGTGGAGAAAATTCTGAAAATAGTGGGCAACTCGGTTGAAGAAATCAACACGGAATTAATTACCGTTAAAAAATTAATTTTTAAAGCCCAAAAACGTTAATTTATTTGTCCAAAAAATTAATTCTTAATGAGCCCAAGCCCAAGACCCAGGACCCGGACCCGGACCCGAACACAGGCACGGGCCGGGCGGACGGCGGCGGAGCGCGCGCGTGTGTGTGACTTGGCCCATTGGGTCTGCCCCACATACCCACAAAAACTTGAATGCCCAAAGGGCTGAACCTTTGTTCCCAAAAAATTGTATATTAACACACTCCAATTTTTTTATCCTACCGATGTGGGACTCAGCCTTAAGGCTATTCAGAGTTTTGCACTCCTTATAACAGCTGTCAAAGACAGCTGTTTCCAACAATCCCCCACTTGCAAAACTTGAAAACATTTTATCGAGCAATAATTCATAGAATTGTGCATAAGCAAAGGTGTCTTTCGACTTGAACCTTTACGTAGTAAAGATGATTCATAATATACTAGAGTAACCGTAGTTTTGAACTCTATCTCTGACAACATCCCACACACAACCCTACTTGGGTGTAAGTTTAATAGCTAGCACGTTACGGTCATGTGCTTCTATCCCAGTATAGTGAACACTTTAGGAATTTGCCCAAAATATCCATAGGAAGCGGCCACACTTCCACATTCACATAGGTGAGTCTATCAAGAATACTCCCGTAGCTAAGTACCCCACTCAAAATAGAGCTATAGATCTCATTAAGAGTTATAATAACTCATTCTCAACTCGCTTCAGGATATCATGCTCCATAGGGATGGACTCGGAGTAAAACCCCATTCTATATTAATTAATAATCGCATGATTCAACCCATATTACTTGTGACTTGTTATTACCCTTTGAACATATTTCTTGGGATCTCCAGTCTATATGTTGGGTTACTATCACAAATGACTCATTTATCCAAGGGCTTTAGTCCCATCCCTTTCATGGTGTTCCACACCTTCTCCCTAGCTAGTCCTTTCGTCAAAGGATCAGCTAAGTTCTGTTCAGACCGTATATGATCCACCCTCACAGCACCCGTAGAGATAAATTCTCTAACAGTACTGTGCTTACGACGTATTTGTCGTTTCTTACCGTTATAATAACGGTTCTCAACTTTTGCAATAGCCGCGGTACTATCACAATGAATCAAAACGGCTGGAATCGGTCTTTCCCATAATGGGATATCTGACAGGAGGTTTCTTAACCAACCTGCCTCTTCACTAGCAGCAGCTAGCGCTATCTCAGACTCCATAGTGGATTGAGCCAAAATAGTTTGTTTCTTAGATTTCCAAGAAACTGCACCACCATCGATGCTAAATATATATCCACTAGTAGCCTTAGAATCATCAGATAGGGTGTTCCAATCTGCATCACTGAATCCTTCAAGGACAACGGGATGCTTATTATAGTGTAATCCGAGGTTCATCGTCCTTTTAAGGTAGTGCATGACCCTCTCAATAGCATGCCAATGCTCCAACCTAGGTCTACTAGTAAATCTACATAGTACTCCCACAGCATAAGCTATGGCAGGTCTAGTACAATCTGTAGCATAACGTAAGCTACCAATAATGCTTGCATAAGCATTTTGGTTTACACTGTCGCCAGTGTTCTTAAATAACTTTACACTAGGGTCAAATGGAGTACTAGCAGGTTTACAGTCAATGTAATTATATTTCTTTAGAACTTTCTCAATGTAATGAGATTGATCCAAAGAAAGTCCATTTTCTGACCTAGTAATATTAATTCCTAATATTACACTAGCTTCACCCAAATCCTTCATATCAAAATTGGCACATAATAATGATTTAACATTTTCTACGGCATGAATATTGGAACCAAATATAAGCAAGTCATCAACATAAAGACATATGATAGTGCAAATGTTCTCAACATATTTATAATAAATGCATTTGTCACTTTCATTAATTTTAAACCCATTAGAGATGACTAAGCTATCAAATTTATCATGCCATTGTTTAGGTGCCTGTTTGAGTCCATAAAGAGATTTATCTAATTTACATACTTTATTTTCTTGACCGTGTACAATAAAACCTTCAGGTTGATCCATATAAATCTCTTCTTCTAATTCTCCATTTAAAAATGCAGTTTTAACATCCATTTGGTGTACAATTAAATCATTTAAGGCAGCTATAGCAAATAGTACACGTATAGACGTTATTCTAGTCACGGGTGAAAATGTGTCAAAAAAGTCTACATTTTCTCTTTGTCTAAAACCTTTAGCAACAAGACGTGCCTTATATTTTTCAACAGTGCCATCAGGTTTTAATTTCTTTTTAAGAATCCATTTACACCCAATTGTTTTACATCCAGGAGGAAGGTCCACTAAATGCCAAGTTTTATTTGTTTCCAAAGAATCCATTTCATCATTAATAGCCTCTTGCCATAAATCGGCATCTAAAGAAGATAAGGCTTCTTGAATAGTGTTAGGATCCTCCTCTAAGGTGTAAGCATAAAAGTCGAGACCAAAATCTTTTTCTACACGAGCCCTTTTACTTTTTCGAATTTCTAAAATGGATTCATTATTTTCTTTATTTTTATTTAAAGAAATATTAGTGGATGACTCGCCCCCACTATTCCTCAATTTAAAAGGAAATTTATCTTTATAAAAATCGGCATCATTTGATTCAATAATTACTTGATTTTTCAAGTCATAAAATCGGTATGCTTTGCTATTAATAGCATAGCCTATAAAAACGCACTCATATGCTCTACTCGCCAATTTAGACCTTTTAGGGTCGGGTATACGTACATAGGCTAAGCACCCCCACGTTCTAAAGTATGACACGTTGGGCTTAATATTTTTTCAAATTTCATAAGGAGATATTTTCATTTTAGTCTTAGGAATTCTATTAAGCACGTGACACACAGTCAAAATAATTTCACCCCACCAATGTGAGGCAGCCCCTGAATTTAATAAAATAGCAACAACTAATTCAGTTAATGTCCTATTTTTTCTTTCGGCTTTACCGTTCATTTCGGGCGAATAAGGGGCAGTTTTTTCGTGAATAATACCGTGGGTTTTATAAAATTCAATAAATAGTCCAGAATCATATTCGGTGCCTCTATCACTACGTAACCTTTTTATTTTCCGATTAAATTGATTTTCAATTTCATTTAGGAAAATTTTAAACATGTCAAACGCTTCACTTTTATTTTTCATTAAATACACAAATGAATAATCGGAACAATCATCAATAAAAGTTATAAAATAACGTTTGCCATTTCTAGTTGTGACACCATCCAATTCACAAATATCCGAATGAATTAAATCAAGTGGTTCAGATTCTCTAAAAACAGATTTATGTGGTGTCTTAGTGATTTTTGCTTGACTACACCATTCACATTTTTCGAAATCATTTAATGATAATTCGGGAATTAATCCTAAAGTGCTCATATTTTTAACAAGTCGTTTATTAACATGACAAAGCCTAGCATGCCAAATATTAAATGAACAAGCAATATAAGCAGAAGGAGAAATTTTATTCATTGCATCAACATTCAATTTAAACATTCCATCAGTGGCATAACCCTTGCCTACAAAAATTTTTATTTTTGGTCAAAGTAAATAAATCAGCACCAATAGTTTGAGTAAAGCCAGCTTTGTTGAGAAGATAGCCCAAAACCAAATTTTTCCTTATCTCGGGAGTGTGAAGAACATCTTTGAGGATAACAGTCTTTCCTGAAGTGAACTTAAATTCCACATTTCCAGTACCAGCAACCTCGGTGGAGTGAGAATCACCCAGCAACACCTTCTTATCTGCAGTCTCAGAATAAGTCTTAAACAGACTACGGTCATAACAGATATGGCGGGAAGCGCCAGTATCCAACCACCACCCTTCGGCACCGCTAACCATGTTGGTTTCTGAAATCATAGCACATAGGTCCTCTTCGGTCAAATTCACTTGTGCTTGTGGCACATTGCGACATTTGCGAGCCATATGGCCAGGCTTGCCACACTTGAAACAGAGAAACTGTCCCGAGTTGCTAGACTGTCCATTTCCAGGGTTCTTATACTTATTCTGAGTCTGAGCCTGATTTTTAAAATTCTGGTTGTGGCTCTTTTTCTGATTTTTCATATTTTTTCCGTTTGCCTTTAAAACAACTGGAGTGTGGTTCTTTTTCTGATTTTTGTTGTTAGACACAACAAGAATTTCATCTTTATAGTCCTGTTTTCGGGATTCCTCCTCAATTCTCAATTTAGTAATTAATGACTCTAGTGAGAATTCTTTAGACTTATGCCTCAAAATATTTTTAAACTCTTTGAACAGTGGAGACAATTTATCAATAATTACAGCCACCTGAAATTGCTCATCTAAAGCCATGCCCTCGAAAATAATTTCATGGGCAATCATTTGCAAATCATGGGTTTGAGCAACAACAGATTTGTCATCCGTCATTTGAAATTTCAAATAACGGCTGACGGCATATTTTTTAGCACCCGCCTCCTCCGTGTCATATTTTTTAAAAAGTGCGTCCCAAACATCTTTCGCAGTTTTATAATTGGCATAATAGTCATAAAGTTCGTCACTTAGAGAATTCAGAATATAGTTCTTGCACAAAAAATCATTTTCCTCCCAATTTCTAATTGTTTTGCTTTCCTCAACAGTAGGTGGATTATTTACTACGGGTTTGTCAAATTGAACACATGATGCGATTTTTTTCGTAGTTAAATAAAATAGCAATTTTTTGCTCCAACGTTTAAAATGAGTGCCTTCATATTTGAAAGGCTTATTTAGGTTACTTGAGTTAATTTCGTCCATGGCAGAATAAGAACACCTTAAAATTGTTGTAGCAGCAATTTAAATAATTAAATGCAGAATTAAATTCAGGAACGAAATTACCCAATTTTTGGAGCGAATAAATCAAGGGCAGAATAAATATAAGAATTCCGAAAACTGGACAGTTAAGAACACGGCTGAGTCGCGGACAATGTCGCTCTCTTTAAGGTGTTTCGCGGCTCTGCCTCCAATTTGTGCCGACAGTGTACAGCCCCGTCACCCCCAGGATAAAACAGCCTCGAAATAAATACGAATCAACAGCACGAATCTGATTCGCTCAGCAAACACCCATTCTGTGTACATATACTGCTCGATCAAGATAAATATAAATAATCTGGGAAATATTATATATTTCTGTGTCGCTATAATTATTCAGGGAATGAATAATTATTTCTGTAAAAAATTCGGAGGTTCAAGAACTGTTTTCAGAAAATTTTTGGGAGATAACTCTGTGTTAAAAAACGGAGGCTACCCACCTCTTTTATGGGGCAAAAAGAAAAGAGACGTTGGTAAACAACGTGGAGAAAATTCTAGAAATAGTGGGCAACTCGGTTGAAGAAATCAACACGGAATAAAACACGTTTTAATTTTTTGGAATTAATTACCGTTAAAAAATTAATTTTTAAAGCCCAAAAACGTTAATTTATTTGTCCAAAAAATTAATTCTTAATGAGCCCAAACTCAAGACCCGGACACGGGCCGGGCCGGATGGCGGCGGCGCGCGCGACTTGGCCGATTGGGTCTGCCCCACATACCCACAAAAACTTGAATGCCCAAAGGGCTGAACCTTTGTTCCCAAAAAATTGTATATTAACACACTCCAATTTTTTTATCCTACCGAAATGGGACTCAGCCTTAAGGCTATTCAGAGTTTTGCACTCCTTATAACAGCTGTCAAAGACAGCTGTTTCCAACAAGTTTGGGCCTCAACCATTGCCACTTCCCGATTTTAATTCGCCCGGGGCTGGGAATTCACCTACCTCTGCTGCAGGGAGGTAAATAATGAATACTTACTGTTTTAGTATCTCTTAAAAATAATCTATGCAAACGAAAAAGGTGAAATATTTACAACGTGATTTATGAATTACTCTTTGTCCACTCCATTGTATCCGACTATTAGTATTGCCTCTTAAGTTTTGATATCATGTAGTACAACTGCGCTGTTAGAAATGCTAATTTAATAATGTCATATAGCACTGTTAAATTCATTGGTGTTGTGTAGACTAAAAAATTTCAGTTGAGTTCATATACTACAGAGAGGCATTCCTATTTTGAGGTCGTTTCAACTTGTGGACGTAGAAATTAGATCTAGTGAATGTGAATTGACTTCATAGCCCTTATTGAACACACTTTCAAAAATTGAGTGTGCAATTTGATGAAAAAATCTTTTGTAAAATTCACAAAATTAGAAGATGTTTATGATTATAAGTCGTTTTCATATAATTAGTTGAAGTTTTTTTCCCTCCATGTGATAGGACAAAGCATAAAAATGAATAGTTGCTTTGGACGACCTAGGTATTATATGTACATGCAAAATTAACGGTCATCTCATGATCTCCATTAATATGGTTTTAATAATACAATTTAATCATGTTAACCTGCAGCTATATGTATCATCAAACTACCAAGCAGCTCACAACAGCTGTTGCCATTATATTATGGAAACCAAACATGCTTAAATCTCTGCTTCTTATATTGTTTGACTGACCAACACAAACTAGTCCATGAATAACAAGCATGTTTGGTTTAGTTGACCTATGAAATGTTTCTCTTTGATTTAAATCGAGCAGGCCAACCACGTAGGCGTTTACTTACAACAGGATGTAGTGCATTTGTTACTTCTAAGAAATTACTTGCTGGGGATTCTTTTGTATTCTTGAGGTACTTTTTGATATTTCCATACCTGTTACAAATACAACAGGATTGCTTATTTTAATTATGTTTTTAAAGAATTAAATCTTAATCAATAAGAATTGTTACCCTGAGAGGGGGGGCGAGGATTTTGTGTAAGGGTGAGACGACTTGTTCGTCAACCGAACTTTATGCCATCATCAGTTATTTCAAGCCAGAGCATGCACCTAGGAGTACTTGCGACTGCTCTCACGCTATTGCAACCCAAACCCTATTCGTTGTTTACTAAAAACTGAGGTATCATATATTACTTCATATGAATTGCTTAACAATGTTCACATTGAAGAGATCTAACTTAATTACAAGGACTTATTCTTTTATTTACAAAATATATCAGGACAAGTCAGTTTATCACAGACTTGAATAAATATCTAGAAGCTGTGAACAGTGGGTTTGCAGTTGGCGTGAGATTCAAGATGCGATTCGAAGGGGAGGATTCTCCTGACAGAACGTAAGTAGTGCAATTAATTAGTATATGCCGGTTGTACAAAATTCTGCTAATAAGATTTTAGTGATATAATGCTTCCCTCCCAAATTACTAGTCATACTTTCCATTTTGGAATGTCCAAAATTAATAGTGCACTTTCCTTTTTTTGAGTGTAATCAGTGAAACTAATTTCACAATAGTGAACAAGTCTTGATCTTGGCCATTGATCGAGTGTATTGTTAAAAAATGTATTTTTCAAACAACGACCATTAATTTGGGACAAGAGAGTATTTTTTTTAATAATATTTGTAATTTATAA
Source organism: Sambucus nigra (assembly GCA_949130495.1). Lineage (NCBI taxonomy): Eukaryota > Viridiplantae > Streptophyta > Magnoliopsida > Dipsacales > Adoxaceae > Sambucus > Sambucus nigra. The sequence continues at coordinate 186,059,471 of OX422214.1, read as the reverse complement.
CAATAATATATTTTTCAAGTTTATACATGCATTGCGTGTGCCATGACTTCTAGTAATAATAACCTTTTTTTGCTTATGTCCCAGGTTCAATGGGATGAACCAGCATCGATTGCAAGACCTGAAAGGGTTTCTCCTTGGGAGATAGAACCTTTTGTGGCTTTTGTTCCTGCAAGATTGGGCGACCTAGTGCTAGTGAAGAATAAAAGACCACGTCTAGCAATTAAAATTCCAGCTCTTGATGAGAGCAACTTTCAGTCTTTAAGCCTTTTCTATGTTCTGTAAGTTGCATAATAACTCGTTTTGTTTGTTACGTTCTCTATTTGCCATTGTTATGGAACCTTCTCATTGGAATTTGTTTTCTGATGAGAAAGAAGAATATAAAACCCCCTCATCTTGCCCTTTTGTAAAATTTTCATCTACGCAAATTGAAAATTCTATTGAGAAGAAACCTAACACTATTACAAGTTGCGGTTTGTTTGGTTTTGATTTGAAAATTACAGCAACAGGTGACCTTATTGGGAAGGCACATTTGGTTTTGGGGACATGTTTTTGTATTATCTTCTTAATTACAAGTTCTGCTATTTGAGAATCTACTGTCTATTTACAAGTTATGTTTAAATAGAATTCGTTGCGTTTGGTGTGTGAAACCCCGTGTAGGTTCAAATAAAGGGGATTGCAGTGGGTCGTGCACTATATTTGACTGCGCTAAAGGGGCATGCCGAGCTTATAAGTGAACTAGAGGACAGGTTTGAAATTAATGGAGAGTTTCGTCCTCGAAATAAATGGGAAATTATCTTTACAGTTTCTTGGCACTGTATGAGGTAATCATCCTTTATAGTTTACATAGACTTATAGAGATACTTGTATAAATTTCCCTATATTGATAATTTTGTTGGTGATGTGTGCATTTAGTCCTTACTAACACTCAGTGTGTCCATGTTGGAAATGAAGGTCCTGTTATTTTCCTGTGCAGTAATGGATTCTCAAAGATTAATGAATCAAAAGGTGCCAAAATTTACCTCTGCTTTAGCCAACCTTTACTGGGGCTGAACTCAGGCACTGTGAAGGCAGTCCAAAGTTTTTTGTCCAGGATCGATTGGTGTTGATGCGTGCTGGAACCCTCTTGTTGAAGACTTGTTATCCAAATGTTTTACTCAGTTCTTGGTCGTATACCTCTAAGCAGCGACCGAAGATCACGGATTAAGGCATCGACTTGAGTGGAGGTGGTATTAGTTCAAGTTAAATTTTCAAATTAACTACAACCCACCGTGTACTTGATTCTAACTCATCTTCATGATGACAATTCTTAGATTTTCCAAAATGGCTTATGTATTAAGATGAACAATTTTTAGATTTCCCAAATTGCCTCATGTATTTAGATGAATTTCATATGTATTGAGATGAATTTTCTATTAATGGAATTTGGGCTATTAATTTTTATTGAGATTATTGTCTGGATGTGGATTAATGTTATTGTTGGTGACTATTTGTATTGTTGTAATATTTTTTATACATTAAACAAGTGGACAGTATTATAAATAAAGGAGATTTTGCCCAATTTTTTTTAAAATTTAACTTATTTGTATTGAAATTAAATCGGATAGATAGTTATTTTGTTGTCATTATGTTAGCATTTTTTAAAATTGTATACCCTAGTGTGTGTGTGTGTGTGTATATATATATATATATATTATTTTTTTTAATTTTTAAAATATTAGTAATGGACATATACCGTTACTAAATGTGTTACAAAAATTATGCTACAAGTGTGTTACGAAATGTTGGTAACGGTAAAAAAGTGTTAGTAACACATAATTGAGTAACACTTTAGTAACAGTAAAATAGTGTTAGTAACACAAAATTTAGTAACGGTAAAAAATTGTTAGTAATTTGCTTCCCCATGCCTTTTTTTAACACTTTTTTAGTGTTAGTAATTATTTTAGTTACTAATTTACTGTTTTGGTGTAGTGTCTTGTGGAGTGATGTGATACCAGGTTGAAATTAAACTAGGGCAGTTCATTAAAGGATATTCTGATTTACGAGAAAATGTTGCTCAAAGTCCACACGCATCTGAAACGACAGGGTAATCAGGTAAGAAATTCGTTATTTAACAAAACACATGTTACTTTTTGACATTCCTATTTTTTCAAACCTTTTTGTTATTCTTTTATTTAGGGATTGGATGTGTTTGTGCATATATGCATATACGAGGCCGCAAAAAGGGATTTATAAGAAAATGTTGCCCGAAGTCCACACGCAATCAAAACGACACGGTAATCAAGTAAGAATTTCGTTATTTAAGTAATTGATAGGGACATTTGACTTTTGCCCCCCCCCCCCCCCCCCCAAGTTTAGGATGCAATTGATGCTATTCTCAAAAGTTTTTATATATTGAACTTGGACCCTCATTTTAACATTCTTGTTAGTTGATCATTACATATCATAGCAAATGATCAATATACTTTTTAGTTTAACCGCGTACCATATGCTTGTCACTCTAAAGTAAGTATATAATTAGATAATGCCTTCGGATATTTTGCCGAAATGGTAAAAATTGAGTCCAAAATCTAATAACTGCAAACTTGTGGGTCTAAAAGTCACCTCTAAAGTAAGTGTCTAATTTAGTTTTTTAAAATAAAATCATATTTAAAACAATTCTAATTCCTTTTATTAAATTTCGAGTTTCATGGCATATTATCACTTTGGAGACTGCTAATATGAGGCTTCTTATATGGAACACTGACAGTCAGGGACATTTGGAAATTAGAGTTGGGTTGGATGATTTTAGTTACTACTTTTTTATCTTCTCAGTTAGACATTTGAAGTTGGATTGCATAATTTTTATTACTACTTCTTTGTTTATATATAATGGATGAATTTTAGTACTACTTTATGTATGAAATTATTTATCATTTTAATTTAGTTTATAGCTTCTAATTACGAGTTGGATTTTAATTGATATTTTGCTCATGTTAAGGGTTGTGGTTATAGGTTGAAAAATGTCTTGATATTCTATTCATGTCGAGTTGTATTCAGATGATTGAATTTCTTTGGATGAGGCCTTGCTGGTCAAATATTTTTTTTATTTGTATCAATATTTGTAATGGTTTTAAACACTAAGAAAATGCCAAACAGTAACTGTTAGAAACACTTAAAAATTTTCAAACAGTAACGGTTCCAAATACTTATAAAATGTCAACCAGTAACGGTTTTAAACACTTATAAATTGTCAAACAGTAACGGTTTTAAACACTTATAATGGGTTAACTATAGCGCACATTCCTCCAAAAATATTAACCCATTGGACCATTACTAATTTCCATTTGTAAGTGTTTTGAAAAGTTACAAAAAAATTATAACCCCGGATTTTATGAAAGTTTAAAACCGTTACTGCTTGATTTTGAATAGATCATTTTCCTTATAGCCCTGATTTGGGGTTGTTTCTTTTGTCTATTTTTGGTAAGATAGGTTGAAGGCTTCGAGTTTTACATTTTCGCACACATCACTCCACCATGCCAATCGGGCATCCCACTTTATTCCTCGCCTTCGAGGATGAGAGTTCATTTTCCTTTTAGTACCTATGCACCTCTCTCTCTCTCTCTCTCTCTCTGAGGAGGAGGAGGAGGAGGAGGATCAATGCATTTCTGTGTCCCTTTCTCTTTCTTAGGTCGGGGTTTCCACATTCTCCTACCTTTTTCACAATGTAAGTCTTATTACCATGTTCATGCTTTATAGTTACCTCCCACCTCTTGCTATTAGAAGTTTTCAGAGGCTTCCTTTTATTGGTTTTAACCATGTTTTAATATAAAAGTAAGAAATAATCAATTAGGACAAATGGTAAGAATATTTATACAAATAATTTCATTATGTTACACATTAGTGAGTATAAACAACATAATTTTACATATCAATTCTGAATTAATAAACATATAATTTTATGTGATTACACATTATGAATTCTACACAATATGATTATGTATTTTAATATCAAATCATGAAGCTCGGTAAAACATTATCGGGTCTAGTAACCAAAACTAGGGATGTTATAACTGATCCCATTAAACTCTATATGACATGAATATTTGGAACTTTGACACCGAACAAAACCAGAGTTTTCTACATTTTACCACTGAAATAAGTCATTGTTTTTGGCATTTGCATATTGACTGTACATTACCATACAATTGAGGCATTATTTTTAAATCGGACTTCTTTTATGCATTTATCTTAGATACATTTTTTTTATTATTGTTTTTACTTTTTTATCAACAAAATAACAATATAATACATGTCATGTCATTTTCATAAGAAGTTAGGATTCACTTTTTTATACAATGTAGGGTTACATTGTATTATAAAAACAAATTATAATGCACCTTTTGTGTATAAAATTGATTTTCTTATTGATTGGAAGAGCTTCGTGTCCTTGTTGATTTGAAGAGGTCAGGGTTTGTGTTCTTATTGTTAGAGTTAGAGAAGGAAAGAAATGATAAAACGAAATATTTGGTCAAATGTAACTTATATACCCCCTGACTTGTGTGCGCTTATGTTCCGGTGTTACAAATAACTTAAATTATCTTAAGTTATTTTTTGAATTGGTGGTGGAGAAAAAAAATTATGGTGCCTTTAGCATGATCATTAAGAAATGAGAAATTCCATTTACCCTCAAATCATAATTGTATGCCCTTCTTAGTTGTGAGAATGCCATTGATTAATTTTTTAATGAACCCCATGTGGACCCAACACATTAACCGATAAAGTTATGATAACTATACATGATATGATTTAGGGGTATGACTAGGGTACTTATAAAATTACTCTTACGAAATAGGGGTGTCATTATAATAAGTCATAATTATTATACCTTCTTCTCTCCCTAACTGATTTTTAATTCATTTCAATAGCACAAAGCATGGCCATTGATAATACCATTTGTATGTGATAAATTCTACTGGTAATATTCAAGATAATGAAATCTGAGCAGAAACTCAAACATGGACAACCACACAAGAATAATATTTATGTGCTTCAATAATGTACCTATGTCCACGGATTGTTTCTCTCTTATTGTATATCTCGTTATGATAACAATGGTTCCCTTTTTTCCTAGTGGTTAGGGTTATATTTATTGAGAAAAGAAAAAGGTTGAGTTGTATAAGACTTTATAGACGCGTTATAGACGTGTCCGTACTACAATTGCCCCTGCTGAACTGGAGCTGCAAGGATGGCTGGTAAGGATGGTACCTGAGCTGGCGCTCGGAGGGCGGATGGAAAGAGTGGCTTCTGCGGATCACTACGGGCACCCTGCTGCTGTGGGGACCTATCCCTCTCTGGGAAATCCTGGCGCCTATGGCCATTCTTGCCACATCTGAAACATCTGCCCCTAAAGTTACCTCCCCTCTGCCCCTGCTGACCACGGCCCTATTGGCCGTTACCACCCTGCCACTGGCCCTGCTGAAAATATTATTGGCCCTGATGGCCCTGTTGTTGATCTTGCTACTGACAGTGTTGGCCTTACTGGAATTGCTGACTAGAATGGCCCTGCTGACCCTGCCTAAATCCCTCAAATCCTTGATCGAAATCACTTGGCAGGGTCCACCTGATGGGAACTCTGCTCACTGTGATGGGTCTGTTCCTGGGCTGCTGCTGCCCCACCAGTACTACTGCCCCATGTCATGCCCTGCTGGCCGGACTCCCCTACTCATTTGCTCCCCTACTGATGGAAGTAGTGATCCTGACAGTACAATAAAGCAACGTTGAGTACGTCAGTGTAAGTACTCAATGATAGATTGCCTGTGAGGTGTTAACGGATCCTCCAGGTCAATCCATCTACAAATAACAGTATCTTCTTCTCTTCAGTGGGTGCCTCATTCGGCACTATAGTGAGAAGTCTGGTGAACTCATCCCCGTACTCAATAACGGTCATACTCTCCTGCTTCAGATTTAGTAACCTCTTCCTCATCTCAGTCTACACGACAGATGGGAAGTACTTGCTGTCAAATCGCACCCAAAATGATTGAACTCTGATGTTGTCCCTCTCATCCAAGGTGGTAATGGACTCCCACCATTACAAAGTGGCCCCGACTAGCTTGAAGGAAGCCAACAACTGTTTCTACACATAGGTGCACTCATACATGCGCATATACCTCTGAATATCCTTCTTCCATTGACTGGCGACTACTATGTCTGAGCTACTCGAGAACTCCGGGGTATGCGCCTTCTGAAAGGCATCCCAAACCCGCTCCCATGCAATGGGAACCTCTACCGGTACTGGCGCTACTGCCTAAATCTGGGGTGGAGCCTACTGCATCACCGCTAATGCGGCATTCACCGCCTGAGCAACAATGGCGGCTAACTTAGTTGCATTCATCATTACCTGAATCGGAGTTGCTGGTTGCTCGGGTTGGGTATTCCAGTCTCGGGGTGCGCGTCTCGGAGGAATCATAAACGAGAAGGAAGTTTATTAGCCTACAGTTATTATCAAATCTTAAATAGTTGAAGACGTAAGCGTAAATACAAGAATACAACAATCCTAAAATAGGGCTCTAAATTAAAGACGCTAAGCTGAAAGCGAAATAAGCCATACAGACCCTTAAGGACACTAGAACCTGATGCTCGGATACCACGTGTAACACCCCGCCTAATTAAATACCAGGTGATCAGTCCTTAAATAAATTAAAATCAAGGTGAACGGTTGGTTCATTCTTAGCATCATTGTCGTAAAATAAAATTTCCAATTTAAACACCCTAAATAATTAAGCTAAGTGTCAAAACAATTTAAAACCTTATTTCCATTTTATTAAATTCCAATATGAAAACCTTTTTAATAACCAATAGTTTAAGAATAACATAAATACGAAGGATGGAAATTATCAAACAATAATTAAACCATATAGATAAACCACACCAAGTTTAAAACTATAAATGAAATCATCCTGATAAGAGTTAACTCCCAAAGAGTATCAAATACTGGAAATAACATAAACACAAATCTCTGACAAATCCAAACTGAATAGGGAAATGGGCGACACATGCCCCAACTAAGAAGAACTAAAATAATAGCAGAATTGACGAAGAGGTCGTCTAAAGCAAGGGCCTGCAACTCCCACATAAGCTGCAGCACGTCAAATCCCAAAGAACCTAAGCATGACACCCCTGTGGTTGGGCACCTGTAATACATACATATATATACAAGAGAGAGAAGATGACATAAAACGGGTCAAAGCCCGAGTGTAAAACAGTTTAAAATAGTTTAGCAAGTATTTAAAATGCTTACCGGCTAATGTAACAACCATGTTAGTATGCGACACTCTCTTGAGAATCCTCGCCTCTCATCTAGTGTGCACGCCAACCGTACTACTACACTTATAAGTTTATCTAACTTATTTTCCCATAAAGTTCTATCCCGAGAAGTAGAAAGGTTATGATATTTAGTTTTAGAAAATCACTCTTCACGATTTATTATGTTACTTAGAGTAACACCGTACCGTTACAAAGTTCCCGAACACTTATTATAAAGTTGGAGTATTTATTCATTACTTAACTACTTATACGCACAGTAGAAAGTTTCCATATATGAGTATATATATATATTAGTCACTCATATATTATATATACTATCGGCACCCCACATAAAATATATGGTTGCTGGCATACTCTGCTATCAAGTCCTCGTACCACTCGTACTAAGGGAAATACTAGTTCGAAATCACTCTCGAACTGTATTAACACAATACACACACAATGGAGGCGAAGCATAGTTCCAAGTCACTAAGAGGTCAGCTCATACCCATCACGTCTCTTAGGACCATCTGACTATCATTCTTAGATAGCTTGTACCAAGGAATCCTATGTTCTAGGGTACAAGTCAATATCCCCTATAAAGGTCCCATCGAGATAAAACTGTCCCTGCGGAGCAACCCCCGTGATAGCAAGTAGCGCGGGTATGATTATTCACAATTAAAGTATTTAATATATGTACACAGTCACACGGCCATATATAGATACACAATTTCTAATAAGGTTCGCCCACGACCCATAATTATTATTAACCGTATTTAGTAAAATTTTACCCAATTATCTCGTATAAGGGATTCATCTCTTTTATTCCCACTTATAATTTATTTCCTACTTATTTCTCATCTCTCGAAGTATTCTCTCTTACTAAATGCAATTTCAGTAGGTATACCCTTTCTAACCTTCTGGTCTAGGTCTTTCACGAGTCTCTCAATTCATTAACGAACTTACGCACAATCTCGAATGTGTAGCAAAATTCTCCGTTAACCCACAATTTCATTCCATAATAAATTTCATTCAACGGAGTCTATTTAGACCCTACTGGTCCTCCTCACGACCCATTATACTCTATAAATAATAATCGAAGGTTCCTACGTATATAAATCGGATTAAACAAAAAGGGGAAAATATGCAGTTTTCCAGGAGGGGTCGAACGATCGAGGAAAGGGGTCGATCGATCGACATTCTTGGGTCGATCAATCAATCAAGCTGTTCTTACCCAGAAACTGCATTTTAAACCTACGGGTTTCATCTTCCAAATTACTCCAAAACACCATTAACGATTTTCAAACTCCCAAACAACATTACCACTAGTTACATATACCTATATACATGATTTTCTACATTAAGCATGTCCAAATTCATCAAAGATATGGAATTAATGGGGTAAATCATCATATTTAACAAGAACCCTAATTTTCATAAAACTTTCATTCTTTTAAATTCTTTTCCATATTTCTGCTTCTAAACTCATATCAATTCATGGGTTATCTTCTACATATGATTGGGATGTCCAGAATATATTAATTTCCACCAAGACATGTGATTAAATCCTCAAATTCCTTTATGAAGCATTTGTATAACAATCCTAATCTAACATGGATGAAACAATAACTAAAAGAAAATCAAGATAGATACTTGCTTGGAAATTCAAGGGTTTGATTTGTGGATGAAAAAGGTATGGTTGCGTTCCGCTTCGTGTGATTTATGCTTTGGTGGTAGTGGCGGTGCAAACATATGCTTTCTTGGCCTTGGATTACTTGGAAAGCTTCCTACCTTCTTCTCTAATGGCCATTCTTAAGTTTTGTGATTGTTAACCCTAAAAGGCTAACTCAAATGGTTGATATATCTAAGGGAAATTCGTGGGTTTAATTTTCTAAAAATATAAAATGTCTAAAATACCCTCCCGGGATGTCAATTTAGCCTAAAAACGTACCGAGACCCAAATTAAACTCCCGGATATACTTTTCTGACTATCTCGACCCTTCCGGACACATTTACACACTAGAAATGACCATCCGGGTGACTTATAATTTATTCACTTTTAATAATAATAATTTAGTCCTGACACGACACCGGCGCGTCCTGACTTAAATTTCCATAATTGCTATTTTATTCACTCGTAACAATTTTTAATAAAATCAATATTATATATTTCTTTACTCATCTAGTAATATTCAACGAATTTCTAATAATTACTAACTCTCGTCACGTTAGTAAATATTTAAAATAATTTTTGAATTAATATTAAATTAGTATCTCAATTTAAATTTAATAAATCCCCAAATTAAAAGCCATAAAAATACAGAGTATTACATACTTCCCCTAGTAATGGAATTTCGTCCCGAAATTCCAAAAATAAGACATACTTTGTAAGAATATATCTGGATATCTTTCGCGCATATCTATCTCGTGCTCCCAAGTGAATTCCTCCATATTATGATGCTCCCACTGGACCCGTACAAGTGGGACTACCTTCAACCTCAATTTCCTCTCGCTATAGTCTAGGATAGCCACTGGTCTCTCCTCGTAAGAGAATTCGGGCTGTAAGTCAATCTCCTCTCTCGCAATGTGGGTGTGGGACGTATCATCCCGAAGATACCGTCTCAACGATGAGATGATGAATACATCGTGAATGCGGTGCAAGTGCTCTGGTAGCCCCAATATGTATGCCACCGACCCAATCCTCTCGATAATGGGAAATGGTCCCACGTATCTCAGAGCCAACTTCCCTTTCTTCCCAAACCTCATCACTCCTCTCATAGGAGACACACACAGTAATACTTGATTCCCGACGCTAAACTCTCGGAAAGACTGCTTTGCATCGGCATAGCGTTTTTTCCGGTCCTGGACTACCCGAATGCGACTCCTAATAAGATCAATCCTAGTTGTAGTCTCCTGAATCATCTCTGGCCCTAGTAACTTGTTGTCCCCCACCTCTAGCCAATAAGTGGGAGAATGACAAGGCTTGTCATACAATGCCTCAAATGGGGCCATGCCGATCGCGAACTGATAAGAGTTATTATAATCAAACTCCACCAGTGTAAGATACGGCTCCCAACCTCCTCCAAAATCAAGGACACACATGTGTAGCATATCCTCCAATATCTGATTGGTATGCTCTGTCTGTCCATTCCTTTGTGGGTGATAAGCTGAACTCAATCTCAACTCTATACCTATGGCCTCCTGAAAGCTCTCCCAGAAGCGCGACACAAAAAACTTATCTCTATCAGACACAATATCCAAGGGTTCCCCGTGTAACCTAACGATCTCGGTAATGAACAACTATGCATACTGGCCCGTGGTGTAGTCTGTCTGCACTGGCAGAAAGTGAGCTACCTTGGTCAATCAATCCATAATCACCTATATGGAATCATGACCCCATTGTGATATAGGCAACCCAGTAATGAAGTCCAAGGAAATACTTTACCATTTCCACGTAGGTATCTCCAACGGATGAAGTAATCATGGCGATCTCTGGTGGTCCACCTTTACCATCTGACAGGTAGGACATTTGGATACGAACTCTGCAATGTCCTTCTTCATCCCACTCCACCAGTACTGCCGCCTCATATCTTGGTACATCTTATCCCCTCCGAGATGTACAACAAATCGGGATTCGTGCGACTGTATCATAACTACATGACGTAAGTCTTATCCCTCTAGGATCACTACTCTCCCATTAAATCTCAAACCCCCATTAAAACTCAGGAATTGGACTCAACACCCTCAGCTAAGAGCCGTATAATCTGCTCCTGGCAAAAAGTATCCATCGCTTGTGCCTATATCACCCTCATAACAATATCTGGTGTGACTGACATAACAGATATAAAGGAATGGGCTATCGCATCCTGGTGTCCCAACTCTTTTCACTTCGCTTTTCATACATCCGCTACGTCACCTATCGGTCTACTGCTTAACGCATCAGCAACCACGTTAGCCTTCCCCGGATGATACTGTATCTCAAACTAGTAGTCTTTCACAAACTCCAACCATCTACGTTGATGCATGTTCAACTCTTGCTGAGTGAACAAATACTGCAGTGAATTGTGGTCTGTGAACAAGCAAAACTTCTCCCCGAACAAGTAATGTCTCCAAATTCGTAGTGCAAATACGACCGCTGCTAGCTCCAGGTCATGGGTGGGGTAATTCCTTTCATGAAGCTTTAGCTTGCGGGAGGAAAAAGCTATAGCCTTCTCCTCCTGCTGAATTACTCCCCCAAACTGGCGCCGAAGTCAACTTATCTTTCATCTCATCAAAAGACAATTGACAAGCATCATCCCAAACATACGGAATTCCCACACGAGTCAGATTCGTCAATGGACCCGCTATCTTTGAAAAGCCTTGGTGAATCTCCTGTAGTACCAAGTTAATCCCAAGAAACTACAAACTTCCATTGGTGTTGTGGGTTATCCCCACTCCCTCACCGTCGATACTTTGCTCGGGTTAACCAATATTCCCAATTCCGACACAACATGCCCCAAAAAATGTTCCTCCCGTAACCAGAATCCGCACTTCTCATAATTAGCATACATCTAATGCTCTCGTAGAGTCTGAAGAACCTGCCTCAAGTGCTCGGCATGCTCCTCCTCGGTGTGTGAATAAATCAGGATGTCATATATAAAGACAATGATAAACTGATCCAAGAACTCTATGAACACTCGGTTCATCAAGTCCATGAATACGGATGGAGCATTTGTCAGCCCAAACGGCATGACTCTGAACTCATAGGACCCATATCTCATCAAGAAAGCAGTCTTCGACACATCCTTCTCCCTAATTCGTAGCTGATGGTATCCCGACCTCAAATCTATCTTTGAAAAGAAGGTTGTTCCCCTCAGCTGGTCGAACAGGTCATCGATTCGAGGCAACGGATATTTATTCCGTATCGTGACCTTATTCAGCTCTCGGTAATCCACACAGAACCTCAGTGAACCATCTCTCTTCTTCACAAACAACACTGGAGCGCCCCAAGGTGAGGTGCTCCTACGAATGAAGCCCTGGCCTAACAACTGCTCTATCTCATCCCATAACTCCCTCATCTCTACCGGAGCCATACGATATGGTGCACGTGCTAATAGCCGAGTGTCCGGCATCAAGTCTATGACAAAATCTATCTCTCGACTGGGGGGTAGGCCCGGTAACTCCTAAAATACATCAAAATACTCATGAACGACTGGAATCGAATCTAAGGGAATTACTATCTCCTTAGAGGTATCCTCCTCTATATAGTACAAATAGGTGGAAGATCCTCCCTCTGGATGAGGCATTGCCACTAAAAACATCTCCTACCCCGGAATGGTAAAGATAATGCTCCCACTGAAACAATCTATCATGGCTCTGTACCCAGCGAGCTAATTCATGCCAATAATAACATCGTGCTCATGCATCTCTAAGACTAGCAAGTCTGCCGGTAAAATTAAGCTACCAATCTCTACTCCTACACCCCGGCATATAAAGAAAATCAAAGACCCATTCCCCAGTGGCGAGTCTACGCATGTCACAGTTCTCTCTGTCGTGTCTAATAACCCTAAGGACCGTGCAAAATGAGTTGCTATAAAATAGTGTGACGCCCCAGTATCAAATAAAACTCGACCTATAATGCCATGGATAGGAAACGTACCCTCAATCGCGGGTGGTGCCTGAGGTGATGCTACCAGGTGGACATTATAGACGCGTTCGTACTGCAAATGCCCCTGCTAAACTAGAGCTGCTTGGATGGCGGGTAAGGCTGGCACCTGAGCTGGCACTGGGAGGGCGGCTGGAAAGAGTGGCCTTTGCGGCTCATTACGGGAACCCTGCTGCTGTGGGGCCCTATCGCCACCTGGGAAATCCTGGTGCCTATGGGCATTCTTGCCACATCCAAAACATATACCCCTGAAGTTACCTCCCCTATGCCCCTGCTGACCACGGCCATGTTGGTCGTTACCACCCCGCCAATGGCCCTGTTGGAAACGCTGTTGACCCTGATGGCCCTGCTGCTATCCCTGCTACTGACGGTGTTGGCCCTTGTGGGTACACGGATTAAGAGTAACGGTCCTGGACGAGTAGCCTAATTGAAACAGGACCAAAGTCCAGACCCTCCATACCTTAACATTAATTCAGTTATGACTTGGTCTTTTCCCGTACCCTCATAAAGAGGTGTTCCAGGAGAAGATGGAAGACGTGGGGGAGTCCAACACCCCCACTCCCTAAAAATAACATGTATATAATAAACCCTAGGTCTGGGGCATAAGACACGTATTGTATTCTCTGTAATCGCTCCCCGGAGTATATAGAAATAATACTGACTGCACCACCATGGACGTCGACATTCTTGCTGAACCACGTACATTTCTTGTTGTGTGACTGTCATTTTATCTCCTTTATTTTTCTTTGTGATTGCACTTCTCTTATCTGTTTGTGTTGAATAATAATTGTCACCACAATTGGCTCCTTCTGTGGGAAGCGTTTATCTTCCCTGAGAAAGCCCACACCAACAAAGAAGTCTGAAATGTCTGGTCACAGTAGTAATGCTCCTCAGGCAGGAGATATCCAAGAACAACCTGCCCCTCGCAGGATCAGATCTTAAGTTCAGCGTTCAGATCAGAGGGCTCGCCTAGAAAGGCCAGCCTCAGATGAAAGCCAAGGACTAGCGAGGTCCACGTAAATATCTAGGTTGATTGATGCTTATGAGGCGAGGCTCCAAGAGCAAAGGGAGTCTTCTCGCAGGCAAGAAGCTGAGAATGCTCGCCTTAAGATAAGGTTAGAAAGAATGGAGATAGAGCTCCATCGTGGCACCAGGAGACGCCCATACCGCACTCCTATCCCTCGGGCGAGCAAGTCTCACAGCCGAGGAAGGAGCCCTAGATGCGAGTCCCAGAAAGTTGAGGGTAACGAGTCAAAGGATGACCTACTCGAGAAACTGTGACTAGCTCGCAATCGCAGAAGCCCAGCTCGCAGTAACGAGAACATACGAAGTCTGGTCCGAAGGGAGATGGACAAACACCCTACACATCGCGGTATCAGGTCGACCCAAGAACTCGCTAGGTGAGCTCTCAAAACTCAGATGAAATCATATTTCTCGAGAGAAATAGAAGAAGATGAAGCCCCCAAGAAGTTTGTTATTCCAAGGTTCAAGATCTATGATGGTAAGACTGATCCCATTGATCACGTCAGGCAGTACAGGCAGGCCATGACCCTCTGGAACCATCGAGACGCACTGATGTGCCGAATGTTTCCCTCGAGCCTGTATGATGTGGCACATAAATGGTTCGAAAGGCGGCAGGTCCATCAGAAGCTTTCCTGGCCAAGCTCTTTATGGCACGCTTCATTAGTAGAAGCTCCCATCCCAAAAAGATGGATGCTTTGCTAACAATGAAAAAGACGCCTCAAGAGACCCTCCGAGACTACGCTAAGAGGTACTGGGAGTTATTCAACGAGGTCGAGGGCTGCTCGGATCAAGTGGCAGTAGCCTCTTTCAAAATTAGACTACCCAGTTCTTCCCTTTTGCACCAATCCCTAACCAAGAAAGAGACCATAACTATCGACGACCTGATGGCCCGCATTGAGAAGTATGCCAAGGTGGAGGATGTGACTCGCTTCAGCACAGGGGAAAACAATCGAGCTAAGCTCACTACCAAAGGCAATGACAAAATTGAGAACCAAAAGAAAGGAGGGAAGAATGGGGGCAAGAATAGATCCAAGAACGGAAGAAACAATGATGTGGCAAAAGCATTTCAGGCGGTCAACACTGTCTTCAGGGAACCAATTTACAAAATTATCATAAAAATCAAAGACGAGCCATTTATTAAGTGGCCCAGAAATATGGGAGGAGATCCCTCGAAGAGAAATAACGCGCTGAGATGAGCTTCCCATAAATAAGGATGACATAAAATCGAGCATTACAAGGCTCTTAAGTTCCACCTCGAAGAACTGGCTCAGTCCGGGCATCTGAACGAATTCGTGGAAAAAAAGGAAGAGAAAGTTACTGCCCATAAAGAAGAAAGGCCCGATAACGTACTTGAAGATGATGCCGGCCATGAATTCGTAGTAATTCATGGGGCATCTGACGTGAAACAAATTCAGGGAAATTCAGCTCGAATTGAGGTAAAAAACCTTACAGCTGTGATGCAAGCTTTTCAGATCAATCCAGCGAAAACACAGTCAGGAAAGCGTCGACGAGCAGATGACGTCGACTATAGTAAGCATATCGTATTTACAGTTGAAGATCTGGTGGGAGTGAGAACCCCGCGTCATGATGCTTTAATTATTACTCTCAGGATAGCGAACTTTGACGTCGATAAGTTGCTCGTCGACCAAGGAAGTTCGTCCGAAGTAATGTATCTCGACCTGTTCAGAAAATTGAAATTAAGCATCGCCGACCTAAAGGAAGCTACTGTCCATTTGGTTGGTTTCACCGGAAAGGTGACTATGCCCTTGGGAAAGATCCTGCTGTCGGTAAGGGCAGGAAATGTTTCCAAAATGATTGAGTTTCTAGTGGTCGACATTGACTCGCCATACCAGGCTATCCTCGGCAGAGGGTGGATGCATGCAATGAAGGCAGTCTCCTCGACCTATCATCAGAAGTTCAAGTATGTGACCGAGCGAGGAGTAATGGAGATCCATGGCGATCAAGCAATGGCAAGAAGATGCTTCATAGCAGCCATCCTCCCAAGACCATAGAAGAAGGCCGATAAGCCTAGGCTGAAAGTTGAAGAAGAAGAAGGTCTGATACCTTCGAAATAGCAATTAAAATACGGAAGGCTCGGGGTAGAGGAGACCACGCTCCTCCCCTCCGAACGGGTCATCGAGGACCTAGAGGAAGTCACAGCTAGAGATAGCGACGATAGCAGAATCTTCTTGATCGGAGCTTCTCTCACAAATCAGGAAAAGAAGGAATTGATGATTCTGCTACGAACCAATGTAGACGTCTTCGTATGGGAACCATACGAGTTGCCAGGAATTGATCCTAGTATGGTTTGTCATCAGCTTCACGTCGATCCCACCTTCAAGCCAATCGCGCAGAAGCAAGGTGAACTGCACCCGAGAAGGCAAAAGTCGCAGAAAAAGAAGTTGGAAAACAGCTGGATGCAGGATCCATACGAGATGTCCAATTCCCCAAATGGTTATCTAACCCAGTAGTAGTTCCAAAAAATAACGGGAAGTGGAGATTCTGCATCGACTTCACTGACCTTAATAGGGCGTGCCCTAAAGACAGCTTCCCTCTTCAAAAAATCGATCAACTAGTGGACGCCACAGCAGCTCACGAGAGAATGAGTTTTTTGGACCCATACTTAGGATATCATCAGATCCCCTTATACGCTCCAGACCAGGACAAAACAACATTCATCACCACCGTTGGATTGTACTGTTACAAGGCCATGCCCTTCGGGCTCAAAAATGCAGGGGCAACCTACCAGCGGCTGGTCACCAAGATGTTCAAGGACCAAATGGGAGACACCATGGAAGTCTACATTGACAATATGCTCGTCAAAAGTAGGAAGAAAGAAAACCACCTCTCGGACCTATCAAGAACCTTCGATATCCTCAGGAAGTATCGAATGAAACTTAACGCAAGCAAGTGTTCTTTCGGTGTCCAGTCAGGAAAATTTCTTGGGTACTTGGTTAGTAAGAGAGGCATCGAGGCTAACCAAGACCAGATCGATGCACTAACATGGTACAACCTCCTCGAACAATCCGGGACATACAAAAGCTCATCGATATGCTCGCTGCCTTGAACCACCTTATCTCTAAGTCCTCTGAGAAGTGCAAGCCTTTTTTCCAGCTTCTAAAGGGAAACAAAACGGTAGAATGGAACCAAGATTACTCGCGGGCATTGGATTAGCTCAAGGCTTACCTTAGCTCCCCACCACTGCTCGTCATACCACAGGAAACAGATTCCTTATACTTATACCTCTTCGTTTCCAACCACACTGTCAGTCCTGCATTAATGTGTGAAAAAGCAGGAATCCAGCACACGAGAAAGACCTTATTAGAGGCCGAGCAACAGTACCTACCACTAGAAAAGCTCGCCTTTGCACTTGTAGTTACCTCGAGGAAGTTAAAGCACTACTTTGAAGCTCACACTATTATCGTCCTTACATCGCACCCCCTTAAAGCAATCCTGAGGAAGGCGGATTTATCGGGCAGACTATCTAAATGGTTAGTCGAGCTTGGATGATTTGACATCCAATTTTAACCAAGGAACGCAATCAAGGGGCAGGTCCTTACTGATTTCATAGTCGAATTCATAGGCGAACAACCCCTCGACCAATCTCGACTAGTAATGCAAAGTGTAAACCACGCAACAGAGGGAGTCTGGAAATTATTTGTTGATGGAGCCTCCAACTCAAAGGGAGCAGGAATAGGCATTGTCCTCATTACTCCAGAAGATACAATCCTCGAATAAGGAATCAGGCTTGGATTTACAGCCTTCAATAACGAAGCAAAATACGAAGCTTTAATAGCTGGCCTACAAAAGGCACACACCTTGGGGGCAAAGCATTTACAGGTGTTTGGCGATTCTCAATTAGTCTCCAATCAGATAAATGGAGACTATAATGCAAAAAATGAAAGAATGGCAGCCTACCTCACCTTAGAGAAAAGGCTAATGGCTAGCTTTGAGGAAGTCAGTGTCCAGAAGTTTCCCAGAGGACAGAATAGCAATGCCGATGCCCTGGCAACCCTGAGTTCGGCAATCGATTCCGATTTAAAAAGAACATTCCCCATCTACTTCCTCGCTCATTCGAGCATTGACCATGACGATGAACCACCAATCATCGAACACGTGCTCCAAATTTAATCAGCACCTAGTTGGATGGATCCTTTAAGGGACTATTTGGAGGATGGCTCGCTTCCAACCGATAAGAAGACCGCCTACCAGATAAGAGTCAAAACCGCTCGCTTTCACTTATCTCCTAAGGGCAAGCTATATAAGAGATCATTTTTAGGTCCATACCTTCAATGATTTCACCCGAAGGATGTCGAGCAAGTTCTACATGAGCTTCACGAGGGAATCTATGGAAGCTATAGTGGAGGAAGGTCCCTGGCTTTCTGAGTAATGGAGGAAGGCTATTGGTGGCCATATATGCAAAGGGACTCTGCGGTGTATGTTCGCAAATGCCTGAAATGTCAACTTCACGCTCCTATGGTCCACCAACCTGCTAGCGACCTAAAATCATTGTCCAGCCCATGGCCATTCGCCCAATGGGGAATGGACATCGTGGGATCACTTCCTACCGCCACCGGCAATCGCAAGTATCTGTTGGTCGCAACTGACTACTTCACCAAATGGATCGAGGCAGAACCCTTAGCAAACATTCGAGATGAAGATATGATAAGATTCATGTGGAGGAATATAATCACCCGTTTTGGCATCCCCGGACCCATCATCACTAATAATGGAACGCAGTTCGAGAGCGCCTCCTTTCAGAGTTTCTGTGGCGAGCATGGAATCAGACACCATTTCAGCTCGGTGGCCTATCCTTAGAGCAATGGTCAAGCTAAGGCTTCCAACAAAATGGTGATCGATGGATTGAAGAAACGATTAGAGCGAGCCAAAGGCGCATGGGTAAATGAGCTACCACATATTCTATGGGCCTACCGTACTACTCCACGACGAGCGATGGGGGAAACCCCCTTCTCATTGACTTATGGAATGTAAGTTATCATCCAACAATAAGGTCCATCCTTATCGACCAAGGTTCTAATGATGTATCATTGCTCGCTGAACTCGACCTAGCCGACGAACGCCGCGTGCTGGCCCTAGTAAAACTAGCGAGTTATCAGCAACAGCTCGCAAGGCACTATAACAAGAAGGTCAATCCAAGGGCATTTCGAGTTGGGGACTATGTCCTAAGGAAAGTCCTGGGCAGCGCAGTAAAACCGTCAAACGGCAAGCTAGGGCCAAACTGGGAAGGACCATTCAAGATAACTAGAGATGATCTGTAAGGAGCTTATCACTTAGAAATGCTGGAAGGCAGAGAGATACCCCGAGCATGGAATGCAGCCAATCTTAAGAAATTATATTTCTAGATTCTTCTTTTGATCTGTAATTGTGAAACTGGAAGTTCATTTCCT
Source organism: Sambucus nigra (assembly GCA_949130495.1). NCBI lineage: Eukaryota > Viridiplantae > Streptophyta > Magnoliopsida > Dipsacales > Adoxaceae > Sambucus > Sambucus nigra. The sequence goes on along the minus strand of OX422214.1, from coordinate 186,040,115 downwards.
TATCATTAATAAAAGTTGTTTGGCAGATGCATTCTACGGAGTCTCAGTTAACTAATTTGCATTGTATAAGGTGTCAAGTAACTAATGTATAAACTTTATAACCCACACACCTTTTCCAAGTAACAGGCACACTGATCATTACACTATAGAAGGAAAATAACCCTCCTCAGGTTTTCATTATGAAACATGAAAGACCTCTTAGCATTGCTCCTGACAATATATAAAGCCCTATAAGAGATCCCTAGGCAATATGACCAAGTTTAGATTGGTCACCAAATAACGTTTGGTTGAACAAAACCCTGATCGGATAGAGCATCCAACACCAGGTGTGTCCTCGCCAATTGCCACAATTAGGCCTAAGGGATTGTGACGACACAACCTAAAAGGTAAAGTGGGGCAGAATGGTATCTCGTTGGCATACTGGACTGGAGGGACACTTACTTGATAATACAAACATACAAATATAGTCAGCCAAGAGAGGCTCAAGATTATTGAGCAAAGATGTGGAAAATATAAGACACTTATTTAGTCGGTAAATTCACCCAAAACATAAATTTTATATTAATTCATCACATTTACAGCAAATACAATACATGTTTAGTCGGCAAGACTCGCCCAAAACATCAACATTACATCACTTCATTATAAAATACACAGAGTTACTACTGGAAAAATCTTAGTGAGGGTGAGGCCTCTGGACGAGATAATCAGCCACTTGGACTCTTCGACCATCGTCAGGATGAGGAACTAGCTCCTCCTCGACTTTATTCGCATCCGACTCCAATAGCTACCTAGGGATGGCATCAATAGGGATCCATTGATCATCTCTCCGGAAGGGATTAGGCAGTAGAGTAGAAGGATAAATCTCATGATGGTACCAAAGCATCGAGTTCCTTGGGACTTGCAGCTCCTTCAGAGCACTCAACCATCCCCTGATAAAGGCGAGCTCTTTAAACTCTGTTAGCCTCGTCGGAGCATCTAGTCAACCTTGGTTATAATCGTCGGCCCATACTTGCCGAGGACCTCTCCTAAATAAATCCCTCAGTCGGGTGACGTCCCTTTGAAGCCCAGCAGCAATCACATACGCTCGTTGGACATCACCATGAAGCTCTTCCATTTCCCTAGATGAACTCCTGGTATTCCTGCCAACTCGCGGAACGATTGGAGGGGTAGAACTTTGCAGCACCGGAGGAACGTCGCTCGGGCCAGTTCTAGCTCACGAAAAGGAAGAACCTCGCAATACTGCGGGAGCGACGCTCAGTGCATGCTCCCTAAGTCGTGATACCTCTCTCCTCAAAGCCTCGTTCCTTTACTTAAGAACTTCCCCAACCTAGTTGATCTCAGAAGCATGTAGAAGCTTTGCTCTTAGTGTATTCACCTCTTCTTGGACTAAGGCACCAACTTTATCCATCTCTTGGAGTCTGTCTTTCAGTTTAACGACGAGCTCAGTCTGCTCTATGAAGCGCTTGTTCCTCAATCGCAGTGATTTGTAAATCCTCACAAAGGTATGACAAACTTCAGAGCTTACATCAGGTCCAAGCATTCTTCCCAATTGAGAAGTGTCTAGTATATAATCATCAACATCAATCGACTACAGGAAATAAAAGAGTAATGAAAGACAGAATCATTCAGTACACTAAGGGAATGAAAAACCTTCTCATTTCATTAATACGAAGAGGATCAGAATACATTGAAGGGTGAAAAGGAAAATTATAAACAAAGAAAATACAAGAGCAACCCTAAGTGTAAAATTAGCTAGCAACCTCTGGCTGCTCAGAAGATGCTGGTTGCTTCCCCTTGTCAGCCGCAGTAGAAGCACCCCCCTCAGCAGGAATAATCTCTGTCGCCTGAGCAGGAGAAGCATCAGCAAGAACTGTCTGGGAGGAAGGATCAACTCCTTCAGTAACTGGGGTAGGGACTTCATCCATAATTAGCTTTGGACCTAGGTCGTGCTCATCGAACAAAGGAGAGCAACTTCGACACCAGCAGCTATGAGGGCCTTGTTCCAGCCTTTTTTAAAGTTCAGACGGCTGATGTAGCCTATCTGAACCTCGGCATCTTCGTATGAAGCAGCCCACCCAGAGTTATATGAGTCCTCCTTGATAGTGGCTGCCTGAGACTCTTCCTCCTTCAGCTGCTCGATCATCACCTTGTTCTCCTCTACAACGGCCAACTTGCTCGAGCAGACCAGGTCATAGGCTCTCCTCAGTTCATTCAGATCTTTAATTGCTGCATCCCTCTCTCGGTTAGAATTAGCGAGGGCTAGGTCAGAAGAAGCTCGGGCAGTATCAACAGTCTTTAAACCAGCCTCCAATTGTGTGCCCCTCACTTTCAAGGTAGTATTCTGCTGCTCTAGCTCGCTGTTCCTGCTCACCAGCTCATCGCGAGAGCGATAGAGCACCGCGAAGTCAGTCACAAACTACAATTAAAAGAAGATATCAGGATAAGGAAATAGCTAAAATTTATTAGAGAAAGGAAAAGGTCTTACTAAGGCTAGCCTCTGGCTAGCTTGCAGCGCCAATTGATCAGACCCCAGTGCCCTTTGGCGATCTGCAGGAAGAACTGCCCTCTCGAGCAGCGCAGGTGCCAATTGAGGAGAAATGGCAACTCAGGCCTCCTCGGGCAATGCGGACATCGGGACTAAGGCCTGCCCAGCCTTCTTCCTCGATTCCATTTTTCTCCTCTCTTCCTCCTTCTCCTTCTCCATTCTCTTCTTCTCCTCCATCCTTTTCTTCTCTTATATCTTCTTTCTTTCCTCTTCCTTTTTCCACTCTCTCTCTCTCATTTGTTCTTCTTCTTTCCTCTTCCTCTCCTGCTCCTGAGCAGTAGACCGAGAGCCAGTAGTAATAGCCCCAGTGCTGGACTTCTGCTTCTTCGACCTCTGAGTAAGGAGCACATGATCATCATGATCGTCATCCCGAATCCAATTTTTCCTTGGAGGAACCATCACCTCGCTTGAGCTGCTGGACGAGCTCGAAGTTTCTCGGGCTTCAGAAACTTCTTCTGAATTAGAAGAACTATCACCACTGGATCTCCCCTCGCCAAAATTGCCTTCAGCACCACCTATAATATCACTCTCAGATCTTCTCTCCTCCTCGTCCAACTGAATTGGATCAGCAGCAGTCTTCAGAGGTATCAAACTTGAGAATGCTATCTACCGGCTTTGCTATAAAGCTAGAACCAACATTTTTATACTCAAGCAAGAAAGCAGCAGACTGAGGATGCTCACCGTCAGCTAGGGGCTCCCTGATATTCCACGCTTTGACCAACTCAGAAAGACAAACCTCGCTAAGAGCAGGTTCCAAGTTCTTTGACCTTGCTGAAGAAAAAGCAGGGAAAAGTCAGAAAGATCACACATTAATAAAGAAATTGAAAGAACAGAGCAGAGACTACCTATATACTCTTCCCCATAAAAGGGAACAGTTAACCTATCGGACCTCGACCCCTCAGTCTGGGGGGAGAACTGCCAATTTTTAGCAAGAAACCCATCTTGCCAATAGTCCTTATGGGAATCAGGTAGGTTTACTACCAACACCCTATCAGGACTCCTGGCTTTGAGATAGAGAATGCCAGAACTAGTTTGAGAAAAGGAATAGCAAAATCAAACTTCGACGAGCCCTAATTTGGTGCCATAGAGCTGATTTATTCTATGAACGCCATTGATTATCTTCCACATATTAGGGGAACACTGTGCAGGAACAATATTGAAATAACCAAAGAAGTGCAAGAATAGATTATTCGGGGGAAAAGTAAGCCCCCCTTGGGAAAGCAACAAGACATGAATCCAATGGGCACCCTCTATCTCTCTAATATTTCTAAGAGGAGAGGCGCACTCAATCTCTACCCACTCCGGGATATTGTAAAACTTCCTAAACTCAGACACCGATCTATTACCAATCTTTGCCATTTGGAAACCCTAAAACTACAAATTCAAATAGAAAACACAAAGAGAAAGCACATAAGACTTACAAAATGGAGGTTTAACTTGAACGATGAGGAATCACAAGCCCAAGTAACGAAGAAGATCGAAAGTGAAAAGAATGAAGACCGGGAGGAGAGAACGTGAATCGCTAGAGCTCGCAGAAAATGGGAGAATACTGAGAAGCTTGAAGCGGCGATTGTGAAACGAATGCTCTGAATAACTTTTGAATGTTACTAATCATAGTGCAAGTGCCGCCTAATTCAGTCCTCAAACTTTGGGAAGAGTTGCACGATGTACAAAGAAGCCATTATGACAAATCATTTAAATTTATTGAGCCCAAAATTGTGGCCCAACAAACTTAGGGGCAATTGTGGGTACACGGATTAAGAGTAACGGGCCTTGACGAGTAGACCAATTGAATCAGGCCCAAATTCCAGACCCTCCATACCTTAACATTAATTCGGTTATGACTTGGTCTTCTCCCATACCCTCGAAAAGAGGTGTTCCAGGAGAAGATGGAAGACGTGGGGGAGTCCAACACCCCCACTCCCTGAAAATAACATGTATATAATACACCCTGGGTCTGGGGCATAAGACACGCATTATATTCTCTGTAATCGCTCCCCAGAGTATATAGAAATAATACTAACTGCACCACCGTGGACGTAGGCATTCTTCCTGAACCACGTACATTTCTTATTATGTGACTGGCATTTTATCTCCTTTATTTTGCTTGGTGATTGTGCTTCTCTTATCTGTTTGTGTTGAATAATAATTATCACCACAGCCCTGTTAGCCATGGTGATTAGACTGGCCCTGCTGGCCCTGCCAGAATCCCCTAAATCTATGTTTGGAGTCACCTGATCGGAACCGCTTGGCAGGGTCCCCCTGATGAGAACTCTTCTCACTGTGACGGGTCTGCCCCTGCGCTTCTGGTGCCCCACCAGTACTACTGTCCCCTGTCCTGCACTGTTGGTTGGACTGCCCTGCTCGTTTGCTCCCCTGTAGGTGGAAGCGGTGATCCTGATAGTGTAACAAAGCAGCGTTGACTACATCAGTGTAGGTACTCAAGGAAAGATTATAAATGAGTTGCAGACGGATCCTCTAGGCTAATCCATCTACAAACAACAGTATCTTCTTCACCTTAGTGTGTGCCTCATCTGGCACTATAGTGAGAAGTCTAGTAAACTCATCCTCGTACTCAGCAACAACCATACTCTCCTGCTTTAGATTCAGCAACTTTCGCCTCATCTCAGTCTGCACGGCGAATGGGAAGTACTTGCAGTCAAACCGTGCCCAGAATGACTGAATCGTGATGTTGTCCCTCTCCTCAAAGGTGGTGGTGGACTCCCACCACTGCAAAGAGACCCCCACTTGCTTGAAGGAAGCTAAAAGTTGTTTATGCACGGCAGTGCACTCATACATGCGCAGATGCCTCTGGATATCTTTCTTCCATTGGTTGGCGACTACTATGTCCGAACTACCCGAGAACTCCAGGGGATGCACCTTCTGAAAGGCATCCCTAACCCACTCCCATGCAGATGGAAGCTCTGCTGGTACTGGCGCCATTGCCTGAATTTGGGGTGGGCCTGATGTACTACCGCTAACGCGGCATTCACCGTCTGAGCAATAATAGCAGCTACCTCAATTGCGTTCATCATTCCCTGAGCCGGAGCTGCTGGCTGCTCGGCTTGGGCATTTCTTTCACGGGGTGCGCATCTCGAAGGCATCTGAAATGAGAAGAAAGTTTATTAGTCTATAGTTATTAACAAATCTCGAATAGCTGAAGACGTAAGCGTAAATACAAGAATACAACAGTCCTAAAAATAGGGTTCTATATTAAGGACGCTAAGCGAAATAAGCCATACATATCATAAAGGACACTAGAACCTGATGCTCTGATACCACCTGTGACACCCCGCCTAATTAAATATCGGGTGATCAGTCCTTTGTTAAATTAAAAATCAAGGTGAACAGTTGGTTCATTCTTAGCATCACTGTCACAAAATTTCTAGTTTAAACACCCTAAATAATTAAGCTAAGTGTCAAAACAATTTAAACATTATTTCTATTTTATTAAATTCCAATATGAAAAACTTTTCAATAATTAACAGTTTTAGAATCGCATAAATGTTAAAGATGGAAACTAACCCTCAATAATTTAACCATTTAGATAAACCAATACCAAGTTAAAACTACAAATGAAATGAAATCATCCTGACACGAATTACATCCCAAAGAGTACCAAATACTGAAAATAAATGAATATAAATCTTTGAAAAATCCAACTGAATAGGGAAACGGGCGACACATGCCCTAACTAATCAGAACTAAAATAAGAGTAGAGTCAACAACGAGGTCGTCTAAGCAATGGCCTGCAACTCCCATATAAGCTGCAGCGTGTTCGTTCCAAGGAATCTAAGCATGACGCCCCTGTGGCTGGGCACCTGCAATATATATATATATATATATATATATATATACATATACAAGAGAGGAGAAATAATAGGAAACGGGTCAGAGCCCGAGTGTAAAATGGTTTAAAAAGTGTATAAAATGCTTACTGGCTAATGAAACAACCATGTTAGTATGCGACACTCTCTTGAGAAATTCTCACCTCTCATCTAGTGTGCACGCCTACCATACTATTAATCTCAAGAGTTTATTTTAACTTAACTTTCCCATAAGGTTTCATTCTGATAAATACTATGGCTAAGATAATTAATTTCTGAAAATTAAGCTCTCTCATATATCTTATGTTATTTAAAAATAACCCAGTGATGTCACAAAATTCCCAAACACTTATAATACAGTTAGAGTATTTATTCATTACTTAACTACTTTAATGCACAGTAAAAAGTTTCCATACTCAAGTGTGTATATATATATATATATATATATATATATTAGTCACTCGTATAATATATATATTATCGACACGCCACATAAAATCTATGGTGCTGGCATACTCTGCTATCAAGTCCCCGCATCACTCGTACTAAGGGAAATACTAGTTCGGAATCACTCTCGAACTGTATTAACATAAAACACATACAATTGGAGGCGAAGTATAGTCCCAAGTCACTAAGAGGTCAGCACATACCCTCACGTCTCTTAGGATCCTCTGACTATCACTCAAATAGCTTGTATCAAGGATACTATCTTCTAGGGTACAAGTCGTTATCCCCCATAAAGGCCCAATCGAGATATGACTATCCCAGCGCGAAAAACCCAGTGATAGCAAGTAGCTCAGGTATGATTTTTACACGGATATATAATATATGCACAATCACAGAATCATATATATATAAATATTCACATTTCTAAATTAGGTCCACCCACGACCCATAATTATAATTATCCGTTCTTAGCACATTTTACTCGATTATCTCTCATAACGGACTCGTCTCTTTTATTATCATATATAAGTTACTCCATACTTACTTCTGATCTCTCGAAGTATTCTATCTCCCAAAGTATAATTTCAGTAAGCACTCTCACTTATCTTCTAGTCTAAATTACTCACGAGCCTTGATCTTTTATTAGACGTACGCATGATTTCGTATGTGTGAATAACTCCCCGTTAACCCATAATTTCATACTACATTAAATTTCACTCAACGGGGTCTACCTATACCCTATTGGTCCTTTTTATATCCCATTATACTCTAACAATAATAATCAAGGGTTCCTATGCATTTTAACCGGATTAAACCAAAGGACGAAAAATATGCAGTTTTCTAGGAGGGGTCGATCGATCGAGGAAAGGGGGTCGATCGATCGACCATCGATCGATCGATGTTCTTGGGTCGATCGATCGATCAAACAGTTCTTGCCCAGAAAGTGCCATTAAAACCTACCAGTTTCATCTTCCAAATTTCTCCAAAACGTCATTAACGACTCCCAAATTCTCAAATAACATTACTACTAGTTCTATATACCTATATGCAAGATTTTCTACGTGAAACATGTACAAATTCAACAACGGAATTGAATTAAAGGGCCAATTTATTTTTATTATCAAGAACCCTAACTTTCTACTAAACTTCCATTATTCTATTTCTTTTTCCAGATTTCTCACTTCTAAATTAATTAAATTTCATGGGTAATCCTCTACATATGATTGGGATGTCCAGAGTTTATTTATTTTCTCTACAACATGTGATCTGGTTCTCTAAATCCTTGAGTTCTTCCATGAAACATAAGTTCAATCATCCTAATCTAACATGGTGTGACATTTAACTAAAAGAGAAGCAAGATAGATACTTGCCTAGAATTTGAGTTTCTAATTTGTGGACGAAAGAGGTATGGTTGCGTTCCTCATCGCGCGATCTACGCTTTGGTGGTGGTGGCGGTGTAAACGGGTGAGTCTTTGGCCTTGAGTTGCTTGGAAAGCTCTCCAACTCCCTCTCTAATGGTCGTTCTTTGGTTTTATGTTTATTAACCCTAGAAGAAAACTCCTAAAGGCTGATATATCCTTCGAAAATTTATGGGTTTAATTGCCCAAAAATTTAAAATGTCTATAATACCCTCCCGGGATGTCAATTAGGCATAAAAATGCCCCGAGACCCAAACTAAACTCCCGGGAACATTATTTTGACTATCTCAACCCTTCCGGACGCATTGGCGCATTCAAAATAACCATACAAGTGACTTATAATTTATTCACTTTTAATAATAAGAATTTAATCCCGACATGACACAGGCGCGTCCCGATTTAATTTCCACAGTTATCAAATCATACACTCATGATAATTTTAATAAATTCGTTTATACATATTACTTTAGCCCTTAAGTAATATTCATCAATTTCCCAATAATTACTAACTCTCGTCACGCTAGTAAATATTTAAATTAATTTTTGGACTAATATTAAATTAATATCTCAATTTAAATTTAATAAAATCCCGAATTTAAAAGTCATAAAAGTACGGGGCATTACAGAACACTTATTATAAAGTTGGAGTATTTATTCATTACTTAACTACTTATACGTACAGTATAAAGTTTTCATATATGAGTATATATATATATTAGTCACTCATATATTATATATACTATCGGCACCCCACATAAATTATATGGCTGCTGGCATACTCTGCTATCAAGTCCCCGTACCACTCGTACTAAGGGAAATACTAGTTTGGAATCACTCTCGAACTGTATTAACACAATACACACACAATGGAGGCAAATCATAGTTCCAAGTCACTAAGAGGTCAGCACATACCCCTCACGTCTCTTAGGACCGTCTCACTATCATTCTCAAATAGCCTGTTCTAGGGTACAAGTCAATATCCCCCATAAAGGTCCCATCGAGATCAAATTATCCCTGGGCGGAAACCTCTGCGATAGCAAGTAGCGTGTATGATTATTCACAATTAAAGTATTTAATATATGTACATAGTCACACGGACATATATATGTGACAACCCTGCTTTTTAAATCTAATTCGGTTAGCTACGCCCAATTAAATTAAAGCGGAGCGTCAATATGTTGGCATTAGAAATAAAATTTAAATAAATGCAGTAAAGTAAACATGTACACTCTCATACGTGTAACCATATCACATCATAACAGCTATAACAAGTGAAACAAACTCATAACTATCAACTGTAATAATCCATCAGTAATCTCAAACTGCAAAATATAAAATGCCAATAAATGCTGCCCAACACAAAATGGGAAAGAGTAATACAACAATTCTCTCAAATCCCAAGTATAAACAAGTGATATTAATCTCTTATACCACCCTTAAGAAAAGGGAAACGAACGACATAAATTAAAATAGAATAACTCCACGGCTACATGAATCCTAAGATTGATATGATCTCATCAGGCTCCGTAGTCTATTGTCCAGCGGGACGAGGACCTGTCATATTATATATATATATATATATATAGGAGGGATCAAGAAGAAAGATAGACGGACGTCAAAGCAAGAAAACAAGCTATAAGATTATAAGATGTACTTATAATGAAAGCACACTAGTCATTACTCGTCTCCAGTAATTAAGTTGTTCAATTACCCAACAAATGCTCCTATGTCGTGACTACCCAACCCAAACTCGAGTAACGTGTATTCTCATATCGTATCATGATTAATCATTATTAATCTCATTTCAGTATTTAATGTATCAAAATATTTCCTTCAAGTATAATATCAAATACATCGATTCGGGATATTACTTTAAGACACAAGCATAATATCTCACACAACAAGTCATATCGGGTCACTATCGTTACCCGGGGGAACAAGTCGTTACACTAGGCCTACACACGAATATTCCCCAATATTACGTGGTAAGGGAAATCATACTAAGTCCTAAATCACATGGCGTTTCAAGGTCTTTCTATCCGACCCGCATTACAACCATGTGTCCGGTTCCGGTGGTTTATCTCCGACACGGCACTCGAGCGGAACCTAACCAGATCAATCACAAAAAAAATCGCATTCAACATGTGCCTACTTCGACCGGAGGACTAGTCTAGTGTATACACGATAATATACATGCAAAACAATTTCACGCTTATGTATATATACAATCGTGTCAAGTTTCTTACTCGAGTTATACAATAGTCATTATTTATAATATAACATAAATTTCATCATTAATTTACTAATTCAACATCAAATCATTTCAAGGTTATATATGCCTAATAACCATAAGTATGTGATCAAGTTAGGATATTAGGCACAACACCACAATTATCTTACTAACAACATGAAAAACATTATCACTCTTATTTCAACAACATTTTGCCCAGAATTTAAAATGCAGATTCGAGGATCTTCTGATCCGTTTTTGGAAAAACTTAAAACTACAAAGTTGTTCGGAACGTGATTTTCTACTAAGTTGCGCGAGCACGCTACCATATCCTGCTTAAAACAGACCCGAAACTAACATATAATATTCACCCTGTTTTCGACAACATTCTGCCCAGAATTTTAAAACGCCGATTTGAGGCTTTTCCGAACCGATTTTGGGAAAACTTAAAACTACAAAGTTGTTTGGAAAGTGATTTTCTACAAGGACACACGAGCACGCTACCGTAGCCTGCTTAAAACAAATCCAAAACTAACATATACAGTTCGAACCTGTTCACGACAACTTTCTGCACAGAATTTTAAAACGCCGATTTGAGACTTTTCCGATCCGTTTTCGGAAAAACTTAAAACTATAAAGTTGTTCAGAATATGATTTTCTACTGTGCAAAGCGGACGGAACATCCATTTTCAGAACCAAAACGTCTCAAAACAGTTTTTAATATGATGATTTACTTAATTTCATAGATTTCTAAAATTCAAGAGGTTGTTCTACATCTCAATCCCTATAATGATATTATTGCATTTGAATCTACATGGACGATGATCCTAATACATTGAATATCATTTTTAACATCAATTTCATATTAATTTAGGGATCCAAATACATGTTCATGTGAAATTTCATTATAGATACATAATATACGCATATAGGTCATTAACTTGCCTTGGATTGTATGAAGAAATTGAAATCCTCTTGAAATCCTCTTAGCTTCTTCTCTTCTTACTCTCTCTCTACCAAACCCTAGCCCCATTTTGTGAAATGAAAGAATGAAGACTTCTTCTCTTCTTTTCTATTTATACCTAGGGTTAGTTTATTTACAAAAATGCCATTGCCCCCAATTTTAACCCTCTCGATCCTTTTACGCATTAATTCGCTTCTAATATTTAAGTCGCACATTCGTATCTCAATGAATTCATTTTAACTTTTCATTTCCAAACACTTCGAATATATATACTGACATAGTTTTATTTCCAAACATTTCGAATATATATACTGACATAGTTTTTTTTTTCAATTTCAATTCAATAAAAAATGCGGGGTATTACAATATAGATACACAATTTTCAATAAGGTTCGCCCACGAACCATAATTATTATTAACCGTATTTAGTACAATTTTACCCCATTATCTTGTATAAGGGATTCATCTCTTTTATTCCCACTTATAATTTATTTACTAATTATTTCTTATCTCTCGAAGTATTCTCTCTTACTAAATGCAATTTCAGTAGGTATACCCATTCCAACCTTCTGATCTAGGTCTTTCACGAGTCTCTCAATTCATTAACAAACTTACGCACAATCTCTAATGTGTATCGAAATTACCCGATAACCCATAATTTTATCCCATTTTAAATTTCATCCAACGGAGTCTATTTAGACCCTACTGGTCCTCCTCACAACCCATTATACTCCATAAATAATAATCAAGGGTTCCTACATACATAAACCGGATTAAACAAAAAGGGGGAAAATATGCAGTTTTCCAGGAGGGGTCGATCAATTGAGGAAAGGGGTCGATCAATCGATCATCGATCGATCAACATTCTTGGGTCGATCGATCGATCAAGCAGTTCTTGCCCAGAAACTGCATTTTAAACCTACGAGTTTCATCTTCCAAATTACTCCAAAACTCCATTAACAATTCTCAAACTCCCAAACAACATTACCACTAGTTACATATACCTATATACATGATTTTCTACATTAAGCATGTCCAAATTCATCAAAGGTATGGAATTAATGTGGCAAATCATCATATTTAACAAGAACCCTAATTTTCATAAAACATTCATTCTTTTAAATTCTTTTCCAAATCTATTACTTCTAAACTCATACAAATTCGTGTGTTATCTTCTACATATGATTGGGATGTTCAGAATATATTAATTTCCACCAAGACATGTGATTAAATCCTCAAATTCCTCAAATTCCTTTATGAAGCATGCGTATAACAATCATAATCTAACATAGATGAAACAATAACTAAAAGAAAAGCAAGATAGATACTTGCCTGGAAATTCAAGGGTTTGATTTGTGGATGAAAAAGGTATGGTTGCGTTCCACTTCGTGTGATCTACGCTTTGGTGGTAGTGGCGGTGCAAACGGATGCTTTCTTGGCCTTGGATTGCTTGGAAAGCTTCCTACCTTCTGCTCTAATGGCAGTTCTTAAGTTTTGTGATTGTTAACCCTAAAAGCCTAACTCAAATGGCTGATATATCTAAGGAAAATTCGTGGGTTTAATTTCCTAAAAATGCAAAATGTCTAAAATACCTTCCTAGGATGTCAATTTGGCCTAAAACATCCCAAGACCCAAACTAAACCCTTGGGTATACTTTCCTGACTATCTCGACCCTTCCGGACACATTGGCACACTCGAAATGACCATCCGGGAGACTTATAATTTATTCACTTTTAATAATAGTAATTTAGTCCCGACACGATACCGGCGCGTCCCGACTTAAATTTCCATAATTGCCATTTTATTCACTCGTGACAATTTTTAATAAAATCAATCTTATATATTTATTTACTCATCTAGTAATATTCAATAAATTACCAATAATTACTAACTCTCGTCACGTTAGTAAATATTTAAAATAATTTATGGATTAATATTAAATTTGTATCTCAATTTAAATTTAGTAAGTCCCCAAATTAAAAGCCATAAAAATACGGAGTATTACAGTAAGATGGGCTACTCTTACGTGCGCACGAAAGGGTAAAAGAGAAAGTACAAGTAAAAATTCCTTTAAATTGCCACCAACTTCGGGAACAAATTGTGGCACTAAGATTAATGTTGCTTTATGCGCTAATGGGAAATGGAAAATCACACTTGTATCCCTTGACCATAACCATCATGTGATCCCGAGAAAATCAAGATATTTCAAGGAAAATCGAGTGATAAGTGCAGTGGTTAAAAGAAAACTTGAAATAAATGGTAGGACAAGTATAAGACCTAATAAAAATTTCAATTCTTGTGTAGTGGAAACCGGTGGAAATGTGAATGTGCCATTTTTGATAAAAGATTGTTATAACTATATTGAAAAGGTTAGATAACTGAGACTTAGGGAGGGAGATGCGATAGTCGTTCAAAACTATTTTCTTAAAATGCAAGCTAATAATTCCAATTTTTTCTATGTCATGGATTGGGATTGTGAGGGGAGGTTGAAGAATTTGTTTTGGGCGGATGCAAGGAGTAGGGAAGCCTACGAGGAGTTTGGAGATGTCATCACATTTGATACAACGTACTTGACCAACAAGTACGACATGCCATTTGCACCTTTTGTTGGGGTGAATCTCCACGGTCAATCAATATTGTTGGGATGTGGATTGATATCGAGTGAGGATACAAATACATTTATATGGATTTTTAAATCGTGGATTTCTTTCATCAATGGTCATGCTCCAATGGAAATAATAAATGATCAGGATAAAGCCATGAAAATGCCATTGAAATTGTCTTTCCAAATTTGCGACATCGGTGGTGCTTATGGCACATTATGAAGAAATTGCCTGAAAAATTGAAGGGATATGACCAATATGAGCCAATGAAGAAATCTATCAAATGTGTCGTTTATGATACTCTAACTATCAATGAATTTGAGACAAGTTGGAACAAATTAATTAAAAATTTTAACCTTGAAAAGAAAGAGTGGTTGAGTGGGCTATACAGGGAGAGGCATCGATGGGTTCCTTCTTGTGTGAAAGAGTTATTTTGGGCGTGGATGTCTACCACTCAAAGAAGTGAGAGTATGAATGCATTTTTTGATGGGTATGTAAATGCAAAGACTACCCTTAAGAAATTTGTTGAATAATACGATAATGCATTACGAAGTAAAGTTGAAAAGGAGAGCCAAAGCGACTTTGACACCTTTAAAGAATTAATTCCATGTGTTAATAGATATAAGATTGAGAAATAATATCAAGATTGTTACACTAATGCAAAATTTATGGAGGTTCAAGAGGAGATAAGAGAGAAGTTGTATTGTAATTTGTCTACTAGTAGAAATGATAGTGATATTGAGTTGTACAACGTACATGAGGATTTGGTTGGAATGAAAGAGCGAGATGTCACTTTTACAGTTACATTTAACCCCAATAATTGTGATGTGTGGTGTAGTTGTCACTTATTTGAGTCTCGAGGTATCCTTTGTAGACATTGTCTTACGGTCTTAATTAAAAAAAATGATTTTATACCCGAAAAATTCATTCTTCATCGGTGGAGGAAAGATGTCAAGAGATGCCACACAAATATTAAAATCATTTATATAGATTGGGCAATGAATCCTGAGAATGAACGCAATGATAAAATGTGCAATGCATTTTATAAGTTGTCGGAGTTGGCTAGAGAAAGTGAAGATAAAACCAAATTGGTGATGAATTGGATTAACATGTTATCAAATGAGTTAGAGATTGGTAGAGAAACTGGTGCAAGTAGTCAACCTACACCATCGGTGGGGGAAGATGCTAATGTCAAAGAAAATGCATCTCAATGGGTATGTTATCACTCGTAGGAGAAAGAAAGTGTTTCTCACATTCCACAAGATTGTTATAAAAATGCATCTCAATGGGTATGGTGTGTATAAATTCATTAATTATTTGTGTGTTTTGTAAAACTCTAATAATGGATTATATATCAATTCAGGATTATCATCATCCATTTCACAATGGAGTCAATGAGATAAATAATGACGTGGACAGAGATCCCCTACAATTGTTCAAGGAGTTTACAAATGGAAGCGGCCCACTTCAATTATTCAAGGACTTTATAAATGGAATAGGATAACTCTTATTTTTGGAATAGGCTATCTGTTATTTTTAGACTTTACAAATGTCTCTACTGTTATTTTCGGAATATGTTATATCTGTTATTTTTGGACTTTACAAATGAGACATTGTTATTTTTTAAATAGGCTAACTATTATTTTTGGGTTTAATAATGGTACCAAGACATTGTTACTTTTGACTTTACAAATGAGAATGGTACCAAGCAAGGGTATCATTGGAAAGTATATTTAGATTTTTTGTATTCTTAAAGTGCATTAAGATATTATATATTTTTTAGATTTATTATAATTGCTTGAGTGAATTGTTATTTTGTATCAATTGACAGTAGGTTTAGTTGAAGAAAAAGTAGCTTTAGTTGAAGAAAAATGTTAAGGATGAGATGTGGAAAGCTACAGATACAGTGTGATTTTTTTTTTTTTTTGTAATTATGTGTGGTGTTTGTGGTGATTCTTGTCAAAAGCTACAGGTCTTTACAAATTGTCTTTCTCCTTTCCAAAGTCAAGGAGGTTGTCCAACTCACTATGTACACATTTTGTACAAAGGTTCTCTGTGCAAATAGAAAAGCTCTTAATATATATGTGTCCTCCCATCATGAGTGGTATCCCTTACACCATTACTACTCACACCATTTCACCACCTAAACTCCAAAGCTAACATGATCCCCCAAACTAATATATATATATATATATATATATATATATATAGAGAGAGAGAGAGAGAGTGTGTGTGTGTGTGTGTGTGTGTGTGTATGTGTGTGTGTTTGTGAGAGAGAGAGAGAGAGAGAGAAGAAGAAGAAGAAGAAGAAGAAGAAGAAGAAGAAGAAGAAGAAGAGATATCTGGTGCAAGATAAGTTTGAGGGAGTATGCGAATTTTTTTTTAAGTGGTGTGTTTAAATATATTAAGGAACCCATAAAAAAAATGGGTTAATATTTGAGTTGATTTTTTAGGGTCCTCAAAAATGTTTAAAGATATAAAAAAATAAAAAATAAAAAATTGAATTTTCAAATAAAAATACCACAGGGGTGATCCATACACACCATCCCACACCTGAGTATGTGTGTATATATTTATAGATATAAAAAAAAGAGAAAATTGTGTGGGGCAATCGAAGGTGAGATGTTTTCGATGGGTGGTGGGTAGGGGTATGCTTCGACCAGATCGGATCGAAATAGGGGTGTCCAGAAAATTTTCCAATATTTTTGAAATTTTAAAATTCTTTCCAAATCGAAAAAAATAACAATCGAAAAATCATTCTTTTTACAATTCGGCTGATTTGGAATATTCAAAAAAATTTTAAAAAATTATTATTTAGAAAATATCGAAATACTAAGAATTATTAGTTTTATCTTTTTGCAAAATTTCAAAAATATAATTTTTTTCTCAATATCTCATTCCAATCACAGTTAAAAATGGGTTGAAAAGATGCATTAGTTGTGAAGTAGACATTATAAGAAAACACAAGTAACAAATTACCACGAGTGCAATTAATCATAATTTAAAAACTCTAGAAAGAAATTAATGAAAAAGCATTCAAATGTCACCCAACACGCAGATATACGTGGTTTGATCAATTGCCTAAGTCCACGTAGAGGTCATTGAGTTGTTATTAGTATCTCTCAAAGCTAAAAAAATGACATCTCCCTTACCTTTGGGATGTGAACTACATTTATAGTCGTATAAAACTATAGTGGTTGAATTGATCAAGGAACGCCCTTATCTTGTAATTGGCTCGTGTGGTGATTCCCTGAATATCTCGTCCGAGATTTTAGGTAATCGATATGAGCCTATTTAAATGATAACAACTTACTAATTATCCACGTGATAAATACTTGTGTTGGTCCTCCGTGTTAATGGATTGGGCTGGACTGGCATTATGAGTTATTAGGCTTCCTCAGGCGAGCCAGAATCGGGCTCAACTGTGATCTACCCCCCACAATTGCCCCTAAAATTTGTGGCCAAGTTTAGGCCAGAATTGGGCCAGAGAATTTTACATTTATTAAAGGTCCAATAAACTGGTTCAGTTGTAACAAATTTTATTGGAAGGTAAATTTTATAAATATGTGACAACTTGCATGGGTACACTCATCATGAGGAGAAGTGAAGCGTCAAAACACCATTTCGATTCATGTTCCACATGATTGATGTACACTCTTCTCAAATAGTGTTTGCTTCCAGATACCAACTCAAACAGTCAATTTACTTCCTCTTCTTTGCTAAAAAAAACTCAGATCTTCTCAGTTTTCATTCGTCTAATTTGTAAGTCCTTCTACTCCTGTTTGTCATGTCTTATTCTTCATAGCTTCCTTCTTCTCCATTTTCTTTGTTTTATTCAATAGTCGTACTCTATTTATTTAAAAATGGTGAATACCCTTCATGGAAAACACTTAGAGGATTTTAGAAAAACTTATTCCACTCCTCTAAGGGTTACAATCAAATGTGCCCCATGCCAAGAAATGTCATTGTCGTGGAAGGGGGCACTGGATTCATACCCTGGCTCTGGTTCAGGGGGGATTAACTTTTACCCTAAACACTCTCTTCTTATAATTTTGTGAGTTCTTTGGGCTAGTTCCAATTCAATGTGTAATACCCATGCCCTCAATTTTATCTCTTTCCTTGTAGAATTATAATTATGTAAAAACATTGGGATACAAATCATATTTATATATAGAGGGTTGTTAGTTATTGTATATTCTTGTGGACCTTATGGAATTTGTTGGAATTTAATTGGGGAAATTTGGAATCTTGGAGAAATTCTGAGGTTCAAACGAGAATGTGAGTCGTTCAAACGAGATCCCAATCTCGTTCGAATGAAGACCCTTTTGGTTCGAACGGGAAATTCATCTTATTTAAAATTGGTTTATAACGGAGATTGAACGAACCTTCTTTCCATTAGATTTTTACCCTCATTAGTATGTCGTTTGAACACCACTCGAATGAGATTCAAATCTCATCCGAACGAGATGCGATCTCGTTCGAAAAAATTGATCAACTATTATTTATTTCGAGTTGCCCTTATGTGTTGTCACATTTTGGGCCTTTGATTTGCTGATGTGTCGACTTCTAGTGACCCCAAATGATAAAAATTGTGATGTGTGGTTTGAGTTTTTAGATGGTTTGTGGGTTATTTTGGGGTTATAAGAAGAGAGAGTGAGGGTGGGTCTTCCCTATCATTTTTTTCAACATATTTCCTCTCCATCTCTATGTTTCAAGAGTCAATATTCTTCTCCAACCATTTTTCACCATAAGTCCACTTGCCACCACCACATTAATACACCATTTTCAAGCCTATTATCCATCCTTGAGCATTTGTCAAGGAATAAGTGGGTAGAGCCAAGCTAATAGGAGAAGTTTAAGAGCATTTTGAAGAGCTTTTTGGAGTTTTTGGAGTTAGGAACATCCATCTTCATCTTCTTAGTTATCTCCTCATCAAACTTTGAGGTAGGATTTTCCTCTTCCTATGAATTCAAGGTTATAGATATTAAGGATATATGTAGGAAGCATGTTAGAGATGATATAATTCCAAAAATATTGATATTTGCTAAAATATTTAAGTCTTGCAAAAAATAGGTTATTAAATAAGACAAACCCTAAAGGGGTCTTTTATGAATAAAATGGCATTTTTACCTTGAAATATGGAAGAAAGCATGAAAAATGTCAACCCATGATTTATATCTTATTTAGTGCACTTTTGAGGAATTTCTAGGCTTGAAATCCTCATTGATATGTGTAGAATCATGTAGTAAGACAGAAAATATCATTTTAGACTTAATAAATTATGATGAAATGGGTTTTATGAAGAAATGATTAAATGTATAAAAATAACACTAAATATGAGTTATAAATATTGTTAGAAAGAAGAAAATGATATTTGAAGTAACATGTGATAATAGGTCAAGTTATGGACATTAGGTTAAAAATGGCCTTGAATGAGAAATATATTTTATATGGTAAGACATAAAATGATAAACATAATTTTTGACATAAAATCATAAAAGGAAAATGTTGAGTTTTAGTGCCATAATGAATTAAATGTGTTTCTCACAAAGTTATGATGAAAAAAGGGTAAAATGGTAATTTTGATAAAATTGAGCATCATAATGGTTGGATTTCCTCGTCAGACCTTATTAGTCGATTTCTGGTGAAAAACGAAAAATGTGGATAAAATGGCACATTAATAAGTTGAGA
Organism: Sambucus nigra; assembly: GCA_949130495.1. Classification (NCBI taxonomy): domain Eukaryota; kingdom Viridiplantae; phylum Streptophyta; class Magnoliopsida; order Dipsacales; family Adoxaceae; genus Sambucus; species Sambucus nigra. The sequence goes on along the minus strand of OX422214.1, from coordinate 186,020,387 downwards.
TGATGAAATAAATCGTAGAAATGATGAAAACGAAAAAAAGGGTTGGGATAAAGTAGACATTAGCAAAAATATTAAAACACATTAATATGGACTCGGATGACACCGCGAATAATTAAGAAGGGCCCGATGCCCGAGGTGAAAGACCTAAAATCACTGGCCAGAGCATATGGTAGTATAGCCGACGTTGTGGAGCTCGTTAAAGTATGCGGTTATTGGAAGATTCCAAGAAAAGATAATGAAAAATTAAAATGATCATGATTGTGCTTGAAAATGCAAAAGTAAGACAACCTAATGAAATGTAATAAATGGAGACTAACGAATAAAATATGGTTAATAGCCTATAGGCCCGTTAAAGGGTGGTATGAAACGATTAAGTGCGAGTATGAACTCATCGCTTGGGTGCATTACATAGCAGTTGCATTAATACTAGATAAATTGTTAAACGTTTCGAAATTGATTAAAATACATGTTATATGTATCATATTTTTATATTAAACGTATATCTTAGTATGGCCCACCCTTCTGAGCGTTCGCTCACCCTTGATTTTTATGTCAAAATCCCCACCCCACCCCAGGTACTTCGAGGACGTCGGTAAGACCCGAGAGGGTAATCATCGTCATTAGTGGCTCTGTAATTTTAGTGAAATTGTGTTTTGGAACATTAGTAATCTGGGACTTTAAACATTTTACTCTGGCCTTTGTCTATAGTTTTTAATAATACAAGGATGATTGTGGTTTATTTCTTAGTTAATTAGTAATGTGGAGTAAACCGAATTTTTCATAAATAAATATCGTAAATTGACTTAATTACTTAAAGTGGCCACCCTTTTTTTTAGACTTAAAACGGTACATTAATCTTTAATAAATGTTGCAATTTAAATGGTTTTTCTTAAGTAATAAAACTAGACTCCCCCCACCCAACCCCTTGACTCGGTGCGAGTTGACCCAGTGGTGACCCAAACTCGGGTTGGGGCATTACACAATGTGTACCCAATACATGGCGTATTGTCAATGGGGTGAACAAAATCAATGAACTCTGTGGGACTAACCATGGTATCCCAAAAATTAGGTACTATTTCACCTGGTCCCACACCACTGAAGGCTTTGTTTATTTAAAGGAGAGGAAGGATAATAGAGTTTTGGTCATGAACCTCATTGATTCCAGTAAGGAATATTAGGATCAGGGGTCTATTTCTAGAAATAGGCAACATCCACCTCTCCCCTATGGCAAAGAATATGCTGGGTTCTGTGCCCAGCTTGGGGGTGTGACATAGGTTAATGGTTGTCTCTTATTTATTTTTCTTTTCCTCGCTATTTTGAATTATTATTATTGATAATGCTTCTTGTTATGTTTTTTAGCAGATCGCAGGAAGAACAAGGAGTCATCTATCAATAATATTAATGGTGCTAAGATTTTAAAGGCTTGGAGGATGAAGGAACATCTTACTGGTGGTGATCACTCACGATTAGCCTCATTCTTTTTAAAATATTCCTACACTATCGGCAGATTCATTGCTCGTCCGATAAACGATATTCCCGACCTTCCTATTCCAGATGAGGAGTCTTATGTTTCCTCTTCCTTCGAATCACTTAATATCAATTCCATCCTAGCTGACGAAGAGGATGCAATGGCACCTCCGAGGAAGATAATGCTTCTGATAGAAGATGATGATAATGTCCCCCCTCTCCCCTAAGACAAAGTCTTAGAAGAGGACTGACTCTGAAGGCCCCAAGGGTGATTACCAAAGTTTGGTCATCAAAGAGAAGAGGAAGGAGAAGACCCCTATGGTCCTTCCTCATTCCAAGAAGAAGGACATTCCTCCTCCCTTCCCCAGGTCCTCCCATGCCATATTTGTGGCCCAGAACCCATCCCTGGACCATGGTTTGCTGAGGGCAGCCATGCTCACTGCTGATCGTGAGCAGCTGAAATTGTTGGCTCCTAACTAGCTTTCCATTTGCACTTCCCAAACTCTGTACATGGTGAGAATTTTAATTCCTTTTATTTCAATTTGATCTTTTCATTTGTTATTGGAAATTTGTCTAACACTTGCCATGTGTTTCTATTTTTCAGTTTATGGCAGAGTTTACCTAACTCTTGGATGGTCTCCAAGATCAGTCCAAAGTTAATGATGAACTTAGCTCGACTCTCAAGAAATCCAAAGATGCCTTACCAGAGTTCCCTCCAATTAAAGAGGCCATCTTTGGAAAAGACTGGGAAGAGGCGTATGCTGACACCAAGGTCTAGCTGACCTATATTCGAAAGTCTAACTTCAAGAAGAGTTGGGACCTGGTGAAGACCGAGGACCCTGCTGAATTTAAGCTTTTCAATGAGCATCACCCAGGCCCTCCACCAAAGGTTGATGAGGAGGACTCCTTCAGCAACCCTGCTAACTAGGGCAAATAAGTGGCAACACGGGGAAAAGAGATCGAGGCCAAGAAGCATGTGAAGAATGAAGGCTTTTTAAATTAGGGTTTAGTGGACTTTGTACTTTTTCTCTTTTTTTAGTTGGATTTTAAGGGCTCAACCCACTCTGTTATATATCAATGAAGAAAATATATTTATAACCGTTTGTGCTATCATGAATGCCATTTCTAAATCCTTGCCCATTTTTGTGTTCTTTTAATTCTGTAGCCTGTTACCGAAGACATTCCCTCTTTTTCTTGCAAACTAGATAACCTTATTGGGCAAGATGTAAATGATCAAGCTCACCGAACATTTTTGTTTGTCCACTGGGCCTTGAAAAAGATGACCAAGGCCCATAAGGATCAGTCCACCTTAGTCGCTAAGCTAAAGGATGACCTGAAGGACTTAGAAGATACGGACTCCTCTATGATGGAGGAAATAAATAATCTACAAACCTAACTTACCGAGGGAAAGGACGTAGGGGAGGTTGGCACCCTAATGCCGTCCCAAAATTATGATCTGAAGAAGAAGAAGCTTGCAGATTCTGAAATGAATGTTAGAAGAGGCAACGTCATGGTGATGGGTCTTAGCCGTGACGTGAAGAAGCTTCAATATTTGTTCAAAATAGGCCCCTAAGTAGCCTGATTGGCTGTCTATAACGAGGGATGAAAGGATGCCCCAGTGAGGTTGTAAGAGGCTAAAGACATAGCCTATAAGCATGACTGGTTAAATCCCTTTAAGGTGGTGAAAGAGCCCAAATACCCTCAACTTTGGTACATGTAGCATGTTGATTACCTGACATATAGACAACCTCCTTTTGGTCATGATGATAAGTGGCTCCCTCTAGATGCCATTCCTCTCCAACTTGTCAAGAATTATTTAGAAGGTCATGACAGTGACGGTGAGCACCAACTAGATCCTAATGATAGTTGAATGAGGCCGATCGCAGATTTCCTAGCCACCCGACCATAAATAGTTGTAATAATTTTGTACTATTTGTTGTAGCTTTTGTGATAGGTATAATTTTGTAACCTGTAATCGGGTATTACCGTATAGTTAAATTAATACCATTTTGTATGCATTTTCCATTCCTTTATGCCAAGCATGTGTTATGGTTGTCTATCTTACATTTTAGGTTGTGTCGCCACACTATCTTAGGCCTAGAACAGACAATGTGAAGAATTCACCTAGTTTATGGGTAGTCCACCCATGGAATTTTTCATACCAAACTAAGTTGGTTTTTTGCCTACGAATCCCTCGTAAGGATTTCAATTGCCAGGTCAATCTATGAGGTCTTTTGTGTTAGTAATGAAATAGACTTGAAGACTTTGAATTTAATTATAATTATAAAATTTGCCAAGCCTATTCCAATTTTGAGCTTGTTACTTGGGAACAATGTAAAGAAATTGATAGCTAAGAAATTGAGCGAATAAAAAAAAGGCCTTTATTCATAACTTGAATAATAAATTGCGAGCAACATGAGTTTAAAATGAAAATTTACAAATAAAACTAAGGTGCTGAAAATAAAACTATAAGTATAACTTTTTGAGGTTGGCCACATTCCATGCTCGGGGTATCTCTCTGCCCTGCATTATTTCCAGGTGATAAGCTCCCTATAAATCATCCTTTATTATTTTGAACCGTCCTTCCCAGTTGGGTCCTAAATTTCCATCTAACGACCTTTTGTCATTATCAAGGACCTTCCTGAGGATGTAATACCCGACTTGGAGTTTCCTCGAATTGACCCCTATATTGTACTATTTTGCCAATCATTGCTGGTAGGAAGCCAACTTGATCATGAATTGCTCTCTTTATTCATTTGCTAGGTCAAATTCAGTGTGAAGGTCTTCGTAGTTGAATCCTTATATGGCTTTCATTTTATATATGAGGGCGAAGGGCGTGTTCTCTATAGGTCGTCTCGACGTGGTGCAATATGCTCAGAGGATATGAGGGAGTTCATCCACCCAAGCTCCCTTTACTATTTATAGCCTTTTCTTTAAGCAATCGAGCATTATCTTATTAAATGCCTCTGCTTGGCCATTATTGTGGGGGTATGCCACAGAGTTGAACTGGTGCTTTATTTCGTACTTGATGCAAAATCCTTAAAAATCTCCATTCTCAAATTATGTATCATTATTTGTAATGATGGTCCCGGGCACCCCAAATTGAGTTATAATGTTTCTCCAGATGAACCTGATCATGTTGGCATCCCTAATGTTTACTAGAGGTTCTGCCTCAATCCACTTAGGAAATAGTATGTGCCAATAAATAAGTACTTGCGGTTCCCTAGTGTATTAGGTAGTGGCCCTATGATATCCAACCCCCATTGCGCGAACGACCACAGACTAGTCAATAGCTTCAGGTCCCTGGTCAATTGATGGAGCATGGGGGAGAATTTTTTGCATTTTTCAAACTTTTGAGCATAAATACTTATGTCTTTCTACATATGTGGACACGAGTATCCTTATTTAATTGCTCGAAACACCAGAGACCTTCCACCTGCGTGGCTTCCGTAAGTCCCATTATAATGTTCGTAAAAGACTTGGTCAATGTCCTTTAGGTGTATGAATTAAAGGTAGGGGTCTATAAAGGACCTCTTGTAAAGCTTTTCCTCGGGAGCCAGGTAGAAGTGAACAACTTTTAACCTGACTTGATGAGCCTGTTTCTTGTTGGTTGGCAGTATCTCATTTTGTAAGTAAGCAAAGATTGGATTCATCCAGCTCGAACCCTTTTCAATGAAGAGAACATGCTTGGATGAAATTTCTTTGTTAATATTGGTCTTGTCAAGGAATTCCACTTCAGTTGTTCTCCTGAGATTGGAGTTAACTGCTGAGCTTAGGGTTGTTAGGGCATTTGCATGGCCATTGTACCCTCGGGGGAACTGTTAAATGTTGACTTCCTCAAACCTTGAAATTAACTCGCGCGCCATTATGAGATAGGTTGTCATTCTCTCATCCTTGGCTTTGAAGTCCCCTTCGACTTGGTTTGACACTCGTTTTGAATCACAATACACTTCAAGTTGTGTTTCCCCCAGCAAGTGTGCTTTGTACAATCTGGCTATAAACGCTTCATACTCGGCTTCATTATTTGAGGCTTCAAAGCCCAACCTGATCCCCTGATTGGTCAATGCCCTCTATGGGGTCATAAGGACTATTCTTACTCCTTACTCTTTAGAGTTTGAGGCTCCATTTACGTATAGTGTCCATCTTTCAAAATGGTCTTGCTTGCGATCTCTTGATTGCTCGGCCATCTATTGGTTGGTAGGGCCTTCCCCAATAAACTCTTCTATGAAGTTGGCCAATATCTGCTCCTTGATTATTGTCCTTGGTTAAAAATTGATAGTGGATCTCCCAAGGGGTAATAAAGTGATAACAGTGATGGAATGAGCCTCAAAATAGCGCTTGAGCTTCCAGGAAGCTATCATCAGTGTGTAAGATAATTTTTTCAACGATTAGTACCGCTACTCGACGTCCAGGAGCATCTTGTTAGAATATTAAATAGGAAACTATTTTGCCTCTTTTTCATAGAACAAGGTCGAACTAACCATGTGGCTTGAAAGTACAAGGTGGAGGTGAAGGGTATCCCTTTGATTGGGGATTTCCAGTAACAGAGGTTTTCTCAGGTAGGACTTGATTTCTTCGAGAGACCTTGAGCATTTGTTATTCTAAATGGGGCTTTTCTCTCTCTTCAGCATCTGGAAGAATGGTCGGCAAAGTTCGAATGACTTTGAGATGAAGCAATTAAGTGCTACTAGGATCTGAATGAGCTTTTGGATCTCGTGCAATGTCTTAAGCAACTGGACATTATTGATAGCCTCAATTTGATCAGGATTTGCCTCAATTCCCCTTTTGCTGATTAGGTAACCTATAATTTTTTTCGACTGGACACCGAATGAGCATTTACTCGCATTGAGCTTCATCTGGTAGCTCCTGAGGATTTTGAAGATATTGGTCAGGTCTCCGATATGGCCGCTATTGTATCCACTTTTGATGAGAGTATCGTCAATGTATACTTCCATCGTTTCCCTCACTTATCGTTTGAACATATTTGTTACCAGTCTTTGGTACATGGCTCCAGCATTCTTAAGGCCGAAAGGCATGACCTTATAACATTAAAGACTTAATGGTGTTATGAATGAAGTCTTTTCCTGATCGAGGCCAAAAAGAGGAATCTAAGCGTCTAGAAAACTCATTTGATCATGGGCTATAGTGACGTCGACTAGTTTATCTATCTTTAGTAGGGGAAACTATCCTTGGGGAAGGATCTGTTGTGGTCAGTGATGTCTATATAGACTCTCCATATTCCATTGCTTTTGCAAATTATGACTGGGTTCGAGAGCCACTTCAAAAATTGAACTTCTCTGATGGACTTTGCCTCTAGAAGTTTCCCTACCTCCTTTTCTATTGCTTTTGACTTTTTCTAGTAGTGTTTGGCGAGCCTTTTATACAATCATCTTAAATGTCGGATCTATATGGAGATGGTAACAGGTGTCCATGGGACCAATCCCTGACATATCGTATGGCTCCCATGCAAACACATATTGGTTGTGCTTCAAAAAGGTGATCATCTCCCTTATTTCGTAGTTAATCAGTATTGTACTGATCAAGAACTTCATCTCTAGTCATCTTTCATAAAAAAAATAACCTCCTTTAGTTTTTTAATGACCCTATCTGTGGGGTGGATCGTGGTCTCCTCTACCCATGGTCGATCATACTGTAATTGCTATATTGAAGGAGTAGCCCCATCTCGGTGTGTCTCTAGAAGAACATCTTTTCCTTTTTTTTCTCCTGCTCGAGCCTAATGGCAACGATGTAGTATCTTTGAGCAATGGCTTGGTTGCGTCCTATCTCCATTATGCCCCGATCTATAACGTACTTGAGCTTTTGGTGGTAGGTTGAATGGATATCTCTCGTGGCATAAAGACACCCTCTATCGAGAATAAAAATGAGAGGGAAAATCAATATCCACCATAGGGAACTCAATGAGCTTTGAAATATTCTCTTCCCTTACTGGTAGGATCACCTTCCTTAATGGCATGGTCATTTTTCCCGCGAAGCCGACCAACGAGATAATTGCTTCCTTTAAGTCATATATCTTGAGCTTGAGCTTGTGTAAGAGTTCCAAGTACATCACCTTCGAGGAACTCCCCTGGCCCACCAGTAACTTGTCAACATCCTAGTTTTCAATCCTGAGAGTGATTACCAGTGTGTCGTGGTGTGGGGTTCTTAACTCGATTAAATATTCCTCCGTATACAAAATGTGTTTGTTGTAATCTACGTTCTCTGGTCGCCTCTGCTTGCCATCTTGGCTCTTGACAGGATCTATCTGGAAGGCCTCCATCATAACTATGACCTCTTGAGTTCCATATGAAATGAATTTTTGTGGATCTTCTTGAGGTCGGACGTCCCATTTATTATCGCAAACTCATGTCCTGCCTCATCGTCTAGTCCGTTATCTGGTTTTTTATTATCATTGGCGATGACCTAATCGGAGTTTTTGTCTATGTACTCATTCAAATGCCCCGCTTGAGCCAATTCTTCTGAGTAAGATTTTAGTGCCCCACACTTCTCTATCTTGTGTTCATTTTCCTTGTGGAACACACACCGGAGTGTGTTGTTCCTCTTAGTAGGATCACCTCCCATCTTCTTTGGCCATTTGAGAAACTGATAGTCTTTGATCTTCCCCGTGATCTTATAATTGGTTATTTAAAAGTCATGTTGATGGCTTGAAAAGTAATTAATGAAAGAGCATGCAAATGTCACACAACATACATATATACATGCTTCAAAAACTTGGCTACGTCTAGTGAGAGGTCGCTGAGTTGTTATTAGTATCTCTCAAAGTTCAAAAATTACATCCCCCTTGGCCTTAGGGTGTGAACTGCATTTATAGTTGTGTAAAACGACAGTGGTTGAATTGATCAAGGAACTCCCTTGGCTTGTTATTGGCTCCTGTGGTGATTCCCTGAATATCTCGTCCGAGAATTTAGGTAACTGATACGAGCCTATTTAAATGAGAACAACATCGTAATTATCCACGTGATAAATGCTTTTGTTGGTCCTCCATGTTGATGGATTGGGCTGGACTAGCGTTGTGAGTTACTGGGCTTGCTCAAGTAAGCCAAAATTTGGGTTCAACTTTGGTTTGGCCCCCACAATTACATTACAACAATTTTATAGTATTATAAAATTGTTTGAAATTGTCATTGTGGGTGTGGAGATAATAGTTGTTTGTTATTGTTTTGTATTGTGAAAGTAAAGTCAGTATCAAAGTAATTAGATAATATTTACATGAGGATATTAATAGTTGAAATTTCTTAAAATGGAGAGTCCTGATTATTAACCTACAAACAATACACTTTATATAAATAAGGTTAGTAAATGACATGTAAAATATTAAAATAAATAAAAATATTAATATTTTGGAAAATCGAAAACTTATATATGATTTCCAATTCCATTCCAATTTTTTTCGAAAAATTTGGAAATCGAAAAATTCGAAAATCGATAATTTAAAAATAATACCAAAGTCAAAAAAATCGAAAATAATTAACGCCCCTAGTGGTGGGGGAGACATTAATAATACCAAAGTCAAAAAAATCGAAAATAATTAACGCCCCTAGTGGTGGGGGAGACATTAGGTGGAATGTCCCCCGTAAGAGCAACCGTTATGGGTATGCTAAATGTGTGTATATAAGGTTTTTATGTTTTCCACTATATATAGGCATTTGGTACCGCAAAAAAAAATTAGAAATAGAATAGAAGTCGACCATTAAGTTTTTTGTGGGCTCAAAGCCAAATGTTCCGCGGAAGCAACTCAATAAAAAAACTTAAATGGCACATCTTATTCCGCCTAAAATTAAAACATTTTTTTTAATTAGATTTCTACCCCAACGGCTTTATTTTGCCAACGCCTATTTTTTTTTATAAATATATGTTGAATCCTGCTAAATTTTTTGCCATTTGTCCCACTCTCAAAATCAAAACACTTATAATTAAATTTGTTTATACAAATTCAAAAATCCTTTTTTTATTCTGCAATATATATTATTTATTTATGAAAAAGTCTAGAAAATTCAATATTTATCTATATAATCATTTTTTTTATTTTACTATGACTCGCGGTTAAAACATGTCTCAACACGAGGACGAAACACTATCCACCACTTATATTAATCAAACAAATGATGGTCTGCGAGGATATAATTGAACTGGCACAATGTTTAGGGATACATCCGCCAAAGAATAGAATTCATCGGAGGGTGTCACTCAACATCGGACGGGAGGAAGCCTTCATACCCAAAACAACAAAATTCAAAAACATGTAGTGTTATATATTTTTAAATTGAAAGAGGCATCGCTGACATGTCGGGCCAATGGCAGTGTGAACACAGACTGGGTAAGTTCACCATTATTTTGTAATTTGTTTAAAATTTTATTTTGGTTAAATATGTTGCTAATGAGATAATAAAACTAAATAGTTGTCTTATTTTAGGTTACTACGACTAATCTAGCATTTCAGCGAGACAACAAGGGAGTCGCTTTAACTATGAAATTTGTTACCAGAATTCAAAAGAACTCCACAAATTTTGAATATTTCAAACTTTTTTAGACTCCCCTAAATTTAATTTTGATTCACCACAGACAGGTGCGACAGAAAGTGAAGGAAACCCAAATGTTGGGGGTACCTCGTTAATTTGGAAGATTAGGCCTATGTTGATATCAAAAGACCTTATCCTAGACCACCAGGAAGGAAAGAGATGAAGCAATGGGCTAAAGGAAAGGCTAAGGCTACAAACATTGAGGTAAACCGAGAAATTTCAGTAGTTGTTCTAGGTTAAATGATTCATTTGAGTGTTCTTTCCAAGCTGAGTGTGTACGAAAGGAAAATGCTAAACAGGGGCTTCATCGTTCATTGCATCTTAAGGAGCATAGTTTGGAAATCAGCGAACGCACAATAGAGGCATTGGAGAGGAAAGACAATCGTGAACAAATATTACTTGACCAACAAATTATGAGCACGGACATCTCACACATTAATCCATCCCAGAGGGAGTATCATGAATACCTGGTGGGCAATATACTCAACAAATCTCGTGCCTAAAATGGACAATCCAACTTTCCAAATTATCCACCACATGGAAGCCATTCTGGATTTTAAATTATTAGGATTTTTAGTATGTAACATGTTATAACTTTTTATCGTTTGTCCGATTTTGTAATATGCTTATTATTATCATGAACTCGGTGACCACGTCTCAAGTTGACTTTTCATGGTAGGAAAATTGTATTGTGTTAATCCCTTTGTCTCCTTCTGAGAAAGCTGATTTTCTTTCTTCCACCAATTAATCCTAGGCCAACATTCACCAATATCTTCCCTCCGTAAATGACAATCCCGATGTATGTACTCGTAGACGAAGAGTTGTAAAACAATTATGGGTATTAGAAAATATATATTTTGTCTAAAGTACAATTAAATAAGGTGTATTTCACTAATTAAAACTTACCGATATAAGTTGCCAAAAATAGTTCAATGAGTCTATATGTCCCTTGACATAATATGAAGAGAGTAGAAAATGCAGTCTAGAATTGCTGAACCCCAATTATATGACCCAACAATCTCAAGGTCCTTTACAACGACCATCCAACCCATTGCAATAGTATCTTTTGTGGTGAAGAAAAAAATATGCCCGCCACAAAAAATAAAAATATCCTCCCAATTTTCTCAGCGCCTACGTTTAAATTATTTAAATTTATGGCCTTAAACCACTTATTCGTGCTTGAGACTTTTACCCCACACGATTCGATAAAATTTGGTTCAATGCTGGAAAAATAATTATGTATAATGTCAACACGAATATGAATTTTAGCGTCAAGTACAACCAAATAATTGCCATCATTCATCGGCACCATAGGACCACTACCCACGGGGAGACCTACGAGATGGTTTATTAGGACAATAATTAAATGATAATTAATCTTTTATCTGGACAATTTTTATAATCATGTTATTTTTACAACATAAAAACTTACTGGTCAAAACAATAAAATCGTATAGACTTATGCCCAATTCCCCGTCGAGAAGTTGGAATGTGTTGGTTTTGTCCCACCAATGTTCACAAAGCACTTGTATCAATTCCGAACTTGACTTTGGAATTTGAGTGTTCAAGAGTTCTCCCCAACCGTTATGATGTATTAAATTAATTATATCTGAACGCTCCTTCAAATGTTCGTAGGTGGCTCTAAGACTTTACTAATTACCACGCATTTTAATTGTGTTGTCGTTTGTGACCGTATCTGAAGATGCGTTGATGTGGTCATGGTCGTTAACAACACGCCTATAGTTTTCAAATACTATAGGGCGCTTGAAAACATGATTTTCAGGCTCGGGCCGTTCAACGTGTCTGTTTCGAGTCTTTCTCAAACCGATAGTCCGTCTAATTCTTTTTTCAAGTGCCTCCATTTTGTATACTGCAATGTCACGTCTAATTAAAAAAATAAAAAGATTTAAATAAATTGATTACATTTAAAATACCACTCACCTAGATTCACAATATGGCAACAAATAATAAAATAAAATTCAAATATTATTAACCAACTTTAAATATATGAATTTTTTTAAAGGAATACTCACCTAATTTAACAATATATGAGCAAATTATATATAATTTTTTAATCTAATTTTGGCTAACAAATAATGTCTAAAAAAATTAATGGCCAACACAAATTAAAGACTAACAAATAATTCATATTTACCAAATATTGCAAAAAAGGTAACTCACATTCTACAAAGCAGTGAGGTTGAATTTGATTGGGGTTGAATGTTGGTGGATGGAGTATTGAACGGGTGAGGTAAAATTATATAGACGTAAAAAATTTATTAGGTTAATTGGTTGGTTGATTGGTAAGCGGTATTTACTTTGGTGTTTATTTAACTTAGAGAAGTTATTTTGGGGTTGAAAATGAAATAAGGCATAAACCTTAAGCGGAACATGATGTCCTGCGAAAGGATTAGCATCCATATTCTTAAGCAGAATATGATATTCCGCGGTATGAATAGTTTGAAACGGCATCGTTTTGATTATTTGTAGGTTATATTTGAACTATCCGTAATATTATTCTCAAATTTAACGGGGTATATTTGGCATGAAATGGGGTTCCCAAACATATTTCTAATTCAAAATTTAAAAAATTGGAACCCCAAAAAAAAGGGTTCCTAAGGGTGTGTTTGGGAACCCCAATTCAATGTTTCGAAATTGGAATTGGAAAATTTCTATTTTAAACTGACAATTTTTTATTTCCAAGGTATGAAATTGTGGTTCCTAAACATAGTCTAAATGCTATGCTGACTCTAACAAAACAAATGACCCTAAGTTGTCTTTGTTTTATTTTTTATTTTTTTAGCATACCATAAGGTGTCCGGACAGCTTACGCGCACCTCGACTAATCCCCATTCACGGTTCGTGGCTTTTTCTAGCTAAGTATTATTTTGACAGTCCTAGTGATTAAATTGGGGACCAAAATTAATCCACCCCAAGACTATCCCAGTGGCACCCTTATACCACAAAGCGAAAGGGTTGGTTCTAAGTTGTCTTTGTTAATTTTCTGTCTATTAGGGTGGTTTTCGTGGAACGTGATTCACGAATGTGAGGTCCGATTCCCCCCAGAGTTTTTCGATTGGAGATCACAATCGAAGATCCCTAAGGTTTACAAGTACCATAGGAATTCGATAATCGAACGGTTTAGAGAACACCCGACATATAAGATCACCTTCACCGAGGTCTGGAAGACTATCATTGGTGACGTGGGATCGGTTCGGAGGGTGTTCAATTTCTTGGATGCTTGGGGTCCGAAAGTCAATTTGTAGCATTGCTTGCTTTGCTTGTGATAAGGTAGTCAATTCCTCGCACTTAGATGTTGTTTTCTTTTTTTACGTAAAAATGTCAAAAGATCATATTCTACCATATATTTAAAAGAGGAGTAAATTCAGCATGCAACATTAAGCATTCAGCAATGGACTTATTTTCCATATTTTTATCACTTGTTTGGAAGCTTTCATCCATACTTATTTTCCATATTTCGACTTGGGGTAAATTCTTCGGAATTCCAATGAGTTGAGATCAGTGAAGAGGTAAAATCAGACTGAACCGATAGAGAAACATTACATCTCTGGAAGATTTCATCTTTTTGACTATTTGTGTGTTTGATTGTCTAAATTTCCAGTTTCACCTAAAGTACAACCCGATAATGAACATTTTAGACTTTTTTTTGGGGGGGGGGGAGAAATTTTTTCCATGGCTTTCTGAGTAAAAAAAAATACTCAGATAAATGGAACCTTAAGTGTATGGGTAATTTTTTGTTGAGAACCGGAGCCCGATTTGAACAATTCTACAGCATTTAGCGCCATCATGTGACCTAGAGTTTTTAGTTGTCCAAATAATTAAAAGGTGTGTTTGATAGAAAAGAAAAAAATTCCAAGGAAAATGCAATATTTCATGATTTAACAAGTTGTACATCTTGGGAAGTGGGTGAAAAAAATTTCCAATGTTGTGCCATAAGGTAAAATATGTGGAATCTTGCAGATTTTCCATAACAAATGTTGTCACTCAAAGACACACTACAAAAATGTGTCAAATGATAGTGGTAACCTTACAGTCTTCTAAAAGATGAAGGTGTTCACTTAGCCAACATTACGTGGCAATGTGAATGTTAGATGTTGAACGTATCTAAATTATTGATTAATTTTTTGGCCCTTTCATACGCCTTGTTTGATATTACATGACTATTGTCAAGTCTTACTAATTTTTGACTGGACTAAATTGATACTGGTTAATTATCCCCTGTATATTGTGGTGGATTAATTTAGTTTTTTTCCTACTTTACCCCCTCTAAAATAATTTGGTATATAGATATACCTCGTATGTACATCAACCCACTTATACGTTATGCATTATTTGTTGCATGGGGGTGGGGGTAACTCTAATTAATGAACATGGAGGGGTTATCTCTAAATAATGAATTATCTCAGAACGTAAAGTAAAAATACTCATTTTATAGCCTTCCATTAAAAGGAGGTCAAATCGAAATTTTTGTGCTTGAATTCCTCAGGCTGCATTTCTCTCAGCTTTGGTGGCTGTAGATGTTGCAGAAGCAACTGCTCATGCCGCTGTAAAAGCAATAACTTAAGGAAATAATGGAACAAGCAAACTGAATATTGGATCTCTCATTGATGGTGAAAGACATCAAGGTACCAAATTATCTTGTTAAGGATTCTCTTTTTAGCATTTTGGATTTACTTTTATTGGGCTTGTTATTTTAGTTATTTTTTAGGGTATGATATAAACTCTAATATAATTTTTTTTTTAGTTAGAATTAGTACTGGACGATGGGCATTTCGTTGTAGGCTTGGGCGAAGTGAAAGTGGGCTAGCCCATCAACCAACCCATTTTTGTAAACCAAAGAAATAGAGAAACATAGTGCTCAGAACTTCACCCAAATCAAGATCACAAAATATAATAGATCAAAAGAGACCTACAAATATCGATTTCATACTAGTTCAAAAAACCCTAATCAAGAAATTGAAAAATATAAATGTAACTTATATGTCTGGAGTGAAATCCAGAACGATTGCTTGTAACACAACACATACACACATATGTATATGTGTGTGTGTGTGTGTGTGTGTGTGTGTATAGAGAGAGGAAAGATAGGGTTAAGACGCAGTCTCTTGAGATCTATCTTTAATCTTGTTGACTGAAGTGGGCTTCGAGAAATAAAGGTAGCAATATCTAAGGGTTACCCACTTCCCAACCCAATTTTATTCATCTGCTACATGTGTACTTAACCCGCTACTGCTGTTGAAAATGTTTGGCATAAAATTAGCCCATGTTGGATTGCCTGGTCTAGTTAGAGGACTCTTGGTTTGCCATTATTTAAAAATCACTCATACCCCTTAGTAGAAAATATAAAATCTCTTATATTTACAATAATTCATTGTGATTTTTTTTTACTTTACTTATACATTGGTGATAAAGTAGTCATTTAATTTAGGTTTGATATTTGGCATCTTTGTAGTCATTTTTAGTGTCAAAAGCTGGGGTGATTACTTTTAAAGTTATTTTTACTTCATGTTTGGTTCTCCTATTACGATGCACTTTGTTATGTGTCAAGGATAATCTTGTTACCTTACTGAAGTAAACTAAATGTTCTAAGGTAGTTACAAGGCCATGATTTTTTCGTAAAGGGTCAAAGGAGATGACTATATTCTTGTTTCGACTAATGCCAATAAATAATTTAAATCTACATATTTTTAAATGTGGTTAAAAACAATGAGAGAGAGAGAGCGAGAGCGAGAGAGAGAGAGAGAGAGAGAGAGAGAGAGAGAGAGAGAAATTTTGCATTAGATAACACCATAACCGTATGAAACGTGTACCTCATGTCTTTCAATTTCTACCATAAATGAATTTGATAGAGTGACATGTGTAATAATTATTGACTTATGAAGTAATCAAATCCTAGATTCTATTTATGAGAGATTAATGTATAAAAGAGGAAGAAGAGAGAAGAGAGAAATCTGATATGGAAAGAGAGGATAAATAATGAAATAAATTAGATAATCCATTATCCCATCTCATTCTATTTATAATAAAAGGTTTCAGTAATTACGCACAGGTACCCTACAAAATAAAAGTAACATAAGTAAGTTTCCAAATAAGCTTCTGGAAACACTCCTCCTCAAGCTGGTGCAAAGAAATCTATCATGCCCAGCTTTACTAACATATACTGTAAAATGGTCTTGTTCACACTCTTAGTCAACACATCAACCACTCGTTCACCCATGTTCACATACATAGTACAAATCACTCCAAGACGAAGCTTTTCCTTATTGAAATGTCGATAAACTTTCACATGCATTGTTCTATCATGTTGAACTGGATTGTAGGCTATACTGATGGCAACTTTATTGTCACAATATAAATTCACTAGCTCATGAATGTGGTAATCTAACTCGTATAACATAGTGTGTAGACACAACAACTCACAAACTTCAGGTGTCATGAATCTGAATTTAGCCTCTGCAGTAGATCTCGCTACTACAGGTTGTTTCTTACTGTGTCGAGAAATAAGATTATCCCCAAAAAAATATACGATAGCACGAAGTGGATCTTCGATCTATCACGGACCCTTCCCAATCCACATCTATATATGCATCAACTCGTAGGTGGTCATACCAAACAATATCCCATTACCAAGAGAACCATTGAGGTAACGAAGAATGTGATGCGTTGCCTCAAGGTGATACATACGTGAAGCATGCATAAACTGACTAATCATGCTCACAACATAAGCAATATCTGGACAAGCAAGAGAAAGGCATATTAGTTTCTCAATCAAGTGCAGGAATTTCCCCGCATCATCTGACAACTAACCATCCATATCCTTGAGCCTATGATTTTACTCAATAGGAGTATCAGCACGTCTAGCTGCAAATTTTCCCATTTAGTCAACATATCTAACACATACTTCCGTCGTGAATTGAACACTCCTTTCTTGGATCTACACACTTTGATGCCAAGAAAGTATCTCAGTAATTCAATGTCTTTAATCTCAAACTTTGTACCCCCCCCCCCCCAAAGACTTCATTCATTGTATGGCTTCTGGATCATCTCCGATAGTAACAAAATCATCAACATACACAATAAGGGCAGTGGTACGATCTTGGTGCCTCTTAATAAAGAGAGTATGGTCCATCTGACTTTGTGTGTACCTTACCCTTTTTTACCCTTTTTACAGCGGTGCTAAATCTCTCAAACCATGCACGTGGTGACTTTTTAAACCCATACAAGACTTTATTCAGTTTGCACATCGAATCCTGATCATCACCAAGCTTGAATCCCGAAGGCATAATCATGTATACTTCTTCATCCGAATCACCATGAAGGAAGTCATTCTTTACATCCAACTGGCAGCCAAGACAAATTTGTTGCCAATGATATAAGAATTTTAATGGAATTCATCTTGGCAACTAAAGCAAAGGTCTCATGATAATCAATTTTGTATATCTGAGTGAAGCCTTTTGTAACTAATTGGGCTTTACACCTTTTAATTTTTCCATCAGCCTTGTATTTTATTATATAAACCCACTTGCAACCTACTGGTTTCTTACGTTTAGTCAATAGAATAATATCCCATGTCCTATTCTTCTCATGGGCCTTCATTTCCTCAATCATAGCTTTCTTCCATTGAGTTTTCTTTAGAGCACCTGAAAGGTTAGAAGGAACAGAAACAGACGATACAGAGGAAGTGAAAGCACTATATGTTGGAGATAAGGCAATATAGGATACAAAGTGAGATATAAAGTGTTTTGTACAATCACGAACACCCTTACATAGGGAATAGGAATATCAATATCAATATCAACTGAGGGGTTACTCCTTAGTCCTGGGGTGAGACAATAATTTTGATGGAAATGGGTTCTTTTTAAGGCTTTATTAGTCATTTTATTCTCTTTTTTATTTTCTTTTATTTTGTTATTATATTTTTCTTTCTTCTGCTTTATTATTTAGAGGTGAGGAGTAGTTATGGATGTAATTAGGGCCTTAGTGTAATACTCCGTATTTTTATGGCTTTTAAAATTAGGGATTTATTAAATTTAATTGAGATATTAATTTAATATTAATCCAGAATTTTATTTTCAATATTTACTAGCGTGACTAGAGTTAGTAATTATTGGGAATTTATTGAATATTACTGGATGAGTAAAGAAATATATGAGATTGATTTTATTAATATTATCACGAGTGAATAATATGGCAATTATGGAAATTTAAGTCGGGACGCGCCTGTGTCGTGTTAGGAACTAAGCTATTATTATAAAATTGAATAAATCATAAGTCTCCCGTATGGTCGTTTTGAGTGCGCCAAAGTGTTCAGAAGGGTTGAGATAGTCAGAAAAGTGTACCCGGAGGTTTAGTTTGGGTTTCGGGATATTTTTAGGCCTAATTGACATCTGGGAGGGTATTAGAGACATTTTGTATTTTTGGGTAATTAAACCCACGAATTTTCTTAGGATATATTAGCCATGAGGAGTTTTCTTCTAGGGTTATCAAACACAGAACCTAAGAATAGCCATTAGAGAGGAAGGTGGAGAGTTTTCCAAGCAATCTAAGACCTAGAACTCACTCGATTGCACCACTACCACCACTAAAACGTAGATCGCACTACCACCACCAAAATGTAGATCGCGCGACGAGGAATGCAACCATATCTTTTTCATCAACAAATTAGACCCTTGAATCCCAGTCAAGTATCTATTTTGCCGATTTCTAGT
The DNA here is from genome assembly GCA_949130495.1 of Sambucus nigra. Taxonomy (NCBI): domain Eukaryota; kingdom Viridiplantae; phylum Streptophyta; class Magnoliopsida; order Dipsacales; family Adoxaceae; genus Sambucus; species Sambucus nigra. The sequence continues at coordinate 186,001,654 of OX422214.1, read as the reverse complement.
TGGTATTCCTTCCATGTTAGTCTAGTAAAGAAAATCATATGATTTAATTGAAGAATTATAGGTTTTGGAAGAGAATTTGTATGTGTTGTAGGGAGAATCCATATAGTCTGAAATCTTGATCATATGTCGAGGATTACCCACGAATTTATTATGATATTTAGGGAAGAAAATTTGGATTAAAATAGAGGTTTGTGATTATTCATGCAAAATTTTGTTTTATAAAGAAATCTGGTATTCAACCCCTTTTTAATTGATTCGTTGAGGATTTATTGGCGTTGTTACGTTAGAACTTGTTTATATATATTGCTTATACATTTGGATTACTTTGATGGGAGTTTGGGATGAAATTATAGAGGTTTGGAGGGGTTAGAATGATTGAACCCATAGGTTGAAATTTGTAGAAAACTGGGCAAGAACTACCTGATCGATCGATCGATCAAGAGCATCGATCGATCGACCCCATTCCTCGATCGATCGATCCCTCCTGTAAAAGTGCATATTTTCCCCCTTTTTATTTAATTCGGATAAAAAACTTAGGAACCCTTGAAAAAAATTTAAATAGTATAATGGGACGTGAAGAGGACCAGTAGGGTCTAAGTAGACTCCATTGAGTGAAATTAATATGAGAGGAAATTATGGGTTAATGGGGAGTTATTCATACATTAGAAATCATGCGTACGTTCACTAAAAGATTGAGAATCGTGAAAGATTTAGACCAGAAGATAAGTGAGGGTATACCTACTGAAATTATACTAAGTGAGAGAGTATTTCGAGAGATGAGAAGTAAGTATGAAATAAATAATAAATGAGAATAAAAGAGACGAATCCGTAATGCGAGATAGTTGAGTAGAAGTTGTGCTAAGAATGGATAATAATAATTATGGGTCATGGGCGAACCTAATTTAGAAAACATGAATATTTATATATATGACTGTGTGACTGTGCATATATTATGTGTCTGTGTAAAAATCACACCCGAGCTACTTGCTATCAAGGAGGTTTCCGTGCCGGGACAGTCTTATCTCGATTAAACCTTTATGGGGGATATTGACTCGTACCCTAGAAGATAGTATCCTAGATACAGGCTATCCGAAAATGATAGTCAGATGTTCTAAGACACGTGAGGGTATGTGCTGACCTCTTAGGATTTGGAACTATGCTTCGCCTCCATTTGTATGTGTATTGTGTTAATACAGTTTGAGAGTGATTCCGAACTAGTATTTCCCTTAGTATGAGTGAAACGGGGACTTGATAGCAGAGTATGCTAGCGCCATAGATTTATGTGGGGTGCCGATAGTATATACATATTATACGAGTGATTGATATATATATATATATATATATATGCTTATATAAATGGAAACTTTCTACTGTGTGTATAAGTAGTTAAGTAATGAATAAATGCTTCATCTTTATAACAAGTGTTCCGGAATTTTGTAACGGTACTAAGTGGTTCTAAGTAACGTAAGAATATGGAAGAGAATGATTTTCTAAAACTAAATATTATGGCATTAGTACTTCTCGGGATAGAACTTTATGGAAAAATAAGTTAGATAAACTTATGTGATCAGTAGTACAGTAGGTGTGCACTCTAGATGAGAGGTGAGAATTCTCAAGAGAGTGTCGTGCACTAACATGGTGGTTATATTAGCCGGTAAGCATTTTAAATACTTGCTAAACTATTTTTAAACTGTTTTACACTCGGGCTCTGACCCATTTTCTGTCATCTCTCTCTCTTGTATATATATTCATGTATTACAGGTGCCCAGCCACAGGGGCGTCTTGCATAGGTTCTTTGGATTTGACGTGCTGCAGCTTATGTGGGAGTTACAGGCCTTTGCTTTAGACGACCTCGCCATTGATTATGTTCCTACTTTAGTTTTGCTTAGTTAGGGAATGTGTCGCCCGGATTCCTATTCCGTTTGGATTTATCAGAGATTTATGTTTATTTATATTTCCAGTATTCAGTACTCTTTGAGAGAGTTAACCATTGTCAGGATGATTTCATTTATGGTTCTTAAACTTGGTTTGTTTTATCTAGATGGTTTAATTCTGGTGTGTTAACTACCATCCTTAGTATTTATGTGATTCTTAAATTGTTCGTTATTAATAGAGGTTTTCATATTGGAATTTAATAAAATGAAAATAAGGCTTTAAAATTTTTTGACACTTAGCTTAATTATTTAGGGTGTTTAAATTGGAAATATTATTTTGCGACAGTGATGCTGAAAATGAACCAACCGTTCACCTTGATTTTAATTTAATAATGGACTGATCACCCGGTATTTAATTAGGCGGGGTGTTACAGGTGGTATCAGAGCATCAAGTTCTAGTGTCCTTTAGGATATGTACGGCTTATTTCGTTTCCAGCTTAGCGTCCTTTGATTTAGAGCCCTAATATTAGAAATGTTGTATTCATCTTTATGTGTTGGGAATTCGTGCTTCTGCGATTTGTTTATGTGCATGTTGAACTTATCTAGATTATTCAAACTTTCAGATGGATCGTTAAGAAGAACAAGTTGATGCCATTGGGGGAGTCAATGAGCAATGTCAGTTAACACCTCAGTTGTCTCCGGAGAGGGTATCAATCGCCGAATTATTAGGTATTGTGGCACAGGCAGTTACCACTGCAGTCTTACAGTACCAAGATCACATCATGAAGCTTTTAGGAAGCAAAAGATCTAGAGAGATTAGTCAATCTGACATGATTAGAGTTAACAATTGTGCGAAGACACCAAAATCACAACAACAAGCTCCTCAAGACCGTAAAAGCCACGAAGGTAACAAAACATACATGGAGAGCCAAAAGCGTTAAAGCCAACAAAGTTGGGGTCAGAATGTAGTCACAAAAAGGTGTTTCAAATGTGGAATGGATGGACATGAACATCAAATTTGTCCGGATCAGACTGGAGACAAACTCCGACCCGACTAGCGAGAACTTTCCCTTCTATAAGTGTGTGCAATCGGGTCATAAGTGGAGGGACTTTCCTCAACCTGATATCATTTCTCATCAAGATGCTCAAAAGGCCAACAAGGCCAAGGAAAAGATGAAACTGGACAACAGAGTCGTAAAATGAAGCAGTTTAGAGGTAGATTCTTCAATTGTGGCAGGATGGGTCATAGGAGGCAGGATTGCCTAGATAAGGGTAAGATACCCAAGCAGCAGGGACCGAAATAATACGATTGTGTGTATAATATCCAGCATACTGAAATTCAGTAGCCACTATTGGCCATTGAGGGTATGTTTCTTCTTCCTAGTACTATGGGTCATATTTTATTAAATACTGGGGCGTCGCACTATTTCATAGCTACTCTTTTTGCACGGGCCTTAGGGTTATTAGACACGTCAAAGAGTACAGTGACTTGCGTAAACTCACCACTGGGAAATGAGTCTTTGATTTTCTTTATATGCCGGGGTGTAGGTATAGAGATTGGTAGCTTGGTTTTACCTGTAGACATGCTAGTGTTATATATGCATGAGCACAATGTTATTATTGGCATGGATTGGCTCGCTGTGTATAGAGACATGATAGATTATTTCGGTAGGAGTATTGTCTTTTCCATTCTGGGGCAGGAGATATTTTTTGTGGCGATGCCTTGCCCAGAGGGAGAATCTTCCACCGACTTGTATTACATAGAGGAGGATACCTGTTAGGAGACTATGATTTCCCTGGATTCGATTCCAATCGTTCGTGAGTTTTTGGATGTATTTTAGGAGATACCGGGCCTACCCCCAATCAAGAGATAGATTTTGGCATAGACTTAATGTCGGACACTCAGTTGATAGTATGTGCACCGTACCATATGGCTCCAGCGGAGATAAGGGAGTTACAAGATCAGATAGAGCAGATCTTAGACCAGGGCTTCATTTGTAGGAGCACCTCGCCTTGGGGCGCTCCAGTGTTGTTTGTAAAGAAGAGAGATGGTTCTCTGAAGTTATGCATGGATTACTGGGAGTTGAACAAGGTCATGATACGGAATAAATCTCCATTGCCCCGAATCGATGACCTGTTTGACCAGCTGAGAGGGGCAACCTTCTTTCGAAGATAGATTTGAGATCGGGATACCATCAGCTACGAATTAGGGAGCAGGATGTGTCGAACACTGCTTTCTTGATGAGATATGGATCCTATGAGTTCAGAGTAGTGCCATTTGGACTGACAAATGCTCCAGCCGTATTCATGGATTTGATGAACTAAGTGCTCAAAGAGTTCTGGGATCAGTTTGTCATTGTCTTCATAGATGACATCCTGATTTACTCACAGAATAAGGAGGAACATACCGGACACTTGAGGTAGGTTCTTCAGACTCTATGAGACCATCAGTTGTATGCTAAGTATGAGAAGTGCGAATTCTGGCTATGGAAAGTATAGTTTCTAGGCATGTTGTGTCAGAATTGGGGATATCGGTCGACCCAAGCAAAGTGTCGGCAGTGAGGGAGTGGGGACAACCCACGACACCGACAGAGGTGCAATTTTTCTTAGGGTTAGTCGGGTACTATAGGAGGTTGATCCGAGGCTATTCAAAGATAGCAGGTCCGTTGACAAATATGACTCGCAAGGGAGTACTGTATGTTTGGGAATGGGGTTTTGAGAGCCCCGATTGTATACATACGAGGTTTATGAAATGTGATTACCACCAATACTAAGCAATAGTACAATTAGTATAAAAAAAGGGTTCTTTGTTTCAGTACAATTTTGGGAGGATATGTAGTTTTTCTGTCAAGAGACGGAATAGAAGAGTATAGGTTATGGATGGAGGACCCAACGGATTTCGATAACCGACTATGTTATGTAGTAGTGTATCAGGGGGTTTCTTGTTTGGATTTCGCTTTATGAGATATCCCACGCATGAAACTTAGCGTAAGGTTGGAAGTAGAGATATATTTGGTTATTAGTCCATGAGTCTAGTACCTCGGTCGTCACAGGAGCCGGTAATTATGACTGTAAGTTAGAGTTAAGTGCAATTTAAGGCTAGTGGAACCAGTTGTGTGGTAAGGAAATATTAGAAGTTTTATTTTATCACCCAATCGAAGGGTGGAATGATGATAAGGAGGTTTGGGAGTGTTTTAATCACGTTGGTCACAAGGGAAATAAAGAATTGGGTGTTATGTGTGAAGTGTAGGTGATGGTTACATTAGTATACACGGTTTATAGGGTATGTGGGCATCCTGGTTAGCTATTTCTTGAATCGTCCGAGTTGAAGAGACGTGGGAATAGACGCGTGGAATATATGTTTGGGAGAACAACATAACAAAGTGGAACTGGTAGAGTGGATTAAGCGTGGTGCGAAGGACGATAATCCATATATACATGTACAATCAGAGTAGCAAACATGAATTTAGTTGGAAGGCTATGGGAAGTCATTTAGGGGTATTCCTTGAGAAGGATAAAATTTAACTATTATAGAAAACACTATGAGCGGAGTTTTACCTAGTCAAGTGTTGAAAGAGACTTGCGCGTGGGTTGAATGATGATGTCAGTAAGGTATAAAGGTTCAGCAGTGCACATCGTGGAGAAAAATGCACGGGTCGAAACTTTCGGTATACGCTAAGGAAAGAAGGGCAGTGTTAAGTGTCACTTAATGTGAGTCATTACAAGTAGAAGTCGATGTTGAGCAGGACATAGTGATTAGTCTCCACGAGCACCACTCATGGATAGAAATCGGTTGGTACGAGAGGATCAACTAGAGAATTTTGTAGCAAACCTACGATTCCTAAAATAGAAGAGAGCAATTGTATGAAATTTCTTCGATGGGGTGACAACTTTAAGGTAAGGTCACGAGTTCCTTAGAATGTGTGGAATAACTTGACCTAAAAGAAAGTTATTATTATTATTTTGGGTGGTATACACTATTAGACAGTTTGCCCCAACCTTTCTTTGAAAATAAGAATCGCGTAGGTAAGAGGTTCTTCCCGGTATTATTCTGAACTAGAATGGGATCATTGAACCCCATTTTCAAGCCAGGATTTTAGAAACCAGTGGGGCTAACGTTTTGTTTTGAGTTGGTTGTATCACCCTTAGCCGGGGAGTAGGCGAGGTGATTAAAGATTAGAGTAACCACGTGAAAGTAATTTTGAATTCATGGTGATCATTTTATTTCCACAATGGATGTATCTAACAAGTGCCATTTAGTACAGTAGATTTCCGTGGAAGCACTCGTACCTGTTTATTATGGACAAACTTCTTATTGAAATTTTGTGTGGAAAAACCATAACTATTCTCCCTCTAATTGTTTAGAGGTGAGTGGATAACTAGGTTTTTTGATCGGCCGAGTTAGAGTCTGATGACTGTAGTGGAATTACCACGGATGTTTTCGGTGACTCTTGCATGTCGTAAGACTTACGTCGCCCAAAATTGGGATTCGAATAACTGATAAGAGTGGTCAAATGTTTGCGTGGATTCTCTCAAAAATGGAGTTTTGTGTTATGAAGTAAGGTGCGGCCTCCCAATAATATTGAGACAATGGGGGCCAATGATGTGTAGGCTCGTCTTATGCGAATATCAACGGAATTGAGCACAATGTGAAGTGTCATTATTAAGGCGTGACTCTATAACTGATAGTATTGAGAGTGTTAAATAAGCTTACGGTGAGACGGGTAGGACTATAGAAATTCGCCCTACCCGAAAGTCCATTTTGAGTATTGATAAAGTATCCAGATCTTTTTACCATGCATACCTTATTTTCAAAATTTCGGGACGAAATTCCATTATTAGGGGGGAAGTATGTAATACCCCGTATTTTTATGGCTTTTAAAATTATGGATTTATTAAATTCAATTGAGATATTAATTTAATATTAATCCGAAATTTTATTTTAAATATTTACTAGCATGAATAGAGTTAGTAATTATTGAGAATTTGTTGAATATTACTGGATGAGTAAAGAAATATATGAGATTGAATTTATTAATATTTTCACGAGTGAATAATATGGCAATTATGGAAATTTAAGTAGGGACGCGCCTCTGTCGTGTCAGGAATTAAATTATTATTATTATAAAAGTTTATAAATTATAATCACCAGTATGGTCATTTTAAGGGTGCCAAAGTGTCCGAAAGGGTCGAGATGGTCAGAAAAGTGTACCTGGAGGTTTAGTTTGGGTCTCGGGGCGTTTTTAGGCCTAATTGACATCCCGAGAGGGTATTGTAGACATTTTATATTTTTGGGTAATTAAACCCACGAATTTTCTTAGGATATATTAGCCATTAGGAGTTGTCTTCTAGGGTTATCAAACACATAACCTAAGAACAACCATTAGAGAGGAAGGTGGAGAGTTTTCCAATCAATCCAAGGCCTAGAACTCACTCGATTGCACCACCACCACCACCAAAACGTAGATCGTGTGATGAGAAACGCAACCATATCTTCTTCATCAACAAATCAAACCCTTGAATCCCAGGCAAGTATCTATCTTGCTGATTTCTAGTTGGTATTCCTTCCATGTTAGTCTAGGAATGAAAAAAATATATTTTAATTGAAGAATTATATGTTTTGGAAGAGAATTTATATGTGTTGTAGGGAGAATCCATCTAGTCTGAAATCTTGATCATATGTAGAGGATTACCCACGAATTTATTATGATATTTAAGGAAGAAAATATGAATTAAAATAGAGGTTTGTGATTATTCATACAAAATTTGGTTTTATAAAGAAATATGGGATTCAACCCCTTTTTGATTCATTCGTTGAGGATTTATTGATGTTGTTACGTTAGAACTTGTTTATATATATTGCTTATACATTTGAATTACTTTGATGGGAGTTTGGGATGAAATTATAGAGGTTTGGAGGGGTTAGAATGATTGAACCCATAGGTTGAAATTTGCAGAAAACTGGTCAAGAACTTCTTGATCGATCGATCGACCCCATTCCTCGATCGATCGATCCTTCTTGGAAAAGGGCATATTTTTCCCCTTTTTATTTAATTCGGATAAAATATGTGGGAACCCTTGAATATCTTTTAAATAGTATAATGGGACATGAATAGGACCAGTAGGGTCTAAGTAGACTCCATTGAGTGAAATTAATATGAGAGGAAATTGTGGGTTAATGGGGAGTTATTCATAACTTGGAAATCGTGCGTACGTTCACTAAAAGATTGAGACTCGTGAAAGATTTAGACCAGAAGGTAAGTGAGGGTATACCTACTGAAATTATACTAAGTGAGAGAGAATATTTCGAGAGATGAGAAGTAAGTTTGAAATAAATAATAAATGAGAATAAAAGAGACAAATCTGTTATGCGAGATAGTTGAGTAAAAGTTGTGCTAAGAACGGATAATAATAATTATGGGTCGTGGGCGAAGCTAATTTGGAAAACATGAATATTTATATATATGATTGTGTGACTGTGCATATATTATGTATCTGTGTAAAAATCATACCCGAGCTACTTGCTATCAGGGAATTTTCTGCGTCGAGACGGTCTTATCTCGATTAAACCTAGGGGTGGCAATTTTAGAAACGACACGAAAAAATGACACGGAACGACACGAAATTGACCCGAAATTGACACGATATTTCATGTTCGTGTCGTGTTCGTGTCGTGTTTTTTTGACACGAAGTCGTGTCGTGTCGTGTTCGTGTCTTAATTATGAGTCGTGTCGTGTCGTGTTATCGTGTTATCGTGTTTTTTAAGCCTAAAATTTAAGAAATTATGGTTGTCGTGTCGTGTCCTGCCGTGTTATTTTTTATTCGGGTCGTGTTCGTGTCAGCTAAAAAAACACGAATTCGTGTCGTGACGTGTTCGTGTCCGAAAAAACCTTGTCGTGTCGTGTCGTGTCGGGTCGGGTCAAAACACAACCCACTGACCCAAATTGCCACCCCTAATTAAACCTTTATGGGGAGTATTGACTCGTACCCTAGAAAATAGTATCCTAGATACAGGCTATATGAAAATGATAGTCAGATGTTCTAAGAGATATGAGGGTATGTGCTGACCTCTTAGGATTTAGAACTATGCTTCGCCTCCATTTGTATGTGTATTGTGTTAATATAGTTCGAGAGTGATTTCGAACTAGTATTTCCCTTAGTATGAGTGAAACGGGGACTTGATAGCAGAGTATGCCAGCACCATAGATTTATGTGGGGTGTCGATAGTATATATATATATATATATTATTATGGAAACTTTCTACTGTGTGTATAAGTAGTTAAGTAATGAATAAATGATTCAGCTTTATAACAAGTGTTCGCGAATTTTGTAACGGTACTAAGTGGTTCTAAGTAACGTAAGAATATGGAAGAGAGTGATTTTCTAAAACTAAATATTATGGCCTTAATATTTCTCGGGATAGAACTTTATGGAAAAATAAGTTAGATAGACTTATGTGATCAGTAGTACAGTAGGCGTGCACACTAGATGAGAGGTGAGAATTCTCAAGAGAGTGTCGTGCACTAACATGGTGGTTATATTAGCCGGTAAGCATTTTAAATACTTGCTAAACTATTTTTAAATTGTTTTACACTCGGGCTCTGACCCATTTTCTGTCATTTCTCTCTCTTCTATATATATGTATGTATTACATGTGCCCAGCCACAGGGGCATCTTGTATAGGTTCTTTGGATTTGACGTGCTACAGCTTATGTGGGAGTTGCAGGCCTTTGCTTTAGACGACCTTATCATTGATTATGTTCCTACTTTAGTCTGCTTAGTTAGGGCATGTGTCGCCCGAATTCCTATTCCGTTTGGATTTGTCAGATATTTATGTTTATATATATTTCCAGTATTCAGTACTCTTTGAGAGAGTTAGCTATTGTCAGGATGATTTCATTCATGGTTCTTAAACTTGGTTTGTTTTATCTAGATGGTTTAATTCTGGTGTGTTAACTACCATCCTTAGTATTTATGTGATTCTTAAACTGTTGGTTATTAATAGAGGTTTTCATATTGGAATTTAATAAAATGAAAATAAGAATTTAAATTGTTTTGACACTTAGCTTAATTATTTAAGGTGTTTAAATTGGAAATATTATTTTGCGATAGTGATGCTGAGAATGAACCAACCGTTCACCTTGATTTTAATTTAGTAAAGGACTGATCAACCGGTATTTAATTAGGTGGGGTGTTACACTTAGCTTAGAGCCTAAGCTACTCTTTCCCTTTAAATACCTACTTATAGCCTGATTCGAGGTAGACTTGAATTTTGACAATAGAAAAGAGTCTCTCTCTAAAATGGTGTTTAGATCATATTTAGGAGGCTTTTGACGGGTGGTTTATGTTTGGTTTGGTTTGCTTGTCTTAAATACACAAGAATGTCCCTTAGTTTCTTTTGCAATGCATTAGTATTAGTAGTAATAGACTTAGGCATAAACTCCCCTCAAGTAAAAATAGGTAATGAAAGAGGACAGTCAGCTCTAGAGAAGGACGGGGATGGATTCTCTACAGTAAGTGTAGTTTCCCCTTATAGAGAATCTCGAGCAGCGAAAAAAAGGGAACAGTCTCAACGAATATAATATCCATTGATACAAAGCAATGACGAGTGATAGGGTTATAACAAAGATACCCTTTTTGAGTGACTAAGTAACCTAAAAACACGCACTGAACTGCTTTAGGGTCCATTTTATCCGCCCAGTGATGAATATGAACATAACTAAATACTTTGGGAGGAACGATAAATAATGCGGAATTATTATACAGGACAAATATAAAGTAGTTTTATATCCTAAAATCTGAGAAGGCATGTGATTGATAAGATAGGTAGAGGTTAGGGTGGCATCCGCCCAATTAGGTTTGGGTACTCCCATGCCTCTGAGAAGAGAATGACTCGCTTCTATAATATGATGATGTTTTCGTTCAGCTACACTATTTTTTTGTGGTGTATCAACACATGAGGTTTGATGGACAATCTCATTATCTGTGAAAAAAGAGGCAAGACTACCATATATAAACTTCCCTCCATTATTGGATCGAAGAATTTTGAGAGAGCAATCAGACCGAGTACACACTATTTTGCAAAAGTTCTTGAAAGTATAGTGCACTTCACTTTTATTTTTCAAAAGATAAATCCAAGTGTAACGACTAAAATCATCAACAAACACTGCATAATATCGAAAACCAAGTAAAGAAATTGTAGATTCAAGATCCAAACATCAGAATGAACAAGTTTAAAAGTAGCAGTAGTTGCATTAAAACTAATAGGATAAGGAACACGACATTGTTTTGCAAGAACACAAGGTTCATAATTTAATTCAAAAGGTTCAATAGAAGCTAACTCTGGTAGGTGGTAGTACACGCTTCAAAACAGTAATAGGAATATGACCGAGTATATTATTCCATCGCATTAACAGATCTTTATTCACACTACTAGCCCTAATATTACGTTGATCTACAACATGAAAAAAAAGCCTTGACATCCAGCAAGTACAAGCCACTGTCTTCACGTCCACTCTCAATTGTCTCACTCGTGTCCAGATCCTGAAAATACAATGAGAGGGAAAGAATTTCACACTATAATTCAAGGTTTTAGTAATATGACTAACAAATAGAAGATTACTTGTTAGTTTATGACATTAAGGACGGATAGTAGGATAATATTAGGAAAGGCTGAAATAGTAACTTTTCCCATAATAGAGGAAAATGTCCTATCAGCCACTCTAATCTTATCCTTACCTGAACATACGCTATAGGAAGAAAAGTCAGATGCCATACCGGTCTTATGATCAGTGGATCTTGAATTAATGATCTAAGGTAGTGTATCGAAATTTGTGGAACACATAGTGTGCCTAATAATAGAGCATTTGCATCTTGAACGGACAGATTGTTAGGAGGCTCATTAGTAGCAGTGTGATCCATATGTGGCCCCTAAAATGGAGATGGTGCATATGATGCCCCCTTAACTGAAGGAGGTTGTTGTCTAGCATTAACTTCAGGCTTCTCCTGAAGTTTCCAACAAGTTTTTCAAGTGTGACGAGTCCGACCACAATGGTTATATTTCAAGTTTATTTTATCATCTTGTTTTCCCCTTTTATAGGAATGTTTTTGTTTCACTTCTGATTAACAAAAGCAACCCTTTCAGAGATGAGCACTTTCTATTAAACTTTAAACACATAGCCTTCCTCTTGCTTTCTTCAACCTGAATATATGAAAAGACATTTCTGACAAAGGAGGGAGTTTGATTTCTACCCAATATTTAGATTCGGGCATGCTCAAACTCTAGGTGCAGACCACTTAAAAACGGATGGATACGATTTCTTTCCATCACAAATTGTAAAGAATTAACATTAGTAGCACAAACATGGAAATAGTCTTGAAAATGATCATACTCTTCTCACTTTTCATGGAGAGTATGATAGTATGTAGTGAGGGAAAGGTCACCCTATTTGAAATTTTCAATCCATTATTGAAGTTCATACAACTTTGCAAAATTACCTACGGAAGAGTAAGTCTCTTTGACGGCATTCCACAAGTCCTTAAATATCTTAAGAAATAAGAAACCCTTGCTAATTTTTGGTTGCATGGACTGTAATAACCATGTCATAACTAATGCATTTTCAGCCGCCAAATTATTATATTTAGGATTGTCCTTGGAAGGGTATTTAATAGTCCCATAACATTGAATTTCATTCGATGACAAGTAATATATACTAGCAGATTGAGCCCACTGCATATACTTTGTTTCATCCAGTCTAACAATTGTACTACACATGTCGGGATGATGGTCATGACTACTTTCCATCTTTGGATTCATACCTATAGAAGAGATACCTCCTCAGAATTTACTTCAGACATTTTATCAAATAATTTTTAGGTAATACAAACCTCAGAATTAAAATAACTCAAGAACGCAAGCACAAAAAACTGTGATAAATAGCAACAAACACTTAAATCGTAACACGAAGTATACCTGTGAAATAAAGACTACATATACATGTCGAATAGATCGAAAAAATTGCAATTCGAAACCTTCGATTCAAAAACGGGTCACAAAAATATTTTAAGGGTCCACGAGGGTTGTGGATGGGATTAACACTTCTCATCTTCAACTAACTCTTTATACACTAGGTTTTTTTAACTTAGACCTATGATTCACCTTCCATAACTTAGGGCTTCATACACCATACTCTAATATCATACTGACTTATGAAGTAACCAAACCCTAGGTTATGTATATGAGAGATTAAGGTATAAAAAGAGAAGAAGAGAGAAGAGATAAAAGAGAGAAATTTGATATGGGAAGAGAGGAGAAAGAATGCAATGAATTAGATCATCCATTCTCTCATCTCATTCTATTTATAATAAGATGTTTCAGTAATTACACATAAGTACCCTATAGAATAAGTAACATAAGTAAGCTTCCGACAACAATAACCTCCAACAATATGTATACGTTAATGTTACCTAGAACGTGGATTGCATCGACATCTGGTAAGCGTACATGGTAGACAAGTGTGTCAAAGTAAGCTTAGTTGGGACTCTTTAATTCGTGGTTCACTTGAAATTATTATTCAGGTCCTTTTAGATACCATATAAAGTTTAGATAAATAGTACACACAAACACATATATTCTCAAACTTTATTTAATTATATTATGTTTTTGTATTAGACACTCGATATTAGAGTACCTAAGTTTTTGTTGATATCGATGAACCAAATTGAGAGAACTTGGATATATGTTTTCTTTCTCATTTATTTTTGTTATTCTTTTCTCTTCAAAACAAAAGAGAACACATGACAGGGTCTAGAGCTTATACCCTAAAAGAGTACCTAGTATTTGGTATGAGGTGCTAGGGGGAGAGAGAGTATTTGGTAACATTGAGACACACACACAAAGAGAGAATGAGAGACATTGGTCAAACCAAAAATAGGTCATTTTTTCTTTATGGTTCAAACAAAAGCAAGATTCAGGACGCTAAAGTACAAATTATGTTCCCCAACTCATTAGTTACACATTGCATTTCAACCCTTTTTCAGCCTTCTAATTTGTTCCATCGATAAATAAATACTTTCTTCCTGTAAACATTTCTATTGTTTATATCACTCTTAGAGGTTGTTTGTTTTTACCTATAGAGTCTTAATCAAACCAAATAGTGTTTATTTTTTGAAGAAAATTAAGAAGTTACCCATTAGCGGCTATATTTGCCTCTGAATATACTGAGTCATCTGTCAAAATTCATCTATTCAGAAGTTCATTCGGGCATACAATTCAGATTTCAGACTTCAATAAAAATACAAACACAAACTTAGTGTATGTATTCTTTGATTTGACTATATAGATTGTGTTGAGAGAGAGAGAGAGTGGTCCTTCGATTTGAGAAAGTCAAACATGAGAGTTTGAGAGTGAGAGAGCGAGCGTTTGAGAGACCAAAAGAGCATAGATGAAGAGGAAAAATAGAAATAAAAATACTCAATACAACAACGTTTCTAAATAGATTTTTCTCTCATTCATTCAAGAGTGATCACAATGGCTGGACATAACCCTTATTTATTGGCTAAGTTATCCACGTAAGATAACCCAAAAAAGGTAAAAAAAAAATCCAAATAGAACACTGTAAGAATATTCCAAAGAAATATTACCCTTTTTTAGCATATTAGCCAAAATAAAGATTATAATTATACAAAATACAAATAAATCTCAAGGTCTCTTCTTTTACATCACTTTCCCCCACTTAGAAATGCTTGTCCCAAGCTTGGAAGGGAGGGAAAAGGCCATTATAGCATTACACAATGACCATCAGTCTCCCCCCACTTTAACACTTGAAGCCACTTGAAGGGAAATCGTCATCGAAAGCATTTGACATATGTACGAACAGAATGCCAAAAAAAGATGATGGCTAGTGATTAAAACAACCAACCATAGCCGATGAACATGAACTCGGCCTCGGATCTTACAATGATGAAACCCAACACGCCAGCTCGTTGTAAGTTGTCAACGATGCCGGACGAGTGTCAAATCACTCAGAGTGATCACCCTCGTTACAAGGGTATAAAGCTCAATCTCCGATAGGGACTTAATCCCATGATATGTATATGGGTCCCATCAAATCTGCACGACCCAATGAACCAATTTTGGGAAAAACTCCATAAAAATAATATACAGTCCTAAAAGAGGAAAGAAGTAAGCAACCCAATATGACTCCACCTCTCAAAAGTGAGCGTAGGTCCTCCGGACAATTGGGGGTTTGGGAGCGTTAACTGTCTGGTTTGAAATTTTAACTTTTTTTTCCAAGTCAAGCCAAATTTATCTCCCTAAACGTCACATATTTTTCTTGGAAGTTTAGGGGTTTGTTCGTAATATGGTAAGGGGGATGTGCTTCTAAAAGCTTGGGGTGGTGAGGTGTACCATGTTTGCAAGGTTAAGTCTTGGGGTATAATAATAGTGATAGTGAGGCTAAAAGTTTAGGGAGATAAAGTCTGGCTTAACTTGGTAAAATGGTTATAAAATATTAGTGTTTTCAGGATAAGGTTGGGCAGGGGGGGAGGGGGTTGGGCTGGATTGTGGGAGATGTCCAAACCTAGGATTCTCCCATCACTAGTTTTGCTAAAATGAGCCCTAAATGGTTCGAAGGGTAGTGGCAGAACAGGGAGGCCTGGAGGAGGTGGTCCACTTCTTTTGTGCCTCGCCGGACCTCTCCTGATGCTAGTGAAGGCTGTGATTGTTCTCATATAGCGTGAAACCTGCTTTTGTGAGGCGGTGGGGGTCGTGCAACAAAATATGACGATTTTTGGGATTTTGAGGGTCGCTGGATGGCGAAGGTTGCTTGACGCCGGGGAGGGCGAAAAAGTGTTGGATTGACTAGTTCACTATGTCTTGGATCCATTTGGGAGGGTTTTGTTATTGGTGGAGAATTCAAGTGCCGACGAAGCTGTTATGACATTGGCTTGCCGAATGTCGACTATGCGAAACTAGTGAGTGCTCCAATGATGTCCAACTCGTTTTTGAAGCTTGGATAAGTGCTTTTAGGCTGAAAAGAGCGATAATGAGTGAAGGTGTTTCTTGACCGCTGGGGAATGGTTTGGAGGAGTGGTTGGTCAGTCCCCTCAGAGTCTTACCCATTGGAAATACACAATACAACAACATTTTGAAATCCTCATTCATTTATTCTCAATAGGAAAGTGATTACAATGGTTTAGCCATAGGCCTAACATACTAACTAAAATAGGGAAACAACCTAAAATATACGGTAAAATAAAAATGTTACAATTAAATAAAATAAAAATAAAAATAAGTCAACAACACTCCCCTTATATGGTTACTCACCTATTCACTCTCCACATTTGAACGGATTTATGAAACGTAAAATTTATTTTGAATTTTAGCAATCTTGTAAATTATTTACCGGAGGGAGGCATCACCCAAGGCCAATTATAGTGGATCACTTTTTTCAGCCCTCTCTTGGCCTTCAATAATGAGATTGTAAAAGACGAAAGCCAGACTAGCGGAGCACTATATATAACAATTAATCAAATAATTAATTTGTAAAAATATCGCCTAGGCACTGGAAGGCTTCCCACCGTATGTCTACTGATTAGCGCATTTTAGAACATTGTTGGCCCAACCCTTGTCCCATTTTTTGTAAAAACTTGAAAGTTCCTGAGCTGGAATGGAGAATGCCAGTCCTTTTATTTCCATCCATGATTCCAAGACAAAATCATCTATGAGAATAGCAAATGGAAGGATACCACCTCGATAAGTAAAACTATGATTATCATATTCCAAGTAACACTTCTCAAACATATTGTCTTTGATTTCTTAAAGTGTGGGCTAGAGAAAACTGTTCTAATTTGCATTCAATTTTGGAACTTGAATTGAATCATTTGAATTTAGGGGCGTTTGATCATATGTTGCAATAAGTTCCAACAAAAAATATTCTCCATTCAAGTTCAGTTTAGGTTGATTTTTTTTTCCCTTCAAATTGTAAGATTCCATAACTTCAAATCTATATGTCCAATTTTAACAAAATTTGCATCCTTGAAAACTACTCATCACGATCTATGAAACAAGATCCATTTTCAAACAAGGTCCATATTTGATGAAATTCTAATAAAAAAGTTAAAAACAGAAAAATTTATTGTTTAGGGTTTAAATCAAATTAACACCATATTCCTATATTCCAATTTACTAATATTAGTTGTTCTGAATAATAATTAGTATTATATCTTTTCAATTAGTAAAATTTACACCTAATATCTTGTATATAAAAATGAAATAGTAAATTTATCTATTTACTAATAGTAGTGGTTTGAAATTCAATTATAGTTGATATTAATTGTTTTGGAAACACAATATTAAGAAGAGGAAGAGGATTACAAGGGTCACCCATGAGATTTTTAAATTATATCAACAAAACAAATCTCTAAATTACGAATAGGATTTCTCATAAAAGTCCATATTTTTTTTAAAAACATATTGCAACACAGACCCTTAAAATGGGACTAATGACCCAATCCCTCTTAAATTTACTGTTACAAACAATCACACAAAGCTCAACCATGCCCAACTTCAGGTCATCGAGAAGCCGATAAAGCCTCCGTATTTCTGTTCAAGCCATCTTTGTTTCGGTGAGATGAGATATCCTCTTTAGCCTTTACCTTACTTTTTTTCCCAGATATGTTCAGTATCTATGAAAATTTCTCTTCTAGTTCTTTGCACTTTTTTCACTCCTTGCCTCGATGGAAATTATTTATATTTGGTATTTACTCCCTTAATGTATCTTTGGAATCTGCATAAAGATGACTTCTGAGTTAGATAATATCTCCTTGATACTTGCTAAAAAACTTCAGACAAAAGTCTTTGACAAAATATACAGGGTCATGAGTCCAATGGTTCAGCTGCTGCAGGTGGATTTGTGACATCAGCATAATTGTTGATAAATTAAACATTAAGGGTGATTTTGACTTGGGTAGTTTGTTAATTGTTGTATTCACAGAGTAAAATATCTATTATTTTCTTATATTTTGCTCAATTTCTATTTCAGACATGTCATCCCCCCCCCCCTAACACCCTAACAACAGACACCCATCTATAAAGGAGGAAAATTTTTTGACTCAGTAAAAATATCCCAAAACAATATAAGGCGGCTTCATCTACAAGAAAACCCTAAAACGCATCCCCATCCCCATCAATCACCCTATGGTTCTACATGTCAGCCACATCCAATCTGCGTGTGCTGAAGTCAAGAGAACTAATAATTTTTGGAATATAATATAGGAGTCACTTTTTTCGGGTTTTTGGCTAAGATAATGTGGTATTTAGAGATGCCCCTACTTGTCCAAGCGGATTTATGCACATACACGGGCCGCCTGGGGGGTTGGGTTAACTCTAATCATTGAATATGTAAGGGGTATACCGAGAGTGATTTGATTATGTTTTCGAGTACTTTTTACATCAGAACACCTTATCAATCATTCCTGAAACCCATAGAACCCCTCATGTATACATCATCTATTGAAGATTCTTCAGTACCCTCTCACTAAAACCAGAACCGATTTTATCTTTGTCCTTTGGATAATTTTCATTATTATCATCGTCTTCTTCATCTGAGCCCACTAACTTGTGCTGGTGGATTTTGAAACATTTAATGTTGTCTTACACGCACCGCTTAACAGTTTCTCCAGGCTCTGGCCGTGACTCTTAGACCTATTACACTTACAAATATGACAAGAGTGAGCGGCACTCTGAAACCAATTGACTTGGATTTTCTTACAACTGTTTACACCTACACAGAAAAGAAAATTGTGTTTTAATCTCTCAATATTTTCTTCTTCATAAAGTCGTTAAGTTGAGTTTATAAGGAGACGATACATGATGTGGGGAGTGATGTCGCCAGGACTTAAGTTTAGAAATTTTGAATTAAGAAAAATGATATGAATAGAAGTGCAGTCATGAGATTTGTGAGCATCAATATTGATTTTGGCAAATTTAATGGTCTTGATTGTTAGATTTGCTAACTCCGAGCAGGGCCGGCTCTATAGTTTTCGGGCCCTAGGCAAAAAATCAAAATGGAACCCTTTTGTATAAAAAAAAATCAAATTAAAAAAAATGCGTTTTTCTCGCATATTTCGATGCAAAACCAATTTTTATATAGAAAATCAATTTTAATATACTAATGTCTAATCCCATCACTAGAATTCTCATCAAAATATTTTTTTCTATAAATATTACGCTTTTCACAAAATACGAGTTCAATTTCCATTTCTTTAGCAATATCTACAGACATATTCACATAACACAATAATAAGTGTAATTTGCTAGTAGACATATTCACATAGCACAACAACAAGTGTAATTTGTAAAAACAAAAATTAATCACACAATCACAAGATTCTTAATAAAATTAACAAACCATATTAAAGAAAAATGCTAAAGAGGAACAATAGAACCTGATTCGAGTACCAATTTGAGAATAATCTCAAATTTTAATTTGTATATACCCAAATAATAAATTGAAATCTACAAAAAAAACACAAATATTAGTAGTAACACAAACAAATTTATATAGTGGGATATAACAAAGTAAATGAATAATATATACTTACACAAACAAGGTCCAACCAATCTCCAATCAAGCGCTAACTTTCTGAAATTGAAGAAATTGAAACCCTTATTTTGATGAGGTTAGTTCAAGAAAAAAAAAGGATTTTTTTTTTTTTGGGGGGGGGGGGGGGGGGGAGTGGCGGCTAAGGGTTTTTTTTGGGGGGGGTAAGAGAGGGTTTATCTTGCTTTGGTTAGTAGAGAAAGAGACTAGTGTGAGTGAGAGAGAAGAAGAGAGGAGGAGAAGAAGAGCGAGAAAAGAAAGTGGGTGAGAGAAATGAGAGAGTTAGGGTTAGAAGAATAGAATAAGTAAATGGGTTGGGTTGGGTTTGGTATGGCTTGGGTTATGATGGTGGGTTTATTGTGAGGGTTTATTTTTTAGTGTGTGTGTGTGTTATTATGTTGTTGTTGGGTTTAGTGTATGAGTTTATTTTAAATACAACAAATTTATTTTTGGGAGCCTTTTTTTAAGTGATAACTCTAATTTATTTTTTTTTTGGGGGGGGGGGGGGCTTTTTTTTTACAACTAATTTTTTTTTAAACTTAATTTTTTTTTTATACCTACAATTTTTTTTCCCCCGGAAGGGACCTTAATTAATCGGGGACCCTAGGCGGCAGCCTAACCCGCCTATGCCTAGAGCCGGCCCTGACTCCGAGTAACAATTAACATTAAAATTTAAGATAATGGAAAATAGGGGCAAATTTGCGCTTCGATAGGGGATATAAGTCTCCTACTAATGTTGTTAGACTTTCGTTAGACACGAGGGGGTATTTTTTATTATTATCGAGCTTCTAGGTGGTTTGGTCAAATTAGGCAATTAGTATAGGGGAAAAGTAGAAAAAAAGTAATAAGCTTTGTTTATAATTTATTCCACCTTTATCTTTTTAGTTATACAAATTGCACCCCAATAATTTTAGAAAAGTTTAAGGGGACTCCTCCCCACCCTACCCTGGGGGTTGGGGCGTCATTGCACCTGCCCATGTTATTTTGGACTAAGTTACTTGGTGCCCAAGATACCATAGAAGGAATAAAGTCCTAAATATCCCTAAGCTACTCTAGAATAGTCTTAGCTTTAGGGAATATATCCCTATTATTTTTAGCTAAATAAAGCTAGATAATCTAAACAAAGTCCCCTTATTGGATCTTATAAGAGCAATACTCCTTGCTCACGTTATCTAATTTTTATGTTTTTTTGTATTCATTTTAACCATTTAAGTCTTCATCATTTCCCGCTCTAGAAAGTTCTAAAAGAATTTAAGACTTCAAGCTGAATCATAATCCTCGAGATATATTTGTATATGTTTCTTCCCTATATATCCCATGCTTCCAAATCTGATTTGGAAGATTTTTGTTGAAGTTTGTTTTACACTTGCATATTTTTTAAACTTTTTTTTCCACACAAAAGATGGAGAGAATCCTAGTTACATATCTTGTTCTTTTTTTCCTTTTCTTCTTTGCATTGCATTTGATCATCTAACTCTTGAGGTTGATTAATAACAAAAGGGAGGAAGACTTTGTTTTGAGTCTACAAACTTTGTTATCACTTAATCTCCCATACACCTTTGGGTTTTATTCCTAGGAATGTATATGATCATTGTAGCTCTTTTTGGTTCCTAACATGAAATCAAGGTTAAAAGGGTGAACCATAAGGTTTCCCAATTTTGACCTGGAGGTCACAGCTTCGAGTCGCGAAAATAGCCTCTTCTAACCCTTCCGATACCTTGCAGTCGCGGGAGCCTCGTGCACTGGGTTTACCCTTTAAAGAAGACGAAACATATAATTGTGGTTGAAAGGCGATGAGGTTGATCGTTCTTTAAGACAAAAGTGGGTTGTGAAAGTTTACGAAAGGAGTGTAAGTCGTAGTTCCCCTCCTAACTTGTAAGTCTTTACCAAGAAGTATTGAGATTGTTGCTTTGGCCCAAGATTCGTCAAGTGAGTTTTTTTTTGTACATCTGGTGCTATGTTTGTTTATCTTTTTGCATGGTTTATCATTTAACTTTTAACAAAATTAAAATTTGGACTGAAAGATTAACCGATGGTAAACTTCGTCACATGGACATATCATTTGGTGTACCAAATTTTTGTATATATTTTGCATGTCTAACATTAACTTTCATCTCAAAATGCAGAAATGATAAACTTCAGACGATACTTTGTTATCAAATTTAATTTGAACTATCTGTAGAAATTGTGATTGATTTAATTTGTATATTACTATTGTGATGTGAAGCATTGTTTTTTAATATAATCTATCTGAGTATCTCTTTACTTTGCCAAAAAAAAAATGTTTAATTGTTAATTTTTATGAAAAATAAGCTTTCAGTTGAAAAAACTTTCTTCCTTATGCAGAATCTAATGTCAAAAATGCCATAAAATACGGTGGAAGGAGCAAGTTTAGAAGCTCCATCGCAACTTGACAAGGAAGAACATGACTCGAAAAGAACAATCTCTGACATGATTAAAGTTCAGGTAGGAGTGTGCATTTTTTCCTGAATTTCCAAGTTTCTTCCGAAATCTGATCCTTTTTTTCTGGGTCATTCTACGCCGACACCCAAAATCGAAGCATTTTGAGGCGACACCCTAACATGTTGTACCCACATTAACTCATGTTCGGAGCCCAAACACGAGCTAATACGGGTGCACATAAGGGTGTCGGATTGGAATTATTGTTTTTTTTCCTTCCAATTTTGGATACTACTTCCAATTTTCTGATCTCCAACATTTCAAAGAAAAAACCCGGATCAGTTAGTTCTGAAATACGATATTCTAATCAGATTTTCTCAAAATGATACCAGTTTTTTTTTTTTTAATTATATTATTCTTAATTTTAAAATATATGTCTTTTAAGTTTTTTCTGAGTTATTTTTGAAATTTTCAAACATAACTCCAAATGTTACTTTTTTGAAATTTTTTGATTTTGGTAATGTTTTGTCTCCTTTTGATTTTGCTGAAAATCCCGAAGTTTCTGATTTTGTCAGAAAATCTTAATTTCTAACAGACTTGGATTCGACAATTTTTCCCCTTAAAGCATTTTTTTTCCTCCGAAAAATGCAATTTTTTATATAAGCCGTCAAGTTGAAAATGGAGTTTAAGAAATCCGAGCCACATTTCGTTTAAACATTTTGGTTCAAAAATGTGACTTGCTGACATGGCAACATTGCACGTGTGTATGTGGTCTACTAATAAAACATCGATCAATGGATGTCTGCAATTTTTGCGAGGGATAGTGCTACAGTGACACACAGGGGGACACATTTTGAGGACATTGGACACTTGTCCGTGTCTGACTGGTGGACATCTGAAGTGGGACACATTCACTTAAGATGCCCACTAATCAGACACTGACACGTGTCTCAGTGTCCTCGTGCGTGTCAATACCATAATTTTTCCTTAAAAAAATTCTTGGGGCTCAAATTGTTTTTTTCTAGCCAAAAAAAAAAGTTTGGTTAATTCATCCTGTGCTCGTAGGAATATGTGGGCCCTCTAATTTTTATTTTTGTGGACAAGACAAGATTATCCATTTTGAGGAGTTTGAATTGCAAATGGAGAGAGATAGGCAACAACTACAACAAATGAAAAATATGTTCTTTGTTGATCAGCTCACTCTTCTATTTCATAAAGCTGCTGCGGCACCAAGAACCCAAGAAAGCAGAGAGGAGAATTCTCAAACAGAATAATACTTTTTAGTAAATTGTCCATTTTCCCTCCAAGATGTCTCAACTATTTTATTTATGTATCCATCTCCATGTTGTGACCAAAATACCCGTTAGTGGGAAAGTTTTTAGAAGTATTTATATTACTTGCGGCCCACGATGGAGTTTAAATTTGTTAACCCGACCCCCAAATATTATGAGTAGATGCATTAAGACTGAGACACTTACCGTAAGATACTTGATTTACATTTGAGGGTCATGTTAACACAATTTTAAAAGGGTCATACACCAAATAGTTCCTTGAGCTTTTTTTAATACACATTTAGTCCAAGCCTTTTTATTTTGCATCAAAAAGTCCTTCACCATGATAAAAATGCTTTACCATGCCGCTGGCGCGGACCTTTAAAAATAAAAGAATAACGGACTTTTTGGTACAAAATAAAAGGCTTGGACTAAGTGTATATTAAAAAATGTTTGAGGGATTTTTTGGTATTTGATCCATTTTAAAATGGGTCATGAAATTTAAAGGTGCCTTGTGAAATAAGTAAATTTGCATTTATTCCACCTTATTCTTTTTTTTATGTTCCCAAGAATCCTTTTGTTTATTTTGTGACGGTTTTTTTGGGGAAAGGGGAAAATGGTTTAGGGTCAGGGGTTTTATGGTTTAGGTTTAGGTTTACATTAAGGGTTTTATGTTTTAGCCTTTAGGGCTTAGGATAAGAGAATGAAGTGTTTTCTATTGTGATGGATTTTTTTTTATCAAATGACTCAACTTTTAAATTCCATTATGCGAATTTCCCCATTTGTCATGGCTAAAATCTCAACGGTTTTCTATTAGAATTTTGGAGTCGAATTGCTAAGAGTCTTGTGTGACAATTATATGATACACAAAAGATGTATCCAACATCACCGTATATTTATAATCATTCAATTTGGAGCTCTATGATGCACTACAACTCATCTTGAGTCTGCAAGGTGCCACCTAGTGTCTATTCCATCTTGGATCAATTACATCAGCGCACTCGGTAACCTAACACGAAGCTCAAGTGCAGCTCGTTGGCGGTCCCGATCGAACCATCGACTCTAGTATCATTGTTAGGTCATAGAACCATAACTAGTCATTGATATTGTCCCCAATTTAATCACTTGGACCTACCCTAGTGTCAAGATTTAACCTGAAAGGTAAGTGATTTTAATTTTAAAAATCATAGCTGCGACACGAATTGAAGTGACCTAATTAAAGAACTGAAAACCAAAAATATACTTGGCCTAAGAAATGCACACTTATCTCATTAGTTTTGGTTTTATATTTTACCTTTCTTTCGTTTGTATTTTGCGTATTAAAATCTCATTCCTTTTATTATATTCACATCATACCTTTTATTTCCTTAGAATTATTTTTGAAAGTTTGAAATTTAATATTTGATCTTATCATACAAGTTTTCTGATTTAAATTTTAGAAATTAATAGTTTTCTAGTTTTTGGTCAATTATATCATTGTTAATTAATTTCAGGCCAATTTATGCTCTTCGATGACAACTAAATTATTGGGTTGAGCCCAGTTAGAGAACAAACACTTGCGTACATTGTAGTATACGGATAAAACTACGTTTTTCAAAACATATTTGGTGGTCAAATATCTAATTTAGTAAAGTAAATAAAATAAAATTAAGGTTAAAAGATTTGTTTAATCACATTGGCAAAACTAGTCTCAGTTTTGCTTTATTTTCTTTGTATTTTTAATACGTTGGATGAATGAAACTGTTTAAATTAAAGTTGAATTTTTAAACACACACAAAAAAAAATATTTTCAAATTAAAATTTAAGATGGAAAATGCTAACCAAACAAAAAACACACTTCGAAGCTTTAAAAAAAACATGAAAAGCAAAAACCGTTTTTCTATCTAATCAAGGCTTAAGGTTTTTATACTACCAAATTTCAAATGTAAATGTAACAAGGTTTCATGTTCGAAATGTAATCATATCCTAACAAATTTTGAATGGGTATAAAATCATGATAACATATAAAATGAATGTAGAAGGATACATCAAATAAACTAAATTGTTGGTAGCAAAACAGAAGCACAAGTGAGTCGACTGTTCGATGCCCGGGGAAGACCCCCAAAGGAGCCGATCCCAGTTCATCCCCCGATCGGCACGCAGCGACCCGCTCTCATTGCGAAAGCAGCTCGAGTTGTCGATCAATAGTCGATGGGTTCGGGACTGGGACCCCCGTGCCCAGCCCTCAGATCTAATCCTTTTTCCGAGGTTACGAATCCATTTTGCCGACTTCCCTTGCCTACATTGTTCCATCGACCAGAGGTTGTTCACCTTGGAGACCTGATTACAATAGGGCGTGGGAGGCACTCTATCCTCCAAATTTTCAAGGGCCATCGGGGGCACACCGAACACCACACGACATGTTGTTCTCTTCCAGCTGCTAGACCCTAACTCCGGTTGAGCCGTAGAATAGTATCCTGCCTCGGTACAGACCCGGGTTTAATTCCCGGCTAGTGAATTCTCTAGTAGTTATGATGATATCTTATGATGCCTAGTAGAATGATAGGGTCATTACATTAATCTGATTTAAGATGAGATCAAGCACTTTTGAACTTCTATTTTTCTTTTTGTTAGGCCATTTCCAATGAGGGTTTCCATCAAGTTATTTTTCTACGGTTGAAAAAGAATAAGTAAATAAACATCTCCAGTGAATGTTTTTATAAACCAGTAGATATGATGTGGCAAATGAGTCAGATTGCAAATTTCTATACCAATTTCTATATCTAGAAATCTTGAAATGATTGGACAATATGACATGGAAGCACCAAATTAATCAAACTCCTATAATGAAAAAAAGTAGATGGCTGTTTTCCTAAATGGACGAAAATAATGCTCCAGATCACATGGATAGAAACAGAGGGTTGGTGATAAATATTTTTGAACTTTTCTATAATATGAAAAAAATTGCCACATAAGAAAGAATCCTTTCCAGATTAGGTTGACATGTGGGATAACAACTCTTTTATAATTAAAATGATTAGAGATGGACTTAAGGAAAGAAAATCCAAGTTCAACTACCTTTTTTTCTTTATTTTCTTTGGGTGCTTCAACTCCCAAGCACCTCATAAAAAGTCAAATTATTGTTTTATTACAAAACTCTAAAACTAATTTTTTTTATGAAATTACTATTTTATTGAAATACCCTCTAAATAAAAAAATAAAAATCTAAACTAGCATTTTCTCCTCCAAATCCTAAATCTACCACCACCACCAAACTTTCATCTTATCTCGATCAACTCCAAAACACTAAAAAAATCAAACTAACAGTAAAACAGTTCAAACCACGTCAAAAATATACATCTAAAGACCTAATTTACTTAAATTATCACCAAAAGTCATAAATCCATCGAAAATCACCAACTCTCCCAGATGTACACACCTATATTCGATGGCTTCTCACTGAATGGCCTCAAAAGGCCAAAAAAAATGAATTGTCACTCTAACAATGACTTTCCATCATGTCAACCCCTTTCTCACAGTGATTTTTCACCGTGTAAAGCTCATTTTTATAGTAATAAGCCACCATAGCTTTCCACGATAGGAAGTCATCGTGTCAAGCCCACTTCACGGTGGGAAGTTATTGTCTCAAGCCCATTTCCACAATGGCAGGCCACCGAATGTGCAGGGGTGACCATTTTTTGACGAGTTTAAATTTTTTTGTTGTTTCTTAGGGTATATTAGCGTTTTATTTTACCATCTTTGGTCGTGGTGGGGGTGGTTTGTCTTAAAAAAATTAAGTTAGGGTTAAAACGGCGGTGGTGCCATTATTTGTGTTATTTTCTGAGTTAAAAAGAGAAGGATAAGCATGGTGTTAGGAGTAGGTGGTGACTATTGTGGGAGGAGGTTTTGGGGTTGTGGGATGAGATGATAAGGTAGAGTCACGGTTATATTTGGTTTTGAGAGATAATAAGAAGTTAGAGAGAGAAAGAGAAGAAAAAATGAGGATATTGGTCAAATTTAATTTATATATTCTTTGATTATTGAGGTGCCTCTTAGCTTGATGTATCGAATAAGTTTTTAGTTAGTTTATGGTGCATGTAATATATTGGTGTTTGAGACTTAAATTTGGGATGCCTTTAACAATACTCATTTTCTTTACCTATTTGAACCATATGATTTTTCTTACAATCCTTACGTTGTCTAAATTGGTTCTTGGAATTAGCCCAAATGAACTACTCTTGGGTGGCTAGCCACGTGTGAAGTTGGTGTGACTCCGAAATCCCGTTATTCCAATGTGTGGGATGGATTGGATTTGACCGGAGTGGGGTGAGTACTACACGGAAGATGGTTCGAGAATACCTCTTGTTGTATGACAAAAAGAAAAAAAATCTTGGTAGAATTTGGTATGTTGCCTGTTAACAAAATGGTTGTTACTCATGGAGGCACAAAGATGTCCATTTTGAGGAGTTTGAATTACAAATGGAGAGAGTGACAACAACTACCTGTAGCACTGTCAACGAATCAAATTTTGATTTGAATCCGATCTGAATCTAATCCGTTTAACTTGATCCGATATTGATTTTGAAATTCGGCAATTTGATAACCCATTTATTTGTTTACTAAATGGATCAGATATGGACTAATGCCAATCTGATCCGACATATACAAATGGGATCTCTTACGGGTGCCAAGAAGGATCTTTTTTTTTAAAATAGTAAAAATGTTAATTTTTTGTGTGTTACTTAAACATTTCAGGGGAATTGTAAGATAAAAATCAACAAAAAATACATTTCTTTTGCAATTTTAAAAAAATGGGCTAAATATATACATAAGTTTTTAGCAGCTTAAACACTGATTTATTTTGACGCCTATTATGTTTATGGGTCAAATACATTTAAGAATTTGGCGTTTAAGTTCATGTTCATGTTTTATGTTTAGAAATTAAGATTTAGGTCCTAGGATAAATAAAATAGCGCGTGCTTGTGAGTGTTTTATATAATAAATAATTTTTGGTTAAATGATCCAACTTTAAAGTCCTCATACTACACACCAAGCATGAATTTTACTATTCATGGCTAAAATCTCGACAACTTACTACGATAATTGCAACAAGACTTGTGGAAGCAGTTAAGGGTGTATATCAGAATTGGTTAACTTGAAGAATTTAATTTGTTTAGGTTAATTTTTTCGCTAACTATTTAGTTGGTTCTAAAATCATAAAAAGTGATTTTGATTTTGATTTTGATTTTGATTTTGATTTTGATTTTAATTTTAATTTTAATTTTAAAAAAACATAATCGAAAAAAGAATTGGTTAAAGAATTGAACACCAAAACATATACTTATCATAAAAAAATGCACACTTATCTCATTTGTTTTGGTTATACATTTTTCCATTTCTTCATAATGTATTTTACATATTCACTCATTCCTATTATTTTACAAGGTTACATCATGCCGTTTTATTTTATTAGAATTAATTTTAGTAGCTTATTTTACAAGTTTCTTCTAAATTTTAGAAATGAAAAGCTCTCTAGTTTTTGGTCATTTTTATCATTATTAACTAATTTCAAGTAGAATTATGTTGTTTTATAACAACTAAATTTTACTACTTCCGTCTCAAATTAATTGTCATTATTTGAAAATGACAGTTATATCATAAAATTTGGTTCATTGACTACACAAAGAAAGTTTAGGTTTTATTTTGGAGAACAAAAATAAGGACCGAGCCTCTTTAGTTTTCGGTTTTAGTTTTAAGTTAAAGTTTAGGCATTTAAGATTTTGTCCCCTTATATTTTAAAACCCTCTAAAAACACCTTACACTTATTTCTATGACACAAATCCCCTTGAAATTTTTTTCTCAATAGTTTTTTTTTTTAAACTCAGGGGGAGCCTCCGCACCCCCTCATCCCCATATACATCCGCCCCTGGAAAATGCTAACATTATTATTAATTAAAACGACAAACATCGAATTGATACTGATACAATATTAGATGTCTTCTAGTTTTTCTTTTTATTATTATGATTATTATTATTTTCTATCAATCACACAAACACAAGCTGCACAAGAATTTATGTCTTAAGATTGTTATTTATAATATGTTCTTTTATATTTCAACAAATTAAATTAGGAAACAAAATATATCTGTGGAGTAGAAAATTAGATCAATAGAAAACTTACAACCGAATGTTATGACCAAGTCGAGTGTTGAACAGTCTCTCCTTAAGCCAGAATTCGCTCCCACTACAGTGTTACAATAATGGACAATCAACGTCTACCTTCCAGGATGAAAGGGTTTCCACACGCGCAAGAAGCACTTCAGTGTGCCTGTCCCGCGAATTATTTATGTTTGACACTCTCTCCAACTAGATTCGGAATGGAAAGCATTAAAAAAATATTTTTCCTATCTTCAATTAAATAAAGACAACTCTTGTATTTATAGAAAAAAAATTGTTCTTTCATAAAAATATAAGTCTTTTTGTTAATAATCACTTTAGAGACTTTTTTCATGAAAAGTCACAACTAATGGTGAAGAATCATGACCTTTAGTGACGGTTCTGGAAAATAATCATTATACAGTGAATAATCACAACCTTTAGTGACAGTTTTAAAAAAAAATCGTCCCAGGAAAATAAATAAAATTCCTAATATTTTTCATACATAAATGGGGCACTTTGAAACCAAATTTCTCATTCATCATTTGTCCGTTTTAACAAATAAATTTATTACGTGACTCTTCTTGCTACAAGAAACGCGTACATACTTGGTCCTACCACGTTTGAAGTGGGGTCCTACTTTTACAATAGATCAAAGTTGACCAATATATTAATTTGGTCAAAATATTAATTTGTGTAAAAATAAAATATTTTCCAACATATATTTGGTTTGATGGATAAATAATTGGATTATGAACCTTCCCTCTAGCATTACAATGAGATATAGAAACATACATATCAATAACATTAGTTTTACCTGAATCCTAGAATCATGGTCGGCCCTGGCCATGTGCCAAATGGGCAATGGCACAGGGCCCATTTTAGAGTATGCACCTATATATGTATATTATAGGGGTCCAAAGATATTTTATGTATATTAAAAATGTCAATTTTTAAAATAAGTTTAATTTTTTAGGGGCCCATTTTTTTAATTATCCAAAAACAATATGTACAAAGAATGATTCAACTACCCAAAAATCTCACCCAACTAAAATGGGCCCCTAAAAAATAAGTTTAATTTTTTAGGGGGCCATTTTAGATATTTAATATCTTTGTACAGTATTTTTTAGAAGGCCCTAAATTGATTTTCGCACGGGGGACTCCCAATCTTAGGACCGGCCCTGCCTAGAATAATTACAATAAAGACAACAAAATAAAATACTCCTATTAAAAAAGAACGTCCAAAAGTATAGTGTCAGGGGTATTTGATATACTACACATTCTTAGTAGAACAATGGAAAAAAGGTCCTAAAACACTTGGAATTCCTAAAGCTTATGGCATATGTTCGGCATACATAGTTTTCGAATAATGAAAAGTATTGATTAATAATCTTAAATTCGAAACACGTGAAAATCCTCAACATTAATAAGAAATGAAATACAACTAGAAATATTGCCAGATAGCTTCTCCGCAAGAAATAAGTTAGTAAATAGTGTATTAATATCACTTGAGAAGGAACATTTGGCTCGATAAACATGATTATAACAAATAACAGCTATCTCATTGCAACATTAAACTTTAGTACGAGACCATTACGATTCTTTTAAATCGAATTACAACTCTTTTCATTTCTCTATTAATATGAAATTCAAAACACGAGAAAATCATAAAGAACATTAATAAGAAATGAAATATACCTAGGACACCACCATAGGGTATTTGGCAAAAAAGAATCATATTTCCAGTTAATTTCTCTACAAGAAATAAGTTAGTAAATAAGGGACAACTGGCCTGATAAACATGATTATAAAAAATATCATGAAATGTCTAATTTATATCTAATTACAATGTCTAATTTATATCGAATTACAACTCTTTTCATTTCTCTATAAATACGAAATTCAAAACACGTGAGAGTCTTAAAGAATAGTAAATAAGAAAATAAATACAATTGGGAGTCATCGTACAAAAGTATCCTATTGCCAGTTGACTTCTGCTAGTAGAAACAGGTTGGTATATAGCTTACAATGGGTAACAACTATCTTTGTTTAATACCCATGCGTTTTACAACTCTATTTATTTGAGTTTGCTCCCTCATCTCCTCTCTTAGTATTCATAATCATGTTACATTCAACAACTATGGCATATGTCAAACAAGAAAAGCAAAACAGCAGAGGACCGAATTAGGCAGAGCTTCAAACAAAGCTTTTGGAATTGATCATCTCAAAGCTATCCTTTGTAACATGCTTCGGTTCCAAGGCGTGTGTTCTTGGTGGCTCAATGCGGGTGAAAGCTACAAGTCATCTGCACACAATGCCTTCAAACACCCCTTCTCATGCTACCCCCTAAAGAAGAAAGCGATTGTGACAATATTTGCTTCTACAGCCTCAAAGATGAAAGAGTTTACAACTTCAAAAACACGCCAACGGAGCTTCTACAGAGCCGTTGTGTGGGCTCATCGCATGGATGGCTTGTGATTTTAGATAAACATGCTAACCCTTGTCTCTTAAACCTACTCTCACAAGCTAAGATTCAACTTCCTACCAAAGAAACATTTCCCCACATACACTCTGTTAGCGAAAAACACCGTGGTAGCAGAAAACGTCCCCGTTACGGGGAGGACGATTTGGACGAGTCAATGGTTGTCGCATACAATCATGGTTTGTTAATTTCCCCGATATTTCAAATAATGTCTTTTGCGAATTTACAAAAGCAGGTTTTGATTAAAAAGGGTATTCTATCCTCCATCCCATTCTTGCGATGACAACTACATAGTCATCACTATCTATAACCGACCACTCGAAGCTTGCTTTTTTCGAGAATGGAGCCCATGTGTGGACCGATATTCATGGGCAAAATGACCCATACAGTGATATTATATGCAATGGCGGAGCCAGGATTTCACGCCGAGATAGGCAACCTTAACGGTGATTTTCGGGGGCGGGAGCCCCCGACCCGAATTTTTTTGGAGTTATTTTTTAGTATTCACCAAATAATTACTTAAATATTTTTTAGTATTCACCAAATATTCAACGAAGCCCTAATTAAAAATTACCAAATATGTTTTTATTCTTTCTTGATAAAATCCCTAATTAAAAATTACCTTGATAAAAAGCCATTAAAAATTAACAAGTGAGATAATGAAACAATATTATATCTCAACATTTGGAGACATAGAATAGAATAGAAGTATGAAAAATTACGAACCAAGTGAAGCCTTCCTTCACTAGACTTATAAAACAAACTAAAAAATGGGTTTTGTTAACCTTAAACCAACCACAAAGAGGGATACATACTTGTTGTTATTGTTTGTTGAAGTGAACAAAACACTGAGTGATTGAGTTGAGATGAGCAGGAGCGGCGGTGGTGGTCGATGGTGGCAGGGGCTGCCTTGGTCTTGATCGACCGGTTGTTGAGGAGAAAAGTGAGAGAGATGAGAAGATAAGAGGGTAATGGATTTCTAGATTTAATTCTCCGAAGAAAGAGGCGGTGAGCTGAACTTCAAAAGGTTTGTTTTATAACTTTTCATATTTAGGTTTTGTACCCTAGTACTTTAAAGTAAGAAATAGGGTGGGTTGAACTTGTAATATAAAAAATTACCCTTTGTTTTTGTTTTTGTTTTATAAAACAGGGAGGGTTGCCCCCCCCCCCCCCCTCGAGCCCATACATGCCTCTGTCCCTGATTATATGGCACAAAAACCAGCTATATGCCTTAGGCGATGTAGGTTCCGTTGAGGTTTGGGATTATAATTGTTTCCACTCTAATCTTCATGTCAAAATGATGAACATATTACCTGCTTTCCTTGAATAAATCCAACAGTTTGAGAAGGAACTTTACTCTAGCCACTGTTATTTGGTGGAATCATCTGGGGACATTCTCCTTGTCATTAGGTACGTCGGGGAATTTGTTTGTGATGGAAAACCATTTTATTAGGGAGAAGTCGATTCGAATGAGGGCAATCAGCCTTTAGTTTGTCCCTACCAAACATTGAATTTCAAAGTTTACAAACTAGACTTAGATCGTGAAAAGTGGTTAGCGACACAGAATTTAGGTGAACGCGTGCTTTCTTTGGGTGGAAATCACTCGCTTTCTCTTTCGACTCAAGAACATCCGGAATGTAAGAGAAATTCAATTTACTTCACGGATGATTCTTGGGATCGAATGGATGAAGATTATTACTATAGAGGTCATGAAATGGGCATGTTTAGCTTCGAGGACAAAAGAATTGCAATATTTTATGACCTGGTTGATTCTGATGAATTGAGGGTTGAGCCACCACCATTTTGGGTTGTACCCAATCCTTAGTAATTAAATGATTAATGACAAACATTCTTCTCCAAAAGTGGTGTTACTTCTTCGATAGTTGTTTGTAAAAAAATGAATTTAGTTCTACATATGCAGATAATGATAACATCTTTGGTTTTTATATATGTTGCAAGTTCTAAGGTATTATAGTGTCACTGTTAGAGATTGTGTCATTGAGTTTGAATGGATTGGTAGATTTAAAAAAATGTCGGAATGTTAGCTTGGAACTTGAAGTGAACTCTATGTTTTACCATTACAATGAAATGCAACTAACTATCTACATACACGCAACTAATTCCTTAAGGGAAGAAAAAAATCTCATGATTTTGAAAACAGTAAACTTTGCAAGATACATTTATAGAAGTGAAAGTTAAAAGTAAATAAATCTATAATTCTGTAGAGTTTCCAAAATTTACAACAAAATATATAAATAACGAAAATTGTTAGATTGAAATAATCTACATACCTTTATTCACTAATTCCTAAATAACTAAACTGGATACATAATGCTCCTCCTACCGATTGCAACTGATATGTAGAAAACTAGACCATGCTCCCATTTATTTAACTATAAATATCCTAATGGGATCTAAAAAGATGATTTCAACAAGGAGGTTAATAATTTAGAATTATGAGGTAGTCCAAGATAGTGACTCCTTATGCGAAGAGTCATCTAAAACCTCGTCTTGATAGAGTTATGTGTGTGTGTGTGTGTGTGTGTAAAATGTTTAGTTCATATTCATGAAAAAAGTAATTCTTAAATTTAACTTTACCTATAAATGAGGAAAGCAATAGAGGGGAAATGAAAATAAAAAAACTGATAGACTTATCATATTCACAATCATTGATACCCCAAATCGACGGTTCTTACTTGATTTTGAGGGTACATTTGGCTCTACGATTCTTTTTAGAGCAAAGTTATCAGTAACAATGCTTTATAGGGATTCTATTATTGGACATAGTTGTTGATTATAATATTACCTTTGTCCTTTTCGGATAATAAAGATTGCTGGAATATAATAAAGGAAACTAGGCTTTCCTTTCACGGTTTTGATAGGGTGGTTTGGAATAGTAATCCTACTGGGTCAATTAAGATTACTATAACTTGAGATTCAATAAGCTTAACTTCTTATTAATTTTAATCACTTGGGATTATAAGGAATTCCTAGATAGAGATTTGTATATTGGAATCATTAATAATCTTAGGTTGAAAGAATTGTGGGTATCATATGTGTTAAGTTTTTTAGTTCATAATTATATATGCACAAACATTCCTAAATAAAACTACCTACCTAAAATGAAGGAATAAAGGTTCATGCTTTTTGGGAAAGAAAAATTAAAAGAAACAAAAAAAAAGGCTAGGCACATTTATCATATTGGTAGTCACAATTGAGGCCACAAATATGGGGTATCATATCACTTCTAATTATTGTCTATTGATTTCTTCTAACTATTTCTTATAATTCATGAAAAGCATTTATTTCCTTAATGCGTTTCTGAGATAATGATTCCATGTCTTTCGTTATCTATTTTCCCTGGGTCATCTAATTCCTATTATGTATCAAAACATATAATTTTTTGTGATTATCTCATAATAACTCATACCTTAATAGCTAATACACATATACAATCTCATCAGTTCTCATTTCATTTGTCACACTGAAAAAAATACACAACTATTTCTTCCTCATCTCCAACTCCTATCCCATTTTAGAAATGTATAAATAAAATGGATGTCGTCAACATAAAGAGTTGTGAGTTTTATTGAAATAAACCCTCTAGTTGCACACACAAGGCTGCAGTTATCAGTTGCCATCATGTAAAATTTAGATACCAATTTGATTTGTATTGATGCATATCTCTTCTCAACATATTGGGC
The DNA here is from genome assembly GCA_949130495.1 of Sambucus nigra. NCBI lineage: Eukaryota > Viridiplantae > Streptophyta > Magnoliopsida > Dipsacales > Adoxaceae > Sambucus > Sambucus nigra. Next base: position 185,966,184 of record OX422214.1, on the reverse strand, counting down.
CAAACTTAAAAAAGGAAATCAGTAAGACCGAATGGGAGAATCACGATTTTTATCTCACCGATCCACTGATCCGACTAATGCTTTTGGTGGGATTATAGTGGTTTTAAAATCTTCCCCAATCTCACCTGTGGGTTCATCAATCAGTGGGTCTTAAAGACAACATGCAAGCTCGGTGGGCTCATCAAATGGTGGAGACGACATTGATCAACTTGAAATATTGCTCTAAGCCTACTTTGTTTTCATCGATAATACTCTAAATAAGTTATTATCGCTTAAAGAATATTTCGACCATACTAAATATCTTATCAACATCAAACTTGGCATTGTTTAGAACCACCTGATACAATTCGAGTTGCTTTTGACTGCAGCGACCTTTGTGACAACAGCATTTGTTGTTGTGAATGGGATCTTTGTGATGAAATCATCAGACCACCGTAACATATAGTATTTTTTTACTTTTAAAAGTTTAACTCATCAAGTAATCATGGAAAAAAATTTGCCCCTTTTATCATATACACTACATGTAGTCTAACAGTAATTGTTATGTATTAAGGCAGAGGAAGAGGGAGAGGGAGAAGGAGGGAGTTTCGTCTGCACCTAAAATTACTGTACCCTCATTAATTAAATACCTAATACTTATTATTATATAATCCCTCAGTCCCAAATTAAAGGTCGCCTCTTGAAAGTCAAAATATTTTAAAAAACGTTTTTACTTGTCAAATTTAGTTTCAAAAATGACGAAACATTTGACTGCAAAACATGCATTTGTATCATTATTCGGGTGGGTAAGTTAGTTATATCACCTATACTAATTTTAGAAGGATGAGTATTAAATTTAGGACGGACTAAAATGGAAGGCACAGTTGTTGATTTGGGATAGAGGGAGTATTGTTCAAATTATGCCATTTTGCATAATAATTATATGTATATCAATTTGACGGGTTTACTAATGGACTAGTCGAAAATGATATGTTTTGCATTTATATATTATTTCAAATATGTTTTTTAATATTCACGTGCCCATGTTCCACAAATTCTAATGTACTGTATAAGAATGAGTGGATGATCCTTAGATGCTTGTTTAATTTAAGACAAGTCCTGTTGGAGTGGTGCATTAATGGACAACCACCTAAAACCTAAGCTACTATAGGTGGTTAGCGGGATGCATTAATAGACATTAAATGTGCAACCACCTAAGCTACTATAGGTGGTTAGTGGGATGCAATCTCTACCATCCATATCATTGTTGATCAAAAGGATGTGGTGAAAGCCAAGAAGCTATAAATAGGACCCTATTGAGAAGGATTAAACACACCAAAATATCAAACACTAAGAAGAGTTAGAGAGTGAGAAAGAGTTAATTTGGAGTTTTGAGTATACGCATTTGTGTAGAAAAATCCACATTGTATTTTTCATTTGGAGTGTATTTATGAGAGTCTCTTTTGAAACTCATTTGCAATAGTGAATTGATCCGAGTGTCAGTGGATGTAACCTAATTGGTGAATCACTTAAATATTTTGTCTTTCCTTATGTGTGTGTTTTTTCTACTCGTTATACTTTTATTGTGAGTGTGCCATATTATTATTTGGGGTTACAGTCAGTATCATTTGTTGACACGATTCCGTACAACAGGTCCTGTAGTTAAAGATATGTTTCATTGGCAAGAGACTATCATGGTCCCCGCTCATAGCCCATATGCAGGAGGTGTTTTTCTAATTACTATTCATTAACAATTGCATTGCTTTCAATACTGGATATTTCATGGAGATCACCATACAACATAGAAGTCACATAGTTTCTTTCAAATAATTCCTTAAGGGAAGAAAAAAAATCTCATGATTTTGAAAACAATTAACTGATCACGAATTTCTCACTGTGAAATTTCAAATTTCACATTATAAAATTTCGCAAAGTGAAATTATAAATTTCGTAATGTGAAATATCAAATTCGGAGTTGTGAAATTTCGAATTTCACACTGCGAAATTTAGTGATTAAGGTGGGGAGCATCCAAAGCAATTTTTTATTTTTTTAGGGAAGAGGGACCAATGAGTCAACATTAAAAACTAAAAACTTGGGGATTTATAATTATCCCATTACATAAGAAGTGGAAGGAAAGATAAAATTTAGGAATTTAAAAGAATTCCCATTACAAGATATGGGACACTCTAATTGAAGGCAATCCATGTTTTTAAAACTTGAGCAGGCCTTTGATTATGGGAGGGGCATTATTGAAGTGGTGGAAGACTTAAGATTTAAGATTTTTAGAAAACATATTAGCTAAGCCATCAGCTAAAAATTACCTTATCTCCAAATGTTAGTAATGCTCAAATTGCCAATAGACATCAACTCTTGAACGTTATTCACTATGTGATTGATTTTACAATGAGGTTTCCATGTCCTAATTATCATGTTAACTAAATCCTTTGAATCTGATTCAATTTGGATGTTGTGATAGCCTAAAGTTTTGCATAAAGAAATCCCATCTTCAATAATAGTTGTTTAAGCATAATTAGCATCTTGAATCCCTGTATACTTAGAAAATCCACTAATAAAATTCCCATAATGACCTCTAATAACAGCTCCAATCCCACTTTCGTTTGAAATTTCATTTGAAGAACCATCTACATTGAGTTTTAAATAGCCAACATTAGGCTTATTCCACGTGATAGGCATCACTTCTTTTAATTTCTGGGATATTTTCAGTTTAAAATATTCTAAATTGTGCTTCTCGTCTCCTCAAACATTATATGAATAATTTCTTTAGAGGTACTGTTTTAGATGTTTTTAGTACAAGTAGTCTGCGAACCTTAAGCTTTTTACAGGCATAGCTTACTTTTTTATTCTTCTTTTATCTTATACTACCAAAGAAATAACAAAAAATGTTTGAGGCCATATGATGAAGAAAGGTTGCACTGCTAATAGCGGAATAGGACTTATTAGTAGCTGGGAAACTGGAGAGGAGTCAATTATATGAGCATTTTGTTGGAAAATTGAATTTAGAAAGCTGTCCAGAATTTTTTGGACAGAATTTTGAACAACTTTGAGCTCAAATTAAGGTGGGACCCACACTACGATTATTGTGGGACGGAGATTAACGTAGTATATACACTTGTCCAATTTCATTAAGTTATGAATGATAAATATGTCCCCAAAGTGACTCACAAAGCAATTAAAGTTAATGTATTGGGTATGTTTAACTCTTGTCCCACATTGGAATAGTAGTGGGAAAATGATGAGTTAATAAAACCCAAATGATGGACTAAGGCTTAGATGCCTTGGGGGTATCCCAACTCTTTGAAGGGTAGATGGCCTAAGCTATGCACGGGTTGACATTCGGTCAAAGGTCCGCGCGCGTCCGTCCGTTCGGTCAGCTCGGCTCGATTCAATTCGGTTCGGGCTTATAAAAATCTCCTACATTTTTTGGCCGAATTAATTTAACTTTCTAGGCTTTAATTATTAATTAATTAACTGTTTGTCAGTTAATTCCAAGGGTCAACAGTTAACGAAATTAACTGTTTGACAGTTAAATTCGGTTTTGCTGTTCCCAACAGTCAAAACGTTTGCTATAAATTAAACCTTACCCCTGCAGTTTTTACTACTGAAATTTTGCCCTCCCATAATTCTAAAATTTTGACTGCTACTGCATACCTTTCCTGCATATTATTTCTTTGGTCTGGTTGAGTATAAATACAGAATTTTGTCCAAAGAAATTAATCATTGTTGTGCTACTTGATTAATTTGGAAATCCGTTCTATCTTGGGAGACAATTATTCATTACCTTTATCACATTATGGAGGGAATAAATTTGTCTTAAGGAGACTGTTCTAAACAGGGCTCGAATTATTTCTTCTATTCTAATATTATTTCTGCAAATTCAAGTACGTGTTTCTTTTCTGTAATTTCATTTCATTTCTGTAATTATATAATTATTATAATTCTATACAATTATTTTTAATAAATAGTAGACATAGATTTTCTAATTAATTATGTAGCACAACAATAATTAATTACGACGAACTCAAATTCTTTGGCTTTTACTCAACAACAATGCAACAGATGTTATGCAGAAAAAAGAATTTTCTGGAACATATATGACAGCACTTTTGGTATGGAAGGAATTGGAGCAGGGAAATTTTCATTGTTTAAAAACGGAGGGAGACATGTGTATTTATAGCAAAGTAACAATAACTGACAAAAATAGTTAAACGAAATTAACCGCTGATTGTTGGCAATAACTGCCAACAGTTTATTAATTAATTAATTTCGTAATTAATTAATAATTAAAGCCCAGAAAGTTACATTAATTCGACCCAAAAATATAGGAGATTTTTATAAACCCAAGCCCAAGCCCGAACCGAACCGGTCGGACGGATGGATGCGCGCGCGCGTGTGGACCTTTGACCGAAAGTCAACATGTGCATAGCTTAGGTCATCTCCCCTTCAAAGAGTTGGGATACCCCCAAGGCATCCAAGCCTTAGTCCATCATTTGGGTTTTATTAACTCATCATTTTCCCACTACTTTTCCAATGCGGGACAATACCCCATACATTAACTTTCATTGCTTTGTGAGTCACTTTGGGGACATATTTATCATTCATAACTTAATGAAATTGGACATGTGAATATACTACATTAATCTCCTTGCGGAGGAGAACGCGTTCGTATATTTTCCCAAATTATCGTAGTATGGGTCCCACCTAAATTTGAGCTCAAAGATGCTCAAAATTCTGTTCAGAAAATCTGGACAGCTTTATAAGTAGTCCAATTTTCCAACAATCCCCCATATGAATGATATATCGCTATAAATAAAACAGAACAGATGCTAATGCAGATGCAGACACATGTTGAGCAAAACTGAAGATTTATTGCATCGGGAGAAGTAGCCTAGTGGCCTTGAACTTTCCTTAGTGATATAATCGCAAAGTACGAGCACTGCTCCTACTAAAGTGACTGTCACCAACACAAATGTAACTGCACCCGTATCTATGCCACACGAGGAGAAATCAAAAAAGTTCATTGGGGTTGACTTCAAACGTTGGCAAGGACAAATGTACTTCTATCTCACTACCTGCCAACTGGGTAGGTTTGTATATGAAGATTGCCCCTTTATTTAAGAAGGAGATGACTCTGAAAAGGATGTTGTCGTTGATGCTTGGAAGAATTCGGACTACCTATGCTGGAATTATATTCTGGCTTACTTGGACAAGATATTGTACCATGTCTACTGCACGATCAAAACATCCAAGGAATTATGGAATTCTTTGGAAAAGAAGTATAAAACTGAAGATGTTGGGATGAAGAAATTTATCGTCGGGCATTTTCTAGACTTCAAAATGGTTGATTCTAAATCTGTGATCTCGTAAGTGAAAGAACTCCAAGTGATCCTCCACGACATTCATGTTGAAGGAATGTCACTTAGTGAAACTTTCCAAGTTGCTGAAATTATTGAAAAGTTGCCACCATCTTGGACTTTATTCAAAAATTATCTCAAGCACAAGCGAAAGGAGATGAATGTGGAGGAGTTGGTGGTCAGGCTAAGAATCAAAGAAGATAACCGTGAGTCTCAAAAGAAAAGTGGGAAGAATCCAATGGAAACGAAGGTCCATATTGTTGAAGGTCCTAAGAAGAACAAACGAAAGTATGATGGGGAAGGCACTTCCAAACAGAACAAGAAGAAGTTCAAAGGAAAATGCTACAATTTTGGTAAACATGGACACCGCTCAAGTGAGTGTCGTAAGCCTAAGAAGCAATATTGAAATAACCCTCAAGTAAATGTAACTGAGGGTGAGAATGTCGCCAATGATTTGGTGGATATGAATCTTTCTGCCGTGGTCTCTGAATGTAACTTGGATGGAAATACCAAGGAATGGTGGGTGGACACTGGAGACACACGACACATTTGTGCAAACAAATGGATGTTCACCACCTATAAGCCTTTGGATAATGAGGAGAACCTTTTTATGGGAAATTCTTCCACTTCTAAGGTGGTGGGACAAGGAAAGATTGTTTTAAAAATGACTTCTGGAAAGGAACTCACTCTCAACAATGTTCTTCACGTGCTTGATATCCGAAAGAATCTGATTTCTAGATCTCTCCTGTCTAAAAATGGTTTCAAGCTTGTTTTTGTGTATGATCACTTTGTGTTGTCTAAGAATGACATGTATGTAAGAAAGGGCTACCTAAATGAGGGGCTCTTTAAAATCAATGTTCTTATTGTAACCCCAAAAATATTTGTTTCAATGAATGAAACTGCTAGTTCTTCTTACTTGATTGAGTCATCTAATACTTGGCATGCTATATTAGGACATGTTAATTTTGATACATTGCGTAGATTAATTAACTTGTAATTTTTGCCAAAATTTAATATTGATAAAAATCATAAATGTGAAATTTGTGTGGAATCTAAATTAGCTAGATTACTTTTCCATTCTGTTGAAAGGATAACTGAACCTTTATATTTAATTCACACTGATATTTGTGATTTAAAATTTGTTCAAACTAGAGGTGGAAAAAAGTATTTTATTACTTTCATTGACGATTGCACAAAATATTACTATGTATATTTGTTACATAGTAAAGATAAGGCTATTAATGCATTTAAACAATACAAAAATGAAGTTGAGAATCAATTAAGCAAAACGATAAAGGCTATTAGGAGTGATAGAGGAGGTGAATATGAATATCCATTTGAGGAATTTTGTTCTGAAAATGGGATTATTCATCAAACAACCGCTCCTTATTCTCCTCAATCGAATGGTGTTGTCGAACTCAAAAACCGTACTTTGAAAGAGATGATGAACTCAATGTTATTAAGTTCAGGAGCTCCACAAAACTTGTGGGGGGAAGCCTTACTTTCTGCTAATTAGGTTCTCAATAAAGTACCTCACAAGAAAACTCATAAGACAACTTATGAATTATGGAAAGGTCGAAGACCTTCCTATAAATATTTATGAGTGTGGGGGTTCTTAGCCAAAGTGATGGTTCCTAAACCTAAAAAGGTAAGAATAGGGCCAAAAATCGTGGATTGTGTATTCATCGGTTATGCTACTAATAGCAGTGCATATCGATTTCTAGTTTGTAAATCTGAGATTTCGGATATTCATGTAAATGAAGTTATTGAATTGAGGGACGCTTCATTTTTTGAAAATAAATTCCCGTATAACATGAACCGAGAATCTGGTCCTTCTAAAAGGACAAGTCAAGCTACTACAAGTGGTACTCATCAACCTATTGAACCAATAGAGGATGAACCAAGAGGTAGTAAAAGAGCAAAAACATCGACTTCTTTCGGTTCGGATTTTCTAACATATTTGCTAGAAAATGAACCTCAATCCTACAAAGAATCCATATCCTTATCCGATGCTTCCAATTGGATAGAAGCAATTAATAGTGAAATTGAATCCATATTACAAAATCATACATGGGAACTAGTGGATCTTCCACCAGGTTCAAAACCGTTAGGTTATAAATGGATCTTTAAAAAGAAGTTGAAGGCCAATGAATCAATTGATAAATATAAAGCTAGACTTGTAGCTAAAGGCTATAGGCAAAAGGAAGGGTTGGATTACTTCGACACATATTCACCGGTAACAAGAATAACGTCCATTCGGATGTTAATGGCAATAGCTGATATTAATGGACTTGAAATACATCAAATGGCTGTAAAAACTGCCTTCTCAAATGGTGAACTAGACGAGGAAATTTATATGGAGCAACCTGAAGGGTTCAAGGCTCCCGGACAAAAAGGAAAAGTATTTAAGCTTTTTAAATCACTATATGGATTAAAACAAGCACCTAAACAATGGCATAAAAAATTTGATGATGCAATGTTATCAAATGGTTTCAAAATTAATGAATGCGATAAATGTGTTTACATTAAATACATTCAAAATGGATACATCGTTGTATGCCTCTATGTTGACGATATGCTTAACATGGGTGGTAACTTGAAAATTGTCAAAACTACAAAACAAATGTTGAGTAGCGAATTTGACATGAAAGATTTGGGAATCGCCGATGTTATATTAGGAATTAAAATTTATAGAACATCGGATGAACTTATATTATCTCAATCTCATTACATAGAGAAAGTACTTGAAAAATTCAAGAAGTATGATAGTAGTCCAACCAAGACACCTGTGGACGTAAATTTACATCTAGCAAGAAATATTGGTAAAAGCATATCTCAACTAGAATATTCTCGTATTATCGGCAGTTTAATGTATATCATGAACTGTACGCGACCGGACATAGCATACTCAATAAGTAAGCTAAGTCGATTTACGAGTAATCCAGGAAGAGATCACTGGAAAGCAATATTGAGAGTTTTGGGTTATTTAAAATATACTCAAAACTATGGACTGTACTACTCAAAATATCCAGCTGTTCTTGAAGGTTATTACGATGCAAATTAGATATCCGATACAAAAGACTCTAAGTCAACGAGTGGGTATGTGTTTACCTTCGGAGGTGCAGCCGTATCTTGGAAATTCTCAAAACAAACGTGCATTGCTAGATCGATAATGGAATCTGAATTCATTGCACTAGAAAAAGTTGGAGAAGAAGCTGAATGGATTTGAAATTTCTTAGAGGATGTTCCAAATTGGTCTAAACATGTGCCCGCAATATGTATACATTGCGATAGCCAATCAGCGATTGGAAGGGCACAAAATCACATGTATAATGGAAAGTCACGACACATTCGTCGTCGACACAATACCATTAGACAACTTCTCTCAAATGGAATTATCTCAATTTACTATGTAAAGTCAAAAGATAATATATCGGATCCACTAACGAAAGGTTTAAACCGAGAGGAAGTTGAAAGATCATCGAGAGGAATGGGTCTAAAGCCTATAAATAAATAAGAATCAATATAGTGGCAACCTAACCTAGATGACTGGAGATCCCAAGATCTAGTTTCAATGGACAAACTGAACTACGTTGTATTTAGTAAGCACTGGAGGAGATTTAATACTATCCATTCCAAAGATGAGACAGTGCACCTCTGCCGCGAAATTAGGATAAGTTATGCTTTTAATGACATCTATATCTTAGTACGACTAAGTGGGGTATTTCAGGATACTCTTTATGGAAGTCACCTACGTGAGTAAGAAGGGGGCCACTTCTATAAGAATAATGAAAGGCATATTCTCTAAAATACTCACGGAACCAAGTGGTTGTAATAACCTGCGTAATTTTTGAGGTATTTTCAAAATAAAGAGGAAAAATAAAGTTTTTGATAAAATTATTTTTATTGCTCAAATATGTTGGTTATTATTTTTAAAGGCGAGAATGTCAAACGGTTTCGAAAACGGAGTTAATACGGATTTTAAAATGATTTTTAAATGTTTTTAACTCTTGGAGTTGTTTTGACTTCCAACTCTTCATTTTTTTGTCTTATTTAAAGGAGTCTTTTGGCTTCTAACTCTTCATTTCTTTGCATTATAAAAGGAAGACGTGGGCAACCCTTTTAACCTACTTTTGGCACAAATTTGGCAGCAAATATATTTTAATTCCTTTTCTTTTTATATACACATTGGCCCTTGAGATTTGTGAGTTCCAACCTTAGATTAGAGGTGTTCTTGGGGCTATTTTGTTGGAAGTTCTTGGAGGAGATTTTGTAGATCTTTTGTGTTGATCTTGAGGATGTGATCATTGGTTTCTCATCATGGTTTGAGGTATGGGATTTTACACAATATGCTCCTTAAATCTCGCGAGTGTCATTCTCTTTGAATTCTTCTAATTGAACTCATATTTGAATTGATAAATTCATTGAAATCTGGAAAATAATTGTTGAAATTATTTTGATTCATATGGTATCATTATATTGTTGATGAGCACGTTGTCTTGAGATTTTAATATGGCACGGATGTTGAGTACCCGCCAAAATACCTATTCCCGGCTATGGCTTGATAAAGCATATGCGAATGGGGTGAGGCCTGGTGACCCATTGATGTGTTGTTGAGAAATTATATTGATAAATTCTTTGAGATTTTCATTTTGATTTGAATATTCGTACTCGTGTTGTTACGCTTTATTCATCGCTAACATATATTTGTTGAGCATCTTTCCTATCGTATTGTGTACTTCCCCATATTTTCTTTTAGTTGGCAGGTTAGCGTGAATTCGAGCGCTATGGACCAATTGGGATGATTTTAGTGAGGATTATTTTGAGAAGAATATTTTTGGAAGATTTGTATTTTTTTATTTTGTTGTATAGAGCATTGGTGATTTATATTATTTCGATAGACTTTGTTGTATTGAATTTGAAGAATTGAGATTAGTGGTTTCATTTATACTGTGGAATTTTTTTTAGATGCTCTATACCTTGTTATTTGTGAATTTGGTTAGTTTTATCGATATTAGCGCTCCGTTCGCTCTCCCCGGGTGGGCGAGGTGTTACAGTGATGTTCATGGCCAAAATGAACACAAACGTGAGAACCAACTGTGTTGAAGAATTGTTGTGTGAATACTATTATCTAGGTTTACAAAAATGGTTGACGGTTCAAGGACATGACGTCTACTGATTAACCAAGTAAATTCGATAGTATATCACTAAGGAAAGTTCAAGGCCACTAGGCTACTTCTCCCGATGCAATAAATCTTCAGTTTCACTCAACATGTGTCTGCATCTGCATTAGCACTGTTCTGTTTTATTTATAGCGATATATCATTCATGTGGGGGATTGTTTAAAATTGGACTACTTATAAATCTGTCCAGATTTTTCTGAACAGAATTTTGAGCAACTTTGAGCTCAAATTTAGGTGGTATCCACACTACGATAATTGTGGGAAAATATACGAACGCGTTCTCCTCCTCAAGGAGATTAACGTAGTATATTCACATGTCCAATTTCATTAAGTTAGGAATGATAAATATGTCCCCAAAGTGACTCACAAAGAAATGAAAGTTACTGTATTGTGTATGTTTTAACTCTTGTCCCACACTGGAAGAGAAGTGAGAAAATGATGAGTTAATAAAACCCAAATAATGGACTAAGTCTTGGATGCCTTGGGGTATCCCAACTCTTTGAAGTGGAGATGGCCTAAGCTACGCACGGGTTGACTTTCGGTCAAAGGTCCATACGCGCACGCGCGCGCGCGTGCGCGTCCTTCTGTCCGGTCGGCTCAGCTAGGCTCGGGATCGGACTTGGGATTATAAAAATCTCCTACATTTTTGGGCCGAATTAATTTAACTTTCTGGACTTTAATTATTAATCAATTACAAAATTAATTAATTAATTAATAAACTGTTGGCGATTATTGCCAACAGTCAACAGTTAATTTTGTTTAACTTTTTTTGTCAGTTATTGTTACTTTGCTATAAATACAGATGCCTCCCTACGTTTTTAAACAATGAAAATTTCCCTCCTCCAATTCCTTCCATACCAAAAGTGTTGTCATATCCGATCTAGAAAATTCTATTTTTGATAACATTGCATTATCAAATTTTTCATGCCATTGTTTAGGTACTTGTTTTAATCCATATAGTGATTTAACAAGCTTACATACTTTTCCTTCTTGTTCGGGAGCCTTGAACCCTTCAGGTTGCTCCATATAAATTTCCTCGTCTAGTTCACAGTTTAAGAATGCGGTTTTTACATCCATTTGATGTATTTCAAGTCCATTAATAGCAGCTATTGCTATTAACATCCGAATGGACGTTATTCTTGTTACCGGTGAATATATGTCGAAGTAAACCAACCCTTCCTTTTGCCTAAAGCCTTTAGCTACAAGTCTAGCTTTATATTTATCAATTGATCCATCGACCTTCAACTTCTTTTTGAAGATCCATTCATAACCTAACGATTTTGAACCTGGTGGAAGATCCACTAGTTCCCATGTATGCTTTAATAATATGGATTCAATTTCACTATTAATTTCTCCTTTCCAATTGGAAGCATCAGGTAAGGATATGGCTTCTTTCTACGATTGAGGTTCATTTTTTAGCAAATATGTTAGAAAATTCGGACCGAAAGAAGTCGAGGTTTTTGCTCTTTTACTACGACTTGGTTCATCCTCTATTGGTTCAAAAGGTTGATGAGTACCACTTGTAGTATCTTGATTTATCCTTTTAGAAGGACCAGATTCTCGGGTCATGTTATACGGAAATTCATTTTCAAAAAATGAAGTGTCCCTCAATTCAATAACCGTATTTACATGAATATCCGAAATCTCAGATTTACAAACTAGAAATCGATATGCACTGCTATTAGTAGCATAACCGATGAATACACAATCCACGATTTTTGGCCCTATTCTTAGCTTTTTAGGTTTAGGAACCATCACTTTGGCTAAGCACCCTCACACTCGTAAATATTTATAGGAAGGTCTTCGACCTTTCCATAATTCATAAGGTGTCTTATGAGTCTTCTTGTGAGGTACTTTATTGAGAATGTAATTAGCAGAAAGAAAGGCTTCCCCCCACAAGTTTTGTGGAGCTCCTGAACTTAATAGCATTGAGCTCATCATCTCTTTCAAAGTACGGTTTTTGCGTTCAGCAACACCATTCGATTGAGGAGAAAAATGAGCAGTAGTTTGATGAATAATTCCATTTTCAGAACAAAATTCCTCAAATGGATATTTATATTCACCTCCTTTATCACTCCTAATAGCCTTTATCTTTTTGCTTAATTAATTCTCAACTTCATTCTTATATTGTTTAAATGTATTAATAGCGTCATCTTTACTATGTAACAAATATACATAGCAGTGTTTTATGCAATCGTAAATAAATGTAATAAAATATTTTTTCCCACCTCTAGTTTGAAAAAATTTTAAATCATAAATATCGGTGTGAATTAAATCTAAAGATTCAGTTATCCTTTCAATAGAATGGAAAGGTAATCTAGATAATTTAGATTCCACACAAATTTCACATTTATGATTTTTATCAATATTAAATTTTGGCAAAAAATCCAAGTTAACTAATCTACGCAATGTATCAAAATTAACATGTCCTAATCTAGCATGCCAAATATTAGATGACTCAATCAAGTAAGAAGAACTAGCAATTTCATTCATTAAAACAGATTTTTTGGGGGTTACAGTAAGAACATTGATTTTAAAGAGCCCCTCATTTAGGTAGCCCTTTCCTACATACATGTCATTCTTAGACAACACAAAGGATCAGACACAAACACAAGCTTGAAACCATTTTTAGTCAGGAGAGATCGAGAAATCAGATTCTTTCCGATATCAGGCACGTGAAGAACATTGTTGAGAGTAAGTTCCTTTCCAGAAGTCATTTTTAAAATAATCTTTCCTTGTCCCACCACCTTAGAAGTGGAAGAATTTCCCATAAAAAGGTTCTCCTCATTATCCAAAGGCTTATAGGTGGTGAACATCCATTTGTTTACACAAACGTGTCGTGTGGCTCCAGTGTCCACCCACCATTCCTTGGTATTTCCAAACAAGTTACATTCAGAAACCACGGCAGAAAGATTTATATCTGCCAAATCATTGGCGATATTCTCACCCTCAGTTACATTTGCTTGAGGGTTATTTCGATTTTCCTTCTTAGGCTTACAACACTCGCTTGAGCGGTGTCCAGGTTTACCACAATTGTAGCATTTTCCTTTGAACTTCTTCTTGTTCTGTTTGGAAGTGCCTTCCCCATCATACTTTCGATTGTTCTTCTTAGAACCTTCAACAACATGGACCTTCGTTTTCATTGGATTCTTCCCACTTTTCTTTTGATACTCACGGTTATCTTCTTCGATTCTTAGCTTGACCACCAACTCCTTCACATTCATCTCCTTTCACTTGTGCCTGAAATAATTTTTGAATAAAGTCCAAGATGGTGGCAACTTTTCAACAATTGCAGCAACTTGGAAAGTTTCACTAAGTGACATTCTTTCAGCATGAATGTCGTGGAAAATCACTTGTAGTTCTTGCACTTGCGAGATCACAGATTTAGAATCAACCATTTTGAAGTCCAGAAAATGCCCGGCGATAAATTTCTTCATCCCAGCATCTTCAGTTTTATACTTCTTTTCCAAAGAATTCCATAATTCCTTGGATGTTTTGATCGTGCAGTAAATATGGTACAATGTCTTGTCCAAGTAATCCAGAATATAATTCCGGCATAGGTAGTCCGAATGCTTCCAAGCATCAACAGCAACAACCTTTTCAGAGTCATCTCCCTCTTAAATAGAGGGGCAATCTTCATATACAAACCTACCCAGTTGGCAGGTAGTGAGATAGAAGTACATTTGTCCTTGCCAACGTTTGAACGCATCCTCAATGAAATTTTTCGGTTTCTCCCCGTGTAGCATAGATACGAGTGCAGTTACATTGGTGTTGGTGACAGTCACTTTAGTAGGAGTAGTGTTCGTACTTTGCGACTCCATTTCTGTTACAAAAACAGAATTTTTATCAATGATAAAATTCATATATAATGAATTAATCAAAAACAGAATACAAAATTCTGTACACCAATTTCCTCCAAATATAATTCACAATAAATGAATTCCAAAAGAATTCCAAATAATATTCAGAATTAAACTATAATATAAACAGAAGTTTATACAAAATAAAATCTGTGTCACGCAATTTTTTAATAATAAAAGGAATTCCGTACAAAACAGAATTATAATTTAAAGATTAAAATTGTTTACATAAACAGATTTTAACAAAAATTTACAAACAAAATTTATTTCCTAAAACAGAATATTCAAACAGTATAAAAATTAATTTCTGTACAAAAACTGTTTGATTAATTTCTGCAATAAAACAATAATTTAATTCAATTTTTCTGTCAAAATAGATTTATTTCCAACAAATAAATTTCTGTAATAAAATAAAATTATGTACACTACAAAACAGTAGAACTTAATAAATTGTCTTAGGATTGTTATTTCTACTATTTAATAAATACAAAAGTACAGAATTACGAACTATAATCTCATTACAGAAATAAAACGAAATTACAGAAAATGAAAACTTACTTGAATTTGCAGAAACAATAATAGAAATAGAAAGATAATTTGAGCCCTGTGAATTTCACCGTGTCCTAAAGACAATTTATTCCCTCCAATATGCTCCGAGGTTGATGAATATTGTCTCCCGAGATAGAACGGACTTTCAAATTAATTATGTAGCACAACAATAATTAATTACGACGAACTCAAATTCTGTGGCTTTTACTCAACAACAATACAACAGATGTTATGCAGAAAAAAGAATTTTCTGGATCAGATATGATAGCATGTATGGTATGGAAGGAATTAGAGGAGGGAAATTTTCATTGTTTAAAAACGGAGGGAGGCGTCTGTATTTATAGCAAAGTAACAATAACTGACAAAAACAGTTAAACGAAATTAACTGTTGACTATTGGCAATAACTGCTAACAGTTCATTAATTAATTAATTAATTTCTTAATTAATTAATAATTAAATCCCAGAAAGTTAAATTAATTCCGTCCAAAAATATAGGAGATTTTTATAAGCCTAAGCCCAAGCCCGAGCCGAGACAGACGCGCGTTCGCGAGCGTGTGGACCTTTGACTGAAACTCAACCCATGCATAGCTTAGGTCATCTCCCCTTCAAAGAGTTGGATACCCCAAGGCATCCAAGCCTTAGTCCATTATTTGGGTATTATTAACTCATCAATTTCCCACTACTCTTCCAATGTGGGATAAGAGTTAAAACATACCCAATACATTAACTTTCATTGCTTTCTGAGTCACTTTGGGGACATATTTATCATTCATAACTTAATGAAATTAGACATATGAATATACTACGTTAATTTCCTTGCGGAGGAGAACGCGTTCGTATATTTTCCCACAATTATCGTAGTGTGGGTCCCACCTAAATTTGAGCTCAAAGTTGCTCAAAATTCTGTTCAGAAAAATATGGACAGCTTATAAGTAGTCTAATTTTCCAACAATCCCCCACATGAATGATATATCGCTATAAATAAAACAGAACATAAGCAATGCAGATGTAGACACTGGTTGAGTAAAACTGAAGACTTATTGCATCGGGAGAAGTAGCCTAGTGGCCTTGAACTTTCCTTAGTGATATACCATCGGATTTACTTGGTTAATCAGTAGACTTCACGTCCTTGAACCGTCAACCGTTTCTGTAAACCTAGACAACAGTATTCACACAACGATTCTTCAACACAGTTGGTTCTCACGTTTGTGTTCATTTTGTCCATGAACACCACTTGGTTCCGTGAGTATTTTAGAGAATATGCCTTTCATTATTCTCATAGAAGTGGCCCCCTTCTTACTCACATAAGTGACTTCCATAAAGATTATCCTGCAATACCCAACTTAGACATACTAATATATGGATGTCACTAAAAGCATAACTTATCCTAATTTTGCGGCAGATATGCACAGTCTCATCTTTGGAATGGATAGGATTAAATCTCCTCCACTGCTTACTGAATACAATGTAGTTCGGTTTGCCTATTGAACCTAGATCTTGGGATCTCCAGTCAGGTAGGTGGGGTTGCCACTATATTGATTCTTATTTATTTATAGGCTTTAGACCCATTCCTCTCGATGATCTTTTAACTTGCCCTCGGTTTAAACCTTTTGTTAGTGGATGCGATATATTATCTTTTGACTTTATATAGTCAATTGAGATAATTCCGTTTGAGAGAAGTTGTCTAACGGTATTATGTCGACGGAATTCTCTCAAACGGAATTATCTCAATTGACTATATAAAGTCAAAAGATAATATATCGCATCCACTAACAAAAGGTTTAAACCGAGGGCAAGTTAAAAGATCATCGAGAGGAATGGGTCTAAAGCCTATAAATAAATAAGAATCAATATAGTGGCAACCCCACCTACCTGACTGGAGATCCCAAGATCTAGGTTCAATAGGCAAACCGAACTACATTGTATTCAGTAAGTAGTGGAGGAGATTTAATCCTATCCATTCCAAAGATGAGACTGTGCATATCTGCCGCGAAATTAGGATGAGTTATGCTTTTAGTGACATCCATATATTAGTATGTCTAAGTTGGGTATTGCAGGATAATCTTTATGGAAGTCACTTATGTGAGTAAGAAGGGGGTCACTTCTATGAGAATAATGAAAGGCATATTCTCTAAAATACTCACGGAACCAAGTGGTGTTCATTGCCAAAATAAACACAAACGTGAGAACCAACTGTGTTGAAGAATTATTATGTGAATACTATTGTCTAGGTTTACAGAAACGGTTGACGGTTCAAGGACGTGAAGTCTACTGATTAACCAAGTAAATCCGATGGTATATCACTAAGGAAGTTCACAGCCACTAGGATACTTCTCCCCATGCAATAAGTCTTCAGTTTTACTCAACCAGTGTCTGCATCTGCATTGCTTCTGTTCTGTTTTATTTATAGCGATATATCATTCATGTGGGGGATTGTTGGAAAATTGGACTTAGAAAGCTGTCCAGAATTTTCTGGACAGAATTTTGTGTAACTTTGAGCTCAAATTAAGGTGGGACCGACACCACGATTATTGTGGGACAATATATGAACGCATTCTCCTCCGCAAGGTGATTAACGTAGTATATTCACTTGTTCAATTTCATTAAGTTATGAATCATAAATATATCCCCAAAGTGACTCACAAAGTAATGAAAGTTAATGTATTGGGTATGTTTAACTCTTATCCCACATTGGAAGAGTAGTGGGAAAATGATGAGTTAATAAAACCCAAATGATGGACTAAGGCTTGGATGCCTTGGGGGTATCCCAACTCTTTGAAGGGGAGATGAACTAAGCTATGCATGGGTTGACTTTCGATCAAAGGTCCACGCGCGCGCGTCCGTCCGGCCAGCCAGCCGGCTCGGCTCGGGCTTGGGCTTGGGGTACGAAATTAATTAATAATTAATTAACTGTTTGTCAGTTAATTCCAAGGGTCAACAGTTAACGAAATTAACTGTTTTGAGAGTTAAATTCGGTTTTGACTGTTCCCAACAGTCAAAACGTTTGCTATAAATTAAACCTTACCCCTACAGTTTTTACTACTGAAATCTTGCCCTCCCATAATTTCGAAATTTTTACTGCTACTGGATACATTTCCTGCATATTATTTCTTTGATCTGGTTGAGTATAAATACAGAATTATGTTCAAAGAAATTAATCATTGTTGTGCTACTTGATTAATTTGGAAATTCGTTCTATCTTGGAAGACAATTATTCATTACCTTTAGCACATTGTGGAGGGAATAAATTTATCTTAAGGAGACTGTTCTAAATAGGGCTCGAATTATTTCTTCTATTCTAATATTATTTCTGCAAATTCAAGGAAGTGTTTCTTTTCTGTAATTTCGTTTCATTTCTGTAATTATATTATTATTTATAATTCTGTACAATTGTTTTTAATAAATAGTAGACATAACACATTTTAACCCACACCATCTATAAAATTTGGAAGTAATATTTTTCTTTATAATTGTATGAAATTACTTAATTTCATAAAATAAGGTGCAGGGAGTACCTAATGTAAAACAAATTTCAAAGACAAATGGCAAGAATTTAAAGAATTCAGGCTTGGTAATTTATAGAAAACATTTAATTACATGCTAGAATTGCCAATATACATTCTAAAAACAAGCACATGGGAGGATAAACAAGAAATTCCTAGGCTTCTACACCATGCTTTGTTCTCTTCTCAGAGCTTTGGGTTGTCTCCTCATGAGATAACGGGTATAAATTTCAAGCAACAGCGCTATCGAACCCAATGCAGATAGTACTCTAATATAAGTGATTCTCCACTGCGAACTCACTTGCAATATATTGAGTCCTCCAATGATGATAAGAGTGTTGTAACCAAATGACATATGATATATTGTCCAATAGATTCTATATTTATGATCCTTTAGGGGCCTCAATTTCAAAGATAGAACCTGTACAAAAACAAAATAATTTCATTAGAAATTATATCTACAGGTTAAGAAATACACATAATTATATTACGACCAAATGAGGAAGTGAATAGATACCTGAAGGGTGGTAAACATGAACAAGAGGATGTCGATAGATCTATGGGTTGTATACTGAACTCCTTTAAACTTTGTACCCAATACAAGACCTGTTATTTCACCAGATACTCCTGACCAGTACGCATAGCATTGGCAGTTCCGGTGTAATATGAACCACAATGAGTCTTCTGGTTTCATCACTTTCAAGTACCAAGCCATGATAATGCCAGTAGGCATCATTATACCCCAACCAATACCATTCAATATCCCATGAACCTGAAAATCATAGTTATAGCATGATTAATATCAAAATACATACATGGAATTTTTTAAAAAAACTAAGTATATCTTTTCTAGAACATTCGAATATCATATGAGGTACTGTTGGAGCTAGCATGGTTAAGAAGTGCATAAACATTACGAATAATTTCTTTAGAGGGCATAGGAGTGCCATCAAAATGACATTTATTTCTTGATTTCTCAATTTCCCACATGATGAATAAAGGGATATTTGAGAAAGGAATCTCATAAAGTTTTTTTTTGTAGATTTGAGCCACCAAGAAATAATTAAAGTTTTGAACGAGTTAAAATTCAGTCTCGGTCAAAATAAGTTCCCAAAGAAATTCCACACCTCTCTTGCAATGAAACTCTGCAAAAACGTTCGATTGATGGATTACTTATGCTTGAAACAACACCCACATGAATAATCCATGTGGATTCATATTCTTTTTAGCTTCATATCAATTGGGATGGCATTCTGAACAAGCTTCCACAAAAAACTAATTCCAAAGAAATTTCCAACTGATAGAGATAGGATTTTTGAGTCTGATAGTGTCTTATGCAGACTTAAATGAAACTTTACCATAGGAGGAAATATTCCTGATGATATCTTTATTCAAAACTTTGATGTTTGCCTCAGTGTTATTTTCAACTTGTCTAACCCTTTTGGTGTCATTAGAATCAGTGATACTGGTAAATTGTCTAGATTTTTTTTAGCTTTCAAAAAGGATGCCCATATGCTCTTGTCCTTCTTTAAATTCCAATACATTCTCAAACTCTCTGCTTTTATCACATGTTCTAAACTTCTAGTATTGAAACCCCCTTCCTCTAGAGAGAAACAAACATGATCCCATTTGACCCATTGGTAGTTCTGAACTTCATTTTGAACTTCACTCCAAAAGAACTTTGTAAAGATTTTATTAATTATTGATTGATTGATTTTGGAGGATTTAAAGCTGCCCGGGTGAAAATAGGGACAGAATATTGAAAATTCCTAATGACGATAAGCAGTGGTGGATTTAGGATTTTTGTTCAATTAGGACGAAAGTATCGAGTGGTGCCGGGGGTTCGGGGGCGGGAGGCCCCGAGGCGATTTTTTTTTTGTTATTTCAAGTTTTATACAAATTATAGCAGAGCTTATTTTTATGTTTATTATTTTAATGCCCAAACAACTACAACTACAAATTCTAGCTTTATAATTCCCAAACAACTACAACTACAAAGAGATAGCAGACCTTGTTTTTATGTTTATTATTTTAATTAATTACAATCTTTTTTACACCCTCAGTTTTGTAAATAATTAGAGGTATACCTTGAAGTTTGAAATTTTACCAAAAAATTATATATATATATATATATATATATATATATATATATATATATATATATATATATTAAATTGAACCGGGTCCGCCGCCCCCCTTAGGCCCTATGTCCATACACCCCTGACGATAAGTCTGCCTCCTTGGGATGAATATGTAGAGTGTCATCCTTTCAACTAGTTTATAATCTTGCCAAGAATCTCAGTCATGTAAGAAACATTTCTTCTCCCTATGAATAATGGACATCCTCAATACTTAATAGGGAGAGCTTTATGATTGACCCCAAATTGATTTTCAATCGCTACACTTATCGCAAAAGGCATCTTGGAGTCACCTATGAAGTGGATCTTATGTTTGTTTATAAGATGGCCTGAGCACTCCTCATTATTTAAGAATTTTATAAGATTTCTAATAATTCTCTTCTCCCCATTAAGAAAGATGATGATGTCATATGCAAAGTTTAGGTGAGAAATTATATTACAGGCACTAGATGATTATAAGATTTGATAGAGATCAAGTTATTCAACCCCTGCCTAAAACTTAAGCAGCTATAATAAAGAGAGGAGATATTGGATCTCCATGTCTCAAACCTCTAGTGGACTTGAAATAACCTCAAAATTGCCCATTAATTAATATATAAAACCAATTAGTAGAAACGATTCTCTATATCATATCAATGAAACCCTCATAAAAACCAAGTTTTCTCACGACTTGAAGCAGAAATAACCATGAGAGATTGTCATAATCCTTCTTCATATCCAGCTTAACCAAAACATTTTAGCCATGAACTTTTTTTCCTAGGTCATTAACAAATTCTTGAGCAAATGAAATGTTGTCTAGAATACTCCTCCCTCTTGTAAATCCACTCTGATTTGGAGAAACAATAAGAGGCATGTTGTGCGGAAGCGTGTCAACAAATGATACTGACTGTAACCTCAAATAATAATATGGCACACTCACAACAAAAGTATAATGAGTAGAAAAACACACACACAAGGGAAGACAAAATATTTAAGTGATTCACCAATTTGGCTACGTCCACTGACACTCGGATCAATTCACTATTGCAAATGAGTTTCAAAAGAGACTCTCACAAATACACTCCAAATGAAAAATACAATGTGTATTTTTCTAAACAAATGTGTATACTCCAAACTCCAAATGAGCTCTTTCTCACTCTCTAACTCTTCCTAGTGTTTGATGTTTTGGTGTGTTTACAATGAGAGAATTCAAGGCCCATTTATAGTTGTTTGGGAGTCACCATGACCGTCGGATCAAAATAAGATTGGATGGTTGAGATTAATGGTGTGCCACCAACCATTACTATTCGTTAGGTAGGCTATTAAACATGTGTGGTGACTATTCCTTTGGTGTGCCATCAACTACTTCATTAATGCAACCACTCCAACAATCTCCACCTTGACAAAAATTTTACAGGTCGCTCTGTCAAACTTTTGACAACTAAAAATTGAAAATCCCATCTTGGCATAGATATGCAAAGCTCCACCAAAACACATAACCATATATTATCCAAAATGATCCGAGTATCCTTCAAATGCGCTCATAAGCGCCATACACCCGATGGTGTTCAAATACGAAGAATACTGATCAAGCTTATACAGTGTTCAAACTTGATCCTAGTGACAATCTTCGTCAATATATCCGCGAGATTATCCGCGGTTCCAATCTTCTTGAGGAGAATAGTCCCCTCATCCAAAATTTCTCGAATAAAGTGGAAACGAACGTCGATGTGCTTTATCCGTGAATGATGAACCTGGTTCTTGGCTAAGTGGATGGCACTCTGACTATCACAAAAGACATCCACGTGATCCTGAACAATTATGCCATATACTCTGTCTCTATAGTTGACAAAGCCACCGTAGACTGTAGTGTAGATTTCTAACAGATTGGGCCTCCAGCTAGTGTAAACACATAACCAATAGTGGACCGTCGTTTATCCAAATCACCAGCGTAATTTGAATCCACATATCCAAACACATGCTGACGAGCACGTGAATCCTTATTAAATTTCAAACAAAAATCAACAGTACCAGGGATGTACTGTAAGATCCATTTCACAGCGGGCCAATGCATATTTCCTAGATCATGCATGTATCTGCTCACTATACTAACAGCTTGTGAAATATCGGGCCTCGTACACACCATTGCATACATCAAAATTTCCACTGCATTAGCATATGGAACATGAGCCATTTCTGAACGTTCCTCATCTGTCTGTGGGGATTCCATGGCACTTAGCTTGAAGTGTGGAGCCGATGGATTACTTACAAGTTTGGTTTTAGAATCTATACCAAAACACTGTAATACCTTCTTCAAATACTATTTTTGTGACAAATAAACAATGCCCCTGGAATAATTTCTGCTAATCTCCATGCCAAGTATTTTCCTTGCCTCTCTTAGATCCTTCATCTCAAATTCTTAACTTAACTAAATTTTTAGTTTTTTAATCTCCACCTTGCTCTTAGAAGCAATCAGCATATCATCAACATATAAGAGCAAATAAATAAAGGATCCATCACGAAGTTTATGAAAATACACACAATGATCATAGTGGCTCCTTGTGTACTGTTGCCCAAACATACACTGATAAAATTGCTTGTACCACTACCTTGGACTTTGCTTCAACCCATATAACGACTTTTTTAGTTTGCAAGCCCAATTTTCTTTACCAGCAACCTTGTACCCTTCTGGCTAAGTCACATAAATTTCTTCCTCCAAGTCTCCATGTGAGAATGCAGCTTTCACATCAAGTTGTGCCAACTCGAGATCAAACTGCGCAACCAATGCTAGCAAAATACGAATGGAAGAAGGCTTCACAACTGGAGAAAATACCTCATTATAATCGATTCCTTCCTTCTGCGCATAGCCTTTCGCCACCAACCTAGCCTTGAATCTTAAATTTGCTTTTTCTTAGGAGCCTTCCTTCTTGGCATATACCCACTTGTACCCAATGGTTTTCTTCTCTTTTGGAAGTTGAACTAACTCCCAAGTCTGGTTCGTATGAAGAGGCTGTAACTCCTCGTCCATCGCCTTCTTCCAATCTACATTCTCTGAGCTTCTTTCAGCTTCTTTATAAGTAGATGGAATGCCATATTCAACCATGGGTAGTGCATATACCACCATGTCAGTAATAAGCCATCCAGGTTTCCTCTTTTGTCTTTCTGGTCTATTAGCTACAACAGAATATGGTTGCTAAGGAGACTCATGGGCCGGATCCTCCACCTCATATGTACTTGTCTCATTAATTTTTGAATTTGTGATAAGTCTAACTGGAACAATTGGAGTCCCAAGCTCTACTTACTGTGGAGCTTCTTAGGTTTTGCTCTCCCTAGGAGAACTCTTTAACATTGAAGATTCATCAAATGTAACATCCTTGATATTTATGATTTTTTTCATCTCGGGGCACCAAAATCTATACCCCTTCACTCCATCACTAAAGCCCAAGAATATGGATTTCTTAGCTCTAAGATCCAACTTGCTTTCCCTAATATGGAAATATGCAGGGGAGACGAAAATATGTAAAGAATCATAATTTATAGCAGGTTTTCCCGACCATACCTCCATGGGTGCTTTTCCCTCATTTGCAGCTGCAGGTAACCTATTAATGAGGTGGCATGCATATGTAATAGCTTCAGCCCAATATGCCTTTCTTAAACCAGCATTGGATAACATGCATCGCACCTTCTCCAGCAAAGTGTGATTCATATGTTCAACCACCCCATTTTGTTGTGGCGTGCCTCTTACTATGAAGTGTCGCACGATCCCCTCTTCCTGGCATACTTGCAAAAATGGGTCTGACTTATATTTACCCCCATTTTCTGACCTGAGTCTTCTAATTTTTCTGCCAGTTTGGGTCTTTATCATCTTTTTCCACTTAAGGAAAATCTTTAAGACTTCATCCTTATGTCGCATAGTGTACACCCAAACTCGTCTGGAGAAGTCATCCAAAAAAGATACAAAATAATTCTTACCCCCCAAAGATGAAACTTTGGTAGGTCCCCAAATATCTGTGTGAACATAATCAAGAGTCCCCTTTGTACGATATACTGTTGTACCAAACTTTACTCTTGTTTGCTTGCCCAGAACATAATGTTCACAAAATAGAAGCTTACATGTCTTGGCACCTTTCAATAGACCTTGCTTCAGTAATCCCTACAAAGTCTTCTCTTCTGAATGTCCCAAGCGTACATGCCATAATATCATTGCATCAGATACAACTTCTTCTAAACTTTCTGAGACTGCCGCTGCACCTGTAACTGTATTTACAAGGACAAAATACAAGTTACTCTTTTTCGTTCCCTTCATCACAACCAGGGCTCCATCTGACACCTTCAGACCATCGTCTTTCATTGTGATATCATAACCTTTATCTTCCAAAGCGCCAAGTGAAATAGGATTTTTCTTCAGGTCCGGTACATACCGAATGTCTTCTAGCACTTTGACTATTCCACTATACAACTTCAGTCGGATTTTTTTTATCCCTTTTTTTATAAGAATGATCATTGCCCATCAAAACAACTCCACCTTCTTGCTCCTTAAAGCTATAAAACCACTCCCTATTAGGTCACATGTGATAGGAACAACCCAAATCCAAAATCCATTCCTGGGAACTGGATCTAAATAGTGAAATAGACAAAGAAAATTCAAAATCTTCATCGTCACTCGCCGCAACGTTTGCAATGGGGTTCTTCATGTCCTTATTTAACTTAAGACAATCTTTCTTCCAATGCCCTTTCTGGTGACAAAAGGCGCATTCATCTTTTGCAGGAATTCTCCTAACCAAAGTTGATGCTCCACCTCTCTATTTAGATCGAGATCTTCCACGGTTGCCATTCTACCTTTCATTTATCTGCCACGGACCGTCAACGCTTCAAATATTGAGTCTTTATATACATCCTTATCCTTCTTACGAACCTCATTATTCATTAAGGTATTGGAGACCTCAACATATTTTATTTCCTCCTTTCCATACAATAGCATTGTAATGAGATGTTCATACGAGTCAGGTAGAGAATTTAGCACTAAAAGTGCTTTATCCTCATTGTCAATTTCAACATCCAAATTTTGCAAATCAGCAATAATTTTGTTAAAATTGTCCAGATGCTCAGATTTAGAAATACCTTTGGTGTATTGGAAGAGGAAGAGTTTCTTCTTCAGATAGAGCCGATTTTCAATGTCCTTCGTCATGTACTTGTCCTCCAGTTGCTTCCATAATTTTTGTGCCGAGGTCTCGGGCATATAAGGATATTTTTTATCCTTGCCGAGATAAAGACGAATATGACCACAAGCCTTACGGTTGATTTTTTTCCAGTCATCTTCCTTCATGTCCTCTGGCATATCTCCAAGAGCAATTTCTAGCTCTTGTTGGACTAAGGCATCCATAACTTCACATTGCCATATGCTGAAATTTCTTTGCCCATCAAATTTTTCTACGTCAAATTTTGCGGTTGCCATTTTTCAAACGATCACAGTCACAAAAAAATGCAAACAAAAAAATTCCAAGTTTAGAATTTTTTTTCCGGATGTGAATAGTAATAGTATGAATAGTGCTATACGTATGGTTATTTCTCCACAAAAAAAATATCCAAAACGCCTATATCGGAGGACCTTGGCTCTGATACCAATTCGTTGTGCGAAAGCGTGTCAACAAATGATACTAACTGTAACCCCAAATAATAATATGGCACACTCACAATAAAAGTATAATGAGCAGAAAAACACACACACACGGGAAGACAAAATATTTAAGTGGTTCACCAATTTGGCTAGGTCCACTGACACTCGAATCAATTCACTATTGCAAATGAGTTTCAAAAGAGACTCTCACAAATACAGGCCAAATGAAAAATACAATGTGTATTTTTCTACACAAATGTATATACTCAAAACTCCAAATGAACTCTTTCTCACTCTCTAACACTTCTTAGTGTTTGATGTTTTGGTGTGTTTACAATGAGATAATTCAAGGCCTATTTATTGATGTTTGGGAGTCACCATGACCGTTGGATCAAAACAAGATTGGATGGTTAAGATTAATGGTGTGCCATAAACCATTACTATTCATTTAGTAAGCTACTAAACATGTGTGGTGACTATTCCTTTGGTGTGCCACCAACCACTCCATTAATGCAACCACTCCAACAATATTGGAAGGTCTAGAGTTCAAATTTTTAACAATGATTTTTTATGTTAGGTTGTACAAACTTATAGGTCTGAAATGAGAACAAATAGAAGGGTTAAAAACTTTGGGGATGTGGAAAATGGTGGTGTTAGTCTATCATTTAGGCATTTCACTCCTTGAATGGCAAGAATTAGATTCCTTATAATGATATCCCAGAATTTGGAGAAGAAACAACAACTGAAACTACCAGGCCTAGGTGCACTATTACCATTTAGATAATAGATAGCATACAAAATCTCTTCTTTAGTTAGAGATTTGTGTTAGAATTAATATTTAATAATTATAAAATTCGGCCAAATTTTGTAATTATAAATTAAATAAATTAATTATTCCTCCTAATTAGTGTGGTCCAAATAAGGGGACGAATTTGATTAAATTAATGTATTAATCTTAGAAAATTATTATTCCAAAGGTCACATGACTTTTGGTATATTTGTGAGTCCCTTTAGCTACTTTGGTGGATGGTAGATGATCAATTTTAAAGGGAATTTCGGGTACCCTTCCACCCTATATATAGTGAACCAATCTCCATTATTTGGTACACAAGAACACACAAAAATATATTTGGGCTAGGAAGGGAAACTCCTGATTTTCAAAATTTTCTATATTTTGGATTTCTGACTGTTTTTCAAGAGAGATTCTGGATCATTGGGAGGAAGAGATAAGACCTTGAAGAAGGAATAATAAGAAGCTTTAGGAAGTTGTTCTCAAGACACATCAAGGACTACAAACAAATCAAAGCTTCATGGAAAAAGGTATTTTTCCATATAATTTGTAGTCAAAAATAAAATTATGATTGCATGATAATATTAAAGGTCATATAAGAATTAGTTTCATGTTATACATAATTCTCATTATATTACATGTGGTATCAGAGCCCAGTTTAAATATTGTCATGCTATCCCTTTTTCGAAATTCAATTGATAAACCCAGATTTTCTTGATTAATTTCGCACTTTTTGTTTACTGATTTGTTTATCATGATTAGTAGTAATTTCATGACAATTTTTACACTGATTTGGTTATCATAATTAGTAGTATTATGCGTTATTTTTTTTAACACTGATTGAGCTTTATCATGATAATTTGTATTACATGTTAAATTATGTAAGAAATTATTTTTAATAATGTGTGTCATCCCTTGTTACGATCATGGAATAGATGAAATAAATCAAAAAATGGATTTTTGTTCAAGAATGAAATCTTATTAGAACTGTCCATATCCGGTTCATCCTTCGGAACCATATCACATCCCCGATCTGATGAAATAGGATGAATTGAGACGGTATTTCGTAAATACGTAATTATCTTGAATATATTAACCATTTCTTTATTTTTCGATCGCCTTGACGGGACAAAAGAAAGATATTTTTATTTCTTCAATGATTTCTGATCTCTAGTGGACCTCTCAGGAGGATTCGAACCCAGATGAAGTTCTGACCATTTGTTAGAGAAAAAAGTTTGAACGGATCTTGTAGGATTCCCAAGAAATTCTTCGATTTCTTCCGGAAGCAAATATTTAATCATCTTCTTCTCACGTTCCGTTAATAGCTGGGATATTGAGGAATACCCAGAAAGGCATTTCGGGAATCGATCTGATTCTATCTCTGTTCTTTCCATTTGAAGAAAGGAAGGATCCCAAAGAGCCGATCTTTCTTTTAGGTGTTGAATCTCTCTTTGATTAATCAATGGGTGATATTTTGAATCCTCTTTAAGAATTGATTCTGTCAAATTATTAAGAATTTGATTAATTTTAATAAATCTGATTAAAATCAGTTCTGTTTGTTTAATTTTAATAAATCTGATTAAAATCAGTTATGTTTGTTTGATTTTAATAAATCTGATTAAGAACAGTTTTATTGTTTAATTTTTAATCTGTTAACAATTCTTGTTTGATTTTCAAGCTGTTAAGCATTCCTGTTTGATTTTACAACAAATCTGGTTTAAAACAGTATTGTTTATTTTTAGTCGTTTAAAACAGTTTTTGATTGTTAAGCAACCTATTGAACAAAATTCTATTTGTTTAACATATCTGTTGAAAATTTGTTTAACAAATCTCTTGAAAACAGTTTAAATATTTAACAAATTTGTTGGAATAACAGTTGAAAATTCACATAAAACAGTTTCATTTGATGCACTGAAACCATTTATATTTCGTTTTGATGTCATTTTATTGGTTATCTAATCCGTTTCAATCAACCCTACAAATTTCAAGCAATTCGGGAACAAAAAGATTCAAAAATCGCTTCTGGTGAAAAGTGCTTTTACCCCCGAACTTGCTCCGAATGCGATGAAATTTGGTAGTTTGATTGATAACGAGCCAGAGACCGATTTTTACGACCTTTGATCATCAAAAATTCGAGATTGTTTAGGCCATCAAAACTCGAAATTTTCCATTTATGAAAATAATCTAGGGGCCATATCTCACTCAAAAAAAATTATTTTTGAATTTCGTCGAAAGTTTTGAGATACTGGAGTGATTTTCTATAGATTCATGTTGCTAACTCAATTTTTTCCATTTTGACAAAATTTCATGTTTTTATATTTTTTAAGTGTTACATCTAGAACTGTTTTATAAACCTTGTTCTAATGATGCTCTTTTAGTTGAATATTCGTGCCAAACACACGCCAACACATTTCATATAATAGGATATTAGACTTGTGTTAATTTAATATTCATATTTTTATGAATCTCGTGCCAAACACAGGCCAATGATTCATAACAGTGAATATTAAATATATTAGAATTTTTAATATTGATATTTTTATGAGTCTCATGCCAAATCTAGGCCAATGATTCATAACATCGAATGTTAAAAATATTATAATTTAATATTCATATTTTTATAAGTTCCATGCCAAATACTGGCTAGTGATTTATAACATTGAATATTAAATATTACTGTTTTGATATTTTGATTAAAGCGTCTCGTGCTAAACACAGGCCAATGACTCATTACGAAAAACATCAAATTTATGCTTATTCTAAAGTTTGTTATTATATAGATTTAATCAACTTTAGAATTATTAATGGAATATTGAATTGTCCAATAATGCGTTTATTAAATCATAATTTTCTGTATTAAAATTCCATTAAAGATATTTTGCTATTATGGTTTTGTGATTTAATAAACATTAAAGGCCAATTTCTGACACAATTGTTATAATTCTACCATCAAAATTTGATAATTTTATACATTAATTTCCTTGCAATTTTAGTTATGTGTGTTAATTTTTAATTAGAGTGAGCATTTTACAGCAAATATTAACCTATTTTCTTAAGCCTCAACCTTTCTGAAATTTGACGGAACTAATCTGTCGAAATGGTGCGAGCAAATCGAATTTAGCCTTGGTGTTATGGACATTGATATATCATTTCTTACTAATGAACCCCATGCAATTGCTGAACAAAGCAGTGAGGATGATGTTCTAATTTACAATATATGGTACAAATCAAATAGGCTATGTTTGATGTTTATTAGAATGTGCATTGCAACAAATGTGAAAATCTCTCTACCTGAAACCACCAATGCAAAATAATATCTGGAAAATGTTAAGGATATGTTTTGTACTGTTGACAAATTCTTGGCTGGGAAACTTATGGCCGACTTGACCACTATGCGGTTCGATGGCATTAAGACCATGAACGCACATATTATTGAAATGACCAACATTGCTGCCAAATTAAGGACTTTAGGTTGTTTAGTGGACGATTCTTTCTTAGTCCAATTTGTCCTAAATTCCTTGCCTTCTGATTATGGGTCTTTCCAGATTCATTACAATACCATAAAAGATAAATGGAATGTTAATGAACTGCAAAGCATGTTAGTTCAGGAAGAAGGACGTCTCAATCAGCAAAATGGTAAGGTGCCTAAATTACAAGTGGCAAATGTGATGGCCAATAAAGGAGTCGGTAAGAAAAAGAAAGGAAAGGGCATAAAGCGCAGCCATGGTCCTTCCCACAATGAACCTGGTCCTTCCAACCAAAAGAAGGAAAAAGCAGTAGTCACATGTCACTTCTATCACATGAAGGGGCATATTCAGAAAGACTGCATTAAGCGTAAAGCTTGGTTTGAAAAGAAATATACACTTTGTGCTTATGTATGTTTAGAATAAAACTTGATTGATGTTCCTTCTAACACATGGTGGATCGATTCGGGTTCTATATGTCATGTTTCAAACACTATGAAGGGTTTCCTTTTAATTCGGGAAATAAAGCAAAATGAAGATTTTCTATACATGGGAAACCGGGACAAAGCAAAAGCTGAAGATATTGGAGCTTTTCGTTTAAAATTACAATTTAGCCTTTATTTTGATCTTGAAGACACTCTTTTTGTACCCACTGTTTCGAGAAATTTAATTTCCTTGTCTAAACTCTCAATAAGTGGCTTTTCTTTTAGCTTTCAGAATAATGGTTTTACATTATATAAGAATGATTCTATTTTTGGCTCGGGTTTTTTGTCGAATGGTTTTTTTGAAATTCATCTTGATCCTCAATTTTTGGAAGTTTTATTGTCTCTACATAGTAATATTGGAACTAAATGTCCCTCATTTAATGAGAAATCTTCTTGCTTGTGGCATAAAAGATTAGGACATATATCCAGAGAGAGACTTGAAAGGCTTATTAAAGAGGAAATTATCCCTAATCTGGATTTGTCCGATTTTAATGTATGTGTGGGATGTATTAAGGGTAAAATAACTAAACATATAAAGAAATGAGCCACAAGAAGCACCCAGCTTCTTGAAATTATACATACAGATATTTTTGGTCCTTTTGATGTTCCTTCTATTGGAGGAGAAAAATACTTTATCACTAATATAGATGATTTTTCCCGATATTGCACATTATATATGTTACATGATAAAGCTCAATATGTTAACGCGGTTGAGGTTTATATTACAGAAGTAGAACGACAATTGAGCAAAAAGGTACAAATCATTCGATCTGATAGAGGTGGTGAGTTTTATGGAAAATTTGATGAATCGGGACAACATCCCGGTCCTTTTGCTAAACTCGTTGAATGTTTGGGTATTTGCGCACAATACACAATTCCAGGTTCACCTTGAAAAAATGGTGTAGTTGAACGGTGAAATCGTACTCTCATTGAAATGGTTAGGAGTATGATAAGTAAAACTGATTTACCTATGTTTTGTGGATGCATGCTCTTATGACTGCTGCACATATCTTAAATAGGGTTCCTAGTAAGACAGTTTCAAAGACTCCTTTTGAATTGTGGAAAGGTTGAAAACCCTCTTTAAGTCATTTTGGTGTTTGGGGATGTACAACAGAAGCACGCATTTATAATCTACATGAAAAGAAGTTGGACCCTAGAACGTTAACTTGTTATTTTATTTGTTATCCAGCAAAATCAAAAGGGTATAAATTCTACTGTCCTAACCATAAAACAAGAATTATTGAAATCGAAAATGCTAAATTCATTGAACATGGTGAAGTTAGTGGGAGTAATGAAGTTCAAAATGTGATTATTCAAGAAATCAAGGAAACTCCTCCTCTTCCAAGAACTCTTGATAATCACAATGAGGTTCCTCATGTTCCTATTATTCATATTGATGTTATTGAATCTATTATTGCTCCGAAAAACAACAAAGAACAAATGGATGAACCACATACTGAATAACCACTACATGCGCCTACTATTAAAACACCATAAGACATAGCTTTAAGGAAATCTCAGAGAAATCGGAGATTAGTTATTTTGGATGACTATGTGGTATATCTTCAAGAAAATGAATTTAACATTGGGGATATTGATGTTCCGATCTCTTATGAAAAATTTGTGTCTAGCATAGTATAGACACCCCATTCTAGTACCCCACAACCTCTCCTTAGGTCCCTAGCATCTCCATTCATTACTACAAACCTAAGTCATACCCCGGGTACTGACCTAGAGGCCATCGGGCACTCCCACGCTCCATTTGACCAAAAGTCAAACTCTTCAGCTCGACTGAGACTGAATGAATCTTCAAATGGCATTGAAACCCCTATCCAACGGTCCACCCCGTGCGCGATTCTGACTTACGGTACGGACAAACGACCCATTTTCCCCCAAAACTTGATCAGGAGGTCACTGGATGCTCCCGGGCTCCGTCTGACCAAAATTAACGCTTCAGCTAAACTGAGACTGAATGAATCTTCAAAGGGAATTGAAACCCCTTTCCAACGGTCCGTCCCGTGCATGACTCTGAATTACGGTACGGACGAACGATCCATTTTACTCTGAAAGGTCACTGAACGCTTCCAGGCCCCGGTTGACCAAAGTCAACTTCCCAAACTAAGTCAAGATCTTTGGAATGTATAAGTACATATCCTAACCTTTCCAATGGTCCGCCTCGTGCGTGATTCTGACTTACCATGCGGATGAACGATCTGTTTGCGTCCGATAATTTCCCGTCCAAAGGACCAACTAACGCTTCCGAGCCACATTTGACCCAAAGTTAACTCCCGAATCCGGGAGTAGTCCAAAAGACTTTCGAAGGTCTCTGAAGTACCTTTCCAACTATTTACCCCATGTGCAATTCGGATTAATAGTTTGTGCTCTATGGCCAATTTTTTGAAGGAACGTGAAAGAGACTGCCAAACGGCAGGTTCCAAACCCTGCCTATCGGCAGTGTGCCTAAAAACACCTGCGATTGGAAAGACTAGGACTATGCCGATCGGTAATGATCCTATAAAAAGGAGGGTCTGACCTCATTGAAAAGGGGACACAAGATCTGATATCCATAACTCTGAGCGAACTCAGAAAACTCCTCTCGAAGTCCGCATGGTTTCCACAACCAAATCCCTTTCCAACCCTCACTTTTCATCATATTTTTCATCAAACTTGGTGAATTAACTACCCTCCATCATCACCCAAGTGCAAGGGTTGCTCTTCAATATTCAAGATTAAGCTCAAGATCTTCAAGAAGGTCCAACTTTCTCAAATTCTCCTAAATTCGCATTAGATTATTTTATTACTTAACACTTTTATTCTCTTATCTCACAAATCCTAATATACTTTTTATTTAGTATTATCGCACATCTCTTATTTTTAATATAAATAAAACCCAAAAAAGAATAAAATGAAGGTTTGCTCATAAATTCCAAACGAAAATTCTCATTCTTTTCTCACAACTAAAACACTTTTTTTACACACACACACATATAAGAGAAGTCCCTGGTTGGATTTATGGGATAAATCCCACCCCTCATTTTGCATACGAACTACGTGGACTTTGATGCCTATATAGGCTACGTAGGCGTCTCGGGGTAAAACCCGAGACTCGAGTCCTATTCCTACTTTTCTCCAATTTTCTATTTTTCTATATTCTTTAACTTAATTGTCCTAAAATCTATATCTTAGTGGCGTATTATTCCGTATGCATTATCGTTCCATTATAATGATCAACGCTAGGATAATCGCGTAAATCCTATTTTCTAATATTATTTTTAGGAACATTCCTATGGATGACTCGCTTTATCTCTTCCATGATACAAGTAGATGATTCCTATATCCACTACATATACGCATGCACACATATCACGGGGAAATTAAGGAAAATAGCAACAATCCATGAGAGACCGTAAGGGCGGAATGGGTGCCTAACACCTTCCCATTTCGTAACTTAGCCTCCAAACCCTTTTCGAATCATTTTGGTTTCGTATGTATCAGTGTATCTTTGGATGCTGTCCTTCGGGATAGCTCCCCATTTTCTTTTGTCTGTTTTGAGTAAAATAGACTGGCGACTCCATCTCTCTACATTTTTCATCTCACACTTCGTCGACGCCGGCCGAAGCGCTCCCAAGAGGGATGCGCGGGATCGAGATCCTCTCACCACGGATATGACACCCCCTCTCACGTCTCTCCCACCGCGAAGATCGGGGATGGCCACACATAGATTCTAATAAATAGATTGATGTCATAAATGATGAAATAAAATCTATGGATTTTAATCAAGTCTGGGAGTTTGTCGATTTGCCTAAAGATTATAAAACAGTTGGGTCTAAGTGGATATATAAGACCAAACGCGACTTAAACGAAAATATCGAACGACATAAAGCAAGACTTGTTGCCAAAGGTTTTACTCAAAAGGAAGGCAATGATTAGAGTGAAACCTTATATCCTATCTCAAATAACGATTCACTTAGAATCATATTGGCACTCGTAGCTCATTATGACGTCAAGACACATCAAGGACTACAAAAAAATCAAAGCTTTATGGAAAAAGGTATTTTTTCATATAATTTGTAGTTAAAAATGAAATTGTGATTGCATGATAATATTAAAGGTCATATAAGAACTAGTTTCATGTTATACATAATTCTTATTATATTATAACTTGCACAAAGATGAGTTAAAGTCTTTACAAATAATTTTAAGAATAATATTCAGCAGAAGAGAGTGGTTTGAAACAGGTTCTGTAGAAATATGAGTTTGGAAATTATTGGCAAAGGTTCCAACAATATCCATTTAATTGATCACCCAAATTAAATACTACTTTTTAATTCTGGTGAACACTAAGTAAATTCCTCTTGGATTTAATAAAAGAATGAAAAAATTTCGTGTTAAGTCCTCATATTTAAACCATTTTAAATTTAATTTTTGCTGCGTGTAAAATCCTCATTCTTCAAGTCATGATTACGATTATCTTTGGCTAGCTGTAACTCACATATATTAGAGGATATGGGGGCCTGCTCATAACTTATCTTTTTGGAGAAAACTTCATCTTCAGGGTCTCTTACATTCGGTAAAATATCTTTAAATGTGTATATTATCCAAACCTTCAAATATTTTTACGATCTCTTAAGTTTTAAGGAAAACATTTGCATAAGAGGGAATACTATAGGAGTGGACCAAGATTGAGTAATACTATTAGGTAAGTCGTGATGATTCAACCAACATTTGAGGAATTTATTGATGGTTTTATTGAGAGTAAGAGAGAACAATGATTTGAGCAGTTCTTATCAAGGTGGGTAATTGAGGTTTTAGGGAAAGAATCAAGCTAATTAGAGTTTCTTAGCCCTCTATCTAGCCTTGCAAGAATTCGTACTTCTTCCTCTCTCGAAATACACAAAGTGTATATGTTCCCAAAGTAACCAAGGTCTATCAATCCATTAGAGGAAATGATATCCTTAGCGTCTTGCACAACATGAAAGTCTATAGAGTTTCCCCTAATCATATCAATTTGATATTTTACCAAATTGAAATTACCCACTATTAAGTGAGGACAGTCTTCATAAAGGCTGTAGAAAGAGTCCAATTGATTCCATAAGACAGTTATTTCTCCTCTAGTGCACTTTTCATACATAATAGATAAAATAATAGGATATTTTAACTGGATTTGGACTATTTTGAGGCATAGAATTTGATATTCATCGTGGAGAATATTGATTTGCATACCGTATTTCCAGAAAAAATATATTTTGATAGATTAGTTGCTACAACTTCCTTCAAAACTCCATTTAGATTGGTAATAATGGATGGTATCTTTATCAACTTTGGGCTCTAATAAATCTATAGTTGGGAGATTAAATGATCTAATTAGCTTTTAATTCTTCTTTTAGATGGGTTATTGGCTACCCCTCTCACATTCCAATATAATATGTTCAACATCTAAGAGGGTAAGGAGTTTGAGATTACCTTGGCACCTAATCTGGTTATCGTCTTAAATAGAGGATGAATGGGGGGATTCTTTTTTAGATTGAAATCTTCATTAGGAATTTTTAGGGGAGTTTCTTCTTGTTTTCCATAGTTTTATCATCTTTATACTTCTTCCAAAAACAATCAAATTAGGAGGTAAAAATCTCCAATTCTTCATGAGTGGGA
Source organism: Sambucus nigra (assembly GCA_949130495.1). Classification (NCBI taxonomy): domain Eukaryota; kingdom Viridiplantae; phylum Streptophyta; class Magnoliopsida; order Dipsacales; family Adoxaceae; genus Sambucus; species Sambucus nigra. The sequence goes on along the minus strand of OX422214.1, from coordinate 185,929,614 downwards.
ACTGAAATCTTCCATTTAGGTTATGAATCCGATTGATAATTCATCTCAAGAGCAAAATGTTTAGCATAATCAGGGAGGTCAATGGCTCAAGGGGAGATATTACATTGGTCCACTATCATGACTTCCTCATTAGAGATTTCACGAATATTTTATTTTGTCAATATGGGAGGCTATTATTTGATTGAACACTATAGAAACTTGGGATTTAACTTTTAGAAAAGTGGAAGGGTGACGTGAGAGGGTATAAAGCTCTCAACATAGGGTATTTAATGGTCTTCTTTTTGCTATTAACAATCTTGGGGATTGGCTTCTTCTCAATCACTTTGCCTTGGAGATGATTGATATTTTTCTTTCCAAACAGGTTATGAAGGTTTTTGCAATATTTGGACAGTGTTCTCTTTGCTAGAATTGGTGTTGTCTTGAGGGAAAGAGGGAAGATTAATAGCTTTGTCTTATTTCTTGGGTTAATTATTAATTGGATTCTTGAAAAAACATTCATCAACATTATGTTCGTTCTTCATACAGTGAGAATAAAAGGGAGGAATGTCTACATAATTGGCATGTTTCCAAAAACCTTGATCCTCATGACCAATCCAAAACCTAGAAGGGTTATCTTGAAAAAGATCCAATTTGTCACACATTCCAAGAAGACTTGGTAGATTGATAGATACAATGGAGGCATCCATTTTGAGAGGTTTACTAATTAACTAAGAAATGGAATACAGTGAATATTTGGCAAATAAATGGATGGGGGAGATTTGGGAACTTAAACTAAATTGGTGATATCGAACTTTCCTAATTGATTTTAAAAGAAGGAAACCATTTGAACATATGCATGGGAATTTTTACAATGTACCACTGATAACGAGTCCATAGACGTACGAAATCTGCTTCACAATTTAGACGAATAAGGACATGTTTGTGATCTAAAAGACCAATAGTGTAGTCATCTTTGAGGGATGATGTTAGAAGAGTTTTCCCTATAACATTAACCAGAGGACGTCCATGTGAAAAATTACCAATGATGGAGTGTTTAAAAGGGAGTGAAAGATATTGAATATCATTGTTTGTAAAGATGACTATAGGTTCACCTTTAAAAGAAGTCGAGTTTTTGAGAACGTCTATGGATTTACAGTTGGAGGTGGATCAAGTGGCTTTGGATTTGTAAGGAAAGAAAGATTATCTTGGATTTGAGCTACCGTTTCCATGCTAACCATACGAAGAACCTAGGAAACCCTCGATCACCTCGCTATGTAGCACGGAAACGGGCATGCGTGTCGCATCTGACACGACATGGACACGCCAACAAGATAAATCCAAAAAAAATCAAGACACGACACGGCGGGGACACGACATCAAATAAATATTTTTTTAATATATTTTATATTTAAATAATATTAAATATCACATTAATACTAAGTTAAGTTTTTAAACCAAATTAAGTTTTTAAAATAACAAACGTACCCCCATTTTTTAAGAACTTATTCTATTTTCTACCCCCATTTTTTTTAAAGCCGTTTCCATTGTGTGTCCTTGTCGTGTCCAACTTTTTTTAATGTCATTTATGTCCGACACACCACGTGGCGTATCGAACATGTGTCCATGTCGTGTCCTTGGAGTATCTATGCCCTTTAACTGTCCGACACTCGCATGGTGCCTCCGAAGAAGTGTTTGTGATTCATAGTCGCCTAGAGAGACAAGCTTTGAGAACATGGGAGGATATTTAAATAAATAATTCACTTCCAAAGCAATTGACTACTAATTTTATGCCATTCACATGAACAGAGTACGGAAATTTAGTATCGCAATTACAAAATATCCAATTAGTTTAAGGAAAATTAGTGTGATAATTGTACATGTTACTTTTATTTTCAATTGTTGATTTAGAAAAAAATCATGCAATTATATAGTTGAATCTTTTATCATATTAGTCCTCGCTTGAGAGATTCATATGAAACAAAATCCACACACACACACACACATATATACGTGTGTTCTGCGAAATGCAATAATTTCGCATTGGAAATATGTTATATCTAATTTCTAAATGGTTATAAGATTAATCATATAGTTTTTTTAACCCCTCTAAATTAATACCATAAAAGATTCAATGAGAAAATAAAGATTAATAAACTTTCAGAAATTACACTGCAAAATATAATTGATAGGGGCATCGAAACATCGTTGGAGTCACATATATTTCGTTGGGAGCTCGTCAGAGTCATTAAGGTGTCGCCGGAGTGCCGTTCGAGTCCCCAAAGTGTCGTTGGAGTAGTGGCGGATCCAGGATTTTGTGTCAATTGGGGCGAAACTTTCGAGTGTTGCCGGGGGCGATTTTTTGGGGGGTTATTTCAAGTTTTATCGGCCATTTTTTGGGTTGTTTTTACTTTTTTTGGGCATAATATTCATTTTCAACACTAAAAACCATTATCAAAATATCATATGATAATTAATACAACATAAATCAATAATTTCAGTATAAATTTAATTTCACATTTAATTTTATATTATAAATTTAATTTCACATATAATTTCACAAAATAAAAAAATGATGAAATATAAATAGAAATATAAATAAAATTTGGGGATCGGATCATCAAAGATCAAAATATACCTGGTGGAGGAGAGAGCAGCAGGGTAAGGGTGGAGGAGATCAAAATTTTACATTTTTTAATACACGTTTAGTCCAAGCATTTTATTTTGTACCAAAAAGTCCCTCAAACACCCATTTAACTAATATTCTCTTATTCTTAAAGGTCCACGCCAGCGGCATGGTGAAGGACTTTTTTGAGAAAAATAAAAAGGCTTGGAATTAACGTGTATTAAAAAATTTTAGAGGGACGATTTGGTATATGCCCTATTTTTTTATTTTTTTTCAAAAGTGAACTGGGACGGTCGTCCCGCTTCGGCCCTACATGGGTCTGCAGTGTCGCTGGAGTGTCGGATACGTCATGCCGGAGATGTAATGCAGATTTTTTCCATAGAGTCACCATATACATGCAGTGCGTTAAGGTAGAGTGAGAAAAGGATGGTTAGTTATGGTAAAGTGTGTTTTGGTTTACTACCCATTTTTCATTAAGCGTGTTTTACTCTTGGATTTTATGTTCTAAACGTTTGGCACCAGGGTGGATAAGTTAACACCTTTATTTGAAATTGATTATTGTTCATTTCAACCTTTTATGTGGCTTTACACTAAGTTAAGGGATTTCACCATAGCTTGACCCGACTGATTTTTTTTGGTGAAATGTGTTTTATTTAAACAAGGCAAAAGCCAAAAACAAAAACAAATATACAATGAGAAATTTAAGTCTACAGACCAACTCAACAAACAAGAAAATAAACTGTCACAAAACAGGCACGCAGGCCCAAAGAATTTGGTATTCCTCAATGTCCCGGCTGTTCACAGAACGTGCTTCCAAAAGAAATCGAAGAATTTATTGAGAATCCTATGAAATCCGTTCGTTCTTTTTTCTCTGACAGATGGTCAGAACTTCATCTGAGTTCGAATCATAAAACATAAGACCGAAAGCCTGTGAAATCTAACCCACCCATTTAACAAGAATACCCGCGTGTAAACATGCACACGAAAGAAGACAGACTAATAAAACAAGATCAAGACACATATCCTCACTGCTTTAGTGACTAATGAAACTGTTACACATTTTGGCACTATAACCAAACCTGTAAAACCATTCCAAAAAACCATCAAAACCTAAACGGTGGAAATACAATAAAAGATATCAAACACTTGTCCCACAAACATCCCAGCAGAGCCAAAGCCACTTCCACCATTTTCTTTTCTTAACTTGTACAGATTATTAGTTTTATAGTTGGACTCGTATCGCACATTAGAAAGTTGTTTATTGGTGATACAGCTCCACTCTAAGTTATCGAAAGTTTTGCTTTCTTATTGGGGTAAATTTTATTTCAAAACTTGTTTTACATCAAAACATTAAACTTTCATTTTGGCAACTTACGTCTCAACAATTTTTTGCATGCAATTACTACCATAGTATTCCTATATGCAACCGAAAAGAAATTCACTATTAACATAGGATAACTTATATTTTAGAATATATTCAGCCTATAAAAAGTGATAAGAAGTAAAACGTACGTATCAATGTTTCATTATGTCATATGTATATGAAATTAAATTATATTCCCCAATGTAGGAGCAAAATACATATATGCGTGTGTGTGTGTGCGTGTGCGTGTGCGTGTGCGAAGATGAAAAATAAATACTCCTTCCATAATATAAGTAATGGATGATTATTTTACCCATTGTGAGGTCATAAGTGATGTCCTTACGAAACTGATATATACCATGATATTATGAAATAATATTCAACGTTCATAAGAGAAAAATATATCTACTCATAGAAATATATCACAAATACCATGGACAAAAATACATAATCACCTACAAGATAACTCACTATGACTCCATTTTGATATAAATGCATAGGAAGAAACAATCAATCTCTAATGTAAAAAGATTTAATATATCTTAAAACATAATTGTATCCACCCTAGTTGTCCTAATGATAAGGAGTAAACTTGATAGACTCGGATAATAACCTTTGGCCTAAGGTTTGAAACTCTCCAACGGATACTTGATAGTAAGCAAAATGTGTGTTAAAGTGGCCATGACATAGCATACCTTCTGTTTAACTCGCATGGGGGAATAAAAAAGGCTCATTCGTGTGGAGGTTCGAGGTTATTAAAAAAATATAATTGTCTTTATAGTTGATTATAAGGGGAAGCTTATCCTTTATCATATTCATGTAAAAACCATGTTCAAGAACACCATAATATTAATCGTTGATACATTATTGATTAAATTTTCACATACAATTGTTCTTAATAAAATAATCTTGGATCTTCATGATAATCACATATAATCATTATGTGGAACATAAAATGGTATTAAAATAATATACCTCCATCATGTCATAACTAGGAAGATTGACGGAGCAGTCCACCTTAACGAAGTCTGATCAAGCTGAATTTTGGAACATGACCTCATCTTTTATATAGTAAGAACATAATTCAATTTCAACACATTCCAATGGTTAGATCTCCCTGTATGGCCAAAACACTATTTTGAAATTTCTTTTCTTAATAAATTAGATTTCTCTCCCTTTCCTTTATGTTGTCTTTTTAGAGTGCCTGAATGATGGAAATCAGTCACTTACTTATAGGCAGAGACAGGACCTAAATCTTCAACAGTCACTTAATATCAACCATCCATTAAGGTGGATGCCCAAGAGTCCTTTTGAATCTTAGTATCTGGAGTACCATTTCATTAACCAAAGTGACTTTTAGTATTAATATAATTATAGAGCACATAATGGAGAATTATTTAAAATAATTCTAACAGTCTCCCACTTGATCCATAATTATCATAAAGTGAGCAATAATATTTGAGTCATCCTTAATTGGTTTTTCATAAACGACTTAATCAAATAACTCATTAATGTGAGTCATGGCGCTCACATACTAATTCAAGATCATGATCGCTTCCATGTACCAAAACATTAACGACTCATCAAATAAGGTATATAAATAGTGTTATTTAATAATGGTCCAATAATGTCTTTGTAAAAGACTATTTCTATCACATTCTTTCATTCAGAAGCATGTGTATAATAACGACAGAAATAAAAGATTCTGAAACTCTATATGATATCATAAGGTAGTATCAAAATAAGCACTAAAAAATCCACCACGTCAAGATTCTATCGGCTATACTTAACACTAGTATCTCAAGCATGGTTCATTAATGTCTTTCATGATAGCCCAGTCATGTGGATTTTCCTTGTTAACACTTGTACAAATGTGTTAAATGACACTTATTTCAGAATGTCTTCTTTAAAAGGTATTTACATTCAATGTGCTTACTTACTCACATAATACCTAATGTATCTTAATAAAGAAGATTGTAACGACAATATCATAATATTTCAGCGGCATGGTAGTAGTGTCGACAACTCCAAGTCATGAAATTTAAATTATGTTGCCATAATCAATAAGTTGTAGCATCAAAGCATGCTATAGATTCAGCTTTTCATAATAATTAATGGATTGTGTTTCACTCCTTCATTATATTGGTCATTAAACCAAAATAAACATAAGTCGATAAAAGTGAACTTCATATTTTCCATAAAACTAGTAAATCTGAATTGTAATAACTGATCGTCCAAAAATGAACAGTCAACTTTAATGTGGGCATATCATCTTTTAGTATCTCATAACTTCATCCATTACATATTGAAAATTCATATAGTATTTTATTTCTTTACTTTATAATAAATTGAATATATAAGCTTAGTCCCACTAATTATAAGTTATATAAATTGAATATATAATGATTAGAAAATATAATGGTATTACTTCTAAAAATATCATAGGTGGAAAACTTATTTAAGTTTATACAACTATTTATTTATAACGTGTGTAAAATATCATAAGCATAATAGCTTTCACATACAGTAAATGTAACTCTCATCATAATGAGTTACTCATCTTATAAGAATTTTACGTCCTTGAAAAAAGTAACGTCGTTCAAAAAGGTGAGAAGGTTCATTTATAACCTTTTTTCTCATTGCAGATAAAATATTTGAGTATAATTTGACTTTATTCATTTAATTACAATAAACATTATGTTTGGTCTTGATGACCTCTTCATACTCAACTTAAATGTAATTCAATAAGATCTCGTAGTGCAATAATTTTACTTCTTATGATTTGTGAAAACAAAACTAAATATTTATTTATCCTTATGCCAAATTCATATTCATGTAGATACACCACATAATCATTTGGAATAGTAGACTCCATTTAGGATCTTCTTAATATTATTCCTTATGATTTTATCTATAGTTGTCTCACAGTGACAATACCATGATTTAGTGGTTGATCATTTATTTGTTCTTTATTATTTAAACAATCCAACGACTAAAAGAACAAGTATTGAAGAAAGTTATCGGTAATGGGATCAGTACCCTCCATTCCTTTATAACCATATTCATGATTTGCTACTCTCACTAATTTCACCATTCATAATGAATTTGACATTTGGTTTTCAATAATGCAATAAATATATGTCAATGACGATTATATGATCTATGTAGGTCCACATTAAAGGACAATATCCCACTTGGGCCGCATAGGTCATACATATATTAGATATTGTAATACCTTACAGGCATAACTCGACTATCAAGATTTATAAGAGATGTTACAAAAATCTAGTTCATAAAAATATCAAAGGAATATAGATTTAATTTCGTACAAAATTAAAGAGTTTCATCAATAATACTATGATTATGATGCGGGATCAAAACAATCTTCAAAAGAAATATATCCAAACTTTATTTTATACAAAGCATCAAAGGAATACCATAACCTTTGAGAAGGACTGAAAGATGTTTTACAAAATATCCCTCATAATCAAGTGTAGACAAATGTTTTTCAAGAAAATTAGAAGCATTGAGGGTTTATGAAAAACAAATGGCTTGATTCTCCAAGAATAAAAGATTAGGAATCTTATTTTCATTTCTAGTTTGTTTTGTAAACAATCCTTGCATCAAAAGTAAATAGTCCATTTTTAAATCGTTAATTAAAGGAAAAACGAATTTTAAGTTTTTTATTGGTGTGTTCCATAATGAGTGTGACTAAATACATTTAATATGTGACCAAACCTGTGGACTTATCTGTCTTTTCACCTTGATGAAAGGTGAAAGGTCAGGTAAACAAAAGGTTGATTTTGGATCTCTCTCACCTATATAAGGAGGCCCTCTACTCCAATTAGATTAGCTCATAACATACAACTTATATTAGGAGAAGGAGAAATTCGAAATTGATAATTCTCACACCTTTTGAGAATTTGATTTAAGTAATTTCGAAACATGACTTCATGTTTTATATGCAAGAACATACTCCAATTACAACATATTCCAACGGTTAGATCGCCCTATATGGCCAAAACACTATTTTGAAATTTACACTCCTTAAGTATTTATATTTCTCTCCCGAATGATGGAAATCAGTCACTTATTTATAGGCGTGGACAGTACCTAAATTTCTAACAGCCACTTAATATCAACCGTCCGTCAAGGTAGATGCCCAAGAGTCCTTTTGACTCTTAGTATTTGGAGTACCTTTCATTAACCAAATTGACTCTTAGTATTAATATAATTATAGAGCATGTAATGGAGAATTATTTAAAATAATTCTAACAATTCGAAGATATAACATCTTGCCTAAATTCTTCACTGCCATTAGGGATAACATATCCACCCACTTCAATTTTTAAAAAGTTTTCGCTTTGAGGCCCAGTTATTATATTGCTTTTGCGTACATCTCACTTTGTTTTCTTTGTTAATGCATCTTCGGTTCCTTAACAAATTTTTTGGACAATAATTCTCTTAATATCCATTATCGAGCATCAAAGTTAACAAAAAGTTTGAAAGCGAAGATTCAAGTTGGCCAACCCCACTAGTGTTATTTGTGATGCCATCACAACGATCACACGGTTGATAAAAAAATCACGAGTTGGGTGGAGAATTGGCTTGCCAAAGGACAACATTACGGGGATGTTTCAAGAGAAAGTAGAATGCTTTTAAAAATTCTTTATATTATTGATATTTTCTTGCATCATCTTATTTTATAGGTAAAAAAGTAAGATAAACTAAAATGTAACTCTAGAAAATTAAAAAGGAATCATTGAGCTTCTAAAGTAGTAATAAAATTTTAATTACTAAGGGTCTGTTTGGATTGAAATTATAATTCTTTTTTCTATATTTAAATACAATTCTGATAAAAATTTGCATTTGGTGCACCTGTTTTTAAATACTGAATTATAATATTTTTGTGTTATAATCAAGTTTTTCAGAAAACAGCAAAAAGGTGTTTTCTAAATTATGTTTTTATTTTTTTAACTCGAAATTATTCATTCTTAATATTTTTATGCATTTATACCTTAATATATAATATACATACATAATACATTAATATATGTGTAATTCTTATAAATAAAAAATATATATGTACATATACACAAAATTACATATATTTATCTAGTTATTAAATTATATAATACACTAAGATCCATATGTTAAATAATACAATATTATCAATAGATACATGATATTTATATACAGTTTTGTACATGTATAACTAATGTATGGAATAATATAAAATATACATATAGTACATATATATTAAAAATATTATCAATTCATGTAGGTATGTAAGTTTATTGTGAATTATACATGAAATATCATGATATAAATATATATTGTATGTATGTATGTATGTATGTATGTATGTATGTATGTATGTATGTATGTATGTATGTATGTATGTATGTATGTATGTATGTATATAAATATACATTTGTATTATGTACGTATGTTTATATATATATATAGTCAAACTTCCCAAAATGCCTCATTACATATATATAAAAATACATGATATATTTATGCAAAATAATGTATGTATGTATATATATATGTATGCATGTGTGTATGTAGGTATTTATGTATTCATGTATCATGTATGTATGAAAGTTTTATGTATGCGTTTACACACACACACACACACACACACACACACACACACATATATATATATATATATATATATATACACGCACACACATGTTTGCCAATTTCGTCAAATTTCCAAAAACTGTATTTAAAAACAAGTTTACCAAAAATGCAATAAACACAAAAATCTGAATTTTAAAATTGTATTTAAAAAACAATGTTTAAATCTGAATGCATATCCAAATGGGCCCTAAATGTTATCACTATTTAAACAAGATTATGTGTTGGACAACTGATGATTTTCCAAATAGGGAAAGATCTTTGATCCCTTCTAGGTAAAATTTTTATTGTGTTTATGTATGAACATCAAATATATACTAGAATAGTTCATATACCCGCCTGATGCGCGGGCACTTTATTGTTTTATTGCACCACATAAAGTAGTCAAATTAGAAAATATATTAATGTAGTTATGACTCGTTAAATATGAAAATGGTAATTATTAGATTTCAAACAATTAGTGGAGGAGAAAATTCCTCATGGGATGCATCAACTTAATCTAATTTTTATTTATTATGCATTGTAATATAGTTATGCTAAATTCGAGACATAGAATCTCACATTATAGAAACGAAATCATACATACAAAATTGTCAAATGTTACTCAAATGAGTGTGGTGATAAAAATCACAACATAAAATAATAATGTAAGAAAACAATCACTAAGAAAATAAAAATAACAAACAATCACTATCACAACACAAGAGTATACGTGGTTCGGCAGCTTGCCTACGTCCAAATAGAGGTCTACTATTTTTATTAACTCTCGAGAGGTTTTTTTTACTATATGACTCTATGCCCCCGGCCAGGGGTACAATATTTATTCCATTAATTAAAAGTGTTCATAATCAACACGTTGAGCCTGTATCCCTTGAATATCTCTCCGAGATTTCTGGGGGTAGACTTGGTCATATTATCAAATGTAACTGCATAACCAAGGCTCGTAATTTGGGCTGAAAACTTGATTAACTCACTTGGTCCTGGTCGACTACTTTTGTGGGCTTGATCGACGCAATAGGCACCCACAATTGTCCCCAAATTTTTTGGGGTCTTTGGGCTAATAAATTTTAAAAAGCATCTTCACGTCCCCCTTTGATGGCACTGTAATAGTTCATGAGACTGATAGGGGTGTGAGTCATCATTTAGAAGGGAGTTTAAGCAACAAATATTCTTCGATCAGTGTGTGCTATCATGGATGAGTTTAAACTTAAGTGTTGGACGATTCTATCATCACTTCAACTCCTTGCTTCTCCCGCTTCCAAGCTATCTCTTGCTCCCAAACTATATCTTGCTCTTCATCTTCCAAATTTGTGGTTTTTCATCATCTCAAGCTTCATTCTTTCCTCGTAAGTTCTCAGTCCCTCCTCTTTCTGTATTTCCTTTCGTCATTGCTTTTCTTTCTATCGTAGCTAGGGTTTTCTCATGGCAAAAATAGACAACAAGTCTCTGGTTGAATTCAGGAAATGCTACAATATCCCCAACTGGGTGGATATTGAGTGTACCCCTGTTCCTCACAATATTCGTGACATTGAGGATGGCCACTGGATTCACGTTATTCTACTATCTCAAGGGGGTTTAACCTTTCCCCCAAATTTCCTATTCTTTCATTTCTTTCAATACTACGATATAGTTCCAGGTCAGTGTTCTCCAAATGTTTAGAAAATTGTAAATGACCTCCATAGAATAAATCAACTTTATGGCACTAACTTAGGATTGGTTGAAATTTGCTTTAATTATACCTTTTCTCGCATAAGCTCTGGTCTTCTTTATTTAAAAGCGAGGAGTCCAGACAGGGTATTGGTAGTAGGGGTGGCGATTCGGGCCAACGAGTCGTGTTTTGACCTGGCCCGACACGACACGACTATATTTTAGGCAACACGAACACGACCTAACACGAAGTTGTGTTTTTTTTTGTTAACACGAACATGACCCAACATGACTGACACGGTATAAAAATTGTGTCAATTTGACACGATTGACACGGTAGGGCACGATTCATCTTGACCAACATTTTGTCCCATTTGGCCCGATTGACACAAATAATATTGCTAAACAAAAATGACACCCCATCAGTGCTACTAATAAATATACCAATTTACTAAATACAAATAATATTCAGAATAATGGGTAACATAACATCCCATAATTTGATAAGCGTCAACATATACTAAATAAAAATAACATCCACGGTAATTAGTATATCCTTCAAATTTATACAAAAAGAAATATTCATCTTCAAGTGATAAATCTTCAAAAATCAACAACTTCTCTCACCAACTTGAAAATCATTAATCCAAAAATGCCCCCAAGACAAATCGTAATCATTCCTGCATAGGACAATAAAAGTGTATTAAAAAATTGCGAAAAATATAATATTTCATTTATTCTAAACAATCAATTTAAATTACCTTTTTAGAAGCATAAAATTGAATGATGTCTTCCGTTAACTCATGCAAACTCAACTCCTTATCTCCTAAAATAACCAAAAAAACATGTAAATAACATCGAAAGACTTATTTATTTTTATTAAGTAAATTACAAAAATATAAATTACCTTTAATTCCGAACAACCAATCCCTAGTACAAATCAACGCCTCAACTGTTTCAGATTTGAGTGAGCTTCGGTATTGATCAAGAACACGACCTCCATTACTAAAGGCGGATTCAGATTCAACCGTAGATACGGGAACACTCAATATATCACGTGCCATGCAAGTAAGATCGGGATAGCGAAATTGATGTTCTCTCCAAAAAGCCAATACATCTAAATCTTCTTCTAAATCACTTCTTGATTCATCCAAATACATCTTAAGTTGAGATTTTTGTGTAGAAGCAAGTGATTGACTCTCATATGATGAGAATTCCTACAAAGTAATAAAAATCAGTATTTTATGATGAAAAACGGCAATATATGCTGAAAACAGCATATATATACATAAAAACAACAATATATGCTGAAAATCAACATTTTATGGTGAAAAAATAGCAGTATATGCTGAAAATTGGCATTTTGTGGTGAGAAAATAGCAATATATGCTGAAAATCAGCATAAATATACATAAAAACAGCAATATATGCTTAAAAAGAAGAAAAAATTACCTTGAACATGTTTGTTGTGCCTTGACTAAGAACCGTAGCATTCTTTTTCTCCTCATCAACCTTCTTCTTACCACGCTCATGCATTGAACCAAAATTTTGATCGCTCAATATTGAACTACTTGAGTACTCACTAAACAGGCAAAATAACTTTTCCCGCACTAGAGAGGCTTGACAATTATTGATACCGTAGACTTTTTTATATGCGAACTCAATGTAATTCAACTTGTACCGAGGGTCCAATACCGTCGCCATTGCTAAAAGCATATTATAATCACTCCAATATTTTGAAAATTTTGTATACGTTTGACAAGCCATTTGTTTCATGAAAGGATCCGGACTTCTCATTTCTTATTTCAAAGTCAACTCAACCGTGGAAATAGAAGTAAAGTACAAGTTTGATGTTGGGTATTTGTTTCCCGAAAATATGCAAGTCACTTCATAAAATACTTCCAAAAACTTGAATATTTTCTCTATATTACTCCATTCCAATTCACTCGGGCAATGTGTGAAATTTGAGTCACTTAATGCCAAACGAACAAAGGCACGATGATAAAATATGGCGCTCTCAATCATAATAAATGTGGCATTCCACCTTGTGGGAACATCTTGTCGCGAACCTTTCTTAGGATCCAAATGAACAAATTTCACACATTCTATAAACTTTTGTTTCCTAACTTGTGAACCTTTAACATATTTAACACGTTCCCTCACTTTCCCTATTCCTTCATCAATTGCTTTTAGCCCGTCTTGCACAATTAAGTTGAGAACATGTGCACAACATCGAACATGAAAATACTCACCTCTACTAACAAGTGCACATTCATTATTCAATTGACTCTTTAATAACTCGAGGAATGTATCATTACTAGATGCATTGTCTAAAGTAATAGCAAATAATTTGTTTTCAATCCCCCACTTGGACACCAAATTAGATATTTTTTTAGTCAAACAAACACCATTATGTGGGATAGCCATAAATTGAAAATTTAGGATCCTCTTGTGCAATTTCCACTCGTGATCGATAAAGTGAGAAGTGACACAAACAAACCCATCAGTATTAATGGAAGACCACAAATCCAAAGTCAAAGAGACCCTACCAGGAGCTAATTCTAGCATTTGTTTCAATTTAACCTTCTCCTTTTTGTATAATTTTAAAAGATCAGATTTAGCGGTATTCGTTGTGATTGTGGGAACATCCTCATGCAAATAACTAAAAATATCACGAATACTCTCATACTCTACAAATTGAAAAGGCAAGTCATGCATTACAATTGCCTCACTAAGTAACTCTCGAAATTTTTCAGACTCAAATTTAGATGAACGCATTGACAAGTGACCACGAGATTGATTCATCAAAAGTTACGATATATCTTTTTTATCCATGCTTGGACACTTCTTTAAATTTCGTCTTAAACTACCCGTTCCATTTTTAGATGCATATGCATATATCTTTCCACATTTTTTACATTTTGCTCTCTCTTTCCCATCAGAAATTTTTGGAAGAATTTTAAAAGAATCCCATACCTCAGACCAGTGCTCCTTAAACTGTTTAACCTCTTCAATACCTACCACTTGTACCGGTACTTAAGTTACATTATCGTCATTGCATGAACTATCGTCCCCGCTATCCACATCCTAGAATAAAAAAATATATAAGTATAATAGCAATAAATGAGAGATAACTGTTAAAACAACTAAAGTTAAACTGAAAACAACAATGTTATACTAAAAATAAAATCAGAAATATACATGTTCCTCATTTGTTTCACTTGGTGGCACTTGAATAATCTTTTAAATCTTCCTTTTTTTTCTTTTGATTCAGTTCCTTAATGTGCGAGGACGGTGTCGATGATTGTTTTCCACGATCCATGGCTGAAGTATATGCAATACTTCGAGTAAATAACTTCGTAAATAAACATAACCAAAATAACAAATATGTAAAAAAAAATTACAAAACAAAACCATTCTAGTCTCAGGTGTAAACAGATGAATATGTATTAAACATTACCAGGATTACTTTTTGAACAGGTTAATAGGTATTAAACCAAAATTTTAAAAAAAAATCCAAAACTAAAAAAAACATAACCAAATTATTTTTTGAACGGATGAACAGGTATTAAATATTACCAAAACTAAAAAAAAATTACCAAAACTATTTTTGAACGGATTAACAGGTATCAAACCTTTACTAAGACTCTAACCCACAAAACTATTACACGGATGAACAAGTGTTACAAAGACTCCAAAACTATGTTTCAATGTCTCGGTTTTAACAGGAAAGAGGAAAGGTTTATAAGGGTTTACACCAAAAAAACACCAACCGACAAAGCATATATATTCTGTAGGGAGAGAGAGATAAAAAAGGCTCTTACCGGTGGGAGGTCTGTTGAACAGCGACGGAGCAACGTAGAGAGAGAGAGAGAGAAGATTTGGTGTTAGTTTTTTTTTTCTTTTCTGTGGGGAAAGACAGCAACGTGGAGACAGAGAGAGAGAGCGTAGGGCTTTTTTTTATTTTGAAGTTTCATTTTATACAATATGTTTTAGACGAGTGTGGGGAGGAGGCCCTGGTATTTAAAAAAAACACAAATGGGTCAATCGGGCTAATTTGGGATTTTTATTGGGCCTCTTATCGTGTTGTAATTGGACTGGAACAGGCCAATTTCATGTCAATTCGCTAGTGGACCAAAAAATTTGGCCCAAACACGACAGACAATTTTAATTCCGTATCAATTTCGTGTTGGATCGTGTCGTGTTGTCGTGTTCGGGCTCGAATTACCACCCCTAATTGGTAGTGAACCTACCTGATTCCCATAAGGACTACTGGTCTGTGGGGTTCATTGCTAGGAACTGGTAATTCCCTCCCCATATAGGGGGAGCAAGGTACAGGGGACCTCAGATCCCTACAAATGGGGAGGAGTACATAGGTTGTTGTCCTACCTTGTTGTTTATTGCTCTAATATGTTCTTCCTCTAATATTTTCTTCTCTTTCCATTTTTAAACAAAGTTCAAAAATCAAGAACCTGCTCCTCATGAGATCCGTGCTGCTGAGTTGATCAAAGCTTGGAAAATAAGGGACTCCATTGTAGAGGGTGAGTATCTTAGGTCGGCTGCCTTCTTGATGGAATATAAGAACACTACCACCATCTTCATCGCCCGTTCAGTTGACTCCATTCCCACCTTGATATCCTAGAAGAAGAAGATGAGGAAGAAGGTGCTCTCGAACCCATCGAGCTAGACGAGGAGGAGGAAATCAGTTCAGAGACTGGTGTTGCTAAAGGTAGCAGAGGTGGTAGTGGTGAGGTAGGATCCAATGAGGGGGGATCCAGCGAGAAAGAATCTGGTGGAGAGAGGTCCAGCGAGGTAGGTTCTAGTTCAGGAGATTCCAGGTCATAAAGTTCTAGCGATAAAGAGATGGCTCCCCTTAGAAGAAAAAACTTATCTGTGACGATGATGTCCTATTATCCAACAGGCCAAAGATTAAGAAACCAAGGTCTAGGGATACTTCTAATGGTTCCCAGATAACAGCTCGCGAGAAAGAGGTGGGAAGAAAGAGGAAAGAAGAAGAGAAGAGAGAGAGAGAGATAGAGAGAGAGAGAGAGAGAGAGAGAGAGAGAGAGAGAGAAGAAGAAGAAGAAGAAGAATAAGAAGAAGAAGAAGGAAGATGAGAAGAGGTAAGAAGGTGAGAGGAGAAAAGAGGACAAAGAAATCGCAGGCCTCTATTGTGTCTATGGATGTCCCAACCGATGGGGCTTCCGTGGCTCTGACCCCTCATCTCGCTCCAATGATGCTCAAGAGAGTTGTGCTTATGGCGAAACATGAGCGATCTTCGAACATGGGTTCTGACCAGTTAGACTCGAAAGAAGATCAAGGGCTTAATTTGGTAAGGCCACTTCCCCTTTTCTCTCTTTTTTTGACTTATAATTTCTCCGTGCCTTGTTTACTAACACTTGTCTCTTTTTATAGTTTATGCCCGATTATACTGTCCTTAGGCGCAGCCGAAATGAGCCGATAAGGAGGAACTCTGAGCTCGAGGAGAGCCTGAAATCCTTCGAGAAGGCTCTCACAGAGGCTGAGGCTTCTTTTGTTAAGGAGAAGGATGAAGCGACCAAGGAGCTGAAGGAACTCCGTGAGTCTAACGAGCTAGTCATGGCGGGTAAGTTATCCGCTATAGAGGAAAATAAGTTGATCGTGGATCAAAATAAAAAGCTGGATGAGAAGATGAAGAAGCTGGAGTCAGAGGTGTCTTCCGTTAGGGAGAGTGGCTGCGTATGAAGGTGCCGATAAACAGATCGGCTACATTAGTCGGGTAAACTTCAAGAAAGGTTAGGATCGATCCTTAGTTATTATGAGAGGTATTACTGACTCCTCTATATTCAACGAGCACAGTCCTGGTCCCAAACCCATTATTGATGAAGAAGTACCTGTTGCTTGGACTACTGTGGAGCCTCCTGTACCTGCTACTGATGTCCCTAATGGCAACCAGGGAGTGAATCTTACCCCATCCGAGGGAGGTGTACTTGGGGATGAGATGGGCGAGGCTGCTGTTAACAATGGGAAGGAGACAGCCTTCACCAAGAAGGTTGATGCTACCAAATAGACTTCTAGGCCTTTTTCCTTCACTTGTGTATTTTTTGTTCTTTCCTTTTGTTATTCCATGTATCTTTATCTGGCCAGTGCCATTTTTCAATAAAATGCAAAAAGTTATGTTCTCGTATTTACTGATATATGGGTTTTGAGTGTTCGATGCCTTGTAGTTTATCGATTTTGATAATTACATTCCTTCCACCTCACGTCTAGGTCAGATCCTTGGTTCAAATGTAAGCGACCAAGCTCGTCGAGGTTTTATCAAGATTTGTTAATCCCTTAAGGCAAGGAACAAGGACTACAATGATCAGTTTGAAGTAGTTGCTAGGCTGAAGGACAAGCTTTCAGAGATAGAGGAGATTGGTGCCTCCGTTCAAGAAGATAGGGATGCTCTAAAGGCTCAGCTCTTGTACGCATCAGAGATCAATCAGATTGGGGAGGTGCTGCAGAAGGAAAATGATGCCTTAAGGAGGTAGATTACGCGCCTTAAGTAAAATGCTCTAAGCAGTGCTCCCCAAGCTATTCAAGGTTCCTCGTCGTCATCCACGCAATGAGCTAGGAGAGATAATGGAAATTCCCAGAGGGATATTTCCGAACTTTAGGGGGCATTCGGCGAGCATACGTAATCATCGTCGGACTACAAAGAGACGTCACAAGTCTACGACACTTATTTTGAAAGGATCCTCGATAGGTGTTGATGTAAAAAATTAGATTACTCTAATTATTCAATCACAGATAAATAAATGAGACAAAGAATTTTAAAGTGATTCAGCCTTATAAGAATGACCTACGTCCACTGTTATGTTATTGTTGAGTGTTTGGGAATTCTCGATTACAAGTTCTATCAAGAAATTTCGATTCCCTTACAATGAGGATTGTACAATGTATTTATAGCCCTGAGGCTGTAATTTGAAAGGGTAATCCATTAAATGATGTACATATGAAAGGGTGATACATTCCATGCCCCTAAAACGTGTGCGTCTGAATGATAAGCATTTAATGAATAGTCAAACTGTTGGTTATCCTGCTATTAAAGCTTTATTCGAGGTGCAGCTCGGACCGCCTGAGTTGCTCAGACCGCCTAAGCTTCTCGGTGTTTATGAGTTCCTCGGGTAATTCTTGTTCCTCGGAGCGTCTGAGTTCCTCGGGGAAGCAGTGTTCCTCGTTGTAGTATGGTTCCTCGAAGCGTGTGAGTTTCTCGGAAGTATTTATTGTTGCCATGTAGATTGCCACGTGTCATCATTCAATTGAGCCATGTCAGCAGACTAAATTTGGTATCAACAGAAGCCCCCAATGTTTCATAGTTCGAAATTTGAGGAGTATGGAACATTCTTTCTCGGAATATGGTAGCTTTAAATGGTATTCCTGATTTTTAGGAGTGTTTTCCCTTGTATTTATTTCTCCTTCCAAGTTCGTAGAATCAGGCTTTTTGAATTTTTATCCCGCTCGATTCTCGCGCCCCTTTTCGTCTTTTTAGCCGCCGGTAACATAATCGTCTCTTTTTGTAATCATTATTTTTACTTTCCCAAGGTAGAGTATTTAAACGCTGCAGAAAATCCCATCGTCTTCTACTTTTTCAAATTTGTATCTTCGAGTTTTCCGTCGTCTCTTTCTCTCCTGTGTATTCATCTCTTCCATCGTTCGTTGTCATCAGATCCACTCTTTTTCTGTAAGATTTTCTTCCTTCTTCTTCATTTCTTTTATTCATCATGGTTTACCCTGTTGAATCTCTTGATAAATTTTGCTCTGATTTTTCTATTCCCTCATGGGTTGTTCTGGAAGAGCTTTTTGAGCCTTCTGATTATTTTCGTTTGGCTGAGGGACATTGGTTCCCCAGTCTTTTTATTGCTGAGTATGGATTTTCTTTTCCACCCAATCCCTTGTGTCTGGAATTTTGTCAATATTTTGGCGTTGTTCCTAAGTGCAGCACAAGTCGTCGACATCCTCGGCCAAGATGCTTCAGAACAGGCAGTTGAAGCATATCAATATCTGAAGTGTCTACTTGATCGAGCAGTGGCCAATAATGTGGCCTATTATGATATGATCGAGGATCTCTAAGGCACCCTCGAAGACCTTCAACTACAATACAAAGAATCCACTGCCTTATTGCATGAGGGGTATGAGAAGAAGTACCAGCAGATCATTGCCGATAAGGGCTACGAGAACCTTTTTGCTGGGTACGATGTAAGGGAGAGAACCTTGAGGGGCGAGGTCGAGGAATGCAGACAAATAGTCGAGTTGCTGGAGCAAGAAAACAACAACTTGCAAAGGGAGCTATCACAGTTGAAGTCTACAGCTTCCACTTCAAAAGCCTTGATCCCAGTGACTGATGAGGGATTCTCGTTCTTGGAAGTTAAGAACGCCAACTTGAGGGATGAGTTGGAAACCTTAAAAAGAGTTGGCCCTTCCACATCTTCTCGAGGACGAGCAAGAGCTCCTCGGGGACGAGCAAGAGCAGCTCGGATTCCTGTCGAGGAACATAGGACTCAGTCTGCCTCAGAGAACCAGGCCTTCTAGTTAATGGCGAAGAACCAGGCGTTGGCTGAAATGTCAAAGAAGATCAGGGACTTGGAAGAGCAGCTCTCTGAGCAGAAATCTACCTAGGAGAACAAAGATCTCTTCGTCAAAAATCTCCACGAGCAGCTAGAGAGGCTAACATATCAATTCCACAATTAGCCCAGGGAGTTCTAGATGGCTGGATACAACGAAGCTCTCTATCACTTGGACGATCGTATCCATAATGCCAATAATGAGGGCTACAAGCAAGGCTGGTTGAATGCCTTAGGTGTGCTGCAACTCGAACAGGGTCATTATTTATGGGACTACCATGATCCCGGGCTGCTCGACTTACCTGTGCCACCGTACAAATTGGATATGAGTTGGATCCCTGCACGGGCCATTCCTCGGAGCTTGATTTCAAAGTATCTCGGTGACTACAATCTCCATTCAAATGTCGAAGTATCTCGTCCCGAGCACCTCTTAGATCGACCATCCGTGATGAATGTCAGGATGTTGAAGGATATCAACTTCATAAATTCTCCTCTGTCTTTAAATGATCCGCCTGCTGGCGAGGAACCTGTGTCAAAAGCAGAGGGGAAAAGACCAGTAGAATAGGAATTTTGATGTAATATACATATCAATGTAACTTTCATTTCATTATCAATGTATTTTATTTTTGGATTTAATGAAAGACTTTCATTTTTGTTTGCAATCTTAATTGCTATTATCTTGTAATTATCGAACATTTTACATTTGTGCATGCATATCTGTTAAAAAGACTTGTGATTATACGACACTTTATATTTGTGCATGTGTATCTGTTAAAAAGATAACAATATTGTGTTGTTTGTCGATCAACTTATTGTCAACTAGTGTGAATTTCTTGTTTACCCAAGTTTTGTTTCTCGACCAACTCAGTAATAATTACGAGTATCAAAAATGTTGCTCGATCACTTAATAATAAAGTTTTGTTTCTTGACCAACTTAGCAATAAAGTAACGAGTATCAAAAATGTTTAAAATGTTTCCAACCAACCAAGGTCGTTAAATTCTCCATGTCGACCAACTACAGTTAGTGGGTTTTTATCCCCGACCAGCCATAGTTAGTAGATTTTTCTCTTAGATGTTTCCGACCAACCAAGGTCGGTAAATTTTTGTTGTCGACCAATTACAGTTGGTGGGTCTTTATCCCCGACCAGCCATAGTTAGTCTTTTTGAAATAATTTTACATCCCGACCAACTCAAGTTGGCATTTTCGAGAATATATTCATTTCCTAACCGACATAAGTTGGCATTTTTAGGAATACTTTTATTTCCCGAGAAACATATAGTTTTACTTCCCTTAGGAATACAAATTTTACTTCCCGGAGGAATAGAAGTATCTTTACTTCCCGGAGGAATACAGGTATGTTTACTTCCCGGAGGAATATTGGTAGCTTTACTTCCCGGAGGAATATCGGTAGCTTTACTTCCCGGAGGAATATTGGTAGCTTTACTTCCTGGAGGAATATAGGTAGCTTTACTTCCCGGAGGAATATTGGTAGCTTTACTTCCCGGAGGAATATTGGTTTCTCGACCAACCTTAGTTGGCGTTTTCGAGTTGGTTTCTCGACCAACCTTAGTTGGCGTTTTCGAGAAAAAATTTGAGTAGCCTGAGCTTTGCCGAGTTTTGCCGAGTAGTGTGTAGCACTAGTATTCCCTAAAAAACTTTCAATAAAAAGAAAGAATTCGGAAGAATATCTTTATTTTATTCATCACTGATAATACTTGCGCAGGTGCTCTGCGTTCCATGCATTCTTAAACTCCTCCCCTTCTAGAGTTGCTATTCGGTAAGTTCCTGGTCGAACAACTTCTGTAACTCGGTATGGTCCATGCCAGTTTGCCTCCAGCTTATTGTGCTTTTGAATTACTTTCTTCAGCACATAGTCTCCTTCTTTCAGGTCGCACTTCTTCACCCTCTTGTTGTAGAACAAAGATGTTCGCTGCTGATAGGCAGCATTTCTAATGGCTGCTTCTTCTCTAACTTCCTCGACCATGTTTAAATCCAATCTTCTCATTAAGTCGCTGACAGGGGAATTGAAATTCAGTACCTTGTGTGTTGGGAGGCCCAACTCGGTAGGTATAACAGCTTCACTTCCAAACACCAGCATATATGGTGATTCTCCAGTTGCTACTCGGGGAGTAGTTCGGTAAGCCCACAGTACTGATTGTAACTCGTTGATCCAATTCGCTTTTGCATCACCCAATCTTTTCTTCAAACCATTCAGCAGCGTTCTGTTTGTCACTTCAGTTTGTCCATTGCTTTGAGGATGGCCTGGTGCTGAGTGGACCTTCAAAATATTTGATTGATGACAATAGGCAGCGAACTCCTCGTTATCAAATTGTGTTCCATGGTCTGTGATGAAAGCGTGGGGAAGACCATATCGACAAATGATGTTCTTCCAAACAAATTGGTACACCTTCTCGTACGTCATATCAATGAGTGGCTCATCTTTTACCCACTTAGTAAAATAATCCACTGCGATAACGAGGTATTTGAACCTTCCTTTGGTCGTTGGCAGTGGCTCAACCAAATCTATCCCCCACATGGCAAATGGCCAAGGAGAAGTGATGGGCGTCAACAATGCTTGTGGAGTTCTTCGGATGGAGTAAAAGCGCTGTCACTTGTCACACTTCTTGGCACAGGCTATACAATCAGCTCTCATCGTCGGCCAGTAGTATCCCTGCGTCATCACCCTTTGCAAAAGCGTCCGACCTGCTACATGTGCTCCACAGGACCCTTCATGGATCTCTTCAATCAATTCTTTCACCTCAGAGGGATGTACACATCTCTGCAAACCTGCCATAATTCCTCGTCTATAAAGAATACCGTTAGTTAATACATACCGAGCAGCTTTAAACTTCAATTTATTGGCTGCGAGCTTGTCATTTGGTAATTCTCCCTCCTCAATATATGCCCTGATGGGATCCATCCAAGATGGTCCTAAATTAAGGGTGATAACGTTCATCGTCAGATCTTCATCTATACTCCGACCAGCTAAAACTTCAATTGGGATTGTTCGTCGTAACTCGGTGCGAGTAGATGATGCTAGTCGAGCTAGGGTGTCTGCTCTCGCGTTTTCCATTCTTGGTATTCAGACCAGCTGAATAACGAAAAATTCTGACACCAGCTCCTTTGCCTTTGCATGATATCTGATCATTAATTCTCCTCTAACTGCATATACTCCCAACATTTGATTTACAATTAATTGAGAATCACTAAAAATAATAACCTGTTGCGCCTCCATAATTTTCGCCAAATTAAGTCCTGCAATCATGGCCTCATACTCAGCCTCATTATTGGAAGCTTTGAATTGAAAACGTAAGGCGTATTCCATGTCGACCTCATCTGGAGTGCTGAAAACTATCCCCGCGCCACATCCTGTAGTGCAAGATGAGCCATCTACATATAACCTCCATATAGGTAACTCGTCTTCAAATTTCTGATCTGTCAGAGTTCCTTGGTGAAATATTTGTTACTTCCTTTCATCCTCCCCTGGTATTTCTTGCTCCTCGTAGATCATCTTTTCTTGACCTTTTACCAACCGGAGTTGGTCTGAGCTCGAATTTGATGATCCTGTAACATCCACTTGCCCTTTTACCAACCGGAGTTGGTCTGAGCTTGTGTTTGTTAATCCTGTAACATCCACAGGTTGATCAGCGAGCAACTTTTGCTCCTCGGGGTTATCAGGATAGGTGAACTCTGCTATAAAATCTGCTACAGCTTGCCCTTTTAGCGATGATTTGGGTTCATAGACTATATCATATTCACCGAGCTCTATTGCCCAGTACATCAATCTCCCTGATTTTTCTGGTTTATAAAGGGCTTGCATCAATGGCATATCGGTATATACTACTATGGTATGAGCCTGGAAGTATGGCCTCATTCTCCTACTCGCCTCAATCAACGCCAGTGCTAACTTTTCCAGCCTTGGATATCTGATCTCTGCTCCTCGGAAGGCCTTACTCGTATAATAAATTAGCTTCTGCACTCCATTCTCCAATCTGATCAACGTCGAGCTAACTGCATTCTCCGATACTGCTAGATACAAGTATAATTTTTCTCCCATCACTGGCTTGGACAACAGTGGAGGTGTTCCCAAGTATTTCTTCAAGTCTTAAAAAGCCTTCTCATATTCATCATTCCACTCAAAAGTCTTTCTGAGCGTCTTGAAGAATGGGAGACATCTATCAGTTGCTCGTGACACAAATCTGTTGAGTGCTGCTACTCGTCCTATAAGACTCTGTACTTCCTTCTTCGTCGTTGGAGATCGCAGCCCTAATAGAGCTTTTATCTTTTCAAGATTTGCTTCAATGCCTCGTTGATTGACAATATACCTGAGGAACATGCCTTCTCGTACTCCAAATATGCACTTCGTCGGGTTCAGCTTCATTTGATATTTATCCAGTTGATCAAAAGTCTGACTTAAGTCAACTAGATGATCGGCAGCTTTCTTGCTGTTTGTCAGCATGTCGTCAACATAGACTTCCATATTGCAACTGATTTGTTCAGTAAAGACCTTGTTCATCAGCCGCTGATATGTCGCACCTGCATTTTTCAAACCAAAAGGCATAACATTATAACAATAAGTTCCCCTAGGGGTAATGAAAGAAGTACTTTCCCTATCTTCAGGTTTCATTTTGATCTGACTGTAACCAGAATAAGAATCCATGAAGCTCAGCAACTCGTGTCCCGAGGTAGCATCCACCAGCTGATCAATTCAGGGAAATGGAAAGTGATCCTTTGGGCATGCTTTGTTGAGGTCGGTGAAGTCTACACACATCCTCCATTTGTTGTTCTTCTTTTTTACCATAACCACATTTGCTAACCAGTCTAGATATTTAACATCATCAATGAAGCAAGCTTTCTGGAGCTTCTCGACTTCCTCCTGTATGGCTTGATTCTTCTCGGGACTGAATACTCTTCTTTTCTGCTTCACAGGCTTGATCTCCTTATTCACATTGAGCTCGTGACATAAGAAATTTGGGTCTATCCCAGGCATATCTTCATGACTCCAAGCAAAAGTTTATTTTCTGCTTCTAAAGAAAGTTATCAATTCCTGTTTCAATGAGGCTTCCAACGACGAACCTATTTGAGTAATTCGCTCAGGGTGCTCGTCGTCCAGAATGATGTTTTCAATAACTTCCACCACTTGACCCTTCACGAGTTACGGCTCATCTCGAGGATCCAATGTTTCTATTTCTGCACCTTCATCCACTTGATAGGTAGTAGTCTTTTTCCTTGATTCTTCCAGTTCTTCTTGCTCGGCGGATGAATAATAGCATTCCCAAGCTACTTTCTGATCACCTTTCACAACTCCTACCCCAAAATTTATTGGAAATTTTAGGCACTGATGCACTGTAGATGGTACAGCCTCGAACTTCTTCAATCCTACTCTTCCCATGATTATGTTGTATGATGATTGAACATTCTTATCCATCATGAAAAAGCATATTCTTTCTGTCCGATAAGCAGGCCACGTACTAATGAATATATCCAACTTGATCGTCCCAAGTGGAAATACTTTCTCGCCAGCAAAACCAATGAGGGGTCTGTGATAAGGCTCCAGTTGAGATAGCTTTATATTTAAACTATCGAAGCACGAGTAGAACATGATGTCTGCCGAGCTACCATTTTCGACCAGTACTCTTGAAATCATAACCTCCTGCATCCTCATTTTGATCACCAATGGGTCATCATGAGGATATAGAATACCTGCGAGGTCGTTCTTTGAAAAATCGATGACCAATTTCTCCTTGTTTACCTTTCTCGGGTGATCCTCCTCACTAGATTTATTCGCTGAATGTACAAGCAAGCTTGAGCCTCACCGAGGTAAGCTTTTCTCTCTGCAGTAAGGTCTCCTCCTCCTGCATCTCCACCTGTTATAACATTACAGTCAAATGACCCAAAGCGTATTGAAAATGCCTCTCGTTCTGGTTGCCTTGGTCTCTTGGAAAGATCGGGGTCATCTTCTGGATCAACTTCATGGTTTCTTTTCTTGTTTTCCTCTGCTCGACGAGGAGATCTGGACCTCTCTCTTGCTCGGTCGTTGTTTCTTCTTTCTTTTCCACAATCAACATACTTTGACAGCTTTCCTCGTCGGATGAGTGTTTCAATTTCATTTTGAAGAGCTATGCAATTCTTAGTCATATGGCCATGATCTTTATGGAACTCGCAATACTTCACCTTATTCCTCTTGTCAGGGTCTGCCTTCATTTTCTCTGGCCAGTTTAACTCCTCGTTGTTCTTGATTTCTTCTAAAACATGGTTGATATCCTTCTTCAAAGGAGTATAATTATCATATTTCTTCATTACATCCCATACCGACCTAGTTTTTGAATGTTTGTCATTACCATTATTCTTATGCTCTTTCTTCTTAGCTTTATCACCTTCCACCTTGGTTTCTTTAGCATCCATATTCTTCTTCGCAGCCATAGCCTCCTCGGCATTCATAATCTTGGACGCTTTTCCCATCAGGTCTGACATGGTTCGAGGTGGATCTTTGGCCAAAGTGTAGTACAACTTGTTCGGCAGTAGTCCACTCATCAAGGCAGTAATCACTGTCTTCTCCTCATAATCAATGACTTCTAGTTTCTCATTGTTAAAACGAGTTATATAATCTCTGGTACTCTCACCAGATTTTTGTCTAACACTTAACAAGTGTGCTACTCGTTTGACTGGCTTTGACCCAAAACAGAAATTCCCAATGAATAACTCAGCCAGTTGAAGAAAGGTTGAGATCTTACCCCGAGGAAGATTATTATACCATATTTGAGCAGATCCGGTAAGAGTTTTTGAGAATGCCCTACATCTCATCTCGTCGGGAACAGCATAGATGTCGGCTGCAGCTTGGTATTGTTCTATATGAAGGACGGGGTCAGTCTTTCCATCATATTTGGGGGTCACAACAAGTGCTTTGAACTTTGATGGTGTTGGAAAATCTACAATTAACTGGACAAAAGGTGTTCCTCGAACAAAGGTTCGTTGTAGAGGGTTCTTGGCCTTAGCTATTTCCCTTAATCTATCCTCCAGCCTCTGAATAGAGCCTTTTCATGCATCATTTCCTTCCTCGGGCCTATCGGTTCGAGCAACTGATCGCGTTGAAGTGGCTTCCTGGGATCTATCTTGACGAGCAGCTAGTCGCTCACGAGATCTATCTTGACGAGCAGCTGGTCGCGACTGAGCAGATCCTTCCCTTAAATCTGATGGTCGTCGAAAACTCCTCGGTACGACTTTAGGAGGACTTCTACTCCTTCTAAGTCCTAATCGATCAAAAGGTGATACCCTGCTTAACCTCTCTAGCGCACTAGTCCTTTATGGAGAGAGTGTGACACGTTGTTCAGATTCTGTGGCTCGCACTGACGAAGTTCGTCCAGGTTGATAAGAAAAATCTTTAGATTCTTCATTACGATATGAATTGGTACGCCTAGTACTCGAGGATGGTGCACGGGTGTTTCTTTGAATACTCCGCAATCCTGAATGAGTTGGTGCACCGCCATGGAGGGTTTGGATGAGTTGTCGCATTGTTTCTTGCATGACGGTCTGGCCCTGAGCCAAATTTGTCATTATTCCAACCAGATCTGGAATATTTGGCGGAGCAGATGGATTTGGAGGGGTTCCAGCGTTTCGATTGCTGGATTCCGGAATATCAGCCATTCGTAATGGATTATTTTTGGTGAAAAATGATATTACCAGTCGTTCCCACAGACGGCGCCAATCTGTTGATGTAAAAAATTATATTACTCTAATTATTCAATCACAGATAAATAAATGAGACAAAGAATTTTAAAGTGGTTCAGCCTTATAAGAATGGCCTACGTCCACTGTTATGTTATTGCTGAGTGTTTGGGAATTCTCGATTACAAGTTCTATCAAGAAATTTCGGTTCCCTTACAATGAGGATTGTACAATGTATTTATAGCCCTGAGGCTGTAATATGAAAAGGTAATACATTAAATGATGTACATATGAAAGGGTGATACATTCAATGCCCCTTAAGCGTGTGCGTCTGAATGATAAGCATTTAATGAATAGTCAAACTGTTGGTTATCCTGCTATTAAAGCTTTGTTCGAGGTGCAGCTCGGACCGCCTAAGCTTCTCGGTGTTTATGAGTTCCTCGGGGAATTATTGTTCCTCGGAGCGTCTGAGTTCCTCGGGGAAGCAGTGTTCCTCGTTGTAGTATGGTTCCTCGGAGCGTGTGAGTTCCTCGGAAGTATTTATTGTTGCCATGTAGATTGCCACGTGTCATCATTCAATTGAGCCATGTCAGCAAACTAAATTTGGTATCAACAATAGGTATGGGCTGACGGCTATGATCAGGGCTGAATACACACCCCCAAAAAGCTGAAAGAAATGGAGGAGCTGGCCTTTATTAGAGAGTGGCTAAGTTTCCTTGGGGAGTTAATGGTTCCCAAAAACTCTCCCCTGTGGTACAGGCATGAGATGACTCCCCCAATCTTGAAGCCAAATCCCTTTCAAAGGGATGACTCATGGATTCCTATAGATGCTATTCCAAGGCAGTTGCTGGAACCGAGCTCGGAGGAGGCTATGAAAAGCTTTTCCCCTCACCCCGATGATGGTCGGAGAGCTGGGTAGTGGACTACCTTAGTCATCCACCTGGATCCTCTTAGGGTTGATTTATTTCATTACTGTTGTACATGTAACTATGTAATTCTTAGTAAGGAATAAAATATTTATGTTTTGGGCATAGGCCGACTAAACATGTGTTGCTTGCTTTCGACTTACTAATAAACTTTAGTTATTTGGGCACTTCAACCGACTAAATCTTATTTAAAGTTTAGACTGAATTAAGCATTCATCTAGTCCAGTATGCCTTAGCCATACCATTCCTCCCACTTTACCTTTTAGGTATAGTCGTCACACTACCTTAGGCCTAAGTAGGGCGATGGAGAGAATACATCTGATTAATGTGTGATCCACCCAAACAGGATTTTGGAGCCAAACTACTTTAGCGACCAACCTGAGTTGGTCGTATCGCCTAAGGATCCCCTATAAGTATTTATTTGTTTCCAAAGCAACCTAGGAGGCAAATTTTGTTTTGTAACAAAGGCATGAGGTCACCTGTTGACCCTACTAATTATTCTTTGAACAGGTTGAGCTAGGATAGTCCTAACCACTGTGTTGTAATCATAAGAGGTTGGTTGAAAAGATCCTTTGACTGAAGTAAGTTAGCTAACTTACTGTAATCCAGGATTTTTATTATACTCATGAAAAGAGTAGAGCCTGTAACATAGAAAGGGTGCATATAACAAAATACATTCGAGACAACCAATACATGTAGAATGCCAAGTCTAATCGAGTTTTATTAATTGAAGTCATAAACAAAGAGCAGCATTAGTTTGTAAAATAAATTTTTGCCTAAACTAATGGTGCATGGATAAAGAAATCTAGAAGTAGAATTTCTTCAAGTTGGTCGCATTTCAAGCCCTTGGTATCTCCCTACCCTCCAGCGTTTCCAAGTGATAGGCTCCTTATAAGTCATCCCTCACTACCTTGAAAGGTCCTTCCCAGTTTGGTCCTATTTTGCCATCTGATGGTTTCACGGCACTGCCAAGGACTAGTTTCAGGACAAAGTCCCTAACTTGAAATTTTCATGGATTTACTTTCGTGTTGTACTATTTGGCTAGTTATTTCTGGTAAGATGCCAGTATCATCAGCTAAGTCAAGTTCAGTGATCAGTGCTCCATCATTGTGGCCTTGGTTGACCAATGTAAACTTCATGGTAGGGAGACCAGCTTCTAGTGGGATAACTGCTTTCATCCCATATGTGAGTGCAAAGGGTGTTTCCCCAGTTGCTTACCTTGGGATAGTGCGATAGGCCTAGAGGATGTAGGGCAATTCGTTTGCCCAAGCTCCTTTGGCCCCTTTCAGGAGTTTCTTTAGTCCATCGATCACTATCTTGCTGGAAGCCTCAGCTTGACCATTGCTCTGGGGATATGCTACAAAGATGAAGTAATGTCTAATTCCATGATCATTATAAAAACTTTAGAAGGGGCCACTCTCGAACTGAGGCCCGTTGTCAGTAATGATCATCCTAGGTATGCCGAAGCGGGTAATGATGCTTCTCTATATAAATCTCATCATGACTACGTCCCTGATGTTCGCCAGTGGTTTTACCTCTATGCACTTAGTGAAATAGACTTTGGCGACCAACAAATACTTTTGATTGCCTGCAGCAGTAGGCAAAGGACCTATGATGTCCAAACCCCACTGAGCGAAGGGCCATGGGATGGTTAATGAATTTAGGTTGCTAAAGGGCTGGTGCACCATGGGTGAGTGTTTTTGGAACTTTTTGCACTTTCAAAAGTAGACTCCAACGTCCTTCTACATGTATGGCCACCAATACCCTTCCTTCATTGCTAAAAAAGCTAGTGCCATTCCTCCTACGTGACTTCCACAAATTCCCTTATGAAGTTCGTGCAGAACTTGCTCGACATCTTATGGATGAACGCACTGGAGGTAGGGCATGTGAAGAATCTCTTATACAACTTCCTATCAAGAGATAAGTAAAAGCGAACAACTTTAACTCTTATCTGATGATCCTACCTCTTGTCACTTGGCATTATATCACTTTGTAAGTAGTCTACGATGAGGTCCATCCATCTTAGAGCCTTTTCATTGCGTAGAACTTACTCGAGATTCAGCGACTCAGTAGTCTAATCAATGTTGGGCTGCGCGAGGAAATATATTTGGATTGTTCTTCACGAGTCAGATTATATTGCGAAACTAAGAGCTTCTAGGGCATCTGCATGGTTGTTCTGTCCTCTGGGGGACTGCTGAACATCCACTTGATCTAAGTTAGCTATTAGTGCCTTCACAATGCCGAAATAAGCTGACATCCTTTCATCCTTTGCGCTAAAATCACTGTTTACCTGGTTGGATACTAACTGAGAGTCGTTGAAGACTTGAAGGTGCCTTGCCCCTAGTAATTGTGCTTTGCATAATCCAGCAATCAGCGCCTCGTATTCTGCCTCATTGTTGGAGGCTTCAAATCCTAGTCTGATGCCCTGCTCGAGCACTGTATTTTTTAGAGTTACTAGTAAGATACCTACTCTTTCCCCCTTGAGTTGGAGGATCCATCAACATATAAGTCCAAACGTTTGTTTTTCATATGAATTTATTCTTCCAAATCGAAGCGAACATTTATTTTTTTTATAAGATTATTCATCCTACACTAACATGGATATTATATATGCTCAAAAAGTAGCAAGATAAATACTTGACTCAAATCGTAGGTCTAAATCTCTGCAGAAAAGTGGTATGGTTGTGTTTATCTCCTCCCGATTTACGCTCCGGTGGTGGTGGTAGTGTAAGATGGTGTGGGAATCGCCTTGGAACTCACTCTCTTCTTCCTCATATGGCCTCTCTGTGATTTTCTAACTTCTAATCCTAACTCCTTCACCTTACCAGATGATATAGCTCTCCAATTTTCGTAGGTCTCTTTTCCCAAAAATTTAAAAAGACTAAAATACCCTTTCGAGGTGCCAGTTTGGCCTAAAATGCACCGGGACCCAAACTAAACCCCCAAGTACAATTTTCTGACTATTTTGACCCTTTTGGACACACTGGCTACTCGAAATGACCATTTCAATTATCAAAATGAAATTACATTTTATTTCATAAAATTAAGTCCCGACACGACTAACACGCATGTCCCGACTAAATTTATCATAACTGCCGTATTTCTCACTTATGATAATCATAATACTTTCTTATCAATTTATTACTCGTTCACTAAGTAATATTCAATATAAATCAATTTATTACTCATTCACTGAGTAATATTCAATATAAATAAATATAAAACCATGTCTCGCTAATTAATATTTATTTTAATCCGGATTAATTTTCCATTTTAAATTTAACTAATCCGACTATAAAAATCATTAAAAATACGGGGTGTTACATACCCCCCCCCCCCCCCCAATAACGGAATTTTGTCCTGAAATTCGAAAAAATACCTGGTATATATAACTCTGGATATTTGTCGCACCTTTTATCCTTGCACTCCCAAGTAGAATCGTCGGCACTATGGTGCCCCATATTATTGGCTCGAATTCTTGCACACAACTAAATTCGAATGTATCCAAAAATTAACGTTCAATAATCTTTTGGTATTTCCAATATACACACACCAATGGTACCGTTTTAATCGGAGGTCTACTCACTACATACCCTAACATATCGATGCATTCCCTTATGATTAAGGTCTCATTTATATAATGACACGTAAAACTATTGTGAATCTGATAACAATGCCTCAAAGGACGAGCCTATACTTCACTAGACCTATCATCCCTATATTAGAAAAGACCTCACTTCTATAGGTGCCAATTTCACTTATTGTCGCACTAAGTCATCTCTCCTCATGAGAGATACCCTCAGCAACCACTGACTACTCATGTCAGGACTCAAAACTTTGGTTCACGTCAACGTACTCCCACTACATTTCTGAACTATACGAAACTGATGTGGATTGACTCAATGAATCACTTCGGGTTTGAGAAACTTGTTATTTCCCCTTTTTCATCTATCTAAGGGTGGGAGAAAACTTTTCTTTCGATTAAGCCTCAGAAGTCACTTTGCAATTAATATCCTACTACGAGTCATTACATGTATCTCTTCCAGTGGTAGTTAGTTTTTGTAATTACTCCAAAAATTCAAAACATGCATCTCGCATTCGTCCACATTCTATGTCAACCCTCTTGACTATCCATCGGCCTACTGTTGACACGTCTAGCTGAAGACATAACTTTGTCCCCATCGCCTTCTGACACTCCCTATCAAAGGTGGGACTCAAGGGTCTCATCTTGATTTATAACATTATCGGGCGACACCTTGTACTAGTTTATTTCTTTTCTTTAGTAACACGCGAGGCATACTACCCGGTAGTATAACACACCCAAACAGATAACAATTATTTCGTTATTGGTCAATTCATTTAACAACCCAAAGAAAATCTTGACCCTTCCGCGATTTTGGTAATCAATTAATGAATTCTATTAGTCTACATATCCATTTCGTCTCTGAAATCATAAATCTATCACAACATTCAAGTCGGTAATATCGGACCGACCTTTTCCCTTCACAAGTGATGCACTTGGAGACAACTTCAGTATGTATCATTCAATATGAAATCCACACACTCTATATCTCACGTCACTTGAAACATCTTACTCCATTTTTGTGAGATATACCAAAATCATGGTTTGTGCGTTTGCTCCAAAACTGCTCACTTCCTAGGCTCTTTTCCATCTGTTAGAATTAATAACCTATCTATGAGCAAACCACTCTACGCATTCGACTAGGTGAGACTCCGCTCAACTCTACGCATTTTTAAGTTGTGGGGTTCTCCCTTATCAAGGGATGCCTTTTTCCATTTGCTTCCAACGTCTTTCGACTCACCTCGGTTATGGGAGTTTTCTCGTGACCTACACATAGTCGAACTATCTCCTTTCCTCGAACAAATTTCAGTCCCTCATACTTTTCCACTTGCATCTCTGACTGTCCCACAGACATATTTACAACATCTTCACAGGTCTTCTTATCACAGATGATACTGAAAGTCAAATTAATCAGGGCACCTATACACCCTATATCATGTGCACAACTACACAATCATCTCAAACGTCCCACACGTAACATACTTATCTTTAGTTCGGCCCCGCATTCTCAGTGTGACTATATCGTATGAATAACATTAGTTACTCTACTAAAATTATTTAATTCATCTCGAGGCAGCCCCACCCATCAACTAGTGGGCAAAAAAGTTTCCCAAATGCTCCTCACACATCATTACTCAATTCTACAGGTCTTATATTATATAATAACTCTCATCTCATGTTTTCATCCACATACACGTGTAATAACTAAAGTGATAAACTCATGCCCTAGTGGCGAACACATCTCTTAACTCTCGAAATTCATTGGGATTCAATCTTGGGATGTCTCACAACTGGAATCTAAACAAGGAACCCTCCTAGTACATTACTACCTAGCGTTGTCGGTCAACGAGATATGTAGGCCCTACGTGTATAACTAGAACATCCAAAATCCTATCCCCGGATGTACAAGTATAAACGTCCACTCCCATATCACTAAAGGAGTTATACAACACGACTCTCTCACTATCACTAGTTTTCCTGCGCTAAGTCGATAACTAGCTAAATTTTTTCGCTCAAAAGTTAACTTAATAGACCCCGAATCATATCAGTACAGTCCCTACACACTGAGATCAAATATAACAAGACAACTATAACCTCTAAAGTATTCTTCACTATATAATATAAATGCGAGCTCAACCCTCTTCCAGGTGACACATCGCTAAACAACATATCCCGCCTTGGAATAATGAACACGATAGCCTTGCTATAATATCCCACCATCTCTCAACCCATCGTTAACCAACCTATACCCAGGATAACGTTATACTCAAATATCATCTCTCGAAATGATTTAACCCACTACAATATATCCTCTCACTGTCCCCACCCGCTCCCTTGCAGATGGAGCCAAAAGATCCCCGCCACTCAACAGTAAATATATACACATAATAGTAACACTGACGATGCACACACTAAACCTGTCTCACGTGCGAACCTGGTGCTAACGAAATACTGTGGGTTGCTCATGTTGCACAAAACATACCCCATTCGCCTTATGATAAGTCTCACACTTTCAATTATCACTAGGACTTGCAGTCTAATTGCTTCTTAGACATGACAATCTCGTCCAAATCGATCTAAATTTTTTTACAACAATTGTCCCTCCTGGCATCCCGCTCCTATCTCCTAACTCGCCGCGGACAGGGTCGATACATATAGTCCTACTCTCCACACCTAGGACACCATTATGTGTTATCCCTTGATCTATGGACCTACTAGCCATATCGGGGTTATCCTTCTCTCGAATATGGTAGTCTTTACCCCGATTGCTACCCTCGTTGGTCCTTTGGCTCTACTATCCCTATGGAATACACTGCTGACCCTGATGGCACTGACTGAATCCACCGTCTCTTGGTAAGAAATTCATTTATCTAGATTCTTTAAATGGGTCCTCTGCCGGTTATTCCCCTGTGGGGCCTCACTATCACCAATTACATCCAGTCTTTCCCTTATGTATTGGCTCTTCAACTCTATTGGCTCCCTTCTCATGGAAGCGTAGATATAACCATTGTAAAAGTATGTCATTGACGTCATGTGCATATGTCATCCAAGACTGATTTCCCATAAGTACTGGCGACTCCTACTCATGAGTCCATCATCACACTTAGGAACCCTTTTTCTCCTCCCTCCCCACCTCTTCGGGTATGAAGTTCACTTTAAATAAATTCTTCATCACCATCAATATCTGTTTCCCCCTCTTGTAATAAGTCCAAAAACTTTCTTCGCATCTCTGTCTGAATTAGGGCTGTCAATGGACCGGGTCTGGACCCGAACCCGATCCGGACCCGACCAGAATTAACGGATCTGAGCAAATTTTATAAACCCGATTATCCGATTACCCGATTACCCGATTAGTTAATGGACCGGATCTGGATATACATGACTCCGATCCGATAAGGACCCGACCCGAATGTGTATATATATAATATAATAAATATATATTTATATATAATATTATATATATATATAGTCTTACATATAATTACTAAATATATATATAACTAACTTATATATATATGTATAACAGTTTTACATACATATATACATACATATATATAACAGTTATATATATATATATAAGTTATATATAAAAACAGTTTTATATAAAAACAGTTTTACATACATATATATATATAAGTTATATATAAAAATAACAGTGTATAAAAACAGTTTTACTATGTATAAAAACAGTTTATATAAACTGTATATATATATATATATATATATATATATATATATATATATATAAACAGTTATACAGTTTATATATATATATATATATATATAATCGGGTCGGGGATTCGGGTCGGGTCTCCGGGTCCTTAACGGATCCGGGTCTGGATCCATTTTCTGAGACCCGTCGGGTAATCGGGTAAGACCCGATCCGTTAAAAATATACCTGGATCGGATCTGGATATACCCAGACCCGATCCAGACCCGACCCGTTTACACCCCTAGTCTGAATAGTAGATGAAAGAACTCACGATTACACTGCACCCAAAATTTCTTGATTAATTCCTTATCTACTTCCTAATATGTGGTGAGTGTCTCCCACCACGGCAACACTGCTCCTATGAGAAAAAATCTTTAAACTAAAATTTAAATCCTGGGTGCCACTACACTCCACCATACGCAATTGCCTTTGGATTATCTCCTTCCATTGACCCAGCATACTTCTTGTCTTCCCTGAACCCTTACAGATGGCTCTTCGAAAGGGTACCTCCAACTTCCCCCTTTACCAACTACGCCCGGTGAGTCTAAGTTTGTACCACCGTTCACTACGATGGTGCCTGGGGAAACTACTGCACCCTAGTGATTATCCTACCGTCTTTTGCCTGAATAATAATCATGGTGACTCCCATCACAGCCATCGTTTCCATAATACTTTATGGCTTCTACTGAGCCTCTCCTCCTACAGTCCTTCCAACGACCTTCACTGGTCGCCCTATATTGTTCGATGCACAAAACATAACCGAACTCGTATATGATTTGTATCAACCAAACTATATAGGAGGAGAACTTAAGCATGTGTACGAAGAGGAATACAAAAATCCTATAATATGACTCTATATCAAAGAACGCCACGCTGAAAATCATAGTAAGTCGCACAGATCCTAAGGACACTAAACCCTGGCGCTCTGATACCATCTGTGACACCCCGCCTATTCCAATCCTGGGTGATCAATCCATTATTAAATTAAAGAGGAATCATAAATGGTTTCATTTTTAGCATCACCGTCGAAATCCAATTAATTTACTAATACCCTAATGGCCCGGTGTCAAAATTTTAATTCTTGTTATTAACATGCAAATAAATATTTCACAATCACCATTCCAAATAATAATAATATAAATACTATAACATCCGAATAAATAATGGTGACTGGAATAAACACTTCAGACAGAAATCAACATACAATCATCCATAAAATAAATCAAATTTGATACTAAAAATAAAATGGAAGAACAATGTCTCTGTAATCATCACCAACTGGGAATGGGCGACATGCCCAACTGAGATAGATAAAAGGATAAATGGGAACTGATAAATGTGGAGGCGTCTACTACCAAGATCCTCCAACTTTCCCAGCATCTGTAGCACGCCAAATGAAGGAACTCCTATATGTGGCGTCCCTATGGCTGGGCCCTTAAAATATTTTTACAAAAATGGATTTGAAACTGGTCAGAGCCCAAGTAAAACAGTTTGAAAACATTTTAGCATGTATTTAAAATGCATCAAAGAGTATATATTTGATACATGTTAGCTTCACGTGCTCTCACTTGAGATCATCACCTCTCAACTATTGTGCACACCTATCGTACTCTTTTAAACCCACCTAGTTACACTACCTCGCCTAACTAGTTTGACTTGAGCGTTTTCTCGACCATCAATTCACTGTGCCTACCCATATTGCCCATACAATACGTTACGAAATTTTCAATCCCTTTTTATATATTAAGAGTCGCCAATTAATTATTAAGTTCACACATGCTGATATTACTTTAGATATCACTATCTATATTATCTACTAAAACACCCGTAATAGAATAAATCACACACACACACACATGCATATTTACATTAGTATTATAATATATACATATACGGCATCCTTAGGTGGAGACCTACGATGCGGGCATACTCTGCTATCAATTCCTGGTACATCACGTACTAAATAAGGACATCAGTTTGGATATCACCCTCAAACCATAAATCAAATCACACATATTGGAGGCGAACATAGTTCCAAGTTTATGGGTCACGCACACACCAAATGTGCCCAATTGATCGTCGAAATTATCATACACTCAGATAGCCTATTCCTAGATTCTTTATTTTGGGATACAAGTCAAAACCCACCCCCAATGGCTCATCAGAATAGGACTCTCCATGACGCGGAACCTCCCGTGATAGCAAGTAGCCTAGGTATGTTCACACATAATAAATTAAATAAAAGGTATTCTCAAAATCTATGTATATATAAATAACATCAATATAGGTTTCCACTTAACCTATAATATATGTCTCATGCATTGTATATATATAAATCCCGAATATCCTACGTATTATTAATTTACCATTATACTACACCTCGTATTTTCTCGAGTGTTTTCCCCACCACTCGAAGAGTTCTAACCACCCCATAAGGTTATTTCAGTAGTCATAATATCCCCCTACTGCTGGTCCGGTCTTAGGTTCACTCGTAATCTCCGTGACTTATTCTAATGCCCATGGTATTATTTAATATCAAACGATCCCCCATGGTTCACTCGTATTCCCTGTGACCCATTCCAATACTCGTGATGCCAATTAATATTAAAATATACCCCATAATTGCTAGTTTTTATTATCTTTAATTGGGGAGAAATTCCCACCCTAACCTCTTAAAATTTAAGCAAACCAAGGCCTAGACTGTCAGGTTCCCCGAAATGGTTTGAGTGTACAAGTGAACAGGTTTGGGTGTACCTCCAAACCGCTTGAGGGGTTTGCCAAACTGGTTCGAGGTACGTGACAGTTCATCTTCTCTATAGCTACAGGTTTCATCATATTTAAAGCCCAGAACATCCATTACACAATCACAAACTCCTAAGCAATTGTACTAAACATTATACTAACATTAATACATGATTTCTAACGTAATTGAATCATTGAATCACCAAAGAAATCCTTTAAATCGAATTAATTCAATAATTATATTTCAGAACCCTAGAGTATCCTTTTTCTTCAAGAACATCAACAATAACCTCAGATTTCTCCCAAGTTTTATTGTTTCACTCCTTAATTTTGTGTTACATATATGAATTACACATATCCATCAAGCTTTCTACCCAAGAACATGAATTTATTCTTCCAAATTGAAGCCAACATTTATTTTTCATAAGATTACTCATCCTACACTAACATGGATGTTTTATATGCTCAAAAAGTAGCAAGATAAATACTTGACTCAAATCGTAGGTTTGAATCTCTACAGAAAAGTGGTATGGTTGTGTTTCTCTCCTACTGATCTACGCTCCGGTGGTGGTGGTAATGTAAGATGGTGTGGGGGTGGGCTTGGTACTCCCTCTTTTCTTCCTCATATGGCCACTCTGTGATTTTCTAACTTCTAATCCTAACTCCCTCACCTTAACAGATGATATAGCTCTCTAATTTTCATAGGCCTCATTTTTTCAAAATTTTAAAAGACTAAACCCAAATTAAATTCTCCAGTACACTTTTCTGAATATTTTGACCCTTCCAGACACACTGGCGTACTCGAAATTACCATTTGAATTATTCAATATGAAATTACATTTTATTTCATAAAATTAAATCCCGACACGACTAATACGCGCATTCCGACTAAATTTACCGTAACTGTCGTATTTCTCACTCACGATAATCATAATACTTTCATATCAATTTATTACTCATTCACTAAGTAATATTCAATATAAATTAATTTATTACTCATTCACTAAGTAATATTCAATGTAAATAAATATTAACCCTTGTCTCGCTAATTAATATTTATTTTAATCTAGATTGATTTTCCATTTTAAATTTAATTAATCCCAATTAATTCCAATATAAAAATTATTAAAAAAATACGTGGTGTTATAGACAAATTAGGGAATTTTTCTTTAAATTGAGTTGTGTGCCACATAGATCTTTGCCACGTATTCCCACTCACTTACCTACACATGATGCTTCGGATGACTACATGAGAGAGTTTGCACATATTCGGGAGCAAGTTAAATTTTTGGTCAAACTTCACATGATTTGATGGATGTATTTCATAGGATATCACCACCTTTGGAAAACTCCATCACATCCAACGGTTGAGGTTTAGTCTTGTTTGCGAGCATAGGATGATTTTCATGATGATATTTTATGCCTGTTGCTAATGTGTACCACTTTTGAAAAAATACAAAAACATTTTCTATTGTTTTAAGAAAAATTGAAAAAGCCAAAAATATTTTATTTTGATAAATTTTTTGGAAAAACACAAAAAAATTTTGTATTTTGGTTTACACCATTTAAGGATGAAAATTTGGGATGACCAAGTCACATCATCATTCCATATCCACGTGACTCTTTGATAGTGATTTGAGACACGTCATCATTTCATTTTTTGCTTTATAATGTTTAGAGTCATACTATTGCACTTGTTAATCACATGTTGGTCGAAGTGTTTTCATCCTAATCAAGTCTTTAAAGCGAACCAAATGTGATAAAACTCGAAAATTAAAGTAGTGCATGTAAGAACCATAGCTTGTGAGAATTTTTTTTATATATGTGAAAAATGGGGATGGACTACGAAAGGTAATCACAATATCCTTTACGATTAAGCCATCGTTTAAATCGGACCTAAAAAATGTGGCATTGTAAAAAGTAGCCAAGGTCCAAAGAGGTTGAAAAGTGACCAAAAAAGAAATATTTAAAGGCAATAAAAGACATATATTCCAAAAAGGGGCCATTAGGTTTTAGATCACCTCAATAGAAAAATTAAAAAATTCACTATTTATGAAGGTGTTTTGGTTGGAAATTAAAACAATGGGTTTGCACATCCTGATAAAGTCTTGAAAAAACATTACATAGTTTTAGACATTATTGGTGTTGAAATCATCTTAGACTTTGATGTGTCGATTAGATTAAGTCGATGTCATATAAATTCACATTTTTTACGCCTAAGGATGATTTTGAGTTCATTCGTTAGGAGTATATATATTCATCGTACACATATGTTATATTTGATTGCATTGACCTTCCTATCGAATTTGTTCGCACCCATTCATTCTGTTTCCATGATTTGGTTGTCTTAATGTAAATTCGTAGTGTGTGAATTTTTGTGTAAATTTGATTTTGTTGAAAAAGTTTGAAAATAAAAAATCGTTGGTGAAAGCTTTTGAGTTTATCCTTAGATGATCGTAGTTGATTTACTTTACTTGTTGTGACACTCCATGCTTATTTTGTTTATTCTTTTCCTGTCTATTTCGGACAAATAAAAAGGGGGAAACGAATTATGATTTAATGGGGGAGTTCATATTATGGGGGAGATTTGAGTTTTGAGTTTTGTTTTGATTTATATTTATCTCATTTCAAACTCGATACGTCGCGAAGGTATTTGTTTCTTATCTCATGTGAGTAGGTACAAAATATGAGGATCATTAATTTACACACCCTAATGATGACAAAGAAAAGTTAGAGATTTGAATATTTAAAGTTGAAGACATTTAAAGAAAGTTTAAGGACTTACATCTTAAGTACCTTTTCAATTTTGGGTTCATGGGAGAGTATTAGATTTGTACAGGATATTTGATTTGATAATTTAGAATTTTTTAGTTTTTTACGGCATAGACATAGGGGGAGATTTATAAGGACATATTTTACATTAGATGAATCCAAATATGTCATATACCGCTACAACCGTCGAAGAAAGTTTAAAGTTCATTCCTTCATCAAGAAGGATCCAAATATCAACATTCTTAAAAAAGTAAGCCTTTGTGAGATAGATTTTAGTAAGGTTGTGTTTAAGTCCCTTAATGGTTCATTTAAAGTGTTGGTATAATTTTTCTAAAATGTTTTTAAACACATGAGGAGTCATTTTTCGTCAAAATAATTTTTCTAAGTCCTAAGGTGGAGTTTTAATAAAAAATAATTTTTCGCTGATGTCGTTGAAACGCCATGTCGATGTCATTGAAATGACATGGCAAAGTCGTTCAAACGATTTCTGCAAGCGACAGAGCAGTGCGATACCTCGCTTGTAGCTCTCTTGAAGTGTTTCATCTAACGACATGCTACTATTTTAGTTTTTTAATCTCATTAGATGGTCATACGATCTTTGGATCGAACGACGTTTGATGTCATTCGAGCGACCTACCTCTGTCATTTCGAACGAGGCCGCCGACTTAATTTTCTTATAAATAGATGGTTTTGAATCTTTTTTGCTTGAGAAGACCTGAGTGTTTTATTCTACGAAAACTGCAAACTATAGAATTTTTGCCTTCTCATTTAGGGGTTTTTAACTTTGTTTTTCACTTCACAAATCATCCCAATTGCTTTAGTGAATTATTTTGGAACCCAAGATATAATTTTGGTGAAGTTTATCTTGTAGAGACAAAATCTCTACGGCTGATTTGGTAGCTCTTGAGGGATGTGCTGGCTGCTACGACTGCAGTCACTTGCAGGTACTTGAAGGTATTTCTTGCTGAAGATATAGCTGAGGTTCTTATGGGTTTACGGCGGACAATCTATTGTTGATTCTAGGTTGAGCCCTATACGAGTGTTCTGAGGAATATTCATTGCAAATTTTATTGTGTATGTAAGTTGCGATTTACTCTCCATGGTGAAATAAAAGGTTTTACCTCAAAGGTTGTTTTCTTGAAATTTATGTGTTAGCAATTTATGTTTATTTGTAATTGCATGATTTTTACACCTAGATGCATGTGTTAGGGTTTAATTAATTTGGATAAAAAATGACATTTAACTAAATAATCTTTTAATTGGAATTTGCGAATCCGTTAACAATCGATATCACACCG
Organism: Sambucus nigra; assembly: GCA_949130495.1. Taxonomy (NCBI): domain Eukaryota; kingdom Viridiplantae; phylum Streptophyta; class Magnoliopsida; order Dipsacales; family Adoxaceae; genus Sambucus; species Sambucus nigra. The sequence continues at coordinate 185,887,069 of OX422214.1, read as the reverse complement.
CATTTACAAATTAGTATCAGATCTTTTCAAACGATCTTACCTACAGCGTTCTCAGGATCTCATGCAATATCTTAGGCGATTGGACATTATTGATAGCTTCAATTTGATTAGGATTTGCCTCAATTCCCCTTTGCTGACTAGGTAACCTATAAATTTTTTCAACTGAACCCTGAATGAGCATTTACTCGCATTGAGCTTCATTCAGTAGCTCCTAAGGATTTCAAAGGTATTGGTTAGGTCTTTGAGATAGTCGCTTTTGTACCCACTTTTAACGAGAATATCGTTAGTGTATACTTCCATTATTGCCATCATTTAATGTTTGAATATCTTTATGACCAGTCTTTGGTATATAGATACAGTGTTTTTAAGGCCGAAAGGCATGAGCTTATAACAATATAGACTTAATGGCATTATGAATGAAGTATTGTCCTGATCAGGGCCGAATAAAGGGGTCTGGTGATACCCCGAATAAGTGTCAAGAAAACTAATTTGCTCATGGGCTACAGTGACGTCGACTAGTTGATCTATCTTTGGTAGGGTAAACTATCCTTAGGAAATGCTCTGTTGTGGTCGATCATGTCTATATAGATTCTTCATCTACCACTGCTTTTATAAATTATGACTGGGTTCTAGAGCCACTTCAGAATTTGAACTTCGCTGATGGACCTTGCCTTCATAAGTTTTCCTACCTCATTTTCTACCGCTTTTGACTTTTTCCAGTGCTGTTCAATGAGCCTTTTATACAATCAACTTAAATATCGGATCTACATGGAGATGGTAATAGGTGTCCATGAGACCAATCCCTGACATATCGTATGGATCCCATACAAACACATCTAGGTTGTGCTTTAGAAAGTTGATCATCTCCCTTCTTTCGTGGTCGACCAGTATTGTACTGATCAAGAACTTCCTCTCTAGTCGGCTTTTATAAAAATAACTTCTTCCAGTTTTTCAATGACCCTATCAACGGGGTGGATCTTGGTCTCCTCCACCCCTGGTCGACCATGCTGTAGTTTCTATTCTGAAGGAGTAGCCCCATCCAGGGGTGTATCTGGAAAATATATTTGTCTTTATTTTTCTCCTGCTTGGGTCTAATAACAATGATGTAGCATCTCCGAGCAATTGCTTAGTTACCTCTTATCTCCATTATGCCCCGATCTGTAGTGCACTTGAGTTTTTGGTGGTAGGTTGAAGGGATAGCTCTCATGGTATGAAGCCACCCTCTACCGAATATGGCGTGATAGGGTAAATTAATACCCACTACCATTAACTCAATGAGCTTTGAAGCCCTTACTGGTAGGATTACCTTCCCTAACGGCATGGGCATTTTTCCTGCGAAGCCAACCAAAGAGATAATTGCTTCCTTCAAGTAAGATATCTTGAGCTTGAACTTGTGGAAGAGTTCTAAGTACATCACCTCTGAGGAACTCCCCTGGCCCACCAGTAACTTTCCCATATCTCGATTTTCAATCCCGAGATTGATTATTAGTGTCTTGTGGTGTGAGGTTCTTACCCCAACTAAATCTTCCTCCGTAAACACAATGTATTTGTTGTAATCCACGTTCTCTGGTCACCCGTGCTTGCCATCTTGGCTCTTGACAGTATCTACCAGGAAAGGCCTCCATTACGGTTGTGACCTCTTAAGTTCCATTTGAATTGCGAGGGCGGACGCCCCATGTATTACCGTAAACTCATGTCTTGTTTCATCGTATAGGACATTATCTGGTTTTTGATCGCCTCTAGTGATGACCTGATCGGACTTCTTGTCTATGTACTCATTGAAATGCCCCCTGGGCTATATCTTCTAAGTGAGATTTTTGTGCCTTGCACTTCTATGTCTCGTGTCCATTTTCCTTATGGAGCACACACCGGAGTGTGTTGTTCCTCTTAGTCGGATCACCTCCCATCTTCTTTGGCCATTTGAGAAACTGCTGGTCTTTAATCTTCCCCAGGATCTTATAAATTGGTTCTTTGAAAATCATGTTGATGGCTTAAAAAGTAATTAATGAAAGAGCATGCAAATATCACACAACATACATATATACTTGGTTCGACGAATGGCCTACGTCCACTGAGAGGTCAGTGATTTGTTATTAGTACCTCTCAAAGTTCGTAAATTACATCCCCCTTTCCCCTAGGGTGTGAACTGCATTTAGAGTTGTGTAAAACTACAGTGGCTGAATTGATTAAGGAACTCCCTTGGCTTGTTATTGGCTTGTGTGGTGATTCCTTGAATATGTCGTCCAAGATTTTAGGTAATGAATATGAGCCTAATTAAATGATAATAACATCATAATTATCCACGTGATAAATGCTAATGTTGGTCCTCCGTGTTGATAGATTAGGCCAGACTAGCATTATGAGTTACTGGGCATGCTCGGGTGAGATAGAATTTGGGCTCAACTGTGGTTTGGCTCCCATAATTACAATCCAACAATTTTATAATATTTTAAACATTGTCTAACATTGTTTTTATGGGTGTGGATATAGTAGTTGTTTGTCATTGTTTTATGTTGTGAAGGTAAAGTCGGTATCAAAGTAATTAGATAATATTGATACGAGGATATTAATAGTTGAAATTTCTTAAAATGGAGGGTCATGATTATTAACCTACAAACAATACACTTTATATAAATAAGGTTAGTAAATGACATGTAAAATATTAAAATAAATAAAAATGTTAATATTTTGGAAATTCGAAAACTTATATATGGTTTCCACTTCCATTCCATTTTTTTTTTTCAAAAATTTGGAAATCTAAAAATTTGAAAATCGGCAATTTAAAATAATACCAAGGTAAAAAAATTGAATCAAAAATTGAAAATTTAAAAGTTCAAAAATAATTAAAACCCCTAGTGGTGGGAGAGACATTAGGTGGAGTGTCCCCCGTAAGAATGTGACACCCCGCCTAACAAAATATCGGGTGATCAATCCTATATCAAATTAAATAGAAATCTCATATGGTCATTCTTAGCATCACTGTTGTTAATTCATTAATTACTAACCACCTAGTCTTTCATTAAGCTGGTGTCAAACTATCTTTATTAATTCAACCCAAATAACATACTAGAACAACAAATAATCCAATACAAGAACGAAACTAAAACATGCCACAAAGTAAGTACAAGAGTCTGTCAAACAACGTCGACTACAAGCCATCCACGAAGTGCAAGTATAAACGAGTACTGATACATGCCAAGTCTGAATATAGAGGTATAAGCCCAAAAGTACAATTAAAAAGATCCTAGACTAAAGATAGAATGATATAAGCGTCTACATCAAGAACTCACAGCAATCCACATAGCTGCAGCCACGTACCGTGTAGGAAGGAATAAAGCCTGGCGCCCATGTGGGAGGACACCTAAAAGGTTTTTGAAAATATTTTATAGCAAGGGTTAGAACCCAAAACATTTAAAAATATTTTGCAAGTGAATTTAAATACAAGAAATAAACATGCAAATGCTCTCCATATTTAAATTAGTGTCGCACACTCCCTTGAGTTTACCTCAACCCTCAACTAATGCGCATGCCTAACGAATTATACATAATACACCTAGCCACTCTCCCCGTAACTAGCCTTGTCCCAAAAATACTATACTAATTACCCCACTATTACACCCTAAGTGAGTATAGTACATTTCTTTATGAGTTATTATTCACATTAACGTATAAAAAGTATCATTTCCCATTTAATACTATATAACCGTTTCACAAGTTATATAATTAATACAATTCTCATCATGTACTAACCCGCATATACTTATACGATATATACGAAATCATAATACAACACTTATACGTATATGTCGTAGATATTAGGGGTGCACACGATTCGGTTTGGGTCGATTTTGGTACTAATCCGAGAACCGAACTGAGTTGGGTCGGTTCTGAATTTTTGGAACCGGAACCGAACCGACAATTATGCAGAATCGAACCAAACCGAACCAACGGTTCTCGGATCGGTTTTTGGTTCCAAAGTCCTATTTCAAACTTAGTAAAATCTTAAGATTAATGTATTTCATAAATATTTTTTTTAAGTTCAAAATTAATTTTGATCCTCAATAATTTAAGTTAATAACTCAGGCAATCACAAAAATATAAATTACAAGTGTTAAATATATAAAATAAATATATATGTAATTATAAATCGGTTCAATCCCGGATTGGTTCGGATCGAATCGGTTTTCGAATCGGATTGTTTTTTTTCCTTGGAACCGAGAACCAAACCGAAGTATCGTTTTTTTTTTGGAATCGGAACCGAACCATTGTGCAAAAAAAAATCGATCCAAATCGAACCAATGCAGTCGGTTTGGTTCGGTTTATCGGATTTTCAGTTTCGTTGTGCACCCCTAGTAGATATATATAACTATTCCTCCGAGTAAGCACTCATTGGGTATCTCTAGATGCTATCATAACCGAGTATTCTCATCCACCCGAAACTCTCTTTATTTCAGAACAAACATACAAATGTTGTGGAGGCGGTCATAGTTTCCCACGATAGTGAGTTCGAATTAGGCACCATTTGTCTCACTCCTAAACCCGAAAGCTATGACCTGGGGACTATACTCACCCTGTTCCTCAAGTCAGGGGATTCACCCATATCGTACAGCCTCCTCGATAGCACTAGACTGAGTATACTAGGAATATAATTCACACAATTATTCATAAAACATATATATACAACACATCATCGTATATATATAAAATCTAGGCTACCGGTGTATTATACCCATACCCAAGCCTAAAACATTTAAGTCAGTGGTCCGACTTCATTTTACTTAATTACTCACAAATAAATTCTCATTATTTAGGCGTGAACCTTTCAAGTATCCCTGAACTCTCTATCTCTTAGCCCGAAATTCAAATAATCTCAATTCGCCCTTTAATTTCATGCAACCAAGTCTAATCATTTAAACAATAAGATTACAATATACTAAATCATGAATTTACATATCCAATTTCATGCAATTTAGTCAAATAAGTTTCAAGGTTAAATGTTCCCAAATTAACCCTTATTCAATACTTAATTTCATAATTCAGTTAGGGCAGGAATTACAAATTTCCAACACAACATGTCTGAATCAGGGGAATTGGAGAAATCTGGCAAGCATTAGAGATTGTTCGAACGAAGAGCCCTGTCATTCGAACGACAGTGGAACTCGTTCGAACGAAATACCATGTTGTTCAAACGACACTGGTATTTCCTCTCTCTCTTTCTTCTGCTAAAACCCAATCCGCCATTAATGAATTTTAAACCTCTATTCTGAACATGTTTCTGCAGTAAAACGTCCCCAAATTCATCCTAAGTTCCTTCTTTCATTATAACAATTCTATCCCTAACAATCTCACTAATTTAATCATTAATTGCATTAACTATCAAATCCTCTACAAATTTATAACCTTCATTAAAAGAAACCCTCAATTTTTGCATGAACAAACCCTAGAATTCAATTGGATTTCACCTCTTTTAATATGAAAAGATAAATGCAATTTAATAATCAAAATTTAAACCACTTGCCTCAACAATGAAGATCTATGGCTTTGAATGATGATGTTGAGTAGCAATTGACACTTCAAGATCCCCAAATTCCTTTTCTCTTTGGCTCTCCCTTTTCTTTTCTCCCTTTAGTCTTCTAATGTGATTTAATGATGCCTAACCCTTACACATTTATGTTCAAACCCTTATTCGCATTTTTAGGCCAATGGGTCTTAATAAAAAGGTTCATACACTCTATATGGAGCTCACACATGTGTAATTAGGCCCCAATACCCAATATATGCATGTAACCACTCATTTTGGACTAATTCAACCCTACCGGACTCAACTGCACACTTAAAATCGCCATCCAGAATTTATGAATTAATTTTTCCATTAATTAATTCTCATTAATTTATGAATCATTAATTACCGAATTAATTAAATAAAATAATAACCCAAAAATTACGAGGTGTTACAAAGAACAACCCTTATGGTTATGACAAATGCGTATATATAAGGTTTTTACGTTTGCTGCTATATATAGCATTTGGTATCGTAAAAAATAACAAATTTAGAAATAGAATAAAAGTCGACCCCTAAGTTTTTTGTGGTCCCAAACCTATGATGTTCCACGAAAGCAACTCAATAAAAACCCTTAAATGGTATATCTTATTCTGCCTAAAATTAAAACATTTTTATTTAATTAGATTTCTACCCCAATGGCTTTATTTTGCCAATGCCTATTTTTTTTAATAAATATGCGTTGAATCTTGCTAAATTTTTTACCATTTGTCCCACTCTCAAAATCAAAACACTTATAATTAAATTTGTTTATACAAATTCAAAAATCTTTTTTTTATTTAGCAATATATATTATTTATTTACAAAAAAAAGTCTAAAAAATTGAATATTTGTCTATATAATTATTTTTGTTATTTTACAATGACTCGCGGTCAAAACATGTCTCAACACGAGGACAAAGCACTATGTCGCGCATGTTAATCAAATAAATGATGGTCTGTGATGAAATAATCGCACTAGCACAATGTTTAGGGATACAACCACCGAAGAATAGAATTCATCAAAGGGTATTACTCAACATCGGACGAAAGGAAGCCTACACACCCGATACAGTAAAATTCAAAAACCTGTAATGTTATATGTAATGACCCCACTTTTATATGTTCATATATAGTTTTAAATGTTGTATTATTTCATATCTGATATGGATAATGTTAATTTATTGTTTTTAGTCTAATCCTCCCTTCATAAATTATGAAATATCAAATTAGTTACAAACATAAAATTTCAAAGTTTTCGGTAGGAATGTTCATATTAGAGACTAGTTTTGACCGTTATAATATAACAATTGACTTGAGGTAAAAACTAAAAATTTGTAGATATATGTATTAGGTTTGTAACACAAGAAACGGTGTGTTAAACATAGGTCCGAGCAAGAAGTTATAACGAAATTACGATATAAGGGCAAATCTGTCCATCATTTAAGTCGTATTTTGTCTTATTACCATGCCATGTGTTATATTTTAATTGGTTGGAAAGGAAGGCTGGTTTGAACGACTTAAACACTTTGAAATAACCTCCTTCTTCATCAAAATGGATAAAATCAAAATCTTATAGCATATCCTAAGCTAAATGATAAGTTTCGGGGTAGAAACGTAATTTTATGAGACTTTAGGGACTTGATTTTAAATAAAGAAAGTTTTAAGGACTAAAATGAAAATATATAAAGGACCACTTTGTAAATAAAATATTTTCAAGGACCTCTAAAAAATTTTAAAAATGTATGGTGTAAAATTACTAAAATAACTCTCATGTGTAAAATGATCCTTATACCCTTAATAACTTTCCACCTCTTGCTTGCTTTTGGACACATCCACCGTACATGTGTCGTCCATAGAAATAAAGCTTAAAACACATGTCATGCATATGAAAAAGCTAAAACACGTGTCACTGTTCGGTGAACTAAAACTGGAAGGCTGCTCTATTACGCGACACGCGAACGCCGATTCACCAAAATGAAAGCCTTATCACCCAGACACGTGTCAGCACCTAAATACCTTTGAAAAATTATAAATAAATCCTTTGGATCAGCCATTACACGAAATTATACCAAAAACTTACAAAGAAATAGTGAGAGAAAGTACGGGAAAATTTAAGAAGAAGTTTCGTCTTAGTGATCCAAGACTCGATATCTGTAACTTAGGACTTATGTTCTAGGTGAGTACTCTGACATTCCTTATGCGTTTTAATTATATGATATTATGCAAACTATATATATTTTGTGAACTGCTTTTATTCTCAAAATTCATCTGATACCGATGATTGATTCCTTGTGATATGTTTATATTTGTCCATATAGACATACCGATTAAAAAGAGTTTTAAAAATTATATTGAATATTGGAAATAAGATTCGGCCTAAGGGACCTCTCTTACTGACTGACCTTCCCAGCTGGGTTATCATTGGTGTGCCCTAAATAAGGCGTTGTGACGAACAGGTTCGATTGACCCTCAACTACCGGAAATAATACGGTAGAAGAATATGGTATTAGAGTGTACTTGGCCATTAAAATGATATGATTGAAAGAAAAAGATATTGCAAATTGATTTGTCGTATCTGTTATATTCTGTACTATTCATTTCTATATACTGTCATCTCAAATTTTATACATAAAATTTCTATCCATATATGTATATGTCTACTCTTTAAATTTGAATATGTATCAATTTTCTGAACAAAACCTTGGAATGTCTCGGCTTTTAGCTGATGTTGTATAACTAACCATTTTTCAGGAAATAAGTAGGCTTTGAGGGAACGTAAAAGGACTATAGGGAAGATTCAGCTTTTAGAGCTCTTTTTGTTATTTTAAGTAAAAAGTTTGTTATATCATATAGAGCATGTTTGTCTCTCTTGTAATAAGTTTTAAATTTCATTTTAAGTTGTAACTCGTTGTTACTTGTAATATAAATGAAGTTTTCTTTTAGAAAGCTCTGATGACGTAATTCCTTTAATTTCAGTATTTTATGATTCAAAACCATGTAATTGTATTTTCGTTGCATTTAATTAAGGAAACAATTTAAGTCAGCATATTTATTGCCTTGGTGACATGTCAAGACATTCATTCCCCACTACTATTTTGGGACGGGGTCGTGACATTATATGTTTATAAATTGAAAGAAACATCGCTAGCATATCCGGCCAGTAGCAGTGTGAACACAGACTGGGTAAGTCCACTCTTATTTTGTAATTTGTTGAAAATTTTATTTTGGGTAAATATGTTGCTAATGAGATAATAAAACTAAATTGTCATCTTATTTTAGGTTACTGTAACTAATCTAGCATTTCAGCAAGACAACAAGGGGAGTCGTTTAACTATGAATTTTGTTACCAGATTTTAAAAGAACTCCACAAATTTCAAAATTTCCAAACTTTTTTAGACTCCCCTAAATTTCATTTTGATTCACCACAGGCATGTGCGATAAAAAGTGAAGGAAGCCCAAATGTCGGTGGTCCCTCAGTTAATTTTGGAAGACTGGTCCTATATTGATTTCGAACGACCTTATCTCAGACCACCATGAAGGAAAGAGATGAAACAATAGGCTAAAGGAAAGGCGAAGGCAACAAACATTGAGGTGAACCGAGAAATCTCAGTAGTTATTCCAGGTTCAATAATTCATTCTAGTGGTCTTGCCAGGCTGAGTGTGTACGATATGAAAAGGCTAAAGATGGGCTTAATCGTTCATTGCATCCTAAGGAACGAGTTTGGAAATCAACGAACACACACTAGCGGCGTTGGAGAGGAAAGACAATCGTGAACAAATATTATTTGACCAACAAATTATGAGCACTGACATCTCACACATGAATCCATCCCAAAGGGAGTATCATGAATATCTGGTGGGCAATATACTCAACAAATCTTGGACCCAACACAGACAATTCAACTTTCCAAATTATCCACCACATGGAAGCCTTTCTGGATTTTAAATTATTAGGATTTTTAGTATGTAACATGTTATATCTTTTTATCGTTTGTCCTATTTTGTAATATGATTATTATTATCATCAAAACGGTGATCGCATCTCAAGTTGACTTTGTGCGGTAGGAAAATTGTATTGTGTTAATCCCTTTGTCTCCTTCCAAGTAAGCTCGTTTTCTTTCTTCCACCGATTAATCATAGGCAAGCATTCACCAGTATCTTCCCTTAGTAAAGGACAAGCCCGTTGTATGTACTCATAGCCGAAGAACTCTAAAACAATTATGGGTATTAAAAAGTATATATTTTGTCTAAAGTACAATTAAATACGGTGTATTTCGCTTATTAAAACTTACCAATATAAGTTGCCAAAAATAGTTTAATGAGTCTATATGTCCCTTTGACATAATATGAAGAGAGTAAAAAATGCGAGTTAGAATTGTTGAACCCCAATCGTATGACCCAACAATCTCAAGGTCCTTCACAACGACCATCGAATCTATTGCAACTGTATCTTTTGTGGTGGGGAAAAAATATTCCCGACACAAAAAAATAAAAATATCCTTGCAATTTTCTTAGCGCCCACATTTAAATTACTTAGTTTTATAGTCTCAAACCACTTATTCACGCTTGAGACTTTTACCCCACACGATTTGGTACAATTTGGTTCAATGCCGGAAAAATAGTTATGTATAATGTTAGCACGAATCTGAATTTTACCGTCAAGTACAACCAAATACTTGCCATCATTCATCATCACCCCACTGCCCACAAGGATACCTACGTGATGGTTTATAAGGACAATAATTAAATGAAAATTAATCTTTTATTAGGACAATATTTATAATCATGTTATTTTTATAACAAAAAAACTTACTAGTCAAAACAGTAAAATCGTATGGAGTTATGCCCAATTCCCCGTCGAGATGTTGGACCGTGTTGGTTGTGTCCCACTAGCGTTCACCAAGCGCTTGTATCAATTCATAACTTGACTTTGGAATTTGAGCGTTCAAGAGTTATCCCCAATCGCTATGATGTATTAACTTAATTACATCGCGACACCCCTTCAAATGTTCGTAGATGGCCGTAACACTTTACCAATTACCACACATTTTAATTGTGTTGTCGTTTGTGACCTTGATGTGGTCATGGTCGTTAATAGCACACCTATAGTTTTCAAATACTATAAGGTGCTCGAAATCATGATTTTCAGGCTTGGGCCGTTCAACGCGTCTGTTTCTAGTCTTTCTCAAACCGACAGTCCGTTTAATTCTTTTTCAAGTGCCTCCATTTTGAATACTGCAATGTCACGTCTAATTAAAAAATAATAAGATTTAAATAAATTAATTACATTTAAAATATCACTCACCTAGATTAACAATATGTCAACAAATAATAAAATAAAATTCAAATACTATCAACCAACTTTAAATGTATGAGTTTTTTAAAGGAATACTCATTTAAATTAACCATATATGTGCAAATTATATTAATTTTTTAATGTAATTTTAGCTAACGAATAATGGCTAAAAAAATCAATGGCTAACACAAATTAAAGACTAACAAATAATGTCTATTTAACAAATAAGGCACAAAAAGTAACTCACATTGTATAGAGCAATGAGGTTGAATTTGATTATGGTTGAATGTTGGTCGATGGAGTATTTAATAGATGAGGTAAAATTGTATAGATGCAAAATATTTATTAGGTTAATTGGTTGGTTGATTGGTAGGCGGGGTATTTAATTCAGAGAAGTTATTTTGGGGTTGAAAATGGAATAAGGAATAAACCTTAAGCGGAACATGATGTTCCGCTGTACGAATACCTTTTAAAACGGCATCGTTTTAGTTATTTGTAGGATATATTTAGATTACCAGTAATATTTTTCCCGCTTTTATTTTAACTGGGTATATTTGGCCTAGCTACGCATAAGGTTTGCGCTAAAGATATATAATTAACAATCAAATTTCGTCCACTAAGAGTTAAATTAAAAAAAATGAGTATGAATGTTGATTTTTTTTTTGTTTTTTCTTTTGGTAAATTCCCCCATTTTTTTTAGCGGTGCCATGAGGTGTCCACGCCAGCTTACACGCACCTCGACTAATTTTCACTCGCAGATCAGTGGCCAGTAACTGGCCTCCAGATTGTTTGCGACTATTCTTGTTGTGTTAGAAAAAATAAAGCCTTTTAAGGAGTCCTAGACCGTTGAACCTCAAGTCCAGATTTTGAGTTTTTGTCATCAGCTCAACCCATGGCCACTGAAAATAATACCATTACCCCTCCCAACATTTCACCACCTAAACCTCAAACCCAAAAACAAAAAGATCCCCCAAAACCATTACAAGAAATTTCACCTAACCCCACGACTGAAACTCCGACCACTCTAATTTCCCGGCTACCGGAACAGCCGCTTACCGTCCCAGATGTTATTCACATCCCCAGCTATTCTAGTAAGCCACTCTAATTAGGATTTCAATTTCATCATCTCTTTGATTCTAATTTCATGTTTGTTAAGTTTTTTCTTTTTAAACCTTAATTGGGTTTGTAACTTTATCAATTTTTTGTAAGGTGATCGGTCCGTTTACTAAGTTTGTAGCCGAATATGTCATATGTGTTTTGTACCTTTATTAATTTTTTGTAAGAATTTTTACCAGTAGGTCCTGGTTACTAAGTTTGTTGGCAAACAAGTCATATTGGTTTTGTACCTTTATTAACTTTTTGCAAGGGATATTTACCAATAAGTTCAGTTTGCAGGCAAATATATCATATGGGTTTTGTACCTTTATTAATCTTTTGTAAGGAATATTTATCATTAGGTCCCGTTTACTAAGTTGTAGGCAAATATGTCATATGGATTTTGTACCTTTATTTATTTTTTATGAGAGATATTTACCAATAGGTACTGTTTATTAAGTTTGTTGGCAAATATGTCACATGGGTTTTGTACCTTTATTAATTTTTTTGTAAGGGATATTTACAGATAGGTCCTGTTTACTAAGTTTGTGGGAAAATATGTCATATGGGTTTTGTACCTTTATTAATCTTTTGTAAGGGATATTTATCAATAGGTCCCGTTTACTAAGTTTGTAGGCAAATATGTCATATGAGTTTTTACCTTTATTAATTTTTTATAAGAGATATTTATCAATAGGTCCCGTTTACTTTGTTGGCAAATATGTCACATGGGTTTTGTACCTTTATTAATTTTTTTGTAAGGGCTTTGTAAATTTAGGACCTATTGTAATATGTATTTTGAAAATAGGACAACAAACATTTTATTTATAGTTTTAGTCCCTATTTTTTAATAAAGCCGCTGACGCGAACCCATATTCATAAAACGGCACTTGTCCCTTTAATTTGAAAATAGGGACTAAAAATGGAAACAAAATGTTTGTTGTCCTATATCCATAATCAATATTATTTTAAGTCCTAAAAGTACATAATCTATTTTTTGTAAGGGATATTTACCGATAGGTCCAGTTTACTAAGTTTGTAGGCAAATATGCCATATGGGTTTTGTATTTTTATTAATATTTTGTAAGGGATATTTGTCAATAGGTCCGTTTACTAAGTTTGTTGGCAGATAGGTCATACGGGTTTTTCCCCCCTCCATTTGGTCTTATTACAACATATATTTGCTCCAATACATCCCATTAGAAAAAGCCTAGTACCTATACAACTTGTGCATAACATGTAATAGAACTTAGTAGAAAAAAAATTCTTTTGATGGGAGTAATTAGAAAATGTCTTACGTAATTGGGACTTATTTGTCAAGTTCCCAAACTTTTATTATATTTTCTTAACAGAGCTTGGTTTTTTTAGCATCAGAGTTGACAGTGAATATGAATTACAAGGGTGTGTTTGGGAACCTCAATTCCATGACATGGAAATGGAATTTGAAAATTTTCCGCATAATTTTTTTAAAATTTGAACGGAAATTTTTCCAATTCTAATTCCAAGGTTGGAATAGGGTTCCCAAACACACCTTAAGGGTGCATTTGGAACCCCAATTCAATTAGAAAATTTTCTGTTCAAATTTTAAGGACAAAACTAAAATTTTTCGAATTTCAATTCTAAAGCATGGAATTGGAATTGGAAAATTATTAGTTCAACTTTTTGAAAATTTTGAACTGAAAATTTTCCAATTCTAATTCCAAAGCATGGAATTGGGGTTCCCAAATACACCCTAAGAATGTGTTTGAGAACCCCATGGTTTGGAATTGGAATTGAAAAAAATTCAATTCAAAGTGTTTGAAATTTGTACTGAAAATTTTCCAATTTCAATCCATGAATATGGAATTGGGGATCCCAGACTCTGCTAAGGCTATATTTGAAGACCCCAATCCTACTATATAAAACTTGAATTTAAATATAATTCAGTTATATTCAAAATTTGAAGCTCAATTTAAAGGGTTCTAAGGGTGTATTTTAGAACCCCAATTCCATGTGAAATGGAATAAGGGTGTGTTTGGGAACCCCAATTCCATGCTTTGGAATTGCAAAATTTCAAAATTTAAAAAATTTGAACTGAAATATTTGAATTCCAATTCCAGGGCATGAAATGGAGTTCTCAAATTCTAGCTCAAACTAACAATTTTTTTTTTCCCAATGCATGAAGTTGGGGTTCCCAAACATAGTCTAAATTGTAGTTTGACTCGAACAAAGTCTAAATGCTAGTTTGACTCGTACAAAATGTGCAATAGGGGTGTTTGGGTGCCTTAATTACATGGCTTCGAATTGGAATCTGGAAATTCTTAGTTTAAAAAATTTGTACCGAAAATATTCCAAGCCAATTCTAAGCCATGAATTTGGGGTTCAAAACAGACTCTCCAAAACACACCCTAGAGTGTGTTCGGACCCCAATTCAATGTTTGGAATTGAAACTGGAATATTTTTAGTTCAGAATTAACATGGTTTTCTTCAAATCCAATTATGGACCCATACATACTCTAAATACGCCTAATACGACGTTTTGTTCAAGTTTTTTGCTTTATATTCAGAATTCAGATTCTTAGGTAAAAAACAAATGACCCTAAGTTGTCTTTGTTAATTTTCTATCTTTTAGGGTGGTTTTCGTGGAACGAGATTCACGAATGCGAGGTCCGATTCCTCCCTGAGTTTTTCGATTGGAGATCGCCAGCAAAGAGCCCGAAGGTGTACAAGTACTATAGGAATTCGATAATCGGACGGTTTAGAGAACACCCGACATGGGAGATCACCTTTACCGAGGTCCGGAAGACTATTATTGGTGACGTGGGCTCGGTTCGGAGGGTGTTTGATTTCTTGGATGCTTGGGGTTTGATTAATTACTCGCCTTCCCCATCTAAGCCCCAACTGAAGTGGGAAGACAAGGAGAGTAAGTCTAATGCTTCAGCACCGCCGAACAATGACAGTGGCACGGCTTCTGCTGATTTTTCGATGCCGAAAGATAGATTGTACAGTGGGTGCAAGTCAGTTTGTAGCATTGCTTGCTTTGCTTGTGATAAGGTAGTCAATTCCTCGCACTTAGATGCTGTTTGCTTTTTTTACATAAAAAATGTCAAAAGATCATATTCTACTTCTACCACATATTTAAAAAAAGTGTAAATTACACTAAACCCCCTGAACTATAACGGTTTTTTAGATAGCCCCTTAATCTAAAAAACTTGAGAAAAAGCCCCTAAACTATTAAAATTTGACACCTAAAATTATGCATATAAATTTAACATTTTTTATGCATAAAATCATATTTAGTTCTGCTCAGTTTCAATGAAAATGTTTTAGGTGTCAAAATTTAATAGTTTAGGAGGATCTTTGTCGGGTTTTTTAGATTAGGCTGCCATACTTCGGGGGGGGTTGGTGTAATTTACCCAAAAAAGGGTAAACCACCTCAAAAAAGATTTCCCAAATTGATCCACAAAATAGGATCGATATGAAATATCTTACGATCTTGTAAGTGGTCCTCGCCACTTGAAGGATATTGTGTCAGATTTTCCCCAAACCGATCCAATTTTGTTGTCGATTTGGAAAATCTTTTTGGAGGTGGATTTTTTTCCGGCGAAAACATGCTATAAAAGGATCTTTTTGACATTAGCCCTTTTTTCTGAAGGCTGAAAAGTCTATTTGTCTTTGTGTGAACTTATTTTCTGAGTTTATGTTGTTTGTTTGTTTAAACCTATTTTGTTCTGAATACATCTTATTTTGAATTTTTGTTGTTTGACTAACCTATGATCCAATTAACCTTATTCTGACCATTTTAGCATTATCAATTATTTCTTAAATTGTTTTATATTACTGTCATTTAGAAAAAGTAATAAAGTTAGGAATAAATTTTCATTGAAGAAATTCAGCATGCAACATTAAGCATTCAGCAGTGGGCTTATTTTCCATATATTTATAACTTGCTTAGAAGCTTTCATCCATACTTATTTTCTATATTTTCTTTCTGCAGTATGATCTGACTCTTTGTGCGAGGTGCTATGTTCGCGGTAATTATCGAGTTGGAGTAAATTCTTCGGAATTCAGACGAGTTGAGATCAGTGAAGAGGTAAAATCAGACTGGACCGATAAAGAAACGTTGCATCTCTTGGAAGCCATTATGCATTATGGCGAGGACTGGAAGAAGGTTGCAGAGCACGTTGGTGGTAGAAGTGAGAAAGAATGTATTAACTGTTTTATCAAGCTTCCTTTTGGGGAACAATTTGTTGGACATCCCGATTCCAGTGAGGTTGATGACAAGTTTGATGAAACAAAAGACCAGAGTGATGCAGCATCCTCTCCAACCAAAAAGATGCGTTTCACCCCACTTGCCGATGCTAGCAACCCCATTATGGCTCAGGTAAAGACTTCGGTTTGGGTATTTCCGACATTAAGGGTGTGTTTGATTGACAATATTTTCCATGGAAAAATCTGGAAGATTTCATCTTTTTGACTATTTGTGTGTTTGATTGTCTAAATTTCCAGCTTCACCTAAAGTACAACCTGATAATGCACATTTTGGACAATATTTCTTTTGGGGGTGGGAAGAAATTTTTTCTATGGCTTTCCACCCACTCCAATCAAACACACCCTAAGTAAAAAAGAAAAAGACCCAGATAAACGGAACCAGAGGTGGTACCTCGGGTTACATGGGAGCAGCGTCTCCATATATGGGGGTAAGGCCAGTCGACATCCACCTCTCCCAGATCCTGCAGTTAAGCGGGAGCTTTGTGTACTGGGTACGACCTTTTTTTTTATAAACGGAACCTAAAGTGCATGGGTAAATTTTATTGAGAACCAGATATGGAGAGTTTTTAAGCAATTCTACTGCAGTTAGTGCCATCTTGTGACCTAGAGTTTTTAGTTGTCCAAATAATTTAAGGGCGCGTTTGGTAGAAAAGAAAAAACTTCCAAGGAAAATGCAATATTTCATGCTTTGACAAGTTGTACATCTTGGGTGGCGGGTGGAAAATTTTTTCCAAGGTAACTTTGTGCAATCAAACACACCATAAGTTAAAATATGGGGAGGCTTGCAGATTTTCCATTTCAAATTTTGTCATTCAAAGACACCCTACAAAAATGCATCAAATGACAGTGGTAACCTTACAGTCTTCCAAAAGATGAAGGTGGTCAATTGGCCAACATTACGTGGCAATGTGAATGTTAGCTGTTGAAATTATCTAAATTATTGATTAATTTTTTGGCCCTTTTATACGCCTTGTTTGGTATTACGTGGCTATTGCCAAGTCTACCAATTTTTGACTGGAAATGTAGAGTAAATTGATACTGGTTAATTATCCCCTGTATATTGTGGGGGATTAATTTTTTTCCCCTACTTTACCCCTCTAAAATAATTTGGTATATAGATATACCCCGCATGTGCATCAACCCACTTGTACCTTATGCATTATCTGTTGCATGAGGGTAACTCTAATTAATGAACTTGGAGGGTTTATCTCTAAATGCCGGTTTATCTCAGGAGGTAAAGTAAAAATACTCATCTTATAGCATTCCATTAAAAGGAGGTCAAATCTGAATTTTTGTGCTTGAATTCCTCAGGCAGCTTTTCTCTCAGCTTTGGTGGGTGTAGATGTTGCAGAAGCAGTTGCTCGTGCCGCTGTAAAGGCAATAACTGAAGGAATTAATGGAACAAGCAAACAGAGTCTTGGATCTCTCATTGATGGTGCAAGACATCAAGGTACTAAATTATCTTGTTAATGATTATTTTTTTAGCATTATGGATTTACTTTTATTGAGCGTGTTATATTTAGTTGTTTTAAGGGTATGATATAAACTCTAGTATAGATTTTTTTGTAGCTAGAGTTAGTACCGGCAGATAGGCAGTTCGGTGTAGGTTTGGGCGGGTTGAAAGTGGGCTAGCCCATCAACCAACCCATTTTTGTAAACCAAAGAAATAGAGAAACAGAGTACTCCGATGATCTTTTCACCCAAATCAAGATCAGAAAATAGAATAGATCAAAGGCGACATACAAATATCGATTTCATACTAGTTCAAAAAACCCAAGTTGAGAAATAAAAAAATATAAATGTAACTTATATGTCTGGAGTGAAATCTAGAACAATTGCTTGTGACATAAATGACGCCAAATGGGTAATAAGAGAAAGATATCTCACACTACTCAACCCTCAATCAGTAATTCTCCAAAATATAGAATGGGACAAATGAGGATACAATAGGGGTATTTATAGGTGGGAAGTAGCTTAGGCTCCAAGCAATGTTCTAATTACAAATGTACCCCTATTAACCTTTGCCACTTCCTATAATACCAAGCAAACAATTACTAAAAGAAAATACACTAAAATAAGGAAAATAACAAAAATGCTACTAATGCCTAAAAATACTAAAAATAGCCCTAAACTTCTAATTCACATCAGTTTGTAACACAACATATATATATATATATATATATATATATATATATATATATATATATATATATATATATATATATATATGTGTGTGTGTGTGTGTGTGTGTGCGCGCATGTGTGCATGTGCATAGAGAGGAAAGATAGGGTTAAGACAGTCTCTTGAGATTTATCTTTAATCTTGTTGACTGAAGTGGGTTTGGGGAAATAAATGTAGCAATATCTTAGGGTTACCCACTTCCCAACTCAATTTTATTCATCTGCCACCAATGTACTTGACTCGCTGTTGAAAATGTTTGGCGCAAAATCAGCCCATGCTGGGTTGACCTAGGTTGTTTCACAAATATGGGCTAAGATTGTCGGGTCTTATAGTGCTCTTGGTTTGCCATTGTTTGTAAATCACCCATACTCCCTTAGTAGAAAATATAGAATCTCGTATTGGTGCAACAATTCATTGTGAAAGGTTTTTTCTACTTGTACATTGGCAATGAAGTAGTCATTTGATTTAGGTTTGATATTTGACATCTTTGCAGTCATTTTTAGTGTCAAAAGCCGAGGTGATTACTTTTAGTGTTGTTTTTACTTCCTGTTTAATTTTCCTATTTCGATGCACTTTGTTATGTTTAGGGGATAAATCTTGTTACCTTACTGTAGTAAACTAACTGTTTAATGGTTGTTATAAGGCCATGATTTTTTTGTAAAGGGTCAAAGGGTATAACTATGATCTTGTTTCTACTAATGCCAAGCAAACAAACTAAGGTAGTTGGGACTCTTTACTTCACGGTTCATTTGAAATTATTATTTAGGCCCTTTTAGATACCATATATAAAGTTTAGATAAATAGTACACACAAACACATATATACTCTGTAAGAGGGTACTTTAGATAAGATGGAGGCGTAACCCCTAAATCTCTTAAGTATAGTAACGATAAGTTAATTAGCCAAAACCTTGGATTAGTGATAGAGCATGCAAACACAAACCTAATGAAGATAAGACTCAGTTTAAACTCCCAAAAGGCAGTAATGAACTTAGAAGTAACTTAGCTAGAGGGAGAGAAGTAAGCACCCTATACACCTTGGTAGGCAGGCAAACACACTAAACACTCTCAAGAATCTCTGTCACGTATTAAAAGCTTCGTAATAAATGATAATGGCGAGTGAATAAGACCTCTGGTTTGTAAAAAATAACTCTCTCTGATGTGTATTCTCTCTAGTAATAACTTCTTAAACTCTCAAAAGATCATTTTCTCCTCAGGGGTGGTTGGGGTCCTTAAATAGCCTCTCACGCCACCCCCGAGGCAACTCCGTCATTAAAGACTATGAAAGACATCCCTCATACTTTATGTCAGAACATTAAATGCCTGATGCACTAGTTGTCTCCATGTCATAAACATTAAATGCCAAGACATGCCTTTTGCCTAACCACTGTGTGTCAGGGGGTTGTTGTCACAGAGGTGGCTCACCAACTGTCTGACAGCCCCAAATACCACGGTGGTTTACTCAAGTGCAAGTCTGACATTGCCTAGCTGGTTAGTAACATCAGATAAAGTAGATGTGACATTAAGTAGAGGGTTGTTTGGTTCTCAACTCAACGCCTGATGGAACTCCAAGCTGCTCCGCCCGAGGTTCCACGGTCAGGGTTCTTCGGTTTTTTACCAGGTGTATCTAAGATGGTCAGGACAAGCCCAAACGGTGCCTCACTTCTCAATCCTCCAAACCAAGTCTCTCTAAAGTTCCCTCAGCAAGGTCATTCGATAGAGCATGAAAGCTCTCCCAGGCCCTGCCGCCTGGTCTCTCGCGAGTACCGTTTGACCTCACACTAAAACTCATTATTATTCTCGTTACATCATTACAACCGTTATAGCTTACAATCAATATAAACAAAGATACAATATGACTAACACAACAAGCTAAAGTATGAGTTGCCATGCTAAGCTGCCTCGGTTGCTTAATCTCAAACACTATTGCTAATTAGGGAAGTATCCCTAATCTCAGGATTACCTTCAAGCCCCCTCTACATTTGCCCCTTCGTGGAGAGATTTATTGTGGGAATAAGAAATTTCTGCACGAAAACTTCCCGATCTGAAGAACCCTCTCTGTGTGAAAAAAAATCTGGCCTCCTTTCCTTCGTTAGAACCGCAGCGTTATAATTTTCAGGAAGAAGTAAAATTCTCCCCGATGTACCTGAGCTAAAGCGCTACGACTTATTGGGGCTTTGACGCAGGGACATTGCCACTTTTTCCTTATACTGAGCCTCAACCGTTCTAGCTTTTCATTATTTGAAATTCTCCCGAAAAGCCTACTAACCTTCTCAAATACTCAGTTTAATTCTTGGTAAGTAAAATTCTCTCTTGCAATGCTTCGCTATGTTCGAAAAAGCAGAAATTCTCCCCGATGTTGCTGAGTCACCATTTAAACGACGTTTGAACTTGTGGCGAGGGGACATCGTAGTTTTTTTGAACCGTTGGGACATCTGTTCCGTTGGGAGTTATTAGATGTGTCTGACAAAAAATTTGGCACCAAAACTTGAACTTGCCGAAGAAGGCAACCCTTTCTATTCCCTAGGTATCACTTCGTAAAGGACGTAGCACTGTCTTTTCAGCTGTGAAAACACTTTCTGAAGTGCCACATGTTCATTTGAAATGATTATAGGCGGCCTTGCACGTGCGATGGTGGGAAACTCAAAAGACAGTTTAAAAGGCTTCAAACGTCTCCTTTATTTCAAACCCTTCTCTTTCCTTCTTCTTCTTCAAGCTCCCGTATTCCTTAGAGAGAGAAACCTGTGCGAAAACCTCCATTGTTGTCCAGTTCTTTACTCATTCTCCTCCCTTTTCTCATCTATTGCGCCACCACCCGTGGTTGTGGTTCTCCATCTTCATTCCCAACCTTTCTTCTATCAAGCTTTTCGTACTTTGCCGTTGTCTGCAATGGCCTCCTCAAGCACCCCTACCACACCTGCCATCAGTGCTCCAACAACCACCCCTACTGTCACTTCTGGCACTGCTGCCGCCCCTAGTGCCGCTGCTCTGAACGCTGCTCGTCAAGCGCAACTACGCTTTTATCGCCGGGCGCCCATCTTTGACGAAGATGATAAATTTTCTGATACATGCAAGGCTTGCCACTTCTCATCCAAGTTCGACCCTTTACTGTTGGGTGATGAGGAAATGGATTCGTCTAAGTGGGGCTATCTACCCCCAGAGGGGACTCTGCATTTTCGTTTGGACCGTGGTGACTTCCCCTACTCTCAGATTGATTGTGAAGCACCCGGGGGGTCGCCAACCCATTTCAGTGCCTGGCATACACATATGCAGAGTTCTTACGCTGATGCTCTTGCCAAGGTTGGGCTTCATCGAGCCTACTGGTTTGGGGAGTTCACCCTCTCTAAGCACAACGCGGCGTTACAAGTACTAGTTTCCAGATGGAACATCACAACTCACACATTTTTTGTTGCGTGGGGGGAGTTAACCGTTACACTGGAGGACGTCTGTGAACTCCTTGGGTTTGAGCCCATGGGTGAGTTCACCTACCACGATGAGGTTCTGGATGCCGAAGAGGCTGCTGATCGAGTTGAGCTGGATCGGATCTGCCGCAGTTGCACCGGTTCCTCGAACAAAGCCACATTTACCCCCCTTATTAATTATTTTTTCGAAGCTCCGACGCCGAAGGATGTCAGTGCTGTAACGGGCCAAGGTAGAGGTACATCCCTGGAACTACCAGCCTACATACTCGTATTGCTTTCACGCTTCTTCCTAACCGGGAAACCCAACGATCAGCCCATGAGGGATCTGATAAATATTTCCATTCGTTTGGCCAGGGGATTCAACCTTCCTCTGGCAGCCATCGCCTTAGGGTCCCTCTACACCTGGTTGGATCGAACTCACATAGACATGGCACGATCACTGGGCCGTTATAACTTGGCCAATTTTGCCAACACCATTATTCTGACGGGCTTTCTTTACACCCGCTTTCCTGTTATTGCCGCTAAGTCAATTTCTCTGCCTGTGAGCCAAGGTATCAAGCCCCCACGCCTCCTGTGTTTCCATACGAAGCAAAATCGAAAGGAGATAATGGAAGTTTTTGATCTTCTAGACTCCTTTGTGATGAGGCCATACAGTGAGTCTACGCTTGCCCATAGTTGTGATTTCTTTCCTTCTGCAGCCACAACGGTCAGGTTCATCTCAGTTGTAAAAGATCCTTCGCAAGCCGTGGTGCTTCTATTTACCCCGGGGTTTCTTCCCTCCTATACTGAATGGGGATACACCTCAGAGCCCTACAACCCTGATAGATGTAGAAGGCAGTTCGGGTTTGATCAGGGAGTCCCTCGACCTGTGTTTCAACACAGCCATGCAAAGGTCACATTCGCTGAAGCCTGCACCTTCTATACTGCAGCAACGGTGCTTGGTGTGACGCCTACATGGTTCAAAGTAGCGCCCGAGTCAACTCGGAATCGGCCGAGTTGACTCGGAATCGTAAGGCCCCGCACCGATTACGAGTCACGATTCAAAAAAAAATGTATATCGTATGAAATCGCCCAAATAGCGCCGTTATAGCGCCGATACCAAGATATCTCGGCCGCTTCAACCCGAGTTGATGATATCTCGGCCGATTCAACCCGAGTTGATGATATTTTGCCCAAAGAAAAGAGATGAGACAGAAATAATTGAAATTTGGACTGGAAAAGTGAAGATATCATAAATAATAGGAGGGTGAGAGATATAATTGAAGGAATCTAATCTTTGTCAGAAGTAGAGTCACGAACTTGTTTAATGGCTGATTTTTTGCTATAAAAAAATGCCTTGAGTCATCTTCAATGAATCATCAGGAAGCAGCGGTTTTTTATTTCGGTCAGTGAAGAGTTTTTTGAAAACCCTGATTTGTTTTAGAGATGTTTATCTTGGTTGAAAACCCTACTTTGTTTTGTTTCAGAGAAGTTTTTGTTGTGTTGGGTCTCATGAAAGTAAAAGGGTGAAAGTAAAGAAATTTGCACCGTCCTTTTGTCTTGGTTAATGTGTTGGGTCTGCTGAGTTGTTTTTGTGTTTTTAATGTACAATAATGTCCTTAGGTGTGTTTCAAAAAAAAAGTCTCTTAATTAAAAAAAAGCTGATGTGTTTTCGTTTTTTTGTACAAATAATGTACAAAATAATTAGTTAATGTACGGAGTACAAATAATTATTTGTACAAATAATGTTTATAATTTCTAAAAAACAGAATGAAATACAAAAAATGTTGTACAAAATAAAGTTTATTTGTATAAAATTATTTCTACAAAATAGTTCACCTAATATTTTATTTGTACAAAAATATTTGTACAAATAATGTTTGAAAATATTATTTGCACATTTAATTTTTTTTTAAGTTTGTGAAAATAATGTTTAGAATTTTTTAGAAATAATACTAGTTTTTAAAATTAAAAAAAACATTAATTTTTTTTTCTTTATTTACTTACAAAAATTATAAATGTATCATTGATTTTTTGAATGTATCTTTATTTACTTCAAAATTCATTATAAACATAACAGAATCTTTTTAAAATGTATCTTTATTTCTTAATAATTCATTATAAAATGTATCTTTTATTTATTTGAAAATGTATCAATATATTTTTTTAAATGTATCTTTATTTACTTTAAAATTCTTTATAAATGTTTTCTTAAACGTATTTTTATTTAATTAAAAATTCTTTACAAATGTACCACTATCTTTAAAATGTATCTTTATTTACTTAGTACTTCGCCATAAAATGTATCATCTTTAATTTATTTGAAAATGTATCATTATATTTTTTTAGTGTATCTTTTTTTACTCCTAAATTCTTTATAAATGTACATTGGTTTTTTAAACGTATGTACTTATATATTATTTACAAATGTACCATTATCTTTTTAAAATGTATATTTGTTTACTTTTTTTTATAAAAGATATCATAATTGCAGTTATGGAATATTGAATCTGACAAATCCGTCGCGCTTCAGTATAACCAATTGTACAATGCAATCCATATTAAAGGATGGTTTTAAATGTATCTGATTGGTCCACATTGTTAATCTTATTTTTTTTTAATTTTCTATATTTTTTTTGGAATTTTTTGCGCTCTCTAAATAGCGTATCTTCGCGTATCGCTCGATACCGCGACCGAGTTGAAAATCGAGTGTCCGATACCGGGATCGATACCGTGACTTTGAACCATGGACGTCTACCATCGATGGGCGAGTCACCCTTCTTAGTGCCATTAGGAAGGGAGACGTATCCACCTCTTTCGCCACCAAGTTCCATTTGGGGCAGCTGGAAATGATTTGTGAGTACATTCAGCCCCCCCCCCCCTCAATATCTCCCGGTCCTTTCTTTTTCCTCTACTGAACTGGGTCTTAAGGGGAACTCCGTGCTTGGGGTTGAATTTCCTTTGAGTACAACGATTAAAGAGTCTCCCCAGGAGCTACCCCCTCATTATCCAATGATTCCCACTGCCACCCCGAAGTCCAAGGCCGCTGCAGCCCCTAAACAGGCCGCCCCTTCAACCGAAGCTGTAACGGGCGAAGGACCTTCTCAGCCACCTGCCAAAAAAGCTAAGAAGTCCAAGTCCTCAAAGTCTAAGCCTCAGGTTCAAGCACAAACTCCCTTGGAGGCGTTTCAAATTGCCTCCATTCCCCCTCCCATGTCTCCAGAGATGGCTGAAGAGCTGAGGAGGCAGGTTGAAGCCGAAGTCGCAAGAATAAATGCCGAGTTTCAACGGCGCGCTATCGTCGTTCCTCCTTCGACTGCTTTTCCCACGATCGTGGTTGATCTCAGTGAGCCACTGGCAAAAAGGAGAAGAAGGTCGAGGGTACCTGAAACTGGTGGTGCAACGAGCTCAAGGAAGAAGACGCTGGGTACCAAGACCCAGAAGAAACAGACGCTTGAGAAACCTCCATCCCCAGCTCTTTCTGCTGCTGCCTCCTCGCCACCTTCACCAGTGGTTATACCTTCTCGTTTTCCCTCTGGATCTGAGGTATGTGTGCATTCTTAATTTCTTATTCCCCTTCTCTTAAGGTGTGTTGCATCTGTTCATTTCTTCATAAGAAAATATTTTGGTGTAGGGAGTTGGAGAAGAAAGGCACAATCCTCCCAGTCCCCCTGTAAGTCGCTTCGTGTGTGTGTGGGGGGGGGGGGGCGTTGCGGTATCTCTCAAGTTGATACCACTCCTTGTTCCCCCATGACAGGCCTTACCTACTCACGGAGATTGTCCTCCCAACGGGCCAAAGAAACTGCTACGAGGGCTGCTACCGTTGAGTCTGCTGAAATGCCTGGTCAATCAGAGGGAACTACTGCAGCCTCCTCTGAGTTACCATCGGAGCAGGAGGTCCCTCTGCCTCTCGTTGTGGTCGAGGAGAGTGCCCCGCAGGTAAATTTCTTGCCAAGTCTTACATCTTTTATTTGTCCCATTGTTTTGTTTATTATTTCTAATATGTTGGGCCGTTTTAGGTGGAAGTGACATCACTGATAGCTAACATTCTCCTTCCTCCTGCATTGTCCAGGCCCCTTATTGCAGTTCCTCTTTTTGGTGCCATGACAGGGGTAAGTTAGATGCATTCCTGCCCTTTATTCTTTTTTGTTTACTCCTTGTGTCAACACTTGGTTTTACATTTGTAGCTTTCTCCAAGTCTCTCTCCGCCCTTTGCCCTTAGTGGCCTTTTGCCCTCCAAGGCCACGGTTGATGCTACTACTCTTGTTGGGGCATCTCTTGAAGGTCCAATGTCTTCTTCCGATGATGCGCCCGTGTTGGCTTTAGTACCTTATGTTGGCGAGGGAAATTTGCCTACCGTTGAAGCTTCTTCAGCCAAGGGCCCCGTTGAAGCTGCTGAGGCAATGAACCCGCCTCCAACGGTTTCTACCATTATGGCCCCCGTGGTGACTCCCGTTCTCGCTCCTACTGCTGCTGAGGTACTTCGCTAATTTCTCTGTATTTCTCAGTTTCTCAAACTTCACCTATGTAGGTGTGACTTAATCAATGAAAACACTTGTTAAGGTTTTTCCGTAAACTCCACCTATATCGGTGACTTAACAACGAAAACACTTGTTAAGATTTTTCCAAAAACTCCACCTATATCGGTGACTTAACAACGAAAACACTTGTTAAGATTTTTTCAAAAACTCCACTTATATCGGTGACTTAACAACGAAAACGCTTGTTAAGATTTTTTTCATAACCTCCATATTTCCTGTAACTGTTCTCAGGTTGCACGAGAGGAGTCCCCACCAGTTCCTTCGCCTGTTGGCTCGCCCCATAGGGAACCTGTCGTCTCGGAAGATTCCATCCATAATGACCAAGGTTCCACGACCGGTGCTGCTGCCGACAGCGAATCTGGGTGCGAGCTTCCTCTGCCCGATCTGGCCCCTCACGCTTTCTGTCTGATGGTGCTCCAACGTTCCCCTCAAATGCCTGCCAACCATCGTTTGGTAGTTGAGCAACTTGCGAACCATCATCCTGAAACATTCACGGTGGATTGCCTTTGTTCAAACATCTCAGTTATGAGCTACAGGCTTCAGGTATGGCCACCGTTGTTGCTAAAATTGCCAATATCCCAACTGCGAGCGTTACCAGACCCCCCTTAACCAATTTCTGGGTTTTCTGAGGGAGTTGGGTAGCGACGGCTTCCGTTTTGATTAGCTCATCGCGCATTTGAAGACTTTGAAGAGCCAACGATTGGACAGCCAGAGGGAACTCTTGCGAAAACATCAGGAGGACCAGCAGGCCGAGGAAGCTAAGCTGGCCGAGCTAACACCTCTTCTAGAAACCATTGACAAAGAGGTGGGGGACCTCGAGGAAGCTCTACTTACGGCAAAGTCGAAACGAGAGAAACTCCTCATCGAGCGCACACAAGCGCAAACGAGACTGGAGGTTTCTATGAATGCTCAACGGTCTTGCCAAGCAGCTCCTTCGGGCCTCCCTGGAGATTTTTTCTCTTCCCCAGACCTATGGTTTCTACTAGGCCCATGAGTTTTCATATATATTTTTCTTTTGTTCTTCTTCTCATGTAATTCTTGGGCAATAGCTCCCAATTTTGTAATGCCCCAAAGTTTATGAATGAAGAAAGATATCAATTTTCTCATGCCATTTCTTTGTGTTACAACCGTTTGCATAGCTTGTGAAGTTCTGTAATTCTTTTATCTCTGCTTGAGTTATAATAAAAAGAACTTGCATACTCATCATAAAAAGAACTCGTGTATTCATAATAATCACCCAATATATCAGTGGTCAAACATAATTGCCTACACATGATAGAATTTCAATCATTTATTGTTAATCTTGAATGATTTGTCTTCTTCCATTTTTTAAATTAAGCAATAACCTGAGTCATGAGCCTCTTTTATGATGAAAGGTCCCTCCCAATTCGCTGCAAACTTAGGTAGAGGAAGCCCCCTGATATGTTTCACTGCCGCCTTCAATACAAGGTCTCCCTCCACGAACTAACTTGGTCTCACTAAGTTATCGTATGCCCTAGACAGCTGTTTCGTATACATTTGAAAGTGTTGCATCGCATTATCTCTGTGTTCATCCAACGCTTCCAACTGCACATGCCTATGCTGAGGGAGCATGCTACTTCGCAGAGCATATCGAGCAGAGGGAACTTTCAATTCCACTGGGAGAATCGCTTCGGCCCCATAAATAAGAGAGAACGGTGTATACCCTGTGGGCTTCCTCTTAATCGTTCAATAGGCCCATTAAATGGCTGGTATCTTGTCATCCCACGATCCTGGGAAATCCTCCATCGTTTTAGCCAAGATATTGACCAAAGTTTTGTTAGTCGCTTCGGCTTGACCGTTTCCCTTTGGGTATGCCACCGTCGAAGTGTGATGGACAATGGAGTATTTGTCTGTGAGCATCGTTACTTCTGAATTGACGAAAGGGGTGCCATTGTCTGAAAGAATAACCTTTGGGATCCCATAACGACAAATGATGTATTCTCTGATGAAGTTTCTCACCACCCCCGCTGTTGCCATCCTCAGTGGTATCGCCTCAGCCCACTTTGTGAAGCACTCCATTGCTACTAGTATCCATATCTTCCCCCTCGAAGAAGGGTGTATTGCCCCAACCAGGTCGAACGCCCAAGTGTGAAAAGGATAAGGCATTGCTAGGGAGTGTAAGTCCACCGACGGGTCATGGATCATATTTCCATGGAGTTGGCAAACCTTGCACCTTCGAACGAACTCAGCCGAATCTTTCTCCATCGTCGGCCAATAGTATCCCAAAGTCATCAACTGGTCATATAACTTGGCCCCTCCTATGTGAGCTGGATCGTGCGCCTGTTTGAGGACCTCTGCTACCTCTTCTCTCATGATACAACGCAAAGGCCTGTTGAAGTATCCCCTTCGATAAAGCTGCCCCTCCTGAACGTAGAATCTCGGGGCCCTTCGTCGAAGTCCCATCGCATCAATTTTCTCTGTCGGGACAACTCCATCTTTAATGAAGTCAATATAGGGAAGTCTCCAGTCAGCTTGAGTCTCCACGAAATGACATTCAACTGCCTCAAAAAATAGTTGGCATTTGCCGCACTTCCGTTGTAGCTCCGTCGCGTCCTGTTTCATTCTTGGCAAAAAATACCCCTCCCTCTGCATTCTTCGGTAGAGAGGTATCTTAGTTATTTCGCAGTGCTCTTCGTGTGTTTTCTTCAATCTTCGCTCTGACTCTTCTGGGCGATGCACCTCGACAACCATCCTCCTGCATTTCTGAAATAAAGATTCCCCTGATTCGTGAAGTATTGGGCTAATTCTCTCAGTCCCATCGCTCCTTCCCCAGATTCACATTGCCTTTTGATCTCTCCCCTCCAGTCTGCGTCCTCGTCCATTGGTAGAATTGACTGTACCATCGAAGGAGCTATTCTTCGTTGGATCACGACGGTAGTTGTATCGTTCCTCCTCATCATCTTCTGGGCAATGGTAGCATATGCGTCTGGGTGGCGGTTCATCGTTCTGGGCTGCCTCTTGATCTTGGTCGGATGGAACTGGCCGAAGTGCCTCTGAATGATTGTTATGTATGGTGCTAGGCTCATGTGTTTCAACGCGTATTCTCCATTCACTTGCTGAACCGCCAAGTTTGAATCCCCTTTGATGCAAAGTGAACGGATCCCTCTTCAGAGAGCCTCTAGTAATCCCAACACCAATGCCTCTTATTTTGCCTCGTTGTTGGAACAAGGGAAATCTAATTTGTAGGAAAGGCAGATCTCCTCCATTCCCTTTGAAAGAATAACCCCTGTTCCTCCTTTCTTTTCTGTCGAGGATCCATCGAACTGCATTGTCCATTCCTCATCCGTTGCGTCTAGGTGGTTGGCCTGCAAATCGTCTCCTGGAATACTTTTTTTGGGTGGCTCAAACGTTCCTCAGGGGAAAATTGCCAATAAATCGGCGTAGGCCTGACTTTTGATCGCGCGAGGAACCACACACTTTAAGTCATATTCGGAGAGAATAAGGAACCACCTAGCTGCTTACCAATCAATATAGTTCTAGCTAGCAAATACTTAATAGGATCACATCTAGTTACAATATGAATTGTAAAAGACAGCATATAAAGTTTTTGCGCTACAAATACTAAGGCTAAACAATGCCTTTCTAAGCTGCTATATCTGACTTCTGGCCCATGGATAATCCTGCTGAGGTAGTAAACTGGCCGTTCTTGCCCGTCAATCTCTTATGCCAGCAAAGCTCCCGCGAACCTCGTGGTGGATGTGAGGTACAGCTGCAACGGTATTCCTGCCTTTGGGGGAATCATGATATGTGGCGAAACGAGCAGTTTCTTCAGCTCGTCGAGAGACTCCTGGTGAACCTCCTCCCGCTTGAACTTCGTGTTCTTTCGCAACAGCTGCATCAACGGATGTGTTATTTCGGCTAATGCAGGCATAAATCTCCTAAGGTAGGAGACTTTACCTAGGAAACTCTTCAGCTCCTTTGCCGTTCTTGGGCATGGCATTTCCAAAATTACCCGCTGTTTGTCCTGGTCCATCTGCACCCCTTGTCGATCAACCACAAAGCCTAGGAATTTCCCACTTGTCACTCCAAAAACACATTTCAATGGGTTCATCTTCAATTTAAATTCCTGCAACGGGAAAACACCTTCCTCAAATCGCTCAGATGGGACTCTTCCTTCCTCGATTTGATGACCAAGTCATCCACATAGAATTCCACAAATTTGTGAAAGAAATCATGAAAAATGGCCATCATTGTTCTTTGGTAAGTCGCCCCAGTGTTCTTGAGTCCAAACGGCATCACCTTATACATGAAGTTTCCCAACGGGGTTCTGAACGCTGTTTTCTTTGCATCCATGGGGTCCATCTTGATCTGGTTGTACCCTACATACCCATCCATGAAGCTATACATCTCATGACCTGCCGTTGCATCTATCAGGCTATCGGTGGAAGGCAGAGGGAACTCGTCTTTGGGGCAAGCTCTATTCAAATCTCTGAAGTCCACGCAGATCCTTATTTGGTTTTTGTCTTTCTTCCCCACCGGGACAATACTGGATAGCCAAAGTGGGTGCTGTATCGGTGTGATGAACCCTGTCATTAGTAAGCGTTGAACCTCTTCCTTGATCTTCAAATCTAGCTCAGGTTTGTACGTTCTCGTCGCTTGTTTCACCGGAATGGCTGAAGGCATTGCGTTCAACTTATGGCAGCTTACTTCCTCATCCAGCCCCTCCATCTCTGTGTATTTCCACACGAAGATGTCTATAAACTCCCGAATCAACTCAACCAAGGCCTCTCGTTTCTCCTTACTGAGATCCTTCGAGATGAAATGGGCCTCGGATCTCCCCCTTCTTTGGCCAGAATCAACTGTTCTAGTTCTTGTGCCTGCGGTTTCGGTCGATTCGTCATGTACTCTGGTTCTTCAGCGACTTCCTCCACCAATTCCTGTATGCTGGAGTTGTTTATCACCATGCATTGTCCCCGTTGATCCACCAGAAAGCATTCATATATCGGGTCAACCTCATCATCAGTTTCCTCGGTCGCCCGCTCACACCGTTATAATTGATACACCACCTTTCCTTCCTCGGTTACGACCTTCTGGCATTGTCTGCTGGTAGTGGTGACTGCCTTCCTCTTCTTCTCTCTAGAAGCCTCGGCTACTCTTTCTCCTGAGAACCGGCTCAGCACGCTTTGCCTTTGGACCTCATGCTCCATCGGATCCACTCTGGGCCTCATTTTGTCTTTGAGCTGCTTCGAGATGCTTTGGGGCCGAGGGACCACCTGGTGAGCTTCTTCGGCTATTTCTCTTGTGCTGCTCGCAACCTCTTTCTTCTGCCCGTTCAAGGGCCCCATCCTTTCTCTGATCGAGGGAACCCATGCTCCCTCCATTCTTCTCGTTAGGACCCGGACACCTTCCTCTAATTCTGTGTAAAATGCTGCGTCCACCAAGTGAGCCTCCTCAACAGCGAAGGGCCTCTTTGTAGCCCTAATGGTCACCTCTGTTCCCTTGATATTCGCTTTAGCACATTGGTGGTACGTTGAGGGAACTAGCCCTTGGTTGTGCATCCATACTCTTCATATCAGCAGATGGTAGGAAGTTTGTAAATCAAAAGACAACACTGAGTCAGAAAAAAAGAAAAAAGTTTACAGCTCATTTATGTTTAAAAGTTCGTTTTTTCGTATAAAATAAAAGATAATTGCTTTGGACATTTATTTTCAAATAGTTTTTTTTTATATAAGATTATTAATCAATATATACTAAATAATTAATTATATTTACAATATTGTTTTAGTACACAATTATTAACTAATAGGTAGTAAACAATCAATTAATTGATGGTAATACATAATTTATGTTGATAAAGCTAATTCTAGATATATTTTTTTAATGTTATTGATATTAATTATGGATCTTTTTGGTGAAAATTGTTATGTTAGATTATTTTTATGATTTATTGAAATTTTAATAAATTATTTTTTATTGTTTTATTTTTTAAAGTTAAGGCTTACACCTCAATGCATCTCGACGCTTACGCATCACCCATGCAAAATGCCTTGCCTCCGCCTCGCACCTTTTTAAACATTGATTGACACGACAAGACATAATACGACTGACACGACTCGTAATTTTGACACGAACACTGTAACTCCCAAGACCTTGCCCTACTAGAACGAAGAGTTATATCACTTGATCTCACATGACAAAAAAATAAACTTTTTAATTAGGGCAAGCTTAATAGGCCGCGACTTTTACTTAATAGGCAAGCTTCATCATTCACCACAATAATTAAACACAATTTACAAAGTTCAATCTATAAATAATAGGCTCCTCCCCTAGAATAATAATCACAATCTTAAACACATGTATAGATGAGTCTCTTGAATCCCATACAAACAACCTTACAATGTACTCAAAACTCAATAGAAATTTAGCTAGAACTATACAAATGATTTCTAAATAAGAAAATGTTCTATTTTAAATCTACTTCAGCTCTACCTTTATATCCACGACCTCAAATCCTTGTGGACCCCTTACCCTGAGGAAGTTAATGAATAAAAAGGGATAATCTCAAATAGCCCGGGTTAAATCAATTGCCCTTAGACCACCTGCCACTCTTAGTATTCACAGAAATATGAATGTACTAAGAAAGTTATGAAATATAGTGCTATGATGTCCCAAAGCTCAATCTTCCCTGGTCCAGCACTCCTCGGCTTCTCCCAAGGCTCAATCTCCCCTTGGTTTACCCTCCGAGACCTTTATTTATAGACTTGGACTTCTCAACTCCACAACCTTATTCTAGGTTTCTATTGACCTAGTTATGCCACAGGCCGTGACCTCTACTCTTGCTCACTTCCGCGACGAGCGATCCGCGGTCTGCTATTAACTCCACAACCTTGGTCGAGCTCAGCCAAGATGCAAGTTTCATAGATACTTTTAGGCTCAATCTCCCTAGAACTAGTCGTTTTGACCTCAACCACAAAGCAGGGGGCCATCTCTAGACGTGTGCGGCCCCTAATCATAGGCCATATCCTAAAGCTCTTAATCGTGGCCTTCATCATAGACCGCGACCTTAGTACACACTTCGCAACCGCGATGCTGAGGCAGAGGCTTCTATTTGGCCTCTGCCCTCTAGGATTTTAGGCTCGTTACAAACACGACACGACAAGACTTAGTGTAAAAAAGACCCGATACAAACGTGACAAATCGTGTCAATTTCGTGTTGTTCTATGTTGTGTTTTCATGTCGTTTCTAAAATTGCTACCCTTATCAAGACTTCATTTAAGAGAGGCGGAATATAGTAGAAATTTTTTAATTAGGAAAAACAATAAAAATAGAAGTGAAGCCATGAGATTTAGGGACATTAATATTGATTTTGGCAAATTTAATGGAACTGATGGTTAGATTTGTTAATTCTGAGTAAAAATTGTCATTAGAATTTAAGAGAATGGAAAATAGGGGCAAATTTGCCCTTGGATAAGGGAACAAGTCTCCTACTAATGGTGTTAGACTTTCATTAGACCCGAGGCGGTATTTTTAATTTTATTGTGCTTTTAGGTGGTTTGGTCAAATTAAGCAATTAATATAAGGGCAAAGTAGATTTAATTTACCTTTTTTTTGTTATACAAATTGCACCCCTATAATTTCATAAAAGTGTAGAGGAAGGGTGGCAATTCGGGTTAGTCGTGTCATTTTCGGGTCGCGTTGATTTTTATTTTAGTAAATCAAGTTTTGGGTACTCTTAAATTTATACAAGCTAATCGGGTCATGTTCAGGTTATTACCGTAAACGGGTTATCGAGTCAAAAATTGTCAGCTCCACCACTGGGGGGGGGGGGGTCATCACATCCGCCCATGCTATTTGGGACTAAATTATTTGGTTCCCAAGATACCATAGCGGGAACAAAGTCCTAAATACCCTTAAGCTACTCTAGAATATTCTTAGCCTTTGGGAATATTCCTATTATTCTTAGCTAAATAAAAGGTCGTACCCAGTGCGCAAGGCTCCCGCTTAACTGCAGTGTCTGAGAGGCAGATGTCAACTAGCCTTGCCCCCATATATCAAGAGGTTGCTCTCATGTCTCGAACCCAAGACCAACCGTAGCTTGGGTGAGGGCACTTTTCATCGCACTAAGATACGACCTCTTATTCTTAGCTAAATAAAAGGACATAAATTTAGACAACCTAAGCAATGAGTGTTGCTCTTACAAGATCCAAGAAGAGGGCTTTGTTTAGATTATCTAGGTTTATTTATTCTTAGATAATCTAAATAAAGTCCTCTTCTTGGATCTTGTAAGAGCAATACTCATTGCTTAGCTTGTCTTAAATTTTTTGTCCTTATGTATTCATTTTAACCATTCAAGTCTTCATCATTTCCGGCTCCAGAAAGTTCTAAAAGAATTTAAGACTTCAAGCTGAATCATAATCCTCAAGGACCTAGATGCTTACCACTTATTTAGGAAATTATTATTGATGAAATCGTTTTCAAAACCTTGTGTATGTGTTTTTTTTATTTGCATCAAAGTATGCAATATAATCTTATTTTTTGATCTAATGTTGCATGTTTGATTTGCCACCCTCCGGAGACACTATTCTTTTCAGCCCGCGGGACCAGTTGTTCGTTAGGTCCTTCGCAGCCCGCAAACAACCTTTGTTAATTTAGCTAAATTACTTGCGACCTGTTCATCGGATCTCACTCTTAAGGTTGATCAATAACAAAAAGGAAGAAGACTTTGTTTCGAGTCTACAAACTTCGTTATCACTTAATCCCCCATACACCTTTGGGTTTTATTCCTAGGAATGTATATGATCATTGTAGTTCTTTTTGGTTCCTAACATGAAATCAAAGATCCTTCATCTTCAAAGAAGACAAAACATATCATTGTGGTTTAAAGGCGACGAGGTTGATCGTTCTTTAAGACATTGCGATCATGATCGTTGATTAAGACATTACGATTTTGAGTTGTTCACCCGACGATGTTGTAGAGTTCTATCTTTCAATTGGTGACAAAAGTGGGTTGTAAATGTTTACGAAAGGAGTGTAAGTCGTAGTTCCCCTCGTAACTTGTAAATCTTTACCAAGCAGTATTGAGATGGTTACTTTGGCCCAAGATTCGTCAAGTGAGTTTTTTCTTGTACATCTGATGCTATGTTTGTTTATCTTTTCCGCATCGTTTATCATCTAACTTTTAACAAAATTAAAATTTGGATTGAAAGATTAATCAATGGTAAACTTCGTCACATAGACATATCATTTGGTGTACCAAATCTTTGTATACATTTTGCATATCTTAACATTAACTTTCATCTCAAAATGCGAAAATGATAAATTTTAGACGATACTTTGTTATGAAATTTAATTTGAAATCTCTGTGGTAAATTGTGATTGAATTTGATCTTTATACCACTATTGTGATGAGAACTAGATTGTATTATTAATCTGAACCATTTTTTTTCTTCATTCTTATATTTGTCATTAATCTGTCAGAATATCTCTTTACTTTGCCAAAAAAATATATTTAATTGTTAATTTTTATGAAAACAATAAGTTTTCAGTTGAAGTAACTTTCTTCCTGATGCAGAATCTAATGTCAAAAACGTCACAAATACGATGGAAGGAGCAGGTTTAGAGGCTCGATCGCAACTTGAAAAGGAAGAACATGACTTGGAAAGAGCAATCTTTGACATTATTGAAGTTCAGGTAGGAGCGTGCATTTTTTTCCTGAATCTCCAAGTTCTTCCGAAATCTGATCCTTTTTTCTTGAGTCATTCTATGCTGACACCCGAAATCGACACATTTTGAGGCGACACCCTGACGTGTTGCACCCATATTGACTCGTGTCCGGACCCACCAACAATGGAGTCCAAACACGAGCCAATACGGGTGCAACATGTCATGATGTCGCACCCAAGGTGTCGCATTTGGGTGTCGGCCTAGAATTATTGTTTTTTTTTCCTTCCAATTTTGGATACTATTTCCAATTTTCTGATCTCCAACATTTCAAAGAAAAAAAGAACGGATTGGAATTAGTTCTAAAATTTGATATTCTGATCATATGTTCTCAAAATGATACCAATTTGTTTTTTTTTTCCTGAAAATTCTCGAATTTGTTTTTTTTTTGTAATTATGTTATTCTTAATTTTGTCATATGTGTTGCTTAAGGTTTTTTTCTGGGCTATTTTTGGAAATTTTCAAACATAATTCCGAATGTCTCTTTTTCGAAAATTTCTGATTTTGGTAATGTTTTGCTTCTTTTTGATTTTGCTGAAAACCCCAAAATTTCCGATTTTGTTGGAAAATTTTCTCCTAAAAGCATTTTTTTTCTCTGGAAAATGCAATTGCTTATATTGAAAATGGAATTTTGCATATCCGAGCCACATTTCGTTTAAACATTTTGGCATTTCTAAAGTTAAAATTTTCATAATTTGACATGTATTTGGTTCAAGTAAAGTAGTGTCTCGGAAATGTGACTTACTGACATGGTAACAATGCATTGGTTGGTGTGTAGTGAGTCCCTAATGTTTCTTTATCGAAATTTTCTGATTTTGGTAATGTTTTGCCTCTTTTTGATTTTGCTGAAAATCTCAAAATTTCTGATTTTTTTAGAAAAGCTCAATTTCTAACAAAGTTGGATTCGGCTATTTTTACCCCCCAAACATTTTTTTTCTCTGGAAAATGAAATTTCTTATATTGAAAATGGAATTTTGCAAATCCGAACCACATTTCGTTTAAACATTTTGGCATTTCTAAAATTATAGTTTTCATTATTTGACATGTATTTGGTTCAAGTAAAGTAGTGTCTCGGAAATGTGACTTGCTGACATGGCAACACTGCATTGGTTGGTGTATATGTGGTCGACTAATAAAACACCAATCAATGTATGTCTGGCATTTTAGCAGTCCCTACTTTTATGCAACACTTCAAAGTCAGCGTAGAATTCTCGTCACTTGGGGCTCAAATTTATTTTAAGCGAAAAAACAAATTTTGATTATTTCGTCCCGTGCTCGTAATAATATGTGGACACTTAAAGTTATTTATTTATTTATTTTTTGGTCAAAATTTTTACAAGCAAAGGAGATACAAGACAAGATTATCCATTATGAGGAGTTTGAATTACAAATGGAGAGAGAGAGGCAACAACTACAACAAATGAAAAATATGCTTTTTGTTGATCAGCTCACTCTTATATTTCATAAAGCTGCTGCTGCTGCTACAACAAGAACCCAAGAAATCATGGAGGAGAATTCTAAAACAGAATGATGTTTTTAGTAAATTGTCCATTTTCCCTTTAAAATGTCTTAACTATTGTATTTATGTATCCATCTCCATGTTGTGACCAAAGAACCTGTTAGTGGGAAAGTTTTTCAATGTAATTAAATTAATGCGACCGGTGATGGAGTTTAAATCACGAATCGATGCATTAAAACTGAGACGCTAATTTTTTTTTTTTTTTGTCGGAAGTATGAAATTTGAATCAGAAAAGTATGTTTTTATGTCTAAATGAACCATTGAATGGACGTATTTAGTCAGGTTCAGTGTTCAGATTCATAAGTAATTTAACCTATTAATCATTCAGAAGCAATTATAGTCGTTAGCTTCGTAATTTAAAAAAAAACTATTTAGTACTTTGTAAGTCTAAATGGTTCAAATTTAGACTTAAGATATAAAAACAGACTTCACCTAACTTAGATGCATTAATCAATAATATTTTAGGGCAATGTTAACCTAATTTTAAAGTGGGTCATGAAATTTAAAGGTACCTTAGGAAATAAATAAATATTTAATGTTCCCAAGAATCCTTGTCTATTTTGTGACAGTTTTTTGGGAGAAAAGGGAAAATCGTTTAGGGTTTGGGGTTATGTCGTTTAGGTTTAGTGTTTCAATTATTATCGATTAGGTTTACGTTTAGGGTTTTATGTATTAGCTTTCAGGGTTTAGGATTAGAGAATAGAGTGTTTTGTACGGTGATGGATAATTTTTTATCAAATGACTCAACTTTTACACTCCTTGCAAATTTTCCCATTTTTCATGGCTAAATTCTCGACATTTTACTGCTAGAATTTTGTTGCCAAATTACCACGAGTCTTGTGGGACTATTATATGATACACAAAAGATGTATCTAACATCATCGTATACTTGTAATCATCCAATTTTGAGTTCCACCATGATACAAATTGACTCATCTCGAGTCTGTAAGGTGTCACCTAGTGCTTGCTCAACTTGGATCAATTACATTGGTGCTCTCGGTAACCTGGCATGAAGCCCAAGTGCGGCCAATTGACGGCCCCGATCAAACCATCGGTTCTGATAGCATTGTTAGGTCCTAGACCTAGAAGTTGCCATTGATATTGTTCCCAACTTAACTACTTGTGTCTAGCCCAATGTTGAGTTTTTAACCTAAAAAGTAAGCGATTTTGATTTTAAAAATGATAGTTGTGATGCGAATTAAAGCGACCTGATTAAAGAACTGGACACCAAAACATATATTTGACCTAAGAAATGCACACATATCTCATTAGTTTTGGTTTTATATTTCACCCTTTCGTTCGTTTGTATTTACGTATTAAAATTTTATTCCTTTTATTATATTTACATCATACCTTCTATTTCTTTAGAATTATTTTTGATAGTTTAAAATTTATATTTGATCTTATCTTACAAGTTTCTGATTTAAAATTTAGAAATTAACTGTTTGCTAGTTATGGGTCATTTCTATCATTTCTTAACTAATTGGAAGCCAATTTATGCTCTTTGATGGCAACTAAATTATGAGTTAAATGTGGATAAAACCAATAAACGTAGGTTTATCCGTATACATACAATGTAAACAAATGTTTGCTCTCTGTCTGGGCTCAACCCAATCTGGTCGACCAGCCTTTCAAAACATATTCGGAGGTCAAATATCTGATTTTGTAAAGTAAAGAAAATAAAACTAAGGTTAAAAACCTTGAGGTCAACTCAGCTGATTAGATCATGGGTTTGCTATCTAGTGGTCACCAGTTTGATTCCTGCGAGAGATCAGGGTGAGGGTGCGATATGAAAAATCTCTGAAAGCGCCAATTCCAAGCGGGAGGAATTAATCTTGAGGTGCGCGAAAGTTCGCCGGGAATTACCCCCCCGCCCCCAAAAAAAAAAAAAACTAAGGTTAAAAGATTGGTTTGATCACGTTGGCAAAACTAGTCTCAGTCATGCTTTATTTTCTTCATATTTTAAACATGTTGGATGAAAGTGTTTAATTAAAAGGTGTATTTTTAAATGCGCACACACAAAAAAATATTTTCAAATTAAAATTTAAGATGGAAAATGCTAACCAAACAAAACACACACACCCCAAAAAAAAATGAAAAGCAAAAAAACGTTTTACTATCTAAAAAGCCTTTTTGTAGTACCAAGTTTCAAATGTGAATGTAACAAGGTTTCATGTTCTAAATGTAACCACATCTTAACAATTTTTTGAGCGGTTATCAAATAATAACAACCAAGGGCGAAGCTAGGAATATACTTTGGGGGGGACCACAAAAATATCGGGGGTTCGGGGGCGGGAGCCCCCGATTTTTTTTTTTTTTAGGGTTATTTACATTTTATGCAATATTTTTACCAATAATATAATAATTGCACCACATACAAGATATCAACCGTAAGCATTTTTTTCCCAACAATATCATATATATTCGCCATCAAAATATAATAATTGCACCACATACAAGATACAATTATTAGCAAAAATAGAGGTACGACATTATAAACTAATTGTTGGAATATAATACAAAAATACTAGCAAAAATATAAAGAGATGCATCAAAATTGCACACGACGTTCTTTCAAATCCCGAAATCCATCTATGATTGATTCCACATTAAACTGTGTCGCAATGTCTTTTTCAATGTAGATAATAAGAGAATTTGTAAGATAATCATTCTCCATCTTGTTTCGAAGCTCGGATTTGACATGACTCATTGCTGAAAATGCACGCTCGGTAGTTGCAGTTGATACCGGAAGAGTTAAGACAAGCCTAATCAATCTATCAATTAGTGGATAAAAAGTTGACTTTCTTGTTTTCACCAACCACTGACATATATCGGAAAGAGTGTTTAGCTGTTGAAATTCCGAATGTTGGAGAACATCAACCTCATAGTGCTTCAATTGCATTTTTAAGTCATCTCTTTCATGCGCACTGAAGTCTTCGGGATAAAACTCATCAACAAGCTTGCAGATATCATCAACATTAAAAGTAGTATGCCCATTTTGAGGATCTAATGAAGAGCTAAGAACAAGTAGCCTCACCGTATGATCACTAAATCTGTAATTTAGCTCATGCAATTGAGAATCAATTGTAGCATTAAATATGTCAATCCGATAATGCTCAGTAATTGTAAAATTATCTTGTTGATGACGAGCTCGGCCCCGTCTATCAAGATATAAAGCATTCATATCGGGTACCTCTATTGCACGTCTTTCACAAAAAGACTTCACCTTCTCAATTAAAGTGTGACACCCATCATCTCTTAACTTCTGAATCAATGTCTTTGTGGTTTTCACAAGTTGCATTGTATTCAGAATATCTTGAGATTTTCTTTGCAACGCTTGGGAAAGCATATCGGTGATTTCAAAAATGTCTTTCATAAGATGCAAGATGAATACGAACTCGAAAGTAGTCAAAAAACTATAAGCTGTATCGGCATCTCCACTTTGTTCCCCACCTCCATCATCAATGATGTTTAATAAAACTTGACAAGTAGCACTAAACATCTTTATCAAGCTAGAAAGAGATCTCACGTGAGAACTCCATCGTGTTTCTCCAGCCTTTTGTAAATTACCTACTTGATTCAGCCCTGTACCAGTCTCAAGCTCTTCTATGGAAATCAAATAAGCAATATCAGAGGCATGTGAAACTTTCAATTCATCGTTACGTTTACAAGAAGCCCCCACCATATTAATAATGAAACTCAATTTTGAAAAAAATTGATGTACATGACCAACTTTTCGAGATGTTGCAACTAATGCCAATTGTAAACGATGAGCAAAACAATGGACATAGTATGCATATGGACAATCTTTTGCAACTAAGGCTTGTAGGCCTTTCCATTCACCTCGCATATTACTTGCCCCGTCATACCCTTGGCCTCGAATATTTTGTTTTCCAAGATCATAAAGAGAAAGCATGGAAAAAATCTCATTTTTTAGAGTTAATGCCTTAGTATCAGATACATGTACAACACCAAAAAAGCGCTCCTGAACAAGACCATTTTTGTTAACAAATCTCAAAACAATGGCCATTTGCTCCTTTTTTGCAATATCTCGAGATTCATCAACAAGAATACAAAACTTTGAATGACCAATTTCCTCACATATGACCTTTCTAATTTTCATTGCATAAACACATAAGATCTCTTTTTGGACATCGGAAGAGATATATGATGCATTCTGAGGAGCCTTTTCAA
Organism: Sambucus nigra; assembly: GCA_949130495.1. Lineage (NCBI taxonomy): Eukaryota > Viridiplantae > Streptophyta > Magnoliopsida > Dipsacales > Adoxaceae > Sambucus > Sambucus nigra. Next base: position 185,845,370 of record OX422214.1, on the reverse strand, counting down.
ACACAACATTTGCAACATCTTTATTATTATCGGCCAAAATCTTAATCAATTCAAGAAAATTACCACGATTGATAGAATCTTTACTTTCATCATGAGCTCTTAAGGGCAAACCTTGGAGTGTAAGATAACGAACCAATGTAATCGAGGTTTTGAGTCGTAACCGATTGTTTGCAATTTGTTCGGAAGTTTGTTTCTTAAAAACTTTATCAATATGTTGTAATTGATTCATTAAATCATCACATGATTTTTGAGCAATTTTATGCAATGAATTAGGATCTTTCCCTACATGATTTAAAAATGCACATTTCTTCCCATTCCTTACTTTCTTCCAAGTATTAAACCCATCCCTTGAAAAAGTATATTGCCCATGATGCGCCCCTTCCTTATTAAAGAGATAACAAGGTAAACAAAATGCCGCATCTTTTGTCGGGGAATACTCTAACCAAGACGGAAATATGTTAAACCATGATGCTTGAAAACGACGAGGATGTTTTTCATGTACAGATAAAGGGTAGTTCGAAACAATGCATTGATATGGACCAAAGTTAATGTATGCTCGTCGAACTTCATTAAGTAGCTTATCGGGATACCTCCATATTTCGATACGTTTTCCCGGATCACGCTCTAAATTATCAATATCAAACCCCTCAACTTCAATTCTTGGTGATTTTAAAGTTCGGTGAACAAGTGTTTCACGTACCGAATTTTGAACATTAGCATCAGGGGAAACTGGAGACTCCTCGACATTTTGACTTTCGGCATGTTTTCTCTTGAAAAATGAATCAAGTGTCTTTGATTTTTCCATATTTCTACAACACAAAAATAATACAATTGAAATTTGTCATTTTTCCTCCCCCAAAAAATCTAATTATCATATATTAAGCATAATCATTGAACACTCCAATAGCATATAAAAAATTAGTACTAATAACTGTAAAATCAGTCCCTAAATTAGGGACCCTAATAATTAATAACAATAAAAATTAATATGGGTAATAATTTTTTAATATCCGTCCTTAATAAAATCAGTCCCTATTTTTTCTTTAAACATAAGCAAATTAATACTAATATTAATGGAAGAATTAATACTAAATCAATTCCTATTAGTATTAATATAGTAATAAGAATGAGTCCCTAATTAATATTACCTAATTACTACTTATAAAAAAGGAGAGAACTTGAGAAGAAAAGGATACCTGCTGCTGCTTTGGTTAACAGTTGACAAGGGACGGCTGCTGCTGCTTTGGCTGTTGTGGTGAGTATGTTTTGGTTAGTTAGGGTAGAAATAAGTAAGTGTAAAAGGCTTATTTTTGGGTATAGTTATGGGCTTTAAACTTGTGGGACTTATAAAGAAAAATCAGTACTTTTTTTAGTGGGTTTTAAAACTTTGGAGGGGACCGTGGCCCCCCCCTGCCAACCCACAGCTTCGCCCAACAACATAGAAATTGAATGCAGAAGTATACAACAGATAGACTGAATTGTTGGTAGCAAAAAAGAAGCACCAGTGGTCTAGTGGTAGAATAGTACCCTGCCACGGTACAGACCCAGGTTCGATTACCTGCTGGTGCAATTGTATAATAGCTATGATGATAAATTGTGCTGCATAGTAATGAAAGGGGTCATTACATATCTCTGATATAGGATGAGAATACGCACATCTGTGCTTCATTTTCTTTTCAAATGTCTTTTGTTTGCATCCTCTAAAATATGCAAGGAATACTCAACAACTCAATTTCAGCTATATTTTACTATTGCAAACAACAGTTTATTTTCTTTTCCACTTTTGAATATTAACGAATTTAAAAAATGTGTTTAAGCCCAATGAACTCGCGTAGTTTGATATTTTTATTCTATTTCAGTACAATTATTGGTGATCGAGCCGAATTCGATATCTTGAAAATATGTTCAAGGTTGGTTCGTTTATTCTACAAACTTGAACGGGCTTTTATCCGAACGAACAAGAGAATTCAAGCTTTTATCCAAACAAACAAGAGATGAGATCGAGTAGCTTGGTTCGTTTTACAACCTGTGTGTGTGTGTGTTGGGTTGCGGGGAGTCCAATTATTAAACATATATATGGAGGTTACCTCTAATTACGGCATTATCTTGAGAGAGAAACTAAAAACAACCTAAATTATGACTTAAATATGGAGAAAACCCGATCAACATGTTATGTACGCAAGTGTTTGTTCTCTTTTTTTGTTGAAATAGGAGAAAACCCAACCTAAATTAAGACTTAAATTTATTTTCATTTTCAAACTCTCAAAATGAAAATAAAAAACAAGAAAAGCAGAAACAATTTTACCATCTAAACAGGGCTTAAGGTTTTTTTAGTAACAAATTTAAATTTCAAATGCACAAAGGTTTCATGTTCAAAATGCAACCAAATTGTTTGATTTCCTCTACATTTGTAAACACTTGAATCAGTAAGTGCAGAGACAAACTTTTAATGGCTTTTAATTTCGAATCACCACAACAATTTCAAATGAATGTAGAAGGATACAACAAATATATTGAATTGTTGATAGCAAAATAGAAGCACCAGTGGTCTAGTGGTAGAACAGTACCCTGCCATGGTACAAACCCGAGTTCGATTCCCGGTTTGTGCATTTTCAAATAGCCGTGATGAAATTTTGAGCTGCCTAGTAATGATAGGGTCATTACATTATCTGTTAACAAATGAGATTAAGCACTTCTGAGCTTTAACTTTTTTCTTTTTAGCACGTAGGAGAATTCTACAACAGAACGAATTTTTTTCTTCATTTGTCCAAGTAACGCTACAAAAGTTTGTCAAATATATGTTTATGTATAATCTACATGTTGGGAGACCAAAGCACCCGTTAGTTGGAAAGTTTTTACATGTGACTGTACTGATAATAAAGATTAAATTTGTTGACATACTTTAATGCGGGTTCACACGACCCTCAAATATAAGTAGGAGGTGTAAACGAGTCGAGTGGAGCCGAGCCGAACAGTAGGATGCTCAAGCTTGGTTTGACAAGATTAACGAACTTAAAAATGTGTTCGTTTTTTTTTTACTTCTTTTGTGTGAATGAGGGTTTTGTTCCCCTTGTTTTTTGTTGTTGTAAATTCACCAAATGGTCCAAAATCAAATCCATAACTTTAATATTGTATTTTTATTAAGGGACATATACCAACTAGTCTGTTGAACTTTTTTTTAATACATGTATAGTCCAAACATTTTTATTTTGCACAAAAAAGTCCCTTATTCTCTTATCTTTAAACGTTCGCGCCAGCGGCATGGTGAAGGACTTTTTGGTACAAAATAAAAGGCTTGGACTACATGTGTATTAAAAAATGTTTGAGGGACTTTTTGGTATTTGATCCTTATAATAAAGGGAATATATATATATATATATATATATATATATATATATATAGAGAGAGAGAGAGAGAGAGAGAGAGAGGTTCATCTACATCATGCTCTATACATCACCCATGCATCACGCCTAATTCTAGGCCCTAAAAAACTTTTTTTTTTCAAATTTTATATTTTTTCCAGGAAATTAACCTTCCAATCAACCCATATGCAAAAAATTAGGTCAAAATACATTTTGTAGCTATTTTTAAAAAATCCACAAAAACTGCTAAAAATACCTTATTTTTAAGGGTCTGCGCCAACAGTTTTTTGTAGACTTTTTAAAAATAGCTACAAAATGTATTTTGACCTAATTTTTTGCATATGAGTTGATTGGAAGGTTAATTTCGAGTGAAAAATATAAAATTTGAAAAAAAAGTTTTCTAGGGCCTAGAATTAGGTGTGATGTACGGTGCATGATGTAGGGCCTAGAATTAGGTATGATGTGCGGTGCATGATGCAAGGTTAATTGCAACAACGCTGGTACTTGAAACGGTGCCGACACTTGCAGCGGCGCGGAAGATTGCGACGGCGCTGACACTTGCAGCGGCGCTGGCACTTGCAGCGGCGCTGGCACTTGAAGCGGCGCCGACCCTTGCGGCGGCGCAGACTCTTGCAGCGGCGCTGGTACTTGCAGCAGCGCTGGTACTTGAAACTGCGCTGACCCTTGCAGCGGCGTAGAGACTTGCAGCGGCGTTGACACTTGCAGTGGCGCAGACACTTGAAGCGGCGCTGACCCTTGCAGCGACGTAGAGACTTGCAGCGGCGCTGACACTTGCAGCGGCGCAGACACTTGAAGCGGCGTTGGCATTTGAAGTGGCGCCGACACTTGTAATGGCGCAGATACTTGCAGCAATGCGGGAACTTGAAGCGGCGCCGACCCTTGCGACGACGCGGACACTTGCAGTGGCGTAGACACTTGCAACGGCGCTGATACTTGCGGCGGCGCAGGCACTTGAGGCGGCGCTGACACTTGAAGCGGCGTTGGCACTTGAAGTGGCGCCGACACTTGTAATGCCGCAGATACTTGCGGCGGCGCTGGCACTCAAAGCGGCGCCGACCCTCGCGACGGTGAGGACACTTACAGCGACGTAGACACTTGCAACGGCGCTGGCACTTGAAGCGACGCCGACCCTTGCGGCAGCGCGGACACTTGTAGCGGCGCTTGCACTTGCAGCGACGCTGGCACTCGAAGCGGCGCCGACCCTTGCGGCAGCGCGAACACTCGAAGAGGCATAGACACTTGCAACGACGCTGATACTTGCGGCGGCGCAGGCACTTGAGGCGACGCTGACACTTGAAGCGGCGCTGGCACTTGAAGTGGCGCCGACACTTGAAGCGGCGCTGGCACTTGAAGTGGCACCGACAGTTGTAATGCCGCAGATACTTGCGGCGGCGCTGGCACTCAAAGCGGCGCCGACCCTCGCGGCGGTGCGGACACTTGCAGCGGCGTAGACATTTGCAACGACGCTGGAACTTGAAGCGGCGCCGACCCTTGCGGTGGCGCGGACACTTTTAGTGGCGCTTGCACTTGCAGCGACGCTGACACTTGCAGCGGCGCTGACCCTCGCAGCGGCGTAGACACTTGCAGCGACGCTGACACTTTCAGCGACGCAGGCACCTGAAGTGGCGCCGACACTTGTAATGGCGCAGATACTTGCAGCGGCGCTGGCACTTGAAGCGGCGCCGACCCTTGTGGCGGCGCCAACACTTGCAGCGGCGCTGGCACTTGCAGGGATGCTGACACTTGCAGCGGCGCTGGCATTTGAAGCGGCGCTGACCCTTGAAGCGGCGCCGACACTAGCGGCGGCGCTGACCCTTTTCTTGGACTTCTGCGGTAACCCTTGCGAGACACCTCTCGAATGTCATTACTGCAGTGACCCTTGCAGTGGCACTTCTCAATCTTGGATTTCTGCGGTGACCCTTGCGAGGCACTTCTCGAATGTCATTGCTGCAGTGACCCTTGCAGTGGCGCTGACCCTTGCAGTGGCACTTCTCAATCTTGGACTTCTGCGGTGACCCTTGCGAGGCACCTCTCGAATGTCATTGTTGCAGTGACCCTTGCAGTGGCGCTGACCCTTGCAGTGGCACTTCTCAATCTTGAACTTCTGCGGTGACCCTCGCGGGGAACCTCTCGGATGTCATTAATAAAAAAAGCATTTTTATTTTATTTACTTTTTTATTGGTAGACATCCTTCTACATTAGCCCCTCGTGCAAAGTCTTTTGAGTTTGGTAGACCAAAAGGCTTTGTACGCCATAAATTCAGTTTTTTTTTTGGGGACCCTAGGGTTTCTTCATCATTCCCCTTAGGGTCATTAAATGTTATGTCACTTCATCCCATGTTTTGTAAATGAGTCCACTTATAGTGGACCTCCTTATCTCGTTATAAAATTAGGCGGAGGGGTTACTCGCGGTGATCCCCTCACCCTTGGCCTTCTTCTGTGGCCTTCCATCTTGGGCGGAGGGGTCACTCGCGATGATCCCCTTGCCCTTGGCCTTCTTCTGTAGCCTTTCATCTTGGGCGGAGGGGTTACTCGCGGTTGGCCCCTCGCCCTTGGCCTTTTTTTGTGGCCTTCTATCTTGGGCGGAGGGGTTACGCGCGATGGGCCCCTAGCCTTTGCCCTTCTTCTATAGCCTTTTATCTTGGGCGGAGGGGTTACTCGCGGTGAGCCCCTCGCCCTTGACTTTCTTCTATGGCGTTCCATCTTGGGCGGAGGGGTTACTCGCGATGATCCCCTCGCCCTTGGCCTTCTTCTATGGCCTTCTATTTTGGGCGGAGGGGTTACTCGCGGTGAGCCCCTCGCCCTTGGCCTTCTTCTGTGGCATTCTATCTTGGGCGGAGGGGTTACTCGCGGTGAGCCCCTCGCCATTGGCCTTCTTCTATGGCCTTCTATTTTGGGCGGAGGGGTTACACTCATCTCCTCTAAAAGTGTTATTTTTCTTGAGAGGGACCTCGAGGACCCCCTCTTCTGGAAAAGTCATTTTCTTGTAAAGAGTTTATTTCTTGTGAGTAGCCAGATCTTTGGCTGCTCACTTAACTTGTGACCAAGTGTGCAGTGTGCGTAGTCTCGAGTGACTTCTGGGTCTTCCTACTAGTATTCTCTCAATCCTATAGTGCTAAGTGGTTGAGCTTGCTCAACATACCTTGTCCCTCAACCGCCAAGCAAAACTCCCAGGAGGTCCTAACGCGCCTGTTCAAGCCCTGCTTGCTCGACTAGGCAACCTTTACAAGAAAGTAAAGTGTTAGTGCTATTGTTCATTTAGAGACTGATATTTCATGAGGAGTTGTTCGTGATAGCTACTCCCTCAATATGAGTTTCTGTCGAAACCCCTGTAGCAGCACTTCTCGAATAACATTTCTGCAGTGACCCTTGCAGTGGCGCTGAGCCTTGCAGTGACGCTGACTCTCTCGACTGTCATTACTTCAGTGACCCTTGCAGCGGCGCTGACCCTTGCAGTGGTACTACTTAATTTCGGATTTCTGCGGTGACCCTCGCGGGCACCTCTCGAATGTTATTGCTGTAGTGACTCAGACATTGTAGTGGCGCTGACGCTTGAAGCGGCGCTGACCCTTGAGAAAATTACTATTTTTGCGCCCAAAAATACCAACTCACCCCTAACGCCCTAGTATAAATAGACCTCTGGGCAAGGTCAAGAGATAGACAATAGAAATTGCACTGTTACTCTGCTAAAATATCACCAGACCTTCCTAAGTATTCTCTCCCTGCTCATTACCTTAGTGCTGAGTGCCTTGTTCCTTATATCTTGTTACTCGCAAGGGTTACCGCAGAAGTCCAAGAAAAGGGTCAGCGCCGCCGCAAGTGTCGGCGCCGCTTCAAGGGTCAGCGCCGCTTCAAATGCCAGCGCCGCTGCAAGTGTCAGCATCGCTGCAAGTGCCAGCGCCGCTGCAAGTGTTCGCGCCACCGTAAGGGTCGGCGCCGCTTCAAGTGCCAGCGCCGCTGCAAGTATATGCGCCATTACAAGTGTCGGCGCCACTTCAGGTGCCTGCGCCGCTGCAAGTGTCTACGTCGCTATGAGGGTCAGCGCTGCTGCAAGTGTCAGCGTCGCTGCAAGTGCAAGCGCCGCTGCAAGTGTCTACGCCGCTGCAAGTGCAAGGGTCGGCGTCTCTTCAAGTGCCAGCGTCGTTGCAAGTGTCTACGCCGCTGCAAGTGTCCGCATCGCCGTGAGGGTCGGCGCCGCTTTGAGTGCCAGCGCCGCCGTAAGGATCTGCGGCATTACAAGTGTCGGTGCCACTTCAAGTGTCAGCGCCGCCTCAAGTGCCTGCGTCGCCGCAAGTATCAACACCGTTGCAAGTGTCTACGTCGCTGCAAGTGTCCGCGCCGCAGCAAGGGTCGGCGCCTCTTCGAGTCCCAGCATTGCTGCAAGTGTCTACGTCGCTGCGAGGGTCAGCGTCGCTGCAAGTGTCAGCATCGCTGCAAGTGCAAGCGCCGCTAAAAGTGTCCGCACCGCCGCAAGGATCGACGCCGCTTCAAGTGCCAGCGCCGTTGCAAGTGTCTACGCCGCTGCAAGTGTTCGCACCGCCGCGAGGGTCGGCGCCGCTTTGAGTGCCAGCGCCGCCGCAAGTATCTACGACATTACAAGTGTTGACGCCACTTCAAGTACCAGCGCCGCTTCAAGTGTCAGCGCCGCCTCAAGTGCTTGCGCCGCCGCAAGTATCAGCTCCGTTGCAAGTGTCTACGTTGCTGCAAGTGTCCGCGCCGCCGCAAGGGTCGGCGCCGCTTCGAGTGCCAGCGTCGCTACAAGTGTCAGCGTCGCTGCAAGTGCAAGTGCCGCTACAAGTGTCCGTGCCGCCGCAACGGTCGGCGCCGTTTCAAGTGCCAGCGCCGTTGCAAGTGTCTACGCCGCTGCAAATGTTCGCACCGCCGCGAGGGTCGGCGCCGTTTTGAATGCCAGAGCCGCCGCAAGTATCTGCGACATTACAAGTGTCGGTGCCACTTCAAGTGCCAGCGCTGGTTCAAGTGTCAGCGCCGCCTCAAGTGCCTGCGCCGCCGCAAGTATCAGCGCCATTGCAAGTGTCTACGCCGCTGCAAGTGTCCGCGCCGCCACAAGGGTCGGCGCCGCTTCGAGTGCCAACATCGATGCAAGTATCTGCGCCATTACAAGTGTCGGCGCCACTTCAATTGCCAACGCCTCTTCAAGTGTCTGCACCGCTGCAAGTGTCAGCGCTGCTGCAAGTCTCTACGTCGCTGCAAGGGTCAGCGCCGCTTCAAGTGTCTGCGCCGCTGCAAGTGTCAGCGCCGCTGCAAGTCTCTACGCCGCTGCAAGGATCAGCGCCGTTTCAAGTACCAGCGCTGCTGCAAGTACCATCGCCGCTACAAGACTCCGGTTCGCCGCAAGGGTCGGCGCCGCTTCAAGTGCCAGTGCCGTTTCAAGTGCCAGCGCCACTGTAAGTGTCAGCGCCGTCGCAATCTTCCGCGCCGCTGCAAGTGTCGGCACCGTTTCAAGTACCAGCACTGCTGCAAGTTCCAGCGCCGCTGCAAGAGTCCGCGCCGCTGCAAGGGTCGGCGCCACTTCAAGTGCCAGCGCCATTTCGAGTGTCTGCGCCACTGCAAGTCATCAGCGCTGCTGCAAGGGTCAGCGCCGCTTTAAGCGTCAGCGCCACTACAATGTCTGAGTCACTACAACAATAACATTCTAGAGGTGCCCGCGAGGGTCACCACAGAAATCCGAAATTAAGAAGTACCACTGCAAGGGTCAGCGGCGCTGCAAGGGTCACTGAAGTAATGACAGTCGAGAGAGTCAGCGTCACTGCAAGGCTCAACGCCACTACAAGGGTCACTGCAGAAATGTTATTCGAGAAGTGCTGCTACAGGGGTTTCGACAGAAACTCATATTGAGGGAGTAGCTATCATGAACAACTCCTCATGAAACATCAGTCTCTAAATGAACAACAACACTCACACTTTACTTTCTTGTACAGGTTGCCTAGTCGAGCAAGCAGGGCTCGAACAGGCGCGTTGGGACCTCTTGGGAGTCTTGACTTGGCGGCTGAGGGACAAGGTATGTTGAGCAAGCTCAACCACTTAGCACTATAGGATTGAGAGAATACTAGTAGGAAGACCCAGAAATCATTCGAGACTATGCACACTTCACACTTGGTCACAAGTGAAGTGAGCAGCCAAAAAGCTGGCTACTCACAAGAAATAAACTCTTTACAAGAAAATGACTTTTTTAGGAGAGGGGGTCCTCGAGGTCCCTCTCAAGAAAAATAACACTTTTAGAAGAGATGAGTCCTTAAGGTCTCCTCTCTCAAGATTTGCAAAATTGCACCACAAGTTACCGTTTCAAAAGATAACTACCAAATCTGATATTTTGTCTTCATTAGGGGACATATGTGCTTTTTGAGTTTTGGTCGGCGCCAGGTGGCGCCTGCAGAGGGGACAGGCAGGCTGCCTACAGGTAGGGACAAATGGTACACTTCAGACATTGTTCCCCACCAACTCTCTCAGTTTTGGCGCCCAAAAATGCCAACTCACCCCTAACGCCCTAGTATAAATAGACCTCTGGGCAAGGTCAAGAGATAGACAATAGAAATTGCACTGTTACTCTGCTAAAATATCACCAGACCTACCTAAGTATTCTCTCCCTGCTCATTCTCTTAGTGCTGAGTGCCTTGTTCCTTCACTCCCCACTGATAGCCATCACTCTCAGGTGTTTCCCTTGAGAAAATTACTATTTTTGCTGTGAAAGTTCATCTTCTTGCAGGGAGTGAGTTGAAGCTTGAGTTCCATTGTTACCGGAAGGAGAAGTTTTCTTCAGAAGTTGCACCAGGAGACTTTGAAGACCTTGCAGGCAGCGTCCATTGGAGTCGGTCATGCCTCACCCTTTCCAGTTATTCATAGACCCCAGTCTCACTACCCTCCTACATTTGGCGACTCTGCTGGGGAGGTATCCTCACTTCCATGGACAAAGAAGGTTTTAATGTTTCTCGACAGCTAGTGTTTGAAGACATTCCATCTGGAAATGGATATCAAAGAGACAAGGCCACTCAGGTGGATGTGGTGGTGACCGGAGTAAAGGTACCTGCTCCTTCGAGGGCAGACCAGCTCACCGGCAGCAGCTCCGGTGGTAGAGGCTTATGAGTATGTTTTTGTGACTTGGCAAGTTTGGGTTAAGATTGTGTAACACCAGCAGCAACCCCCTCTGGAGGGGCAGCTGTTCCGGCAGTGATTCCGGCAGAAGTAGCTCAGCCGCAAAGGACAACGCTGGAGCAAGTTGTGACAATCGTCAAGTTCACTGGCAGAACCCCCGAAACCCTAAGTGTTTGGCGAGGAATTCGGTATGGTTGAGGAACTCCTCTTGCTCAATGATAGCGATGGGGAACCCTCAAGAAAAGAACCCATCGTGGTAGAAATTCCAAGTGAGGAACTCTCAGTAGTAGCATCCCCTCTAGAAACACCAACTCGCGAGGAACCCATGTATGAAAAACCCTGGGTCTCCCTCGTCGCAAAAAAAAAGGGGAAGTATCAGCAGCAACCCTTATAGAAATGTCAACTCCCGAGGAACCCTGGGTGTCCCTCGTCGTCAATAAAGAAGTTGTGGCAGCACTCTCCACGAAGCATTAGGTCGAGACACCCCCGGATGGGAAGTCGAGGCACTAGGAACCCATGGGCGGGGAACCCTGGGTGTCCCTCGTTGCCAACAAGAGAAGTCGTGGCAGCAGTATCGACGAAGTATGAGGTCGAGACACCCTTGGATATGGGGATAGCTCGCGTGGAACCCTCAGTTAAATGGGTACACTGTGAGGAGCCCTCGTATAGTGGGTCCACCCACGACAAACCTTCAGTAGCAGATACCCCAACTGCAAAACCCAAGGATGCGTGGAAATCGGACGAGACCCCCAATTCCACACATCCACTGCTCGAGACACCCATCTCCACGAAACCACTGTTTAAAACACCCAAAGTCATATGGGAAGCAAACGAGACTCCCATCTCCACACACCCACTGGTCGAGACACGCAAGGTCACAGGGGAACCAGTCGAGACCCCCTCGCTCCAAACAAAATTCCAGCCGTCGAGACCCCCCTCTCCAAGTAAAGCTTCACCAGGCGAGGAACACCCACCAATAGGCGAGGAACCCATAATTGCGTGACGCGAGGGACTCTCCATATCTGGGGCGAGGCGCGAGGAACCCCTCATAGAAAATTATTTTCGGTGAGGAACCCATAGGTTCCAAGCCCTCTGCAGTGGACGCCTCATGCGAGGAACCCAACTCAAGGCCAAATGAGAAAGTGGCGCACGAAGACTCCTCATGAAAAAAAAATTGGGGCAAAGAACCGAACGACCATAGTAGACGGGGAACCCACTAATAGGGGGAATCGCGAGGAACCCGTGGCCGATAGCGTACTCCCTATGAAAACATGGGTCGGTGAGGAACCCACTAAATTAATCAATGAGGAACCCCAAGTTACTGCAAATGTTTCAGTCGAGGAACCCTTGATTATATACAGAATATACGAGGAACACCTGTCAACGTTGCACATGGGCGAGAAACCCTCAATAATTAACGGCCTTTACGAGGAACCCACAATATCCTATGAAGGACAAGTTCATTGATGGCGAGGAACCTCTAAGCATTGTGGGACCAAGCACATGTGAGGAACTCTCGAATTGATAAACAACTGGCGAGGAACCCCCGTCTATGATAGATCCTAGATTATCCGACATGGCTACTGTCGACGAGGAACTCCTGGGAAAATAAGGGTCTAGCCCAGTTTCTGATGAGGTACCCATGTGTTCCAAACCCTCAGATGCCTCCAACGAGGAACCTAGTAAACGATAAAGATTCACAACCATTTCAGACGGGGAACTCATCTGGATTAATAAAGACGGGAAGCCCTAAAAAATCCGTGTGGTTGAAGAACCTGAAACTGATGTAAGTGTTTCAGACGAAGAACCCTCGGTGCTTGAGGTACCTATCATGTTTGAGATAGCAGATGAGGTCATAGCCGTATAAAAAAATATAAAAAAATAGCCCTTGTGGTTGAAACTTCACACGAGGAGCCCAAATTTTCATATAAACTAGCCGCGGAACCCTTGATTTTTTTAAAAAAAGTGAACGAGGAACTCGTATCCATATTATAGGGTCGCGAGGAACCCTCAATGATTAATGGCCCTCGTGAGGAATCCTCGACATCTCAGGCAGTGACGAGGAACTTCCTTGGATTCCTCGACATCACAAATTGTGGTTCAATATCATAAGTCAAGAATTGTTGCTCCACATCACGAAATTTGGAGGTACTCATCACCAAGCAAGGGACCTGTGGCGTTAGTTTCCTTATTTAGAATTTCATCCAACGAGGAACCCTTAAGTCACAAACCATCCGCGCACGAGGAACCCTTCGCTGCCGCGACAGTAGGCGAGGACCCCTTGTGAAGAAGGGACTTGGTGACTTCAAGCGAGGAACCCTCTGCAGGCGATCGAGGAACCCTCCGCTGCACGATCCTCAGACGAGGAAATATCTTTAGGTGGAAATCTGACCGAGGATCCCAAAGTGATCAACGCTTCTAATGTGGAAACCCTCGTATTTAAGATAGGAGAATTGCGAATGAGGAACCCAGTGAAGAGGGGACTTGGGGACTCTAAGCGAGGAACCCTCATCAGTAAAGAATCCCCCTACCACATATGTTTTTCGTAAAGAACCCCCACCTGCAGTTGCTATGGGCTAGGAGCTCAAATTTTGTGATGCCCTTGACGAGGGACCCCCAGGGGAACAGATCCCAAGGGAGGAACCCTGAATGGTATGAATCCCAGACAGAGAACTTTCCCATGACTGTTACCTCTCACGGCGAACCCCCTGAAGCATTGAAACTAAAAAAAGTAGAAGCGATCGGAATATAGACAGAAAGGCATAGAATTGCTCAACAAAAGGCACCCCAGACTAATGCTTTCTCTTTCTTAATAGTATAGTAGAACCTCTACTAGATTAGAAGAGGGTCCATGACATGAAGGTCGTTCCTCATTATAATTGGAGGAATATCCATCCCAAGGGAAAAGTATACTGAATAAAGCCCTTACAGACATAACAATTATTTTTTTTTTGTCACCTGACCGGTAGGGGGTTATCCTCCTAGTAATAATAATAATAATAAAAATCTTCATTTTTATTATTATTCCATGCAGATTTATAGCCTAGAGAACAAGTCCTAACCTCTGTTCTCAAGAAAAATGTAATTGATCAGTTTTCAGAAAATAGGGAGAAGCGGGTCTAACCCCTCTCTAAAGTTGTTATTCTTATAAAGACAAAAAATGTTCCCAAGAGAAGTTTGGAACAAGGACCTTGCAGACCAAGGGAAATTTTTTGTATAAATAAATAATTATTTCTTTATTTATGATATATGTGAAATTTTATTCAAAGTTTGTGGAAGGAGAAGGGCTAACCCATCTCTTAGTTACTTCCCAAGAAATGAATATGCAAAACAAAATGGGGTTGCACTAAAAGTACCGCACAGTCACACGGGGCTGCGCTAAAAAATTTATAAACTGCTCAGCTATATGCAAGAAGTACCCCGCAGCTAGAGGGGCCGCTTCCAAATTTTTACTTGCTCAGTTATATGCAAGTGCCCCGCAGTTAGAGGGGCAACTTCAAAATTTTAACTTGCTCATCTCATATGCAAGTACCCCGCAGTTAAAGGGGAAACTTTTAAAATTTTAAACTTGCTCAGCTATATGCAAGTACCCCGCAGTTAGGGGGGCAACGTCCAAATTTTTACTTGCTCAGTTATATGCAAGTGCCCCGCAGTTAGAGGGGAGCTTCAAAAATTTAACTTGCTCATCTCATATGCAAATACCCCACAGTTAGAAGCGGGAAGTTCAATCTTGAGGTTCTCATATAAAAAAGAGTAACTCAAAGTATTGAGCAACTCCAAGTATACATATAAGGTACGACAGTTTAGTACCTAAGGCTCCAAGGGCAGAGGAGCGCTCACAGCCTTGAGCAACTGCCAAGTATAAATATAAGGTGCGACAGTTTAGCACCTAAGGCTCCAAGGGCACCGGAGCGCTCACAGTCTTGAGCAACTACCAAGTATAAATATAAGGTACGCCAGTTGAGCACCTAAGGCTCCAAGGGCATCGGAGCGCTCACAGTATTGAGTAAGTGCCAAGTATAAACATAAGATGCTCCAGATGAGCACCTAAGGCTCCAAGGGCATCGGAGCGCTCACAGTCTTGAGCAAATGCCAAGTATAAATATAAGGTGCGCCAGTTGAGCACCTGAGACTCCAAGGGCAACGGAGCGCTCACAGTATTGAGCAAGTGCCAAGTATAAACATAAGGTGCTCTAGATGAGCACCTAAGGCTCCAAGGGCATCGGAGCGCTCACAGTATTGAGCAAATGCCAAGTATAAACGTAAGGCTCCAAGGGCACCGGAGTGCTCACAGTCTTGAGCAAGTGCCAAGTATAAATATAAGGTGCGCCAGTTGAGAACCTAAGGCTCCAAGGGCATCGGAGTGCTCACAGTCTTGAGCAAATGCCACGTACAAACGTAACGTGCTCCAAATGAGCACCTAAGGCTCCAAGGGCACCGGAGCGCTCACAGTCTTGAGCAAGCTTCAAGTATAAACATAAGGTGCGCCAGTTGAGCACCTAAGGCTCTAAGGGCACCGGAGCGCTCACAGTCTTGAGCAAGCGTCAAGTATAAATATAAAGTGCGACAGTTTAGCACCTAAGGCTCTAAGGGCACCGGAGCGCTCACAGGCTTGAGCAAGCGTCAAGTATCAATATAAAATGCGACAGTTTAGCACCTAAGGCTCCAACGGCACCGGAGTGCTCACAGTCTTGAGCAACTGCCAAGTACAAATAAAAGGTACGATAGTTTCGTGCACAAGTCTCTCGACATTACAAGACACTTCTGCACGAGGGGGCTAATATTGAGAAGTCCTCAAGCAAGTGAACAAATAGTAAAATAACTTAGAGTGTGGGCTTCCATTTATAGTGGCTCCACCTTCCCAAGATTGCAAGTTTGACAGAAAATAGCCTAGGGCGGGGTGATCCACCTTGAGTGCCCTCTCTTCCCAAACTTGATGCTGCAGAAAAGCACTCAAGGTGAGGGGCTCACCGCGAGTAACCCCTTCGCCCAAGATAGAAGGCCATAGAAGAAGGCCAAGCGCGAGGGGCTCACCGCGAGTAACCCCTCCGTCCAAAATAGAAGGCCATAGAAGAAGGCCAAGGGCGAGGGGCTCACCGTGAGTAACCCCTCCGCCCAAGATAGAAGGCCACAGGAGAAGGCCAAGGGCGAGGGGCTCACCGCGAGTAACCCCTCTGCCCAAAATAGAAGGCCATAGAAGAAGGCCAATGGCGAGGGGCTCACCGCGAGCAACCCCTCCACCCAAGATAGAAGGCCACAAAACAAGGCCAAGGGCGAGGGGCTCACCGCGAGTAACCCCTCCTCCCAAAATAGAAGGCCATAGAAGAAGGCCAAGGGCGAGGGGATCATCGCGAGTAACCCCTCCGCCCAAGATGGAACGCCATAGAAGAAAGGCAAGGGCGAGGGGCTCACCGCGAGTAACCCCTCCGCCCAAGATAAAAGTCTATAGAAGAAGGGCAAGGGCGAGGGGCCCATCGCGCGTAACCCCTCCGCCCGAGATAGAAGGCCACAAAAAAAGGCCAAGGGCGAGGGGCCCACCGCGAGTAACCCCTCCGCCCAAGATGAAAGGCTACAGAAGAAGGCCAAGGGCAAGGGGATCATCGCGAGTGACCCCTCTGCCCAAGATGGAAGGCCACAGAAGAAGGCCAAGGGTGAGGGGATCACCGCGAGTAACCCCTCCGCCTAATTTTATAACGAGATAAGGAGGTCCACTATAAGTGGACTCATTTACAAAACATGGGATGAAGTGACATAACATTTAATGACCCTGAGGGGAATGATGAAGAAACCCTAGTGTCCCCCCCCCAAAAAAAAAAAACTGAATTTATGGCGTACAAAGCCTTTTGGTCTACCAAACTTAAAAGACTTTGCACGAGGGGCTAATGTAGAAGGGTATCTACTAATAAAAAAGTAAATAAAATAAAAATGCTTTTTTTTATTAATGACATTCGAGAGGTGCCCCGCGAGGGTCACCGCAAAAGTTTAAGATTGAGAATTTCCATTGCAAGGGTCAGCGCCACTGCAAGGGTCACTGCAACAACGACATTCGAGAGGTGCCTCGCAAGGGTCACCGCAGAAGTCCAAGATTGAGAAGTGCCACTGCAAGGGTCACTGCAGCAATGACATTCGAGAAGTGCCTCGCAAGGGTCACCGGAGAAATCCAAGATTGAGAAGTGCCACTGCAAGGGTCAACGCCACTGCAAGGGTCACTGCAGTAATGACATTCGAGAGGTGTCTCGCAAGGGTTACCGCAGAAGTCCAAGAAAAGGGTCAACGCCACCGCAAGTGTCGGCGCCGCTTAAAGGGTCAGCGCTGCTTCAAATGCCAGCGCCGCTGCAAGTGTCAGCATCGCTGCAAGTGCCAGCGCCACTGCAAGTGTTCGCGCCGCCGCAAGGGTCGGCGCCGCTTCAAGTGCCAGTGCCGCTGCAAGTATCGGCGCCATTACAAGTGTCGGCGCCACTTCAGGTGCCTGCGCCGCTGCAAGTGTCAGCGTCGCTGCAACTATCTACGCCGCTGCGAGGGTCAGCGCTGCTGCAAGTGCAAGCGCCGCTACAAGTGTCCGCGCCGCCGCAAGGGTTGGCGCCGCTTCAAGTGCCAGCGCCGTTGCAAGTGTCCGCACCGCCGCGAGGGTAGGCGCCGCTTTGAGTGCCAGCGCCGCCGTAAGTATCTGCGGCATTACAAATGTCGATGCCGCTTCAAGTACCAGTGACGCTTCAAGTGTCAGCGCCACCTCAAGTGCCTGTGCCGCCGCAAGTATCAGCGCCGTTGCAAGTGTCCGCGCCGCCGCAAGGGTCGGCGCCGCTTCGTGTGCCAGCGTTGCTGCAAGTGTCTACGCCGCTGCGAGGGTCAGCGCCGCTGCAAATGTCAGCGTCGCTGCAAGTGCCAGCGCCGCTTTGGGTGCCAGCGCCGCCGCAAGTATCTGCGGCATTACAAGTGTCGGTGCAACTTTAAGTGCCAGCGCCGCTTCAAGTGTCAGCGCCGCCTCAAGTGCCTGCGCCATCGCAAGTATCAGCACCGTTGCAAGTGTCTACGCCGCTGCAAGTGTCCGCACCGCCGCAAGGGTCGGCGCCGCTTCGAGTGCCAGCGTCGCTGCAAGTATCTGTGCCATTACAAGTGTCGACGCCACTTCAAGTGCCAACGCCGCTTCAAGTGTCTGCGCCGCTGCAAGTGTCAGCGCCGCTGCAAGTCTCTACGTCGCTGCAAGGGTCAGCGCCGCTTCAAGTGTCAGCGCCGCTGCAAGTCTCTATGCCGCTGCAAGGGTCAGCGCCGTTTCAAGTACCAACACTGCTGCAAGTACCAGCGCCGCTGCAAGAGTCCGCACCCCCGCAAGGGTCGGCGCCGCTTCAAGTGCCAATGCCGCTTCAAGTGCCAGCGCCGTCGCAATCTTCCGCGCCGCTGCAAGTGTCGGCGTCGTTTCAAGTACCAGCGCTGCTGCAAGTGCCAGCGTCGCTGCAAGAGTCCGCGCCGCTGCAAGGGTCGGTGCCACTTCAAGTGCCAGCGCCGCTTCGAGTGTTTACGCCACTGCAAGTGTCAGCGCCGCTGCAAGTCATCAGCGCCGCTGCAAGGGTCAGCGTCGCTTCAAGCGTCAGCGCCACTACAATATCTGAGTCACTACAGCAATAACATTCGAGAGGTGCCCGCGAGGGTCACCGCAGAAATCCTAAATTAAGAAGTACCACTGCAAGGGTCAGCGCCGCTGCAAGGGTCACTGCAGAAATGTTATTCGAGAGAGTCAGCGTCACTGCAAGGCTCAGCGCCACTGCAAGGGTCACTGCAGAAATGTTATTCGAGAAGTGCTGCTACAGGGGTTTCGACAGAAACTAATATTGAGGGAGTAGCTATCATGAACAACTCCTCATGAAACATCAGTCTCTAAATGAACAACAGCACTAACACTTTACTTTCTTGTACAGGTTGCCTAGTCGAGCAAGCAAGGCTCGAACAAGCGCGTTGGGACCTCCTGGGAGTCTTGGCTTGGCGGCTGAGGGACAAGGTATGTTGAGCAAGCTCATCCACTTAGCACTATAGGATTGAGAGAATACTAGTAGGAAGACCCAGAAATCACTCGAGACTATGCACACTTCACACTTGGTCACAAGTGAAGTGAGCAGCCAAAGAGCTGGCTACTCACAAGAAATAAACTCTTTACTAGAAAATGACTTTTCCAGGAGAGGGGGTCCTCGAGGTCCCTCTCAAGAAAAATAACACTTTTAGAAGAGATGAGTCCTTAATGTCTCCTCTCTCAAGATTTGTAAAATTGCACCACAAGTTACCGTTTCAAAAGATAACTACCAAATCTTATATTTTGACTTCATTAGGGGACATATGTGCTTTTTGAGTTTTGGTCGGCGCCAGGTGGCGCCTGCAGAGGGGATAAGCAGGCTGCCTATAGGTAGGGACAAATGGTACACTTCAGACATTGTTCCCCACCAACTCTCTCAGTTTTGGCGCCCAAAAATGCCAACTCACCCCTAATGCCCTAGTATAAATAGACCTCTGGGCAAGGTCAAGAGATAGACAATAGAAATTGCACTGTTACTCTGCTAAAATATCACTAGACCTACCTAAGTATTCTCTCCCTGCTCATTCTCTTAGTGCTGAGTGCCTTGTTCCTTCACTCCCCACTGACAACCATCACTCTCAGGTGTTTCCCTTGAGAAAATTACTATTTTTGCTGTGAAAGTTCATCTTCTTGCAGGGAGTGAGTTGAAGCTTGAGTTCCATTGTTACCGGAAGGAGAAGTTTTCTTCAGAAGTTGCACCAGGAGACCTTGAAGACCTTGCAGGCAGCGTCCATTGGAGTGGGTCACGCCTCACCCTTTCCAGTTATTCATAAACCCCAGTCTCACTACCCTCCTACACCTCGCATTTGCAAAGATATTTTTGGAACCAAGCCAGACTACCAACCTGTACCCATAACTGATTTAGACCAAGAAGGTTGTTTAACCTCTAACATAGACGGCTGTTCACATACTGAACACATTCAAGCCAAACACGAAGATAGTAGACAAGTTACTGCCGGTGCTATTAATAATATAATAGACCAAAATAAGTGTATACTCCTCATATTAAGACAATTAATAAAAGACACTCAAATCCTAGAAACAGAGATAAAAATATCTTTAAAAAAATACTAGAAATAGATAACCAAATTCCAATAGACCTAGTACATGTTTTACAAGAAATAAATATTAAGACTAATCATATAGAAGTCCTTAACAAAGACACTTTAGAAATTAAAACTTTAACTAAAAATCAAGACAATGAGTTAATTAAACTTACCAAAGAACAAGCTAAGCTTATCCGTAGATTAGATAGTTATCTTCCTAATGGAGATAGTTAGATCAGACTGGAATGAGGTACCAAGAGACCTCTCCATTCAGACCTTAGTAGATTTTTACCAAAGAATTTTAGAAAAGATAAATGATGATAGATTTTATTATAAGATAAATGAAAATGAGATTGCCAATACTGCTAAAGAAACTAGACTCATATTAGAAAGATTAAATTTAATTTCTACATCCATAGCAGCTTCCCAAGACTATAACAGTAGCTTTGTTAAAGACTTACATTTAAATTTAAAAGCTAAGACATAAGGATTAACCACCTTCTATACATACTTTGTTAAATTCCAACAAAATTTAGCAAATTATCTTAACAACATAGAAGGCCATAACCACTCTAGAATGGATGAAATTATTAATGAACTTAGACAAACATGGCCCAAGCGAAAGATAAATATGAAGAAATTATTCAAGGAATTAAGGTTGTATATAATAAACCTTCCCAAGCTGAAATAGACTCTTCTTTTATTCTAACCCGTTTAGATAAAATAGAAAAAACTGTAGAATCTATAGAAATTAGATCTACGCAACAACAAGAAAAAGATAATGAAGTAAAAGACTATTTTACTAATGTTGCCAAATCCCTTGTTAATTCTCTAGCCAAACATAGTTAAGAAATTTCTGATAAGACAAGAAAAGTGAATAAAATTTTTAAAGAAGAAATCCTTATTCAGATAAAAAGACAAAAAGATTATTCAGACTTCTTAGTAAGAATTGAAAAAAGACTTGAACACAAAAAAGTAATCACCTGTAAATTTAGAGAACCCCATCATATAGAAACTAGAGAAAGGAAGACTATAGGTAGAAGAATCATAAATGATGGATTAGATAAGACTAGTAAGATAGTTAGCTCTATCCCAAATATTGGACAGAGTAATTATATGCTCCAAAGACTTAAAGATTCATCCTCCAATGTTAGAACATGGTGGAAGGAGAGAAATTTCATCAATCCTCTCCAATGGAAAGAATGGGGTGAAGTTGATTAGAAGATTGTTGAAGATTCCATTCATAATGGACAACTTCCATCCGTTAGATACATAAACTTGTTTAAAGAAGGTGCCACTCAGAAGACTCCTAATTATAACATGACTTACCATTGTAGGAATCATGTGTTAGACAAATCCTATACCGAGCTCCAAGTATTTGACTCATAATGACTTAGATCTAGAGGAACTGATAGGAAGTTCCAATTCCTAACCTTTGGACTCTTTCAAGCAAGAATCCAAGGATTACATAGACCTCAGAATAATATCAACATATTATGTTGTTTAGTATATAAAAATGGAAAGATTTTAAGAAAAGCCTTATTGGGATAGCCCAATTAGAAATGCCCGACAACATTGAATACTTTAATGTCATTCCGGCATTCACAGTAACCGTAGACACAACCAAACATTTTAAGTTAATCTTATATGCTAGTGGCTATGAAGACTATATAATCCCAGACGCTAATATAAATATAGAATTCCAAAGCTATGTGAAGTTCTCCCAATTTCCTTATGAAGGAATGCAATCGGGAATTCCTAGCGGTAGACTTAATGAAGAAATTTTAGTGAGAACCAATGTTTCAAAATACAATCATACTTACAGTATTAAGAATACTAGACCTATGAAAGAAAATGCTAAAACTCTTTGGCAATTCCAAGAATTCCAAGAAACTAAGACTATACAGAATAAACCTTTGTTTATTAATCAAGACGATGTCACTGGAAATGTTACCATCTAGTTTGGACCTCCTAAGATTATCAATAAGAATATCCAAACTGAAGAAGTTAGATTTAGGAATATGGGAGAAGCCATAATCAATGATCCTTCAGAAGGAGAATGTAGTAGTAAGACTAGTTCTAGTTTACTAAGACAAACCCCTGTAATTAGACCTAGAAGATCATTTGAACAAAAAGACTTAGTTAAAGAAAAAGCTAGGATCCAAAACTTTGGACATGAACCCTCAGAATTGGATATGAAAACATTTAAAGATCACTTTAAGAAAAGTCATTCTGTTATATTTCAAGAAAAAGAAAGATTTAATATGATATCTCAAGAGCATATATTAAAATTAAGAGAATCTAAGAATACCAAAGAACTTCTTAGAAACCTTAGACTAATAGATGAAGGAGAAGAAAGACTAATGCCAGCTACACAAGTAGAACCTAATAAACAAGAGATAAGAAGTAGTACTAGGCTAGAATATGCTCCTAAACTTTTTAGTAAACCAATAGGAATAAAATTCGTATATACTCAAGCACTGTTTTAAAGACCAAACCTGATTATATAAAAGACTTTTCAACTAGTGACAAGAGTTTTACTCCCGTTAAGACTATGGAAAGCCAAGCCATAAATCCAGTTGGGATATACCTTAACTTAGACAATATCCAAGATATGAATAAGGCCTTAGATAAATGGCGTAATCAGATGAACATGTGCTTTGCATCTAATGAACAATGGGATGCAAGTTTATGTAAATAATACGCTGAGCAGTCCATTAGGGGTATTGCAAAAGACTATTTAGATAGTTTAAGAAAGGCTACAGATGAAGACTCCTTAGCTAAGATTGAGAAAATAAAAGAGAACCTAGAAGAAAGATCAATTGAATAATATATTCAATTGTTTACATCAGAATTCATTGGAGCTGGACATTTAGCTCAAATCAATGAACAAGACCTAGTAAAAACTAAGTTAGACCTCCTTAGCATTTGCAAACTAGATAAGATAAATGAATATAGCAATAATTATGAGCAGTTATATTACCAAATTCCCCTTATTAGAAGTACTTTCCTTCTCACTTCTTTCAGCATCGAGCATTATAAATCTGTTTGCAGTAGCAGTTTTATTATTAATATTTTGCTGCGTGTGTAGCCGGTGGTAGGGTATTACGTTTCCCCTTGATTTTGACTAGCATCCAAGGACCATAACGACTACTTTGGGATAAATCACCAACTTCCTCTAAATTTTGACCAGTGTGTATTTCCATATTAGGTCTTTCATGTCCAGTCAAAGTTATAGGTGCTTCCTAAGATTGGAGAGAGCCATTGGCACCCCCAATGGTCTCCTTGGTAGGCAGGCTTGAGCAATGAACGGTTTCAATTTTTTGATGGGACAATAATTGCCCCGGTGACCCACTTTACCACAGTGAAAACACAAAAAAGGAGGGAACTCATATTCAAACCTATATTTACTACCCTCAATTTTATATGAGGGGATCAATAGTTTAGCCAAATCAACTTCAACAAAAATCCGGGCATACTTACCTCTGGTAGAGGAAGCTGAATTAAAATCAGTTTTAACCAGTTTCCCTACCTTGCTACCAAGGTTCTAAAAGGCGCGATACGTGATCGATGCGTGGAGGTCAAGCATCAAGTATTAGGAGCCTAGGCGCGCCTAGGCGAAGCCTATGCGTGAAAAGGCATTTTGCCTTTTTTTAAATATTTTTTAATTATACCCAGGTTTCTAAAATAATAAAAGCAGAAATATAAGCATAACTTACATAAAAAAAACATAAGAACAAACATATAACAATTATCTACTTATATAATAGCAAGTTATATAACAACAAATTTGTATAACTGTTAAAAAAAATTACAGTTGCATGCTTATATAACTTCAAGTTAAATAAGTTGCTTATATAATAACAAGTTATATAAGTTGCTTATATAATTGTTATATACTTACAAGTTATATAACTGTTAATTTTTTTTTTATAACAGTTATATACTTACAAGTTGTATGCTTATATAACAGCAAGTTATATCCTTATATAACTGTAATTTTTGGTAAAAAAAATTCAGCCAAGACTATTGGTAAAAATTACAGCAGTTATGCTCGACTTTTGATTGATAAACTAGAAAAAAAATCAGCCAAGACTATTGGAAAAAAATTGCAGCAGTTATACTCTCATCCACGCACTATTGGTGGAAACAAACAATTTTACAAGACTATTGGTAAAAATTACAGCATTTGAAATCTAAATATTAAATGTCCCCCCAAAATATGTCCCTAAAATATAAATGACAACAAATTTGAAGGTAAAAGCAAGGACTAGTGGAGAGAGGGACATGAAGGCTTATCCTCAATAAATTTTTACCAAAATGAAAAAAAAACTTACCAGTCACTGTTGGCGTCAAAGAGGTGGACTGGAAGATCTGCCGGCATCAGAGAGGGAGGGGATGGCCGGCGTCAGCAAGGGAGGGGATCTGCCAGTGTCAGGAGGAGTTAGGGTTCTTGTTGGGGCTTTTGCCTTTTGTTTTGTGTGATCGGGGGGTTCTAGAGTTATGTTAGGGTTAGAGCAAAGTTGTATACTTTATATTAAACAAATAAGAAAGCAAATAAGAAACGACTTTATTTCACTTAAATGTAAGGAAAAAAAAGGATTTCAGTAAAAAAAAAAAAAGCGTGCCTTATCCGATCATTAGAAGCCTATGAGCGCATCAAACCGTTGACCGCCTTAAAAAAGCGTTGGCCATTCCTTTTTCCACGCATACCCCTTATGCGTCGCGTTTCTAAAAAGCATCACGCTTAGGTGCGCATTGGCGCCGCCTATGCGCGCCTTTTTGAACACTGCTTGCTACTAATTTAGAGTAATGTTTTCTCATTAAACCACTCAATGGGGAGTCCTGGTAGCTTAATCCAGAGGGCAGTGGTATCTTCTTTGGAGTTATCTGGATTAAAATTAGGCTCCCATTTTCTCACCGTGAGGTAGTGGTTCATGACAATCCATGGACCACCTTGTATTTTTCCTTTTTTTACTTTAGTATTTAGATATAAGGAGTAGTAATGGCATTTTTATAATTAGGGCCCTAGATTGGAACCTAAAATACTCCTCCCCTTTAAATACCCACTCGTAAGCCTCGTTTGGGCGCATCCGAGGAGTTCCCCAGCATGCCTTGGTCACAGTTTTGGAAGGAGATTCAGTTGGTCTTCCACTTTGAGTTCGAAGACGAACTCTTTTCAAGGAGGGGAGATTGATGCGAATCGAGGGCGTATTCGTCTTTTGGGCATATTAGTATTTTTGTCTTCTTTTTATTATTTTTCGTTTATTTTGTTATTGTATTTTTTGTTATTTTACTTTAGTATTTAGAGGTAAAAGAGTAGTAATGGCATTTTCGTAATTAGGGCCTTAGCTTTGAGCATAAGCTACTCCGCCCCTTTAAATACCCACTTGTAAGTCTCATTTGTGGTAGACTTGAATTTTGAAATAGACAAGAGTATTTTTCTCTCTAAAATTGTGTGTGATATTTTTAGGAGCCTTTGGACGTATAGCATCATGAACACATTTGTGAGCATAGATTGACAAAACCAAAGTCCGCTGAAATGAAATAGTCCATCAACAAGGAATTTTGGTGCATGATGCTTTTATCGAATGTAATAAATCAAAACATAGAACACATGTTTTTACATGTTTCTTTCATAGGAAATATTCCAACTAATGGATTCACTATTAAAAGAAATAATCAATGCAATTTTTTTCTTCTATTTATTTGATAAAGAGAATGAAAACAATATTTTGAATTGAATATCCCCTTTCCAAGCATCTGCCCATAATCTAATTGAATTCACATACCCCACCTCACAGGAAGCATAAGGAAGGTAAGAGTTAGAACAAAGTCTACCCGAGTTTTATGTCTTGGGTTTCCGTTCACAAAAGAATAGAGTAATTAGCTGAACTTATGCTCCTTTACTCCAGTTTTCCCACCTCTTCCAGAACCTTTTTCTTTCTTGAACAAAGTCAAGAAACCCCCAATATCCATATGATCATAAACTTTTTGAATATCTATTTTGGAAACGACACCTTCATTTTTCTTATTTTTGAACTCTTCCGCTGCTTCATTAGCTCTGAGGGCCAAAATCTAGAATTTGTCTCTCTTTGACAGAAGGTCTTTGATTTTTTGATATCATTGCATCCAACACCCCCCTCAACTTTATTGCCAATACTCTAGCCAATATTTTCTATAAGCTAGTCACCAAACTAAATGGCTTAAAGATCCCTAAAAAATTTTTTATATATCAGTCAATTAGTGGTTTCTAAACATTTGTCTAGGAACTACTGCGAAATAGAAGACGGTAGGCTCCTCCCTCTTGCGAATTGGGATACCGAAAGTCACAATTTGAATAAAGGTAGTTGCTGGATTTTCTTTTGAATTGCAGAGGTGCTGGCTCAAACATTTTTTTCATTCTTCCACTCCCAATCTCAGTATAGTACTTTCAATACCACAACTTGTTTATCTGACAAGTATAAAGGCATGCCACCCTACACAGTGACTAGGCTAGGAATGCCTAGATCTGACTACCGACAACACCCTCCCTACACAATACGTTTAGTAGGGCTTCATTGTCATTAATTATATGAAATGAATTGAATGCATATCCAAACACATACCTTCATTAATATTTTAAATCTATCATAACCATATAGTACACTCAGCTCGTGTCTGAAATAGGTGCAACTCTTTTCTAGCCTACCACATATCATATCAATACACAAATCTTAATAATCAACACAATTTGCAATCTCATGCATTACTACATGAGTTACAAAATTTTGAGTAAATACCTTCAAAACCTACTCACAAATTACAAATTGAAAGATATTTAACTGTAATTTTACTTGGAAGGTGTTCTCATTGAAGATTGGTAAGATTTTATAAATTACTATCAAAATAATGCAATGGGGTCAAACTGTCCTAGAAAATTTTCTAGACATTTCTTGGGTGAGGGCCATAACTTCCTCCTATAAAGTCTATTTTAGTCTCACGACCTATGGATAGCAGTGTTCTAAAAGGCGGCTGCTTAGGCGTTGGGTGGGTGGACCCCTCTTACCTCGCGTAAGGGCCAATCATCTAGGAAATCGAAGGAAACAAAAATCGGACCTAGGCGTACAAGGTTTTTATTTTTTCAACATTTTTTGAAACTTATATTAGGGTCAAATGTTTAAAGACTATACAAATATGATCGGTTTGTTTTGTTTTTATAAGTTCACACTTCTAGGTATTCTTTTTTACTTGTTATAGAGAACGTTGATATAATGGCTAATCAGTAGTAAATAAAATAAGATAACGATATTATAACTATGAAACTGTTGAGCATACTAAACTAGTTTTCAGCAATATAGTATACCAGTTTGAATAACATGTAATTACCTTAATAATAAAATGCAATATTTATAAGCAGTTTTTTAAGAGTTGATACAAGAAAGTGGAATTAATAGTCTTTTTGAGTTTAATCTTTTTTTTCATTGGAGAATCGATATTCCCCTCATCTTTCTTGATATCTTGTTTATTTTATTTTAACTTCGTAGGTTGCATGTCATTATATTAGAATTAGTTATAATCTTCAACATCTCCAAGCACTTAGGCGATTAGTATTGGCTGTTTATCAACTTGATGTTTCCTGGGTTTATTATTAATTAGGAAAATTATTTTAATTATTTTAGCCAGCTATGTATGGGGTTGCCTTAGAGCCTTGAGGTTTAGAGTAGATTATTTTTATTTTTAATTGTTCTTTTATTTTGGAGTCATGGTTTTATTTGGAAAGGTGTATTATTTCATGTTCCTATTAGGTTTGTTGTTTGTCAAGACTTTTGTAGCATGTATAAAGGCATCTAGGGCTTTGGTTTTATTCATTTATTTATTCAATAAATTTGTGTTTTTTGTGTGAATTATTCATCTTTTCCACTGCATCCAATTCGCATCAAGTGGTATTAGAGACACTTTAGCTCCTGAAAGTGCTATGTGGTCCAAAGTGTCCATGGCCGTCAACACATGATCAACAGTCATTGAAGCATCTGTCGCTGCATCCGTGGATCAGAAATTGGATTAGTTATGTTCGGAATTCGGGTCCAAACTCAGATCCGAGATTACGAGGTCCAAGCCATGATGGACCAAAGATGCACCGAGTTGAGCACTAAGTTCTAGTCCAGTGTTTCCATGCTCGGCCAATTGCTGGACTCAGTCCTCTTCGAGCCCTCTTGTTGATGACCAGCACCCCGACCTGTCCATCACACAACCATTTGGAGTGGAAGAGACGGTGGCTACCAATCCCTGTCTGCAGGTCCTTGACCATCCCATTATATGCCATGCTGCGATCAACTCAGCCACGATTAAAATCGGCATCAGAGGGTTTCCCCATAGATCCCGTCGCGAGCAAGGGTTTCCCTAGGCTGTTTAATAACAAACAGTGCTTTTCTTAATGGGGAAGGAGGAACACTGATCGGACAATGTACTTCTGATTTCCTGGATCAAATATTTATTAACAAAGGAAAAATATTTTTACGCTTTGCAATGTTATTTAGGAACAGGTTACCTTAAATTTCAGTCCGTATCTAGCTTAGAACTATAGTCGTCCTTTTATAAATACTGGGTTAGTGAGAATTTTTAATTACAAACTCATTCCTCCTCGCTGCCAAACGTTATGGACTCCTAGACTCGTAACTGATGTTTTAAGGGATATTGTGATGTTCTATCAGTGGAAGACTAATTTTCTGATTGAATAAATTGATTTTTATTTTTAAAGAATAAGTATATTTTTTCACAGCCATTGTAAACAAGTTGAACTGAGCCGTGGTACTTAGATTGGTCCATTTTTCACTAAAATCACCTGACTAATCATCTATTTATTTTTCATCTCCAGTGGTTAGTCATAGTGTATAACATGTACAAAAAGCATTTGGACATTGCTTGTTATAGCACTTTTTGACCTTTTGGGTTAATATAGTCTTTTAATACATTGCATAGTCTTAAAGACTCGTATTATATAAATGACTGCATAATTATATCTTTTACATACTTGATTTAGAAACTTTCATTATATATGTCCATAAATGCATATAAAACAATAAATGGAGTATAACCTTAAATGAGTAACGATTATGTTGTGTTTCAGTTAACCGAAGTCGGGAAACAAGAGCGACACCTACTGGAAACAGTCGGCAAGTTCAGTGTGATGAAACTTCCAGTAGGTGAAGAACAGTGGGCAGGAGTGCTACCGTAATCAGCATGGCCTCAAGAGCTGCTACTGTTATAAGATAGTCTTGAAGGATGAGTCCATCGAGAGTCGGTTCATGCTTGGCAACTTTTCTTTTAGCAACTCGCCTAAAGGTCCACTTGTGGTGGAAACCCCCATAAAAGTTACTTCTTTCATCATGCCTGGAAGTGGTGGTGATAAACATGGCTCACCATTACAACAGGCTTCTTCCTGACGTGTTTTATTATTCTATATAGATGATTTGGTTTTGCCTTTTAGACTCTCGATTGTGATTTGTTGGTTTATTTGTATAGAAAGATGGAAGTTGAATCAACTGCAGTTTGTGAATTGAGATTTCCTTATTTAGCAAGAACCCTGTTGCTTTCTTCTGATTGATATATAAATACAACTGTGGTTGATTGTGAGAAAATTCGCTCATGGTATCTTTGATAGTGTTTGGGAACTTCAATTATAAATCTTTTGGATTGGAATGGAAGTCATAAAATTAGTTCAAAGTTTAGACAAATTTTGTTCCAGTTTCATTTTTAAAGCATTAACTCGGAGCTTCAATTCACGAGTATCTTCCCTTGAAGACTTGGTTTTAGCTAATATCCGAACTTTGAATGTGCCAAAGCAAATTATCAGAAGAATAATGAAATGGGACAATCTTCGTATCACATCTTAGAACCGAATAAAAATACACACTAAATTTAACAAAAAAAATTGAAAAAAAAATGAAGATTGTACTGGGTCAGCTTTGATTCATGCCGCGTTGCTAATCTGAGCATACATCTGGTGGGGTCTACTGGGACTGGGAATGAATTTCTTTTCCAACTAGAGAAAATTAGGTGAGCGACAATTCAGCTCCATATTTTTTAACTAGATGGATTTCACGACATCAGTCCTAGGTCAGTTTATTACACCCCCTTGGTGACATTACAAACATGATTTCAGGTAAATATTACGATCAAACCACAATCAAAAGTCTTCCCTCACAAAGCGTCACGGGAAGAAATTCGGCATACTATAGCATCTGGGAGCGATGATATCCCCAACTCCAGACTAGTAGTTTTATAGTGCTAAATGAAACCAATCAACATGGAGAAGAAAAATCAGTTGCATTTAAAATCACTTTCATTATTGCAAAAATAGTAAGAGTAGCATACCTTTTGTATCTGGGCTTGGTTTGCTATTTCTTTTAGCTCTTCCACCTCAATCTCCTTACCTTTGATAAGTTTTTTTATGGCGCTCATCTAGTCAAACAATAAATCTACTATTATGCAATCTTTTCCTTTTAATCATTAAACATGATTTGCTACTAATGGGACCCACAAAAGTTAAGCTAGGCCCCTAGGCTACATTTACATTGCCTTAGGTACAATGTACAACTGTTTCTATAGAGAATTATAAAGAGGCCCCTGTAAATATTTTCTATTAAGTGACACCCACTTATGAACTAAAGCAAATGAACGCAGTCCAAATTTTTATTGAATTCACAAAAACCTTACTAAAATTAGCAGGTACTTTATGAAATTCATACATATATTGGTAATCAACATATACATCATGAAATTCACACAAACAACTGGTAAAAATCACTACTACTTAACCAAAATTCATTCATACTTTTTATGACGCCTGATTTAAAATGTCTAAACAAGCCAGCCTTTTCCGGATTAGAACAATTGACGAGGGGACTAATTGCTAAACTCATTTTTTATAAGTAAATTATGGGTGCATGGCATAAAAACTGTGTTGCCTTTAGCAAACACCTTAAAACAAAGTAATACCAGGGATGACATCACTCTACAACAAATATTACATAATAGTCTCACCTCATCAATAGAAGAACCAAAACGAGCCACAAGGACATAAGTGCAGCTTTCAGAGATGCCACATCTTTTTAAGGATTCTGATATCTAAGAAGAATTGATACCTAGAGGTTAATTATATCGAAAGAAAAGATAAAAATAAACTAAATGAAAGAGTTCAACAAAGAAGTGTGTTACGTGTTTAGAGCCTGAGTAGTTGTATAAAACCTCAGAATGAAGGGTACATGTTGTCAATGAGTCACGCGATTTAGCAAGAAGTGTCTTATGTGCAGCTGCTAGAACAGGGAAAACGTCTGGGATCTGTCTCAGTTCTCAATGTAAGTCATATTATAAATGCCCTAACAAAGATAATACAAGCAAGAGAAATACTATATAAACAGGAAGATATTGAAGTATATGGAAGGCATGTAAAGTATGCCTACAAGTGATGCATTGAGAAATGCTATTTCTGGTTCCAATGTTCCAGCTTGCATTAAATCCAGAAGTTCTCTGCAAAATAATTAAAATTTATTAGTCATGAATCTCTCTCTCTCCCACCCACAACACATACACTCGGATCATATTTTAGTATAAATAAATAGATCTAATGCTAGATGCTAGTTGAACACCTTACACTTGTAAAGCTAAATCATATGTTTTATAAGACAACTATAAGACCCATCAAACTATATAGAACAAAATGATTGGCAACCAAAAAATAGCATGTTCAATCATGTAACAGAATGATAGTTATGAAGTAATTTAGCATTCCATTGTAACATTTAGCTATCCATCAAAACTTTTGTCAAAAATTCCTCCGGTGGACTCATAGGAATTTTCGATGAAATATTTGAAGAAGCTCAGGCAGATTTGCTACGGAAATCAGTCCAAACAGCCCATGTAGACTTTTGAGATGACGTAAAGAAGTACGTTAATGTGTTTGATGCCAATATGGAAAATTGAGAACGATCCTGGGTGGAAAAGGCCATGAGCAAACAATAGTTGCTCCCGAAAAAGGAAGTGATCCTTACTCTAAAATTTGACAAACACCGGGGAAAAGCTAGTTCTATTCATTTGGCCCTGCAATAGGTGTCTTGGGGGTATAAAGAGTCCAAGAAGGAGGTGTCACAGTGGGTACAAGGAATTCAGACCGGCCCATTAAAATTGAGGGTGGATGGGAAGGAGACTGATGAAGAGGATGGCATTCCACTCACCCGCTGCTCGTTGTACGCCGATGAGAGACCGGCTAAACAAATAGAGACTTACCGTGACGGTTTACACCACGATGTGAGGTATGGTGGTAAACCCCCTTTATGATCCACAAAACGAACGCGTATCACGGGTGTGGAAATAAAGGTCATGTGAATAATAACTGTCCATTCAAAACAACAAGAGAAAAACATCATAACACGGGCCTAAAAAATCATCCCCTAAAAACCATGTTGGGCAGCCCCAACGAGCCAATACGGGTCAAGACGAGTACCCCGAAGATGTATTACAGGGTGGGGGATTCATGGAGGACAACCTTAATACCTTGATTCGATTTTTTGGCAAGGCCATGCATGGTGATGTCTGGATAGATGTGAGTATGTTCAATGGAAAGATAAATCCCGACACATTTACGAATTGGTTAAAGTGCGTGGAGTATTTCTTTGATCTAAAGAAGTACCAGAGCTATAAGTGTGTTAAATATGCGGTTGCAAAATAGAGAGTTATGCATTAGTATGGTGGGATTAGTTGGTGCACAATAGGGCCACGAGTAACTTAGACCTAATTACTTTATGAAGGCGAAGATGGTGTTGCCTTCATTCCCAAGAATTTTGACAAAGAAATGTTTGCACATGCTCAAGGTCTCAAGTAGGGTTATATGCCCGTTAAAGAGTATTCGGAGCAGTTTCAGTGACTTTGCACTCGGACTAGGCAGAAGGAGAGCACAAAATAGTAGATTGGATGTTACATTCCGAGACTCTAGCTTAAATATGAGATAAAACTATGGATGGCCAAGTTATCGAGTACACACAAAAGGTGGAGAGGCGAGAGGTGGGACATACGCTAAGCCACATGTGACAGAGACTGCACCACCTGCCACCACTTCGCGTCACTAACGGTCGAACGATAGTAAAAAGTCAAAGCAAACCTCGTAGACACTTGTGCTACAAAACAAGTAAGCGTAATTCCTCCTAGATAATAAAATATTTTGGCATGAGGAGGAACTTATTTACTAGTTACTTCATCCGTAATATCCTGAATCTCGAGACGTTCTTCAAACCAATCATAAACTTTATTGAGATAGGAGGGACTCCCCCTCCAAGAACCGTATATGAGACTTTCATCTCGTACAACTCAAGCAAAAACACCCAAATACCAATTGAAACACATATATAATAGAAAGTTTTAAACTTAGTAATCTCTGATTTAATCTTATCTCATAACTACTTTAGGAGTCAACTTCAAGTGCTATGACTACAAAGTTCTTGGGCATCAAACTTCAGATTGTCCTAATAAGAAGAAAAGGCCAATATTGGTTTGGGAATGTGAGGAGGAGATAGAGAAACCACCGAAGCACGCAAAGGTTCGTACGACATGCATCCATGTGCCACCTGAGACGGACGACATACCACTTTAGTGCTCAGACGAGATTTTCTTTTCAAGGGGTAATAGAGTGCGGCGCAACAGGGTCCCCTTCGTGGGGATCCTCTTTTTCTTTATTATTTTTTTTTATTTCAACACATGTTTATTTATTTGTTTTTAGTAAATATCTTTTAGTTAATGATTTAGGTTAGATAAACTCCTAGCTTAACAAGGAGACTTGCCCATCTAGTCATAGGAAGTCTATAAATAAAGTCTCAGGGCTCCCCCTTGTATTCACTTTTGCTATTAATGATATTTTGAGTTTTCTAAAGATTGGAGTGATTTGTTATTTGTGATATTTTCGTTGTGTTTCACATCAAATCATATGGCCCATGTAACATTTTGTACTTCCAAATGCCCCATGCATTAAATTAGAATTTATACATACATAAGATAGCAAAATGATACTCTCAGTTGTCAGAGGTTGATTGGGAAAGACTTTAGGAGTTCTGTTACGACGGGGATTATTTCTTAGGTAATTCAAAGCTTCGGGTGAGTATCGAGCAAAAGATTGTATGGTTTATTCAAGGAGTTTAAATGCACATTCAATTGAGTTAGAATTGTGAAAAACCGAGACTTTAGGCCAAGCCATTGAGTATACAATGAAGGTGGGATGATTTTTCATGGCTGTTGCACCAATCGACAAAAGCAATATACCTGCACCCTATCTACCCAGGCAAAGGCAACAAGTAATGATCTGGGCAATGCTAGTTTTGATTATTTTTTCTGTGGAGAACCTGGTCATTGTATTTTGAAGTGAATGAATCCAAAGAAGCATAACATGTTGATCACTAAAGAAATGGAAGGTGAACCTACGAATGGAGAGGAAGAGACCCAACACCTTATCAACAAACATAATGTCACAACAAAGATGGATGGTGTCCCACCTTGAAAGCTTGTGGACGAGCTTTTTCATTAAGGGAGGGAGTGACGAGAATGTAGGGGCATCAAAGTAATTCTTATTTAGTATTTTTCTTCATTGGTTGGGATACCATAGAGGGAGTTAGAGGGAGATAAGTCTGGTTGGACTGAGGGGATACTTGCAAGAGATTTTGGAGTTTTGTTACGAATGGGATTATTTTGGGGGTTATATATACCTATCTCTATTTCCTTAATTATCTTAATAGTTTTTTCCTGATAGCTTTAAGACTCTTTTAATCGCTTATTGAAAGGAAGTTTGTAATCTCTTTTAGGAAAATATTGAACAGAATAAAACTGAGAAAATTGAAGCTTATTCACACCAGAGAGAGAAAGAGAGAGAGATGAAAATTGAGAATTCCATATGAGAGTTACTTAGGATGCCAAATAAAATTTGATCTTCCTTTTTGTTAATTTCGGGTAAATATGAAATCATTTTAATTATATTTTGTTAGATTTCAAGAGTTAAAGGGTACTTCAGTAGCTTCACAATTGTTGGAGATGAGCTTTTGTTGTGTGGGTCATATTTTTGGACGAGCTAGATCGTTAACTAGTTGACCCTCTACACACACATGCAAATAAGGGATAAACTTTACTATACACAAGATAACCAACTATAGACGACAAGCAATGAAACTAAGTATTAGCAAGGTCAATCTTGACATGACACGGCTCAAACACAACATAAAACCAACACCAGATGATGCATTGTCAACTCAACTTTGGGGTCCAATTATGCTATTACGTAAATATAGTCCTCAATGAGATAAAAATAGTCCTACAACCCGAGTTAAGAGTTTACTCCCAGTCTTCTAATAGAATTAAAATTAATTTGGCAACCATAAATATATATGTTATATTCAAACCCATCATCATAACAGAACTGATGAGGTTTGAAATTGTATGAAACTATGTGATGCTTAATTGACCATATTTTAGTGGTGATTCTTAAGGAATTTTACATGGAATTCCTAGATTATTTTTACTTCTTGTTTAAAATTCTTTTCTACATGTGTACACATCAAGTAGACATTAACCACATTTATACCTCCAACCCTACATTACTATTTTTAATTTGATCTCGATCAATAAATATTATTATTAATTAGTAAAAGAAAAATTACAATGAAACTAGAAGGGAAAAATTAAAAAAATAAATCACTCATTAGTTTTTCAAATCTTTTAGCAACTTCACATGGTAATCTAAAGAAAGAAAGAAAAAATTGAAACTGACGATTCTACAGTTCTATGTTTGATGTCTATAAAATATGTATTAATTTATTTTGTTCTTTGTTATAATCTATAAAAAAATCCCATAATGTATCATTTTTTATGTTGTAGGAATTTGTTTTTGAAAAATAAAACCCATACTTCTGGATATGTACATGCTTTTCTTGACGGAACTAGGTAGAATATGGCAAAACCCACCCCATATACCCACTCCATTATCATCCCTCCTGAATATGTGGGGTTCGACTAGGCCGAACAAACCCTTTGAGTTTTGCATAACTCAAAGCCAATACAATATTATAAACTTATGCACAGTTAAAAAAGGCTATAGAGAAACATATCTAACCTTGCCTTATGATGAAGGTGATATTGCATGTCCTCCATTGGGTATCGAAGCACTCCTTGATGACTCCAATGAGAGAGAGAGAGAGAGAGAGAGAGAGAGAGAGAGAGAGATAGAGAGATAGAGAGAGAGAGAGTGGTTTACTTTGGTAATTTGGGGGACTTGTACATTTAAAGGATTTACCATTGTGCTTCACATAATAAAAGCAAGGTCGAATAGTTGGGGTTTGAATTCATACCTCTCTACAATTTGTCTATCAAGAAAACCTTTAAATTCATTATTCGTATCAAATGTATTTGAAAATGTCACCCAACTATCAATGGAGCCTTCGATTATAACCATGGGTACTATTTTGATGACCTTCTCAATCTAGCAAAGGAAATACATGACTAAATCATAATATCTCTCTAATCTATATCATATTAAAAGTGTTGCACACCATTTCAATAACATCTCTCATTTCTAAGCGAGGTTACTTCTTGGGGCCATCGCATAGCCACGCCAAAAGAAAGCGTAGTGCAATGTGACGAGGAATACATACATTCGGAATGGAAGTAGGAACATATGTAATACAAACATTCGGAATGGAAGTAGGAACATATGTCATATGTTCTAAACATGTTATGTTGGGGACTTGTATATATTAAACAAAAAGATTACGCATTGAGGTAGTTCTAAATTTATGACTGGTTATAGTTCAAATCAATGATTAACGAAACATAATAGGATTAAATTTATCAACCTACAGAACTTAGTTGAGATTACTATATAAAATGCAACTGATAGCCAAAAATGGTGCTCGGTGACAAAAGTTTGCCCAAATTTTAGAATATACCTACATACAATTCAATACAATAACTCTAAGCCACATAATCTAGAAGTGACAATAAGGTGGTGCTTTTTTATGCATCATTAAGGTGCGTTTGTGTGTATCGTCAGATACTAATGGAGGTCCATTCAGCGAAACAAGTAACATCGGCTGAATAGTGACAAATGTTGACAGATGAATCCTATTGAAAATTCTTTAAAATTTTACCCTTAATTATTTTTGCTAAAAAAGCAAGTGATAATGGTAAAATAATCCAAATAACACTATGAGTTTTTTATTATTTAACCTCCACTTTATAATCGTTATTTACCCTCCACTTTATATTCGTGTATTAGACTTAACCAGCACTTTACTAATTCGTTAGACATAATGCCCAGTTTCTAATAGTATATATGATCAAATAGGTACAAATAAATATCCAATGAGAATTTCATACTTTAGATAATTTTTTTTAATGTTCCTATTGATCAATCACCATTTAGAAATTGAAAATAATGAAACAAAAACACTTAAATTTGCAAATTTTGACGCATGAAAACTCAAAAATCTTAACCAGATAAACTTAAATCTAAGAATTGTAGACACTACAAGTTTTCCCCAAAAATAAAATTATCCTATAATTAGCTCCCGCAGTATGCAACAAATTCTTGTCCTCTGACAAATTACAGATTAGCACCCTACACTTAAGTAATTACCCCCATTAGTGGCAACTAACAAATGAAAAAAAAAGCAAAACAAGTGGGTGTGCACTGTGCATGAATATAAGAAGAATATATTGCAGACTTTCAACACACACACATACATACATACATACATACATACATACACACACACACACACACACACACACACGTATATATATATATATATATATATATATATATATATATATATAGAGAGAGAGAGAGAGAGAGAGAGAGAGAGAGAGAGAGAGGTTATACTTGGACTTAGCGACATCTGTGAAGAGAGCTAGGGAGACAGGGGTGCCAACTACCTCAAACACCTTCATAGCTGCAAATAAGAAATTTATTAATAACAAATGGAATCAAATCACGCCTATTTTCAAAAATAAAAATGAACACCGATCAGTTAAAGAGAATAAAAGATGAGAAATAGAGAGATTCTTAACTCGAGGGGAGGAGCTTAGTGGGTGGTGGAGTGGAAAATCGTGTTATTGGGTCAGGTTCAGGTACAACCCGGCAAGACACAAAATATTTTTTTAGTGACACGAACACGACACAACACGATGTCGTGTTATTTTTTATAACCCAAACACGACCCACTTTTAACACGACATGACGCGATTGGCACGATTTAAATTTTTTATTTGATTAAAGTCCATTAAGACGACACGATTAGCGTAACACGACACGATACGATTCGATTGAAATGAAACAAATTGTATCATATTTTTTCAATTCATGCTTCAATACCTGTTAACTCAAAAAGATTTGAAATATTATGTAACAAAATGAGTTGAAATGAGAAATAAAGAAGAAGAATGCATTAACTCAAAAGGAATTGAAATATTATGTAAGAAAAACATCAATACCTGTTAAAACAAATAAAACAGCTGACCAAAAATGACACCGAAAATGGAGAAACGAGACGAACCGTCGGAAATGACACGGGAAATGAGATCGAAAATGACACTGCCGAGGAGGACAAAACCGCCAAGAAGAAAAACAAACGCCAAGAAGAATTTTTTTGTGGAGAATAAATATTTTGTGTAGCCTAGGGTTTGTTTTGTTTTGGGGTAAATACAAGGCGCTAAAATGTTTTGGGTTTGTTTTGTTTTGTGGTAAATACAAGGAGCTGAAATGTTTGTGGATTGGGCCTTTTAATAAAGGCGTTTTATTTCTTTTAAGGGGATTTTGGAAAGATTCAATTTAATTCAAATCCCTCGTTTGATGCACTGTATAAGGGGTCCGGATACAATATGATAAGAGTCGGATTGAATATGATAAGGATGAGTCGTATAACGCGTATTCCAATATTGCATTTGGAACACTTCCGGATAAGAAGACTTGATATGATATAATAATACAATCCTGTGTTTGAAATGCTCCGAATATGATTAATTTGTCTCCAGTTTTCCAAGAATACCCTTATTTTGTATTTAATATTTTAAAAAATTCAAAAATATACTGTTATCACTTATTTTAATTCAATAACATATTTTTTAGTACCTCCATAATGAAGCAAACTAAAATTTAAAATTTAAAAATCAATATAGCAAACTGACTATATTGAATGCAACAAGAAATAAACCCATTTAAACTCCATTAATACCAGTATATAGTCATCCAAATTGGTCTTAAAGTTGAAATAAGAAATTATTAAAATTAATCCATTGAAAATATAGGTCTGCAAATCAAAGCGTTAATAATTTAAATTTCTAAAAACCCTTCTCAAGTAGTTGGGCAACAAACTCCATACGGTCTTCGTTTGACATCGAAAGAAATATGTCCACATAATCCGTTCGCTCGGCAATTTTTCTGGCTAGATAAACGCGATCCCTTGCATTCAGAGTGGTCATAGTGTTAAGATCCTCAAGCATTTTTTTCCTATTATTTCCTACTTTATCTTCACCAAACTTTTCATGAAGTGATTCAAAATTTTTGATCAAATTTTCTTCGAATGAGGTAAAAGTTGTTGCCATATCTTGCATGCCCACACTCCAATTATCGCCTTTTTTTTTCCTCTTTCTCTGACTTAGGTTAGGAACACTGAAGTAAGGCTGTACAACATGTGTTGGAGTAGCACTATTTAAGTCAATACTCTCCTCGTCCTGACCATCTATATCATCCGTGGCATCGGTAGGAGACTCAGCTGCAGCACCAGTAGCACGATCCTTTCCAAGCACGTATCCCAACCTATCATACAACGAAAATGGCTTGTTTCTTAGTACCTTTGCATCAGGCTCTATCTGCAATAAATAAATAAAATTAAGTTAAGCAAAATAGTGAAAAGTATTATTATTCAATGAAGAGATAAACAATAAAGTTAACTAATTTACCTGTAAGTACCCTTCCCATTGATTATCTCGATCAACCTCAACACATTTCAAAGTTTTGTTCCATCCAAAGCCACTACGACCCAACATATCAGTTACCAAATTAAAGTGTTTCTTCAAAACTCTCATCTTTGACTCTAAATGTGGGTTTGCTTTAATACCACACCCAAGCATCTTTTTTTCAAATCTTCTCTATACTTCCAACGTTATTCCAGGCTTAAAGCAATTGTCACGACTGTACCCATGTCTCACAAGGTCCTCGAGTATTGTCACGAGATATTCTTCCTCAGTCCTAGTCCATACGCGTCGATCTATAACTTTTCCCTTGCCCTTATTTTGAACGGGAAGGCTACCTTCCATTCCTGACAAAGAAATATATGTTCTTATTTCATAACAATAAATTAATGACAAGAGAACATAAATATTAACAACATTATACAAATAAAAAATAATTGCAAAAAAAAAATTATTTACATAACAAATGTAAAACATAACAAGATAAACATCAATCTCATATATAAAAATGTTTCATCAAGTTCTCCATGCGTTAAACATATGTTCAGCTAAATTATACCTCCATTTAGACCATTGATTGGATGTTTCAACTTGGCTAATTGAATCATCCAATGAAAAAATACTCCCCCCAACCCATTCTTCTTCTTCTTCTTCTTCAAAGGCCCGTTCTATTGGATCTACTGGCATTTCTTTTCTTATGTGATTGTGAATAAGACATCACGCTAAAATTATACGACATTAAGTTTTGATAGGGTAATACGTTGGACTCTTGAGGGGTAGCTGGTGCTAATGTGCCCTTCCTGTATTCAGACAAATAGTATCGTGTTGCTCTATATGGGTCTAGAAATCCTTCACCATTTGTATACCCAGCATCGACAAGATAATATTGACCTACAATAACAAACAACCACCTTAATATCATATACACGAAATTATTATTGTGGACAAATACCCAGGAACAAAATAACTTACCGGTAGGTACTATAAGTCCATTTCTCCTAGAAGTGGCATCTTGCAAAACCCTAGAGTCTGCAACTGAACCTTCCCATCCTGGAAACACATATATAAACTTCATATCACGTCCACATACTCCTAAGACATTAGTTGCAATATTCCCTTTCCTATTTTGATATCTAGGTTTATTAACTTCTGGGACGTTCACACGAAGAAATGTTCCATCTAACGCAACTAAGCACCCCTAAAAAAATATAATTATTAAAATCAGTATCCATTAAAATTTAATATTGAAGCTCAGTATGGTCGTATTGAATAATATATATGTACCTTAAACCATTTCCACCTTTCTTCAGTACAATCTTCTGGAACTGGTTTGGGTGCTCTAAGTAATAGGCCTTGTACTCGCAGCACCGAATTTAAGACTTCATTGAAATACCTACTAACTGTCTCTCCTGACCTTCGATATTGAAAATTTGTCACACGATTCTTCGTGTGATGGGCAGGTTTATTTAGGAACATGGCCACCTTTTCTTCTATTATGAAATTTCCAGTTTCTTTCAATTAGCCAACCGTACGAAGAAGTTCACATAAAATACCAAAAGCTCGCCTATCCATTCTAAGTTGATCTATACATGCCACATCACTCTCACGCACAAGGCGGTTCATATGCTCTACTCGTATCTCATACATAACAAATGTTCTGTTCTTTAACATATATTTTTGGTAGTGCCTATGTGCACTACCATACATAATCATAAAAAATATATACCCAACAATGAACAAATTGACCAACTCTTGGAACATCATATATGCGATGACCTCATCTTCGTTAATTTCCATATCTAATAATTTTCAAAAAATTGTATGAGCACCATTTTAATTACAACAAGTATATCATATATTAAGCATAAGCATTGAACACTCCAATAGCATATAAAAAATTACAATATGGGTAAAATTAATACTAACTACTTTTTGGGGGAAGGGTTTGGGGAAAGGTCCATTCTAACTCAAAGTTGTATAAAAATAGGACACTCCACATAATTTAAAAAAATATATTTTTTTAAAAAATTATTATTATTTTAACTGTTTTTTAAATGTTTTTTTCTTTTTTTTAAAGGTGTTTTTTTAAAAAAAGGGCGGGTTATTATGGATTGATTTTATCACGGG
Organism: Sambucus nigra; assembly: GCA_949130495.1. Taxonomy (NCBI): domain Eukaryota; kingdom Viridiplantae; phylum Streptophyta; class Magnoliopsida; order Dipsacales; family Adoxaceae; genus Sambucus; species Sambucus nigra. The sequence goes on along the minus strand of OX422214.1, from coordinate 185,803,660 downwards.
GGAGAATTTATTGCAGTGCCCTCGGCACGGGCATCCGCTAGTACACACATACACCCACACACCCACACACACACACAACAGGTATATATATACACACAACATGTATATATATATATATATAAACTATAAATTTGCCCCCATGATAAAACTCAACCCATAATGACCCGTGTTTTTAAAAAAAAAACACCTTTAAAAAAATTAAAAAACCTAAAAAAAATTAAATATTTTAATAAAAATAATAATGTATGGATGTATGGATGCAACACATAAAATGTTATGCATGACAAACCCCCATACCCCATATTGTACTTTATTATATATATATATATATATATATATATGTAATTTTCAGAAAAAAAAGTTCAAACCTAATGAATGAAACGGGTGATGAAGGAAACGAGTCTCTTGTTATAAATGGTAGAATGTTAAGAAACATACGTACATAGGTATATTTATGAAGTTGAGAATCCAAATTGTTTTGGACTGTCTAAATTAATAAGGGCACTTTAGTAACTTTATTTTCATGTTTGACACCGGATATAATTTTCAAAAAATTTTATGAGCTTCATTTTAATTACAACAAGTATATCATATATGAAGCATAAGCATTGAACACTCCAATAACATATAAAAAATTACAATATGGGTAAAATTAATACTAACTACTTTTGGGGGGAGGGGTTTGGGGAAAGGTCCATTCTAACTCAAAGTTGTATAAAAATAGGACACTCCACATAATTTTAAAAAAAATATTTTAAAAAAAAATTATTATTATTTTAACTATTTTTTTTCTTTTTTTTAAAGGTGTTTTTTTTTTAAAAAAGGGCGGGTTATTATGGACTGATTTTATCACGGGGGCAAATTTATCGTCGTGCCCTCGGCACGGGCATCCGCTAGTATATATATATGCACACAAACACACAACAGGTATATATACACACACAACAGGTGTATATATATATATATATATATATATATATATATATAAACTAGTGTATGCCCGTGCCCGAGGGCACGGTGATAAATTTGCCCCCATGATAAAACTCAACCCATAATGACCCGTGTTTTTTTTTTAAAAACACCTTGAAAAAAATTAAAAAACCTAAAAAAAAATTAAATATTTTTTTAAAAAATATTTTAATAAAAATAATAATGTATGTATGTATGCATGCATACATGCATGCATGTGTACACATGGAAGCATGTATGCACGCAACACATAAAATGTCATGCATGACAAACCCCCATACCCCATATTGTACTTTATTTTATATATATATATATGCTGCATATATATGTAATTCTCAGGAAAAAAATTTCAAACCTAATGAATGAAACGGGTGATGAAGGAAACGAGTCTCTTGTTATAAATGGTAGAATGTTAAGAAACATACGTACATAGGTATATTTAGGAAATTGAGAATCCAAATTGTTTTGGACTCTCTAACTTAATAAGGGCACTTTAGTAACTTTATTTGCATGTTTGACACCGGATAATTTTATACCACCTTGGAGGTGGTTTTTTTATCCCTTTCCTTATGGAATAAGGAGCTCACTTAGGATAACTTATTACATATCATATCCTATCCCAAACTATACCAAACATTGGATAGGATATTTTAATCCGATATGACCCTCTTATACGGCGCATCAAACGGGGCTTAAGTGTATAAAAATAGGAGATTTCGTATAATTTTATAAATTTAGTCCCAGTATTAAAAATAACATGAAAAATGACCAATATGCCATTTGACAACTCATACAAAAAAAATGCCAAAATTTTAAAAATCCATAACTTCAAATTTACAAATCCAAAATTTACAAAATTTATATATTTGAAATCTACTCGTCGAGATCTATCCAACAACATCCATATTTGATATTTTTGACAAAAAAATTGAAATCGACAAATTTACTATTTCACTCAAACCTCCATTTTTTTCGGCGAACACTATATTTTTTCTAGCAAAAAACCTTCTTCTCTGGCGCTGGCAATGGCGTCACTGGCGCGGACCAAAAAAATGAAAGAAATAGATGAAGGGAGAGTTAATCGAGGAGAGAAAAACAATTCGATGAGAATTTCGATGGTTTTTGGCGAGGATTTCAGCGTTCCGATGAGAATTCCGGTAGGTGGGGTGGGTGGAGGTGGAGGTGCGGTTATGTGTTTATTTTTAGACTACATTTTAAATGAGTATAATTGAGGATATAAATATAAATACCCCTTTAACTAAAATGATTGAAATTACATGTTTTGTGTACTCCCAACTCTAAAGGGAGGGACTAGATTTATAAATCCAAAAATCGCTGTTGATACCAAAATTAATATGCTGATGTGGACGAATAATACGAAGACACGTGTCAATCTACGTGGCACAATAGCAGCGAGGAAGATCACTTCCTCGCCCAATTCATGTTCTCTCCGAGCAACGAGGATACCCCGAGGAACTCTAGCACCCCGAGGTACTCCAGCGCTCCGAGGAACTCTTGATCAACGAGCAACTAAGGCGGTCCGAGCTGCATCTCGGTCGTAGCATTAATTACCAGATAATCAACAGTTCAACTATTCATTGAATGTTTACAATCTTGACGTACACGCTGCATTAAATGTATTGCCCTTTCATGTTTGTATCATTTAATGTATCGACCCTTTCATGTACAACCTCAAGGCTATAAATACCTTGTATCAACCCCATTCAAAGGGACCGGAATTTCTTGAGAGAACCTTGTAATCGAGAATTCCCAAACACTCAGCAATAACATAACAGTGGACGTAGGCCATTCTTATAAGGCTGAACCACTTTTAAAATCTTTGTCTTATTTATTTAGCTGTGATTAAATAATTAGAGCGATCTAATTTTTTACATCAACAGATTGGCTCCGTCTGTGGGAACGATTGTTATTATCGTTTTTCACCAAAAATCATTCATCATCAATGGCGGATAATCCAGAATCTAGCAATCGAAACGCTGGAAATGCTGGAAATCCTCCAAATCCCTCTGCACCTCCAGATCTGGCTGAAATCATGACGAATCTGGCTCAAGGACAAACCGCCATGCAAGACACAATGAGGCAACTCCTACAAACCTTAAATGGTGGTGCTGCACCTGCACGATCAGGACAGCAAAGTGGTCAGAGGCAAACTTATTTACTTTCTTCACGATCCAGGCGTACTGAGTCACGTCACAATGAGGAGTCTGATGATTTCTCTTATCAACCTGGACGAACTTCGTCAATAAGGACGACAGATACTGATCAAAATATCACACTCTCTCCAGAAAGACCCAGTGCTTTAGAAAGACTAAGTAGGGCGTCTCCTTTCAGTCGATTAGGCCCCAGGAGGAATAGGAGTCCACCTAAGACCATGTCGAGGAGTTTTCGATGACCATCAGATCTAAGAGAAGGATCAGCACAATCACGACCAGTTGCTCGTCGGGATAAATCTCAGGAGGCTACTTCAGAATGATCGATTGCTCGAACCAATAGGCCCGAGGAAGGAAATGAAGCGTGGAAAGGATCTCTACAACGGTTAGAGGATAAATTGGGAGAAATGGCTAAAGCTAAGAATCCCCTACAACGAACTTTTGTTCGAGGAACACCTTTTGTACAAGCCATTGTGGATTTTCCTACACCATCAAAGTTCAAAGCACCTATGGTGACCCCCAAATATGATTGAAAGACAGATCGTGTTCTTCACATAGAGCAATATCAAGCTGCTGCCGACATCTATGTCGTCCCCGAAGAAATGAGATGCAGGGCATTCTCAGGAACTCTTACTGGAGCTGCCCAGATATGGTACAACAATCTTCCTAGGGGTAAGATTTCAACTTTATGTCAATTGGCCAAGTTGTTTATTGGCAATTTCTGTTTCGGAGCAAAGCCAGTAAAACGCGTAGCACACTTGTTAAGTGTTAGACAAAAATCTGGTGAGAGTACTAGAGATTACATAACTCGTTTCAATAACGAGAAGCTAGAAGTCATAGATTATGAAGAGAAGACAGCAATCACCGCCTTGATGAGTGGATTGTTGCCTAATAAATTGTATTACACTTTGGCGAAAGATCCACCTAAAACTATGTCAGAGTTGATGGCAAAAGCGGCAAAAATCATGAATGCCGAGGAAGTTATGGATGCAAAGAAGAATATGGATAAAGACACCAAGATGGATGCCGACAAGTCTAAAAATAAAGAACATAAGGACAACGGTGGTGACAGACGTTCCAGAAATAATAAATCATCATGGGAAGTTATGAAGAAGTACGACAATTATACTCCTTTGAAAATGGGAATTCATCATGTCCTGGAAGAAATCAAGAACAACGAGGAGGTAAAATGGCCAAAGAAGCTGAAGTCAGATCCTGATTTGAGGAATAAGGATAAATATTGCGAGTTTCATAAAGATCATGGTCACATGACCAAAAATTGCATAGCTCTTCGGAACGAGATTGAAACGCTCATCCGAAGAGGACAGCTGTCTAAGTATGTAGATCGCAGAAGTGAAAGAAAAGATAACGACCGAGCTAGAGAAAGGTCTAGATCTCCTCGGCGGGAAGAAGAGAAAAAGAAGAGAAACCATGAAGATGATCCAGAAGATGACCCCGATCTTCCCAAGAAGCCAAGGCAGCCAGAACGAGAGGTATTTTCTATACGCTTTGGATCATTTGATTGTAATGTCATTACAGGAGGAGATGCAGGAGGAGGAGACCTTACTGCAGAAAGAAAGGCTTACCTCGGAGAGGCTCAAGCTTGTTCATATATTCAGCGAATAAATTTAGCTGAAGAAGATCGACCGAGGAAGGTGAACAAAGAGAAGCTAGTCATTGGTTTTTCAAAAAACGACTTGGCAGGTGTTCTTTATCCTCACGATGATCCTCTGGTGATCAAAATGAGGATGAAGGAAGTAGTAATTTCAAGGGTGTTGGTAGATAATGGAAGTTCGGCAGACATCATGTACTATTCATGCTTTGACAGCTTGAACCTGAAATTATCTCAGTTGGAACCGTATCATAGACCCCTCCTAGGTTTTGCTGGTGAGAAAGTTTTTCCACTTGGGACGATCAAGTTGGATATATTCATTGGAACCTGGCCTGCTTGTCGAACAGAAAGAATACGCTTCTTCGTGATGGATAAGAATGTGCAGTCAGCCTACAACATCATCATGGGAAGAGTTGGTTTGAAGAAGTTCGAGGCAGTTCCATCTACAGTACATCAATGCTTAAAATTCCCAACAAACTTTGGGGTGGGAGTTGTGAAAGGTGATCAAAAGGTAGCTCGAGAATGCTATTATTCGTCTGCCGAGCAAGAAGAGCTTGAGGAATCAAGGAAAAAGAGTACTACCTACCAGGTGGAAGAAGACACAGAGATTGAAACTCTCGATCCCAGAGATGAAACCCAACTTGTAAAAGGATAGGTGGTGGAATCTACAGAAAATGTTATTCTAGACGACGAGCACCCTGAACGAGTAACCCAGATAGGTTCGTCGTTGGATGTTTCAATAAAACAGGTGTTGATAACTTTCTTGAGAAACAGGAAGAAAACCTTCGCGTGGAGTCATGAAGACATGCCTGGAATAGATCCCAACTTCTTATGTCACGAACTCAATGTGAATAAGGAGATCAAGCCTGTAAAGCAGAGAAGAAGAGTGTTTAGTCCCGAGAAGAATCAGGCCATACAAGAGGAGGTCGAGAAGCTCCAGAAAGCCCAATTCATTGAAGATGTGAAATATCCAGATTGGTTGGCAAATGTAGTGATGGTAAAGAAGAAGAATAATAAATGGAGAATGTGTGTTGATTTCACCGATCTCAATAAGGCATGCCCCAAGGATCATTTTCCATTGCCTAGAATTGATCAACTAGTGGATGCTACCTCGGGACATGAGCTACTCAGCTTCATGGATGCTTACTCTGGCTACAACCAGATCAAAATGAAGCCTGAAGACAGGGAAAGTACTTCTTTTATCACCCCTAGGGGAACTTATTGTTATAATGTTATGCCTTTTGGTTTGAAAAATGCAGGAGCAACATACCAACGGCTGATGAACAAGGTTTTTACCGAACAAATCAGCTACAATATGGAAGTCTATGTCGACGACATGCTGACGAAAAGCAAGAAAGCTGCTGATCATTTAGTTTACTTGAGTCAAACTTTTGATCAACTGGATAAATACCAAATGAAGCTTAACCCGACGAAGTGCACCTTTGGAGTACGAGAAGGAATGTTCCTCGGATACATCGTGAATCAGCGAGGTATTGAGGCAAATCCAGATAAGATCAAAGCTCTTCTAGGGCTGCGATCCCCGACGACGAAGAAAGAAGTACAGAGTTTTACAGGACGAGTTACAGCGCTCAACAGATTTGTATCCCGAGCAACTGATAAATGCATACCATTCTTCAAAACACTTAGAAAAACCTTTGAGTGGAATGAGGAATGTGAAAAAGCCTTTCAAGACTTTAAGAAATACTTGGGAGCACCTCCATTGTTGTCTAGGCCAATAACAGGAGAGAAGTTGTATTTGTATCTGGCAGTATCAGAGAATGCAGTCAGTTCAGCACTGATCAGATTGGAGAATGGAGTCCAGAAACCAATCTATTACACAAGTAAAGCTTTCCGAGGTGCAGAAATCAGGTACCCAAAGCTGGAAAAATTGGCGTTAGCATTAATTGAAGCAAGTAGAAGAATGAGGCCGTATTTCCAGGCCCATACTATCATCGTTTATACCGATATGCCATTGAGACAAGCCCTTCATAAACCAGAAAAGTCAGGAAGATTGATGTACTGGGCAGTAGAACTCGGTGAATATGATATTGTGTATGAGCCCAGATCATCATTGAAAGGGCAGGCTGTTGCAGATTTTATAGCAGAGTTTACATATCCTGATGCCCCCGAGGAACAAAAGCCGCTCGCTGATCAACCTGTGGATGCTACAGGATCAACAAACATAAGTCCAGACCAACTCCGATTGGTAAAAGGGCTTGTGGATGTAGAAGGATCATCAATTTCAAACTCGGACCAGCTCCGGTTGGATGAAGAATGAAAAGAGATGGTCGACGAGGAGCAAAAAGTGTCGGGAGAGGATGAAAAGAAGCAACAAATATTTCACCGAGGAACTCTATCAGATAAGAAATTTGAAGACGGGTTGCCCATATGGAGATTATATGTAGATGGCTCATCTTGTACAGCAGGTTGTGGGGCAGGAATTGTTTTGAACACCCCAGACGAGATTAACATGGAATATGCTTTGCGATTCCAATTCAAAGCCTCCAATAATGAGGCTGAGTATGAGGCCATGATAGCAGGTCTTAAGTTATCAAAGGTTATGGAAGCGCAACAAGTGATGGTATTCAGTGATTCTCAATTGATTGTGAATCAGATGATGGGAACGTATGCAGTTAAAGGAGAATTAATGGTTAAATATCACACCAAGGTAATAGAGTTATTGGCAGAATTTGATGCGATTCAGTTGATCAGGATACCCAGGACAGAAAATGCACAAGCAGACGCACTGGCCCGACTAGCATCAGCTACTCGTACCGAGCTTCGAAGAACAATATCGATTGAAGTACTAGAGAGTCGGAGCATAGATGAAGACTTGACGATGAATGTTATTGCCCTTGATTTAGGACCATCTTGGATGGATCCTATCAGGGTATATATTGAAGAGGGAGAATTGCCAGAGGATAAGCTTGCTGCCAAGAAATTGAAGTATAAATCTGCTCGGTATGTATTAACTAATGGTATTTTATATAGACGAGGAATTATGGCAGGATTGCAGAGGTGTGTACATCCCTCCGAAGTGAAAGCATTGATTGAAGAGATCCATGAAGGGTCTTGTGGAGCTCATGTAGCAGGTCGAACACTTTTGCAAAGAGTAATGACTCAAGGATACTACTGGCCAACGATAAGGGCTGATTGTATAGCCTATGCCAAGAAATGCGATAAGTGCCAACGTTTTTCCTCCATCCGACGAACTCCACAAGCATTGCTGACACCAATAACGTCCCCTTGGCCATTTGCCATGTGGGGAATTGATTTGGTTGGACCACTGCCGACCACCCGAGGAAGATTCAAGTACCTCGTCGTTGCAGTGGACTATTTTACTAAGTGGGTAGAAGCTGAGCCGCTTATCGATATGACGTACGAGAAGGTATACCAGTTTGTTTGGAAGAATATCATCTGTCGATATGGTCTCCCTCATGCCTTCATCACAGATCATGGAACACAATTTGACAATGAGGAATTTGCTTCCTATTGTCAACAATCAAACATACTGAAGACCCATTCAGCACCAGGACATCCTCAAAGCAATGGGCAGACTGAGGTAACGAACAGAACGCTGTTAAATGGTTTGAAGAAAAGGCTAAGTGAAGCTAAAGCTAACTGGATTAATGAGCTGCAATCAGTATTGTGGGCTTACCGAATAACTCCCCGAGCAGCGACTGGAGAATCACCATACATGCTGGCATTTGGAAGTGAGGCTGTAATACCTGCCGAGTTGGGCCTACCAACACACAGGGTATTGAATTTTAATTCTCCGATCAGTGATTTGATGAGAAGACTGGATTTGGATATGCTCGAAGAAGTCAGAGAAGAGGCAGCCATTAGGAATGCTGCTTATCAACAAAGAACAGCTCTGTTCTACAACAAAAGGGTGAAGAAATGCGATCTAAAGGAAGGAGATTATGTGCTGAAGAAGGTCATTCAGAAACACAATAAATTAGAAGCAAACTGGCATGGACCTTACCGAGTTACAGAAGTTGTTCGACCAGGAACTTACCGAATAGCAACTTTAGAAGGAGAAGAATTCAAGAATGCTTGGAATGCTGAACACCTTCGCAAGTATTATCAATGATGTAAAATGTACAACGGGTCCATCAACATGAATAAAACGATGATGTTTTTCAAAATTATTTTCTCCTTTGTTTAAAAGTTTTTCGGGGAATACTAGTGTTGTACACTACTACGCTTCTTGATAGCAAGAAGAAGACTATAGTTCAGACCCACGATCAACTCAGGTTGGTAAAAGGGTGAGAAAAACTTATATACTCCTTTGGTTAGGAGTCGTACACTGGCGTGATCAACCTCGGTTGGTAAAATAACTAGTGTACAAGATAGTTCGAAAGAACACGATAGTTCAGACCCACGATCAACTCCGGTTGGTAAAAGGGCGAGAAAAACTTATATACTCCTTTGGTTAGGAGTCGTACACTGGCGTGATCAACTTCGGTTGGTAAAATAACTAGTATACAAGATAGTTCGAAAGAACACGATAGTTCAGACCCACGATCAACTCCGGTTGGTAAAAGGGCGAGAACAACTTACATACTCCTTTGGTTAGGAGGCGTACACTGGCGTGATCAACTTCGGTTGGTAAAATAACTAGTGTACAAGATAGTTCGAAATAACACGATAGTTCAGACCCACGATCAACTCCGGTTGGTAAAAGGGCGAGAACAACATTCTTATAACGCTAATCTCGGTTGGTCGGGAGGTAGTATTATTACAAAAGTTCCTCAGAGAACAAAATATTCCAAACTGAACCAAGTATGGTTGGTCGGGGATAAAAACCCACTAATTGTATTTGGTCGACGAGGAGAAAATTTTTCAAATTGAACCAAGTATGGTCGATCGAGGATAAAATCCCATCAACCATAATTGGTCGACAAGCACAATTTAACAACCTTGGTTGGTTGGAAAAATTTTAAACATTTTTATACTCATTACTTTATTATTGAGTGATCAGACAACATTTCTAATACTTGTAATTTTTATTACTAAGTTGGTCGATGAACCATACACTTTGCAACCAGAAAAATAGCTATATTAATTGGCAAACAAAAAATGAAAGTCTTTTATTAAGATTCAATAAGTTACAAGTTACATGTATGTGCTAACTATTACATGGAGACTCCTATTCTATTGGTTTCTTGCCCTTTGCTTTTGATACAGGCTCTTCACCAGCAGGAGGATCTTCCAAGCAAAGAGGAGAATTAATAAAGTTCAAGTCCCTCAGCATTCTGACATTCATTATTGTAGGTGTGTCCAACAGGTGCTCGGGACGAGATACTTCAACCTGAGAATGAAGGTTGTAGTCACCAAGATATTTCGAGATTAAGCTCCGAGGAATGGAACGAGTGGGAATCCATGCCATATCCAATTTATAAGGAGGGACGGGCAAGTCTAGCAATCCAGGAGCATGATAATCCCATAAATAATGCCCTTGCTCCAATTTTAATACACCCAAGGCGTTCAACCATCCCTGTTTATAACCTTCATTATTGGCATGTTCAATGCGAGCATCCAAATGATAAAGGGCTTCATTGTAGCCTGCATTCCAGAACTCCCGAGGCTGCTTATGGAATTGGAAGGTTAATTTATCTACTTGTTCAAGAAAGTTCTTGACGAGGGCATCTTTAGTATTCAGAGCAGACTTCATCGCAGTAAGTTCATCTTCCAAGGATAAGTTTTTCTTGGACAGTTCAGACAAGGCCCGATCCTTTACATTCAATTGGAATGCTTGAGTTTCCAATGTCGATTGAGTACGAGCTTCTTCAACCGTACGACTGAGAACTCTTGAACGACTCCGAGCAGCAACTGGAGAACTCTGCTCCTCGACAATATTTTGAACTATTCTTCCTCGTCCCCGAGAACCTCTTCCTCGTCCCCGAGCAGCAGCAGGAACACCAGATCTTCTTAAATTATCCAGTTCTTGCCGTAATCTGGCATTCTCAACCTCTAAGAATGAGAAACCTTCATCAGTAACGGGAACTAGAGTAGTGGAAGATGATGCTGCAGATTCATACTGAGCCAACTTTTTCTGCAAATTATTGTTCTCCTGTTCCAACAACTCAGCAATCTGCCTGCAAGCCTCAACTTCACCTTTTAAAGTTCTTTCCCTGACATCATATCCAGACAGGATCTTTTTATGGCCTGTATCAGAAGAAAGCTGTTGATATCTATTTTCATATTCCTTGTGCAATAAAGTCATTGATTCATTGTGCTGACCTTGGAGATCTTCTAAGGAATAATGAAGTTCCTCGATCAAGTCGTAGTAGGATACATTGTTGGCCACAGCTCGGTCGAGTAAATCTTTTAAGTACCGATATGCCTCAATTGCCTGTTCTGAGGCATCATGGCCAAGGATGTCAGCAATTTCTGATGTACTAAGGTCTGTATGACCAGCCTTATAATATTGGTGACATTGCTGCATCAGCTCGGTATCATGTGAAGATATCAATTCCATTCTAGCAACAAACTAAGGACGAGAAAAAGACAACAATCAACAAAAACAAATCATCAACAACAGAGATGAACAAAGATGTATTTTATTAGATCATCAAAAGATTACATCGTTTGATTACAAGTGATAATGGAAGAGAAAAATGATACCGAACAACTTCACACCTTTTCCTTGTCTCCCAAGACTTTCTCGGGAGGCTGGGACGAGGAGCTTGGTTGCTCGGAGGTGATAACAGCTTGAGTAGCAGGAGTTGAAACTTTCTCAGAAGGTGGAGGCATAGAAGAAACGTCCTCGATGGCAGATGGCAGAGAGTCAAGAGATTGATCACCTATGGCCATGGAAGATTCATCAAAAATGGGTTCATCTTCTTCTTCTTCCACAATTGGAGGAGGAGGACCAGGGAGGTGTAGCTGGAATAGCCCAGAGTTGTCTTCAACCTTCAATTCTTGCAGGGCAGCTACCCAGCCATCTCGGAAGTATTTTAACTTCCCATACTGCACTTGGGAAGTCATCGCAGCAATTCCCTTATCCCAGCCTTTATCCCAGCCAGCGCTGAAGGATTTTTTAACGGCGACTTTTCTTTTCAACTTCTCCGAGGAGAGTTTTGCATCCAATTGTTCCTTTTGGACCTTGATATCTCGCAGGGTAGATAACTCTTCCTCTGCCTTCTTCAACTTGTCGTCGCATTTTTTATGCTCGACTTCTAAGCCTTTCATTTTATCCTCCAAATTCTTGGAGGTTTCAGCCATCTTCACCTTTTCAGCTTCAGCCACAGCCAATTTTTTCTCCCAAACAGCTTTCTCCTCGACGTACTGTTGATGAGATTCCTTCACGGATTGGGCTAAACCCAACAGAGCATCATCAACATCTGACGAGGAGCTGGAAGCTTTAATAGCTTCATCTTTCTTCACGATATTATTAAAGCAGTTCACCAGCTGAAAGATAAGAAAAACAATAAAGTCAATACGAAAATGCAAGAATTCAGAGAAAGAAAGAAAACCAGAAGTATGAGAAACTTACTGAAGCAAGATGACGAGCAGCAAGGGATGTCAGAGTATCCCTGGGAATTTTTTCATCAATTCCTTGGACCTCAGGTATGATCCAAGTTTTTACCGAACTCATTGCAGAGCTCGGAGGAATGATGGTTGGAACACCAATACCACCACCAGGTAGAGAGGAGGCAGTTTCAGCCAGATTAACTGAGGATGATTTCCTCAATCTTCTCAACGGGAGTTCAGCACTTTCAACCAAAGAAGTCTTGGTCGGAGAGATCGTAATTACTTCCACAGGAGCCTTCTTCTTGCTCGGAGCCACTGGGGGATTCTCGGCAGCTTTTGAAGGCTCAATATCCACCTTCTTAGTCCCTTCTGGGACATCAGTTTTGCTTTTCTTAGCCTCAGCAGCAGAGGAAGAATCATCAAATAGAGCAGGAGGAGCTCTCTTCTTGCCCATTCTCTGATTTAAAGGGATGTGAGAATCTGAAGAAGAATCCTCTGGGGTTGAAGCTGGTTCAACAGGACGAGCAGTGTAAGAGGTCGTGTAGCTCTTATACTGTAGCAAATATGATGCAGACCTGATGTGCTCGTCTGCAACTGTCTTATGCAAACCCCAGATAAGTTTCAGATGCTTGATATTAACTTCTGACTCTTTTGGAGTTTTTCTTTTACTCTCAACTGCAAACAAACACATAGAAAAATATCAGTCATACATTTTGTCAAACATAATGAATTCATAAGTTCAGAAAAGATATAAAACAAAAAATAAACCTATCCCGTTGCCATATAAGGGGCATCTGGGACCATTGTATACTCCATCTCCAACCAGAGGGGCATATTGCCAATTTTTGATAACCACCCCATGCTCAAAATAATCTCTATTTACATCAGGGAGGTTAACTACAAGAGCCCTATTCAAAAACCTAGTTTTTAAATAATAAATATTATCTAAAACGGCCCCATCTATAGCAGTACATAATTTCAGGGATCCCTATACGAGTCCCATGAGTTATATTTAATTTATATACCCCATTAATTATTCTCCATGAATTTGGGGCTATTTTTGCAGGGACAAGATCAAAATATTGACAAAACTCGAGACACAATGGGTTTGGTGGAAAGGAAAACCCACATTCAGCAATAAAAAGACTGGGGAACCAATGTCCCTCAGCCAAACGAAAATAATTTTGAGGTTCAGAAAGTTCCTCCAAGATTACCCAAGATGGGATAGAAAAGTCGGAGCGGAACTTTTCAAGAGATTCAATAATGTAAACCATGATGAATAAAAGAAGAAGGAAGAAAATCTTACAGGAAGGAAGGAGGTCTGCTGACAACTAACGAAGAAAAAGATGAACGCACAAGAGAGAAGGAGAAAATAGAAAGCTTGAATGCAGAAAATTAGAAAACGTAGAAGACGGTATGGTTACCAAAGAAGTTTAAATACTTTGCATTGGGAAGCTGCGAAAGAAATGATTACCAAAAAGAAACTACTGAACTTCCGGCGGCTAAAAGGACAAAAACTGCACGGAGATCGAAGCGCTTATGAAAATTCAAAAAAGGCGGAAGCTGCGAAATAAGAAGGAAATTTGAATACAAAGCTCCTGAAACCCAGGAAGGTCATTTAATATTGCCATATACCGAGAAAGAATGTTCCATACTCCTCAAAGTTCGAAATATGAAACATTGGGGGCTTCTGTGGATACCAAAATTAATATGCTGATGTGGACGAATAATACGAAGACACGTGTCAATCTACGTGGCACAATAGCAGCGAGGAAGATCACTTCCTCGCCCAATTCATGTTCTCTCCGAGCAACGAGGATACCCCGAGGAACTCTAGCACCCCGAGGTACTCCAGCGCTCCGAGGAACTCTTGATCAACGAGCAACTAAGGCGGTCCGAGCTGCATCTCGGTCGTAGCATTAATTACCAGATAATCAACAGTTCAACTATTCATTGAATGTTTACAATATTGACGTACACGCTGCATTAAATGTATTGCCCTTTCATGTTTGTATCATTTAATGTATCGACCCTTTCATGTACAGCCTCAAGGCTATAAATACCTTGTATCAACCCCATTCAAAGGGACCGGAATTTCTTGAGAGAACCTTGTAATCGAGAATTCTCAAACACTCAGCAATAACATAACAGTGGACGTAGGCCATTCTTATAAGGCTGAACCACTTTAAAAATCTTTGTCTTATTTATTTATCTGTGATTAAATAATTAGAGCGATCTAATTTTTTACATCAACAATCGCTGTCCTAAAAATCCAAATGTAGAAAAGAACGTGACCCTGACCTTAATTCTCTATTTTTAATGGGTCTATGTTGGGTTTTAATAGAGTTAATAATGGGTTTTCAATCGGGTCTATAATGGTCTTAACGAGGTTACTATCATTTCTTTAACGCATCCAATTCGGGTTAATTTCGTGGACAAAATTAAATACAAACACGACATGACACGACAGTGGATCCAATAACCCTGATTTTGTGAGGTACAAGCCGAACGACTCAAACATAGTGGCCCAAATGATTCTAGATCCATAAGGGAGGACAACCTAGAATTATATGATAAAGATCACAAGAGATAATTATGAAGAGGTCACTCTACCTGCCAAAGATCTCGAATGAGATTACTGCCAATCAAGAGGCAGCTTAAGCAACACATGTGAGAAGTTCAACAGGATTCAACCTACTTCATCCCTACAAATGCAACCCTTACCCTAAGAAAAAGCGGCATGCAACTTCTTGCTGGAAAACTTAAAGGAAGTAATAAACAGAGATAAAAACCCCATGGATGTAGGAAATTATCGGACCACCTAAATCCTTTTCTCGTGAGTTTGTTTTATTCGTTGTTTGGTTTCAATTGCTTAGATTCATTCATTATGAATATTTGCACTCATAATTGGTGTCGTCTGTGGGAAAAGATACTTTTTCCCTAAGAAAATTAATTCCAGCAAGTTAAGAGATGTATCACCCTCACAGTGCACCTGTTGCGAGCAATCAGCTAGGCAGGCTATCATTGCACATAGTCAAGTCTGAGATCCACCTCGATAGAAATCAAGACGTCCACCATCCACGATACCGCTCATAAGAGCATCTCAGATCAACTCAGATCTCGCGGGTGGTTGACGCGTATGAAGAGCGACTCTAACAGCAAGAGGAGGCGACATGCCTCCAAATGGAGTAAAGCGTGCGTCTCCATCGATGCCTGGAAAAAATGAAGTGAGAGATCCGAGGAGAAAAATGCAAGCTTCGTGGTAAGATGCCTAGACCTCAGGCGAGTAAAACTCGCAGTCGAGGAAGGAGTTCGCACCACGAGCAGGAGCATTCAAAACAAGAGAGATGCCTAGTAAGGTAAAACCAAAATGAAAGACATCGTAAAAATGATATTCGAAGTCTGGTACGATGGAAAATATATCAACACCCAGAAAATTGCGGGGCTAGATCCACCAAAGAACTGGCTAAAAGGTCACTCATCACTCAGATGCAGTCCCCTTTCTCGACGACAATTGAGGAGGAAGAGCCCCCGAAGAAGTTCTCCACCCCAAGGTTCAAGACATACAATAGGAAGATCGATCTTATATACCACGTGCATCAGTATAAGCAAGCAATGACCTTGTGGAGCCACAATGATGGCCTCATATGTTGTATATTCACATCCAATCTAGGGGATGTTGCACAAAAGTGGTTTGAGAGGCTGCCATATGGGTCGGCCAAGAACTTCAAGTCGCTCACGGAGGCCTTCATAGCTCGCTTTATTACAAGCAGTTATCTCCCAAAGAGAATGGATTCTCTCCTCACTATAAGGAAGTAATCCTAAGAGATTTTGCGAGATTAAAACAAACGCTACTGGGAAACCTTCTAAGAATTCGATGATTATTCGGAGCTAGTTTTCATGGTATCATTCAAGATAGGTCTTCTTCACAACTCCATGACGCACCAGTCCCTTGCCAAGAATAAGGCAGACACCATCGATAATCTTATGTTGTGCATTGAAAATTATGCCAAGGTGGAATATGTGGTCGCCCTCACCTAAGGTGATAATAGTCGCAGGAAAGTGATTAAAGGGAACGACAAAGAGTACGCCCAAGAAGGGGATAAGAAACAGAATGGAGGTTCTGAGAATGGAGAAAAAGGCAGACCCATCCAAAGCCTCTCAAGAGATCAACACTGTTTTAAAGAACATATATACAAGATCTTGGGTAAGATCAAAGACCAACAGTTCCTTGAGTGGGACGAGAAGATGGGTAGCGACCCAAGTAAGAGAACCATATCACTCAAACTCACCTACCATAAAGAAAATGAGCACAAAATGGAGAACCGCAAGGCCCTCAAATCCCATCTGAAGGAGTTAGCCCAGGCAGGGCATTTAAATGAGTACGTAGAAAAGAAAGGCTATAAGGGCACCCCCAGCGCTGACAAAAAACAAGATAATGTTTTGAAAAATGATTTGGGGCATGAGTTCGCTGTTATCCATGGTGCCTCAAATGCTAAGAAAATTCAAGGAAACGCTATTCGAGTGGAGCTCAAGAAAGTCACTACATTTATGGAGGATTTTTAGAATGACCCCGTGAAAAGCCCAACTGGCAAGCGCAGGCGACTAAAAGATGTAGACTATAACAAGCATATAGTCTTCATGGAAGATGATTTGATCGGGGTAAGGACCCCTCAGTATGACGCACTAATAATCACTTTTGGAATTAAAAACTAGGACATGGATAAGCTACTAGTCGATCAAGGGAGTTCCTCTGAAGTCATGTACTTGGAACTTTTTCACAAGCTCAAACTAAAAATGGAGGATTTAAAGGAAACGACCATCCCTTTGGTCGACTTCGATGGAAAGATGATTATGTTGTTCGGAAAGGTGGTCCTAATAGTTAGGGCTAAACATATCTCAAACAAAATCGAGTTCTTAGTGGTAGACATTAACTCGCCCTATCATGCCATTCTTGGGAGGGGTGGTTGCATGATGATACGAGAAATAAGCCATAAGACGTTCTCATACCATCAAGTCAATAGTAAAGTGTGTAATAAGTAAATAAAGTGAGTAAATAGAGAGAAGACAAGATATATAGTGGTTTGGCCCCTAAAATAGGCCTACATCCACTGTGTTGCTCCGTTCTCATTATATGTATTACGTTGTACAATATAATCATGCCTAAAGAGGCATACAAATATGAGAATAAAGGAGAGTACATGATGACTGATGATTTCGGTGTGCCGGAGAGGTATCTACGATGTAAATGTGTCGCCTCCAAGTCGTATGTTGAGGTTGTGTAGAGAGGGTATGGTGAGGCTTTGCTAATTGCTGTAGAATCTTCCCCGGGCCTGTGTATGGAATCTGATCCCCCTGTTTTCGAGGTGTAGTCCTCTATTTATAGGATATATCCTCACGCGCAATGTGCATGTGACGTACATAACGTCTGGTGTTGTAATGGAGAGGTATGCGACCTGTGAGGCAAATGATGTAAGCGCCGCATCCTGTAACTGGTAATAAACAAAGGTGCCGTGCACTGGATTGGATGGGTCCATGGCACGTTGATGGTGGCCACGCCCCTTGATGAGGGGGGCGCCCTGTATGAGGTAAGGTCGTGCTCCGAGTTCAGTAGCGGCCGCGCACGATGCTGAAAGTGTCCGCGACATGTAATCATGTGCATAATAGCATACTATCTGCGGCAGGGTGCTATATTCATACTATCAATAAGCCCCCAAGCCGTAGTGCCTAGAGAATTTGATTGGGGCTGCGACTTAGTTAAGTTTTCTTATGTGCCGTGGTAGTTTTCAAGGCGACGATCCATCTTCTGCGCTCTCTTATATAAATTATTTCGGGCCGTGGACTTCATTACATTTCCAAAACTTTGAGAGAAAATCGAGAGCGAATTTCTATGTGTCCATCTTCTTTCATTTTTCGGCGACCCTCCGAGGCTGTGCTTGGCAGTTCCAAGGTGGTGTGAGGCTGAGCATTGTTGGTCTTTCTGTTTCCAGGTAAACTTTCAACCATCCTTATTTTAAAATAGCTTTCGATGTTTATAATTCTTCTTCAAGTACACGAACCTTTCTATTTCTAAAAAAACCCCAATTGCTTGATTTGCCAAACCCTTCCATTTCTGAATACATGAATCTAGGGCTTTATTTCTGAATACATGAATCTAATATATATACCTGATAAAGCATTTGTGAACTTCTCTATTATGTAACAGTTGCCAATTTGTTCTTTGAACCATATAATTGTTCTTGACGTTTTTGAATAAACTCTTCATATTCTAGGCTTTCATTCTTCAAATGAGTAATCGTTAGGTACAAAACTGTTTGTGATATAGACCGCGGCATGATAGATTATCAGTAATCTAGGGGTCCTTTGAATATTTCATTTTGGACCCTATCCGCGGCATACAGTGGGTGATGTCTGCGGCCCCTTAAGTTCTGAGATTTATCCTCCGTAACTCTTTGATGCATATCCAGTTAATCTGCCACGGCGGTGGGGGTCTTTTAGGGCTCTGAATCCCCACCCTTGCATTTTGAACAATCTTTAAAATTTCAAGAATCAAATATACATCCATGATAAATAATTGTAATTGTTACTAGAATTCCTTGAATCGACCTTTAGTAATTTTAGAGATGGCTGCGGCTTGTAATTTCTAATTCCATTTGAGTGAGTTACTGCGGCAATGTAAGCTCCCTTGCTGTTATAGGAGATGGATGCAGCCGGTAAGGTCAGAGGGTGATCCCTTAGGTTCAACGAATAGAGTCAGCAGTGTTTTAGCCCGTTAGCAACTTCAATTGAAAAATAACACCGCTCAAATCGACATGCCGCAACGTTAATTGTCTTTTAGGGCTTAAAACCCTTATTCATATAACTAATCTTGCCGCGAAATCTTAACATCTTTTTCGAACCATACTGGCTGCGACGCCTAACTGCGAACTCTTTTTTTCAGGTACTGCTGCAGCCATATGAGCTTTGACCCAGATGAATTTCTGATAGGTTTTTAAGCAAAGCATTTTGGATCCTCTCCTCTTGAACTGCCTTCCGTGCCTCCTCTGAGATCAATAGGGCCTTGACAACTGAGGGATTGCCCCAACTGCGTGATACTAGACTCAGACTCCACGGACTCTGCCTGCAAGAACGATTTTGAGTCTATAATGGAGGAGGAAGCCAACTCAAGTAACCATTTATTAGGCATAGGAGATGATGCCGCGGGAGTGAGGGATAACCCAACTAGTCCATCTGGGAGGGTTGAAGGACCCCTAGCTGTGCTTGATATCCGCGGCATCACGACCCAAGACTGGGTTGACTAGGTGGCTGAGGCCTTCGAATTTCTAGAAAATTTGATGTGCTCAGCATCTGCCATGGACCAAAGACCTTGCACAGTTCTAGCTGATGATGGAGTTTACTTCCCACTCCATGCATTTATTTATGGGCTGCGGCTGCCCATTCCTGTTCCCATTCGTCGCACTTTTCAGACAATGAAACTATCACCAGCCCAGATAGATCCCAATGGCTGGAGGGCCATACTTGCCATGGTCGTTCTTTGGGATAACCAATTTAAGAAGGACATTACTCCCGGGGATTTCTTTCATTTCTATCACCCAAAGGAAAACTCCGTGAAGTTCGCCGGGTATTATTACTTCTCCATCCGTGACTGGGATGGGACCCTTTATACTGGCAAGACGACCAGTGTAAAGAACTGGAAGGGCTAGTATTTTTACATCTCCTGGGAAGGCTAGGAGATCCACCCCGAAGAGAACGAGAGGGAGAGGTCATATAGAATGCCGCGGCAATGGGGGTCTCACTCTAAACTAGGTGTTTGGATAATGTCCGCATCGCTTCTTTCTTTGTAATTGTTCATTCTCTGTACTAACCTTTGAAATGTTTTCTGTAGTTCTTGATAACTTGCAGTTGAGCAAGCGACAGGAAAAGAGAGTTGCTGAGGCCGCGACGGTTCCTGCCGAGCATAAGAGGTTCAACACACTTGTTACATCAACAAATGTATTTGAAGCAGGTTTCTTTCCAAGCAAGTCCATTCCAAAGACATGGTCGCGGGAGGTAATAATCTGATTCTGTATTTATCCGCGACATTTTCTTTTGTCTTCGAACACTTATTATTCCTTTTCCCTTTTCAGTTGAGGAAGTTGACAGGGAACTGTTGGCCGCGCAGCTGGCAGAGATGGATGAGGGCGCAGTCGTTCTCAACAATACTGCGCAGAATAGGAAGAGGAAGAGGACCAAGACAAAAACTCCAGTCGCGATTCATTCCGGTGATAAAAATCCACCTGCCGCGACCGCAACTCAGGCCGCGGAGACAACGAGAAATGTTGAGAACCCACCGTAAGCCGAGTTTGACGACGACATAGGAGCCAACCTGGTTGCGGCGGGGTTGATGTCCACTTCTGACGCACCCCTTCATTCAGCATCTCATCCGCTGCCACATGTAGTTGCAGTTAATGCAAACTTAGCACCTCCTCAGTGTCGCGAAGCTTCTGGTCCTGACGGCCGTCCGTGGCCTCAGTTGAGACAACCCGACCCTAAGTCCTCATGGGACACTACCGTGAAGGCTAGGCGAAGGATGAAGAGGGCCCTTGACGCTGTGAACCTCGATAGGCTGGTGGGAGAAGACCACGACGACCTGGAGGACTACGGCCTCCATAGTCTTCTGAGGGTAAGTGCTTAGTGCTTTCTTCATTTTTCTTTTGCGTTCTGTAGAAGGGTGTCTACCTATAAAAAAGTAAAAATATTATTTTATTAGAAATACTGAGAAGAAACCCAGGGTCCCGACAGAAACTCATATTGAGCAGGAACCCCCCCGGGGTCCCGGCAGAAACTCATATTGGGCAGGAACTCCCCAGCGGAGTCGCCAAATGTAGGAGGGTAGTGAGACTGGGGTCTATGAATAACTGGAAAGGGTGAGGCGTGACCCACTCCAATGGACGCTGTCTGCAAGTCTTCAGGTCCCTCTCAAGAAAAATAACACTTTTTAGAGGAGATGAGGCCTTAAGGTCTCCTCTCTCAAAGATTTGCAAAATTGCACCACAAGTTACCGTTTCAAAAGATAACTACCAAATCTGCTATTTTGTCTCCATTAGGGGACATATGTGCTTTTTGAGTTTTGGTCGGCGCCAGGTGGCGCCTGCAGAGGGGACAGGCAGGCTGCCTGCAGGTAGGGACAAATGGTACACTTCAGACATTGTTCCCTACCAACTCTCTCAATTTTGGCGCCCAAAATCGCCAGCTCACCCCTTACGCCAATGTATAAATAGACCTCTGGGCAAGGTCAAAAGATAGACAAGAAAAATTGCACTGTTACTCTGCTAAAATATCACCAGACCTACCTAGTATTCTCTCCCTGCTCATTCTCATAGTGCTGAGTGCCTTGTTCCTTCACTCCCCACTGACAGCCATCACTCTCAGGTGTTTCCCTTGAGAAAATTACTATTTTTGCTGTGAAAGTCCATCTTCTTGCAGGGAGTGAGTTGAAGCTTGAGTTTCATTGTTACCAGAAGGAGAAGTTTTCTTCAAAAGTTGCACCAGGAGACCTTGAAGACTTGCAGACAGTGTCCATCGGAGTGGGTCACGCCTCACCCTTTCCAGTTATTCATAGACCCCAGTCTCACTACCCTCCTACATTTGGCGACTCTGCTGGGGAGGTATCCTCATTTCCATGGACAAAGAAGGTTTCAATGTCTCTAAGCAGTTGGTTTTTGAGGACATTCCATCGGGTAATGGAGCTCACAGTGACCAGACTACTCAGGAAGAAGTGGTGGTGATCGGAGCCAAGGCGCCAGCGCCTCAGGGAGGTCAGACGAGTTCGCCGGCAGTGGCTCCAATGGCAGGTATGAACCTTATGGCAATGTTTTTTGACTTTTTAAAGCAAAACAACGTGGATCTATCAAACTTGGGTCAAGGTTGTGTGACACCTGCCGCTGCCCCTTCCGGAGGAGTAGCCACTCCTATTACGATTCCGGCAGAGACGGTTCCGTCTCGGAAGGCGGCGCCGGAGCAGGTCCTGGCGCCAACAGGTTCTCCAGTTCCTAAAAGCACATGTTTGGAGGAATCACCCTCCAAGACTGTTACTATGGAAGAAGTGGGGAAGCTCCTCTCCTCCTCTCAAAGAGAGGGTTCCTACCTATACGAGGAGTTACAAGACCCCTATCCACAGGAAGTAAGTGAGAAGCCATACCCTGAGGGGTATATTCCACCAAAATTTATCAAGTTTGGCGGTAGGGGGGAGAACCCTCGAGAACACATGAAGAGGTTCGTCGAGTACCTGGGAGTACACGCTGGCGACAAGAACCTGAGATTGAGGGAGTTCTCTAAAACTCTCACTGGGAAAGCTTATACATGGTATTCCCACTTGGCGCCTAACAGCGTCCCTAGTTGGGAAGAGATGCACAGGAAGTTCCTCCAGAAGTTTTTTCTAGCGGAGGATGAATTTACACTGAGGCACCTGGCGCAAAAGGTCCAGAGGCCAGGAGAAGAGTTGATGCACTACATCAAGCGATTTCGCGAGAGGGCCTTAGATGTTCACGAGGACGTGGCGGAGGCCAGGTTGCTGCAGATATGTGTGGAAGGACTCTCGGAAGAGTACAACCTGCACTTGATCAACGAAACTAAAGATGGAACTTTCAGAGAATTCACCCGGGCCGCCAGCAACATAGCTATGATAATCAAACCGAGAGCCCCGGGATGGAGGGCGCAAGTTCCACCGACTCCCGGGAGGTTTCAAGTTACGAGAAGGCAGGCGGTTAACTATGTGGACAGGAGTAACAAAGGGAAGAAGGGAGGTCCCGGGGCCAGGACTGACAGTCCCGGCAACAAGAGAAAGTTTGGCGAGGATGTCCCGCCGCCACTACCGTGCAGCATAGCGGAGGCCATGGATTGTTACCGCACCTTGGTGCGAGAAGGCATAGCAGGACCTCCCAACCTAAAAGGAGAGACCCCCACTACAGCTGACAAGGCCAATCCGAAGTACTGCGAATTGCACCAACGAGTGCAGCACTCTACCAAGGATTGTTACTACTTGAGAAGGATCATCAGTGAGCAGGTGGCCAGCGGTACCTTGCAGATACCCCCCGTGGACGTTAACGAGAACCCCCTCCCTACGCATCATTTTGGAACTGCCAACATGGTAGTTGCCTATGACGAAGAAGCTACGAGAAGTTTTGCGAAGCGGGAGGATGGCGAACAGTTACGCGAGGAGTTAGAAAATCTGTCACTAAGTAGACTTCAGCTGGAAAGAAAGCAAGAGGAGTGGTTCTTCACTACGGAGTATGAAAGTGGGAGCGGGGAAGCTGAGGAAGTCGGTCTCTCAGAAGGCGAGGTGGACGTCATCCTCTCTCTAGACGAGGGAGGGACCTCTGAAGCGGAGTATGTTTACAGCGCCCAGACGTACGAGGTAGACTTAGATTCTGAATGTGAGGCCATAGCAAGGAGCCCCAAGTTCAAGTGGTTTTTCGACCAGATAGGGGTGAAGTACGACACAAGGGTGTCCATCACGAGGAAAGTCTTGGAGGCGGTGTAGCAACATGGAGACCCTTCGCTAAATTGGCAGGGGCCAATGGGAAGGATGATTAAGAAGTATACCTCTGAAGTGGTGTTTTCAGAAGCGGATAGGGCAGTGCCCTACTTCCACAATCGCCCGTTATACGTCACAGCCATAATTAATGGAGTCTCGTTTCCTAGGGCGTTGATGAATGGAGGAGCATCCATTAACATTATGCCCATCAGTATGTTATATGAAACGGGAATTGACCAGGAGAAGGTGGTTCCGGTACCACTAGTAATTTCCGGATTCGACAACGCAGGAATGCAGTCAATCGGATATGTGAATGTGGGAATTAAGTTGGGAAATTTCACCTCCCACATCAAATTTCATGTTATTAACGCTGACCCCAGCTACTAATTACTCATTGGAAGGGTATGGATGCACACTCATGGCATAGTGCCTTCCACCTACCATCAGTGCGCGAAGGCAAATATTAGAGGTACAGAGATAGTGATCAAGGCCACGCAGAGACCCTTCGCCGTCGAGGAGGCCCACCTGGTAGATGCTGCCTTTTACACTAAATTGGACGAGGAAAGAAAGGTCTCTACAAGAAAGCTAGCAGGCATTAAGGTAGCTGAAGGAAGGGTCTCGCAGAAAAAATCCGTGCATGATCACCTAGGGGAGAGGATAATTCCCCACATGACAAAAGGCAAGAGGAAGATAGAGGAGGTAGCTAGACCTCCTCGAACTTGCAAGAAAATAGTTTTGCCCAATGGGAAAGTCATCTACCGTTTATAACGGTCTGCGCGGGTGATATTCTGGGACGAGAGCATCGACCCGACGCTCGAATGTTTTATTGTTGATGAATCCCATATCGTTGAGCATGTTGAAGAACCAGAAGAGGCGCCGGAGTGCATGCAAGATGGACCCAGAGAACAGCTGCAGGAATTAGAGGAAATCAAGTTGGGGTTAGAAGAGGGCGAGAGTAGACCCATTCTAATTTCCAAGTGCCTGGAACCGAAGCAGAAGGAAGAGCTCATTGAGCTACTTAAGGAGTTCACCGCTGTATTCGCTTGGAAATACACGGAGATGCCAGGGATAGACGCGGAAGTGAGCTCTCATAGATTGAGCATCCTTCCCAACGCACTTTCGGTAAGGCAAGCCACACGCACATACAAAGCAGACCTTGATTTGAAAATAAAGGCTGAGGTGGAGAAGTTGTTAGCGGCAGGGTTCATCAAACCTATTCAGCACCCCATATGACTGTCCAGCATAGTGCCGGTGGCAAAGAAAGACAAGACCCAAATCAGAATCTGCGTAGACTTTCGCGACTTGAACAGGGCGTGTCCTAAGGATGAATTCCCACTACCCAGCATAGACAGCTTAGTGGATTCCACCGCGGGACACGAGATGTATAGCTTCATGGATGGGTATGTTGGCTACAACCAGATTAAAATGGACCCCGCGGACGCAGAGAAGACTGCCTTCCGCACACCGTTAGGGAACTTTCACTATACAGTCATGCCCTTCGGATTGAAGAACGCTGGGGCCACATACCAGCGGACCATGATGGCAATCTTTCATGACTTATTTCATGATATACTAGAATTCTATGTGGATGATTTGGTGGTGAAGTCTAGGAAAGAAAACAAGCACATTCAGGATCTCAGGAGAGTATTCGAGAGGTGTCGGCGGTATAAGATGAGAATGAACCCCTCAAAGTGTGACTTTGGGGTTACTGCAGGGAAATTCTTAGGTTTTGTGGTAAATAGACAAGGAGTGCAGGTGGATGCAGAGAAGATGAAAGCCATCGTGATGATGCCACCGCCCAAGAGTCTGAGACAACTTAAGAGCTTCCTGGGAAAGGTATCCTACCTGCGGAGGTTTATACATGCGTTGGCAGAGGTAACTCACCCATTCACACCTCTACTAAAAGAAAAATCCAAGTGGGTTTGGGGAGAGAGGCAAGAGAGTGCGTTCGGGAAGATTAAAGAAATCCTAGCCTCTCCGTCCACGATGATTCCCCCGAAGCCGGAGCGCCGCTGCTGCTCTACCTCACTTCTACAGAGAGGTCGATAGGGGCCCTCTTGGCGCAAGAGAAGGAAGGAATGGAAAAGCCGGTCTACTACCTGTCAAGAGTAATATCCGGAATAGAATCGAGATACACCAGCGTTGAGAGACACTGCCTGGCGCTGGTATTTGTAGCCCAGAAGTTGAGACACTATCTTCTAGCCTTCACAGTTCACATAGTCACCAAGTGTGATCCCATCAAGTACCTCCTTGCGCGGACTATACTCGTGGGACGAGCAGCAAGGTGGTTTTTGATCTTGTCGGAATACGATCTAAAATGCGTAGTGCCTAAAGCCATCAAGAGCCAGGCAGTAGCAGATCTGCTGGCCCACTTCCCGAGTGGGGTTTTCGAACCACCTAGTGAGGAACTACCCGGAGAAAGTTTCCAAGCATGCATGGCGAAAGAGGTGAAGAAATGGTTCATGGAGTTTGATGGTTCCAGGGAACAGGTGGGGCTGGCGTCATACTGTCAGATGGGAAGGAGAAGATTACCCTCTCTTTCAAGTTAGACTTTAAATGCTCAAATAATGAGGCTGAGTATGAAGCCCTCATTCTAGGAATGTTGGAAGCACTCAGAAGAGGGATCAGGGTACTGTGTATACGAGGAGACTCCAATCTGGTCGTAAGGAAGGTCAATGGAGAGTTTTCCCTTAAACATGCCAACTTAGCGCCGTACAGACACATTATCCAACGACTGCTGGGACAGTTCTTGGAAGTAACCGTGGAGAGGCAGGCGCGAACGATGAACAGACACCCTGACGCACTCACCACCATAGCCCAAAAGTTGGACATGGAGGAGTCAGAAGCAACCATCACAGTGAGGCGGAGAACGGTACCCACTACCATGAAGTCCTTATTCCCAAGTAACGAGCCAGAAGATTGGAGGCGTCTGGTAGAGAAGCAACTTGAAACCAGGGAAGGGATAATGAAAATATTAGAGTTAGCCAACTATCACCTGCTGCAGGGAACTCTCTACTTCAAGAATCCTGGAGGGTTTCTGGCGCGGTGCGTAGGGGAGCAAGAAGCCAAGGAGAGGCTAATAGAAATGCACCAGAGGCACTGTGGAGATATGGATATCCCCCTTTACAGAAGACTGAAGCGAAGTGGATATTTTTGGCCCTCCATGAGCATAGAAGCAGCCCGCTTGCAACAAAGTTGTTTAAAGTGCCAAGCTAATTTTGACCAGCCGACGGAGGCTAACTTCGTGGAAGCCTTCGAAGATTGGAGACAGCCGTACCTAGCATATCTAAAAGATGGGGAGTTGCCCGCCAAGAGAGCGGATGAAATTTACCTTAGAAAAAGGGTAGCACGTTTCTACTTGGTCAAAGGAGAGTTGTATAGGAAAGGGTACAATGAGAAGGCCCTAAGGTGCGTAGCCAAAGAGGAAGTGGAAAGGGTGTTGAAAGAAGCTCATGAGCCCTCCCACATGGGAGGCGCCAAGCTGTACGATCAACTGATGACGTTGGGGTATTACTGGCCGACCATGGAGGCTAACTCCATTGGATATGTGAAAAAGTGTAGGGCATGCCAGGTGCATGGAAACATGGTACACGCTCCCTCCGTCAGCCTACAAAGCTTGGCAACCCCCTATCCCTTCCACACATGGGCGTTCGACCTGGTGGGTAAGATCTCCCCAGCATCTCACGGCAAGGCTTTTATCATTGTGGCTACAGAATTGTACACCAAATGGGCGGAGGCCATTCCTTTAAGGAGAGTCACCGCCCAAGTGGTAACCCAGTTTATAAAGGAGTATATCATATGTAGGTTTGGTATACCCAAAGTGATCCTAACGGATAATGGGAAGTAATTTGTATGCAAAGAGATGGCCCTCCTCACGGACAAGTATAAGATCGTGCATAATAGCTCAACCATATCCAACCCCAAGGGCAATGGCCAAGCAGAAGCTACTAATAAGACCCTGATAAATATTTTGAAGAAAATGCTAGAAGACATGCCGGGGGCATGGGATGAGAGGCTGCTTATGGTGTTATGGGCCTACCGTACTTCGAAAAGAAAACCAACAGGTTTCACTCCCTTCTCTCTAGTATATGGGACCGAAGCTGTCCTACCAGTGGAACTGGCGGTACCTTCAGCCAGAATTTCTCTTAGCAATGGGCTCATCCTAGACCCAAGGCATGTGCAGCTGGAGGCGCTGGATGAGCACAGGGACAAGGCGAGAGAAAATTTCAAAGTCTACACTCAGCAGCTGTCCAGGGCCTACGAAAATTTGGTTAAGCCTAGGGAATTCCAGGTGGGAGATCTAGTACTTCGAGCATCAACTCACCATCTCCGTAGCATGTCGGCGTCAAATTCAAACCCAACTGGGAAGGCCCTTTTGTTGTCAGAGGAGTGGGGAAGTCGGGCTACTGCCAGATATCAGAACCAGAGAGTGATTGCCTCCAGTCCATCAACTGCAAGTGGCTGAAGAGGTACTATGCTTAGTAACAACTAACAAGTTTTGTTTGTGTTTTGCATGACTGTAATCGATATCAAGGATTGCTCCTATGCCAGAAAAGTTTTTTTCGTGTAGATTTTTTTTAGAGCAATACTACACTGTAAACAGCACAAAAAGGTAAAGAAATGAAATAGCAACACTTTTGATCATTTTTGACATTTGCTTTTCTTGATCATTTATACATACATATACACTCCCTATTAAATTAGAAGAGAGTACAAAAAAAAAAGATCAGGAACTTTGCCCACTACACTTGGGAGGTAAGTCCATCCTAAGAGAAAGCATACTGAGCAAAGTCCCCCAGACATAAATTTAATACAGTTCTATAATAAAATCAGGCTTCCGGAAAGGGGCGGGAGTCACCCTCCTCCCCAACCCAGCCTCTACGACTATAAGCAGTAATATGTAGGAATACCCCCACAGGCAGGAGGGGCAACCTAAGAAAGTCACATGCCAACACCTCACAGCTACAAGAGGTGCATTTTCAAAAAAAAATGTGTACAATATGATAATACATAACTTTTCATATCAATGCAAATACCCCGCAGTATATGGGGTAGCCACCAGTAGACTAAAGGCTCACAGAAATTAGAGCAAGTCATGTAAAACAAACACCCACAGCACAGAGGGAGAACAAAAGAAAAAAGAAAGTGCAGAAGAAACAAAGTGTCTCATACATGAATGATAAGTGATGTACACATAGAATTCTGAGCACTACAAAGTAAGAGGTAGCCTATCGGCTAGAAACCACAAAAAATAAATCATCGCGCGCAATGGCGCCAGCATATGACGGACCAGCCTCCCGCAGAAACTCTTCCTCCAACCTGACGAATTTAGCATCATCCTCCTCATCGCCAGACTCAAGTCTGGCAAGCTTCACCTGCAGTAGGGCGATCTGATTCCGGATCCTCGTAGCCTCAGCATGACGTTGCTCAACCCTGGACTGCCGGGAAGTATGAAACCTCACTATCTTTCGGAAAGGAACACTCAGAAAAGGACGAACCCCTGCGTCAAGCCAATCCAAACGAAAATGATAGAACTGCTGTAAGTCGCGGAGAGCATCCAAGAATAGCAAGATAGAAGAGTTAGTCAGCTTAGCAGGGGAGGTAGCCAAAAACTCATGAACATGGCTGGCAAGAGCCCTCAGGTTGAAGGCCGTAAGACTGTCAACCTGGAGTATACTCTGAGAAGTGAACGTCTCGGGGTGGTGTTCCAAGATGAGATCCAAGAGCTGACGCTCATGTACCCTGAAGCGGCCTGCTAACTCCTCACGCCATAGCCTACTAGAAATAGTCGCAACGTCCTCTGTTTCATCATCGCCCTCGGAGTGGCGAGACCCCGCCTCAGAGGGAAGAAAAGAAGACTCCCCACCAGAATCAGCATCACCGACTAAAGGAGTGAACTCACTGCTGTGATCTCCCTCCATAGTTGCCCCACTACCAGTCTCCACAGCCATCGGAGTACCCTCATGCACCTGGAAATAATGAGACAAGGGTGAAATGGGAATGTTTGCACAGTATACGCAAGAAGAAAAAGGGGAATAGTAAAAAGAGGGGGTATGCCAGTTTAATACCTCTCTCACAGTTGCCCCACTGCCAGACTCCACAGTGAGCGGAGTATCCTCATACACCTGGAAACAATGAGACAAGGGTGAAATGGGAATGCTTGCACAGTATACGCAAGAAAAAGGGGAATAGTAAAAAGAGGGGGTATGCCAGTCTAATACCTCTCTCACAGTTGCCCCACTGCCAGACTCCACAGCCATCGGAGTACCCTCATGCACCTGGAAACAATGAGACAAGGGTGAAATGGGAATGCTTGCACAGTATACGCAAGAAGAAAAAGGGGAATAGTAAAAAGAGGGGGTATGCCAGTCTAATACCTCTCTCACAGTTGCCCCACTGCCAGACTCCACAGTGAGCGGAGTATCCTCATACACCTGGAAACAATGAGACAAGGGTGAAATGGGAATGTTTGCACAGTATACGCAAGAAGAAAAAGGGGAATAGTAAAAAGAGGGGGTATGCCAGTCTAATACCTCTCTCACAGTTGCCCCACTACCAGACTCCACAGCCATCGGAGTACCCTCATGCACCTGGAAACAATGAGACAAGGGTGAAATGGGAATGCTTGCACAGTATACGCAAGAAGAAAAAGGGGAATAGTAAAAAGAGGGGGTATGCCAGTCTAATACCTCTCTCACAGTTGCCCCACTGCCAGACTCCACAGTGAGCGGAGTACTCTCATGCACCTGGAAACAATGAGACAAGGGTGAAATGGGAATGCTTGCACAGTATACGCAAGAAGAAAATAGGGGAATAGCAGAAAGAGAGGGTATGCCAGTCTAATACCTCTCTCATAGTTGCCCCACCGCCAGACTCCACAGTCATCGGAGTACTCTCGTGCACCTGGAAACAATGAGACAAGGGTGAAATGAGAATGCTTGCACAGTATACGCAAGAAGAAAAAAGGGGAATAGTAGAAAGAGAGGGTATGCCAGTCTAATACCTCTCCCCTAGTTGCCCCACCGCCAGACTCCACAGTCATCCGAGTACTCTCGTGCACCTGGAAACAATGAGACAAGGGTGAAATGAGAATGCTTGCACAATATACGCAAGAAGGAGGAAAGTAGATACTCTTATACACGGTACCTGAACAACACCCTCCGTAACGCTCATAGAAGGAGGAGCAGGGACTCCCGTAGGGGCAACAACACTGATCGATGCTCCGAAAGGGGTTGCCTCAGTGACCGATACTTCCGAAGAAGCTACCTCAACCTCGGGCACCGTAGAGATAGCTACCTGAGGAGGCGCAACAATAGGACAAACCAGCCCGTGTATAGGGGCTGCTGAAACGGCAGTGGCAGGAGCCGCACTCCTCACAACGCCAAGAGATAACTGCGACAAAGTAAAAGAGGGCTACGACATGTGCAGGCTGGACAGATAAGAAAATAGAACTAAGAAAATAAAAGAATACCTGAACCCCATCCAAGGGGGAAGCGCGAAAAAAGACGGTCGGCGCAGTAGGGGCTGTACTGATAGCCTGCAAAGAATGAAAATATGTTGTTTATTGCATGTTTGAGGAAAAGGAGATCCCATTGCTTCGACAGAAAGGACTGACCTGAAGTGTGGGCTCACTGGTTGAGGCCACGGTAAATATTGGGCACCGAGAAATCGCCTGAACCAAAGGTCTACCGTCCATAGATACGCGGACCCTAGGGATAGAAATTCTCCCCGACGAGGATAAACCCGGGGCGATAACGCCAGCTAAGGGAGGAGCCCCTCCCTGAGAAGAAAGTCCAAGAGCCATTAGGACTCCTGTTAAGAGGAAACAAATATTCAAAAAAAATAAAAATAAATACGTACCTCAGATGAAGAGACCTCCAGGGGCTCAACTGCAGAAGTACCCACCGCCGAGACAAGAGAGGACGATGTGGCAACACCCGAGGACACAACTCTCTACGCATGATAAATGGGTAAATAAGAAGAAGGAGTACAAAAGGAAATGACGCAATGAAAAGTTTTGAAAATAATGAGGTATACCTGAGGAGAAGGGGAAGCCACAGGGTTAGTCCGCGTGACAGTAAAATGCACGGACGAAAGCTGCAGGAAATGACAGTATGCGCAACCAAAAGGCAGTTAGAAAACGAATAAACTACAACAGATGTTAAACGAATTAAGGAAACAGCAAACCTCTCTAAACAGGCCCCGGGAGGAAATGAGCATGGAGTTCCTCTCCCGCTGAAAGGGCGTCGGACGTAGTGGGGGAAGAGGAGAACTACCTGCCTCGATGGAAGTGGCCTGCACAAATATAACAGAATGATTTGAATGAAAATATATATATATATATATATATATGATGAGAGGAAAAAAGAAAATCATATGCAAAATAAAATAAGACAGGTAAAGGGAGAACGCTTACAGTAACAGGGCGCGTAGTCTGGCTATAAGGGAGATGGGTGGGGCTGACCCTCCCAGAAGAACGAGAGGCCTCATCATCGCTAGAAGACTCTCTGGAGACTGATAACAAAGCATAAGTGTCCGTAGTGCTTTCGCTGTGGAAACCCCGGCCGCCCATATCATCCGAAGAAGAACTATGGTCGTCATAGGAAGGGGTGCTTCCATAATCAACTAGTTCCTCTTCCAATGAAGGGGAGGGAGATGAAGGAACCCCGTGAGAACTGGTTCCACTAAGTAAAGGATGTTGTGATATAGTACCTTCTGCAATAGGAATAGACGCGACCCGCGTCTCCCGGGAAGTAAGGCTCGGTAAGGAGTAACCCTGTCCTGTCACTGCTTGGGAAGTCCCCCCTGCACCAAGGTCACCAATGTTGGACCCTTGATCCACCGTAGATGAAGCAGCTATGCCGGCGCCACCTCCTTTCTTTTTCTTCGCAGCCCGGGTCCTCACGGGAGAAGAAGGAGGAGAAGCAGTAGTAGCAGGAATAAAATTGGAGACATCGGCGTCAGGGTGTTTCCTTTTGCTGGTAGTAGAGGGGGCCCGCCTTCCCTTTGCTTTTTGGTTGGCTTTTAGACTTCGCAGGGGGAAGATCAGCCGATGGAGGCGGAAGTGACTCGTCAAGGAGAGGTTTCACTAAAATAGGGATGGCCTGCTCCAAGGGGGGCGTAGAAGTGGTGCTGAGAAACCAAGGATCTTTCTGCGTCCGCCTGACCAAAAATTGAGCTCTGGTATATTTAATGGGGTTAGTCTCATACGGAGGGCCAACTACGCATTCTCGAATAAGACGAACCTGCTGCTGCCAAAGAAGAAACCAGGATGAAGTGAACGAAGGGTGATAATCACTGGGAGGCACATAGAGACCGCCAAAACCACTGACTCTGCGGAATAACCCCTGAAGAGTAAAGCTAGCACACGCCTCGGAGAATGCCTCAGAATGACTGCCGTAGGTAGGAAGGGGAGGAGTGTGGACGCCCTGATCATAACCAAACTGTCGTCTTGCCCTCTCGGAATGGTAAAATTCAGCACGGGGACCTAACTCGGTCCAAGAAGGAAGGTGACATGGTAAGAGCATCATCACCACATTAATATGAGGACACGTGGAAACTGACCCCACTGCGGAAGGACAATAGAAGGTTCCGCCATCACCAGGGAAAGAAAGCCAGCTGAAAGTACCCCCAGGGCGCTTGGTGTAAGGCCGAAACTGAAACTCCTCGATATCATCAATCAACATTCCCAGAGACTTCTTGGGAGTTTTCTTATGCCACCGAAGAAGTCTCGCAGCGTCGCTATGACAAGCGTGAGCCCCTGAAGTAAAGTGGGGGAAATGCTCAAACAAAAAGGCCATCAAGAGAGGGGCGTTGACATGATTAGCAACGTCATAACGACCGCAGGACCTCTCTACATCTATGTGTGCTCGGTCTATCCAGGTGTAAAGAGAACCCAAGGTCAGGGCAGCCATGGGTACCGGTCTACCGCGAGATAATCATACAGCCAATCTAAAAAGAAGTTCGCGAGGACAGTCTTCAGGCTTACCTGGAAGAAGGAACCGAGTCAGGAACGTAACGAGGAAAGCGGCTAAATGTGCAGGAGAGTGAAGCTTAGGACCATCCTGGGATCTGGGGGCTGCACGAGAAGTCTCCCCCTTTGGCAACTGCTCAAAGTCTCTGAACCAATATCTTTGCCATTTGGCAAAGGAATGCTTGGAATGACCCGTTACATTTATGGCCACATATCTCGAGCACTCTCCGAGAGATGACCGTAACTCCCCCACCAACTCCTGCTCTAGGGAGTCCTCGCAATCATCAGTAAAGACCTGTTGCCCAAAGAAAGGAAGGGCGTACAACTCACATATATCCTCGAGAGTAACAGTAAATTCCCCCCAGCCCGTGACAAAGGTGTGAGACTCCGTACTCCACCGAGACAATAAGAGATTGAGCGAAGAACCGTGTTTAAAGAGGGTGCAGGACTTCAGACTGCTGACGGCGGTGAAGAGCCCCACCTCCCTAAGAATAGCCACATAATCAGGAACGCTCAGAACATAGTCAACCCAAATGGCCCACTCCTCTGTAGGTCCACCGGGGGTTTTAACCTCAACGTTGGAATAGGGAAAGTCGCCTCGGTCAACTCGGACTCGGAGAATTGAATCCGGAGAAATAGTAGGAAGATCATCAGACTCAGTTAACCCCACATAAGACCGATCGAAAACAGCACTCGAAATTTTTTCCCCAAAATCAGAAAGTGAAACCATGAAACTGTCAGCAGGGCCGAAAAAGGGAGCGCGACGATAAATACCGAAGTCCCGCCCTTGACGAATGTGCATATAATCCTTCCATGCCTGAGAGGAAGTTGGCGTAGCTGATGAACCACCCAGAGCCAGTGGCTCAAGAAAAGAACTCACACCAGTGGGGACTCCGAGCGAGAGACCCCTGGGGTCCCCTCTCGTAAAAAAAAGAAGTGGAGGCAGAAACCCCATCATAATCATAGGAAGAGCCCCTGGGCAATGGCATGCCCCCCATAACACCAATAGTCGTCGAGACGCCCTGGGTCACGGAATCCCTGAGGTGACAAAAGGTAGAAACACCCCCTTCCACAAACGAGAGACCTGTGGACGCGAGACCAAGTCTTGAGGCGCCACAAGCTGAAATGCCCATTTCAGAATCAAGCAAAGGCATCGAGACACCCGAAGGAGAAATGCGAGCGTCAGCACTAAAACTCGTCGAGACCCCCCTTCTTCCAAACTCATCTCCAACAGACAAAGAACTCCCCGCGCCTAGCTCAACGCGCGAGGAACCATTGACGACGCCA
The DNA here is from genome assembly GCA_949130495.1 of Sambucus nigra. Lineage (NCBI taxonomy): Eukaryota > Viridiplantae > Streptophyta > Magnoliopsida > Dipsacales > Adoxaceae > Sambucus > Sambucus nigra. The sequence goes on along the minus strand of OX422214.1, from coordinate 185,768,654 downwards.
GAAAAATCTGAGATACCCTTATCCACACCAATTGGATAAATTTCAGAAAAACTCGCGGGCGCCGAGACGCTCAAGGTCGAGACGCTCCCAGACACCAACGACGGGACGCGCGAGAAGTTGCCGCCAACGGTAGCTGGCATCGAGATACCCATAGAAGAAACATCATCACGCGAGGAGCTTCCACAAAAATTCATCGCGGGCGAGAAACCCTCGCACGTAAAACCGGCAGACAAGGAACCTCCACGACAAGGGCGCGCGGACCCCGAGTGCGAGAGGTCCAGAACGGGGCGAGACATGTCTCGTTGGAAACCGTCAAAGTCGCGAGGACTTGAAATGGGCGAGAGACCCGTGGAGGGAATATCCGTTGGCAAAGAACTCTGAAATGAGGACACCGAGCACGCGAGGTCTCGGCTCGAGGACAAGTTACGCTGAAGCGGCGTGCTGTCGCAAGGCCTGGAGAGAGACGAGATACCCTGAGACCTAGGGTCTGTTGGCGAGGGCGGGTGAGACCCTCGGACAACTGCCTCCTCGACACAAAAATCCTCTCCCCTGCCCAGATGGGGCGAGATACCGAGATCCCCAAGCATATCGCGATCGTTCGCGAGAACCCTCGCCGGCAGCAGAGTATCGTCTGAGGCACCCCTTATCATTGGGGAACTCAAACAAAATGACGAAGGTGCCGAGAGGTCGCGAGGCCTGGAGAGAGACGAGATACCCTGAGACCTAGGGTCTGTTGGCGAGGGCGGGTGAGACCCTCGGACAACTGCCTCCTCGACACAAAAACCCTCTCCCCTGCCCAGATGGGGCGAGATACCGAGATCCCCAAGCATATCGCAATCGTTCGCGAGAACCCTCGCCGGCAGCAGAGTATCGTCTGAGGCACCCCTTATAATTGGGGAACTCAAACAAAATGACGAAGGTGCTGAGAGAGGGGGCGAGAAATCCACGAGAGACCCCGTCCCAAAATTGGAAAACGCAGGTACGGCGGACGACACATTGACGCCGAGAGGTACCCGCGGCCAAGGGTCGCCGGCGACATAGCCATCGACCATAGAAATGGTTGAAATAGACAATGGAGAAGGCATGGAGTTTAGAGCTTTGGGTATTTTAGGGTTGTTTGCATTTGGAGAAACCTTCGTTGGTTTAGGATCCATGGATGAGAGGGTATGATAGTTGGGAAGTTTAGAGAAAAAAAAGGAGATGGGTGACTATGGGGTTTAAAAAAAAAATATCCCCCTCTCACTTTCTCTCACTACAAACCCAAAAGTGCTTATGTTTTTGGTGAAGAAGATGAAGGACCCCAAGATAAGGGGCTTATGATTTTTGCACCAAAATGGGAAAACGTGCAGGAAGGCAAAAAAGTTGATGATCTTTTTCCCAAATGATGAGATGACAGTTCCCACACTGACGCGTGGGTTCTCAAAAAATTAAATACCTCGGATAAAGGGACACAGAATTTAATGATCCTAGGATCCCTAAAAAAAAAAAAAAATAATATATATATATATATATATATATATATTGAAACCAGATTTATAGCGTACAAAGTTTTTTTAGTCTACCCAACCAAAAAATCTTTGCACGAGGGGCTAATGTAGAAGGGTGTTATCAACAGAAAAAAAGCAAAATAAAATAAATATGCTTTTTTATTAAATAACATCCGAGAGGTACCCGCGAGGTCACCCAGAAGTCCAAAAGCCACCGCAAGCGTCAGCGCCGCGGCAAGTCCCTACCCCACCGCAAGGGTCAACGCTACCTCAGGCGTCAGCGCCACTTCGGGCATCAGCACCACTTCAAGCATCAGCGCCATTTCGAGCATCGGCACCACTTCGAGCGTCGGCGCCCCGACGAGGGTCGGCGCCGCCTCACATGTCAGCGCAGATTCAAGCAGCAGCGCTACCTCAGGTGTCATCGCCACTTCGAGCGTCAGCGCCATTTCGAGCGTCGGCGCTCCGACAAGGGTCGGCGCCGCCTCACATGTCAGCACCGATTCGAGCATCAACGCTACCTCAGGCGTCAGCGCCACTTCAAGCGTCGGCGCAACTTTGAGCGTCGGCGCCCCGACAAGGGTCGGCGCCGCCTCACAGGTCAGCGCCGATTCAAGCATCAGCGCTACCTCATGCGTCAGCGCCACTTCAAGCGTCAGCGCCATTTCGAGCGTCGGCACCACTTCGAGCGTCGGCGCCCCGACGAGGGTCGGCGCCGCCCCACATGTAAGCACAGATTCAAGCAGCAACGCTACCTCAGGGGTCAGCGCCACTTCAAGCGTCGGCGCCCCGACAAGGGTCGGCGCCGCCTCACATGTCAGCACAGATTCAAGCAGCAGCGCTACCTCAGGTGTCAGCGCCATTTCGAGCGTCGGCGCCACTTCGAGCGTCGGCGCCCCGACAAGGGTCGGCGTCGCCTCGCAGGTCAGCGCCGATTCAAGCATCAGCGCTACTTCAAGCGTCAGCGCCACTTCGAGTGTCGGCGCCGGGACAAGGATCGGCGCCGCCCCAGGTATCACAACCACTTCAAGCGTCAGCGCTACCTCAAGTATCAGCACTGCTTCAAACGTCAACACCACTTCAAGTATCGACGCCGTTGCAAGCATCAGGACCGCGTTACGTTCGGCGCCACTGCAAGTGTCGGCGCCACTTCAAACACCAGCGCCGATGCAAGGGTCCGCGCCGCCGCAAGGGTCCGCGCCAAGTGCCAGCGCCGCTTCAAGGGCCATTGCAGTAATGACAGATCGAGAGAGTCGGCGTCGCCGCAAGACTCAGCGCCACTGCAAGGGTCACCGCAGAAATATTATTCGAGAAATGCTGCTACAGGGGTTTTCATCATGAAACAGCAGTCTCTAAATGAACAACAGCACTAACACTTTACTTTCTTGCACAGGTTGCCTAGTCGAGCAAGCAGGGCTCGAACAGGCGCGTCGGGACCTCCCGGGAGTTTTGGCTTGGCGGCTGAGGGACAAGGTATGTTGAGCAAGCTCAACCACTTAGCACTATAGGATTGAGAGAATACTAGTAGGAAGACCCAGAAGTCACTCGAGACCATACACACTGCACACTTGGTCACAAGTGAAGTGAGCAGCCAAAGAGCTGGCTACTCACAAGAAGTAAACTCTTTACAAGAAAATGAATTTCCCAGAAGAGGGGGTCCTCGAGGTCCCTCTCAAGAAAAATAACACTTTTTAGAGGAGATGAGGCCTTAAGGTCTCCTCTCTCAAAGATTTGCAAAATTGCACCACAAGTTACCGTTTCAAAAGATAACTACCAAATCTGCTATTTTGTCTCCATTAGGGGACATATGTGCTTTTTGAGTTTTGGTCGGCGCCAGGTGGCGCCTGCAGAGGGGACAGGCAGGCTGCCTGCAGGTAGGGACAAATGGTACACTTCAGACATTGTTCCCTACCAACTCTCTCAATTTTGGCGCCCAAAATCGCCAGCTCACCCCTTACGCCCATGTATAAATAGACCTCTGGGCAAGGTCAAAAGATAGACAAGAAAAATTGCACCGTTACTCTGCTAAAATATCACCAGACCTACCTAGTATTCTCTCCCTGCTCATTCTCATAGTGCTGAGTGCCTTGTTCCTTCACTACCCACTGACAGCCATCACTCTCAGGTGTTTCCCTTGAGAAAATTACTATTTTTGCTGTGAAAGTCCATCTTCTTGCAGGGAGTGAGTTGAAGCTTGAGTTTCATTGTTACCAGAAGGAGAAGTTTTCTTCAAAAGTTGCACCAGGAGACCTTGAAGACTTGCAGACAGTGTCCATCGAAGTGGATCACGCTTCACCCTTTCCAGTTATTCATAGACCCCAGTCTCACTACCCTCCTACACCTTTTGCTGGTAGTGGAGGGGCCCGCCTTCCCTTTGCTTTTTGGTTGGCTTTTAGACTTCGCAGGGGGAAGATCAGTTGATGGAGGCGGAAGTGACTCGTCAAGGAGAGGTTTCACTAAAATAGGGATGGCCTGCTCCAAGGGGGGCGTAGAAGTGGTGCTGAGAAACCAAGGATCTTTCTGCGTCCGCCTGACCAAAAATTGAGCTCTGGTATATTTAATGGGGTTAGTCTCATGCGGAGGGCCAACTACGCATTCTCGAATAAGACGAACCTGCTGCTGCCAAAGAAGAAACCAGGATGAAGTGAACGAAGGCTGATAATCACTGGGAGGCACATTAAAACAAAGAAGGTTTTAATGTTTCTACGCAGCTAGTGTTTGAAGACATTCCATCTGGAAATGGAGCTCAAAGAGATAAGGCCACTCAGGTGGATGTGGTGGTGATCGGAGCAAAGGTACCTGCTCCTTCGGGAGGTCAGACCAGCTCACCGGTAGCAGCTCCGGTGGTAGAGGCTTATGAGTATGTTTTTTTTTAGACTTGGCAAGTTTAAGTCAAGATTGTGTAATACCAGCAGCAACCCCCCAAGAGGGGCAGCCGTTCCGGCAACGATTCCGGCAGAAGTAGCTCAGCCGCAAAGGACGGCGGTGGAGCAAGTTGTGACAATCAGCAAGTTCACTGACAGAACCCCCAGAACCCTAAGTGTTTGGCGAGAAATTCGGTATGGTCGAGGAACTCCTCTCGCTCAATGATAGCGATGAGGAACCCTTAAGAAAAGAACCCGTGGCAGCAACAGCTAACGACGAGGGACCCTCGGTAGTGGGTCCCATAGTGGAAATCTCAAAAGGTGCGAAACCTCTAATCCCCAAATCACCAACACAGGATGAACCCACTAACAAAATCGGTAGCGAGGAACCCGTGGTCAACACCATAATCTCTATAACGCCAACATAGGCGAGACACCCTGGGACGCGGAACCCTCGAAACGATAAGAGGTCGAGACACCCTCACCCAAAATACCAAGTGCCAATGACACTTCCGGCGAGGAACCCACAGTATAAAAAGGGTCTCGCGAAAAAAATTTCATCAAATAACGCATTTCGCGAAGAACCCCCAGGAGCGTCAACACCCGCGTTACCACGCAAGAAACCACCAGTCGGCGTTGAGACCCCCTTCTCGTCGACGTCGAGAGCCCCTTCTCATCGACGTCGAGACCCCCAGCTTCTGACGAGGCACCCGCGGACACGACGACAGACCGCGAGGAACCCTTAGTTAAATGGGTAGTCTGCGAAGACGAGACCACCATTTCTCCATGGGTCGAGACACCCATTTTCGTAAAATCCGAAGACGTTGAGACCCCCTCCTCTTGAAATAAAAAAAAACTAGGGGTCGAGACCCCCCTCTCTCCAAGAAAATTTCCAATCGCCGAGACCCCCCTCTCCCAAACAAAGCTCCACCAGGCGGGGAACCCTTGGGTCAGCGCCTCGCACGAGGAGCCCACAAATAAAGAAGTCTTAAATTTCGAGGAACCCAAGGGCAGTAACCAATGCGCGAAGAACCGCTCGCACGGTAAGGGTTCAAAGTTGCGCTAGGTAAAGAGAGAGCAGCGACGCCCGAGGTGGCGCCGATAAATAAAAAAAATTCGTGTCCGGGTAACTCTCTAACAAAGAAAGTGGAGGTGGATGACTCATCCTCGAATGCACCTTAGAAGAGACTCTACTCACTTGTAGAATATGGATGCTCGACAACCTTGTTCAGACATATCTTATGCCATATCAGCTAAGTACACTGCCTTACTTTATTACTTGTTGAATATGCTCATTTCACACGTATTGGTCCATATTTTACTAGCATTTCATATATATGCTAAGTGATTTAGTTGATAAAGAAAATCACACACGATTTCTCGAAACGATAAGTAATAAAAGATGAAAAATTATACTTATTAATTTTAGTTATTATTTTTATCAAAAAATTGTGTGGAGAAGTCATGTTGTTTGTAAACAGCTACAGCTAGTGTTGATAGGCCTAATAAATGTAGTGCTAATAAATGTTGTGCTGCACTCTTTAAGCCTTGGGAACCTACTTGCCATTTGTTATTTATAGTAGTCTTGACAAGGAAGAACACTTACTTTTTTTTTCTTACTATATTCAAATTTTAATGGTTCTTATGTGGGTTCCTCGTTAGAACCCATAAATACAAATTGACACAATAATATAACTGCTCAAATGAGTTTGTTTCTCATTAAAAAAAAATAATAATAATATACTTATATCAGAGGGGTTGCTCGCCCCATGCTCAAAACATGAAGCAGACATGTGGACTCCCTCGGTTGAGTATTATATACACGTGTCAATAAAAAAAAAGAACTTCTCTAGTAGCCAGCAATTTAATTAGACCCGCTTTACCCAAAGACATTTGGGACTTGCTCAAATCAATTTGTTTGCGCCTTACGCGAACTAAAAAAAAATTATTTACACCTTTGTATCGGCTTTGATCGAATCTAAATGTCCAAATAACCGTCCAGTACAGCTCAATCACCTCCCAACATAAAGTATAGTCCCTCGCAAGAATTTCATCGAACAGGTGATGAAAAAAAAAATCACAAAAGTTTAAAGCCATACTCCAGTCACTAGAACAAAAAGCAAATGCAAGGAGGTAACATGGATCATGTGTTCCTTGTTCTTTAGAGGTAATTGAGAAGAGAAAAAAGGAAATAAACCCCAAAGAAAAAGTATATCGTAACAAACAATCTCTTAAACTCTGAACCCCCCACCTCCTCGAAACTTCATCGGATGGGTTTTAGTTTGAGGCGACCAAGATGGTCGGCCATAGCGCCAGTAAAGATCTCTTATCTACCATAATGTGGAGCGAGCAGTTCATGTTGTTCCCGTCTCCATTTAACCGGCAAGCACGGAATTGAAAGCAGTTCCGCCCAAATCGACTCTTGACTATAGATCTCATATGCCAAAGATGAGATGAGAAGATCATATTCTTGATGGTTCACCAAAACCAAAACTTAACCCAGTCAGGTCACTTTTGGCCACCAAAGAGTGAGACGACTCTCTCTCTCTCTCCCTCGTCTATCTCGTGTCTCAGACTAGTAAGGGTGGATTCAGTTCAACTTTTTGAAAGAAAAAAAAAACGCCCAAATAAGAGGGGGCGAGAGGGTTTTTCTCAGATATAATGAAAAGAAAAAGAAAACACACACCCAAAAAAAAAAGAGGGGGCGAGAGGGTTTTCTCGGATATAACGAAAAAGAAAGAAAACACACACAAAAAAGGGGGGGGGGGCGGGTCTAGCCCATAGCTCGACCAAAAAAAATGTCTCAGCTTTCACAACCTGCTCGAACCAAATCTGTTGGCTCAAATCAAAGAAGTTGGCAAACTATACATGAATTTACAGATCAAGGTTGGAATAAATTGAGCAACCACTGTGAATGAAAAATGTCAAGCCCTAAAATTTTAACCCCCGCCTCCTCGAAACTTCATCGGAGGGGTTGGGTTTGAGACGACCGGAATGGACGGCCTTAGCGCCAGTAGATATCCGCCGTAACGTGGAGCGAGCAGGATCGTCCTGTCCCCATCTCCATCTCGTCGGCAGGCACAGAGTTGAAACTCAAGTGTTTCGTTCCCAACGCCGCTGCAAGTGACTCCGATTTTGATCACCAAAGAGGGAGACGAGTATACCTCTCTCTCTCTCTCGTGTCTCAGACTTGAATACTATTTAACTTTAAAAAAAAATATTTCTAGGCAGCTAGGGTTCTCGGCTAAATGAAAAAAAGGAGTTCGTGTCCCAAAGAAATAGAAATATGGGTCCTCTCCTATTTCGAGTAAAGATAGGCGTTTCCAAAGTTTTTTTTTTTTTTAGGACCCCTCGTCTCATAAATTTTATATTTTAACAAGGGACACATGATGTGACAAGTGCCTGCCTTCCTCGATAGTAAGATCAGATTGGTATTTGCTTATCCATTTCTCACAATACAAGCGAGACACCCATACAATCTCGTGCCCAACAAAATAATTGATATAATAATAAAATTATTGTTATTATTATTCAATAATTAAAATACTTTGGAATTTTTCAAGTTGTATTCTGAAAATAGTGTATGTGATTAATTTCACATAATATTTGATTTCAAATGTAGGGTAAAATGGAAAGAAGCCCAAGTACATATACTCGTAATTTTCCTCGGTATAAACTTTCTAGAAAAATATAAGTGTTTATTTATAAGAAAGTATCACAAATAAGGATTGTTCGAATTTACAATCCATATTTTTATGCTTTTAAGTTCACATAAAAAAAATAGAGGTTGCTTGAATTTATGACCCGAGCGTTTATGTGGCCAGGGGTTGCTCGAATTTACAAACTAAGTTTGTACACTTGAGTGCACAAGAATAGTGTTGCCCAAACTCATAGCTCCCATATTTGCGTGTTTTAACAAAGTTTGTTTTAGGAATATTCAAGTTTCGATCGATAATCCTAAAAGCCTCATATTTATTTATTCAGAATAGTTCATGTGAGTAATTTCACATTTCATTAATGTTAAATAGTTTGAATAAGAATAATTCATTAGGCGAGGAAGGATAAGACCTCCTAATCCTTCACTCGAACACGTTTGCCCCATTTGTTCAAAGTATAAATGACTTTAAAAGTATTTATTACTATACCATGGGCATCATTATTTTAGTCATATTAATTGTTTGAAGATGTTCACTGTTGATATACAGTTCAAAAAGTTATGTTGTGCAGCTAAAAGATCATAGTTGCTTTAGTGGACATTTTATTCTCTCGCATGCTTGGATTCAAGCAGTGGGGCTAGTAAACAGATGTATGAAGCCTTGATAAAAGGTTCAAGTCTAAAATTGACTTTATGGAAGTATGCTTGACTCCAACATGCTTCATGAGCATTCTCACTTAATGTGGAAGGCAAGATCTAGTAAAAAGAAAATATGAGGTATCAATTATACCTTCTTAACAGAGTTTAATGCTTATGAAATGACAAGTTATTCTGTCAAAGTGCCTCCCTATGCATTTTTTACTCAATAGTATATCTACACCTAATAAAATAAGGCAATAGGTGTGAGAACACAAAATATTTATAAAAGTATAATTATAAGGTGCGCCAGTTGAGCACCTAAGGCTCCAAGGGCACCGGAGCGCTCACAGTCTCGAGCAAGTGCCAAGTATAAATATAAGGTGCGACAGTTTAGCACCTAAGGCTCCAAGGGCACCGGAGCGCTCACAGTCATGAGCAAGTGCCAAGTATAAATATAAGGTGCGACAGTTTAGCACCTAAGGCTCCAAGGGCACCGGAGCGCTCACAGTCATGAGCAAGTGCCAAGTATAAATATAAGGTGCGACAGTTTAGCACCTAAGGTTCCAAGGGCACCGGAGCGCTCACAGTCATGAGCAAGTGCCAAGTATAAATATAAGGTGCGACAGTTTAGCACCTAAGGCTCCAAGGGCACCGGAGCGCTCACAGTCCATGAGCAAGTGCCAAGTATAAATATAAAGTGCGACAGTTTAGCACCTTAAGCTCCAAGGGCACCGGAGCGCTCATAATCTTGAGCAAGTGCCAAATATACATATAAATATAAGGTACGACAGTTTGGTACCTAAGGCTCCAAGGGCATCGGAGCGCTCACAATATTGAGCAATCGCCAAGTATAAATATAAGGTGCGACAGTTTAGCACCTAAGGCTCCAAGGGCACCGGAGCGCTCGCAGTCTTGAGCAAGGGCCAAATATGAATATAAGGTGCTCCAGATGAGAACCTTAGGCTCCAAGGGCACCGGAGCGCTCACAATCTTGAGCAAGTGCCAAATATAAATATAAATATAAGGTACGACAGTTTAGTACCTAAGGCTCTAAGGGCATCGGAGCGCTCACAATATTGAGCAGTGGCCAAGTATAAATATATGTGCGACAGTTTAGCACCTGAGGCTCCAAGGGCACCGGAGCGCTCACGGTCTTGAGCAAGTGCCAAGTATAAATATAAGGTGCGCCAGTTGAGCACCTAAGGCTCAAAGTGCATCAGAGTGCTCACAGTCTTGAGCAAATGCCACGTACAAACGTAAGGTGTTCCAGATTAGCACCAAAGACTCCAAGGACAACGGAGTGCTCACAATCTTGAGCAACTGCCAAGTATAAATAAAAGGTGCGACAATTTCGTGCACAAGTCTCTCGACATTACAAGACACTTCTGCACGAGGGGGCTAATATTGAGAAGTACTCAAGCAAGTGAACAAATAGTAAAAAAGCTTGGAGTGTGGGGATCCACTTATAGTGGCTCCACCTGCCCAAGATTGCAAGTTTGACAGAAAATAGCCTAGGGCGAGGGGATCCACTTTGAGTGCCCTCTCTTCCCACACTTGATGCTACAGAAAAGAACTCAGGGCGAGGGGCTCACCGCGAGTAACCCCTCCGCCCAAGATAGAAGGCCACAGAATAAGGCCAAGGGCTAGGGGCTCACCGCGAGTAACCCCTCTGCCCAAGATAGAAGGCCACAGAAGAAGGCCAAAGGCGAAGGGCTCACCGCGAGTAACCCCTCCACCCAAGATAGAAGGCCACAGAAGAAGGCCAAGGGCGAGGGGCTCACCGCGAGTAACTCCTCCACCCAATATAGAAGGCCACAGAAGAAGGCCAAGGGCGAGGGGCTCACAGCGAGTAACTCCTCCGCCTAAGATGAAAAGGCCACACAAGAAGGCCAAGGGCGAGGGGCCTACCGCGAGTAACCCCTCTACCGATAGAAGGCCACAGAAGAAGGCCAAGGGCGAGGGGCCCACCGAGAGTAACCCCTCCGCCTCAGATAGAAGGCCACAGAAGAAGGCCAAGGGCGAGGGGCTCACTGCGAGTAACCCCTCCGCCCAAGATATAAGGCCATAGAGGAAGGCCAAGGGCGGGGGGCCCATCGCGAGTAACCCCTCCGCCTAAGAGTAAAGGCCAACAGAAGAAGGCCAAGGGTGAGGGGCTCACCTCGGTTAACCCCTCCGCCCAAGTTTATACCCAGATAAGGAGGTCCACTATAAGTGACCTCATTTACAAAACTTAGGATGCAGTGACATAACATTTAATGATCCTAAGAGGAATGATGAAGAAATCCTAGGGTCCCTGAAAATAAATGAATTTATGGCGCACAAAGCCTTTTGGTCTACCCAACACAAAAGACTTTGCACGAGGGGCTAATGTAGAAGGGTGTCTACCTATAAAAAAAGTAAAAATATTATTTTATTAGAAATACTGAGAAGAAACCCAGGGTCCCGACAGAAACTCATATTGAGCAGGAACCCCCCCGGGGTCCCGGCAGAAACTCATATTGGGCAGGAACTCCCCAGGGTCCCGGCAGAAACTTGTATTGAGAAGGAACCACCCCAGGGTCCCGACAGAAACTCATATTCAGCAGAAACCCCCAGCGCCACTGCAAGTACCAGCGCCGCTGCAAGTGCCAGCGCCGCTGCAAGTGTCAACGACGCTGCAAGTGCCAACGCCGCTGCAAAGGCCAGCGCCGTTTCAAGTACCAGCGCCGACACAAGGGTCAGCGCCGCCGCAAGTGTCAGCGCCGCTCCAAGTGCCTGCGCCGGGTGAAGTGCCAGTGCCGCTTCAAGCGTAAGCGCCGCTTCAAGCGTCAACGCCATTTTTAGTGTCGGCGCCACTTCGAGCGTCGGCGCCGCGACAAGGGTCGGCGCCGCCTCACATGTCAGCGCCGATTCAGGTACCAGCGCCACTTCGAGCGTCGGCGCCACTCCGAGCGTCAGCGCCGTGACAAGGGTCGGCGTCGCCTCACATGCCAGCACCGATTCGAGCGTCGGCACCACTTCGAGCGTCGGCGCCGCCTCACATGTCAGCGCCGATTCATGCATCAGCGCTACCTCCGGCGTCAGTGCCACTTCAGGCGTCAGCGCCACTTCGAGCGTCGGCGCCACTTCGAGCGTCGACGCCACTCCGAGCTCCGGCGCCGCGACAAGGGTCGGCGCCGCCTCACATGCCGGCACCGATTCAAGCATCAGCGCCACTTCGAGCGTCGGCGCCGCCTCACATATCAGCGCCGATTCAAGCATCAGCGCTACCTCAGGCGTCAGAGCCACTTCAAACATCAGCGCCAGTTCGAGCGTCGGCGCCGCGACAAGGGTCGGCGCCGCCTCACATGTCAGCGCCGATTCAAGCATCATCGCTACCTCAGGCGTCGGCGCCACTTCAAGCGTCAGTGCCACTCTGAGCGTCGGCGCCACTCCGAGCGTCTGCGCCGTGACAAGGGTCGGCGCCGCCTCACATGCCAGCACCGATTCAGGCGTCAGAGCCACTTCAAGCGTCGGCGCCAGTTCGAGCGTCGGCGCCGCGACAAGGGTCGGCGCCGCCTCACATGTCAGCGCCGATTCAAGCATCAGCGCTACCTCAGGCGTCGGCGCCACTTCAAGCGTCAGCGCCACTCCGAGCGTCGGCGCCACTCCGAGCGTCGGCGCCGTGACAAGGGTCGGCGCCGCCTCACATGCCAGCACCGATTCAAGCGTCAGCGCCACTTCGAGCGTCGACACCACTCCGAGCGTCGGCGTCGCGACAAGGGTCGGCGCCGCCTCACATGCCAGCACCGATTCAAGCGTCAGCGCCACTTCGAGCGTCGGCGCCACTCCGAGCATCGGCGCCGCGACAAGGATCGGCGCTGCCTCACATACCAGCACCACCGCAGGGGTCCGCACTGCCGCAAGGGTCGGCGCTGTTTCAAGTGCCAGCGCCGCTTCAAGGGCCACTGCAGTAATGACAGTTGAGAGAGTCGGCGTCACCGCAAGAGTCAGCGCCACTGCAAGGGTCACTGCAGAAATGTTATTCGAGAAGTGCTGCTACAGGAGTTTTCATCATGAAACAGCAGTCTTTAAATGAACAACAGCACTAACACTTTACTTTCTTGTACAGGTTGCCTAGTCGAGCAAGCAGGGCTCGAACATGCGTGTTTGGACCTCCCGGGAGTTTTGGCTTGGTGGCTGAGGGACAAGGTATGTTGAGCGAGCTCAACCACTTAGCACTATAGGATTGAGAGAATACTAGTAGGAGACCCTACGGTCACCCAGTCCTCACACACCTCACACTTAGTCACAAGTGAAGTGAGCAGCCAAAGGGCTGGTTGCTCACAAGAAAAGAAATGTTTATAAAATGATTTTAGAGGAGAGGGTCCTCTAAACCCCTCTTAAGAAAAATGATTTTAGAAGGGGGTCCTCGAGACCCCCTCAAGCTTGCAAATATTTTAGAGGAGGTGGTCCTCGAGACCCCCCCTCAAGTTTACAAAGTTTTTATCAAAGTTACCGTTTCAAAAGATATTTAGCAAATCAGATATTTTGTCTCCATTAGAAGACATATTTGCTTTTGAACTTTGGTCGGCGCCAGGGGGCATCTGCCAGAGGGGACAGGCAGACCTGCCTGCAGGTAGGGACAAATAGTACACTGCAGACTTTGTCCCTCACCAACCCTCTAAGTTTTGGCGCCAAAAGTGCCAACCCAGCCTTAGTGCCCAAGTATAAATAGGACCCCTGGGCAAGGTCATAGGATAGAAGAGGATAGACAAGAAAAATTGCACTGTTACTCTGCTAAAATATCACCAGACCTACCTAGTATTCTCTCCCTGCTCATTCTCATAGTGCTGAGTGCCTTGTTCCTTCACTCCCCAGTGACAGTCATCACTCTCAGGTGTTTCCCTTGAGAAAATTACTATTTTTGCTGTGAAAGTTCATCTTCTTGCAGGGAGTGAGTTGAAGCTTAAGTTCCATTGTTACCAGAAGGAGAAGTTTTCTTCAGAAACTGCACAGGAGACCTTGAAGACTTGCAGACAGCGTCCATTGGAGTGGGTCACACCTCACCCTTTCCAGTTATTCATAGACCCCAGTCTCACTACCCTCCTACACATTCCATATACTGTATCTCGTTCCATATACTGCATCTAACTTTTTAATTTCAGGTCGCGAACGTCATGGTAGCCCAAAAAAGGAAGTATGAGGCCCTGTATAAACTGAAAGAGGCCGAAAAGAGGGTGCATGCCGTAGATCTGGAGGCTGCACGGACTACATCTTTTGAGGCTGGGAAGCAGTCTGCTGCTGCGTCTCTTCAGGCAGCCCAAATGGACTTAGCTGCTGTAAACAATGCAAGGGAGAAAGCGGAGGAAAATTTCAAATAAGATGTGGAATCCCTCAAAGCCTCCCAGGCCCAGATCACAGAAGCTACACGTGTCGCGGAGATTTCAAGTAACAAGCTCGCTCTCCTTCAAAATAAGTATGAAGAGCTGGAGGCCAAGTCCGCTCAAGATGCCCTAGACCATGCCGTGGCAATAACGAAGATGGAGTCAGATCATGGCGATTCTCTTCAGCTGGCCATTGACCACACAGTGGAGTCATTCAAAGGCTCTAGGGACTTCTTCCTCATCAATAATAGAGCCTACCTCTGCGGCTACCAGGAGCTAAGGCATAGAATTATAAAGAATTTTCCTGAGACGATGGAGAAGGTTCTTTCCTGGGGGTTCGGTGATGCCGATCATCAACAATGCATAGCCGAGCTCAAGGCCACGGCTGAAGAGAAAGCGAGGCTAAGAGCAGAAGCAGAGAAAGTGACCATGGAGGAAGAGACTGAAACAGCCGCGGATGGTGAGGAGGGTGATGATCATGATGATGCTGCTTCCTGAGCTTTTTATTGTCATGAAGAGTTTATTTATTTTTTGATCATTGATTTAGGGCTGCGTCCCTTTTGTAATTTTAAACTGTAGTGGTTGTGGCCTATTCGCTTATAACCTTAACTGATAATATCAAGGCTACGACCGCCTTTTTTGCATTAATTATTTTGGCCTCATTCTCTTATAACTTTTGCATCTTATTTTTGCTTGCTTCAATGCTTTATTGAATGCTTTCTGTATGCCTCTGATGGCCTGAATACAACTGCCTTGCGTAATTAAAATTCCTTATTGATGGTGTGAACTTGTAGAAATAACAGATTAAGTCCGCGGCACTATAACATATTTCTTCAATTATCGCTCTTATTGAACTGCCCCGGCACCCTCGAGTAATGCCAAGGAACCTTCAAAAGTATTGGTTACAGGCTGCGGCTATAATTCACATGGCTCATGTTCACGGGCCGTGGCCCTTTCTGCCTTAAAATGACTGGAATGGAAGCCCTAAATCAGAGTCGCGGTTGTCTGAATTTACTTAATGGCCATAGCCATATTGATAGGGATGTGCTTTTGAATATTCGCAATCCCTCTGTAGTAGCTTTACAGGTCGCATCAACCCTTAGTCGCTTTAACAGTTGCACTGCATCGTAGATTACCACAAGTGCACTTTATATAGGCCGCAAAATTTTACAATCACCCTGCTTCTTGCACCAACGGTTGGAAGTGCTGTCGCTTGAATAGGGATGCGATCATTTGATAATGGATCTAGTGCTTCAATTGTCTTTCACGGAGTATGGCCTTCATCTTCATTAGCATCGCCCTTCTGTATGTAAGTGCGATATTATCAAGCCTCCCCAGGCTGGGTTATGTTATTAAGCCACCCACAGCTAACATATAGGATATTTTTAAGCCTCCTCAGGCTGGGTTATGTTATTAAGCCAGCCACAGCATATAGGATATTTTTAAGCCTCCCCAGGTTGGGTTATGTTATTAAGCCACCCACAGCTAACATATAGGATATTTTCAAGCCTCCTCAGGCTGGGTTATGTTATTAAGCCACCCACAGCTATAGATATATATAAATCCATCCCTGTCTAGATATTGCAAGTCTCTTGACTTAATGAAGCATCCCAAAAGCCAAGAGCGGGTATTGGGAGCCCTTGCGAGTGATGTTGCAGTCCAACCCGTATAACTGCTTCCAATATTTGCCATCGCCACTTTCAATCAACTTTGGATAATCAGGCATCTCGCTGGTCATCGTTGCCCATTTAGATATTATCATTCCCGATATAACATATTGCCTCGGATCGGGATCTGTTTAAGACAAAAATGGTCTTTTTAAGATAACATTTCATGGAAATGAGAATCAAAATATGACACCATAAAAGTGAACTTGATTTTATAACTATTCATATATATATATATATATATATATATATATGACTTTGTAAGGATAACACAAAGTTTAGTTTAAAACAGCATAAGAGGAGTTGTCACTATAAAGCAGAGACAGATGGCATATAAGGGATAAGCATGAAAAATGAGCATGTAGCGGGTGAGATAAGGCTGCATCCCCTAAACATCTTTGAGGAACCTCTGCAACATCCCTTGCCCAATTATCCTTTCAACCTCATCCTTCAGAGCATAGCATCGCTTAGTGTTATGGCCATGGTCCTGATGGAATCTGCACCACGTAGATTTGTTCTTCTTATGGGGTGGAGCTCTCAGCTTTTCTGGCCACCTCAACAGCTTGTCTCCTTTGATAAACTCAAAGATTTCTTCAACCGGGGAGGCCAACGGAGTGTAGGCCCCAGATTTCTTCTCTGCCCCAGAAAAGTTATGATTGTTTCTATGGATTTACATCTGGGTTTATGATGATTAAACATGAAGAACACAAATATCTTGGGTTTTTGAGAAAGTTTAGATTTTGATGATTCTTGAATGAATTTCGTAAATATTTGATAATACATTTACGTTAGAAATATAGTGAATGTTTGGTTATGTTGGTAGAGATTTCCAAAACGTTTAATGAAGGATTGATGGGTTAAACATGGAGAAACTGTAGTTGTACGAAGCTGCAACTGGTTGATCGATCGACCAACGTGTGAATGCCGATCGATCGACGAATCGATTAATCGACCAAAATAATCGATCGATCGACCTAAGCTGAATTTGGGTTCTTTTGTTGGTTGAGTTTTATTCGATTGACAACAATGGAGGGTAACTTTAGAAGTGATATTATACCTATGTAGGAACTTGATAAAGACTAGTAGGTGTATAGTTAGGGTCCGTTATGATCATTGAGTGTGTGACTTGGAATATGGGCCAACAGGGATAAACCGATTGGGTCGTGTGTTGGAAAATTTGGGATTTGAGTTATGGGGAGAGTAAACATCAATCCAAGATATATACCAGTAGTCTAGAGATCGCTTAACTACTGAAATGAATGAAGGGTTAACTAGGGACCTTAGAATTGTATGAATACTCAACTAAATATGATAGTGAGATGAATCGTAAAATGAAATGTACGGTGAGTATTTGAGAGAAATATACTACGTACTAATATGAATACTTGGGTTGCGTGAATGCCTATTGTTGAATAGTAATGCATAGGTTATGTGAATACCTAAAGTATACTAAGACGTATTGGTGATCGAGGTAGGATTCCGAGCCAATATATATGACTAATATTGGTGATCGAGATATGATTTCGAGCCAATCTAGATATAATTACTAGTGGTGATCGAGGTGTCATTCCGAGCTAATGTAATCAATAACTACTGGTGATCGAGGTATGATTCCGAGCCATGATATCTACATCACTATTGGTGATCTAGGTAGGATTCCGAGCTAATAATCCCTAATGTGTGATACGGGGATGTGACAACAGAGTATGCACTTATTGTATATATTATGTGTGAGATATATACTTTATAATAATTGTACTTATGAGTTATGGTAGACTGAAAAATGTTATATATATAGATATATATATATATATATATATATATATATATATATATATATATATATATATATATATGTATATATCTATCTGAAAAGTAAATTAAGGGAGAAACTTAATTAGCAGATTAAAGATAGATTGTGAATATCTAAGGAATTTAAATTAAGGAGTGAGACTTAATTTATAAAGCTTGAAAAATAACATGTGTGAAATGTTACATGAGAAATGATTAACATATAAGAGAAGTTAATAAAATAAGGTACTGTATGGGTGGTACAGGAACTTAGATGTGTAGGTAAGTTCAGTTGGATACTTTTGTCTAGTTAGCTTGGGTTGTATGGCTAGGTGAGATAAGTATAGGACGTTAGGCGTGAACTATAAATGAGAGGTGAGGAAACTCAAGGGAGTGTACGTGATCCTAACATGTGTAATGTACAGGAACTTAGACGTGTACTGTAATGCGATAAATTACTTGCTAAATATCTTCAAAGCATTTTGAGTACTAACTCTTGCTATCAAAATATTTTCAAAGAAAGAAAGACAAAATTTGGCAAAATTTGACAAAATCTTGTTTATCTGTTTTAAAGAAAGACAAAATTTGGCACCATTCTAATTTCACTTGGGTGATTAGTAATTAAAAATCCTTCGATAGTGATGCTAAGAATGAACCATATGAGAAACCTGTTTTAATTTAATAAAGGCCTGATGACGTGATGTTTAATTAGGCGGGGTGTCACAAAAAACTTTGGAGATCTTTTTAGAAGAGTTTTAGAATTCAAACCCAATGAAAACATTCTCAAAAACTGTTATTCCGCTGCACTCTTTATGCTGGGTGCCTCTAAAAAAGAGTTAAGAAGGAAATAACTGAAGAAAACCAATTCTTGAAAAACATGTCGGTTTGTTTGAACGAAGTGCCCAAATTCGTTCAAACAAAGTTCTCATTTGAACGTGCTTTTAACGAGAATTCCAACAACAAACTAGAGGAGGACAATTCTGCCTCATTTGAAGTTCATTGGATCAGATTCCAATGAGGTAGAAATCTTGTTCGAACGACTTGGAATTTTTTTAAAAACAAGTCTAAAAACATTTTAGAAAAATCAACACCCAATTATTAAATATCCAATAATAAAAAATAAACACATTCATATGTGAGAGATCCTCGGATCATGAAGATAAAAACTCGACACGAAACTGGACACGATGATGAACATTATATCTTAATCGCTATGTCTTCAATCAAACACGACATAGGCTTGAAAGGTCAAATACTTAAGTCCTGACATATGACTAAAATGTTTTGTCCAAACACGTAATAAGAAAAAATACATACAAATTAACTATGTCTCAAATTTTTCCTTACAAATCTCACCCTTTGGCTATTCCCAAACAAAACATAAAATAAAAATCCACGGGTTGTCAACTCATAAAAATGAATCAATGCCCAACCCCAAATGGAAAACGTATAAAGACTTGACAGACTCGCGTTGAGTAACTTTACTCTGGTGTAAAGTTTGTTGCATCATTGCAAACCTACACACTTAAATACGTCTTCAACCACAACTAGAATATATAACAAAATAAACTGCATAATAATAAAACCTCCCCCTTTGTCTAACAATCCCTACCTAGGTTAGGACGTCTCCCCCCAAGACAAAAATCTCCTTCAGACCATAAAGATTGAGATAATAGTTTCTCCCTTTTGTTCCAGAATAGACAAAGACAATGATGCATAATAAAACTATTTCTCCTAAATATAACCCAATATCCCCCTAAATTAAATATGGGTAGGTATAAAGGAAAAATCAAGTATATCATACAATGATTTGTAGTGCAACATGTAACAACAAATAATTTGGCAATAGAGGTATAAATAATCTAAACAATGATAAATTACCACCAATTTTGATGCAAAAATGATACCAACTTGAATACACAATGAAGCACGAGATACCAATGTAAACAAGTAAAAAGGGATATCAATATGATCATCAATAGCAACTAAGGATTGTTTGGTTGATTTTTAGAATTTTGGAGCATAATGATAGGTTGGATTTGTCTTTAAGTTTATTATAATTGTAGAAGAAAATGCATATATATGTTTTTGAGATTTTGGTTTTTGGTGTTGGTTGGTTGGGTATTTTGACCTTGGTTATATTTTAAGATTTTGGTTTTTGGTGTTGGTTATTTGGGTATTTTGACCTTGATTCTTTTGAAGGGGTTGAATTGAATTTGTGGTCTTGATTTGCAAAATCCAGGAGTAAGATGGATTGTTACATGCGATTTTATAAGTTTCGAAAATTGAGTTATCTGGTCAGATTAGTTAGGGTTATCACGAGATTTTAGTAGGACGTGTATCCTTCGGGGAGGCTAAGATTTAGTCAAAAATCCTAGAGTAGGGTAACTAATATATTTGATGTTCATATATAAGTTAAGAGTGGATGATTCCTAGACACGGAGTCTTGGGAGACTGCGCTAGGGTTATAAAATTGCCTATAGTTATGTTGCGTGTTTCTAGTGTAGGTTAGGTGTAAGACTATACCTAGATTTGGGAACCCTGTGAGTTAGGGTTATTGATGTATGAGATCGATGTAAGGTTAAAGTGTGATTCACCTTTTTATAATAGTGATGCTATGTGTGACTCGATAGTGTTGGGTGTTCATGTGTTTATTTCAACCTGTTAGCGAGGGTTATATATGTTTTTTCTGTTTTGTGTGCAATTCATACCATGTGTGAGTGCTCACAGGTAGTGTAATAGAGGGAATATAATTTATGGGGAGTGTACGACGTTAACCACACTAGTACCCCGGTGATAGCGATTGGCTTTACTTTGGTCATTTTACCCCGAACACTATTGCTTACGTAGAATATAGGGGGTTGCCAACGTATAGTCATTGGATTTGCTGGATGGTCATCGTATATGCTTGGGTACGGTAGTCTAGGTAGTTGACGGGAAAACATAATGATTATCCCCTGTTGATTCTTTGAGGTTATATGGGTGTGATTACGTATAACTATGCCTAGTACGCGCAAGAGATTCCAAAGGCAATAGAGATAGGCCTTCGTTATATGCGAGCGTGCGAGTAGTCCATTTACTTGTACATGATGGGTACTGTACCTATGTGTGGATGTTAGATGTAGAGATAGTATTACTCCTATTATATGTGATTTAGTGTTGCGGTATTGGAGATGGTTGTGCCAATTATTGTGTTATAGTAGAGATGTATATGATTTATAGTAGGATGCATAGGTACATGTTTATGACTGCGGATTCTTATATTCTATATATTAGAGGTGCATATTATATTACGACATGAGATAACCTGGATTGATAGACTTGAGATATAAGATAGTTAATAGTACCTTGGTTATTTAACGATATGTACTTTAGGTTTGAGACCACCGTACAATACAAGATTCGTAATGTTAGTGATTAACCTAATACAGTGATATTAAGGAATAAAGAATTAAGAGATAAACTTTATTCATATGGGTTGCATATGGGCTTAGGATTAGAACCGCATGTTAGTATAGGTTATTGGGTTAGGTATTTAATAACCTAAAATTCACTCAAGGACGAGCGGACGATGTGTAGTTATATTGTAGCCCAAATTCAACTATAATCTTATTCTTCATAAATTTGTTATTTATGTTGTTGTTATACCTATTTTCACATGTTTTAGACTGCAATAGTTGCCGTAAACTTGGGTTCGTTAGAGGAGCACCTCTAGTGGCATTGTACTCTTCATTCCTAGGATGTTGGAGTCGAGCACTGTAGCTCACCCACCCTATGTATTTATTTGGATTCAGCAAGTCGTTGTATTTTATTGTTTATTTTCTTTATCATTCTGAACCATAAATTGTATGAGATACATTTGTAATCTAGAGTTATATTATTATATTGGCAGTGATTGGTATGAGATATGATTTTAGTTTGTTAAACATTTATTATCTCATCATGTTATTAATTTATTTTTACGTATTTCGTTATGGTGAGAATGCTACCAAATATGTTTTATTCTCGTGATTTTTGTATTAGACTAGATCAATCTATTTATGAATTTTACATAATATAAACAAACAAAAACACATGTATATTAATAAAATTTACATATACATTCTAAAATTTCATGTATAAATTATAAAAATATGTGTATATCTTTATTATACCTCTAATACGATATTATTAGAGGTTTAACGAGGCTTTAATGCTCTCTCAATATTAGTATATCCAAATGGCATTCATTATATCCCAAAAAATGTGTTGTATGATAATACCCACTTGGTCTCCTTCTTTATCTCTTTGTATTCCCATATGTTCAATGTTTCATTTTTATTTCATTGTACCACCCAAGTTTCAAGTATCTAAAATGCACAACCCAAATCATCAAAAAAGATCAACAGTCTCTGAAATACATTAAAATAAATAAATTATCATTTACTCAAACCTTGAATCTCAAAGTTCGTCTCTCTCACTCTCTATCTCTCATTACAAACACATGTTTTTAAGGCACAATATAAGACTCAATATTGTTAGTAATTAAATAATTGTGAAAGATTTTGACTTAATATTGTTAGTAATTAAATAAATATGTTGGTAAAATTTAGTATATTGCAAGTATATTTTATTTGTAACAAATATGAAACTCATATTTATACCTTAGTCTTTATGTATTTGATTAGTGTAAAAAGTTTATTATAATCTATTTTTATTAATTCTATGCAATTAAATAAATTAAAATTGTTCCTATTACGAATGTTGTTGGGTTGTTTATAATCTTTATATAGTGAGAGATATTGTTGATGTAGTGAGAGCTTTTGACTTAATATTGGTATTAATCAAATAAATTTGTTGGTAAAATTTAGTATAATATAAGTATATTTTGTTTGTAAGAAATATGCAACTCATATACATATCTTAGTCTTTTTGTAGTTGATTAAAATCAAAAGTCTAATAATATAATCCATTTTTTTCTTAAAATCAAACGTATAGATATTCTGCCTCCGATTCTTTGTCGCGGTGGTTCAATTTCCCCAACTGCGATTACAAGGGAAATGCACTAAGCAACTACAACACCAAGGTGAATGCTCGAGAGACGAAGTGGTCACATAACATAGCGAGTTATTTGGTCGATGGTGGTGACGCACTTCCCCTGACACGTCTTAATCTTGTGTAGATGGTCACCACAAAAATTGAGGTTAGTTAGCAGACATTACAAGAAATAACAAGTAATTCTCTCCCCTATTCAATGGAAAAATTGACTAGTTATTGACATAAGCATAATCCACGTCATCCAATAAGTTTATTTGAGATCTCGCTATTAATCTCGGGCATGAAAAATTAATCCTTGTTTATTAGGGTAAAATTGTATCCTTAGGAATAGTATAGGCACCTTTTCACGCATACGATTCAGGAATTAAATTGTGAACAGTACATCTGTTAACAGACTATTTCAAAAAGAGTAATGCTATGTGTCCCAAATAAATCCCCCCAAACCTCCCTAAAATGTATCAAGCATTTGATTCATTTTGGGGGATGTATTTGGGGTATGTAGCATTACTCTCTGAAAACATCCCTCCGTCAACATATCTTTTCTTATAAAAATTCTAGTATGCTATGAAAAATGGATTTGAATTTCGCGATAGTTTAGTTTTTACATACTTGAAAATTGATACGTTTCTCACGATTTGAATTATAATTGAATACGTTCTGAAATATTTATCTATGTTGGATTATAAATTACAGGCATCCACTTGTGCATATATATATATACATTCCTGGATGTGAACCCAGAAAAGAGAGAGAGTGTGCCTATAATTTAGGCGATAATTTCTGGGCTCACCACCAGGTGACACATGTCCGGTCCGCATTCTTAAAATGCGGACTAGTCCGCACAAGAGCAGGACTGTATATATATATATATATATATATATATATATATATATATATATATATATATATATATATATATATATATATATATAATTGTTACGTGATGCACCCCCATGAACATTAGCAAATTTTTTGTACCGCTGCACTTTTGTAAATTTTTAATAGATAATATTAAAATTAGAGGATCAATAGTTAATAATTTGTGTATTGGAGATCATTGATATGTTGCAGCCTTACCCCTGCCTTTCCTTAGAGTAGTTGCAAGAGTTACATAAATTCACAAATAGTTATGTCAATAAAAAGACAGTTCATTACGTATTCGCCTAGTGTTTATTTTATATAACTAGTGTAAATTTATAATTAACTTAGTTTTGCATTTATAAATAATCAAGTTTTCAGTCTCAGGATGAATGTTGATATTGTTAAATGCAGAGGAATATGATACTGCAACAAGAGGACACCGACACAATTATCCCACGAGGGCATTAGGCGAAGGCATATATCGCATCCTAAAGCACCACGCTGCCAATTCAAAAGGAATGGAAAAGAAAATGCACACTAATTTGGTTTACAAACTCGAACTCCCAATCGAACACCAAAAAAATGAACCCAAAGAGTCACTCAACATAAAATGCAAAGGCTCATTCGTAATTCAAATAAAGAACCCCGATCAACACCAACACTCTTCATCTTCGGGCTCATCGTTTAGGGGACTTCAAATCAAGCGTAAGGCCAAATTTTTGGCCCACCTGCAGGGGCGGTTTGGCAAATTGAGGTATAGATCGGCGAACCCGTCGGACTCATTGAACTACGAGGGGTACGAGTTTTTGCTCATATTGGCGTCGTATGACGTAAGGGAGGAGCTCAGGTTGGAAATGAAAACAAAAGAGGAAGGTGAAGAGGAGGAAAAAGCATACTCTTGTTCTGATTTGATACATACTTTTGGGGAGACTGCTTCAGCTGCTGCCCTTCTCAAAGGCACTTGGGTTTAAGAAATATTTATGTATAATGATTTTTCATCCTACTAATTATTAGTAGTACTTCTAGTGAATAGGCTTTAGTTTTTGTGTTTTATATGATGTGGACGTTTGACTCTACAAGGACTTCGTAAGTTCATGTTTATTTGATATTGTGTAATATAGTATGGCTTGCAAAAAATGGTTTTTATATGTGGTTCATGCATTTTGGTTTGGGATATTAAGGCTCTGTTTAGTTTTGAAAAATAAAGGTTGTTTTAAAAAAAAAAAATCAATTTTTCTAAATAATATAGAAAATTAGAAAATGAATGCAAGTTTGATATTTATTTAAAATAGAAAATTGAAAAACGGTTTTCAAAATTTTCAGGAAATTAGTTTAACAAGTCTTCATCACTTTTAGTACTCTTAAAATTATATTTTCCTCTTGAACTTTCTATAATGTATATTTAGATTCTTGACTTTTTAGTAAATTACATTTTAATTTCTTTGTTTTTTTTAAAAGATATTTTGGTTGAAAATTTTGAGAAGTGCATTTGGCCTGAAGTTTCTGTAAATCTTCTTTTATCCCTTTTGATTGTTTATATATTATATATGAACTTTGAACTTTCTATAATTATAAATTTTGTTTAAATTACATTTGGCCCTTAAATTTTTTTTTTATAAAACTTATTTTGGGGAAAAAATAATTTAGTTACCATATAAATGCATTTTCTAGTTTTCTAAAAAAAATTATGGAAAAAGAAAATTGTAATAGAGATAAAAAAAATCTAAATAGGAAATATAAAACAATTTTCTACAACTAAACAGGGTCAAGGTATTTAGGCCCATGTGGAATGATTTATTTACGTATGATCTTATGTTTTTATTTTTAGTTGTTGCTTTGTTATGTGGTGCCTAAAATTTCAACGAATGCGTCAATATTTAAGGAAATGAAAAAGGGAGTTTGATGTTGGTTATGAGATGTAATGACACTAATTGAAATTATAGAAATATATGGGATGGATGAGAATTAAAATTTTCAAAGTGGGATTAAATCCAAAAAAACTGTTTTTGTTTTTGCATGATGTAAATGGAGGTGTTTGGCGCAACCTACCAACATCCTCTAATCATTCTATATAGGCACACAACAGTCATGTCATGTTGACTTTTTGTAGCATTTTATCGATTTTGTATCTATTTTTGTTTATATATATACAGATAGACTCATGTATATATATATATATCTATTTTTTCAAAATAGTAAAAAAATAATATTTCGGTTTACCTTTTTTATATAACTATTAAACATTTCAGTGGACTCGTATAAGAAAAAATCAGCTCATAATTACCTTTTTGGCTATTATAAAAAAATGGGTCAAAATTTCGTAGTACCGCACCAAAAAACTCAACTAAAAAATATGTTTGCGCAAGCAAGTATGTATGAGTTTCTCTCTCTCTCTCTCTCTCTCTCTCTCTCTCTCTATATATATATATATATATATATATATATATATATATATATATATATATATATATATATATATATATATATGGAGGATTTCCAACGTACTTCAAAGAGAGAACTAGAAAAACAGATCATTTCTTTTAATAGTAAAAAAATAGTATTTTAAGTTGATTTTTTTGTACGGTATTTAAATATGTGAGGGAACCTACAAAAAAATTAGAAAAAATTATTTTGAGCTAATGTTTTTTTGTTGTTTCATTGAAATGTTTATATACCGTACAGAAAATAAACTAATTTTTTTTTTTAGTATTTTCAAAAAATGGTTCATTTTTTGGTCCTCTCGTTGAGGTATGTTGGAGATCCTCCCTGATATATAGTGAGGATCTCCAACATACCTCCTATCAACATACATATGAATATATCCATTTAAAAAAATAATATAAAAATATATTTTTTGACCAAAATTGATATACATAATCTTCATAATGACGAGATCATCTACAAAAAGATTCATCAAAAAATACAACTTGGAAGTGGGTGATTTGAAAATTGGATGAATACGTGCAATTTCAACCATTGAAATTTGTTATCATCATCTCACATACTTCAAGTTACAACTTGGAAGCGGGTGATTTTGAAAATTGGATGAATACGTACAATTTTAACCATTGAAATTTGTTATCATCATCTCACCTACTTCAGGTTATATTTTTAGATGATCTCCTCATTATGTAGATCATGTAAATCATATTTGGTTAAATGTTTTTTTTTGCTATTTTTGAAAATTAGTATGTTCATAGGTATATTGAAAACTGTCACTATATATATATACTTTTTTTTAATAGTAAAAAAATAATTTTTTTATGAAACTTCATGGATATGGTATCCACGGTGAGAAGACCATCTTAAATTTTTTTCATCCAAAAATTCAATAAAAAATCGTTGAGGTGAGGTGATATGTAAGAAAAGGGTATAAATATACATTTTCGACCGTTGAAATTTTGGGTCTGCGCCCGCCACTTGATTGATTGAATGTGTAGATGAAACTTCATAGATATGATCTTCTCACTGTCGAGATCATATCCATGAAGTTTCATAAAAAAAATCAATCAAAAAGTGAGTGAGATGATCGTCAAAATTTCAACGATCAAAATGCATATTTATACCATTTTTTAACAAATCACCTCATCTCAATGATTTTTTATTGAATTTTTTGATGAATTTTTTTTGGAGATGATCTTCTTATCGTGGAGATCATATCCATGAAGTTTTATAAAAAAACTCATGTTTTTACTATTTAAAAAAAGAGAGTATGTATCGGGGTCTGTACCATTAGGAGTCCTTATAGTAGGAGCCACTCTCTCTCTCTCTCTCTCTCTCTCTCTCTCTCTCTCTCTCTCTCTATATATATATATATATATATATATATATGTATATATATATATATGTATATATATATATGTACATATATATATATGTATATATATATATGTACATATATATATATGTACATATATATATGTACATATATATATATATATATATATATATATATATATATATATATATATATATATAATGGTGTCTATAATAACATATTAACAATTTAAACCGATTAAAGACTAAAGTTAAGAATAATTCTAATGAAACTCAAACTGAATCTTAAAGGCAAATTCGTTGAGATGTCACACACACACATCATATGATATTTAACATGAGCATTATGTGAATTTTTAGCATTAACCGATATGTGTTTGACTCCTCGTTCTAAATTTAATTATGTCATGATGGGGTGATCACATACGAGTGGCAAAAAGGGTTGTTGGTTATGGATTCTTCCGTAAATCATTTTCAAGTAAATCAAGACATCTTAATATTTTTCACGTTTAGAATGCACTTTTGATATTGTCTTTATAGTTAAATACAAAATTGATTATGAAGTTTGGAATGGTTTTTAATTCTGGATAAATAGTTTCAATTATTGCAGTGTTAACCCTGAAGTATTTAGAGTGCACAATACTAATACTTCCTTAAACCGTCGTCATAATTTTGTGTTCCAATATAGAAATATTTGTTAATTAATTCTAAGAGTGGATGTTATCTATGTTAAAAATTATTTTACTATAAAAATCAGATTTATACACGATTCTCTCTCCCATATTTATACATTTAAGAAATGAAAATATCCAAATATGGTTACAGTTTTGATATTGTCTTTAGAGTTCAATACAAAATTAATTATGAAGTTTGGAATGGTTTTTAATTTTAGATCAATTGTTTAAATTATTTCACTGTTAACACTGAAGTATTTAAAGTGTGCAATGTTAATACTCCGTTAAACTGCCATTATAATTTCACGTCCAACATAAAAATAATTGTTAATTAATTCTAAGTGGATGCTATCTATGCAAAAAATTCATTTGCTATAAAAGTCATATTTATACATTAAGAAATGAAAATATTCAAAATATGGTTACTCAGGAGACTATACTTTCCATAAACATATCTTGACATGAAACTATATCTAATAGAGCTAAGTGCTTTTAAAAAACATTATTGCACATTCGTGTGCAATTTACGTTGATTTGGAATATATCAAAGCCGCAAATATATTTACCTATGATAAACTTTTATGAAGGATCAAGAAACCCCGTACAAACTACAAAGAAAAATAAAATACAACACACTCACACATTCATACAATGTCCAAAAATGCACAAATGCTACAAATTTCATATTATTGTGTTTAATCGCAACAAAAATGCTCAAACATTTGGAAATGGTAAATTATCAATAATCGCACGCACCATACAACTTTAAGATGGCATCAAAGTGCCTCTAGACATGTTTTTAATGTAATTTTATAGTAGATGTGTCTCTTATAATCTTACTTACCAAAATATAATGTTAAATGGGAAAAAATCACGCTAACTTTCAGCTGGTTTTTCTTAACCTTTACATACACACATCAACATGTATATAAAGGCCATGTCAAGATTATTGAAAAGTTAACTCAGAAAACAGATACAACAACAACCGTAGCTAACCAGAGCTTATAAAAATAATACAATGGAGATGCTTCACTTGCAGAAGGTGTGGGTAGTATAGCCACGGGAACTTGAGAGGATGGAGATAGAGATGGAGATGGAGCCGTCGAACCTTGAGAAGAGGGTAAAGTAGGTGGACTTACAGATGGAGTTATTGGAACTTGAGGAGACGGTATATCAGACGGAGATGGAGCTGTCGAAGAATCATTAACCACATTGATGTCCACCTTTTGCCCATTTGGGCAATGATCCCGGCCCCTGCAAATGAAGTAATGGTGGCCGGTATCATCAAGAGTGATTGAGTCATTTCCTGATTCGTAAGAGACATATATGTAGCGCGGCGCAACGCATGATTCATAGACATCTTGTGGAACTTGTATCACGTTGTGGGGTCCCTCGTACTGAAAAACTGTTCACAACATAAAATGACATTTATTCGATACGGTGAAATTAATAAATTGTATAATCATTTCCTATCTAAACATATTGTTTTTAGCATATTATGTAGTGTAGATCACTTTTGGAACTAATTAAAAATCTCATTTGGTCCAATAATGTGATAAACCAACTAAGTCCTCTCGATCAAATAATATACATCCAATTTAAGAATCTCTCACTTTATGCACATTTATGTATCCAAAGTTACTTTTTGGTTATTTCCAAAACGTCTGTATAAAGTTGTGATTTTTCCATGACAACTACACAATGAAATTGAAGTAGCCTTTACCACACATTTGAAAAGTAGAGCTCCATATAAAGTGACTCAAAGAAAGACTCTTATAATTAACAATTCACTTTTTTAGGAAAAACTTAACACTCGGAAGACCTTTTTAATTTTTTGTGACTCTGTTGATATGTCAAATACACATTTTTTTATTACTACATTGTATTAATAATAAGATTTTCAAGAATATACTACTTGTATTCTATGATCTATGTTCCAAATAAAGAGCTCATGATTCTTTTCGGGGTTCTTCCAATTTAACGGTTCACTTTCCTTTTTTGAACATAATCAGTGAACCATGTTTCACGATGGTGAACTAGATTTAATCTTCACAATTGATTGAGTTTATACTTAATCTATACGAAATAAAGACATGAACTCTTAATTTGAAATGGAGTGAATATTATTTTTGGTAAATGAAAAACATACTACATAGTAAATACCAAAGAAATCCTAATCAATCTTCAAATGAATAAAGCTTTGGGGTACTAAAATCCAAATGATCTTTTTTTAGATATATAATGTAATGTTCAACAATTTGGTTTTATTTGTCAAAAAATAATACTTCTTCCACGGTTAACATTTTCTTTAAAGTTCATGAATTTTTCAGGAGTTTTGTGTTTTCTAGTAACGAATTATTTTTTTAACTTGGATTTAATAAAAAGTATCGTAAATGAGAAGAAAAATTCTCAACAAAATTCTAAATATCAATATTTATTTTGATGACCTCAAATAAAGACCATTACATTTTTTTATAGCGATAATCAATGAGACTCTTCAACATATATTATTAAACATACCTAAAAACATATAAATTTTTAAAAATACCAAACATATTTATCAGGTATGGTATAGATTAGAAACATAGTAAGGCAATCATATATTAAATATTTCATCAAAAAATTCAGTCTGAATGTTAGTAAAATGAAATAGAGTGTATATGTGCATTTTTCACTTTTCGAACTTTTGATCATCATAAGAATTTTTTTTCTACATAATCACCTCTATATAAAGATCATCTATGGTTAAGATTTTTTTTTTTTATATTTTAAATATTGGTATGTTCTTTAGGTACAATGGTTCCTATATAAAATCCTAATTTTACTAACAATCTAAATTTAACTAAATTATATCAAATAAAAGCACATCATCCGTAAATACAAATACAAAGATTTCTATATAAAATTCCATATTTTTCATACTTCCTTACAAGGGAACAAAAAATGGAATGAAGCACATTGTTTGGTGACTTTTTAACTTAAAAGAATCTTATGAGAAAGCGTATTGAGAGAGACATTAAATGATAAAATAAGGCTGAGATGGAGAATTTAAGTTTTTTTTTTTCTAATAACAAAAGAAAAAACTCTCTCTCTTTTCCTAAGAACCAAACACAACATTGGTGATGGTTGAGAATTGTTGATGCAAAGGGTTTTCTAGATAATAATTGTTGCCCAAAGTTAAACACTAGTTTTCAGATTGTAAATTATAGGAGCAACCAACTGAGGGAGACATTAAATGATAACATAAGACTGAAATGGACTATTTTTTTTTTAACTTTTAATCTAAACATATATAAATTTTAAATGATAACAGGACACGATTCATCACCGAGATTAACAAATAAATATTATTTATATAAGACATTTCTTAATATAGGTCATATCAAAATACTTTTTTCTCAATGTCATATTTTTACATATAGTGAATACCTGTTGAAGCAAAAACACTTTCATAGGACTTGTTGAAAGTTTCCTTATTATACTTGCATTTTCTTAAGATTTTTATGAAATTATAGGATTTTGCCCCCTCAAAATTTTTGAAAAATATTAAGAGTCGTCACCGCAATAAAAATAAAGAATTACTTGGCATATCTATGTAAATTTTTAATCAAAAGTCAATATTTGGATGCTATTTATGAAAAAATTTACAATTCTTAGACGTATATATATATAAAGAACATCCATTTATACAATTTGTTATTAGTTTTTATTTTTTGTATTAAAAAATTAATAGTTAACCAAAAAAATTGGTTATCGTTCACGCACTCTTTCGACCCCCCCCCCCCCCCCCCCAAAAAAAAAAAAATAAGTCCAATTCCTAGATCCATCCTTGGTGGGAACTATTGAACTACATACTTACTAACGGGACTAATTGATAAAAAATATAATATGACACGGAAAAATTGAAACGCAAGTCGAGAATTAACTGATATTCTATATTCAATTTATAATATTATAAACTTTCGTACGATCATGTTCCTTTCAAATTATGTGTAACAAACTTAAGAACATATAAGGTTATGTAAAATGAAATTGAATCAAATTGTATGACAATTACGTGTGCACGATCAAATAACCCCCAAAAAAACTCCCACATGATAATAAAAATAATACACATAGAGATTAAAAAAATGACTCACGGATAATATTATAAACTTTAGTACGATCGTGTTCCCTTAAAATTATGTAACAAACTTAAAAGAATAAAAAGCTATGTCAAATGAAATTGAATCAAATTGTATGACAATTATTTATGCACGATCAAATAAGCCAAAAAAAACTCCCACGGGATAATAAAAATAATAAACATAGAGATAGAAAAATGACTCACGGATAGTATCACCAACATGGAATGTTTTATTAGCAGCCCATTCTTGATAATTAATATTGTAAGTCCAACCAGCAGAGTCCCCAACCTTGTAAACAGCTGCATTAGAGAATTGGAGTGAAGAAAAATTAACCAGCATGATGATGAACACATTGACAAACAAACCCATGCTTTTTTTAAAAGAGAAAATGAAAGTGAAAGGCTGGAACTTAAGTTTCACTATTTATAAGTGTGTATTGTTTGGACTTACCAAGACCTTTCAAATCTCTAATATAAAATGGATGGTTAACACGGTTCACCAAGGGACCTTAATTTAATTCCTTTCCATTGATTATCTATATTACTCTTGTCTCTTAATTTGCCTCCCACCACCATTTACCCATTCTTCTTTTTTAACTATTTAAAATATTTTTTAATTTTGTTTTTAAACTTTAAAAGTGTTTAACTGTTTTTAAAAATGTTAAAAACTATTGTTTCAATATTTTTATATTACGGTTTTTCAAAAATTTTGTAAAACGTTCTCTTAACAATTTTTTTATAATATTAAAAACAGTTTTTAAAATACCACAAAACAATTTTTAAACATTCACATCAGTTTTTTAAAACTATTTAAAACAGTTTTAAAAAATGTTTTTTAAAACTTTAAAAGAGTTTTTATAATATATTCAAAATAGTTTGTAAAAATGTTAAAAACAGTTTTTACAATATTTTTATGATACGGTTTTTAAAAAAATTTGTAAAACATTTTCTTAACAATTTTTTCTAATATTAAAAACAGTTTCAAAACAGTTTTTAAATATTTATAGCAGTTTTTTTAACTATCTAAAACAGTTTTTAAAATTATTTTTTAAAACTTTAAACCTGTTTTTATAATATATTCACAACAGTTTTTAAAAATGTTAAAAATAGTTTTTACAATATTTTGTTAATACGATTTGTAAAAATATTTGTAAAACATTTTCTTAACAATTTTTTTATAATATTAAAAATAGTTTTTAAAACATTGCGAAACAGTTTTTAAATATTCATAACAGTTTTTTAATTATTTAAAACAGTTTTTAAATTATATTTTAAAACATTAGAACCATTTAAGAAGTTGGCAAATTTGTTGGCAAATATTTCCCTCTCAAATAGGTAAGCAAAATTTTTCCACAGATTATGCATATGAGGCGTTGTACATTGGCAAATAATGGCACGGTAAATTGCGCAACCAAACAGCCATAATGTGGGCAAATTTTTATATTTGCCAACTTTTTGGCAATTACCTAGGCAAAAAGCACCAACCAAACGGAGCCTAATATAAGGAAAAAATTTCGCTGTCTTCAATTGTAAGGACATTTTTGTCATGTCCGTTATCTTACAGTTTTGTATGTCGTACGCCGTTACATTTGGCACGTTTCTACATGATCACATATGAAGGCCTCAATCCGAATTCTAGGAATCAAGCATCCTGCATCTCCATCATGTGTTTTACATCAGCCTCAATGACTTCACGTTCCATGCTTTTAGGGACTATATGCTAGTGGTACGCAAGAGAAGTCAAAACAGTGAAAGAAGGCTCGATATGAAAGTTCAAGGGCAATTCGGTAATTGTACATCCACCATCCGGAGGATAGGTCAACTGGAAAGTTGAAGAGCTTGCCGCAACAAAGATACTGGAAGAAACGGCATCTCATTCCGAGCTACGGTGAAGAAGATATGGCCCTTTGAAGATGGAGAGATTTCCTTGAAGGAATCTGGTTCCTGAGGACCGGACCGATCCGGACCAGATAAAAGAACCGATCCGGTTCACCGGACCGATCCGGATAAAGGGACCGGACCGATCCGATTGCTGAAGCTAAGTTCAGTACACCCGGATCCATAGCGAACCGATGAAGACAAAAGTTCCAGACCGATCCGATACCAACCAGACCGATCCGGTTTCAGAAAAAGAACCGATCCGACTTACCCGGACCGATCCGCCTAATCGACCGGACCGATCCGGCGAGGATAATCACTGCCAGATCGTGCAGCCAATTTTGAAGGGTTTCGATCCCTTATTTAAACCACGATCAGCAGTTGGTTTTCTTAAGACTTATACACGATTTTCAGAGCATATCAACCCTAAAGTCTTCACCTATTGAGTCCTATGATTCTAGGTTTTTAGATTCACACATCTTCCGTATCTTTGTGAATCAAATTTGGTAACCCAAAGAACACCATTGATGTTGTTCAACCCTTTGTGAAGTGGACCGTTTCTTCCTCTTCATTGCAGCCCTACTGGACAGGGATAGTTCCAGCCGCAAGCCCTACTGGAAAGGGATTTTCTTCCAGCCGCGACTACAGAATCCGATACCCGAGGGTAATTCTTAGTCAACCTGTATTTCATTGTAATCCGATTGTAAACCGTATTTTACAAATTATAGTGATATACAAATGGTTTTGCCCCTGTGGGGGATTTTTCCTTAAACTTTGTGTGTTGAATAATTCTTGCATGATTTCATATTGTTTCAATCACACCTAGTTGCATGCTTAGGGTTAATTTGGGTTAAAAGGCATTTATTATATTGTTTCCTTATTTGAACGCAAGCGCCAACTCTTTCAAATTGGTATCAGAGCAGGTTACGCTAATCTATCGCGTATTCCTTTTTCCGCAAAATTTTTCTAAAGATATCAATTTTTGAAATAAATTGATTTTTGAAAAGAGCGTGTTCAAATGGAGAAGTCATATTATAAAATGCCTATTTTTGACGGGTCGAATTATGCCTATTGGAAAGCCCGTATGAGGTCGGCTTTAAAAGCCATTGATGAACGTGTCTGGATTTTGGTTGAACGAGGATGGACTCCTCCAACCGTGACTGTTGATAATGTGACCAACTTGAAACCTGACATCACTTGGACTGATGATGAATTTAAATGGTCGTCTTTTAACTCTAAGGGTCTAAGTGCTATTTCTGGGTCTGTCACTCCTGATGAGTTCAAACGCATAATGACGTGCACCACGTCAAAAGAAGCATGGGATATTTTGCAACTTACCCATGAAGGAACAAATGCTGTTAAAGAGTCAAAATTGCAAAATTTAACAACTCAATTTGAAACCATCACCATGCATGAAAATGAATGTTTTGATGAATTTTATGCTAGGCTTTCTGACATTGTTAATACTAGCTATAATCTTGGTGAACATATTCCAAATGCTAGGGTTGTTAAAAAGATTCTTCGTTCTCTTCCTAAGCGTTTTATACCTAAAGTCACTGTGCTAAATTCATTGGGTAATTTAAATACTCTAAAATTGGAAGAACTGGTAGGAGATTTACAAACTTATGAAATAGACATGTTTCCCAAATCTGCCAAGCCAAAAGATAAGGGAATTGCCCTTAAAGCCCAAGAGAGAAAAAGTGAGGGGTCGGCAAGAAAGAGAGTCGAGTCATCTAGAAAGATAGAAACTTCTGATTCTGAATGTGAGTTTGACTTAGATGATTTGGCATTATTTGCTAAAAACTTCAAGAAAATTCTGAAATTTAAAAAAGGTGGAAATTTCAAAGATAAAAAGAATTTTCAGAAAAATAAGTTTGAAAAGAAAGATTTCAAAGAACCCCCTAAAGACAGTGAGAGGTGTTTTGAGTGCGACGGTAAGGGACACAGAGCGTTTGAGTGTGCCACTCGTCTGAATAGGGAAAAGGGTAAAGCTGTCCTAAACGCTACCCTTAGTGACGACAGTGAGGTCGAGTCGGTGGACTCGGGCGATGAGTCACCGCATGAGCGTAACTTCACCGCATTCATGGCTAGTCATGTGAGTACTCCTAGTGCATCTCACGACGATGAGGATGCTACTTCACAGGGACACCTCGACAGCGAGAGCGAAGAGAGTGAGGGAGAGGAGGAAGGTAGTGAGGACGAGAGTAGCCTTCAACGCGCCTACGCCGAGTTATATGATGAGTCTTTCAAAACTAAAAAACGTAACAAGGCGTTAGTTCTTAGGATCACCGCGTTAGAAGAAGAGTTAAGAAAAATGAGAGAGAGAGAGTCCTCCACCTGCACCGCCATGAGAGAGAGAGAGTCTGCCTGGGTTAGTAAATAGAATTTGCTTAAAGAGAGAGAGAGCAGTTTTGAGAAAGAGAAAGCGGACTTGACTAAACAAGTGGCTAGTCTTACGAGTGAGCTCCATTCCTCCCTGGAGACTCGAAAGAAACTTGAATCCCTTGTTGCTCAGCTTACTCATGACGTTGAGAGAGCTAGGAAAGTCAAGGTACAAATCGAGGACAGATCTGGGAAGATGGGAAAGATGCTCCTCGGTCCCGCTTTAGGTTTTGGTGACCGGCAAGGAATAGGTTTTGATGGTGCCTCCACGTCCAAAATTGCACCCGGACCAATTCCTGAGTTTACTACGACTCCTTATGGCCGTCATAAAAAACCAAGAAGGAGAGTTCGACCAAGAAAAGCAAACCAAGGTTCTCCTAATATTGTGCCCTTTTGCTCCCATTGCAAAAGAAATGGACACCTTAGGGATGATTGCTATAAGTTGGGTCGGACACGACGTACGGTTGCTCCACCACTTCAGACTGATGAGTTTGCCAGTCTGAGAGAGCGTGTTGAGTTTCTAGCCGCCACATCACAGAGCTTGATGGAGGAATTCCGACGGATGACCTTACCATCAATGAATGCGCCCCGCATTCCGGCTAAAACCAACAACAACAAGGGAATACTAAAAGGTGCCTACTCTTGGGTTCCTAAGAAAGAGAAAAAGGCCCTTGTTGTCCATGTCGCTCTCAAAGCCCATAATACCTCACAGTGGTATTTTGACAGTGGTTGCTCCAGACATATGACAGGTGATACCTCATATTTTACCCATCTTGAGGATTATAATGATGGGAGAGTCACCTTTGGAGATGGTAGCAAATCTAGCATAGTAGGACGAGGTACAGTAGAGTTACCAGGATTTCCAAAGCTAGAGAACGTGCTGTACGTCAAAGGTTTGAAAGCAAACCTTATTAGCATCAGCCAGTTGTGCGACGATGACTTTGCAGTGAAGTTTGACCGGAAAACTTGTAAGGTCTATGATCAAGCCGATAAACTATTAGTGCAAGGGGTGAGGACAGAAGATAACTGTTATGGGACTGAGCCTAAATCCTCACTTGTCTGCAACAGCGCCACGATCACTCATATGGATCTGTGGCACCAACGTCTAGGTCACATGAACGTTAGAGACTTATCTCGTTTAGTCAAAAAGGACCTAGTACGTGGCTTACCATCACTTGGAAAGCCAACTTCCACGATCTGTGGACCCTGTCAGTTGGGAAAGCAAATCCGTAGCCCACATAGGAAGTTGAATTCCATTACCACCTCATGTGCTCTTGAGTTAATTCACATGGATCTTATGGGTCCTACTCGCACAGAGAGTCTAGGTGGTAAGAGATACATTCTCGTGATGGTGGACGATTTCTCTAGATACTCTATTGTCGGTTTTCTAAGAGAGAAATCAGATGCTGTTGAATTCCTAACGACCAAGTGCCGTGTCCTGCAAAATCAACACGGGGTCACTATTAACAGAATACGTAGTGACAACGGCACTGAATTTAAGGAAGCAAAGGTGGATTTGTACTGTGATAGCCTTGGGATCAAACATGAGTTCTCTGCTGTGAGAACTCCTCAGCAAAATGGGATTGTTGAGAGGAAAAATAGAATGATCCAAGAGATGGCTAGATCTATGCTTCTAGGTCGTAAAGTTTCTAGGAGATTTTGGGCAGAGGCAGTGTCTACTGCATGCCACACGGTGAATAGGGTCTATCTGCGTCCACACACACTTAAGACGCCTTATGAATTGTGGACAGGCAAGAAACCCAACCTAGCATATTTCCGTGTTTTTGGGAGTAAATGCTACATCCTACGGGATAGAGAGCAATTAGGAAAGTTCGACTCCCGGAGCGACGAGGGAATACTGCTAGGATATTCATCGGACAGTAGAGCGTACCGGGTTTTTAACCTGAAGAGCTCTAAGGTTATGGAATCAATAAACGTCACTGTGCAAGATGACGAACCTCCGACGATTATTGATCCCAACCTTCAGTGTGAGGATGAGGACTGTTCTGACAGTGATTTACCTGTTCCTCTCTCACACTCTGTGGACCCTACTCCTGTGTTAGGGGACACACCTGCTTGGGTTCGCAAGAGTCATGACCCCTCTGCCATTGTTGGTGATCCCACTCTCGGGGTCAAGACTCGTGCTCAGCTAGAGAACGTTGTTAGCCATCTTTGCTACACGTCCAAAGTCGAGCCCAAGAATCACAAGGAAGCACTCAAAGATGAACACTGGATATCTGCTATGCAGGATGAGTTGCTTCAGTTTAAGAAGAACAATGTCTGGGAACTTGTCCCCCGACCTAGTGATACTAATGTTATTGGTACCCGGTGGATTTTCAAGAATAAAATGGATGAAAATGGTACCATAATCAGAAATAAGGCTAGGTTGGTCGCTCAAGGCTACACACAGATAGAGGGTGTAGACTTTGGAGAGACATTTGCTCCTGTTGCGAGGCTTGAGTCCGTCCGCTTACTACTCGCCATCGCATGTCATCTGCACTTCAAGGTATATCAGATGGATGTCAAGAGTGCCTTTCTGAATGGCATTCTACAGGAAGAGGTTTATGTGGAACAACCAAAAGGGTTTGAAGACCCTAAGCACCCTGAACACGTCTACTATCTGAGGAAAGCCTTGTATGGTTTGAAGCAAGCACCCCGTGCTTGGTACGAGAGGCTTACTTCCTATCTCTTAGCCCGTGGCTTCAAGAGAGGGGGAGTTGATATGACGTTGTTCGTCAGGAGAGATGACGGTGCTATCTTGGTTGCCCAAGTCTATGTGGACGACATAGTCTTTGGATCCACATGCTCCCAGCATGCTCACCACTTTGAGGAGGAGATGAAAAGTGAGTTTGAGATGAGCATGGTAGGTGAGCTTACATTCTTCCTTGGTCTCCAGGTTCGTCAGCTAGAGGATGGGATGTTCATCTCCCAATCCAAGTATGCTAGAGACCTAGTAAAGAAATTTGGTTTAGACTCCGCTAAGCATGCTCGTACACCTATGAGTATCACTACCAAGCTTAGTAAGGACACTTCAGGCAAGGACGTAGAGCAAACCTTGTATCGGAGTATGATAGGCAGTCTTCTCTACTTGACTGCTAGTCGTCCCGACATTGCCTTTAGTGTTGGAGTCTGTGCGCGTTATCAGGCGTCTCCCAAAGAGTCACACTTACTCGCTCTAAAACGTATTATCAAATACGTGAGTGGGACTCTCTCATACGGTATTTGGTATTCCTTTGATACCGATGACCGTTTGTCCGCCTATTCGGATGCCGATTGGGCTGGGGACGTAGATGGTTGTAGGAGCACTTCTGGTGGGTGTTTCTACTTTGGTTCTGCTCTTGTCTCTTGGTTGAGCAAGAAGCAAAACTCCATCTCTTTGTCCACTGCGGAGGCTGAGTACATCGCCGCCGGGAGTTGTTGCACGCAACTCATGTGGATGAAGCAAATGTTGGAGGATTATGGGATTTCACAGGACACCATGACCATTTCCTGTGATAACACGAGCGCGATACACATATCCCGCAATCCTGTCCAACATTCGCGCACAAAGCACATCAGGTTACGCGAGCACTTTATACGTCAGTTAGTTGAAGAGAAAGTCGTAACCCTGAGTTTTGTTCCTACCGACCGTCAGTTAGCCGATATTTTCACGAAACCTTTAGATGCCCTTAGATTTGAGAGTCTTAGGAAGTCTTTGGGGATTTGTACTGTTGACTGAGGGGTTGGTCTATGTCTAGAATAGGATGCTTCTTCATGGTCATATCATATGCTTCCTATTGCTAGTCTGTTTATATGTACCATAGCTTTGTTGTACAGCTTTTATGTATTTGTTTCTTATTCTTAGAAAAATACAAAAAGATTTTTTTTGAAAAAATTTTGAGAAAAGCACAAAAAGATTTTATTTTGATAAAATTTTTTGAAAAATTCAAAAAGAGATTTGCCTTTTATGGATGAGCATTTAAGATAGCCAAGTCACAACTTCATTCCATATATCCATGTGACTGTTTGATAGAGATTTGAGAGGCTACATCATTTCATCCATGTGCTTAACATTGATTGGAGTCCTTGAGATGTAATTAGTGATATTTCCTATATGCTTGACTCCTATATCCTTTTTTGCACACATGCACGGCTATATTTGATTGTTGCACTTGTCAATCTCATGTTGGCTTGAGTGTTTCCATCTCAATCCTGTCTATACAATGTATAAAATGCGATAAAACTTGACAAGATTGGATTGCATGTAAAAACCGTTTGGTGAGACTGTGCGCATATTTTCATAACGGGGAGGGGCTGCGAAAGTTGATTCTTATCCTTTGCGCAAAAGCCACCGTTAAAAAGGACCTAAAAAATGGAGGAATTTTAATATCCGAGGTCCTAAGAGGTTAAAAGAGCCCGAAAAAAATTGTTAAGGCAATCAAAAGCAATACATGCCAAATATGGGCCATTTAGGTTTTCACCACCAATTCTCCAAAGTTTGAGAATTTAGTATACCTCTATTCAAAATATAAATCTGAGGGAGTTTGGAGATTGAAAAACGGGTTTGCACTTCCTTGAAAGTCCTGAAAACGCATGAAAATCATTTTGGACGTTATTGGTGTAGAAATCACTTTGAGCTTTGATTTGTAGATTTGATAGTCAATGTCATATATTTCCAATCTTTTACACCAAAGGAAGCATTTGAGTTCATTCGTTAGGAATATCCAATATTCATCGTGCACATATGTCATGTTTGTATGCTTTGATTTTCCTATTGAATTTTGATCACACCCATTCTTTTACGCTATCACCGACTTAGTTGTTTTATGTTCATTCATGGTGTGATTTTATGCCTTGTGACATCCCGGTACTTGATTGCTTGATTTATTTCTCTCATTTGTCTATTTGGGGACATCATAAAAAGGGGGAGAATGAATTATCTGATTATGGGGGAGTTTTTGAAATTCTGAGAATATCATCTTAAATTGATATATATGCTTATGTTTATCTCATTTCAAAACTCGATACGTCACTTGGTATTTTGCTTTATCTCATGTGTGTAGGTACTATCTTGATGATCTCTGAATTGCACACCCTGATGAGAAAAGCTTTGAGATTCCTGAAGATTTGAAGAACAAACGATGTAGTCTTATTCATATGTATCTTTCCAGTTTTGGGTTCATGGAAGGGTAGATTTGTATAGGCAGTTGTGAATTGATAATTCGGATTTTTTATGTATGTACCGGCATAGACATAAGGGGAGATTTGTAAGGACATTTTTGTCATGTCCGTTATCTTACAGTTTTGTATGTCGTACGCCGTTACATTTGGCACGTTTCTACATGATCACATATGACGGCCTCAATCCGAATTCTAGGAATCAAGCATCCTGCATCTCCATCATGTGTTTTACATCAGCCTCAATGACTTCACGTTCCATGCTTTTAGGGACTATATGCTAGTGGTACGCAAGAGAAGTCAAAACAGTGAAAGAAGGCTCGATATGAAAGTTCAAGGGCAATTCGGTAATTGTACATCCACCATCCGGAGGATAGGTCAACTGGAAAGTTGAAGAGCTTGCCGCAACAAAGATACTGGAAGAAACGGCATCTCATTCCGAGCTACGGTGAAGAAGATATGGCCCTTTGAAGATGGAGAGATTTCCTTGAAGGAATCTGGTTCCTGAGGACCGGACCGATCCGGACCAGATAAAAGAACCGATCCGGTTCACCGGATCGATCCGGATAAAGGGACCGGACCGATCCGATTGCTGAAGCTAAGTCCAGTACACCCGGATCCATAGCGAACCGATGAAGACAAAAGTTCCAGACCGATCCGATACCAACCAGACCGATCCGGTTTCAGAAAAAGAACCGATCCGACTTACCCGGACCGATCCGCCTAATCGACCGGACCGATCCGGCGAGGATAATCACTGCCAGATCGTGCAGCCGATTTTGAAGGGTTTCGATCCCTTATTTAAACCACGATCAGCAGTTGGTTTTCTTAAGACTTATACACGATTTTCAGAGCATATCAACCCTAAAGTCTTCACCTATTGAGTCCTATGATTCTAGGTTTTTAGATTCACACATCTTCCGTATCTTTGTGAATCAAATTTGGTAACCCAAAGAACACCATTGATGTTGTTCAACCCTTTGTGAAGTGGACCGTTTCTTCCTCTTCATTGCAGCCCTACTGGACAGGGATAGTTCCAGCCGCAAGCCCTACTGGAAAGGGATTTTCTTCCAGCCGCGACTACAGAATCCGATACCCGAGGGTAATTCTTAGTCAACTTGTATTTCATTGTAATCCGATTGTAAACCGTATTTTACAAATTATAGTGATATACAAATGGTTTTGCCCCTGTGGGGGATTTTTCCTTAAACTTTGTGTGTTGAATAATTCTTGCATGATTTCATATTGTTTCAATCACACCTAGTTGCATGCTTAGGGTTAATTTGGGTTAAAAGGCATTTATTATATTGTTTCCTTATTTGAACGCAAGCGCCAACTCTTTCATCAATGATAGCAAAATTTGATGGTGTCCAATCAAATTCCTTTCCTTATTTCTTCTTAATGATGCTATCTCTCTTCCTTAAATGCTCAAACAGAAAACTTTGCTCATATATCTAACTTCCATAAATGCTTAAGATTCCCAATATGCATCACCCTTAATTTACAAGATAATATTAATCACTATATATAAATTGTGCTCCTTACATTAAAAAAAAGTAAAAAGATTTAAACTGTTTTTTAACCAAAAAAAATACTATATTAAAAAAAACTACACATAATAACAAAGAAAATTGTTTTTTTGTTTAAGGAAAAAACTAGAAAAAAATTGGGAAAAAAAACTTTTTCTTTCAACTTTATTTTTTAGAAAAGAATAATAAAAAAAATTTACTAATAAACTCTATAGAAAAATGAAAACACCGTTTTTTTACAACTTTCTTTTTCAGGAAAGACTAATAAAAAAAAAGTTACTAAATTTTTTTTTGTTTAGGAAAAAAACTGGAAAAAAACTTTATTTTTTAGGAACGAATAATAAAAAAAAAATACTAATAAACTCTACAAAAAGAATTTTTTTTTTTTACAACATTATTTTTTTGGAAAGAATAATAAAAAAACGTTACGAATTTTTTTTTCTTTGTTTAGGAAAAAATAGAAAAAAGACCTGTATATATAAAGTCTGTATTTTTTATTATTCTTTCCTGAAAAAAAAAACTTTATATACTTTGAGTAAGTAGTTGTTAATTGAATTTGTGTAATTGTTAATTAAACCTCTATATATACTGAAAAATATTGACTAATATTTTTCCAAAAATATTAGTCAATATTTTTTTCCCTAAAAAAATATTGAATTTTTTTTTTCCCACTTTTTTTCCTAAACAAAAAAAATGTTTTTTCATAACGTTGCTTTTATTATTCTTTCCAAACAAAAAAGTTGTAAAAAAAGTTTTTTCTTTCTGTAGAGGTTATTAGTATTTTTTTTATTATTCGTTCCTAAAAAATAAAGTTTTTTTCCAGTTCGAAAAAACATTTTTTAGTAACTTTTTTTATTTCACTTTCCTGAAAAAGAAAGTTGTAAAAAAACAGTTTTTTCATTAGTAATTTTTCTGTAGAGTTTATTAGTAAAAAATAAAGTTGTAAAAAAAAATTACTTTATTTTCCAGTTTTTTTCGTAAACAATTTTTTTTTTCCCTGTAGAGTTTATTAGTAATTTTTTTATTATTCGTTCCTAAAAAATAAAGTTGTAAAAAATAGTTTTTTTCATTTTTCTGTAGAGTATATTAGTAACTTTTTTTATTATTCTTTTCTAAAAAATAAAGTTGAAAGAAAAATTTTTTTTTTTCAAATTTTTTCCCTTAAACAAAAAAACAATTTTTTTTATTATTATGTACAGTTTTTTTTAATATAGTATTTTTTTTGTTAAAAAACAGTTTAAATCTTTTTACTTTTTTTTTAATGTAAGGAGCACAATTTATATATAGCGGTTAATATTATCTTGTAAATTAAGGGTGATGCATATTGAGAATCTTAAGCATTTATGGAAGTGAGATGTATGAGCAAAGTTTTATGTTTGAGCATTTAAGGAAGAGAGATAACATCATTAAGAAGAAAGAAGGAAAGGAATTTGATTGGGCACCATCAAATTTTGCTGTCGTTGAAGACAACAAAAATATTTCCCTAATATAAAACGGATGGTTAACACGGTTCACCGAGGGACCTTTATTTAATTCCTTTCCGTTGATTATCTATATTACTTTTGTCTCTTAATTTACCCGTTCATCCTACCATCTGTACAGTCACGTCATTAAATTCCTTCATCTTCCTCTACCTGAAACGTGACCATTGGTATGTTCTTCTGTTTTTTGCTAGAATTCAAGACGTTAATTACTTTCATAAGCTCAGACTATTCACCTGCCCTTGGATCTATTTAGTGCATTACATCGAACATGCCCTATCTCTTCTCTCAATCCCACTTCACTTTCTGTATTTCTCATATGACATTTCTCAACTATGTTCATTCATATTCCTTTTCAACCTGATGAAACCAACATGTATGTGTTTTTGTTAACAAATACATAAATAATTTGTTAGCTACGGTTGGATTTTTCAACCTGATGAAGGCTGAGTTGGTTTTTTGAAACGCTCACAAATGCTCACATAAATAATTTGTTAGCTCTCCTCAGCCACAAAACACACGCAGTAGCATAAAATATGCTTCCGTCTGTGTGTGTCGCTCTATTACTAATCTGCGCCATGTTCAGCCCATATTTTCTCTTCTACGCCTGGTTCATATAGTACACCAATACCTACTACTCCACCAATAC
Source organism: Sambucus nigra (assembly GCA_949130495.1). Taxonomy (NCBI): domain Eukaryota; kingdom Viridiplantae; phylum Streptophyta; class Magnoliopsida; order Dipsacales; family Adoxaceae; genus Sambucus; species Sambucus nigra. The sequence goes on along the minus strand of OX422214.1, from coordinate 185,723,655 downwards.
AAGTCATAGACAATCAGATATCCCTCCACCGGTAATACCATCCCCCACTAATACCAATACTCGTGATAGCCAGTCAGGTATCCCCACTAAAGGACTCTCAAATGACGATCTCCAAAAACTCCCAAAACTCACCGGTAAAGACTTGGTTTAGGGAAATGAATGTGCGGTTTGTTTGGACGAGATTGAGGCAGACCAACCGGTACGCCTGGTATCCATTTGTAATCATGGCTTTCATTTAAAATGCGCTGATGCATGGCTTTCTAAAAACTCTACTTGTCCCCTTTGTAGGGGAAGTCTTGAGCCGGAGGTTTTTTGTCCATCTGATTCTAATCCTTGTTAAGAAATTCCGTTTTTGATTGTTTTTATTTTTGGTTGTAAAAGATGTTGTTTTTCTTTTTGGAGTTTGAGATAGAATATGATACGAATTTTCTTTTGAAGTCTATTCATTTTATGGTTGATTCATGCGACCCTAACACAAATGAGTTTATTTTATATCTTTGTGATGTATCTTGCAATACCTAATATTATAATATAGAATTAAGGTAAGAGTCAGGTTCGTTTCTATATTTGAATTTTTAGGACACTATTTTTTAGGTTTATAAAAATAGTCCTTGTGGTACAATAACATTTATTTGTATAGTCCCTTTAGAGTTAGGAGTACATAAAGTATGTAATTTCATTTGTTTTAGTTAACTATGTATCTATTATATACCTCTAACACGATAGTATTAGAGGTTTTAATAGCAATAAATTCCTATTTAGTACCCATTTTGTTTATGTCGTTTGTTTTTCGAGATAAGTATACACCATTCATCTTCCCTGCCCATTTAGTTTCCACCTTTTGGCTTTCCACTATGTTTCGTTTATGCCTTAGGCGGGTGAAGAGACTTCCTAGGGCCTCACCATATTTAAGGGCCCCTAATTTAAATAGCTATTTATTATATTATATATAAATAAATACATTCATTGAAAAAAGTAAAAACTCTTCTTATTTTCAAGGCTATTAAAAACAACTCAATAAACAACTAAACCCATTAAAAGTACTCGATTCATTTCTTCTAAACTAACAATCCCTTCATTTCTTCTCTCTCTCTCCTCTCTCTCCACTAACGGTTCATCTCTTCTCTCTCTCTCTCTCTCTCTCTCTATCCAAACTCCACTCTCGTCTTCCTCATTCGATTTTGCTCATACAAAGAAAAAAAATTGCTCATTCAAAAAAAATCTGGTGGCACTATAAAACTTCTCTCATATAAGGTTTGTTTTTTGTTTTATATATATATATAATAATATACTATATGTTATTTATATTATATTGTTAATATTGTTATATATATATTTTTTACTTTTTTGCTCTTTTTTGTTTTATGAAATTGTTTAAACTTAAATGATTATTCTATTAATATGTTTTTAAATGTTGACAGGTTGAAAGTGATTTTTTTTCAATTGGAGAAGTTTGTTGTTCGGATAATCAGATTCAATATACATTGTCGTGATCAGGTTCTATTATTCTATAATAATATTTGTTTGTTTATGTGAAATAATTAGAACAAATTATATTTGAGTAGCTAGAGTTACTTTTTATTTGTAACATATATTTAATATAATATAATAATTTTTACAATAAAAAGGGCCCCATATTAATTTCTAGCCTAGGGCCCCGATTTTGCTTGAGACGACCCTGCCCACGTCCCTCTCTCTACTTATAACTATATATATAATGTTTATCAATTGAGGAGATATACAAGTTCAGATACATGAATTGTCCTATTGTTGCCATAGAATGAAAACTCAAGAAAGAGATTCCTCTTCTAAAATAAAATAGCAACGACAGATCCTGATCCCCCCTTCCTTCATTCCTTGGCACAAGTGGAATGCCCGATCAGATCAAAGAGAGGATGCGTCGCCTTTCTACTCCGAAATATGAAAGGTTATTATTACCGTGCGATCGTTTGTTCCCCCCAAATTAACTTCTCTCTCCTCTTTCACAATGGGTATTAGTGTCCCTATTCACATAACTTGTAGATCCTGCTCCTCATATCTCTTTTCTTTCTCTAACTTATATTGAAACCACTCGGACCAATGTCCCATCCAACTACTGTGGAGAACCTGGCAAGGCTAGTTTTGATTGTTTCCACTGTGGAGAACCTGGACATCGTATGTTAAGTGCATGAATCCAAAGAAGCATACCATGTTTATTAGTGAAGAAATGGAAGGTGAACCTACGAATGGAGACGAAGATACCCAACACCTTATCAACAAACATAATCTCACAACAAAGACAGATGGTGTCCCACCTTGAAAGCTTATGGACGAGCTTTTTCACTAAGGGGGAGATTGATGAGAATGTAGGGGCATCACAGTAATTATTATTTTTCTTCATTCGTTCGGATATTATAGAGGTGGTTAGATGGAGATAAGTCTAGTTGGTCTTAGGGGTTAAAGGATGGGATTATTTTTAAGGTTATATATACTTATCTTTATTTCCTTAATTATCTTAATAGTTTTTTTTTTCTTGTAGCTTTAAGACTCTTTTAATCTGTTTTGGGACAATATTGAACATAATAAAACTAAGAGAGTTGGGGCATATTCACATCAGAGAGAGAAAATTGACAATTCCATGTGAGAGTTACTTAGGATGCCTGATAGAATAATCTTCCTTTTTGTTAATTTCAGGTAAATAATAAATCATTTTAATTATCTTTAGTTAGATTTCAAGAGTTAAAGGGTAGCTTCACAATTGTTGGAGATGAGCTTTTGTTGTGTGGCTCATATTTTTGGAAGAGTTAGATCGTTAACTAGTTGACCCTTTACACACACATGCAAATAAGGGATAAACTCGACTATACATAAGATAACCAACTATAGACGACTAGCAATGAAACCGAGTATTGGCAAGGTCAATCTTGACACGACATGACTCAACCACAGCATAAAACCGGCACCACATAATCCATTGTCAACTCTACTTTGCGGTCCAGTTATGGTATTATGTAAATATAGTCCTCAATGTGATAAAAATAGTCCTACAACCCGGGTTAGGAGTTTACTCCTAGGATTCTAATAGAATTAAAATTAATCTGGCAACCATAAATATATGTGTTATATTCAAATCCATCATCGCAATAGAACATATGATATTTGAAATTTTATGAAGCTATGTGATGCTTAATTGGCCATATTTTACTTGTGATTTTTAAGGAATTTTACATGGAATTCCTATATAGTTTTTACTTCCTGTTTAAATTTTTTTTCCAAACGTGTACACATCAAGTAGACATTAACCACATTTGTACCTCCAACCTTACATTATTATTTTTAAATTGATCTAGATCAATAAATATTATTATTAATTAGCAAAAGGAAATTTACAACGAAGGTAGAAGGGAAAATGGGAGACCAACAATGCTAGATCTAGAGACAAAGGAAAAATTCAAATCGCCACCGCCCCCCCCCCCCCCCCCCACCCCACCCCAACACACACACGAAAATAAAAGTTACTCATTAATTTTTCAAATCTTTTAGCAACTTCAAAAGGTAATATAAAGAAAGAAAGAAAAAGTTGAAACTGACGATTCTAAATTTCTATGTTTGTTGTTTATAAAATGTGTATTAATTTATTTTATTCTTTGTTCTAATCTACAAAAAAATCCCATCATGTATCGTTTTTTTTATGTTGTAAGAATTTGTTTTTGAAAAATAAAACCCAGACTTCCAGACTGGTTCATGCTTTTCTTGACGAAACAAGGTAGAATATGGTAAAACCCACCCCATATCCACTTCATTATTATCCCTCTTGAATATGTGGGGTTCGACTTGGCCGAACAAACTCCTTGAGTTCTGCATAACTCAAAGCCAATATAATATTATAAACTTAGGAACAATTTAAAAAGGGTGTAGAGAAATATATTTGAACTTGCCTTATAATGAAGGTGATGTTGCATGTCCTCCATTGAGTATCGAAGCACTTCATGATGACTCCAAAGAGAGAGAGAGAGAGAGAGAGGTTTATTTTTGTGATTTGGGGGACTTGTACATTTAAAGGATTTACCATTGTGCTTTACATAATAAGAGCAGGGTCAAATAGTTGGGGTTTGAATCCATACCTCCCTACAATTTGTCTATCAAGAAAACCTTTAAAGTCATTATTCGTATCAAAGGTATTTGAAAATGTAATCCAACTATCAATAGAGCCTTCTATTATAACCATGGGTTTTATTTTGAAGTCCTTATCATTCTAGCAAAGGAAAGACATGACTAAATCACAATATCTCTCTAATCTATATCATATTAAAAGTGTTGCTGACCATTTCAATGACATCTTGCATTTCTAAGCAAGGTTACTTCTTGGGGCCATTGCATACCCATGCTTAAACAAAGCGTAGTGCAATATGACAAGGAATACATACATTCAGAATGGAAGTAGGAACATATGGAATACATACATTCGAAATGGAAGTAGGAACATATGTCATATGCTCTAAACTTGTTATGTTGGGGACTTGTATAGATTAAACAAAAAGAGTACACATTGAGGTAGTTCGAAATTTAGGACTGGTTATAGTTCAAATAAATGATTAATGAAACATAATAGGATTAAATTTATCAACCAATAGAATTTAGTTCAGATTACTATATAAAATGCAACTGATAGCCAAAAATGGTGCTCGGTGACAAAAGTTTGCCGATATTTTAGAATATACCTACATACAATTCAATACAGTAACTCTAAGCCACATTATCTAGAAGTGATAGTAAGGTGGTGCTTTTTTATACATCATTAAGGTGCGTTTGAGTGTATCGTCAGATACTAAATGGAGGTCCATTCAGCGAAACAAGTAACATTTGTTGAACAATGATAAATGTTGAAAGATTAATCCTATTGAAAAATCTTTAAAATTTTATCCTTAGTAGTTTTTGCGAGAAAAGCAACCGATAATGGTAAAATAATCCAAATAACATTATGAGTTTTTTTTACTTAACCTCCACTTTATAATCGTGTATTAGACTTAACCCCCACTTTACTAATTCGTTAGACATAACCCCCATTTTTCTAATAGTATATAGGATCAAATAGGTACAAATAAATATCCAATGAGAATTTCATACTTCAGATAAAAAAAATGTTTAACGTTCCTTTTGATCAATCAACATTTAGAAATTAAGCATAACGAAACAAAAACACCTAAATTTGCAAATTTTGATGCACAGAAACTCAAAAATCTTAACCAGATAAACTGAAATCTAAGAATTGTAGACACTACAAGTTTGCCCCCAAAATAAAATTATGCTATAATTAGCTCCCACGGTATGGAACTGATTCTTATCCTCGGACAAATTACAGATTAACACCCCACACTTAAGTAATTATCCCCATTAGCGGCACCTAACAAATGAAAAAAAAACAAAACAAGTGGGGGTGCATGAATACAAGAAAAATATATTACAAACTATCAACACACACACACACATATATATACATATATATATATATATATATATATATATATATATATATATATATATATATATATATATATATATATATATATATGTATAAAGAGAGAGATAGAGAGAGAGAGAGAGAAGTTATACTTGGAGTTAGTGACATTTGTGAAGAGAGCAAGGGAGAGAGGGGTTCTAACTACCTCAACACCATCATAGCTGCAAATAAGAAATTTATTAATAACAAAGGGAATTAAATCACGCCCATTTTCAGAAATAAAAACAACCGTCATTGAGTTAAAGAGAATAAAAGATGAGAAATAGAGAGATTCTTAACTGGAGGGGAGAAGAGCTTAGTGGGTGGTGCGGCTGAATAACACAATGGGGAAAACTCCACTGTAACTTTAAAAAAAAAAGTTTTTTGGTTCTCCTTTTTCTCCGGACTAGAAAAAAAAACGAGACCTAGAATGGGGAAAACGAAAATGCACCAGGTAGTGGTTGAGTTAGGGGTACTTGGGGTTGATTTTGGGTTTTTTGGATTAGTTTCAGTATACTCGAAAGATAGTAGATATAGAAGATGGGGGTTTATGTTGTCTACACCTTCATATATTCTATAATTAATAATAATTAAGTAAGACACCCATCGTCTAATGATGACCATGGAATCCACGTGTGCACCGAGATAGACCAGAAGAAATTTGGGACCGCACCATTATTAGTCATTGTGTAATTTTATTATTCATAGAATATTATACATGATTTGTACTTAGAATACTGTGGGGTGCAAACCGAATCACCCAAACATAGCGCCCCAAGTGGTCTGGACACGGAAGGGAGGACAACCCAGAATTAAATGATAAACATCATGAGAGATAATTATAAAGAGGCCAATCTAACTGCCAAAGATCTCGGAGGGGATTAGTACATATCAAGAGGCAGCTTAACCAACACACGTGTGAAGTCCAACAGGACTTAACCTACTCCATCCCTATAAATATAACCCTCATCCCAGAAAAAAGGGGGATGTAACTTCTTGCTAAAAAATTTAAAGGAAGTAATAAATATAGAGAAACACCTCGTGGACATAGGCAATTGTTGAACCACGTCAATCCTTTTATTGTGAGGTTGTTTTATTCATTGTCCGATTTTAATTGCTTAGATTCATTCATTGTGATTATTTGCACTCACAATTGGTGTCGTCTATGGAAAATGATTCTTTTTCCGTAAGAAAATTAAATCCAACAAGTTAAGAGATGTATCACCCTCACGATTCACCTGTAACGAGAAATCAGTTAGGTAAACTATCATTACATAGAGTCAAGTCTGAGATCCACCTGGATCGAAGTCAAGCTACCCGCCATCCATGATACCTCCCGTAGGAGCAACTCGGATAACCTCATATCTCATGGGTGGTCAACGTGTATGAAGAGAAACTGCATCAGCAAGAGGAGGAGACATGCCTCCAAATGGAGTAAAAATGCGCCTCCTGCGATGCCTGGAAAAAATGAAGTGAGAGATCCAAGGGGATAAACGCAAGAATCGTGGTCAGATGCCTAGCTCGCAGGCGAGTACAACTCGTAGCCGAGTAAGGAGTTCACACCGCGAGCAGGAGCATTCAGAGCAAAAGAGACCCCTAGTAAGGTAAAACCAAAATGAAAGACATCATAAACACGATATCCGAAGCTTGGTATGATGGAAAATATATCAACACTCACCGAATTGTGGGGATAGATCCCCCAAAGAGCTATATAGAAGGGAACTCATCACTCAGATGCAATCCCCCTTCTCGACAATAATTGAGGAAGAAGAGCCCCCGAAGAAGTTCTCCATCCCAAGGTTCAAGATATACAATGAGAAGACCGATCCTATATACCACGTGCATCAGTATAGTCAAGAATTTACCTTATGGAGCCACAATGATGCCCCCATATTTCGTATATTCACATCCAATCTACGAGACGTTGCACAAAAGTGGTTTGAGAGTCTACCATATGGGTCGGTCAAAAACTTCAAGTCACTCATAGAGGCCTTCATAACTCGCTTTATAAGAAGCAGTTATCTCCCAAAGAGAATGGATTCTCTCCTCACTATGAGGAAGAAACCCTTGGAAATATTGCAAGATTAAACCAAATGCTACAGGGAAACCTTCAATGAAGTTGGAGATTGCTCGAAGTAAGTTGTCATGGCATAATTCAAGATAGGGCTTCCCCACAACTCCATCCTGCACCAGGACCTCGCCAAGAAGGAGGCAGACACCATCGATAATCTAATGTTGCGCATAAAAAAGTATGCCAAGGTGGAAGAGCGGTCGCTCTCAACCAAGGTGTTAACAGTCGTACGAAGGTGATTAAAGGGAACGGCAAAAAGAGTACCCCCAAAAAGGGGGGAAGAAACAAAATTAGGTTCTAAATATGGAGACAAGGCAAACCCATCCAAAGCGTTTCAGGCGATCAACATTGTTTTTAAAGAACATATATATAAGTTCTTAGGTAAGATCAAAGACCACTAGTTCCTCGAGTGACCGAAGAAGATGGGTGGAGATCCAAGTAAGAGAACCATCTCACTCAAATGTTCTTACCACAAAGAAAATGTAGAACTATAAGGCCCTCAAATCCCATTTGAAGGAGTTGGCCTAGGCAGGGCATTTAAATGAATACGTAGAAAAGAAAGTTGATAAAGGAACCCCCAGCGCTGACCAAAAATAAGATAATGTTTTGAAAGACGAGTTAGGGAATGAGTTCGCTGTTATCCATGGTGACTCAAATTCCAAGCAGATCCAAGGAAATGCTGTTCGAATGGAGCTCAATAAAGTCACTATAGTTACAGAGGTTTTCTATATTGACCCCATGAAAAACCCAGCCGATAAGTGCGGATGACTAGAAGACGTAGGATACAACAAGCATATAGTCTTCAAGGAAGAAGATTTGATTGGGGTGAGGACCCCTCACTATGATGCGCTATTGATCACCTTTAGAATTAAAATTTAGGATGTGGATCAGCTACTGGTTGATCAAGGGAGTTCGTCTGAAGTCATGTATTTGGAACTTTTTCACAAGCTCAAACAGAAGATGGAGGATTTTAAGGAAACAACCATGCCTTTGGTCGGCTTCGATGGAAAGATGACTATGTCTTTGGGAAATATGGTCCTACGAGTCATGACTGAATATATCTCAAAGATAATCAAGTTTTTAGTGGTAGACATTAACTCGCCTTATCATGCCATTCTTGGGAGGGATTGTTGTATGTCATGCATGTTGTTCCCTCCACTTACCACCTAAAACTCAAGTGCATCACGGATCATCGAATAATGGAAATCAGAGGCAACTAGGTCATTACTCGAAAGTGTTTTATCATTCCTTCAACCTTTGCACATTAACATCCGAGAGTCCACCCGCACAAGTACCATAACATGTGATTCCACACACGTCTCGGTATCCGCCAATAGGGCCCAATAACAATCTATGGATTGGAACACATAATTCACCACTTATTCATCACAATACCACAATACAGAGTCCATCATGAGTGGACAATAAATATGAATTCCACCTTATTAAACGATTCTCAACAAGATGAAAATAATAAACCTTGGTTCCCACAAACTAGATTTCAAGACATATATATGATGAAACACTTGGATATTTAAACATTTGTGTGTAAACCGAGGTTCTGGTTTAAAATACGTGATCATGGAAGATCAAAAATTTTACACCCCATATTTCTACCTATTTACAATTTAATTAATTCGGGAATCAATTGGGAAAAATACGTTTTATTTAAATTACGGAGTGAAGTATTTTAATGTGATTAATTGATAAACGTGATTATTAAATATTAATTGAGAGATAAATATTGATTAATATTATGTATAATATTTACTAAGTGTGAATAGTAAATAATTAATGATTATTGTTATACGGCATAGCGGGTGATATGTGCGTATTTTATTTTATCTCACCAATGAGTCGCGTGTTGGGTAATTTGAGGGCAAGATAGGAAAAATATTTTAAGTGATTCGAATGATAATTTAGAGGTCACAGTTAGTTCTGAAAGGGTTAAAATAGTCGAAATAGTGTGCTCGGGGGTACAGCTTGGGTCCCGGGTCGATTTTAGACCAAATCGGCACCTATAAGGGCATTTTGGTCATTTGGCAAATAGAGGTTAACAGACCTACGAAATTTGCAAGTGTATATTAGATGTTAAGGGGATTAATTTAGGGTTAAGAAAATACAAAACACAGAGAGACCAATTTAGGTGAAAGAGAGACAATTCTCAAGGCTTAAGGAGGATTTAGTGAGGTATTTAGAGGATTCTTGCACATCAATCAATATTGGAGTAGGGAATTGGAGAGGAGACAATCAACCCATATTTATCAACAAGAAATCAGACCATACCATAATCAAGGTAAGTGTTTATTGCAAATCAAATTGATGTTATAATACCCATGTGTAGGGTTTCATAAATAAATTAATTTTATTGAAAATTCTTGGAGAAAAAGAATGATTTGATAGGTTTGCATGTGGTTTGTATTTTCATCTGTAGAGGATTGAAAATCAAAAGAGTTGTGATTGTTTCTATGGATTTAAATCTGGGTTTATGATGATTAAACATGAAGAACATAAATATCTTGGGTTTTTGAGAAAGTTTAGATTTTTATGATTCTTGAATGAATTTCGTAAATATTTGATAATATATTTACGTTAGAAATATAGTGAATGTTTGGTTATGTTGGTAGAGATTTCCAGAACGTTCAATGAAGGATTGATGGGTTAAACATGGAGAAACTGTAGCTGTGCGAAGCTACAACTGGTTGATCGATCGACCAACGTGTGAATGTCGATCGATCGACGAATCGATTAATCGACCAAAACAATCGATCGATCGACCTAAGCTGAATTTGGGTTCTTTTGTTGGTTGAGTTTTCTTCGATTGACAACAATGGAGGGGAACTTTAGAAGTGATATTATACGTATGTAGGAACTTGATAAAGACTAGTAGGTGTATAGTTAGGCTCCGTTATGATCATTGAGTGCGTGACTTGGAATATGGACCGACAGGGATAAACCGATTGGGTCGTGTGTTGGAAAATTTGGGATTTGAGTTATGGGGAGAGTAAACATCAATCCAAGAGATATACCAGTAGTCTAGAGATAGCTTAACTACTGAAATGAATGAAGGGTTAACTAGGGCCCTTAGACTTGTGTGAATACTCAACTAAATACGATAGTGAGATGAATCGTAAAATGAAATGTACGGTGAGTATTTGAGAGAAATATACTACGTACTAATATGAATACTTGGGTTGCGTGAATGCCTATTGTTGAATAGTAATGCATAGGTTGTGTGAATACCTAAAGTATACTAAGATATATTGGTGATCGAGGTAGGATTCTGAGCCAATATATATGACTAATATTGGTGATCGAGATATGATTTTGAGCCAATCTAGATATGATTACTAGTGGTGGTCGAGGTGTCATTCCGAGCTAATGTAATCAATAACTACTGGTGAACGAGGTATGATTCCGAGCCAGGATATCTACATCACTATTCGTGATCGAGGTAGGATTCCAAGCTAATAATCCATAATGTGTGATACGGGGATGTGACAACAGAGTATGCACTTGTTGTATATATTATGCGTGAGATATATACTTTATAATAATTGTACTTATGAGTTATGGTAGACTGAAAAATGTTATATATATATATATATATATATATATATATGAAAAGTAAATTAAGGGAGAAACTTAATTAGCAGATTAAAGATAGATTGTGAATATCTAAGGAATTTAAATTAAGGAGTGAGACTTGATTTATAAAGCTTGAAAAATAACATATGTGAAATGTTACATGAGAAATGATTGACATATAAGAGAAGTTAATAAAATAAGGTAGTGTATGGGTGGTACGGGAGCTTAGACGTGTAGGTAAGTTCAGTTGGATACTTTAGTCTAGTTAGCTTGGGTAGTATGGCTAGGTGAGATAAGTATAGGACGTTAGGCGTGAACTATAAATGAGAGGTGAGGAAACTCAAGGGAGTGTACGTGATCCTAACATGATTACTGTATGGGAACTTAGACGTGTACTGTACTGCGATAAATTACTTGCTAAATATTTTCAAAGCGTTTTGAGTACTAACTCTTGCTTATCAAAATATTTTCAAAGAAAGAAAGACAAAATTTGGCAAAATTTGACAAAATCTTGTTTATCTGTTTTAAAGAAAGACAAAATTTGGCACCATTCTAATTTCACTTAGGTGGTTAGTAATTAAAAAGCCTTCGACAGTGATGCTAAGAATGAACCATATGAGAAACCTGTTTTAATTTAATAAAGGCCTGATGACGTGATGTTTAATTATGCGGGGTGTCACAAAAAACTTTGGAGATCTTTTTAGAAGAGTTTTTGAATTCAAACCCAATGAAAACATCCTCAAAAACTGTTATTCCGCTGCACTCTTTATGCTGGGTGCCTCTCAAAAAGAGTTAAGAATGAAATAACTGAAGAAAACCAATTCTTGAAAAACATGTCGGTTTTTTTGAACGAAGTGCCCAATTTCGTTCAAACGAAGTTCTCATTCGAACGTGCTTCTAACGAGAATTCCAATGACAAACTAGAGGAGGCCAATTCTGCCTCATTCGAAGTTCATTGGATCAGATTCCAATGAGGTACAAATTTGTTCGAACGACTTGGATTTTTTTTTAAAAACAAGTCTAAAAACATTTTAGAAAAATCAAAACCCAATTATTAAATATCCAATAATAGAAAATATACGCATTCATACGTGAGATACCCTCGGATCATGAAGATAAAAAGTGGACACGAAACTGGACACGATGATGAACATTATATCTTAATCGCTATGTCTTCAATCAAACACGACATAGGCTTGAAAGGCCAAATACTTAAGTCCTGACCTATGACTAAAATGTTTTGTCCAAACACGTAATAAGAAAAAATACATACAAATTAACTATGTCTCAAATTTTTCCTTACAAATCTTACCCTTCGGCTATTCCCAAACAAAACATAAAATAAAAATCCACGGGTTGTCAACTCATAAAAATGACTCAATGCCCAACCCCAAATGGAAAACGTATAAAGACTTGACAGACTCGCGTTGAGTAACTTTACTCTGGTGTAAAGTTTGTCGCATCATTGCAAACCTACACACTTAAATACGTCTTCAAGCACAACTAGAATATATAACAAAATAAACTGCATAATAATAAACCCTCCCCCTTTGTCTAACAATCCCTACCTAAGTTAGGACGTCTCCCCCCAAGACAAAAATCACCTTCGGACCATAAAGATTGAGATAACATTTTCTCCCTTTTGTTCCAGAATAGACAAAGACAATGATGCATAATAAAACTATTTCTCCTAAATATAACCCAATATCCCCCAAAATTAAATATGGGTAGGCATAAAGGAAAAATCAAGTATGTTATACAATGATTTGTAGTGCAACATGTAACAACAAATAATTTGGCAATAGAGGTATAAATAATCTAAACAATGATCAATTACCACCAATTTTGATGCAAAAATGATACCAACTTGAATACACAATGAAGCACGAGATACCAATGTAAACAAGTAAAAAGGGATATCAATATGATCATCAATAGCAACTAAGGATTGTTTGGTTGATTTTTAGAATTTTGGAGCATAATGATAGGTTGGATTTGTCTTTAAGTTTATTATAATTGTAGAAGAAAATGCATATATATGTTTTTGAGATTTTGGTTTTTGGTGTTGGTTGGTTGGGTATTTTGACCTTGGTTATATTTTAAGATTTTGGTTTTTGGTGTTGGTTATTTGGGTATTTTGACCTTGATTCTTTTGAAGGGGTTGAATTGAATTTGTGGTCTTGATTTGCAAAATCCAGGAGTAAGATGGATTGTTACATGCGATTTTATAAGTTTCGAAAATTGAGGTATCTGGTCAGATTAGTTAGGGTTATCACGAGATTTTAGTAGGACGTGTATCCTTCGGGGAGGCTAAGATTTAGTCAAAAATCCTAGAGTAGGGTAACTAATATATTTGATGTTCATATATAAGTTAAGAGTGGATGATTCCTAGACACGGAGTCTTGGGAGACTGCGCTAGGGTTATAAAATTGCCTATAGTTATGTTGCGTGTTTCTAGGGTAGGTTAGGTGTAAGACTATACCTAGATTTGGGAACCCTGTGAGTTAGGGTTATTGATGTATGAGATCTATGTAAGGTTAAAGTGTGATTCACCTTTTTATAATAGTGATGCTAAGTGTGACTCGATAGTGTTGGGTGTTCATGTGTTTATTTCAACCTGTTAGCGAGGGTTATATATGTTTTTTCTGTTTTGTGTGCAATTCATACCATGTGTGAGTGCTAACAGGTAGTGTAATAGAGGGAATATAATTTATGGGGAGTGTACGACGTTAACCACACTAGTACCCCGGTGATAGCGATTGGCTTTACTTTGGTCATTTTACCCCGAACACTATTGCTTACGTAGAATACAAGGGGGTTGCCAACGTATAGTCATTGGATTTGCTGGATGGTCATCGTATATGCTTGGGTACGGTAGTCTAGGTAGTTGACGGGAAAACATAATGATTATCCCTGTTGATTCTTTGAGGTTATATGGGTGTGATTACGTATAACTATGCCTAGTACGCGCAAGAGATTCCAAAGGCAATAGAGATAGGCCTTCGTTATATGCGAGCGTGCGAGTAGTCCATTTACTTGTACATGATGGATACTGTACCTATGTGTGGATGTTAGATGTAGAGATAGTATTACTCCTATTATATGTGATTTAGTGTTGCGGTATTGGAGATGGTTGTGCCAATTATTGTGTTATAGTAGAGATGTATATGATTTATAGTAGGGATGCATAGGTACATGTTTATGACTGTGGATTCTTATATTCTATATATTAGAGGTGCATATTATATTACGACATGAGATAACCTGGATTGATAGACTTGAGATATAAGATAGTTAATAGTACCTTGGTTATTTAACGATATGTACTTTAGGTTTGAGACCACCGTACAATACAAGATTCGTAATGTTAGTGATTAACCTAATACAGTGATATTAAGGAATAAAGAATTAAGAGATAAACTTTATTCATATGGGTTGCATATGGGCTTAGGATTAGAACCGCATGTTAGTATAGGTTATTGGGTTGGGTATTTAATAACCTAAAATTCACTCAAGGACGAGCGGACGATGTGTAGTTATATTGTAGCCCAAATTCAACTATAATCTTATTCTTCATAAATTTGTTATTTATGTTGTTGTTATACCTATTTTTCACATGTTTTAGACTGCAATAGTTGCCGTAAACTTGGGTTCGTTAGAGGAGCACCTCTAGTGGCATTGTACTCTTCATTCCTAGGATGTTGGAGTCGAGCACTGTAGCTCACCCACCCTATGTATTTATTTGGATTCAGCAAGTCGTTGTATTTTATTGTTTATTTTCTTTATCATTCTGAACCATAAATTGTATGAGATACATTTGTAATCTAGAGTTATATTATTATATTGGCAGTGATTGGTATGAGATATGATTTTAGTTTGTTAAACATTTATTATCTCATCATGTTATTAATTTATTTTTACGTATTTCGTTATGGTGAGAATGCTACCAAATATGTTTTATTCTCGTGATTTTTGTATTAGACTAGATCAATCTATTTATGAATTTTACATAATATAAAAAAACAAAAACACATGTATATTAATAAAATTTACATATACATTCTAAAATTTCATGTATAAATTATAAAAATATGTGTATATCTTTATTATACCTCTAATACGATATTATTAGAGGTTTAACGAGGCTTTAATGCTCTCTCAATATTAGTATATCCAAATGGCATTCATTATATCCCAAAAAATGTGTTGTATGATAATACCCATTTGGTCTCCTTCTTTATCTCTTTGTATTCCCATATGTTCAATGTTTCATTTTTATTTCATTGTACCACCCAAGTTTCAAGTATCTAAAATGCACAACCCAAATCATCAAAAAAGATCAACAGTCTCTGAAATACATTAAAATAAATAAATTCTCATTTACTCAAACCTTGAATCTCAAAGTTCGTCTCTCTCACTCTCTCTCTCTCATTACAAACACATGTTTTTAAGGCACAATATAGGACTCAATATTGTTAGTAATTAAATAATTGTGAAAGATTCTGACTTAATATTGTTAGTAATTAAATAAATATGTTGGTAAAATTTAGTATATTGCAAGTATATTTTATTTGTAACAAATATGAAACCCATATTTATACCTTAGTCTTTATGTATTTGATTAGTGTAAAAAGTTTATTATAATCTATTTTTATTAATTCTATGCAATTAAATAAATTAAAATTGTTCCTATTACGAATGTTGTTGGGTTGTTTATAATCTTTATATAGTGAGAGATATTGTTGATGTAGTGAGAGCTTTTGACTTAATATTGGTATTAATCAAATAAATTTGTTGGTAAAATTTAGTATAATATAAGTATATTTTGTTTGTAAGAAATATGCAACTCATATACATATCTTAGTCTTTTTGTAGTTGATTAAAATCAAAAGTCTAATAATATAATCCATTTTTTTCTTAAAATCAAACGTATAGATATTCTGCCTCTGATTCTTTGTCGCGGTGGTTCAATTTCCCCAACTGCGATTACAAGGGAAATGCACTAAGCAACTACAACACCAAGGTGAATGCTCGAGAGACGAAGTGGTCACATAACAGGGCGAGTTATTTGGTCGATGGTGGTGACGCACTTCCCCTGACACGTCTTAATCTTGTGTAGATGGTCACCACAAAAATTGAGGTTAGTTAGCAGACATTACAAGAAATAACAAGTAATTCTCACCCCTATTCAATGGAAAAATTGACTAGTTATTGACATAAGCATAATCCACGTCGTCCAATAAGTTTATTTGAGATCTCGCTATTAATCTCGGGCATGAAAAATTAATCCTTGTTTATTAGGGTAAAATTGTATCCTTAGGAATAGTATAGGCACCTTTTCACGCATGCGATTCAGGAATTAAATTGTGAACAGTACATTTGTTAACACACTATTTCAAAAAGAGTAATCCTATGTGTCCCAAATAAATCCCCCCAAACCTCCCTAAAATGTATCAAGCATTTGATTCATTTTGGGGGATGTATTTGGGGTATGTAGCATTACTCTCTGAAAACATCCCTCCGTCAACATATCTTTTCTTATAAAAATTCTAGTATGCTATGAAAAATGGATTTGAATTTCGTGATAGTTTAGTTTTTACATACTTGAAAATTGATACGTTTCTCACGATTTGAATTATAATTGAATACGTTCTGAAATATTTATCTATGTTGGATTATAAATTACAGGCATCCACTTGTGCATATATATATATATATATATATATATATATATATATATATATATATATATATACAGTCCTGGAGGTGAACCCAGAAAAGAGAGAGAGTGTGCCTATAATTTAGGCGATAATTTCTGGGCTCACCACCAGGTGACACATGTCCGGTCCGCATTCTTAAAATGCGGACTAGTCCGCACAAGAGCAGGACTGTATATATATACATATATATATATATAATTGTTACGTGATGCACCCCCATGAACAGTAGCAAATTTTTTGTACCGCTGCACTTTTGTAAATTTTTAATAGATAATATTAAAATTAGAGGATCAATAGTTAATAATTTGTGTATTGGAGATCATTGATATGTTGCAGCCTTAGCCCTGCCTTTCCTTAGAGTAGTTGCAAGAGTTACATAAATTCACAAATAGTTATGTCAATAAAAAGACAGTTCATTACATATTCGCCTAGTGTTTATTTTATATAACTAGTGTAAATTTATAATTAACTTAGTTTTGCATTTATAAATAATCAAGTTTTCAGTCTCAGGATGAATGTTGATATTGTTAAATGCAGAGGAATATGATACTGCAACAAGAGGACACCGACACAATTATCCAACGAGGGCATTAGGCGAAGGCATATACCGCATCCTAAAGCACCACGTTGCCAATTCAAAAGGAATGGAAAAGAAAATGCACACTAATTTGGTTTACAAACTCGAACTCCCAATCGAACACCCAAAAAATGAACCCAAAGAGTCACTCAACATAAAATGCAAAGGCTCATTCGTAATTCAAATAAAGAACCCCGATCAACACCAACACTCTTCGTCTTCGGGCTCATCGTTTAGGGGACTTCAAATCAAGCGTAAGGCCAAATTTTCGGCCCACCTGCAGGGGCGGTTTGGCAAATTGAGGTATAGATCGGCGAACCCGTCGGACTTATTGAACTACGAGGGGTACGAGTTTTTGCTCATATTGGCGTCGTATGACGTAAGGGAGGAGCTCGGGTTGGAAATGAAAACAAAAGAGGAAGGTGAAGAGGAGGAAAAAGCATACTCTTGTTCTGATTTGATACATACTTTTGGGGAGACTGCTTCAGCTGCTGCCCTTCTCAAAGGCACTTGGGTTTAAGAAATATTTATGTATAATGATTTTCCATCCTACTAATTATTAGTAGTACTTCTAGTGAATAGGCTTTAGTTTTTGTGTTTTATATGATGTGGACGTTTGACTCTACAAGGACTTCGTAAGTTCATGTTTGTTTGATATTGTGTAATATAGTATGGCTTGCAAAAAATGGTTTTTATATATGGTTCATGCATTTTGGTTTGGGATATTAAGGCTCTGTTTAGTTTTGAAAAATAAAGGTTGTTTTTAAAAAAAAAAATCAATTTTTCTAAATAATATAGAAAATTAGAAAATGAATGCAAGTTTGATATTTATTTAAAATAGAAAATTGAAAAACGGTTTTCAAAATTTTCAGGAAATTAGTTTAACAAGTCTTCATCATTTTTAGTACTCTTAAAATTATATTTTCCTCTTAAACTTTCTATAATGTATATTTCGATTCTTGACTTTTTAGTAAATTACATTTTAATTTCTTTGTTTTTTTTAAAAGATATTTTGGTTGAAAATTTTGAGAAGTGCATTTTGGCCTGAAGTTTCTGTAAATCTTCTTTTATCCCTTTTGATTGTTTATATATTATATATGAACTTTGAACTTTCTATAATTATAAATTTTGTTTAAATTACATTTGACCCTTAATTTTTTTTTATAAAACTTATTTTGGGGAAAAAATAATTTAGTTACCATATAAATGCATTTTCTAGTTTTCTAAAAAAAAATTTGGAAAAAGAAAATTGTAATAGAGATAAAAAATTTAAATAGGAAATATAAAACAATTTTCTACAACTAAACAGGGTCAAGGTATTTAGGCCCATGTGGAATGATTTATTTACGTATGATCTTATGTTTTTATTTTTATTTGTTGCTTTGTTATGTGGTGCCTAAAATTTCAACGAATGTGTCAATATTTAAGGAAATGAAAAAAGGAGTTTGATGTTGGTTATGAGATGTTATGACACTAATTGAAATTATAGAAATATATGGGATGGATGAGAATTAAAACTTTCAAAGTGGGATTAAATCCAAAAAAACTGTTTTTGTTTTTGCATGATGTAAATGGAGGTGTTTGGCGCAACCTACCAACATCCTCTAATCATTCTATATAGGCACACAACAGTCATGTCATGTTGACTTTTTGTAGCATTTTATCGATTTTGTATCTATTTTTGTTTATATATATACAGATAGACTCATATATATATATATATATATATATATTTTCAAAATAGTAAAAAAATAATATTTCGGTTTACCTTTTTTATATAACTATTAAACATTTCAGTGGACTCGTATAAAAAAAATCAGCTCATAATTACCTTTTTGGCTATTATAAAAAAATGGGTCAAAATTTCGTAGTACCGCACCAAAAAACTCAACTAAAAAATATGTTTGCGCAAGCAAGTATGTATGAGTTTCTCTCTCTCTCTCTCTCTCTATATATATATATATATATATATATATATATATATATGGAGGATTTCCAACGTACTTCAAAGAGAGAACTAGAAAAACGGATCATTTCTTTTAATAATAAAAAATAGTATTTTAAGTTGTTTTTTTTTACGGTATTTAAATATGTGAGGGAACCTACAAAAAAATTTGAAAAATTTATTTTGAGCTAATGTTTTTTTGTTGTTTCATTGAAATGTTTATATACCGTACAGAAAATAAACTAATTTTTTTTTTTAGTATTTTCAAAAAATGGTTCATTTTTTGGTCCTCTCGTTGAGGTATGTTGGAGATCCTCCCTGATATATAGTGAGGATCTCCAACATACCTCCTATCAACATACATATGAATATATCCATTTAAAAAAATAGTATAAAAATATATTTTTTGACCAAATTTGATATACATAATCTTCATAATGACGAGATCATCTACAAAAAGATTCATCAAAAAATACAACTTGGAAGTGGGTGATTTGAAAATTGGATGAATACGTGCAATTTCAACCATTGAAATTTGTTATCATCATCTCACCTACTTCAAGTTACAACTTAGAAGTGGGTGATTTTGAAAATTGGATGAATACGTGCAATTTTAACCATTGAAATTTGTTATCATCATCTCACCTACTTCAGGTTATATTTTTAGATGATCTCCTCATTATGTAGATCATGTAAATCATATTTGGTTAAAAAAAAAATTTTTTTGCTATTTTTGAAAATTAGTATTTTCATAGGTATATTAAAAACTGTCACTATATATATATACTTTTTTTTAATAGTAAAAAAATAATTTTTTTATGAAACTTCATGGATATGGTATCCACGGTGAGAAGACCATCTTAAATTTTTTTCATCCAAAAATTCAATAAAAAATCGTTGAGGTGAGGTGGTATGTAAGAAAAGGGTATAAATATACATTTTCGACCGTTGAAATTTTGGGTCTGCGCCCGCCACTTGATTGATTGAATGTGTAGATGAAACTTCATAGATATGATCTTCTCACTGTCGAGATCATATCCATGAAGTTTCATAAAAAAAATCAATCAAAAAGTGAGTGAGATGATCGTCAAAATTTCAACGGTCAAAATGCATATTTATACCATTTTTTAACAAATCATCTCATCTCAATGATTTTTTATTGAATTTTTTGATGAAATTTTTTTGGAGATGATCTTCTTACCGTGGAGATCATATCCGTGAAGTTTTATAAAAAAACTCATGTTTTTACTATTTAAAAAAAGAGAGTATGTATCGGGGTCTGTACCATTAGGAGTCTTTATAGTAGGAGCCACTCTCTCTCTCTCTCTCTCTATCTATCTATCTATCTATATATATATATATATATATATATATATATATATATATATATATATATATATATATATATATATATAATGATGTCTATAATAACATATTAACAATTTAAACCGATTAAAGACTAAAGTTAAGAATAATTCTAATGAAACTCAAATTGAATCTTAAAGGCAAATTCGTTGAGATGTCACACACACACATCATATGATATTTAACATGAGCATTATGTGAATTTTTAGCATTAACCGATATGTGTTTGACTCCTCGTTCTAAATTTAATTATGTCATGATGGGGTGATCACATACGAGTGGCAAAAAGGGTTGTTGGTTATGGATTCTTCCATAAATCATTTTCAAGTAAATCAAGACATCTTAATATTTTTCACGTTTAGAATGCACTTTTGATATTGTCTTTATAGTTAAATACAAAATTGATTATGAAGTTTGGAATGGTTTTTAATTCTGGATAAATAGTTTCAATTATTGCAGTGTTAACCCTGAAGTATTTAGAGTGCACAATACTAATACTTCGTTAAACCGTCGTCATAATTTTGTGTTCCAATATAGAAATATTTGTTAATTAATTCTAAGAGTGGATGCTATCTATGTTAAAAATTATTTTACTATAAAAATCAGATTTATACACGATTCTCTCTCCCATATTTATACATTTAAGAAATGAAAATATCCAAATATGGTTACAGTTTTGATATTGTCTTTAGAGTTCAATACAAAATTAATTATGAAGTTTGGAATGGTTTTTAATTTTAGATCAATTGTTTAAATTATTTCACTGTTAACACTGAAGTATTTAAAGTGTGCAATGTTAATACTCCGTTAAACTGCCATTATAATTTCACGACCAACATAAAAATATTTGTTAATTAATTCTAAGTGGATGCTATCTATGAAAAAAATTCATTTGCTATAAAAGTCATATTTATACATTAAGAAATGAAAATATTCAAAATATGGTTACTCAGGAGACTATACTTTCCATAAACATATCTTGACATGAAACTATATCTAATAGAGCTAAGTGCTTTTAAAAAACATTATTGCACATTCGTGTGCAATTTACGTTGATTTGGAATATATCAAAGCCGCAAATATATTTACCTATGATAAACTTTTATGAAGGATCAAGAAACCCCGTACAAACTACAAAGAAAAATAAAATACAACACACTCACACATTCATACATTGTCCAAAAATGCACAAATGCTACAAATTTCATGTTATTGTGTTTAATCGCAACAAAAATGCTCAAACATTTGGAAATGGTAAATTATCAATAATCGCACGCACCATACAACTTTAAGATGGCATCAAAGTGCCTCTAGACAAGTTTTTAATGTAATTTATAGTAGATGTGTCTCCTATAATCTTACTTACCAAAATATAATGTTAAATGGGAAAAAATCACGCTAACTTTCAGCTGGTTTTTCTTAACCTTTACATACACACATCAATATGTATATAAAGGCCATGTCAAGATTATTGAAAAGTTAACTCAGAAAATAGATACAACAACAACCGTAGCTAACCAGAGCTTATAAAAATAATACAATGGAGATGCTTCACTTGCAGAAGGTGTGGGTAGTATAGCCACGGGAACTTGAGAGGATGGAGATAGAGATGGAGATGGAGCCGTCGAACCTTGAGAAAAGGGTAAAGTAGGTGGACTTATAGATGGAGTTATTGGAACTTGAGGAGACGGTATATCAGACGGAGATGGAGTTGTCGAAGAATCATTAACCACATTGATGTCCACCTTTTGCCCATTTGGGCAATGATCCCGGCCCCTGCAAATGAAGTAATGGTGGCCGGTATCATCAAGAGTGATTGAGTCATTTCCTGATTCGTAAGAGACATATATGTAGCGCGGCGCAACGCATGATTCATAGACATCTTGTGGAACTTGTATCACGTTGTGGGGTCCCTCGTACTGAAAAACTGTTCACAACATAAAATGACATTTATTCGATACGGTGAAATTAATAAATTGTATAATCATTTCCTATCTAAACATATTGTTTTTAGCATATTATGTAGTATAGATCACTTTTGGAACTAATTAAAAATCTCATTTGGTCCAATAATGTGATAAACCAACTAACTCCTCTCGATCAAATAATATACATCCAATTTAAGAATCTCTCACTTTATGCACATTTATGTATCCAAAATTACTTTTTGGTTATTTCCAAAACGTCTGTATAAAGTTGTGATTTTGCCATGACAACTACACAATGAAATCAACTAAATTGAAGTAGCCTTAACCACACATTTGAAAAGTAGAGCTCCATATAAAGTGACTCAAAGAAAGACTCTTATAATTAACAATTCACTTTTTTAGGAAAAACTTAACACTCGGAAGACCTTTTTACTTTTTTGTGACTCTGTTGATATGTCAAATACACATTTTTTTATTACTACATTGTATTAATAATAAGATTTTCAAGAATATACTACTTGTATTCTATGATCTATGTTCCAAATAAAGAGCTCATGATTCTTTTCGGGGTTGTTCCAATTTAACGGTTCACTTTCCTTTTTTGAACATAATCAGTGAACCATGTTTCACGATGGTGAACTAGATTTAATCTTCACAATTGATTGAGTTTATACTTAATCTATACGAAATAAAGACATGAACTCTTAATTTGAAATGGAGTGAATATTATTTTTGGTAAATGAAAAACATACTACATAGTAAATACCAAAGAAATCCTAATCAATCGTCAAATGAATAAAGCTTTGGGGTACTAAAATCCAAATGATCTTTTTTTAGATATATAATGTAATGTTCAACAATTTGGTTTTATTTGTCAAAAAATAATACTTCTTCCACGGTTAACATTTTCTTTAAAGTTCATGAATTTTTTAGGAGTTTTGTGTTTTCTAGTAACGAATTATTTTTTTAACTTGGATTTAATAAAAAGTATCGTAAATGAGAAGAAAAATTCTCAACAAAATTCTAAATATCAATATTTATTTTGATGACCTCAAATAAAGACCATTACATTTTTTTATAGCGATAATCAATGAGACTCTTCAACATATATTATTAAACATACCTACAAACATATAAATTTTTAAAAATACCAAACATATTTATCAGGTATGGTATAGATTAGAAACATAGTAAGGCGATCATATATAAAATATTTCATCAAAAAATTCTGCCTGAATGTTAGTAAAATGAAATAGAGTGTATATGTGCATTTTTCACTTTTCGAACTTTTGATCATCATAAGAATTTTTTTTCTACATAATCACCTCTATATAAAGATCATCTATGGTTAAGAAATTGTTTTTTTTAATATTTTAAATATTGGTATGTTCTTTAGGTACAATGGTTCCTATATAAAATCCTAATTTTACTAACAATCTAAATTTAACTAAATTATATCAAATAAAAGCACATCATCCGTAAATACAAATACAAAGATTTCTATATAAAATTCCATATTTTTCATACTTCCTTACAAGGGAACAAAAAATGGATTGAAGCACATTGTTTGGTGACTTTTTAACTTAAAAGAATCTTATGAGAAAGCGTATTGAGAGAGACATTAAATGATAAAATAAGGCTGAGATGGAGAATTTAAGTTTTTTTTTTCTAATAACAAAGGAAAAAACTCTCTTTCTTTTCCTAAGAACCAAACACAACATTGGTGAAGGTTGAGAATTGTTGTTGCAAAGGGTTTTCTAGATAATAATTGTTGCCCAAAGTTAAACACTAGTTTTCAGATTGTAAATTATAGGAGCAACCAACTGAGGGAGACATTAAATGATAACATAAGACTGAAATGGACTATTTTTTTTTTAACTTTTAATCTAAACATATATAAATTTTAAATGATAACAGGACACCATTCATCACCGAGATTAACAAATAAATATTATTTATATAAGACATTTCTTAATATAGGTCATATCAAAATATTTTTTTCTCAATGTCATATTTTTACATATAGTGAATACCTGTTGAAGCAAAAACACTTTCATAGGACTTGTTGAAAGTTTCCTTATTATACTTGCATTTTCTTAAGATTTTTATGAAATTATAGGATTTTGCCCCCTCAAAATTTTTGAAAAATAATAAGAGTCGTCACCGCAATCAAAATAAAGAATTACTTGACATATCTATGTAAATTTTTAATCAAAAGTCAATATTTGGATGCTATTTATGATAAAATTTACAATTCTTAGACGTATATATATAGAAAGAACATCCATTTATACAATTTGTTATTAGTTTTTATTTTTTGTATTAAAAAATTAATAGTTAACCAAAAAAATTGGTTATCGTTCACGCACTCTTTCGACCCCACCCCCCCCCCCCCCCCCCCCCCCCCCCCCGCAAAAAAAAAATAAGTCCAATTCCTAGATCCATCCTTGGTGGGAACTATTGAACTACATACTTACTAACGGGTTTAATTGAAAAAAAATATAATATGACACGGAAAAATTGAAACGCAAGTCGAGAATTAACTGATATTCTATATTCAATTTATAATATTATAAACTTTCGTACGATCATGTTCCCTTCAAATTATGTGTAACAAACTTAAGAACATATAAGGTTATGTAAAATGAAATTGAATCAAATTGTATGACAATTATGTGTGCACGATCAAATAACCCCCAAAAAAACTCCCACATGATAATAAAAATAATACACATAGAGATTAAAAAAATGACTCACGGATAATATTATAAACTTTAGTACGATCGTGTTCCCTTAAAATTATGTAACAAACTTAAATGCATAAAAATCTATGTCAAATGAAATTGAATCAAATTGTATGACAATTATTTATGCACGATCAAATAAGCCAAAAAAAACTCCCACGGGATAATAAAAATAATAAACATAGAGATAGAAAAATGACTCACGGATAATATCACCAACATGGAATGTTTTATTAGCAGCCCATTCTTGATAATTAATATTGTAAGTCCAACCAGCAGAGTCCCCAACCTTGTAAACAGCTGCATTAGAGAATTGGAGTGAAGAAAAATTAACCAGCATGATGATGAACACATTGACAAACAAATCCATGTTTTTTTTAAAAGAGAAAATGAAAGTGAAAGGCTGGAACTTAAGTTTCACTATTTATAAGTGTGTATTGTTTGGACTTACCAAAACCTTTCAAATCTCTAATATAAAATGGATGGTTAACACGGTTCACCAAGGGACCTTAATTTAATTCCTTTCCATTGATTATCTATATTACTCTTGTCTCTTAATTTGCCTCCCACCACCATTTACCCGTTCTTCTTTTTTAACTATTTAAAATATTTTTTAATTTTGTTTTTAAACTTTAAAAGTGTTTAACTGTTTTTAAAAATGTTAAAAACTATTGTTTCAATATTTTTATATTACGGTTTTTCAAAAATTTTGTAAAACGTTCTCTTAACAATTTTTTTATAATATAAAAAACAGTTTTTAAAATACCACAAAACAATTTTTAAACATTCACATCAGTTTTTTTAAACTATTTAAAACAGTTTTAAAAAATGTTTTTTAAAACTTAAAACTGTTTTTATAATATATTCAAAATAGTTTTTAAAAATGTTAAAAACAGTTTTTACATTATTTTTATGATACGGTTTTTAAAAAAATTTGTAAAACATTTTCTTAACAATATTTTCTAATATTAAAAATAGTTTCAAAACAGTTTTTAAATATTTATAGCAGTTTTTTTAACTATCTAAAACAGTTTTTAAAATTATTTTTTAAAACTTTAAACCTGTTTTTATAATATATTCACAACAGTTTTAAAAAATGTTAAAAATCGTTTTTACAATATTTTGTTAATACAATTTGTAAAAATATTTGTAAAACATTTTCTTAACAATTTTTTTATAATATTAAAAATAGTTTTTAAAACATTGCGAAACAGTTTTTAAATATTCATAACAGTTTTTTAATTATTTAAAACAGTTTTTGAATTATATTTTAAAACATTAGAACCATTTAAGAAGGTTGCAAATTTGTTGGCAAATATTTCCCTCTCTAATAGGTAAGCAAAAATTTTCCACAGATTGTGCATATGAGGTGTTGTACATTGGCAAATAATGGCACGGTAAATTGCTCAACCAAACAGCCATAATGTGAGCAAATTTTTATATTTGCCAACTTTTTGGCAATTACCTAGGCAAAAAGCACCAACCAAACGGAGCCTAATATAAGGAAAAAATTTCGCTGTCTTCAATGACAGCAAAATTTGATGGTGTCCAATCAAATTCCTTTCCTTATTTCTTCTTAATGATGCTATCTCTCTTCCTTAAATGCTCAAACAGAAAACTTTGCTCATATATCTAACTTCCATAAATGCTTAAGATTCCCAATATGCACCACCCTTAATTTACAAGATAATATTAATCACTATATATAAATTGTGCTCCTTACATTAAAAAAAAGTAAAAAGATTTAAACTGTTTTTTAACCAAAAAAAATACTATATTAAAAAAAACTACACATAATAACAAAGAAAATTGTTTTTTTGTTTAAGGAAAAAACTAGAAAAAAATTGGGAAAAAAAAAACTTTTTTCTTTCAACTTTATTTTTTAGAAAAGAATAATAAAAAAAAGTTACTAATAAACTCTATAGAAAAATGAAAACACCGTTTTTTTACAACTTTCTTTTTCAGGAAAGACTAATAAAAAAAAAGTTACTAAATTTTTTTTTGTTTAGGAAAAAAACTGGAAAAAAAACTTTATTTTTTAGGAACGAATAATAAAAAAAATACTAATAAACTCTACAAAAAGAAAAAACTTTTTTTTACAACATTATTTTTTTGGAAAGAATAATAAAAAAGACGTTACGATTTTTTTTTTCTTTGTTTAGGAAAAAAATAGAAAAAAGACCTGTATATATAAAGTCTGTATTTTTTATTATTCTTTCCTGAAAAAAAAAACTTTATATAGTTTGAGTAAGTAGTTGTTAATTGAATTTGTGTAATTGTTAATTAAACCTCTATATATACTGAAAAATATTGACTAATATTTTTCCAAAAATATTAGTCAATATTTTTTTCCCTAAAAAAATATTGAATTTTTTTTTCCCAGTTTTTTTCCTAAACAAAAAAAATGTTTTTTCGTAACGTTGTTTTTATTATTCATTCCAAACAAAAAAGTTGTTAAAAAAGTTTTTTCTTTCTGTAGAGGTTATTAGTATTTTTTTTATTATTCGTTCCTAAAAAATAAAGTTTTTTCCCAGTTCGAAAAAACATATTTTAGTAACTTTTTTTTATTTCACTTTCCTGAAAAAAAAGTTGTAAAAAAACAGTTTTTTCATTAGTAATTGTTCTGTAGAGTTTATTAGTAAAAAATAAAGTTGTAAAAAAAAATAACTTTATTTTCCAGTTTTTTTCCTAAACAAATTTTTTTTTCCCTGTAGAGTTTATTAGTAATTTTTTTATTATTCGTTACTAAAAAATAAAGTTGTAAAAAATAGTTTTTTTCATTTTTCTGTAGAGTTTATTAGTAACTTTTTTATTATTCTTTTCTAAAAAATAAAGTTGAAAGAAAACAATTTTTTTTTTCAAATTTTTTTCCTTAAACAAAAAAATAATTTTTTTTATTATTATGTACAGTTTTTTTTAATATAGTATTTTTTTTGTTAAAAAACAGTTTAAATCTTTTTACTTTTTTTTTTAATGTAAGGAGCACAATTTATATATAGCGGTTAATAT
This sequence comes from Sambucus nigra, assembly GCA_949130495.1. Classification (NCBI taxonomy): domain Eukaryota; kingdom Viridiplantae; phylum Streptophyta; class Magnoliopsida; order Dipsacales; family Adoxaceae; genus Sambucus; species Sambucus nigra. Next base: position 185,695,229 of record OX422214.1, on the reverse strand, counting down.
TATCTTGTAAATTAAGGGTGATGCATATTGAGAATCTTAAGCATTTATGGAAGTGAGATGTATGAGCAAAGTTTTCTGTTTGAGCATTTAAGGAAGAGAGATAACATCATTAAGAAGAAAGAAGGAAAGGAATTTGATTGGGCACCATCAAATTTTGCTGTCGTTGAAGACAACAAAAATATTTCCCTAATATAAAACGGATGGTTAACACGGTTCACCGAGGGACCTTTATTTAATTCCTTTCCATTGATTATCTATATTACTTTTGTCTCTTCATTTACCCGTTCATCCTACCATCTGTACAGTCACGTCATTAAATTCCTTCATCTTCCTCTACCTGAAACGCGACCATTGGTATGTTCTTCTGTTTTTTGCTAGAATTCAAGACGTTAATTACTTTCATAAGCTCAAACTATTCACCTGCCCTTGGATCTATTTAGTGCATTACATCGAACACGCCCTATCTCTTCTCTCAACCCCACTTCACTTTCTGTATTTCTCATATGACATTTCTCAACTATGTTCATTCATATTCCTTTTCAACCTGATGAAACCAACATGTATGTGTTTTTGTTAACAAATACATAAATAATTTGTTAGCTACGGTTGGATTTTTCAACCTGATAAAGGCTGAGTTGGTTTTTTGAAACGCTCACAAATGCTCACATAAATAATTTGTTAGCTCTCCTCAGCCACAAAACACACGCAGTAGCATAAAATATGCTTCCGTCTGTGTGTGTCGCTCTATTACTAATCTGCGCCATGTTCAGCCCATATTTCTCTTCTACGCCTGGTTCATATAGTACACCAATACCTACTACTCCACCAATACAGGTGATAGACAATGAAATATCCCTTCACCGGTAATACCATCCCCCACTAATACCAATACTCGTGATAGCCAGTCAGGTATCCCCACTAAAGGACTCTCAAATGAAGATCTCCAAAAACTCCCAAAACTCACCGGTAAAGACTTGGTTTAGGGAAACGAATGTGCGGTTTGTTTGGACGAGATTGAGGCAGACCAACCGGTACGCCTGGTATCCATTTCTAATCATGACTTTCATTTAAAATGCGCTGATGCATGGCTTTCTAAAAACTCTACTTGTCCCCTTTGTAGGGGAAGGCTTGAGCCGGAGCTTTTTTGTCCATCTGATTCTAATCCTTGTTAAGAAATTCCGTTTTTGATTGTTTTTATTTTTGGTTGTAAAAGATGTTGTTTTTCGTTTTTGGAGTTTGAGATAGAATATGATACGAATTTTCTTTTGAAGTCTATTCATTTTATGGTTGATTCATGCGACCCTAACACAAATGAGTTTATTTTATATATTTGTGATGTATCTTGTAATACCTAATATTATAATATAGAATTAAGGTAAGAGTCAGGTTCGTTTCTATATTTGAATTTTTAGGACACTAATTTTTAGGTTTATAAAAATAGTCCTTGTGGTACAATAACATTTATTTGTACAGTCCCTTTAGAGTTAGGAGTACATAAAGTATGTAATTTCATTTGTTTTAGTTAACTATGTATCTATTATATACCTCTAACACGATAGTATTGGATGTTTTAATAGCAATAAATTCCTATTTAGTACCCATTTTGTTTATGTCGTTTGTTTTTCGAGATAAGTATACACCATTCATCTTCCCTGCCCATTTAGTTTCCTCCTTTTGGCTTTCCACTACGTTTCGTTTATGCCTTAGGCGGGTGAAGAGACTTCCTAGGGCCTCACCATATTTAAGGGCCCCTAATTTAAATAGCTATTTATTATATTATATATAAATAAATACATTCATTGAAAAAAGTAAAAACTCTTCTTATTTCCAAGGCTATTAAAAACAACTCAATAAACAACTAAACCCATTAAAAGTACACGATTCATTTCTTCTAAACTAACAATCCCTTCATTTCTTCTCTCTCTCTCTCCTCTCTCTCCACTAACGGTTCATCTCTTCTCTCTCTCTCTCTATCCAAACTCCACTCTCGTCTTCCTCATTCGATTTTGCTCATACAAAGAAAAAAAAATTGCTCATTCAAAAAAAATCTGGTGGCACTATAAAACTTCTCTCATATAAGGTTTGTTTTTTGTTTTATATATATATATAATAATATACTATATGTTATTTATATTATATTGTTAATATTGTTATATATATATTTTTTACTTTTTTGCTCTTTTTTGTTTTATGAAATTGTTTAAACTTAAATGATTATTCTATTAATATGTTTTTAAATGTTGACAGGTTGAAAGTGATTTTTTTTCAATTGGAGAAGTTTGTTGTTCGGATAATCAGATTCAATATACATTGTCGTGATCAGGTTCTATTATTCTATAATAATATTTGTTTGTTTATGTGAAATAATTAGAACAAATTATATTTGAGTAGCTAGAGTTACTTTTTATTTGTAACATATATTTAATATAATATAATAATTTTTACAATAAAAAGGGCCCCATATTAATTTCTAGCCTAGGGCCCCGATTTTGCTTGAGACGACCCTGCCCACGTCCCTCTCTCTACTTATAACTATATATATAATGTTTATCAATTGAGGAGATATACAAGTTCAGATACATGAATTGTCCTATTGTTGCCATAGAATGAAAACTCAAGAAAGAGATTCCTCTTCTAAAATAAAATAGCAACGACAGATCCTGATCCCCCCTTCCTTCATTCCTTGGCACAAGTGGAATGCCCGATCAGATCAAAGAGAGGATGCGTCGCCTTTCTACTCCGAAATATGAAAGGTTATTATTACCGTGCGATCGTTTGTTCCCCCCAAATTAACTTCTCTCTCCTCTTTCACAATGGGTATTAGTGTCCCTATTCACATAACTTGTAGATCCTGCTCCTCATATCTCTTTTCTTTCTCTAACTTATATTGAAACCACTCGGACCAATGTCCCATCCAACTACTGTGGAGAACCTGGCAAGGCTAGTTTTGATTGTTTCCACTGTGGAGAACCTGGACATCGTATGTTAAGTGCATGAATCCAAAGAAGCATACCATGTTTATTAGTGAAGAAATGGAAGGTGAACCTACGAATGGAGACGAAGATACCCAACACCTTATCAACAAACATAATCTCACAACAAAGACAGATGGTGTCCCACCTTGAAAGCTTATGGACGAGCTTTTTCATTAAGGGGGAGATTGATGATAATGTAGGGGCATCACAGTAATTATTATTTTTCTTCATTGGTTCGGATATTATAGAGGTGGTTAGATGGAGATAAGTCTAGTTGGTCTTAGGGGTTAAAGGATGGGATTATTTTTAAGGTTATATATACTTATCTTTATTTCCTTAATTATCTTAATAGTTTTTTTTTCTTGTAGCTTTAAGACTCTTTTAATCTGTTTTGGGACAATATTGAACATAATAAAACTAAGAGAGTTGGGGCATATTCACATCAGAGAGAGAAAATTGACAATTCCATGTGAGAGTTACTTAGGATGCCTGATAGAATAATCTTCCTTTTTGTTAATTTCAGGTAAATAATAAATCATTTTAATTATCTTTAGTTAGATTTCAAGAGTTAAAGGGTAGCTTCACAATTGTTGGAGATGAGCTTTTGTTGTGTGGCTCATATTTTTGGAAGAGTTAGATCGTTAACTAGTTGACCCTTTACACACACATGCAAATAAGGGATAAACTCGACTATACATAAGATAACCAACTATAGACGACTAGCAATGAAACCGAGTATTGGCAAGGTCAATCTTGACACGACATGACTCAACCACAGCATAAAACCGGCACCACATAATCCATTGTCAACTCTACTTTGCGGTCCAGTTATGGTATTATGTAAATATAGTCCTCAATGTGATAAAAATAGTCCTACAACCCGGGTTAGGAGTTTACTCCTAGGATTCTAATAGAATTAAAATTAATCTGGCAACCATAAATATATGTGTTATATTCAAATCCATCATCGCAATAGAACATATGATATTTGAAATTTTATGAAGCTATGTGATGCTTAATTGGCCATATTTTACTTGTGATTTTTAAGGAATTTTACATGGAATTCCTATATAGTTTTTACTTCCTGTTTAAATTTTTTTTCCAAACGTGTACACATCAAGTAGACATTAACCACATTTGTACCTCCAACCTTACATTATTATTTTTAAATTGATCTAGATCAATAAATATTATTATTAATTAGCAAAAGGAAATTTACAACGAAGGTAGAAGGGAAAATGGGAGACCAACAATGCTAGATCTAGAGACAAAGGAAAAATTCAAATCGCCACCCCCCCCCCCCCCCCCCCACCCCAACACACACACGAAAAAAAAAGTTACTCATTAATTTTTCAAATCTTTTAGCAACTTCAAAAGGTAATATAAAGAAAGAAAGAAAAAGTTGAAACTGACGATTCTAAATTTCTATGTTTGTTGTTTATAAAATGTGTATTAATTTATTTTATTCTTTGTTCTAATCTACAAAAAAATCCCATCATGTATCGTTTTTTTATGTTGTAAGAATTTGTTTTTGAAAAATAAAACCCAGACTTCCAGACTGGTTCATGCTTTTCTTGACGAAACAAGGTAGAATATGGTAAAACCCACCCCATATCCACTTCATTATTATCCCTCTTGAATATGTGGGGTTCGACTTGACCGAACAAACTCCTTGAGTTCTGCATAACTCAAAGCCAATATAATATTATAAACTTAGGAACAATTTAAAAAGGGTGTAGAGAAATATATTTGAACTTGCCTTATAATGAAGGTGATGTTGCATGTCCTCCATTGAGTATCGAAGCACTTCATGATGACTCCAAAGAGAGAGAGAGAGAGAGAGAGAGAGAGAGAGAGAGAGAGAGAGAGAGAGGTTTATTTTTGTGATTTGGGGGACTTGTACATTTAAAGGATTTACCATTGTGCTTTACATAATAAGAGCAGGGTCAAATAGTTGGGGTTTGAATCCATACCTCCCTACAATTTGTCTATCAAGAAAACCTTTAAAGTCATTATTCGTATCAAAGGTATTTGAAAATGTAATCCAACTATCAATAGAGCCTTCTATTATAACCATGGGTTTTATTTTGAAGTCCTTATCATTCTAGCAAAGGAAAGACATGACTAAATCACAATATCTCTCTAATCTATATCATATTAAAAGTGTTGCTGACCATTTCAATGACATCTTGCATTTCTAAGCAAGGTTACTTCTTGGGGCCATTGCATACCCATGCTTAAACAAAGCGTAGTGCAATATGACAAGGAATACATACATTCAGAATGGAAGTAGGAACATATGGAATACATACATTCGAAATGGAAGTAGGAACATATGTCATATGCTCTAAACTTGTTATGTTGGGGACTTGTATAGATTAAACAAAAAGAGTACACATTGAGGTAGTTCGAAATTTAGGACTGGTTATAGTTCAAATAAATGATTAATGAAACATAATAGGATTAAATTTATCAACCAATAGAATTTAGTTCAGATTACTATAGAAAATGCAACTGATAGCCAAAAATGGTGCTCGGTGACAAAAGTTTGCCGATATTTTAGAATATACCTACATACAATTCAATACAGTAACTCTAAGCCACATTATCTAGAAGTGATAGTAAGGTGGTGCTTTTTTATACATCATTAAGGTGCGTTTGAGTGTATCGTCAGATACTAAATGGAGGTCCATTCAGCGAAACAAGTAACATTTGTTGAACAATGATAAATGTTGAAAGATTAATCCTATTGAAAAATCTTTAAAATTTTATCCTTAGTAGTTTTTGCGAGAAAAGCAACCGATAATGGTAAAATAATCCAAATAACATTATGAGTTTTTTTTACTTAACCTCCACTTTATAATCGTGTATTAGACTTAACCCCCACTTTACTAATTCGTTAGACATAACCCCCATTTTTCTAATAGTATATAGGATCAAATAGGTACAAATAAATATCCAATGAGAATTTCATACTTCAGATAAAAAAAATGTTTAACTTTCCTTTTGATCAATCAACATTTAGAAATTAAGCATAACGAAACAAAAACACCTAAATTTGCAAATTTTGACGCACAGAAACTCAAAAATCTTAACCAGATAAACTGAAATCTAAGAATTGTAGACACTACAAGTTTGCCCCCAAAATAAAATTATGCTATAATTAGCTCCCACGGTATGGAACTGATTCTTATCCTCGGACAAATTACAGATTAACACCCCACACTTAAGTAATTATCCCCATTAGCGGCACCTAACAAATGAAAAAAAAACAAAACAAGTGGGGGTGCATGAATACAAGAAAAATATATTACAAACTATCAACACACACACACACACATATATATATATATGTATAAAGAGAGAGATAGAGAGAGAGAGAGAGAAGTTATACTTGGAGTTAGTGACATTTGTGAAGAGAGCAAGGGAGAGAGGGGTTCTAACTACCTCAACACCATCATAGCTGCAAATAAGAAATTTATTAATAACAAAGGGAATTAAATCACGCCCATTTTCAGAAATAAAAACAACCGTCATTGAGTTAAAGAGAATAAAAGATGAGAAATAGAGAGATTCTTAACTGGAGGGGAGAAGAGCTTAGTGGGTGGTGTGGCTGAATAACACAATGGGGAAAACTCCACTGTAACTTTAAAAAAAAAGTTTTTTGGTTCTCCTTTTTCTCCGGACTAGAAAAAAAAACGAGACCTAGAATGGGGAAAACGAAAATGCACCAGGTAGTGGTTGAGTTAGGGGTACTTGGGGTTGATTTTGGGTTTTTTGGATTAGTTTCAGTATACTCGAAAGATAGTAGATATAGGAGATGGGGGTTTATGTTGTCTACACCTTCATATATTCTATAATTAATAATAATTAAGTAAGACACCCATCGTCTAATGATGACCATGGAATCCACGTGTGCACCGAGATAGACCAGAAGAAATTTGGGACCGCACCATTATTAGTCATTGTGTAATTTTATTATTCATAGAATATTATACATGATTTGTACTTAGAATACTGTGGGGTGCAAACCGAATCACCCAAACATAGCGCCCCAAGTGGTCTGGACACGGAAGGGAGGACAACCCAGAATTAAATGATAAACATCATGAGAGATAATTATAAAGAGGCCAATCTAACTGCCAAAGATCTCGGAGGGGATTAGTACATATCAAGAGGCAGCTTAACCAACACACGTGTGAAGTCCAACAGGACTTAACCTACTCCATCCCTATAAATATAACCCTCATCCCAGAAAAAAGGGGGATGTAACTTCTTGCTAAAAAATTTAAAGGAAGTAATAAATATAGAGAAACACCTCGTGGACATAGGCAATTGTTGAACCACGTAAATCCTTTTATTGTGAGGTTGTTTTATTCATTGTCCGATTTTAATTGCTTAGATTCATTCATTGTGATTATTTGCACTCACAATTGGTGTCGTCTATGGAAAATGATTCTTTTTCCGTAAGAAAATTAAATCCAACAAGTTAAGAGATGTATCACCCTCACGATTCACCTGTAACGAGCAATCAGTTAGGTAAACTATCATTACATAGAGTCAAGTCTGAGATCCACCTGGATCGAAGTCAAGCTACCCGCCATCCATGATACCTCCCGTAGGAGCAACTCGGATAACCTCATATCTCATGGGTGGTCAACGTGTATGAAGAGAAACTGCATCAGCAAGAGGAGGAGACATGCCTCCAAATGGAGTAAAAATGCGCCTCCTGCGATGCCTGGAAAAAATGAAGTGAGAGATCCAAGGGGATAAACGCAAGAATCGTGGTCAGATGCCTAGCCCGCAGGCGAGTACAACTCGTAGCCGAGTAAGGAGTTCACACCGCGAGCAGGAGCATTCAGAGCAAAAGAGACCCCTAGTAAGGTAAAACCAAAATGAAAGACATCATAAACACGATATCCGAAGCTTGGTATGATGGAAAATATATCAACACTCACCGAATTGTGGGGATAGATCCCCCAAAGAGCTATATAGAAGGGAACTCATCACTCAGATGCAATCCCCCTTCTCGACAATAATTGAGGAAGAAGAGCCCCCGAAGAAGTTCTCCACCCCAAGGTTCAAGATATACAATGAGAAGACCGATCCTATATACCACGTGCATCAGTATAGTCAAGAATTTACCTTATGGAGCCACAATGATGCCCCCATATTTCGTATATTCACATCCAATCTACGAGACGTTGCACAAAAGTGGTTTGAGAGTCTACCATATGGGTCGGTCAAAAACTTCAAGTCACTCATAGAGGCCTTCATAACTCGCTTTATAAGAAGCAGTTATCTCCCAAAGAGAATGGATTCTCTCCTCACTATGAGGAAGAAACCCTTGGAAATATTGCAAGATTAAACCAAATGCTACAGGGAAACCTTCAATGAAGTTGGAGATTGCTCGAAGTAAGTTGTCATGGCATAATTCAAGATAGGGCTTCCCCACAACTCCATCCTGCACCAGGACCTCGCCAAGAAGGAGGCAGACACCATCGATAATCTAATGTCGCGCATAAAAAAGTATGCCAAGGTGGAAGAGCGGTCGCTCTCAACCAAGGTGTTAACAGTCGTACGAAGGTGATTAAAGGGAACGGCAAAAAGAGTACCCCCAAGAAGGGGGGAAGAAACAAAATATAGGTTCTAAATATGGAGACAAGGCAAACCCATCCAAAGCGTTTCAGGCGATCAACATTGTTTTTAAAGAACATATATATAAGTTCTTAGGTAAGATCAAAGACCACTAGTTCCTCGAGTGACCGAAGAAGATGGGTGGAGATCCAAGTAAGAGAACCATCTCACTCAAATGTTCTTACCACAAAGAAAATGTAGAACTATAAGGCCCTCAAATCCCATTTGAAGGAGTTGGCCTAGGCAGGGCATTTAAATGAATACGTAGAAAAGAAAGTTGATAAAGGAACCCCCAGCGCTGACCAAAAATAAGATAATGTTTTGAAAGACGAGTTAGGGAATGAGTTCGCTGTTATCCATGGTGACTCAAATTCCAAGCAGATCCAAGGAAATGCTGTTCGAATGGAGCTCAATAAAGTCACTATAGTTACAGAGGCTTTCTATATTGACCCCATGAAAAACCCAGCCGATAAGTGCGGATGACTAGAAGACGTAGGATACAACAAGCATATAGTCTTCAAGGAAGAAGATTTGATTGGGGTGAGGACCCATCACTATGATGCGCTATTGATCACCTTTAGAATTAAAATTTAGGATGTGGATCAGCTACTGGTTGATCAAGGGAGTTCGTCTGAAGTCATGTATTTGGAACTTTTTCACAAGCTCAAACAGAAGATGGAGGATTTTAAGGAAACAACCATGCCTTTGGTCGGCTTCGATGGAAAGATGACTATGTCTTTGGTAAATATGGTCCTACGAGTCATGACTGAATATATCTCAAAGATAATCAAGTTTTTAGTGGTAGACATTAACTCGCCTTATCATGCCATTCTTGGGAGGGATTGTTGTATGTCATGCATGTTGTTCCCTCCACTTACCACCTAAAACTCAAGTGCATCACGGATCATCGAATAATGGAAATCAGAGGCAACTAGGTCATTACTCGAAAGTGTTTTATCATTCCTTCAACCTTTGCACATTAACATCCGAGAGTCCACTCGCACAAGTACCATAACATGTGATTCCACACACGTCTCGTTATCCGCCAATAGGGCCCAATAACAATCTATGGATTGGAACACATAATTCACCACTTATTCATCACAATACCACAATACAGAGTCCATCATGAGTGGACAATAAATATGAATTCCACCTTATTAAACGATTCTCAACAAGATGAAAATAATAAACCTTGGTTCCCACAAACTAGATTTCAAGACATATATATGATGAAACACTTGGATATTTAAACATTTGTGTGTAAACCGAGGTTCTGGTTTAAAATACGTGATCATGGAAGATCAAAAATTTTACACCCCATATTTCTACCTATTTACAATTTAATTAATTCGGGAATCAATTGGGAAAAATACGTTTTATTTAAATTACGGAGTGAAGTATTTTAATGTGATTAATTGATAAACGTGATTATTAAATATTAATTGAGAGATAAATATTGATTAATATTATGTATAATATTTACTAAGTGTGAATAGTAAATAATTAATGATTATTGTTATACGGCATAGCGAGTGATATGTGCGTATTTTATTTTATCTCACCAATGAGTCGCGTGTTGGGTAATTTGAGGGCAAGATAGGAAAAATATTTTAAGTGATTCGAATGATAATTTAGAGGTCACAGTTAGTTCTGAAAGGGTTAAAATAGTCGAAATAGTGTGCTCGGGGGTACAGCTTGGGTCCCGGGTCGATTTTAGACCAAATCGGCACCTATAAGGGCATTTTGGTCATTTGGCAAATAGAGGTTAACAGACCTACGAAATTTGCAAGTGTATATTAGATGTTAAGGGGATTAATTTAGGGTTAAGAAAATACAAAACACAGAGAGACCAATTTAGGTGAAAGAGAGACAATTCTCAAGGCTTAAGGAGGATTTAGTGAGGTATTTAGAGGATTCTTGCACATCAATCAATATTGGAGTAGGGAATTGGAGAGGAGACAATCAACCCATATTTATCAACAAGAAATCAGACCATACCATAATCAAGGTAAGTGTTTATTGCAAATCAAATTGATGTTATAATACCCATGTGTAGGGTTTCATAAATAAATTAATTTTATTGAAAATTCTTGGAGAAAAAGAATGATTTGATAGGTTTGCATGTGGTTTGTATTTTCATCTGTAGAGGATTGAAAATCCAAAGAGTTGTGATTGTTTCTATGGATTTAAATCTGGGTTTATGATGATTAAACATGAAGAACATAAATATCTTGGGTTTTTGAGAAAGTTTAGATTTTTATGATTCTTGAATGAATTTCGTAAATATTTGATAATATATTTACGTTAGAAATATAGTGAATGTTTGGTTATGTTGGTAGAGATTTCCAGAACGTTTAATGAAGGATTGATGGGTTAAACATGGAGAAACTGTAGCTGTGCGAAGCTGCAACTGGTTGATCGATCGACCAACGTGTGAATGTCGATCGATCGACGAATCGATTAATCGACCAAAACAATCGATCGATCGACCTAAGCTGAATTTGGGTTCTTTTGTTGGTTGAGTTTTCTTCGATTGACAACAATGGAGGGGAACTTTAGAAGTGATATTATACGTATGTAGGAACTTGATAAAGACTAGTAGGTGTATAGTTAGGCTCCGTTATGATCATTGAGTGCGTGACTTGGAATATGGACCGACAGGGATAAACCGATTGGGTCGTGTGTTGGAAAATTTGGGATTTGAGTTATGGGGAGAGTAAACATCAATCCAAGAGATATACCAGTAGTCTAGAGATAGCTTAACTACTGAAATGAATGAAGGGTTAACTAGGGCCCTTAGACTTGTGTGAATACTCAACTAAATACGATAGTGAGATGAATCGTAAAATGAAATGTACGGTGAGTATTTGAGAGAAATATACTACGTACTAATATGAATACTTGGGTTGCGTGAATGCCTATTGTTGAATAGTAATGCATAGGTTGTGTGAATACCTAAAGTATACTAAGATATATTGGTGATCGAGGTAGGATTCCGAGCCAATATATATGACTAATATTGGTGATCGAGATATGATTTTGAGCCAATCTAGATATGATTACTAGTGGTGGTCGAGGTGTCATTCCGAGCTAATGTAATCAATAACTACTGGTGAACGAGGTATGATTCCGAGCCAGGATATCTACATCACTATTCGTGATCGAGGTAGGATTCCAAGCTAATAATCCCTAATGTGTGATACGGGGATGTGACAACAGAGTATGCACTTATTGTATATATTATGCGTGAGATATATACTTTATAATAATTGTACTTATGAGTTATGGTAGACTGAAAAATGTTATATATATATATATATATATATATATATATCTGAAAAGTAAATTAAGGGAGAAACTTAATTAGCAGATTAAAGATAGATTGTGAATATCTAAGGAATTTAAATTAAGGAGTGAGACTTGATTTATAAAGCTTGAAAAATAACATATGTGAAATGTTACATGAGAAATGATTGACATATAAGAGAAGTTAATAAAATAAGGTAGTGTATGGGTGGTACGGGAGCTTAGACGTGTAGGTAAGTTCAGTTGGATACTTTAGTCTAGTTAGCTTGGGTAGTATGGCTAGGTGAGATAAGTATAGGACGTTAGGCGTGAACTATAAATGAGAGGTGAGGAAACTCAAGGGAGTGAACGTGATCCTAACATGAGTACTGTATGGGAACTTAGACGTGTACTGTACTGCGATAAATTACTTGCTAAATATTTTCAAAGCGTTTTGAGTACTAACTCTTGCTTATCAAAATATTTTCAAAGAAAGAAAGACAAAATTTGGCAAAATTTGACAAAATCTTGTTTATCTGTTTTAAAGAAAGACAAAATTTGGCACCATTCTAATTTCACTTAGGTGGTTAGTAATTAAAAAGCCTTCGACAGTGATGCTAAGAATGAACCATATGAGAAACCTATTTTAATTTAATAAAGGCCTGATGACGTGATGTTTAATTATGCGGGGTGTCACAAAAAACTTTGGAGATCTTTTTAGAAGAGTTTTAGAATTCAAACCCAATGAAAACATCCTCAAAAACTGTTATTCCGCTGCACTCTTTATGCTGGGTGCCTCTCAAAAAGAGTTAAGAATGAAATAACTGAAGAAAACCAATTCTTGAAAAACATGTCGGTTTTTTTGAACGAAGTGCCCAATTTCGTTCAAACGAAGTTCTCATTCGAACGTGCTTCTAACGAGAATTCCAATGACAAACTAGAGGAGGCCAATTCTGCTGATTCGAAGTTCATTGGATCAGATTCCAATGAGGTACAAATTTGTTCGAACGACTTGGATTTTTTTTTAAAAACAAGTCTAAAAACATTTTAGAAAAATCAAAACCCAATTATTAAATATCCAATAATAGAAAATATACGCATTCATACGTGAGATACCCTCGGATCATGAAGATAAAAAGTGGACACGAAACTGGACACGATGATGAACATTATATCTTAATCGCTATGTCTTCAATCAAACACGACATAGGCTTGAAAGGCCAAATACTTAAGTCCTGACCTATGACTAAAATGTTTTGTCCAAACACGTAATAAGAAAAAATACATACAAATTAACTATGTCTCAAATTTTTCCTTACAAATCTTACCCTTCGGCTATTCCCAAACAAAACATAAAATAAAAATCCACGGGTTGTCAACTCATAAAAATGACTCAATGCCCAACCCCAAATGGAAAACGTATAAAGACTTGACAGACTCGCGTTGAGTAACTTTACTCTGGTGTAAAGTTTGTCGCATCATTGCAAACCTACACACTTAAATACGTCTTCAAGCACAACTAGAATATATAACAAAATAAACTGCATAATAATAAACCCTCCCCCTTTGTCTAACAATCCCTACCTAAGTTAGGACGTCTCCCCCCAAGACAAAAATCACCTTCGGACCATAAAGATTGAGATAACATTTTCTCCCTTTTGTTCCAGAATAGACAAAGACAATGATGCATAATAAAACTATTTCTCCTAAATATAACCCAATATCCCCCAAAATTAAATATGGGTAGGCATAAAGGAAAAATCAAGTATGTTATACAATGATTTGTAGTGCAACATGTAACAACAAATAATTTGGCAATAGAGGTATAAATAATCTAAACAATGATCAATTACCACCAATTTTGATGCAAAAATGATACCAACTTGAATACACAATGAAGCACGAGATACCAATGTAAACAAGTAAAAAGGGATATCAATATGATCATCAATAGCAACTAAGGATTGTTTGGTTGATTTTTAGAATTTTGGAGCATAATGATAGGTTGGATTTGTCTTTAAGTTTATTATAATTGTAGAAGAAAATGCATATATATGTTTTTGAGATTTTGGTTTTTGGTGTTGGTTGGTTGGGTATTTTGACCTTGGTTATATTTTAAGATTTTGGTTTTTGGTGTTGGTTATTTGGGTATTTTGACCTTGATTCTTTTGAAGGGGTTGAATTGAATTTGTGGTCTTGATTTGCAAAATCCAGGAGTAAGATGGATTGTTACATGCGATTTTATAAGTTTCGAAAATTGAGGTATCTGGTCAGATTAGTTAGGGTTATCACGAGATTTTAGTAGGACGTGTATCCTTCGGGGAGGCTAAGATTTAGTCAAAAATCCTAGAGTAGGGTAACTAATATATTTGATGTTCATATATAAGTTAAGAGTGGATGATTCCTAGACACGGAGTCTTGGGAGACTGCGCTAGGGTTATAAAATTGCCTATAGTTATGTTGCGTGTTTCTAGGGTAGGTTAGGTGTAAGACTATACCTAGATTTGGGAACCCTGTGAGTTAGGGTTATTGATGTATGAGATCTATGTAAGGTTAAAGTGTGATTCACCTTTTTATAATAGTGATGCTAAGTGTGACTCGATAGTGTTGGGTGTTCATGTGTTTATTTCAACCTGTTAGCGAGGGTTATATATGTTTTTTCTGTTTTGTGTGCAATTCATACCATGTGTGAGTGCTAACAGGTAGTGTAATAGAGGGAATATAATTTATGGGGAGTGTACGACGTTAACCACACTAGTACCCCGGTGATAGCGATTGGCTTTACTTTGGTCATTTTACCCCGAACACTATTGCTTACGTAGAATACAAGGGGGTTGCCAACGTATAGTCATTGGATTTGCTGGATGGTCATCGTATATGCTTGGGTACGGTAGTCTAGGTAGTTGACGGGAAAACATAATGATTATCCCTGTTGATTCTTTGAGGTTATATGGGTGTGATTACGTATAACTATGCCTAGTACGCGCAAGAGATTCCAAAGGCAATAGAGATAGGCCTTCGTTATATGCGAGCGTGCGAGTAGTCCATTTACTTGTACATGATGGGTACTGTACCTATGTGTGGATGTTAGATGTAGAGATAGTATTACTCCTATTATATGTGATTTAGTGTTGCGGTATTGGAGATGGTTGTGCCAATTATTGTGTTATAGTAGAGATGTATATGATTTATAGTAGGGATGCATAGGTACATGTTTATGACTGTGGATTCTTATATTCTATATATTAGAGGTGCATATTATATTACGACATGAGATAACCTGGATTGATAGACTTGAGATATAAGATAGTTAATAGTACCTTGGTTATTTAACGATATGTACTTTAGGTTTGAGACCACCGTACAATACAAGATTCGTAATGTTAGTGATTAACCTAATACAGTGATATTAAGGAATAAAGAATTAAGAGATAAACTTTATTCATATGGGTTGCATATGGGCTTAGGATTAGAACCGCATGTTAGTATAGGTTATTGGGTTGGGTATTTAATAACCTAAAATTCACTCAAGGACGAGCGGACGATGTGTAGTTATATTGTAGCCCAAATTCAACTATAATCTTATTCTTCATAAATTTGTTATTTATGTTGTTGTTATACCTATTTTTCACATGTTTTAGACTGCAATAGTTGCCGTAAACTTGGGTTCGTTAGAGGAGCACCTCTAGTGGCATTGTACTCTTCATTCCTAGGATGTTGGAGTCGAGCACTGTAGCTCACCCACCCTATGTATTTATTTGGATTCAGCAAGTCGTTGTATTTTATTGTTTATTTTCTTTATCATTCTGAACCATAAATTGTATGAGATACATTTGTAATCTAGAGTTATATTATTATATTGGCAGTGATTGGTATGAGATATGATTTTAGTTTGTTAAACATTTATTATCTCATCATGTTATTAATTTATTTTTACGTATTTCGTTATGGTGAGAATGCTACCAAATATGTTTTATTCTCGTGATTTTTGTATTAGACTAGATCAATCTATTTATGAATTTTACATAATATAAAAAAACAAAAACACATGTATATTAATAAAATTTACATATACATTCTAAAATTTCATGTATAAATTATAAAAATATGTGTATATCTTTATTATACCTCTAATACGATATTATTAGAGGTTTAACGAGGCTTTAATGCTCTCTCAATATTAGTATATCCAAATGGCATTCATTATATCCCAAAAAATGTGTTGTATGATAATACCCATTTGGTCTCCTTCTTTATCTCTTTGTATTCCCATATGTTCAATGTTTCATTTTTATTTCATTGTACCACCCAAGTTTCAAGTATCTAAAATGCACAACCCAAATCATCAAAAAAGATCAACAGTCTCTGAAATACATTAAAATAAATAAATTCTCATTTACTCAAACCTTGAATCTCAAAGTTCGTCTCTCTCACTCTCTCTCTCTCATTACAAACACATGTTTTTAAGGCACAATATAGGACTCAATATTGTTAGTAATTAAATAATTGTGAAAGATTCTGACTTAATATTGTTAGTAATTAAATAAATATGTTGGTAAAATTTAGTATATTGCAAGTATATTTTATTTGTAACAAATATGAAACCCATATTTATACCTTAGTCTTTATGTATTTGATTAGTGTAAAAAGTTTATTATAATCTATTTTTATTAATTCTATGCAATTAAATAAATTAAAATTGTTCCTATTACGAATGTTGTTGGGTTGTTTATAATCTTTATATAGTGAGAGATATTGTTGATGTAGTGAGAGCTTTTGACTTAATATTGGTATTAATCAAATAAATTTGTTGGTAAAATTTAGTATAATATAAGTATATTTTGTTTGTAAGAAATATGCAACTCATATACATATCTTAGTCTTTTTGTAGTTGATTAAAATCAAAAGTCTAATAATATAATCCATTTTTTTCTTAAAATCAAACGTATAGATATTCTGCCTCTGATTCTTTGTCGCGGTGGTTCAATTTCCCCAACTGCGATTACAAGGGAAATGCACTAAGCAACTACAACACCAAGGTGAATGCTCGAGAGACGAAGTGGTCACATAACAGGGCGAGTTATTTGGTCGATGGTGGTGACGCACTTCCCCTGACACGTCTTAATCTTGTGTAGATGGTCACCACAAAAATTGAGGTTAGTTAGCAGACATTACAAGAAATAACAAGTAATTCTCACCCCTATTCAATGGAAAAATTGACTAGTTATTGACATAAGCATAATCCACGTCGTCCAATAAGTTTATTTGAGATCTCGCTATTAATCTCGGGCATGAAAAATTAATCCTTGTTTATTAGGGTAAAATTGTATCCTTAGGAATAGTATAGGCACCTTTTCACGCATGCGATTCAGGAATTAAATTGTGAACAGTACATCTGTTAACAGACTATTTCAAAAAGAGTAATCCTATGTGTCCCAAATAAATCCCCCCAAACCTCCCTAAAATGTATCAAGCATTTGATTCATTTTGGGGGATGTATTTGGGGTATGTAGCATTACTCTCTGAAAACATCCCTCCGTCAACATATATTTTCTTATAAAAATTCTAGTATGCTATGAAAAATGGATTTGAATTTCGTGATAGTTTAGTTTTTACATACTTGAAAATTGATACGTTTCTCACGATTTGAATTATAATTGAATACGTTCTGAAATATTTATCTATGTTGGATTATAAATTACAGACATCCACTTGTGCATATATATATATATATATATATATATATATATATACAGTCCTGGAGGTGAACCCAGAAAAGAGAGAGAGTGTGCCTATAATTTAGGCGATAATTTCTGGGCTCACCACCAGGTGACACATGTCCGGTCCGCATTCTTAAAATGCGGACTAGTCCGCACAAGAGCAGGACTGTATATATATATATATATATAATTGTTACGTGATGCACCCCCATGAACAGTAGCAAATTTTTTGTACCGCTGCACTTTTGTAAATTTTTAATAGATAATATTAAAATTAGAGGATCAATAGTTAATAATTTGTGTATTGGAGATCATTGATATGTTGCAGCCTTACCCCTGCCTTTCCTTAGAGTAGTTGCAAGAGTTACATAAATTCACAAATAGTTATGTCAATAAAAAGACAGTTCATTACATATTCGCCTAGTGTTTATTTTATATAACTAGTGTAAATTTATAATTAACTTAGTTTTGCATTTATAAATAATCAAGTTTTCAGTCTCAGGATGAATGTTGATATTGTTAAATGCAGAGGAATATGATACTGCAACAAGAGGACACCGACACAATTATCCAACGAGGGCATTAGGCGAAGGCATATACCGCATCCTAAAGCACCACGTTGCCAATTCAAAAGGAATGGAAAAGAAAATGCACACTAATTTGGTTTACAAACTCGAACTCCCAATCGAACACCCAAAAAATGAACCCAAAGAGTCACTCAACATAAAATGCAAAGGCTCATTCGTAATTCAAATAAAGAACCCCGATCAACACCAACACTCTTCGTCTTCGGGCTCATCATTTAGGGGACTTCAAATCAAGCGTAAGGCCAAATTTTCGGCCCACCTGCAGGGGCGGTTTGGCAAATTGAGGTATAGATCGGCGAACCCGTCGGACTTATTGAACTACGAGGGGTACGAGTTTTTGCTCATATTGGCGTCGTATGACGTAAGGGAGGAGCTCGGGTTGGAAATGAAAACAAAAGAGGAAGGTGAAGAGGAGGAAAAAGCATACTCTTGTTCTGATTTGATACATACTTTTGGGGAGACTGCTTCAGCTGCTGCCCTTCTCAAAGGCACTTGGGTTTAAGAAATATTTATGTATAATGATTTTCCATCCTACTAATTATTAGTAGTACTTCTAGTGAATAGGCTTTAGTTTTTGTGTTTTATATGATGTGGACGTTTGACTCTACAAGGACTTCGTAAGTTCATGTTTGTTTGATATTGTGTAATATAGTATGGCTTGCAAAAAATGGTTTTTATATATGGTTCATGCATTTTGGTTTGGGATATTAAGGCTCTGTTTAGTTTTGAAAAATAAAGGTTGTTTTTAAAAAAAAAATCAATTTTTCTAAATAATATAGAAAATTAGAAAATGAATGCAAGTTTGATATTTATTTAAAATAGAAAATTGAAAAACGGTTTTCAAAATTTTCAGGAAATTAGTTTAACAAGTCTTCATCATTTTTAGTACTCTTAAAATTATATTTTCCTCTTGAACTTTCTATAATGTATATTTCGATTCTTGACTTTTTAGTAAATTACATTTTAATTTCTTTGTTTTTTTTAAAAGATATTTTGGTTGAAAATTTTGAGAAGTGCATTTTGGCCTGAAGTTTCTGTAAATCTTCTTTTATCCCTTTTGATTGTTTATATATTATATATGAACTTTGAACTTTCTATAATTATAAATTTTGTTTAAATTACATTTGACCCTTAATTTTTTTTTATAAAACTTATTTTGGGGAAAAAATAATTTAGTTACCATATAAATGCATTTTCTAGTTTTCTAAAAAAAAATTTGGAAAAAGAAAATTGTAATAGAGATAAAAAATCTAAATAGGAAATATAAAACAATTTTCTACAACTAAACAGGGTCAAGGTATTTAGGCCCATGTGGAATGATTTATTTACGTATGATCTTATGTTTTTATTTTTATTTGTTGCTTTGTTATGTGGTGCCTAAAATTTCAACGAATGTGTCAATATTTAAGGAAATGAAAAAAGGAGTTTGATGTTGGTTATGAGATGTTATGACACTAATTGAAATTATAGAAATATATGGGATGGATGAGAATTAAAACTTTCAAAGTGGGATTAAATCCAAAAAAACTGTTTTTGTTTTTGCATGATGTAAATGGAGGTGTTTGGCGCAACCTACCAACATCCTCTAATCATTCTATATAGGCACACAACAGTCATGTCATGTTGACTTTTTGTAGCATTTTATCGATTTTGTATCTATTTTTGTTTATATATATACAGATAGACTCATATATATATATATATATATATATATATATATATATATATATATATTTTTTCAAAATAGTAAAAAAATAATATTTCGGTTTACCTTTTTTATATAACTATTAAACATTTCAGTGGACTCGTATAAAAAAAATCAGCTCATAATTACCTTTTTGGCTATTATAAAAAAATGGGTCAAAATTTCGTAGTACCGCACCAAAAAACTCAACTAAAAAATATGTTTGCGCAAGCAAGTATGTATGAGTTTCTCTCTCTCTCTCTCTCTCTCTCTATATATATATATATATATATATATATATATATATATGGAGGATTTCCAACGTACTTCAAAGAGAGAACTAGAAAAACGGATCATTTCTTTTAATAATAAAAAATAGTATTTTAAGTTGTTTTTTTTTACGGTATTTAAATATGTGAGGGAACCTACAAAAAAATTTGAAAAATTTATTTTGAGCTAATGTTTTTTTGTTGTTTCATTGAAATGTTTATATACCGTACAGAAAATAAACTAATTTTTTTTTTAGTATTTTCAAAAAATGGTTCATTTTTTGGTCCTCTCGTTGAGGTATGTTGGAGATCCTCCCTGATATATAGTGAGGATCTCCAACATACCTCCTATCAACATACATATGAATATATCCATTTAAAAAAATAGTATAAAAATATATTTTTTGACCAAATTTGATATACATAATCTTCATAATGACGAGATCATCTACAAAAAGATTCATCAAAAAATACAACTTGGAAGTGGGTGATTTGAAAATTGGATGAATACGTGCAATTTCAACCATTGAAATTTGTTATCATCATCTCACCTACTTCAAGTTACAACTTAGAAGTGGGTGATTTTGAAAATTGGATGAATACGTGCAATTTTAACCATTGAAATTTGTTATCATCATCTCACCTACTTCAGGTTATATTTTTAGATGATCTCCTCATTATGTAGATCATGTAAATCATATTTGGTTAAAAAAAAAAAATTTTTGCTATTTTTGAAAATTAGTATGTTCATAGGTATATTAAAAACTGTCACTATATATATATACTTTTTTTTAATAGTAAAAAAATAATTTTTTTATGAAACTTCATGGATATGGTATCCACGGTGAGAAGACCATCTTAAATTTTTTTCATCCAAAAATTCAATAAAAAATCGTTGAGGTGAGGTGGTATGTAAGAAAAGGGTATAAATATACATTTTCGACCGTTGAAATTTTGGGTCTGCGCCCGCCACTTGATTGATTGAATGTGTAGATGAAACTTCATAGATATGATCTTCTCACTGTCGAGATCATATCCATGAAGTTTCATAAAAAAAATCAATCAAAAAGTGAGTGAGATGATCGTCAAAATTTCAACGGTCAAAATGCATATTTATACCATTTTTTAACAAATCACCTCATCTCAATGATTTTTTATTGAATTTTTTGATGAAATTTTTTTGGAGATGATCTTCTTACCGTGGAGATCATATCCATGAAGTTTTATAAAAAAACTCATGTTTTTACTATTTAAAAAAAGAGAGTATGTATCGGGGTCTGTACCATTAGGAGTCTTTATAGTAGGAGCCACTCTCTCTCTCTCTCTCTCTCTCTCTCTCTCTCTCTCTCTCTCTCTATCTATATATATATATATATATATATATATATAATGGTGTCTATAATAACATATTAACAATTTAAACCGATTAAAGACTAAAGTTAAGAATAATTCTAATGAAACTCAAATTGAATCTTAAAGGCAAATTCGTTGAGATGTCACACACACACATCATATGATATTTAACATGAGCATTATGTGAATTTTTAGCATTAACCGATATGTGTTTGACTCCTCGTTCTAAATTTAATTATGTCATGATGGGGTGATCACATACGAGTGGCAAAAAGGGTTGTTGGTTATGGATTCTTCCGTAAATCATTTTCAAGTAAATCAAGACATCTTAATATTTTTCACGTTTAGAATGCACTTTTGATATTGTCTTTATAGTTAAATACAAAATTGATTATGAAGTTTGGAATGGTTTTTAATTCTGGATAAATAGTTTCAATTATTGCAGTGTTAACCCTGAAGTATTTAGAGTGCACAATACTAATACTTCGTTAAACCGTCGTCATAATTTTGTGTTCCAATATAGAAATATTTGTTAATTAATTCTAAGAGTGGATGCTATATATGTTAAAAATTATTTTACTATAAAAATCAGATTTATACACGATTCTCTCTCCCATATTTATACATTTAAGAAATGAAAATATCCAAATATGGTTACAGTTTTGATATTGTCTTTAGAGTTCAATACAAAATTAATTATGAAGTTTGGAATGGTTTTTAATTTTAGATCAATTGTTTAAATTATTTCACTGTTAACACTGAAGTATTTAAAGTGTGCAATGTTAATACTCCGTTAAACTGCCATTATAATTTCACGACCAACATAAAAATATTTGTTAATTAATTCTAAGTGGATGCTATCTATGAAAAAAATTTATTTGCTATAAAAGTCATATTTATACATTAAGAAATGAAAATATTCAAAATATGGTTACTCAGGAGACTATACTTTCCATAAACATATCTTGACATGAAACTATATCTAATAGAGCTAAGTGCTTTTAAAAAACATTATTGCACATTCGTGTGCAATTTACGTTGATTTGGAATATATCAAAGCCGCAAATATATTTACCTATGATAAACTTTTATGAAGGATCAAGAAACCCCGTACAAACTACAAAGAAAAATAAAATACAACACACTCACACATTCATACAATGTCCAAAAATGCACAAATGCTACAAATTTCATGTTATTGTGTTTAATCGCAACAAAAATGCTCAAACATTTGGAAATGGTAAATTATCAATAATCGCACGCACCATACAACTTTAAGATGGCATCAAAGTGCCTCTAGACAAGTTTTTAATGTAATTTATAGTAGATGTGTCTCCTATAATCTTACTTACCAAAATATAATGTTAAATGGGAAAAAATCATGCTAACTTTCAGCTGGTTTTTCTTAACCTTTACATACACACATCAATATGTATATAAAGGCCATGTCAAGATTATTGAAAAGTTAACTCAGAAAACAGATACAACAACAACCGTAGCTAACCAGAGCTTATAAAAATAATACAATGGAGATGCTTCACTTGCAGAAGGTGTGGGTAGTATAGCCACGGGAACTTGAGAGGATGGAGATAGAGATGGAGATGGAGCCGTCGAACCTTGAGAAAAGGGTAAAGTAGGTGGACTTATAGATGGAGTTATTGGAACTTGAGGAGACGGTATATCAGACGGAGATGGAGCTGTCGAAGAATCATTAACCACATTGATGTCCACCTTTTGCCCATTTGGGCAATGATCCCGGCCCCTGCAAATGAAGTAATGGTGGCCGGTATCATCAAGAGTGATTGAGTCATTTCCTGATTCGTAAGAGACATATATGTAGCGCGGCGCAACGCATGATTCATAGACATCTTGTGGAACTTGTATCACGTTGTGGGGTCCCTCGTACTGAAAAACTGTTCACAACATAAAATGACATTTATTCGATACGGTGAAATTAATAAATTGTATAATCATTTCCTATCTAAACATATTGTTTTTAGCATATTATGTAGTATAGATCACTTTTGGAACTAATTAAAAATCTCATTTGGTCCAATAATGTGATAAACCAACTAACTCCTCTCGATCAAATAATATACATCCAATTTAAGAATCTCTCACTTTATGCACATTTATGTATCCAAAATTACTTTTTGGTTATTTCCAAAACGTCTGTATAAAGTTGTGATTTTGCCATGACAACTACACAATGAAATCAACTAAATTGAAGTAGCCTTAACCACACATTTGAAAAGTAGAGCTCCATATAAAGTGACTCAAAGAAAGACTCTTATAATTAACAATTCACTTTTTTAGGAAAAACTTAACACTCGGAATACCTTTTTACTTTTTTGTGACTCTGTTGATATGTCAAATACACATTTTTTTATTACTACATTGTATTAATAATAAGATTTTCAAGAATATACTACTTGTATTCTATGATCTATGTTCCAAATAAAGAGCTCATGATTCTTTTCGGGGTTGTTCCAATTTAACGGTTCACTTTCCTTTTTTGAACATAATCAGTGAACCATGTTTCACGATGGTGAACTAGATTTAATCTTCACAATTGATTGAGTTTATACTTAATCTATACGAAATAAAGACATGAACTCTTAATTTGAAATGGAGTGAATATTATTTTTGGTAAATGAAAAACATACTACATAGTAAATACCAAAGAAATCCTAATCAATCGTCAAATGAATAAAGCTTTGGGGTACTAAAATCCAAATGATCTTTTTTTAGATATATAATGTAATGTTCAACAATTTGGTTTTATTTGTCAAAAAATAATACTTCTTCCACGGTTAACATTTTCTTTAAAGTTCATGAATTTTTTAGGAGTTTTGTGTTTTCTAGTAACGAATTATTTTTTTAACTTGGATTTAATAAAAAGTATCGTAAATGAGAAGAAAAATTCTCAACAAAATTCTAAATATCAATATTTATTTTGATGACCTCAAATAAAGACCATTACATTTTTTTATAGCGATAATCAATGAGACTCTTCAACATATATTATTAAACATACCTACAAACATATAAATTTTTAAAAATACCAAACATATTTATCAGGTATGGTATAGATTAGAAACATAGTAAGGCGATCATATATAAAATATTTCATCAAAAAATTCAGTCTGAATGTTAGTAAAATGAAATAGAGTGTATATGTGCATTTTTCACTTTTCGAACTTTTGATCATCATAAGAATTTTTTTTCTACATAATCACCTCTATATAAAGATCATCTATGGTTAAGAAATTGTTTTTTTTAATATTTTAAATATTGGTATGTTCTTTAGGTACAATGGTTCCTATATAAAATCCTAATTTTACTAACAATCTAAATTTAACTAAATTATATCAAATAAAAGCACATCATCCGTAAATACAAATACAAAGATTTCTATATAAAATTCCATATTTTTCATACTTCCTTACAAGGGAACAAAAAATGGATTGAAGCACATTGTTTGGTGACTTTTTAACTTAAAAGAATCTTATGAGAAAGCGTATTGAGAGAGACATTAAATGATAAAATAAGGCTGAGATGGAGAATTTAAGTTTTTTTTTTCTAATAACAAAGGAAAAAACTCTCTTTCTTTTCCTAAGAACCAAACACAACATTGGTGAAGGTTGAGAATTGTTGATGCAAAGGGTTTTCTAGATAATAATTGTTGCCCAAAGTTAAACACTAGTTTTCAGATTGTAAATTATAGGAGCAACCAACTGAGGGAGACATTAAATGATAACATAAGACTGAAATGGACTATTTTTTTTTTAACTTTTAATCTAAACATATATAAATTTTAAATGATAACAGGACACCATTCATCACCGAGATTAACAAATAAATATTATTTATATAAGACATTTCTTAATATAGGTCATATCAAAATATTTTTTTCTCAATGTCATATTTTTACATATAGTGAATACCTGTTGAAGCAAAAACACTTTCATAGGACTTGTTGAAAGTTTCCTTATTATACTTGCATTTTCTTAAGATTTTTATGAAATTATAGGATTTTGCCCCCTCAAAATTTTTGAAAAATAATAAGAGTCGTCACCGCAATCAAAATAAAGAATTACTTGGCATATCTATGTAAATTTTTAATCAAAAGTCAATATTTGGATGCTATTTATGATAAAATTTACAATTCTTAGACGTATATATATAGAAAGAACATCCATTTATACAATTTGTTATTAGTTTTTATTTTTTGTATTAAAAAATTAATAGTTAACCAAAAAAATTGGTTATCGTTCACGCACTCTTTCGACCCCCCCCCCCCCCCCCCCCCCCCCCGCAAAAAAAAAATAAGTCCAATTCCTAGATCCATCCTTGGTGGGAACTATTGAACTACATACTTACTAACGGGTTTAATTGAAAAAAAATATAATATGACACGGAAAAATTGAAACGCAAGTCGAGAATTAACTGATATTCTATATTCAATTTATAATATTATAAACTTTCGTACGATCATGTTCCCTTCAAATTATGTGTAACAAACTTAAGAACATATAAGGTTATGTAAAATGAAATTGAATCAAATTGTATGACAATTATGTGTGCACGATCAAATAACCCCCAAAAAAACTCCCACATGATAATAAAAATAATACACATAGAGATTAAAAAAATGACTCACGGATAATATTATAAACTTTAGTACGATCGTGTTCCCTTAAAATTATGTAACAAACTTAAATGCATAAAAAGCTATGTCAAATGAAATTGAATCAAATTGTATGACAATTATTTATGCACGATCAAATAAGCCAAAAAAAACTCCCACGGGATAATAAAAATAATAAACATAGAGATAGAAAAATGACTCACGGATAATATCACCAACATGGAATGTTTTATTAGCAACCCATTCTTGATAATTAATATTGTAAGTCCAACCAGCAGAGTCCCCAACCTTGTAAACAGCTGCATTAGAGAATTGGAGTGAAGAAAAATTAACCAGCATGATGATGAACACATTGACAAACAAACCCATGTTTTTTTTAAAAGAGAAAATGAAAGTGAAAGGCTGGAACTTAAGTTTCACTATTTATAAGTGTGTATTGTTTGGACTTACCAAAACCTTTCAAATCTCTAATATAAAATGGATGGTTAACATGGTTCACCAAGGGACCTTAATTTAATTCCTTTCCATTGATTATCTATATTACTCTTGTCTCTTAATTTGCCTCCCACCGCCATTTACCCGTTCTTCTTTTTTAACTATTTAAAATATTTTTTAATTTTGTTTTTAAACTTTAAAAGTGTTTAACTGTTTTTAAAAATGTTAAAAACTATTGTTTCAATATTTTTATATTACGGTTTTTCAAAAATTTTGTAAAACGTTCTCTTAACAATTTTTTTATAATATAAAAAACAGTTTTTAAAATACCACAAAACAATTTTTAAACATTCACATCAGTTTTTTTAAACTATTTAAAACAGTTTTAAAAAATGTTTTTTAAAACTTAAAACTGTTTTTATAATATATTCAAAATAGTTTTTAAAAATGTTAAAAACAGTTTTTACATTATTTTTATGATACGGTTTTTAAAAAAATTTGTAAAACATTTTCTTAACAATATTTTCTAATATTAAAAATAGTTTCAAAACAGTTTTTAAATATTTATAGCAGTTTTTTTAACTATCTAAAACAGTTTTTAAAATTATTTTTTAAAACTTTAAACCTGTTTTTATAATATATTCACAACAGTTTTTAAAAATGTTAAAAATCGTTTTTACAATATTTTGTTAATACAATTTGTAAAAATATTTGTAAAACATTTTCTTAACAATTTTTTTATAATATTAAAAATAGTTTTTAAAACATTGCGAAACAGTTTTTAAATATTCATAACAGTTTTTTAATTATTTAAAACAGTTTTTAAATTATATTTTAAAACATTAGAACCATTTAAGAAGGTTGCAAATTTGTTGGCAAATATTTCCCTCTCTAATAGGTAAGCAAAATTTTTCCACAGATTGTGCATATGAGGTGTTGTACATTGGCAAATAATGGCACGGTAAATTGCGCAACCAAACAGCCATAATGTAACCAAATTTTTATATTTGCCAACTTTTTGGCAATTACCTAGGCAAAAAGCACCAACCAAACAGAGCCTAATATAAGGAAAAAATTTCGCTGTCTTCAATGACAGCAAAATTTGATGGTGTCCAATCAAATTCCTTTCCTTATTTCTTCTTAATGATGCTATCTCTCTTCCTTAAATGCTCAAACAGAAAACTTTGCTCATATATCTAACTTCCATAAATGCTTAAGATTCCCAATATGCACCACCCTTAATTTACAAGATAATATTAATCACTATATATAAATTGTGCTCCTTACATTAAAAAAAAGTAAAAAGATTTAAACTGTTTTTTAACCAAAAAAAATACTATATTAAAAAAAACTACACATAATAACAAAGAAAATTGTTTTTTTGTTTAAGGAAAAAACTAGAAAAAAATTGGGAAAAAAAAAACTTTTTTCTTTCAACTTTATTTTTTAGAAAAGAATAATAAAAAAAAGTTACTAATAAACTCTATAGAAAAATGAAAACACCGTTTTTTTACAACTTTCTTTTTCAGGAAAGACTAATAAAAAAAAAGTTACTAAATTTTTTTTTGTTTAGGAAAAAAACTGGAAAAAAAACTTTATTTTTTAGGAACGAATAATAAAAAAAATACTAATAAACTCTACAAAAAGAAAAAACTTTTTTTTACAACATTATTTTTTTGGAAAGAATAATAAAAAAGACGTTACGATTTTTTTTTTCTTTGTTTAGGAAAAAAATAGAAAAAAGACCTGTATATATAAAGTCTGTATTTTTTATTATTCTTTCCTGAAAAAAAAAACTTTATATAGTTTGAGTAAGTAGTTGTTAATTGAATTTGTGTAATTGTTAATTAAACCTCTATATATACTGAAAAATATTGACTAATATTTTTCCAAAAATATTAGTCAATATTTTTTTCCCTAAAAAAATATTGAATTTTTTTTTCCCAGTTTTTTTCCTAAACAAAAAAAATGTTTTTTCGTAACGTTGTTTTTATTATTCATTCCAAACAAAAAAGTTGTTAAAAAAGTTTTTTCTTTCTGTAGAGGTTATTAGTATTTTTTTTATTATTCGTTCCTAAAAAATAAAGTTTTTTTCCAGTTCGAAAAAACATTTTTTAGTAACTTTTTTTTATTTCACTTTCCTGAAAAAAAAGTTGTAAAAAAACAGTTTTTTCATTAGTAATTGTTCTGTAGAGTTTATTAGTAAAAAATAAAGTTGTAAAAAAAAATAACTTTATTTTCCAGTTTTTTTCCTAAACAAATTTTTTTTTCCCTGTAGAGTTTATTAGTAATTTTTTTATTATTCGTTACTAAAAAATAAAGTTGTAAAAAATAGTTTTTTTCATTTTTCTGTAGAGTTTATTAGTAACTTTTTTATTATTCTTTTCTAAAAAATAAAGTTGAAAGAAAACAATTTTTTTTTTCAAATTTTTTTCCTTAAACAAAAAAATAATTTTTTTTATTATTATGTACAGTTTTTTTTAATATAGTATTTTTTTTGTTAAAAAACAGTTTAAATCTTTTTACTTTTTTTTTTAATGTAAGGAGCACAATTTATATATAGCGGTTAATATTATCTTGTAAATTAAGGGTGATGCATATTGAGAATCTTAAGCATTTATGGAAGTGAGATGTATGAGCAAAGTTTTCTGTTTGAGCATTTAAGGAAGAGAGATAACATCATTAAGAAGAAAGAAGGAAAGGAATTTGATTCGGCACCATCAAATTTTGCTGTCGTTGAAGACAACAAAAATATTTCCCTAATATAAAACGGATGGTTAACACGGTTCACCGAGGGACCTTTATTTAATTCCTTTCCATTGATTATCTATATTACTTTTGTCTCTTCATTTACCCATTCATCCTACCATCTGTACAGTCACGTCATTAAATTCCTTCATCTTCCTCTACCTGAAACGCGACCATTGGTATGTTCTTCTGTTTTTTGCTAGAATTCAAGACGTTAATTACTTTCATAAGCTCAAACTATTCACCTGCCCTTGGATCTATTTAGTGCATTACATCGAACACGCCCTATCTCTTCTCTCAACCCCACTTCACTTTCTGTATTTCTCATATGACATTTCTCAACTATGTTCATTCATATTCCTTTTCAACCAGATGAAACCAACATGTATGTGTTTTTGTTAACAAATACATAAATAATTTGTTAGCTACGGTTGGATTTTTCAACCTGATGAAGGCTGAGTTGGTTTTTTGAAACGCTCACAAATGCTCACATAAATAATTTGTTAGCTCTCCTCAGCCACAAAACACACGCAGTAGCATAAAATATGCTTCCGTCTGTGTGTGTCGCTCTATTACTAATCTGCGCCATGTTCAGCCCATATTTCTCTTCTACGCCTGGTTCATATAGTACACCAATACCTACTACTCCACCAATACAGGTGATAGACAATGAAATATCCCTTCACCGGTAATACCATCCCCCACTAATACCAATACTCGTGATAGCCAGTCAGGTATCCCCACTAAAGGACTCTCAAATGAAGATCTCCAAAAACTCCCAAAACTCACCGGTAAAGACTTGGTTTAGGGAAACGAATGTGCGGTTTGTTTGGACGAGATTGAGGCAGACCAACCGATACGCCTGGTATCCATTTCTAATCATGACTTTCATTTAAAATGCGCTGATGCATGGCTTTCTAAAAACTCTACTTGTCCCCTTTGTAGGGGAAGGCTTGAGCCGGAGCTTTTTTGTCCATCTGATTCTAATCCTTGTTAAGAAATTCCGTTTTTGATTGTTTTTATTTTTGGTTGTAAAAGATGTTGTTTTTCATTTTTGGAGTTTGAGATAGAATATGATACGAATTTTCTTTTGAAGTCTATTCATTTTATGGTTGATTCATGCGACCCTAACACAAATGAGTTTATTTTATATATTTGTGATGTATCTTGTAATACCTAATATTATAATATAGAATTAAGGTAAGAGTCAGGTTCGTTTCTATATTTGAATTTTTAGGACACTAATTTTTAGGTTTATAAAAATAGTCCTTGTGGTACAATAACATTTATTTGTATAGTCCCTTTAGAGTTAGGAGTACATAAAGTATGTAATTTCATTTGTTTTAGTTAACTATGTATCTATTATATACCTCTAACACGATAGTATTGGATGTTTTAATAGCAATAAATTCCTATTTAGTACCCATTTTGTTTATGTCGTTTGTTTTTCGAGATAAGTATACACCATTCATCTTCCCTGCCCATTTAGTTTCCTCCTTTT
This sequence comes from Sambucus nigra, assembly GCA_949130495.1. Lineage (NCBI taxonomy): Eukaryota > Viridiplantae > Streptophyta > Magnoliopsida > Dipsacales > Adoxaceae > Sambucus > Sambucus nigra. Next base: position 185,664,381 of record OX422214.1, on the reverse strand, counting down.
GGCTTTCCACTACGTTTCGTTTATGCCTTAGGCGGGTGAAGAGACTTCCTAGGGCCTCACCATATTTAAGGGCCCCTAATTTAAATAGCTATTTATTATATTATATATAAATAAATACATTCATTGAAAAAAGTAAAAACTCTTCTTATTTTCAAGGCTATTAAAAACAACTCAATAAACAACTAAACCCATTAAAAGTACACGATTCATTTCTTCTAAACTAACAATCCCTTCATTTCTTCTCTCTCTCTCTCCTCTCTCTCCACTAACGGTTCATCTCTTCTCTCTCTCTCTCTATCCAAACTCCACTCTCGTCTTCCTCATTCGATTTTGCTCATACAAAGAAAAAAAAATTGCTCATTCAAAAAAAATCTGGTGGCACTATAAAACTTCTCTCATATAAGGTTTGTTTTTTGTTTTATATATATATATAATAATATACTATATGTTATTTATATTATATTGTTAATATTGTTATATATATATTTTTTACTTTTTTGCTCTTTTTTGTTTTATGAAATTGTTTAAACTTAAATGATTATTCTATTAATATGTTTTTAAATGTTGACAGGTTGAAAGTGATTTTTTTTCAATTGGAGAAGTTTGTTGTTCGGATAATCAGATTCAATATACATTGTCGTGATCAGGTTCTATTATTCTATAATAATATTTGTTTGTTTATGTGAAATAATTAGAAGAAATTATATTTTACTAGCTAGAGTTACTTTTTATTTGTAACATATATTTAATATAATATAATAATTTTTACAATAAAAAGGGCCCCATATTAATTTCTAGCCTAGGGCCCCGATTTTGCTTGAGACGACCCTGCCCACGTCCCTCTCTCTACTTATAACTATATATATAATGTTTATCAATTGAGGAGATATACAAGTTCAGATACATGAATTGTCCTATTGTTGCCATAGAATGAAAACTCAAGAAAGAGATTCCTCTTCTAAAATAAAATAGCAACGATAGATCCTGATCCCCCCTTCCTTCATTCCTTGGCACAAGTGGAATGCCCGATCAGATCAAAGAGAGGATGCGTCGCCTTTCTACTCCGAAATATGAAAGGTTATTATTACCGTGCGATTGTTTGTTCCCCCCAAATTAACTTCTCTCTCCTCTTTCACAATGGGTATTAGTGTCCCTATTCACATAACTTGTAGATCCTGCTCCTCATATCTCTTTTCTTTCTCTAACTTATATTGAAACCACTCGGACCAATGTCCCATCCAACTACTGTGGAGAACCTGGCAAGGCTAGTTTTGATTGTTTCCACTGTGGAGAACCTGGACATCGTATGTTAAGTGCATGAATCCAAAGAAGCATACCATGTTTATTAGTGAAGAAATGGAAGGTGAACCTACGAATGGAGACGAAGATACCCAACACCTTATCAACAAACATAATCTCACAACAAAGACAGATGGTGTCCCACCTTGAAAGCTTATGGACGAGCTTTTTCATTAAGGGGGAGATTGATGAGAATGTAGGGGCATCACAGTAATTATTATTTTTCTTCATTGGTTCGGATATTATAGAGGTGGTTAGATGGAGATAAGTCTAGTTGGCCTTAGGGGTTAAAGGATGGGATTATTTTTAAGGTTATATATACTTATCTTTATTTCCTTAATTATCTTAATAGTTTTTTTTTTCTTGTAGCTTTAAGACTCTTTTAATCTGTTTTGGGACAATATTGAACATAATAAAACTAAGAGAGTTGGGGCATATTCACATCAGAGAGAGAAAATTGAAAATTCCATGTGAGAGTTACTTAGGATGCCTGATAGAATAATCTTCCTTTTTGTTAATTTCAGGTAAATAATAAATCATTTTAATTATCTTTAGTTAGATTTCAAGAGTTAAAGGGTAGCTTCACAATTGTTGGAGATGAGCTTTTGTTGTGTGGCTCATATTTTTGGAAGAGTTAGATCGTTAACTAGTTGACCCTTTACACACACATGCAAATAAGGGATAAACTCGACTATACATAAGATAACCAACTATAGACGACTAGCAATGAAACCGAGTATTGGCAAGGTCAATCTTGACACGACATGACTCAACCACAGCATAAAACCGGCACCACATAATCCATTGTCAACTCTACTTTGCGGTCCAGTTATGGTATTATGTAAATATAGTCCTCAATGTGATAAAAATAGTCCTACAACCCGGGTTAGGAGTTTACTCCTAGGATTCATATAGAATTAAAATTAATCTGGCAACCATAAATATATGTGTTATATTCAAATCCATCATCGCAATAGAACATATGATATTTGAAATTTTATGAAGCTATGTGATGCTTAATTGGCCATATTTTACTTGTGATTTTTAAGGAATTTTACATGGAATTCCTATATAGTTTTTACTTCCTGTTTAAATTTTTTTTCCAAACGTGTACACATCAAGTAGACATTAACCACATTTGTACCTCCAACCTTACATTATTATTTTTAAATTGATCTAGATCAATAAATATTATTATTAATTAGCAAAAGGAAATTTACAACGAAGGTAGAAGGGAAAATGGGAGACCAACAATGCTAGATCTAGAGACAAAGGAAAAATTCAAATCGCCACCCCCCCCCCCCCCCCCCACCCCAACACACACACGAAAAAAAAAGTTACTCATTAATTTTTCAAATCTTTTAGCAACTTCAAAAGGTAATATAAAGAAAGAAAGAAAAAGTTGAAACTGACGATTCTAAATTTCTATGTTTGTTGTTTATAAAATGTGTATTAATTTATTTTATTCTTTGTTCTAATCTACAAAAAAATCCCATCATGTATCGTTTTTTTTATGTTGTAAGAATTTGTTTTTGAAAAATAAAACCCAGACTTCCAGACTGGTTCATGCTTTTCTTGACGAAACAAGGTAGAATATGGTAAAACCCACCCCATATCCACTTCATTATTATCCCTCTTGAATATGTGGGGTTCGACTTGGCCGAACAAACTCCTTGAGTTCTGCATAACTCAAAGCCAATATAATATTATAAACTTAGGAACAATTTAAAAAGGGTGTAGAGAAATATATTTGAACTTGCCTTATAATGAAGGTGATGTTGCATGTCCTCCATTGAGTATCGAAGCACTTCATGATGACTCCAAAGAGAGAGAGAGAGAGAGAGAGAGAGAGAGAGAGAGAGAGAGAGAGAGAGAGGTTTATTTTTGTGATTTGGGGGACTTGTACATTTAAAGGATTTACCATTGTGCTTTACATAATAAGAGCAGGGTCAAATAGTTGGGGTTTGAATCCATACCTCCCTACAATTTGTCTATCAAGAAAACCTTTAAAGTCATTATTCGTATCAAAGGTATTTGAAAATGTAATCCAACTATCAATAGAGCCTTCTATTATAACCATGGGTTTTATTTTGAAGTCCTTATCATTCTAGCAAAGGAAAGACATGACTAAATCACAATATCTCTCTAATCTATATCATATTAAAAGTGTTGCTGACCATTTCAATGACATCTTGCATTTCTAAGCAAGGTTACTTCTTGGGGCCATTGCATACCCATGCTTAAACAAAGCGTAGTGCAATATGACAAGGAATACATACATTCAGAATGGAAGTAGGAACATATGGAATACATACATTCGAAATGGAAGTAGGAACATATGTCATATGCTCTAAACTTGTTATGCTGGGGACTTGTATAGATTAAACAAAAAGAGTACACATTGAGGTAGTTCGAAATTTAGGACTGGTTATAGTTCAAATAAATGATTAATGAAACATAATAGGATTAAATTTATCAACCAATAGAATTTAGTTCAGATTACTATATAAAATGCAACTGATAGCCAAAAATGGTGCTCGGTGACAAAAGTTTGCCGATATTTTAGAATATACCTACATACAATTCAATACAGTAACTCTAAGCCACATTATCTAGAAGTGATAGTAAGGTGGTGCTTTTTTATACATCATTAAGGTGCGTTTGAGTGTATCGTCAGATACTAAATGGAGGTCCATTCAGCGAAACAAGTAACATTTGTTGAACAATGATAAATGTTGAAAGATTAATCCTATTGAAAAATCTATAAAATTTTATCCTTAGTAGTTTTTGCGAGAAAAGCAACCGATAATGGTAAAATAATCCAAATAACATTATGAGTTTTTTTTACTTAACCTCCACTTTATAATCGTGTATTAGACTTAACCCCCACTTTACTAATTCGTTAGACATAACCCCCATTTTTCTAATAGTATATAGGATCAAATAGGTACAAATGAATATCCAATGAGAATTTCATACTTCAGATAAAAAAAATGTTTAACGTTCCTTTTGATCAATCAACATTTAGAAATTAAAAATAACGAAACAAAAACACCTAAATTTGCAAATTTTGACGCACAGAAACTCAAAAATCTTAACCAGATAAACTGAAATCTAAGAATTGTAGACACTACAAGTTTGCCCCCAAAATAAAATTATGCTATAATTAGCTCCCACGGTATGGAACTGATTCTTATCCTCGGACAAATTACAGATTAACACCCCACACTTAAGTAATTATCCCCATTAGCGGCACCTAACAAATGAAAAAAAACAAAACAAGTGGGGGTGCATGAATATAAGAAAAATATATTACAAACTATCAACACACACACACACACACACATATATATATGTATAAAGAGAGAGAGAGAGAGAGAGAGAGAAGTTATACTTGGAGTTAGTGACATTTGTGAAGAGAGCAAGGGAGAGAGGGGTTCCAACTACCTCAACACCATCATAGCTGCAAATAAGAAATTTATTAATAACAAAGGGAATTAAATCATGCCCATTTTCAGAAATAAAAACAACTGTCATTGAGTTAAAGAGAATAAAAGATGAGAAGTAGAGAGATTCTTAACTGGAGGGGAGAAGAGCTTAGTGGGTGGTGCGGCCGAATAACACAATGGGGAAAACTCCACTGTAACTTTAAAAAAAAAAAATTTGGTTCTCCTTTTTCTCCGGACTAGAAAAAAAACGAGACCTAGAATGGGGAAAATGAAAATGCACCAGGTAGGGGTCGAACCTACGAATTTCATTTTAGGAAACAAATGCTCTATCCACTGAGCTACACGCACTTTATTTATTGCATCTGATGAATCTTATATCTAATTTGTCTTAATGTTGACATTGTTTGGTATAAAATTTAATTAGAAGGCCTTGATGCTCTAATTAAAGGTAAAAATACTCATCCATAATCAAATTAACATCAGGAGCTAAGGATGGCTTTTTATTTAGTTTGCTTCTTAAAGGGACGATTGAATTTACGTAACTTAGAATTTATAAAACTTTTTATCAAAAAAATTGAGGGTGTATATGGCATTATCAAAAAATTCTGAAGTGTATATGTAATATTCAATTCAAGGTTGATCGCACCGTCTTGGTTCAATGTAGTGGTTGAGTTAGGGGTACTTGGGGTTGATTTTGGGTTTTTTTTATTAGTTTCAATATACTCGAAAGATAGTAGATATAGGAGATGGGGGTTTATGTTGTCTACACCTTCATATATTCTATAATTAATAATAATTAAGTAAGACACCCATCGTCTAATGATGACCATGGAATCCACGTGTGCACCGAGATAGACCAGAAGAAATTTGGGACCGCACCATTATTAGTCATTGTGTAATTTTATTATTCATAGAATATTATACATGATTTGTACTTAGAATACTGTGGGGTGCAAACCGAATGACCCAAACATAGCGCCCCAAGTGGTCTGGACACGGAAGGGAGGACAACCCAGAATTAAATGATAAACATCATGAGAGATAATTATAAAGAGGCCAATCTAACTGCCAAAGATCTCGGAGGGGATTAGTACATATCAAGAGGCAGCTTAACCAACACACGTGTGAAGTCCAACAGGACTTAACCTACTCCATCCCTATAAATATAACCCTCATCCCAGGAAAAAGGGGGATGTAACTTCTTGCTAAAAAATTTAAAGGAAGTAATAAATATAGAGAAACACCTCGTGGACATAGGCAATTGTTGAACCACGTAAATCCTTTTATTGTGAGGTTGTTTTATTCATTGTCCGATTTTAATTGCTTAGATTCATTCATTGTGATTATTTGCACTCACAATTGGTGTCGTCTATGGAAAATGATTATTTTTCCGTAAGAAAATTAAATCCAACAAGTTAAGAGATGTATCACCCTCACAATTCACCTGTCACGAGCAATCAGTTAGGAAAACTATCATTACATAGAGTCAAGTCTGAGATCCACCTGGATCAAAGTCAAGCTACCCGCCATCCATGATACCTCCCGTAGGATCAACTCGGATAACCTCATATCTCATGGGTGGTCGACGTGTATGAAGAGCAACTACATCAGCAAGAGGAGGAGACATGCCTCCAAATGGAGTAAAAATGCGCCTCCTGCGATGCCTGGAAAAAATAGAGCGAGAGATCCAAGGGGATAAATGCAAGAATCGTGGTCAGATGCCTAGCCCGCAGGCGAGTACAACTCGTAGCCGAGTAAGGAGTTCACACCGCGAGCAGGAGCATTCAGAGCAAAAGAGACCCCTAGTAAGGTAAAACCAAAATGAAAGACATCATAAACACGATATCCGAAGCTTGGTATGATGGAAAATATATCAACACTCACCGAATTGTGGGGATAGATCCCCCAAATAGCTATATAGAAGGGAACTCATCACTCAGATGCAATCCCCCTTCTCGACAATAATTGAGGAAGAAGAGCCCCCAAAGAAGTTCTCCACCCCAAGGTTCAAGATATACAATGAGAAGACCGATCCTATATACCACGTGCATCAGTATAGTCAAGAATTTACCTTATGGAGCCACAATGATGCACCCATATTTCGTATATTCACATCCAATCTACGAGACGTTGCACAAAAGTGGTTTGAGAGTCTACCATATGGGTCGGTCAAGAACTTCAAGTCACTCATAGAGGCCTTCATAACTCGCTTTATAAGAAGCAGTTATCTCCCAAAGAGAATGGATTATCTCCTCACTATGAGGAAGAAACCCTTGGAAATATTGCAAGATTAAACCAAATGCTACAGGGAAACCTTAAATGAAGTTGGAGATTGCTCGAAGTAAGTTGTCATGGCATAATTCAAGATAGGGCTTCCCCACAACTCCATCCTGCACCAGTACCTCACCAAGAAGGAGGCAGACACCATCGATAATCTAATGTCGCGCATAAAAAAGTATGCCAAGGTGGAAGAGCGGTCGCTCTCAACCAAGGTGTTAACAGTCATACGAAGGTGATTAAAGGTAACGGCAAAAAGAGTACCCCCAAGAAGGGGGGAAGAAACAAAATATAGGTTCTAAATATGGAGACAAGGCAAACCCATCCAAAGCGTTTCAGGCGATTAACATTATTTTTAAAGAACATATATATAAGTTCTTAGGTAAGATCAAAGACCACTAGTTCCTCGAGTGACCGAAGAAGATGGATGGAGATCCAAGTAAGAGAACCATCTCACTCAAATGTTCTTACCACAGAGAAAATGTAGAACTATAAGGCCCTCAAATCCCATTTGAAGGAGTTGGCCTAGGCAGGGCATTTAAATGAGTACGTAGAAAAGAAAGTTGATAAAGGAACCCCCAGCGCTGACCAAAAATAAGATAATGTTTTGAAAGACGAGTTAGGGAATGAGTTCGCTGTTATCCATGGTGACTCAAATTCCAAGCAGATCGAAGGCAATGCTGTTCGAATGGAGCTCAATAAAGTCACTATAGTTACAGAGGCTTTCTATATTGACCCCATGAAAAACCCAGCCGATAAGTGCGGATGACTAGAAGACGTAGGATACAACAAGCATATAGTCTTCAAGGAAGAAGATTTGATTGGGGTGAGGACCCCTCACTATGATGTGCTATTGATCACCTTTAAAATTGAAATTTAGGATGTGTATCAGCTACTGGTTGATCAAGGGAGTTCGTCTGAAGTCATGTATTTGGAACTTTTTCATAAGCTCAAACAGAAGATGGAGGATTTTAAGGAAACAACCATGCCTTTGGTCGACTTTGATGGAAAGATGACTATGTCTTTGGGAAATATGGTCCTACGAGTCATGACTGAATATATCTCAAAGATAATCAAGTTTTTAGTGGTAGACATTAACTCGCCTTATCATGCCATTCTTGGGAGGGATTGTTGTACGCCATGCATGTTGTTCCCTCCACTTACCACCTAAAACTCAAGTGCATCACGGATCATCGAATAATGGAAATCAGAGGCAACTAGGTCATTACTCGAAAGTGTTTTATCATTCCTTCAACCTTTGCACATTAACATCCGAGAGTCCACCCGCACAAGTACCATAACATGTGATTCCACACACGTCTCGGTATCCGCCAATAGGGCCCAATAACAATCTATGGATTGGAACACATAATCCACCACTTATTCATCACAATACCACAATACAGAGTCCATCATGAGTGGACAATAAATATGAATTCCACCTTATTAAATGATTCTCAACAAGATGAAAAGAATAAACCTTGGTTCCCACAAACTAGATTTCAAGACATATATATGATGAAACACTTGGATATTTAAACATTTGTGTGTAAACCGAGGTTCTGGTTTAAAATACGTGATCATGGAAGATCAAAAATTTTACACCCCATATTTCTACCTATTTACAATTTAATTAATTCGGGAATCAATTGGGAAAAATACGTTTTATTTAAATTACGGAGTGAAGTATTTTAATGTGATTAATTGATAAACGTGATTATTAAATATTAATTGAGAGATAAATATTGATTAATATTATGTATAATATTTACTAAGTGTGAATAGTAAATAATTAATGATTATTGTTATACGGCATAGCGAGTGATATGTGCGTATTTTATTTTATCTCACCCAGGAGTCGCGTGTAGGGTAATTTGAGGGTAAGATAGGAAAAATATTTTAAGTGATTTGAATGATAATTTAGAGGTCACAGTTAGTTCTGAAAGGGTCAAAATAGTCGAAATAGTGTGCTCGGGGGTACAGTTTGGGTCCCGGGTCGATTTTAAACCAAATCGGCACCTATAAGGGCATTTTGGTCATTTGGCAAATAGAGGTTAACAAACCTACGAAATTTGCAAGTGTATATTAGATGTTAAGGGGATTAATTTAGGGTTAAGAAAATACAAAACACAGAGAGACCAATTTAGGTGAAAGAGAGACAATTCTCAAGGCTTAAGGAGGATATAGTGAGGTATTTAGAGGATTCTTGCACATCAATCAATCTTGGAGTAGGGAATTGGAGAGGAGACAATCAACCCATATTTATCAACAAGAAATCAGACCATACCATAATCAAGGTAAGTATTTATTTCAAATCAAATTGATGTTATAATACCCATGTGTAGGGTTTCATAAATAAATTAATTTTATTGAAAATTCTTGGAGAAAAAGAAAGATTTGATAGGTTTGCATGTGGTTTGTGTTTTCATCTGTAGAGGATTGAAAATCAAAAGAGTTGTGATTGTTTCTATGGATTTAAATCTGGGTTTATGATGATTAAACATGAAGAACACAAATATCTTGGGTTTTTGAGAAAGTTTAGATTTTTATGATTCTTGAATGAATTTCGTAAATATTTGATAATATATTTACGTTAGAAATATAGTGAATGTTTGGTTATGTTGGTAGAGATTTCCAGAACGTTTAATGAAGGATTGATGGGTTAAACATGGAGAAACTGTATCTGTGCGAAGCTGCAACTGGTTGATCGATCGACCAACGTGTGAATGTCGATCGATCGACGAATCGATTAATCGACCAAAACAATCGATCGATCGACCTAAGCTGAATTTGGGTTCTTTTGTTGGTTGAGTTTTCTTCGATTGACAACAATGGAGGGGAACTTTAGAAGTGATATTATACGTATGTAGGAACTTGATAAAGACTAGTAGGTGTATAGTTAGGCTCCGTTATGATCATTGAGTGTGTGACTTGGAATATGGACCGACAGGGATAAACCGATTGGGTCGTGTGTTGGAAAATTTGGGATTTGAGTTATGGGGAGAGTAAACATCAATCCAAGAGATATACCAGTAGTCTAGAGATAGCTTAACTACTGAAATGAATGAAGGGTTAACTAGGGCCCTTAGAGTTGTGTGAATACTCAACTAAATACGATAGTGAGATGAATCGTAAAATGAAATGTACGGTGAGTATTTGAGAGAAATATACTACGTACTAATATGAATACTTGGGTTGCGTGAATGCCTATTGTTGAATAGTAATGCATAGGTTGTGTGAATACCTAAAGTATACTAAGATATATTGGTGATCGAGGTAGGATTCCGAGCCAATATATATGACTAATATTGGTGATCGAGATATGATTTTGAGCCAATCTAGATATGATTACTAGTGGTGGTCGAGGTGTCATTCCGAGCTAATGTAATCAATAACTACTGGTGAACGAGGTATGATTCCGAGCCAGGATATCTACATCACTATTCGTGATCGAGGTAGGATTCCAAGCTAATAATCCCTAATGTGTGATACGGGGATGTGACAACAGAGTATGCACTTATTGTATATATTATGCGTGAGATATATACTTTATAATAATTGTACTTATGAGTTATGGTAGACTGAAAAATGTTATATATATATAGATATATATATATATATATCTGAAAAGTAAATTAAGGGAGAAACTTAATTAGAAGATTAAAGATAGATTGTGAATATCTAAGGAATTTAAATTAAGGAGTGAGACTTGATTTATAAAGCTTGAAAAATAACATATGTGAAATGTTACATGAGAAATGATTGACATATAAGAGAAGTTAACAAAATAAGGTAGTGTATGGGTGGTATGGGAACTTAGACGTGTAGGTAAGTTCAGTTGGATACTTTAGTCTAGTTAGCATGGGTAGTATGGCTAGGTGAGATAAGTATAGGACGTTAGGCGTGAACTATAAATGAGAGGTGAGGAAACTCAAGGGAGTGAACGTGATTCTAACATGAGTATTGTATGGGAACTTAGACGTGTACTGTATTGCGATAAATTACTTGCTAAATATTTTCAAAGCGTTTTGAGTACTAACTCTTGCTTATCAAAATATTTTCAAAGAAAGAAAGACAAAATTTGGCAAAATTTGACAAAATCTTGTTTATCTGTTTTAAAGAAAGACAAAATTTGGCACCATTCTAATTTCACTTAGGTGGTTAGTAATTAAAAAGCCTTCGACAGTGATGCTAAGAATGAACCATATGAGAAACCTGTTTTAATTTAATAAAGGCCTGATGACGTGATGTTTAATTATGCGGGGTGTCACAAAAAACTTTGGAGATCTTTTTAGAAGAGTTTTAGAATTCAAACCCAATGAAAACATCCTCAAAAACTGTTATTCCGCTGCACTCTTTATGCTGGGTGCCTCTCAAAAAGAGTTAAGAATGAAATAACTGAAGAAAACCAATTCTTGAAAAACATGTCGGTTTTTTTGAACGAAGTGCCCAATTTCGTTCAAACGAAGTTCTCATTCGAACGTGCTTCTAACGAGAATTCCAATGACAAACTAGAGGAGGCCAATTCTGCCTCATTCGAAGTTCATTGGATCAGATTCCAATGAGGTACAAATTTGTTCGAACGACTTGGATTTTTTTTTAAAAACAAGTCTAAAAACATTTTAGAAAAATCAAAACCCAATTATTAAATATCCAATAATAGAAAATATACGCATTCATACGTGAGATACCCTCGGATCATGAAGATAAAAAGTGGACACGAAACTGGACACGATGATGAACATTATATCTTAATCGCTATGTCTTCAATCAAACACGACATAGGCTTGAAAGGCCAAATACTTAAGTCCTGACCTATGACTAAAATGTTTTGTCCAAACACGTAATAAGAAAAAATACATACAAATTAACTATGTCTCAAATTTTTCCTTACAAATCTCACCCTTCGGCTATTCCCAAACAAAACATAAAATAAAAATCCACGGGTTGTCAACTCATAAAAATGACTCAATGCCCAACCCCAAATGGAAAACGTATAAAGACTTGACAGACTCGCATTGAGTAACTTTACTCTGGTGTAAAGTTTGTCGCATCATTGCAAACCTACACACTTAAATACGTCTTCAAGCACAACTAGAATATATAACAAAATAAACTGCATAATAATAAACCCTCCCCCTTTGTCTAACAATCCCTACCTAAGTTAGGACGTCTCCCCCCAAGACAAAAATCACCTTCGGACCATAAAGATTGAGATAACATTTTCTCCCTTTTGTTCCAGAATAGACAAAGACAATGATGCATAATAAAACTATTTCTCCTAAATATAACCCAATATCCCCCTAAATTAAATATGGGTAGGCATAAAGGAAAAATCAAGTATGCCATACAATGATTTGTAGTGCAACATGTAACAACAAATAATTTGGCAATAGAGGTATAAATAATCTAAACAATGATCAATTACCACCAATTTTGATGCAAAAATGATACCAACTTGAATACACAATGAAGCACGAGATACCAATGTAAACAAGTAAAAAGGGATATCAATATGATCATCAATAGCAACTAAGGATTGTTTGGTTGATTTTTAGAATTTTGGAGCATAATGATAGGTTGGATTTGTCTTTAAGTTTATTATAATTGTAGAAGAAAATGCATATATATGTTTTTGAGATTTTGGTTTTTGGTGTTGGTTGGTTGGGTATTTTGACCTTGGTTATATTTTAAGATTTTGGTTTTTGGTGTTGGTTATTTGGGTATTTTGACCTTGATTCTTTTGAAGGGGTTGAATTGAATTTATGGTCTTGATTTGCAAAATCCAGGAGTAAGATGGATTGTTACATGCGATTTTATAAGTTTCGAAAATTGAGGTATCTGGTCAGATTAGTTAGGGTTATCACGAGATTTTAGTAGGACGTGTATCCTTCGGGGAGGCTAAGATTTAGTCAAAAATCCTAGAGTAGGGTAACTAATATATTTGATGTTCATATATAAGTTAAGAGTGGATGATTCCTAGACACGGAGTCTTGGGAGACTGCGCTAGGGTTATAAAATTGCCTATAGTTATGTTGCGTGTTTCTAGGGTAGGTTAGGTGTAAGACTATACCTAGATTTGGGAACCCTGTGAGTTAGGGTTATTGATGTATGAGATCTATGTAAGGTTAAAGTGTGATTCACCTTTTTATAATAGTGATGCTAAGTGTGACTCGATAGTGTTGGGTGTTCATGTGTTTATTTCAACCTATTAGCGAGGGTTATATATGTTTTTTCTGTTTTGTGTGCAATTCATACCATGTGTGAGTGCTCACAGGTAGTGTAATAGAGGGAATATAATTTATGGGGAGTGTACGACGTTAACCACACTAGTACCCCGGTGATAGCGATTGGCTTTACTTTGGTCATTTTACCCCGAACACTATTGCTTACGTAGAATATAAGGGGGTTGCCAACGTATAGTCATTGGATTTGCTGGATGGTCATCGTATATGCTTGGGTACGGTAGTCTAGGTAGTTGACGGGAAAACATAATGATTATCCCTGTTGATTCTTTGAGGTTATATGGGTGTGATTACGTATAACTATGCCTAGTACGCGCAAGAGATTCCAAAGGCAATAGAGATAGGCCTTCGTTATATGCGAGCGTGCGAGTAGTCCATTTACTTGTACATGATGGGTACTGTACCTATGTGTGGATGTTAGATGTAGAGATAGTATTACTCCTATTATATGTGATTTAGTGTTGCGGTATTGGAGATGGTTGTGCCAATTATTGTGTTATAGTAGAGATGTATATGATTTATAGTAGGGATGCATAGGTACATGTTTATGACTGTGGATTCTTATATTCTATATATTAGAGGTGCATATTATATTACGACATGAGATAACCTGGATTGATAGACTTGAGATATAAGATAGTTAATAGTACCTTGGTTATTTAACGATATGTACTTTAGGTTTGAGACCACCGTACAATACAAGATTCGTAATGTTAGTGATTAACCTAATACAGTGATATTAAGGAATAAAGAATTAAGAGATAAACTTTATTCATATGGGTTGCATATGGGCTTAGGATTAGAACCGCATGTTAGTATAGGTTATTGGGTTGGGTATTTAATAACCTAAAATTCACTCAAGGACGAGCGGACGATGTGTAGTTATATTGTAGCCCAAATTCAACTATAATCTTATTCTTCATAAATTTGTTATTTATGTTGTTGTTATACCTATTTTTCACATGTTTTAGACTGCAATAGTTGCCATAAACTTGGGTTCGTTAGAGGAGCACCTCTAGTGGCATTATACTCTTCATTCCTAGGATGTTGGAGTCGAGCACTGTAGCTCACCCACCCTATGTATTTATTTGGATTCAGCAAGTCGTTGTATTTTATTGTTTATTTTCTTTATCATTCTGAACCATAAATTGTATGAGATACATTTGTAATCTAGAGTTATATTATTATATTGGCAGTGATTGGTATGAGATATGATTTTAGTTTGTTAAACATTTATTATCTCATCATGTTATTAATTTATTTTTACGTATTTCATTATGGTGAGAATGCTACCAAATATGTTTTATTCTCGTGATTTTTGTATTAGACTAGATCAATCTATTTATGAATTTTACATAATATAAACAAACAAAAACACATGTATATTAATAAAATTTACATATACATTCTAAAATTTCATGTATAAATTATAAAAATATGTGTATATCTTTATTATACCTCGAATACGATATTATTAGAGGTTTAACGAGGCTTTAATGCTCTCTCAATATTAGTATATCCAAATGGCATTCATTATATCCCAAAAAATGTGTTGTATGATAATACCCATTTGGTCTCCTTCTTTATCTCTTTGTATTCCCATATGTTCAATGTTTCATTTTTATTTCATTGTACCACCCAAGTTTCAAGTATTTAAAATGCACAACCCAAATCATCAAAAAAGATCAACAGTCTCTGAAATACATTAAAATAAATAAATTCTCATTTACTCAAACCTTGAATCTCAAAGTTCGTCTCTCTCACTCTCTCTCTCTCATTACAAACACATGTTTTTAAGGCACAATATAGGACTCAATATTGTTAGTAATTAAATAATTGTGAAAGATTTTGACTTAATATTGTTAGTAATTAAATAAATATGTTGGTAAAATTTAGTATATTGCAAGTATATTTTATTTGTAACAAATATGAAACCCATATTTATACCTTAGTCTTTATGTATTTGATTAGTGTAAAAAGTTTATTATAATCTATTTTTATTAATTCTATGCAATTAAATAAATTAAAATTGTTCCTATTACGAATGTTGTTGGGTTGTTTATAATCTTTATATAGTGAGAGATATTGTTGATGTAGTGAGAGCTTTTGACTTAATATTGGTATTAATCAAATAAATTTGTTGGTAAAATTTAGTATAATATAAGTATATTTTGTTTGTAAGAAATATGCAACTCATATACATATCTTAGTCTTTTTGTAGTTGATTAAAATCAAAAGTCTAATAATATAATCCATTTTTTTCTTAAAATCAAACGTATAGATATTCTGCCTCCGATTCTTTGTCGCGGTGGTTCAATTTCCCCAACTGCGATTACAAGGGAAATGCACTAAGCAACTACAACACCAAGGTGAATGCTCGAGAGACGAAGTGGTCACATAACATAGCGAGTTATTTGGTCGATGGTGGTGACGCACTTCCCCTGACACGTCTTAATCTTGTGTAGATGGTCACCACAAAAATTGAGGTTAGTTAGCAGACATTACAAGAAATAACAAGTAATTCTCTCCCCTATTCAATGGAAAAATTGACTAGTTATTGACATAAGCATAATCCACGTCGTCCAATAAGTTTATTTGAGATCTCGCTATTAATCTCGGGCATGAAAAATTAATCCTTGTTTATTAGGGTAAAATTGTATCCTTAGGAATAGTATAGGCACCTTTTCACGCATGCGATTCAGGAATTAAATTGTGAACAGTACATCTGTTAACAGACTATTTCAAAAAGAGTAATGCTATGTGTCCCAAATAAATCCCCCCAAACCTCCCTAAAATGTATCAAGCATTTGATTCATTTTGGGGGATGTATTTGGGGTATGTAGCATTACTCTCTGAAAACATCCCTCCGTCAACATATCTTTTCTTATAAAAATTCTAGTATGCTATGAAAAATGGATTTGAATTTCGTGATAGTTTAGTTTTTACATACTTGAAAATTGATACGTTTCTCACGATTTGAATTATAATTGAATACGTTCTGAAATATTTATCTATGTTGGATTATAAATTACAGGCATCCACTTGTGCATATATATATATATATATATATATATATATATATACAGTCCTGGAGGTGAACCCAGAAAAGAGAGAGAGTGTGCCTATAATTTAGGCGATAATTTCTGCGCTCACCACCAGGTGACACATGTCCGGTCCGCATTCTTAAAATGCGGACTAGTCCGCACAAGAGCAGGACTGTATATATATATATATATATATATATATATATATATATATATATATATATATATATATATATATATATATATATATATATATATATATATAATTGTTACGTGATGCACCCCCATGAACAGTAGCAAATTTTTTGTACCGCTGCACTTTTGTAAATTTTTAATAGATAATATTAAAATTAGAGGATCAATAGTTAATAATTTGTGTATTGGAGATCATTGATCTGTTGCAGCCTTACCCCTGCCTTTCCGTAGAGTAGTTGCAAGAGTTACATAAATTCACAAATAGTTATGTCAATAAAAAGACAGTTCATTACGTATTCGCCTAGTGTTTATTTTATATAACTAGTGTAAATTTATAATTAACTTAGTTTTGCATTTATAAATAATCAAGTTTTCAGTCTCAGGATGAATGTTGATATTGTTAAATGCAGAGGAATATGATACTGCAACAAGAGGGCACCGACACAATTATCCCACGAGGGCATTAGGCGAAGGCATATACCGCATCCTAAAGCACCACGTTGCCAATTCAAAAGGAATGGAAAAGAAAATGCACACTAATTTGGTTTACAAACTCGAACTCCCAATCGAACACCAAAAAAATGAACCCAAAGAGTCACTCAACATAAAATGCAAAGGCTCATTCGTAATTCAAATAAAGAACCCCGATCAACACCAACACTCTTCGTCTTCGGGCTCATCGTTTGGGGGACTTCAAATCAAGCGTAAGGCCAAATTTTCGGCCCACCTGCAGGGGCGGTTTGGCAAATTGAGGTATAGATCGGCGAACCCGTTGGACTTATTGAACTACGAGGGGTACGAGTTTTTGCTCATATTGGCGTCGTATGACGTAAGGGAGGAGCTCGGGTTGGAAATGAAAACAAAAGAGGAAGGTGAAGAGGAGGAAAAAGCATACTCTTGTTCTGATTTGATACATACTTTTGGGGATACTGCTTCAGCTGCTGCCCTTCTCAAAGGCACTTGGGTTTAAGAAATATTTATGTATAATGATTTTCCATCCTACTAATTATTAGTAGTACTTCTAGTGAATAGGCTTTAGTTTTTGTGTTTTATATGATGTGGACGTTTGACTCTACAAGGACTTCGTAAGTTCATGTTTGTTTGATATTGTGTAATATAGTATGGCTTGCAAAAAATGGTTTTTATATATGGTTCATGCATTTTGGTTTGGGATATTAAGGCTCTGTTTAGTTTTGAAAAATAAAGGTTGTTTTTAAAAAAAAAATCAATTTTTCTAAATAATATAGAAAATTAGAAAATGAATGCAAGTTTGATATTTATTTAAAATAGAAAATTGAAAAATGATTTTCAAAATTTTCAGGAAATTAGTTTAACAAGTCTTCATCATTTTTAGTACTCTTAAAATTATATTTTCCTCTCGAACTTTCTATAATGTATATTTAGATTCTTGACTTTTTAGTAAATTACATTTTAATTTCTTTGTTTTTTTTAAAAGATATTTTGGTTGAAAATTTTGAGAAGTGCATTTTGGCCTGAAGTTTCTGTAAATCTTCTTTTATCCCTTTTGATTGTTTATATATTATATATGAACTTTGAACTTTCTATAATTATAAATTTTGTTTAAATTACATTTGACCCTTAATTTTTTTTATAAAACTTATTTTGGGGAAAAAATAATTTAGTTACCATATAAATGCATTTTCTAGTTTTCTAAAAAAAATTTTGGAAAAAGAAAATTGTAATAGAGATAAAAAGTCTAAATAGGAAATATAAAACAATTTTCTACAACTAAACAGGGTCAAGGTATTTAGGCCCATGTGGAATGATTTATTTACGTATGATCTTATGTTTTTATTTTTAGTTGCTGCTTTGTTATGTGGTGCCTAAAATTTCAACGAATGTGTCAATATTTAAGGAAATGAAAAAAGGAGTTTGATGTTGGTTATGAGATGTTATGACACTAATTGAAATTATAGAAATATATGGGATGGATGAGAATTAAAACTTTCAAAGTGGGATTAAATCCAAAAAAACTGTTTTTGTTTTTGCATGATGTAAATGGAGGTGTTTGGCGCAACCTACCAACATCCTCTAATCATTCTATATAGGCACACAACAGTCATGTCATGTTGACTTTTTGTAGCATTTTATCGATTTTGTATCTATTTTTGTTTATATATATACAGATAGACTCATGTATATATATATATATATATATATATATATATATATATATATATATATATCTATTTTTTCAAAATAGTAAAAAAATAATATTTCGGTTTACCTTTTTTATATAACTATTAAACATTTCAGTGGACTCGTATAAGAAAAAATTCAGCTCATAATTACCTTTTTGGCTATTATAACAAAATGGGTCAAAATTTCGTAGTACCGCACCAAAAAACTCAACTAAAAAATATGTTTGCGCAAGCAAGTATGTATGAGTTTCTCTCTCTCTCTCTCTCTCTCTCTCTCTCTCTCTCTCTCTCTCTCTTTCTATATATATATATATATATATATATATATGGAGGATTTCCAACGTACTTCAAAGAGAGAACTAGAAAAACGGATCATTTCTTTTAATAGTAAAAAAATAGTATTTTAAGTTGATTTTTTTTATGGTATTTAAATATGTGAGGGAACCTACAAAAAAATTTGAAAATTTTATTTTGAGCTAATGTTTTTTTGTTGTTTCATTGAAATGTTTATATACCGTACAGAAAATAAACTAATTTTTTTTTTTTAGTATTTTCAAAAAATGGTTCATTTTTTGGTCCTCTCGTTGAGGTATGTTGGAGATCCTCCCTGATATATAGTGAGGATCTCCAACATACCTCCTATCAACATACATATGAATATATCGATTTAAAAAAATAGTATAAAAATATATTTTTTGACCAAATTTGATATACATAATCTTCATAATGACGAGATCATCTACAAAAAGATTCATCAAAAAATACAACTTGGAAGTGGGTGATTTGAAAATTGGATGAATACGTGCAATTTCAACCAATGAAATTTGTTATCATCATCTCACCTACTTCAAGTTACAACTTGGAAGTGGGTGATTTTGAAAATTGGATGAATACGTGCAATTTTAACCATTGAAATTTGTTATCATCATCTCACCTACTTCAGGTTATATTTTTAGATGATCTCCTCATTATGTAGATCATGTAAATCATATTTGGTTAAAAAATATTTTTTTTTGCTATTTTTGAAAATTAGTATGTTCATAGGTATATTGAAAACTGTCACTATATATATATACTTTTTTTTAATAGTAAAAAAATAATTTTTTTATGAAACTTCATGGATATGGTATCCACGGTGAGAAGACCATCTTAAATTTTTTTCATCCAAAAATTCAATAAAAAATCGTTGAGGTGAGGTGATATGTAAGAAAAGGGTATAAATATACATTTTCGACCGTTGAAATTTTGGGTCTGCGCCCGCCACTTGATTGATTGAATGTGTAGATGAAACTTCATAGATATGATCTTCTCACTGTCGAGATCATATCCATGAAGTTTCATAAAAAAAATCAATCAAAAAGTGAGTGCGATGATCGTCAAAATTTCAACGGTCAAAATGCATATTTATACCATTTTTTAACAAATCACCTCATCTCAATGATTTTTTATTGAATTTTTTGATGAAATTTTTTTGGAGATGATCTTCTTACCGTGGAGATCATATCCATGAAGTTTTATAAAAAAAGTCATGTTTTTACTATTTAAAAAAAGAGAGTATGTATCGGGGTCTGTACCATTATGAGTCTTTATAGTAGGAGCCACTCTCTCTCTCTCTCTCTCTCTCTCTCTCTCTCTCTATATATATATATATATATATATATATATATATATTTTTTTTTTTTTTTGGAAAATTTAGAATTTATTGATTGGAGAGAAACAGCTTCTCTCAGAGCTTATACATAGATGATAAGAAACTATCTATTACATGAAGAATCTTTACTCACTATTCTCAAGTAAGGGACATGATGTTTATCTAAATAATGAGACCCCTTAATTTCCCTCGGCATTTCATATGCTGTGTTGAACATTTTGGATTCTTGAGCTTCCATTCCAAGCTTTGATAGCAAATCAGCAGTGAAGTTTGATTCCCTATAACAATGAGAAACTTTAATGTTTTGGCCTTTGATGAGATCTTGAATTTGTTGAACTTCTTCTTTTATTTTCCAAGGAATTTTGAGTTGGTCATTTATGCAACTGACAATTAGAGCAGAATCTGATTCAACTATAATATTGTTCCATCCTTTTAGTATGCAATGAGCTAAGCTGTGTTTGATAGCCATTGCCTCCGCCAAGTTATTAGTCCCATCACAAATGCCCTTATAAAATGCCCAGATTAGATCGCCTTTTGAATCTCTCAAGACTGCTCCCAGACCCATTCTTCTATTAGAATCACAAGCACCATCTGTGTTTAGCTTCAAAAAGTTTTTTGGAGGTTTTGACCAGGCAATGAGAGAGAAAGAAGGGGTTTTTGGAATTGAACAAGGAATGTTGAGGTTTTTCAAAGAATGTAAACATATTTTCGATGAAGATTGAGGACATCCAAAACTGAAAAATGATTCTTGAATTCTTTTTTTAACTGACTCAATGATTAGAAGATGATTCATGGAGCTATTGTGGAATCGTGAATTATTTCTACTCAGCCAAATTTCCCACAAGATAAAGCAATAGATAAGCTGACACAACCTTTTAAAAGTTGGATCCGAGCTAGAATTCAACCACCAAAAAATGATTTTATGTGAAGAAGAGGAAGAATTGGAGTTGAAACGTAGTCTTTCTTCAAAGTAATCCCATACCTGAGAAGCTATAAGACCTGAGAAGAAGAGGTGAGACAGACTTTCTTCTGATAAAGAGCAGCAATTACATCTGGATACCATTTTAATTCCCATAGCTCTGACTGCTGAGTCAATTGGCACTGCTTTGAGAAGCACTTTCCACGCGAATGCTGATACTTTCGGAGGTATATATTTATCCCATATGAATTTAAATGATGCTGATTGCAGTTTGATTTCTCTAGTTAATTGAACTGCAGATGAGAAAGAAAATACACCTGATGTTGAAGCGGTCCAGTGCCATTCCTCTTTGATCTTGGTTGAATTTTCTTCCATCATTGACCACGCTTTGCTAATCCTGTGAGCTGCCATAGATCCGTGTGAGATTGGCATTATTGGGTATTTCTGGTTCATGAATTCTGCCCATATTGATGTTCCTTGTTTGTACTCCCATGCTATCTTTAGGTTGGAGGCCTCTTTAATCGTTTGTAATGATCGAATTCCCAGTCCTCCTTCTGCCTTTGGGAAACAAATATCCTCCCATTTGACCCACTGGTGTTTTTTCCCATATTCTTTGTTTGTTCCCCATAAGAAAGAGCTGCACAACTTATCAATGAGGTTTAGAGTCTTCTTTGGGGGATGTATAGCAAATAAAAGGTATATGGGCATTGATCTTAGAACTGATTGTAAGAGGGAGATTTTTCATCCAAAAGATAGGAATTTATTTTGCCAAGAGGAAATTTTATTTGCTATACCTTGAATCATAGGGTCGAACATTTCAGCTCTTTTCCTTCCTTTAAAGAGAGGAACTCCCAGATATTTGATGTGTCCTACTCCTTGCTTAAATTTCGTCACTTCTTCAATTACTTTTTTGGTTCTTGGAGGGCATTTGGAACTAGTGTAGAATTGGCTTTTTTCCACACTAATTACTTGATCAGACTGTTCTTCATAAGTTGCTATGAACTTCATCAGGGTTTTGAGGCTTTTCTTTGATCCATTTGTGAAAATTATCAAGTCATCTGCAAAGCTAAGATGGCTGATGATGCTACACCCCCTTGGATGTGAGAATGGCTTGATGGACCCTTGTGTGTACATTAACTGCAGACCTCTACTTAGCGACTCAGCAGCTAAGACAAAAAGAGAGGGAGACAAAGGATCTCCTTGTCTAATCCCTCTTGAGGGAGCAAAAAAACCATTGATTCTGCCATTTACAAGGATTGAGAACCATGAGGAAGATATACATCTCCAAATCATATCAATGAAGTGCTCGCCGAAACCAAACATTCTCAGAGTTTGAATAAGGAAATTCCAGGAGAGTCTATCATAAGCTTTCTGCATATCCAGTTTCAGAATGACATTGCTTCCTTTCGATTTTCTATCAATTAGGTGCATCATCTCTTGGGCCATGAGGATATTGTGAAGAATTCCTCTACCTTTGATAAATCCTGTTTGGTTTGGAGAAATGAGGTTTGGGAGAATAAGACTCAATCTAGAATTAATGAGTTTTGAAATGATTTTATAAGAGAAATTGCAGAGACTTATAGGCCTGTAGTCTTTGCACTTGGAAGAGTTGGAAGATTTGGGAATAAGGCAGATAAGAGTGGAGTTCCAAGATTTTGGAATATCTTCTCCCAAAAAGAAAGATTGTATGGCTAGAATAAGGTCTTGTTTAATTATTTCCCAGCAGGATCTAAAAAAACATCCATTGAAACCATCAGGACCTGCTCCACTGTTTTCATTTAGCTCTGAAATTTCATTCCATATTTCCTCTTCTTCTGGAATTTTTGACAGGCTTTGGTTCATTTCATCGTTGACTAACTTGGGGATAATTTTTGTCATTGTAGAGCTTCTTTGAGGACCTGCAGAAAAAAGATCAACAAAATAAGAGACAAAATGGTTAGAGATGTCCTCTTGGGTTTCAAGGATAGTTCCATCCTCTTTCTTAATCTTGTGGATCCACTGCCTACGTCTGTGTTGATTAACTTGAGAGTGGTAAAACTTTGTATTTCGGTCACCTTCAGCTATCCACTTGATTTGGACTTTTGAAACCAGAAAAGTTCTTCATTTGCCAGAGCTAAGTTAAGGTCAGCCTTGACTTTTGAAAGGTTGTTTCTTGCTTCTGGAGTTGGCGAGTCTTCAAGTTTCTTCTCTGCATCAGTAATTTTATCTTCAATGTCTTTAATCTCCTGGAATACATCTTTTACCTCCGATTTTCTCCATATTCTTAGGGCTGCTCTCAGTCTTTTTATCTTGTATCCAAACACTGCCATTGGTCTACCAGAGGCAGGCTGGTTCCATGAAGAATGAATTGAATCTTTAAAAGAGGCATAAGAAGTCCAGAAGTTAAGGAATTTAAACGGTTTATGGGAAAGGTCTGAGGGACTAGGGATAGTAATCAAAAGGGGAGAATGGTCTGAGCATGTTTTATTAAGATGTTTAAGGGTTGAGTGAGGGAAAGAATCAATCCAGCTTTGGTTTATGAGACCCCTGTCTAGTCTTTCAAATAACATTCTGCCGTTGGAAGATTTAGACCATGTGAATTTAGATCCACTGAATCCCATATCTTGAAGATGACTATTCTGTATACATATTTGAAAATCATTTGCAGCTCCCATATCAATTACATTTCCCCCTGCCTTTTCGTCTGCTGAACGGACTATATTAAAGTCCCCTCCAAAAATTGTTGGCATGTTAGCATAATCACCTGCTTGATCTTTAATGAATTCCCATAACTGTTGTCTGTCAGCCCTATTACATTTGGCATACACCACTCCTATCCCCAATTTTAGTTGAATCATGGGATGCTCCATAACAAAAAATAAGGCTTGACCTCCATCAGAAATTGATTCACAGTTTGCTCCATGTCTCCAAAAACACCAGATTTTATTAGAGCTACTGGCATAGCAATCTTCAAAGTTCAGTAAATGCCTTAAGAAGTTTATTTTTTCTACAGGTATCATAGGTTCTAATATAGCTAAGAAGGAAGGGTTATGGACCTTACACAGCTTTTTTAATCTTCTCCTTGATGGCTTGTTACCTATCCCTCTTATGTTCCAAATAAGTGAGCTAATCATTAAAACTAAGAGATTTGGCTACCTGAGAAAGTCTTGCTGATCTTCTAAAAGAGGAAGAATTACCTGATGTGGGGAAATTTTTGGTTGGAGAGTTTAGTTTTCCATGCTGAATCATTTGGATTTTTTTCTGAGCTTTCAAAATTTCTTCTTTCTTCCTGTGGTATCTCTTTAGTTTCCTCTCCACCAATTTAGAGAAGATTTTATATTCTGAAATGGGAGACAGTAGTTGGTTTGAAATGGGAGATATCAGTTGGTTTGGTTCTTCGGAATCTGAGTAGGAGCATCTGAGAGTTTTTATTTTTTGGTTACACTGGTCTAAGTCTTCCATCTCGAAAGCTTTTTTGCAACAATTTTCATGTCCAAACAGTGTGTTCATCTCCCTTATTTCGGCTAAATCTCCTGTCTGCTTGCTTTTTAAGTGGTTGATTTCTGCATTTGATTCTTCTTTTCCTTTTGTCTTCTGATGGGGACTTCTTTCAACTCCTGCTTCTGTCTCTACTGGTTCAGTTATTGCTGTGTATGTTATTTCTCCTTCTTCAATTTCACTATTGTGGGAAGCCAATAGATCCATCTCTTGATTATCCTTTGAAACACCAGTGTTCTTAACTTGATACTTCAATTTCTTTTTTGGTACTCCTGACTTCTCTGGCACATTGATCTTGGCAGGGGTGACTATTTTACCTCCAAATTTACAGTCCTCCTCTTCATGGCCCAGTTTAAGACAGCATTCGCAGTAATCCGGTGTGGGATCATATACGATGGCCTGCCAGAAACCATAGTCCTCGCATCCTATCCATACTCTTTTTGGTTTTTTCTTCAAGAGGTTCATTTCTACGCAAACACGAGCAACACTAGGTCTTGAACAATTCAGAGTTGGATTGTCTAATTTTAAAGGTTTACCCACAGATTGAGCAATGGCGAAAAGGGCCTCTTTCGCAAAGAGGTGGACTAGTAGACCTGGGAAGTTTATCCATGCTGGGATTATTGGGCTTTCATGATCAACCCTAAATGAGGGAGACCATTTAAACATACGCATAGGACTCCTCCCTACAAACCATAGATCCTTCATCCACAATCTAATAAAGTCCTCTTCACAATGAACTTTAATCAGAATGTGTTTATGGTCCAACAATCCGATCTCGTATGCTGATTTCAAACCAAACGAAGCAAAGTTTTTACGTATGAAATCCAAAGAAGGCTTACCATGAGAGAATTTTCCCACTACTGTATGTTTGAAAGGAGCGGCTAGAGTTTCCATTTGGTCTTTTGAGAATATTATTGCAGGCTCTCCTTTGTATTGTTGCAATGGTTGGATATTAATTGCATGGTTACTGTTGGTTCCTTTTATTACTTCCACGAAGGATTTTTTCCAAGGGTTAGAATGGTTTTGAGGGTTAGGAAGATCAGGAGGTTTGGGTATAGGAGCATTAGGGTTAGGGTGAAGGAAGTCGGCCATGAGAGCATTAGTTGATCTTCTCTATTTTATTCTTGCTATATCACATTATATATATATATATATATATATATATATATATATATATATATATATATATATATAATGGTGTCTATAATAACATATTAACAATTTAAACCGATTAAAGACTAAAGTTAAGAATAATTCTAATGAAACTCAAACTGAATCTTAAAGGCAAATTCGTTGAGATGTCACACACACACATAATATGATATTTAACATGAGCATTATGTGAATTTTTAGCATTAACCGATATGTATTTGACTCCTTGTTCTAAATTTAATTATGTCATGATGGGGTGATCACATACGAGTGGCAAAAAGGGTTGTTGGTTATGGATTCTTCCGTAAATCCTTTTCAAGTAAATCAAGACATCTTAATATTTTTCACGTTTAGAATGCACTTTTGATATTGTCTTTATAGTTAAATACAAAATTGATTATGAAGTTTGGAATGGTTTTTAATTCTGGATAAATAGTTTCAATTATTGCAGTGTTAACCCTGAAGTATTTAGAGTGCACAATACTAATACTTCGTTAAACCGTCGTCATAATTTTTTGTTCCAATATAGAAATATTTGTTAATTAATTCTAAGAGTGGATGTTATCTATGTTAAAAATTATTTTACTATAAAAATCAGATTTATACACGATTCTCTCTCCATATTTATACATTTAAGAAATGAAAATATCCAAATATGGTTACAGTTTTGATATTGTCTTTAGAGTTCAATACAAAATTAATTATGAAGTTTGGAATGGTTTTTAATTTTAGATCAATTGTTTAAATTATTTCACTGTTAACACTGAAGTATTTAAAGTGTGCAATGTTAATACTCCGTTAAACTGCCATTATAATTTCACGACCAACATAAAAATATTTGTTAATTAATTCTAAGTGGATGCTATCTATGCAAAAAATTCATTTGCTATAAAAGTCATATTTATACATTAAGAAATGAAAATATTCAAAATATGGTTACTCAGGAGACTATACTTTCCATAAACATATCTTGACATGAAACTATATCTAATAGAGCTAAGTGCTTTTAAAAAACATTATTGCACATTCGTGTGCAATTTACGTTGATTTGGAATATATCAAAGCCGCAAATATATTTACCTATGATAAACTTTTATGAAGGATCAAGAAACCCCGTACAAACTACAAAGAAAAATAAAATACAACACACTCACACATTCATACAATGTCCAAAAATGCACAAATGCTACAAATTTCATGTTATTGTGTTTAATCGCAACAAAAATGCTCAAACATTTGGAAATGGTAAATTATCAATAATCGCACGCACCATACAACTTTAAGATGGCATAAAAGTGCCTCTAGACATGTTTTTAATGTAATTTATAGTAGATGTGTCTCCTATAATCTTACTTACCAAAATATAATGTTAAATGGGAAAAAAATCACGCTAACTTTCAGCTGGTTTCTCTTAACCTTTACATACACACATCAATATGTATATAAAGGCCACGTCAAGATTATTGAAAAATTAACTCAGAAAACAGATACAACAACAACCGTAGCTAACCAGAGCTTATAAAAATAATACAATGGAGATGCTTCACTTGCAGAAGGTGTGGGTAGTATAGCCACGGGAACTTGAGAGGATGGAGATAGAGATGGAGATGGAGCCGTCGAACCTTGAGAAGAGGGTAAAGTAGGTGGACTTATAGATGGAGTTATTGGAACTTGAGGAGACGGTATATCAGACGGAGATGGAGCTGTCGAAGAATCATTAACCACATTGATGTCCACCTTTTGCCCATTTGGGCAATGATCCCGGCCCCTGCAAATGAAGTAATGGTGGCCGGTATCATCAAGAGTGATTGAGTCATTTCCTGATTCATAAGAGACATATATGTAGCGCGGCGCAACGCATGATTCATAGACATCTTGTGGAACTTGTATCACGTTGTGGGGTCCCTCGTACTGAAAAACTGTTCACAACATAAAATGACATTTATTCGATACGGTGAAATTAATAAATTGTATAATCATTTCCTATCTAAACATATTGTTTTTAGCATATTATGTAGTATAGATCACTTTTGGAACTAATTAAAAATCTCATTTGGTCCAATAATGTGATAAACCAACTAACTCCTCTCGATCAAATAATATACATCCAATTTAAGAATCTCTCACTTTATGCACATTTATGTATCCAAAATTACTTTTTGGTTATTTCCAAAACGTCTGTATAAAGTTGTGATTTTGCCATGACAACTACACAATGAAATCAACTAAATTGAAGTAGCTTTAACCACACATTTGAAAAGTAGAGCTCCATATAAAGTGACTCAAAGAAAGACTCTTATAATTAACAATTCACTTTTTTAGGAAAAACTTAACACTCGGAAGACCTTTTTACTTTTTTGTGACTCTGTTGATATGTCAAATACACATTTTTTTATTACTACATTGTATTAATAATAAGATTTTCAAGAATATACTACTTGTATTCTATGATCTATGTTCCAAATAAAGAGCTCATGATTCTTTTCGGGGTTGTTCCAATTTAACGGTTCACTTTCCTTTTTTGAACATAATCAGTGAACCATGTTTCACGATGGTGAACTAGATTTAATCTTCACAATTGATTGAGTTTATACTTAATCTATACGAAATAAAGACATGAACTCTTAATTTGAAATGGAGTGAATATTATTTTTGGTAAATGAAAAACATACTACATAGTAAATACCAAAGAAATCCTAATCAATCGTCAAATGAATAAAGCTTTGGGGTACTAAAATCCAAATGATCTTTTTTTAGATATATAATGTAATGTTCAACAATTTGGTTTTATTTGTCAAAAAATAATACTTCTTCCACGGTTAACATTTTCTTTAAAGTTCATGAATTTTTTAGGAGTTTTGTGTTTTCTAGTAACGAATTATTTTTTTAACTTGGATTTAATAAAAAGTATCGTAAATGAGAAGAAAAATTCTCAACAAAATTCTAAATATCAATATTTATTTTGATGACCTCAAATAAAGACCATTACATTTTTTTATAGCGATAATCAATGAGACTCTTCAACATATATTATTAAACATACCTAAAAACATATAAATTTTTAAAAATACCAAGCATATTTATCAGGTATGGTATAGATTAGAAACATAGTAAGGCGATCATATATAAAATATTTCATCAAAAAATTCAGCCTGAATGTTAGTAAAATGAAATAGAGTGTATATGTGCATTTTTCACTTTTCGAACTTTTGATCATCATAAGAATTTTTTTTCTACATAATCACCTCTATATAAAGATCATCTATGGTTAAGAAATTGTTTTTTTTAATATTTTAAATATTGGTATGTTCTTTAGGTACAATGGTTCCTATATAAAATCCTAATTTTACTAACAATCTAAATTTAACTAAATTATATCAAATAAAAGCACATCATCCGTAAATACAAATACAAAGATTTCTATATAAAATTCCATATTTTTCATACTTCCTTACAAGGGAACAAAAAATGGAATGAAGCACATTGTTTGGTGACTTTTTAACTTAAAAGAATCCTATGAGAAAGCGTATTGAGAGAGACATTAAATGATAAAATAAGGCTGAGATGGAGAATTTAAGTTTTTTTTTTCTAATAACAAAGGAAAAAACTCTCTTTCTTTTCATAAGAACCAAACACAACATTGGTGAAGGTTGAGAATTGTTGATGCAAAGGGTTTTCTAGATAATAATTGTTGCCCAAAGTTAAACACTAGTTTTCAGAATGTAAATTATAGGAGCAACCAACTGAGGGAGACATTAAATGATAACATAAGACTGAAATGGACTATTTTTTTTTTTAACTTTTAATCTAAACATATATAAATTTTAAATGATAACAGGACACCATTCATCACCGAGATTAACAAATAAATATTATTTATATAAGACATTTCTTAATATAGGTCATATCAAAATATTTTTTTCTCAATGTCATATTTTTACATATAGTGAATACGTGTTGAAACAAAAACACTTTCATAGGACTTGTTGAAAGTTTCCTTATTATACTTGCATTTTCTTAAGATTTTTATGAAATTATAGGATTTTGCCCCCTCAAAATTTTTGAAACATAATAAGAGTCGTCACCGCAATCAAAATAAAGAATTACTTGGCATATCTATGTAAATTTTTAATGAAAAGTCAATATTTGGATGCTATTTATGATAAAATTTACAATTCTTAGACGTATATATATAGAAAGAACATCCATTTATACAATTTGTTATTAGTTTTTATTTTTTGTATTAAAAAATTAATAGTTAACCAAAAAAATTGGTTATCGTTCACGCACTCTTTCGACCCCCCCCCCCCCCCCCCCCCCCCCCCCCCCCCGCAAAAAAAAAAGTCCAATTCCTAGATCCATCCTTGGTGGGAACTATTGAACTACATACTTACTAACGGGACTAATTGAAAAAAAATATAATATGACACGGAAAAATTGAAACGCAAGTCGAGAATTAACTGATATTCTATATTCAATTTATAATATTATAAACTTTCGTACGATCATGTTCCCTTCAAATTATATGTAACAAACTTAAGAACATATAAGGTTATGTAAAATGAAATTGAATCAAATTGTATGACAATTATGTGTGCACGATCAAATAACCCCCAAAAAAACTCCCACATGATAATAAAAATAATAAACATAGAGATTAAAAAAATGACTCACGGATAATATTATAAACTTTAGTACGATCGTGTTCCCTTAAAATTATGTAACAAACTTAAATGCATAAAAAGCTATGTCAAATGAAATTGAATCAAATTGTATGACAATTATTTATGCACGATCAAATAAGCCAAAAAAAACTCCCACGGGATAATAAAAATAATAAACATAGAGATAGAAAAATGACTCACGGATAATATCACCAACATGGAATGTTTTATTAGCAGCCCATTCTTGATAATTAATATTGTAAGTCCAACCAGCAGAGTCCCCAACCTTGTAAACAGCTGCATTAGAGAATTGGAGTGAAGAAAAATTAACCAGCATGATGATGAACACATTGACAAACAAACCCATGTTTTTTTTAAAAGAGAAAATGAAAGTGAAAGGCTGGAACTTAAGTTTCACTATTTATAAGTGTGTATTGTTTGGACTTACCAAGACCTTTCAAATCTCTAATATAAAATGGATGGTTAACACGGTTCACCAAGGGACCTTAATTTAATTCCTTTCCATTGATTATCTATATTACTCTTGTCTCTTAATTTGCCTCCCACCACCATTTACCCGTTCTTCTTTTTTAACTATTTAAAATATTTTTTAATTTTGTTTTTAAGCTTTAAAAGTGTTTAACTGTTTTTAAAAATGTTAAAAACTATTGTTTCAATATTTTTATATTACGGTTTTTCAAAAATTTTGTAAAACGTTCTCTTAACAATTTTTTTATAATATTAAAAACAGTTTTTAAAATACCACAAAACAATTTTTAAACATTCACATCAGTTTTTTTAAACTATTTAAAACAGTTTTAAAAAATGTTTTTTAAAACTTTAAAACTGTTTTTATAATATATTTAAAATAGTTTTTAAAAATGTTAAAAACAGTTTTTACAATATTTTTATGATACGGTTTTTAAAAAAATTTGTAAAACATTTTCTTAACAATTTTTTCTAATATTAAAAATAGTTTCAAAACAGTTTTTAAATATTTATAGCAGTTTTTTTAACTATCTAAAACAGTTTTTAAAATTATTTTTTAAAACTTTAAACCTGTTTTTATAATATATTCACAACAGTTTTTAAAAATGTTAAAAATAGTTTTTACAATATTTTGTTAATACAATTTGTAAAAATATTTGTAAAACATTTTCTTAACAATTTTTTTATAATATTAAAAATAGTTTTTAAAACATTGCGAAACAGTTTTTAAATATTCAAAACAGTTTTTTAATTATTTAAAACAGTTTTTAAATTATATTTTAAAACATTAGAACCATTTAAGAAGTTGGCAAATTTGTTGGCAAATATTTCCCTCTCAAATAGGTAAGCATAATTTTTCCACAGATTGTGCATATGAGGTGTTGTACATTGGCAAATAATGGCACGGTAAATTGCGCAACCAAACAGCCATAATGTGGGCAAATTTTTATATTTGCCAACTTTTTGGCAATTACCTAGGCGAAAAGCACCAACCAAACGGAGCCTAATATAAGGAAAAAATTTCGCTGTCTTCAATGACAGCAAAATTTGATGGTGTCCAATCAAATTCCTTTCCCTATTTCTTCTTAATGATGCTATCTCTCTTCCTTAAATGCTCAAACAGAAAACTTTGCTCATATATCTAACTTCCATAAATGCTTAAGATTCCCAATATGCATCACCCTTAATTTACAAGATAATATTAATCACTATATATAAATTGTGCTCCTTACATTAAAAAAAAGTAAAAAGATTTAAACTGTTTTTTAACCAAAAAAAATACTATATTAAAAAAAACTACACATAATAACAAAGAAAATTGTTTTTTTGTTTAAGGAAAAAACTAGAAAAAAATTGGGAAAAAAAAACTTTTTTCTTTCAACTTTATTTTTTAGAAAAGAATAATAAAAAAAAGTTACTAATAAACTCTATAGAAAAATGAAAACACCGTTTTTTTACAACTTTCTTTTTCAGGAAAGACTAATAAAAAAAAAGTTACTAAATTTTTTTTTGTTTAGGAAAAAAACTGGAAAAAAAAATTATTTTTTAGGAACGAATAATAAAAAAAAATACTAATAAACTCTACAAAAAGAAAAAACTTTTTTTTACAACATTATTTTTTCGGAAAGAATAATAAAAAAAACGTTACGAATTTTTTTTTTTCTTTGTTTAGGAAAAAAATAGAAAAAAGACCTGTATATATAAAGTCTGTATTTTTTATTATTCTTTCCTGAAAAAAAAAACTTTATATAGTTTGAGTAAGTAGTTGTTAATTGAATTTGTGTAATTGTTAATTAAACCTCTATATATACTGAAAAATATTGACTAATATTTTTCCAAAAATATTAGTCAATATTTTTTTCCCTAAAAAAATATTGAATTTTTTTTCCCAGTTTTTTTCCTAAACAAAAAAAATGTTTTTTCGTAACGTTGTTTTTATTATTCATTCCAAACAAAAAATTTGTTAAAAAAGTTTTTTCTTTCTGTAGAGGTTATTAGTATTTTTTTTATTATTCGTTCCTAAAAAATAAAGTTTTTTTCCAGTTCGAAAAAACATTTTTTAGTAACTTTTTTTTATTTCACTTTCCTGAAAAAGAAAGTTGTAAAAAAACAGTTTTTTCATTAGTAATTTTTCTGTAGAGTTTATTCGTAAAAAATAAAGTTGTAAAAAAAAATAACTTTATTTTCCAGTTTTTTGCCTAAACAAATTTTTTTTTTCCCTGTAGAGTTTATTAGTAATTTTTTTATTATTCGTTCCTAAAAAATAAAGTTGTAAAAAATAGTTTTTTTCATTTTTCCGTAGAGTTTATTAGTAACTTTTTTATTATTCTTTTCTAAAAAATAAAGTTGAAAGAAAACAATTTTTTTTTTCAAATTTTTTTCCTTAAACAAAAAAACAATTTTTTTTATTATTATGTACAGTTTTTTTTAATATAGTATTTTTTTTGTTAAAAAACAGTTTAAATCTTTTTACTTTTTTTTTAATGTAAGGAGCACAATTTATATATAGCGGTTAATATTATCTTGTAAATTAAGGGTGATGCATATTGAGAATCTTAAGCATTTATGGAAGTGAGATGTATGAGCAAAGTTTTCTGTTTGAGCATTTAAGGAAGAGAGATAACATCATTAAGAAGAAAGAAGGAAAGGAATTTGATTGGGCACCATCAAATTTTGCTGTCGTTGAAGACAACAAAAATATTTCGCTAATATAAAACGGATGGTTAACACGGTTCACCGAGGGACCTTTATTTAATTCCTTTCCATTGATTATCTATATTACTTTTGTCTCTTCATTTACCCGTTCATCCTACCATCTGTACAGTCACGTCATTAAATTCCTTCATCTTCCTCTACCTGAAACGCGACCATTGGTATGTTCTTCTGTTTTTTGCTAGAATTCAAGACGTTAATTACTTTCATAAGCTCAAACTATTCACCTGCCCTTGGATCTATTTAGTGCATTACATCGAACATGCCCTATATCTTCTCTCAACCCCACTTCACTTTCTGTATTTCTCATATGACATTTCTCAACTATGTTCATTCATATTCCTTTTCAACCTGATGAAACCAACATGTATGTGTTTTTGTTAACAAATACATAAATAATTTGTTAGCTACGGTTGGATTTTTCAACCTGATGAAGGCTGAGTTGGTTTTTTGAAACGCTCACAAATGCTCACATAAATAATTTGTTAGCTCTCCTCAGCCACAAAA
The DNA here is from genome assembly GCA_949130495.1 of Sambucus nigra. Taxonomy (NCBI): domain Eukaryota; kingdom Viridiplantae; phylum Streptophyta; class Magnoliopsida; order Dipsacales; family Adoxaceae; genus Sambucus; species Sambucus nigra. Next base: position 185,630,139 of record OX422214.1, on the reverse strand, counting down.
CACACGCAGTAGCATAAAATATGCTTCCGTCTGTGTGTGTCGCTCTATTACTAATCTGCGCCATGTTCAGCCCATATTTTCTCTTCTACGCCTGGTTCATATAGTACACCAATACCTACTACTCCACCAATACAGGTGATAGACAATGAAATATCCCTTCACCGGTAATACCATCCCCCACTAATACCAATACTCGTGATAGCCAGTCAGGTATCCCCACTAAAGGACTCTCAAATGAAGATCTCCAAAAACTCCCAAAACTCACCGCTAAAGACTTGGTTTAGGGAAACGAATGTGCGGTTTGTTTGGACGAGATTGAGGCAGACCAACCGGTACGCCTGGTATCCATTTGTAATCATGACTTTCATTTAAAATGCGTTGATGCATGGCTTTCTAAAAACTCTACTTGTCCCCTTTGTAGGGGAAGGCTTGAGCCGGAGCTTTTTTGTCCATCTGATTCTAATCCTTGTTAAGAAATTCCGTTTTTGATTGTTTTTATTTTTGGTTGTAAAAGATGTTGTTTTTCGTTTTTGGAGTTTGAGATAGAATATGATACGAATTTTCTTTTGAAGTCTATTCATTTTATGGTTGATTCATGCGACCCTAACACAAATGAGTTTATTTTATATATTTGTGATGTATCTTATAATACCTAATATTATAATATAGAATTAAGGTAAGAGTCAGGTTCGTTTCTATATTTGAATTTTTAGGACACCAATTTTTAGGTTTATAAAAATAGTCCTTGTGGTACAATAACATTTATTTGTATAGTCCCTTTAGAGTTAGGAGTACATAAAGTATGTAATTTCATTTGTTTTAGTTAACTATGTATCTATTATATACCTCTAACATGATAGTATTAAAGGTTTTAATAGCAATAAATTCCTATTTAGTACCCATTTTGTTTATGTCGTTTGTTTTTCGAGATAAGTATACACCATTCATCTTCCCTGCCCATTTAGTTTCCTCCTTTTGGCTTTCCACTACGTTTCGTTTATGCCTTAGGCGGGTGAAGAGACTTCCTAGGGCCTCACCATATTTAAGGACCCCTAATTTAAATAGCTATTTATTATATTATATATAAATAAATACATTCATTGAAAAAAGTAAAAACTCTTCTTATTTTCAAGGCTATTAAAAACAACTCAATAAACAACTAAACCCATTAAAAGTACACGATTCATTTCTTATAAACTAACAATCCCTTCATTTTTTCTCTCTCTCTCCTCTCTCTCCACTAACGGTTCATCTCTTCTCTCTCTCTCTCTCTCTCTATCCAAACTCCACTCTCGTCTTCCTCATTCGATTTTGCTCATACAAAGAAAACAAATTGCTCATTCAAAAAAAATCTGGTGGCACTATAAAACTTCTCTCATATAAGGTTTGTTTTTTGTTTTATATATATATATAATAATATACTATATGTTATTTATATTATATTGTTAATATTGTTATATATATATTTTTTTACTTTTTTGCTCTTTTTTGTTTTATGAAATTGTTTAAACTTAAATGATTATTCTATTAATATGTTTTTAAATGTTGACAGGTTGAAAGTGATTTTTTTTCAATTGGAGAAGTTTGTTCTTCGGATAATCAGATTCAATATACATTGTCGTGATCAGGTTCTATTATTCTATAATAATATTTGTTTGTTTATGTGAAATAATTAGAAGAAATTATATTTTACTAGCTAGAGTTACTTTTTATTTGTAACATATATTTATTATAATATAATAATTTTTACAATAAAAAAGGCCCCATATTAGTTTCTAGCCTAGGACCCCGATTTTGCTTGAGACGACCCTGCCCACGTCCCTCTCTCTACTTATAACTATATATATAATGTTTATCAATTGAGGAGATATACAAGTTCAGATACATGAATTGTCCTATTGTTGCCATAGAATGAAAACTCAAGAAAGAGATTCCTCTTCTAAAATAAAATAGCAACGACAGATCCTGATCCCCCCTTCCTTCATTCCTTGGCACAAGTGGAATGCCCGATCAGATCAAAGAGAGGATGCGTCGCCTTTCTACTCCGAAATATGAAAGGTTATTATTACCGTGCGATTGTTTGTTCCCCACAAATTAGCTTCTCTCTCCTCTTTCACAATGGGTATTAGTGTCCCTATTCACATAACTTGTAGATCCTGCTCCTCATATCTCTTTTCTTTCTCTAACTTATATTGAAACCACTCGGACCAATGTCCCATCCAACTACTGTGGAGAACCTGGCAAGGCTAGTTTTGATTGTTTCCACTGTGGAGAACCTGGACATCGTATGTTAAGTGCATGAATCCAAAGAAGCATACCATGTTTATTAGTGAAGAAATGGAAGGTGAACCTACGAATGGAGACGAAGATACCCAACACCTTATCAACAAACATAATCTCACAACAAAGACAGATGGTGTCCCACCTTGAAAGCTTATGGACGAGCTTTTTCATTAAGGGGGAGATTGATGAGAATGTAGGGGCATCACAGTAATTATTATTTGTTATTTTTCTTCATTGGTTCGGATATTATAGAGGTGGTTAGATGGAGATAAGTCTAGTTGGCCTTAGGGGTTAAAGGATGGGATTATTTTTAAGGTTATATATACTTATCTTTATTTCCTTAATTATCTTAATAGTTTTTTTTTTCTTGTAGCTTTAAGACTCTTTTAATCTGTTTTGGGACAATATTGAACATAATAAAACTAAGAGAGTTGGGGCATATTCACATCAGAGAGAGAAAATTGAGAATTCCATGTGAGAGTTACTTAGGATGCCTGATAGAATAATCTTCCTTTTTGTTAATTTCAGGTAAATAATAAATCATTTTAATTATCTTTAGTTAGATTTCAAGAGTTAAAGGGTAGCTTCACAATTGTTGGAGATGAGCTTTTGTTGTGTGGCTCATATTTTTGGAAGAGTTAGATCGTTAACTAGTTGACCCTTTACACACACATGCAAATAAGGGATAAACTCGACTATACATAAGATAACCAACTATAGACGACTAGCAATGAAACCGAGTATTGGCAAGGTCAATCTTGACACGACAAGACTCAACCACAACATAAAACCGGCACCACATAATCCATTGTCAACTCTACTTTGCGGTCCAGTTATGGTATTATGTAAATATAGTCCTCAATGTGATAAAAATAGTCCTACAACCCGGGTTAGGAGTTTACTCCTAGGATTCTAATAGAATTAAAATTAATCTGGCAACCATAAATATATGTGTTATATTCAAATCCATCATCGCAATATAACATATGATATTTGAAATTTTATGAAGCTATGTGATGCTTAATTGGCCATATTTTACTTGTGATTTTTAAGGAATTTTACATGGAATTCCTATACAGTTTTTACTTCCTGTTTAAATTTTTTTTCCAAACGTGTACACATCAAGTAGACATTAACCACATTTGTACCTCCAACCTTACATTATTATTTTTAAATCGATCTAGATCAATAAATATTATTATTAATTAGCAAAAGGAAATTTACAACGAAGGTAGAAGGGAAAATGGGAGACCAACAATGCTAGATCTAGAGACAAAGGAAAAATTCAAATCGCCACCCCCCCCCCCCCCCCCCCACCCACCCCAACACACACACGAAAAAAAAAGTTACTCATTAGTTTTTCAAATCTTTTAGCAACTTCAAAAGGTAATATAAAGAAAGAAAGAAAAAGTTGAAACTGACGATTCTAAATTTCTATGTTTGTTGTTTATAAAATGTGTATTAATTTATTTTATTCTTTGTTCTAATCTACAAAAAAATCCCATCATGTATCATTTTTTTTATGTTGTAAGAATTTGTTTTTGAAAAATAAAACCCAGACTTCCAGACTGGTTCATGCTTTTCTTGACGAAACAAGGTAGAATATGGTAAAACCCACCCCATACCCACTTCATTATTATCCCTCTTGAATATGTGGGGTTCGACTTGGCCGAACAAACCCCTTGAGTTCTGCATAACTCAAAGCCAATATAATATTATAAACTTAGGAACAATTTAAAAAGGGTGTAGAGAAATATATTTGAACTTGCCTTATAATGAAGGTGATGTTGCATGTCCTCCATTGAGTATCGAAGCACTTCATGATGACTCCAAAGAGAGAGAGAGAGAGAGAGAGAGAGAGAGAGAGGTTTATTTTTGTGATTTGGGGGACTTGTACATTTAAAGGATTTACCATTGTGCTTTACATAATAAGAGCAGGGTCAAATAGTTGGGGTTTGAATCCATACCTCCCTACAATTTGTCTATCAAGAAAACCTTTAAAGTCATTATTCGTATCAAAGGTATTTGAAAATGTAATCCAACTATCAATAGAGCCTTCTATTATAACCATGGGTTTTATTTTGAAGTCCTTATCATTCTAGCAAAGGAAAGACATGACTAAATCACAATATCTCTCTAATCTATATCATATTAAAAGTGTTGCTGACCATTTCAATGACATCTTGCATTTCTAAGCAAGGTTACTTCTTGGGGCCATTGCATACCCATGCTTAAACAAAGCGTAGTGCAATATGACAAGGAATACATACATTCAGAATGGAAGTAGGAACATATGGAATACATACATTCGAAATGGAAGTAGGAACATATGTCATATGCTCTAAACTTGTTATGCTGGGGACTTGTATAGATTAAACAAAAAGAGTACACATTGAGGTAGTTCGAAATTTAGGACTGGTTATAGTTCAAATAAATGATTAATGAAACATAATAGGATTAAATTTATCAACCAATAGAATTTAGTTCAGATTACTATATAAAATGCAACTGATAGCCAAAAATGGTGCTCGGTGACAAAAGTTTGCCGATATTTTAGAATATACCTACATACAATTCAATACAGTAACTCTAAGCCACATTATCTAGAAGTGATAGTAAGGTGGTGCTTTTTTATACATCATTAAGGTGCGTTTGAGTGTATCGTCAGATACTAAATGGAGGTCCATTCAGCGAAACAAGTAACATTTGTTGAACAATGATAAATGTTGAAAGATTAATCCTATTGAAAAATCTATAAAATTTTATCCTTAGTAGTTTTTGCGAGAAAAGCAACCGATAATGGTAAAATAATCCAAATAACATTATGAGTTTTTTTTACTTAACCTCCACTTTATAATCGTGTATTAGACTTAACCCCCACTTTACTAATTCGTTAGACATAACCCCCATTTTTCTAATAGTATATAGGATCAAATAGGTACAAATGAATATCCAATGAGAATTTCATACTTCAGATAAAAAAAATGTTTAACGTTCCTTTTGATCAATCAACATTTAGAAATTAAAAATAACGAAACAAAAACACCTAAATTTGCAAATTTTGACGCACAGAAACTCAAAAATCTTAACCAGATAAACTGAAATCTAAGAATTGTAGACACTACAAGTTTGCCCCCAAAATAAAATTATGCTATAATTAGCTCCCACGGTATGGAACTGATTCTTATCCTCGGACAAATTACAGATTAACACCCCACACTTAAGTAATTATCCCCATTAGCGGCACCTAACAAATGAAAAAAAACAAAACAAGTGGGGGTGCATGAATATAAGAAAAATATATTACAAACTATCAACACACACACACACACACACATATATATATGTATAAAGAGAGAGAGAGAGAGAGAGAGAGAAGTTATACTTGGAGTTAGTGACATTTGTGAAGAGAGCAAGGGAGAGAGGGGTTCCAACTACCTCAACACCATCATAGCTGCAAATAAGAAATTTATTAATAACAAAGGGAATTAAATCATGCCCATTTTCAGAAATAAAAACAACTGTCATTGAGTTAAAGAGAATAAAAGATGAGAAGTAGAGAGATTCTTAACTGGAGGGGAGAAGAGCTTAGTGGGTGGTGCGGCCGAATAACACAATGGGGAAAACTCCACTGTAACTTTAAAAAAAAAAAATTTGGTTCTCCTTTTTCTCCGGACTAGAAAAAAAACGAGACCTAGAATGGGGAAAATGAAAATGCACCAGGTAGGGGTCGAACCTACGAATTTCATTTTAGGAAACAAATGCTCTATCCACTGAGCTACACGCACTTTATTTATTGCATCTGATGAATCTTATATCTAATTTGTCTTAATGTTGACATTGTTTGGTATAAAATTTAATTAGAAGGCCTTGATGCTCTAATTAAAGGTAAAAATACTCATCCATAATCAAATTAACATCAGGAGCTAAGGATGGCTTTTTATTTAGTTTGCTTCTTAAAGGGACGATTGAATTTACGTAACTTAGAATTTATAAAACTTTTTATCAAAAAAATTGAGGGTGTATATGGCATTATCAAAAAATTCTGAAGTGTATATGTAATATTCAATTCAAGGTTGATCGCACCGTCTTGGTTCAATGTAGTGGTTGAGTTAGGGGTACTTGGGGTTGATTTTGGGTTTTTTTTATTAGTTTCAATATACTCGAAAGATAGTAGATATAGGAGATGGGGGTTTATGTTGTCTACACCTTCATATATTCTATAATTAATAATAATTAAGTAAGACACCCATCGTCTAATGATGACCATGGAATCCACGTGTGCACCGAGATAGACCAGAAGAAATTTGGGACCGCACCATTATTAGTCATTGTGTAATTTTATTATTCATAGAATATTATACATGATTTGTACTTAGAATACTGTGGGGTGCAAACCGAATGACCCAAACATAGCGCCCCAAGTGGTCTGGACACGGAAGGGAGGACAACCCAGAATTAAATGATAAACATCATGAGAGATAATTATAAAGAGGCCAATCTAACTGCCAAAGATCTCGGAGGGGATTAGTACATATCAAGAGGCAGCTTAACCAACACACGTGTGAAGTCCAACAGGACTTAACCTACTCCATCCCTATAAATATAACCCTCATCCCAGGAAAAAGGGGGATGTAACTTCTTGCTAAAAAATTTAAAGGAAGTAATAAATATAGAGAAACACCTCGTGGACATAGGCAATTGTTGAACCACGTAAATCCTTTTATTGTGAGGTTGTTTTATTCATTGTCCGATTTTAATTGCTTAGATTCATTCATTGTGATTATTTGCACTCACAATTGGTGTCGTCTATGGAAAATGATTATTTTTCCGTAAGAAAATTAAATCCAACAAGTTAAGAGATGTATCACCCTCACAATTCACCTGTCACGAGCAATCAGTTAGGAAAACTATCATTACATAGAGTCAAGTCTGAGATCCACCTGGATCAAAGTCAAGCTACCCGCCATCCATGATACCTCCCATAGGAGCAACTCGGATAACCTCATATCTCATGGGTGGTCGACGTGTATGAAGAGGAACTGCATCATCAAGAGGAGGAGACATGCCTCCAAATGGAGTAAAAATGCGCCTCCTGCGATGCCTGGAAAAAATAAAGCGAGAGATCCAAGGGGATAAACGCAAGAATCGTGGTCAGATGCCTAGCCCGCAGGCGAGTACAACTCGTAGCCGAGTAAGGAGTTCACACCGCGAGCAGGAGCATTCAGAGCAAAAGAGACCCCTAGTAAGGTAAAACCAAAATGAAAGACATCATAAACACGATATCCGAAGTTTGGTATGATGGAAAATATATCAACACTCACCGAATTGTGGGGATAGATCCCCCAAAGAGCTATATAGAAGGGAACTCATCACCCAGATGCAATCCCCCTTCTCGACAATAATTGAGGAAGAAGAGCCCCCAAAGAAGTTCTCCACCCCAAGGTTCAAGATATACAATGAGAAGACCGATCCTATATACCACGTGCATCAGTATAGTCAAGAATTTACCTTATGGAGCCACAATTATGCCCCCATATTTCGTATATTCACATACAATCTATGAGACATTGCACAAAAGTGGTTTGAGAGTCTACCATATGGGTCGGTCAAGAACTTCAAGTCACTCATAGAGGCCTTCATAACTCGCTTTATAAGAAGCAGTTATCTCCCAAAGAGAATGGATTATCTCCTCACTATGAGGAAGAAACCCTTGGAAATATTGCAAGATTAAACCAAATGCTACAGGGAAACCTTCAATGAAGTTGGAGATTGCTCGAAGTAAGTTGTCATGGCATAATTCAAGATAGGGCTTCCCCACAACTCCATCCTGCACCAGTACCTCACTAAGAAGGAGGCAGACACCATCAATAATCTAATGTCGCGCATAAAAAAGTATGCCAAGGTGGAAGAGCGGTCGCTCTCAACCAAGGTGTTAACAGTCGTACGAAGGTGATTATAGGGAACGGCAAAAAGAGTACCCCCAAGAAGGGGGGAAGAAACAAAATATAGGTTCTAAATATGGAGACAAGGCAAACCCATCCAAAGCGTTTCAGGCGATCAACATTGTTTTTAAAGAGCATATATATAAGTTCTTAGGTAAGATCAAAGACCACTAGTTCCTCGAGTGATCGAAGAAGATGGGTGGAGATCCAAGTAAGAGAACCATCTCACTCAAATGTTCTTACCACAAAGAAAATGTAGAACTATAAGGCCCTCAAATCCCATTTGAAGGAGTTGGCCTAGGCAGGGCATTTAAATGAGTACGTAGAAAAGAAAGTTGATAAAGGAACCCCCAGCGCTGACCAAAAATAAGATAATGTTTTGAAAGACGAGTTAGGGAATGAGTTCGCTGTTATCCATGGTAACTCAAATTCCAAGCAGATCGAAGACAATGCTGTTCGAATGGAGCTCAATAAAGTCACTATAGTTACAGAGGCTTTCTATATTGACCCCATGAAAAACCCAGCCGATAAGTGCGGATGACTAGAAGACGTAGGATACAACAAGCATATAGTCTTCAAGGAAGAAGATTTGATTGGGGTGAGGACCCCTCACTATGATGTGCTATTGATCACCTTTAGAATTGAAATTTAGGATGTGGATCAGCTACTGGTTGATCAAGGGAGTTCGTCTGAAGTCATGTATTTGGAACTTTTTCACAAGCTCAAACAGAAGATGGAGGATTTTAAGGAAACAACCATGCCTTTGGTCGGCTTTGATGGAAAGATGACTATGTCTTTGGGAAATATGGTCCTACGAGTCATGACTGAATATATCTCAAAGATAATCAAGTTTTTAGTGGTAGACATTAACTCGCCTTATCATGCCATTCTTGTGAGGGATTGTTGTACGTCATGCATGTTGTTCCCTCCACTTACCACCTAAAACTCAAGTGCATCACGGATCATCGAATAATGGAAATTAGAGGCAACTAGGTCATTACTCGAAAGTGTTTTATCATTCCTTCAACCTTTGCACATTAACATCCGAGAGTCCACCCGCACAAGTACCATAACATGTGATTCCACACACGTCTCGGTATCCGCCAATAGGGCCCAATAACAATCTATGGATTGGAACACATAATCCACCACTTATTCATCACAATACCACAATACTGAGTCCATCATGAGTGGACAATAAATATGAATTCCACCTTATTAAATGATTCTCAACAAGATGAAAAGAATAAACCTTGGTTCCCACAAACTAGATTTCAAGACATATATATGATGAAACACTTGGATATTTAAACATTTGTGTGTAAACCGAGGTTCTGGTTTAAAATACGTGATCATGGAAGATCAAAAATTTTACACCCCATATTTCTACCTATTTACAATTTAATTAATTCGGGAATCAATTGGGAAAAATACGTTTTATTTAAATTACGGAGTGAAGTATTTTAATGTGATTAATTGATAAACGTGATTATTAAATATTAATTGAGAGATAAATATTGATTAATATTATGTATAATATTTACTAATTGTGAATAGTAAATAATTAATGATTATTGTTATACGGCATAGCGAGTGATATGTGCGTATTTTATTTTATCTCACCCAGGAGTCGCGTGTAGGGTAATTTGAGGGCAAGATAGGAAAAATATTTTAAGTGATTCGAATGATAATTTAGAGGTCACAGTTAGTTCTGAAAGGGTCAAAATAGTCGAAATAGTGTGCTCGGGGGTACAGTTTGGGTCCCGGGTCGATTTTAGACCAAATCGGCACCTATAAGGGCATTTTGGTCATTTGGAAAATAGAGGTTAACAGACCTACGAAATTTGCAAGTGTATATTAGATGTTAAGGGGATTAATTTAGGGTTAAGAAAATACAAAACACAGAGAGACCAATTTAGGTGAAAGAGAGACAATTCTCAAGGCTTAAGGAGGATTTAGTGAGGTATTTAGAGGATTCTTGCACATCAATCAATCTTGGAGTAGGGAATTGGAGAGGAGACAATCAACCCATATTTATCAACAAGAAATCAGACCATACCATAATCAAGGTAAGTATTTATTTCAAATCAAATTGATGTTATAATACCCATGTGTAGGGTTTCATAAATAAATTAATTTTATTGAAAATTCTTGGAGAAAAAGAAAGATTTGATAGGTTTGCATGTGGTTTGTGTTTTCATCTGTAGAGGATTGAAAATCAAAAGAGTTGTGATTGTTTCTATGGATTTAAATCTGGGTTTATGATGATTAAACATGAAGAACACAAATATCTTGGGTTTTTGAGAAAGTTTAGATTTTTATGATTCTTGAATGAATTTCGTAAATATTTGATAATATATTTACGTTAGAAATATAGTGAATGTTTGGTTATGTTGGTAGAGATTTCCAGAACGTTTAATGAAGGATTGATGGGTTAAACATGGAGAAACTGTATCTGTGCGAAGCTGCAACTGGTTGATCGATCGACCAACGTGTGAATGTCGATCGATCGACGAATCGATTAATCGACCAAAACAATCGATCGATCGACCTAAGCTGAATTTGGGTTCTTTTGTTGGTTGAGTTTTCTTCGATTGACAACAATGGAGGGGAACTTTAGAAGTGATATTATACGTATGTAGGAACTTGATAAAGACTAGTAGGTGTATAGTTAGGCTCCGTTATGATCATTGAGTGTGTGACTTGGAATATGGACCGACAGGGATAAATCGATTGGGTCGTGTGTTGGAAAATTTGGGATTTGAGTTATGGGGAGAGTAAACATCAATCCAAGAGATATACCAGTAGTCTAGAGATAGCTTAACTACTGAAATGAATGAAGGGTTAACTAGGGCCCTTAGAGTTGTGTGAATACTCAACTAAATACGATAGTGAGATGAATCGTAAAATGAAATGTACGGTGAGTATTTGAGAGAAATATACTACGTACTAATATGAATACTTGGGTTGCGTGAATGCCTATTGTTGAATAGTAATGCATAGGTTGTGTGAATACCTAAAGTATACTAAGATATATTGGTGATCGAGGTAGGATTCCGAGCCAATATATATGACTAATATTGGTGATCGAGATATGATTTTGAGCCAATCTAGATATGATTACTAGTGGTGGTCGAGGTGTCATTCCGAGCTAATGTAATCAATAACTACTGGTGAACGAGGTATGATTCCGAGCCAGGATATCTACATCACTATTTGTGATCGAGGTAGGATTCCACGCTAATAATCCCTAATGTGTGATACGGGGATGTGACAACAGAGTATGCACTTATTGTATATATTATGCGTGAGATATATACTTTATAATAATTGTACTTATGAGTTATGGTAGACTGAAAAATGTTATATATATATATATATATATATATATCTGAAAAGTAAATTAAGGGAGAAACTTAATTAGTAGATTAAAGATAGATTGTGAATATCTAAGGAATTTAAATTAAGGAGTGAGACTTGATTTATAAAGCTTGAAAAATAACATATGTGAAATGTTACATGAGAAATGATTGACATATAAGAGAAGTTAATAAAATAAGGTAGTGTATGGGTGGTACGGGAACTTAGACGTGTAGGTAAGTTCAGTTGGATACTTTAGTCTAGTTAGGTTGGGTAGTATGGCTAGGTGAGATAAGTATAGGATGTTAGGCGTGAACTATAAATGAGAGGTGAGGAAACTCAAGGGAGTGTACGTGATCCTAACATGAGTACTGTATGGGAACTTAGACGTATACTGTATTGCGATAAATTACTTGCTAAATATTTTCAAAGCGTTTTGAGTACTAACTCTTGCTTATCAAAATATTTTCAAAGAAAGAAAGACAAAATTTGACAAAATCTTGTTTATCTGTTGTAAAGAAAGACAAAATTTGGCACCATTCTAATTTCACTTAGGTGGTTAGTAATTAAAAAGCCTTCGATAGTGATGCTAAGAATGAACCATATGAGAAACCTGTTTTAATTTAATAAAGGCCTGATGACGTGATGTTTAATTAGGCGGGGTGTCACAAAAAACTTTGGAGATCATTTTAGAAGAGTTTTAGAATTCAAACCCAATGAAAACATCCTCAAAAACTGTTATTCCGCTGCACTCTTTATGCTGGGTGCCTCTCAAAAAGAGTTAAGAATGAAATAACTGAAGAAAACCAATTCTTGAAAAACATGTCGGTTTTTTTGAACGAAGTGCCCAATTTATTTCAAACGAAGTTCTCATTCGAACGTGCTTCTAACGAGAATTCCAATGACAAACTAGAGGAGGCCAATTCTGCCTCATTCGAAGTTCATTGGATCAGATTCCAACGAGGTACAAATTTGTTCGAACGACTTGGAATTTTTTTTAAAAACAAGTCTAAAAACATTTTAGAAAAATCAAAACCCAATTATTAAATATCCAATAATAGAAAATATACGCATTCATACGTGAGAGACCCTCGGATCATGAAGATAAAAAGTGGACACGAAACTGGACACGATGATGAACATTATATCTTAATCGCTATGTCTTCAATCAAACACGACATAGGCTTGAAAGTCCAAATACTTAAGTCCTGACTTATAACTAAAATGTTTTGTCCAAACACGTAATAAGAAAAAATACATACAAATTAACTATGTCTCAAATTTTTCCTTACAAATCTCACCCTTTGGCTATTCCCAAACAAAACATAAAATAAAAATCCACGGGTTGTCAACTCATAAAAATGACTCAATGCCCAACCCCAAATGGAAAACGTATAAAGACTTGACAGACTCGCGTTGAGTAACTTTACTCTGGTGTAAAGTTTGTCGCATCATTGCAAACCTACACACTTAAATACGTCTTCAAGCACAACTAGAATAAATAACAAAATAAACTGCATAATAATAAACCCTCCCCCTTTGTCTAACAATCCCTACCCAAGTTAGGACGTCTCCCCCCAAGACAAAAATCTCCTTCGGACCATAAAGATTGAGATAACATTTTCTCCCTTTTGTTCCAGAATAGACAAAGACAATGATGCATAATAAAACTATTTCTCCTAAATATAACCCAATATCCCCCTAAATTAAATATGGGTAGGTATAAAGGAAAAATCAAGTATATCATACAATGATTTGTAGTGCAACATGTAACAACAAAAAATTTGGCAATAGAGGTATAAATAATCTAAACAATGATCAATTACCACCAATTTTGATGCAAAAATGATACCAACTTGAATACACAATGAAGCACGAGATACCAATGTAAACAAGTAAAAAGGGATATCAATATGATCATCAATAGCAACTAAGGATTGTTTGGTTGATTTTTAGAATTTTGGAGCATAATGATAGGTTGGATTTGTCTTTAAGTTTATTATAATTGTAGAAGAAAATGCATATATATGTTTTTGAGATTTTGGTTTTTGGTGTTGGTTGGTTGGGTATTTTGACCTTGGTTATATTTTAAGATTTTGGTTTTTGGTGTTGGTTATTTGGGTATTTTGACCTTGATTCTTTTGAAGGGGTTGAATTGAATTTGTGGTCTTGATTTGCAAAATCCAGGAGTAAGATGGATTGTTACATGCGATTTTATAAGTTTCGAAAATTGAGTTATCTGGTCAGATTAGTTAGGGTTATCACGAGATTTTAGTAGGACGTGTATCCTTCGGGGAGGCTAAGATTTAGTCAAAAATCCTAGAGTAGGGTAACTAATATATTTGATGTTCATATATAAGTTAAGAATGGATGATTCCTAGACACGGAATCTTGGGAGACTGCGCTAGGGTTATAAAATTGCTTATAGTTTTGTTGCGTGTTTCTAGTGTAGGTTAGGTGTAAGACTATACCTAGATTTGGGAACCCTGTGAGTTAGGGTTATTGATGTATGATATCGATGTAAGGTTAAAGTGTGATTCACCTTTTTATAATAGTGATGTTAAGTGTGACTTGATAGTGTTGGGTGTTCATGTGTTTATTTCAACCTGTTAGCGAGGGTTATATATGTTTTTTCTGTTTTGTGTGCAATTCATACCATGTGTGAGTGCTCACAGGTAGTGTAATAGAGGGAATATAATTTATGGGGAGTGTACGACGTTAACCACACTAGTACCCCGGTGATAGCGATTGTCTTTACTTTGGTCATTTTACCCCGAACACTATTGCTTACGTAGAATATAAGGGGGTTGCCAACGTATAGTCATTGGATTTGCTGGATGGTCATTGTATATGCTTGGGTACGGTAGTCTAGGTAGTTGACGGGAAAACATAATGATTATCCCCTGTTGATTCTTTGAGGTTATAGGGGTGTGATTACGTATAACTATGCCTAGTGCGCGCAAGAGATTCCAAAGGCAATAGAGATAGGCCTTCGTTATATGCGAGCGTGCGAGTAGTCCATTTACTTGTACATGATGGGTACTGTACCTATGTGTGGATGTTAGATGTAGAGATAGTATTACTCCTATTATATGTGATTTAGTGTTGCGGTATTGGAGATGGTTGTGCCAATTATTGTGTTATAGTAGAGATGTATATGATTTATAGTAGGGATGCATAGGTACATGTTTATGACTGTGGATTCTTATATTCTATATATTAGAGGTGCATATTATATTACGACATGAGATAACCTGGATTGATAGACTTGAGATATAAGATAGTTAATAGTACCTTGGTTATTTAACGATATGTACTTTAGGTTTGAGACCACCGTACAATACAAGATTCGTAATGTTAGTGATTAACCTAATATAGTGATATTAAGGAATAAAGAATTAAGAGATAAACTTTATTCATATGGGTTGCATATGGGCTTAGGATTAGAACCGCATGTTAGTATAGGTTATTGGGTTGGGTATTTAATAACCTAAAATTCACTCAAGGACGAGCGGACGATGTGTAGTTATATTGTAGCCCAAATTCAACTATAATCTTATTCTTCATAAATTTGTTATTTATGTTGTTGTTATACCTATTTTTCACATGTTTTAGACTGCAATAGTTGCCGTAAACTTGGGTTCGTTAGAGGAGCACCTCTAGTGGCATTGTACTCTTCATTCCTAGGATGTTGGAGTCGAGCATTGTAGCTCACCCACCCTATGTATTTATTTGGATTCAGCAAGTCGTTGTATTTTATTGTTTATTTTCTTTATCATTCTGAACCATAAATTGTATGAGATACATTTGTAATCTAGAGTTATATTATTATATTGGCAGTGATTGGTATGAGATATGATTTTAGTTTGTTAAACATTTATTATCTCATCATGTTATTAATTTATTTTTACGTATTTCGTTATGGTGAGAATGCTACCAAATATGTTTTATTCTCGTGATTTTTGTATTAGACTAGATCAATCTATTTATGAATTTTACATAATATAAACAAACAAAAACACATGTATATTAATAAAATTTACATATACATTCTAAAATTTCATGTATAAATTATAAAAATATGTGTATATCTTTATTATACCTCTAATACGATATTATTAGAGGTTTAACGAGGCTTTAATGCTCTCTCAATATTAGTATATCCAAATGGCATTCATTATATCCCAAAAAATGTGTTGTATGATAATACCCATTTGGTCTCCTTCTTTATCTCTTTGTATTCCCATATGTTCAATGTTTCATTTTTATTTCATTGTACCACCCAAGTTTCAAGTATCTAAAATGCACAGCCCAAATCATCAAAAAAGATCAACAGTCTCTGAAATACATTAAAATAAATAAATTCTCATTTACTCAAACCTTGAATCTCAAAGTTCGTCTCTCTCACTCTCTCTCTCTCATTACAAACACATGTTTTTAAGGCACAATATAGGACTCAATATTGTTAGTAATTAAATAATTGTGAAAGATTTTGACTTAATATTGTTAGTAATTAAATAAATATGTTGGTAAAATTTAGTATATTGCAAGTATATTTTATTTGTAACAAATATGAAACTCATATTTATACCTTAGTCTTTATGTATTTGATTAGTGTAAAAAGTTTATTATAATCTATTTTTATTAATTCTATGCAATTAAATAAATTAAAATTGTTCCTATTACAAATTATGTTGGGTTGTTTATAATCTTTATATAGTGAGAGATATTGTTGATGTAGTGAGAGATTTTGACTTAATATTGGTATTAATCAAATAAATTTGTTGGTAAAATTTAGTATAATATAAGTATATTTTGTTTGTAAGAAATATGCAACTCATATACATATCTTAGTCTTTTTGTAGTTGATTAAAATCAAAAGTCTAATAATAGAATCCATTTTTTTCTTAAAATCAAACGTATAGATATTCTGCCTCCGATTCTTTGTCGCGGTGGTTCAATTTCCCCAACTGCGATTACAAGGGAAATGCACTAAGCAACTACAACACCAAGGTGAATGCTCGAGAGACAAAGTGGTCACGTAACAGGGCGAGTTATTTGGTCGATGGTGGTGACGTACTTCCCCTGACACGTCTTAATCTTGTGTAGATGGTCACCACAAAAATTGAGGTTAGTTAGCAGACATTACAAGAAATAACAAGTAATTCTCTCCCCTATTCAATGGAAAAATTTACTAGTTATTGACATAAGCATAATCCACGTCGTCCAATAAGTTTATTTGAGATCTCGCTATTAATCTCGGGCATGAAAAATTAATCCTTGTTTATTAGGGTAAAATTGTATCCTTAGGAATAGTATAGGCATCTTTTCATGCATGCGATTCAGGATTTAAATTGTGAACAGTACATCTGTTAACAGACTATTTCAAAAAGAGTAATGCTATGTGTCCCAAATAAATCCCCCCAAACCTCCCTAAAATGTATCAAGCATTTGATTCATTTTGGGGGATGTATTTGGGGTATGTAGCATTACTCTCTGAAAACATCCCTTCGTCAACATATCTTTTCTTATAAAAATTCTAGTATGCTATGAAAAATGGATTTGAATTTCGTGATAGTTTAGTTTTTACATACTTGAAAATTGATACGTTTCTCACGATTTGAATTATAATTGAATACGTTCTGAAATATTTATCTATGTTGGATTATAAATTACAGGCATCCACTTGTGCATATATATATATATATATATATATATACAGTCCTGGAGGTGAACCCAGAAAAAGAGAGAGAGTGTGCCTATAATTTAGGCGATAATTTCTGGGCTCACCACCAGGTGACACATGTCCGGTCCGCATTCTTAAAATGCGGACTAGTCCGCACAAGAGCAGGACTATATATATATAATTGTTGCGTGATGCACCCCCATGAACATTAGCAAATTTTTTGTACCGCTGCACTTTTGTAAATTTTTAATAGATAATATTAAAATTAGAGGATCAATAGTTAATAATCTGTGTATTGGAGATCATTGATAAGTTGCAGCCTTACCCCTGCCTTTCCTTAGAGTAGTTGCAAGAGTTACATAAATTCACAAATAGATATGTCAATAAAAAGACAGTTCATTACGTATTCGCCTAGTGTTTATTTTATATAACTAGTGTAAATTTATAATTAACTTAGTTCTGCATTTATAAATAATCAAGTTTTCAGTCTCAGGATGAATGTTGATATTGTTAAATGCAGAGGAATATGATACTGCAACAAGAGGACACCGACACAATTATCCCACGAGGGCATTAGGCGAAGGCATATACCGCATCCTAAAGCACCGCGCTGCCAATTCAAAAGGAATGGAAAAGAAAATGCACACTAATTTGGTTTACAAACTCGAACTCCCAATCGAACACCAAAAAAATGAACCTAAAGAGTCACTCAACATAAAATGCAAAGGCTCATTCGTAATTCAAATAAAGAACCCCGATCAACACCAACACTCTTCGTCTTCGAGCTCATCGTTTAGGGGACTTCAAATCAAGCGTAAGGGAAAATTTTCGGCCCACCTGCAGGGGCGGTTTGGCAAATTGAGGTATAGATCGGAGAACCCGTCGAACTTATTAAACTACGAGGGGTACGAGTTTTTGCTCATATTGGCGTCGTATGACGTAAGGGAGGAGCTCGGGTTGGAAATGAAAACAAAAGAGGAAGGTGAAGAGGAGGAAAAAGCATACTCTTGTTCTGATTTGATACATACTTTTGGGGAGACTGCTTCAGCTGCTGCCCTTCTCAAAGGCACTTGGGTTTAAGAAATATTTATGTATAATGATTTTCCATCCTACTAATTATTAGTAGTACTTCTAGTGAATAGGCTTTAGTTTTTGTGTTTTATATGATGTGGACGTTTGACTCTACAAGGACTTCGTAAGTTCATGTTTGTTTGATATTGTGTAATATAGTATGGCTTGCAAAAAATGGTTTTTATATATGGTTCATGCATTTTGGTTTGGGATATTAAGGCTCTATTTAGTTTTGAAAAATAAAGGTTGTTTTTAAAAAAAAAATCAATTTTTCTAAATAATATAGAAAATTAGAAAATGAATGCAAGTTTGATATTTATTTAAAATAGAAAATTGAAAAACGGTTTTCAAAATTTTCAGGAAATTAGTTTAACAAGTCTTCATCATTTTTAGTACTCTTAAAATTATATTTTCCTCTTGAACTTTCTATAATGTATATTTAGATTCTTGACTTTTTAGTAAATTACATTTTAATTTCTTTGTTTTTTTTAAAAGATATTTTGGTTGAAAATTTTGAGAAGTGCATTTTGGCCTGAAGTTTCTGTAAATCTTCTTTTATCCCTTTTGATTGTTTATATATTATATATGAACTTTGAACTTTCTATAATTATAAATTTTGTTTAAATTACATTTGACCCTTAATTTTTTTTTATAAAACTTATTTTGGGGAAAAAATAATTTAGTTACCATATAAATGCATTTTCTAGTTTTCTAAAAAAAATTATGGAAAAAGAAAATTGTAATAGAGATAAAAAATCTAAATAGGAAATATAAAACAATTTTCTACGACTAAACAGGGTCAAGGTATTTAGGCCCATGTGGAATGATTTATTTACGTATGATCTTATGTTTTTATTTTTAGTTGTTGCTTTGTTATGTGGTGCCTAAAATTTCAACGAATGTGTCAATATTTAAGGAAATGAAAAGGGAGTTTGATGTTGGTTATGAGATGTTATGACACTAATTGAAATTATAGAAATATATGGGATGCATGAGAATTAAAACTTTCAAAGTGGGATTAAATCCAAAAAAACTGTTTTTGTTTTTGCATGATGTAAATGGAGGTGTTTGGCGCAACCTACCAACATCCTCTAATCATTCTATATAGGCACACAACAGTCATGTCATGTTGACTTTTTGTAGCATTTTATCGATTTTGTATCTATTTTTGTTTATATATATACAGACAGACTCATGTATATATATATATATATATATATATCTATTTTTTCAAAATAGTAAAAAAATAATATTTCGGTTTACCTTTTTTATATAACTATTAAACATTTCAGTGGACTCGTATAAGAAAAAATCAGCTCATAATTACCTTTTTGTCTATTATAAAAAAATGGGTCAAAATTTCGTAGTACCACACCAAAAAACTCAACTAAAAAATATGTTTGCGCAAGCAAGTATGTATGAGTGTCTCTCTCTCTCTCTCTCTCTCTCTATATATATATATATATATATATATATATATATATATATATATATATGGAGGATTTCCAACGTACTTCAAAGAGAGAACTAGAAAAACGGATCATTTCTTTTAATAGTAAAAAAATAGTATTTTAAGTTGATTTTTTTGTACGATATTTAAATATGTGAGGGAACCTACAAAAAAATTAGAAAAATTTATTTTGAGCTAATGTTTTTTGTTGTTTCATTGAAATGTTTATATACCGTACAGAAAATAAACTAATTTTTTTTTTAGTATTTTCAAAAAATG
Organism: Sambucus nigra; assembly: GCA_949130495.1. Lineage (NCBI taxonomy): Eukaryota > Viridiplantae > Streptophyta > Magnoliopsida > Dipsacales > Adoxaceae > Sambucus > Sambucus nigra. Next base: position 185,610,065 of record OX422214.1, on the reverse strand, counting down.
GTTCATTTTTTGGTCCTCTCGTTGAGGTATGTTGGAGATCTTCCCTGATATATAGTGAGGATCTCCAACATACCTCCTATCAACATACATATGAATATATCCATTTAAAAAAATAGTATAAAAATATATTTTTTGACCAAATTTGATATACATAATCTTCATAATGACGAGATCATCTACAAAAAGATTCATCAAAAAATACAACTTGGAAGTGGGTGATTTGAAAATTGGATGAATACGTGCAATTTCAACCATTGAAATTTGTTATCATCATCTCACCTACTTCAAGTTACAACTTGGAAGTGGGTGATTTTGAAAATTGGATGAATACGTGCAATTTTAACCATTGAAATTTGTTATCATCATCTCACCTACTTCAGGTTATATTTTTAGATGATCTCCTCATTATGTAGATCATGTAAATCATATTTGGTTAAAAATATTTTTTTTTTGCTATTTTTGAAAATTAGTATGTTCATAGGTATATTGAAAACTGTCACTATATATATATACTTTTTTTTTAATAGTAAAAAAATAATTTTTTTTATGAAACTTCATGGATATGGTATCCACGGTGAGAAGACCATCTTCAATTTTTTTCATCCAAAAATTCAATAAAAAATCGTTGAGGTGAGGTGATATGTAAGAAAAGGGTATAAATATACATTTTCGACCGTTGAAATTTTGGGTCTGCGCCCGCCACTTGATTGATTGAATGTGTAGATGAAACTTCATAGATATGATCTTCTCACTGTCGAGATCATATCCATGAAGTTTCATAAAAAAAATCAATCAAAAAGTGAGTGAGATGATCGTCAAAATTTCAACGGTCAAAATGCATATTTATACCATTTTTTAACAAATCACCTCATCTCAATGATTTTTTATTGAATTTTTTGATGAAATTTTTTTGGAGATGATCTTCTTACCGTGGAGATCATATCCATGAAGTTTTATAAAAAACTCATGTTTTTACTATTTAAAAAAAGAGAGTATGTATCGGGGTCTGTACCATTAGGAGTCCTTATACACTACACCAAAAATGCTAATCTGGCACGCTGTGGCAAGGAGATTCTGGCACGGTTTAATGACAATCTGGCAAACTTTAAAACAGTGCCAAAATTTGGCACTGCTTTAAAGTGTGCCAAAATTGAGTACACTTCACTAAAATATAAATAACCAAAAAAAAAATTATCCCCCTTAATTTTTTAGCCTCCCGCTCTCTCCCTCTCTCGATCGCTCAGCCCCCGCTCTCTCTATCTCTCTCTCCCTCTCACACGCTCAACAAATTCTCCATCCACCATCGTCGCCGACCTTCGCCATCCTCCACCATCGTCGCCGTTCATGGGTTGAAATGGTCTTAGCATTTGGTTTATGGTTAAAAATGATTTTGCCTTGTGGGAGATGGGTTTGTCTTTGGTTTAACTTGGTCTTGCTCAGGTGAGGAAATCGATTGGCTGAAATGGGGGCAGGAGATGTCTGGGGGGTTCGGGTATGGGTGGTTCCGTGTTGTGGAGATGGAGTCGTGGATGGAGCAGAGAAGGGTACAAACCGGGTAGGTTCGGAAAGCAATAGGGTCAAATCCAGCAACCGGAGCAAGGGTGGATGGAGCCAGAGACAAGGGTTGCCCAGTTTGGGACACGCCGGCGATAGAGGAGGGTAGCAGCGATGGCAAGTTTGGGACTCGTCGGGTCTAGCTAGCCCAGGTAAATCCTCCCATTTTTTTATTAATATATATATGTACACATTGCTGATATTATGAGATTGCTACGGTTTTAAAAATATTGCTGAGATTAGTGTCGTTTTACCCCTTCTAATATTTGTATAAATGTGAATATTGATTTATAGTAATTATTAGTATAAATGGCACAGCTATTTTACCCCTTTTATTATCACAGTGTTGTTTTACCTCTTTTTTTTTAGATAATTAAATGCCATTAAGAAACCTCGCAAAGGGTGCGAACCTATATACAGGGAATAAACAACGCGTCTAACATTAGTATAAATGTTGTTTTACCTCCTTTAATATTAGTATAAATGTTGTTATTAGTTTGTAGTATTTATTTTTTAGGCATGAGGTAAGGAAAAACAAAAGTGTACCTGAGCGGAAGTTGTGTGTGAATGAGTTGAGAAGAGCTTAATAATACAAGTTGTGCTAAATCCATGCTCAGGCAGCCCTATTGCCACTCTGACGCAGGCACCACCTGCACCTACCACCACCGCATCGTACGTATGATCTACTATAGTATATGATGACCCTCCAACAATCTCTTACATTTTATTCAAATAATCAAATGTTTAATCAATAACAGGTTCTTAAATGAAATGACATAAGATCAGAAGATGATTTAGACATACAGATTCGGAAGAGAAGAGTCTAGGTTTGACGGAGATGGATCTCTTTGAACAAATGCTAAGGCCATGAGCAACGGACCTCCGTAGCAACCCTCACACAACCCACGAACCTTAATCAGGTATTACGAAACACTAATATCTGATTTATTATTTGTGTTGAAAGATCGATATTCACGGATCTGAATTAGTGTACCTATATAGGTTATTTTGACATTTATTTACTTTATTTGCAGTTACCAATCTTATGCACCCTTTTTTGCACTTCAAAAGCCTAACAATGGTGCCCGGGGTTCTAGAGCTACTAATATTCCATTTTATCTTTTAGTTTTTGCCCCATGATAAGTAATTTCTAACTAATTTGACATGTATTTTATTCTTTCACTTGTTATTAACCTACAAGATGTTCTGTAATTTAACATGTATTTTGTTGGGACAATATTGTGTTATGCATACTAGACGGACAGTAAAAACATTCCCAAGTATGCTCCATCACAGTTCTACATTGCAATCTGTTTCCTCGGATCAAGGAGAAAAAGATAATGTCCCTAAAACCTTTTGTTGAACGCCTTCGGTAAGTTTAAGGATGTTATTCAGAATGTTATGTTTTCAATTTAGTACATTTTTTAAAAGTTCAAGTTTGTGTTAGTTTTTTAATCTATTTTTCATCTCATGGCTTGAAATCATCGTAACTGCAATTGTATATTATAATGTGCCCATACATTTTTCAGATTCTTAGCTCTGGAGTGGAAATGAGAGAAGGAATAAGGTTTGTAGTTACACTACTAAAGATGGTAGTTTGGTCTTCTGTAAGTTGTTTCTTAAATAATCCCACAATATGATTAATAACGTCTTGATTATTCTCCCAAGTATTAACCTCTTCATCTTTAATGGAGTGAATCCTAAGCTTTTAGTGCTTGGTTTTAACACTAGCCTGGCCATTACGAAACTTACCTCATCTCTGTTGTTACATCAAGTTTGTATTGTCCCCTATAGCCTGGCCATTACCAAACTTACCTCATCTTTGGTTTGGTTTATTTGTATTTCAATATGAGTTGAAATTGATAGATTATGTATATGAATTGACTTCTACTATGAATCATTCATAAACCCCTTGAATATATGCGTAAATATTTAGAGAATGGGATCAAATTGATTAAGATTGAATTTTTAGGGTTCTTGATACAGAATTGGGTTTTATCATTAAATCTTGAATTAATATTGTGTTTTTGATGTTTTAAGCATGTTTAAATCATAGTTACTTTACTTAGATGCTATACCAATTTAAGTAAGATCCTACTTCTATGGTAACATTATAGTTCATGCTTATAGACTTTATGACCGTCTTATTTATTTTGTACACTTGCAATTATTTAGTATAATGAATAGGACCCATGGTGAGGACAATACTCAATATTTCACAATAGGACTCGGAATAAATCGACAAATCGATAGGACCCACATCGAACACATGTGCTTGGTTTGTGGCGTTTCTCAATTACTTACGCATTTTCACTAATTCTTCATGTATGCCAAAATTGAAAAACTGGTAAATAAAACAAAAAACCAAGAACATTTCACAAGTCAGAAAATTAAGTCACATGTTGTAAAATGACTACTTTCCCTGCATAATGGTTAATATATCTTTTTAAAATATAATTTTGGTATTGCAGGACCTCTTTGTGTCGGGACTGATACAACATCAGCACACTGGTGAAAGCCAAAGCGGAACTCGAAGAAGTGATTGGAAAAGGGAAGATCTCAAGTTGTTTGCACAAATACGCAAGGATCAAGAATGAGGGAGCTTATTCGGAGGATCTCAAGTTGCGAATAAATTTGGTAAGTATTTTATATTGATGATAGAAGATTTTATAATGTAGTGCACCTTTACCAAAGTAAATTCTTCATTTAATTGTGTGCGCGTGTGTGTGTTGTGTAAGATGTGTGTGTTAAGGCCTTAATAAGTGGTTGACATGGAGGAAGGGGCTATATGGATTTATATACTATTTTTAGATGTTAAATTGGTGGAAGGGATTTATTGGTGGTTTAGCTGCGGCTTTTGTACTTGTTGTTGTTGTTGGGCTTATGTTAATATTAAAATAAGTTGGATTTCATGAATAAACAAAGGAAACTCTGTCGAAATTTTATGAAATAAGTAAGTGTTCTAAATTGATTAAGGCTAGCATACAACATTTGAAAATTGAACATTGGTGAATGAAAACGTAAAACAACTAATAAACATACCAGAATGAGACACGCGTAGTCACGAACACCTCGCACAGGACCAATGTAACTTGTAGGAACTGACCGCGTAGTCCCGAGTCTCTCGGTTTGTGAGTATGACGATAATTTGCAAAAATCAGCACTTAAACTTAAAAACAAGCCGTTAAAGGGTGAAAACCCAAACCACCCACCAAACGACCCCGTAGGGGGCACGAACACCTCGCACGGGACCAATGTAACTTGTAGGAACTGACCGCGTAGTCCCGGGTCTCCCGGTTTGTGAATATGACGATAATTTGAAAAAATCACACTTACTTAAAAACAAGCCGTCAAAGGGTGAAAAACCAAACCACCCCCCAAACGACACGAACACCTCGCACGGGACCAATGTAACTTGTAGGAACTGACTGCGTAGTCCTGGGTCTCCCAGTTTGAGAGTATGACGATAATTTGCAAAAATCACACTTAGACTTGAAAACAGGTCGTTAAGGGGTGAAAACCCGAACCAGCCCCCAAACGACCCCGTAGGAGGCACGAACACCTCGCACGGGACCAATGTAACTCGTAGGAACTGACCGTGTAGTCCCGGGTCTCCCGATTTGAGACTATGAAGATAATTTGCAAAAATCACACTTAGACTTGAAAACAGGCCGTTAAGGGGTGCAAACCCGAACCAGCCCCCAAACGACCCCGTAGGAGGCACGAACACCTCGTACGGGACCAATGTAACTCGTAAGAACTGACCGCGTAGTCCCGGGACTCTCGGTTTGAGAGTATGACCCGAATTTGCAAAAATCACACTTATACTTGAAAACAGGCCGTTAAGGGGTGAAACCCCGAACCAGCCCCCAAACAACCCCGTAGGAGGCACGAACACCGCGCACGGGACCAATGTAACTCGTAGGAACTGACCGCGTAGTCCCGGGTCTTCCGGTTTGAGAGTATGACGATAATTCGCAAAAATGACACTTAGACTTGAAAACAGGCCGTTAAGGGGTGAAAACCCGAACCAGCCCCCAAACGACCACGTAAGAGGCACCAATACCTCGCACGGGACCAATGTAACTTGTAGGAACTGACCGCGTAGTCCCGGGACTCCCGGTTTGAGAATATGACGATAATTTGCAAAAATCACACTTAGACTTGAAAACAGGCCGTTAAGGGGTGAAAACCCGAACCAGCCCCCAAACGACCCCGTAGGAGGCATGAACACCTCGCACGGGACCAATGTAACTCGTAGGAACTGAACGCGTAGTCCCGGGACTCCCGGTTTGAGAGTATGACGATAATTTGCAAAATTCACACTTAGACTTGAAAACAGGCCGTTAAGGGGTGAAAACCCGAACCAGCCCCAAACGACCCCGTAGGAGGCACGAACACCTCGCACGGGACCAATGTAACTTGTAGCAACTGACCGCGTAGTCCCGGGGCTCCCGGTTTGAGAGTATGACGATAATTCGCAAAAATCACACTTAGACTTGAAAACAGGCCGTTAAGGGGTGAAAATCCGAACCAGCCCCCAAACGACCCCGTAGGAGGCACGAACACCGCGCACGGGATAAATGTAACTCGTAGGAACTGACCGTGTAGTCCCGGGTCTTCTTGTTTGAGAGTATGACGATAATTTGCAAAAATCACACTTAGACTTGAAAACAGGTCGTTAAGGGGTGAAAACCCGAACCAGCCCCCAAACGACCCCGTAGGAGGCACGAACACCTCGCACGGGACCAATGTAACTCGTAGCAACTGTCCGCGTAGTCCCGAGACTCCCGGTTTGAGAGTATGACCCGAATTTGCAAAAATCACACTTAGACTTGAAAACAGGTCGTTAAGGGGTGAAAACCCGAACTAGCCCCCAAACGACCCCGTTGGAGGCACGAACACCTCGCACGGGACCAATGTAACTTGTAGGAACTGACTGCGTAGTCCCGGGACTCCCGGTTTGAGAGTATGACGATAATTTGCAAAAATCACACTTAGACTTGAAAACAGGCCGTTAAGGGGTGAAAACCCGAACCAGCCCCCAAACGACCCCGTAGGAGGCACGAACACCTCGCACGGGACCAATGTAACTCGTAGGAACTGACCGTGTAGTCCCGGGTCTCCCGGTTTGAGAGTATGATGATAATTTGCAAAAATCACACTTAGACTTGAAAACAGGCTGTAAAGGGGTGAAAACCCGAACCAGCCCCCAAAAGACCCCGTAGGAGGCACGAACACCTCGCACGGGACCAATGTAACTCGTAGGAACTGACCGCGTAGTCCCGGGACTCCCGGTTTGAGAGTATGACCCGAATTTGCAAAAATCACACTTAGACTTGAAAACAGGCCGTTAAGGGGTGAAAACCAAAACCAGCCCATAAACGACCCCGTATGAGGTACGAACACCTCGCACGGGACCAATGTAACTTGTAGCAACTGACCGCGTAGTCCCGGGTCTCCCGGTTTTTAGAGTATGACCCGAATTTGAAAAAATCACACTGAGACATGAAAACAGGCCGTTAAGGGGTGAAAACCCGAACCAACCCCCAAACGACCCCGTAGGAGGCACGAACACCTCGCACGGGACCAATGTAACTTGTAGCAACTGACCGCGTAGTCCCGGGTCTCCCGGTTTCAGAGTATGACGATAATTCGCAAAAATGACACTTAGACTTGAAAACAGGCCGTTAAGGGGTGAAAACCCGAACCAGCCCCCAAACGACCCCGTAGGAGGCACGAACACCTCGCACGGGACCAATGTAACTCGTAGGAACTGACTGTGTAGTCCCGGGTCTCCCGGTTTGAGAGTATGACGATAATTTGCAAAAATCACACTTAGACTTGAAAACAGGCCATTAAGGGGTGAAAACCCGAACCAGCCCCCAAACGACCCCGTAGGAGGCACGAAGACCTCGCACGGGACCAATGTAACTCGTAGGAACTGACCGCGTAGTCCCGAGACTTTCGGTTTGAGAGTATGACGATAATTTGCAAAAATCACACTTAGACTTGAAAACAGGCCGTTAAGTGGTGAAAACCCGAACCAACCCCCAAACGACCCCGTAGGAGGCACGAACACCTCGCACGGGACCAATGTAACTTGTAGCAACTGACCGCGTAGTCCCAGGTCTCCCGGTTTGAGAGTATGACGATAATTCTCAAAAATGACACTTAAACTTGAAAACAGGCCGTTAAGGGGTGAAAACCCGAACTAGCTCCCAAACGACCCCGTAGGAGGCACGAACACCTCGCACGGGACCAATGTAACTCGTAGGAACTAACCGTGTAGTCCCGGGTCTCCCGGTTTTAGAGTATGACGAAAATTTGCAAAAATCACACTTAGACTTGAAAACAGGCTGTTAAGGGGTGAAAATCCGAACCAGCCCCCAAACGACCCCGTAGGAGGCACGAACCCCTCGCACTGGACCAATGTAACTCGTAGGAACTGACCGCGTAGTCCCGGGAATCCCGGTTTAAGAGTATGACCCGAATTTGCAAAAATCACACTTAGACTTGAAAATAGGCCGTTAAGGGGTGAAAACCCGAACCAGCTCCCAAACGACCCCGTAGGAGGCACGAACACCTCGTACGGGACCAATATAACTCGTAGCAACTGACCGTGTAGTCCCGGGGCTCCCGGTTTGAGAGTATGACGATAATTCGCAAAAATCACACTTAGACTTGAAAACAGGCCGTTAAGGGGTGAAAACCCGAACCAGCCCCCAAACGACCCCGTAGGAGGCACGAACACCTCGCACAGGATCAATGTAACTCGTAGGAACTGACCGTGTAGTCCCGGGTCTCCCGGTTTGAAAGTATGACGATAATTTGCAAAAATCACACTTAGACTTGAAAACAGTCAGTTAAGGGGTGAAAACCCGAACCAACCCCCAAACGACCCCGTAGGAGGCACGAACACCGCGCACAGGACCAATGTAACTCGTAAGAACTGACCGCGTAGTCCCGGGTCTCCGGTTTGAGAGTATGACGATAATTCGCAAATATCATACTTAGACTTGAAAACAGGCCGTTAAGGGGTGAAAACCCGAACCAGCCCCCAAACGATCCCGTACGAGGCACGAAGACCTCGCACGGGACCAATGTAACTCGTAGGAACTGACCGCGTAGTACCGAGACTTTCGGTTTGAGAGTATGACGATAATTTGCAAAAATCACACTTAGACTTGAAAACAGGCCGTTAAGGGGTGAAAACCCGAACCAACCCCCAAACGACCCCGTAGGAGGCACGAACACCTCGCACAAGACCGATGTAACTCGTAAGAACTGATCGTGTAGTCCCGGGTCTCCCGGCTTGAGAGTATGACGATAATTCACAAAAATGACACTTAAACTTGAAAACAGGCCGTTAAGGGGTGAAAACCCGAACTAGCTCCCAAACGACCCCGTAGGAGGCACGAACACCTCGCACGGGACCAATGTAACTCGTAGGAACTGACCGTGTAGTCCCGGGTCTCCCGGTTTTAGAGTATGACGAAAATTTGCAAAAATCACACTTAGACTTGAAAACAGGCTGTTAAGGGGTGAAAACCCGAACCAGCCCCCAAACGACCCCGTAGGAGGCACGAACCCCTCGCACGGGACCAATGTAACTCGTAGGAACTGACCGCGTAGTCCCGGGAATCCCGGTTTGAGAGTATGACCCGAATTTGCAAAAATCACACTTAGACTTGAAAATAGGCCGTTAAGGGGTGAAAACCCGAACCAGCTCACAAACGACCCCGTAGGAGGCACGAACACCTCGCTCGGGACCAATATAACTCGTAGGAACTCACCGCGTAGTCCCGGGGCTCCCGGTTTGAGAGTATGACGATAATTCGCAAAAATCACAGTTAGACTTGAAAACAGGCCGTTAAGGGGTGAAAACCCGAACCAGCCCCCAAACGACCCCATAGGAGGCACAAACACCTCGCACTGGACCAATGTAACTCGTAGGAACTGACCGTGTAGTCCCGGGTCTCCCGGTTTGAGAGTATGACGATAATTTGCAAAAATCACACTTAGACTTGAAAACAGGCAGTTAAGGGGTTAAAACCCGAACCAGCCCCCAAACGACCCCGTAGGAGGCACGAACACCGCGCACAGGACCAATGTAACTCGTAGGAACTGACCGCGTAGTCCCGGGTCTCCGGTTTGAGAGTATGACGATAATTCGCAAATATCGTACTTAGACTTGAAAATAGGCCGTTAAGGGGTGAAAACCCAAACCAGCCCCCAAACGACCCCGTAGGAGGCACGAACACCTCGCACGGGACCAATGTAACTTGTAGGAACTGACCGCGTAGTCCCGGGACTTCCGGTTTGAGAATATGACGATAATTTGCAAAAATCACACTTAGACTTGAAAATAAGCCGTTAAGGGGTGAAAACCCGAACTAGCCCCCAAACGACCCCGTAGGAGGCACGAACACCTCGCACGGGACCAATGTAACTTGTAGGAACTGACTGCGTAGTCCCGGGACTCCCGGTTTGAGAGTATGACGATAATTTGCAAAAATCACACTTAGACTTGAAAACAGGCCGTTAAGGGGTGAAAACCCGAACCAACCCCCAAACGACCCCGTAGGAGGCACGAACACCTCACACGGGACCAATGTAACTTGTAGCAACTGACCGCGTAATCCTGGGTCTCCCGGTTTGAGAGTATGACGATAATTCGCAAAAATCACACTTAGACTTGAAAACAGGCCGTTAAGGGGTGAAAATCCGAACCAGCCCCCAAACGACCCCGTAGGAGGAACGAACACCTCGCACGGGACCAATGTAACTCGTAGGAACTGACCGTGTAGTCCTGGGTCACCCGGTTTGAGAGTATGACGATAATTTGCAAAAATCACACTTAGACTTGAAAACAGGCCGTTAAGGGGTGAAAACCCAAACCAGCCCCCAAACGACCCCGTAGGAGGCACGAACACCTCGCACGTGACCAATGTAACTCGTAGGAACTATCCGCGTAGTCCCGCGACTCCCGGTTTGAGAGTATGACCCGAATTTGCAAAAATCACACTTAGACTTGAAAACAGGCCATTAAGGGGTGAAAACCCGAACCAGCCCCCAAACGACCCCGTAGGAGGCACGAACACCTCGCACGGGACCAATGTAACTCATAGGAACTGACCGTGTAGTCCCGGGTCTCCCGGTTTGAGAGTGTGATGATAATTTTAAAAAATCACACTTAGACTTGAAAACAGGCCGTTAAGGGGTGAAAACCCGAACCAGCCCCCAAACGACCCCGTAGGAGGCACGAACACCTCGCACGGGACCAATGTAACTCGTAGCAACTGTCCGCGTAGTCCCGCGACTCCCGGTTTGAGAGTATGACCCGAATTTGCAAAAATCACACTTAGACTTGAAAACAGGCCGTTAAGGGGTGAAAACCCGAACCAGCCCCCAAACGACTCTGTAGGAGGCACGAACACCTCGCACGGGACCAATGTAACTCGTAGGAACTGACCGTGTAGTCCCGGGTCTCCCGGTTTGAGAGTATGACGATAATTAGCAAAAATCACACTTAGACTTGAAAACAGGCTGTTAAGGGGTGAAAACCCGAACCAGCCTCCAAACGACCCCGTAGGAGGCACGAACACCTCGCACGGGACCAATGTAACTCGTAGGAACTGACCGCGTAGTCCCGGGGCTCCCGGTTTGAGAGTATGACCCGAATTTGCAAAAATCACACTTAGACTTGAAAACAAGCCGTTAAGAGGTGAAAACCCGAACCACCCCCAAATGACCCCGTAGGAGGCACGAACACCTCGCAGGGGACCAATGTAACTTGTAGCAACTGACCGCGTAGTCCCGGGTCTCCCGGTTTGAGAGTATGGCGATAATTCGCAAAAATCACACTTAGACTTGAAAACAGGCCGTTAAGGGGTGAAAACCCGAACCAGCCCCCAAACGACCCCGTAGGAGGCACGAACACCTCGCACGGGACCGATGTAACTCGTAGGAACTGACCGTGTAGTCCCGGGTCTCCCGGTTTGAGAGTATGACGATAATTTGCAAAAATCACACTTAGACTTGAAAACAGGCCGTTAAGGGGTGAAAACCCGAACCAGCCCCCAAACGACCCCGTAGGAGGCACGAACACCTCGCACGGGACCAATGTAACTCGTAGGAACTGACCGCGTAGTCACGGGACTCCCGGTTTGAGAGTATGACCCGAATTTGCAAAAATCACACTTAGACTTGAAAACAGGCCGTTAAGGGGTGAAACCCGAACCAGCCCCCAAACGACCCCGTAGGAGGCACGAACACCTCGCTCGGGACCAATGTAACTCGTAGGAACTGACCGCGTAGTCCCGAGACTTTTGGTTTGAGAGTATGACGATAATTTGCAAAAATCACACTTAGACTTGAAAACAGGCAGTTAAGGGGTGAAAACCAGAACCAGCCCCCAAACGACCCCGTAGGAGGCACGAACACCTCGCACGGGACCAATGTAACTCGTAGGAACTGTCCGCGTAGTCCCGCGACTCCCGGTTTGAGAGTATGACCCGAATTTGCAAAAATCACACTTAGACTTGAAAACAGGCCGTTAAGGGGTGAAAACCCGAACCAGCCCCCAAACGGCCCCGTAGGAGGCACGAACACCTCGTACGGGACCAATGTAACTCGTAGGAACTGACCGCGTAGTCACGGGACTCCCGGTTTGAGAGTATGACCCGAATTTGCTAAAATCACACTTAGACTTGAAAACAGGCCGTTAAGGGGTGAAACCCGAACCAGCCCCCAAACGACCCCGTAGGAGGCACGAACACCTCGCTAGGGACCAATGTAACTCGTAGGAACTGACCGCGTAGTCCCGAGACTTTCGGTTTGAGAGTATGACGATAATTTGCAAAAATCACACTTAGACTTGAAAACAGGCAGTTAAGGGGTGAAAACCAGAACCAGCCCCCAAACGACCCCGTAGGAGGCACGAACACCTCGCACGGGACCAATGTAACTCGTAGGAACTGTCCGCATAGTCCCGCGACTCCCGGTTTGAGAGTATGACCCGAATTTGCAAAAATCACACTTAGACTTGAAAACAGGCCGTTAAGGGGTGAAAACCCGAACCAGCCCCCAAACGACCCTGTAGGGGGCACGAACACCTTGCACGGGACCAATGTAACTTGTAGCAATTGACCGCGTAGTCCTGGGTCTCCCGGTTAGTGAGTATGACGATAATTTGCAAATATCACACCTAGTTAAAAACAAGCCGTCAAAGGGTGAAAACCCAAACCACCCCCCAAACGACCCCGTAGGCGCACGAACACCTCGCCCGGGACCAATGTAACTTGTAGCAACTGACCACGTAGTCCCGGGTCTCCCGGTTTGTGAATATGACGATAATTTGAAAAAATCACACTTACTTAAAAACAAGCCGTCAAAGGGTGAAAAACCAAACCACCCCCCAAATTTGCAAAGTATGACCCGAATTTGCAAAAATCACACTTAGACTTGAAAACAGGCCGTTAAGGGGTGAAAACCCGAACCAGCCCCCAAACGTCCCCGTAGGAGGCACGAACACCTCGCACGGGACCAATGTAACTTGTAGCAACTGACCGCGTAGTCCCGGGTCTCCCGGTCTGAGAATATGACGATAATTCACAAAAATCACACTTAGACTTGAAAACAGGCCGTTAAGGGGTGAAAACCCGAACCAGCCCCCAAAACGACCCCGTAGGAGGCACGAACACCTCGCACGGGACCAATGTAACTCGTAGGAACTGACCGTGTAGTCCCGGGTCTCCCGGTTTGAGAGTATGACGATAATTTGCAAAAATCACACTTAGACTTGAAAACAGGCCGTTAAGGGGTGAAAACCCGAACCAGCCCCCAAACGACCCCGTAGGAGGTACGAACACCTCGCACGGGACCAATGTAACTCGTAGGAACTGACCGCGTAGTCACGGGACTCCCGGTTTGAGAGTATGACCTGAATTTGCAAAAATCACACTTAGACTTGAAAACAGGCCGTTAAGGGGTGAAACCCGAACCAGCCCCCAAATCACTCCGTAGGGGGCACGAACCCCTCGCACGGGACCAATTTAACTCGTAGGAACTGACCGCGTAATCCTGAGACTTTCGGTTTGAGAGTATGACGATAATTTGCAGAAATCACACTTAGACTTGAAAACAGGCCGTTAAGGGGTGAAAACCAAAACCAGCCCATAAACGACCCCGTATGAGGCACGAACACCTCGCACGGGACAAATGTAACTTGTAGCAACTGACCGCGTAGTCCCGGGTCTCCCGGATTTTAGAGTATGACCCGAATTTGAAAAAATCACACTGAGACATGAAAATAGGCCGTTAAGGGGTGAAAACCCGAACCAGCCCCCAAACGACCCCGTAGGAGGCACGAACACCTCGCACGGGACCAATGCAACTCGTAGGAACTGTCCGCGTAGTCCCGCGACTCCCGGTTTGAGAGTATGACCCGAATTTGAAAAAATCACACTTAGACTTCAAAACAGGCCGTTAAGGGGTGAAAACCCGAACCAGCCCCCAAACGACCCCGTAGGAGGCACGAACACCTCGCACGGGACCAATGTAACTTGTAGAAACTGACCGCGTAGTCCCGAGTCTCCCGGTTTGAGAGTATGACGATAATTCGCAAAAATAACACTTAGACTTGAAAACAGGCCGTTAAGGGGTGAAAACCCGAACCAGCCCCCAAACGACCCCGTAGGAGGCACGAACACCTCGCACAAGACCAATGTAACTCGTAGGAACTGATCGTGTAGTCCCGGGTCTCCCGGTTTGAGAGTATGACGATAATTTGCAAAAATCACACTTAGACTTGAAAACAGGCTGTTAAATGGTGAAAACCCGAACCAGCCCCCAAACGACCCCGTAGGAGGCACGAACACCTCGCACGGGACCAATGTAACTCATAGGAACTGATCGCATAGTCCCGGGACTCCCGGTTTGAAAGTATGACCCGAATTTGCAAAAATCACACTTAGACTTGAAAACAGGCCGTTAAGGGGTGAAAACCCGAACCAGCCCCCAAACGTCCCCGTAGGAGGCACGAACACCTCGCACGGGACCAATGTAACTTGTAGCAACTGACCGCGTAGTCCCGGGTCTCCCGGTCTGAGAGTATGACGATAATTCGCAAAAATCACACTTAGACTTGAAAACAGGCCGTTAAGGGGTGAAAACCCGAACCAGCCCCAAACGACCCCGTAGGAGGCACGAACACCTCGCACGGGACCAATGTAACTCGTAGGAACTGACCGTGTAGTCCCGGGTCTCCCGGTTTGAGAGTATGACGATAATTTGCAAAAATCACACTTAGACTTGAAAACAGGCCGTTAAGGGGTGAAAACCCGAACTAGCCCCCAAACGACCCCGTAGGAGGTACGAACACCTCGCACGGGACCAATGTAACTCGTAGGAACTGACCGCGTAGTCACGAGACTCCCGGTTTGAGAGTATGACCTGAATTTGCAAAAATCACACTTAGACTTGAAAACAGGCCGTTAAGGGGTGAAACCCGAACCAGCCCCCAAATCACTCCGTAGGGGGCACGAACACCTCGCACGGGACCAATTTAACTCGTAGGAACTGACCGCGTAATCCCGAGACTTTCGGTTTGAGAGTATGACGATAATTTGCAGAAATCACACTTAGACTTGAAAACAGGCCGTTAATGGGTGAAAACCAAAACCAGCCCATAAACGACCCCGTATGAGGCACGAACACCTCGCACGGGACCAATGTAACTTGTAGCAACTGACCGCATAGTCCCGGGTCTCCCGGTTTTTAGAATATGACCCGAATTTGAAAAAATCACACTGAGACATGAAAATAGGCCGTTAAGGGGTGAAAACCCGAACCAACCCCCAAACGACCACGTAGGAGGCACGAACACCTCGCACGGGACCAATATAACTCTTAGCAACTGACCGCGTACTCCCGGGTCTCCCGGTTTCGGAGTATGACCCGAATTTGCAAAAATCACACTTAGACTTGAAAACAGGCCGTTAAGGGGTGAAACCCGAACCAGCCCCCAAACGACCCCGTAGGGGGCACGAACACCTCGCTCGGGACCAATGTAACTCGTAGGAACTGACCGCGTAGTCCCGAGACTTTCGGTTTGAGAGTATGATGATAATTTGCAAAAATCACACTTAGACTTGAAAACAGGCAGTTATGGGGTGAAAACCCGAACCAGCCCCCAAACGACCCCGTAGGAGGCACGAACACCTCGCGCGGGACCAATGTAACTCGTAGGAACTGTCCGCGTAGTCCCGCGACTCCCGGTTTGAGAGTATGACCCGAATTTGCAAAAATCACACTTAGACTTGAAAACAGGCCGTTAAGGGGTGAAAACCCGAACCAGCCCCCAAACGGCCCCGTAGGAGGCACGAACACCTCGTACGGGACCAATGTAACTCGTAGGAACTGACCGCGTAGTCACGGGACTCCCGGTTTGAGAGTATGACCCGAATTTGCTAAAATCACACTTAGACTTGAAAACAGGCCGTTAAGGGGTGAAACCCGAACCAGCCCCCAAACGACCCCGTAGGAGGCACGAACACCTCGCTAGGGACCAATGTAACTCGTAGGAACTGACCGCGTAGTCCCGAGACTTTCGGTTTGAGAGTATGACGATAATTTGCAAAAATCACACTTAGACTTGAAAACAGGCAGTTAAGGGGTGAAAACCAGAACCAGCCCCCAAACGACCCCGTAGGAGGCACGAACACCTCGCACGGGACCAATGTAACTCGTAGGAACTGTCCGCATAGTCCCGCGACTCCCGGTTTGAGAGTATGACCCGAATTTGCAAAAATCACACTTAGACTTGAAAACAGGCCGTTAAGGGGTGAAAACCCGAACCAGCCCCCAAACGACCCTGTAGGGGGCACGAACACCTTGCACGGGACCAATGTAACTTGTAGCAATTGACCGCGTAGTCCTGGGTCTCCCGGTTAGTGAGTATGACGATAATTTGCAAATATCACACCTAGTTAAAAACAAGCCGTCAAAGGGTGAAAACCCAAACCACCCCCCAAACGACCCCGTAGGCGCACGAACACCTCGCCCGGGACCAATGTAACTTGTAGCAACTGACCACGTAGTCCCGGGTCTCCCGGTTTGTGAATATGACGATAATTTGAAAAAATCACACTTACTTAAAAACAAGCCGTCAAAGGGTGAAAAACCAAACCACCCCCCAAATTTGCAAAGTATGACCCGAATTTGCAAAAATCACACTTAGACTTGAAAACAGGCCGTTAAGGGGTGAAAACCCGAACCAGCCCCCAAACGTCCCCGTAGGAGGCACGAACACCTCGCACGGGACCAATGTAACTTGTAGCAACTGACCGCGTAGTCCCGGGTCTCCCGGTCTGAGAATATGACGATAATTCACAAAAATCACACTTAGACTTGAAAACAGGCCGTTAAGGGGTGAAAACCCGAACCAGCCCCCAAAACGACCCCGTAGGAGGCACGAACACCTCGCACGGGACCAATGTAACTCGTAGGAACTGACCGTGTAGTCCCGGGTCTCCCGGTTTGAGAGTATGACGATAATTTGCAAAAATCACACTTAGACTTGAAAACAGGCCGTTAAGGGGTGAAAACCCGAACCAGCCCCCAAACGACCCCGTAGGAGGTACGAACACCTCGCACGGGACCAATGTAACTCGTAGGAACTGACCGCGTAGTCACGGGACTCCCGGTTTGAGAGTATGACCTGAATTTGCAAAAATCACACTTAGACTTGAAAACAGGCCGTTAAGGGGTGAAACCCGAACCAGCCCCCAAATCACTCCGTAGGGGGCACGAACCCCTCGCACGGGACCAATTTAACTCGTAGGAACTGACCGCGTAATCCTGAGACTTTCGGTTTGAGAGTATGACGATAATTTGCAGAAATCACACTTAGACTTGAAAACAGGCCGTTAAGGGGTGAAAACCAAAACCAGCCCATAAACGACCCCGTATGAGGCACGAACACCTCGCACGGGACAAATGTAACTTGTAGCAACTGACCGCGTAGTCCCGGGTCTCCCGGATTTTAGAGTATGACCCGAATTTGAAAAAATCACACTGAGACATGAAAATAGGCCGTTAAGGGGTGAAAACCCGAACCAGCCCCCAAACGACCCCGTAGGAGGCACGAACACCTCGCACGGGACCAATGCAACTCGTAGGAACTGTCCGCGTAGTCCCGCGACTCCCGGTTTGAGAGTATGACCCGAATTTGAAAAAATCACACTTAGACTTCAAAACAGGCCGTTAAGGGGTGAAAACCCGAACCAGCCCCCAAACGACCCCGTAGGAGGCACGAACACCTCGCACGGGACCAATGTAACTTGTAGAAACTGACCGCGTAGTCCCGAGTCTCCCGGTTTGAGAGTATGACGATAATTCGCAAAAATAACACTTAGACTTGAAAACAGGCCGTTAAGGGGTGAAAACCCGAACCAGCCCCCAAACGACCCCGTAGGAGGCACGAACACCTCGCACAAGACCAATGTAACTCGTAGGAACTGATCGTGTAGTCCCGGGTCTCCCGGTTTGAGAGTATGACGATAATTTGCAAAAATCACACTTAGACTTGAAAACAGGCTGTTAAATGGTGAAAACCCGAACCAGCCCCCAAACGACCCCGTAGGAGGCACGAACACCTCGCACGGGACCAATGTAACTCATAGGAACTGATCGCATAGTCCCGGGACTCCCGGTTTGAAAGTATGACCCGAATTTGCAAAAATCACACTTAGACTTGAAAACAGGCCGTTAAGGGGTGAAAACCCGAACCAGCCCCCAAACGTCCCCGTAGGAGGCACGAACACCTCGCACGGGACCAATGTAACTTGTAGCAACTGACCGCGTAGTCCCGGGTCTCCCGGTCTGAGAGTATGACGATAATTCGCAAAAATCACACTTAGACTTGAAAACAGGCCGTTAAGGGGTGAAAACCCGAACCAGCCCCAAACGACCCCGTAGGAGGCACGAACACCTCGCACGGGACCAATGTAACTCGTAGGAACTGACCGTGTAGTCCCGGGTCTCCCGGTTTGAGAGTATGACGATAATTTGCAAAAATCACACTTAGACTTGAAAACAGGCCGTTAAGGGGTGAAAACCCGAACTAGCCCCCAAACGACCCCGTAGGAGGTACGAACACCTCGCACGGGACCAATGTAACTCGTAGGAACTGACCGCGTAGTCACGAGACTCCCGGTTTGAGAGTATGACCTGAATTTGCAAAAATCACACTTAGACTTGAAAACAGGCCGTTAAGGGGTGAAACCCGAACCAGCCCCCAAATCACTCCGTAGGGGGCACGAACACCTCGCACGGGACCAATTTAACTCGTAGGAACTGACCGCGTAATCCCGAGACTTTCGGTTTGAGAGTATGACGATAATTTGCAGAAATCACACTTAGACTTGAAAACAGGCCGTTAATGGGTGAAAACCAAAACCAGCCCATAAACGACCCCGTATGAGGCACGAACACCTCGCACGGGACCAATGTAACTTGTAGCAACTGACCGCATAGTCCCGGGTCTCCCGGTTTTTAGAATATGACCCGAATTTGAAAAAATCACACTGAGACATGAAAATAGGCCGTTAAGGGGTGAAAACCCGAACCAACCCCCAAACGACCACGTAGGAGGCACGAACACCTCGCACGGGACCAATATAACTCTTAGCAACTGACCGCGTACTCCCGGGTCTCCCGGTTTCGGAGTATGACCCGAATTTGCAAAAATCACACTTAGACTTGAAAACAGGCCGTTAAGGGGTGAAACCCGAACCAGCCCCCAAACGACCCCGTAGGGGGCACGAACACCTCGCTCGGGACCAATGTAACTCGTAGGAACTGACCGCGTAGTCCCGAGACTTTCGGTTTGAGAGTATGATGATAATTTGCAAAAATCACACTTAGACTTGAAAACAGGCAGTTATGGGGTGAAAACCCGAACCAGCCCCCAAACGACCCCGTAGGAGGCACGAACACCTCGCGCGGGACCAATGTAACTCGTAGGAACTGTCCGCGTAGTCCCGCGACTCCCGGTTTGAGAGTATGACCCGAATTTGCAAAAATCACACTTAGACTTGAAAACAGGCCGTTAAGGGGTGAAAACCCGAACCAGCCCCCAAACGACCCTGTAGGGGGCACGAACATCTTGCACGGGACCAATGTAACTTGTAGGAATTGACCGCGTAGTCCTGGGTCTCCCGGTTAGTGAGTATGACGATAATTTGCAAATATCACACTTAGTTAAAAACAAGCCGTCAAAGGGTGAAAACCCAAACCACCCCCCAAACGACCCCGTAGGGGGCACGAACACCTCGCACGGGACCAATGTAACTTGTAGCAACTGACCGCGTAGTCCCGGGTCTCCCGGTTTGTGAATATGACGATAATTTGAAAAAATCACACTTACTTAAAAACAAGCCGTCAAAGAGTGAAAAACCAAACCACCCCCCAAACGACACGAACACCTCGCACGGGACCAATGTAACTCGTAGGAACTGACCGTGTAGTCCCGGGTCTCCCGGTTTCAGAGTATGACGATAATTTGCAAAAATCACACTTAGACTTGAAAACAGGCCGTTAAGGGGTGAAAACCCGAACCAGCCCCCAAACGACCCCGTAGGAGGCACGAACACCTCGTACGGGACCAATGTAACTCGTAGGAACTGACCTCGTAGTCCCGAGAGTTTCGGTTTGAGAGTATGACGATAATTTGCAAAAATCACACTTACAATTGAAAACAGGCCGTTAAGGGGTGAAAACCCGAACCAGCACCCAAACGACCCCGTAGGAGGCACGAACACCTCGCACGGGACCAATGTAACTTGTAGCAACTGACCGCGTAGTCCCGGGTCTCCCGATTTGAGAGTATGACGATAATTCGCAAAAATCACACTTAGACATGAAAATAGGCCGTTAAGGGGTGAAAACCCGAACCAGCCCCCAAACGACCCCGTAGGAGGCACGAACACCTCGCACGGGACCAATGTAACTCGTAGGAACTGACCGTGTAGTCCCGGGTCTTCCGGTTTGAGAGTATGACGATAATTTGCAAAAATCACACTTAGACTTGAAAACAGGCTGTTAAGGGGTGAAAACACGAACCAGCCCCCAAACGACCCCGTAGGAGGCACGAACACCTCGCACGGGACCAATGTAACTCGTAGGAACTGACCGCGTAGTCCCGGGACTCCCGGTTTGAGAGTATGACCCGAATTTGTAAAAATCACACTTAGACTAGAAAATAGGCCGTTAAGGGGTGAAAACCCGAACCAGCTCCCAGACGACCCCGTAGGAGGCACGAACACCTCGCACGGGACCAATGTAACTTGTAGTAACTGACCGCGTAGTCCCGGGTCTCCCGATTTGAGAGTATGACGACAATTCGCAAAAATCACACTTAGACTTGAAAACAGGCCGTTAAGGGGTGAAAACCCGAACCAGCCCCCGAACGACCCCGTAGGAGGCACGAACACCTCGCACGGGACCAATGTAACTCGTAGGAACTGACCGTGTAGTCCCGGGTCTCCCGGTTTGAGAGTATGACGATAATTTGCAAAAATCACTTTTAGACTTGAAAACAGGCCGTTAAGGGGTGAAAACCCGAACCAGCCCCCAAACGACCCCGTAGGAGGCATGAACACCTCGCACGAGACCAATGTAACTCGTAGGAACTGACCGCGTAGTCCCGAGACTTTCGGTTTGAGAGTATGACGATAATTTGCAAAAATCACACTTAGACTTGAAAACAGGCCGTTAAGGGGTGAAAACCAAAACCAGCCCCCAAACGACCCCGTATGAGGCACGAACACCTCGTACGGGACCAATGTAATTTGTAGCAACTGATCGCGTAGTCCCGGGTCTCCCGGTTTTTAGAGTATGACCCAAATTTGCAAAAATCACACTTAGACATGAAAACAGGCCGTTAAGGGGTGAAAACCCGAACCAACCCCCAAACGACCCCGTAGGAGGCACGAACACCTCGCACGGGACCAATGTAACTCGTAGGAACTGACCGCGTAGTCTCGGGACTCCCGGTTTGAGAGTATGTCGATAATTCGCAAAAATGACACTTAGACTTGAAAACAGGCCGTTAAGGGGTGAAAACCCGAACCAGCCCCCAAACGACCCCGTAGGAGGCACGAACACCTCGCACGGGACCAATGTAACTCGTAGGAACTGACCGTGTAGTCCCGGGTCTCCCGGTTTGAGAGTATGACGAAAATTTGCAAAAATCACACTTAGACTTGAAAACAGGCTGTTTAGGGGTGAAAACCCGAACCAGCCCCCAAACGACCCCGTAGGAAGCACGAACACCTCGCACGGGACCAATGTAACTCGTAGGAACTGACCGCGTAGTCCCGGGACTCCCGGTTTGAGAGTATGACCCGAATTTGCAAAAATCACACTTAGACTTGAAAACAGGCCGTTAAGGGGTGAAAATCCGAACCAGCTCCCAAACGACCCCGTAGGAGGCACGAACACCTCGCACGGGATCAATATAACTTGTAGCAACTGGCCGCGTAGTCCCGGGTCTCCCGGTTTGAGAGTATGACGATAATTTTCAAAAATCAGCACTTAAACTTAAAAACAATCCGTTAAAGGGTGAAAATCCAAACCACCCCCCAAACGACCCCGTAGGGGGCACGAACACCTCGCACGGGACCAATGTAACTCGTAGGAACTGACCGCGTAGTCCCGGGTCTCCGGTTTGAGTGTATGACGATAATTCGCAAAAATCACACTTAGACTTGAAAACAGGCCGTTAAGGGGTGAAAACCCGAACCAGCCCCCAAACGACCCCGTAGGAGGCACGAACACCTCGCACGGGACCAATGTAACTTGTAGGAACTGACCGCGTAGTCCCGGGACTCCCGGTTTGAGAATATGACGATAATTTGCAAAAATCACACTTAAACTTGAAAACAAGCCGTTAAGGGGTGAAAACCCGAACCAACCCCCAAACGACCCCGTAGGAGGCACGAACACCTCGCACGGGACCAATGTAACTTGTAGCAACTGAACGGGTAGTCCCGGGTCTCCCGGTTTGAGAGTATGACGATAATTCCCAAAAATCACACTTAGACTTGAAAATAGGCCGTTAAGGGGTGAAAACCCGAACCAGCCCCCAAACGACCCCGTAGGAGGCACGAACACCTCGCACGGGACCAATGTAACTCGTAGGAACTGACCGTGTAGTCCCGGGTCTCCCGGTTTGAGAGTATGATGATAATTTGCAAAAATCACACTTAGACTTGAAAACAGGCCGTTAAGGGGTGAAAACCCGAACCAGCCCCCAAACGACCCCGTAGGAGGCACGAACACCTCGCACGGGACCAATGTAACTCGTAGGAACTGTCCGCGTAGTCCCGCGACTCCCGGTTTGAGAGTATGACCCGAATTTGCAAAAATCACACTTAGACTTCAAAACAGGCCGTTAAGGGGTGAAAACCCGAACCAGCCCCCAAACGACCCCGTAGGAGGCACGAACACCGCGCACAGGACCAATGTAACTCGTAGGAACTGACCGCGTAGTCCCGGGTCTCCGGTTTGAGAGTATGACGATAATTCGCAAATATCGTACTTAGACTTGAAAATAGGCCGTTAAGGGGTGAAAACCCAAACCAGCCCCCAAACGACCCCGTAGGAGGCACGAACACCTCGCACGGGACCAATGTAACTCATAGGAACTGACCGTGTAGTCCCGGGTCTCCCGGTTTGAGAGTATGACGATAATTTGCAGAAATCACACTTAGACTTGAAAACAGGCCGTTAAGGGGTGAAAACCAAAACCAGCCCATAAACGACCCCGTATGAGGCACGAACACCTCGTACGGGACAAATGTAACTTGTAGCAACTGACCGCGTAGTCCCGGGTCTCCCGGTTTTTAGAGTATGACCCGAATTTGAAAAAATCACACTGAGACATGAAAACAGGCCGTTAAGGGGTGAAAACCCGAACCAACCCCCAAACGACCCCGTAGGAGGCACGAACACCTCGCACGGGACCAATATAACTTGTAGCAACTGACCGCGTAGTCCCGGGTCTCCCGGTTTCAGAGTATGACGATAATTCGCAAAAATGACACTTAGACTTGAAAACAGGCCGTTAAGGGGTGAAAATCGGAACCAGCCCCCAAACGACCCCGTAGGAGGCACGAACACCTTGCATGGGACCAATGTAACTCGTAGGAACTGATCGTGTAGTCCCGGGTCTCCCGGTTTGAGAGTATGACGATAATTTGCAAAAATCACACTTAGACTTGAAAACAGGCTGTTAAGGGGTGAAAACCCAAACCAGCCACCAAACGACCCCGTAGGAGGCACGAAAACCTCGTACGGGACCAATGTAACTCGTAGGAACTGACCGCGTAGTCCCGAGACTTTCGGTTTGAGAGTATGACGATAATTTGCAAAAATCACATTTAGACTTGAAAACAGGCCGTTAAGGGGTGAAAACCCGAACCAACCCCCAAACGACCCCGTAGGAGGCACGAACACCTCGCACGGGACCAATGTAACTTGTAGCAACTGACCGCGTAGTCCCGGGTCTCCCGGTTTGAGAGTATGACGATAATTCGCAAAAATGACACTTAGACTTGAAAACAGGCCGTTAAGGGGTGAAAACCCGAACCAGCTCCCAAACGACCCCGTAGGAGGCACGAACACCTCGCACGGGACCAATAAAACTTGTAGCAACTGGCCGCGTAGTCCCGGGTCTCCCGGTTTGAGAGTATGACGATAATTCGCAAAAATCACACTTAGACTTGAAAACAGGCCGTTAAGGGGTGAAAACCCGAACCAGCCCCCAAACGACCCCGTAGGAGGCACGAACACCTCGCACAGGAACAATTTAACTCGTAGGAACTGACCGTGTAGTCCCGGGTCTCCCGGTTTGAGAGTATGACGATAATTAGCAAAAAACACACTTAGACTTGAAAACATGCAGTTAAGGGGTGAAAACCCGAACCAGCCCCCAAACGACCCCGTAGGAGGCACGAACACCTCGCACGGGACCAATGTAACTCGTAGGAACTGTCCGCGTAGTCCCGCGACTCCCGGTTTGAGAGTATGACCCGAATTTGCAAAAATCACACTTAGACTTGAAAACAGGCCGTTAAGGGGTGAAAACCCGAACCAGCCCCCAAACGACCCCGTAGGAGGCACCAACACCTCGCCCGGGACCAATGTAACTTGCAGAAACTGACCGCGTAGTCCCGGGTCTACCGGTTTGAGAGTATGACGGTAATTCGCAAAAATCACACTTAGACTTGAAAACAGGCCGTTAAGGGGTGAAAACCCGAACCAGCCCCCAAACGACCCCGTAGGAGGCACGAACACCTCACACGGGACCAATGTAACTCGTAGGAACTGACCGTGTAGTCCCGGGTCTCCCGGTTTGAGAGTATGACGATAATTTGCAGAAATCACACTTAGACTTGAAAACAGGCCGTTAAGGGGTGAAAACCCGAACCAGCCCCCAAACGACCCCGTAGGAGGCACGAACACCTCGCACGGGACCAATGTAACTCGTAGGAACTATCCGCGTAGTCCCGAGACTCCCGGTTTGAGAGTATAACCCGAATTTGCAAAAATCACACTTAGACTTGAAAACAGGCCATTAAGGGGTGAAAACCCGAACCAGCCCCCAAACGACCCCGTAGGAGGCACGAACACCTCGCACGGGACCAATGTAACTCGTAGGAACTGACCGCGTAGTCACGGGAGTCCCGGTTTAAGAGTATGACGATAATTTACAAAAATCTCACTTAGACTTGAAAACAGGCCGTTAAGGGGTGAAAACCCGAACCAGCCCCCAAACGACCCCATAGGAGGCACGAACACCTCGCACGGGACCAATGTAACTGGTAGGAACTGTCCGCGTAGTCCCGCGACTCCCGGTTTGAGAGTATGACCCGAATTTGCAAAAATCACACTTAGACTCGAAAACAGGCCGTTAAGGGGTGAAAACCCGAACCAGCCCCCAAACGACCCCGTAGGAGGCACGAACACCTCGCACGGGACCAATGTAACTTGTAGCAACTGACCGCGTAGTCCCGAGTCTCCCGGTTTGAGAGTATGACGATAATACGCAAAAATAACACTTAGACTTGAAAACAGGCCGTTAAGGGGTGAAAACCCGAACCAGCCCCCAAACGACCCCGTAGGAGGCACGAACACCTCGCACGGGACCAATGTTACTCGTAGGAACTGACCGTGTAGTCCCGGGTCTCCCGGTTTGAGAGTATGACGATAATTTGGAAAAATGACACTTAGACTTGAAAACAGGCCGTTAAGGGGTGCAAAACCCGAACCAGCCCCCAAACGACCCCGTAGGAGGTACGAACACCTCGCACGGGACCAATGTAACTCGTAGGAACTGTCCGCGTAGTCCCGCGACTCCCGGTTTGAGAGTATGACCCGAATTTGCAAAAATCACACTTAGACTTGAAAACAGGCCGTTAAGGGGTGAAAACCCGAACCAGCCCCCAAACGACCCCGTAGGAGGCACGAACACCTCGCACGGGACCAATGTAACTTGTAGCAACTGACCGCGTAGTCCCGGGTCTCCCGGTTTGAGAGTATGGCGATAATTCGCAAAAATCACACTTAGACTTTAAAACAGGCCGTTAAGGGGTGAAAACCCGAACCAGCACCCAAACGACCCCGTAGGAGGCACGAACACCTTGAATGGGACCAATGTAACTCGTAGGAACTGATCGTGTAGTCCCGGGTCTCCCGGTTTGAGAGTATGACGATAATTTGCAAAAATCACACTTAGACTTGAAAACAGGCTGTTAAGGGGTGAAAACCCGAACCAGCCCCCAAACGACCCCGTAGGAGGCACGAAAACCTCGCACGGGACCAATGTAACTCGTAGGAACTGACCGCGTAGTCCCGAGACTTGCGGTTTGAGAGTATGACGATAATTTGCAAAAATCACACTTAGACTTGAAAACAGGCCGTTAAGGGGTGAAAACCCGAACCAGCCCCCAAACGACCCCGTAGGAGGCACGAACACCTCGCACGGGACCAATGTAACTCGTAGGAACTGACCGTGTAGTCCCGAGTCTCCCGGTTTGAGAGTATGACGAAAATTTGCAAAAATCATACTTAGACTTGAAAACAGGCTGCTAAGGGGTGAAAACCAAAACCATCCCCCAAACGACCCCGTATGAGGCACGAACACGTCGCACGGGACCAATGTAACTCGTAGGAACTGACCGCGTAGTCCCGGGACTCCCAGTTTGAGAGTATGACCCGAATTTACAAAAATCACTTTTAGACTTGAAAACAGGCCGTTAAGGGGTGAAAACCCGAACCAGCCCCCAAACGACCCCGTAGGAGGCATGAACACCTCGCACGAGACCAATGTAACTCGTAGGAACTGACCGCGTAGTCCCGAGACTTTCGGTTTGAGAGTATGACGATAATTTGCAAAAATCACACTTAGACTTGAAAACAGGCCGTTAAGGGGTGAAAACCAAAACCAGCCCCCAAACGACCCCGTATGAGGCACGAACACCTCGTACGGGACCAATGTAATTTGTAGCAACTGATCGCGTAGTCCCGGGTCTCCCGGTTTTTAGAGTGTGACCCAAATTTGCAAAAATCACACTTAGACTTGAAAACAGGCCGTTAAGGGGTGAAAACCCGAACCAACCCCCAAACGACCCCGTAGGAGGCACGAACACCTCGCACGGGACCAATGTAACTCGTAGGAACTGACCGCGTAGTCTCGGGACTCCCGGTTTGAGAGTATGACGATAATTCGTAAAAATCACACTTAGACTTGAAAACAGGCCGTTAAGGGGTGAAAACCCGAACCAGCCCCCAAACGACCCCGTAGGAGGTACGAACACCTCGCACGGGACCAATGTAACTCGTAGGAACTGACCGTGTAGTCACGGGACTCCCGGTTTGAGAGTATGACCTGAATTTGCAAAAATCACACTTAGACTTGAAAACAGGCCGTTAAGGGGTGAAACCCGAACCAGCCCCCAAATCACTCCGTAGGGGGCACGAACACCTCGCACGGGACCAATTTAACTCGTAGGAACTGACCGCGTAATCCCGAGACTTTCGGTTTGAGAGTATGACGATAATTTGCAGAAATCACACTTAGACTTGAAAACAGGCCGTTAAGGGGTGAAAACCAAAACCAGCCCATAAACGACCCCGTATGAGGCACGAACACCTCGCACGGGACAAATGTAACTTGTAGCAACTGACCGCGTAGTCCCGGGTCTCCCGGATTTTAGAGTATGACCCGAATTTGAAAAAATCACACTGAGACATGAAAATAGGCCGTTAAGGGGTGAAAACCCGAACCAGCCCCCAAACGACCCCGTAGGAGGCACGAACACCTCGCACGGGACCAATGCAACTCGTAGGAACTGTCCGCGTAGTCCCGCGACTCCCGGTTTGAGAGTATGACCCGAATTTGAAAAAATCACACTTAGACTTGAAAACAGGCCGTTAAGGGGTGAAAACCCGAACCAGCCCCCAAACGACCCCGTAGGAGGCACGAACACCTCGCACGGGACCAATGTAACTTGTAGAAACTGACCGCGTAGTCCCGAGTCTCCCGGTTTGAGAGTATGACGATAATTCGCAAAAATAACACTTAGACTTGAAAACAGGCCGTTAAGGGGTGAAAACCCGAACCAGCCCCCAAACGACCCCGTAGGAGGCACGAACACCTCGCACAAGACCAATGTAACTCGTAGGAACTGATCGTGTAGTCCCGGGTCTCCCGGTTTGAGAGTATGACGATAATTTGCAAAAATCACACTTAGACTTGAAAACAGGCTGTTAAATGGTGAAAACCCGAACCAGCCCCCAAACGACCCCGTAGGAGGCACGAACACCTCGCACGGGACCAATGTAACTCATAGGAACTGATCGCATAGTCCCGGGACTCCCGGTTTGAAAGTATGACCCGAATTTGCAAAAATCACACTTAGACTTGAAAACAGGCCGTTAAGGGGTGAAAACCCGAACCAGCCCCCAAACGTCCCCGTAGGAGGCACGAACACCTCGCACGGGACCAATGTAACTTGTAGCAACTGACCGCGTAGTCCCGGGTCTCCCGGTCTGAGAGTATGACGATAATTCGCAAAAATCACACTTAGACTTGAAAACAGGCCGTTAAGGGGTGAAAACCCGAACCAGCCCCCAAACGACCCCGTAGGAGGCACGAACACCTCGCACGGGACCAATGTAACTCGTAGGAACTGACCGTGTAGTCCCGGGTCTCCCGGTTTGAGAGTATGACGATAATTTGCAAAAATCACACTTAGACTTGAAAACAGGCCGTTAAGGGGTGAAAACCCGAACTAGCCCCCAAACGACCCCGTAGGAGGTACGAACACCTCGCACGGGACCAATGTAACTCGTAGGAACTGACCGCGTAGTCACGAGACTCCCGGTTTGAGAGTATGACCTGAATTTGCAAAAATCACACTTAGACTTGAAAACAGGCCGTTAAGGGGTGAAACCCGAACCAGCCCCCAAATCACTCCGTAGGGGGCACGAACACCTCGCACGGGACCAATTTAACTCGTAGGAACTGACCGCGTAATCCCGAGACTTTCGGTTTGAGAGTATGACGATAATTTGCAGAAATCACACTTAGACTTGAAAACAGGCCGTTAAGGGGTGAAAACCAAAACCAGCCCATAAACGACCCCGTATGAGGCACGAACACCTCGCACGGGACCAATGTAATTTGTAGCAACTGACCGCGTAGTCCCGGGTCTCCCGGTTTTTAGAATATGACCCGAATTTGAAAAAATCACACTGAGACATGAAAATAGGCCGTTAAGGGGTGAAAACCCGAACCAACCCCCAAACGACCCCGTAGGAGGCACGAACACCTCGCACGGGACCAATATAACTTGTAGCAACTGACCGCGTACTCCCGGGTCTCCCGGTTTCAGAGTATGACCCGAATTTGCAAAAATCACACTTAGACTTGAAAACAGGCCGTTAAGGGGTGAAACCCGAACCAGCCCCCAAACGACCCCGTAGGGGGCACGAACACCTCGCTCGGGACCAATGTAACTCGTAGGAACTGACCGCGTAGTCCCGAGACTTTCGGTTTGAGAGTATGATGATAATTTGCAAAAATCACACTTAGACTTGAAAACAGGCAGTTATGGGGTGAAAACCCGAACCAGCCCCCAAACGACCCCGTAGGAGGCACGAACACCTCGCGCGGGACCAATGTAACTCGTAGGAACTGTCCGCATAGTCCCGCGACTCCCGGTTTGAGAGTATGACCCGAATTTGCAAAAATCACACTTAGACTTGAAAACAGGCCGTTAAGGGGTGAAAACCCGAACCAGCCCCCAAACGACCCTGTAGGGGGCACGAACATCTTGCACGGGACCAATGTAACTTGTAGGAATTGACCGCGTAGTCCTGGGTCTCCCGGTTAGTGAGTATGACGATAATATGCAAATATCACACTTAGTTAAAAACAAGCCGTCAAAGGGTGAAAACCCAAACCACCCCCCAAACGACCCCGTAGGGGGCACGAACACCTCACACGGGACCAATGTAACTTGTAGCAACTGACCGCGTAGTCCCGGGTCTCCCGGTTTGTGAATATGACGATAATTTGAAAAAATCACACTTACTTAAAAACAAGCCGTCAAAGAGTGAAAAACCAAACCACCCCCCAAACGACACGAACACCTCGCACGGGACCAATGTAACTCGTAGGAACTGACCGTGTAGTCCCGGGTCTCCCGGTTTCAGAGTATGACGATAATTTGCAAAAATCACACTTAGACTTGAAAACAGGCCGTTAAGGGGTGAAAACCCGAACCAGCCCCCAAACGACCCCGTAGGAGGCACGAACACCTCGTACGGGACCAATGTAACTCGTAGGAACTGACCTCGTAGTCCCGAGAGTTTCGGTTTGAGAGTATGACGATAATTTGCAAAAATCACACTTACACTTGAAAACAGGCCGTTAAGGGGTGAAAACCCGAACCAGCCCCCAAACGACCCCGTAGGAGGCACGAACACCTCGCACGGGACCAATGTAACTCGTAGGAACTGTCCGCGTAGTCCCGCGACTCCCGGTTTGAGAGTATGACCCGAATTTGCAAATATCACACTTAGACTTCAAAACAGGCCGTTAAGGGGTGAAAACCCGAACCAGCCCCCAAACGACCCCGTAGGAGGCACGAACACCGCGCACAGGACCAATGTAACTCGTAGGAACTGACCGCGTAGTCCCGGGTCTCCGGTTTGAGAGTATGACGATAATTCGCAAATATCGTACTTAGACTTGAAAATAGGCCGTTAAGGGGTGAAAACCCAAACCAGCCCCCAAACGACCCCGTAGGAGGCACGAACACCTCGCACGGGACCAATGTAACTCATAGGAACTGACCGTGTAGTCCCGGGTCTCCCGGTTTGAGAGTATGACGATAATTTGCAGAAATCACACTTAGACTTGAAAACAGGCCGTTAAGGGGTGAAAACCAAAACCAGCCCATAAACGACCCCGTATGAGGCACGAACACCTCGTACGGGACAAATGTAACTTGTAGCAACTGACCGCGTAGTCCCGGGTCTCCCGGTTTTTAGAGTATGACCCGAATTTGAAAAAATCACACTGAGACATGAAAACAGGCCGTTAAGGGGTGAAAACCCGAACCAACCCCCAAACGACCCCGTAGGAGGCACGAACACCTCGCACGGGACCAATATAACTTGTAGCAACTGACCGCGTAGTCCCGGGTCTCCCGGTTTCAGAGTATGACGATAATTCGCAAAAATGACACTTAGACTTGAAAACAGGCCGTTAAGGGGTGAAAATCGGAACCAGCCCCCAAACGACCCCGTAGGAGGCACGAACACCTCGTACGGGACCAATGTAACTCCTAGGAACTGACCGCGTAGTCCCGAGACTTTCGGTTTGAGAGTATGACGATAATTTGCAAAAATCAGACTTAGACTTGAAAACAGGCCGTTAAGGGGTGAAAACCCGAACCAGCACCCAAACGACCCCGTAGGAGGCACGAACACCTCGCACGGGACCAATGTAACTTGTAGCAACTGACCGCGAAGTCCCGGGTCTCCCGATTTGAGAGTATGACGATAATTCGCAAAAATCACACTTAGACTTGAAAACAGGCCGTTAAGGGGTGAAAACCCGAACTAGCCCCCAAACGACCCCGTAGGAGGCACGAACACCTCGCACGGGACCAATGTAACTCGTAGGAACTGACCGTGTAGTCCCGGGTCTCCCGGTTTGAGAGTATGACGATAATTTGCAAAAATCACACTTAGACTTGAAAACAGGCTGTTAAGGGGTGAAAACACGAACCAGCCGCCAAACGACCCCGTAGAAGGCACGAACACCTCGCACGGGACCAATAAAACTTGTAGCA
This sequence comes from Sambucus nigra, assembly GCA_949130495.1. Lineage (NCBI taxonomy): Eukaryota > Viridiplantae > Streptophyta > Magnoliopsida > Dipsacales > Adoxaceae > Sambucus > Sambucus nigra. The sequence continues at coordinate 185,578,080 of OX422214.1, read as the reverse complement.
ACTGGCCGCGTAGCCCCGGGTCTCCCGGTTTGAGAGTATGACGATAATTCGCAAAAATCACACTTAGACTTGAAAACAGGCCGTTAAGGGGTGAAAACCCGAACCAGCCCCCAAACGACCCCGTAGGAGGCACGAACACCTCGCACAGGAACAATTTAACTCGTAGGAACTGACCGTGTAGTCCCGGGTCTCCCGGTTTGAGAGTATGACGATAATTAGCAAAAAACACACTTAGACTTGAAAACATGCAGTTAAGGGGTGAAAACCCGAACCAGCCCCCAAACGACCCCGTAGGAGGCACGAACACCTCGCACGGGACCAATGTAACTCGTAGGAACTGTCCGCGTAGTCCCGCGACTCCCGGTTTGAGAGTATGACCCGAATTTGCAAAAATCACACTTAGACTTGAAAACAGGCCGTTAAGGGGTGAAAACCCGAACCAGCCCCCAAACGACCCCGTAGGAGGCACCAACACCTCGCCCGGGACCAATGTAACTTGCAGAAACTGACCGCGTAGTCCCGGGTCTACCGGTTTGAGAGTATGACGGTAATTCGCAAAAATCACACTTAGACTTGAAAACAGGCCGTTAAGGGGTGAAAACCCGAACCAGCCCCCAAACGACCCCGTAGGAGGCACGAACACCTCACACGGGACCAATGTAACTCGTAGGAACTGACCGTGTAGTCCCGGGTCTCCCGGTTTGAGAGTATGACGATAATTTGCAGAAATCACACTTAGACTTGAAAACAGGCCGTTAAGGGGTGAAAACCCGAACCAGCCCCCAAACGACCCCGTAGGAGGCACAAACACCTCGCACGGGACCAATGTAACTCGTAGGAACTATCCGCGTAGTCCCGAGACTCCCGGTTTGAGAGTATAACCCGAATTTGCAAAAATCACACTTAGACTTGAAAACAGGCCATTAAGGGGTGAAAACCCGAACCAGCCCCCAAACGACCCCGTAGGAGGCACGAACACCTCGCACGGGACCAATGTAACTCGTAGGAACTGACCGCGTAGTCACGGGAGTCCCGGTTTAAGAGTATGACGATAATTTACAAAAATCTCACTTAGACTTGAAAACAGGCCGTTAAGGGGTGAAAACCCGAACCAGCCCCCAAACGACCCCATAGGAGGCACGAACACCTCGCACGGGACCAATGTAACTGGTAGGAACTGTCCGCGTAGTCCCGCGACTCCCGGTTTGAGAGTATGACCCGAATTTGCAAAAATCACACTTAGACTCGAAAACAGGCCGTTAAGGGGTGAAAACCCGAACCAGCCCCCAAACGACCCCGTAGGAGGCACGAACACCTCGCACGGGACCAATGTAACTTGTAGCAACTGACCGCGTAGTCCCGAGTCTCCCGGTTTGAGAGTATGATGATAATACGCAAAAATAACACTTAGACTTGAAAACAGGCCGTTAAGGGGTGAAAACCCGAACCAGCCCCCAAACGACCCCGTAGGAGGCACGAACACCTCGCACGGGACCAATGTTACTCGTAGGAACTGACCGTGTAGTCCCGGGTCTCCCGGTTTGAGAGTATGACGATAATTTGGAAAAATGACACTTAGACTTGAAAACAGGCCGTTAAGGGGTGCAAAACCCGAACCAGCCCCCAAACGACCCCGTAGGAGGTACGAACACCTCGCACGGGACCAATGTAACTCGTAGGAACTGTCCGCGTAGTCCCGCGACTCCCGGTTTGAGAGTATGACCCGAATTTGCAAAAATCACACTTAGACTTGAAAACAGGCCGTTAAGGGGTGAAAACCCGAACCAGCCCCCAAACGACCCCGTAGGAGGCACGAACACCTCGCACGGGACCAATGTAACTTGTAGCAACTGACCGCGTAGTCCCGGGTCTCCCGGTTTGAGAGTATGGCGATAATTCGCAAAAATCACACTTAGACTTGAAAACAGGCCGTTAAGGGGTGAAAACCCGAACCAGCACCCAAACGACCCCGTAGGAGGCACGAACACCTTGAATGGGACCAATGTAACTCGTAGGAACTGATCGTGTATTCCCGGGTCTCCCGGTTTGAGAGTATGACGATAATTTGCAAAAATCACACTTAGACTTGAAAACAGGCTGTTAAGGGGTGAAAACCCGAACCAGCCCCCAAACGACCCCGTAGGAGGCACGAAAACCTCGCACGGGACCAATGTAACTCGTAGGAACTGACCGCGTAGTCCCGAGACTTGCGGTTTGAGAGTATGACGATAATTTGCAAAAATCACACTTAGACTTGAAAACAGGCCGTTAAGGGGTGAAAACCCGAACCAGCCCCCAAACGACCCCGTAGGAGGAACGAACACCTCGCACGGGACCAATGTAACTTGTAGGAACTGACCGCGTAGTCCCGGGTCTCCCGGTTTGAGAGTATGACGATAATTCGCAAAAATGACACTTAGACTTGAAAACAGGCCGTTAAGGGGTGAAAACCCGAACCAGCCCCCAAACGACCCCGTAGGAGGCACGAACACCTCGCACGGGACCAATGTAACTCGTAGGAACTGACCGTGTAGTCCCGAGTCTCCCGGTTTGAGAGTATGACGAAAATTTGCAAAAATCACACTTAGACTTGAAAACAGGCTGCTAAGGGGTGAAAACCAAAACCAGCCCCCAAACGACCCCGTATGAGGCACGAACACGTCGCACGGGACCAATGTAACTCGTAGGAACTGACCGCGTAGTCCCGGGACTCCCAGTTTGAGAGTATGACCCGAATTTACAAAAATCACTTTTAGACTTGAAAACAGGCCGTTAAGGGGTGAAAACCCGAACCAGCCCCCAAACGACCCCGTAGGAGGCATGAACACCTCGCACGAGACCAATGTAACTCGTAGGAACTGACCGCGTAGTCCCGAGACTTTCGGTTTGAGAGTATGACGATAATTTGCAAAAATCACACTTAGACTTGAAAACAGGCCGTTAAGGGGTGAAAACCAAAACCAGCCCCCAAACGACCCCGTATGAGGCACGAACACCTCGTACGGGACCAATGTAATTTGTAGCAACTGATCGCGTAGTCCCGGGTCTCCCGGTTTTTAGAGTGTGACCCAAATTTGCAAAAATCACACTTAGACTTGAAAACAGGCCGTTAAGGGGTGAAAACCCGAACCAACCCCCAAACGACCCCGTAGGAGGCACGAACACCTCGCACGGGACCAATGTAACTCGTAGGAACTGACCGCGTAGTCTCGGGACTCCCGGTTTGAGAGTATGACGATAATTCGTAAAAATCACACTTAGACTTGAAAACAGGCCGTTAAGGGGTGAAAACCCGAACCAGCCCCCAAACGACCCCGTAGGAGGTACGAACACCTCGCACGGGACCAATGTAACTCGTAGGAACTGACCGCGTAGTCACGGGACTCCCGGTTTGAGAGTATGACCTGAATTTGCAAAAATCACACTTAGACTTGAAAACAGGCCGTTAAGGGGTGAAACCCGAACCAGCCCCCAAATCACTCCGTAGGGGGCACGAACACCTCGCACGGGACCAATTTAACTCGTAGGAACTGACCGCGTAATCCCGAGACTTTCGGTTTGAGAGTATGACGATAATTTGCAGAAATCACACTTAGACTTGAAAACAGGCCGTTAAGGGGTGAAAACCAAAACCAGCCCATAAACGACCCCGTATGAGGCACGAACACCTCGCACGGGACAAATGTAACTTGTAGCAACTGACCGCGTAGTCCCGGGTCTCCCGGATTTTAGAGTATGACCCGAATTTGAAAAAATCACACTGAGACATGAAAATAGGCCGTTAAGGGGTGAAAACCCGAACCAGCCCCCAAACGACCCCGTAGGAGGCACGAACACCTCGCACGGGACCAATGCAACTCGTAGGAACTGTCCGCGTAGTCCCGCGACTCCCGGTTTGAGAGTATGACCCGAATTTGAAAAAATCACACTTAGACTTCAAAACAGGCCGTTAAGGGGTGAAAACCCGAACCAGCCCCCAAACGACCCCGTAGGAGGCACGAACACCTCGCACGGGACCAATGTAACTTGTAGAAACTGACCGCGTAGTCCCGAGTCTCCCGGTTTGAGAGTATGACGATAATTCGCAAAAATAACACTTAGACTTGAAAACAGGCCGTTAAGGGGTGAAAACCCGAACCAGCCCCCAAACGACCCCGTAGGAGGCACGAACACCTCGCACAAGACCAATGTAACTCGTAGGAACTGATCGTGTAGTCCCGGGTCTCCCGGTTTGAGAGTATGACGATAATTTGCAAAAATCACACTTAGACTTGAAAACAGGCTGTTAAATGGTGAAAACCCGAACCAGCCCCCAAACGACCCCGTAGGAGGCACGAACACCTCGCACGGGACCAATGTAACTCATAGGAACTGATCGCATAGTCCCGGGACTCCCGGTTTGAAAGTATGACCCGAATTTGCAAAAATCACACTTAGACTTGAAAACAGGCCGTTAAGGGGTGAAAACCCGAACCAGCCCCCAAACGTCCCCGTAGGAGGCACGAACACCTCGCACGGGACCAATGTAACTTGTAGCAACTGACCGCGTAGTCCCGGGTCTCCCGGTCCGAGAGTATGACGATAATTCGCAAAAATCACACTTAGACTTGAAAACAGGCCGTTAAGGGGTGAAAACCCGAACCAGCCCCCAAACGACCCCGTAGGAGGCACGAACACCTCGCACGGGACCAATGTAACTCGTAGGAACTGACCGTGTAGTCCCGGGTCTCCCGGTTTGAGAGTATGACGATAATTTGCAAAAATCACACTTAGACTTGAAAACAGGCCGTTAAGGGGTGAAAACCCGAACTAGCCCCCAAACGACCCCGTAGGAGGTACGAACACCTCGCACGGGACCAATGTAACTCGTAGGAACTGACCGCGTAGTCACGAGACTCCCGGTTTGAGAGTATGACCTGAATTTGCAAAAATCACACTTAGACTTGAAAACAGGCCGTTAAGGGGTGAAACCCGAACCAGCCCCCAAATCACTCCGTAGGGGGCACGAACACCTCGCACGGGACCAATTTAACTCGTAGGAACTGACCGCGTAATCCCGAGACTTTCGGTTTGAGAGTATGACGATAATTTGCAGAAATCACACTTAAACTTGAAAACAGGCCGTTAAGGGGTGAAAACCAAAACCAGCCCATAAACGACCCCGTATGAGGCACGAACACCTCGCACGGGACCAATGTAATTTGTAGCAACTGACCGCGTAGTCCCGGGTCTCCCGGTTTTTAGAATATGACCCGAATTTGAAAAAATCACACTGAGACATGAAAATAGGCCGTTAAGGGGTGAAAACCCGAACCAACCCCCAAACGACCCCGTAGGAGGCACGAACACCTCGCACGGGACCAATATAACTTGTAGCAACTGACCGCGTACTCCCGGGTCTCCCGGTTTCAGAGTATGACCCGAATTTGCAAAAATCACACTTAGACTTGAAAACAGGCCGTTAAGGGGTGAAACCCGAACCAGCCCCCAAACGACCCCGTAGGGGGCACGAACACCTCGCTCGGGACCAATGTAACTCGTAGGAACTGACCGCGTAGTCCCGAGACTTTCGGTTTGAGAGTATGATGATAATTTGCAAAAATCACACTTAGACTTGAAAACAGGCAGTTATGGGGTGAAAACCCGAACCAGCCCCCAAACGACCCCGTAGGAGGCACGAACACCTCGCGCGGGACCAATGTAACTCGTAGGAACTGTCCGCATAGTCCCGCGACTCCCGGTTTGAGAGTATGACCCGAATTTGCAAAAATCACACTTAGACTTGAAAACAGGCCGTTAAGGGGTGAAAACCCGAACCAGCCCCCAAACGACCCTGTAGGGGGCACGAACATCTTGCACGGGACCAATGTAACTTGTAGGAATTGACCGCGTAGTCCTGGGTCTCCCGGTTAGTGAGTATGACGATAATATGCAAATATCACACTTAGTTAAAAACAAGCCGTCAAAGGGTGAAAACCCAAACCACCCCCCAAACGACCCCGTAGGGGGCACGAACACCTCGCACGGGACCAATGTAACTTGTAGCAACTGACCGCGTAGTCCCGGGTCTCCCGGTTTGTGAATATGACGATAATTTGAAAAAATCACACTTACTTAAAAACAAGCCGTCAAAGAGTGAAAAACCAAACCACCCCCCAAACGACACGAACACCTCGCACGGGACCAATGTAACTCGTAGGAACTGACCGTGTAGTCCCGGGTCTCCCGGTTTCAGAGTATGACGATAATTTGCAAAAATCACACTTAGACTTGAAAACAGGCCGTTAAGGGGTGAAAACCCGAACCAGCCCCCAAACGACCCCGTAGGAGGCACGAACACCTCGCACGGGACCAATGTAACTCGTAGGAACTGACCGCGTAGTCCCGGGACTCCCGGTTTGAGAGTATGACCCGAATTTGTAAAAATCACACTTAGACTTGAAAATAGGCCGTTAAGGGGTGAAAACCCGAACCAGCACCCAGACGACCCCGTAGGAGGCACGAACACCTCGCACGGGACCAATGTAACTTGTAGTAACTGACCGCGTAGTCCCGGGTCTCCCGATTTGAGAGTATGACGACAATTCGCAAAAATCACACTTAGACTTGAAAACAGGCCGTTAAGGGGTGAAAACCCGAACCAGCCCCCGAACGACCCCGTAGGAGGCACGAACACCTCGCACGGGACCAATGTAACTCGTAGGAACTGACCGTGTAGTCCCGGGTCTCCCGGTTTGAGAGTATGACGATAATTTGCAAAAATCACTTTTAGACTTGAAAACAGGCCGTTAAGGGGTGAAAACCCGAACCAGCCCCAAAACGACCCCGTAGGAGGCACGAACACCTCGCACGGGACCAATGTAACTCGTAGGAACTGACCGCGTAGTCCCGGGACTCCCGGTTTGAGAGTATGACCCGAATTTGTAAAAATCACACTTAGACTTGAAAATAGGCCGTTAAGGGGTGAAAACCCGAACCAGCACCCAGACGACCCCGTAGGAGGCACGAACACCTCGCACGGGACCAATGTAACTTGTAGTAACTGACCGCGTAGTCCCGGGTCTCCCGATTTGAGAGTATGACGACAATTCGCAAAAATCACACTTAGACTTGAAAACAGGCCGTTAAGGGGTGAAAACCCGAACCAGCCCCCGAACGACCCCGTAGGAGGCACGAACACCTCGCACGGGACCAATGTAACTCGTAGGAACTGACCGTGTAGTCCCGGGTCTCCCGGTTTGAGAGTATGACGATAATTTGCAAAAATCACTTTTAGACTTGAAAACAGGCCGTTAAGGGGTGAAAACCCGAACCAGCCCCCAAACGACCCCGTAGGAGGCATGAACACCTCGCACGAGACCAATGTAACTCGTAGGAACTGACCGCGTAGTCCCGAGACTTTCGGTTTGAGAGTATGACGATAATTTGCAAAAATCACACTTAGACTTGAAAACAGGCCGTTAAGGGGTGAAAACCAAAACCAGCCCCCAAACGACCCCGTATGAGGCACGAACACCTCGTACGGGACCAATGTAATTTGTAGCAACTGATCGCGTAGTCCCGGGTCTCCCGGTTTTTAGAGTATGACCCAAATTTGCAAAAATCACACTTAGACATGAAAACAGGCCGTTAAGGGGTGAAAACCCGAACCAACCCCCAAACGACCCCGTAGGAGGCACGAACACCTCGCACGGGACCAATGTAACTCGTAGGAACTGACCGCGTAGTCTCGGGACTCCCGGTTTGAGAGTATGACGATAATTCGCAAAAATGACACTTAGACTTGAAAACAGGCCGTTAAGGGGTGAAAACCCGAACCAGCCCCCAAACGACCCCGTAGGAGGCACGAACACCTCGCACGGGACCAATGTAACTCGTAGGAACTGACCGTGTAGTCCCGGGTCTCCCGGTTTGAGAGTATGACGAAAATTTGCAAAAATCACACTTAGACTTGAAAACAGGCTGTTTAGGGGTGAAAACCCGAACCAGCCCCCAAACGACCCAGTAGGAAGCACGAACACCTCGCACGGGACCAATGTAACTCGTAGGAACTGACCGCGTAGTCCCGGGACTCCCGGTTTGAGAGTATGACCCGAATTTGCAAAAATCACACTTAGACTTGAAAACAGGCCGTTAAGGGGTGAAAACCCGAACCAGCTCCCAAACGACCCCGTAGGAGGCACGAACACCTCGCACGGGATCAATATAACTTGTAGCAACTGGCCGCGTAGTCCCGGGTCTCCCGGTTTGAGAGTATGACGATAATTTTCAAAAATCAGCACTTAAACTTAAAAACAATCCGTTAAAGGGTGAAAATCCAAACCACCCCCCAAACGACCCCGTAGGGGGCACGAACACCTCGCACGGGACCAATGTAACTCGTAGGAACTGACCGCGTAGTCCCGGGTCTCCGGTTTGAGAGTATGACGATAATTCACAAAAATCACACTTAGACTTGAAAACAGGCCGTTAAGGGGTGAAAACCCGAACCAGCCCCCAAACGACCCTGTAGGAGGCACGAACACCTCGCACGGGACCAATGTAACTTGTAGGAACTGACCGCGTAGTCCCGGGACTCCCGGTTTGAGAATATGACGATAATTTGCAAAAATCACACTTAAACTTGAAAACAAGCCGTTAAGGGGTGAAAACCCGAACCAACCCCCAAACGACCCCGTAGGAGGCACGAACACCTCGCACGGGACCAATGTAACTTGTAGCAACTGAACGGGTAGTCCCGGGTCTCCCGGTTTGAGAGTATGACGATAATTCCCAAAAATCACACTTAGACTTGAAAATAGGCCGTTAAGGGGTGAAAACCCGAACCAGCCCCCAAACGACCCAGTAGGAGGCACGAACACCTCGCACGGGACCAATGTAACTCGTAGGAACTGACCGTGTAGTCCCGGGTCTCCCGGTTTGAGAGTATGATGATAATTTGCAAAAATCACACTTAGACTTGAAAACAGGCCGTTAAGGGGTGAAAACCCGAACCAGCCCCCAAACGACCCCGTAGGAGGCACGAACACCTCGCACGGGACCAATGTAACTCGTAGGAACTGTCCGCGTAGTCCCGCGACTCCCGGTTTGAGAGTATGACCCGAATTTGCAAAAATCACACTTAGACTTTAAAACAGGCCGTTAAGGGGTGAAAACCCGAACCAGCCCCCAAACGATCCCGTACGAGGCACGAACACCTCGCACGGGACCAATGTAACTTATAGCAACTGACCGCGTAGTCCCGAGTCTCCCGGTTTGAGAGTATGACGATAATTCGCAAAAATAACACTTAGACTTGAAAACAGGCCGTTAAGGGGTGAAAACCCGAACCAGCCCCCAAACGACCCCGTAGGAGGCACGAACACCTCGCACAAGACCGATGTAACTCGTAAGAACTGATCGTGTAGTCCCGGGTCTCCCGGCTTGAGAGTATGACGATAATTTGCAAAAATCACACTTAGACTTGAAAACAGGCTGTTAAGGGGTGAAAACCCGAACCAGCCCCCAAACGACCCCGTAGGAGGCACGAACACCTCGCACGGGACCAATGTAACTCATAGGAACTGACCGCATAGTCCCGGGACTCCCGGTTTGAAAGTATGACCCGAATTTGCAAAAATCACACTTAGACTTGAAAACAGGCCGTTAAGGGGAGAAAACCCAAACCAGCCCCCAAACGTCCCCGTAGGAGGCACGAACACCTCGCACGGGACCAATGTAACTTGTAGCAACTGACCGCGTAATCCCGGGTCTCCCGGTCTGAGAGTATGACGATAATTCGCAAAAATCACACTTAGACTTGAAAACAGGCCGTTAAGGGGTGAAAACCCGAACCAGCCCCCAAACGACCCCGTAGGAGGCACGAACACCTCGCACGGGACCAATGTAACTCGTAGGAACTGACAGTGTAGTCCCGGGTCTCCCGGTTTGAGTGTATGACGATAATTTTCAAACATCACACTTAGACTTGAAAACAGGCCGTTAAGGGGTGAAAACCCGAACCAGCCCCCAAACGACCCCGTAGGAGGCACGAACACCTCGCACGGGACCAATGTAACTCGTAGGAACTGACCGCGTAATCCCGAGACTCCCGGTTTGAGAGTATGACCCGAATTTGTAAAAATGACACTTAGACTTGAAAACAGGCCGTTAAGGGGTGAAAACCCGAACCATCCCCCAAACGACCCCGTAGGAGGCACGAACACCTCGCACGGGACCAATGTAACTCATAGGAACTGACCGTGTAGTCCCGGGTCTCCCGGTTTGAGAGTATGACGATAATTTGCAGAAATCACACTTAGACTTGAAAACAGGCCGTTAAGGGGTGAAAACCAAAACCAGCCCATAAACGATCCCGTATGAGGCACGAACACCTCGTACGGGACAAATGTAACTTGTAGCAAGTGACCGCGTAGTCCCGGGTCTCACGGTTTTTAGAGTATGACCCGAATTTGAAAAAATCACACTGAGACATGAAAACAGGCCGTTAAGGGGTGAAAACCCGAACCAACCCCCAAACGACCCCGTAGGAGGCACGAACACCTCGCACGGGACCAATATAACTTGTAGCAACTGACCGCGTAGTCCCGGGTCTCCCGGTTTCAGAGTATGACGATAATTCGCAAAAATGACACTTAGACTTGAAAACAGGCCGTTAAGGGGTGAAAATCGGAACCAACCCCCAAACGACCCCGTAGGAGGCACGAACACCTTGCATGGGACCAATGTAACTCGTAGGAACTGATCGTGTAGTCCCGGGTCTCCCGGTTTGAGAGTATGACGATAATTTGCAAAAATCACACTTAGACTTGAAAACAGGCTGTTAAGGGGTGAAAACCCAAACCAGCCCCCAAACGACCCCGTAGGAGGCACGAAAACCTCGCACGGGACCAATGTAACTCGTAGGAACTGACCGCGTAGTCCCGAGACTTTCGGTTTGAGAGTATGACGATAATTTGCAAAAATCACACTTAGACTTGAAAACAGGCCGTTAAGGGGTGAAAACCCGAACCAACCCCCAAACGACCCCGTAGGAGGCACGAACACCTCGCACGGGACCAATGTAACTTGTAGCAACTGACCGCGTAGTCCCGGGTCTCCCGGTTTGAGAGTATGACGATAATTCGCAAAAATGACACTTAGACTTGAAAACAGGCCGTTAAGGGGTGAAAACCCGAACCAGCTCCCAAACGACCCCGTAGGAGGCACGAACACCTCGCACGGGACCAATAAAACTTGTAGCAACTGGCCGCGTAGTCCCGGGTCTCCCGGTTTGAGTGTATGACGATAATTCGCAAAAATCACACTTAGACTTGAAAACAGGCCGTTAAGGGGTGAAAATCCGAACCAGCCCCCAAACGACCCCGTAGGAGGCACGAACACCTCGCACAGGAACAATTTAACTCGTAGGAACTAACCGTGTAGTCCCGGGTCTCCCGGTTTGAGAGTATGACGATAATTAGCAAAAAACACACTTAGACTTGAAAACATGCAGTTAAGGGGTGAAAACCCGAACCAGCCCCCAAACGACCCCGTAAGAGGCACGAACACCTCGCACGGGACCAATGTAACTCGTAGGAACTGTCCGCGTAGTCCCGCGACTCCCGGTTTGAGAGTATGACCCGAATTTGCAAAAATCACACTTAGACTTGAAAACAGGCCGTTAAGGGGTGAAAACCCGAACCAGCCCCCAAACGACCCCGTAGGAGGCACCAACACCTCGCACGGGACCAATGTAAATCGTAGGAACTGACCGTGTTGTCCCGGGTCTCCCGGTTTGAGAGTATGACGATAATTTGGAAAAATGACACTTAGACTTGAAAACAGGCCGTTAAGGGGTGCAAAACCCGAACCAGCCCCCAAGCGACCCCGTAGGAGGTACGAACACCTCACACGGGACCAATGTAACTCGTAGGAACTGACCGTGTAGTCCCGGGTCTCCCGGTTTGAGAGTATGACGATAATTTGCAGAAATCACACTTAGACTTGAAAACAGGCCGTTAAGGGGTGAAAACCCGAACCAGCCCCCAAACGACCCCGTAGGAGGCACGAACACCTCGCACGGGACCAATGTAACTCGTAGGAACTATCCGCGTAGTCCCGAGACTCCCGGTTTGAGAGTATAACCCGAATTTGCAAAAATCACACTTAGACTTGAAAACAGGCCATTAAGGGGTGAAAACCCGAACCAGCCCCCAAACGACCCCGTAGGAGGCACGAACACCTCGCACGGGACCAATGTAACTCGTAGGAACTGACCGCGTAGTCACGGGAGTCCCGGTTTAAGAGTATGACGATAATTTACAAAAATCTCACTTAGACTTGAAAACAGGCCGTTAAGGGGTGAAAACCCGAACCAGCCCCCAAACGACCCCATAGGAGGCACGAACACCTCGCACGGGACTAATGTAACTGGTAGGAACTGTCCGCGTAGTCCCGCGACTCCCGGTTTGAGAGTATGACCCGAATTTGCAAAAATCACACTTAGACTTGAAAACAGGCCGTTAAGGGGTGAAAACCCGAACCAGCCCCCAAACGACCCCGTAGGAGGCACGAACACCTCGCACGGGACCAATGTAACTTGTAGCAACTGACCGCGTAGTCCCGAGTCTCCCGGTTTGAGAGTATGACGATAATTCGCAAAAATAACACTTAGACTTGAAAACAGGCCGTTAAGGGGTGAAAACCCGAACCAGCCCCCAAACGACCCCGTAGGAGGCACGAACACCTCGCACGGGACCAATGTTACTCGTAGGAACTGACCGTGTAGTCCCGGGTCTCCCGGTTTGAGAGTATGACGATAATTTGGAAAAATGACACTTAGACTTGAAAACAGGCCGTTAAGGGGTGCAAAACCCGAACCAGCCCCCAAACGACCCCGTAGGAGGTACGAACACCTCGCACGGGACCAATGTAACTCGTAGGAACTGTCCGCGTAGTCCCGCGACTCCCGGTTTGAGAGTATGACCCGAATTTGCAAAAATCACACTTAGACTTGAAAACAGGCCGTTAAGGGGTGAAAACCCGAACCAGCCCGCAAACGACCCCGTAGGAGGCACGAACACCTCGCACGGGACCAATGTAACTTGTAGCAACTGACCGCGTAGTCCCGGGTCTCCCGGTTTGAGAGTATGGCGATAATTCGCAAAAATCACACTTAGACTTGAAAACAGGCCGTTAAGGGGTGAAAACCCGAACCAGCCCCCAAACGACCCCGTAGGAGGCACGAACACCTTGAATGGGACCAATGTAACTCGTAGGAACTGATCGTGTAGTCCCGGGTCTCCCGGTTTGAGAGTATGACGATAATATGCAAAAATCACACTTAGACTTGAAAACAGGCTGTTAAGGGGTGAAAACCCGAACCAGCCCCCAAACGACCCCGTAGGAGGCACGAAAACCTCGCACGGGACCAATGTAACTCGTAGGAACTGACCGCGTAGTCCCGAGACTTTCGGTTTGAGAGTATGACGAAAATTTGCAAAAATCACACTTAGACTTGAAAACAGGCCGTTAAGGGGTGAAAACCCGAACCAGCCCCCAAACGACCCCGTAGGAGGCACGAACACCTCGCACGGGACCAATGTAACTTGTAGGAACTGACCGCGTAGTCCCGGGTCTCCCGGTTTGAGAGTATGACGATAATTCGCAAAAATGACACTTAGACTTGAAAACAGGCCGTTAAGGGGTGAAAACCCGAACCAGCCCCCAAACGACCCCGTAGGAGGCACGAACACCTCGCACGGGACCAATGTAACTCGTAGGAACTGACCGTGTAGTCCCGGGTCTCCCGGTTTGAGAGTATGACGATAATTTGCAAAAATCACTTTTAGACTTGAAAACAGGCCGTTAAGGGGTGAAAACCCGAACCAGCCCCCAAACGACCCCGTAGGAGGCATGAACACCTCGCACGGGACCAATGTAACTCGTAGGAACTGACCGCGTAGTCCCGAGACTTTCGGTTTGAGAGTATGACGATAATTTGCAAAAATCACACTTAGACTTGAAAACAGGCCGTTAAGGGGTGAAAACCAAAACCAGCCCCCAAACGACCCCGTATGAGGCACGAACACCTCGTACGGGACCAATGTAATTTGTAGCAACTGATCGCGTAGTCCCGGGTCTCCCGGTTTTTAGAGTATGACCCAAATTTGCAAAAATCACACTTAGACATGAAAACAGGCCGTTAAGGGGTGAAAACCCGAACCAGCCCCCAAACGACCCCGTAGGAGGCACGAACACCTCGCACGGGACCAATGTAACTCGTAGGAACTGACCGTGTAGTCCCGGGTCTCCCGGTTTGAGAGTATGACGAAAATTTGCAAAAATCACACTTAGACTTGAAAACAGGCTGTTAAGGGGTGAAAACCCGAACCAGCCTCCAAACGACCCCGTAGGAAGCACGAACACCTCGCACGGGACCAATGTAACTCGTAGGAACTGACCGCGTAGTCCCGGGACTCCCGGTTTGAGAGTATGACCCGAATTTGCAAAAATCACACTTAGACTTGAAAACAGGCCGTTAAGGGGTGAAAACCCGAACCAGCTCCCAAACGACCCCGTAGGAGGCACGAACACCTCGCACGGGATCAATATAACTTGTAGCAACTGGCCGCGTAGTCCCGGGTCTCCCGGTTTGAGAGTATGACGATAATTTTCAAAAATCAGCACTTAAACTTAAAAACAATCCGTTAAAGGGTGAAAATCCAAACCACCCCCCAAACGACCCCGTAGGGGGCACGAACACCTCGCACGGGACCAATGTAACTCGTAGGAACTGACCGCGTAGTCCCGAGTATCCCGGTTTGAGAGTATGACGATAATTTGCAAAAATCACACTTACACTTGAAAACAGGCCGTTAAGGGGTGAAAACCCGAACCAGCCCCCAAACGACCCCGTAGGAGGCACGAACACCTCGCACGGGACCAATGTAACTCGTAGGAACTGACCGCGTAGTCACGGGACTCCCGGTTTGAGAGTATGACCCGAATTTGCAAAAATTACACTTAGACTTGAAAACAGGCCGTTAAGGGGTGAAACCCGAACCAGCCCCCAAACGACCCCGTAGGGGGCACGAACACCTCGCTCGGGACCAATGTAACGCGTAGGAACTGACCGCGTATTCCCGAGACTTTCGGTTTGAGAGTACGACGATGATTTGCAAAAATCACACTTAGACTTGAATACAGGCCGTTAAGGGATGAAAACCCAAACCAGCCCCCAAACGACCCCGTATGAGGCACGAACACCACGCACGGGACCAATGTAACTTGTAGCAACTGACCGCGTAGTCCCGAGTCTCCCGGTTTGAGAGTATGACGATAATTCGCAAAAATGACACTTAGACTTGAAAACAGGCCGTTAAGGGGTGAAAACCCGAACGAGCCCCCAAACGACCCCGTAGGAGGCACGAACACCTCGCACGGGACCAATGTAACTCGTAGGAACTGACCGTGTAGTCCCGGGTCTCCCGGTTTGAGAGTGTGACGATAATTTGCAAAAATCACACTTAGACTTGAAAACAGGCCGTTAAGGGGTGAAAACCCGAACCAGCCCCCAAACGACCCCGTAGGAGGCACGAACACCTCGTACGGGACCAATGTAACTCCTAGGAACTGACCGCGTAGTCCCGAGACTTTCGGTTTGAGAGTATGACGATAATTTGCAAAAATCAGACTTAGACTTGAAAACAGGCCGTTAAGGGGTGAAAACCCGAACCAGCACCCAAACGACCCCGTAGGAGGCACGAACACCTCGCACGGGACCAATGTAACTTGTAGCAACTGACCGCGAAGTCCCGGGTCTCCCGATTTGAGAGTATGACGATAATTCGCAAAAATCACACTTAGACTTGAAAACAGGCCGTTAAGGGGTGAAAACCCGAACTAGCCCCCAAACGACCCCGTAGGAGGCACGAACACCTCGCACGGGACCAATGTAACTCGTAGGAACTGACCGTGTAGTCCCGGGTCTCCCGGTTTGAGAGTATGACGATAATTTGCAAAAATCACACTTAGACTTGAAAACAGGCTGTTAAGGGGTGAAAACACGAACCAGCCGCCAAACGACCTCGTAGGAGGCACGAACACCTCGCACGGGACCAATGTAACTCGTAGGAACTGACCGCGTATTCCCGGGACTCCCGGTTTGAGAGTATGACCCGAATTTGTAAAAATCACACTTAGACTTGAAAACAGGCCGTTAAGGGGTGAAAACCCGAACCAGCACCCAAACGACCCCGTAAGAGGCACGAACACCTCGCAAGGGACCAATGTAACTTGTAGCAACTGACCGCGTAGTCCCGGGTCTCCCGATTTGAGAGTACGACGACAATTCGCAAAAATCACACTTAGACTTGAAAACAGGCCGTTAAGGGGTGAAAACCCGAACCAGCCCCCAAACGACCCCGTAGGAGGCACGAACACCTCGCACGGGACCAATGTAACTTGTAGGAACTGACCGTGTAGTCCCGGGTCTCCCGGTTTGAGAGTATGACGATAATTTGCAAAAATCACACTTAGACTTGAAAACAGGCCGTTAAGGGGTGAAAACCCGAACCAGCCCCCAAACGACCCCGTAGGAGGCACGAACACCTCGTACGGGACCAATGTAAATCGTAGGAACTGACCGTGTTGTCCCGGGTCTCCCGGTTTGAGAGTATGACGATAATTTGGAAAAATGACACTTAGACTTGAAAACAGGCCGTTAAGGGGTGCAAAACCCGAACCAGCCCCCAAGCGACCCCGTAGGAGGTACGAACACCTCGCACGGGACCAATGTAACTTGTAGCAACTGACCGCGAAGTCCCGGGTCTCCCGATTTAAGAGTATGACGATAATTCGCAAAAATCACACTTGGACTTGAAAACAGGCCGTTAAGGGGTGAAAACCCGAACCAGCCCCCAAACGACCCCGTAGGAGGCACGAACACCTCGCACGGGACCAATGTAACTCGTAGGAACTGACCGTGTAGTCCCGGGTCTCCCGGTTTGAGAGTATGACGATAATTTGCAAAAATCACACTTAGACTTGAAAACAGGCTGTTAAGGGGTGAAAACACGAACCAGCCCCCAAACGACCTCGTAGGAGGCACGAACACCTCGCACGGGACCAATGTAACTCGTAGGAACTGACCGCGTTGTCCCGGGACTCCCGATTTGAGAGTATGACCCAAATTTGCAAAAATCACACTTAGACTTGAAAACAGGCCGTTAAGGGGTGAAAACCCGAACCAACCCCCAAACGACCCCGTAGGAGGCACGAACAATTCGCACGGGACCAATGTAACTTGTAGCAACTGACCGCGTAGTCCCGGGTCTCCCGGTTTGAGAGTATGACGATAATTCGCAAAAATGACACTTAGACTTGAAAACAGGCCGTTAAGGGGTGAAAACCCGAACCAGCTCCCAAACGACCCCGTAGGAGGCACGAACACCTCGCACGGGACCAATAAAACTTGTAGCAACTGGCCGCGTAGTCCCGGGTCTCCCGGTTTGAGAGTATGACGATAATTCGCAAAAATCACACTTAGACTTGAAAACAGGCCGTTAAGGGGTGAAAACCCGAACCAGCCACCAAACGACCCCGTAGGAGGCACGAACACCTCGCACAGGAACAATTTAACTCGTAGGAACTGACCGTGTAGTCCCGGGTCTCCCGGTTTGAGAGTATGACGATAATTAGCAAAAAACACACTTAGACTTGAAAACATGCAGTTAAGGGGTGAAAACCCGAACCAGCCCCCAAACGACCCCGTAGGAGGCACGAACACCTCGCACGGGACCAATGTAACTCGTAGGAACCGTCCGCGTAGTCCCGCGACTCCCGGTTTGAGAGTATGATCCGAATTTGCAAAAATCACACTTAGACTTGAAAACAGGCCGTTAAGGAGTGAAAACCCGAACCAGCCCCCAAACGACCCCGTAGGAGGCACCAACACCTCGCCCGGGACCAATGTAACATGCAGAAACTGACCGCGTAGTCCCGGGTCTACCGGTTTGAGAGTATGACGGTAATTCGCAAAAATCACACTTAGACTTGAAAACAGGTCGTTAAGGGGTGAAAACCCGAACCAGCCCCCAAACGACCCCGTAGGAGGCACGAACACCTCACACGGGACCAATGTAACTCGTAGGAACTGACCGTGTAGTCCCGGGTCTCCCGGTTTGAGAGTATGACGATAATTTGCAGAAATCACACTTAGACTTTAAAACAGGCCGTTAAGGGGTGAAAACCCGAACCAGCCCCCAAATGACCCCGTAGGAGGCACGAACACCTCGCACGGAACCAATGTAACTCGTAGGAACTATCCGCGTAGTCCCGAGACTCCCGGTTTGAGAGTATAACCCGAATTTGCAAAAATCACACTTAGACTTGAAAACAGGCCATTACGGGGTGAAAACCCGAACCAGCCCCCAAACGACCCCGTAGGAGGCACGAACACCTCGTACGGGACCAATGTAACTCGTAGGAACTGACCGCGTAGTCACGGGAGTCCCGGTTTAAGAGTATGACGATAATTTACAAAAATCTCACTTAGACTTGAAAACAGGCCGTTAAGGGGTGAAAACCCGAACCAGCCCCCAAACGACCCCATAGGAGGCACGAACACCTCGCACGGGACCAATGTAACTGGTAGGAACTGTCCGCGTAGTCCCGCGACTCCCGGTTTGAGAGTATGACCCGAATTTGCAAAAATCACACTTAGACTTGAAAACAGGCCGTTAAGGGGTGAAAACCCGAACCAGCCCCCAAACGACCCCGTAGGAGGCACGAACACCTCGCACGGGACCAATGTAACTTGTAGCAACTGACCGCGTAGTCCCGAGTCTCCCGGTTTGAGAGTATGACGATAATTCGCAAAAATAAAACTTAGACTTGAAAACAGGCCGTTAAGGGGTGAAAACCCGAACCAGCCCCCAAACGACCCCGTAGGAGGCACGAACACCTCGCACGGGACCAATGTTACTCGTAGGAACTGACCGTGTAGTCCCGGGTCTCCCGGTTTGAGAGTATGACGATAATTTGGAAAAATGACACTTAGACTTGAAAACAGGCCGTTAAGGGGTGCAAAACCCGAACCAGCCCCCAAACGACCCCGTAGGAGGTACGAACACCTCGCACGGGACCAATGTAACTCGTAGGAACTGTCCGCGTAGTCCCGCGACTCCCGGTTTGAGAGTATGACCCGAATTTGCAAAAATCACACTTAGACTTGAAAACAGGCCGTTAAGGGGTGAAAACCCGAACCAGCCCCCAAACGACCCCGTAGGAGGCACGAACACCTCGCACGGGACCAATGTAACTTGTAGCAACTGACCGCGTAGTCCCGGGTCTCCCGGTTTGAGAGTACGGCGATAATTCGCAAAAATCACACTTAGACTTGAAAACAGGCCGTTAAGGGGTGAAAACCCGAACCAGCCCCCAAACGACCCCGTAGGAGGCACGAACACCTTGCACGGGACCAATGTAACTCGTAGGAACTGACCGTGTAGTCCCGGGTCTCCCGGTTTGAGAGTATGATGATAATTTGCAAAAATCACACTTAGACTTGAAAACAGGCCGTTATGGGGTGAAAACCCGAACCAGCCCCCAAACGACCCCGTAGGAGGCACGAACACCTCGCACGGGACCAATGTAACTCGTAGGAACTGACCGTGTAGTCCCGGGTCTCCCGGTTTGAGAGTATGACGATAATTTGCAGAAATCACACTTAGACTTGAAAACAGGCCGTTAAGGGGTGAAAACCCGAACCAGCCCCCAAACGACCCAGTAGGAGGCACCAACACCTCGCACGGGACCAATGTAACTCGTAGGAACTGACCGCGTAGTCACGGGACTCCCGGTTTGAGATTATGACCCGAATTTGCAAAAATCACACTTAGACTTGAAAACAAGCCGTTAAGGGGTGAAACCCGAACCAGCCCCCAAACGACCCCGTAGGGGGCACGAAAACCTCGCTCGGGACCAATGTAACTCGTAGGAACTGACCGCGTATTCCCGAGACTTTCGGTTTGAGTGTACGACGATGATTTGCAAAAATCACACTTAGACTTGAATACAGGCCGTTAAGGGATGAAAACCAAAACCAGCCCCCAAACGACCCCGTATGAGGCACGAACACCTCGCACGGGACCAATGTAACTTGTAGCAACTGACCGCGTAGTTCCGAGTCTCCCGGTTTGAGAGTTTGACGATAATTCGCAAAAATGACACTTAGACTTGAAAACAGGCCGTTAAGGGGTGAAAACCCGAACGAGCCCCCAAACGACCCCGTAGGAGGCACGAACACCTCGCACGGGACCAATGTAACTCGTAGGAACTGACCGTCTAGTCCCGGGTCTCCCGGTTTGAGAGTGTGACGATAATTTGCAAAAATCACACTTAGACTTGAAAACAGGCCGTTAAGGGGTGAAAACCCGAACCAGCCCCCAAACGACCCCGTAGGAGGCACGAACACCTCGTACGGGACCAATGTAACTCCTAGGAACTGACCGCGTAGTCCCGAGACTTTCGGTTTGAGAGTATGACGATAATTCGTAAAAATCACACTTAGACTTGAAAATAGGCCGTTAAGGGGTGAAAACCCGAACCAGCCCCCAAACGACCCCGTAGGAGGCACGAACACCTCGCACGGGACCAATGTAACTCGTAGGAACTGACTGTGTAGTCCCGGGTCCCCCGGTTTGAGAGTATGACGATAATTTGCAAAAATCACACTTAGACTTGAAAACAGGATGTTAAGGGGTGAAAACACGAACCAGCCCCCAAACGACCCCGTAGGAGGCACGAACACCTCGCACGGGACCAATGTAACTCGTAGGAACTGACCGCGTAGTCCCGGGACTCCCGGTTTGAGAGTATGACCCGAATTTGTAAAAATCACACTTAGACTTGAAAATAGGCCGTTAAGGGGTGAAAACCCGAACCAGCTCCCAGACGACCCCGTAGGAGGCACGAACACCTCGCACGGGACCAATGTAACTTGTATTAACTGACCGCGTAGTCCCGGGTCTCCCGATTTGAGAGTATGACAACAATTCGCAAAAATCACACTTAGACTTGAAAACAGGCCGTTAAGGGGTGAAAACCAAAACCAGCCCATAAACGACCCCGTATGAGGCACGAACACCTCGTACGGGACAAATGTAACTTGTAGCAACTGACCGCGTAGTCCCGGGTCTCCCGGTTTTTAGAGTATGACCCGAATTTGAAAAAATCACACTGAGACATGAAAACAGGCCGTTAAGGGGTGAAAACCCGAACCAACCCCCAAACGACCCCGTAGGAGGCACGAACACCTCGCACGGGACCAATATAACTTGTAGCAACTGACCGCGTAGTCCCGGGTCTCCCGGTTTCAGAGTATGACTATAATTCGCAAAAATGACACTTAGACTTGAAAACAGGCCGTTAAGGGGTGAAAATCGGAACCAACCCCCAAACGACCCCGTAGGAGGCACGAACACCTTGCATGGGACCAATGTAACTCGTAGGAACTGATCGTGTAGTCCCGGGTCTCCCGGTTTGAGAGTATGACGATAATTTGCAAAAATCACACTTAGACTTGAAAACAGGCTGTTAAGGGGTGAAAACCCAAACCAGCCCCCAAACGACCCCGTAGGAGGCACGAAAACCTCGCACGGGACCAATGTAACTAGTAGGAACTGACCGCGTAGTCCCGAGACTTTCGGTTTGAGAGTATGACGATAATTTGCAAAAATCACACTTAGACTTGAAAACAGGCCGTTAAGGGGTGAAAACCCGAACCATCCCCCAAACGACCCCGTAGGAGGAACGAACACCTCGCACGGGACCAATGTAACTCATAGGAACTGACCGTGTAGTCCCGGGTCTCCCGGTTTGAGAGTATGACGATAATTTGCAGAAATCACACTTAGACTTGAAAACAGGCCGTTAAGGGGTGAAAACCAAAACCAGCCCATAAACGACCCCGTATGAGGCACGAACACCTCGTACGGGACAAATGTAACTTGTAGCAACTGACCGCGTAGTCCCGGGTCTCCCGGTTTTTAGAGTATGACCCGAATTTGAAAAAATCACACTGAGAATTGAAAACAGGCCGTTAAGGGGTGAAAACCCGAACCAACCCCCAAACGACCCCGTAGGAGGCACGAACACCTCGCACGGGACCAATATAACTTGTAGCAACTGACCGCGTAGTCCCGGGTCTCCCGGTTTCAGAGTATGACGATAATTCGCAAAAATGACACTTAGACTTGAAAACAGGCCGTTAAGGGGTGAAAATCGGAACCAACCCCCAAACGACCCCGTAGGAGGCACGAACACCTTGCATGGGACCAATGTAACTCGTAGGAACTGATCGTGTAGTCCCGGGTCTCCCGGTTTGAGAGTATGACGATAATTTGCAAAAATCACACTTAGACTTGAAAACAGGCTGTTAAGGGGTGAAAACCCAAACCAGCCCCCAAACGACCCCGTAGGAGGCACGAAAACCTCGCACGGGACCAATGTAACTCGTAGGAACTGACCGCGTAGTCCCGAGACTTTCGGTTTGAGAGTATGACGATAATTTGCAAAAATTACACTTAGACTTGAAAACAGGCCGTTAAGGGGTGAAAACCCGAACCAACCCCCAAACGACCCCGTAGGAGGCACGAACACCTCGCACGGGACCAATGTAACTTGTAGCAACTGACCGCGTAGTCCCGGGTCTCCCGGTTTGAGAGTATGACGATAATTCGCAAAAATGACACTTAGACTTGAAAACAGGCCGTTAAGGGGTGAAAACCCGAACCAGCTCCCAAACGACCCCGTAGGAGGCACGAACACCTCGCACGGGACCAATAAAACTTGTAGCAACTGGCCGCGTAGTCCCGGGTCTCCCGGTTTGAGAGTATGACGATAATTCGCAAAAATCACACTTAGACTTGAAAACAGGCCGTTAAGGGGTGAAAATCCGAACCAGCCCCCAAACGACCCCGTAGGAGGCACGAACACCTCGCACAGGAACAATTTAACTCGTAGGAACTAACCGTGTAGTCCCGGGTCTCCCGGTTTGAGAGTATGACGATAATTAGCAAAAAACACACTTAGACTTGAAAACATGCAGTTAAGGGGTGAAAACCCGAACCAGCCCCCAAACGACCCCGTAAGAGGCACGAACACCTCGCACGGGACCAATGTAACTCGTAGGATCTGTCCGCGTAGTCCCGCGACTCCCGGTTTGAGAGTATGACCCGAATTTGCAAAAATCACACTTAGACTTGAAAATCGGCCGTTAAGGGGTGAAAACCCGAACCAGCCCCCAAACGACCCCGTAGGAGGCACCAACACCTCGCACGGGACCAATGTAAATCGTAGGAACTGACCGTGTTGTCCTGGGTCTCCCGGTTTGAGAGTATGACGATAATTTGGAAAAATGACACTTAGACTTGAAAACAGGCCGTTAAGGGGTGCAAAACCCGAACCAGCCCCCAAGCGACCCCGTAGGAGGTACGAACACCTCACACGGGACCAATGTAACTCGTAGGAACTGACCGTGTAGTCCCGGGTCTCCCGGTTTGAGAGTATGACGATAATTTGCAGAAATCACACTTAGACTTGAAAACAGGCCGTTAAGGGGTGAAAACCCGAACCAGCCCTCAAACGACCCCGTAGGAGGCACGAACACCTCGCACGGGACCAATGTAACTCGTAGGAACTATCCGCGTAGTCCCGAGACTCCCGGTTTGAGAGTATAACCCGAATTTGCAAAAATCACACTTAGACTTGAAAACAGGCCATTAAGGGGTGAAAACCCGAACCAGCCCCCAAACGACCCCGTAGGAGGCACGAACACCTCGCACGGGACCAATGTAACTCGTAGGAACTGACCGCGTAGTCACGGGAGTCCCGGTTTAAGAGTATGACTATAATTTACAAAAATCTCACTTAGACTTGAAAACAGGCCGTTAAGGGGTGAAAACCCGAACCAGCCCCCAAACGACCCCATAGGAGGCACGAACACCTCGCACGGGACCAATGTAACTGGTAGGAACTGTCCGCGTAGTCCCGCGACTCCCGGTTTGAGAGTATGACCCGAATTTGCAAAAATCACACTTAGCCTTGAAAACAGGCCGTTAAGGGGTGAAAACCCGAACCAGCCCCCAAACGACCCCGTAGGAGGCACGAACACCTCGCACGGGACCAATGTAACTTGTAGCAACTGACCGCGTAGTCCCGAGTCTCCCGGTTTGAGAGTATGACGATAATTCGCAAAAATAACACTTAGACTTGAAAACAGGCCGTTAAGGGGTGAAAACCCGAACCAGCCCCCAAACGACCCCGTAGGAGGCACGAACACCTCACACGGGACCAATGTTACTCGTAGGAACTGACCGTGTAGTCCCGGGTCTCCCGGTTTGAGAGTATGACGATAATTTGGAAAAATGACACTTAGACTTGAAAACAGGCCGTTAAGGGGTGCAAAACCCGAACCAGCCCCCAAACGACCCCGTAGGAGGTACGAACACCTCGCACGGGACCAATGTAACTCGTAGGAACTGTCCGCGTAGTCCCGCGACTCCCGGTTTGAGAGTATGACCCGAATTTGCAAAAATCACACTTAGACTTGAAAACAGGCCGTTAAGGGGTGAAAACCCGAACCAGCCCCCAAACGACCCCGTAGGAGGCACGAACACCTCGCACGGGACCAATGTAACTTGTAGCAACTGACCGCGTAGTCCCGGGTCTCCCGGTTTGAGAGTATGGCGATAATTCGCAAAAATCACACTTAGACTTGAAAACAGGCCGTTAAGGGGTGAAAACCCGAACCAGCCCCCAAACGACCCCGTAGGAGGCACGAACACCTTGAATGGTACCAATGTAACTCGTAGGAACTGATCGTGTAGTCCCGGGTCTCCCGGTTTGAGAGTATGACGATAATTTGCAAAAATCACACTTAGACTTGAAAACAGGCTGTTAAGGGGTGAAAACCCGAACCAGCCCCCAAACGACCCCGTAGGAGGCACGAAAACCTCGCACGGGACCAATGTAACTCGTAGGAACTGACCGCGTAGTCCCGAGACTTTCGGTTTGAGAGTATGACGATAATTTGCAAAAATCACACTTAGACTTGAAAACAGGCCGTTAAGGGGTGAAAACCCGAACCAGCCCCCAAACGACCCCGTAGGAGGCACGAACACCTCGCACGGGACCAATGTAACTTGTAGGAACTGACCGCGTAGTCCCGGGTCTCCCGGTTTGAGAGTATGACGATAATTCGCAAAAATGACACTTAGACTTGAAAACAGGCCGTTAAGGGGTGAAAACCCGAACCAGCCCCCAAACGACCCCGTAGGAGGCACGAACACCTCGCACGGGACCAATGTAACTCGTAGGAACTGACCGTGTAGTCCCGAGTCTCCCGGTTTGAGAGTATGACGAAAATTTGCAAAAATCACACTTAGACTTGAAAACAGGCTGCTAAGGGGTGAAAACCAAAACCAGCCCCCAAACGACCCCGTATGAGGCACGAACACCTCGCACGGGACCAATGTAACTCGTAGGAACTGACCGCGTAGTTCCGGGACTCCCAGTTTGAGAGTATGACCCGAATTTACAAAAATCACTTTTAGACTTGAAAACAGGCCGTTAAGGGGTGAAAACCCGAACCAGCCCCCAAACGACCCCGTAGGAGGCATGAACACCTCGCACGAGACCAATGTAACTCGTAGGAACTGACCGCGTAGTCCCGAGACTTTCGGTTTGAGAGTATGACGATAATTTGCAAAAATCACACTTAGACTTGAAAACAGGCCGTTAAGGGGTGAAAACCAAAACCAGCCCCCAAACGACCCCGTATGAGGCACGAACACCTCGTACGGGACCAATGTAATTTGTAGCAACTGATCGCGTAGTCCCGGGTCTCCCGGTTTTTAGAGTGTGACCCAAATTTGCAAAAATCACACTTAGACTTGAAAACAGGCCGTTAAGGGGTGAAAACCCGAACCAACCCCCAAACGACCCCGTAGGAGGCACGAACACCTCGCACGGGATCAATGTAACTCGTAGGAACTGACCGCGTAGTCTCGGGACTCCCGGTTTGAGAGTATGACGATAATTCGTAAAAATCACACTTAGACTTGAAAATAGGCCGTTAAGGGGTGAAAACCCGAACCAGCCCCCAAACGACCCCGTAGGAGGCACGAACACCTCGCACGGGACCAATGTAACTCGTAGGAACTGACCGTGTAGTCCCGGGTCTCCCGGTTTGAGAGTATGACGAAAATTTGCAAAAATCACACTTAGACTTGAAAACAGGCTGTTAAGGGGTGAAAACCCGAACCAGCCTCCAAACGACCCCGTAGGAAGCACGAACACCTCGCACGGGACCAATGTAACTCGTAGGAACTGACCGCGTAGTCCCGGGACTCCCGGTTTGAGAGTATGACCCGAATTTGCAAAAATCACACTTAGACTTGAAAACAGGCCGTTAAGGGGTGAAAACCCGAACCAGCTCCCAAACGACCCCGTAGGAGGCACGAACACCTCGCACGGGATCAATATAACTTGTAGCAACTGGCCGCGTAGTCCCGGGTCTCCCGGTTTGAGAGTATGACGATAATTTTCAAAAATCAGCACTTAAACTTAAAAACAATCCGTTAAAGGGTGAAAATCCAAACCACCCCCCAAACGACCCCGTAGGGGGCACGAACACCTCGCACGGGACCAATGTAACTCGTAGGAACTGACCGCGTAGTCCCGAGTATCCCGGTTTGAGAGTATGACGATAATTTGCAAAAATCACACTTAGACTTGAAAACAGGCCGTTAAGGGGTGAAAACCCGAACCAGCCCCCAAACGACCCCGTAGGAGGCACGAACACCTCGCACGGGACCAATGTAACTCGTAGGAACTGACCGCGTAGTCACGGGACTCCCGGTTTGAGAGTATGACCCGAATTTGCAAAAATTACACTTAGACTTGAAAACAGGCCGTTAAGGGGTGAAACCCGAACCAGCCCCCAAACGACCCCGTAGGGGGCACGAACACCTCGCTCGGGACCAATGTAACGCGTAGGAACTGACCGCGTATTCCCGAGACTTTCGGTTTGAGAGTACGACGATGATTTGCAAAAATCACACTTAGACTTGAATACAGGCCGTTAAGGGATGAAAACCCAAACCAGCTCCCAAACGACCCCGTATGAGGCACGAACACCACGCACGGGACCAATGTAACTTGTAGCAACTGACCGCGTAGTCCCGAGTCTCCCGGTTTGAGAGTATGACGATAATTCGCAAAAATGACACTTAGACTTGAAAACAGGCCGTTAAGGGGTGAAAACCCGAACGAGCCCCCAAACGACCCCGTAGGAGGCACGAACACCTCGCACGGGACCAATGTAACTCGTAGGAACTGACCGTGTAGTCCCGGGTCTCCCGGTTTGAGAGTGTGACGATAATTTGCAAAAATCACACTTAGACTTGAAAACAGGCCGTTAAGGGGTGAAAACCCGAACCAGCCCCCAAACGACCCCGTAGGAGGCACGAACACCTCGTACGGGACCAATGTAACTCCTAGGAACTGGCCGCGTAGTCCCGAGACTTTCGGTTTGAGAGTATGACGATAATTTGCAAAAATCAGACTTAGACTTGAAAACAGGCCGTTAAGGGGTAAAAACCCGAACCAGCACCCAAACGACCCCGTAGGAGGCACGAACACCTCGCACGGGACCAATGTAACTTGTAGCAACTGACCGCGAAGTCCCGGGTCTCCCGATTTGAGAGTATGACGATAATTCGCAAAAATCACACTTAGACTTGAAAACAGGCCGTTAAGGGGTGAAAACCCGAACTAGCCCCCAAACGACCCCGTAGGAGGCACGAACACCTCGCACGGGACCAATGTAACTCGTAGGAACTGACCGTGTAGTCCCGGGTCTCCCGGTTTGAGAGTATGACGATAATTTGCAAAAATCACACTTAGACTTGAAAACAGGCTGTTAAGGGGTGAAAACACGAACCAGCCGCCAAACGACCTCGTAGGAGGCACGAACACCTCACACGGGACCAATGTAACTCGTAGGAACTGACCGCTTATTCCCGGGACTCCCGGTTTGAGAGTATGACCCGAATTTGTAAAAATCACACTTAGACTTGAAAACAGGCCGTTAAGGGGTGAAAACCCGAACCAGCACCCAAACGACCCCGTAAGAGGCACGAACACCTCGCAAGGGACCAATGTAACTTGTAGCAACTGACCGCATAGTCCCGGGTCTCCCGATTTGAGAGTACGACGACAATTCGCAAAAATCACACTTAGACTTGAAAACAGGCCGTTAAGGGGTGAAAACCCGAACCAGCCCCCAAACGACCCCGTAGGAGGCACGAACACCTCGCACGGGACCAATGTAACTCGTAGGAACTGACCGTGTAGTCCCGGGTCTCCCGGTTTGAGAGTATGACGATAATTTGCAAAAATCACACTTAGACTTGAAAACAGGCCGTTAAGGGGTGAAAACCCGAACCAGCCCCCAAACGACCCCGTAGGAGGCACGAACACCTCGTACGGGACCAATGTAAATCGTAGGAACTGACCGTGTTGTCCCGGGTCTCCCGGTTTGAGAGTATGACGATAATTTGGAAAAATGACACTTAGACTTGAAAACAGGCCGTTAAGGGGTGCAAAACCCGAACCAGCCCCCAAGCGACCCCGTAGGAGGTACGAACACCTCGCACGGGACCAATGTAACTTGTAGCAACTGACCGCGAAGTCCCGGGTCTCCCGATTTAAGAGTATGACGATAATTCGCAAAAATCACACTTGGACTTGAAAACAGGCCGTTAAGGGGTGAAAACCCGAACCAGCCCCCAAACGACCCCGTAGGAGGCACGAACACCTCGCACGGGACCAATGTAACTCGTAGGAACTGACCGTGTAGTCCCGGGTCTCCCGGTTTGAGAGTATGACGATAATTTGCAAAAATCACACTTAGACTTGAAAACAGGCTGTTAAGGGGTGAAAACACGAACCAGCCCCCAAACGACCTCGTAGGAGGCACGAACACCTCGCACGGGACCAATGTAACTCGTAGGAACTGACCGCGTTGTCCCGGGACTCCCGGTTTGAGAGTATGACCCAAATTTGCAAAAATCACACTTAGACTTGAAAACAGGCCGTTAAGGGGTGAAAACCCGAACCAACCCCCAAACGACCCCGTAGGAGGCACGAACAATTCGCACGGGACCAATGTAACTTGTAGCAACTGACCGCGTAGTCCCGGGTCTCCCGGTTTGAGAGTATGACGATAATTCGCAAAAATGACACTTAGACTTGAAAATAGGCCGTTAAGGGGTGAAAACCCGAACCAGCTCCCAAACGACCCCGTAGGAGGCACGAACACCTCGCACGGGACCAATAAAACTTGTAGCAACTGGCCGCGTAGTCCCGGGTCTCCCGGTTTGAGAGTATGACGATAATTCGCAAAAATCACACTTAGACTTGAAAACAGGCCGTTAAGGGGTGAAAACCCGAACCAGCCCCCAAACGACCCCGTAGGAGGCACGAACACCTCGCACAGGAACAATTTAACTCGTAGGAACTGACCGTGTAGTCCCGGGTCTCCCGGTTTGAGAGTATGACGATAATTAGCAAAAAACACACTTAGACTTGAAAACATGCAGTTAAGGGGTGAAAACCCGAACCAGCCCCCAAACGACCCCGTAGGAGGCACGAACACCTCGCACGGGACCAATGTTACTCGTAGGAACTGTCCGCGTAGTCCCGCGACTCCCGGTTTGAGAGTATGACCCCAATTTGCAAAAATCACACTTAGACTTGAAAACAGGCCGTTAAGGAGTGAAAACCCGAACCAGCCCCCAAACGACCCCGTAGGAGGCACCAACACCTCGCCCGGGACCAATGTAACATGCAGAAACTGACCGCGTAGTCCCGGGTCTACCGGTTTGAGAGTATGACGGTAATTCGCAAAAATCACACTTAGACTTGAAAACAGGTCGTTAAGGGGTGAAAACCCGAACCAGCCCCCAAACGACCCCGTAGGAGGCACGAACACCTCACACGGGACCAATGTAACTCGTAGGAACTGACCGTGTAGTCCCGGGTCTCCCGGTTTGAGAGTATGACGATAATTTGCAGAAATCACACTTAGACTTGAAAACAGGCCGTTAAGGGGTGAAAACCCGAACCAGCCCCCAAATGACCCCGTAGGAGGCACGAACACCTCGCACGGAACCAATGTAACTCGTAGTAACTATCCGCGTAGTCCCGAGACTCCCGGTTTGAGAGTATAACCCGAATTTGCAAAAATCACACTTAGACTTGAAAACAGGCCATTACGGGGTGAAAACCCGAACCAGCCCCCAAACGACCCCGTAGGAGGCACGAACACCTCGTACGGGACCAATGTAACTCGTAGGAACTGACCGCGTAGTCACGGGAGTCCCGGTTTAAGAGTATGACGATAATTTACAAAAATCTCACTTAGACTTGAAAACAGGCCGTTAAGGGGTGAAAACCCGAACCAGCCCCCAAACGACCCCATAGGAGGCACGAACACCTCGCACGGGACCAATGTAACTGGTAGGAACTGTCCGCGTAGTCCCGCGACTCCCGGTTTGAGAGTATGACCCGAATTTGCAAAAATCACACTTAGACTTGAAAACAGGCCGTTAAGGGGTGAAAACCCGAACCAGCCCCCAAACGACCCCGTAGGAGGCACGAACACCTCGCACGGGACCAATGTAACTTGTAGCAACTGACCGCGTAGTCCCGAGTCTCCCGGTTCGAGAGTATGACGATAATTCGCAAAAATAACACTTAGACTTGAAAACAGGTCGTTAAGGGGTGAAAACCCGAACCAGCCCCCAAACGACCCCGTAGGAGGCACGAACACCTCGCACGGGACCAATGTTACTCGTAGGAACTGACCGTGTAGTCCCGGGTCTCCCGGTTTGAGAGTATGACGATAATTTGGAAAAATGACACTTAGACTTGAAAACAGGCCGTTAAGGGGTGCAAAACCCGAACCAGCCCCCAAACGACCCCGTAGGAGGTACGAACACCTCGCACGGGACCAATGTAACTCGTAGGAACTGTCCGCGTAGTCCCGCGACTCCCGGTTTGAGAGTATGACCCGAATTTGCAAAAATCACACTTAGACTTGAAAACAGGCCGTTTAGGGGTGAAAACCCGAACCAGCCCCCAAACGACCCCGTAGGAGGCACGAACACCTCGCACGGGACCAATGTAACTTGTAGCAACTGACCGCGTAGTCCCGGGTCTCCCGGTTTGAGAGTACGGCGATAATTCGCAAAAATCACACTTAGACTTGAAAACAGGCCGTTAAGGGGTGAAAACCCGAACCAACCCCCAAACGACCCCGTAGGAGGCACGAACACCTCGCACGGGATCAATGTAACTCGTAGGAACTGACCGCGTAGTCTCGGGACTCCCGGTTTGAGAGTATGACGATAATTCGTAAAAATCACACTTAGACTTGAAAATAGGCCGTTAAGGGGTGAAAACCCGAACCAGCCCCCAAACGACCCCGTAGGAAGCACGAACACCTCGCACGGGACCAATGTAACTCGTAGGAACTGACCGTGTAGTCCCGGGTCTCCCGGTTTGAGAGTATGACGAAAATTTGCAAAAATCACACTTAGACTTGAAAACAGGCTGTTAAGGGGTGAAAACCCGAACCAGCCTCCAAACGACCCCGTAGGAAGCACGAACACCTCGCACGGGACCAATGTAACTCGTAGGAACTGACCGCGTAGTCCCGGGACTCCCGGTTTGAGAGTATGACCCGAATTTGCAAAAATCACACTTAGACTTGAAAACAGGCCGTTAAGGGGTGAAAACCCGAACCAGCCCCCAAACGACCCCGTAGGAGGCACGAACACCTCGCACGGGACCAATGTAACTCGTAGGAACTGACCGTGTAGTCCCGGGTCTCCCGGTTTGAGAGTATGACGATAATTTGCAGAAATCACACTTAGACTTGAAAACAGGCCGTTAAGGGGTGAAAACCCGAACCAGCCCCCAAACGACCCCGTAGGAGGCACCAACACCTCGCACGGGACCAATGTAACTCGTAGGAACTGACCGCGTAGTCACGGGACTCCCGGTTTGAGATTATGACCCGAATTTGCAAAAATCACACTTAGACTTGAAAACAGGCCGTTAAGGGGTGAAAACCCGAACCAGCCCCCAAACGACCCCGTAGGAGGCACGAACACCTCGCACGGGACCAATGTAACTCGTAGGAACTGACCGCGTAGTCACGGGACTCCCGGTTTGAGAGTATGACCCGAATTTGCAAAAATTACACTTAGACTTGAAAACAGGCCGTTAAGGGGTGAAACCCGAACCAGCCCCCAAACGACCCCGTAGGGGGCACGAACACCTCGCTCGGGACCAATGTAACGCGTAGGAACTGACCGCGTATTCCCGAGACTTTCGGTTTGAGAGTACGACGATGATTTGCAAAAATCACACTTAGACTTGAATACAGGCCGTTAAGGGATGAAAACCCAAACCAGCTCCCAAACGACCCCGTATGAGGCACGAACACCACGCACGGGACCAATGTAACTTGTAGCAACTGACCGCGTAGTCCCGAGTCTCCCGGTTTGAGAGTATGACGATAATTCGCAAAAATGACACTTAGACTTGAAAACAGGCCGTTAAGGGGTGAAAACCCGAACGAGCCCCCAAACGACCCCGTAGGAGGCACGAACACCTCGCACGGGACCAATGTAACTCGTAGGAACTGACCGTGTAGTCCCGGGTCTCCCGGTTTGAGAGTGTGACGATAATTTGCAAAAATCACACTTAGACTTGAAAACAGGCCGTTAAGGGGTGAAAACCCGAACCAGCCCCCAAACGACCCCGTAGGAGGCACGAACACCTCGTACGGGACCAATGTAACTCCTAGGAACTGACCGCGTAGTCCCGAGACTTTCGGTTTGAGAGTATGACGATAATTTGCAAAAATCAGACTTAGACTTGAAAACAGGCCGTTAAGGGGTGAAAACCCGAACCAGCACCCAAACGACCCCGTAGGAGGCACGAACACCTCGCACGGGACCAATGTAACTTGTAGCAACTGACCGCGAAGTCCCGGGTCTCCCGATTTGAGAGTATGACGATAATTCGCAAAAATCACACTTAGACTTGAAAACAGGCCGTTAAGGGGTGAAAACCCGAACTAGCCCCCAAACGACCCCGTAGGAGGCACGAACACCTCGCACGGGACCAATGTAACTCGTAGGAACTGACCGTGTAGTCCCGGGTCTCCCGGTTTGAGAGTATGACGATAATTTGCAAAAATCACACTTAGACTTGAAAACAGGCTGTTAAGGGGTGAAAACACGAACCAGCCGCCAAACGACCTCGTAGGAGGCACGAACACCTCGCACGGGACCAATGTAACTCGTAGGAACTGACCGCGTATTCCCGGGACTCCCGGTTTGAGAGTATGACCCGAATTTGTAAAAATCACACTTAGACTTGAAAACAGGCCGTTAAGGGGTGAAAACCCGAACCAGCACCCAAACGACCCCGTAAGAGGCACGAACACCTCGCAAGGGACCAATGTAACTTGTAGCAACTGACCGCATAGTCCCGGGTCTCCCGATTTGAGAGTACGACGACAATTCGCAAAAATCACACTTAGACTTGAAAACAGGCCGTTAAGGGGTGAAAACCCGAACCAGCCCCCAAACGACCCCGTAGGAGGCACGAACACCTCGCACGGGACCAATGTAACTCGTAGGAACTGACCGTGTAGTCCCGGGTCTCCCGGTTTGAGAGTATGACGATAATTTGCAAAAATCACACTTAGACTTGAAAACAGGCCGTTAAGGGGTGAAAACCCGAACCAGCCCCCAAACGACCCCGTAGGAGGCACGAACACCTCGTACGGGACCAATGTAAATCGTAGGAACTGACCGTGTTGTCCCGGGTCTCCCGGTTTGAGAGTATGACGATAATTTGGAAAAATGACACTTAGACTTGAAAACAGGCCGTTAAGGGGTGCAAAACCCGAACCAGCCCCCAAGCGACCCCGTAGGAGGTACGAACACCTCGCACGGGACCAATGTAACTTGTAGCAACTGACCGCGAAGTCCCGGGTCTCCCGATTTAAGAGTATGACGATAATTCGCAAAAATCACACTTGGACTTGAAAACAGGCCGTTAAGGGGTGAAAACCCGAACCAGCCCCCAAACGACCCCGTAGGAGGCACGAACACCTCGCACGGGACCAATGTAACTCGTAGGAACTGACCGTGTAGTCCCGGGTCTCCCGGTTTGAGAGTATGACGATAATTTGCAAAAATCACACTTAGACTTGAAAACAGGCTGTTAAGGGGTGAAAACACGAACCAGCCCCCAAACGACCTCGTAGGAGGCACGAACACCTCGCACGGGACCAATGTAACTCGTAGGAACTGACCGCGTTGTCCCGGGACTCCCGGTTTGAGAGTATGACCCAAATTTGCAAAAATCACACTTAGACTTGAAAACAGGCCGTTAAGGGGTGAAAACCCGAACCAACCCCCAAACGACCCCGTAGGAGGCACGAACAATTCGCACGGGACCAATGTAACTTGTACCAACTGACCGCGTAGTCCCGGGTCTCCTGGTTTGAGAGTATGACGATAATTCGCAAAAATGACACTTAGACTTGAAAATAGGCCGTTAAGGGGTGAAAACCCGAACCAGCTCCCAAACGACCCCGTAGGAGGCACGAACACCTCGCACGGGACCAATAAAACTTGTAGCAACTGGCCGCGTAGTCCCGGGTCTCCCGGTTTGAGAGTATGACGATAATTCGCAAAAATCACACTTAGACTTGAAAACAGGCCGTTAAGGGGTGAAAACCCGAACCAGCCCCCAAACGACCCCGTAGGAGGCACGAACACCTCGCACAGGAACAATTTAACTCGTAGGAACTGACCGTGTAGTCCCGGGTCTCCCGGTTTGAGAGTATGACGATAATTAGCAAAAAACACACTTAGACTTGAAAACATGCAGTTAAGGGGTGAAAACCCGAACCAGCCCCCAAACGACCCCGTAGGAGGCACGAACACCTCGCACGGGACCAATGTAACTCGTAGGAACTGTCCGCGTAGTCCCGCGACTCCCGGTTTGAGAGTATGACCCGAATTTGCAAAAATCACACTTAGACTTGAAAACAGGCCGTTAAGGAGTGAAAACCCGAACCAGCCCCCAAACGACCCCGTAGGAGGCACCAACACCTCGCCCGGGACCAATGTAACATGCAGAAACTGACCGCGTAGTCCCGGGTCTACCGGTTTGAGAGTATGACGGTAATTCGCAAAAATCACACTTAGACTTGAAAACAGGTCGTTAAGGGGTGAAAACCCGAACCAGCCCCCAAACGACCCCGTAGGAGGCACGAACACCTCACACGGGACCAATGTAACTCGTAGGAACTGACCGTGTAGTCCCGGGTCTCCCGGTTTGAGAGTATGACGATAATTTGCAGAAATCACACTTAGACTTGAAAACAGGCCGTTAAGGGGTGAAAACCCGAACCAGCCCCCAAATGACCCCGTAGGAGGCACGAACACCTCGCACGGAACCAATGTAACTCGTAGTAACTATCCGCGTAGTCCCGAGACTCCCGGTTTGAGAGTATAACCCGAATTTGCAAAAATCACACTTAGACTTGAAAACAGGCCATTACGGGGTGAAAACCCGAACCAGCCCCCAAACGACCACGTAGGAGGCACGAACACCTCGTACGGGACCAATGTAACTCGTAGGAACTGACCGCGTAGTCACGGGAGTCCCGGTTTAAGAGTATGACGATAATTTACAAAAATCTCACTTAGACTTGAAAACAGGCCGTTAAGGGGTGAAAACCCGAACCAGCCCCCAAACGACCCCATAGGAGGCACGAACACCTCGCACGGGACCAATGTAACTGGTAGGAACTGTCCGCGTAGTCCCGCGACTCCCGGTTTGAGAGTATGACCCGAATTTGCAAAAATCACACTTAGACTTGAAAACAGGCCGTTAAGGGGTGAAAACCCGAACCAGCCCCCAAACGACCCCGTAGGAGGCACGAACACCTCGCACGGGACCAATGTAACTTGTAGCAACTGACCGCGTAGTCCCGAGTCTCCCGGTTTGAGAGTATGACGATAATTCGCAAAAATAACACTTAGACTTGAAAACAGGCCGTTAAGGGGTGAAAACCCGAACCAGCCCCCAAACGACCCCGTAAGAGGCACGAACACCTCGCACGGGACCAATGTTACTCGTAGGAACTGACCGTGTAGTCCCGGGTCTCCCGGTTTGAGAGTATGACGATAATTTGGAAAAATGACACTTAGACTTGAAAACAGGCCGTTAAGGGGTGCAAAACCCGAACCAGCCCCCAAACGACCCCGTAGGAGGTACGAACACCTCGCACGGGACCAATGTAACTCGTAGGAACTGTCCGCGTAGTCCCGCGACTCCCGGTTTGAGAGTATGACCCGAATTTGCAAAAATCACACTTAGACTTGAAAACAGGCCGTTAAGGGGTGAAAACCCGAACCAGCCCCCAAACGACCCCGTAGGAGGCACGAACACCTCGCACGGGACCAATGTAACTTGTAGCAACTGACCGCGTAGTCCCGGGTCTCCCGGTTTGAGAGTACGGCGATAATTCGCAAAAATCACACTTAGACTTGAAAACAGGCCGTTAAGGGGTGAAAACCCGAACC
Organism: Sambucus nigra; assembly: GCA_949130495.1. Lineage (NCBI taxonomy): Eukaryota > Viridiplantae > Streptophyta > Magnoliopsida > Dipsacales > Adoxaceae > Sambucus > Sambucus nigra. The sequence goes on along the minus strand of OX422214.1, from coordinate 185,541,352 downwards.
AGCCCCCAAACGACCCCGTAGGAGGCACGAACACCTTGCACGGGACCAATGTAACTCGTAGGAACTGACCGTGTAGTCCCGGGTCTCCCGGTTTGAGAGTATGATGATAATTTGCAAAAATCACACTTAGACTTGAAAACAGGCCGTTAAGGGGTGAAAACCCGAACCAGCCCCCAAACGACCCCGTAGGAGGCACGAACACCTCGCACGGGACCAATGTAACTCGTAGGAACTGACCGTGTAGTCCCGGGTCTCCCGGTTTGAGAGTATGACGATAATTTGCAGAAATCACACTTAGACTTGAAAACAGGCCGTTAAGGGGTGAAAACCCGAACCAGCCCCCAAACGACCCCGTAGGAGGCACCAACACCTCGCACGGGACCAATGTAACTCGTAGGAACTGACCGCGTAGTCACGGGACTCCCGGTTTGAGATTATGACCCGAATTTGCAAAAATCACACTTAGACTTGAAAACAAGCCGTTAAGGGGTGAAACCCGAACCAGCCCCCAAACGACCCCGTAGGGGGCACGAAAACCTCGCTCGGGACCAATGTAACTCGTAGGAACTGACCGCGTATTCCCGAGACTTTCGGTTTGAGTGTACGACGATGATTTGCAAAAATCACACTTAGACTTGAATACAGGCCGTTAAGGGATGAAAACCAAAACCAGCCCCCAAACGACCCCGTATGAGGCACGAACACCTCGCACGGGACCAATGTAACTTGTAGCAACTGACCGCGTAGTTCCGAGTCTCCCGGTTTGAGAGTTTGACGATAATTCGCAAAAATGACACTTAGACTTGAAAACAGGCCGTTAAGGGGTGAAAACCCGAACGAGCCCCCAAACGACCCCGTAGGAGGCACGAACACCTCGCACGGGACCAATGTAACTCGTAGGAACTGACCGTCTAGTCCCGGGTCTCCCGGTTTGAGAGTGTGACGATAATTTGCAAAAATCACACTTAGACTTGAAAACAGGCCGTTAAGGGGTGAAAACCCGAACCAGCCCCCAAACGACCCCGTAGGAGGCACGAACACCTCGTACGGGACCAATGTAACTCCTAGGAACTGACCGCGTAGTCCCGAGACTTTCGGTTTGAGAGTATGACGATAATTCGTAAAAATCACACTTAGACTTGAAAATAGGCCGTTAAGGGGTGAAAACCCGAACCAGCCCCCAAACGACCCCGTAGGAGGCACGAACACCTCGCACGGGACCAATGTAACTCGTAGGAACTGACTGTGTAGTCCCGGGTCCCCCGGTTTGAGAGTATGACGATAATTTGCAAAAATCACACTTAGACTTGAAAACAGGATGTTAAGGGGTGAAAACACGAACCAGCCCCCAAACGACCCCGTAGGAGGCACGAACACCTCGCACGGGACCAATGTAACTCGTAGGAACTGACCGCGTAGTCCCGGGACTCCCGGTTTGAGAGTATGACCCGAATTTGTAAAAATCACACTTAGACTTGAAAATAGGCCGTTAAGGGGTGAAAACCCGAACCAGCTCCCAGACGACCCCGTAGGAGGCACGAACACCTCGCACGGGACCAATGTAACTCGTAGGAACTGACTGTGTAGTCCCGGGTCCCCCGGTTTGAGAGTATGACGATAATTTGCAAAAATCACACTTAGACTTGAAAACAGGCCGTTAAGGGGTGAAAACCCGAACCAGCCCCCAAACGACCCCGTAGGAGGTACGAACACCTCGCACGGGACCAATGTAACTCGTAGGAACTGACCGTGTAGTCCCGGGTCTCCCGGTTTGAGAGTATGACGAAAATTTGCAAAAATCACACTTAGACTTGAAAACAGGCTGTTAAGGGGTGAAAACCCGAACCAGCCTCCAAACGACCCCGTAGGAAGCACGAACACCTCGCACGGGACCAATGTAACTCGTAGGAACTGACCGCGTAGTCCCGGGACTCCCGGTTTGAGAGTATGACCCGAATTTGCAAAAATCACACTTAGACTTGAAAACAGGCCGTTAAGGGGTGCAAACCCGAACCAGCTCCCAAACGACCCCGTAGGAGGCACGAACACCTCGCACGGGATCAATATAACTTGTAGCAACTGGCCGCGTTGTCCCGGGTCTCCCGGTTTGAGAGTATGACGATAATTTTCAAAAATCAGCACTTAAACTTAAAAACAATCCGTTAAAGGGTGAAAATCCAAACCACCCCCCAAACGACCCCGTAGGGGGCACGAACACCTCGCATGGGACCAATGTAACTCGTAGGAACTGACCGCGTAGTCCCGGGTCTCCGGTTTGAGAGTATGACGATAATTCGCAAAAATCACACTTAGACTTGAAAACAGGCCGTTAAGGGGTGAAAACCCGAACCAGCCCCCAAACGACCCCGTAGGAGGCACGAACACCTCGCACGGGACCAATGTAACTTGTAGGAACTGACCGCGTAGTCCCGGGACTCCCGGTTTGAGAATATGACGATAATTTGCAAAAATCACACTTAGACTTGAAAACAAGCCGTTAAGGGGTGAAAACCCGAACCAACCCCCAAACGACCCCGTAGGACGCACGAACACCTCGCACGGGACCAATGTAACTTGTAGCAACTCAACGGGTAGTCCCGGGTCTCCCGGTTTGAGAGTATGACGATAATTCGCAAAAATCACACTTAGAATTGAAAATAGGCCGTTAAGGAGTGAAAACCCGAACCAGCCCCCAAACGACCCCGTAGGAGGCACGAACACCTCGCACGGGACCAATGTAACTCGTAGGAACTGACCGTGTAGTCCCGGGTCTCCCGGTTTGAGAGTATGATGATAATTTGCAAAAATCACACTTAGACTTGAAAACAGGCCGTTAAGGGGTGAAAACCCGAACCAGCCCCCAAACGACCCCGTAGGAGGCACGAACACCTCGCACGGGACCAATGTAACTTGTAGGAACTGTCCGCGTAGTCCCGCGACTCCCGGTTTGAGAGTATGACCCGAATTTGCAAAAATCACACTTAGACTTGAAAACAGGCCGTTAAGGGGTGAAAACCCGAACCAGCCCCCAAACGACCCCGTACGAGGCACGAACACCTCGCACGGGACCAATGTAACTTGTAGCAACTGACCGCGTAGTCCCGAGTCTCCCGGTTTGAGAGTATGACGATAATTTGCAAAAATCACACTTAGACTTGAAATCAGGCTGTTAAGGTGTGAAAACCCGAACCAGCCCCCAAACGACCCCGTAGGAGGTACGAACACCTCGCACGGGACCAATGTAACTCATAGGAACTGACCGCATAGTCCCGGGACTCCCGGTTTGAAAGTATGACCCGAATTTGCAAAAATCACACTTAGACTTGAAAACAGGCCGTTAAGGGGTGAAAACACGAACCAGCCCCCAAACGTCCCCGTAGGAGGCACGAACACCTCGTACGGGACCAATGTAACTCGTAGGAACTGACCGCGTAGTCACGGGAGTCCCGGTTTAAGAGTATGACGATAATTTACAAAAATCTCACTTAGACTTGAAAACAGGCCGTTAAGGGGTGAAAACCCGAACCAGCCCCCAAACGACCCCATAGGAGGCACGAACACCTCGCACGGGACCAATGTAACTGGTAGGAACTGTCCGCGTAGTCCCGCGACTCCCGGTTTGAGAGTATGACCCGAATTTGCAAAAATCACACTTAGACTTGAAAACAGGCCGTTAAGGGGTGAAAACCCGAACCAGCCCCCAAACGACCCCGTAGGAGGCACGAACACCTCGCACGCGACCAATGTAACTTGTAGCAACTGACCGCGTAGTCCCGAGTCTCCCGGTTTGAGAGTATGACGATAATTCGCAAAAATAACACTTAGACTTGAAAACAGGCCGTTAAGGGGTGAAAACCCGAACCAGCCCCCAAACGACCCCGTAGGAGGCACGAACACCTCGCACGGGACCAATGTTACTCGTAGGAACTGACCGTGTAGTCCCGGGTCTCCCGGTTTGAGAGTATGATGATAATTTGCAAAAATCACACTTAGACTTGAAAACAGGCCGTTAAGGGGTGAAAACCCGAACCAGCCCCCAAACGACCCCGTAGGAGGCACGAACACCTCGCACGGGACCAATGTAACTTGTAGGAACTGTCCGCGTAGTCCCGCGACTCCCGGTTTGAGAGTATGACCCGAATTTGCAAAAATCACACTTAGACTTGAAAACAGGTCGTTAAGGGGTGAAAACCCGAACCAGCCCCCAAACGACCCCGTAGGAGGCACGAACACCTCACACGGGACCAATGTAACTCGTAGGAACTGACCGTGTAGTCCCGGGTCTCCCGGTTTGAGAGTATGACGATAATTTGCAGAAATCACACTTAGACTTGAAAACAGGCCGTTAAGGGGTGAAAACCCGAACCAGCCCCCAAATGACCCCGTAGGAGGCACGAACACCTCGCACGGAACCAATGTAACTCGTAGTAACTATCCGCGTAGTCCCGAGACTCCCGGTTTGAGAGTATAACCCGAATTTGCAAAAATCACACTTAGACTTGAAAACAGGCCATTACGGGGTGAAAACCCGAACCAGCCCCCAAACGACCCCGTAGGAGGCACGAACACCTCGTACGGGACCAATGTAACTCGTAGGAACTGACCGCGTAGTCACGGGAGTCCCGGTTTAAGAGTATGACGATAATTTACAAAAATCTCACTTAGACTTGAAAACAGGCCGTTAAGGGGTGAAAACCCGAACCAGCCCCCAAACGACCCCATAGGAGGCACGAACACCTCGCACGGGACCAATGTAACTGGTAGGAACTGTCCGCGTAGTCCCGCGACTCCCGGTTTGAGAGTATGACCCGAATTTGCAAAAATCACACTTAGACTTGAAAACAGGCCGTTAAGGGGTGAAAACCCGAACCAGCCCCCAAACGACCCCGTAGGAGGCACGAACACCTCGCACGGAACCAATGTAACTTGTAGCAACTGACCGCGTAGTCCCGAGTCTCCCGGTTTGAGAGTATGACGATAATTCGCAAAAATAACACTTAGACTTGAAAACAGGCCGTTAAGGGGTGAAAACCCGAACCAGCCCCCAAACGACCCCGTAGGAGGCACGAACACCTCGCACGGGACCAATGTTACTCGTAGGAACTGACCGTGTAGTCCCGGGTCTCCCGGTTTGAGAGTATGACGATAATTTGGAAAAATGACACTTAGACTTGAAAACAGGCCGTTAAGGGGTGCAAAACCCGAACCAGCCCCCAAACGACCCCGTAGGAGGTACGAACACCTCGCACGGGACCAATGTAACTCGTAGGAACTGTCCGCGTAGTCCCGCGACTCCCGGTTTGAGAGTATGACCCGAATTTGCAAAAATCACACTTAGACTTGAAAACAGGCCGTTAAGGGGTGAAAACCCGAACCAGCCCCCAAACGACCCCGTAGGAGGCACGAACACCTCGCACGGGACCAATGTAACTTGTAGCAACTGACCGCGTAGTCCCGGGTCTCCCGGTTTGAGAGTACGGCGATAATTCGCAAAAATCACACCTAGACTTGAAAACAGGCCGTTAAGGGGTGAAAACCCGAACCAACCCCCAAACGACCCCGTAGGAGGCACGAACACCTCGCACGGGATCAATGTAACTCGTAGGAACTGACCGCGTAGTCTCGGGACTCCCGGTTTGAGAGTATGACGATAATTCGTAAAAATCACACTTAGACTTGAAAATAGGCCGTTAAGGGGTGAAAACCCGAACCAGCCCCCAAACGACCCCGTAGGAGGCACGAACACCTCGCACGGGACCAATGTAACTCGTAGGAACTGACCGTGTAGTCCCGGGTCTCCCGGTTTGAGAGTATGACGAAAATTTGCAAAAATCACACTTAGACTTGAAAACAGGCTGTTAAGGGGTGAAAACCCGAACCAGCCTCCAAACGACCCCGTAGGAAGCACGAACACCTCGCACGGGACCAATGTAACTCGTAGGAACTGACCGCGTAGTCCCGGGACTCCCGGTTTGAGAGTATGACCCGAATTTGCAAAAATCACACTTAGACTTGAAAACAGGCCGTTAAGGGGTGAAAACCCGAACCAGCCCCCAAACGACCCCGTAGGAGGCACGAACACCTCGCACGGGACCAATGTAACTCGTAGGAACTGACCGTGTAGTCCCGGGTCTCCCGGTTTGAGAGTATGACGATAATTTGCAGAAATCACACTTAGACTTGAAAACAGGCCGTTAAGGGGTGAAAACCCGAACCAGCCCCCAAACGACCCCGTAGGAGGCACCAACACCTCGCACGGGACCAATGTAACTCGTAGGAACTGACCGCGTAGTCACGGGACTCCCGGTTTGAGATTATGACCCGAATTTGCAAAAATCACACTTAGACTTGAAAACAGGCCGTTAAGGGGTGAAAACCCGAACCAGCCCCCAAACGACCCCGTAGGAGGCACGAACACCTCGCACGGGACCAATGTAACTCGTAGGAACTGACCGCGTAGTCACGGGACTCCCGGTTTGAGAGTATGACCCGAATTTGCAAAAATTACACTTAGACTTGAAAACAGGCCGTTAAGGGGTGAAACCCGAACCAGCCCCCAAACGACCCCGTAGGGGGCACGAACACCTCGCTCGGGACCAATGTAACGCGTAGGAACTGACCGCGTATTCCCGAGACTTTCGGTTTGAGAGTACGACGATGATTTGCAAAAATCACACTTAGACTTGAATACAGGCCGTTAAGGGATGAAAACCCAAACCAGCTCCCAAACGACCCCGTATGAGGCACGAACACCACGCACGGGACCAATGTAACTTGTAGCAACTGACCGCGTAGTCCCGAGTCTCCCGGTTTGAGAGTATGACGATAATTCGCAAAAATGACACTTAGACTTGAAAACAGGCCGTTAAGGGGTGAAAACCCGAACGAGCCCCCAAACGACCCCGTAGGAGGCACGAACACCTCGCACGGGACCAATGTAACTCGTAGGAACTGACCGTGTAGTCCCGGGTCTCCCGGTTTGAGAGTGTGACGATAATTTGCAAAAATCACACTTAGACTTGAAAACAGGCCGTTAAGGGGTGAAAACCCGAACCAGCCCCCAAACGACCCCGTAGGAGGCACGAACACCTCGTACGGGACCAATGTAACTCCTAGGAACTGACCGCGTAGTCCCGAGACTTTCGGTTTGAGAGTATGACGATAATTTGCAAAAATCAGACTTAGACTTGAAAACAGGCCGTTAAGGGGTGAAAACCCGAACCAGCACCCAAACGACCCCGTAGGAGGCACGAACACCTCGCACGGGACCAATGTAACTTGTAGCAACTGACCGCGAAGTCCCGGGTCTCCCGATTTGAGAGTATGACGATAATTCGCAAAAATCACACTTAGACTTGAAAACAGGCCGTTAAGGGGTGAAAACCCGAACTAGCCCCCAAACGACCCCGTAGGAGGCACGAACACCTCGCACGGGACCAATGTAACTCGTAGGAACTGACCGTGTAGTCCCGGGTCTCCCGGTTTGAGAGTATGACGATAATTTGCAAAAATCACACTTAGACTTGAAAACAGGCTGTTAAGGGGTGAAAACACGAACCAGCCGCCAAACGACCTCGTAGGAGGCACGAACACCTCGCACGGGACCAATGTAACTCGTAGGAACTGACCGCGTATTCCCGGGACTCCCGGTTTGAGAGTATGACCCGAATTTGTAAAAATCACACTTAGACTTGAAAACAGGCCGTTAAGGGGTGAAAACCCGAACCAGCACCCAAACGACCCCGTAAGAGGCACGAACACCTCGCAAGGGACCAATGTAACTTGTAGCAACTGACCGCATAGTCCCGGGTCTCCCGATTTGAGAGTACGACGACAATTCGCAAAAATCACACTTAGACTTGAAAACAGGCCGTTAAGGGGTGAAAACCCGAACCAGCCCCCAAACGACCCCGTAGGAGGCACGAACACCTCGCACGGGACCAATGTAACTCGTAGGAACTGACCGTGTAGTCCCGGGTCTCCCGGTTTGAGAGTATGACCCAAATTTGCAAAAATCACACTTAGACTTGAAAACAGGCCGTTAAGGGGTGAAAACCCGAACCAACCCCCAAACGACCCCGTAGGAGGCACGAACAATTCGCACGGGACCAATGTAACTTGTAGCAACTGACCGCGTAGTCCCGGGTCTCCCGGTTTGAGAGTATGACGATAATTCGCAAAAATGACACTTAGACTTGAAAATAGGCCGTTAAGGGGTGAAAACCCGAACCAGCTCCCAAACGACCCCGTAGGAGGCACGAACACCTCGCACGGGACCAATAAAACTTGTAGCAACTGGCCGCGTAGTCCCGGGTCTCCCGGTTTGAGAGTATGACGATAATTCGCAAAAATCACACTTAGACTTGAAAACAGGCCGTTAAGGGGTGAAAACCCGAACCAGCCCCCAAACGACCCCGTAGGAGGCACGAACACCTCGCACAGGAACAATTTAACTCGTAGGAACTGACCGTGTAGTCCCGGGTCTCCCGGTTTGAGAGTATGACGATAATTAGCAAAAAACACACTTAGACTTGAAAACATGCAGTTAAGGGGTGAAAACCCGAACCAGCCCCCAAACGACCCCGTAGGAGGCACCAACACCTCGCACGGGACCAATGTAACTCGTAGGAACTGTCCGCGTAGTCCCGCGACTCCCGGTTTGAGAGTATGACCCGAATTTGCAAAAATCACACTTAGACTTGAAAACAGGCCGTTAAGGAGTGAAAACCCGAACCAGCCCCCAAACGACCCCGTAGGAGGCACCAACATCTCGCCCGGGACCAATGTAACATGCAGAAACTGACCGCGTAGTCCCGGGTCTACCGGTTTGAGAGTATGACGGTAATTCGCAAAAATCACACTTAGACTTGAAAACAGGTCGTTAAGGGGTGAAAACCCGAACCAGCCCCCAAACGACCCCGTAGGAGGCACGAACACCTCCCACGGGACCAATGTAACTCGTAGGAACTGACCGTGTAGTCCCGGGTCTCCCGGTTTGAGAGTATGACGATAATTTGCAGAAATCACACTTAGACTTGAAAACAGGCCGTTAAGGGGTGAAAACCCGAACCAGCCCCCAAATGACCCCGTAGGAGGCACGAACACCTCGCACGGAACCAATGTAACTCATAGGAACTGACCGCATAGTCCCGGGACTCCCGGTTTGAAAGTATGATCCGAATTTGCAAAAATCACACTTAGACTTGAAAACAGGCCGTTAAGGGGTGAAAACACGAACCAGCCCCCAAACGTCCCCGTAGGAGGCACGAACACCTCGTACGGGACCAATGTAACTCGTAGGAACTGACCGCGTAGTCACGGGAGTCCCGGTTTAAGAGTATGACGATAATTTACAAAAATCTCACTTAGACTTGAAAACAGGCCGTTAAGGGGTGAAAACCCGAACCAGCCCCCAAACGACCCCATAGGAGGCACGAACACCTCGCACGGGACCAATGTAACTGGTAGGAACTGTCCGCGTAGTCCCGCGACTCCCGGTTTGAGAGTATGACCCTAATTTGCAAAAATCACACTTAGACTTGAAAACAGGCCGTTAAGGGGTGAAAACCCGAACCAGCCCCCAAACGACCCCGTAGGAGGCACGAACACCTCGCACGGGACCAATGTAACTTGTAGCAACTGACCGCGTAGTCCCGAGTCTCCCGGTTTGAGAGTATGACGATAATTCGCAAAAATAACACTTAGACTTGAAAACAGGCCGTTAAGGGGTGAAAACCCGAACCAGCCCCCAAACGACCCCGTAGGAGGCACGAACACCTCGCACGGGACCAATGTTACTCGTAGGAACTGACCGTGTAGTCCCGGGTCTCCCGGTTTGAGAGTATGATGATAATTTGCAAAAATCACACTTAGACTTGAAAACAGGCCGTTAAGGGGTGAAAACCCGAACCAGCCCCCAAACGACCCCGTAGGAGGCACGAACACCTCGCACGGGACCAATGTAACTTGTAGGAACTGTCCGCGTAGTCCCGCGACTCCCGGTTTGAGAGTATGACCCGAATTTGCAAAAATCACACTTAGACTTGAAAACAGGTCGTTAAGGGGTGAAAACCCGAACCAGCCCCCAAACGACCCCGTAGGAGGCACGAACACCTCACACGGGACCAATGTAACTCGTAGGAACTGACCGTGTAGTCCCGGGTCTCCCGGTTTGAGAGTATGACGATAATTTGCAGAAATCACACTTAGACTTGAAAACAGGCCGTTAAGGGGTGAAAACCCGAACCAGCCCCCAAATGACCCCGTAGGAGGCACGAACACCTCGCACGGAACCAATGTAACTCGTAGTAACTATCCGCGTAGTCCCGAGACTCCCGGTTTGAGAGTATAACCCGAATTTGCAAAAATCACACTTAGACTTGAAAACAGGCCATTACGGGGTGAAAACCCGAACCAGCCCCCAAACGACCCCGTAGGAGGCACGAACACCTCGTACGGGACCAATGTAACTCGTAGGAACTGACCGCGTAGTCACGGGAGTCCCGGTTTAAGAGTATGACGATAATTTACAAAAATCTCACTTAGACTTGAAAACAGGCCGTTAAGGGGTGAAAACCCGAACCAGCCCCCAAACGACCCCATAGGAGGCACGAACACCTCGCACGGGACCAATGTAACTGGTAGGAACTGTCCGCGTAGTCCCGCGACTCCCGGTTTGAGAGTATGACCCGAATTTGCAAAAATCACACTTAGACTTGAAAACAGGCCGTTAAGGGGTGAAAACCCGAACCAGCCCCCAAACGACCCCGTAGGAGGCACGAACACCTCGCACGGGACCAATGTAACTTGTAGCAACTGACCGCGTAGTCCCGAGTCTCCCGGTTTGAGAGTATGACGATAATTCGCAAAAATAACACTTAGACTTGAAAACAGGCCGTTAAGGGGTGAAAACCCGAACCAGCCCCCAAACGACCCCGTAGGAGGCACGAACACCTCGCACGGGACCAATGTTACTCGTAGGAACTGACCGTGTAGTCCCGGGTCTCCCGGTTTGAGAGTATGACGATAATTTGGAAAAATGACACTTAGACTTGAAAACAGGCCGTTAAGGGGTGCAAAACCCGAACCAGCCCCCAAACGACCCCGTAGGAGGTACGAACACCTCGCACGGGACCAATGTAACTCGTAGGAACTGTCCGCGTAGTCCCGCGACTCCCGGTTTGAGAGTATGACCCGAATTTGCAAAAATCACACTTAGACTTGAAAACAGGCCGTTAAGGGGTGAAAACCCGAACCAGCCCCCAAACGACCCCGTAGGAGGCACGAACACCTCGCACGGGACCAATGTAACTTGTAGCAACTGACCGCGTAGTCCCGGGTCTCCCGGTTTGAGAGTACGGCGATAATTCGCAAAAATCACACCTAGACTTGAAAACAGGCCGTTAAGGGGTGAAAACCCGAACCAACCCCCAAACGACCCCGTAGGAGGCACGAACACCTCGCACGGGATCAATGTAACTCGTAGGAACTGACCGCGTAGTCTCGGGACTCCCGGTTTGAGAGTATGACGATAATTCGTAAAAATCACACTTAGACTTGAAAATAGGCCGTTAAGGGGTGAAAACCCGAACCAGCCCCCAAACGACCCCGTAGGAGGCACGAACACCTCGCACGGGACCAATGTAACTCGTAGGAACTGACCGCGTAGTCACGGGACTCCCGGTTTGAGAGTATGACCCGAATTTGCAAAAATTACACTTAGACTTGAAAACAGGCCGTTAAGGGGTGAAACCCGAACCAGCCCCCAAACGACCCCGTAGGGGGCACGAACACCTCGCTCGGGACCAATGTAACGCGTAGGAACTGACCGCGTATTCCCGAGACTTTCGGTTTGAGAGTACGACGATGATTTGCAAAAATCACACTTAGACTTGAATACAGGCCGTTAAGGGATGAAAACCCAAACCAGCTCCCAAACGACCCCGTATGAGGCACGAACACCACGCACGGGACCAATGTAACTTGTAGCAACTGACCGCGTAGTCCCGAGTCTCCCGGTTTGAGAGTATGACGATAATTCGCAAAAATGACACTTAGACTTGAAAACAGGCCGTTAAGGGGTGAAAACCCGAACGAGCCCCCAAACGACCCCGTAGGAGGCACGAACACCTCGCACGGGACCAATGTAACTCGTAGGAACTGACCGTGTAGTCCCGGGTCTCCCGGTTTGAGAGTGTGACGATAATTTGCAAAAATCACACTTAGACTTGAAAACAGGCCGTTAAGGGGTGAAAACCCGAACCAGCCCCCAAACGACCCCGTAGGAGGCACGAACACCTCGTACGGGACCAATGTAACTCCTAGGAACTGACCGCGTAGTCCCGAGACTTTCGGTTTGAGAGTATGACGATAATTTGCAAAAATCAGACTTAGACTTGAAAACAGGCCGTTAAGGGGTGAAAACCCGAACCAGCACCCAAACGACCCCGTAGGAGGCACGAACACCTCGCACGGGACCAATGTAACTTGTAGCAACTGACCGCGAAGTCCCGGGTCTCCCGATTTGAGAGTATGACGATAATTCGCAAAAATCACACTTAGACTTGAAAACAGGCCGTTAAGGGGTGAAAACCCGAACTAGCCCCCAAACGACCCCGTAGGAGGCACGAACACCTCGCACGGGACCAATGTAACTCGTAGGAACTGACCGTGTAGTCCCGGGTCTCCCGGTTTGAGAGTATGACGATAATTTGCAAAAATCACACTTAGACTTGAAAACAGGCTGTTAAGGGGTGAAAACACGAACCAGCCGCCAAACGACCTCGTAGGAGGCACGAACACCTCGCACGGGACCAATGTAACTCGTAGGAACTGACCGCGTATTCCCGGGACTCCCGGTTTGAGAGTATGACCCGAATTTGTAAAAATCACACTTAGACTTGAAAACAGGCCGTTAAGGGGTGAAAACCCGAACCAGCACCCAAACGACCCCGTAAGAGGCACGAACACCTCGCAAGGGACCAATGTTACTTGTAGCAACTGACCGCATAGTCCCGGGTCTCCCGATTTGAGAGTACGACGACAATTCGCAAAAATCACACTTAGACTTGAAAACAGGCCGTTAAGGGGTGAAAACCCGAACCAGCCCCCAAACGACCCCGTAGGAGGCACGAACACCTCGCACGGGACCAATGTAACTCGTAGGAACTGACCGTGTAGTCCCGGGTCTCCCGGTTTGAGAGTATGACGATAATTTGCAAAAATCACACTTAGACTTGAAAACAGGCCGTTAAGGGGTGAAAACCCGAACCAGCCCCCAAACGACCCCGTAGGAGGCACGAACACCTCGTACGGGACCAATGTAAATCGTAGGAACTGACCGTGTTGTCCCGGGTCTCCCGGTTTGAGAGTATGACGATAATTTGGAAAAATGACACTTAGACTTGAAAACAGGCCGTTAAGGGGTGCAAAACCCGAACCAGCCCCCAAGCGACCCCGTAGGAGGTACGAACACCTCGCACGGGACCAATGTAACTTGTAGCAACTGACCGCGAAGTCCCGGGTCTCCCGATTTAAGAGTATGACGATAATTCGCAAAAATCACACTTGGACTTGAAAACAGGCCGTTAAGGGGTGAAAACCCGAACCAGCCCCCAAACGACCCCGTAGGAGGCACGAACACCTCGCACGGGACCAATGTAACTCGTAGGAACTGACCGTGTAGTCCCGGGTCTCCCGGTTTGAGAGTATGACGATAATTTGCAAAAATCACACTTAGACTTGAAAACAGGCTGTTAAGGGGTGAAAACACGAACCAGCCCCCAAACGACCTCGTAGGAGGCACGAACACCTCGCACGGGACCAATGTAACTCGTAGGAACTGACCGCGTTGTCCCGGGACTCCCGGTTTGAGAGTATGACCCAAATTTGCAAAAATCACACTTAGACTTGAAAACAGGCCGTTAAGGGGTGAAAACCCGAACCAACCCCCAAACGACCCCGTAGGAGGCACGAACAATTCGCACGGGACCAATGTAACTTGTAGCAACTGACCGCGTAGTCCCGGGTCTCCCGGTTTGAGAGTATGACGATAATTCGCAAAAATGACACTTAGACTTGAAAATAGGCCGTTAAGGGGTGAAAACCCGAACCAGCTCCCAAACGACCCCGTAGGAGGCACGAACACCTCGCACGGGACCAATAAAACTTGTAGCAACTGGCCGCGTAGTCCCGGGTCTCCCGGTTTGAGAGTATGACGATAATTCGCAAAAATCACACTTAGACTTGAAAACAGGCCGTTAAGGGGTGAAAACCCGAACCAGCCCCCAAAGGACCCCGTAGGAGGCACGAACACCTCGCACAGGAACAATTTAACTCGTAGGAACTGACCGTGTAGTCCCGGGTCTCCCGGTTTGAGAGTATGACGATAATTAGCAAAAAACACACTTAGACTTGAAAACATGCAGTTAAGGGGTGAAAACCCGAACCAGCCCCCAAACGACCCCGTAGGAGGCACGAACACCTCGCACGGGACCAATGTAACTCGTAGGAACTGTCCGCGTAGTCCCGCGACTCCCGGTTTGAGAGTATGACCCGAATTTGCAAAAATCACACTTAGACTTGAAAACAGGCCGTTAAGGAGTGAAAACCCGAACCAGCCCCCAAACGACCCCGTAGGAGGCACCAACACCTCGCCCGGGACCAATGTAACATGCAGATTCTGACCGCGTAGTCCCGGGTCTACCGGTTTGAGAGTATGACGGTAATTCGCAAAAATCACACTTAGACTTGAAAACAGGTCGTTAAGGGGTGAAAACCCGAACCAGCCCCCAAACGACCCCGTAGGAGGCACGAACACCTCACACGGGACCAATGTAACTCGTAGGAACTGACCGTGTAGTCCCGGGTCTCCCGGTTTGAGAGTATGACGATAATTTGCAGAAATCACACTTAGACTTGAAAACAGGCCGTTAAGGGGTGAAAACCCGAACCAGCCACCAAATGACCCCGTAGGAGGCACGAACACCTCGCACGGAACCAATGTAACTCGTAGTAACTATCCGCGTAGTCCCGAGACTCCCGGTTTGAGAGTATAACCCGAATTTGCAAAAATCACACTTAGACTTGAAAACAGGCCATTACGGGGTGAAAACCCGAACCAGCCCCCAAACGACCCCGTAGGAGGCACGAACACCTCGTACGGGACCAATGTAACTCGTAGGAACTGACCGCGTAGTCACGGGAGTCCCGGTTTAAGAGTATGACGATAATTTACAAAAATCTCACTTAGACTTGAAAACAGGCCGTTAAGGGGTGAAAACCCGAACCAGCCCCCAAACGACCCCATAGGAGGCACGAACACCTCGCACGGGACCAATGTAACTGGTAGGAACTGTCCGCGTAGTCCCGCGACTCCCGGTTTGAGAGTATGACCCGAATTTGCAAAAATCACACTTAGACTTGAAAACAGGCCGTTAAGGGGTGAAAACCCGAACCAGCCCCCAAACGACCCCGTAGGAGGCACGAACACCTCGCACGGGACCAATGTAACTTTTAGCAACTGACCGCGTAGTCCCGAGTCTCCCGGTTTGAGAGTATGACGATAATTCGCAAAAATAACACTTAGACTTGAAAACAGGCCGTTAAGGGGTGAAAACCCGAACCAGCCCCCAAACGACCCCGTAGGAGGCACGAACACCTCGCACGGGACCAATGTTACTCGTAGGAACTGACCGTGTAGTCCCGGGTCTCCCGGTTTGAGAGTATGACGATAATTTGGAAAAATGACACTTAGACTTGAAAACAGGCCGTTAAGGGGTGCAAAACCCGAACCAGCCCCCAAACGACCCCGTAGGAGGTACGAACACCTCGCACGGGACCAATGTAACTCGTAGGAACTGTCCGCGTAGTCCCGCGACTCCCGGTTTGAGAGTATGACCCGAATTTGCAAAAATCACACTTAGACTTGAAAACAGGCCGTTAAGGGGTGAAAACCCGAACCAGCCCCCAAACGACCCCGTAGGAGGCACGAACACCTCGCACGGGACCAATGTAACTTGTAGCAACTGACCGCGTAGTCCCGGGTCTCCCGGTTTGAGAGTACGGCGATAATTCGCAAAAATCACACTTAGACTTGAAAACAGGCCGTTAAGGGGTGAAAACCCGAACCAGCCCCCAAACGACCCCGTAGGAGGCACGAACACCTTGCACGGGACCAATGTAACTCGTAGGAACTGACCGTGTAGTCCCGGGTCTCCCGGTTTGAGAGTATGATGATAATTTGCAAAAATCACACTTAGACTTGAAAACAGGACGTTAAGGGGTGAAAACCCGAACCAGCCCCCAAACGACCCCGTAGGAGGCACGAACACCTCGCACGGGACCAATGTAACTCGTAGGAACTGACCGTGTAGTCCCGGGTCTCCCGGTTTGAGAGTATGACGATAATTTGCAGAAATCACACTTAGACTTGAAAACAGGCCGTTAAGGGGTGAAAACCCGAACCAGCCCCCAAACGACCCCGTAGGAGGCACCAACACCTCGCACGGGACCAATGTAACTCGTAGGAACTGACCGCGTAGTCACGGGACTCCCGGTTTGAGATTATGACCCGAATTTGCAAAAATCACACTTAGACTTGAAAACAAGCCGTTAAGGGGTGAAACCCGAACCAGCCCCCAAACGACCCCGTAGGGGGCACGAAAACCTCGCTCGGGACCAATGTAACTCGTAGGAACTGACCGCGTATTCCCGAGACTTTCGGTTTGAGTGTACGACGATGATTTGCAAAAATCACACTTAGACTTGAATACAGGCCGTTAAGGGATGAAAACCAAAACCAGCCCCCAAACGACCCCGTATGAGGCACGAACACCTCGCACGGGACCAATGTAACTTGTAGCAACTGACCGCGTAGTTCCGAGTCTCCCGGTTTGAGAGTTTGACGATAATTCGCAAAAATGACACTTAGACTTGAAAACAGGCCGTTAAGGGGTGAAAACCCGAACGAGCCCCCAAACGACCCCGTAGGAGGCACGAACACCTCGCACGGGACCAATGTAACTCGTAGGAACTGACCGTCTAGTCCCGGGTCTCCCGGTTTGAGAGTGTGACGATAATTTGCAAAAATCACACTTAGACTTGAAAACAGGCCGTTAAGGGGTGAAAACCCGAACCAGCCCCCAAACGACCCCGTAGGAGGCACGAACACCTCGTACGGGACCAATGTAACTCCTAGGAACTGACCGCGTAGTCCCGAGACTTTCGGTTTGAGAGTATGACGATAATTCGTAAAAATCACACTTAGACTTGAAAATAGGCCGTTAAGGGGTGAAAACCCGAACCAGCCCCCAAACGACCCCGTAGGAGGCACGAACACCTCGCACGGGACCAATGTAACTCGTAGGAACTGACTGTGTAGTCCCGGGTCCCCCGGTTTGAGAGTATGACGATAATTTGCAAAAATCACACTTAGACTTGAAAACAGGATGTTAAGGGGTGAAAACACGAACCAGCCCCCAAACGACCCCGTAGGAGGCACGAACACCTCGCACGGGACCAATGTAACTCGTAGGAACTGACCGCGTAGTCCCGGGACTCCCGGTTTGAGAGTATGACCCGAATTTGTAAAAATCACACTTAGACTTGAAAATAGGCCGTTAAGGGGTGAAAACCCGAACCAGCTCCCAGACGACCCCGTAGGAGGCACGAACACCTCGCACGGGACCAATGTAACTTGTAGTAACTGACCGCGTAGTCCCGGGTCTCCCGATTTGAGAGTATGACGACAATTCGCAAAAATCACACTTAGACTTGAAAACAGGCCGTTAAGGGGTGAAAACCCGAACCAGCCCCCAAACGACCCCGTAGGAGGTACGAACACCTCGCACGGGACCAATGTAACTCGTAGGAACTGACCGTGTAGTCCCGGGTCTCCCGGTTTGAGAGTATGACGATAATTTGCAAAAATCACTTTTAGACTTGAAAACAGGCCGTTAAGGGGTGAAAACCCGAACCAGCCCCCAAACGACCCCGTAGGAGGCATGAACACCTCGCACGAGACCAATGTAACTCGTTGGAACTGACCGCGTAGTCCCGAGACTTTCGGTTTGAGAGTATGACGATAATTTGCAAAAATCACACTTATACTTGAAAACAGGCCGTTAAGGGGTGAAAACCAAAACCAGCCCCCAAACGACCCCGTATGAGGCACGAACACCTCGTACGGGACCAATGTAATTTGTAGCAACTGATCGCGTAGTCCCGGGTCTCCCGGTTTTTAGAGTATGACCCAAATTTGCAAAAATCACACTTAGACATGAAAACAGGCCGTTAAGGGGTGAAAACCCGAACCAACCCCCAAACGACCCCGTAGGAGGCACGAACACCTCGCACGGGACCAATGTAACTCGTAGGAACTGACCGCGTAGTCTCGGGACTCCCGGTTTGAGAGTATGACGATAATTCGCAAAAATGACACTTAGACTTGAAAACAGGCCGTTAAGGGGTGAAAACCTGAACCAGCCCCCAAACGACCCCGTAGGAGGCACAAACACCTCGCACGGGACCAATGTAACTCGTAGGAACTGACCGTGTAGTCCCGGGTCTCCCGGTTTGAGAGTATGACGAAAATTTGCAAAAATCACACTTAGACTTGAAAACAGGCTGTTAAGGGGTGAAAACCCGAACCAGCCTCCAAACGACCCCGTAGGAAGCACGAACACCTCGCACGGGACCAATGTAACTCGTAGGAACTGACCGCGTAGTCCCGGGACTCCCGGTTTGAGAGTATGACCCGAATTTGCAAAAATCACACTTAGACTTGAAAACAGGCCGTTAAGGGGTGAAAACCCGAACCAGCTCCCAAACGACCCCGTAGGAGGCACGAACACCTCGCACGGGATCAATATAACTTGTAGCAACTGGCCGCGTAGTCCCGGGTCTCCCGGTTTGAGAGTATGACGATAATTTTCAAAAATCAGCACTTAAACTTAAAAACAATCCGTTAAAGGGTGAAAATCCAAACCACCACCCAAACGACCCCGTAGGGGGCACGAACACCTCGCATGGGACCAATGTAACTCGTAGGAACTGACCGCGTAGTCCCGGGTCTCCGGTTTGAGAGTATGACGATAATTCGCAAAAATCACACTTAGACTTGAAAACAGGCCGTTAAGGGGTGAAAACCCGAACCAGCCCCCAAACGACCCCGTAGGAGGCACGAACACCTCGCACGGGACCAATGTAACTTGTAGGAACTGACCGCGTAGTCCCGGGACTCCCGGTTTGAGAATATGACGATAATTTGCAAAAATCACACTTAGACTTGAAAACAAGCCGTTAAGGGGTGAAAACCCGAACCAACCCCCAAACGACCCCGTAGGACGCACGAACACCTCGCACGGGACCAATGTAACTTGTAGCAACTCAACGGGTAGTCCCGGGTCTCCCGGTTTGAGAGTATGACGATAATTCGCAAAAATCACACTTAGAATTGAAAATAGGCCGTTAAGGAGTGAAAACCCGAACCAGCCCCCAAACGACCCCGTAGGAGGCACGAACACCTCGCACGGGACCAATGTAACTCGTAGGAACTGACCGTGTAGTCCCGGGTCTCCCGGTTTGAGAGTATGATGATAATTTGCAAAAATCACACTTAGACTTGAAAACAGGCCGTTAAGGGGTGAAAACCCGAACCAGCCCCCAAACGACCCCGTAGGAGGCACGAACACCTCGCACGGGACCAATGTAACTTGTAGGAACTGTCCGCGTAGTCCCGCGACTCCCGGTTTGAGAGTATGACCCGAATTTGCAAAAATCACACTTAGACTTGAAAACAGGCCGTTAAGGGGTGAAAACCCGAACCAGCCCCCAAACGACCCCGTACGAGGCACGAACACCTCGCACGGGACCAATGTAACTTGTAGCAACTGACCGCGTAGTCCCGAGTCTCCCGGTTTGAGAGTATGACGATAATTTGCAAAAATCACACTTAGACTTGAAAACAGGCTGTTAAGGTGTGAAAACCCGAACCAGCCCCCAAACGACCCCGTAGGAGGTACGAACACCTCGCACGGGACCAATGTAACTCTTAGGAACTGACCGCATAGTCCCGGGACTCCCGGTTTGAAAGTATGACCCGAATTTGCAAAAATCACACTTAGACTTGAAAACAGGCCGTTAAGGGGTGAAAACACGAACCAGCCCCCAAACGTCCCCGTAGGAGGCACGAACACCTCGCACGGGACCAATGTAACTTGTAGCAACTGACCGCGTAATCCCGGGTCTCCCGGTCTGAGAGTATGACGATAATTCGCAAAAATCACACTTAGACTTGAAAACAGGCCGTTAAGGGGTGAAAACCCGAACCAGCCCCCAAACGACCCCGTAGGAGGCACGAACACCTCGCACGGGACCAATGTAACTTGTAGCAACTGACCGCGTAGTCCCGAGTCTCCCGGTTTGAGAGTATGACGATAATTCGCAAAAATAACACTTAGACTTGAAAACAGGCCGTTAAGGGGTAAAAACCCGAACCAGCCTCCAAACGACCCCGTAGGAGGCACGAACACCTCGCACAGGAACAATTTAACTCGTAGGAACTGACCGTGTAGTCCCGGGTCTCCCGGTTTGAGAGTATGACGATAATTAGCAAAAAACACACTTAGACTTGAAAACATGCAGTTAAGGGGTGAAAACCCGAACCAGCCCCCAAACGACCCCGTAGGAGGCACGAACACCTCGCACGGGACCAATGTAACTCGTAGGAACTGTCCGCGTAGTCCCGCGACTCCCGGTTTGAGAGTATGACCCGAATTTGCAAAAATCACACTTAGACTTGAAAACAGGCCGTTAAGGGGTGAAAACCCGAACCAGCCCCCAAACGACCCCGTAGGAGGCACCAACACCTCGCCCGGGACCAATGTAACTTGCAGAAACTGACCGCGTAGTCCCGGGTCTACCGGTTTGAGAGTATGACGGTAATTCGCAAAAATCACACTTAGACTTGAAAACAGGCCGTTAAGGGGTGAAAACCCGAACCAGCCCCCAAACGACCCCGTAGGAGGCACGAACACCTCGCACGGGACCAATGTAACTCGTAGGAACTGACCGTGTAGTCCCGGGTCTCCCGGTTTGAGAGTATGATGATAATTTGCAAAAATCACACTTAGACTTGAAAACAGGCCGTTAAGGGGTGAAAACCCGAACCAGCCCCCAAACGACCCCGTAGGAGGCACGAACACCTCGCACGGGACCAATGTAACTCGTAGGAACTGACCGTGTAGTCCCGGGTCTCCCGGTTTGAGAGTATGACGATAATTTGCAGAAATCACACTTAGACTTGAAAACAGGCCGTTAAGGGGTGAAAACCCGAACCAGCCCACAAACGACCCCGTAGGAGGCACCAACACCTCGCACGGGACCAATGTAACTCGTAGGAACTGACCGCGTTGTCACGGGACTCCCGGTTTGAGATTATGACCCGAATTTGCAAAAATCACACTTAGACTTGAAAACAAGCCGTTAAGGGGTGAAACCCGAACCAGCCCCCAAACGACCCCGTAGGGGGCACGAACACCTCGCTCGGGACCAATGTAACTCATAGGAACTGACCGCGTATTCCCGAGACTTTCGGTTTGAGTGTACGACGATGATTTGCCAAAATCACACTTAGACTTGAATACAGGCCGTTAAGGGATGAAAACCAAAACCAGCCCCCAAACGACCCCGTATGAGGCACGAACACCTCGCACGGGACCAATGTAACTTGTATCAACTGACCGCGTAGTCCCGAGTCTCCCGGTTTGAGAGTTTGACGATAATTCGCAAAAATGACACTTAGACTTGAAAACAGGCCGTTAAGGGGTGAAAACCCGAACGAGCCCCCAAACGACCCCGTAGGAGGCACGAACACCTCGCACGGGACCAATGTAACTCGTAGTAACTGACCGCGTAATCCCGAGACTCCCGGTTTGAGAGTATGACCTGAATTTTTAAAAATCACACTTAGACTTGAAAACAGGCCGTTAAGGGGTGAAAACCCGAACCAGCCCCCAAACGACCCCGTAGGAGGCACGAACACCTCGTACGGGACCAATGTAACTCCTAGGAACTGACCACGTAGTCCCGAGACTTTCGGTTTGAGAGTATGACGATAATTCGTAAAAATCACACTTAGACTTGAAAATAGGCCGTTAAGGGGTGAAAACCCGAACCAGCCCCCAAACGACCCCGTAGGAGGCACGAACACCTCGCACGGGACCAATGTAACTCGTAGGAACTGACTGTGTAGTCCCGGGTCTCCCGGTTTGAGAGTATGACGATAATTTGCAAAAATCACACTTAGACTTGAAAACAGGATGTTAAGGGGTGAAAACACGAACCAGCCCCCAAACGACCCCGTAGGAGGCACGAACACCTCGCACGGGATCAATGTAACTCATAGGAACTGACCGCATAGTCCCGGGACTCCCGGTTTGAAAGTATGACCTGAATTTGCAAAAATCACACTTAGACTTGAAAACATGCCGTTAAGGGGTGAAAACCCGAACCAGCCCCCAAACGTCCCCGTAGGAGGCACGAACACCTCGCACGGGACCAATGTAACTTGTAGCAACTGACCGCGTAATCCCGGGTCTCCCGGTTTGAGAGTATGACCCGAATTTGTAAAAATCACACTTAGACTTGAAAATAGGCCGTTAAGGGGTGAAAACCCGAACCAGCTCCCAGACGACCCCCTAGGAGGCACGAACACCTCGCACGGGACCAATGTAACTTGTAGTAACTGACCGCGTAGTCCCGGGTCTCCCGATTTGAGAGTATGACAACAATTCGCAAAAATCACACTTAGACTTGAAAACAGGCCGTTAAGGGGTGAAAACCCGAACCAGCCCCCAAACGACCCCGTAGGAGGTACGAACACCTCGGACGGGACCAATGTAACTCGTAGGAACTGACCGTGTAGTCCCGGGTCTCCCGGTTTGAGAGTATGATGATAATTTGCAAAAATCACACTTAGACTTGAAAACAGGCCGTTAAGGGGTGAAAATCCAAACCACCCCCCAAACGACCCCGTAGGGGGCACGAACACCTCGCACGGGACCAATGTAACTCGTAGGAACTGACCGCGTAGTCCCGGGTCTCCGGTTTGAGAGTATGACGATAATTCGCAAAAATCACACTTAGACTTGAAAACAGGCCGTTAAGGGGTGAAAACCCGAACCAGCCCCCAAACGACCCCGTAGGAGGCACGAACACCTCGCACGGGACCAATGTAACTTGTAGGAACTGACCGCGTAGTCCCGGGACTCCCGGTTTGAGAATATGACGATAATTTGCAAAAATCACACTTAGACTTGAAAACAAGCCGTTAAGGGGTGAAAACCCGAACCAACCCCCAAACGACCCCGTAGGAGGCACGAACACCTCGCACGGCACCAATGTAACTTGTAGCAACTCAACGGGTAGTCCCGGGTCTCCCGGTTTGAGAGTATGACGATAATTCGAAAAAAATCACACTTAGACTTGAAAATAGGCCGTTAAGGAGTGAAAACCCGAACCAGCCCCCAAACGACCCCGTAGGAGTCACGAACACCTCGCACGGGACCAATGTAACTCGTAGGAACTGACCGTGTAGTCCCGGGTCTCCCGGTTTGAGAGTATGATGTTAATTTGCAAAAATCACACTTAGACTTGAAAACAGGCCGTTAAGGGGTGAAAACCCGAACCAGCCCCCAAACGACCCCGTAGGAGGCACGAACACCTCGCACGGGACCAATGTAACTTGTAGGAACTGTCCGCGTAGTCCCGCGACTCCCGGTTTGAGAGTATGACCCGAATTTGCAAAAATCACACTTAGACTTCAAAACAGGCCGTTAAGGGGTGAAAACCCGAACCAGCCCCCAAACGACCCCGTACGAGGCACGAACACCTCGCACGGGACCAATGTAACTTGTAGCAACTGACCGCGTAGTCCCGAGTCTCCCGGTTTGAGAGTATGACGATAATTTGCAAAAATCACACTTAGACTTGAAAACAGGCTGTTAAGGGGTGAAAACCCGAACCAGCCCCCAAACGACCCCGTAGGAGGCACGAACACCTCGCACGGGATCAATGTAACTCATAGGAACTGACCGCATAGTCCCGGGACTCCCGGTTTGAAAGTATGACCTGAATTTGCAAAAATCACACTTAGACTTGAAAACATGCCGTTAAGGGGTGAAAACCCGAACCAGCCCCCAAACGTCCCCGTAGGAGGCACGAACACCTCGCACGGGACCAATGTAACTTGTAGCAACTGACCGCGTAATCCCGGGTCTCCCGGTCTGAGAGTATGACGATAATTCGCAAAAATCACACTTAGACTTGAAAACAGGCCGTTAAGGGGTGAAAACCCGAACCAGCCCCCAAACGACCCCGTAGGAGGCACGAACACCTCGCACGGGACCAATGTAACACGTAGGAACTGACCGTGTAGTCCCGGGTCGCCCGGTTTGAGAGTATGACGATAATTTTCAAACATCACACTTAGACTTGAAAACAGGCCGTTAAGGGGTGAAAACCCGAACCAGCCCCCAAACGACCCCGTAGGAGGCACGAACACCTCGCACGGGACCAATGTTACTCGTAGGAACTGACCGTGTAGTCCCGGGTCGCCCGGTTTGAGAATATGACGATAATTTTCTAACATCACACTTAGACTTGAAAACAGGCCGTTAAGGGGTGAAAACCCGAACCTGCCCCCAAACGACCCCGTAGGAGGCACGAACACCTCTCACGGGACCGATGTAACTCGTAGGAACTGACCGTGTAGTCCCGGGTCGCCCGGTTTGAGAGTATGACGATAATTTTCAAACATCACACTTAGACTTGAAAACAGGCCGTTAAGGGGTGAAAACCCGAACCAGCCCCCAAACGACCCCGTAGGAGGCACGAACACCTCGCACAAGACCGATGTAACTCATAGGAACTGATCGTGTAGTCCCGGGTCTCCCGGTTTGAGAGTATGACGATAATTTGCAAAAATCACACTTAGACTTGAAAACAGGCTGTTAAGGGGTGAAAACCCGAACCAGCCCCCAAACGACCCCGTAGGAGGCACGAACACCTCGCACGGGACCAATGTAACTCATAGGAACTGACCGCATAGTCCCGGGACTCCCGGTTTGAAAGTATGACCCGAATTTGCAAAAATCACACTTAGACTTGAAAACAGGCCGTTAAGGGGTGAAAACCCGAACCAGCCCCCAAACGTCCCCGTAGGAGGCACGAACACCTCGCACGGGACCAATGTAACTTGTAGCAACTGACCGCGTAATCCCGGGTCTCCCGGTCTGAGAGTATGACGATAATTCGCAAAAATCACACTTAGACTTGAAAACAGGCCGTTAAGGGGTGAAAACCCGAACCAGCCCCCAAACGACCCCGTAGGAGGCACGAACACCTCCTACGGGACCAATGTAACTCGTAGGAACTGACCGTGTAGTCCCGGGTCGCCCGGTTTGAGAGTATGACCCGAATTTGTAAAAATCACACTTAGACTTGAAAACAGGCCGTTAAGGGGTGAAAACCCGAACCAGCCCCCAAACGACCCCGTAGGAGGCACCAACACCTCGCCCGGGACCAATGTAACTTGCAGAAACTGACCGCGTAGTCCCGGGTCTACCGGTTTGAGAGTATGACGGTAATTCGCAAAAATCACACTTAGACTTGAAAACAGGCCGTTAAGGGGTGAAAACCCGAACCAGCCCCCAAACGACCCCGTAGGAGGCACGAACACCTCGCACGGGACCAATGTAACTCGTAGGAACTGACCGTGTAGTCCCGGGTCTCCCGGTTTGAGAGTATGATGATAATTTGCAAAAATCACACTTAGACTTGAAAACAGGCCGTTAAGGGGTGAAAACCCGAACCAGCCCCCAAACGACCCCGTAGGAGGCACGAACACCTCGCACGGGACCAATGTAACTAGTAGGAACTGACCGTGTAGTCCCGGGTCTCCCGGTTTGAGAGTATGACGATAATTTGCAGAAATCACACTTAGACTTGAAAACAGGCCGTTAAGGGGTGAAAACCCGAACCAGCCCCCAAACGACCCCGTAGGAGGCACCAACACCTCGCACGGGACCAATGTAACTCGTAGGAACTGACCGCGTAGTCACGGGACTCCCGGTTTGAGATTATGACCCGAATTTGCAAAAATCACACTTAGACTTGAAAACAAGCCGTTAAGGGGTGAAACCCGAACCAACCCCCAAACGACCCCGTAGGGGGCACGAACACCTCGCTCGGGACCAATGTAACTCATAGGAACTGACCGCGTATTCCCGAGACTTTCGGTTTGAGTGTACGACGATGATTTGCCAAAATCACACTTAGACTTGAATACAGGCCGTTAAGGGATGAAAACCAAAACCAGCCACCAAACGACCCCGTATGAGGCACGAACACCTCGCACGGGACCAATGTAACTTGTAGCAACTGACCGCGTAGTCCCGAGTCTCCCGGTTTGAGAGTTTGACGATAATTCGCAAAAATGACACTTAGACTTGAAAACAGGCCGTTAAGGGGTGAAAACCCGAACGAGCCCCCAAACGACCCCGTAGGAGGCACGAACACCTCGCACGGGACCAATGTAACTCGTAGGAACTGACCGCGTAATCCCGAGACTCCCGGTATAAGAGTATGACCTGAATTTTTAAAAATCACACTTAGACTTGAAAACAGGCCGTTAAGGGGTGAAAACCCGAACCAGCCCCCAAACGACCCCGTAGGAGGCACGAACACCTCGTACGGGACCAATGTAACTCCTAGGAACTGACCACGTAGTCCCGAGACTTTCGGTTTGAGAGTATGACGATAATTCGTAAAAATCACACTTAGACTTGAAAATAGGCCGTTAAGGGGTGAAAACCCGAACCAGCCCCCAAACGACCCCGTAGGAGGCACGAACACCTCGCACGGGACCAATGTAACTCGTAGGAACTGACTGTGTAGTCCCGGGTCTCCCGGTTTGAGAGTATGACGATAATTTGCAAAAATCACACTTAGACTTGAAAACAGGATGTTAAGGGGTGAAAACACGAACCAGCCCCCAAACGACCCCGTAGGAGGCACGAACACCTCGCACGGGACCAATGTAACTCGTAGGAACTGACCGCGTAGTCCCGGGACTCCCGGTTTGAGAGTATGACCCGAATTTGTAAAAATCACACTTAGACTTGAAAATAGGCCGTTAAGGGGTGAAAACCCGAACCAGCTCCCAGACGACCCCGTAGGAGGCACGAACACCTCGCACGGGACCAATGTAACTTGTAGTAACTGACCGCGTAGTCCCGGGTCTCCCGATTTGAGAGTATGACGACAATTCGCAAAAATCACACTTAGACTTGAAAACAGGCCGTTAAGGGGTGAAAACCCGAACCAGCCCCCAAACGACCCCGTAGGAGGTACGAACACCTCGGACGGGACCAATGTAACTCGTAGGAACTGACCGTGTAGTCCCGGGTCTCCCGGTTTGAGAGTATGACGATAATTTGCAAAAATCACTTTTAGACTTGAAAACAGGCCGTTAAGGGGTGAAAACCCGAACCATCCCCCAAACGACCCCGTAGGAGGCATGAACACCTCGCACGAGACCAATGTAACTCGTAGGAACTGACCGCGTAGTCCCGAGACTTTCGGTTTGAGAGTATGACGATAATTTGCAAAAATCACACTTAGACTTGAAAACAGGCCGTTAAGGGGTGAAAACCAAAACCAGCGCCCAAACGACCCCGTATGAGGCACGAACACCTCGTACGGGACCAATGTAATTTGTAGCAACTGATCGCGTAGTCCCGGGTCTCCCGGTTTTTAGAGTATGACCCAAATTTGCAAAAATCACACTTAGACATGAAAACAGGCCGTTAAGGGGTGAAAACCCGAACCAACCCCCAAACGACCCCGTAGGAGGCACGAACACCTCGCACGGGACCAATGTAACTCGTAGGAACTGACCGCGTAGTCTCGGGACTCCCGGTTTGAGAGTTTGACGATAATTCGCAAAAATGACACTTAGACTTGAA
The DNA here is from genome assembly GCA_949130495.1 of Sambucus nigra. NCBI lineage: Eukaryota > Viridiplantae > Streptophyta > Magnoliopsida > Dipsacales > Adoxaceae > Sambucus > Sambucus nigra. Next base: position 185,513,327 of record OX422214.1, on the reverse strand, counting down.
AACAGGCCGTTAAGGGGTGAAAACCCGAACCAGCCCCCAAACGACCCCGTAGGAGGCACAAACACCTCGCACGGGACCAATGTAACTCGTAGGAACTGACCGTGTAGTCCCGGGTCTCCCGGTTTGAGAGTATGACGAAAATTTGCAAAAATCACACTTAGACTTGAAAACAGGCTGTTAAGGGGTGAAAACCCGAACCAGCCTCCAAACGACCCCGTAGGAAGCACGAACACCTCGCACGGGACCAATGTAACTCGTAGGAACTGACCGCGTAGTCCCGGGACTCCCGGTTTGAGAGTATGACCCGAATTTGCAAAAATCACACTTAGACTTGAAAACAGGCCGTTAAGGGGTGAAAACCCGAACCAGCTCCCAAACGACCCCGTAGGAGGCACGAACACCTCGCACGGGATCAATATAACTTGTAGCAACTGGCCGCGTAGTCCCGGGTCTCCCGGTTTGAGAGTATGACGATAATTTTCAAAACTCAGCACTTAAACTTAAAAACAATCCGTTAAAGGGTGAAAATCCAAACCACCCCCCAAACGACCCCGTAGGGGGCACGAACACCTCGCACGGGACCAATGTAACTCGTAGGAACTGACCGCGTAGTCCCGGGTCTCCGGTTTGAGAGTATGACGATAATTCGCAAAAATCACACTTAGACTTGAAAACAGGCCGTTAAGGGGTGAAAACCCGAACCAGCCCCCAAACGACCCCGTAGGAGGCACGAACACCTCGCACGGGACCAATGTAACTTGTAGGAACTGACCGCGTAGTCCCGGGACTCCCGGTTTGAGAATATGACGATAATTTGCAAAAATCACACTTAGACTTGAAAACAAGCCGTTAAGGGGTGAAAACCCGAACCAACCCCCAAACGACCCCGTAGGAGGCACGAACACCTCGCACGGGACCAATGTAACTTGTAGCAACTCAACGGGTAGTCCCGGGTCTCCCGGTTTGAGAGTATGACGATAATTCGAAAAAAATCACACTTAGACTTGAAAATAGGCCGTTAAGGAGTGAAAACCCGAACCAGCCCCCAAACGACCCCGTAGGAGTCAGGAACACCTCGCACGGGACCAATGTAACTCGTAGGAACTGACCGTGTAGTCCCGGGTCTCCCGGTTTGAGAGTATGATGATAATTTGCAAAAATCACACTTAGACTTGAAAACAGGCCGTTAAGGGGTGAAAACCCGAACCAGCCCCCAAACGACCCCGTAGGAGGCACGAACACCTCGCACGGGACCAATGTAACTTGTAGGAACTGTCCGCGTAGTCCCGGACTCCCGGTTTGAGAGTATGACCCGAATTTGCAAAAATCACACTTAGACTTCAAAACAGGCCGTTAAGGGGTGAAAACCCGAACCAGCCCCCAAACGACCCCGTACGAGGCACGAACACCTCGCACGGGACCAATGTAACTTGTAGCAACTGACCGCGTAGTCCCGAGTCTCCCGGTTTGAGAGTATGACGATAATTTGCAAAAATCACTCTTAGACTTGAAAACAGGCTGTTAAGGGGTGAAAACCCGAACCAGCCCCCAAACGACCCCGTAGGAGGCACGAACACCTCGCACGGGATCAATGTAACTCATAGGAACTGACCGCATAGTCCCGGGACTCCCGGTTTGAAAGTATGACCTGAATTTGCAAAAATCACACTTAGACTTGAAAACATGCCGTTAAGGGGTGAAAACCCGAACCAGCCCGCAAACGTCCCCGTAGGAGGCACGAACACCTCGCACGGGACCAATGTAACTTGTAGCAACTGACCGCGTAATCCCGGGTCTCCCGGTCTGAGAGTATGACGATAATTCGCAAAAATCACACTTAGACTTGAAAACAGGCCGTTAAGGGGTGAAAACCCGAACCAGCCCCCAAACGACCCCGTAGGAGGCACGAACACCTCGCACGGGACCAATGTAACTCGTAGGAACTGACCGTGTAGTCCCGGGTCGCCCGGTTTGAGAGTATGACGATAATTTTCAAACATCACACTTAGACTTGAAAACAGGCCGTTAAGGGGTGAAAACCCGAACCAGCCCCCAAACGACCCCGTAGGAGGCACGAACACCTCGCACGGGACCAATGTTACTCGTAGGAACTGACCGTGTAGTCCCGGGTCGCCCGGTTTGAGAATATGACGATAATTTTCAAACATCACACTTAGACTTGAAAACAGGCCGTTAAGGGGTGAAAACCCGAACCAGCCCCCAAACGACCCCGTAGGAGGCACGAACACCTCGCACGGGACCGATGTAACTCGTAGGAACTGACCGTGTAGTCCCGGGTCGCCCGGTTTGAGAGTATGACGATAATTTTCAAACATCACACTTAGACTTGAAAACAGGCCGTTAAGGGGTGAAAACCCGAACCAGCCCCCAAACGACCCCGTAGGAGGCACGAACACCTCGCACAAGACCGATGTAACTCATAGGAACTGATCGTGTAGTCCCGGGTCTCCCGGTTTGAGAGTATGACGATAATTTGCAAAAATCACACTTAGACTTGAAAACAGGCTGTTAAGGGGTGAAAACCCGAACCAGCCCCCAAACGACCCCGTAGGAGGCACGAACACCTCGCACGGGACCAATGTAACTCATAGGAACTGACCGCATAGTCCCGGGACTCCCGGTTTGAAAGTATGACCCGAATTTGCAAAAATCACACTTAGACTTGAAAACAGGCCGTTAAGGGGTGAAAACCCGAACCAGCCCCCAAACGTCCCCGTAGGAGGCACGAACACCTCGCACGGGACCAATGTAACTTGTAGCAACTGACCGCGTAATCCCGGGTCTCCCGGTCTGAGAGTATGACGATAATTCGCAAAAATCACACTTAGACTTGAAAACAGGCCGTTAAGGGGTGAAAACCCGAACCAGCCCCCAAACGACCCCGTAGGAGGCACGAACACCTCCTACGGGACCAATGTAACTCGTAGGAACTGACCGTGTAGTCCCGGGTCGCCCGGTTTGAGAGTATGACGATAATTTTCAAACATCACACTTAGACTTGAAAACAGGCCGTTAAGGGGTGAAAACCCGAACCAGCCCCCAAACGACCCCGTAGGAGGCACGAACACCTCGCACGGGACCAATGTAACTCGTAGGAACTGACCGCGTAATCCCGAGACTCCCGGTTTGAGAGTATGACCTGAATTTTTAAAAATCACACTTAGACTTGAAAACAGGCCGTTAAGGAGTGAAAACCCGAACCATCCCCCAAACGACCCCGTAGGAGGCACGAACACCTCGTACGGGACCAATGTAACTCATAGGAACTGACCGTGTAGTCCCGGGTCTCCCGGTTTGAGAGTATGACGATAATTTGCAGAAATCACACTTAGACTTGAAAACAGGCCGTTAAGGGGTGAAAACCAAAACCAGCCCATAAACGACCCCGTATGAGGCACGAACACCTCGCACGGGACAAATGTAACTTGTAGCAACTGACCGCGTAGTCCCGAGTCTCCCGGTTTTTAGAGTATGACCCGAATTTGAAAAAATCACACTGAGACATGAAAACAGGCAGTTAAGGGGTGAAAACCCGAACCAACCCCCAAACGACCCCGTAGGAGGCACGAACACCTCGCACGGGACCAATGTAACTCGTAGGAACTGATCGTGTAGTCCCGGGTCTCCCGATTTGAGAGTATGACGATAATTTGCAAAAATCACACTTAGACTTGAAAACAGGCTGTTAAGGGGTGAAAACCCAAACCAGCCCCCAAACGACCCCGTAGGAGGCACAAAAACCTCGCACGGGACCAATGTAACTCGTAGGAACTGACCGCGTAGTCCCGAGACTTTCGGTTTGAGAGTATGACGATAATTTGCAAAAATCACACTTAGACTTGAAAACAGGCCGTTAAGGGGTGAAAACCCGAACCAACCCCCAAACGACCCCGTAGGATGCACGAACACCTCGCACGGGACCAATGTAACTTGTAGCAACTGACCGCGTAGTCCCGGGTCTCCCGGTTTGAGAGTATGACGATAATTCGCAAAAATGACACTTAGACTTGAAAACAGGCCGTTAAGGGGTGAAAACCCGAACCAGCCCCCAAACGACCCCGTAGGAGGCACGAACACCTCGCACGGGACCAATGTAACTCGTAGGAACTGACCGTGTAGTCCCGAGTCTCCCGGTTTGAGAGTATGACGAAAATTTGCAAAAATCACACTTAGACTTGAAAGCAGGCTGCTAAGGGGTGAAAACCCGAACCAGCCCCCAAACGACCCCGTAGGAAGTACGAACACCTCGCACGGGACCAATGTAACTCGTAGGAACTGACCGCGTAGTCCCGGGACTCCCAGTTTGAGAGTATGACCCGAATTTGCAAAAATCACACTTAGACTTGAAAACAGGCCGTTAAGGGGTGAAAACCCGAACCAGCTCCCAAACGACCCCGTAGGAGGCACGAACACCTCGCACGGGACCAATAAAACTTGTAGCAACTGGCCGCGTAGTCCCGGGTCTCCCGGTTTGAGAGTATGACGATAATTCGCAAAAATCACACTTAGACTTGAAAACAGGCCGTTAAGGGGTGAAAACCCGAACCAGCCCCCAAACGACCCCGTAGGAGGCACGAACACCTCGCACAGGACCAATTTAACTCGTAGGAACTGACCGTGTAGTCCCGGGTCTCCCGGTTTGAGAGTATGACGATAATTCGCAAAAATCACACTTAGACTTGAAAACAGGCCGTTAAGGGGTGAAAACCCGAACCAACCCCCAAACGACCCCGTAGGATGCACGAACACCTCGCACGGGACCAATGTAACTTGTAGCAACTGACCGCGTAGTCCCGGGTCTCCCGGTTTGAGAGTATGACGATAATTCGCAAAAATGACACTTAGACTTGAAAACAGGCCGTTAAGGGGTGAAAACCCGAACCAGCCCCCAAACGACCCCGTAGGAGGCACGAACACCTCGCACGGGACCAATGTAACTCGTAGGAACTGACCGTGTAGTCCCGAGTCTCCCGGTTTGAGAGTATGACGAAAATTTGCAAAAATCACACTTAGACTTGAAAGCAGGCTGCTAAGGGGTGAAAACCCGAACCAGCCCCCAAACGACCCCGTAGGAAGTACGAACACCTCGCACGGGACCAATGTAACTCGTAGGAACTGACCGCGTAGTCCCGGGACTCCCAGTTTGAGAGTATGACCCGAATTTGCAAAAATCACACTTAGACTTGAAAACAGGCCGTTAAGGGGTGAAAACCCGAACCAGCTCCCAAACGACCCCGTAGGAGGCACGAACACCTCGCACGGGACCAATAAAACTTGTAGCAACTGGCCGCGTAGTCCCGGGTCTCCCGGTTTGAGAGTATGACGATAATTCGCAAAAATCACACTTAGACTTGAAAACAGGCCGTTAAGGGGTGAAAACCCGAACCAGCCCCCAAACGACCCCGTAGGAGGCACGAACACCTCGCACAGGACCAATTTAACTCGTAGGAACTGACCGTGTAGTCCCGGGTCTCCCGGTTTGAGAGTATGACGATAATTAGCAAAAAACACACTTAGACTTGAAAACAGGCAGTTAAGGGGTGAAAACCCGAACCAGCCCCCAAACGACCCCGTAGGAGGCACGAACACCTCGCACGGGACCAATGTAACTCGTAGGAACTGTCCGCGTAGTCCCGCGACTCCCGGTTTGAGAGTATGACCCGAATTTGCAAAAATCACACTTAGACTTGAAAACAGGCCGTTAAGGGGTGAAAACCCCAACCAGCTCCCAAACGACCCCGTAGGAGGCACCAACACCTCGCACGGGACCAATGTAACTTGCAGAAACTGACCAAGTAGTCCCGGGTCTACCGGTTTGAGAGTGTGACGGTAATTCGCAAAAATCACACTTAGACTTGAAAACAGGCCGTTAAGGGGTGAAAACCCGAACCAGCCCTCAAACGACCCCGTAGGAGGCACGAACACCTCGCACGGGACCAATGTAACTCGTAGGAACTGACCGTGTAGTCCCGGGTCTCCCGGTTTGAGAGTATGACGATAATTTGCAGAAATCACACTTAGACTTGAAAACAGGCCGTTAAGGGGTGAAAACCCGAACCAGCCCCCAAACGACCCCGTAGGAGGCACGAACACCTCGCACGGGACCAATGTAACTCGTAGGAACTATCCGCGTAGTCCCGAGACTCCCGGTTTGAGAGTATAACCCGAATTTGCAAAAATCACACTTAGACTTGAAAACAGGCCATTAAGGGGTGAAAACCCGAACCAGTCCCCAAACGACCCCGTAGGAGGTACGAACACCTCGCACGGGACCAATGTAACTCGTAGGAACTGACCGTGTAGTCACGGGAGTCCCGGTTTGAGAGTATGACGATAATTTGCAAAAATCTCACTTAGACTTGAAAACAGGCCGTTAAGGGGTGAAAACCCGAACCAGCCCCCAAACGACCCCGTAGGAGGCACGAACACCTCGCACGGGACCAATGTAACTCGTAGGAACTATCCGCGTAGTCCCGAGACTCCCGGTTTGAGAGTATAACCCGAATTTGCAAAAATCACACTTAGACTTGAAAACAGGCCATTAAGGGGTGAAAACCCGAACCAGTCCCCAAACGACCCCGTAGGAGGCACGAACACCTCGCACGGGATCAATGTAACTCATAGGAACTGACCGCATAGTCCCGGGACTCCCGGTTTGAAAGTATGACCTGAATTTGCAAAAATCACACTTAGACTTGAAAACATGCCGTTAAGGGGTGAAAACCCGAACCAGCCCGCAAACGTCCCCGTAGGAGGCACGAACACCTCGCACGGGACCAATGTAACTTGTAGCAACTGACCGCGTAATCCCGGGTCTCCCGGTCTGAGAGTATGACGATAATTCGCAAAAATCACACTTAGACTTGAAAACAGGCCGTTAAGGGGTGAAAACCCGAACCAGCCCCCAAACGACCCCGTAGGAGGCACGAACACCTCGCACGGGACCAATGTAACTCGTAGGAACTGACCGTGTAGTCCCGGGTCGCCCGGTTTGAGAGTATGACGATAATTTTCAAACATCACACTTAGACTTGAAAACAGGCCGTTAAGGGGTGAAAACCCGAACCAGCCCCCAAACGACCCCGTAGGAGGCACGAACACCTCGCACGGGACCAATGTTACTCGTAGGAACTGACCGTGTAGTCCCGGGTCGCCCGGTTTGAGAATATGACGATAATTTTCAAACATCACACTTAGACTTGAAAACAGGCCGTTAAGGGGTGAAAACCCGAACCAGCCACCAAACGACCCCGTAGGAGGCACGAACACCTCGCACGGGACCGATGTAACTCGTAGGAACTGACCGTGTAGTCCCGGGTCGCCCGGTTTGAGAGTATGACGATAATTTTCAAACATCACACTTAGACTTGAAAACAGGCCGTTAAGGGGTGAAAACCCGAACCAGCCCCCAAACGACCCCGTAGGAGGCACGAACACCTCGCACAAGACCGATGTAACTCATAGGAACTGATCGTGTAGTCCCGGGTCTCCCGGTTTGAGAGTATGACGATAATTTGCAAAAATCACACTTAGACTTGAAAACAGGCTGTTAAGGGGTGAAAACCCGAACCAGCCCCCAAACGACCCCGTAGGAGGCACGAACACCTCGCACGGGACCAATGTAACTCATAGGAACTGACCGCATAGTCCCGGGACTCCCGGTTTGAAAGTATGACCCGAATTTGCAAAAATCACACTTAGACTTGAAAACAGGCCGTTAAGGGGTGAAAACCCGAACCAGCCCCCAAACGTCCCCGTAGGAGGCACGAACACCTCGCACGGGACCAATGTAACTTGTAGTAACTGACCGCGTAATCCCGGGTCTCCCGGTCTGAGAGTATGACGATAATTCGCAAAAATCACACTTAGACTTGAAAACAGGCCGTTAAGGGGTGAAAACCCGAACCAGCCCCCAAACGACCCCGTAGGAGGCACGAACACCTCCTACGGGACCAATGTAACTCGTAGGAACTGACCGTGTAGTCCCGGGTCGCCCGGTTTGAGAGTATGACGATAATTTTCAAACATCACACTTAGACTTGAAAACAGGCCGTTAAGGGGTGAAAACCCGAACCAGCCCCCAAACGACCCCGTAGGAGGCACCAACACCTCGCCCGGGACCAATGTAGCTTGCAGAAACTGACCGCGTAGTCCCGGGTCTACCGGTTTGAGAGTATGATGGTAATTCGCAAAAATCACACTTAGACTTGAAAACAGGCCGTTAAGGGGTGAAAACCCGAACCAGCCCCCAAACGACCCCGTAGGAGGCACGAACACCTCGCACGGGACCAATGTAACTCGTAGGAACTGACCGTGTAGTCCCGGGTCTCCCGGTTTGAGAGTATGATGATAATTTGCAAAAATCACACTTAGACTTGAAAACAGGCCGTTAAGGGGTGAAAACCCGAACCAGCCCCCAAACGACCCCGTAGGAGGCACGAACACCTCGCACGGGACCAATGTAACTCGTAGGAACTGACCGTGTAGTCCCGGGTCTCCCGGTTTGAGAGTATGACGATAATTTGCAGAAATCACACTTAGACTTGAAAACAGGCCGTTAAGGGGTGAAAACCCGAACCAGCCCCCAAACGACCCCGTAGGAGGCACCAACACCTCGCACGGGACCAATGTAACTCGTAGGAACTGACCGCGTAGTCACGGGACTCCCGGTTTGAGATTATGACCCGAATTTGCAAAAATCACACTTAGACTTGAAAACAAGCCGTTAAGGGGTGAAACCCGAACCAGCCCCCAAACGACCCCGTAGGGGGCACGAACACCTCGCTCGGGACCAATGTAACTCATAGGAACTGACCGCGTATTCCCGAGACTTTCGGTTTGAGTGTACGACGATGATTTCCCAAAATCACACTTAGACTTGAATACAGGCCGTTAAGGGATGAAAACCAAAACCAGCCCCCAAACGACCCCGTATGAGGCACGAACACCTCGCACGGGACCAATGTAACTTGTAGCAACTGACCGCGTAGTCCCGAGTCTCCCGGTTTGAGAGTTTGACGATAATTCGCAAAAATGACACTTAGACTTGAAAACAGGCCGTTAAGGGGTGAAAACCCGAACGAGCCCCCAAACGACCCCGTAGGAGGCACGAACACCTCGCACGGGACCAATGTAACTCGTAGGAACTGACCGCGTAATCCCGAGACTCCCGGTTTGAGAGTATGACCTGAATTTTTAAAAATCACACTTAGACTTGAAAACAGGCCGTCAAGGGGTGAAAACCCGAACCAGCCCCCAAACGACCCCGTAGGAGGCACGAACACCTCGCACGGGACCAATGTAACTCGTAGGAACTGACTGTGTAGTCCCGGGTCTCCCGGTTTGAGAGTATGACGATAATTTGCAAAAATCACACTTAGACTTGAAAACAGGATGTTAAGGGGTGAAAACACGAACCAGCCCCCAAACGACCCCGTAGGAGGCACGAACACCTCGCACGGGACCAATGTAACTCGTAGGAACTGACCGCGTAGTCCCGGGACTCCCGGTTTGAGAGTATGACCCGAATTTGTAAAAATCACACTTAGACTTGAAAATAGGCCGTTAAGGGGTGAAAACCCGAACCAGCTCCCAGACGACCCCGTAGGAGGCACGAACACCTCGCACGGGACCAATGTAACTTGTAGTAACTGACCGCGTAGTCCCGGGTCTCCCGATTTGAGAGTATGACGACAATTCGCAAAAATCACACTTAGACTTGAAAACAGGCCGTTAAGGGGTGAAAACCCGAACCAGCCCCCAAACGACCCCGTAGGAGGTACGAACACCTCGGACGGGACCAATGTAACTCGTAGGAACTGACCGTGTAGTCCCGGGTCTCCCGGTTTGAGAGTATGACGATAATTTGCAAAAATCACTTTTAGACTTGAAAACAGGCCGTTAAGGGGTGAAAACCCGAACCAGCCCCCAAACGACCCCGTAGGAGGCATGAACACCTCGCACGAGACCAATGTAACTCGTAGGAACTGACCGCGTAGTCCCGAGACTTTCGGTTTGAGAGTATGACGATAATTTGCAAAAATCACACTTAGACTTGAAAACAGGCCGTTAAGGGGTGAAAACCAAAACCAGCGCCCAAACGACCCCGTATGAGGCACGAACACCTCGTACGGGACCAATGTAATTTGTAGCAACTGATCGCGTAGTCCCGGGTCTCCCGGTTTTTAGAGTATGACCCAAATTTGCAAAAATCACACTTAGACATGAAAACAGGCCGTTAAGGGGTGAAAACCCGAACCAACCCCCAAACGACCCCGTAGGAGGCACGAACACCTCGCACGGGACCAATGTAACTCGTAGGAACTGACCGCGTAGTCTCGGGACTCCCGGTTTGAGAGTTTGATGATAATTCGCAAAAATGACACTTAGACTTGAAAACAGGCCGTTAAGGGGTGAAAACCCGAACCAGCCCCCAAACGACCCCGTAGGAGGCACAAACACCTCGCACGGGACCAATGTAACTCGTAGGAACTGACCGTGTAGTCCCGGGTCTCCCGGTTTGAGAGTATGACGAAAATTTGCAAAAATCACACTTAGACTTGAAAACAGGCTGTTAAGGGGTGAAAACCCGAACCAGCCTCCAAACGACCCCGTAGGAAGCACGAACACCTCGCACGGGACCAATGTAACTCGTAGGAACTGACCGCGTAGTCCCGGGACTCCCGGTTTGAGAGTATGACCCGAATTTGCAAAAATCACACTTAGACTTGAAAACAGGCCGTTAAGGGGTGAAAACCCGAACCAGCTCCCAAACGACCCCGTAGGAGGCACGAACACCTCGCACGGGATCAATATAACTTGTAGCAACTGGCCGCGTAGTCCCGGGTCTCCCGGTTTGAGAGTATGACGATAATTTTCAAAACTCAGCACTTAAACTTAAAAACAATCCGTTAAAGGGTGAAAATCCAAACCACCCCCCAAACGACCCCGTAGGGGGCACGAACACCTCGCACGGGACCAATGTAACTCGTAGGAACTGACCGCGTAGTCCCGGGTCTCCGGTTTGAGAGTATGACGATAATTCGCAAAAATCACACTTAGACTTGAAAACAGGCCGTTAAGGGGTGAAAACCCGAACCAGCCCCCAAACGACCCCGTAGGAGGCACGAACACCTCGCACGGGACCAATGTAACTTGTAGGAACTGACCGCGTAGTCCCGGGACTCCCGGTTTGAGAATATGACGATAATTTGCAAAAATCACACTTAGACTTGAAAACAAGCCGTTAAGGGGTGAAAACCCGAACCAACCCCCAAACGACCCCGTAGGAGGCACGAACACCTCGCACGGGACCAATGTAACTTGTAGCAACTCAACGGGTAGTCCCGGGTCTCCCGGTTTGAGAGTATGACGATAATTCGAAAAAAATCACACTTAGACTTGAAAATAGGCCGTTAAGGAGTGAAAACCCGAACCAGCCCCCAAACGACCCCGTAGGAGTCACGAACACCTCGCACGGGACCAATGTAACTCGTAGGAACTGACCGTGTAGTCCCGGGTCTCCCGGTTTGAGAGTATGATGATAATTTGCGAAAATCACACTTAGACTTGAAAATAGGCCGTTAAGGGGTGAAAACCCGAACCAGCCCCCAAACGACCCCGTAGGAGGCACGAACACCTCGCACGGGACCAATGTAACTTGTAGGAACTGTCCGCGTAGTCCCGCGACTCCCGGTTTGAGAGTATGACCCGAATTTGCAAAAATCACACTTAGACTTCAAAACAGGCCGTTAAGGGGTGAAAACCCGAACCAGCCCCCAAACGACCCCGTACGAGGCACGAACACCTCGCACGGGACCAATGTAACTTGTAGCAACTGACCGCGTAGTCCCGAGTCTCCCGGTTTGAGAGTATGACGATAATTTGCAAAAATCACACTTAGACTTGAAAACAGGCTGTTAAGGGGTGAAAACCTGAACCAGCCCCCAAACGACCCCGTAGGAGGCACGAACACCTCGCACGGGATCAATGTAACTCATAGGAACTGACCGCATAGTCCCGGGACTCCCGGTTTGAAAGTATGACCTGAATTTGCAAAAATCACACTTAGACTTGAAAACATGCCGTTAAGGGGTGAAAACCCGAACCAGCCCCCAAACGTCCCCGTAGGAGGCACGAACACCTCGCACGGGACCAATGTAACTTGTAGCAACTGACCGCGTAATCCCGGGTCTCCCGGTCTGAGAGTATGACGATAATTCGCAAAAATCACACTTAGACTTGAAAACAGGCCGTTAAGGGGTGAAAACCCGAACCAGCCCCCAAACGACCCCGTAGGAGGCACGAACACCTCGCACGGGACCAATGTAACTCGTAGGAACTGACCGTGTAGTCCCGGGTCGCCCGGTTTGAGAGTATGACGATAATTTTCAAACATCACACTTAGACTTGAAAACAGGCCGTTAAGGGGTGAAAACCCGAACCAGCCCCCAAACGACCCCGTAGGAGGCACGAACACCTCGCACGGGACCAATGTTACTCGTAGGAACTGACCGTGTAGTCCCGGGTCGCCCGGTTTGAGAATATGACGATAATTTTCAAACATCACACTTAGACTTGAAAACAGGCCGTTAAGGGGTGAAAACCCGAACCAGCCCCCAAACGACCCCGTAGGAGGCACGAACACCTCGCACGGGACCGATGTAACTCGTAGGAACTGACCGTGTAGTCCCGGGTCGCCCGGTTTGAGAGTATGACGATAATTTTCAAACATCACACTTAGACTTGAAAACAGGCCGTTAAGGGGTGAAAACCCGAACCAGCCCCCAAACGACCCCGTAGGAGGCACGAACACCTCGCACAAGACCGATGTAACTCATAGGAACTGATCGTGTAGTCCCGGGTCTCCCGGTTTGAGAGTATGACGATAATTTGCAAAAATCACACTTAGACTTGAAAACAGGCTGTTAAGGGGTGAAAACCCGAACCAGCCCCCAAACGACCCCGTAGGAGGCACGAACACCTCGCACGGGACCAATGTAACTCATAGGAACTGACCGCATAGTCCCGGGACTCCCGGTTTGAAAGTATGACCCGAATTTGCAAAAATCACACTTAGACTTGAAAACAGGCCGTTAAGGGGTGAAAACCCGAACCAGCCCCCAAACGTCCCCGTAGGAGGCACGAACACCTCGCACGGGACCAATGTAACTTGTAGCAACTGACCGCGTAATCCCGGGTCTCCCGGTCTGAGAGTATGACGATAATTCGCAAAAATCACACTTAGACTTGAAAACAGGCCGTTAAGGGGTGAAAACCCGAACCAGCCCCCAAACGACCCCGTAGGAGGCACGAACACCTCCTACGGGACCAATGTAACTCGTAGGAACTGACCGTGTAGTCCCGGGTCGCCCGGTTTGAGAGTATGACGATAATTTTCAAACATCACACTTAGACTTGAAAACAGGCCGTTAAGGGGTGAAAACCCGAACCAGCCCCCAAACGACCCCGTAGGAGGCACGAACACCTCGCACGGGACCAATGTAACTCGTAGGAACTGACCGCGTAATCCCGAGACTCCCGGTTTGAGAGTATGACCTGAATTTTTAAAAATCACACTTAGACTTGAAAACAGGCCGTTAAGGAGTGAAAACCCGAACCATCCCCCAAACGACCCCGTAGGAGGCACGAACACCTCGTACGGGACCAATGTAACTCATAGGAACTGACCGTGTAGTCCCGGGTCTCCCGGTTTGAGAGTATGACGATAATTTGCAGAAATCACACTTAGACTTGAAAACAGGCCGTTAAGGGGTGAAAACCAAAACCCGCCCATAAACGACCCCGTATGAGGCACGAACACCTCGCACGGGACAAATGTAACTTGTAGCAACTGACCGCGTAGTCCCGAGTCTCCCGGTTTTTAGAGTATGACCCGAATTTGAAAAAATCACACTGAGACATGAAAACAGGCAGTTAAGGGGTGAAAACCCGAACCAACCCCCAAACGACCCCGTAGGAGGCACGAACACCTCGCACGGGACCAATGTAACTCGTAGGAACTGATCGTGTAGTCCCGGGTCTCCCGATTTGAGAGTATGACGATAATTTGCAAAAATCACACTTAGACTTGAAAACAGGCTGTTAAGGGGTGAAAACCCAAACCAGCCCCCAAACGACCCCGTAGGAGGCACAAAAACCTCGCACGGGACCAATGTAACTCGTAGGAACTGACCGCGTAGTCCCGAGACTTTCGGTTTGAGAGTATGACGATAATTTGCAAAAATCACACTTAGACTTGAAAACAGGCCGTTAAGGGGTGAAAACCCGAACCAACCCCCAAACGACCCCGTAGGAGGCACGAACACCTCGCACGGGACCAATGTAACTTGTAGCAACTGACCGCGTAGTCCCGGGTCTCCCGGTTTGAGAGTATGACGATAATTCGCAAAAATGACACTTAGACTTGAAAACAGGCCGTTAAGGGGTGAAAACCCGAACCAGCCCCCAAACAACCCCGTAGGAGGCACGAACACCTCGCACGGGACCAATGTAACTCGTAGGAACTGACCGTGTAGTCCCGAGTCTCCCGGTTTGAGAGTATGACGAAAATTTGCAAAAATCAAACTTAGACTTGAAAGCAGGTTGCTAAGGGGTGAAAACCCGAACCAGCCCCCAAACGACCCCGTAGGAAGTACGAACACCTCGCACGGGACCAATGTAACTCGTAGGAACTGACCGCGTAGTCCCGGGACTCCCAGTTTGAGAGTATGACCCGAATTTGCAAAAATCACACTTAGACTTGAAAACAGGCCGTTAAGGGGTGAAAACCCGAACCAGCTCCCAAACGACCCCGTAGGAGGCACGAACACCTCGCACGGGACCAATAAAACTTGTAGCAACTGGCCGCGTAGTCCCGGGTCTCCCGGTTTGAGAGTATGACGATAATTCGCAAAAATCACACTTAGACTTGAAAACAGGCCGTTAAGGGGTGAAAACCCGAACCAGCCCCCAAACGACCCCGTAGGAGGCACGAACACCTCGCACAGGACCAATTTAACTCGTAGGAACTGACCGTGTAGTCCCGGGTCTCCCGGTTTGAGAGTATGACGATAATTAGCAAAAAACACACTTAGACTTGAAAACAGGCAGTTAAGGGGTGAAAACCCGAACCAGCCCCCAAACGACCCCGTAGGAGGCACGAACACCTCGCACGGGACCAATGTAACTCGTAGGAACTGTCCGCGTAGTCCCGCGACTCCCGGTTTGAGAGTATGACCCGAATTTGCAAAAATCACACTTAGACTTGAAAACAGGCCGTTAAGGGGTGAAAACCCCAACCAGCCCCCAAACGACCCCGTAGGAGGCACCAACACCTCGCACGGGACCAATGTAACTTGCAGAAACTGACCAAGTAGTCCCGGGTCTACCGGTTTGAGAGTATGACGGTAATTCGCAAAAATCACACTTAGACTTGAAAACAGGCCGTTAAGGGGTGAAAACCCGAACCAGCCCTCAAACGACCCCGTAGGAGGCACGAACACCTCGCACGGGACCAATGTAACTCGTAGGAACTGACCGTGTAGTCCCGGGTCTCCCGGTTTGAGAGTATGACGATAATTTGCAGAAATCACACTTAGACTTGAAAACAGGCCGTTAAGGGATGAAAACCCGAACCAGCCCCCAAACGACCCCGTAGGAGGCACGAACACCTCGCACGGGACCAATGTAACTCGTAGGAACTATCCGCGTAGTCCCGAGACTCCCGGTTTGAGAGTATAACCCGAATTTGCAAAAATCACACTTAGACTTGAAAACAGGCCATTAAGGGGTGAAAACCCGAACCAGTCCCCAAACGACCCCGTAGGAGGTACGAACACCTCGCACGGGACCAATGTAACTCGTAGGAACTGACCGTGTAGTCACGGGAGTCCCGGTTTGAGAGTATGACGATAATTTGCAAAAATCTCACTTAGACTTGAAAACAGGCCGTTAAGGGGTGAAAACCCGAACCAGCCCCCAAACGACCCCGTAGGAGGCACGAACACCTCGCACGGGACCAATGTAACTGGTAGGAACTGTCCGCGTAGTCCCGCGACTCCCGGTTTGAGAGTATGACCCGAATTTGCAAAAATCACACTTAGACTTGAAAACAGGCCGTTAAGGGGTGCAAAACCCGAACCAGCCCCCAAACGACCCCGTAGGAGGTACGAACAGCTCGCACGGGACCAATGTAACTCGTAAGAACTGACCGTGTAGTCCCGAGTCTCCCGGTTTGAGAGTATGACGATAATTCGAAAAAATAACACTTAGACTTGAAAACAGGCTGTTAAGGGGTGAAAACCCGAACCAGCCCCCAAACGACCCCGTAGGAGGCACCAACACCTCGCACGGGACCAATGTAACTTGCAGAAACTGACCGCGTAGTCCCGGGTCTACCGGTTTGAGAGTATGACGGTAATTCGCAAAAATCACACTTAGACTTGAAAACAGGCCGTTAAGGGGTGAAAACCCGAACCAGCACCCAAACGACCCCGTAGGAGGCACGAACACCTCGCACGGTACCAATGTAAATCGTAGGAACTGACCGTGTAGTCCCGGGTCTCCCGGTTTGAGAGTATGACGATAATTTGGAAAAATGACACTTAGACTTGAAAACAGGCCGTTAAGGGGTGCAAAACCCGAACCAGCCCCCAAACGACCCCGTAGGAGGTACGAACAGCTCGCACGGGACCAATGTAACTCGTAAGAACTGACCGTGTAGTCCCGGGTCTCCCGGTTTGAGAGTATGACGATAATTTGCAAAAATCACACTAAGACTTGAAAACAGGCCGTTAAGGAGTGAAAACCCGAACCAGCCCCCAAACGACCCCGTAGGAGGCATGAACACCTCGCACGAGACCAATGTAACTTGTAGGAACTAACCGCGTATTCCCGAGACTTTCGGTTTGAGAGTATGACGACAATTTGCAAAAATCACACTTAGACTTGAAAACAGGCCGTTAAGGGATGAAAACCAAAACCAGCACCCAACCGACCCCGTATGAGGCACGAACACCTCGCACGGGACCAATGTAACTTTTAGCAACTGACCGCGTAGTCCTGAGTCTCCCGGTTTGAGAGTATGACGATAATTAGGAAAAATGACACTTAGACTTGAAAACAGGCCGTTAAGGGGTGAAAACCCGAACCAGCCCCCAAACGACCCCGTAGGAGGCACGAACACCTCGCACGGGACCAATGCAACTCGTAGGAACTGACCGTGTAGTCTCGGGTCTCCCGGTTTGAGAGTATGACGATAATTTGCAAAAATCACACTTAGACTTGAAAACAGGCCGTTAAGGGGTGAAAACCCGAACCAGCCCCCAAACGACCCCGTAGGAGGCACCAACACCTCGCACGGGACCAATGTAACTTGCAGAAACTGACCGCGTAGTCCCGGGTCTACCGGTTTGAGAGTATGACGGTAATTCGCAAAAATCACACTTAGACTTGAAAACAGGCCGTTAAGGGGTGAAAACCCGAACCAGCACCCAAACGACCCCGTAGGAGGCACGAACACCTCGCACGGGACCAATGTAACTTGTAGCAACTGACCGCGAAGTCCCGGGTCTCCCGATTTGAGAGTATGACGATAATTCGCAAAAATCACACTTAGACTTGAAAACAGGCCGTTAAGGGGTGAAAACCCGAACCAGCCCCCAAACGACCCCGTAGGAGGCACGAACACCTCGCACGGGACCAATGTAACTCATAGGAACTGACCGTGTAGTCCCGGGTCTCCCGGTTTGAGAGTATGACGATAATTCGCAAAAATGACACTTAGACTTGAAAACAGGCCGTTAAGGGGTGAAAACCCGGACCAGCCCCCAAACGACCCCGTAGGAGGCACGAACACCTCGCACGGGACCAATGTAACCCGTAGGAACTGACCGTGTAGTCCCGGGTCTCCCGGTTTGAGAGTATGACGATAATTTGCAAAAATCACACTTAGACTTGAAAACAGGCCGTTAAGGGGTGAAAACCCGAACCAGCCCCCAAACGACCCCGTAGGAGGTACGAACACCTCGTACGGGACCAATGTAACTCGTAGGAACTGACCGCATAGTCCCGAGACTTTCGGTTTGAGAGTATGACGATAATTTGCAAAAATCACACTTAGACTTGGAAACAGGCCGTTAAGGGGTGACAACCCGAACCAGCCCCCAAACGACCCCGTAGGAGGCACGAACACCTCGCACGGGACCAATGTAACTCGTAGGAACTGACCGTGTAGTCCCGGGTCTCCCGGTTTGAGAGTATGATGATAATTTGCAAAAATCACACTTAGACTTGAAAACAGGCCGTTAAGGGGTGAAAACCCGAACCAGCCCCCAAACGACCCCGTAGGAGGCACGAACACCTCGCACGGGACCAATGTAACTCGTAGGAACTGACCGTGTAGTCCCGGGTCTCCCGGTTTGAGAGTATGACGATAATTTGCAGAAATCACACTTAGACTTGAAAACAGGCCGTTAAGGGGTGAAAACCCGAACCAGCCCCCAAACGACCCCGTAGGAGGCACCAACACCTCGCACGGGACCAATGTAACTCGTAGGAACTGACCGCGTAGTCACGGGACTCCCGGTTTGAGATTATGACCCGAATTTTCAAAAATCACACTTAGACTTGAAAACAAGCCGTTAAGGGGTGAAACCCGAACCAGCCCCCAAACGACCCCGTAGGGGGCACGAACACCTCGCTCGGGACCAATGTAACTCATAGGAACTGACCGCGTATTCCCGAGACTTTCGGTTTGAGTGTACGACGATAATTCGCAAAAATCACACTTAGACTTGAAAACAGGCCGTTAAGGGGTGAAAACCCGAACCAGCCCCCAAACGACCCCGTAGGAGGCACGAACACCTCCTACGGGACCAATGTAACTCGTAGGAACTGACCGTGTAGTCCCGGGTCGCCCGGTTTGAGAGTATGACGATAATTTTCAAACATCACACTTAGACTTGAAAACAGGCCGTTAAGGGGTGAAAACCCGAACCAGCCCCCAAACGACCCCGTAGGAGGCACGAACACCTCGCACGGGACCAATGTAACTCGTAGGAACTGACCGCGTAATCCCGAGACTCCCGGTTTGAGAGTATGACCTGAATTTTTAAAAATCACACTTAGACTTGAAAACAGGCCGTTAAGGAGTGAAAACCCGAACCATCCCCCAAACGACCCCGTAGGAGGCACGAACACCTCGTACGGGACCAATGTAACTCATAGGAACTGACCGTGTAGTCCCGGGTCTCCCGGTTTGAGAGTATGACGATAATTTGCAGAAATCACACTTAGACTTGAAAACAGGCCGTTAAGGGGTGAAAACCAAAACCCGCCCATAAACGACCCCGTATGAGGCACGAACACCTCGCACGGGACAAATGTAACTTGTAGCAACTGACCGCGTAGTCCCGAGTCTCCCGGTTTTTAGAGTATGACCCGAATTTGAAAAAATCACACTGAGACATGAAAACAGGCAGTTAAGGGGTGAAAACCCGAACCAACCCCCAAACGACCCCGTAGGAGGCACGAACACCTCGCACGGGACCAATGTAACTCGTAGGAACTGATCGTGTAGTCCCGGGTCTCCCGATTTGAGAGTATGACGATAATTTGCAAAAATCACACTTAGACTTGAAAACAGGCTGTTAAGGGGTGAAAACCCAAACCAGCCCCCAAACGACCCCGTAGGAGGCACAAAAACCTCGCACGGGACCAATGTAACTCGTAGGAACTGACCGCGTAGTCCCGAGACTTTCGGTTTGAGAGTATGACGATAATTTGCAAAAATCACACTTAGACTTGAAAACAGGCCGTTAAGGGGTGAAAACCCGAACCAACCCCCAAACGACCCCGTAGGAGGCACGAACACCTCGCACGGGACCAATGTAACTTGTAGCAACTGACCGCGTAGTCCCGGGTCTCCCGGTTTGAGAGTATGACGATAATTCGCAAAAATGACACTTAGACTTGAAAACAGGCCGTTAAGGGGTGAAAACCCGAACCAGCCCCCAAACAACCCCGTAGGAGGCACGAACACCTCGCACGGGACCAATGTAACTCGTAGGAACTGACCGTGTAGTCCCGAGTCTCCCGGTTTGAGAGTATGACGAAAATTTGCAAAAATCAAACTTAGACTTGAAAGCAGGTTGCTAAGGGGTGAAAACCCGAACCAGCCCCCAAACGACCCCGTAGGAAGTACGAACACCTCGCACGGGACCAATGTAACTCGTAGGAACTGACCGCGTAGTCCCGGGACTCCCAGTTTGAGAGTATGACCCGAATTTGCAAAAATCACACTTAGACTTGAAAACAGGCCGTTAAGGGGTGAAAACCCGAACCAGCTCCCAAACGACCCCGTAGGAGGCACGAACACCTCGCACGGGACCAATAAAACTTGTAGCAACTGGCCGCGTAGTCCCGGGTCTCCCGGTTTGAGAGTATGACGATAATTCGCAAAAATCACACTTAGACTTGAAAACAGGCCGTTAAGGGGTGAAAACCCGAACCAGCCCCCAAACGACCCCGTAGGAGGCACGAACACCTCGCACAGGACCAATTTAACTCGTAGGAACTGACCGTGTAGTCCCGGGTCTCCCGGTTTGAGAGTATGACGATAATTAGCAAAAAACACACTTAGACTTGAAAACAGGCAGTTAAGGGGTGAAAACCCGAACCAGCCCCCAAACGACCCCGTAGGAGGCACGAACACCTCGCACGGGACCAATGTAACTCGTAGGAACTGTCCGCGTAGTCCCGCGACTCCCGGTTTGAGAGTATGACCCGAATTTGCAAAAATCACACTTAGACTTGAAAACAGGCCGTTAAGGGGTGAAAACCCCAACCAGCCCCCAAACGACCCCGTAGGAGGCACCAACACCTCGCACGGGACCAATGTAACTTGCAGAAACTGACCAAGTAGTCCCGGGTCTACCGGTTTGAGAGTATGACGGTAATTCGCAAAAATCACACTTAGACTTGAAAACAGGCCGTTAAGGGGTGAAAACCCGAACCAGCCCTCAAACGACCCCGTAGGAGGCACGAACACCTCGCACGGGACCAATGTAACTCGTAGGAACTGACCGTGTAGTCCCGGGTCTCCCGGTTTGAGAGTATGACGATAATTTGCAGAAATCACACTTAGACTTGAAAACAGGCCGTTAAGGGATGAAAACCCGAACCAGCCCCCAAACGACCCCGTAGGAGGCACGAACACCTCGCACGGGACCAATGTAACTCGTAGGAACTATCCGCGTAGTCCCGAGACTCCCGGTTTGAGAGTATAACCCGAATTTGCAAAAATCACACTTAGACTTGAAAACAGGCCATTAAGGGGTGAAAACCCGAACCAGTCCCCAAACGACCCCGTAGGAGGTACGAACACCTCGCACGGGACCAATGTAACTCGTAGGAACTGACCGTGTAGTCACGGGAGTCCCGGTTTGAGAGTATGACGATAATTTGCAAAAATCTCACTTAGACTTGAAAACAGGCCGTTAAGGGGTGAAAACCCGAACCAGCCCCCAAACGACCCCGTAGGAGGCACGAACACCTCGCACGGGACCAATGTAACTGGTAGGAACTGTCCGCGTAGTCCCGCGACTCCCGGTTTGAGAGTATGACCCGAATTTGCAAAAATCACACTTAGACTTGAAAACAGGCCGTTAAGGGGTGCAAAACCCGAACCAGCCCCCAAACGACCCCGTAGGAGGTACGAACAGCTCGCACGGGACCAATGTAACTCGTAAGAACTGACCGTGTAGTCCCGAGTCTCCCGGTTTGAGAGTATGACGATAATTCGAAAAAATAACACTTAGACTTGAAAACAGGCTGTTAAGGGGTGAAAACCCGAACCAGCCCCCAAACGACCCCGTAGGAGGCACCAACACCTCGCACGGGACCAATGTAACTTGCAGAAACTGACCGCGTAGTCCCGGGTCTACCGGTTTGAGAGTATGACGGTAATTCGCAAAAATCACACTTAGACTTGAAAACAGGCCGTTAAGGGGTGAAAACCCGAACCAGCACCCAAACGACCCCGTAGGAGGCACGAACACCTCGCACGGTACCAATGTAAATCGTAGGAACTGACCGTGTAGTCCCGGGTCTCCCGGTTTGAGAGTATGACGATAATTTGGAAAAATGACACTTAGACTTGAAAACAGGCCGTTAAGGGGTGCAAAACCCGAACCAGCCCCCAAACGACCCCGTAGGAGGTACGAACAGCTCGCACGGGACCAATGTAACTCGTAAGAACTGACCGTGTAGTCCCGGGTCTCCCGGTTTGAGAGTATGACGATAATTTGCAAAAATCACACTAAGACTTGAAAACAGGCCGTTAAGGAGTGAAAACCCGAACCAGCCCCCAAACGACCCCGTAGGAGGCATGAACACCTCGCACGAGACCAATGTAACTTGTAGGAACTAACCGCGTATTCCCGAGACTTTCGGTTTGAGAGTATGACGACAATTTGCAAAAATCACACTTAGACTTGAAAACAGGCCGTTAAGGGATGAAAACCAAAACCAGCACCCAACCGACCCCGTATGAGGCACGAACACCTCGCACGGGACCAATGTAACTTTTAGCAACTGACCGCGTAGTCCTGAGTCTCCCGGTTTGAGAGTATGACGATAATTAGGAAAAATGACACTTAGACTTGAAAACAGGCCGTTAAGGGGTGAAAACCCGAACCAGCCCCCAAACGACCCCGTAGGAGGCACGAACACCTCGCACGGGACCAATGCAACTCGTAGGAACTGACCGTGTAGTCTCGGGTCTCCCGGTTTGAGAGTATGACGATAATTTGCAAAAATCACACTTAGACTTGAAAACAGGCCGTTAAGGGGTGAAAACCCGAACCAGCCCCCAAACGACCCCGTAGGAGGCACCAACACCTCGCACGGGACCAATGTAACTTGCAGAAACTGACCGCGTAGTCCCGGGTCTACCGGTTTGAGAGTATGACGGTAATTCGCAAAAATCACACTTAGACTTGAAAACAGGCCGTTAAGGGGTGAAAACCCGAACCAGCACCCAAACGACCCCGTAGGAGGCACGAACACCTCGCACGGGACCAATGTAACTTGTAGCAACTGACCGCGAAGTCCCGGGTCTCCCGATTTGAGAGTATGACGATAATTCGCAAAAATCACACTTAGACTTGAAAACAGGCCGTTAAGGGGTGAAAACCCGAACCAGCCCCCAAACGACCCCGTAGGAGGCACGAACACCTCGCACGGGACCAATGTAACTCATAGGAACTGACCGTGTAGTCCCGGGTCTCCCGGTTTGAGAGTATGACGATAATTCGCAAAAATGACACTTAGACTTGAAAACAGGCCGTTAAGGGGTGAAAACCCGGACCAGCCCCCAAACGACCCCGTAGGAGGCACGAACACCTCGCACGGGACCAATGTAACCCGTAGGAACTGACCGTGTAGTCCCGGGTCTCCCGGTTTGAGAGTATGACGATAATTTGCAAAAATCACACTTAGACTTGAAAACAGGCCGTTAAGGGGTGAAAACCCGAACCAGCCCCCAAACGACCCCGTAGGAGGTACGAACACCTCGTACGGGACCAATGTAACTCGTAGGAACTGACCGCATAGTCCCGAGACTTTCGGTTTGAGAGTATGACGATAATTTGCAAAAATCACACTTAGACTTGGAAACAGGCCGTTAAGGGGTGACAACCCGAACCAGCCCCCAAACGACCCCGTAGGAGGCACGAACACCTCGCACGGGACCAATGTAACTCGTAGGAACTGACCGTGTAGTCCCGGGTCTCCCGGTTTGAGAGTATGATGATAATTTGCAAAAATCACACTTAGACTTGAAAACAGGCCGTTAAGGGGTGAAAACCCGAACCAGCCCCCAAACGACCCCGTAGGAGGCACGAACACCTCGCACGGGACCAATGTAACTCGTAGGAACTGACCGTGTAGTCCCGGGTCTCCCGGTTTGAGAGTATGACGATAATTTGCAGAAATCACACTTAGACTTGAAAACAGGCCGTTAAGGGGTGAAAACCCGAACCAGCCCCCAAACGACCCCGTAGGAGGCACCAACACCTCGCACGGGACCAATGTAACTCGTAGGAACTGACCGCGTAGTCACGGGACTCCCGGTTTGAGATTATGACCCGAATTTTCAAAAATCACACTTAGACTTGAAAACAAGCCGTTAAGGGGTGAAACCCGAACCAGCCCCCAAACGACCCCGTAGGGGGCACGAACACCTCGCTCGGGACCAATGTAACTCATAGGAACTGACCGCGTATTCCCGAGACTTTCGGTTTGAGTGTACGACGATGATTTCCCAAAATCACACTTAGACTTGAATACAGGCCGTTAAGGGATGAAAACCAAAACCAGCCCCCAAACGACCCCGTATGAGGCACGAACACCTCGCACGGGACCAATGTAACTTGTAGCAACTGACCGCGTAGTCCCGAGTCTCCCGGTTTGAGAGTTTGACGATAATTCGCAAAAATGACACTTAGACTTGAAAACAGGCCGTTAAGGGGTGAAAACCCGAACGAGCCCCCAAACGACCCCGTAGGAGGCACGAACACCTCGCACGGGACCAATGTAACTCGTAGGAACTGACCGCGTAATCCCGAGACTCCCGGTTTGAGAGTATGACCTGAATTTTTAAAAATCACACTTAGACTTGAAAACAGGCCGTTAAGGGGTGAAAACCCGAACCAGCCCCCAAACGACCCCGTAGGAGGCACGAACACCTCGTACGGGATCAATGTAACTCCTAGGAACTGACCACGTAGTCCCGAGACTTTCGGTTTGAGAGTATGACGATAATTCGTAAAAATCACACTTAGACTTGAAAATAGGCCGTTAAGGGGTGAAAACCCGAACCAGCCCCCAAACGACCCCGTAGGAGGCACGAACACCTCGCACGGGACCAATGTAACTCGTAGGAACTGACTGTGTAGTCCCGGGTCTCCCGGTTTGAGAGTATGACGATAATTTGCAAAAATCACACTTAGACTTGAAAACAGGATGTTAAGGGGTGAAAACACGAACCAGCCCCCAAACGACCCCGTAGGAGGCACGAACACCTCGCACGGGACCAATGTAACTCGTAGGAACTGACCGCGTAGTCCCGGGACTCCCGGTTTGAGAGTATGACCCGAATTTGTAAGAATCACACTTAGACTTGAAAATAGGCCGTTAAGGGGTGAAAACCCGAACCAGCTCCCAGACGACCCCGTAGGAGGCACGAACACCTCGCACGGGACCAATGTAACTTGTAGTAACTGACCGCGTAGTCCCGGGTCTCCCGATTTGAGAGTATGACGACAATTCGCAAAAATCACACTTAGACTTGAAAACAGGCCGTTAAGGGGTGAAAA
The DNA here is from genome assembly GCA_949130495.1 of Sambucus nigra. Taxonomy (NCBI): domain Eukaryota; kingdom Viridiplantae; phylum Streptophyta; class Magnoliopsida; order Dipsacales; family Adoxaceae; genus Sambucus; species Sambucus nigra. The sequence continues at coordinate 185,487,930 of OX422214.1, read as the reverse complement.
CCCGAACCAGCCCCCAAACGACCCCGTAGGAGGTACAAACACCTCGGACGGGACCAATGTAACTCGTAGGAACTGACCGTGTAGTCCCGGGTCTCCCGGTTTGAGAGTATGACGATAATTTGCAAAAATCACTTTTAGACTTGAAAACAGGCCGTTAAGGGGTGAAAACCCGAACCAGCCCCCAAACGACCCCGTAGGAGGCATGAACACCTCGCACGAGACCAATGTAACTCGTAGGAACTGACCGCGTAGTCCCGAGACTTTCGGTTTGAGAGTATGACGATAATTTGCAAAAATCACACTTAGACTTGAAAACAGGCCGTTAAGGGGTGAAAACCAAAACCAGCGCCCAAACGACCCCGTATGAGGCACGAACACCTCGTACGGGACCAATGTAATTTGTAGCAACTGATCGCGTAGTCCCGGGTCTCCCGGTTTTTAGAGTATGACCCAAATTTGCAAAAATCACACTTAGACATGAAAACAGGCCGTTAAGGGGTGAAAACCCGAACCAACCCCCAAACGACCCCGTAGGAGGCACGAACACCTCGCACGGGACCAATGTAACTCGTAGGAACTGACCGCGTAGTCTCGGGACTCCCGGTTTGAGAGTTTGACGATAATTCGCAAAAATGACACTTAGACTTGAAAACAGGCCGTTAAGGGGTGAAAACCCGAACCAGCCCCCAAACGACCCCGTAGGAGGCACAAACACCTCGCACGGGACCAATGTAACTCGTAGGAACTGACCGTGTAGTCCCGGGTCTCCCGGTTTGAGAGTATGACGAAAATTTGCAAAAATCACACTTAGACTTGAAAACAGGCTGTTAAGGGGTGAAAACCCGAACCAGCCTCCAAACGACCCCGTAGGAAGCACGAACACCTCGCACGGGACCAATGTAACTCGTAGGAACTGACCGCGTAGTCCCGGGACTCCCGGTTTGAGAGTATGACCCGAATTTGCAAAAATCACACTTAGACTTGAAAACAGGCCGTTAAGGGGTGAAAACCCGAACCAGCTCCCAAACGACCCCGTAGGAGGCACGAACACCTCGCACAGGATCAATATAACTTGTAGCAACTGGCCGCGTAGTCCCGGGTCTCCCGGTTTGAGAGTATGACGATAATTTTCAAAACTCAGCACTTAAACTTAAAAACAATCCGTTAAAGGGTGAAAATCCAAACCACCCCCCAAACGACCCCGTAGGGGGCACGAACACCTCGCACGGGACCAATGTAACTCGTAGGAACTGACCGCGTAGTCCCGGGTCTCCGGTTTGAGAGTATGACGATAATTCGCAAAAATCACACTTAGACTTGAAAACAGGCCGTTAAGGGGTGAAAACCCGAACCAGCCCCCAAACGACCCCGTAGGAGGCACGAACACCTCGCACGGGACCAATGTAACTTGTAGGAACTGACCGCGTAGTCCCGGGACTCCCGGTTTGAGAATATGACGATAATTTGCAAAAATCACACTTAGACTTGAAAACAAGCCGTTAAGGGGTGAAAACCCGAACCAACCCCCAAACGACCCCGTAGGAGGCACGAACACCTCGCACGGGACCAATGTAACTTGTAGCAACTCAACGGGTAGTCCCGGGTCTCCCGGTTTGAGAGTATGACGATAATTCGAAAAAAATCACACTTAGACTTGAAAATAGGCCGTTAAGGAGTGAAAACCCGAACCAGCCCCCAAACGACCCCGTAGGAGTCACGAACACCTCGCACGGGACCAATGTAACTCGTAGGAACTGACCGTGTAGTCCCGGGTCTCCCGGTTTGAGAGTATGATGATAATTTGCAAAAATCACACTTAGACTTGAAAATAGGCCGTTAAGGGGTGAAAACCCGAACCAGCCCCCAAACGACCCCGTAGGAGGCACGAACACCTCGCACGGGACCAATGTAACTTGTAGGAACTGTCCGCGTAGTCCCGCGACTCCCGGTTTGAGAGTATGACCCGAATTTGCAAAAATCACACTTAGACTTCAAAACAGGCCGTTAAGGGGTGAAAACCCAAACCAGCCCCCAAACGACCCCGTACGAGGCACGAACACCTCGCACGGGACCAATGTAACTTGTAGCAACTGACCGCATAGTCCCGAGTCTCCCGGTTTGAGAGTATGACGATAATTTGCAAAAATCACACTTAGACTTGAAAACAGGCTGTTAAGGGGTGAAAACCTGAACCAGCCCCCAAACGACCCCGTAGGAGGCACGAACACCTCGCACGGGATCAATGTAACTCATAGGAACTGACCGCATAGTCCCGGGACTCCCGGTTTGAAAGTATGACCTGAATTTGCAAAAATCACACTTAGACTTGAAAACATGCCGTTAAGGGGTGAAAACCCGAACCAGCCCCCAAACGTCCCCGTAGGAGGCACGAACACCTCGCACGGGACCAATGTAACTTGTAGCAACTGACCGCGTAATCCCGGGTCTCCCGGTCTGAGAGTATGACGATAATTCGCAAAAATCACACTTAGACTTGAAAACAGGCCGTTAAGGGGTGAAAACCCGAACCAGCCCCCAAACGACCCCGTAGGAGGCACGAACACCTCGCACGGGACCAATGTAACTCGTAGGAACTGACCGTGTAGTCCCGGGTCGCCCGGTTTGAGAGTATGACGATAATTTTCAAACATCACACTTAGACTTGAAAACAGGCCGTTAAGGGGTGAAAACCCGAACCAGCCCCCAAACGACCCCGTAGGAGGCACGAACACCTCGCACGGGACCAATGTTACTCGTAGGAACTGACCGTGTAGTCCCGGGTCGCCCGGTTTGAGAATATGACGATAATTTTCAAACATCACACTTAGACTTGAAAACAGGCCGTTAAGGGGTGAAAACCCGAACCAGCCCCCAAACGACCCCGTAGGAGGCACGAACACCTCGCACGGGACCGATGTAACTCGTAGGAACTGACCGTGTAGTCCCGGGTCGCCCGGTTTGAGAGTATGACGATAATTTTCAAACATCACACTTAGACTTGAAAACAGGCCGTTAAGGGGTGAAAACCCGAACCAGCCCCCAAACGACCCCGTAGGAGGCACGAACACCTCGCACAAGACCGATGTAACTCATAGGAACTGATCGTGTAGTCCCGGGTCTCCCGGTTTGAGAGTATGACGATAATTTGCAAAAATCACACTTAGACTTGAAAACAGGCTGTTAAGGGGTGAAAACCCGAACCAGCCCCCAAACGACCCCGTAGGAGGCACGAACACCTCGCACGGGACCAATGTAACTCATAGGAACTGACCGCATAGTCCCGGGACTCCCGGTTTGAAAGTATGACCCGAATTTGCAAAAATCACACTTAGACTTGAAAACAGGCCGTTAAGGGGTGAAAACCCGAACCAGCCCCCAAACGTCCCCGTAGGAGGCACGAACACCTCGCACGGGACCAATGTAACTTGTAGCAACTGACCGCGTAATCCCGGGTCTCCCGGTCTGAGAGTATGACGATAATTCGCAAAAATCACACTTAGACTTGAAAACAGGCCGTTAAGGGGTGAAAACCCGAACCAGCCCCCAAACGACCCCGTAGGAGGCACGAACACCTCCTACGGGACCAATGTAACTCGTAGGAACTGACCGTGTAGTCCCGGGTCGCCCGGTTTGAGAGTATGACGATAATTTTCAAACATCACACTTAGACTTGAAAACAGGTCGTTAAGGGGTGAAAACCCGAACCAGCCCCCAAACGACCCCGTAGGAGGCACGAACACCTCGCACGGGACCAATGTAACTCGTAGGAACTGACCGCGTAATCCCGAGACTCCCGGTTTGAGAGTATGACCTGAATTTTTAAAAATCACACTTAGACTTGAAAACAGGCCGTTAAGGAGTGAAAACCCGAACCATCCCCCAAACGACCCCGTAGGAGGCACGAACACCTCGTACGGGACCAATGTAACTCATAGGAACTGACCGTGTAGTCCCGGGTCTCCCGGTTTGAGAGTATGACGATAATTTGCAGAAATCACACTTAGACTTGAAAACAGGCCGTTAAGGGGTGAAAACCAAAACCAGCCCATAAACGACCCCGTATGAGGCACGAACACCTCGCACGGGACAAATGTAACTTGTAGCAACTGACCGCGTAGTCCCGAGTCTCCCGGTTTTTAGAGTATGACCCGAATTTGAAAAAATCACACTGAGACATGAAAACAGGCAGTTAAGGGGTGAAAACCCGAACCAACCCCCAAACGACCCCGTAGGAGGCACGAACACCTCGCACGGGACCAATGTAACTCGTAGGAACTGATCGTGTAGTCCCGGGTCTCCCGATTTGAGAGTATGACGATAATTTGCAAAAATCACACTTAGACTTGAAAACAGGCTGTTAAGGGGTGAAAACCCAAACCAGCCCCCAAACGACCCCGTAGGAGGCACAAAAACCTCGCACGGGACCAATGTAACTCGTAGGAACTGACCGCGTAGTCCCGAGACTTTCGGTTTGAGAGTATGACGATAATTTGCAAAAATCACACTTAGACTTGAAAACAGGCCGTTAAGGGGTGAAAACCCGAACCAACCCCCAAACGACCCCGTAGGAGGCACGAACACCTCGCACGGGACCAATGTAACTTGTAGCAACTGACCGCGTAGTCCCGGGTCTCCCGGTTTGAGAGTATGACGATAATTCGCAAAAATGACACTTAGACTTGAAAACAGGCCGTTAAGGGGTGAAAACCCGAACCAGCCCCCAAACGACCCCGTAGGAGGCACGAACACCTCGCACGGGACCAATGTAACTCGTAGGAACTGACCGTGTAGTCCCGAGTCTCCCGGTTTGAGAGTATGACGAAAATTTGCAAAAATCACACTTAGACTTGAAAGCAGGCTGCTAAGGGGTGAAAACCCGAACCAGCCCCCAAACGACCCCGTAGGAAGTACGAACACCTCGCACGGGACCAATGTAACTCGTAGGAACTGACCGCGTAGTCCCGGGACTCCCAGTTTGAGAGTATGACCCGAATTTGCAAAAATCACACTTAGACTTGAAAACAGGCCGTTAAGGGGTGAAAACCCGAACCAGCTCCCAAACGACCCCGTAGGAGGCACGAACACCTCGCACGGGACCAATAAAACTTGTAGCAACTGGCCGCGTAGTCCCGGGTCTCCCGGTTTGAGAGTATGACGATAATTCGCAAAAATCACACTTAGACTTGAAAACAGGCCGTTAAGGGGTGAAAACCCGAACCAGCCCCCAAACGACCCCGTAGGAGGCACGAACACCTCGCACAGGACCAATTTAACTCGTAGGAACTGACCGTGTAGTCCCGGGTCTCCCGGTTTGAGAGTATGACGATAATTAGCAAAAAACACACTTAGACTTGAAAACAGGCAGTTAAGGGGTGAAAACCCGAACCAGCCCCCAAACGACCCCGTAGGAGGCACGAACACCTCGCACGGGACCAATGTAACTCGTAGGAACTGTCCGCGTAGTCCCGCGACTCCCGGTTTGAGAGTATGACCCGAATTTGCAAAAATCACACTTAGACTTGAAAACAGGCCGTTAAGGGGTGAAAACCCCAACCAGCCCCCAAACGACCCCGTAGGAGGCACCAACACCTCGCACGGGACCAATGTAACTTGCAGAAACTGACCAAGTAGTCCCGGGTCTACCGGTTTGAGAGTATGACGGTAATTCGCAAAAATCACACTTAGACTTGAAAACAGGCCGTTAAGGGGTGAAAACCCGAACCAGCCCTCAAACGACCCCGTAGGAGGCACGAACACCTCGCACGGGACCAATGTAACTCGTAGGAACTGACCGTGTAGTCCCGGGTCTCCCGGTTTGAGAGTATGACGATAATTTGCAGAAATCACACTTAGACTTGAAAACAGGCCGTTAAGGGGTGAAAACCCGAACCAGCCCCCAAACGACCCCGTAGGAGGCACGAACACCTCGCACGGGACCAATGTAACTCGTAGGAACTATCCGCGTAGTCCCGAGACTCCCGGTTTGAGAGTATAACCCGAATTTGCAAAAATCACACTTAGACTTGAAAACAGGCCATTAAGGGGTGAAAACCCGAACCAGTCCCCAAACGACCCCGTAGGAGGTACGAACACCTCGCACGGGACCAATGTAACTCGTAGGAACTGACCGTGTAGTCACGGGAGTCCCGGTTTGAGAGTATGACGATAATTTGCAAAAATCTCACTTAGACTTGAAAACAGGCCGTTAAGGGGTGAAAACCCGAACCAGCCCCCAAACGACCCCGTAGGAGGCACGAACACCTCGCACGGGACCAATGTAACTGGTAGGAACTGTCCGCGTAGTCCCGCGACTCCCGGTTTGAGAGTATGACCCGAATTTGCAAAAATCACACTTAGACTTGAAAACAGGCCGTTAAGGGGTGCAAAACCCGAACCAGCCCCCAAACGACCCCGTAGGAGGTACGAACAGCTCGCACGGGACCAATGTAACTCGTAAGAACTGACCGTGTAGTCCCGAGTCTCCCGGTTTGAGAGTATGACGATAATTCGAAAAAATAACACTTAGACTTGAAAACAGGCTGTTAAGGGGTGAAAACCCGAACCAGCCCCCAAACGACCCCGTAGGAGGCACCAACACCTCGCACGGGACCAATGTAACTTGCAGAAACTGACCGCGTAGTCCCGGGTCTACCGGTTTGAGAGTATGACGGTAATTCGCAAAAATCACACTTAGACTTGAAAACAGGCCGTTAAGGGGTGAAAACCCGAACCAGCACCCAAACGACCCCGTAGGAGGCACGAACACCTCGCACGGGACCAATGTAAATCGTAGGAACTGACCGTGTAGTCCCGGGTCTCCCGGTTTGAGAGTATGACGATAATTTGGAAAAATGACACTTAGACTTGAAAACAGGCCGTTAAGGGGTGCAAAACCCGAACCAGCCCCCAAACGACCCCGTAGGAGGTACGAACAGCTCGCACGGGACCAATGTAACTCGTAAGAACTGACCGTGTAGTCCCGGGTCTCCCGGTTTGAGAGTATGACGATAATTTGCAAAAATCACACTAAGACTTGAAAACAGGCCGTTAAGGAGTGAAAACCCGAACCAGCCCCCAAACGACCCCGTAGGAGGCATGAACACCTCGCACGAGACCAATGTAACTTGTAGGAACTAACCGCGTATTCCCGAGACTTTCGGTTTGAGAGTATGACGACAATTTGCAAAAATCACACTTAGACTTGAAAACAGGCCGTTAAGGGATGAAAACCAAAACCAGCACCCAACCGACCCCGTATGAGGCACGAACACCTCGCACGGGACCAATGTAACTTTTAGCAACTGACCGCGTAGTCCTGAGTCTCCCGGTTTGAGAGTATGACGATAATTAGGAAAAATGACACTTAGACTTGAAAACAGGCCGTTAAGGGGTGAAAACCCGAACCAGCCCCCAAACGACCCCGTAGGAGGCACGAACACCTCGCACGGGACCAATGTAACTCGTAGGAACTGACCGTGTAGTCTCGGGTCTCCCGGTTTGAGAGTATGACGATAATTTGCAAAAATCACACTTAGACTTGAAAACAGGCCGTTAAGGGGTGAAAACCCGAACCAGCCCACAAACGACCCCGTAGGAGGCACCAACACCTCGCACGGGACCAATGTAACTTGCAGAAACTGACCGCGTAGTCCCGGGTCTACCGGTTTGAGAGTATGACGGTAATTCGCAAAAATCACACTTAGACTTGAAAACAGGCCGTTAAGGGGTGAAAACCCGAACCAGCACCCAAACGACCCCGTAGGAGGCACGAACACCTCGCACGGGACCAATGTAACTTGTAGCAACTGACCGCGAAGTCCCGGGTCTCCCGATTTGAGAGTATGACGATAATTCGCAAAAATCACACTTAGACTTGAAAACAGGCCGTTAAGGGGTGAAAACCCGAACCAGCCCCCAAACGACCCCGTAGGAGGCACGAACACCTCGCACGGGACCAATGTAACTCATAGGAACTGACCGTGTAGTCCCGGGTCTCCCGGTTTGAGAGTATGACGATAATTCGCAAAAATGACACTTAGACTTGAAAACAGGTCGTTAAGGGGTGAAAACCCGGACCAGCCCCCAAACGACCCCGTAGGAGGCACGAACACCTCGCACGGGACCAATGTAACTCGTAGGAACTGACCGTGTAGTCCCGGGTCTCCCGGTTTGAGAGTATGACGATAATTTGCAAAAATCACACTTAGACTTGAAAACAGGCCGTTAAGGGGTGAAAACCCGAACCAGCCCCCAAACGACCCCGTAGGAGGTACGAACACCTCGTACGGGACCAATGTAACTCGTAGGAACTGACCGCATAGTCCCGAGACTTTCGGTTTGAGAGTATGACGATAATTTGCAAAAATCACACTTAGACTTGAAAACAGGCCGTTAAGGGGTGACAACCCGAACCAGCCCCCAAACGACCCCGTAGGAGGCACGAACACCTCGCACGGGACCAATGTAACTCGTAGGAACTGACCGTGTAGTCCCGGGTCTCCCGGTTTGAGAGTATGATGATAATTTGCAAAAATCACACTTAGACTTGAAAACAGGCCGTTAAGGGGTGAAAACCCGAACCAGCCCCCAAACGACCCCGTAGGAGGCACGAACACCTCGCACGGGACCAATGTAACTCGTAGGAACTGACCGTGTAGTCCCGGGTCTCCCGGTTTGAAAGTATGACGATAATTTGCAGAAATCACACTTAGACTTGAAAACAGGCCGTTAAGGGGTGAAAACCCGAACCAGCCCCCAAACGACCCCGTAGGAGGCACCAACACCTCGCACGGGACCAATGTAACTCGTAGGAACTGACCGCGTAGTCACGGGACTCCCGGTTTGAGATTATGACCCGAATTTGCAAAAATCACACTTAGACTTGAAAACAAGCCGTTAAGGGGTGAAACCCGAACCAGCCCCCAAACGACCCCGTAGGGGGCACGAACACCTCGCTCGGGACCAATGTAACTCATAGGAACTGACCGCGTATTCCCGAGACTTTCGGTTTGAGTGTACGACGATGATTTGCCAAAATCACACTTAGACTTGAATACAGGCCGTTAAGGGATGAAAACCAAAACCAGCCCCCAAACGACCCCGTATGAGGCACGAACACCTCGCACGGGACCAATGTAACTTGTAGCAACTGACCGCGTAGTCCCGAGTCTCCCGGTTTGAGAGTTTGACGATAATTCGCAAAAATGACACTTAGACTTGAAAACAGGCCGTTAAGGGGTGAAAACCCGAACGAGCCCCCAAACAACCCCGTAGGAGGCACGAACACCTCGCACGGGACCAATGTAACTCGTAGGAACTGACCGCGTAATCCCGAGACTCCCGGTTTGAGAGTATGACCTGAATTTTTAAAAATCACACTTAGACTTGAAAACAGGCCGTTAAGGGGTGAAAACCCGAACCAGCCCCCAAACGACCCCGTAGGAGGCACGAACACCTCGTACGGGACCAATGTAACTCCTAGGAACTGACCACGTAGTCCCGAGACTTTCGGTTTGAGAGTATGACGATAATTCGTAAAAATCACACTTAGACTTGAAAATAGGCCGTTAAGGGGTGAAAACCCGAACCAGCCCCCAAACGACCCCGTAGGAGGCACGAACACCTCGCACGGGACCAATGTAACTCGTAGGAACTGACTGTGTAGTCCCGGGTCTCCCGGTTTGAGAGTATGACGATAATTTGCAAAAATCACACTTAGACTTGAAAACAGGATGTTAAGGGGTGAAAACACGAACCAGCCCCCAAACGACCCCGTAGGAGGCACGAACACCTCGCACGGGACCAATGTAACTCGTAGGAACTGACCGCGTAGTCCCGGGACTCCCGGTTTGAGAGTATGACCCGAATTTGTAAGAATCACACTTAGACTTGAAAATAGGCCGTTAAGGGGTGAAAACCCGAACCAGCCCCCAAACGACCCCGTAGGAGGCACGAACACCTCGCACGGGACCAATGTAACTTGTAGTAACTGACCGCGTAGTCCCGGGTCTCCCGATTTGAGAGTATGACGACAATTCGCAAAAATCACACTTAGACTTGAAAACAGGCCGTTAAGGGGTGAAAACCCGAACCAGCCCCCAAACGACCCCGTAGGAGGTACGAACACCTCGGACGGGACCAATGTAACTCGTAGGAACTGACCGTGTAGTCCCGGGTCTCCCGGTTTGAGAGTATGACGATAATTTGCAAAAATCACTTTTAGACTTGAAAACAGGCCGTTAAGGGGTGAAAACCCGAACCAGCCCCCAAACGACCCCGTAGGAGGCATGAACACCTCGCACGAGACCAATGTAACTCGTAGGAACTGACCGCGTAGTCCCGAGACTTTCGGTTTGAGAGTATGACGATAATTTGCAAAAATCACACTTAGACTTGAAAACAGGCCGTTAAGGGGTGAAAACCAAAACCAGCGCCCAAACGACCCCGTATGAGGCACGAACACCTCGTACGGGACCAATGTAATTTGTAGCAACTGATCGCGTAGTCCCGGGTCTCCCGGTTTTTAGAGTATGACCCAAATTTGCAAAAATCACACTTAGACATGAAAACAGGCCGTTAAGGGGTGAAAACCCGAACCAACCCCCAAACGACCCCGTAGGAGGCACGAACACCTCGCACGGGACCAATGTAACTCGTAGGAACTGACCGCGTAGTCTCGGGACTCCCGGTTTGAGAGTTTGACGATAATTCGCAAAAATGACACTTAGACTTGAAAACAGGCCGTTAAGGGGTGAAAACCCGAACCAGCCCCCAAACGACCCCGTAGGAGGCACAAACACCTCGCACGGGACCAATGTAACTCGTAGGAACTGACCGTGTAGTCCCGGGTCTCCCGGTTTGAGAGTATGACGAAAATTTGCAAAAATCACACTTAGACTTGAAAACAGGCTGTTAAGGGGTGAAAACCCGAACCAGCCTCCAAACGACCCCGTAGGAAGCACGAACACCTCGCACGGGACCAATGTAACTCGTAGGAACTGACCGCGTAGTCCCGGGACTCCCGGTTTGAGAGTATGACCCGAATTTGCAAAAATCACACTTAGACTTGAAAACAGGCCGTTAAGGGGTGAAAACCCGAACCAGCTCCCGAACGACCCCGTAGGAGGCACGAACACCTCGCACGGGATCAATATAACTTGTAGCAACTGGCCGCGTAGTCCCGGGTCTCCCGGTTTGAGAGTATGACGATAATTTTCAAAACTCAGCACTTAAACTTAAAAACAATCCGTTAAAGGGTGAAAATCCAAACCACCCCCCAAACGACCCCGTAGGGGGAACGAACACCTCGCACGGGACCAATGTAACTCGTAGGAACTGACCGCGTAGTCCCGGGTCTCCGGTTTGAGAGTATGACGATAATTCGCAAAAATCACACTTAGACTTGAAAACAGGCCGTTAAGGGGTGAAAACCCGAACCAGCCCCCAAACGACCCCGTAGGAGGCACGAACACCTCGCACGGGACCAATGTAACTTGTAGGAACTGACCGCGTAGTCCCGGGACTCCCGGTTTGAGAATATGACGATAATTTGCAAAAATCACACTTAGACTTGAAAACAAGCCGTTAAGGGGTGAAAACCCGAACCAACCCCCAAACGACCCCGTAGGAGGCACGAACACCTCGCACGGGACCAATGTAACTTGTAGCAACTCAACGGGTAGTCCCGGGTCTCCCGGTTTGAGAGTATGACGATAATTCGAAAAAAATCACACTTAGACTTGAAAATAGGCCGTTAAGGAGTGAAAACCCGAACCAGCCCCCAAACGACCCCGTAGGAGTCACGAACACCTCGCACGGGACCAATGTAACTCGTAGGAACTGACCGTGTAGTCCCGGGTCTCCCGGTTTGAGAGTATGATGATAATTTGCAAAAATCACACTTAGACTTGAAAATAGGCCGTTAAGGGGTGAAAACCCGAACCAGCCCCCAAACGACCCCGTAGGAGGCACGAACACCTCGCACGGGACCAATGTAACTTGTAGGAACTGTCCGCGTAGTCCCGCGACTCCCGGTTTGAGAGTATGACCCGAATTTGCAAAAATCACACTTAGACTTCAAAACAGGCCGTTAAGGGGTGAAAACCCGAACCAGCCCCCAAACGACCCCGTACGAGGCACGAACACCTCGCACGGGACCAATGTAACTTGTAGCAACTGACCGCGTAGTCCCGAGTCTCCCGGTTTGAGAGTATGACGATAATTTGCAAAAATCACACTTAGACTTGAAAACAGGCTGTTAAGGGGTGAAAACCTGAACCAGCCCCCAAACGACCCCGTAGGAGGCACCAACACCTCGCACGGGACCAATGTAACTTGCAGAAACTGACCGCGTAGTCCCGGGTCTACCGGTTTGAGAGTATGACCTGAATTTGCAAAAATCACACTTAGACTTGAAAACATGCCGTTAAGGGGTGAAAACCCGAACCAGCCCCCAAACGTCCCCGTAGGAGGCACGAACACCTCGCACGGGACCAATGTAACTTGTAGCAACTGACCGCGTAATCCCGGGTCTCCCGGTCTGAGAGTATGACGATAATTCGCAAAAATCACACTTAGACTTGAAAACAGGCCGTTAAGGGGTGAAAACCCGAACCAGCCCCCAAACGACCCCGTAGGAGGCACGAACACCTCGCACGGGACCAATGTAACTCGTAGGAACTGACCGTGTAGTCCCGGGTCGCCCGGTTTGAGAGTATGACGATAATTTTCAAACATCACACTTAGACTTGAAAACAGGCCGTTAAGGGGTGAAAACCCGAACCAGCCCCCAAACGACCCCGTAGGAGGCACGAACACCTCGTACGGGACCAATGTTACTCGTAGGAACTGACCGTGTAGTCCCGGGTCGCCCGGTTTGAGAATATGACGATAATTTTCAAACATCACACTTAGACTTGAAAACAGGCCGTTAAGGGGTGAAAACCCGAACCAGCCCCCAAACGACCCCGTAGGAGGCACGAACACCTCGCACGGGACCGATGTAACTCGTAGGAACTGACCGTGTAGTCCCAGGTCGCCCGGTTTGAGAGTATGACGATAATTTTCAAACATCACACTTAGACTTGAAAACAGGCCGTTAAGGGGTGAAAACCCGAACCAGCCCCCAAACGACCCCGTAGGAGGCACGAACACCTCGCACAAGACCGATGTAACTCATAGGAACTGATCGTGTAGTCCCGGGTCTCCCGGTTTGAGAGTATGACGATAATTTGCAAAAATCACACTTAGACTTGAAAACAGGCTGTTAAGGGGTGAAAACCCGAACCAGCCCCCAAACGACCCCGTAGGAGGCACGAACACCTCGCACGGGACCAATGTAACTCATAGGAACTGACCGCATAGTCCCGGGACTCCCGGTTTGAAAGTATGACCCGAATTTGCAAAAATCACACTTAGACTTGAAAACAGGCCGTTAAGGGGTGAAAACCCGAACCAACCCCCAAACGACCCCGTAGGAGGCACGAACACCTCGCACGGGACCAATGTAACTCGTAGGAACTGATCGCGTAGTCTCGGGACTCCCGGTTTGAGAGTTTGACGATAATTCGCAAAAATGACACTTAGACTTGAAAACAGGCCGTTAAGGGGTGAAAACCCGAACCAGCCCCCAAACGACCCCGTAGGAGGCACAAACACCTCGCACGGGACCAATGTAACTCGTAGGAACTGACCGTGTAGTCCCGGGTCTCCCGGTTTGAGAGTATGACGAAAATTTGCAAAAATCACACTTAGACTTGAAAACAGGCTGTTAAGGGGTGAAAACCCGAACCAGCCTCCAAACGACCCCGTAGGAAGCACGAACACCTCGCACGGGACCAATGTAACTCGTAGGAACTGACCGCGTAGTCCCGGGACTCCCGGTTTGAGAGTATGACCCGAATTTGCAAAAATCACACTTAGACTTGAAAACAGGCCGTTAAGGGGTGAAAACCCGAACCAGCTCCCGAACGACCCCGTAGGAGGCACGAACACCTCGCACGGGATCAATATAACTTGTAGCAACTGGCCGCGTAGTCCCGGGTCTCCCGGTTTGAGAGTATGACGATAATTTTCAAAACTCAGCACTTAAACTTAAAAACAATCCGTTAAAGGGTGAAAATCCAAACCACCCCCCAAACGACCCCGTAGGGGGCACGAACACCTCGCACGGGACCAATGTAACTCGTAGGAACTGACCGCGTAGTCCCGGGTCTCCGGTTTGAGAGTATGACGATAATTCGCAAAAATCACACTTAGACTTGAAAACAGGCCGTTAAGGGGTGAAAACCCGAACCAGCCCCCAAACGACCCCGTAGGAGGCACGAACACCTCGCACGGGACCAATGTAACTTGTAGGAACTGACCGCGTAGTCCCGGGACTCCCGGTTTGAGAATATGACGATAATTTGCAAAAATCACACTTAGACTTGAAAACAAGCCGTTAAGGGGTGAAAACCCGAACCAACCCCCAAACGACCCCGTAGGAGGCACGAACACCTCGCACGGGACCAATGTAACTTGTAGCAACTCAACGGGTAGTCCCGGGTCTCCCGGTTTGAGAGTATGACGATAATTCGAAAAAAATCACACTTAGACTTGAAAATAGGCCGTTAAGGAGTGAAAACCCGAACCAGCCCCCAAACGACCCCGTAGGAGTCACGAACACCTCGCACGGGACCAATGTAACTCGTAGGAACTGACCGTGTAGTCCCGGGTCTCCCGGTTTGAGAGTATGATGATAATTTGCAAAAATCACACTTAGACTTGAAAATAGGCCGTTAAGGGGTGAAAACCCGAACCAGCCCCCAAACGACCCCGTAGGAGGCACGAACACCTCGCACGGGACCAATGTAACTTGTAGGAACTGTCCGCGTAGTCCCGCGACTCCCGGTTTGAGAGTATGACCCGAATTTGCAAAAATCACACTTAGACTTCAAAACAGGCCGTTAAGGGGTGAAAACCCGAACCAGCCCCCAAACGACCCCGTACGAGGCACGAACACCTCGCACGGGACCAATGTAACTTGTAGCAACTGACCGCGTAGTCCCGAGTCTCCCGGTTTGAGAGTATGACGATAATTTGCAAAAATCACACTTAGACTTGAAAACAGGCTGTTAAGGGGTGAAAACCTGAACCAGCCCCCAAACGACCCCGTAGGAGGCACGAACACCTCGCACGGGATCAATGTAACTCATAGGAACTGACCGCATAGTCCCGGGACTCCCGGTTTGAAAGTATGACCTGAATTTGCAAAAATCACACTTAGACTTGAAAACATGCCGTTAAGGGGTGAAAACCCGAACCAGCCCCCAAACGTCCCCGTAGGAGGCACGAACACCTCGCACGGGACCAATGTAACTTGTAGCAACTGACCGCGTAATCCCGGGTCTCCCGGTCTGAGAGTATGACGATAATTCGCAAAAATCACACTTAGACTTGAAAACAGGCCGTTAAGGGGTGAAAACCCGAACCAGCCCCCAAACGACCCCGTAGGAGGCACGAACACCTCGCACGGGACCAATGTAACTCGTAGGAACTGACCGTGTAGTCCCGGGTCGCCCGGTTTGAGAGTATGACGATAATTTTCAAACATCACACTTAGACTTGAAAACAGGCCGTTAAGGGGTGAAAACCCGAACCAGCCCCCAAACGACCCCGTAGGAGGCACGAACACCTCGTACGGGACCAATGTTACTCGTAGGAACTGACCGTGTAGTCCCGGGTCGCCCGGTTTGAGAATATGACGATAATTTTCAAACATCACACTTAGACTTGAAAACAGGCCGTTAAGGGGTGAAAACCCGAACCAGCCCCCAAACGACCCCGTAGGAGGCACGAACACCTCGCACGGGACCGATGTAACTCGTAGGAACTGACCGTGTAGTCCCGGGTCGCCCGGTTTGAGAGTATGACGATAATTTTCAAACATCACACTTAGACTTGAAAACAGGCCGTTAAGGGGTGAAAACCCGAACCAGCCCCCAAACGACCCCGTAGGAGGCACGAACACCTCGCACAAGACCGATGTAACTCATAGGAACTGATCGTGTAGTCCCGGGTCTCCCGGTTTGAGAGTATGACGATAATTTGCAAAAATCGCACTTAGACTTGAAAACAGGCTGTTAAGGGGTGAAAACCCGAACCAGCCCCCAAACGACCCCGTAGGAGGCACGAACACCTCGCACGGGACCAATGTAACTCATAGGAACTGACCGCATAGTCCCGGGACTCCCGGTTTGAAAGTATGACCCGAATTTGCAAAAATCACACTTAGACTTGAAAACAGGCCGTTAAGGGGTGAAAACCCGAACCAGCCCCCAAACGTCCCCGTAGGAGGCACGAACACCTCGCACGGGACCAATGTAACTTGTAGCAACTGACCGCGTAATCCCGGGTCTCCCGGTCTGAGAGTATGACGATAATTCGCAAAAATCACACTTAGACTTGAAAACAGGCCGTTAAGGGGTGAAAACCCGAACCAGCCCCCAAACGACCCCGTAGGAGGCACGAACACCTCCTACGGGACCAATGTAACTCGTAGGAACTGACCGTGTAGTCCCGGGTCGCCCGGTTTGAGAGTATGACGATAATTTTCAAACATCACACTTAGACTTGAAAACAGGCCGTTAAGGGGTGAAAACCCGAACCAGCCCCCAAACGACCCCGTAGGAGGCATGAACACCTCGCACGGGACCAATGTAACTCGTAGGAACTGACCGCGTAATCCCGAGACTCCCGGTTTGAGAGTATGACCTGAATTTTTAAAAATCACACTTAGACTTGAAAACAGGCCGTTAAGGAGTGAAAACCCGAACCATCCCCCAAACGACCCCGTAGGAGGCACGAACACCTCGTACGGGACCAATGTAACTCATAGGATATGACCGTGTAGTCCCGGGTCTCCCGGTTTGAGAGTATGACGATAATTTGCAGAAATCACACTTAGACTTGAAAACAGGCCGTTAAGGGGTGAAAACCAAAACCAGCCCATAAACGACCCCGTATGAGGCACGAACACCTCGCACGGGACAAATGTAACTTGTAGCAACTGACCGCGTAGTCCCGAGTCTCCCGGTTTTTAGAGTATGACCCGAATTTGAAAAAATCACACTGAGACATGAAAACAGGCAGTTAAGGGGTGAAAACCCGAACCAACCCCCAAACGACCCCGTAGGAGGCACGAACACCTCGCACGGGACCAATGTAACTCGTAGGAACTGATCGTGTAGTCCCGGGTCTCCCGGTTTGAGAGTATGACGATAATTTGCAAAAATCACACTTAGACTTGAAAACAGGCTGTTAAAGGGTGAAAACCCAAACCAGCCCCCAAACGACCCCGTAGGAGGCACAAAAACCTCGCACGGGACCAATGTAACTCGTAGGAACTGACCGCGTAGTCCCGAGACTTTCGGTTTGAGAGTATGACGATAATTTGCAAAAATCACACTTAGACTTGAAAACAGGCCGTTAAGGGGTGAAAACCCGAACCAACCCCCAAACGACCCCGTAGGAGGCACGAACACCTCGCACGGGACCAATGTAACTTGTAGCAACTGACCGCGTAGTCCCGGGTCTCCCGGTTTGAGAGTATGACGATAATTCGCAAAAATGACACTTAGACTTGAAAACAGGCCGTTAAGGGGTGAAAACCCGAACCAGCCCCCAAACGACCCCGTAGGAGGCACGAACACCTCGCACGGGACCAATGTAACTCGTAGGAACTGACCGTGTAGTCCCGAGTCTCCCGGTTTGAGAGTATGACGAAAATTTGCAAAAATCACACTTAGACTTGAAAGCAGGCTGCTAAGGGGTGAAAACCCGAACCAGCCCCCAAACGACCCCGTAGGAAGTACGAACACCTCGCACGGGACCAATGTAACTCGTAGGAACTGACCGCGTAGTCCCGGGACTCCCAGTTTGAGAGTATGACCCGAATTTGCAAAAATCACACTTAGACTTGAAAACAGGCCGTTAAGGGGTGAAAACCCGAACCAGCTCCCAAACGACCCCGTAGGAGGCACGAACACCTCGCACGGGACCAATAAAACTTGTAGCAACTGGCCGCGTAGTCCCGGGTCTCCCGGTTTGAGAGTATGACGATAATTCGCAAAAATCACACTTAGACTTGAAAACAGGCCGTTAAGGGGTGAAAACCCGAACCAGCCCCCAAACGACCCCGTAGGAGGCACGAACACCTCGCACAGGACCAATTTAACTCGTAGGAACTGACCGTGTAGTCCCGGGTCTCCCGGTTTGAGAGTATGACGATAATTAGCAAAAAACACACTTAGACTTGAAAACAGGCAGTTAAGGGGTGAAAACCCGAACCAGCCCCCAAACGACCCCGTAGGAGGCACGAACACCTCGCACGGGACCAATGTAACTCGTAGGAACTGTCCGCGTAGTCCCGCGACTCCCGGTTTGAGAGTATGACCCGAATTTGCAAAAATCACACTTAGACTTGAAAACAGGCCGTTAAGGGGTGAAAACCCCAACCAGCCCCCAAACGACCCCGTAGGAGGCACCAACACCTCGCACGGGACCAATGTAACTTGCAGAAACTGACCGCGTAGTCCCGGGTCTACCGGTTTGAGAGTATGACGGTAATTCGTAAAAATCACACTTAGACTTGAAAACAGGCCGTTAAGGGGTGAAAACCCGAACCAGCACCCAAACGACCCCGTAGGAGGCACGAACACCTCGCACGGGACCAATGTAACTTGTAGCAACTGACCGCGAAGTCCCGGGTCTCCCGATTTGAGAGTATGACGATAATTCGCAAAAATCACACTTAGACTTGAAAACAGGCCGTTAAGGGGTGAAAACCCGAACCAGCCCCCAAACGACCCCGTAGGAGGCACGAACACCTCGCACGGGACCAATGTAACTCATAGGAACTGACCGTGTAGTCCCGGGTCTCCCGGTTTGAGAGTATGACGATAATTCGCAAAAATGACACTTAGACTTGAAAACAGGCCGTTAAGGGGTGAAAACCCGGACCAGCCCCCAAACGACCCCGTAGGAGGCACGAACACCTCGCACGGGACCAATGTAACTCGTAGGAACTGACCGTGTAGTCCCGGGTCTCCCGGTTTGAGAGTATGACGATAATTTGCAAAAATCACACTTAGACTTGAAAACAGGCCGTCAAGGGATGAAAACCAAAACCAGCACCCAACCGACCCCGTATGAGGCACGAACACCTCGCACGGGACCAATGTAACTTGTAGCAACTGACCGCGTAGTCCTGAGTCTTCCGGTTTGAGAGTATGACGATAATTAGCAAAAATGACACTAAGACTTGAAAACAGGCCGTTAAGGGGTGAAAACCCGAACGAGCCCCCAAACGACCTCGTAAGAGGCACGAACACCTCGCACGGGACCAATGTAACTCGTAGGAACTGACCGTGTAGTCCCGGGTCTCCCGGTTTGAGAGTGTGACGATAATTTGCAAAAATCACACTTAGACTTGAAAACAGGCCGTTAAGGGGTGAAAACCCGAACCAGCCCCCAAACGACCCCGTAGGAGGCACGAACACCTCGCACGGGACCAATGTAAATCGTAGGAACTGACCGTGTAGTCCCGGGTCTCCCGGTTTGAGAGTATGACGATAATTTGGAAAAATGACACTTAGACTTGAAAACAGGCCGTTAAGGGGTGCAAAACCCGAACCAGCCCCCAAACGACCCCGTCGGAGGTACGAACCGCTCGCACGGGACCAATGTAACTCGTAAGAACTGACCGTGCAGTCCCGGGTCTCCCGGTTTGAGAGTATGACGATAATTTGCAAAAATCACACTTAGACTTGAAAACAGGCCGTTAAGGGGTGAAAACCCGAACCAGCCCCCAAACGACCCCGTAGGAGGCACCAACACCTCGCACGGGACCAATGTAACTTGCAGAAACTGACCGCGTAGTCCCGGGTCTACCGGTTTGAGAGTATGACGGTAATTCGCAAAAATCACACTTAGACTTGAAAACAGGCCGTTAAGGGGTGAAAACCCGAACCAGCACCCAAACGTCCCCGTAGGAGGAACGAACACCTCGCACGGGACCAATGTAACTTGTAGCAACTGACCGCGTAATCCCGGGTCTCCCGGTCTGAGAGTATGACGATAATTCGCAAAAATCACACTTAGACTTGAAAACAGGCCGTTAAGGGGTGAAAACCCGAACCAGCCCCCAAACGACCCCGTAGGAGGCACGAACACCTCGCACGGGACCAATGTAAATCGTAGGAACTGACCGTGTAGTCCCGGGTCTCCCGGTTTGAGAGTATGACGATAATTTGGAAAAATGACACTTAGACTTGAAAACAGGCCGTTAAGGGGTGCAAAACCCGAACCAGCCCCCAAACGACCCCGTAGGAGGTACGAACAGCTCGCACGGGACCAATGTAACTTGCAGAAACTGACCGCGTAGTCCCGGGTCTACCGGTTTGAGAGTATGACGGTAATTCGCAAAAATCACACTTAGACTTGAAAACAGGCCGTTAAGGGGTGAAAACCCGAACCAGCACCCAAACGTCCCCGTAGGAGGAACGAACACCTCGCACGGGACCAATGTAACTTGTAGCAACTGACCGCGTAATCCCGGGTCTCCCGGTCTGAGAGTATGACGATAATTCGCAAAAATCACACTTAGACTTGAAAACAGGCCGTTAAGGGGTGAAAACCCGAACCAGCCCCCAAACGACCCCGTAGGAGGCACGAACACCTCGCACGGGACCAATGTAAATCGTAGGAACTGACCGTGTAGTCCCGGGTCTCCCGGTTTGAGAGTATGACGATAATTTGGAAAAATGACACTTAGACTTGAAAACAGGCCGTTAAGGGGTGCAAAACCCGAACCAGCCCCCAAACGACCCCGTAGGAGGTACGAACAGCTCGCACGGGACCAATGTAACTCGTAAGAACTGACCGTGTAGTCCCGGGTCTCCCGGTTTGAGAGTATGACGATAATTTGCAAAAATCACACTTAGACTTGAAAACAGGCCGTTAAGGAGTGAAAACCCGAACCAGCCCCCAAACGACCCCGTAGGAGGCATGAACACCTCGCACGAGACCAATGTAACTTGTAGGAACTAACCGCGTACTCCCGAGACTTTCGGTTTGAGAGTATGACGACAATTTGCAAAAATCACACTTAGACTTGAAAACAGGCCGTTAAGGGATGAAAACCAAAACCAGCACCCAACCGACCCCGTAGGAGGCACGAACACCTCGCACGGGACCAATGTAACTTGTAGCAACTGACCGCGTAGTCCTGAGTCTCCCGGTTTGAGAGTATGACGATAATTAGCAAAAATGACACTTAGACTTGAAAACAGGCCGTTAAGGGGTGAAAACCCGAACCAGCCCCCAAACGACCCCGTAGGAGGCACGAACACCTCGCACGGGACCAATGTAACTCGTAGGAACTGACCGTGTAGTCCCGGGTCTCCCGGTTTGAGAGTATGACGATAATTTGCAAAAATCACACTTAGACTTGAAAACAGGCCGTTAAGGGGTGAAAACCCGAACCAGCCCCCAAACGACCCCGTAGGAGGCACCAACACCTCGCACGGGACCAATGTAACTTGCAGAAACTGACCGCGTAGTCCCGGGTCTACCGGTTTGGGAGTATGACGGTAATTCGCAAAAATCACACTTAGACTTGAAAACAGGCCGTTAAGGGGTGAAAACCCGAACCAGCACCCAAACGACCCCGTAGGAGGCACGAACACCTCGCACGGGACCAATGTAACTTGTAGCAACTGACCGCGAAGTCCCGGGTCTCCCAATTTGAGAGTATGACGATAATTCGCAAAAATCACACTTAGACTTGAAAACAGGCCGTTAAGGGGTGAAAACCCGAACCAGCCCCCAAACGACCCCGTAGGAGGCACGAACACCTCGCACGGGACCAATGTAACTCATAGGAACTGACCGTGTAGTCCCGGGTCTCCCGGTTTGAGAGTATGACGATAATTCGCAAAAATGACACTTAGACTTGAAAACAGGCCGTTAAGGGGTGAAAACCCGGACCAGCCCCCAAACGACCCCGTAGGAGGCACGAACACCTCGCACGGGACCAATGTAACTCGTAGGAACTGACCGTGTAGTCCCGGGTCTCCCGGTTTGAGAGTATGACGATAATTTGCAAAAATCACACTTAGACTTGAAAACAGGCCGTTAAGGGGTGAAAACCCGAACCAGCCCCCAAACGACCCCGTAGGAGGTACGAACACCTCGTACGGGACCAATGTAACTCGTAGGAACTGACCGCATAATCCCGAGACTTTCGGTTTGAGAGAATGACGATAATTTGCAAAAATCACACTTATACTTGAAAACAGGCCGTTAAGGGGTGAAAACCCGAACCAGCCCCCAAACGACCCCGTAGGAGGCACGAACACCTCGCACGGGACCAATGTAAATCGTAGGAACTGACCGTGTAGTCCCGGGTCTCCCGGTTTGAGAGTATGACGATAATTTGGAAAAATGACACTTAGACTTGAAAACAGGCCGTTAAGGGGTGCAAAACCCGAACCAGCCCCCAAACGACCCCGTCGGAGGTACGAACAGCTCGCACGGGACCAATGTAACTCGTAAGAACTGACCGTGTAGTCCCGGGTCTCCCGGTTTGAGAGTATGACGATAATTTGCAAAAATCACACTTAGACTTGAAAACAGGCCGTTAAGGGGTGAAAACCCGAACCAGCCCCCAAACGACCCCGTAGGAGGCACCAACACCTCGCACGGGACCAATGTAACTTGCAGAAACTGACCGCGTAGTCCCGGGTCTACCGGTTTGAGAGTATGACGGTAATTCGCAAAAATCACACTTAGACTTGAAAACAGGCCGTTAAGGGGTGAAAACCCGAACCAGCACCCAAACGTCCCCGTAGGAGGAACGAACACCTCGCACGGGACCAATGTAACTTGTAGCAACTGACCGCGTAATCCCGGGTCTCCCGGTCTGAGAGTATGACGATAATTCGCAAAAATCACACTTAGACTTGAAAACAGGCCGTTAAGGGGTGAAAACCCGAACCAGCCCCCAAACGACCCCGTAGGAGGCACGAACACCTCGCACGGGACCAATGTAAATCGTAGGAACTGACCGTGTAGTCCCGGGTCTCCCGGTTTGAGAGTATGACGATAATTTGGAAAAATGACACTTAGACTTGAAAACAGGCCGTTAAGGGGTGCAAAACCCGAACCAGCCCCCAAACGACCCCGTAGGAGGTACGAACAGCTCGCACGGGACCAATGTAACTCGTAAGAACTGACCGTGTAGTCCCGGGTCTCCCGGTTTGAGAGTATGACGATAATTTGCAAAAATCACACTTAGACTTGAAAACAGGCCGTTAAGGAGTGAAAACCCGAACCAGCCCCCAAACGACCCCGTAGGAGGCATGAACACCTCGCACGAGACCAATGTAACTTGTAGGAACTAACCGCGTACTCCCGAGACTTTCGGTTTGAGAGTATGACGACAATTTGCAAAAATCACACTTAGACTTGAAAACAGGCCGTTAAGGGATGAAAACCAAAACCAGCACCCAACCGACCCCGTAGGAGGCACGAACACCTCGCACGGGACCAATGTAACTTGTAGCAACTGACCGCGTAGTCCTGAGTCTCCCGGTTTGAGAGTATGACGATAATTAGCAAAAATGACACTTAGACTTGAAAACAGGCCGTTAAGGGGTGAAAACCCGAACCAGCCCCCAAACGACCCCGTAGGAGGCACGAACACCTCGCACGGGACCAATGTAACTCGTAGGAACTGACCGTGTAGTCCCGGGTCTCCCGGTTTGAGAGTATGACGATAATTTGCAAAAATCACACTTAGACTTGAAAACAGGCCGTTAAGGGGTGAAAACCCGAACCAGCCCCCAAACGACCCCGTAGGAGGCACCAACACCTCGCACGGGACCAATGTAACTTGCAGAAACTGACCGCGTAGTCCCGGGTCTACCGGTTTGGGAGTATGACGGTAATTCGCAAAAATCACACTTAGACTTGAAAACAGGCCGTTAAGGGGTGAAAACCCGAACCAGCACCCAAACGACCCCGTAGGAGGCACGAACACCTCGCACGGGACCAATGTAACTTGTAGCAACTGACCGCGAAGTCCCGGGTCTCCCAATTTGAGAGTATGACGATAATTCGCAAAAATCACACTTAGACTTGAAAACAGGCCGTTAAGGGGTGAAAACCCGAACCAGCCCCCAAACGACCCCGTAGGAGGCACGAACACCTCGCACGGGACCAATGTAACTCATAGGAACTGACCGTGTAGTCCCGGGTCTCCCGGTTTGAGAGTATGACGATAATTCGCAAAAATGACACTTAGACTTGAAAACAGGCCATTAAGGGGTGAAAACCCGGACCAGCCCCCAAACGACCCCGTAGGAGGCACGAACACCTCGCACGGGACCAATGTAACTCGTAGGAACTGACCGTGTAGTCCCGGGTCTCCCGGTTTGAGAGTATGACGATAATTTGCAAAAATCACACTTAGACTTGAAAACAGGCCGTTAAGGGGTGAAAACCCGAATCAGCCCCCAAACGACCCCGTAGGAGGCACGAACACCTCGTACGGGACCAATGTAACTCGTAGGAACTGACCGCATAGTCCCGAGACTTTCGGTTTGAGAGTATGACGATAATTTGCAAAAATCACACTTAGACTTGAAAACAGGCCGTTAAGGGGTGAAAACCCGAACCAGCCCCCAAACGACCCCGTAGGAGGCACGAACACCTCGCACGGGACCAATGTAACTTGTAGCAACTGACCGCGTAGTCCCGAGTCTCCCGGTTTGAGAGTATGAACATAAGTTGCAAAAATCACACTTAGACTTGAAAACAGGCCGTTAAGGGGTGAAAACCCGAACCAGCCCCCAAACGACCCCGTAGGAGGCACGAACACCTCGCACGGGACCAATGTAAATCGTAGGAACTGACCGTGTAGTCCCGGGTCTCCCGGTTTGAGAGTATGACGATAATTTGGAAAAATGACACTTAGACTTGAAAACAGGCCGTTAAGGGGTGCAAAACCCGAACCAGCCCCCAAACGACCCCGTAGGAGGTACGAACAGCTCGCACGGGGACCAATGTAACTCGTAAGAACTGACCGTGTAGTCCCGGGTCTCCCGGTTTGAGAGTATGACGATAATTTGCAAAAATCACACTTAGACTTGAAAACAGGCCGTTAAGGAGTGAAAACCCGAACCAGCCCCCAAACGACCCCGTAGGAGGCATGAACACCTCGCACGAGACCAATGTAACTTGTAGGAACTAACCGCGTATTCCCGAGACTTTCGGTTTGAGAGTATGACGAAAATTTGCAAAAATCACACTTAGACTTGAAAACAGGCCGTCAAAGGATGAAAACCAAAACCAGCACCCAACCGACCCCGTATGAGGCACGAACACCTCGCACGGGACCAATGTAACTTGTAGCAACTGACCGCGTAGTCCTGAGTCTCCCGGTTTGAGAGTATGACGATAATTAGCAAAAATGACACTAAGACTTGAAAACAGGCCGTTAAGGGGTGAAAACCCGAACGAGCCCCCAAACGACCTCGTAAGAGGCACGAACACCTCGCACGGGACCAATGTAACTCGTAGGAACTGACCGTGTAGTCCCGGGTCTCCCGGTTTGAGAGTGTGACGATAATTTGCAAAAATCACACTTAGACTTGAAAACAGGCCGTTAAGGGGTGAAAACCCGAACCAGCCCCCAAACGACCCCGTAGGAGGCACGAACACCTCGCACGGGACCAATGTAACTTGTAGCAACTGACCGCGTAGTCCCGAGTCTCCCGGTTTGAGAGTATGAACATAAGTTGCAAAAATCACACTTAGACTTGAAAACAGGCCGTTAAGGGGTGAAAACCCGAACCAGCCCCCAAACGACCCCGTAGGAGGCACGAACACCTCGCACGGGACCAATGTAAATCGTAGGAACTGACCGTGTAGTCCCGGGTCTCCCGGTTTGAGAGTATGACGATAATTTGGAAAAATGACACTTAGACTTGAAAACAGGCCGTTAAGGGGTGCAAAACCCGAACCAGCCCCCAAACGACCCCGTAGGAGGTACGAACAGCTCGCACGGGACCAATGTAACTCGTAAGAACTGACCGTGTAGTCCCGGGTCTCCCGGTTTGAGAGTATGACGATAATTTGCAAAAATCACACTTAGACTTGAAAACAGGCCGTTAAGGAGTGAAAACCCGAACCAGCCCCCAAACGACCCCGTAGGAGGCATGAACACCTCGCACGAGACCAATGTAACTTGTAGGAACTAACCGCGTATTCCCGAGACTTTCGGTTTGAGAGTATGTCGAAAATTTGCAAAAATCACACTTAGACTTGAAAACAGGCCGTCAAGGGATGAAAACCAAAACCAGCACCCAACCGACCCCGTATGAGGCACGAACACCTCGCACGGGACCAATGTAACTTGTAGCAACTGACCGCGTAGTCCTGAGTCTCCCGGTTTGAGAGTATGACGATAATTAGCAAAAATGACACTAAGACTTGAAAACAGGCCGTTAAGGGGTGAAAACCCGAACGAGCCCCCAAACGACCTCGTAAGAGGCACGAACACCTCGCACGGGACCAATGTAACTCGTAGGAACTGACCGTGTAGTCCCGGGTCTCCCGGTTTGAGAGTGTGACGATAATTTGCAAAAATCACACTTAGACTTGAAAACAGGCCGTTAAGGGGTGAAAACCCGAACCAGCCCCCAAACGACCCCGTAGGAGGCACGAACACCTCGTATTCCCGACCAATGTAACTCGTAGGAACTGACCGCGTAGTCCCGAGACTTTCGGTTTGAGAGTATGACGATAATTTGCAAAAATCACACTTAGACTTGAAAACAGGCCGTTAAGGGGTGAAAACCCGAACTAGCACCCAAACGACCCCGTAGGAGGCACGAACACCTCGCACGGGACCAATGTAACTTGTAGCAATTGACCGCGAAGTCCCGGGTCTCCCGAATTGAGAGTAAGACGATAATTCGCAAAAATCACACTTAGACTTGAAAACAGGCCGTTAAGGGGTGAAAACCCGAACCAGCCCCCAAACGACCCCGTAGGAGGCACGAACACCTCGCACGGGACCAATGTAACTCGTAGGAACTGACCGTGTATTCCCGGGTCTCCCGGTTTGAGAGTATGACGATAATTTGCAAAAATCACACTTAGACTTGAAAACAGGCTGTTAAGGGGTGAAAACCCGAACCAGCCCCCAAACGACCTCGTAGGAGGCACGAACACCTCGCACGGGACCAATGTAACTCGTAGGAACTGACCGCGTAGTCCCGGGACTCCCGGTTTGAGAGTATGACCCGAATTTGTAAAAATCACACTTAGACTTGAAAACAGGCCGTTAAGGGGTGAAAACCCGAACCAGCTCCCAAACGACCCCGTAGGAGGCACGAACACCTCGTACGGGACCAATGTAACTTGTAGTAAATGACGGCGTAGTCCCGGGTCTCCCGATTTGAGAGTATGATGACAATTCGCAAAAATCACACTTAGACTTGAAAACAGGCCGTTAAGGGGTGAAAACCCGAACCAGCCCCCAAACGACCCCGTAGGAGGCACGAACACCTCGCACGGGGCCAATGTAACTCGTAGGAAATGACCGTGTAGTCCCGGGTCTCCCGGTTTGGGAGTATGACGATAATTTGCAAAAATCACACTTAGACTTGAAAACAGGCCGTTAAGGGGTGCAAAACCCGAACCAGCACCCAAACGACCCCGTAGGAGGTACGAACACCTCGCACGGGACCAATGTAACTCGTAGGAACTGACCGTGTAGTCTCGGGTCTCCCGGTTTGAGAGTATGACCCGAATTTGCAAAAATCACACTTAGACTTTAAAACAGGCCGTTAAGGAGTGAAAATCCGAACCAGCCCCCAAACGACCCCGTAGGAGGCATGAACACCTCGCACGAGACCAATGTAACTCGTAGGAACTGACCGCGTAGTCACGGGACTCCCGGTTTGAGAGTATGACCCGAATTTGCAAAAATCACACTTAGACTTGAAAACAGGCCGTTAAGGGGTGAAACCTGAACCAGCCCCCAAACGACCCCGTAGGGGGCACGAACACCTCGCACGGGACCAATGTAACTCGTAGGAACTGACCGCGTAGTCCCGAGACTTTCGGTTTGAGAGTATGACGATAATTTGCAAAAATCACACTTAGACTTGAAAATAGGCCGTTAAGGGGTGAAAACCAAAACCAGCCCCCAAACGACCCTGTATGAGGCACGAACACCTCGTACGGGACCAATGTAATTTGTAGCAACTGACCGCGTAGTCCCGGGTCTCCCGGTTTTTAGAGTATGACCCGAATTTGCAAAAATCACACTTAGACATGAAAACAGGCCGTTAAGGGGTGAAAACCCGAACCAACCCCCAAACGACCCCGTAGGAGGCACGAACACCTCGGACGGGACCAATTTAACTCGTAGGAACTGACCGCGTAGTCTCAGGACTCCCGGTTTGAGAGTATGACTCGAATTTGCAAAAATCACACTTAGACTTGAAAACAGGCCGTTAAGGGGTGAAAACCCGAACCAGCCCCCAAACGACCCTGTAGGAGGCACGAACACCTCGCACGGGACCAATGTAACTCGTAGGAACTGACCGCGTAGTCACGGGAGTCCCGGTTTAAGAGTATGACGATAATTTGCAAAAATCTCACTTAGACTTGAAAACAGGCCGTTAAGGGGTGAAAACCCGAACCAGCCCCCAAACGACCCTGTAGGGGGCACGAACACCTTGTACGGGACCAATGTAACTTGTAGGAATTGACCGCGTAGTCCTGGGTCTCCCGATTAGTGAGTATGACGATAATTTGCAAATATCACACTTAGTTAAAAACAAGCCGTCAAAGGGTGAAAACCCAAACCACCCCCCAAACGACCCCGTAGGGGGCACGAACACCTCGCATGGGACCAATGTAACTTGTAGGAACTGACCGCGTAGTCCTGGGTCTCCCGATTTGTGAGTATGACGATAATTTGCAAAAATCAGCACTTAAACTTAAAAACAAGCCGTTAAAGGGTGAAAATCCGAACCACCCCCCAAACGACCCCGTAGGGGGCACGAACACCTCGCACGGGACCAATGTAACTCGTAGGAACTGACCGCGTAGTCCCGGGTCTCCGGTTTGAGAGTATGACGATAATTCGCAAAAATCACACTTAGGCTTGAAAACAGGCCGTTACGGGGTGAAAACCCTAACCAACCCCCAAACGACCCCGTAGGAGGCACGAACACCTCGCACGGGACCAATGTAACTCGTAGGAACTGACCGTGTAGTCCCGGGTCTCCCGGTTTGAGAGTACGACGATAATTTGCAAAAATCAGACTTAGACTTGAAAACAGGCCGTCAAGGGTTGAAAACTCGAACCAGCCCCCAAACGACCCCGTAGGAGGCACGAACACCTCGCACGGGACCAATGTAACTCATAGGAACTGACCGTGTAGTCCCGGGTCTCCCGGTTTGAGAGTATGACGATAATTCGCAAAAATGACACTTAGACTTGAAAACAGGCCATTAAGGGGTGAAAACCCGGACCAGCCCCCAAACGACCCCGTAGGAGGCACGAACACCTCGCACGGGACCAATGTAACTCGTAGGAACTGAACGTGTAGTCCCGGGTCTCCCGGTTTGAGAGTATGACGATAATTTGCAAAAATCACACTTAGACTTGAAAACAGGCCGTTAAGGGGTGAAAACCCGAACCAGCCCCCAAACGACCCCGTAGGAGGCACGAACACCTCGTACGGGACCAATGTAACTCGTAGGAACTGACCGCATAGTCCCGAGACTTTCGGTTTGAGAGTATGACGATAATTTGCAAAAATCACACTTAGACTTGAAAACAGGCCGTTAAGGGGTGAAAACCCGAACCAGCACCCAAACGACCCCGTAGGAGGTACGAACACCTCGCACGGGACCAATGTAACTTGTAGCAACTGACCGCGTAGTCCCGGGTCTCCCGGTTTGAGAGTATGACGATAATTCGCAAAAATCACACTTAGACTTGAAAACAGGCCGTTAAGGGGTGAAAACCCGAACCAGCCCCCAAACGACCCCGTAGGAGGCACGAACACCTCGCACGGGACCAATGTAACTCGTAGGAACTGACCGTGTAGTCCCGGGTCTCCCGATTTGAGAGTATGACGATAATTTACAAAATTCACACTTAGACTTGAAAACAGGCTGTTAAGGGGTCAAAACCCGAACCAGCCCCCAAACGACCCCGTAGGAGGTACGAACACCTCACACGGGACCAATGTAACTCGTAGGAACTGACCGCGTAGTCCCGGGACTCCCGGTTTGAGAGTATGACCCGAATTTGCAAAAATCACACTTAGACTTGAAAACAGGCCGTTAAGGGATGAGAACCCGAACCAGCTCCCAAACGACCCCGTAGGAGGCACGAACACCTCGCACGGGACCAATGTAACTCGTAGGAACTGACCGTGTAGTCCCGGGTCTCCCGGTTTGAGAGTATGACGATAATTTGCAAAAATCACACTTAGACTTGAAAATAGGCCGTCAAGGGTTGAAAACTCGAACCATCCCCCAAACGACCCCGTAGGAGGCACGAACACCTCGCACGGGACCAATGTAACGCATAGGAACTGACCGTGTAGTCCCGGGTCTCCCGGTTTGAGAGTATGACGATAATTTGGAAGAATCACACTTAGACTTGAAAACAGGCCGTTAAGGGGTGAAAACCCGAACCAACCCCCAAACGACACCGTAGGAGGCACGAACACCTCGCACGGGACCAATGTAACTCGTAGGAACTGACCGTGTAGTCCCGGGTCTCCCGGTTTGAGAGTATGACGATAATTTGCAAAAATCACACGTAAACTTGAAAACAAGCCGTTAAGGGGTGAAAACCCGAACCAGCCCCCAAACGACCCCGTAGGAGGCACGAACACCTCGGACGGGACCAATTTAACTCGTAGGAACTGACCGCGCAGTCACGGGAGTCCCGGTTTGAGAGTATGACCCGAATTTGCAAAAATCACACTTACTTAAAAACAAGCCGTCAAAGGGTGAAAAACCAAACCACTCCCCAAACGACACGAACACCTCGCACGGGACCAATGTAACTTGTAGGAACTGACGGCGTAGTCCTGGGTCTCCCGGTTTGAGAGTATGACGATAATTTGCAAAAATCACACTTAGACTTGAAAACAGGCCGTTAAGGGGTGAAAACCAAAACCAGCCCCCAAACGACCCTGTATGAGGCACGAACACCTCGTACGGGACCAATGTAATTTGTAGCAACTGACCGCGTAGTCCCGGGTCTCCCGGTTTTTAGAGTATGACCCGAATTTGCAAAAATCACACTTAGACATGAAAACAGGCCGTTAAGGGGTGAAAACCCGAACCAACCCCCAAACGACCCCGTAGGAGGCACGAACACCTCGCACGGGACCAATGTAACTCGTAGGAACTGACCGCGTAGTCTCGGGACTCCCGGTTTGAGAGTATGACTTGAATTTGCAAAAATCACACTTAGACTTAAAAACAGGCCGTTAAGGGGTGAAAACCCGAACCAGCCCCCAAACGACCCTGTAGGAGGCACGAACACCTCGCACGGGACCAATGTAACTTGTAGGAACTGACCGCGTAGTCACGGGAGTCCCGGTTTAAGAGTATGACGATAATTTGCAAAAATCTCACTTAGACTTGAAAACAGGCCGTTAAGGGGTGAAAACCCGAACCAGCCCCCAAATGACCCTGTAGGGGGCACGAACACCTTGCACGGGACCAATGTAACTTGTAGGAATTGACCGCGTAGTCCTGGGTCTCCCGGTTTGTGAGTATGACGATAATTTTCAAATATCACACTTAGTTAAAAACAAGCCGTCAAAGGGTGAAAACCCAAACGACCCCGTAGGGGGCACGAACACCTCGCACGGGACCAATGTAACTTGTAGGAACTGACCGCGTAGTCCTGGGTCTCCCGGTTTGAGAGTATGACGATAATTTGCAAAAATCAGCGCTTAAACTTAAAAAGAAGCCGTTAAAGGGTGAAAATCCAAACCACCCCCCAAACGACCCTGTAGGGGGCACGAACACCTCGCACAGGACCAATGTAACTCGTAGGAACTGATCGTGTACTCCTGGGTCTCCCGGTTTGAGACTATGACGATAATTTTCAAAAATCAGCACTTAAACTTAAAAACAAGCCGTCAAAGGGTGAAAACCCAAACCACCCCCCAAAGGATCCTGTAGGGGGCACGAACACCTTGCACGGGACCAATGTAACTTGTAGGAATTGACCGCGTAGTCCCGGGTCTCCCGGTTTGTGAGTATGACGTTAATTTGCAAAAATCAGCATTTAAACTTAAAAACAAGTCGTTATAGGGTGAAAACCCAAACCACCCCCCAAACGACCCCGTAGGGGGCACGAACACCTCGCACGGGACCAATGTAACTCGTAGGAACTGACCGCGTAGTCCCGAGACTTCCGGTTTGAGAGTGTGACAATAATTTGCAAAAAACACACTTAGACTTGAAAACAGACCGTTAAGGGTTGAAAACCAAAACTAGCCCCCAAACGACCCCGTATGAGGCACGAACACCTTGCACGGGACCAATGTAACTTGTAGCAACTGACCGCGTAGTCCCGGGACTCCCGGTTTGAGAGTATGACCCGAATTTGAAAAAATCACACTTAGAGTTGAAAACAGGCCGTTAAGGGGTGAAAACCCGAACCAACCTCCAAACGACCCCGTAGGAGGCACGAACACCTCGTAGGGGACCAATGTAACTTATAGGAACTGACCGCGTAGTCCCGGGACTCCCGGTATGAGAGTATGACGATAATTGGTAAAAATCACACTTAGACTTGAAAACAGGCCGTTAAGGGGTGAAAACCCGAACCAACCCCCAAACGACCCCGTAGGAGGCACGAACACCTCGCACGGGACCAATGTAACTTGTAGGAACTGACCGCGTAGTCCCGGGACTCCCAGTTTGAGAAATTGACGATAATTTGCAAAAATCACACTTAGACTTGAAAACAGGCCGTTAAGGGGTGAAAACCCGAACTAGCCCCCAAACGACCCCGTAGGAGGCACAAACACGTCTCACGGGATCAATGTAACTTGTAGGAATTGACCGCGTAGTCCCGGGTCTCCCAGTTTGTGAGTATGACGATAATTTGCAAAAATCAAACTTAGTTAAAAACAAGCCGTCAAAGGGTGAAAACCCAAACCACCCCCCAAACGACCCCGTAGGGGGCACGAACACCTCGCACGGGACCAACGTAACTTGTAGGAACTGACCGCGTAGTCCTGGGTCTCCCGGTTTGAGAGTATGACGATAATTTGCAAAAATCACCACTTAAACTTAAAAACAAGCCGTTAAAGGGTGAAAACCCAAACCACCCCCCAAACGACCCCGTAGGGGGCACGAACACCTCGAACGGGACCAATGTAACTTGTTGGAACTGACTGCGTAGTCCCGGGTCTCCCGGTTTGCGAATATGACGATAATTTGCAAAAAGCAGCATTTAAACTTAAAAACAAGCCGTTAAAGGGTGAAAACCCAAACCACCCCCCAAACGACCCCGTTGGGGGCACGAACACGTCGTACGGGACCAATGTAACTTGTAGGAACTGATCGCGTAGTCCCGGGACTCCCGGTTTGAGAGTATGACCCGAATTTGTAAAAATCACACTTAGACTTGAAAACAGGCCGTTAAGGGGTGAAAATCCGAACCAGCTCCCAAACGACCCCGTAGGAGGCACGAACACCTCGCACGGGACCAATGTAACTTGTAGCAACTGACCGCGTAGTCCCGGGTCTCCCGATTTGAGAGTACGACGACAATTCGCAAAAATCACACTTAGACTTGAAAACAGGCCGTTAAGGGGTGAAAACCCGAACCAGCCCCCAAACGACCCCGTAGGAGGCACGAACACCTCGCACGGGACCAATGTAAGTCGTAGGAACTGACCGTGTAGTCCCGGGTCTCCCGGTTTGAGAGTATGACGATAATTTGCAAAAATCACACTTAGACTTGAAAACTGTTTGTTAGGGGGTGAAAACACGAACCAGCCCCCAAACGACCTCGTAGGAGGCACGAACACCTCGCACGGGACCAATGTAACTCGTAGGAACTGACCGCGTTGTCCCGGGACTCCCGGTTTGAGAGTATGACCCGAATTTGTAAAAATCACACTTAGACTTGAAAACAGGCCGTTAAGGGGTGAAAACCCGAACCAGCTCCCAAACGACCCCGTAGGAGGCACGAACACCTCGCACGGGACCAATGTAACTTGTAGCAACTGACCGCGTAGTCCCGGGTCTCCCGATTTGAGAGTACGACGACAATTCGCAAAAATCACACTTAGACTTGAAAACAGGCCGTTAAGGGGTGAAAACCCGAACCAGCCCCCAAACGACCCCGTAGGAGGCACGAACACCTCGCACGGGACCAATGTAACTCGTAGGAACTGACCGTGTAGTCCCGGGTCTCCCGGTTTGAGAGTATGACGATAATTTGCAAAAATCACACTTAGACTTGAAAACAGGCCGTTAAGGGGTGAAAACCCGAACCAGCCCCCAAACGACCCCGTAGGAGGCACCAACACCTCGCACGGGACCAATGTAACTTGCAGAAACTGACCGCGTAGTCTCGGGTCTACCGGTTTGAGAGTATGACGGTAATTCGCAAAAATCACACTTAGACTTGAAAACAGGCCGTTAAGGGGTGAAAACCCGAACCAGCACCCAAACGACCCCGTAGGAGGCACGAACACCTCGCACGGGACCAATGTAACTTGTAGCAACTGACCGCGAAGTCCCGGGTCTCCCGATTTGATAGTATGACGATAATTCGCAAAAATCACACTTAGACTTGAAAACAGGCCGTTAAGGGGTGAAAACCCGAACCAGCCCCCAAACGACCCCGTAGGAGGCACGAACACCTCGCACGGGACCAATGTAACTCGTAGGAACTGACCGTGTAGTCCCGGGTCTCCCGGTTTGAGAGTATGACGATAATTTGCAAAAATCACACTTAGACTTGAAAACAGGCTGTTAAGGGGTGAAAACACGAACCAGCCCCCAAACGACCTCGTAGGAGGCACGAACACCTCGCACGGGACCAATGTAACTCGTAGGAACTGACCGCGTAGTCCCGGGACTCCCGGTTTGAGAGTATGACCCGAATTTGTAAAACTCACACTTAGACTTGAAAACAGGCCGTTAAGGGGTGAAAACCCGAACCAGCTCCCAAACGACCCCGTAGGAGGCACGAACACCTCGCACGGGACCAATGTAACTTGTAGCAACTGACCGCGTAGTCCCGGGTCTCCCGATTTGAGAGTACGACGACAATTCGCAAAAATCACACTTAGACTTGAAAACAGGCCGTTAAGGGGTGAAAACCCGAACCAGCCCCCAAACGACCCCGTAGGAGGCACGAACACCTCGCACGGGACCAATGTAACTCGTAGGAACTGACCGTGTAGTCCCGGGTCTCCCGGTTTGAGAGTATGAAGATAAGTTGCAAAAATCACACTTAGACTTGAAAACAGGCCGTTAAGGGGTGAAAACCCGAACCAGCCCCCAAACGACCCCGTAGGAGGCACGAACACCTCGCACGGGACCAATGTAAATCGTAGGAACTGACCGTGTAGTCCCGGGTCTCCCGGTTTGAGAGTATGACGATAATTTGGAAAAATGACACTTAGACTTGAAAACAGGCCGTTAAGGGGTGCAAAACCCGAACCAGCCCCCAAACGACCCCGTAGGAGGTACGAACAGCTCGCACGGGACCAATGTAACTCGTAGGAACTGACCGTGTAGTCCCGGGTCTCCCGGTTTGAGAGTATGACGATAATTTGCAAAAATCACACTTAGACTTGAAAACAGGCCGTTAAGGAGTGAAAACCCGAACCAGCCCCCAAACGACCCCGTAGGAGGCATGAACACCTCGCACGAGACCAATGTAACTTGTAGGAACTAACCGCGTATTCCCGAGACTTTCGGTTTGAGAGTATGACGATAATTTGCAAAAATCACACTTAGACTTGAAAACAGGTCGTTAAGGGATGAAAACCAAAACCAGCACCCAACCGACCCCGTATGAGGCACGAACACCTCGCACGGGACCAATGTAAATTGTAGCAACTGACCGCGTAGTCCTGAGTCTCCCGGTTTGAGAGTATGACGATAATTAGCAAAAATGACACTTAGACTTGAAAACAGGCCGTTAAGGGGTGAAAACCCGAACGAGCCCCCAAACGACCCCGTAGGAGGCACGAACACCTCGCACGGGACCAATGTAACTCGTAGGAACTGACCGTGTAGTCCCGGGTCTCCCGGTTTGAGAGTGTGACGATAATTTGCAAAAATCACACTTAGACTTGAAAACAGGCCGTTAAGGGGTGAAAACCCGAACCAGCCCCCAAACGACCCCGTAGGAGGCACGAACACCTCGTATTCCCGACCAATGTAACTTGTAGGAACTGACCGCGTAGTCCCGAGACTTTCGGTTTGAGAGTATGACGATAATTTGCAAAAATCACACTTAGACTTGAAAACAGGCCGTTAAGGGGTGAAAACCCAAACCAGCACCCAAACGACCCCGTAGGAGGCACGAACACCTCGCACGGGACCAATGTAACTTGTAGCAATTGACCGCGAAGTCCCGGGTCTCCCGATTTGAGAGTAAGACGATAATTCGCAAAAATCACACTTAGACTAGAAAACAGGCCGTTAAGGGGTGAAAACCCGAACCAGCCCCCAAACGACCCCGTAGGAGGCACGAACACCTCGCACGGGACCAATGTAACTCGTAGGAACTGACCGTGTATTCCCGGTTCTCCCGGTTTGAGAGTATGACGATAATTTGCAAAAATCACACTTAGACTTGAAAACAGGCCGTTAAGGGGTGAAAACACGAACCAGCGCCCAAACGACCTCGTAGGAGGCACGAACACCTCGCACGGGACCAATGTAACTCGTAGGAACTGACCGCGTAGTCCCGGGACTCCCGGTTTGAGAGTATGACCCGAATTTGTAAAAATCAAACTTAGACTTGAAAACAGGCCGTTAAGGGGTGAAAACCCGAACCAGCTCCCAAACGACCCCGTAGGAGGCACGAACACCTCGTACGGGACCAATGTAACTTGTAGTAAATGACCGCGTAGTCCCGGGTCTCCCGATTTGAGAGTATGACGACAATTCGCAAAAATCACACTTAGACTTGAAAACAGGCCGTTAAGGGGTGAAAACCCGAACCAGCCCCCAAACGACCCCGTAGGAGGCACGAACACCTCGCACGAGACCAATGTAACTCGTAGGAAATGACCGTGTAGTCCCGGGTCTCCCGGTTTGAGAGTATGACGATAATTTGCAAAAATCACACTTAGACTTGAAAACAGGCCGTTAAGGGGTGCAAAACCCGAACCAGCACCCAAACGACCCCGTAGGAGGTACGAACACCTCGCACGGGACCAATAACTCGTAGGAACTGACCGTGTAGTCTCGGGTCTCCCGGTTTGAGAGTATGACGATAATTTGCAAAAATCACACTTAGACTTTAAAACAGGCCGTTAAGGAGTGAAAACCCGAACCAGCCCCCAAACGACCCCGTAGGAGGCATGAACACCTCGCACGAGACCAATGTAACTCGTAGGAACTGACCGCGTAGTCACGGGACTCCCGGTTTGAGAGTATGACCCGAATTTGCAAAAATCACACTTAGACTTGAAAACAGGCCGTTAAGGGGTGAAACCTGAACCAGCCCCCAAACGACCCCGTAGGGGGCACGAACACCTCGCACGGGACCAATGTAACTCGTAGGAACTGACCGCGTAGTCCCGAGACTTTCGGTTTGAGAGTATGACGATAATTTGCAAAAATCACACTTAGACTTGAAAATAGGCCGTTAAGGGGTGAAAACCAAAACCAGCCCCCAAACGACCCTGTATGAGGCACGAACACCTCGTACGGGACCAATGTAATTTGTAGCAACTGACCGCGTAGTCCCGGGTCTCCCGGTTTTTAGAGTATGACCCGAATTTGCAAAAATCACACTTAGACATGAAAACAGGCCGTTAAGGGGTGAAAACCCGAACCAACCCCCAAACGACCCCGTAGGAGGCACGAACACCTCGGACGGGACCAATGTAACTCGTAGGAACTGACCGCGTAGTCTCGGGACTCCCGGTTTGAGAGTATGACCCGAATTTGCAAAAATCACACTTAGACTTGAAAACAGGCCGTTAAGGGGTGAAAACCCGAACCAGCTCCCAAATGACCCCGTAGGAGGCACGAACACCTCGCACGGGATCAATATAACTTGTAGCAACTGGCCGCGTAGTCCCGGGTCTCCCGGTTTGAGAGTATGACGATAATTTTCAAAAATCAGCACTTAAACTTAAAAACAATCCGTTAAAGGGTGAAAATCCAAACCACCCCCCAAACGACCCCGTAGGGGGCACGAACACCTCGCACGGGACCAATGTAACTCGTAGGAACTGACCGCGTAGTTCCGGGTCTCCGGTTTGAGAGTATGACGATAATTCACAAAAATCACACTTAGACTTGAAAACAGGCCGTTAAGGGGTGAAAACCCGAACCAGCCCCCAAACGACCCCGTAGGAGGCACGAACACCTCGTACGGGACCAATGTAACTTGTAGGAACCTACCGCGTAGTCCCGGGACTCCCGGTTTGAGAATATGACGATAATTTGCAAAAATCACACTTAAACTTGAAAACAAGCCGTTAAGGGGTGAAAACCCGAACCAACCCCCAAACGACCCCGTAGGAGGCACGAACACCTCGCACGGGACCAATGTAACTTGTAGCAACTGAACGGGTAGTCCCGGGTCTCCCGGTTTGAGAGTATGACGATAATTCCCAAAAATCACACTTAGACTTGAAAATAGGCCGTTAAGGGGTGAAAACCCGAACCAGCCCCCAAACGACCCCGTAGGAGGCACGAACACCTCGCACGGGACCAATGTAACTCGTAGGAACTGACCGTGTAGTCCCGGGTCTCCCGGTTTGAGAGTATGATGATAATTTGCAAAAATCACACTTAGACTTGAAAACAGGCCGTTAAGGGGTGAAAACCCGAACCAGCCCCCAAACGACCCCGTAGGAGGCACGAACACCTCGCACGGGACCAATGTAACTCGTAGGAACTGTCCGCGTAGTCCCACGACTCCCGGTTTGAGAGTATGACCCGAATTTGCAAAAATCACACTTAGACTTCAAAACAGGCCGTTAAGGGGTGAAAACCCGAACCAGCCCCCAAACGATCCCGTACGAGGCACGAACACCTCGCACGGGACCAATGTAACTTGTAGCAACTGACCGCGTAGTCCCGAGTCTCCCGGTTTGAGAGTATGACGATAATTCACAAAAATAACACTTAGACTTGAAAACAGGCCGTTAAGGGGTGAAAACCCGAACCAGCCCCCAAACGACCCCGTAGGAGGCACGAACACCTCGCACAAGACCGATGTAACTCGTAAGAACTGATCGTGTAGTCCCGGGTCTCCCGGCTTTAGAGTATGACGATAATTGGCAAAAATCACACTTAGACATGAAAACAGGCTGTTAAGGGGTGAAAACCCGAACCAGCCCCCAAACGACCCCGTAGGAGGCACGAACACCTCGCACGGGACCAATGTAACTCATAGGAACTGACCGCATAGTCCCGGGACTCCCGGTTTGAAAGTATGACCCGAATTTGCAAAAATCACACTTAGACTTGAAAACAGGCCGTTAAGGGGTGAAAACCCAAACCAGCCCCCAAACGTCCCCGTAGGAGGCACGAACACCTCGCACGGGACCAATGTAACTTGTAGCAACTGACCGCGTAATCCCGGGTCTCCCGGTCTGAGAGTATGACGATAATTCGCAAAAATCACACTTAGACTTGAAAACAGGCCGTTAAGGGGTGAAAACCCGAACCAGCCCCCAAACGACCCCGTAGGAGGCACGAACACCTCGCACGGGACCAATGTAACTCGTAGGAACTGACAGTGTAGTCCCGGGTCTCCCGGTTTGAGTGTATGACGATAATTTTCAAACATCACACTTAGACTTGAAAACAGGCCGTTAAGGGGTGAAAACCCGAACCAGCCCCCAAACGACCCCGTAGGAGGCACGAACACCTCGCACGGGACCAATGTAACTCGTAGGAACTGACCGCGTAATCCCGAGACTCCCGGTTTGAGAGTATGACCCGAATTTGTAAAAATGACACTTAGACTTGAAAACAGGCCGTTAAGGGGTGAAAACCCGAACCATCCCCCAAACGACCCCGTAGGAGGCACGAACACCACGCACGGGACCAATGTAACTCATAGGAACTGACCGTGTAGTCCCGGGTCTCCCGGTTTGAGAGTATGACGATAATTTGCAGAAATCACACTTAGACTTGAAAACAGGCCGTTAAGGGGTGAAAACCAAAACCAGCCCATAAACGACCCCGTATGAGGCACGAACACCTCGTACGGAACAAATGTAACTTGTAGCAACTGACCGCGTAGTCCCGGGTCTCCCGGTTTTTAGAGTATGACCCGAATTTGAAAAAATCACACTGAGACATGAAAACAGGCCGTTAAGGGGTGAAAACCCGAACCAACCCCCAAACGACCCCGTAGGAGGCACGAACACCTCGCACGGGACCAATATAACTTGTAGCAACTGACCGCGTAGTCCCGGGTCTCCCGGTTTCAGAGTATGACGATAATTCGCAAAAATGACACTTAGACTTGAAAACAGGCCGTTAAGGGGTGAAAATCGGAACCAACCCCCAAACGACCCCGTAGGAGGCACGAACACCTTGCATGGGATCAATGTAACTCGTAGGAACTGATCGTGTAGTCCCGGGTCTCCCGGTTTGAGAGTATGACGATAATTTGCAAAAATCACACTTAGACTTGAAAACAGGCTGTTAAGGGGTGAAAACCCAAACCAGCCCCCAAACGACCCCGTAGGAGGCACGAAAACCTCGC
Organism: Sambucus nigra; assembly: GCA_949130495.1. Classification (NCBI taxonomy): domain Eukaryota; kingdom Viridiplantae; phylum Streptophyta; class Magnoliopsida; order Dipsacales; family Adoxaceae; genus Sambucus; species Sambucus nigra. Next base: position 185,446,895 of record OX422214.1, on the reverse strand, counting down.
ACGGGACCAATGTAACTCGTAGGAACTGACCGCGTAGTCCCGAGACTTTCGGTTTGAGAGTATGACGATAATTTGCAAAAATCACACTTAGACTTGAAAACAGGCCGTTAAGGGGTGAAAACCCGAACCAACCCCCAAACGACCCCGTAGGAGGCACGAACACCTCGCACGGGACCAATGTAACTTGTAGCAACTGACCGCGTAGTCCCGGGTCTCCCGGTTTGAGAGTATGACGATAATTCGCAAAAATGACACTTAGACTTGAAAACAGGCCGTTAAGGGGTGAAAACCCGAACCAGCTCCCAAACGACCCCGTAGGAGGCACGAACACCTCGCACGGGACCAATAAAACTTGTAGCAACTGGCCGCGTAGTCCCGGGTCTCCCGGTTTGAGAGTATGACGATAATTCGCAAAAATCACACTTAGACTTGAAAACAGGCCGTTAAGGGGTGAAAATCCGAACCAGCCCCCAAACGACCCCGTAGGAGGCACGAACACCTCGCACAGGAACAATTTAACTCGTAGGAACTAACCGTGTAGTCCCGGGTCTCCCGGTTTGAGAGTATGACGATAATTAGCAAAAAACACACTTAGACTTGAAAACATGCAGTTAAGGGGTGAAAACCCGAACCAGCCCCCAAACGACCCCGTAAGAGGCACGAACACCTCGCACGGGACCAATGTAACTCGTAGGAACTGTCCGCGTAGTCCCGCGACTCCCGGTTTGAGAGTATGACCCGAATTTGCAAAAATCACACTTAGACTTGAAAACAGGCCGTTAAGGGGTGAAAACCCGAACCAGCCCCCAAACGACCCCGTAGGAGGCACCAACACCTCGCACGGGACCAATGTAAATCGTAGGAACTGACCGTGTTGTCCCGGGTCTCCCGGTTTGAGAGTATGACGATAATTTGGAAAAATGACACTTAGACTTGAAAACAGGCCGTTAAGGGGTGCAAAACCCGAACCAGCCCCCAAGCGACCCCGTAGGAGGTACGAACACCTCACACGGGACCAATGTAACTCGTAGGAACTGACCGTGTAGTCCCGGGTCTCCCGGTTTGAGAGTATGACGATAATTTGCAGAAATCACACTTAGACTTGAAAACAGGCCGTTAAGGGGTGAAAACCCGAACCAGCCCCCAAACGACCCCGTAGGAGGCACGAACACCTCGCACGGGACCAATGTAACTCGTAGGAACTATCCGCGTAGTCCCGAGACTCCCGGTTTGAGAGTATAACCCGAATTTGCAAAAATCACACTTAGACTTGAAAACAGGCCTTTAAGGGGTGAAAACCCGAACCAGCCCCCAAACGACCCCGTAGGAGGCACGAACACCTCGCACGGGACCAATGTAACTCGTAGGAACTGACCGCGTAGTCACGGGAGTCCCGGTTTAAGAGTATGACGATAATTTACAAAAATCTCACTTAGACTTGAAAACAGGCCGTTAAGGGGTGAAAACCCGAACCAGCCCCCAAACGACCCCATAGGAGGCACGAACACCTCGCACGGGACCAATGTAACTGGTAGGAACTGTCCGCGTAGTCCCGCGACTCCCGGTTTGAGAGTATGACCCGAATTTGCAAAAATCACACTTAGACTTGAAAACAGGCCGTTAAGGGGTGAAAACCCGAACCAGCCCCCAAACGACCCCGTAGGAGGCACGAACACCTCGCACGGGACCAATAAAACTTGTAGCAACTGACCGCGTAGTCCCGAGTCTCCCGGTTTGAGAGTATGACGATAATTCGCAAAAATAACACTTAGACTTGAAAACAGGCCGTTAAGGGGTGAAAACCCGAACCAGCCCCCAAACGACCCCGTAGGAGGCACGAACACCTCGCACGGGACCAATGTTACTCGTAGGAACTGACCGTGTAGTCCCGGGTCTCCCGGTTTGAGAGTATGACGATAATTTGGAAAAATGACACTTAGACTTGAAAACAGGCCGTTAAGGGGTGCAAAACCCGAACCAGCCCCCAAACGACCCCGTAGGAGGTACGAACACCTCGCACGGGACCAATGTAACTCGTAGGAACTGTCCGCGTAGTCCCGCGACTCCCGGTTTGAGAGTATGACCCGAATTTGCAAAAATCACACTTAGACTTGAAAACAGGCCGTTAAGGGGTGAAAACCCGAACCAGCCCCCAAACGACCCCGTAGGAGGCACGAACACCTCGCACGGGACCAATGTAACTTGTAGCAACTGACCGCGTAGTCCCGGGTCTCCCGGTTTGAGAGTATGGCGATAATTCGCAAAAATCACACTTAGACTTGAAAACAGGCCGTTAAGGGGTGAAAACCCGAACCAGCCCCCAAACGACCCCGTAGGAGGCACCAACACCTCGCACGGGACCAATGTAACTTGCAGAAACTGACCGCGTAGTCCCGGGTCTACCGGTTTGAGAGTATGACGGTAATTCGCAAAAATCACACTTAGACTTGAAAACAGGCCGTTAAGGGGTGAAAACCCGAACCAGCACCCAAACGTCCCCGTAGGAGGAACGAACACCTCGCACGGGACCAATGTAACTTGTAGCAACTGACCGCGTAATCCCGGGTCTCCCGGTCTGAGAGTATGACGATAATTCGCAAAAATCACACTTAGACTTGAAAACAGGCCGTTAAGGGGTGAAAACCCGAACCAGCCCCCAAACGACCCCGTAGGAGGCACGAACACCTCGCACGGGACCAATGTAAATCGTAGGAACTGACCGTGTAGTCCCGGGTCTCCCGGTTTGAGAGTATGACGATAATTTGGAAAAATGACACTTAGACTTGAAAACAGGCCGTTAAGGGGTGCAAAACCCGAACCAGCCCCCAAACGACCCCGTAGGAGGTACGAACAGCTCGCACGGGACCAATGTAACTCGTAAGAACTGACCGTGTAGTCCCGGGTCTCCCGGTTTGAGAGTATGACGATAATTTGCAAAAATCACACTTAGACTTGAAAACAGGCCGTTAAGGAGTGAAAACCCGAACCAGCCCCCAAACGACCCCGTAGGAGGCATGAACACCTCGCACGAGACCAATGTAACTTGTAGGAACTAACCGCGTATTCCCGAGACTTTCGGTTTGAGAGTATGACGAAAATTTGCAAAAATCACACTTAGACTTGAAAACAGGCCGTCAAGGGATGAAAACCAAAACCAGCACCCAACCGACCCCGTATGAGGCACGAACACCTCGCACGGGACCAATGTAACTTGTAGCAACTGACCGCGTAGTCCTGAGTCTCCCGGTTTGAGAGTATGACGATAATTAGCAAAAATGACACTAAGACTTGAAAACAGGCCGTTAAGGGGTGAAAACCCGAACGAGCCCCCAAACGACCTCGTAAGAGGCACGAACACCTCGCACGGGACCAATGTAACTCGTAGGAACTGACCGTGTAGTCCCGGGTCTCCCGGTTTGAGAGTGTGACGATAATTTGCAAAAATCACACTTAGACTTGAAAACAGGCCGTTAAGGGGTGAAAACCCGAACCAGCCCCCAAACGACCCCGTAGGAGGCACGAACACCTCGTATTCCCGACCAATGTAACTCGTAGGAACTGACCGCGTAGTCCCGAGACTTTCGGTTTGAGAGTATGACGATAATTTGCAAAAATCACACTTAGACTTGAAAACAGGCCGTTAAGGGGTGAAAACCCGAACTAGCACCCAAACGACCCCGTAGGAGGCACGAACACCTCGCACGGGACCAATGTAACTTGTAGCAATTGACCGCGAAGTCCCGGGTCTCCCGAATTGAGAGTAAGACGATAATTCGCAAAAATCACACTTAGACTTGAAAACAGGCCGTTAAGGGGTGAAAACCCGAACCAGCCCCCAAACGACCCCGTAGGAGGCACGAACACCTCGCACGGGACCAATGTAACTCGTAGGAACTGACCGTGTATTCCCGGGTCTCCCGGTTTGAGAGTATGACGATAATTTGCAAAAATCACACTTAGACTTGAAAACAGGCTGTTAAGGGGTGAAAACCCGAACCAGCCCCCAAACGACCTCGTAGGAGGCACGAACACCTCGCACGGGACCAATGTAACTCGTAGGAACTGACCGCGTAGTCCCGGGACTCCCGGTTTGTGAGTATGACCCGAATTTGTAAAAATCACACTTAGACTTGAAAACAGGCCGTTAAGGGGTGAAAACCCGAACCAGCTCCCAAACGACCCCGTAGGAGGCACGAACACCTCGTACGGGACCAATGTAACTTGTAGTAAATGACGGCGTAGTCCCGGGTCTCCCGATTTGAGAGTATGATGACAATTCGCAAAAATCACACTTAGACTTGAAAACAGGCCGTTAAGGGGTGAAAACCCGAACCAGCCCCCAAACGACCCCGTAGGAGGCACGAACACCTCGCACGGGACCAATGTAACTCGTAGGAAATGACCGTGTAGTCCCGGGTCTCCCGGTTTGGGAGTATGACGATAATTTGCAAAAATCACACTTAGACTTGAAAACAGGCCGTTAAGGGGTGCAAAACCCGAACCAGCACCCAAACGACCCCGTAGGAGGTACGAACACCTCGCACGGGACCAATGTAACTCGTAGGAACTGACCGTGTAGTCTCGGGTCTCCCGGTTTGAGAGTATGACCCGAATTTGCAAAAATCACACTTAGACTTTAAAACAGGCCGTTAAGGAGTGAAAATCCGAACCAGCCCCCAAACGACCCCGTAGGAGGCATGAACACCTCGCACGAGACCAATGTAACTCGTAGGAACTGACCGCGTAGTCACGGGACTCCCGGTTTGAGAGTATGACCCGAATTTGCAAAAATCACACTTAGACTTGAAAACAGGCCGTTAAGGGGTGAAACCTGAACCAGCCCCCAAACGACCCCGTAGGGGGCACGAACACCTCGCACGGGACCAATGTAACTCGTAGGAACTGACCGCGTAGTCCCGAGACTTTCGGTTTGAGAGTATGACGATAATTTGCAAAAATCACACTTAGACTTGAAAATAGGCCGTTAAGGGGTGAAAACCAAAACCAGCCCCCAAACGACCCTGTATGAGGCACGAACACCTCGTACGGGACCAATGTAATTTGTAGCAACTGACCGCGTAGTCCCGGGTCTCCCGGTTTTTAGAGTATGACCCGAATTTGCAAAAATCACACTTAGACATGAAAACAGGCCGTTAAGGGGTGAAAACCCGAACCAACCCCCAAACGACCCCGTAGGAGGCACGAACACCTCGGACGGGACCAATTTAACTCGTAGGAACTGACCGCGTAGTCTCAGGACTCCCGGTTTGAGAGTATGACTCGAATTTGCAAAAATCACACTTAGACTTGAAAACAGGCCGTTAAGGGGTGAAAACCCGAACCAGCCCCCAAACGACCCTGTAGGAGGCACGAACACCTCGCACGGGACCAATGTAACTCGTAGGAACTGACCGCGTAGTCACGGGAGTCCCGGTTTAAGAGTATGACGATAATTTGCAAAAATCTCACTTAGACTTGAAAACAGGCCGTTAAGGGGTGAAAACCCGAACCAGCCCCCAAACGACCCTGTAGGGGGCACGAACACCTTGTACGGGACCAATGTAACTTGTAGGAATTGACCGCGTAGTCCTGGGTCTCCCGATTAGTGAGTATGACGATAATTTGCAAATATCACACTTAGTTAAAAACAAGCCGTCAAAGGGTGAAAACCCAAACCACCCCCCAAACGACCCCGTAGGGGGCACGAACACCTCGCATGGGACCAATGTAACTTGTAGGAACTGACCGCGTAGTCCTGGGTCTCCCGATTTGTGAGTATGACGATAATTTGCAAAAATCAGCACTTAAACTTAAAAACAAGCCGTTAAAGGGTGAAAATCCAAACCACCCCCCAAACGACCCCGTAGGGGGCACGAACACCTCGCACGGGACCAATGTAACTCGTAGGAACTGACCGCGTAGTCCCGGGTCTCCGGTTTGAGAGTATGACGATAATTCGCAAAAATCACACTTAGGCTTGAAAACAGGCCGTTACGGGGTGAAAACCCTAACCAACCCCCAAACGACCCCGTAGGAGGCACGAACACCTCGCACGGGACCAATGTAACTCGTAGGAACTGACCGTGTAGTCCCGGGTCTCCCGGTTTGAGAGTACGACGATAATTTGCAAAAATCAGACTTAGACTTGAAAACAGGCCGTCAAGGGTTGAAAACTCGAACCAGCCCCCAAACGACCCCGTAGGAGGCACGAACACCTCGCACGGGACCAATGTAACTCATAGGAACTGACCGTGTAGTCCCGGGTCTCCCGGTTTGAGAGTATGACGATAATTCGCAAAAATGACACTTAGACTTGAAAACAGGCCATTAAGGGGTGAAAACCCGGACCAGCCCCCAAACGACCCCGTAGGAGGCACGAACACCTCGCACGGGACCAATGTAACTCATAGGAACTGAACGTGTAGTCCCGGGTCTCCCGGTTTGAGAGTATGACGATAATTTGCAAAAATCACACTTAGACTTGAAAACAGGCCGTTAAGGGGTGAAAACCCGAACCAGCCCCCAAACGACCCCGTAGGAGGCACGAACACCTCGTACGGGACCAATGTAACTCGTAGGAACTGACCGCATAGTCCCGAGACTTTCGGTTTGAGAGTATGACGATAATTTGCAAAAATCACACTTAGACTTGAAAACAGGCCGTTAAGGGGTGAAAACCCGAACCAGCACCCAAACGACCCCGTAGGAGGTACGAACACCTCGCACGGGACCAATGTAACTTGTAGCAACTGACCGCGTAGTCCCGGGTCTCCCGGTTTGAGAGTATGACGATAATTCGCAAAAATCACACTTAGACTTGAAAACAGGCCGTTAAGGGGTGAAAACCCGAACCAGCCCCCAAACGACCCCGTAGGAGGCACGAACACCTCGCACGGGACCAATGTAACTCGTAGGAACTGACCGTGTAGTCCCGGGTCTCCCGATTTGAGAGTATGACGATAATTTACAAAATTCACACTTAGACTTGAAAACAGGCTGTTAAGGGGTCAAAACCCGAACCAGCCCCCAAACGACCCCGTAGGAGGTACGAACACCTCACACGGGACCAATGTAACTCGTAGGAACTGACCGCGTAGTCCCGGGACTCCCGATTTGAGAGTATGACCCGAATTTGCAAAAATCACACTTAGACTTGAAAACAGGCCGTTAAGGGATGAGAACCCGAACCAGCTCCCAAACGACCCCGTAGGAGGCACGAACACCTCGCACGGGACCAATGTAACTCGTAGGAACTGACCGTGTAGTCCCGGGTCTCCCGGTTTGAGAGTATGACGATAATTTGCAAAAATCACACTTAGACTTGAAAATAGGCCGTCAAGGGTTGAAAACTCGAACCATCCCCCAAACGACCCCGTAGGAGGCACGAACACCTCGCACGGGACCAATGTAACGCATAGGAACTGACCGTGTAGTCCCGGGTCTCCCGGTTTGAGAGTATGACGATAATTTGGAAGAATCACACTTAGACTTGAAAACAGGCCGTTAAGGGGTGAAAACCCGAACCAACCCCCAAACGACACCGTAGGAGGCACGAACACCTCGCACGGGACCAATGTAACTCGTAGGAACTGACCGTGTAGTCCCGGGTCTCCCGGTTTGAGAGTATGACGATAATTTGCAAAAATCACACGTAAACTTGAAAACAAGCCGTTAAGGGGTGAAAACCCGAACCAGCCCCCAAACGACCCCGTAGGAGGCACGAACACCTCGGACGGGACCAATTTAACTCGTAGGAACTGACCGCGTAGTCACGGGAGTCCCGGTTTGAGAGTATGACCCGAATTTGCAAAAATCACACTTAGACTTGAAAACAGGCCGTTAAGGGGTGAAACCCGAAACAGCCCCCAAACGACCCCGTAGGGGGCACGAACACCTCGCACGGGGCCAATGTAACTCGTAGGAGCTGACCGCGTAGTCCCGAGACTTTCGGTTTGAGAGTATGACGATAATTTTCAAAAATCACACTTAGACTTGAAAACAGGCCGTTAAGGGGTGAAAACCCGAACCAGCCCCCAAACGACCCCGTAGGAGGCACGAACACCTCGCACGGGACCAATGTAACTTGTAGGAACTGACCGCGTAGTCCCGGGTCTCCCGGTTTGTGAATATGACGATAATTTGCAAAAATCACACTTACTTAAAAACAAGCCGTCAAAGGGTGAAAAACCAAACCACTCCCCAAACGACACGAACACCTCGCACGGGACCAATGTAACTTGTAGGAACTGACGGCGTAGTCCTGGGTCTCCCGGTTTGAGAGTATGACGATAATTTGCAAAAATCACACTTAGACTTGAAAACAGGCCGTTAAGGGGTGAAAACCAAAACCAGCCCCCAAACGACCCTGTATGAGGCACGAACACCTCGTACGGGACCAATGTAATTTGTAGCAACTGACCGCGTAGTCCCGGGTCTCCCGGTTTTTAGAGTATGACCCGAATTTGCAAAAATCACACTTAGACATGAAAACAGGCCGTTAAGGGGTGAAAACCCGAACCAACCCCCAAACGACCCCGTAGGAGGCACGAACACCTCGCACGGGACCAATGTAACTCGTAGGAACTGACCGCGTAGTCTCGGGACTCCCGGTTTGAGAGTATGACTTGAATTTGCAAAAATCACACTTAGACTTAAAAACAGGCCGTTAAGGGGTGAAAACCCGAACCAGCCCCCAAACGACCCTGTAGGAGGCACGAACACCTCGCACGGGACCAATGTAACTTGTAGGAACTGACCGCGTAGTCACGGGAGTCCCGGTTTAAGAGTATGACGATAATTTGCAAAAATCTCACTTAGACTTGAAAACAGGCCGTTAAGGGGTGAAAACCCGAACCAGCCCCCAAATGACCCTGTAGGGGGCACGAACACCTTGCACGGGACCAATGTAACTTGTAGGAATTGACCGCGTAGTCCTGGGTCTCCCGGTTTGTGAGTATGACGATAATTTTCAAATATCACACTTAGTTAAAAACAAGCCGTCAAAGGGTGAAAACCCAAACGACCCCGTAGGGGGCACGAACACCTCGCACGGGACCAATGTAACTTGTAGGAACTGACCGCGTAGTCCTGGGTCTCCCGGTTTGAGAGTATGACGATAATTTGCAAAAATCAGCGCTTAAACTTAAAAAGAAGCCGTTAAAGGGTGAAAATCCAAACCACCCCCCAAACGACCCTGTAGGGGGCACGAACACCTCGCACAGGACCAATGTAACTCGTAGGAACTGATCGTGTACTCCTGGGTCTCCCGGTTTGAGACTATGACGATAATTTTCAAAAATCAGCACTTAAACTTAAAAACAAGCCGTCAAAGGGTGAAAACCCAAACCACCCCCCAAAGGATCCTGTAGGGGGCACGAACACCTTGCACGGGACCAATGTAACTTGTAGGAATTGACCGCGTAGTCCCGGGTCTCCCGGTTTGTGAGTATGACGTTAATTTGCAAAAATCAGCATTTAAACTTAAAAACAAGTCGTTATAGGGTGAAAACCCAAACCACCCCCCAAACGACCCCGTAGGGGGCACGAACACCTCGCACGGGACCAATGTAACTCGTAGGAACTGACCGCGTAGTCCCGAGACTTCCGGTTTGAGAGTGTGACAATAATTTGCAAAAAACACACTTAGACTTGAAAACAGACCGTTAAGGGTTGAAAACCAAAACTAGCCCCCAAACGACCCCGTATGAGGCACGAACACCTTGCACGGGACCAATGTAACTTGTAGCAACTGACCGCGTAGTCCCGGGTCTCCCGGTTTTTAGAGTATGACCCGAATTTGCAAAAATCACACTTAGACATGAAAATAGGCCGTTAAGGGGTGAAAACCCGAACCAGCACCCAAACGACCCCATAGGAGGCACGAACACCTCACACGGGACCAATGTAACTTGTAGAAACTGACCGCGTAGTCCCGGGACTCTCGGTTTGAGAGTATGACCCGAATTTGAAAAAATCACACTTAGAGTTGAAAACAGGCCGTTAAGGGGTGAAAACCCGAACCAACCTCCAAACGACCCCGTAGGAGGCACGAACACCTCGTAGGGGACCAATGTAACTTATAGGAACTGACCGCGTAGTCCCGGGACTCCCGGTATGAGAGTATGACGATAATTGGTAAAAATCACACTTAGACTTGAAAACAGGCCGTTAAGGGGTGAAAACCCGAACCAACCCCCAAACGACCCCGTAGGAGGCACGAACACCTCGCACGGGACCAATGTAACTTGTAGGAACTGACCGCGTAGTCCCGGGACTCCCAGTTTGAGAAATTGACGATAATTTGCAAAAATCACACTTAGACTTGAAAACAGGCCGTTAAGGGGTGAAAACCCGAACTAGCCCCCAAACGACCCCGTAGGAGGCACAAACACGTCTCACGGGATCAATGTAACTTGTAGGAATTGACCGCGTAGTCCCGGGTCTCCCAGTTTGTGAGTATGACGATAATTTGCAAAAATCAAACTTAGTTAAAAACAAGCCGTCAAAGGGTGAAAACCCAAACCACCCCCCAAACGACCCCGTAGGGGGCACGAACACCTCGCACGGGACCAACGTAACTTGTAGGAACTGACCGCGTAGTCCTGGGTCTCCCGGTTTGAGAGTATGACGATAATTTGCAAAAATCACCACTTAAACTTAAAAACAAGCCGTTAAAGGGTGAAAACCCAAACCACCCCCCAAACGACCCCGTAGGGGGCACGAACACCTCGAACGGGACCAATGTAACTTGTAGGAACTGACTGCGTAGTCCCGGGTCTCCCGGTTTGCGAATATGACGATAATTTGCAAAAAGCAGCATTTAAACTTAAAAACAAGCCGTTAAAGGGTGAAAACCCAAACGACCCCGTTGGGGGCACGAACACGTCGTACGGGACCAATGTAACTTGTAGGAACTGATCGCGTAGTCCCGGGACTCCCGGTTTGAGAGTATGACCCGAATTTGTAAAAATCACACTTAGACTTGAAAACAGGCCGTTAAGGGGTGAAAATCCGAACCAGCTCCCAAACGACCCCGTAGGAGGCACGAACACCTCGCACGGGACCAATGTAACTTGTAGCAACTGACCGCGTAGTCCCGGGTCTCCCGATTTGAGAGTACGACGACAATTCGCAAAAATCACACTTAGACTTGAAAACAGGCCGTTAAGGGGTGAAAACCCGAACCAGCCCCCAAACGACCCCGTAGGAGGCACGAACACCTCGCACGGGACCAATGTAACTCGTAGGAACTGACCGTGTAGTCCCGGGTCTCCCGGTTTGAGAGTATGACGATAATTTGCAAAAATCACACTTAGACTTGAAAACTGTTTGTTAGGGGGTGAAAACACGAACCAGCCCCCAAACGACCTCGTAGGAGGCACGAACACCTCGCACGGGACCAATGTAACTCGTAGGAACTGACCGCGTTGTCCCGGGACTCCCGGTTTGAGAGTATGACCCGAATTTGTAAAAATCACACTTAGACTTGAAAACAGGCCGTTAAGGGGTGAAAACCCGAACCAGCTCCCAAACGACCCCGTAGGAGGCACGAACACCTCGCACGGGACCAATGTAACTTGTAGCAACTGACCGCGTAGTCCCGGGTCTCCCGATTTGAGAGTACGACGACAATTCGCAAAAATCACACTTAGACTTGAAAACAGGCCGTTAAGGGGTGAAAACCCGAACCAGCCCCCAAACGACCCCGTAGGAGGCACGAACACCTCGCACGGGACCAATGTAACTCGTAGGAACTGACCGTGTAGTCCCGGGTCTCCCGGTTTGAGAGTATGACGATAATTTGCAAAAATCACACTTAGACTTGAAAACAGGCCGTTAAGGGGTGAAAACCCGAACCAGCCCCCAAACGACCCCGTAGGAGGCACCAACACCTCGCACGGGACCAATGTAACTTGCAGAAACTGACCGCGTAGTCTCGGGTCTACCGGTTTGAGAGTATGACGGTAATTCGCAAAAATCACACTTAGACTTGAAAACAGGCCGTTAAGGGGTGAAAACCCGAACCAGCACCCAAACGACCCCGTAGGAGGCACGAACACCTCGCACGGGACCAATGTAACTTGTAGCAACTGACCGCGAAGTCCCGGGTCTCCCGATTTGATAGTATGACGATAATTCGCAAAAATCACACTTAGACTTGAAAACAGGCCGTTAAGGGGTGAAAACCCGAACCAGCCCCCAAACGACCCCGTAGGAGGCACGAACACCTCGCACGGGACCAATGTAACTCGTAGGAACTGACCGTGTAGTCCCGGGTCTCCCGGTTTGAGAGTATGACGATAATTTGCAAAAATCACACTTAGACTTGAAAACAGGCTGTTAAGGGGTGAAAACACGAACCAGCCCCCAAACGACCTCGTAGGAGGCACGAACACCTCGCACGGGACCAATGTAACTCGTAGGAACTGACCGCGTAGTCCCGGGACTCCCGGTTTGAGAGTATGACCCGAATTTGTAAAACTCACACTGAGACTTGAAAACAGGCCGTTAAGGGGTGAAAACCCGAACCAGCTCCCAAACGACCCCGTAGGAGGCACGAACACCTCGCACGGGACCAATGTAACTTGTAGCAACTGACCGCGTAGTCCCGGGTCTCCCGATTTGAGAGTACGACGACAATTCGCAAAAATCACACTTAGACTTGAAAACAGGCCGTTAAGGGGTGAAAACCCGAACCAGCCCCCAAACGACCCCGTAGGAGGCACGAACACCTCGCACGGGACCAATGTAACTCGTAGGAACTGACCGTGTAGTCCCGGGTCTCCCGGTTTGAGAGTATGAAGATAAGTTGCAAAAATCACACTTAGACTTGAAAACAGGCCGTTAAGGGGTGAAAACCCGAACCAGCCCCCAAACGACCCCGTAGGAGGCACGAACACCTCGCACGGGACCAATGTAAATCGTAGGAACTGACCGTGTAGTCCCGGGTCTCCCGGTTTGAGAGTATGACGATAATTTGGAAAAATGACACTTAGACTTGAAAACAGGCCGTTAAGGGGTGCAAAACCCGAACCAGCCCCCAAACGACCCCGTAGGAGGTACGAACAGCTCGCACGGGACCAATGTAACTCGTAGGAACTGACCGTGTAGTCCCGGGTCTCCCGGTTTGAGAGTATGACGATAATTTGCAAAAATCACACTTAGACTTGAAAACAGGCCGTTAAGGAGTGAAAACCCGAACCAGCCCCCAAACGACCCCGTAGGAGGCATGAACACCTCGCACGAGACCAATGTAACTTGTAGGAACTAACCGCGTATTCCCGAGACTTTCGGTTTGAGAGTATGACGATAATTTGCAAAAATCACACTTAGACTTGAAAACAGGTCGTTAAGGGATGAAAACCAAAACCAGCACCCAACCGACCCCGTATGAGGCACGAACACCTCGCACGGGACCAATGTAAATTGTAGCAACTGACCGCGTAGTCCTGAGTCTCCCGGTTTGAGAGTATGACGATAATTAGCAAAAATGACACTTAGACTTGAAAACAGGCCGTTAAGGGGTGAAAACCCGAACGAGCCCCCAAACGACCCCGTAGGAGGCACGAACACCTCGCACGGGACCAATGTAACTCGTAGGAACTGACCGTGTAGTCCCGGGTCTCCCGGTTTGAGAGTGTGACGATAATTTGCAAAAATCACACTTAGACTTGAAAACAGGCCGTTAAGGGGTGAAAACCCGAACCAGCCCCCAAACGACCCCGTAGGAGGCACGAACACCTCGTATTCCCGACCAATGTAACTTGTAGGAACTGACCGCGTAGTCCCGAGACTTTCGGTTTGAGAGTATGACGATAATTTGCAAAAATCACACTTAGACTTGAAAACAGGCCGTTAAGGGGTGAAAACCCAAACCAGCACCCAAACGACCCCGTAGGAGGCACGAACACCTCGCACGGGACCAATGTAACTTGTAGCAATTGACCGCGAAGTCCCGGGTCTCCCGATTTGAGAGTAAGACGATAATTCGCAAAAATCACACTTAGACTAGAAAACAGGCCGTTAAGGGGTGAAAACCCGAACCAGCCCCCAAACGACCCCTTAGGAGGCACGAACACCTCGCACGGGACCAATGTAACTCGTAGGAACTGACCGTGTATTCCCGGTTCTCCCGGTTTGAGAGTATGACGATAATTTGCAAAAATCACACTTAGACTTGAAAACAGGCCGTTAAGGGGTGAAAACACGAACCAGCGCCCAAACGACCTCGTAGGAGGCACGAACACCTCGCACGGGACCAATGTAAATCGTAGGAACTGACCGCGTAGTCCCGGGACTCCCGGTTTGAGAGTATGACCCGAATTTGTAAAAATCAAACTTAGACTTGAAAACAGGCCGTTAAGGGGTGAAAACCCGAACCAGCTCCCAAACGACCCCGTAGGAGGCACGAACACCTCGTACGGGACCAATGTAACTTGTAGTAAATGACCGCGTAGTCCCGGGTCTCCCGATTTGAGAGTATGACGACAATTCGCAAAAATCACACTTAGACTTGAAAACAGGCCGTTAAGGGGTGAAAACCCGAACCAGCCCCCAAACGACCCCGTAGGAGGCACGAACACCTCGCACGAGACCAATGTAACTCGTAGGAAATGACCGTGTAGTCCCGGGTCTCCCGGTTTGAGAGTATGACGATAATTTGCAAAAATCACACTTAGACTTGAAAACAGGCCGTTAAGGGGTGCAAAACCCGAACCAGCACCCAAACGACCCCGTAGGAGGTACGAACACCTCGCACGGGACCAATAACTCGTAGGAACTGACCGTGTAGTCTCGGGTCTCCCGGTTTGAGAGTATGACGATAATTTGCAAAAATCACACTTAGACTTTAAAACAGGCCGTTAAGGAGTGAAAACCCGAACCAGCCCCCAAACGACCCCGTAGGAGGCATGAACACCTCGCACGAGACCAATGTAACTCGTAGGAACTGACCGCGTAGTCACGGGACTCCCGGTTTGAGAGTATGACCCGAATTTGCAAAAATCACACTTAGACTTGAAAACAGGCCGTTAAGGGGTGAAACCTGAACCAGCCCCCAAACGACCCCGTAGGGGGCACGAACACCTCGCACGGGACCAATGTAACTCGTAGGAACTGACCGCGTAGTCCCGAGACTTTCGGTTTGAGAGTATGACGATAATTTGCAAAAATCACACTTAGACTTGAAAATAGGCCGTTAAGGGGTGAAAACCAAAACCAGCCCCCAAACGACCCTGTATGAGGCACGAACACCTCGTACGGGACCAATGTAATTTGTAGCAACTGACCGCGTAGTCCCGGGTCTCCCGGTTTTTAGAGTATGACCCGAATTTGCAAAAATCACACTTAGACATGAAAACAGGCCGTTAAGGGGTGAAAACCCGAACCAACCCCCAAACGACCCCGTAGGAGGCACGAACACCTCGGACGGGACCAATGTAACTCGTAGGAACTGACCGCGTAGTCTCGGGACTCCCGGTTTGAGAGTATGACTCGAATTTGCAAAAATCACACTTAGACTTGAAAACAGGCCGTTAAGGGGTGAAAACCCGAACCAGCCCCCAAACGACCCCGTAGGAGGCACGAACTCCTCGCACGGGACCAATGTAACTCGTAGGAACTGACCGCGTAGTCACGGGAGTCCCGGTTTAAGAGTATGACGATAATTTGCAAAAATCTCACTTAGACTTGAAAACAGGCCGTTAAGGGGTGAAAACCCGAACCAGCCCCCAAACGACCCTGTAGGGGGCACGAACACCTTGCACGGGACCAATGTAACTTGTAGGAATTGACCGCGTAGTCCTGGGTCTCCCGATTAGTGAGTATGACGATAATTTGCAAATATCACACTTAGTTAAAAACAAGCCGTCAAAGGGTGAAAACCCAAACCACCCCCCAAACGACCCCGTAGGAAGCACGAACACCTCGCACGGGACCAATGTAACTCGTAGGAACTGACCGCGTAGTCCCGGGACTCCCGGTTTGAGAGTATGACCCGAATTTGCAAAAATCACACTTAGACTTGAAAACAGGCCGTTAAGGGGTGAAAACCCGAACCAGCTCCCAAACGACCCCGTAGGAGGCACGAACACCTCGCACGGGATCAATATAACTTGTAGCAACTGGCCGCGTAGTCCCGGGTCTCCCGGTTCGAGAGTATGACGATAATTTTCAAAAATCAGCACTTAAACTTAAAAACAATCCGTTAAAGGGTGAAAATCCAAACCACCCCCCAAACGACCCCGTAGGGGGCACGAACACCTCGCACGGGACCAATGTAACTCGTAGGAACTGACCGCGTAGTTCCGGGTCTCCGGTTTGAGAGTATGACGATAATTCACAAAAATCACACTTAGACTTGAAAACAGGCCGTTAAGGGGTGAAAACCCGAACCAGCCCCCAAACGACCCCGTAGGAGGCACGAACACCTCGTACGGGACCAATGTAACTTGTAGGAACTGACCGCGTAGTCCCGGGACTCCCGGTTTGAGAATATGACGATAATTTGCAAAAATCACACTTAAACTTGAAAACAAGCCGTTAAGGGGTGAAAACCCGAACCAACCCCCAAACGACCCCGTAGGAGGCACGAACACCTCGCACGGGACCAATGTAACTTGTAGCAACTGAACGGGTAGTCCCGGGTCTCCCGGTTTGAGAGTATGACGATAATTCCCAAAAATCACACTTAGACTTGAAAATAGGCCGTTAAGGGGTGAAAACCCGAACCAGCCCCCAAACGACCCCGTAGGAGGCACGAACACCTCGCACGGGACCAATGTAACTCGTAGGAACTGACCGTGTAGTCCCGGGTCTCCCGGTTTGAGAGTATGATGATAATTTGCAAAAATCACACTTAGACTTGAAAACAGGCCGTTAAGGGGTGAAAACCCGAACCAGCCCCCAAACGACCCCGTAGGAGGCACGAACACCTCGCACGGGACCAATGTAACTCGTAGGAACTGTCCGCGTAGTCCCACGACTCCCGGTTTGAGAGTATGACCCGAATTTGCAAAAATCACACTTAGACTTCAAAACAGGCCGTTAAGGGGTGAAAACCCGAACCAGCCCCCAAACGATCCCGTACGAGGCACGAACACCTCGCACGGGACCAATGTAACTTGTAGCAACTGACCGCGTAGACCCGAGTCTCCCGGTTTGAGAGTATGACGATAATTCACAAAAATAACACTTAGACTTGAAAACAGGCCGTTAAGGGGTGAAAACCCGAACCAGCCCCCAAACGACCCCGTAGGAGGCACGAACACCTCGCACAAGACCGATGTAACTCGTAAGAACTGATCGTGTAGTCCCGGGTCTCCCGGCTTTAGAGTATGACGATAATTGGCAAAAATCACACTTAGACTTGAAAACAGGCTGTTAAGGGGTGAAAACCCGAACCAACCCCCAAACGACCCCGTAGGAGGCACGAACACCTCGCACGGGACCAATGTAACTCATAGGAACTGACCGCATAGTCCCGGGACTCCCGGTTTGAAAGTATGACCCGAATTTGCAAAAATCACACTTAGACTTGAAAACAGGCCGTTAAGGGGTGAAAACCCAAACCAGCCCCCAAACGTCCCCGTAGGAGGCACGAACACCTCGCACGGGACCAATGTAACTTGTAGCAACTGACCGCGTAATCCCGGGTCTCCCGGTCTGAGAGTATGACGATAATTCGCAAAAATCACACTTAGACTTGAAAACAGGCCGTTAAGGGGTGAAAACCCGAACCAGCCCCCAAACGACCCCGTAGGAGGCACGAACACCTCGCACGGGACCAATGTAACTCGTAGGAACTGACAGTGTAGTCCCGGGTCTCCCGGTTTGAGTGTATGACGATAATTTTCAAACATCACACTTAGACTTGAAAACAGGCCGTTAAGGGGTGAAAACCCGAACCAGCCCCCAAACGACCCCGTAGGAGGCACGAACACCTCGCACGGGACCAATGTAACTCGTAGGAACTGACCGCGTAATCCCGAGACTCCCGGTTTGAGAGTATGACCCGAATTTGTAAAAATGACACTTAGACTTGAAAACAGGCCGTTAAGGGGTGAAAACCCGAACCATCCCCCAAACGACCCCGTAGGAGGCACGAACACCACGCACGGGACCAATGTAACTCATAGGAACTGACCGTGTAGTCCCGGGTCTCCCGGTTTGAGAGTATGACGATAATTTGCAGAAATCACACTTAGACTTGAAAACAGGCCGTTAAGGGGTGAAAACCAAAACCAGCCCATAAACGACCCCGTATGAGGCACGAACACCTCGTACGGAACAAATGTAACTTGTAGCAACTGACCGCGTAGTCCCGGGTCTCCCGGTTTTTAGAGTATGACCCGAATTTGAAAAAATCACACTGAGACATGAAAACAGGCCGTTAAGGGGTGAAAACCCGAACCAACCCCCAAACGACCCCGTAGGAGGCACGAACACCTCGCACGGGACCAATATAACTTGTAGCAACTGACCGCGTAGTCCCGGGTCTCCCGGTTTCAGAGTATGACGATAATTCGCAAAAATGACACTTAGACTTGAAAACAGGCCGTTAAGGGGTGAAAATCGGAACCAACCCCCAAACGACCCCGTAGGAGGCACGAACACCTTGCATGGGATCAATGTAACTCGTAGGAACTGATCGTGTAGTCCCGGGTCTCCCGGTTTGAGAGTATGACGATAATTTGCAAAAATCACACTTAGACTTGAAAACAGGCTGTTAAGGGGTGAAAACCCAAACCAGCCCCCAAACGACCCCGTAGGAGGCACGAAAACCTCGCACGGGACCAATGTAACTCGTAGGAACTGACCGCGTAGTCCCGAGACTTTCGGTTTGAGAGTATGACGATAATTTGCAAAAATCACACTTAGACTTGAAAACAGGCCGTTAAGGGGTGAAAACCCGAACCAACCCCCAAACGACCCCGTAGGAGGCACGAACACCTCGCACGGGACCAATGTAACTTGTAGCAACTAACCGCGTAGTCCCGGGTCTCCCGGTTTGAGAGTATGACGATAATTCGCGAAAATGACACTTAGACTTGAAAACAGGCCGTTAAGGGGTGAAAACCCGAACCAGCTCCCAAACGACCCCGTAGGAGGCACGAACACCTCGCACGGGACCAATAAAACTTGTAGCAACTGGCCGCGTAGTCCCGGGTCTCCCGGTTTGAGAGTATGACGATAATTCGCAAAAATCACACTTAGACTTGAAAACAGGCCGTTAAGGGGTGAAAATCCGAACCAGCCCCCAAACGACCCCGTAGGAGGCACGAACACCTCGCACAGGAACAATTTAACTCGTAGGAACTAACCGTGTAGTCCCGGGTCTCCCGGTTTGAGAGTATGACGATAATTAGCAAAAAACACACTTAGACTTGAAAACATGCAGTTAAGGGGTGAAAACCCGAACCAGCCCCCAAACGACCCCGTAAGAGGCACGAACACCTCGCACGGGACCAATGTAACTCGTAGGAACTGTCCGCGTAGTCCCGCGACTCCCGGTTTGAGAGTATGACCCGAATTTGCAAAAATCACACTTAGACTTGAAAACAGGCCGTTAAGGGGTGAAAACCCGAACCAGCCCCCAAACGACCCCGTAGGAGGCACCAACACCTCGCACGGGACCAATGTAAATCGTAGGAACTGACCGTGTTGTCCCGGGTCTCCCGGTTTGAGAGTATGACGATAATTTGGAAAAATGACACTTAGACTTGAAAACAGGCCGTTAAGGGGTGCAAAACCCGAACCAGCCCCCAAACGACCCCGTAGGAGGCACGAACACCTCACACGGGACCAATGTAACTCGTAGGAACTGACCGTGTAGTCCCGGGTCTCCCGGTTTGAGAGTATGACGATAATTTGGAAAAATGACACTTAGACTTGAAAACAGGCCGTTAAGGGGTGCAAAACCCGAACCAGCCCCCAAGCGACCCCGTAGGAGGTACGAACACCTCACACGGGACCAATGTAACTCGTAGGAACTGACCGTGTAGTCCCGGGTCTCCCGGTTTGAGAGTATGACGATAATTTGCAGAAATCACACTTAGACTTGAAAACAGGCCGTTAAGGGGTGAAAACCCGAACCAGCCCCCAAACGACCCCGTAGGAGGCACGAACACCTCGCACGGGACCAATGTAACTCGTAGGAACTATCCGCGTAGTCCCGAGACTCCCGGTTTGAGAGTATAATCCGAATTTGCAAAAATCACACTTAGACTTGAAAACAGGCCTTTAAGGGGTGAAAACCCGAACCAGCCCCCAAACGACCCCGTAGGAGGCACGAACACCTCGCACGGGACCAATGTAACTCGTAGGAACTGACCGCGTAGTCACGGGAGTCCCGGTTTAAGAGTATGACGATAATTTACAAAAATCTCACTTAGACTTGAAAACAGGCCGTTAAGGGGTGAAAACCCGAACCAGCCCCCAAACGACCCCATAGGAGGCACGAACACCTCGCACGGGACCAATGTAACTGGTAGGAACTGTCCGCGTAGTCCCGCGACTCCCGGTTTGAGAGTATGACCCGAATTTGCAAAAATCACACTTAGACTTGAAAACAGGCCGTTAAGGGGTGAAAACCCGAACCAGCCCCCAAACGACCCCGTAGGAGGCACGAACACCTCGCACGGGACCAATGTAACTTGTAGCAACTGACCGCGTAGTCCCGAGTCTCCCGGTTTGAGAGTATGACGATAATTCGCAAAAATAACACTTAGACTTGAAAACAGGCCGTTAAGGGGTGAAAACCCGAACCAGCCCCCAAACGACCCCGTAGGAGGCACGAACACCTCGCACGGGACCAATGTTACTCGTAGGAACTGACCGTGTAGTCCCGGGTCTCCCGGTTTGAGAGTATGACGATAATTTGGAAAAATGACACTTAGACTTGAAAACAGGCCGTTAAGGGGTGCAAAACCCGAACCAGCCCCCAAACGACCCCGTAGGAGGTACGAACACCTCGCACGGGACCAATGTAACTCGTAGGAACTGTCCGCGTAGTCCCGCGACTCCCGGTTTGAGAGTATGACCCGAATTTGCAAAAATCACACTTAGACTTGAAAACAGGCCGTTAAGGGGTGAAAACCCGAACCAGCCCCCAAACGACCCCGTAGGAGGCACGAACACCTCGCACGGGACCAATGTAACTTGTAGCAACTGACCGCGTAGTCCCGGGTCTCCCGGTTTGAGAGTATGGCGATAATTCGCAAAAATCACACTTAGACTTGAAAACAGGCCGTTAAGGGGTGAAAACCCGAACCAGCCCCCAAACGACCCCGTAGGAGGCACGAACACCTTGAATGGGACCAATGTAACTCGTAGGAACTGATCGTGTAGTCCCGGGTCTCCCGGTTTGAGAGTATGACGATAATTTGCAAAAATCACACTTAGATTTGAAAACAGGCTGTTAAGGGGTGAAAACCCGAACCAGCCCCCAAACGACCCCGTAGGAGGCACGAAAACCTCGCACGGGACCAATGTAACTCGTAGGAACTGACCGCGTAGTCCCGAGACTTTCGGTTTGAGAGTATGACGATAATTTGCAAAAATCACACTTAGACTTGAAAACAGGCCGTTAAGGGGTGAAAACCCGAACCAGCCCCCAAACGACCCCGTAGGAGGCACGAACACCTCGCACGGGACCAATGTAACTTGTAGGAACTGACCGCGTAGTCCCGGGTCTCCCGGTTTGAGAGTATGACGATAATTCGCAAAAATGACACTTAGACTTGAAAACAGGCCGTCAAGGGGTGAAAACCCGAACCAGCCCCCAAACGACCCCGTAGGAGGCACGAACACCTCGCACGGGACCAATGTAACTCGTAGGAACTGACCGTGTAGTCCCGAGTCTCCCGGTTTGAGAGTATGACGAAAATTTGCAAAAATCACACTTAGACTTGAAAACAGGCTGCTAAGGGGTGAAAACCAAAACCAGCCCCCAAACGACCCCGTATGAGGCACGAACACCTCGCACGGGACCAATGTAACTCGTAGGAACTGACCGCGTAGTCCCGGGACTCCCAGTTTGAGAGTATGACCCGAATTTACAAAAATCACTTTTAGACTTGAAAACAGGCCGTTAAGGGGTGAAAACCCGAACCAGCCCCCAAACGACCCCGTAGGAGGCATGAACACCTCGCACGAGACCAATGTAACTCGTAGGAACTGACCGCGTAGTCCCGAGACTTTCGGTTTGAGAGTATGACGATAATTTGCAAAAATCACACTTAGACTTGAAAACAGGCCGTTAAGGGGTGAAAACCAAAACCAGCCCCCAAACGACCCCGTATGAGGCACGAACACCTCGTACGGGACCAATGTAATTTGTAGCAACTGATCGCGTAGTCCCGGGTCTCCCGGTTTTTAGAGTGTGACCCAAATTTGCAAAAATCACACTTAGACTTGAAAACAGGCCGTTAAGGGGTGAAAACCCGAACCAACCCCCAAACGACCCCGTAGGAGGCACGAACACCTCGCACGGGATCAATGTAACTCGTAGGAACTGACCGCGTAGTCTCGGGACTCCCGGTTTGAGAGTATGACGATAATTCGTAAAAATCACACTTAGACTTGAAAATAGGCCGTTAAGGGGTGAAAACCCGAACCAGCCCCCAAACGACCCCGTAGGAGGCACGAACACCTCGCACGGGACCAATGTAACTCGTAGGAACTGACCGTGTAGTCCCGGGTCTCCCGGTTTGAGAGTATGACGAAAATTTGCAAAAATCACACTTAGACTTGAAAACAGGCTGTTAAGGGGTGAAAACCCGAACCAGCCTCCAAACGACCCCGTAGGAAGCACGAACAGCTCGCACGGGACCAATGTAACTCGTAGGAACTGACCGCGTAGTCCCGGGACTCCCGGTTTGAGAGTATGACCCGAATTTGCAAAAATCACACTTAGACTTGAAAACAGGCCGTTAAGGGGTGAAAACCCGAACCAGCTCCCAAACTACCCCGTAGGAGGCACGAACACCTCGCACGGGATCAATATAACTTGTAGCAACTGGCCGCGTAGTCCCGGGTCTCCCGGTTTGAGAGTATGACGATAATTTTCAAAAATCAGCACTTAAACTTAAAAACAATCCGTTAAAGGGTGAAAATCCAAACCACCCCCCAAACGACCCCGTAGGGGGCACGAACACCTCGCACGGGACCAATGTAACTCGTAGGAACTGACCGCGTAGTCCCGGGTCTCCGGTTTGAGAGTATGACGATAATTCGCAAAAATCACACTTAGACTTGAAAACAGGCCGTTAAGGGGTGAAAACCCGAACCAGCCCCCAAACGACCCCGTAGGAGGCACGAACACCTCGCACGAGACCAATGTAACTCGTAGGAACTGACCGCGTAGTCCCGAGACTTTCGGTTTGAGAGTATGACGTTAATTTGCAAAAATCACACTTAGACTTGAAAACAGGCCGTTAAGGGGTGAAAACCAAAACCAGCCCCCAAACGACCCCGTATGAGGCACGAACACCTCGTACGGGACCAATGTAATTTGTAGCAACTGATCGCGTAGTCCCGGGTCTCCCGGTTTTTAGAGTATGACCCAAATTTGCAAAAATCACACTTAGACATGAAAACAGGCCGTTAAGGGGTGAAAACCCGAACCAACCCCCAAACGACCCCGTAGGAGGCACGAACACCTCGCACGGGACCAATGCAACTCGTAGGAACTGACCGCGTAGTCTCGGGACTCCCGGTTTGAGAGTATGACGATAATTCGCAAAAATGACACTTAGACTTGAAAACAGGCCGTTAAGGGGTGAAAACCCGAACCAGCCCCCAAACGACCCCGTAGGAGGCACGAATACCTCGCACGGGACCAATGTAACTCGTAGGAACTGACCGTGTAGTCCCGGGTCTCCCGGTTTGAGAGTATGACGAAAATTTGCAAAAATCACACTTAGACTTGAAAACAGGCTGTTAAGGGGTGAAAACCCGAACCAGCCCCCAAACGACCCCGTAGGAAGCACGAACACCTCGCACGGGACCAATGTAACTCGTAGGAACTGACCGCGTAGTCCCGGGTCTCCCGGTTTGAGAGTATGACCCGAATTTGCAAAAATCACACTTAGACTTGAAAACAGGCCGTTAAGGAGTGAAAACCCGAACCAGCCCCCAAACGACCCCGTAGGAGGCACGAACACCTCGCACGGGATCAATATAACTTGTAGCAACTGGCCGCGTAGTCCCGGGTCTCCCGGTTTGAGAGTATGACGATAATTTGCAAAAATCACACTTAGACTTGAAAACAGGCTGTTAAGGGGTGAAAATCCAAACCATCCCCCAAACGACCCCGTAGGGGGCACGAACACCTCGCACGGGACCAATGTAACTCGTAGGAACTGACCGCGTAGTCCCGGGTCTCCGGTTTGAGAGTATGACGATAATTCGCAAAAATCACACTTAGACTTGAAAACAGGCCGTTAAGGGGTGAAAACCCGAACCAGCCCCCAAACGTCCCCGTAGGAGGCACGAACACCTCGCACGGGACCAATGTAACTTGTAGCAACTGACCGCGTAATCCCGGGTCTCCCGGTCTGAGAGTATGACGATAATTCGCAAAAATCACACTTAGACTTGAAAACAGGCCGTTAAGGGGTGAAAACCCGAACCAGCCCCCAAACGACCCCGTAGGAGGCACGAACACCTCGCACGGGACCAATGTAACTCGTAGGAACTGACCGTGTAGTCCCGGGTCGCCCGGTTTGAGAGTATGACGATAATTTTCAAACATCACACTTAGACTTGAAAACAGGCCGTTAAGGGGTGAAAACCCGAACCAGCCCCCAAACGACCCCGTAGGAGGCACGAACACCTCGCACGGGACCAATGTAACTCGTAGGAACTGACCGCGTAATCCCGAGACTCCCGGTTTGAGAGTATGACCTGAATTTTTAAAAATCACACTTAGACTTGAAAACAGGCCGTTAAGGGGTGAAAACCCGAACCATCCCCCAAACGACCCCGTAGGAGGCACGAACACCTCGCACGGGACCAATGTAACTCATAGGAACTGACCGTGTAGTCCCGGGTCTCCCGGTTTGAGAGTATGACGATAATTTGCAGAAATCACACTTAGACTTGAAAACAGGCCGTTAAGGGATGAAAACCAAAACCAGCCCATAAACGACCCCGTATGAGGCACGAACACCTCGCACGGGACAAATGTAACTTGTAGCAACTGACCGCGTAGTCCCGGGTCTCCCGGTTTTTAGAGTATGACCCGAATTTGAAAAAATCACACTGAGACATGAAAACAGGCCGTTAAGGGGTGAAAACACGAACCAACCCCCAAACGACCCCGTAGGAGGCACGAACACCTCGCACGGGACCAATATAACTTGTAGCAACTGACCACGTAGTCCCGGGTCTCCCGGTTTCAGAGTATGACGATAATTCGCAAAAATGACACTTAGACTTGAAAACAGGCCGTTAAGGGGTGAAAACCGGAACCAGCCCCCAAAGGACCCCGTAGGAGGCACGAACACCTTGAATGGGACCAATGTAACTCGTAGGAACTGATCGTGTAGTCCCGGGTCTCCCGATTTGAGAGTATGACGATAATTTGCAAAAATCACACTTAGACTTGAAAACAGGCTGTTAAGGGGTGAAAACCCAAACCAGCCCCCAAACGACCCCGTAGGAGGCACGAAAACCTCGCACGGGACCAATGTAACTCGTAGGAACTGACCGCGTAGTCCCGAGACTTTCGGTTTGAGAGTAGGACGATAATTTGCAAAAATCACACTTAGACTTGAAAACAGGCCGTTAAGGGGTGAAAACCCGAACCAACCCCCAAACGACCCCGTAGGAGGCACGAACACCTCGCACGGGACCAATGTAACTTGTAGCAACTGACCGCGTAGTCCCGGGTCTCCCGGTTTGAGAGTATGACGATAATTCGCAAAAATGACACTTAGACTTGAAAACAGGCTGTTAAGGGGTGAAAACCCGAACCAGCCCCCAAACGACCCCGTAGGAGGCACGAACACCTCGCACGGGACCAATGTAACTCGTAGGAACTGACCGTGTAGTCCCGAGTCTCCCGGTTTTAGAGTATGACGAAAATTTGCAAAAATCACACTTAGACTTGAAAACAGGCTGCTAAGGGGTGAAAACCCGAACCAGCCCCCAAACGACCCCGTAGGAAGTACGAACACCTCGCACGGGACCAATGTAACTCGTAGGAACTGACCGCGTAGTCCCGGGACTCCCAGTTTGAGAGTATGACCCGAATTTACAAAAATCACACTTAGACTTGAAAACAGGCCGTTAAGGGGTGAAAACCCGAACCAGCTCCCAAACGACCCCGTAGGAGGCACGAACACCTCGCACGGGACCAATAAAACTTGTAGCAACTGGCCGCGTAGTCCCGGGTCTCCCGGTTTGAGAGTATGACGATAATTCGTAAAAATCACACTTAGACTTGAAAACAGGCCGTTAAGGGGTGAAAACCTGAACCAGCCCCCAAACGACCCCGTAGGAGGCACGAACACCTCGCACAGGACCAATTTAACTCGTAGGAACTGACCGTGTAGTCCCGGGTCTCCCGGTTTGAGAGTATGACGATAATTAGCAAAAAACACACTTAGACTTGAAAACAGGCAGTTAAGGGGTGAAAACCCGAACCAGCCCCCAAACGACCCCGTAGGAGGCACGAACACCTCGCACGGGACCAATGTAACTCGTAGGAACTGTCCGCGTAGTCCCGCGACTCCCGGTTTGAGAGTATGACCCGAATTTGCAAAAATCACACTTAGACTTGAAAACAGGCCGTTAAGGGGTGAAAACCCGAACCAGCCCCCAAACGACCCCGTAGGAGGCACCAACACCTCGCACGGGACCAATGTAACTTGCAAAAACTGACCGCGTAGTCCCGGGTCTACCGGTTTGAGAGTATGACGGTAATTCGCAAAAATCACACTTAGACTTGAAAACAGGCCGTTAAGGGGTGAAAACCCGAACCAGCCCCCAAACGACCCCGTAGGAGGCACGAACACCTCGCACGTGACCAATGTAACTCGTAGGAACTGACCGTGTAGTCCCGGGTCTCCCGGTTTGAGAGTATGACGATAATTTGCAGAAATCACACTTAGACTTGAAAACAGGCCGTTAAGGGGTGAAAACCCGAACCAGCCCCCAAACGACCCCGTAGGAGGCACGAACACCTCGCACGGGACCAATGTAACTCGTAGGAACTATCCGCGTAGTCCCGAGACTCCCGGTTTGAGAGTATAACCCGAATTTGCAAAAATAACACTTAGACTTGAAAACAGGCCATTAAGGGGTGAAAACCCGAACCAGCCCCCAAACGACCCCGTAGGAGGCACGAACACCTCGCACGGGACCAATGTAACTCGTAGGAACTGACCGCGTAGTCACGGGAGTCCCGGTTTAAGAGTATGACGATAATTTGCAAAAATCTCACTTAGACTTGAAAACAGGCCGTTAAGGGGTGAAAACCCGAACCAGCCCCCAAACGACCCCGTAGGAGGCACGAACACCTCGCACGGGACCAATGTAACTGGTAGGAACTGTCCGCGTAGTCCCGCGACTCCCGGTTTGAGAGTATGACCCGAATTTGCAAAAATCACACTTAGACTTGAAAACAGGCCGTTAAGGGGTGAAAACCCGAACCAGCCCCCAAACGACCCCGTAGGAGGCACGAACACCTCGCACGGGACCAATGTAACTTGTAGCAACTGACCGCGTAGTCCCGAGTCTCCCGGTTTGAGAGTATGACGATAATTCGCAAAAATAACACTTAGACTTGAAAACAGGCCGTTAAGGGGTGAAAACCCGAACCAGCCCCCAAACGACCCCGTAGGAGGCACGAACACCTCGCACGGGACCAATGTTACTCGTAGGAACTGACCGTGTAGTCCCGGGTCTCCCGGTTTGAGAGTATGATGATAATTAGGAAAAATGACACTTAGACTTGAAAACAGGCCGTTAAGGGGTGCAAAACCCGAACCAGCCCCCAAACGACCCCGTAGGAGGTACGAACACCTCGCACGGGACCAATGTAACTCGTAGGAACTGTCCGCGTAGTCCCGCGACTCCCGGTATGAGAGTATGACCCGAATTTGCAAAAATCACACTTAGACTTGAAAACAGGCCGTTAAGGGGTGAAAACCCGAACCAGCCTCCAAACGACCCCGTAGGAGGCACGAACACCTCGCACGGGACCAATGTAACTTGTAGCAGCTGACCGCGTAGTCCCGGGTCTCCCGGTTTGAGAGTATGGCGATAATTCGCAAAAATCACACTTAGACTTGAAAACAGGCCGTTAAGGGGTGAAAACCCGAACCAGCCCCCAAACGACCCCGTAGGAGGCACGAACACCTCGCACGGGACCAATGTAACTCGTAGGAACTGACCGTGTAGTCCCGAGTCTCCCGGTTTGAGAGTATGACGATAATTTGCAAAAATCACACTTAGACTTGAAAACAGGCCGTTAAGGGGTGAAAACCCGAACCAGCCCCCAAACGACCCCGTAGGAGGCACGAACACCTCGCACGGGACCAATGTAACTCGTAGGAACTGACCGCGTAGTCACGGGACTCCCGGTTTGAGAGTATGACCCGAATTTGCAAAAATCACACTTAGACTTGAAAACAGGCCGTTAAGGGGTGAAACCCGAACCAGCCCCCAAACGACCCCGTAGGGGGCACGAACACCTCGCTCGGGACCAATGTAACTCGTAGGAACTGACCGCGTATTCCCGAGACTTTCGGTTTGAGAGTACGACGATGATTTGCAAAAATCACACTTAGACTTGAATACAGGCCGTTAAGGGATGAAAACCAAAACCAGCCCCCAAACGACCCCGTATGAGGCACGAACACCACGCACGGGACCAATGTAACTTGTAGCAACTGACCGCGTAGTCCCAAGTCTCCCGGTTTGAGAGTATGACGATAATTCGCAAAAATGACACTTAGACTTGAAAACAGGTCGTTAAGGGGTGAAAACCCGAACGAGCCCCCAAACGACCCCGTAGGAGGCACGAACACCTCGCACGGGACCAATGTAACTCGTAGGAACTGACCGTGTAGTCCCGGGTCTCCCGGTTTGAGAGTGTGACGATAATTTGCAAAAATCACACTTAGACTTGAAAACAGGCCGTTAAGGGGTGAAAACCCGAACCAGCCCCCAAACGACCCCGTAGGAGGCACGAACACCTCGTACGGGACCAATGTAACTCCTAGGAACTGACCGCGTAGTCCCGAGACTTTCGGTTTGAGAGTATGACGATAATTTGCAAAAATCAGACTTAGACTTGAAAACAGGCCGTTAAGGGGTGAAAACCCGAACCAGCACCCAAACGACCCCGTAGGAGGTACGAACACCTCGCACGGGACCAATGTAACTTGTAGCAACTGACCGCGAAGTCCCGGGTCTCCCGATTTGAGAGTATGACGATAATTCGCAAAAATCACACTTAGACTTGAAAACAGGCCGTTAAGGGGTGAAAACCCGAACTAGCCCCCAAACGACCCCGTAGGAGGCACGAACACCTCGCACGGGACCAATGTAACTCGTAGGAACTGACCGTGTAGTCCCGGGTCTCCCGGTTTGAGAGTATGACGATAATTTGCAAAAATCACACTTAGACTTGAAAACAGGCTGTTAAGGGGTGAAAACACGAACCAGCCGCCAAACGACCTCGTAGGAGGCACGAACACCTCGCACGGGACCAATGTAACTCGTAGGAACTGACCGCGTATTCCCGGGACTCCCGGTTTGAGAGTATGACCCGAATTTGTAAAAATCACACTTAGACTTGAAAACAGGCCGTTAAGGGGTGAAAACCCGAACCAGCACCCAAACGACCCCGTAAGAGGCACGAACACCTCGCACGGGACCAATGTAACTTGTAGCAACTGACCGCGTAGTCCCGGGTCTCCCGATTTGAGAGTACGACGACAATTCGCAAAAATCACACTTAGACTTGAAAACAGGCCGTTAAGGGGTGAAAACCCGAACCAGCCCCCAAACGACCCCGTAGGAGGCACGAACACCTCGCACGGGACCAATGTAAATCGTAGGAACTGACCGTGTAGTCCCGGGTCTCCCGGTTTGAGAGTATGACGATAATTTGGAAAAATGACACTTAGACTTGAAAACAGGCCGTTAAGGGGTGCAAAACCCGAACCAGCCCCCAAACGACCCCGTAGGAGGTACGAACACCTCGCACGGGACCAACGTAACTTGTAGCAACTGACCGCGAAGTCCAGGGTCTCCCGATTTAAGAGTATGACGATAATTCGCAAAAATCACACTTGGACTTGAAAACAGGCCGTTAAGGGGTGAAAACCCGAACCAGCCCCCAAACGACCCCGTAGGAGGCACGAACACCTCGCACGGGACCAATGTAACTCGTAGGAACTGACCGTGTAGTCCCGGGTCTCCCGGTTTGAGAGTATGACGATAATTTGCAAAAATCACACTTAGACTTGAAAACAGGCTGTTAAGGGGTGAAAACACGAACCAGCCCCCAAACGACCTCGTAGGAGGCACGAACACCTCGCACGGGACCAATGTAACTCGTAGGAACTGACCGCGTTGTCCCGGGACTCCCGGTTTGAGAGTATGACCCAAATTTGCAAAAATCACACTTAGACTTGAAAACAGGCCGTTAAGGGGTGAAAACCCGAACCAACCCCCAAACGACCCCGTAGGAGGCACGAACAATTCGCACGGGACCAATGTAACTTGTAGCAACTGACCGCGTAGTCCCGGGTCTCCCGGTTTGAGAGTATGACGATAATTCGCAAAAATGACACTTAGACTTGAAAACAGGCCGTTAAGGGGTGAAAACCCGAACCAGCTCCCAAACGACCCCGTAGGAGGCACGAACACCTCGCACGGGACCAATAAAACTTGTAGCAACTGGCCGCGTAGTCCCGGGTCTCCCGGTTTGAGAGTATGACGATAATTCGCAAAAATCACACTTAGACTTGAAAACAGGCCGTTAAGGGGTGAAAACCCGAACCAGCCCCCAAACGACCCCGTAGGAGGCACGAACACCTCGCACAGGAACAATTTAACTCGTAGGAACTGACCGTGTAGTCCCGGGTCTCCCGGTTTGAGAGTATGACGATAATTAGCAAAAAACACACTTAGACTTGAAAACATGCAGTTAAGGGGTGAAAACCCGAACCAGCCCCCAAACGACCCCGTAGGAGGCACGAACACCTCGCACGGGACCAATGTAACTCGTAGGAACTGTCCGCGTAGTCCCGCGACTCCCGGTTTGAGAGTATGACCCGAATTTGCAAAAATCACACTTAGACTTGAAAACAGGCCGTTAAGGAGTGAAAACCCGAACCAACCCCCAAACGACCCCATAGGAGGCACGAACACCTCGCACGGGACCAATGTAACTCGTAGGAACTGACCGTGTAGTCCCGAGTCTCCCGGTTTGAGAGTATGACGATAATTTGCAAAAATCACACTTAGACTTGAAAACACGCCGTTAAGGGGTGAAAACCCGAACCAGCCCCCAAATGACCCCGTAGGAGGCACGAACACCTCGCACGGAACCAATGTAACTCGTAGGAACTATCCGCGTAGTCCCGAGACTCCCGGTTTGAGAGTATAACCCGAATTTGCAAAAATCACACTTAGACTTGAAAACAGGCCATTACGGGGTGAAAACCCGAACCAACCCCCAAACGACCCCGTAGGAGGCACGAACACCTCGTACGGGACCAATGTAACTCGTAGGAACTGACCGCGTAGTCACGGGAGTCCCGGTTTAAGAGTATGACGATAATTTACAAAAATCTCACTTAGACTTGAAAACAGGCCGTTAAGGGGTGAAAACCCGAACCAGCCCCCAAACGACCCCATAGGAGGCACGAACACCTCGCACGGGACCAATGTAACTGGTAGGAACTGTCCGCGTAGTCCCGCGACTCCCGGTTTGAGAGTATGACCCGAATTTGCAAAAATCACACTTAGACTTGAAAACAGGCCGTTAAGGGGTGAAAACCCGAACCAGCCCCCAAACGACCCCGTAGGAGGCACGAACACCTCGCACGGGACCAATGTAACTTGTAGCAACTGACCGCGTAGTCCCGAGTCTCCCGGTTTGAGAGTATGACGATAATTCGCAAAAATAACACTTAGACTTGAAAACAGGCCGTTAAGGGGTGAAAACCCGAACCAGCCCCCAAACGACCCCGTAGGAGGCACGAACACCTCGCACGGGACCAATGTTACTCGTAGGAACTGACCGTGTAGTCCTGGGTCTCCCGGTTTGAGAGTATGACGATAATTTGGAAAAATGACACTTAGACTTGAAAACAGGCCGTTAAGGGGTGCAAAACCCGAACCAGCCCCCAAACGACCCCGTAGGAGGTACGAACACCTCGCACGGGACCAATGTAACTCGTAGGAACTGTCCGCGTAGTCCTGCGACTCCCGGTTTGAGAGTATGACCCGAATTTGCAAAAATCACACTTAGACTTGAAAACAGGCCGTTAAGGGGTGAAAACCCGAACCAGCCCCCAAACGACCCCGTAGGAGGCACGAACACCTCGCACGGGACCAATGTAACTTGTAGCAACTGACCGCGTAGTCCCGGGTCTCCCGGTTTGAGAGTACGGCGATAATTCGCAAAAATGACACTTAGACTTGAAAACAGGCCGTTAAGGGGTGAAAACCCGAACCAGCCCCCAAACGACCCCGTAGGAGGCACGAACACCTTGCACGGGACCAATGTAACTCGTAGGAACTGACCGTGTAGTCCCGGGTCTCCCGGTTTGAGAGTATGATGATAATTTGCAAAAATCACACTTAGACTTGAAAACAGGCCGTTAAGGTGTGAAAACCCGAACCAGCCCCCAAACGACCCCGTAGGAGGCACGAACACCTCGCACGGGACCAATGTAACTCGTAGGAACTGACCGTGTAGTCCCGGGTCTCCCGGTTTGAGAGTATGACGATAATTTGCAGAAATCACACTTAGACTTGAAAACAGGCCGTTAAGGGGTGAAAACCCGAACCAGCCCCCAAACGACCCCGTAGGAGGCACCAACACCTCGCACGGGACCAATGTAACTCGTAGGAACTGACCGCGTAGTCACGGGACTCCCGGTTTGAGATTATGACCCGAATTTGCAAAAATCACACTTAGACTTGAAAACAAGCCGTTAAGGGGTGAAACCCGAACCAGCCCCCAAACGACCCCGTAGGGGGCACGAAAACCTCGCTCGGGACCAATGTAACTCGTAGGAACTGACCGCGTATTCCCGAGACTTTCGGTTTGAGCGTACGACGATGATTTGCAAAAATCACACTTAGACTTGAATACAGGCCGTTAAGGGATGAAAACCAAAACCAGCCCCCAAACGACCCCGTATGAGGCACGAACACCTCGCACGGGACCAATGTAACTTGTAGCAACTGACCGCGTAGTTCCGAGTCTCCCGGTTTGAGAGTTTGACGATAATTCGCAAAAATGACACTTAGACTTGAAAACAGGCCGTTAAGGGGTGAAAACCCGAACGAGCCCCCAAACGACCCCGTAGGAGGCACGAACACCTCGCACGGGACCAATGTAACTCGTAGGAACTGACCGCGTAGTCCCGAGACTTTCGGTTTGAGAGTATGACGATAATTTGCAAAAATCACACTTAGACTTGAAAACAGGCCGTTAAGGGGTGAAAACCCGAACCAGCCCCCAAACGACCCCGTAGGAGGCACGAACACCTCGCACGGGACCAATGTAACTTGTAGCAACTGACCGCGTAGTCCCGGGTCTCCCGGTTTGAGAGTATGACGATAATTCGCAAAAATGACACTTAGACTTGAAAACAGGCCGTTAAGGGGTGAAAACCCGAACCAGCTCCCAAACGACCCCGTAGGAGGCACGAACACCTCGCACGGGACCAATAAAACTTGTAACAACTGGCCGCGTAGTCCCGGGTCTCCCGGTTTGAGAGTATGACGATAATTCGCAAAAATCACACTTAGACTTGAAAACAGGCCGTTAAGGGGTGAAAATCCGAACCAGCCCCCAAACGACCCCGTAGGAGGCACGAACACCTCGCACAGGAACAATTTAACTCGTAGGAACTAACCGTGTAGTCCCGGGTCTCCCGGTTTGAGAGTATGACGATAATTAGCAAAAAACACACTTAGACTTGAAAACATGCAGTTAAGGGGTGAAAACCCGAACCAGCCCCCAAACGACCCCGTAAGAGGCACGAACACCTCGCACGGGACCAATGTAACTCGTAGGAACTGTCCGCGTAGTCCCGCGACTCCCGGTTTGAGAGTATGACCCGAATTTGCAAAAATCACACTTAGACTTGAAAACAGGCCGTTAAGGGGTGAAAACCCGAACCAGCCCCCAAACGACCCCGTAGGAGGCACCAACACCTCGCACGGGACCAATGTAAATCGTAGGAACTGACCGTGTTGTCCCGGGTCTCCCGGTTTGAGAGTATGACGATAATTTGGAAAAATGACACTTAGACTTGAAAACAGGCCGTTAAGGGGTGCAAAACCCGAACCAGCCCCCAAGCGACCCCGTAGGAGGTACGAACACCTCACACGGGACCAATGTAACTCGTAGGAACTGACCGTGTAGTCCCGGGTCTCCCGGTTTGAGAGTATGACGATAATTTGCAGAAATCACACTTAGACTTGAAAACAGGCCGTTAAGGGGTGAAAACCCGAACCAGCCCCCAAACGACCCCGTAGGAGGCACGAACACCTCGCACGGGACCAATGTAACTCGTAGGAACTATCCGCGTAGTCCCGAGACTCCCGGTTTGAGAGTATAACCCGAATTTGCAAAAATCACACTTAGACTTGAAAACAGGCCTTTAAGGGGTGAAAACCCGAACCAGCCCCCAAACGACCCCGTAGGAGGCACGAACACCTCGCACGGGACCAATGTAACTCGTAGGAACTGACCGCGTAGTCACGGGAGTCCCGGTTTAAGAGTATGACGATAATTTACAAAAATCTCACTTAGACTTGAAAACAGGCCGTTAAGGGGTGAAAACCCGAACCAGCCCCCAAACGACCCCATAGGAGGCACGAACACCTCGCACGGGACCAATGTAACTGGTAGGAACTGTCCGCGTAGTCCCGCGACTCCCGGTTTGAGAGTATGACCCGAATTTGCAAAAATCACACTTAGACTTGAAAACAGGCCGTTAAGGGGTGAAAACCCGAACCAGCCCCCAAACGACCCCGTAGGAGGCACGAACACCTCGCACGGGACCAATGTAACTTGTAGCAACTGACCGCGTAGTCCCGAGTCTCCCGGTTTGAGAGTATGACGATAATTCGCAAAAATAACACTTAGACTTGAAAACAGGCCGTTAAGGGGTGAAAACCCGAACCAGCCCCCAAACGACCCCGTAGGAGGCACGAACACCTCGCACGGGACCAATGTTACTCGTAGGAACTGACCGTGTAGTCCCGGGTCTCCCGGTTTGAGAGTATGACGATAATTTGGAAAAATGACACTTAGACTTGAAAACAGGCCGTTAAGGGGTGCAAAACCCGAACCAGCCCCCAAACGACCCCGTAGGAGGTACGAACACCTCGCACGGGACCAATGTAACTCGTAGGAACTGTCCGCGTAGTCCCGCGACTCCCGGTTTGAGAGTATGACCCGAATTTGCAAAAATCACACTTAGACTTGAAAACAGGCCGTTAAGGGGTGAAAACCCGAACCAGCCCCCAAACGACCCCGTAGGAGGCACGAACACCTCGCACGGGACCAATGTAACTTGTAGCAACTGACCGCGTAGTCCCGGGTCTCCCGGTTTGAGAGTATGGCGATAATTCGCAAAAATCACACTTAGACTTGAAAACAGGCCGTTAAGGGGTGAAAACCCGAACCAGCCCCCAAACGACCCCGTAGGAGGCACGAACACCTTGAATGGGACCAATGTAACTCGTAGGAACTGATCGTGTAGTCCCGGGTCTCCCGGTTTGAGAGTATGACGATAATTTGCAAAAATCACACTTAGACTTGAAAACAGGCTGTTAAGGGGTGAAAACCCGAACCAGCCCCCAAACCACCCCGTAGGAGGCACGAAAACCTCGCACGGGACCAATGTAACTCGTAGGAACTGACCGCGTAGTCCCGAGACTTTCGGTTTGAGAGTATGACGATAATTTGCAAAAATCACACTTAGACTTGAAAACAGGCCGTTAAGGGGTGAAAACCCGAACCAGCCCCCAAACGACCCCGTAGGAGGCACGAACACCTCGCACGGGACCAATGTAACTTGTAGGAACTGACCGCGTAGTCCCGGGTCTCCCGGTTTGAGAGTATGACGATAATTCGCAAAAATGACACTTAGACTTGAAAACAGGCCGTTAAGGGGTGAAAACCCGAACCAGCCCCCAAACGACCCCGTAGGAGGCACGAACACCTCGCACGGGACCAATGTAACTCGTAGGAACTGACCGTGTAGTCCCGAGTCTCCCGGTTTGAGAGTATGACGAAAATTTGCAAAAATCACACTTAGACTTGAAAACAGGCTGCTAAGGGGTGAAAACCAAAACCAGCCCCCAAACGACCCCGTATGAGGCACGAACACCTCGCACGGGACCAATGTAACTCGTAGGAACTGACCGCGTAGTCCCGGGACTCCCAGTTTGAGAGTATGACCCGAATTTACAAAAATCACTTTTAGACTTGAAAACAGGCCGTTAAGGGGTGAAAACCCGAACCAGCCCCCAAACGACCCCGTAGGAGGCATGAACACCTCGCACGAGACCAATGTAACTCGTAGGAACTGACCGCGTAGTCCCGAGACTTTCGGTTTGAGAGTATGACGATAATTTGCAAAAATCACACTTAGACTTGAAAACAGGCCGTTAAGGGGTGAAAACCAAAACCAGCCCCCAAACGACCCCGTATGAGGCACGAACACCTCGTACGGGACCAATGTAATTTGTAGCAACTGATCGCGTAGTCCCGGGTCTCCCGGTTTTTAGAGTGTGACCCAAATTTGCAAAAATCACACTTAGACTTGAAAACAGGCCGTTAAGGGGTGAAAACCCGAACCAACCCCCAAACGACCCCGTAGGAGGCACGAACACCTCGCACGGGATCAATGTAACTCGTAGGAACTGACCGCGTAGTCTCGGGACTCCCGGTTTGAGAGTATGACGATAATTCGTAAAAATCACACTTAGACTTGAAAATAGGCCGTTAAGGGGTGAAAACCCGAACCAGCCCCCAAACGACCCCGTAGGAGGCACGAACACCTCGCACGGGACCAATGTAACTCGTAGGAACTGACCGTGTAGTCCCGGGTCTCCCGGTTTGAGAGTATGACGAAAATTTGCAAAAATCACACTTAGACTTGAAAACAGGCTGTTAAGGGGTGAAAACCCGAACCAGCCTCCAAACGACCCCGTAGGAAGCACGAACACCTCGCACGGGACCAATGTAACTCGTAGGAACTGACCGCGTAGTCCCGGGACTCCCGGTTTGAGAGTATGACCCGAATTTGCAAAAATCACACTTAGACTTGAAAACAGGCCGTTAAGGGGTGAAAACCCGAACCAGCTCCCAAACGACCCCGTAGGAGGCACGAACACCTCGCACGGGATCAATATAACTTGTAGCAACTGGCCGCGTAGTCCCGGGTCTCCCGGTTTGAGAGTATGACGATAATTTTCAAAAATCAGCACTTAAACTTAAAAACAATCCGTTAAAGGGTGAAAATCCAAACCACCCCCCAAACGACCCCGTAGGGGGCACGAACACCTCGCACGGGACCAATGTAACTCGTAGGAACTGACCGCGTAGTCCCGGGTCTCCGGTTTGAGAGTATGACGATAATTCGCAAAAATCACACTTAGACTTGAAAACAGGCCGTTAAGGGGTGAAAACCCGAACCAGCCCCCAAACGACCCCGTAGGAGGCACGAACACCTCGCACGAGACCAATGTAACTCGTAGGAACTGACCGCGTAGTCCCGAGACTTTCGGTTTGAGAGTATGACGATAATTTGCAAAAATCACACTTAGACTTGAAAACAGGCCGTTAAGGGGTGAAAACCAAAACCAGCCCCCAAACGACCCCGTATGAGGCACGAACACCTCGTACGGGACCAATGTAATTTGTAGCAACTGATCGCGTAGTCCCGGGTCTCCCGGTTTTTAGAGTATGACCCAAATTTGCAAAAATCACACTTAGACATGAAAACAGGCCGTTAAGGGGTGAAAACCCGAACCAACCCCCAAACGACCCCGTAGGAGGCACGAACACCTCGCACGGGACCAATGCAACTCGTAGGAACTGACCGCGTAGTCTCGGGACTCCCGGTTTGAGAGTATGACGATAATTCGCAAAAATGACACTTAGACTTGAAAACAGGCCGTTAAGGGGTGAAAACCCGAACCAGCCCCCAAACGACCCCGTAGGAGGCACGAATACCTCGCACGGGACCAATGTAACTCGTAGGAACTGACCGTGTAGTCCCGGGTCTCCCGGTTTGAGAGTATGACGAAAATTTGCAAAAATCACACTTAGACTTGAAAACAGGCTGTTAAGGGGTGAAAACCCGAACCAGCCCCCAAACGACCCCGTAGGAAGCACGAACACCTCGCACGGGACCAATGTAACTCGTAGGAACTGACCGCGTAGTCCCGGGTCTCCCGGTTTGAGAGTATGACCCGAATTTGCAAAAATCACACTTAGACTTGAAAACAGGCCGTTAAGGAGTGAAAACCCGAACCAGCCCCCAAACGACCCCGTAGGAGGCACGAACACCTCGCACGGGATCAATATAACTTGTAGCAACTGGCCGCGTAGTCCCGAGTCTCCCGGTTTGAGAGTATGACGATAATTTGCAAAAATCACACTTAGACTTGAAAACAGGCTGTTAAGGGGTGAAAATCCAAACCATCCCCCAAACGACCCCGTAGGGGGCACGAACACCTCGCACGGGACCAATGTAACTCGTAGGAACTGACCGCGTAGTCCCGGGTCTCCGGTTTGAGAGTATGACGATAATTCGCAAAAATCACACTTAGACTTGAAAACAGGCCGTTAAGGGGTGAAAACCCGAACCAGCCCCCAAACGTCCCCGTAGGAGGCACGAACACCTCGCACGGGACCAATGTAACTTGTAGCAACTGACCGCGTAATCCCGGGACTCCCGGTCTGAGAGTATGACGATAATTCGCAAAAATCACACTTAGACTTGAAAACAGGCCGTTAAGGGGTGAAAACCCGAACCAGCCCCCAAACGACCCCGTAGGAGGCACGAACACCTCGCACGGGACCAATGTAACTCGTAGGAACTGACCGTGTAGTCCCGGGTCGCCCGGTTTGAGAGTATGACGATAATTTTCAAACATCACACTTAGACTTGAAAACAGGCCGTTAAGGGGTGAAAACCCGAACCAGCCCCCAAACGACCCCGTAGGAGGCACGAACACCTCGCACGGGACCAATGTAACTCGTAGGAACTGACCGCGTAATCCCGAGACTCCCGGTTTGAGAGTATGACCTGAATTTTTAAAAATCACACTTAGACTTGAAAACAGGCCGTTAAGGGGTGAAAACCCGAACCATCCCCCAAACGACCCCGTAGGAGGCACGAACACCTCGCACGGGACCAATGTAACTCATAGGAACTGACCGTGTAGTCCCGGGTCTCCCGGTTTGAGAGTATGACGATAATTTGCAGAAATCACACTTAGACTTGAAAACAGGCCGTTAAGGGATGAAAACCAAAACCAGCCCATAAACGACCCCGTATGAGGCACGAACACCTCGCACGGGACAAATGTAACTTGTAGCAACTGACCGCGTAGTCCCGGGTCTCCCGGTTTTTAGAGTATGACCCGAATTTGAAAAAATCACACTGAGACATGAAAACAGGCCGTTAAGGGGTGAAAACACGAACCAACCCCCAAACGACCCCGTAGGAGGCACGAACACCTCGCACGGGACCAATATAACTTGTAGCAACTGACCACGTAGTCCCGGGTCTCCCGGTTTCAGAGTATGACGATAATTCGCAAAAATGACACTTAAACTTGAAAACAGGCCGTTAAGGGGTGAAAACCGGAACCAGCCCCCAAAGGACCCCGTAGGAGGCACGAACACCTTGAATGGGACCAATGTAACTCGTAGGAACTGATCGTGTAGTCCCGGGTCTCCCGATTTGAGAGTATGACGATAATTTGCAAAAATCACACTTAGACTTGAAAACAGGCTGTTAAGGGGTGAAAACCCAAACCAGCCCCCAAACGTCCCCGTAGGAGGCACGAAAACCTCGCACGGGACCAATGTAACTCGTAGGAACTGACCGCGTAGTCCCGAGACTTTCGGTTTGAGAGTATGACGATAATTTGCAAAAATCACACTTAGACTTGAAAACAGGCCGTTAAGGGGTGAAAACCCGAACCAACCCCCAAACGACCCCGTAGGAGGCACGAACACCTCGCACGGGACCAATGTAACTTGTAGCAACTGACCGCGTAGTCCCGGGTCTCCCGGTTTGAGAGTATGACGATAATTCGCAAAAATGACACTTAGACTTGAAAACAGGCTGTTAAGGGGTGAAAACCCGAACCAGCCCCCAAACGACCCCGTAGGAGGCACGAACACCTCGCACGGGACCAATGTAACTCGTAGGAACTGACCGTGTAGTCCCGAGTCTCCCGGTTTTAGAGTATGACGA
Organism: Sambucus nigra; assembly: GCA_949130495.1. NCBI lineage: Eukaryota > Viridiplantae > Streptophyta > Magnoliopsida > Dipsacales > Adoxaceae > Sambucus > Sambucus nigra. The sequence continues at coordinate 185,406,192 of OX422214.1, read as the reverse complement.
AAATTTGCAAAAATCACACTTAGACTTGAAAACAGGCTGCTAAGGGGTGAAAACCCGAACCAGCCCCCAAACGACCCCGTAGGAAGTACGAACACCTCGCACGGGACCAATGTAACTCGTAGGAACTGACCGCGTAGTCCCGGGACTCCCAGTTTGAGAGTATGACCCGAATTTACAAAAATCACACTTAGACTTGAAAACAGGCCGTTAAGGGGTGAAAACCCGAACCAGCTCCCAAACGACCCCGTAGGAGGCACGAACACCTCGCACGGGACCAATAAAACTTGTAGCAACTGGCCGCGTAGTCCCGGGTCTCCCGGTTTGAGAGTATGACGATAATTCGTAAAAATCACACTTAGACTTGAAAACAGGCCGTTAAGGGGTGAAAACCTGAACCAGCCCCCAAACGACCCCGTAGGAGGCACGAACACCTCGCACAGGACCAATTTAACTCGTAGGAACTGACCGTGTAGTCCCGGGTCTCCCGGTTTGAGAGTATGACGATAATTAGCAAAAAACACACTTAGACTTGAAAACAGGCAGTTAAGGGGTGAAAACCCGAACCAGCCCCCAAACGACCCCGTAGGAGGCACGAACACCTCGCACGGGACCAATGTAACTCGTAGGAACTGTCCGCGTAGTCCCGCGACTCCCGGTTTGAGAGTATGACCCGAATTTGCAAAAATCACACTTAGACTTGAAAACAGGCCGTTAAGGGGTGAAAACCCGAACCAGCCCCCAAACGACCCCGTAGGAGGCACCAACACCTCGCACGGGACCAATGTAACTTGCAAAAACTGACCGCGTAGTCCCGGGTCTACCGGTTTGAGAGTATGACGGTAATTCGCAAAAATCACACTTAGACTTGAAAACAGGCCGTTAAGGGGTGAAAACCCGAACCAGCCCCCAAACGACCCCGTAGGAGGCACGAACACCTCGCACGTGACCAATGTAACTCGTAGGAACTGACCGTGTAGTCCCGGGTCTCCCGGTTTGAGAGTATGACGATAATTTGCAGAAATCACACTTAGACTTGAAAACAGGCCGTTAAGGGGTGAAAACCCGAACCAGCCCCCAAACGACCCCGTAGGAGGCACGAACACCTCGCACGGGACCAATGTAACTCGTAGGAACTATCCGCGTAGTCCCGAGACTCCCGGTTTGAGAGTATAACCCGAATTTGCAAAAATAACACTTAGACTTGAAAACAGGCCATTAAGGGGTGAAAACCCGAACCAGCCCCCAAACGACCCCGTAGGAGGCACGAACACCTCGCACGGGACCAATGTAACTCGTAGGAACTGACCGCGTAGTCACGGGAGTCCCGGTTTAAGAGTATGACGATAATTTGCAAAAATCTCACTTAGACTTGAAAACAGGCCGTTAAGGGGTGAAAACCCGAACCAGCCCCCAAACGACCCCGTAGGAGGCACGAACACCTCGCACGGGACCAATGTAACTGGTAGGAACTGTCCGCGTAGTCCCGCGACTCCCGGTTTGAGAGTATGACCCGAATTTGCAAAAATCACACTTAGACTTGAAAACAGGCCGTTAAGGGGTGAAAACCCGAACCAGCCCCCAAACGACCCCGTAGGAGGCACGAACACCTCGCACGGGACCAATGTAACTTGTAGCAACTGACCGCGTAGTCCCGAGTCTCCCGGTTTGAGAGTATGACGATAATTCGCAAAAATAACACTTAGACTTGAAAACAGGCCGTTAAGGGGTGAAAACCCGAACCAGCCCCCAAACGACCCCGTAGGAGGCACGAACACCTCGCACGGGACCAATGTTACTCGTAGGAACTGACCGTGTAGTCCCGGGTCCCCCGGTTTGAGAGTATGATGATAATTTGGAAAAATGACACTTAGACTTGAAAACAGGCCGTTAAGGGGTGCAAAACCCGAACCAGCCCCCAAACGACCCCGTAGGAGGTACGAACACCTCGCACGGGACCAATGTAACTCGTAGGAACTGTCCGCGTAGTCCCGCGACTCCCGGTATGAGAGTATGACCCGAATTTGCAAAAATCACACTTAGACTTGAAAACAGGCCGTTAAGGGGTGAAAACCCGAACCAGCCTCCAAACGACCCCGTAGGAGGCACGAACACCTCGCACGGGACCAATGTAACTTGTAGCAGCTGACCGCGTAGTCCCGGGTCTCCCGGTTTGAGAGTATGGCGATAATTCGCAAAAATCACACTTAGACTTGAAAACAGGCCGTTAAGGGGTGAAAACCCGAACCAGCCCCCAAACGACCCCGTAGGAGGCACGAACACCTCGCACGGGACCAATGTAACTCGTAGGAACTGACCGTGTAGTCCCGAGTCTCCCGGTTTGAGAGTATGACGATAATTTGCAAAAATCACACTTAGACTTGAAAACAGGCCGTTAAGGGGTGAAAACCCGAACCAGCCCCCAAACGACCCCGTAGGAGGCACGAACACCTCGCACGGGACCAATGTAACTCGTAGGAACTGACCGCGTAGTCACGGGACTCCCGGTTTGAGAGTATGACCCGAATTTGCAAAAATCACACTTAGACTTGAAAACAGGCCGTTAAGGGGTGAAACCCGAACCAGCCCCCAAACGACCCCGTAGGGGGCACGAACACCTCGCTCGGGACCAATGTAACTCGTAGGAACTGACCGCGTATTCCCGAGACTTTCGGTTTGAGAGTACGACGATGATTTGCAAAAATCACACTTAGACTTGAATACAGGCCGTTAAGGGATGAAAACCAAAACCAGCCCCCAAACGACCCCGTATGAGGCACGAACACCACGCACGGGACCAATGTAACTTGTAGCAACTGACCGCGTAGTCCCAAGTCTCCCGGTTTGAGAGTATGACGATAATTCGCAAAAATGACACTTAGACTTGAAAACAGGTCGTTAAGGGGTGAAAACCCGAACGAGCCCCCAAACGACCCCGTAGGAGGCACGAACACCTCGCACGGGACCAATGTAACTCGTAGGAACTGACCGTGTAGTCCCGGGTCTCCCGGTTTGAGAGTGTGACGATAATTTGCAAAAATCACACTTAGACTTGAAAACAGGCCGTTAAGGGGTGAAAACCCGAACCAGCCCCCAAACGACCCCGTAGGAGGCACGAACACCTCGTACGGGACCAATGTAACTCCTAGGAACTGACCGCGTAGTCCCGAGACTTTCGGTTTGAGAGTATGACGATAATTTGCAAAAATCAGACTTAGACTTGAAAACAGGCCGTTAAGGGGTGAAAACCCGAACCAGCACCCAAACGACCCCGTAGGAGGCACGAACACCTCGCACGGGACCAATGTAACTTGTAGCAACTGACCGCGAAGTCCCGGGTCTCCCGATTTGAGAGTATGACGATAATTCGCAAAAATCACACTTAGACTTGAAAACAGGCCGTTAAGGGGTGAAAACCCGAACTAGCCCCCAAACGACCCCGTAGGAGGCACGAACACCTCGCACGGGACCAATGTAACTCGTAGGAACTGACCGTGTAGTCCCGGGTCTCCCGGTTTGAGAGTATGACGATAATTTGCAAAAATCACACTTAGACTTGAAAACAGGCTGTTAAGGGGTGAAAACACGAACCAGCCGCCAAACGACCTCGTAGGAGGCACGAACACCTCGCACGGGACCAATGTAACTCGTAGGAACTGACCGCGTATTCCCGGGACTCCCGGTTTGAGAGTATGACCCGAATTTGTAAAAATCACACTTAGACTTGAAAACAGGCCGTTAAGGGGTGAAAACCCGAACAAGCACCCAAACGACCCCGTAAGAGGCACGAACACCTCGCACGGGACCAATGTAACTTGTAGCAACTGACCGCGTAGTCCCGGGTCTCCCGATTTGAGAGTACGACGACAATTCGCAAAAATCACACTTAGACTTGAAAACAGGCCGTTAAGGGGTGAAAACCCGAACCAGCCCCCAAACGACCCCGTAGGAGGCACGAACACCTCGCACGGGACCAATGTAACTCATAGGAACTGACCGTGTAGTCCCGGGTCTCCCGGTTTGAGAGTATGACGATAATTTGCAAAAATCACACTTAGACTTGAAAACAGGCCGTTAAGGGGTGAAAACCCGAACCAGCCCCCAAACGACCCCGTAGGAGGCACGAACACCTCGTACGGGACCAATGTAAATCGTAGGAACTGACCGTGTTGTCCCGGGTCTCCCGGTTTGAGAGTATGACGATAATTTGGAAAAATGACACTTAGACTTGAAAACAGGCCGTTAAGGGGTGCAAAACCCGAACCAGCCCCCAAGCGACCCCGTAGGAGGTACGAACACCTCGCACGGGACCAATGTAACTTGTAGCAACTGACCGCGAAGTCCCGGGTCTCCCGATTTAAGAGTATGACGATAATTCGCAAAAATCACACTTGGACTTGAAAACAGGCCGTTAAGGGGTGAAAACCCGAACCAGCCCCCAAACGACCCCGTAGGAGGCACGAACACCTCGCACGGGACCAATGTAACTCGTAGGAACTGACCGTGTAGTCCCGGGTCTCCCGGTTTGAGAGTATGACGATAATTTGCAAAAATCACACTTAGACTTGAAAACAGGCTGTTAAGGGGTGAAAACACGAACCAGCCCCCAAACGACCTCGTAGGAGGCACGAACACCTCGCACGGGACCAATATAACTCGTAGGAACTGACCGCGTTGTCCCGGGACTCCCGGTTTGAGAGTATGACCCAAATTTGCAAAAATCACACTTAGACTTGAAAACAGGCCGTTAAGGGGTGAAAACCCGAACCAACCCCCAAACGACCCCGTAGGAGGCACGAACAATTCGCACGGGACCAATGTAACTTGTAGCAACTGACCGCGTAGTCCCGGGTCTCCCGGTTTGAGAGTATGACGATAATTCGCAAAAATGACACTTAGACTTGAAAACAGGCCGTTAAGGGGTGAAAACCCGAACCAGCCCCCAAACGACCCCGTAGGAGGCACGAACACCTCGTACGGGACCAATGTAACTCCTAGGAACTGACCACGTAGTCCCGAGACTTTCGGTTTGAGAGTATGACGATAATTCGTAAAAATCACACTTAGACTTGAAAATAGGCCGTTAAGGGGTGAAAACCCGAACCAGCCCCCAAACGACCCCGTAGGAGGCACGAACACCTCGCACAGGAACAATTTAACTCGTAGGAACTGACCGTGTAGTCCCGGGTCTCCCGGTTTGAGAGTATGACGATAATTAGCAAAAAACACACTTAGACTTGAAAACATGCAGTTAAGGGGTGAAAACCCGAACCAGCCCCCAAACGACCCCGTAGGAGGCACGAACACCTCGCACGGGACCAATGTAACTCGTAGGAACTGTCCGCGTAGTCCCGCGACTCCCGGTTTGAGAGTATGACCCGAATTTGCAAAAATCACACTTAGACTTGAAAACAGGCCGTTAAGGAGTGAAAACCCGAACCAACCCCCAAACGACCCCGTAGGAGGCACGAACACCTCGCACGGGACCAATGTAACTCGTAGGAACTGACCGTGTAGTCCCGAGTCTCCCGGTTTGAGAGTATGACGATAATTTGCAAAAATCACACTTAGACTTGAAAACACGCCGTTAAGGGGTGAAAACCCGAACCAGCCCCCAAATGACCCCGTAGGAGGCACGAACACCTCGCACGGAACCAATGTAACTCGTAGGAACTATCCGCGTAGTCCCGAGACTCCCGGTTTGAGAGTATAACCCGAATTTGCAAAAATCACACTTAGACTTGAAAACAGGCCATTACGGGGTGAAAACCCGAACCAACCCCCAAACGACCCCGTAGGAGGCACGAACACCTCGTACGGGACCAATGTAACTCGTAGGAACTGACCGCGTAGTCACGGGAGTCCCGGTTTAAGAGTATGACGATAATTTACAAAAATCTCACTTAGACTTGAAAACAGGCCGTTAAGGGGTGAAAACCCGAACCAGCCCCCAAACGACCCCATAGGAGGCACGAACACCTCGCACGGGACCAATGTAACTGGTAGGAACTGTCCGCGTAGTCCCGCGACTCCCGGTTTGAGAGTATGACCCGAATTTGCAAAAATCACACTTAGACTTGAAAACAGGCCGTTAAGGGGTGAAAACCCGAACCAGCCCCCAAACGACCCCGTAGGAGGCACGAACACCTCGCACGGGACCAATGTAACTTGTAGCAACTGACCGCGTAGTCCCGAGTCTCCCGGTTTGAGAGTATGACGATAATTCGCAAAAATAACACTTAGACTTGAAAACAGGCCGTTAAGGGGTGAAAACCCGAACCAGCCCCCAAACGACCCCGTAGGAGGCACGAACACCTCGCACGGGACCAATGTTACTCGTAGGAACTGACCGTGTAGTCCCGGGTCTCCCGGTTTGAGAGTATGACGATAATTTGGAAAAATGACACTTAGACTTGAAAACAGGCCGTTAAGGGGTGCAAAACCCGAACCAGCCCCCAAACGACCCCGTAGGAGGTACGAACACCTCGCACGGGACCAATGTAACTCGTAGGAACTGTCCGCGTAGTCCCGCGACTCCCGGTTTGAGAGTATGACCCGAATTTGCAAAAATCACACTTAGACTTGAAAACAGGCCGTTAAGGGGTGAAAACCCGAACCAGCCCCCAAACGACCCCGTAGGAGGCACGAACACCTCGCACGGGACCAATGTAACTTGTAGCAACTGACCGCGTAGTCCCGGGTCTCCCGGTTTGAGAGTACGGCGATAATTCGCAAAAATGACACTTAGACTTGAAAACAGGCCGTTAAGGGGTGAAAACCCGAACCAGCCCCCAAACGACCCCGTAGGAGGCACGAACACCTTGCACGGGACCAATGTAACTCGTAGGAACTGACCGTGTAGTCCCGGGTCTCCCGGTTTGAGAGTATGATGATAATTTGCAAAAATCACACTTAGACTTGAAAACAGGCCGTTAAGGGGTGAAAACCCGAACCAGCCCCCAAACGACCCCGTAGGAGGCACGAACACCTCGCACGGGACCAATGTAACTCGTAGGAACTGACCGTGTAGTCCCGGGTCTCCCGGTTTGAGAGTATGACGATAATTTGCAGAAATCACACTTAGACTTGAAAACAGGCCGTTAAGGGGTGAAAACCCGAACCAGCCCCCAAACGACCCCGTAGGAGGCACCAACACCTCGCACGGGACCAATGTAACTCGTAGGAACTGACCGCGTAGTCACGGGACTCCCGGTTTGAGATTATGACCCGAATTTGCAAAAATCACACTTAGACTTGAAAACTAGCCGTTAAGGGGTGAAACCCGAACCAGCCCCCAAACGACCCCGTAGGGGGCACGAAAACCTCGCTCGGGACCAATGTAACTCGTAGGAACTGACCGCGTATTCCCGAGACTTTCGGTTTGAGCGTACGACGATGATTTGCAAAAATCACACTTAGACTTGAATACAGGCCGTTAAGGGATGAAAACCAAAACCAGCCCCCAAACGACCCCGTATGAGGCACGAACACCTCGCACGGGACCAATGTAACTTGTAGCAACTGACCGCGTAGTTCCGAGTCTCCCGGTTTGAGAGTTTGACGATAATTCGCAAAAATGACACTTAGACTTGAAAACAGGCCGTTAAGGGGTGAAAACCCGAACGAGCCCCCAAACGACCCCGTAGGAGGCACGAACACCTCGCACGGGACCAATGTAACTCGTAGGAACTGACCGTCTAGTCCCGGGTCTCCCGGTTTGAGAGTGTGACGATAATTTGCAAAAATCACACTTAGACTTGAAAACAGGCCGTTAAGGGGTGAAAACCCGAACCAGCCCCCAAACGACCCCGTAGGAGGCACGAACACCTCGTACGGGACCAATGTAACTCCTAGGAACTGACCGCGTAGTCCCGAGACTTTCGGTTTGAGAGTATGACGATAATTCGTAAAAATCACACTTAGACTTGAAAATAGGCCGTTAAGGGGTGAAAACCCGAACCAGCCCCCAAACGACCCCGTAGGAGGCACGAACACCTCGCACGGGACCAATGTAACTCGTAGGAACTGACTGTGTAGTCCCGGGTCCCCCGGTTTGAGAGTATGACGATAATTTGCAAAAATCACACTTAGACTTGAAAACAGGATGTTAAGGGGTGAAAACACAAACCAGCCACCAAACGACCCCGTAGGAGGCACGAACACCTCGCACGGGACCAATGTAACTCGTAGGAACTGACCGCGTAGTCCCGGGACTCCCGGTTTGAGAGTATGACCCGAATTTGTAAAAATCACACTTAGACTTGAAAATAGGCCGTTAAGGGGTGAAAACCCGAACCAGCTCCCAGACGACCCCGTAGGAGGCACGAACACCTCGCACGGGACCAATGTAACTTGTAGTAACTGACCGCGTAGTCCCGGGTCTCCCGATTTGAGAGTATGACGACAATTCGCAAAAATCACACTTAGACTTGAAAACAGGCCGTTAAGGGGTGAAAACCCGAACCAGCCTCCAAACGACCCCGTAGGAGGTACGAACACCTCGCACGGAACCAATGTAACTCGTAGGAACTGACCGTGTAGTCCCGGGTCTCCCGGTTTGAGAGTATGACGATAATTTGCAATAATCACTTTTAGACTTGAAAACAGGCCGTTAAGGGGTGAAAACCCGAACCAGCCCCCAAACGACCCCGTAGGAGGCATGAACACCTCGCACGAGACCAATGTAACTCGTAGGAACTGACCGCGTAGTCCCGAGACTTTCGGTTTGAGAGTATGACGATAATTTGCAAAAATCACACTTATACTTGAAAACAGGCCGTTAAGGGGTGAAAACCAAAACCAGCCCCCAAACGACCCCGTATGAGGCACGAACACCTCGTACGGGACCAATGTAATTTGTAGCAACTGATCGCGTAGTCCCGGGTCTCCCGGTTTTTAGAGTATGACCCAAATTTGCAAAAATCAAACTTAGACATGAAAACAGGCCGTTAAGGGGTGAAAACCCGAACCAACCCCCAAACGACCCCGTAGGAGGCACGAACACCTCGCACGGGACCAATGTAACTCGTAGGAACTGACCGCGTAGTCTCGGGACTCCCGGTTTGAGAGTATGACGATAATTCGCAAAAATGACACTTAGACTTGAAAACAGGCCGTTAAGGGGTGAAAACCCGAACCAGCCCCCAAACGACCCCGTAGGAGGCACAAACACCTCGCACGGGACCAATGTAGCTCGTAGGAACTGACCGTGTAGTCCCGGGTCTCCCGGTTTGAGAGTATGACGAAAATTTGCAAAAATCACACTTAGACTTGAAAACAGGCTGTTAAGGGGTGAAAACCCGAACCAGCCTCCAAACGACCCCGTAGGAAGCACGAACACCTCGCACGGGACCAATGTAACTCGTAGGAACTGACCGCGTAGTCCCGGGACTCCCGGTTTGAGAGTATGACCCGAATTTGCAAAAATCACACTTAGACTTGAAAACAGGCCGTTAAGGGGTGAAAACCCGAACCAGCTCCCAAACGACCCCGTAGGAGGCACGAACACCTCGCACGGGATCAATATAACTTGTAGCAACTGGCCGCGTAGTCCCGGGTCTCCCGGTTTGAGAGTATGACGATAATTTTCAAAAATCAGCACTTAAACTTAAAAACAATCCGTCAAAGGGTGAAAATCCAAACCACCCCCCAAACGACCCCGTAGGGGGCACGAACACCTCGCACGGGACCAATGTAACTCGTAGGAACTGACCGCGTAGTCCCGGGTCTCCGGTTTGAGAGTATGACGATAATTCGCAAAAATCACACTTAGACTTGAAAACAGGCCGTTAAGGGGTGAAAACCCAAACCAGCCCCCAAACGACCCCGTAGGAGGCACGAACACCTCGCACGGGACCAATGTAACTTGTAGGAACTGACCGCGTAGTCCCGGGACTCCCGGTTTGAGAATATGACGATAATTTGCAAAAATCACACTTAGACTTGAAAACAAGCCGTTAAGGGGTGAAAACCCGAACCAACCCCCAAACGACCCCGTAGGACGCACGAACACCTCGCACGGGACCAATGTAACTTGTAGCAACTCAACGGGTAGTCCCGGGTCTCCCGGTTTGAGAGTATGACGATAATTCGCAAAAATCACACTTAGACTTGAAAATAGGCCGTTAAGGAGTGAAAACCCGAACCAGCCCCCAAACGACCCCGTAGGAGGCACGAACACCTCGCACGGGACCAATGTAACTCGTAGGAACTGACCGTGTAGTCCCGGGTCTCCCGGTTTGAGAGTATGATGATAATTTGCAAAAATCACACTTAGACTTGAAAACAGGCCGTTAAGGGGTGAAAACCCGAACCAGCCCCCAAACGACCCCGTAGGAGGCACGAACACCTCGCACGGGACCAATGTAACTTGTAGGAACTGTCCGCGTAGTCCCGCGACTCCCGGTTTGAGAGTATGACCCGAATTTGCAAAAATCACACTTAGACTTGAAAACAGGCCGTTAAGGGGTGAAAACCCGAACCAGCCCCCAAACGACCCCGTACGAGGCACGAACACCTCGCACGGGACCAATGTAACTTGTAGCAACTGACCGCGTAGTCCCGAGTCTCCCGGTTTGAGAGTATGACGATAATTTGCAAAAATCACACTTAGACTTGAAAACAGGCTGTTAAGGTGTGAAAACCCGAACCAGCCCCCAAACGACCCCGTAGGAGGCACGAACACCTCGCACGGGACCAATGTAACTCATAGGAACTGACCGCATAGTCCCGGGACTCCCGGTTTGAAAGTATGACCCGAATTTGCAAAAATCACACTTAGACTTGAAAACAGGCCGTTAAGGGGTGAAAACACGAACCAGCCCCCAAACGTCCCCGTAGGAGGCACGAACACCTCGCACGGGACCAATGTAACTTGTAGCAACTGACCGCGTAATCCCGGGTCTCCCGGTCTGAGAGTATGACGATAATTCGCAAAAATCACACTTAGACTTGAAAACAGGCCGTTAAGGGGTGAAAACCCGAACCAGCCCCCAAACGACCCCGTAGGAGGCACGAACACCTCGCACGGGACCAATGTAACTTGTAGCAACTGACCGCGTAGTCCCGAGTCTCCCGGTTTGAGAGTATGACGATAATTCGCAAAAATAACACTTAGACTTGAAAACAGGCCGTTAAGGGGTGAAAACCCGAACCAGCCGCCAAACGACCCCGTAGGAGGCACGAACACCTCGCACAGGAACAATTTAACTCGTAGGAACTGACCGTGTAGTCCCGGGTCTCCCGGTTTCAGAGTATGACGATAATTAGCCAAAAACACACTTAGACTTGAAAACATGCAGTTAAGGGGTGAAAACCCGAACCAGCCCCCAAACGACCCCGTAGGAGGCACGAACACCTCGCACGGGACCAATGTAACTCGTAGGAACTGTCCGCGTAGTCCCGCGACTCCCGGTTTGAGAGTATGACCCGAATTTGCAAAAATCACACTTAGACTTGAAAACAGGCCGTTAAGGGGTGAAAACCCGAACCAGCCCCCAAACGACCCCGTAGGAGGCACCAACACCTCGCCCGGGACCAATGTAACTTGCAGAAACTGACCGCGTAGTCCCGGGTCTACCGGTTTGAGAGTATGACGGTAATTCGCAAAAATCACACTTAGACTTGAAAACAGGCCGTTATGGGGTGAAAACCCGAACCAGCCCCCAAACGACCCCGTAGGAGGCACGAACACCTCGCACGGGACCAATGTAACTCGTAGGAACTGACCGTGTAGTCCCGGGTCTCCCGGTTTGAGAGTATGATGATAATTTGCAAAAATCACACTTAGACTTGAAAACAGGCCGTTAAGGGGTGAAAACCCGAACCAGCCCCCAAACGACCCCGTAGGAGGCACGAACACCTCGCACGGGACCAATGTAACTTGTAGTAACTGACCGCGTAGTCCCGGGTCTCCCGATTTGAGAGTATGACGACAATTCGCAAAAATCACACTTAGACTTGAAAACAGGCCGTTAAGGGGTGAAAACCCGAACCAGCCCCCAAACGACCCCGTAGGAGGCACGAACACCTCGCACGGGACCAATGTAACTCGTAGGAACTGACCGTGTAGTCCCGGGTCTCCCGGTTTGAGAGTATGACGATAATTTGCAGAAATCACACTGAGACTTGAAAACAGGCCGTTAAGGGGTGAAAACCCGAACCAGCCCCCAAACGACCCCGTAGGAGGCACCAACACCTCGCACGGGACCAATGTAACTCGTAGGAACTGACCGCGTAGTCACGGGACTCCCGGTTTGAGATTATGACCCGAATTTGCAAAAATCACACTTAGACTTGAAAACAAGCCGTTAAGGGGTGAAACCCGAACCAGCCCCCAAACGACCCCGTAGGGGGCACGAACACCTCGCTCGGGACCAATGTAACTCATAGGAACTGACCGCGTATTCCCGAGACTTTCGGTTTGAGTGTACGACGATGATTTGCCAAAATCACACTTAGACTTGAATACAGGCCGTTAAGGGATGAAAACCAAAACCAGCCCCCAAACGACCCCGTATGAGGCACGAACACCTCGCACGGGACCAATGTAACTTGTAGCAACTGACCGCGTAGTCCCGAGACTCCCGGTTTGAGAGTATGACCTGAATTTTAAAAATCACACTTAGACTTGAAAACAGGCCGTTAAGGGGTGAAAACCCGAACCAGCCCCCAAACGACCCCGTAGGAGGCACGAACACCTCGTACGGGACCAATGTAACTCCTAGGAACTGACCACGTAGTCCCGAGACTTTCGGTTTGAGAGTATGACGATAATTCGTAAAAATCACACTTAGACTTGAAAATAGGCCGTTAAGGGGTGAAAACCCGAACCAGCCCCCAAACGACCCCGTAGGAGGCACGAACACCTCGCACAGGAACAATTTAACTCGTAGGAACTGACCGTGTAGTCCCGGGTCTCCCGGTTTGAGAGTATGACGATAATTAGCAAAAAACACACTTAGACTTGAAAACATGCAGTTAAGGGGTGAAAACCCGAACCAGCCCCCAAACGACCCCGTAGGAGGCACGAACACCTCGCACGGGACCAATGTAACTCGTAGGAACTGTCCGCGTAGTCCCGCGACTCCCGGTTTGAGAGTATGACCCGAATTTGCAAAAATCACACTTAGACTTGAAAACAGGCCGTTAAGGAGTGAAAACCCGAACCAACCCCCAAACGACCCCGTAGGAGGCACGAACACCTCGCACGGGACCAATGTAACTCGTAGGAACTGACCGTGTAGTCCCGAGTCTCCCGGTTTGAGAGTATGACGATAATTTGCAAAAATCACACTTAGACTTGAAAACACGCCGTTAAGGGGTGAAAACCCGAACCAGCCCCCAAATGACCCCGTAGGAGGCACGAACACCTCGCACGGAACCAATGTAACTCGTAGGAACTATCCGCGTAGTCCCGAGACTCCCGGTTTGAGAGTATAACCCGAATTTGCAAAAATCACACTTAGACTTGAAAACAGGCCATTACGGGGTGAAAACCCGAACCAACCCCCAAACGACCCCGTAGGAGGCACGAACACCTCGTACGGGACCAATGTAACTCGTAGGAACTGACCGCGTAGTCACGGGAGTCCCGGTTTAAGAGTATGACGATAATTTACAAAAATCTCACTTAGACTTGAAAACAGGCCGTTAAGGGGTGAAAACCCGAACCAGCCCCCAAACGACCCCATAGGAGGCACGAACACCTCGCACGGGACCAATGTAACTGGTAGGAACTGTCCGCGTAGTCCCGCGACTCCCGGTTTGAGAGTATGACCCGAATTTGCAAAAATCACACTTAGACTTGAAAACAGGCCGTTAAGGGGTGAAAACCCGAACCAGCCCCCAAACGACCCCGTAGGAGGCACGAACACCTCGCACGGGACCAATGTAACTTGTAGCAACTGACCGCGTAGTCCCGAGTCTCCCGGTTTGAGAGTATGACGATAATTCGCAAAAATAACACTTAGACTTGAAAACAGGCCGTTAAGGGGTGAAAACCCGAACCAGCCCCCAAACGACCCCGTAGGAGGCACGAACACCTCGCACGGGACCAATGTTACTCGTAGGAACTGACCGTGTAGTCCCGGGTCTCCCGGTTTGAGAGTATGACGATAATTTGGAAAAATGACACTTAGACTTGAAAACAGGCCGTTAAGGGGTGCAAAACCCGAACCAGCCCCCAAACGACCCCGTAGGAGGTACGAACACCTCGCACGGGACCAATGTAACTCGTAGGAACTGTCCGCGTAGTCCCGCGACTCCCGGTTTGAGAGTATGACCCGAATTTGCAAAAATCACACTTAGACTTGAAAACAGGCCGTTAAGGGGTGAAAACCCGAACCAGCCCCCAAACGACCCCGTAGGAGGCACGAACACCTCGCACGGGACCAATGTAACTTGTAGCAACTGACCGCGTAGTCCCGGGTCTCCCGGTTTGAGAGTACGGCGATAATTCGCAAAAATGACACTTAGACTTGAAAACAGGCCGTTAAGGGGTGAAAACCCGAACCAGCCCCCAAACGACCCCGTAGGAGGCACGAACACCTTGCACGGGACCAATGTAACTCGTAGGAACTGACCGTGTAGTCCCGGGTCTCCCGGTTTGAGAGTATGATGATAATTTGCAAAAATCACACTTAGACTTGAAAACAGGCCGTTAAGGGGTGAAAACCCGAACCAGCCCCCAAACGACCCCGTAGGAGGCACGAACACCTCGCACGGGACCAATGTAACTCGTAGGAACTGACCGTGTAGTCCCGGGTCTCCCGGTTTGAGAGTATGACGATAATTTGCAGAAATCACACTTAGACTTGAAAACAGGCCGTTAAGGGGTGAAAACCCGAACCAGCCCCCAAACGACCCCGTAGGAGGCACCAACACCTCGCACGGGACCAATGTAACTCGTAGGAACTGACCGCGTAGTCACGGGACTCCCGGTTTGAGATTATGACCCGAATTTGCAAAAATCACACTTAGACTTGAAAACTAGCCGTTAAGGGGTGAAACCCGAACCAGCCCCCAAACGACCCCGTAGGGGGCACGAAAACCTCGCTCGGGACCAATGTAACTCGTAGGAACTGACCGCGTATTCCCGAGACTTTCGGTTTGAGCGTACGACGATGATTTGCAAAAATCACACTTAGACTTGAATACAGGCCGTTAAGGGATGAAAACCAAAACCAGCCCCCAAACGACCCCGTATGAGGCACGAACACCTCGCACGGGACCAATGTAACTTGTAGCAACTGACCGCGTAGTTCCGAGTCTCCCGGTTTGAGAGTTTGACGATAATTCGCAAAAATGACACTTAGACTTGAAAACAGGCCGTTAAGGGGTGAAAACCCGAACGAGCCCCCAAACGACCCCGTAGGAGGCACGAACACCTCGCACGGGACCAATGTAACTCGTAGGAACTGACCGTCTAGTCCCGGGTCTCCCGGTTTGAGAGTGTGACGATAATTTGCAAAAATCACACTTAGACTTGAAAACAGGCCGTTAAGGGGTGAAAACCCGAACCAGCCCCCAAACGACCCCGTAGGAGGCACGAACACCTCGTACGGGACCAATGTAACTCCTAGGAACTGACCGCGTAGTCCCGAGACTTTCGGTTTGAGAGTATGACGATAATTCGTAAAAATCACACTTAGACTTGAAAATAGGCCGTTAAGGGGTGAAAACCCGAACCAGCCCCCAAACGACCCCGTAGGAGGCACGAACACCTCGCACGGGACCAATGTAACTCGTAGGAACTGACTGTGTAGTCCCGGGTCCCCCGGTTTGAGAGTATGACGATAATTTGCAAAAATCACACTTAGACTTGAAAACAGGATGTTAAGGGGTGAAAACACAAACCAGCCACCAAACGACCCCGTAGGAGGCACGAACACCTCGCACGGGACCAATGTAACTCGTAGGAACTGACCGCGTAGTCCCGGGACTCCCGGTTTGAGAGTATGACCCGAATTTGTAAAAATCACACTTAGACTTGAAAATAGGCCGTTAAGGGGTGAAAACCCGAACCAGCTCCCAGACGACCCCGTAGGAGGCACGAACACCTCGCACGGGACCAATGTAACTTGTAGTAACTGACCGCGTAGTCCCGGGTCTCCCGATTTGAGAGTATGACGACAATTCGCAAAAATCACACTTAGACTTGAAAACAGGCCGTTAAGGGGTGAAAACCCGAACCAGCCTCCAAACGACCCCGTAGGAGGTACGAACACCTCGCACGGAACCAATGTAACTCGTAGGAACTGACCGTGTAGTCCCGGGTCTCCCGGTTTGAGAGTATGACGATAATTTGCAATAATCACTTTTAGACTTGAAAACAGGCCGTTAAGGGGTGAAAACCCGAACCAGCCCCCAAACGACCCCGTAGGAGGCA
This sequence comes from Sambucus nigra, assembly GCA_949130495.1. Lineage (NCBI taxonomy): Eukaryota > Viridiplantae > Streptophyta > Magnoliopsida > Dipsacales > Adoxaceae > Sambucus > Sambucus nigra. The sequence continues at coordinate 185,389,808 of OX422214.1, read as the reverse complement.
TGAACACCTCGCACGAGACCAATGTAACTCGTAGGAACTGACCGCGTAGTCCCGAGACTTTCGGTTTGAGAGTATGACGATAATTTGCAAAAATCACACTTATACTTGAAAACAGGCCGTTAAGGGGTGAAAACCAAAACCAGCCCCCAAACGACCCCGTATGAGGCACGAACACCTCGTACGGGACCAATGTAATTTGTAGCAACTGATCGCGTAGTCCCGGGTCTCCCGGTTTTTAGAGTATGACCCAAATTTGCAAAAATCAAACTTAGACATGAAAACAGGCCGTTAAGGGGTGAAAACCCGAACCAACCCCCAAACGACCCCGTAGGAGGCACGAACACCTCGCACGGGACCAATGTAACTCGTAGGAACTGACCGCGTAGTCTCGGGACTCCCGGTTTGAGAGTATGACGATAATTCGCAAAAATGACACTTAGACTTGAAAACAGGCCGTTAAGGGGTGAAAACCCGAACCAGCCCCCAAACGACCCCGTAGGAGGCACAAACACCTCGCACGGGACCAATGTAGCTCGTAGGAACTGACCGTGTAGTCCCGGGTCTCCCGGTTTGAGAGTATGACGAAAATTTGCAAAAATCACACTTAGACTTGAAAACAGGCTGTTAAGGGGTGAAAACCCGAACCAGCCTCCAAACGACCCCGTAGGAAGCACGAACACCTCGCACGGGACCAATGTAACTCGTAGGAACTGACCGCGTAGTCCCGGGACTCCCGGTTTGAGAGTATGACCCGAATTTGCAAAAATCACACTTAGACTTGAAAACAGGCCGTTAAGGGGTGAAAACCCGAACCAGCTCCCAAACGACCCCGTAGGAGGCACGAACACCTCGCACGGGATCAATATAACTTGTAGCAACTGGCCGCGTAGTCCCGGGTCTCCCGGTTTGAGAGTATGACGATAATTTTCAAAAATCAGCACTTAAACTTAAAAACAATCCGTCAAAGGGTGAAAATCCAAACCACCCCCCAAACGACCCCGTAGGGGGCACGAACACCTCGCACGGGACCAATGTAACTCGTAGGAACTGACCGCGTAGTCCCGGGTCTCCGGTTTGAGAGTATGACGATAATTCGCAAAAATCACACTTAGACTTGAAAACAGGCCGTTAAGGGGTGAAAACCCAAACCAGCCCCCAAACGACCCCGTAGGAGGCACGAACACCTCGCACGGGACCAATGTAACTTGTAGGAACTGACCGCGTAGTCCCGGGACTCCCGGTTTGAGAATATGACGATAATTTGCAAAAATCACACTTAGACTTGAAAACAAGCCGTTAAGGGGTGAAAACCCGAACCAACCCCCAAACGACCCCGTAGGACGCACGAACACCTCGCACGGGACCAATGTAACTTGTAGCAACTCAACGGGTAGTCCCGGGTCTCCCGGTTTGAGAGTATGACGATAATTCGCAAAAATCACACTTAGACTTGAAAATAGGCCGTTAAGGAGTGAAAACCCGAACCAGCCCCCAAACGACCCCGTAGGAGGCACGAACACCTCGCACGGGACCAATGTAACTCGTAGGAACTGACCGTGTAGTCCCGGGTCTCCCGGTTTGAGAGTATGATGATAATTTGCAAAAATCACACTTAGACTTGAAAACAGGCCGTTAAGGGGTGAAAACCCGAACCAGCCCCCAAACGACCCCGTAGGAGGCACGAACACCTCGCACGGGACCAATGTAACTTGTAGGAACTGTCCGCGTAGTCCCGCGACTCCCGGTTTGAGAGTATGACCCGAATTTGCAAAAATCACACTTAGACTTGAAAACAGGCCGTTAAGGGGTGAAAACCCGAACCAGCCCCCAAACGACCCCGTACGAGGCACGAACACCTCGCACGGGACCAATGTAACTTGTAGCAACTGACCGCGTAGTCCCGAGTCTCCCGGTTTGAGAGTATGACGATAATTTGCAAAAATCACACTTAGACTTGAAAACAGGCTGTTAAGGTGTGAAAACCCGAACCAGCCCCCAAACGACCCCGTAGGAGGCACGAACACCTCGCACGGGACCAATGTAACTCATAGGAACTGACCGCATAGTCCCGGGACTCCCGGTTTGAAAGTATGACCCGAATTTGCAAAAATCACACTTAGACTTGAAAACAGGCCGTTAAGGGGTGAAAACACGAACCAGCCCCCAAACGTCCCCGTAGGAGGCACGAACACCTCGCACGGGACCAATGTAACTTGTAGCAACTGACCGCGTAATCCCGGGTCTCCCGGTCTGAGAGTATGACGATAATTCGCAAAAATCACACTTAGACTTGAAAACAGGCCGTTAAGGGGTGAAAACCCGAACCAGCCCCCAAACGACCCCGTAGGAGGCACGAACACCTCGCACGGGACCAATGTAACTTGTAGCAACTGACCGCGTAGTCCCGAGTCTCCCGGTTTGAGAGTATGACGATAATTCGCAAAAATAACACTTAGACTTGAAAACAGGCCGTTAAGGGGTGAAAACCCGAACCAGCCGCCAAACGACCCCGTAGGAGGCACGAACACCTCGCACAGGAACAATTTAACTCGTAGGAACTGACCGTGTAGTCCCGGGTCTCCCGGTTTCAGAGTATGACGATAATTAGCAAAAAACACACTTAGACTTGAAAACATGCAGTTAAGGGGTGAAAACCCGAACCAGCCCCCAAACGACCCCGTAGGAGGCACGAACACCTCGCACGGGACCAATGTAACTCGTAGGAACTGTCCGCGTAGTCCCGCGACTCCCGGTTTGAGAGTATGACCCGAATTTGCAAAAATCACACTTAGACTTGAAAACAGGCCGTTAAGGGGTGAAAACCCGAACCAGCCCCCAAACGACCCCGTAGGAGGCACCAACACCTCGCCCGGGACCAATGTAACTTGTAGAAACTGACCGCGTAGTCCCGGGTCTACCGGTTTGAGAGTATGACGGTAATTCGCAAAAATCACACTTAGATTTGAAAACAGGCCGTTATGGGGTGAAAACCCGAACCAGCCCCCAAACGACCCCGTAGGAGGCACGAACACCTCGCACGGGACCAATGTAACTCGTAGGAACTGACCGTGTAGTCCCGGGTCTCCCGGTTTGAGAGTATGATGATAATTTGCAAAAATCACACTTAGACTTGAAAACAGGCCGTTAAGGGGTGAAAACCCGAACCAGCCCCCAAACGACCCCGTAGGAGGCACGAACACCTCGCACGGGACCAATGTAACTTGTAGTAACTGACCGCGTAGTCCCGGGTCTCCCGATTTGAGAGTATGACGACAATTCGCAAAAATCACACTTAGACTTGAAAACAGGCCGTTAAGGGGTGAAAACCCGAACCAGCCCCCAAACGACCCCGTAGGAGGCACGAACACCTCGCACGGGACCAATGTAACCCGTAGGACTTGACCGTGTAGTCCCGGGTCTCCCGGTTTGAGAGTATGACGATAATTTGCAGAAATCACACTGAGACTTGAAAACAGGCCGTTAAGGGGTGAAAACCCGAACCAGCCCCCAAACGACCCCGTAGGAGGCACCAACACCTCGCACGGGACCAATGTAACTCGTAGGAACTGACCGCGTAGTCACGGGACTCCCGGTTTGAGATTATGACCCGAATTTGCAAAAATCACACTTAGACTTGAAAACAAGCCGTTAAGGGGTGAAACCCGAACCAGCCCCCAAACGACCCCGTAGGGGGCACGAACACCTCGCTCGGGACCAATGTAACTCATAGGAACTGACCGCGTATTCCCGAGACTTTCGGTTTGAGTGTACGACGATGATTTGCCAAAATCACACTTAGACTTGAATACAGGCCGTTAAGGGATGAAAACCAAAACCAGCCCCCAAACGACCCCGTATGAGGCACGAACACCTCGCACGGGACCAATGTAACTTGTAGCAACTGACCGCGTAGTCCCGAGACTCCCGGTTTGAGAGTATGACCTGAATTTTAAAAATCACACTTAGACTTGAAAACAGGCCGTTAAGGGGTGAAAACCCGAACCAGCCCCCAAACGACCCCGTAGGAGGCACGAACACCTCGTACGGGACCAATGTAACTCCTAGGAACTGACCACGTAGTCCCGAGACTTTCGGTTTGAGAGTATGACGATAATTCGTAAAAATCACACTTAGACTTGAAAATAGGCCGTTAAGGGGTGAAAACCCGAACCAGCCCCCAAACGACCCCGTAGGAGGCACGAACACCTCGCACGGGACCAATGTAACTCGTAGGAACTGACTGTGTAGTCCCGGGTCTCCCGGTTTGAGAGTATGACGATAATTTGCAAAAATCACACTTAGACTTGAAAACAGGATGTTAAGGGGTGAAAACACGAAGCAGCCCCCAAACGACCCCGTAGGAGGCACGAACACCTCGCACGGGACCAATGTAACTCGTAGGAACTGACCGCGTAGTCCCGGGACTCCCGGTTTGAGAGTATGACCCGAATTTGTAAAAATCACACTTAGACTTGAAAATAGGCCGTTAAGGGGTGAAAACCCGAACCAGCTCCCAGACGACCCCGTAGGAGGCACGAACACCTCGCACGGGACCAATGTAACTTGTAGTAACTGACCGCGTAGTCCCGGGTCTCCCGATTTGAGAGTATGACGACAATTCGCAAAAATCACACTTAGACTTGAAAACAGGCCGTTAAGGGGTGAAAACCCGAACCAGCCCCCAAACGACCCCGTAGGAGGTACGAACACCTCGGACGGGACCAATGTAACTCGTAGGAACTGACCGTGTAGTCCCGGGTCTCCCGGTTTGAGAGTATGACGATAATTTGCAAAAATCACTTTTAGACTTGAAAACAGGCCGTTAAGGGGTGAAAACCCGAACCAGCCCCCAAACGACCCCGTAGGAGGCATGAACACCTCGCACGAGACCAATGTAACTCGTAGGAACTGACCGCGTAGTCCCGAGACTTTCGGTTTGAGAGTATGACGATAATTTGCAAAAATCACACTTAGACTTGAAAACAGGCCGTTAAGGGGTGAAAACCAAAACCAGCGCCCAAACGACCCCGTATGAGGCACGAACACCTCGTACGGGACCAATGTAATTTGTAGCAACTGATCGCGTAGTCCCGGGTCTCCCGGTTTTTAGAGTATGACCCAAATTTGCAAAAATCACACTTAGACATGAAAACAGGCCGTTAAGGGGTGAAAACCCGAACCAACCCCCAAACGACCCCGTAGGAGGCACGAACACCTCGCACGGGTCCAAAGTAACTCGTAGGAACTGACCGCGTAGTCTCGGGACTCCCGGTTTGAGAGTTTGACGATAATTCGCAAAAATGACACTTAGACTTGAAAACAGGCCGTTAAGGGGTGAAAACCCGAACCAGCCCCCAAACGACCCCGTAGGAGGCACAAACACCTCGCACGGGACCAATGTAACTCGTAGGAACTGACCGTGTAGTCCCGGGTCTCCCGGTTTGAGAGTATGACGAAAATTTGCAAAAATCACACTTAGACTTGAAAACAGGCTGTTAAGGGGTGAAAACCCGAACCAGCCTCCAAACGACCCCGTAGGAAGCACGAACACCTCGAACGGGACCAATGTAACTCGTAGGAACTGACCGCGTAGTCCCGGGACTCCCGGTTTGAGAGTATGACCCGAATTTGCAAAAATCACACTTAGACTTGAAAACAGGCCGTTAAGGGGTGAAAACCCGAACCAGCTCCCAAACGACCCCGTAGGAGGCACGAACACCTCGCACGGGATCAATATAACTTGTAGCAACTGGCCGCGTAGTCCCGGGTCTCCCGGTTTGAGAGTATGACGATAATTTTCAAAACTCAGCACTTAAACTTAAAAACAATCCGTTAAAGGGTGAAAATCCAAACCACCCCCCAAACGACCCCGTAGGGGGCACGAACACCTCGCACGGGACCAATGTAACTCGTAGGAACTGACCGCGTAGTCCCGGGTCTCCGGTTTGAGAGTATGACGATAATTCGTAAAAATCACACTTAGACTTGAAAATAGGCCGTTAAGGGGTGAAAACCCGAACCAGCCCCCAAACGACCCCGTAGGAGGCACGAACACCTCGCACGGGACCAATGTAACTCGTAGGAACTGACCGCGTAGTCCCGGGACTCCCGGTTTGAGAATATGACGATAATTTACAAAAATCACACTTAGACTTGAAAACAGGTCGTTAAGGGGTGAAAACCCGAACCAGCCCCCAAACAACCCCGTAGGAGGCACGAACACCTCGCACGGGACCAATGTAACTTGTAGGAACTGACCGCGTAGTCCCAGGACTCCCGGTTTGAGAATATGACGATAATTTGCAAAAATCACACTTAGACTTGAAAACAAGCCGTTAAGGGGTGAAAACCCGAACCAACCCCCAAACGACCCCGTAGGAGGCACGAACACCTCGCACGGGACCAATGTAACTTGTAGCAACTCAACGGGTAGTCCCGGGTCTCCCGGTTTGAGAGTATGACGATAATTCGAAAAAAATCACACTTAGACTTGAAAATAGGCCGTTAAGGAGTGAAAACCCGAACCAGCCCCCAAACGACCCCGTAGGAGTCACGAACACCTCGCACGGGACCAATGTAACTCATAGGAACTGACCGTGTAGTCCCGGGTCTCCCGGTTTGAGAGTATGATGATAATTTGCAAAAATCACACTTAGACTTGAAAACAGGCCGTTAAGGGGTGAAAACCCGAACCAACCACCAAACGACCCCGTAGGAGGCACGAACACCTCGCACGGGACCAATGTAACTTGTAGGAACTGTCCGCGTAGTCCCGCGACTCCCGGTTTGAGAGTATGACCCGAATTTGCAAAAATCACACTTAGACTTCAAAACAGGCCGTTAAGGGGTGAAAACCCGAACCAGCCCCCAAACGACCCCGTACGAGGCACGAACACCTCGCACGGGACCAATGTAACTTGTAGCAACTGACCGCGTAGTCCCGAGTCTCCCGGTTTGAGAGTATGACGATAATTTGCAAAAATCACACTTAGACTTGAAAACAGGCTGTTAAGGGGTGAAAACCCGAACCAGCCCCCAAACGACCCCGTAGGAGGCACGAACACCTCGCACGGGACCAATGTAACTCATAGGAACTGACCGCATAGTCCCGGGACTCCCGGTTTGAAAGTATGACCTGAATTTGCAAAAATCACACTTAGACTTGAAAACATGCCGTTAAGGGGTGAAAACCCGAACCAGCCCCCAAACGTCCCCGTAGGAGGCACGAACACCTCGCACGGGACCAATGTAACTTGTAGCAACTGACCGCGTAATCCCGGGTCTCCCGGTCTGAGAGTATGACGATAATTCGCAAAAATCACACTTAGACTTGAAAACAGGCCGTTAAGGGGTGAAAACCCGAACCAGCCCCCAAACGACCCCGTAGGAGGCACGAACACCTCGCACGGGACCAATGTAACTCGTAGGAACTGACCGTGTAGTCCCGGGTCGCCCGGTTTGAGAGTATGACGATAATTTTCAAACATCACACTTAGACTTGAAAACAGGCCGTTAAGGGGTGAAAACCCGAACCAGCCCCCAAACGACCCCGTAGGAGGCACGAACACCTCGCACGGGACCGATGTAACTCGTAGGAACTGACCGTGTAGTCCCGGGTCGCCCGGTTTGAGAGTATGACGATAATTTTCAAACATCACACTTAGACTTGAAAACAGGCCGTTAAGGGGTGAAAACCCGAACCAGCCCCCAAACGACCCCGTAGGAGGCACGAACACCTCGCACAAGACCGATGTAACTCGTAGGAACTGATCGTGTAGTCCCGGGTCTCCCGGTTTGAGAGTATGACGATAATTTGCAAAAATCACACTTAGACTTGAAAACAGGCTGTTAAGGGGTGAAAACCCGAACCAGCCCCCAAACGACCCCGTAGGAGGCACGAACACCTCGCACGGGACCAATGTAACTCATAGGAACTGACCGCATAGTCCCGGGACTCCCGGTTTGAAAGTATGACCCGAATTTGCAAAAATCACACTTAGACTTGAAAACAGGCCGTTAAGGGGTGAAAACCCGAACCAGCCCCCAAACGTCCCCGTAGGAGGCACGAACACCTCGCACGGGACCAATGTAACTTGTAGCAACTGACCGCGTAATCCCGGGTCTCCCGGTCTGAGAGTATGACGATAATTCGCAAAAATCACACTTAGACTTGAAAACAGGCCGTTAAGGGGTGAAAACCCGAACCAGCCCCCAAACGACCCCGTAGGAGGCACGAACACCTCCTACGGGACCAATGTAACTCGTAGGAACTGACCGTGTAGTCCCGGGTCGCCCGGTTTGAGAGTATGACGATAATTTTCAAACATCACACTTAGACTTGAAAACAGGCCGTTAAGGGGTGAAAACCCGAACCAGCCCCCAAACGACCCCGTAGGAGGCACGAACACCTCGCACGGGACCAATGTAACTCGTAGGAACTAACCGCGTAATCCCGAGACTCCCGGTTTGAGAGTATGACCTGAATTTTTAAAAATCACACTTAGACTTGAAAACAGGCCGTTAAGGAGTGAAAACCCGAACCATCCCCCAAACGACCCCGTAGGAGGCACGAACACCTCGCACGGGACCAATGTAACTCATAGGAACTGACCGTGTAGTCCCGGGTCTCCCGGTTTGAGAGTATGACGATAATTTGCAGAAATCACACTTAGACTTGAAAACAGGCCGTTAAGGGGTGAAAACCAAAACCAGCCCATAAACGACCCCGTATGAGGCACGAACACCTCGCACGGGACAAATGTAACTTGTAGCAACTGACCGCGTAGTCCCGAGTCTCCCGGTTTTTAGAGTATGACCCGAATTTGAAAAAATCACACTGAGACATGAAAACAGGCAGTTAAGGGGTGAAAACCCGAACCAACCCCCAAACGACCCCGTAGGAGGCACGAACACCTCGCACGGGACCAATGTAACTCGTAGGAACTGATCGTGTAGTCCCGGGTCTCCCGGTTTGAGAGTATGACGATAATTTGCAAAAATCACACTTAGACTTGAAAACAGGCTGTTAAGGGGTGAAAACCCAAACCAGCCCCCAAACGACCCCGTAGGAGGCACAAAAACCTCGCACGGGACCAATGTAACTCGTAGGAACTGACCGCGTAGTCCCGAGACTTTCGGTTTGAGAGTATGACGATAATTTGCAAAAATCACACTTAGACTTGAAAACAGGCCGTTAAGGGGTGAAAACCCGAACCAACCCCCAAACGACCCCGTAGGAGGCACGAACACCTCGCACGGGACCAATGTAACTTGTAGCAACTGACCGCGTAGTCCCGGGTCTCCCGGTTTGAGAGTATGACGATAATTCGCAAAAATCACACTTAGACTTGAAAACAGGCCGTTAAGGGGTGAAAACCCGAACCAGCCCCCAAACGACCCCGTAGGAGGCACGAACACCGCGCACGGGACCAATGTAACTCGTAGGAACTGACCGTGTAGTCCCGAGTCTCCCGGTTTGAGAGTATGACGAAAATTTGCAAAAATCACACTTAGACTTGAAAGCAGGCTGCTAAGGGGTGAAAACCCGAACCAGCCCCCAAACGACCCCGTAGGAAGTACGAACACCTCGCACGGGACCAATGTAACTCGTAGGAACTGACCGCGTAGTCCCGGGACTCCCAGTTTGAGAGTATGACCCGAATTTGCAAAAATCACACTTAGACTTGAAAACAGGCCGTTAAGGGGTGAAAACCCGAACCAGCTCCCAAACGACCCCGTAGGAGGCACGAACACCTCGCACGGGACCAATAAAACTTGTAGCAACTGGCCGCGTAGTCCCGGGTCTCCCGGTTTGAGAGTATGACGATAATTCGCAAAAATCACACTTAGACTTGAAAACAGGCCGTTAAGGGGTGAAAACCCGAACCAGCCCCCAAACGACCCCGTAGGAGGCACGAACACCTCGCACAGGACCAATTTAACTCGTAGGAACTGACCGTGTAGTCCCGGGTCTCCCGGTTTGAGAGTATGACGATAATTAGCAAAAAACACACTTAGACTTGAAAACAGGCAGTTAAGGGGTGAAAACCCGAACCAGCCCCCAAACGACCCCGTAGGAGGCACGAACACCTCGCACGGGACCAATGTAACTCGTAGGAACTGTCCGCGTAGTCCCGCGACTCCCGGTTTGAGAGTATGACCCGAATTTGCAAAAATCACACTTAGACTTGAAAACAGGCCGTTAAGGGGTGAAAACCCGAACCAGCCCCCAAACGACCCCGTAGGAGGCACCAACACCTCGCACGGGACCAATGTAACTTGCAGAAACTGACCAAGTAGTCCCGGGTCTACCGGTTTGAGAGTATGACGGTAATTCGCAAAAATCACACTTAGACTTGAAAACAGGCCGTTAAGGGGTGAAAACCCGAACCAGCCCCCAAACGACCCCGTAGGAGGCACGAACACCTCGCATGGGACCAATGTAACTCGTAGGAACTGACCGTGTAGTCCCGGGTCTCCCGGTTTGAGAGTATGACGATAATTTGCAGAAATCACACTTAGACTTGAAAACAGGCCGTTAAGGGGTGAAAACCCGAACCAGCCCCCAAACGACCCCGTAGGAGGCACGAACACCTCGCACGGGACCAATGTAACTCGTAGGAACTATCCGCGTAGTCCCGAGACTCCCGGTTTGAGAGTATAACCCGAATTTGCAAAAATCACACTTAGACTTGAAAACAGGCCATTAAGGGGTGAAAACCCGAACCAGCCCCCAAACGACCCCGTAGGAGGTACGAACACCTCGTACGGGGCCAATGTAACTCGTAGGAACTGACCGTGTAGTCACGGGAGTCCCGGTTTGAGAGTATGACGATAATTTGCAAAAATCTCACTTAGACTTGAAAACAGGCCGTTAAGGGGTGAAAACCCGAACCAGCCCCCAAACGACCCCGTAGGAGGCACGAACACCTCGCACGGGACCAATGTAACTGGTAGGAACTGTCCGCGTAGTCCCGCGACTCCCGGTTTGAGAGTATGACCCGAATTTGCAAAAATCACACTTAGACTTGAAAACAGGCCGTTAAGGGGTGCAAAACCCGAACCAGCCCCCAAACGACCCCGTAGGAGGTACGAACAGCTCGCACGGGACCAATGTAACTCGTAAGAACTGACCGTGTAGTCCCGAGTCTCCCGGTTTGAGAGTATGACGATAATTCGAAAAAATAACACTTAGACTTCAAAACAGGCTGTTAAGGGGTGAAAACCCGAACCAGCCCCCAAACGACCCCGTAGGAGGCACCAACACCTCGCACGGGACCAATGTAACTTGCATAAACTGACCGCGTAGTCCCGGGTCTACCGGTTTGAGAGTATGACGGTAATTCGCAAAAATCACACTTAGACTTGAAAACAGGCCGTTAAGGGGTGAAAACCCGAACCAGAACCCAAACGACCTCGTAGGAGGCACGAACACCTCGCACGGGACCAATGTAAATCGTAGGAACTGACCGTGTAGTCCCGGGTCTCCCGGTTTGAGAGTATGACGATAATTTGGAAAAATGACACTTAGACTTGAAAACAGGCCGTTAAGGGGTGCAAAACCCGAACCAGCCCCCAAACGACCCCGTAGGAGGTACGAACAGCTCGCACGGGACCAATGTAACTTGCATAAACTGACCGCGTAGTCCCGGGTCTACCGGTTTGAGAGTATGACGGTAATTCGCAAAAATCACACTTAGACTTGAAAACAGGCCGTTAAGGGGTGAAAACCCGAACCAGAACCCAAACGACCCCGTAGGAGGCACGAACACCTCGCACGGGACCAATGTAAATCGTAGGAACTGACCGTGTAGTCCCGGGTCTCCCGGTTTGAGAGTATGACGATAATTTGGAAAAATGACACTTAGACTTGAAAACAGGCCGTTAAGGGGTGCAAAACCCGAACCAGCCCCCAAACGACCCCGTAGGAGGTACGAACAGCTCGCACGGGACCAATGTAACTCGTAAGAACTGACCGTGTAGTCCCGGGTCTCCCGGTTTGAGAGTATGACGATAATTTGCAAAAATCACACTAAGACTTGAAAACAGGCCGTTAAGGAGTGAAAACCCGAACCAGCCCCCAAACGACCCCGTAGGAGGCATGAACACCTCGCACGAGACCAATGTAACTTGTAGGAACTAACCGCGTATTCCCGAGACTTTCGGTTTGAGAGTATGACGACAATTTGCAAAAATCACGCTTAGACTTGAAAACAGGCCGTTAAGGGATGAAAACCAAAACCAGCACCCAACCGACCCCGTATGAGGCACGAACACCTCGCACGGGACCAATGTAACTTGTAGCAACTGACCGCGTAGTCCTGAGTCTCCCGGTTTGAGAGTATGACGATAATTAGGAAAAATGACACTTAGACTTGAAAACAGGCCGTTAAGGGGTGAAAACCCGAACCAGCCCCCAAACGACCCCGTAGGAGGCACGAACACCTCGCACGGGACCAATGTAACTCGTAGGAACTGACCGTGTAGTCTCGGGTCTCCCGGTTTGAGAGTATGACGATAATTTGCAAAAATCACACTTAGACTTGAAAACAGGCCGTTAAGGGGTGAAAACCCGAACCAGCCCCCAAACGACCCCGTAGGAGGCACCAACACCTCGCACGGGACCAATGTAACTTGCAGAAACTGACCGCGTAGTCCCGGGTCTACCGGTTTGAGAGTATGACGGTAATTCGCAAAAATCACACTTAGACTTGAAAACAGGCCGTTAAGGGGTGAAAACCCGAACCAGCACCCAAACGACCCCGTAGGAGGCACGAACACCTCGCACGGGACCAATGTAACTTGTAGCAACTGACCGCGAAGTCCCGGGTCTCCCGATTTGAGAGTATGACGATAATTCGCAAAAATCACACTTAGACTTGAAAACAGGCCGTTAAGGGGTGAAAACCCGAACCAGCCCCCAAACGACCCCGTAGGAGGCACGAACACCTCGCACGGGACCAATGTAACTCATAGGAACTGACCGTGTAGTCCCGGGTCTCCCGGTTTGAGAGTATGACGATAATTCGCAAAAATGACACTTAGACTTGAAAACAGGCCGTTAAGGGGTGAAAACCCGGACCAGCCCCCAAACGACCCCGTAGGAGGCACGAACACCTCGCACGGGACCAATGTAACTCGTAGGAACTGACCGTGTAGTCCCGGGTCTCCCGGTTTGAGAGTATGACGATAATTTGCAAAAATCACACTTAGACTTGAAAACAGGCCGTTAAGGGGTGAAAACCCGAACCAGCCCCCAAACGACCCCGTAGGAGGTACGAACACCTCGTACGGGACCAATGTAACTCGTAGGAACTGACCGCATAGTCCCGAGACTTTCGGTTTGAGAGTATGACGATAATTTGCAAAAATCACACTTAGACTTGAAAACAGGCCGTTAAGGGGTGAAAACCCGAACCAGCCCCCAAACGACCCCGTAGGAGGCACGAACACCTCGCACGGGACCAATGTAAATCGTAGGAACTGACCGTGTAGTCCCGGGTCTCCCGGTTTGAGAGTATGACGATAATTTGGAAAAATGACACTTAGACTTGAAAACAGGCCGTTAAGGGGTGCAAAACCCGAACCAGCCCCCAAACGACCCCGTCGGAGATACGAACAGCTCGCACGGGACCAATGTAACTCGTAAGAACTGACCGTGTAGTCCCGGGTCTCCCGATTTGAGAGTATGACGATAATTTGCAAAAATCACACTTAGACTTGAAAACAGGCCGTTAAGGGGTGAAAACCCGAACCAGCCCCCAAACGACCCCGTAGGAGGCACCAACACCTCGCACGGGACCAATGTAACTTGCAGAAACTGACCGCGTAGTCCCGGGTCTACCGGTTTGAGAGTATGACGGTAATTCGCAAAAATCACACTTAGACTTGAAAACAGGCCGTTAAGGGGTGAAAACCCGAACCAGCACCCAAACGTCCCCGTAGGAGGAACGAACACCTCGCACGGGACCAATGTAACTTGTAGGAACTAACCGCGTATTCCCGAGACTTTCGGTTTGAGAGTATGACGACAATTTGCAAAAATCACACTTAGACTTGAAAACAGGCCGTTAAGGGATGAAAACCAAAACCAGCACCCAACCGACCCCGTAGGAGGCACGAACACCTCGCACGGGACCAATGTAACTTGTAGCAACTGACCGCGTAGTCCTGAGTCTCCCGGTTTGAGAGTATGACGATAATTAGCAAAAATGACACTTAGACTTGAAAACAGGCCGTTAAGGGGTGAAAACCCGAACCAGCCCCCAAACGACCCCGTAGGAGGCACGAACACCTCGCACGGGACCAATGTAACTCGTAGGAACTGACCGTGTAGTCCCGGGTCTCCCGGTTTGAGAGTATGACGATAATTTGCAAAAATCACACTTAGACTTGAAAACAGGCCGTTAAGGGGTGAAAACCCGAACCAGCCCCCAAACGACCCCGTAGGAGGCACCAACACCTCGCACGGGACCAATGTAACTTGCAGAAACTGACCGCGTAGTCCCGGGTCTACCGGTTTGGGAGTATGACGGTAATTCGCAAAAATCACACTTAGACTTGAAAACAGGCCGTTAAGGGGTGAAAACCCGAACCAGCACCCAAACGACCCCGTAGGAGGCACGAACACCTCGCACGGGACCAATGTAACTTGTAGCAACTGACCGCGAAGTCCCGGGTCTCCCAATTTGAGAGTATGACGATAATTCGCAAAAATCACACTTAGACTTGAAAACAGGCCGTTAAGGGGTGAAAACCCGAACCAGCCCCCAAACGACCCCGTAGGAGGCACGAACACCTCGCACGGGACCAATGTAACTCATAGGAACTGACCGTGTAGTCCCGGGTCTCCCGGTTTGAGAGTATGACGATAATTCGCAAAAATGACACTTAGACTTGAAAACAGGCCATTAAGGGGTGAAAACCCGGACCAGCACCCAAACGACCCCGTAGGAGGCACGAACACCTCGCACGGGACCAATGTAACTCGTAGGAACTGACCGTGTAGTCCCGGGTCTCCCGGTTTGAGAGTATGACGATAATTTGCAAAAATCACACTTAGACTTGAAAACAGGCCGTTAAGGGGTGAAAACCCGAATCAGCCCCCAAACGACCCCGTAGGAGGCACGAACACCTCGTACGGGACCAATGTAACTCGTAGGAACTGACCGCATAGTCCCGAGACTTTCGGTTTGAGAGTATGACGATAATTTGCAAAAATCACACTTAGACTTGAAAACAGGCTGTTAAGGGGTGAAAACCCGAACCAGCCCCCAAACGACCCCGTAGGAGGCACGAACACCTCGCACGGGACCAATGTAACTCATAGGAACTGACCGCATAGTCCCGGGACTCCCGGTTTGAAAGTATGACCCGAATTTGCAAAAATCACACTTAGACTTGAAAACAGGCCGTTAAGGGGTGAAAACCCGAACCAGCCCCCAAACGTCCCCGTAGGAGGCACGAACACCTCGCACGGGACCAATGTAACTTGTAGCAACTGACCGCGTAATCCCGGGTCTCCCGGTCTGAGAGTATGACGATAATTCGCAAAAATCACACTTAGACTTGAAAACAGGCCGTTAAGGGGTGAAAACCCGAACCAGCCCCCAAACGACCCCGTAGGAGGCACGAACACCTCCTACGGGACCAATGTAACTCGTAGGAACTGACCGTGTAGTCCCGGGTCGCCCGGTTTGAGAGTATGACGATAATTTTCAAACATCACACTTAGACTTGAAAACAGGCCGTTAAGGGGTGAAAACCCGAACCAGCCCCCAAACGACCCCGTAGGAGGCACGAACACCTCGCACGGGACCAATGTAACTCGTAGGAACTAACCGCGTAATCCCGAGACTCCCGGTTTGAGAGTATGACCTGAATTTTTAAAAATCACACTTAGACTTGAAAACAGGCCGTTAAGGAGTGAAAACCCGAACCATCCCCCAAACGACCCCGTAGGAGGCACGAACACCTCGCACGGGACCAATGTAACTCATAGGAACTGACCGTGTAGTCCCGGGTCTCCCGGTTTGAGAGTATGACGATAATTTGCAGAAATCACACTTAGACTTGAAAACAGGCCGTTAAGGGGTGAAAACCAAAACCAGCCCATAAACGACCCCGTATGAGGCACGAACACCTCGCACGGGACAAATGTAACTTGTAGCAACTGACCGCGTAGTCCCGAGTCTCCCGGTTTTTAGAGTATGACCCGAATTTGAAAAAATCACACTGAGACATGAAAACAGGCAGTTAAGGGGTGAAAACCCGAACCAACCCCCAAACGACCCCGTAGGAGGCACGAACACCTCGCACGGGACCAATGTAACTCGTAGGAACTGATCGTGTAGTCCCGGGTCTCCCGGTTTGAGAGTATGACGATAATTTGCAAAAATCACACTTAGACTTGAAAACAGGCTGTTAAGGGGTGAAAACCCAAACCAGCCCCCAAACGACCCCGTAGGAGGCACAAAAACCTCGCACGGGACCAATGTAACTCGTAGGAACTGACCGCGTAGTCCCGAGACTTTCGGTTTGAGAGTATGACGATAATTTGCAAAAATCACACTTAGACTTGAAAACAGGCCGTTAAGGGGTGAAAACCCGAACCAACCCACAAACGACCCCGTAGGAGGCACGAACACCTCGCACGGGACCAATGTAACTTGTAGCAACTGACCGCGTAGTCCCGGGTCTCCCGGTTTGAGAGTATGACGATAATTCGCAAAAATCACACTTAGACTTGAAAACAGGCCGTTAAGGGGTGAAAACCCGAACCAGCCCCCAAACGACCCCGTAGGAGGCACGAACACCTCGCACGGGACCAATGTAACTCGTAGGAACTGACCGTGTAGTCCCGAGTCTCCCGGTTTGAGAGTATGACGAAAATTTGCAAAAATCACACTTAGACTTGAAAGCAGGCTGCTAAGGGGTGAAAACCCGAACCAGCCCCCAAACGACCCCGTAGGAAGTACGAACACCTCGCACGGGACCAATGTAACTCGTAGGAACTGACCGCGTAGTCCCGGGACTCCCAGTTTGAGAGTATGACCCGAATTTGCAAAAATCACACTTAGACTTGAAAACAGGCCGTTAAGGGGTGAAAACCCGAACCAGCTCCCAAACGACCCCGTAGGAGGCACGAACACCTCGCACGGGACCAATAAAACTTGTAGCAACTGGCCGCGTAGTCCCGGGTCTCCCGGTTTGAGAGTATGACGATAATTCGCAAAAATCACACTTAGACTTGAAAACAGGCCGTTAAGGGGTGAAAACCCGAACCAGCCCCCAAACGACCCCGTAGGAGGCACGAACACCTCGCACAGGACCAATTTAACTCGTAGGAACTGACCGTGTAGTCCCGGGTCTCCCGGTTTGAGAGTATGACGATAATTAGCAAAAAACACACTTAGACTTGAAAACAGGCAGTTAAGGGGTGAAAACCCGAACCAGCCCCCAAACGACCCCGTAGGAGGCACGAACACCTCGCACGGGACCAATGTAACTCGTAGGAACTGTCCGCGTAGTCCCGCGACTCCCGGTTTGAGAGTATGACCCGAATTTGCAAAAATCACACTTAGACTTGAAAACAGGCCGTTAAGGGGTGAAAACCCGAACCAGCCCCCAAACGACCCCGTAGGAGGCACCAACACCTCGCACGGGACCAATGTAACTTGCAGAAACTGACCAAGTAGTCCCGGGTCTACCGGTTTGAGAGTATGACGGTAATTCGCAAAAATCACACTTAGACTTGAAAACAGGCCGTTAAGGGGTGAAAACCCGAACCAGCCCCCAAACGACCCCGTAGGAGGCACGAACACCTCGCACGGGACCAATGTAACTCGTAGGAACTGGCCGTGTAGTCCCGGGTCTCCCGGTTTGAGAGTATGACGATAATTTGCAGAAATCACACTTAGACTTGAAAACAGGCCGTTAAGGGGTGAAAACCCGAACCAGCCCCCAAACGACCCCGTAGGAGGCACGAACACCTCGCACGGGACCAATGTAACTCGTAGGAACTATCCGCGTAGTCCCGAGACTCCCGGTTTGAGAGTATAACCCGAATTTGCAAAAATCACACTTAGACTTGAAAACAGGCCATTAAGGGGTGAAAACCCGAACCAGCCCCCAAACGACCCCGTAGGAGGTACGAACACCTCGTACGGGGCCAATGTAACTCGTAGGAACTGACCGTGTAGTCACGGGAGTCCCGGTTTGAGAGTATGACGATAATTTGCAAAAATCTCACTTAGACTTGAAAACAGGCCGTTAAGGGGTGAAAACCCGAACCAGCCCCCAAACGACCCCGTAGGAGGCACGAACACCTCGCACGGGACCAATGTAACTGGTAGGAACTGTCCGCGTAGTCCCGCGACTCCCGGTTTGAGAGTATGACCCGAATTTGCAAAAATCACACTTAGACTTGAAAACAGGCCGTTAAGGGGTGCAAAACCCGAACCAGCCCCCAAACGACCCCGTAGGAGGTACGAACAGCTCGCACGGGACCAATGTAACTCGTAAGAACTGACCGTGTAGTCCCGAGTCTCCCGGTTTGAGAGTATGACGATAATTCGAAAAAATAACACTTAGACTTGAAAACAGGCTGTTAAGGGGTGAAAACCCGAACCAGCCCCCAAACGACCCCGTAGGAGGCACCAACACCTCGCACGGGACCAATGTAACTTGCATAAACTGACCGCGTAGTCCCGGGTCTACCGGTTTGAGAGTATGACGGTAATTCGCAAAAATCACACTTAGACTTGAAAACAGGCCGTTAAGGGGTGAAAACCCGAACCAGAACCCAAACGACCCCGTAGGAGGCACGAACACCTCGCACGGGACCAATGTAAATCGTAGGAACTGACCGTGTAGTCCCGGGTCTCCCGGTTTGAGAGTATGACGATAATTTGGAAAAATGACACTTAGACTTGAAAACAGGCCGTTAAGGGGTGCAAAACCCGAACCAGCCCCCAAACGACCCCGTAGGAGGTACGAACAGCTCGCACGGGACCAATGTAACTCGTAAGAACTGACCGTGTAGTCCCGGGTCTCCCGGTTTGAGAGTATGACGATAATTTGCAAAAATCACACTAAGACTTGAAAACAGGCC
This sequence comes from Sambucus nigra, assembly GCA_949130495.1. Lineage (NCBI taxonomy): Eukaryota > Viridiplantae > Streptophyta > Magnoliopsida > Dipsacales > Adoxaceae > Sambucus > Sambucus nigra. The sequence goes on along the minus strand of OX422214.1, from coordinate 185,370,697 downwards.
GTTAAGGAGTGAAAACCCGAACCAGCCCCCAAACGACCCCGTAGGAGGCATGAACACCTCGCACGAGACCAATGTAACTTGTAGGAACTAACCGCGTATTCCCGAGACTTTCGGTTTGAGAGTATGACGACAATTTGCAAAAATCACACTTAGACTTGAAAACAGGCCGTTAAGGGATGAAAACCAAAACCAGCACCCAACCGACCCCGTATGAGGCACGAACACCTCGCACGGGACCAATGTAACTTGTAGCAACTGACCGCGTAGTCCTGAGTCTCCCGGTTTGAGAGTATGACGATAATTAGGAGAAATGACACTTAGACTTGAAAACAGGCCGTTAAGGGGTGAAAACCCGAACCAGCCCCCAAACGACCCCGTAGGAGGCACGAACACCTCGCACGGGACCAATGTAACTCGTAGGAACTGACCGTGTAGTCTCGGGTCTCCCGGTTTGAGAGTATGACGATAATTTGCAAAAATCACACTTAGACTTGAAAACAGGCCGTTAAGGGGTGAAAACCCGAACCAGCCCCCAAACGACCCCGTAGGAGGCACCAACACCTCGCACGGGACCAATGTAACTTGCAGAAACTGACCGCGTAGTCCCGGGTCTACCGGTTTGAGAGTATGACGGTAATTCGCAAAAATCACACTTAGACTTGAAAACAGGCCGTTAAGGGGTGAAAACCCGAACCAGCACCCAAACGACCCCGTAGGAGGCACGAACACCTCGCACGGGACCAATGTAACTTGTAGCAACTGACCGCGAAGTCCCGGGTCTCCCGATTTGAGAGTATGACGATAATTCGCAAAAATCACACTTAGACTTGAAAACAGGCCGTTAAGGGGTGAAAACCCGAACCAGCCCCCAAACGACCCCGTAGGAGGCACGAACACCTCGCACGGGACCAATGTAACTCATAGGAACTGACCGTGTAGTCCCGGGTCTCCCGGTTTGAGAGTATGACGATAATTCGCAAAAAGGACACTTAGACTTGAAAACAGGCCGTTAAGGGGTGAAAACCCGGACCAGCCCCCAAACGACCCCGTAGGAGGCACGAACACCTCGCACGGGACCAATGTAACTCGTAGGAACTGACCGTGTAGTCCCGGGTCTCCCGGTTTGAGAGTATGACGATAATTTGCAAAAATCACACTTAGACTTGAAAACAGGCCGTTAAGGGGTGAAAACCCGAACCAGCCCCCAAACGACCCCGTAGGAGGTACGAACACCTCGTACGGGACCAATGTAACTCGTAGGAACTGACCGCATAGTCCCGAGACTTTCGGTTTGAGAGTATGACGATAATTTGCAAAAATCACACTTAGACTTGAAAACAGGCCGTTAAGGGGTGAAAACCCGAACCAGCCCCCAAACGACCCCGTAGGAGGCACGAACACCTCGCACGGGACCAATGTAAATCGTAGGAACTGACCGTGTAGTCCCGGGTCTCCCGGTTTGAGAGTATGACGATAATTTGGAAAAATGACACTTAGACTTGAAAACAGGCCGTTAAGGGGTGCAAAACCCGAACCAGCCCCCAAACGACCCCGTCGGAGATACGAACAGCTCGCACGGGACCAATGTAACTCGTAAGAACTGACCGTGTAGTCCCGGGTCTCCCGATTTGAGAGTATGACGATAATTTGCAAAAATCACACTTAGACTTGAAAACAGGCCGTTAAGGGGTGAAAACCCGAACCAGCCCCCAAACGACCCCGTAGGAGGCACCAACACCTCGCACGGGACCAATGTAACTTGCAGAAACTGACCGCGTAGTCCCGGGTCTACCGGTTTGAGAGTATGACGGTAATTCGCAAAAATCACACTTAGACTTGAAAACAGGCCGTTAAGGGGTGAAAACCCGAACCAGCACCCAAACGTCCCCGTAGGAGGAACGAACACCTCGCACGGGACCAATGTAACTTGTAGGAACTAACCGCGTATTCCCGAGACTTTCGGTTTGAGAGTATGACGACAATTTGCAAAAATCACACTTAGACTTGAAAACAGGCCATTAAGGGATGAAAACCAAAACCAGCACCCAACCGACCCCGTAGGAGGCACGAACACCTCGCACGGGACCAATGTAACTTGTAGCAACTGACCGCGTAGTCCTGAGTCTCCCGGTTTGAGAGTATGACGATAATTAGCAAAAATGACACTTAGACTTGAAAACAGGCCGTTAAGGGGTGAAAACCCGAACCAGCCCCCAAACGACCCCGTAGGAGGCACGAACACCTCGCACGGGACCAATGTAACTCGTAGGAACTGACCGTGTAGTCCCGGGTCTCCCGGTTTGAGAGTATGACGATAATTTGCAAAAATCACACTTAGACTTGAAAACAGGCCGTTAAGGGGTGAAAACCCGAACCAGCCCCCAAACGACCCCGTAGGAGGCACCAACACCTCGCACGGGACCAATGTAACTTGCAGAAACTGACCGCGTAGTCCCGGGTCTACCGGTTTGGGAGTATGACGGTAATTCGCAAAAATCACACTTAGACTTGAAAACAGGCCGTTAAGGGGTGAAAACCCGAACCAGCACCCAAACGACCCCGTAGGAGGCACGAACACCTCGCACGGGACCAATGTAACTTGTAGCAACTGACCGCGAAGTCCCGGGTCTCCCAATTTGAGAGTATGACGATAATTCGCAAAAATCACACTTAGACTTGAAAACAGGCCGTTAAGGGGTGAAAACCCGAACCAGCCCCCAAACGACCCCGTAGGAGGCACGAACACCTCGCACGGGACCAATGTAACTCATAGGAACTGACCGTGTAGTCCCGGGTCTCCCGGTTTGAGAGTATGACGATAATTCGCAAAAATGACACTTAGACTTGAAAACAGGCCATTAAGGGGTGAAAACCCGGACCAGCACCCAAACGACCCCGTAGGAGGCACGAACACCTCGCACGGGACCAATGTAACTCGTAGGAACTGACCGTGTAGTCCCGGGTCTCCCGGTTTGAGAGTATGACGATAATTTGCAAAAATCACACTTAGACTTGAAAACAGGCCGTTAAGGGGTGAAAACCCGAATCAGCCCCCAAACGACCCCGTAGGAGGCACGAACACCTCGTACGGGACCAATGTAACTCGTAGGAACTGACCGCATAGTCCCGAGACTTTCGGTTTGAGAGTATGACGATAATTTGCAAAAATCACACTTAGACTTGAAAACAGGCCGTTAAGGGGTGAAAACCCGAACCAGCCCCCAAACGACCCCGTAGGAGGCACGAACACCTCGCACGGGACCAATGTAACTTGTAGCAACTGACCGCGTAGTCCCGAGTCTCCCGGTTTGAGAGTATGAACATAAGTTGCAAAAATCACACTTAGACTTGAAAACAGGCCGTTAAGGGGTGAAAACCCGAACCAGCCCCCAAACGACCCCGTAGGAGGCACGAACACCTCGCACGGGACCAATGTAAATCGTAGGAACTGACCGTGTAGTCCCGGGTCTCCCGGTTTGAGAGTATGACGATAATTTGGAAAAATGACACTTAGACTTGAAAACAGGCCGTTAAGGGGTGCAAAACCCGAACCAGCCCCCAAACGACCCCGTAGGAGGTACGAACAGCTCGCACGGGACCAATGTAACTCGTAAGAACTGACCGTGTAGTCCCGGGTCTCCCGGTTTGAGAGTATGACGATAATTTGCAAAAATCACACTTAGACTTGAAAACAGGCCGTTAAGGAGTGAAAACCCGAACCAGCCCCCAAACGACCCCGTAGGAGGCATGAACACCTCGCACGAGACCAATGTAACTTGTAGGAACTAACCGCGTATTCCCGAGACTTTCGGTTTGAGAGTATGACGAAAATTTGCAAAAATCACACTTAGACTTGAAAACAGGCCGTTAAGGGATGAAAACCAAAACCAGCACCCAACCGACCCCGTATGAGGCACGAACACCTCGCACGGGACCAATGTAACTTGTAGCAACTGACCGCGTAGTCCTGAGTCTCCCGGTTTGAGAGTATGACGATAATTAGCAAAAATGACACTAAGACTTGAAAACAGGCCGTTAAGGGGTGAAAACCCGAACGAGCCCCCAAACGACCTCGTAGGAGGCACGAACACCTCGCACGGGACCAATGTAACTCGTAGGAACTGACCGTGTAGTCCCGGGTCTCCCGGTTTGAGAGTGTGACGATAATTTGCAAAAATCACACTTAGACTTGAAAACAGGCCGTTAAGGGGTGAAAACCCGGACCAGCCCCCAAACGACCCCGTAGGAGGCACGAACACCTCGTATTCCCGACCAATGTAACTCGTAGGAACTGACCGCGTAGTCCCGAGACTTTCGGTTTGAGAGTATGACGATAATTTGCAAAAATCACACTTAGACTTGAAAACAGGCCGTTAAGGGGTGAAAACCCGAACTAGCACCCAAACGACCCCGTAGGAGGCACGAACACCTCGCACGGGACCAATGTAACTTGTAGCAATTGACCGCGAAGTCCCGGGTCTCCCGAATTGAGAGTAAGACGATAATTCGCAAAAATCACACTTAGACTTGAAAACAGGCCGTTAAGGGGTGAAAACCCGAACCAGCCCCCAAACGACCCCGTAGGAGGCACGAACACCTCGCACGGGACCAATGTAACTCGTAGGAACTGACCGTGTATTCCCGGGTCTCCCGGTTTGAGAGTATGACGATAATTTGCAAAAATCACACTTAGACTTGAAAACAGGCTGTTAAGGGGTGAAAACCCGAACCAGCCCCCAAACGACCTCGTAGGAGGCACGAACACCTCGCACGGGACCAATGTAACTCGTAGGAACTGACCGCGTAGTCCCGGGACTCCCGGTTTGAGAGTATGACCCGAATTTGTAAAAATCACACTTAGACTTGAAAACAGGCCGTTAAGGGGTGAAAACCCGAACCAGCTCCCAAACGACCCCGTAGGAGGCACGAACACCTCGTACGGGACCAATGTAACTTGTAGTAAATGACCGCGTAGTCCCGGGTCTCCCGATTTGAGAGTATGATGACAATTCGCAAAAATCACACTTAGACTTGAAAACAGGCCGTTAAGGGGTGAAAACCCGAACCAGCCCCCAAACGACCCCGTAGGAGGCACGAACACCTCGCACGGGACCAATGTAACTCGTAGGAAATGACCGTGTAGTCCCGGGTCTCCCGGTTTGGGAGTATGACGATAATTTGCAAAAATCACACTTAGACTTGAAAACAGGCCGTTAAGGGGTGCAAAACCCGAACCAGCACCCAAACGACCCCGTAGGAGGCACGAACACCTCGCACGGGACCAATGTAACTCGTAGGAACTGACCGTGTAGTCTCGGGTCTCCCGGTTTGAGAGTATGACGATAATTTGCAAAAATCACACTTAGACTTTAAAACAGGCCGTTAAGGAGTGAAAATCCGAACCAGCTCCCAAACGACCCCGTAGGAGGCATGAACACCTCGCACGAGACCAATGTAACTCGTAGGAACTGACCGCGTAGTCACGGGACTCCCGGTTTGAGAGTATGACCCGAATTTGCAAAAATCACACTTAGACTTGAAAACAGGCCGTTAAGGGGTGAAACCTGAACCAGCCCCCAAACGACCCCGTAGGGGGCACGAACACCTCGCACGGGACCAATGTAACTCGTAGGAACTGACCGCGTAGTCCCGAGACTTTCGGTTTGAGAGTATGACGATAATTTGCAAAAATCACACTTAGACTTGAAAATAGGCCGTTAAGGGGTGAAAACCAAAACAAGCCCCCAAACGACCCTGTATGAGGCACGAACACCTCGTACGGGACCAATGTAATTTGTAGCAACTGACCGCGTAGTCCGGGGTCTCCCGGTTTTTAGAGTATGACCCGAATTTGCAAAAATCACACTTAGACATGAAAACAGGCCGTTAAGGGGTGAAAACCCGAACCAACCACCAAACGACCCCGTAGGAGGCACGAACACCTCGGACGGGACCAATGTAACTCGTAGGAACTGACCGCGTAGTCTCGGGACTCCCGGTTTGAGAGTATGACTCGAATTTGCAAAAATCACACTTAGACTTGAAAACAGGCCGTTAAGGGGTGAAAACCCGAACCAGCCCCCAAACGACCCCGTAGGAGGCACGAACTCCTCGCACGGGACCAATGTAACTCGTAGGAACTGACCGCATAGTCACGGGAGTCCCGGTTTAAGAGTATGACGATAATTTGCAAAAATCTCACTTAGACTTGAAAACAGGCCGTTAAGGGGTGAAAACCCGAACCAGCCCCCAAACGACCCTGTAGGGGGCACGAACACCTTGCACGGGACCAATGTAACTTGTAGGAATTGACCGCGTAGTCCTGGGTCTCCCGATTAGTGAGTATGACGATAATTTGCAAATATCACACTTAGTTAAAAACAAGCCGTCAAAGGGTGAAAACCCAAACCACCCCCCAAACGACCCCGTAGGGGGCACGAACACCTCGCATGGGACCAATGTAACTTGTAGGAACTGACCGCGTAGTCCTGGGTCTCCCGATTTGTGAGTATGACGATAATTTGCAAAAATCAGCACTTAAACTTAAAAACAAGCCGTTAAAGGGTGAAAATCCAAACCACCCCCCAAACGACCCCGTAGGGGGCACGAACACCTCGCACGGGACCAATGTAACTCGTAGGAACTGACCGCGTAGTCCCGGGTCTCCGGTTTGAGAGTATGACGATAATTCGCAAAAATCACACTTAGGCTTGAAAACAGGCCGTTACGGGGTGAAAACCCTAACCAACCCCCAAACGACCCCGTAGGAGGCACGAACACCTCGCACGGGACCAATGTAACTCGTAGGAACTGACCGTGTAGTCCCGGGTCTCCCGGTTTGAGAGTACGACGATAATTTGCAAAAATCAGACTTAGACTTGAAAACAGGCCGTCAAGGGTTGAAAACTCGAACCAGCCCCCAAACGACCCCGTAGGAGGCACGAACACCTCGCACGGGACCAATGTAACTCATAGGAACTGACCGTGTAGTCCCGGGTCTCCCGGTTTGAGAGTATGACGATAATTCGCAAAAATGACACTTAGACTTGAAAACAGGCCATTAAGGGGTGAAAACCCGGACCAGCCCCCAAACGACCCCGTAGGAGGCACGAACACCTCGCACGGGACCAATGTAACTCGTAGGAACTGAACGTGTAGTCCCGGGTTTCCCGGTTTGAGAGTATGACGATAATTTGCAAAAATCACACTTAGACTTGAAAACAGGCCGTTAAGGGGTGAAAACCCGAACCAGCCCCCAAACGACCCCTTAGGAGGCACGAACACCTCGTACGGGACCAATGTAACTCGTAGGAACTGACCGCATAGTCCCGAGACTTTCGGTTTGAGAGTATGACGATAATTTGCAAAAATCACACTTAGACTTGAAAACAGGCCGTTAAGGGGTGAAAACCCGAACCAGCACCCAAACGACCCCGTAGGAGGTACGAACACCTCGCACGGGACCAATGTAACTTGTAGCAACTGACCGCGTAGTCCCGGGTCTCCCGGTTTGAGAGTATGACGATAATTCGCAAAAATCACACTTAGACTTGAAAACAGGCCGTTAAGGGGTGAAAACCCGAACCAGCCCCCAAACGACCCCGTAGGAGGCACGAACACCTCGCACGGGACCAATGTAACTCGTAGGAACTGACCGTGTAGTCCCGGGTCTCCCGATTTGAGAGTATGACGATAATTTACAAAATTCACACTTAGACTTGAAAACAGGCTGTTAAGGGGTCAAAACCCGAACCAGCCCCCAAACGACCCCGTAGGAGGTACGAACACCTCACACGGGACCAATGTAACTCGTAGGAACTGACCGCGTAGTCCCGGGACTCCCGGTTTGAGAGTATGACCCGAATTTGCAAAAATCACACTTAGACTTGAAAACAGGCCGTTAAGGGATGAGAACCCGAACCAGCTCCCAAACGACCCCGTAGGAGGCACGAACACCTCGCACGGGACCAATGTAACTCGTAGGAACTGACCGTGTAGTCCCGGGTCTCCCGGTTTGAGAGTATGACGATAATTTGCAAAAATCACACTTAGACTTGAAAATAGGCCGTCAAGGGTTGAAAACTCGAACCATCCCCCAAACGACCCCGTAGGAGGCACGAACACCTCGCACGGGACCAATGTAACGCATAGGAACTGACCGTGTAGTCCCGGGTCTCCCGGTTTGAGAGTATGACGATAATTTGGAAGAATCACACTTAGACTTGAAAACAGGCCGTTAAGGGGTGAAAACCCGAACCAACCACCAAACGACACCGTAGGAGGCACGAACACCTCGCACGGGACCAATGTAACTCGTAGGAACTGACCGTGTAGTCCCGGGTCTCCCGGTTTGAGAGTATGACGATAATTTGCAAAAATCACACGTAAACTTGAAAACAAGCCGTTAAGGGGTGAAAACCCGAACCAGCCCCCAAACGACCCCGTAGGAGGCACGAACACCTCGGACGGGATCAATTTAACTCGTAGGAACTGACCGCGTAGTCACGGGAGTCCCGGTTTGAGAGTATGACCCGAATTTGCAAAAATCACACTTAGACTTGAAAACAGGCCGTTAAGGGGTGAAACCCGAACCAGCCCCCAAACGACCCCGTAGGGGGCACGAACACCTCGCACGGGGCCAATGTAACTCGTAGGAGCTGACCGCGTAGTCCCGAGACTTTCGGTTTGAGAGTATGACGATAATTTTCAAAAATCACACTTAGACTTGAAAACAGGCCGTTAAGGGGTGAAAACCCGAACCAGCCCCCAAACGACCCCGTAGGAGGCACGAACACCTCGCACGGGACCAATGTAACTTGTAGGAACTGACCGCGTAGTCCCGGGTCTCCCGGTTTGTGAATATGACGATAATTTGCAAAAATCACACTTACTTAAAAACAAGCCGTCAAAGGGTGAAAAACCAAACCACTCCCCAAACGACACGAACACCTCGCACGGGACCAATGTAACTTGTAGGAACTGACGGCGTAGTCCTGGGTCTCCCGGTTTGAGAGTATGACGATAATTTGCAAAAATCACACTTAGACTTGAAAACAGGCCGTTAAGGGGTGAAAACCAAAACCAGCCCCCAAACGACCCTGTATGAGGCACGAACACCTCGTACGGGACCAATGTGATTTGTAGCAACTGAGCGCGTAGTCCCGGGTCTCCCGGTTTTTAGAGTATGACCCGAATTTGCAAAAATCACACTTAGACATGAAAACAGGCCGTTAAGGGGTGAAAACCCGAACCAACCCCCAAACGACCCCGTAGGAGGCACGAACACCTCGCACGGGACCAATGTAACTCGTAGGAACTGACCGCGTAGTCTCGGGACTCCCGGTTGGAGAGTATGACTTGAATTTGCAAAAATCACACTTAGACTTAAAAACAGGCCGTTAAGGGGTGAAAACCCGAACCAGCCCCCAAACGACCCTGTAGGAGGCACGAACACCTCGCACGGGACCAATGTAACTTGTAGGAACCGACCGCGTAGTCACGGGAGTCCCGGTTTAAGAGTATGACGATAATTTGCAAAAATCTCACTTAGACTTGAAAACAGGCCGTTAAGGGGTGAAAACCCGAACCAGCCCCCAAATGACCCTGTAGGGGGCACGAACACCTTGCACGGGACCAATGTAACTTGTAGGAATTGACCGCGTAGTCCTGGGTCTCCCGGTTTGTGAGTATGACGATAATTTTCAAATATCACACTTAGTTGAAAACAAGCTGTCAAAGGGTGAAAACCCAAACGACCCCGTAGGGGGCACGAACACCTCGCACGGGACCAATGTAACTTGTAGGAACTGACCGCGTAGTCCTGGGTCTCCCGGTTTGAGAGTATGACGATAATTTGCAAAAATCAGCGCTTAAACTTAAAAAGAAGCCGTTAAAGGGTGAAAATCCAAACCACCCCCCAAACGACCCTGTAGGGGGCACGAACACCTCGCACAGGACCAATGTAACTCGTAGGAACTGATCGTGTACTCCTGGGTCTCCCGGTTTGAGACTATGACGATAATTTTCAAAAATCAGCACTTAAACTTAAAAACAAGCCGTCAAAGGGTGAAAACCCAAACCACCCCCCAAAGGATCCTGTAGGGGGCACGAACATCTTGCACGGGACCAATGTAACTTGTAGGAATTGACCGCGTAGTCCCGGGTCTCCCGGTTTGTGAGTATGACGTTAATTTGCAAAAATCAGCATTTAAACTTAAAAACAAGTCGTTATAGGGTGAAAACCCAAACCACCCCCCAAACGACCCCGTAGGGGGCACGAACACCTCGCACGGGACCAATGTAACTCGTAGGAACTGACCGCGTAGTCCCGAGACTTCCGGTTTGAGAGTGTGACAATAATTTGCAAAAAACACACTTAGACTTGAAAACAGACCGTTAAGGGTTGAAAACCAAAACTAGCCCCCAAACGACCCCGTATGAGGCACGAACACCTTGCACGGGACCAATGTAACTTGTAGCAACTGACCGCGTAGTCCCGGGTCTCCCGGTTTTTAGAGTATGACCCGAATTTGCAAAAATCACACTTAGACATGAAAATAGGCCGTTAAGGGGTGAAAACCCGAACCAGCACCCAAACGACCCCATAGGAGGCACGAACACCTCACACGGGACCAATGTAACTTGTAGCAACTGACCGCGTAGTCCCGGGACTCTCGGTTTGAGAGTATGACCCGAATTTGAAAAAATCACACTTAGAGTTGAAAACAGGCCGTTAAGGGGTGAAAACCCGAACCAACCCCCAAACGACCCCGTAGGAGGCACGAACACCTCGTAGGGGACCAATGTAACTTATAGGAACTGACCGCGTAGTCCCGGGACTCCCGGTATGAGAGTATGACGATAATTGGTAAAAATCACACTTAGACTTGAAAACAGGCCGTTAAGGGGTGAAAACCCGAACCAACCCCCAAACGACCCCGTAGGAGGCACGAACACCTCGCACGGGACCAATGTAACTTGTAGGAACTGACCGCGTAGTCCCGGGACTCCCAGTTTGAGAAATTGACGATAATTTGCAAAAATCACACTTAGACTTGAAAACAGGCCGTTAAGGGGTGAAAACCCGAACTAGCCCCCAAACGACCCCGTAGGAGGCACAAACACGTCTCACGGGATCAATGTAACTTGTAGGAATTGACCGCGTAGTCCCGGGTCTCCCAGTTTGTGAGTATGACGATAATTTGCAAAAATCAAACTTAGTTAAAAACAAGCCGTCAAAGGGTGAAAACCCAAACCACCCCCCAAACGACCCCGTAGGGGGCACGAACACCTCGTACGGGACCAACGTAACTTGTAGGAACTGACCGCGTAGTCCTGGGTCTCCCGGTTTGAGAGTATGACGATAATTTGCAAAAATCACCACTTAAACTTAAAAACAAGCCGTTAAAGGGTGAAAATCCCAACCACCCCCCAAACGACCCCGTAAGGGGCACGAACACCTCGCACGGGACCAATGTAACTTGTAGTAACTGACCGCGTAGTCCCGGGTCTCCCGGTTTGTGAGTATGACGATAATTTGCAAAAATCAGCATTTAAACTTAAAAACAAGCCGTTAAAGGGTGAAAACCCAAACCACCCCCCAAACGACCCCGTAGGGGGCACGAACACCTCGAACGGGACCAATGTAACTTGTAGGAATTGATTGCGTAGTCCCGGGTCTCCCGGTTTGCGAATATGACGATAATTTGCAAAAAGCAGCATTTAAACTTAAAAACAAGCCGTTAAAGGGTGAAAACCCAAACCACCCCCCAAACGACCCCGTTGGGGGCACGAACACGTCGTACGGGACCAATGTAACTTGTAGGAACTGATCGCGTAGTCCCGGGACTCCCGGTTTGAGAGTATGACCCGAATTTGTAAAAATCACACTTAGACTTGAAAACAGGCCGTTAAGGGGTGAAAACCCGAACCAGCTCCCAAACGACCCCGTAGGAGGCACAAACACCTCGCACGGGACCAATGTAACTTGTAGCAACTGACCGCGTAGTCCCGGGTCTCCCGATTTGAGAGTACGACGACAATTCGCAAAAATCACACTTAGACTTGAAAACAGGCCGTTAAGGGGTGAAAACCCGAACCAGCCCCCAAACGACCCCGTAGGAGGCACGAACACCTCGCACGGGACCAATGTAACTCGTAGGAACTGACCGTGTAGTCCCGGGTCTCCCGGTTTGAGAGTATGACGATAATTTGCAAAAATCACACTTAGACTTGAAAACTGTTTGTTAGGGGGTGAAAACACGAACCAGCCCCCAAACGACCTCGTAGGAGGCACGAACACCTCGCACGGGACCAATGTAACTCGTAGGAACTGACCGCGTTGTCCCGGGACTCCCGGTTTGAGAGTATGACCCGAATTTGTAAAAATCACACTTAGACTTGAAAACAGGCCGTTAAGGGGTGAAAACCCGAACCAGCTCCCAAACGACCCCGTAGGAGGCACGAACACCTCGCACGGGACCAATGTAACTTGTAGCAACTGACAGCGTAGTCCCGGGTCTCCCGATTTGAGAGTACGACGACAATTCGCAAAAATCACACTTAGACTTGAAAACAGGCCGTTAAGGGGTGAAAACCCGAACCAGCCCCCAAACGACCCCGTAGGAGGCACGAACACCTCGCACGGGACCAATGTAACTCGTAGGAACTGACCGTGTAGTCCCGGGTCTCCCGGTTTGAGAGTATGACGATAATTTGCAAAAATCACACTTAGACTTGAAAACAGGCCGTTAAGGGGTGAAAACCCGAACCAGCCCCCAAACGACCCCGTAGGAGGCACGAACACCTCGCACGGGACCAATGTAACTTGCAGAAACTGACCGCGTAGTCTCGGGTCTACCGGTTTGAGAGTATGACGGTAATTCGCAAAAATCACACTTAGACTTGAAAACAGGCCGTTAAGGGGTGAAAACCCGAACCAGCACCCAAACGACCCCGTAGGAGGCACGAACACCTCGCACGGGACCAATGTAACTTGTAGCAACTGACCGCGAAGTCCCGGGTCTCCCGATTTGAGAGTATGGCGATAATTCGCAAAAATCACACTTAGACTTGAAAACAGGCCGTTAAGGGGTGAAAACCCGAACCAGCCCCCAAACGACCCCGTAGGAGGCACGAACACCTCGCACGGGACCAATGTAACTCGTAGGAACTGACCGTGTAGTCCCGGGTCTCCCGGTTTGAGAGTATGACGATAATTTGCAAAAATCACACTTAGACTTGAAAACAGGCTGTTAAGGGGTGAAAACACGAACCAGCCCCCAAACGACCTCGTAGGAGGCACGAACACCTCGCACGGGACCAATGTAACTCGTAGGAACTGACCGCGTAGTCCCGGGACTCCCGGTTTGAGAGTATGACCCGAATTTGTAAAACTCACACTTAGACTTGAAAACAGGCCGTTAAGGGGTGAAAACCCGAACCAGCTCCCAAACGACCCCGTAGGAGGCACGAACACCTCGCACGGGACCAATGTAACTTGTAGCAACTGACCGCGTAGTCCCGGGTCTCCCGATTTGAGAGTACGACGACAATTCGCAAAAATCACACTTAGACTTGAAAACAGGCCGTTAAGGGGTGAAAACCCGAACCAGCCCCCAAACGACCCCGTAGGAGGCACGAACACCTCGCACGGGACCAATGTAACTCGTAGGAACTGACCGTGTAGTCCCGGGTCTCCCGGTTTGAGAGTATGACGATAATTTGGAAAAATGACACTTAGACTTGAAAACAGGCCGTTAAGGGGTGCAAAACCCGAACCAGCCCCCAAACGACCCCGTAGGAGGTACGAACAGCTCGCACGGGACCAATGTAACTCGTAGGAACTGACCGTGTAGTCCCGGGTCTCCCGGTTTGAGAGTATGACGATAATTTGCAAAAATCACACTTAGACTTGAAAACAGGCCGTTAAGGAGTGAAAACCCGAACCAGCCCCCAAACGACCCCGTAGGAGGCATGAACACCTCGCACGAGACCAATGTAACTTGTAGGAACTAACCGCGTATTCCCGAGACTTTCGGTTTGAGAGTATGACGATAATTTGCAAAAATCACACTTAGACTTGAAAACAGGTCGTTAAGGGATGAAAACCAAAACCAGCACCCAACCGACCCCGTATGAGGCACGAACACCTCGCACGGGACCAATGTAAATTGTAGCAACTGACCGCGTAGTCCTGAGTCTCCCGGTTTGAGAGTATGACGATAATTAGCAAAAATGACACTTAGACTTGAAAACAGGCCGTTAAGGGGTGAAAACCCGAACGAGCCCCCAAACGACCCCGTAGGAGGCACGAACACCTCGCACGGGACCAATGTAACTCGTAGGAACTGACCGTGTAGTCCCGGGTCTCCCGGTTTGAGAGTGTGACGATAATTTGCAAAAATCACACTTAGACTTGAAAACAGGCCGTTAAGGGGTGAAAACCCGAACCAGCCCCCAAACGACCCCGTAGGAGGCACGAACACCTCGTATTCCCGACCAATGTAACTTGTAGGAACTGACCGCGTAGTCCCGAGACTTTCGGTTTGAGAGTATGACCCGAATTTGTAAAAATCACACTTAGACTTGAAAATAGGCCGTTAAGAGGTGAAAACCCGAACCAGCTCCCAAACGACCCCGTAGGAGGCACGAACACCTCGTACGGGACCAATGTAACTTGTAGTAAATGACCGCGTAGTCCCGGGTCTCCCGATTTGAGAGTATGACGACAATTCGCAAAAATCACACTTAGACTTGAAAACAGGCCGTTAAGGGGTGAAAACCCGAACCAGCCCCCAAACGACCCCGTAGGAGGCACGAACACCTCGCACGAGACCAATGTAACTCGTAGGAAATGACCGTGTAGTCCCGGGTCTCCCGGTTTGAGAGTATGACGATAATTTGCAAAAATCACACTTAGACTTGAAAACAGGCCGTTAAGGGGTGCAAAACCCGAACCAGCACCCAAACGACCCCGTAGGAGGTACGAACACCTCGCACGGGACCAATAACTCGTAGGAACTGACCGTGTAGTCTCGGGTCTCCCGGTTTGAGAGTATGACGATAATTTGCAAAAATCACACTTAGACTTTAAAACAGGCCGTTAAGGAGTGAAAACCCGAACCAGCCCCCAAACGACCCCGTAGGAGGCATGAACACCTCGCACGAGACCAATGTAACTCGTAGGAACTGACCGCGTAGTCACGGGACTCCCGGTTTGAGAGTATGACCCGAATTTGCAAAAATCACACTTAGACTTGAAAACAGGCCGTTAAGGGGTGAAACCTGAACCAGCCCCCAAACGACCCCGTAGGGGGCACGAACACCTCGCACGGGACCAATGTAACTCGTAGGGACTGACCGCGTAGTCCCGAGACTTTCGGTTTGAGAGTATGACGATAATTTGCAAAAATCACACTTAGACTTGAAAATAGGCCGTTAAGGGGTGAAAACCAAAACCAGCCCCCAAACGACCCTGTATGAGGCACGAACACCTCGTACGGGACCAATGTAATTTGTAGCAACTGACCGCGTAGTCCCGGGTCTCCCGGTTTTTAGAGTATGACCCGAATTTGCAAAAATCACAATTAGACATGAAAACAGGCCGTTAAGGGGTGAAAACCCGAACCAACCCCCAAACGACCCCGTAGGAGGCACGAACACCTCGGACGGGACCAATGTAACTCGTAGGAACTGACCGCGTAGTCTCGGGACTCCCGGTTTGAGAGTATGACTCGAATTTGCAAAAATCACACTTAGACTTGAAAACAGGCCGTTAAGGGGTGAAAACCCGAACCAGCCCCCAAACGACCCCGTAGGAGGCACGAACTCCTCGCACGGGACCAATGTAACTCGTAGGAACTGACCGCGTAGTCACGGGAGTCCCGGTTTAAGAGTATGACGATAATTTGCAAAAATCTCACTTAGACTTGAAAACAGGCCGTTAAGGGGTGAAAACCCGAACCAGCCCCCAAACGACCCTGTAGGGGGCACGAACACCTTGCACGGGACCAATGTAACTTGTAGGAATTGACCGCGTAGTCCTGGGTCTCCCGATTAGTGAGTATGACGATAATTTGCAAATATGACACTTAGTTAAAAACAAGCCGTCAAAGGGTGAAAACCCAAACCACCCCCCAAACGACCCCGTAGGGGGCACGAACACCTCGCATGGGACCAATGTAACTTGTAGGAACTGACCGCGTAGTCCTGGGTCTCCCGATTTGTGAGTATGACGATAATTTGCAAAAATCAGCACTTAAACTTAAAAACAAGCCGTTAAAGGGTGAAAATCCAAACCACCCCCCAAACGACCCCGTAGGGGGCACGAACACCTCGCACGGGACCAATGTAACTCGTAGGAACTGACCGCGTAGTCCCGGGTCTCCGGTTTGAGAGTATGACGATAATTCGCAAAAATCACACTTAGGCTTGAAAACAGGCCGTTACGGGGTGAAAATCCTAACCAACCCCCAAACGACCCCGTAGGAGGCACGAACACCTCGCACGGGACCAATGTAACTCGTAGGAACTGACCGTGTAGTCCCGGGTCACCCGGTTTGAGAGTATGACGATAATTTGCAAAAATCACACTTAGACTTGAAAACAGGCCGTCAAGGGTTGAAAACTCGAACCAGCCCCCAAACGACCCCGTAGGAGGCACGAACACCTCGCACGGGACCAATGTAACTCATAGGAACTGACCGTGTAGTCCCGGGTCTCCCGGTTTGTGAGTATGACGATAATTCGCAAAAATGACACTTAGACTTGAAAACAGGCCATTATGGGGTGAAAACCCGGACCAGCCCCCAAACGACCCCGTAGGAGGCACGAACACCTCGCACGGGACAAATGTAACTCGTAGGAACTGACCGTGTAGTCCCGGGTCTCCCGGTTTGAGAGTATGACGATAATTTGCAAAAATCACACTTAGACTTGAAAATAGGCCGTTAAGGGGTGAAAACCCGAACCAGCACCCAAACGACCCCGTAGGAGGCACGAACACCTCGCACGGGACCAATGTAACTTGTAGCAACTGACCGCGTAGTCCCGGGTCTCCCGGTTTGAGAGTATGACGATAATTCGCAAAAATCACACTTAGACTTGAAAACAGGCCGTTAAGGGGTGAAAATCCGAACCAGCCCCCAAACGACCCCGTAGGAGGCACGAACACCTCGCACGGGACCTATGTAACTCGTAGGAACTGACCGTGTAGTCCCGGGTCTCCCGATTTGAGAGTATGACGATAATTTGCAAAATTCACACTTAGACTTGAAAACAGGCTGTTAAGGGGTGAAAACCCGAACCAGCCCCCAAACGACCCCGTAGGAGGCACGAACACCTCGCACGGGACCAATGTAACTCGTAGGAACTGACCGCGTAGTCCCGGGACTCCCGGTTTGAGTGTATGACCCGAATTTGCAAAAATCACACTTAGACTTGAAAACAGGCCGTTAAGGGATGAGAACCCGAACCAGCTCCCAAACGACCCCGTAGGAGGCACGAACACCTCGCACGGGACCAATGTAACTCGTAGGAACTGACCGTGTAGTCCCGGGTGTCCCAGTTTGAGAGTATTATAATTTGCAAAAATCACACTTAGACTTGAAAATAGGCCGTCAAGGGTTGAAAACTCGAACCATCCCCCAAACGACCCCGTAGGAGGCACGAACACCTCGCACGGGACCAATGTAACTCATAGGAACTGACCGTGTAGTCCCGGGTCTCCCGGTTTGAGAGTATGACGATAATTTGCAAAAATCACACGTAAACTTGAAAACAAGCCGTTAAGGGGTGAAAACCCGAACCAGCCCCCAAACGACCCCGTAGGAGGCATGAACACCTCGCACGGGACCAATGTAACTCGTAGGAACTACCCGCGTAGTCACGGGACTCCCGGTTTGAGAGTATGATCCGAATTTGCAAAAATCACACTTAGACTTGAAAACAGGCCGTTAAGGGGTGAAACCCGAACCAGCCCCCAAACGACCCCGTAGGGGGCACGAACACCTCGCACGGGGCCAATGTAACTCGTAGGAACTGACCGCGTAGTCCCGAGACTTTCGGTTTGAGAGTATGACGATAATTTTCAAAAATCACACTTAGACTTGAAAACAGGCCGTTAAGGGGTGAAAACCCGAACCAGCCCCCAAACGACCCCGTAGGAGGCACGAACACCTCGCACGGGACCAATGTAACTTGTAGGAACTGACCGCGTAGTCCCGGGTCTCCCGGTTTGTGAATATGACGATAATTTGCAAAAATCACACTTACTTAAAAACAAGCCGTCAAAGGGTGAAAAACCAAACCACCCCCCAAACGACACGAACACCTCGCACGGGACCAATGTAACTTGTAGGAACTGACGGCGTAGTCCTGGGTCTCCCGGTTTGAGAGTATGACGATAATTTGCAAAAATCACACTTAGACTTGAAAACAGGCCGTTAAGGGGTGAAAACCAAAACCAGCCCCCAAACGACCCTGTATGAGGCACGAACACCTCGTTCGGGACCAATGTAATTTGTAGCAACTGACCGCCTAGTCCCGGGTCTCCCGGTTTTTAGAGTATGACCCGAATTTGCAAAAATCACACTTAGACATGAAAACAGGCCGTTAAGGGGTGAAAACCCGAACCAACCCCCAAACGACCCCGTAGGAGGCACGAACACCTCGCACGGGACCAATGTAACTCGTAGGAACTGACCGCGTAGTCTCGGGACTCCCGGTTTGAGAGTATGACTCGAATTTGCAAAAATCACACTTAGACTTAAAAACAGGCCGTTAAGGGGTGAAAACCCGAACCAGCCCCCAAACGACCCTGTAGGAGGCACGAACACCTCGCACGGGACCAATGTAACTCGTAGGAACTGACCGCGTAGTCACGGGAGTCCCGGTTTAAGAGTATGACGATAATTTGCAAAAATCTCACTTAGACTTGAAAACAGGCCGTTAAGGGGTGAAAACCCGAAACAGCCCCCAAATGACCCTGTAGGGGGCACGAACACCTTGCACGGGACCAATGTAACTTGTAGGAATTGTCCGCGTAGTCCTGGGTCTCCCGGTTTGTGAGTATGACGATAATTTTCAAATATCACACTTAGTTAAAAACAAGCCGTCAAAGGGTGAAAACCCAAACCACCCCCCAAACGACCCCGTAGGGGGCACGAACACCTCGCACGGGACCAATGTAACTTGTAGGAACTGACCGCGTAGTCCTGGGTCTCCCGGTTTGAGAGTATGACGATAATTTGCAAAAATCAGCACTTAAACTTAAAAAGAAGCCGTTAAAGGGTGAAAATCCAAACCACCCCCCAAACGACCCCGTAGGGGGCACGAACACCTCGCACGGGACCAATGTAACTCGTAGGAACTGATCGTGTACTCCTGGGTCTCCCGGTTTGAGTGTAGTCACGGGAGTCCCGGTTTAAGTGTATGACGATAATTTTCAAAAATCAGCACTTAAACTTAAAAACAAGCCGTCAAAGGGTGAAAACCCAAACCACCCCCCAAAGGACCCTGTAGGGGGCACGAACACCTTGCACGGGACCAATGTAACTTGTAGGAATTGACCGCGTAGTCCCGGGTCTCCCGGTTTGTGAGTATGACGTTAATTTGCAAAAATCAGCATTTAAACTTAAAAACAAGTCGTTATAGGGTGAAAACCCAAACCACCCCCCAAACGACCCCGTAGGGGGCACGAACACCTCGCACGGGACCAATGTAACTCGTAGGAACTGACCGCGTAGTCCCGAGACTTCCGGTTTGAGAGTGTGACAATAATTTGCAAAAAACACACTTAGACTTGAAAACAGACCGTTAAGGGTTGAAAACCAAAACTAGCCCCCAAACGACCCCGTATGAGGCACGAACACCTTGCACGGGACCAATGTAACTTGTAGCAACTGACCGCGTAGTCCCGGGTCTCCCGGTTTTTAGAGTATGACCCGAATTTGCAAAAATCACACTTAGACATGAAAATAGGCCGTTAAGGGGTGAAAACCCGAACCAGCACCCAAACGACCCCATAGGAGGCACGAACACCTCACACGGGACCAATGTAACTTGTAGCAACTGACCGCGTAGTCCCGGGACTCTCGGTTTGAGAGTATGACCCGAATTTGAAAAAATCACACTTAGAGTTGAAAACAGGCCGTTAAGGGGTGAAAACCCGAACCAACCCCCAAACGACCCCGTAGGAGGCACGAACACCTCGTAGGGGACCAATGTAACTTATAGGAACTGACCGCGTAGTCCCGGGACTCCCGGTATGAGAGTATGACGATAATTGGTAAAAATCACACTTAGACTTGAAAACAGGCCGTTAAGGGGTGAAAATCCGAACCAACCCCCAAACGACCCCGTAGGAGGCACGAACACCTCGCACGGGACCAATGTAACTTGTAGGAACTGACCGCGTAGTCCCGGGACTCCCAGTTTGAGAAATTGACGATAATTTGCAAAAATCACACTTAGACTTGAAAACAGGTCGTAAAGGGGTGAAAACCCGAACTAGCCCCCAAACGACCCCGTAGGAGGCACAAACACGTCTCACGGGATCAATGTAACTTGTAGGAATTGACCGCGTAGTCCCGGGTCTCCCAGTTTGTGAGTATGACGATAATTTGCAAAAATCAAACTTAGTTAAAAACAAGCCGTCAAAGGGTGAAAACCCAAACCACCCCCCAAACGACCCCGTAGGGGGCACGAACACCTCGCACGGGACCAACGTAACTTGTAGGAACTGACCGCGTAGTCCTGGGTCTCCCGGTTTGAGAGTATGACGATAATTTGCAAAAATCACCACTTAAACTTAAAAACAAGCCGTTAAAAGGTGAAAATCCCAACCACCCCCCAAACGACCCCGTAAGGGGCACGAACACCTCGCACGGGACCAATGTAACTTGTAGGAACTGATCGCGTAGTCCCGGGTCTCCCGGTTTGTGAGTATGACGATAATTTGCAAAAATCAGCATTTAAACTTAAAAACAAGCCGTTAAAGGGTGAAAACCCAAACCACCCCCCAAACGACCCCGTAGGGGGCACGAACACCTCGAATGGGACCAATGTAACTTGTAGGAACTGACTGCGTAGTCCCGGGTCTCCCGGTTTGCGAATATGACGATAATTTGCAAAAAGCAGCATTTAAACTTAAAAACAAGCCGTTAAAGGGTGAAAACCCAAACCACCCCCCAAACGACCCCGTTGGGGGCACGAACACGTCGTACGGGACCAATGTAACTTGAAGGAACTGACCGCGTAGTCCCGGGTCTCCCGGTTTGAGAGTATGATGATAATTCGCAAAAATCACACTTAGACTTGAAAACAGGCCGTTAAGGGGTGAAAACCCGAACCAGCCCCCAAACGACCCCGTAGGAGGCACGAACACCTCGCACGGGACCAATGTAACTCGTAGGAACTGACCGTGTAGTCCCGGGTCTCTCGGTTTGAGAGTATGCCGATAATTTGCAAAAATCACACTTAGACTTGAAAACAGGTCGTTAAGGGGTGAAAACCCGAACCAGACCCCAAACGACCCCGTAGGAGGCACGAACACCTCGCACGGGACCAATGTAACTCGTAGGAACTGACCGCGTAGTCCCGAGACTTTCGGTTTGAGAGTATGACGATAATTTGCAAAAATCAAACTTAGACTTGAAAACAGGCCGTTAAGGGGTGAAAACGAAAACCAGTCCCCAAACGACCCCGTATGAGGCACGAACACCTCGCACGAGACCAATGTAACTTGTAGCAACTGACCGCGTTGTCCCGGGTCTCCCGGTTTTTAGAGTATGACCCGAATTTGCAAAAATACACTTAGACATGAAAACAGGCCGTTAAGGGGTGAAAACCCGAACCACCCCCCAAACGACCCCGTAGGAGGCACGAACACCTCACACGGGACCAATGTAACTTGTAGCAACTGATCGCGTAGTCCCGGGACTCTCGGTTTGAGAGTATGACCCGAATTTGCAAAAATACACTTAGAGTTGAAAACAGGCCGTTAAGGGGTAAAAACCCGAACCAACCCCCAAACGACCCCGTAGGAGGCACGAACACCTCGTAGGGGGCCAATGTAACTTGTAGGAACTGACCGCGTAGTCCCGGGACTCCCGGTATGAGAGTATGATGATAATTCGCAAAAATCACACTTAGACTTGAAAACAGGCCGTTAAGGGGTGAAAACCCGAACCAGCCCCCAAACAACCCCGTAGGAGGCACGAACACCTCGCACGGGACCAATGTAACTCGTAGGAACTGACCGTGTAGTCCCGGGTGTCCCGGTTTGAGAGTATGACGATAATTTGCAAAAATCACACTTAGACTTGAAAACAGGCCGTTAAGGGGTAAAAACCCGAACCAGCCCCCAAACGACCCCGTAGGAGGCACGAACACCTCGCATGGGACCAATGTATCTCGTAGGAACTGACCGTGTAGTCTCGGGACTCCCGGTTTGAGAGTATGACTCGAATTTGCAAAAATCACACTTAGACTTGAAAACAGGCCGTTAAGGGGTGAAAACCCGAACCAGCCCCCAAACGACCCCGTAGGAGGCACGAACACCTCGCACGGGACCAATGTATCTCGTAGGAACTGACCGCGTAGTCCCGGGACTCCCGGTTTGAGAGTATGACCCGAATTTGCAAAAATCACACTTAGACTTGAAAATAGGCCGTTAAGGGGTGAAAACTCGAACCAGCCCCCAAACGACCCCGTAGGAGGCACGAACACCTCGCACGGGACCAATGTAACTTGTAGCAACTGACCGCGTAGTCCCGGGTCTCCCAGTTTGAGGGTATGACGATAATTCGCAGAAATGACACTTAGACTTGAAAACAGGCCGTTAAGGGGTGAAAACCCGAACCAGCCCCCAAACGACCCCGTAGGAGGCACGAACACCTCGCACGGGACCAATGTAACTCGTAGGAACTGGCCGCGTAGTCCTGAGACTTTCGGTTTGAGAGTATGACGATAATTTGCAAAAATTACAGTTAGACTTGAAAACAGGCCGTTATGGGGTGAAAACCCGAACCAGCCCCCAAACGACCCCGTAGGAGGCACGAACACCTCGCACGGGACCAATGTAACTTGTAGCAACTGACCGCGTAGTCCCGGGTCCCCCGGTTTGAGAGTATGACGATAATTCGCAAAAATCACACTTAGACTTGAAAACAGGCCGTTAAGGGGTGAAAACCCGAACCAGCCCCCAAACGACCCTGTACGAGGCACGAACACCTCGCACGGGACCAATGTAACTCGTAGGAACTGACCGTGTAGTCCCGGGTCTCCCGGTTTGAGAGTATGACGATAATTTGCAAAAATCACACTTAGACTTGAAAACAGGCCGTTAAGGGGTGAAAACCCGAACCAGCCCCCAAACGACCCCGTAGGAGGCACGAACGCCTCGCACGGGACCAATGTAACTCGTAGGAACTGACCGCGTAGTCACGGGAGTCCCGGTTTGAGTGTATGACCCGAATTTGCAAAAATCACACTTAGACTTGAAAACAGGCCGTTAAGGGGTGAAACCCAAACCAGCCCCCAAACGACCCCATATGAGGCACGAACACCTCGCACGGGACCAATGTAACTTGTGGCAACTGACCGCGTAGTCCCGGGTCTCCCGGTTTTTAGAGTATGACCCGAATTTGCAAAAATCACACTTAGACATGAAAACAGGCCGTTAAGGGGTGAAACCCCGAACCAGCCCCCAAACGACCCCGTAGGAGGCACGAACACCTCGCACGGGACCAGTGTAACTCGTAGGAACTGACCGCGTAGTCCCGGGACTCCCGATTTGAGAGCATGACCCGAATTTACAAAAATCACACTTAGACTTAGCACTTAAACTTAAAAACAAGCCGTTAAAGGGTGAAAATTCAAACCACCCCCCAAACGACCCCGTAGGGGGCACGAACACCTTGCACGGGACCAATGTAACTTGTAGGAACTGACCGCGTAGTCCCGGGTCTCCCGGTTTGAGAGTATGACGATAATTTGCAAAAATCACACTTAGACTTGAAAACAGGCCGTTAAGGGGTGAAAACAAAAACTAGCCCCCAAACGACCCCGTATGAGGCACGAACACCTCGCACGGGACCAATGTAACCTGTAGCAACTGACCGCGTAGTCCCGGGTCTCCCGGTTTGAGAGTATGACGATAATTCGCAAAAATCACACTTAGACTTGAAAACAGGCCGTTAAGGGGTGAAAACCCAAACCAGCCCCCAAACGACCCCGTAGGAGGCACGAACACCTCGCACGGGACCAATGTAACTCGTAGGAACTGACCGTGTAGTCCCGGGTCTCCCGGTTTGAGAGTATGACGATAATTTGCAAAAATCACACTTAGACTTGAAAACAGGCCGTTAAGGGGTGAAAACCCGAACCAGCACCCAAATGACCCAGTAGGAGGCACGAACACCTCGCACGGGACCAATGTAACTCGTAGGAACTAACCGCGTAGTCCCGAGACTTTCGGTTTGAGAGTATGACGATAATTTGCAAAAATCACACTTAGACTTGAAAACAGGCCGTTAAAGGGTGAAAACCCGAACCAGCCCCCAAACGACCCCGTAGGAGGCATGAACACCTCGCACGGGACCAATGTAACTTGTAGCAACTGACCGCGTAGTCCCGGGTCACCCGGTTTGAGAGTATGACGATAATTCGCAAAAATCACACTTAGACTTCAAAACAGGCCGTTAAGGGGTGAAAACCCGAACCAGCCCCCAAACGACCCCATAGGAGGCACGAACACCTCGCACGGGACCAATGTAACTCGTAGGAACTGACCGTGTAGTCCCGGGTCTCCCGATTTGAGAGTATGACGATAATTTGCAAAAATCACACTTAGACTTTAAAACAGGCCGTTAAGGGGTGAAAACCCGAACCAGCCCCCAAACGACCCCGTAGGAGGCACGAACACCTCGCACGGGACCAATGTAACTCGTAGGAACTGACTGCATAGTCACGGGACTCCCGGTTTGAGTGTATGACCAGAATTTGCAAAAATCACACTTAGACTTGAAAACAGGCCGTTAAGGAATGAAACCCGAACCAGCCCCCAAACGACGCCGTAGGGGGCACGAACACCTCGCACGGGACCCATGTAACTCGTAGGAACTGACCGCGTAGTCCCGAGACTTTCGGTTTGAGAGTATGACGATAATTTGCAAAAATCACACTTAGACTTGAAAACAGGTCGTTAAGGGGTGAAAACCAAAACCAGCCCCCAAACGACCCCGTATGAGGCACGAACACCTCGCACGGGACCAATGTAACTTGTAGCAACTGACCGCGTAGTCCCGGGTCTCCCGGTTTTTAGAGTATGACCCAAATTTGCAAAAATCACACTTAGACATGAAAACAGGCCGTTAAGGGATGAAAACCCGAACCAGCCCCCAAACGACCCCGTAGGAGGCACGAACACCTCGTACGGGACCAATGTAACTCGTAGGAACTGACCGCGTAGTCCCGGGACGCCCGGTTTGAGAGTATGACCCGAATTTACAAAAATCACACTTAGACTTGAAAACAGGCCGTTAAGGGGTGAAAACCCGAACCAGCCCCCAAACGACCCCGTAGGAGGCACGAACACCTCGCACTTGACCAGTGTAACTCGTAGGAACTGACCTCGTAGTCGCGGGAGTCCCGGTTTAAGAGTATGATGATAATTTGCAAAAATCAGCACTTAAACTTAAAAACAAGCCGTTAAAGGGTAAAAATCCAAACCACCCACCAAACGACTCCGTAGGGGGCATGAACACCTCGCACGGGACCAATGTAACTTGTAGGAACTGACCGCGTAGTCCCGGGTCTCCCGGTTTGAGAGTATGACGATAATTTGCAAAAATCACACTTAAACTTGAAAACAGGCCGTTAAGGGGTGAAAACGAAAACCAGCCCCCAAACGACCCCGTATGAGGCACGAACACCTCGCACGGGACCAATGTAACTTGTAACAACTGACCGCGTAGTCCCGGGTCTCCCGATTTTTAGAGTATGACCCGAATTTGCAAAAATCACACTTAGACATGAAAACAGGCCGTTAAGGGGTGAAAACCCGAACCAGCCCCCAAACGACCCCGTAGGAGGCACGAACACCTCGTAGGGGACCAATATAACTTGTAGGAACTGACCGCGTAGTCCCGGGACTCCCGGTATGAGAGTATGACGATAATTCGCAAAAATCACACATAGACTTGAAAACAGGCCGTTAAGGGGTGAAAACCCGAACCAGCCCCCAAACGACCCCGTAGGAGGCACGAACACCTCGCACGGGACCAATGTAACTCGTAGGAACTAACCGTGTAGTCCCGGGCCTCTCGGTTTTAGAGTATGACAATAATTTGCAAAAATCACACTTAGACTTGAAAACAGGCCGTTAAGGGGTGAAAACCCGAACCAGTCTCCAAACGACCCCGTAGGAGGCACGAACACCTCGTACGGGACCAATGTAACTCGTAGGAACTGACCGCGTAGTCCCGGGACTCCCGATTTGAGAGTATGACCCGAATTTGCAAAAATCACACTTAGACTTGAAAACAGGCCGTTAAGGCGTGAAAACCCGAACCAGCCCCCAAACGACCCCGTAGGATGCACGAACACCTCGCACGGGACCAATGTAACTCGAAGGAACTGATCGCGTAGTCCCGAGACTTTTGGTTTGAGAGTATGACGATAATTTGCAAAAATCACACTTAGACTTGAAAACAGGTCGTTAAGGGGTGAAAACCCGAACCAGCCCCCAAACGACCCCGTAGGAGGCACCAACACCTCGCACGGGACCAATGTAACTTGTAGCAACTGACCGCGTAGTCCCGGGTCTCCCGGTTTGAGAGTATGCTGATAATTTGCAAAAATCACACTTAGACTTGAAAACAGGCCGTTAAGGGGTGAAAACCCGAACCAGCCCCCAAACGACCCCGTAGGAGGCACGAACACCTCGCACGGGACCTATGTAACTCGTAGGAACTGACCGTGTAGTCCCGGGTCTCCCGGTTTGAGAGTATGACGATAATTTGCAAAAATCACACTTAGACTTGAAAACAAGCCGTTAAGGGGTGAAAACCCGAACCAGCCCCCAAACGACCCCGTAGGAGGCACGAACGCCTCGCACAGGACCAATGTAACTCGTAGGAACTGACCGCGTAGTCACGGGACTCCCGGTTTGAGTGTATGATCCGAATTTGCAAAAATCACACTTAGACTTGAAAACAGGCCGTTAAGGGGTGAAACCCGAACCAGCCTCCAAACGACCCCGTAGGGGGCACGAACACCTCGCACGGGACCAATGTAACTCGTAGGAACTGACTGCGTAGTCCCGAGACTTTCGGTTTGAGAGTATGACGATAATTTCCAAAAATCACACTTAGACTTGAACACAGGCCGTTAAGGGGTGAAAACCAAAACCAGCCCCCAAACGACCCCGTATGAGGTACGAACACCTCGCACGGGACCAATGTAACTTGTAGCAACTGACCGCGTAGTCCCGGGTCTCCCGGTTTTTAGAGTATGACCCGAATTTTCAAAAATCACACTTAGACATGAAAACAGGCCGTTAAGGGGTGAAAACCCGAACCAGCCCCCAAACGACCCCGTAGGAGGCACGAACACCTCGCACGGGACCAATGTAACTCGTAGGAACTGACCGCGTAGTCCCGGGACTCCCGGTTTGAGAGTATGACCCGAATTTACAAAAATCACACTTAGACTTGAAAACAGGCCGTTAAGGGGTGAAAACCCGAACCAGCCCCCAAATGACCCCGTTGGAGGCACGAACACCTCGCACGGGACCAATGTAACTCGTAGGAACTGACCGCGTAGTCACGGGAGTCCCGGTTTAAGAGTATGACGATAATTTGCAAAAATCAGCACTTAAACTTAAAAACAAGCCGTTAAAGGGTGAAAATTCAAACCACCCCCCAAACGACCCCGTAGGGGGCACGAACACCTCGCACGGGACCAATGTAACTCGTAGGAACTGACCGTGTAGTCCCGGGTCTCCCGGTTTTTAGAGTATGACCCGAATTTTCAAAAATCACACTTAGACATGAAAACAGACCGTTAAGGGGTGAAAACCCGAACCAGCCCCCAAACGACCCCGTAGGAGGCACGAACGCCTCGCACGGGACCAATGTAACTCGTAGGAACTGACCGCGTAGTCACGGGACTCCCGGTTTGAGTGTATGATCCGAATTTGCAAAAATCACACTTAGACTTGAAAACAGGCCGTTAAGGGGTGAAACCCGAACCAGCACCCAAACGACCCCGTAGGGGGCACGAACACCTCGCACGGGACCAATGTAACTCGTAGGAACTGACTGCGCAGTCCCGAGACTTTCGGTTTGAGAGTATGACGATAATTTGCAAAAATCACACTTAGACTTGAACACAGGCCGTTAAGGGGTGAAAACCAAAACCAGCCCCCAAACGACCCCGTATGAGGTACGAACACCTCGCACGGGACCAATGTAACTTGTAGCAACTGACCGCGTAGTCCCGGGTCTCCCGGTTTTTAGAGTATGACCCGAATTTTCAAAAATCACACTTAGACATGAAAACAGGCCGTTAAGAGGTGAAAACCCGAACCAGCCCCCAAACGACCCCGTAGGAGGCACGAACACCTCGCACGGGACCAATGTAACTCGTAGGAACTGACCGCGTAGTCCCGGGACTCCCGGTTTGAGAGTATGACCCGAATTTACAAAAATCACACTTAGACTTGAAAACAGGCCGTTAAGGGGTGAAAACCCGAACCAGCCCCCAAATGACCCCGTTGGAGGCACGAACACCTCGCATGGGACCAATGTAACTCGTAGGAACTGACCGCGTAGTCACGGGAGTCCCGGTTTAAGAGTATGACGATAATTTGCAAAAATCAGCACTTAAACTTAAAAACAAGCCGTTAAAGGGTGAAAATTCAAACCACCCCCCAAACGACCCCGTAGGGGGCACGAACACCTCGCACGGGACCAATGTAACTTGTAGGAACTGACCGCGTAGTCCCGGGTCTCCCGGTTTGAGAGTATGACGATAATTTGCAAAAATCACACTTACACTTGAAAACAGGCCGTTAAGGGGTGAAAACCCGAACCAGCCCCCAACCGACCCCGTAGGAGGCACGGACACCTCACACGGGACCAATGTAACTTGTAGCAACTGACCGCGTAGTCTCGGGACTCTCGGTTTGAGAGTATGACCCAAATTCGCAAATATCACACTTAGAGTTGAAAACAGGCCGTTAAGGGGTGAAAACCCAAACCAACCACCAAACGACCCCGTAGGAGGCACGAACACCTCGTAGGGGACCAATGTAACTTGTAGGAACTGACCGCGTAGTCCCGGGACTCCCGGTTTGAGAGTATGACGATAATTTGCAAAAATCACACTTAGACTTGAAAATAGGCCGTTAAGGGGTGAAAACCCGAACCAGCCCCCAAACGACCCCGTAGGAGGCACGAACACCTCGCACGGGACCAATGTAACTTGTAGGAACTGATCGCGTAGTCCCGGGACTCCCGGTTTGAGAATATGATGATAATTTGCAAAAATCACACTTAGACTTGAAAACAGGCCGTTAAGGGGTGAAAACCCGAACCAGCCCCCAAACAACCCCGTAGGAGGCACAAACACCTCGCACGGGATCAATGTAACTTGTAGGAACTGACCGCGTAGTCGTATATGCAATTTTTCTTCTTGTATATGCAATTTTTTTGCGTTAATATTTTTTTAAAAATGACTTGGTTACTAATATTGTATCTTTTTTGTGTCTTATTTTTTTTGTAGGATGACATTCAATCGTTAGCTTTTATCCACTTGGAACGCACGAAGAAGTCAATGGTTTACGAAGGGGGATTGTGTATTTAGTGTCGTTAATATTCAGGATTCTATTTTTTGTGTTATGGCCGAAGCAGGCTTCCGTAGTTTTATGGTTTATTTTTATGGTCGTGCTGGCTATAGTAGTTTTATTGTTGACTTTTATGGCCGTGCGGGCTTTATATGGGCAGATTTTATGTTAGCAGGTTTTGGAATGCTCAAAAAATAGAGGAAACTCTGCCCAATTTTTTTTTTATATGAGAACTATTAACTCTTGTAATTTTTTGAAGTTATTGTCGACTTTTATGGTCATGTGTTGGTTTATATTGGTATTATCTCTTGTAATTTTTTGAAGTTTGTATGCACATTAGTTTATCAACAACCTGCGAAATTCATAATTTGTGAATTTTCTTGATTTTGTTTTTGCAAATAATAAATATTTTTCCTACCGAATTTGGAATTTGCAGATTTTCCAGATTTGGTTCCTATTATTATTTTTTTAATCAACTGAAAAATCTGGCACGGTTTTAAACCGTGCCAAAACCGTGCCAATGCATAAAAATGAGAACGCTTATAAAACAATCTGGCACGCTTTATAACCGTGCCAAAAGCGTTCCAGAAAATAGATAATTTGGCACGGTTTTGGCGTGTGCCAAAAGCGTGCCAGATTTAACATCTGGCACTGTTTAAAAGCGTGCCAGATTAAAAAACTGGCACAGTTAAAAAGCGTGCCAAAAGCGTGCCAGATTGGAAAATCTGGCACGGTTTTAAACCGTGCCAGAAAATCTGGCACTCCTGATTCTGGCACGGTTTTAAACCGTGCCAGTTTCCTATTTTTGGTGTAGTGATAGTGGGAGACTCTCTCTCTCTCTCTCTCTCTCTCTCTCTCTCTCTCTCTCTCTCTATATATATATATATATATATATATATATATATATATATATAATGGTGTCTATAATAACATATTAACAATTTAAACTGATTAAAGACTAAAGTTAAGAATAATTCTAATGAAACTCAAACTGAATCTTAAAGGCAAATTCGTTGAGATGTCACACACACACATCATATGATATTTAACATGAGTATTATGTGAATTTTTAGCATTAACCGATGTGTGTTTGACTCCTCGTTCTAAATTTAATTATGTCATGATGGGGTGATCACATACGAGTGGCAAAAAGGGTTGTTGGTTATGGATTCTTCCGTAAATCATTTTCAAGTAAATCAAGACATCTTAATATTTTTCACGTTTAGAATGTACTTTTGATATTGTCTTTATAGTTAAATACAAAATTGATTCTGAAGTTTGGAATGGTTTTTAATTCTGGATAAATAATTTCAATTATTGCAGTGTTAACCCTGAAGTATTTAGAGTGCACAATACTAATACTTCGTTAAACCGTCGTCATAATTTTGTGTTCCAATATAGAAATATTTGTTAATTAATTCTAAGAGTGGATGTTATCTATGTTAAAAATTATTTTACTATAAAAATCAGATTTATACACGATTCTCTCTCCCATATTTATACATTAAGAAATGAAAATATCCAAATATGGTTACAGTTTTGATATTGTCTTTAGAGTTCAATACAAAATTAATTATGAAGTTTGGAATGGTTTTTAATTTTAGATCAATTGTTTAAATTATTTCACTGTTAACACTGAAGTATTTAAAGTGTGCAATGTTAATACTCCGTTAAACTGCCATTATAATTTCACGACCAACATAAAAATATTTGTTAATTAATTCTAAGTGGATGCTATATATGCAAAAAATTCATTTGCTATAAAAGTCATATTTATACATTAAGAAATGAAAATATTCAAAATATGGTTACTCAGGAGACTATACTTTCCATAAACATATCTTGACATGAAACTATATCTAATAGAGCTAAGTGCTTTTAAAAAACATTATTGCACATTCGTGTGCAATTTACGTTGATTTGGAATATATCAAAGCCGCAAATATATTTACCTATGATAAACTTTTATGAAGGATCAAGAAACCCCGTACAAACTACAAAGAAAAATAAAATACAACACACTCACACATTCATACAATGTCCAAAAATGCACAAATGCTACAAATTTCATGTTATTGTGTTTAATCGCAACAAAAATGCTCAAACATTTGGAAATGGTAAATTATCAATAATCGCACGCACCATACAACTTTAAGATGGCATCAAAGTGCCTCTAGACATGTTTTTAATGTAATTTTATAGTAGATGTGTCTCCTATAATCTTACTTACCAAAATATAATGTTAAATGGGAAAAAATCACGCTAACTTTCAGCTGGTTTTTCTTAACCTTTACATACACACATCAATATGTATATAAAGGCCACGTCAAGATTATTGAAAAGTTAACTTAGAAAACAGATACAGCAACAACCGTAGCTAACCAGAGCTTATAAAAATAATACAATGGAGATGCTTCACTTGCAGAAGGTGTGGGTAGTATAGCCACGGGAACTTGAGAGGATGGAGATAGAGATGGAGATGGAGCCGTCGAACCTTGAGAAGAGGGTAAAGTAGGTGGACTTATAGATGGAGTTATTGGAACTTGAGGAGACGGTATATCAGACGGAGATGGAGCTGTCGAAGAATCATTAACCACATTGATGTCCACCTTTTGCCCATTTGGGCAATGATCCCGGCCCCTGCAAATGAAGTAATGGTGGCCGGTATCATCAAGAGTGATTGAGTCATTTCCTGATTCGTAAGAGACATATATGTAGCGCGGCGCAACGCATGATTCATAGACATCTTGTGGAACTTGTATCACGTTGTGGGGTCCCTCGTACTGAAAAACTGTTCACAACATAAAATGACATTTATTCGATACGGTGAAATTAATAAATTGTATAATCATTTCCTATCTAAACATATTGTTTTTAGCATATTATGTAGTATAGATCACTTTTGGAACTAATTAAAAATCTCATTTGGTCCAATAATGTGATAAACCAACTAAGTCCTCTCGATCAAATAATATACATCCAATTTAAGAATCTCTCACTTTATGCACATTTATGTATCCAAAGTTACTTTTTGGTTATTTCCAAAACGTCTGTATAAAGTTATGATTTTGCCATGACAACTACACAATGAAATCAACTAAATTGAAGTAGCCTTAACCACACATTTGAAAAGTAGAGCTCCATATAAAGTGACTCAAAGAAAGACTCTTATAATTAACAATTCACTTTTTTAGGAAAAACTTAACACTCGGAAGACCTTTTTACTTTTTTGTGACTGTGTTGATATGTCAAATACACCTTTTTTTTATTACTACATTGTATTAATAATAAGATTTTCAAGAATATACTACTTGGATTCTATGATCTCTGTTCCAAATAAAGAGCTCTGATTCTTTTCGGGGTTGTTCCAATTTAACGGTTCACTTTCCTTTTTTGAACATAATCAGTGAACCATGTTTCATGATGGTGAACTAGATTTAATCTTCACAATTGATTGAGTTTATACTTAATCTATATGAAATAAAGACATGAACTCTTAATTTGAAATGGAGTGCATATTATTTTTGGTAAATGAAAAACACACTACATAGTAAATACCAAAGAAATCCTAATCAATCTTCAAATGAATAAAGCTTTGGGGTACTAAAATCCAAATGATCTTTTTTTATATATATAATGTAATGTTCAACAATTTGGTTTTATTTGTCAAAAAATAATACTTCTTCCACGGTTAACATTTTCTTTAAAGTTCATGAATTTTTTAGGAGTTTTGTGTTTTCTAGTAACGAATTATTTTTTAACTTGGATTTAATAAAAAGTATCGTAAATGAGAAGAAAAATTCTCAACAAAATTCTAAATATCAATATTTATTTTGATGACCTCAAATAAAGACCATTACAATTTTTTATAGCGATAATCAATGAGACTCTTCAACATATATTATTAAACATACCTAAAAACATATAAATTTTTAAAACTACCAAACATATTTATCAGGTATGGTATAGATTAGAAATATAGTAAGGCGATAATATATAAAATATTTCATCAAAAAATTCAGTCTGAATGTTAGTAAAATGAAATAGAGTGTATATGTGCATTTTTCACTTTTCGAACTTTTGATCATCATAAGAATTTTTTTTCTACATAATCACCTCTATATAAAGATCATCTATGGTTAATAAATTGTTTTTTTTAATATTTTAAATATTGGTATGTTCTTTAGGTACAATGGTTCCTATATAAAATCCTAATTTTACTAACAATCTAAATTTAACTAAATTATATCAAATAAAAGCACATCATCCGTAAATACAAATACAAAGATTTCTATATAAAATTCCATATTTTTCATACTTCCTTACAAAGGAACAAAAAATGGAATGAAGCACATTGTTTGGTGACTTTTTAACTTAAAAGAATCTTATGAGAAACCGTATTGAGAGAGACATTAAATGATAAAATAAGGCTGAGATGGAGAATTTAAGTTTTTTTTTTCTAATAACAAAGGAAAAAACTCTCTTTCTTTTCCTAAGAACCAAACACAACATTGGTGAAGGTTGAGAATTGTTGATGCAAAGGGTTTTCTAGATAATAATTGTTGCCCAAAGTTAAACACTAGTTTTCAGATTGTAAATTATAGGAGCAACCAACTGAGGGAGACATTAAATGATAACATAAGACTGAAATGGACTATTTTTTTTTTAACTTTTAATCTAAACATATATAAATTTTAAATGATAACAGGACACGATTCATCACCGAGATTAACAAATAAATATTATTTATATAAGACATTTCTTAATATAGGTCATATCAAAATATTTTTTTCTCAATGTCATATTTTTACATATAGTGAATACCTGTTGAAGCAAAAACACTTTCATAGGACTTGTTGAAAGTTTCCTTATTATACTTGCATTTTCTTAAGATTTTTATGAAATTATAGGATTTTGCCCCCTCAAAATTTTTGAAAAATAATAAGAGTCGTCACCGCAATCAAAATAAAGAATTACTTGGCATATCTATGTAAATTTTTAATCAAAAGTCAATATTTGGATGCTATTTATGATAAAATTTACAATTCTTAGACCACAATTTGTTAATATATAGAAAGAACATCCATTTATACAATTTGTTATTAGTTTTTATTTTTTGTATTAAAAAATTAATAGTTAACCACAAAAATTGGTTATCGTTCACGCACTCTTTCGACCCCCCCCCCCCCCCCCCCCCCCCGGCAAAAAAAAATAAGTCCAATTCCTAGATCCATCCTTGGTGGGAACTATTGAACTACATACTTACTAACGGGACTAATTGAAAAAAAATATAATATGACACGGAAAAATTGAAACGCAAGTCGAGAATTAACTGATATTCTATATTCAATTTATAATATTATAAACTT
The DNA here is from genome assembly GCA_949130495.1 of Sambucus nigra. NCBI lineage: Eukaryota > Viridiplantae > Streptophyta > Magnoliopsida > Dipsacales > Adoxaceae > Sambucus > Sambucus nigra. Next base: position 185,335,480 of record OX422214.1, on the reverse strand, counting down.
TCGTACGATCATGTTCCCTTCAAATTATGTGTAACAAACTTAAGAACATATAAGGTTATGTAAAATGAAATTGAATCAAATTGTATGACAATTATGTGTGCACGATCAAATAACCCCCAAAAAAACTCCCACATGATAATAAAAATAATACACATAGAGATTAAAAAAATGACTCACGGATAATATTATAAACTTTAGTACGATCGTGTTCCCTTAAAATTATGTAACAAACTTAAATGCATAAAAAGCTATGTCAAATGAAATTGAATCAAATTGTATGACAATTATTTATGCACGATCAAATAAGCCAAAAAAAACTCCCACGGGATAATAAAAATAATAAACATAGAGATAGAAAAATGACTCACGGATAATATCACCAACATGGAATGTTTTATTAGCAGCCCATTCTTGATAATTAATATTGTAAGTCCAACCAGCAGAGTCCCCAACCTTGTAAACAGCTGCATTAGAGAATTGGAGTGAAGAAAAATTAACCAGCATGATGATGAACACATTGACAAACAAACCCATGTTTTTTTTAAAAGAGAAATTGAAAGTGAAAGGCTGGAACTTAAGTTTCACTATTTATAAGTGTGTATTGTTTGGACTTACCAAGACCTTTCAAATCTCTAATATAAAATGGATGGTTAACACGGTTCACCAAGGGACCTTAATTTAATTCCTTTCCATTGATTATCTATATTACTCTTGTCTCTTAATTTGCCTCCCACCACCATTTACCCGTTCTTCTTTTTTAACTATTTAAAATATTTTTTAATTTTGTTTTTAAACTTTAAAAGTGTTTAACTGTTTTTAAAAATGTTAAAAACTATTGTTTCAATATTTTTATATTACGGTTTTTCAAAAATTTTGTAAAACGTTCTCTTAACAATATTTTTATAATATTAAAAACAGTTTTCAAAATACCACAAAACAATTTTTAAACATTCACATCAGTTTTTTAAACAATTTAAAACAGTTTTAAAAAAAAAATTAAAACTTTAAAACTGTTTTTATAATATATTCAAAATAGTTTTTAAAAATGTTAAAAACGGTTTTTACAATATTTTTATGATACGGTTTTTAAAAAAATTTGTAAAACATTTTCTTAACAATTTTTTCTAATATTAAAAACAGTTTCAAAACATTACAAAACAGTTTTTAAATATTTATAGCAGTTTTTTAACTATCTAAAACAGTTTTTAAAATTATTTTTTAAAACTTTAAACCTGTTTTTATAATATATTCACAACAATTTTTAAAAATGTTAAAAATAGTTTTTACAATATTTTGTTAATACGATTTGTAAAAATATTTATAAAACATTTTCTTAACAATTTTTTTATAATATTAAAAATAGTTTTTAAAACATTGCGAAACAGTTTTTAAATATTCATAACAGTTTTTTAATTATTTAAAACAGTTTTTAAATTATATTTTAAAACATTAGAACCATTTAAGAAGTTGGAAAATTTGTTGGCAAATATTTCCCTCTCAAATAGGTAAGCAAAATTTTTCCACATATTGTGCATATGAGGTGTTGTACATTGGCAAATAATGGCACGGTAAATTGCGCAACCAAACAGCCATAATGTGGGCAAATTTTTATATTTGCCAACTTTTTGGCAATTACCTAGGCAAAAAGCACCAACCAAACGGAGCCTAATATAAGGAAAAAATTTCGCTGCCTTCAATGACAGCAAAATTTGATGGTGTCCAATCAAATTCCTTTCTGTATTTCTTCTGAATGATGCTATCTCTCTTCCTTAAATGCTCAAACAGAAAACTTTGCTCATATATCTAACTTCCATAAATGCTTAAGATTCCCAATATGCATCACCCTTAATTTACAAGATAATATGAATCACTATATATAAATTGTGCTCCTTACATTAAAAAAAAGTAAAAAGATTTAAACTGTTTTTTAACCAAAAAAAATACTATATTAAAAAAAACTACACATAACGAGAATTCCAATGAAAAACTAGAGGAGGCCAATTCTGCCTCATTCGAAGTTCATTGGATCAGATTCCAACGAGGTACAAATTTGTTCGAACGACTTGGAATTTTTTTTTAAAAACAAGTCTAAAAACATTTTAGAAAAATCAAAACCCAATTATTAAATATCCAATAATAGAAAATATACGCATTCATACGTGAGAGACCCTCGGATCATGAAGATAAAAAGTGGACAAGAAACTGGACACGATGATGAACATTATATCTTAATCGCTATGTCTTCAATCAAACACGACATAGGCTTGAAAGGCCAAATACTTAAGTCCTGACCTATGACTAAAATGTTTTGTCCAAACACGTAATAAGAAAAAATACATACAAATTAACTATGTCTCAAATTTTTCCTTAAAAATCTCACCCTTTGGCTATTCCCAAACAAAACATAAAATAAAAATCCACGGGTTGTCAACTCATAAAAATGACTCAATGCCCAACCCCAAATGGAAAACGTATAAAGACTTGACAGACTCGCGTTGAGTAACTTTACTCTGGTGTAAAGTTTGTCGCATCATTGCAAACCTACACACTTAAATACGTCTTCAAGCACAACTAGAATATATAACAAAATAAACTGCATAATAATAAACCCTCCCCCTTTGTCTAACAATCCCTACCTAAGTTAGGACGTCTCCCCCCAAGACAAAAATCTCCTTCGGACCATAAAGATTGAGATAACATTTTCTCCCTTTTGTTCCAGAATAGACAAAGACAATGATGCATAATAAAACTATTTCTCCTAAATATAACCCAATATCCCCCTAAATTAATTATGGGTAGGTATAAAGGAAAAATCAAGTATATCATACAATGATTTGTAGTGCAACACGTAACAACAAATAATTTGGCAATAGAGGTATAAATAATCTAAACAATGATCAATTACCACCAATTTTGATGCAAAAATGATACCAACTTGAATACACAATGAAGCACGAGATACCAATGTAAACAAGTAAAAAGGGATATCAATATGATCATCAATAGCAACTAAGGATTGTTTGGTTGATTTTTAGAATTTTGGAGCATAATGATAGGTTGGATTTGTCTTTAAGTTTATTATAATTGTAGAAGAAAATGCATATATATGTTTTTGAGATTTTGGTTTTTGGTATTGGTTGATTGGGTATTTTGACCTTGGTTATATTTTAAGATTTTGGTTTTTGGTGTTGGTTATTTGGGTATTTTGACCTTGATTCTTTTGAAGGGGTTGAATTGAATTTGTGGTCTTGATTTGCAAAATCCAGGAGTAAGATGGATTGTTACATGCGATTTTATAAGTTTCAAAAATTGAGTTATCTGGTCAGATTAGTTAGGGTTATCACGAGATTTTAGTAGGACGTGTATCCTTCGGGGAGGCTAAGATTTAGTCAAAAATCCTAGAGTAGGGTAACTAATATATTTGATGTTCATATATAAGTTAAGAGTGGATGATTCCTAGACACGGAGTCTTGGGAGACTGCGCTAGGGTTATAAAATTGCCTATAGTTATGTTGCGTGTTTCTAGTGTAGGTTAGGTGTAAGACTATACCTAGATTTGGGAACCCTGTGAGTTAGGGTTGTTGATGTATGAGATCGATGTAAGGTTAAAGTGTGATTCACCTTTTTATAATAGTGATGTTAAGTGTGACTCGATAGTGTTGGGTGTTCATGTGTTTAATTCAACCTGTTAGCGAGGGTTATATATGTTTTTTCTGTTTTGTGTGCAATTCATACCATGTGTGAGTGCTCACAGGTAGTGTAATAGAGGGAATATAATTTATGGGGAGTGTACGACGTTAACCACACTAGTACCCCGGTGATAGCGATTGGCTTTACTTTGGTCATTTTACCCCGAACACTATTGCTTACGTAGAATATAAGGGGGTTGCCAACGTATAGTCATTGGATTTGCTGGATGGTCATCGTATATGCTTGGGTACGGTAGTCTAGGTAGTTGAAGGGAAAACATAATGATTATCCCCTGATGATTCTTTGAGGTTATATGGGTGTGATTACGTATAACTATGCCTAGTACGCGCAAGAGATTCCAAAGGCAATAGAGATAGGCCTTCGTTATATGCGAGCGTGCGAGTAGTCCATTTACTTGTACATGATGGGTATTGTACCTATGTGTGGATGTTAGATGTAGAGATAGTATTACTCCTATTATATGTGATTTAGTGTTGCGGTATTGGAGATGGTTGTGCCAATTATTGTGTTATAGTAGAGATGTATATGATTTATAGTAGGGATGCATAGGTACATGTTTATGACTGTGGATTCTTATATTCTATATATTAGAGGTGCATATTATATTACGACATGAGATAACCTGGATTGATAGACTTGAGATATAAGATAGTTAATAGTACCTTGGTTATTTAACGATATGTACTTTAGGTTTGAGACCACCGTACAATACAAGATTCGTAATGTTAGTGATTAACCTAATACAGTGATATTAAGGAATAAAGAATTAAGAGATAAACTTTATTCATATGGGTTGCATATGGGCTTAGGATTAGAACCGCATGTTAGTATAGGTTATTGGGTTGGGTATTTAATAACCTAAAATTCACTCAAGGACGAGCGGACGATGTGTAGTTATATTGTAGCCCAAATTCAACTATAATCTTATTCTTCATAAATTTGTTATTTATGTTGTTGTTATACCTATTTTTCACATGTTTTAGACTGCAATAGTTGCCGTAAACTTGGGTTCGTTAGAGGAGCACCTCTAGTGGCATTGTACTCTTCATTCCTAGGATGTTGGAGTCGAGCACTGTAGCTCACCCACCCTATGTATTTATTTGGATTCAGCAAGTCGTTGTATTTTATTGTTTATTTTCTTTATCATTCTGAACGATAAATTGTATGAGATACATTTGTAATCTAGAGTTATATTATTATATTGGCAGTGATTGGTATGAGATATGATTTTAGTTTGTTAAACATTTATTATCTCATCATGTTATTAATTTATTTTTACGTATTTCGTTATGGTGAGAATGCTACCAAATATGTTTTATTCTCATGATTTTTGTATTAGACTAGATCAATCTATTTATGAATTTTACATAATATAAACAAACAAAAACACATGTATATTAATAAAATTTACATATACATTCTAAAATTTCATGTATAAATTATAAAAATATGTGTATATCTTTATTATACCTCTAATACGATATTATTAGAGGTTTAACGAGGCTTTAATGCTCTCTCAATATTAGTATATCCAAATGGCATTCATTATATCCCAAAAAATGTGTTGTATGATAATACCCATTTGGTCTCCTTCTTTATCTCTTTGTATTCCCATATGTTCAATGTTTCATTTTTATTTCATTGTACCACCCAAGTTTCAAGTATCTAAAATGCACAACCCAAATCATCAAAAAAGATCAACGGTCTCTGAAATACATTAAAATAAATAAATTCTCATTTACTCAAACCTTGAATCTCAAAGTTCGTCTCTCTCACTCTCTCTCTCTCATTACAAACACATGTTTTTAAGGCACAATATATGACTCAATATTGTTAGTAATTAAATAATTGTGAAAGATTTTGACTTAATATTGTTAGTAATTAAATAAATATGTTGGTAAAATTTAGTATATTGCAAGTATATTTTATTTGTAACAAATATGAAACTCATATTTATACCTTAGTCTTTATGTATTTGATTAGTGTAAAAAGTTTATTATAATCTATTTTTATTAATTCTATGCAATTAAATAAATTAAAATTGTTCCTATTACGAATGTTGTTGGGTTGTTTATAATCTTTATATAGTGAGAGATATTGTTGATGTAGTGAGAGCTTTTGACTTAATATTGGTATTAATCAAATAAATTTGTTGGTAAAATTTAGTATAATATAAGTATATTTTGTTTGTAAGAAATATGCAACTCATATACATATCTTAGTCTTTTTGTAGTTGATTAAAATCAAAAGTCTAATAATATAATCCATTTTTTTCTTAAAATCAAACGTATAGATATTCTGCCTCCGATTCTTTGTCGCGGTGGTTCAATTTCCCCAACTGCGATTACAAGGGAAATGCACTAAGCAACTACAACACCAAGGTGAATGCTCGAGAGACGAAGTGGTCACGTAACAGGGCGAGTTATTTGGTCGATGGTGGTGACGCACTTCCCCTGACACGTCTTAATCTTGTGTAGATGGTCACCACAAAAATTGAGGTTAGTTAGCAGACATTACAAGAAATAACAAGTAATTCTCTCCCCTATTCAATGGAAAAATTGACTAGTTATTGACATAAGCATAATCCACGTCGTCCAATAAGTTTATTTGAGATCTCGCTATTAATCTCGGGCATGAAAAATTAATCCTTGTTTATTAGGGTAAAATTGTATCCTTAGGAATAGTATAGGCACCTTTTCACGCATGCGATTCAGGAATTAAATTGTGAACAGTACATCTGTTAACAGACTATTTCAAAAAGAGTAATGCTATGTGTCCCAAATAAATCCCCCCAAACCTCCATAAAATGTATCAAGCATTTGATTCATTTTGGGGGATGTATTTGGGGTATGTAGCATTACTCTCTGAAAACATCCCTCCGTCAACATATCTTTTCTTATAAAAATTCTAGTATGCTATGAAAAATGGATTTGAATTTTGTGATAGTTTAGTTTTTACATACTTGAAAATTGATACGTTTCTCACGATTTGAATTATAATTGAATACGTTCTGAAATATTTATCTATGTTGGATTATAAATTACAGGCATCCACTTGTGCATATATATATATATATATATATATATATATATATATATACAGTCCTGGAGGTGAACCCAGAAAAGAGAGAGAGTGTGCCTATAATTTAGGCGATAATTTCTGGGATCACCACCAGGTGACATATGTCCAGTCCGCATTCTTAAAATGCGGACTAGTCCGCACAAGAGCAGGACTGTATATATATATATATATATATATATAATTGTTACGTGATGCAGCCCCATGAACATTAGCAAATTTTTTGTACCGCTGCACTTTTGTAAATTTTTAATAGATAATATTAAAATTAGAGGATCAATAGTTAATAATTTGTGTATTGGAGATCATTGATATGTTGCAGCCTTACCCCTGCCTTTCCTTAGAGTAGTTGCAAGAGTTACATAAATTCACAAATAGTTATGTCAATAAAAAGACAGTTCATTACGTATTCGCCTAGTGTTTATTTTATATAACTAGTGTAAATTTATAATTAACTTAGTTCTGCATTTATAAATAATCAAGTTTTAAGTCTCAGGATGAATGTTGATATTGTTAAATGCAGAGGAATATGATACTGCAACAAGAGGACACCGACACAATTATCCCACGAGGGCATTAGGCGAAGGCATATACCGCATCCTAAAGCACCACGCTGCCAATTCAAAAGGAATGGAAAAGAAAATGCACACTAATTTGGTTTACAAACTCGAACTCCCAATCGAACACCAAAAAAATGAACCCAAAGAGTCACTCAACATAAAATGCAAAGGCTCATTCGTAATTCAAATAAAGAACCCCGATCAACACCAACACTCTTCTTTTTCGGGCTCATCGTTTAGGGGACTTCAAATCAAGCGTAAGGCCAAATTTTCGGCCCACCTGCCGGGGCGGTTTGGCAAATTGAGGTATAGATCGGCGAACCCGTCGGACTTATTGAACTACGAGGGGTACGAGTTTTTGCTCATATTGGCGTCGTATGACGTAAGGGAGGAGCTCGGGTTGGAAATGAAAACAAAAGAGGAAGGTGAAGAGGAGGAAAAAGCATACTCTTGTTCTGATTTGATACATACTTTTGGGGAGACTGCTTCAGCTGCTGCCCTTCTCAAAGGCACTTGGGTTTAAGAAATATTTATGTATAATGATTTTCCATCCTACTAATTATTAGTAGTACTTCTAGTGAATAGGCTTTAGTTTTTGTGTTTTATATGATGTGGACGTTTGACTCTACAAGGACTTCATAAGTTCATGTTTGTTTGATATTGTGTAATATAGTATGGCTTGCAAAAAATGGTTTTTATATATGGTTCATGCATTTTGGTTTGGGATATTAAGGCTCTGTTTAGTTTTGAAAAATAAAGGTTGTTTTTATAAAAAAAAATCAATTTTTCTAAATAATATAGAAAATTAGAAAATGAATGCAAGTTTGATATTTATTTAAAATAGAAAATTGAAAAACGGTTTTCAAAATTTTCAGGAAATTAGTTTAACAAGTCATCATCATTTTTAGTACTCTTAAAATTATATTTTCCTATTGAACTTTCTATAATGTATATTTAGATTCTTGACTTTTTAGTAAATTACATTTTAATTTCTTTGTTTTTTTTAAAAGATATTTTGGTTGAAAATTTTGAGAAGTGAATTTTGGCCTGAAGTTTCTGTAAATCTTCTTTTATCCCTTTTGATTGTTTATATATTATATATGAACTTTGAACTTTCTATAATTATAAATTTTGTTTAAATTACATTTGACCCTTAATTTTTTTTTATAAAACTTATTTTGGGGAAAAAATAATTTAGTTATCATATAAATGCATTTTCTAGTTTTCTAAAAAAAATTATGGAAAAAGAAAATTGTAATAGAGATAAAAAATCTAAATAGGAAATATAAAACAATTTTCTACAACTAAACAGGGTCAAGGTATTTAGGCCCATGTGGAATGATTTATTTATGTATGATCTTATGTTTTTATTTTTAGTTGTTGCTTTGTTATGTGGTGCCTAAAATTTCAACGAATGTGTCAATATTTAAGGAAATGAAAAAAGGAGTTTGATGTTGGTTATGAGATGTTATGACACTAATTGAAATTATAGAAATATATGGGATGGATGAGAATTAAAACTTTCAAAGTGGGATTAAATCCAAAAAAACTGTTTTTGTTTTTGCATGATGTAAATGGAGGTGTTTGGCGCAACCTACCAACATCCTCTAATCATTCTATATAGGCACACAACAGTCATGTCATGTTGACTTTTTGTAGAATTTTATCGATTTTGTATCTATTTTTGTTTATATATATACAAATAGACTCATGTATATATATATATATATATATATATATATATATATATATATATATATATCTATTTTTTCAAAATAGTAAAAAAATAATATTTCGGTTTACCTTTTTTATATAACTATTTAACATTTCAGTGGACTCGTATAAGAAAAAATCAGCTCATAATTACCTTTTTGGCTATTATAAAAAAATGGGTCAAAATTTCGTAGTACCGCACCAAAAAACTCAACTAAAAAACATGTTTGCGCAAGCAAGTATGTATGAGTTTCTCTCTCTCTCTCTCTCTCTATATATATATATATATATATATATATATATATATGGAGGATTTCCAACGTACTTCAAAGAGAGAACTAGAAAAACGGATAATTTCTTTTAATAGTAAAAAAATAGTATTTTAAGTTGATTTTTTTGTACGGTATTTAAATATGTGAGGGAACCTACAAAAAAATTTGAAAAATTTATTTTGAGCTAATGTTTTTTTGTTGTTTCATTGAAATGTTTATATACCGTACAGAAAATAAACTAATTTTTTTTTTTTTAGTATTTTCAAAAAATGGTTCATTTTTTGGTCCTCTCATTGAGGTATGTTGGAGATCCTCCCTGATATATAGTGAGGATCTCCAACATACCTCCTATCAACATACATATGAATATATCCATTTAAAAAATAATATAAAAATATATTTTTTGACCAAATTTGATATACATAATCTTTATAATGACGAGATCATCTACAAAAAGATTCATCAAAAAATACAACTTGGAAGTGGGTGATTTGAAAATTGGATGAATACGTGCAATTTCAACCATTGAAATTTGTTATCATCATCTCACCTACTTCAAGTTACAACTTGGAAGTGGGTGATTTTGAAAATTGGATGAATACGTGCAATTTTAACCTTTGAAATTTGTTATCATCATCTCACCTACTTCAGGTTATATTTTTAGATGATCTCCTCATTATGTAGATCATGTAAATCATATTTGGTTAAAAAATATTTTTTTTTGCTATTTTTGAAAATTAGTATGTTCATAGGTATATTGAAAACTGTCACTATATATATATACTTTTTTTTAATAGTAAAAAAATAATTTTTTTATGAAACTTCATGGATATGGTATCCACGGTGAGAAGACCATCTTAAATTTTTTTCATCCCAAAATTCAATAAAAAATCGTTGAGGTGAGGTGATATGTAAGAAAAGGGTATAAATATACATTTTCGACCGTTGAAATTTTGGGTCTGCGCCCGCCACTTGATTGGTTGAATGTGTAGATGAAACTTCATAGATATGATCTTCTCACTATCGAGATCATATCCATGAAGTTTCATAAAAAAAATCAATCAAAAAGTGAGTGAGATGATCGCCAAAATTTCAACGGTCAAAATGCATATTTATACCATTTTTTAACAAATCACCTCATCTCAATGATTTTTTATTGAATTTTTTGATGAAATTTTTTTGGAGATGATCTTCTTACCGTGGAGATCATATCCATGAAGTTTTATAAAAAAACTCATGTTTTTACTATTTAAAAAAAGAGAGTATGTATCGGGGTCTGTACCATTAGGAGTCCTTATAGTAGGAGCCACTCTCTCTCTCTCTCTCTCTATCTATCTATATATATATATATATATATATATATATATATATATATATATATATATATATATATATATATATATATATATAATGGTGTCTATAATAACATATTAACAATTTAAACCGATTAAAGACTAAAGTTAAGAATAATTCTAATGAAACTCAAACTGAATCTTAAAGGCAAATTCGTTGAGATGTCACACACACACATCATATGATATTTAACATGAGCATTATGTGAATTTTTAGCATTAATCGATATGCGTTTGACTCCTCGTTCTAAATTTAATTATGTCATGATGGGGTGATCACATACGAGTGGCAAAAAGGGTTGTTGGTTATGTATTCTTCCGTAAATCATTTTCAAGTAAATCAAGACATCTTAATATTTTTCACGTTTAGAATGCACTTTTGATATTGTCTTTATAGTTAAATACAAAATTGATTATGAAGTTTGGAATGGTTTTTAATTCTGGATAAATAGTTTCAATTATTGCAGTGTTAACCCTGAAGTATTTAGAGTGCACAATACTAATACTTCGTTAAACCGTCGTCATAATTTTGTGTTCCAATATAGAAATATTTGTTAATTAATTCTAAGAGTGGATGTTATCTATGTTAAAAATTATTTTACTATAAAAATCAGATTTATACACGATTCTCTCTCCCATATTTATACATTTAAGAAATGAAAATATCTAAATATGGTTACAGTTTTGATATTGTCTTTAGAGTTCAATACAAAATTAATTATGAAGTTTGGAATGGTTTTTAATTTTAGATCAATTGTTTAAATTATTTCACTGTTAACACTGAAGTATTTAAAGTGTGCAATGTTAATACTCCGTTAAACTGCCATTATAATTTCACGACCAACATAAAAATATTTGTTAATTAATTCTAAGTGGATGCTATCTATGCAAAAAATTCATTTGCCATAAAAGTCATATTTATACATTAAGAAATGAAAATATTCAAAATATGGTTACTCAGGAGACTATACTTTCCATAAACATATCTTGACATGAAACTATATCTAATAGAGCTAAGTGCTTTTAAAAAACATTATTGCACATTCGTGTGCAATTTACGTTGATTTGGAATATATCAAAGCCGCAAATATATTTACCTATGATAAACTTTTATGAAGGATCAAGAAACCCCGTACAAACTACAAAAAAAAATAAAATACAACACACTCACACATTCATACAATGTCCAAAAATGCACAAATGCTACAAATTTCATGTTATTGTGTTTAATCGCAACAAAACTGCTCAAACATTTGGAAATGGTAAATTATCAATAATCGCACGCACCATACAACTTTAAGATGGCATCAAAGTGCCTCTAGACATGTTTTTAATGTAATTTTATAGTAGATGTGTCTCCTATAATCTTACTTACCAAAATATAATGTTAAATGGGAAAAAATCACGCTAACTTTCAGCTGGTTTTTCTTAACCTTTACATACACACATCAATATGTATATAAAGTCCACGTCAAGATTATTGAAAAGTTAACTCAGAAAACAGATACAACAACAACCGTAGCTAACCAGAGCTTATTAAAATAATACAATGGAGATGCTTCACTTGCAGAAGGTGTGGGTAGTATAGCCACGGGAACTTGAGAGGATGGAGATAGAGATGGAGATGGAGCCGTCGAACCTTGAGAAGAGGGTAAAGTAGGTGGACTTATAGATGGAGTTATTGGAACTTGAGGAGACGGTATATCAGACGGAGATGGAGCTGTCGAAGAATCATTAACCACATTGATGTCCACCTTTTGCCCATTTGGGCAATGATCCCGGCCCCTGCAAATGAAGTAATGGTGGCCGGTATCATCAAGAGTGATTGAGTCATTTCCTGATTCGTAAGAGACATATATGTAGCGCGGCGCAACGCATGATTCATAGACATCTTGTGGAACTTGTATCACGTTGTGGGGTCCCTCGTACTGAAAAACTGTTCACAACATAAAATGATATTTATTCGATACGGTGAAATTAATAAATTGTATAATCATTTCCTATCTAAACATATTGTTTTTAGCATATTATGTAGTATAGATCACTTTTGGAACTAATTAAAAATCTCATTTGATCCAATAATGTGATAAACCAACTAACTCCTCTCGATCAAATAATATACATCCAATTTAAGAATCTCTCACTTTATGCACATTTATGTATCCAAAGTTACTTTTTGGTTATTTCCAAAACGTATGTATAAAGTTGTGATTTTGCCATGACAACTACACAATGAAATCAACTAAATTGAAGTAGCCTTAACCACACATTTGAAAAGTAGAGCTCCATATAAAGTGACTCAAAGAAAGACTCTTATAATTAACAATTCACTTTTTTAGGAAAAACTTAACACTCGGAAGACATTTTTACTTTTTTGTGACTCTGTTGATATGTCAAATACACATTTTTTTTTATTACTACATTGTATTAATAATAAGATTTTCAAGAATATACTACTTGTATTCTATGATCTATGTTCCAAATAAAGAGCTCATGATTCTTTTCGGGGTTGTTCCAATTTAACGGTTCACTTTCCTTTTTTGAACATAATCAGTGAACCATGTTTCACGATGGTGAACTAGATTTAATCTTCACAATTGATTGAGTTTATACTTAATCTATACGAAATAAAGACATGAACTCTTAATTTTAAATGGAGTGAATATTATTTTTGGTAAATGAAAAACATACTACATAGTAAATACCAAAGAAATCCTAATCAATCTTCAAATGAATAAAGCTTTGGGGTACTAAAATCCAAATGATCTTTTTTTAGATATATAATGTAATGTTCAACAATTTGGTTTTATTTGTCAAAAAATAATACTTCTTCCACGGTTAACATTTTCTTTAAAGTTCATGAATTTTTTAGGAGTTTTGTGTTTTCTAGTAACGAATTATTTTTTTAACTTGGATTTAATAAAAAGTATCGTAAATGAGAAGAAAAATTCTCAACAAAATTCTAAATATCAATATTTATTTTGATGACCTCAAATAAAGACCATTACATTTTTTTATAGCGATAATCAATGAGACTCTTCAACATATATTATTAAACATACCTAAAAACATATAAATTTTTAAAAATACCAAACATATTTATCAGGTATGGTATAGATTAGAAACATAGTAAGGCGATCATATATAAAATATTTCATCAAAAAATTCAGTCTGAATGTTAGTAAAATGAAATAGAGTGTATATGTGCATTTTTCACTTTTCGAACTTTTGATCATCATAAGAATTTTTTTTCTACATAATCACCTCTATATAAAGATCATCTATGGTTAAGAAATTGTTTTTTTTAATATTTTAAATATTGGTATGTTCTTTAGGTACAATGGTTCCTATATAAAATCCTAATTTTACTAACAATCTAAATTTAACTAAATTATATCAAATAAAAGCACATCATCCGTAAATACAAATACAAAGATTTCTATATAAAATTCCATATTTTTCATACTTCCTTACAAGGGAACAAAAAATGGAATGAAGCACATTGTTTGGTGACTTTTTAACTTAAAAGAATCTTATGAGAAAGCGTATTGAGAGAGACATTAAATGATAAAATAAGGCTGAGATGGAGAATTTAAGTTTTTTTTTTCTTCTAATAACAAAGGAAAAAACTCTCTTTCTTTTCCTAAGAACCAAACACAACATTGGTGAAGGTTGAGAATTGTTGATGCAAAGGGTTTTCTAGATAATAATTGTTGCCCAAAGTTAAACACTAGTTTTCAGATTGTAAATTATAGGAGCAACCAACTGAGGGAGACATTAAATGATAACATAAGACTGAAATGGACTATTTTTTTTTTAACTTTTAATCTAAACATATATAAATTTTAAATGATAACAGGACACCATTCATCACCGAGATTAACAAATAAATATTATTTATATAAGACATTTCTTAATATAGGTCATATCAAAATATTTTTTTCTCAATGTCATATTTTTACATATAGTGAATACCTGTTGAAGCAAAAACACTTTCATAGGACTTGTTGAAAGTTTCCTTATTATACTTGCATTTTCTTAAGATTTTTATGAAATTATAGGATTTTGCCCCCTCAAAATTTTTGAAAAATAATAAGAGTCGTCACCGCAATCAAAATAAAGAATTACTTGGCATATCTATGTATATTTTTAATCAAAAGTCAATATTTGAATGCTATTTATGATAAAATTTACAATTCTTACACATATATATATAGAAAGAACATCCATTTATACAATTTGTTATTAGTTTTTTTTTTTTTGTATTAAAAAATTAATAGTTAACCAAAAAAATCGGTTATCGTTCACGCACTCTTTCGACCCCCCCCCCCCCCCCAAAAAAAAAAAATAAGTCCAATTCCTAGATCCATCCTTGGTGGGAACTATTGAACTACATACTTACTAACGGGACTAATTGAAAAAAAATATAATATGACACGGAAAAATTGAAATGCAAGTCGAGAATTAACTGATATTCTATATTCAATTTATAATATTATAAACTTTCGTACGATCATGTTGCCTTCAAATTATGTGTAACAAACTTAAGAACATATAAGGTTATGTAAAATGAAATTGAATCAAATTGTATGACAATTATGTGTGCACGATCAAATAACCCCCAAAAAAACTCCCACATGATAATAAAAATAATACACATAGAGATTAAAAAAATGACTCACGGATAATATTATAAACTTTTGTACGATCGTGTTCCCTTAAAATTATGTAACAAACTTAAATGCATAAAAAGCTATGTCAAATGAAATTGAATCAAATTGTATGACAATCATTTATGCACGATCAAATAAGCCAAAAAAAACTCCCACGGGATAATAAAAATAATAAACATAGAGATAGAAAAATGACTCACGGATAATATCACCAACATGGAATGTTTTATTAGCAGCCCATTCTTGATAATTAATATTGTAAGTCCAACCAGCAGAGTCCCCAACCTTGTAAACAGCTGCATTAGAGAATTGGAGTGAAGAAAAATTAACCAGCATGATGATGAACACATTGACAAACAAACCCATGTTTTTTTTAAAAGAGAAAATGAAAGTGAAAGGCTGGAACTTAAGTTTCACTATTTATAAGTGTGTATTGTTTGGACTTACCAAGACCTTTCAAATCTCTAATATAAAATGGATGGTTAACACGGTTCACCAAGGGACCTTAATTTAATTCCTTTCCATTGATTATCTACATTACTCTTGTCTCTTAATGTGCCTCCCACCACCATTTACCCATTCTTCTTTTTTAACTATTTAAAATATTTTTTAATTTTGTTTTTAAACTTTAAAAGTGTTTAACTGTTTTTAAAAATGTTAAAAATTATTGTTTCAATATTTTTATATTACGGTTTTTCATAATTTTTGTAAAACGTTCTCTTAACAATTTTTTTATAATATTAAAAACAGTTTTTAAAATACCATAAAATAATTTTTAAACATTCACATCAGTTTTTTTAAACTATTTAAAACAGTTTTAAAAAATGTTTTTTAAAACTTTAAAACAGTTTTTATAATATATTCAAAATAGTTTTTAAAAATGTTAAAAACAGTTTTTACAATATTTTTATGATACGGTTTTTAAAAAAATTTGTAAAACATTTTCTTAACAATTTTTTCTAATATTAAAAATAGTTTCAAAACAGTTTTTAAATATTTATAGCAGTTTTTTTAACTATCTAAAACAGTTTTTAAAATTATTTTTTAAAACTTTAAACCTGTTTTTATAATATATTCACAACAGTTTTTAAAAATGTTAAAAATAGTTTTTACAATATTTTGTTAATACGATTTGTAAAAATATTTGTAAAACATTTTCTTAACAATTTTTTTATAATATTAAAAATAGTTTTTAAAACATTGCGAAACAGTTTTTAAATATTCATAACAGTTTTTTAATTATTTAAAACAGTTTTTAAATTATATTTTAAAACATTAGAACCATTTAAGAAGTTGGCAAATTTGTTGGCAAATATTTCCCTCTCAAATAGGTAAGCAAAATTTTTCCACAGATTGTGCATATGAGGTGTTGTACATTGGCAAATAATGGCACGGTAAATTGCGCAACCAAACAGCCATAATGTGGACAAATTTTTATATTTGCCAACTTTTTGGCAATTACCTAGGCAAAAAGCACCAACCAAATGGAGCCTAATATAAGGAAAAAATTTCGCTGTCTTCAATGACAGCAAAATTTGATGGTGTCCAATCAAATTCCTTTCCTTATTTCTTCTTAATGATGCTATCTCTCTTCCTTAAATGCTCAAACAGAAAACTTTGCTCATATATCTAACTTCCATAAATGCTTAAGATTCCCAATATGCATCACCCTTAATTTACAAGATAATATTAATCACTATATATAAATTGTGCTCCTTACATTAAAAAAAAGTAAAAAGATTTAAACTGTTTTTTAACCAAAAAAAATACTATATTAAAAAAAACTACACATAATAACAAAGAAAATTGTTTTTTTGTTTAAGGAAAAAACTAGAAAAAAATTGGGAAAAAAAAACTTTTTTCTTTCAACTTTATTTTTTAGAAAAGAATAATAAAAAAAAGTTACTAATAAACTCTATAGAAAAATGAAAACACCGTTTTTTTACAACTTTCTTTTTCAGGAAAGACTAATAAAAAAAAAGTTACTAAATTTTTTTTTGTTTAGGAAAAAAACTGGAAAAAAAACTTTATTTTTTAGGAACGAATAATAAAAAAAAATACTAATAAACTCTACAAAAAGAAAAAACTTTTTTTACAACATTATTTTTTTGGAAAGAATAATAAAAAAAACGTTACGATTTTTTTTTTCTTTGTTTAGGAAAAAAATAGAAAAAAGACCTGTATATATAAAGTCTGTATTTTTTATTATTCTTTCCTGAAAAAAAAAACTTTATATAGTTTGAGTAAGTAGTTGTTAATTGAATTTGTGTAATTGTTAATTAAACCTCTATATATACTGAAAAATATTGACTAATATTTTTCCAAAAATATTAGTCAATATTTTTTTCCCTAAAAAAATATTGAATTTTTTTTTTCCAGTTTTTTTCCTAAACAAAAAAAATGTTTTTTCGTAACGTTGTTTTTATTATTCTTTCCAAACAAAAAAGTTGTAAAAAAAGTTTTTTCTTTCTGTAGAGGTTATTAGTATTTTTTTTATTATTCGTTCCTAAAAAATAAAGTTTTTTTCCAGTTCGAAAAAACATTTTTAAGTAACGCTTTTTTATTTCACTTTCTTGAAAAAGAAAGTTGTAAAAAAACAGTTTTTTCATTAGTAATTTTTCTGTAGAGTTTATTAGTAAAAAATAAAGTTGTGAAAAAAAATAACTTTATTTTCCAGTTTTTTTCCTAAACAAATTTTTTTTTTCCCTGTAGAGTTTATTAGTGATTTTTTTATTATTCGTTCCTAAAAAATAAAGTTGTAAAAAATAGTTTTTGTCATTTTTCTGTAGAGTTTATTAGTAACTTTTTTTATTATTCTTTTCTAAAAAATAAAGTTGAAAGAAAACAATTTTTTTTTTCAAATTTTTTTCCTTAAACAAAAAAACAATTTTTTTTATTATTATGTACAGTTTTTTTTAATATAATATTTTTTTTGTTAAAAAACAGTTTAAATCTTTTTACTTTTTTTTAATGTAAGGAGCACAATTTATATATAGCGGTTAATATTATCTTGTAAATTAAGGGTGATGCATATGGAGAATCTTAAGCATTTATGGAAGTGAGATGTATGAGCAAAGTTTTCTGTTTGAGCATTTAAGGAAGAGAGATAACATCATTAAGAAGAAAGAAGGAAAGGAATTTGATTGGGCACCATCAAATTTTGCTGTCGTTGAAGACAACAAAAATATTTCCCTAATATAAAACGGATGGTTAACACGGTTCACCGAGGGACCTTTATTTAATTCCTTTCCATTGATTATCTATATTACTTTTGTCTCTTAATTTACCCGTTCATCCTACCATCTGTACAGTCACGTCATTAAATTCCTTCATCTTCCTCTACCTGAAACGCGATCATTGGTATGTTCTTCTGTTTTTTGCTAGAATTCAAGACGTTAATTACTTTCATAAGCTCAAACTATTCACCTGCCCTTGGATCTATTTAGTGCATTACATCGAACATGCCCTATCTCTTCTCTCAACCCCACTTCACTTTCTGTATTTCTCATATGACATTTCTCAACTTTGTTCATTCATATTCCTTTTCAACCTGATGAAACCAACATGTATGTGTTTTTGTTAACAAATACATAAATAATTTGTTAGCTACGATTGGATTTTTCAACCTGATGAAGGCTGAGTTGGTTTTTTGAAACGCTCACAAATGCTCACATAAATAATTTGTTAGCTCTCCTCAGCCACAAAACACACGTAGTAGCATAAAATATGCTTCCGTCTGTGTGTGTCGCTCTATTACTAATCTGCGCCATGTTCAGCCCATATTTTCTCTTCTACGCCTGGTTCATATAGTACACCAATACCTACTACTCCACTAATACAGGTGATAGACAATGAGATATCCCTTCACCGGTAATACCATCCCCCACTAATACCAATACTCGTGATAGCCAGTCAGGTATCCCCACTAAAGGACTCTCAAATGAAGATCTCCAAAAACTCCCAAAACTCACCGGTAAAGACTTGGTTTAGGGAAATGAATGTGCGGTTTGTTTGGACGAGATTGAGGCAGACCAACCGGTACGCCTGGTATCCATTTGTAATCATGACTTTCATTTAAAATGCGCTGATGCATAGCTTTCTAAAAACTCTACTTGTCCCCTTTGTAGGGGAAGGCTTGAGCCGGAGCTTTTTTGTCCATCTGATTCTAACCTTGTTAAGAAATTCCGTTTTTGATTGTTTTTATTTTTGGTTGTAAAAGATGTTGTTTTTCGTTTTTGGAGTCTGAGATAGAATATGATACGAATTTTCTTTTGAAGTCTATTCATTTTATGGTTGATTCATGCGACCCTAACACAAATGAGTTTATTTTATATCTTTGTGATGTATCTTGTAATACCTAATATTATAATATAGAATTAAGGTAAGAGTCAGGTTCGTTTCTATATTTGAATTTTTAGGACACTAATTTTTAGGTTTATAAAAATAGTCCTTGTGGTACAATAACATTTATTTGTATAGTCCCTTTAGAGTTAGGAGTACATAAAGTATGTAATTTCATTTGTTTTAGTTAACTATGTATCTATTATATACCTCTAACACGATAGTATTAGAGGTTTTAATAGCAATAAATTCCTATTTAGTACCCATTTTGTTTATGTCGTTTGTTTTTCGAGATAAGTATACACCATTCATCTTCCCTGCCCATTTAGTTTCCTCCTTTTGGCTTTCCACTACGTTTCGTTTATGCCTTAGGCGGGTGAAGAGACTTCCTAGGGCCTCACCATATTTAAGGGCCCCTAATTTAAATAGCTATTTATTATATTATATATAAATAAATACATTCATTGAAAAAAGTAAAAACTCTTCTTATTTTCAAGGCTATTAAAAACAACTCAATAAACAACTAAACCCATTAAAAGTACACGATTCATTTCTTCTAAACTAACAATCCCTTCATTTCTTCTCTCTCTCTCCTCTCTCTCCACTAACGGTTCATCTCTTCTCTCTCTCTCTCTCTCTCTATCCAAACTCCACTCTCGTCTTCCTCATTCGATTTTGCTCATACAAAGAAAAAAAAATTGCTCATTCAAAAAAAATCTGGTGGCACTATAAAACTTCTCTCATATAAGGTTTGTTTTTTGTTTTATATATATATATAATAATATACTATATGTTATTTATATTATATTGTTAATATTGTTATATATATTTTTTTTACTTTTTTGCTCTTTTTTGTTTTATGAAATTGTTTAAACTTAAATGATTATTCTATTAATATGTTTTTAAATGTTGACAGGTTGAAAGTGATTTTTTTTCAATTGGAGAAGTTTGTTGTTCGGATAATCAGATTCAATATACATTGTCGTGATCAGGTTCTATTTCTATAATAATATTTGTTTGTTTATGTGAAATAATTAGAAGCAATTATATTTGAGTAGCTAGAGTTACTTTTTATTTGTAACATATATTTAATATAATATAATAATTTTTACAATAAAAAGGGCGCCATATTAATTTCTAGCCTAGGGCCCCGATTTTTCTTGAGACGACCCTGCCCACGTCCCTCTCTCTACTTATAACTATATATATAATGTTTATCAATTGAGGAGATGTACAAGTTCATATACATGAATTGTCCTATTGTTGCCATAGAATGAAAACTCAAGAAATAGATTCCTCTTCTAAAATAAAATAGCAACGACAGATCCTGATCCCCCCTTCCTTCATTCCTTGGCACAAGTGGAATGCCCGATCAGATCAAAGAGAGGATGCGTCGCCTTTCTACTCCGAAATATGAAAGGTTATTATTACCGTGCGATTGTTTGTTCCCCCCAAATTAGCTTATCTCTCCTCTTTCACAATGGGTATTAGTGTCCATATTCACATAACTTGTAGATCCTGCTCCTCATATCTCTTTTCTTTCTCTAACTTATATTGAAACCACTCGGACCAATGTCCCATCCAACTACTGTGGAGAACCTGGCAAGGCTAGTTTTGATTGTTTCCACTGTGGAGAACCTGGACATCGTATGTTAAGTGCATGAATCCAAAGAAGCATACCATGTTTATTAGTGAAGAAATGGAAGGTGAACCTACGAATGGAGACGAAGATACCCAACACCTTATCAACAAACATAATCTCACAACAAAGACAGATGGTGTCCCACCTTGAAAGCTTATGGACGAGCTTTTTCATTAAGGGGGAGATTGATGAGAATGTAGGGGCATCACAGTAATTATTATTTGTTATTTTTCTTCATTGGTTCGGATATTATAGAGGTGGTTAGATGGAGATAAGTCTAGTTGGCCTTAGGGGTTAAAGGATGGGATTATTTTTAAGGTTATATATACTTATCTTTATTTCCTTAATTATCTTAATAGTTTTTTTTTTCTTGTAGCTTTAAGACTCTTTTAATCTGTTTTGGGACAATATTGAACATAATAAAACTAAGAGAGTTGGGGCATATTCACATCAGAGAGAGAAAATTGAGAATTCCATGTGAGAGTTACTTAGGATGCCTGATAGAATAATCTTCCTTTTTGTTAATTTCAGGTAAATAATAAATCATTTTAATTATCTTTAGTTAGATTTCAAGAGTTAAAGGGTAGCTTCACAATTGTTGGAGATGAGCTTTTGTTGTGTGGCTCATATTTTTGGAAGAGTTAGATCGTTAACTAGTTGACCCTTTACACACACATGCAAATAAGGGATAAACTCGACTATACATAAGATAACCAACTATAGACGACTAGCAATGAAACCGAGTATTGGCAAGGTCAATCTTGACACGACATGACTCAACCACAGCATAAAACCGGCACCACATAATCCATTGTCAACTCTACTTTGCGGTCCAGTTATGGTATTATGTAAATATAGTCCTCAATGTGATAAAAATAGTCCTACAACCCGGGTTAGGAGTTTACTCCTAGGCTTCTAATAGAATTAAAATTAATCTGGCAACCATAAATATATTCAAATCCATCATCGCAATAGAACATATGATATTTGAAATTTTATGAAGCTATGTGATGCTTAATTGGCCATATTTTACTTGTGATTTTTAAGGAATTTTACATGGAATTCCTATACAGTTTTTACTTCCTGTTTAAATTTTTTTTCCAAACGTGTACACATCAAGTAGACATTAACCACATTTGTACCTCCAACCTTACATTATTATTTTTAAATTGATCTAGATCAATAAATATTATTATTAATTAGCAAAAGGAAATTTACAATGAAGGTAGAAGGGAAAATGGGAGACCAACAATGCTAGATCTAGAGACAAAGGAAAAATTCAAATCGCCACCCCCCCCCCCCACCCCCCCCCCCCACCCCCACCCCAACACACACACGAAAAAAAAAGTTACTCATTAGTTTTTCAAATCTTTTAGCAACTTCAAAAGGTAATATAAAGAAAGAAAGAAAAAGTTGAAACTGACGATTCTAAATTTCTATGTTTGTGGTTTATAAAATGTGTATTAATTTATTTTATTCTTTGTTCTAATCTACAAAAAAATCCCATCATGTATCATTTTTTTTATGTTGTAAGAATTTGTTTTTGAAAAATAAATCCCAGACTTCCAGACTGGTTCATGCTTTTCTTGACGAAACAAGGTAGAATATGGTAAAACCCACCCCATACCCACTTCATCATTATCCCTCTTGAATATGTGGGGTTCGACTTGGCCGAACAAACCCCTTGAGTTCTGCATAACTCAAAGCCAATATAATATTATAAACTTAGGAACAATTTAAAAAGGGTGTAGAGAAATATATTTGAACTTGCCTTATAATGAAGGTGATGTTACATGTCCTCCATTGAGTATCGAAGCACTTCATGATGACTCCAAAGAGAGAGAGAGAGAGAGAGAGAGAGAGAGAGGTTTATTTTTGTGATTTGGGGGACTTGTACATTTAAAGGATTTACCATTGTGCTTTACATAATAAGAGCAGGGTCAAATAGTTGGGGTTTGAATCCATACCTCCCTACAATTTGTCTATCAAGAAAACCTTTAAAGTCATTATTCGTATCAAAGGTATTAGAAAATGTAATCCAACTATCAATAGAGCCTTCTATTATAACCATGGGTTTTATTTTGAAGTCCTTATCATTCTAGCAAAGGAAAGACATGGCTAAATCACAATATCTCTCTAATCTATATCATATTAAAAGTGTTGCTGACCATTTCAATGACATCTTGCATTTCTAAGCAAGGTTACTTCTTGGGGCCATTGCATACCCATGCTTAAACAAAGCGTAGTGCAATATGACAAGGAATAAATACATTCAGAATGGAAGTAGGAACATATGGAATACATACATTCGAAATGGAAGTAGGAACATATGTCATATGCTCTAAACTTGTTATGCTGGGGACTTGTATAGATTAAACAAAAAGAGTACACATTGAGGTAGTTCGAAATTTAGGACTGGTTATAGTTCAAATAAATGATTAATGAAACATAATAGGATTAAATTTATCAACCAATAGAATTTAGTTCAGATTACTATATAAAATGCAACTGATAGCCAAAAATGGTGCTCGGTGACAAAAGTTTTCCGATATTTTAGAATATACCTACATACAATTCAATACAGTAACTCTAAGCCACATTATCTAGAAGTGATAGTAAGGTGGTGCTTTTTTATACATCATTAAGGTGCGTTTGAGTGTATCGTCAGATACTAAATGGAGGTCCATTCAGCGAAACAAGTAACATTTGTTGAACAATGATAAATGTTGAAAGATTAATCCTATTGAAAAATCTTTAAAATTTTATCCTTAGTAGTTTTTGCGAGAAAAGCAACCGATAATGGTAAAATAATCCAAATAACATTATGAGTTTTTTTTACTTAACCTCCACTTTATAATCGTGTATTAGACTTAACCCCCACTTTACTAATTCGTTAGACATAACCCCCATTTTTCTAATAGTATATAGGATCAAATAGGTACAAATAAATATCCAATGAGAATTTCATACTTCAGATAAAAAAAATGTTTAACGTTCCTTTTGATCAATCAACATTTAGAAATTAAAAATAACGAAACAAAAACACCTAAATTTGCAAATTTTGACGCACAGAAACTCAAAAATCTTAACCAGATAAACTGAAATCTAAGAATTGTAGACACTACAAGTTTGCCCCCCAAATAAAATTATGCTATAATTAGCTCCCACGGTATGGAACTGATTCTTATCCTCGGACAAATTACAGATTAACACCCCACACTTAAGTAATTATCCCCATTAGCGGCACCTAACAAATGAAAAAAAACAAAACAAGTGGGGGTGCATGAATATAAGAAAAATATATTACAAACTATCAACACACACACACACACACACACACACACATATATATATATATATATATATATATGTATAAAGAGAGAGAGAGAGAGAGGGAGAGAGAGAGAGAGAAGTTATACTTGGAGTTAGTGACATTTGTGAAGAGAGCAAGGGAGAGAGGGGTTCCAACTACCTCAACACCATCATAGCTGCAAATAAGAAATTTATTAATAACAAAGGGAATTAAATCACGCCCATTTTCAGAAATAAAAACAACCGTCATTGAGTTAAAGAGAATAAAAGATGAGAAATAGAGAGATTCTTAACTGGAGGAGAGAAGAGCTTAGTGGGTGGTGCGGCTGAATAACACAATGGGTAAAACTCCACTGTAACTTTAAAAAAAAAGTTTTTTGGTTCTCCTTTTTCTCCGGACTAGAAAAAAAAACGAGACCTAGAATGGGGAAAACGAAAATGCACCAGGTAGGGGTCGAACCTACGACTTTCTTTTTAGGAAACAAATGCTCTATCCACTGAGCTACACGCACTTCATTTATTGCATCTGATAAATCTTATATCTAATTTGTCTTAATGTTGACATTGTTTGGTATAAAATTTAATTAGAAGGCCTTTGATGCTCTAATTAAAGGTAAAAATACTCATCCATAATCAAATTAACATCAGGAGCTAAGGATGGCTTTTTATTTAGTTTGCTTCTTAAAGGGACTATTGAATTCACGTAACTTAGAATTTATAAAACTTTTTATCAAAAAAATTGAGGGTGTATATGACATTATCAAAAAATTCTGAAGTGTATATGTAATATTCAATTCAAGGTTGATCGCACCGTCTTGGTTCAATGTAGTGGTTGAGTTAGGGGTACTTGGGGTTGATTTTGGGTTTTTTGGATTAGTTTCAGTATACTCGAAAGATAGTAGATATAGGAGATGGGGGTTTATGTTGTCTACACCTTCATATATTCTATAATGAATAATAATTAAGTAAGACACCCATCGTCTAATGATGACCATGGAATCCACGTGTGCACCGAGATAGACCAGAAGAAATTTGGGACCGCACCATTATTAGTCATTGTGTAATTTTATTATTCATAGAATATTATACATGATTTGTACTTAGAATACTGTGGGGTGCAAACCGAATTACCCAAACATAGCGCCCCAAGTGGTCTGGACACGGAAGGGAGGAAAACCCAGAATTAAATGATAAACATCATGAGAGAAAATTATAAAGAGGCCAATCTAACTGCCAAAGATCTCGGAGGGGATTAGTACATATCAAGAGGCAGCTTAACCAACACACGTGTGAAGTCCAACAGGACTTAACCTACTCCATCCCTATAAATATAACCCTCATCCCAGGAAAAAGGGGGATGTAACTTCTTGCTAAAAAATTTAAAGGAAGTAATAAATATAGAGAAACACCTTGTGGACATAGGCAATTGTTGAACCACGTAAATCCTTTTATTGTGAGGTTGTTTTATTCATTGTTCGATTTTAATTGCTTAGATTCATTCATTGTGATTATTTTCACTCACAATTGGTGTCGTCTATGGAAAATGATTCTTTTTCCGTAAGAAAATTAAATCCAACAAGTTAAGAGATGTATCACCCTCATAATTCACCTGTAACGAGCAATCAGTTAAGAAAACTATCATTACATAGAGTCAAGTCTGAGATCCACCTGGATCGAAGTCAAGCTACCCGCCATCCATGATACCTCCCGTAGGAGCAACTCGGATAACCTCATATCTCATGGGTGGTCGACGTGTATGAAGAGCAACTGCATCAGCAAGAGGAGGAGACATGCCTCCAAATGGAGTAAAAATGCGCCTCCTGCGATGCCTGGAAAAAATGAAGCGAGAGATCCAAGGGGATAAACGCAAGAATCGTGGTCAGATGCCTAGCCCGCAAGCGAGTAAAACTCGTAGCCGAGTAAGGAGTTCACACCGCGAGCAGGAGCATTCAGAGCAAAAGAGACCCCTAGTAAGGTAAAACCAAAATGAAAGACATCATAAACACGATATCCGAAGCTTGGTATGATGGAAATATATCAACACTCACCGAATTGTGGGGATAGATCCCCCGAAGAGCTATATAGAAGGGAACTCATCACTCAGATGCAATCCCCCTTCTCGACAATAATTGAGGAAGAAGAGACCCCGAAGAAGTTCTCCACCCCAAGGTTCAAGATATACAATGAGAAGACCGATCCTATATACCACGTGCATCAGTATAGTCAAGAATTTACCTTATGGAGCCACAATGATGCCCCCATGTTTCGTATATTCACATCCAATCTACGAGACGTTGCACAAAAGTGGTTTGAGAGTCTACCATATGGGTCGGTCAAGAACTTCAAGTCACTCATAGAGGCCTTCATAACTCGCTTTATAAGAAGCAGTTATCTCCCAAAGAGAATGGATTCTCTCCTCACTATGAGGAAGAAACCCTTGGAAATATTGCAAGATTAAACCAAATGCTACAGGGAAACCTTCAATGAAGTTGGAGATTGCTCGAAGTAAGTTGTCATGGCATAATTCAAGATAGGGCTTCCCCACAACTCCATCCTGCACCAGTACCTCACCAAGAAGGAGGCAGACACCATCGATAATCTAATGTCGCGCATAAAAAAGTATGCCAAGGTGGAAGAGCGGTCGCTCTCAACCAAGGTGTTAACAGTCGTACGAAGGTGATTAAAGGGAACGGCAAAAAGAGTACCCCCAAGAAGGGGGGAAGAAACAAAATATAGGTTCTAAATATGGAGACAAGGCAAACCCATCCAAAGCGTTTCAGGCGATCAACATTGTTTTTAAAGAACATATATATAAGTTCTTAGGTAAGATCAAAGACCACTAGTTCCTCGAGTGATCGAAGAAGATGGGTGGAGATCCAAGTAAGAGAACCATCTCACTCAAATGTTATTACCACAAAGAAAATGTAGAACTATAAGGCCCTCAAATCCCATTTGAAGGAGTTGGCCTAGGCAGGGCATTTAAATGAGTACGTAGAAAAGAAAGTTGATAAAGGAACCCCCAGCGCTGACCAAAAATAAGATAATGTTTTGAAAGACGAGTTAGGGAATGAGTTCGCTGTTATCCATGGTGACTCAAATTCCAACCAGATCGAAGGCAATGCTGTTCGAATGGAGCTCAATAAAGTCACTATAGTTACAGAGGCTTTCTATATTGACCCCATGAAAAACCCAGCCGATAAGTGCGGATGACTAGAAGACGTAGGATACAACAAGCATATAGTCTTCAAGGAAGAAGATTTGATTGGGGTGAGGACCCCTCACTATGATGTGCTATTGATCACCTTTAGAATTGAAATTTAGGATGTGGATCAGCTACTGGTTGATCAAGGGAGTTCGTCTGAATTCATGTATTTGGAACTTTTTCACAAGCTCAAACAGAAGATGGAGGATTTTAAGGAAACAACCATGCCTTTGGTCGGCTTTGATGGAAAGATGACTATGTCTTTGGGAAATATGGTCCTACGAGTCATGACTGAATATATCTCAAAGATAATCAAGTTTTTAGTGGTAGACATTAACTCGCCTTATCATGCCATTCTTGGGAGGGATTGTTGTACGTCATGCATGTTGTTCCCTCCACTTACCACCTAAAACTCAAGTGCATCACGGATCATCGAATAATGGAAATCAGAGGCAACTAGGTCATTACTCGAAAGTGTTTTATCATTCCTTCAACCTTTGCACATTAACATCCGAGAGTCCACCCGCACAAGTACCATAACATGTGATTCCACACACGTCTCGGTATCCGCCAATAGGGCCCAATAACAATCTATGGATTGGAACACATAATCCACCACTTATTCATCACAATACCACAATACAGAGTCCATCATGAGTGGACAATAAATATGAATTCCACCTTATTAAATGATTCTCAACAAGATGAAAAGAATAAACCTTGGTTCCCACAAACTAGATTTCAAGACATATATATGATGAAACACTTGGATATTTAAACATTTGTGTGTAAACCGAGGTTCTGGTTTAAAATACGTGATCATGGAAGATCAAAAATTTTACACCCCATATTTCTACCTATTTACAATTTAATTAATTCGGGAATCAATTGGGAAAAATACGTCTTATTTAAATTACGGAGTGAAGTATTTTAATGTGATTAATTGATAAACGTGATTATTAAATATTAATTGAGAGATAAATATTGATTAATATTATGTATAATATTTACTAAGTGTGAATAGTAAATAATTAATGATTATTGTTATACGGCATAGCGAGTGATATGTGCGTATTTTATTTTATCTCACCCAGGAGTCGCGTGTAGGGTAATTTGAGGGCAAGATAGGAAAAATATTTTAAGTGATTCCAATGATAATTTAGAGGTCACAGTTAGTTCTGAAAGGGTCAAAATAGTCGAAATAGTGTGCTCGGGGTACAGTTTGGGTCCCGGGTCGATTTTAGACCAAATCGGCACCTATAAGGGCATTTTGGTCATTTGGCAAATAGAGGTTAACAGACCTACGAAATTTTCAAGTGTATATTAGATGTTAAGGGGATTAATTTAGGGTTAAGAAAATACAAAACACAGAGAGACCAATTTAGGTGAAAGAGAGACAATTCTCAAGGCTTAAGGAGGATTTAGTGAGGTATTTAGAGGATTCTTGCACATCAATCAATCTTGGAGTAGGGAATTGGAGAGGAGACAATCAACCCATATTTATCAACAAGAAATCAAACCATACCATAATCAAGGTAAGTTTTTATTTCAAATCAAATTGATGTTATAATACCCATGTGTAGGGTTTCATAAATAAATTAATTTTATTGAAAATTCTTGGAGAAAAAGAATGATTTGATAGGTTTGCATGTGGTTTGTATTTTCATCTGTAGAGGATTGAAAATCAAAAGAGTTGTGATTGTTTCTATGGATTTAAATCTGGGTTTATGATGATTAAACATGAAGAACACAAATATCTTGGGTTTTTGAGAAAGTTTAGATTTTTATGATTCTTGAATGAATTTCGTAAATATTTGATAATATATTTACGTTAGAAATATAGTGAAT
Source organism: Sambucus nigra (assembly GCA_949130495.1). Taxonomy (NCBI): domain Eukaryota; kingdom Viridiplantae; phylum Streptophyta; class Magnoliopsida; order Dipsacales; family Adoxaceae; genus Sambucus; species Sambucus nigra. The sequence continues at coordinate 185,305,776 of OX422214.1, read as the reverse complement.
GTTTGGTTATGTTGGTAGAGATTTCCAGAACGTTTAATGAAGGATTGATGGGTTAAACATGGAGAAACTGTAGCTATGCGAAGCTGCAACTGGTTGATCGATCGACCAACGTGTGAATGTCGATCGATCGACGAATCGATTAATCGACCAAAACAATCGATCGATCGACCTAAGCTGAATTTGGGTTCTTTTGTTGGTTGAGTTTTCTTCGATTGACAACAATGGAGGGGAACTTTAGAAGTGATATTATACGTATGTAGGAACTTGATAAAGACTAGTAGGTGTATATTTAGGCTCCGTTATGATCATTGAGTGTGTGACTTGGAATATGGACCGACAGGGATAAACCGATTGGGTCGTGTGTTGGAAAATTTGGGATTTGAGTTATGGGGAGAGTAAACATCAATCCAAGAGATATACCAGTAGTCTAGAGATAGCTTAACTACTGAAATGAATGAAGGGTTAACTAGGGCCCTTAGAGTTGTGTGAATACTCAACTAAATACGATAGTGAGATGAATCGTAAAATGAAATGTACGGTGAGTATTTGAGAGAAATATACTACGTACTAATATGAATACTTGGGTTGCGTGAATGCCTATTGTTGAATAGTAATGCATAGGTTGTGTGAATACCTAAAGTATACTAAGATATATTGGTGATCGAGGTAGGATTCCGAGCCAATATATATGACTAATATTGGTGATCGAGATATGATTTTGAGCCAATCTAGATATGATTACTAGTGGTGGTCGAGGTGTCATTCCGAGCTAATGTAATCAATAACTACTGGTGAACGAGGTATGATTCCGAGCCAGGATATCTACATCACTATTCGTGATCGAGGTAGATTCTAAGCTAATAATCCCTAATGTGTGATACGGGGATGTGACAACAGAGTATGCACTTATTGTATATATTATGCGTGAGATATATACTTTATAATAATTGTACTTATGAGTTATGGTAGACTGAAAAATGTTATATATATATATATATATATATATATATATATATATATATATATATATATATATATATATATATATCTGAAAAGTAAATTAAGGGAGAAACTTAATTAGTAGATTAAAGATAGATTGTGAATATCTAAGGAATTTAAATTAAGGAGTGAGACTTGATTTATAAAGCTTGAAAAATAACATATGTGAAATGTTACATGAGAAATGATTGACATATAAGAGAAGTTAATAAAATAAGGTAGTGTATGGGTGGTACGGTAACTTAGACGTGTAGGTAAGTTCAGTTGGATACTTTAGTCTAGTTAGCTTGGGTAGTATGGCTAGGTGAGATAAGTATAGGATGTTAGGCGTGAACTATAAATGAGAGGTGAGGAAACTCAAGGGAGTGTACATGATCCTAACATGAGTATTGTATGGGAACTTAGACGTGTACTGTATTGCGATAAATTACTTGCTAAATATTTTCAAAGCGTTTTGAGTACTAACTCTTGCTTATCAAAATATTTTCAAAGAAAGAAAGACAAAATTTGGCAAAATTTGACAAAATCTTGTTTATCTGTTTTAAAGAAAGACAAAATTTGGCACCATTCTAATTTCACTTAGGTGGTTAGTAATTAAAAAGTATTCGACAGTGATGCTAAGAATGAACCATATGAGAAACCTGTTTTAATTTAATAAAGGCCTGATGACGTGATGTTTAATTAGGCGGGGTGTCACAAAAAACTTTGGAGATCTTTGTAGAAGAGTTTTAGAATTCAAACCCAATGAAAACATCCTCAAAAACTGTTATTCCGCTGCACTCTTTATGCTGGGTGCCTCTCAAAAAGAGTTAAGAATGAAATAACTGAAGAAAACCAATTCTTGAAAAACATGTCGGTTTTTTTGAACGAAGTGCCCAATTTCGTTCAAACGAAGTTCTCATTCGAACATGCTTCTAACGAGAATTCCAATGACAAACTAGAGGAGGCCAATTCTGCCTCATTCGAAGTTCATTGGATCAGATTCCAATGAGGTACAAATTTGTTCGAACGACTTGGAATTTTTTTTAAAAACAAGTCTAAAAACATTTTAGAAAAATCAAAACCCAATTATTAAATATCCAATAATAGAAAATATACGCATTCATACGTGAGAGACCCTCGGATCATGAAGATAAAAAGTGGACACGAAACTGGACACGATGATGAACATTATATCTTAATCGCTATGTCTTCAATCAAACACGACATAGGCTTGAAAGGCCAAATACTTAAGTCCTGACCTATGACTAAAATGTTTTGTCCAAACACGTAATAAGAAAAAATACATACAAATTAACTATGTCTCAAATTTTTCCTTAAAAATCTCACCCTTTGGCTATTCCCAAACAAAACATAAAATAAAAATCCACGGGTTGTCAACTCATAAAAATGACTCAATGCCCAACCCCAAATGGAAAACGTATAAAGACTTGACAGACTCGCGTTGAGTAACTTTACTCTGGTGTAAAGTTTGTCGCATCATTGCAAACCTACACACTTAAATACGTCTTCAAGCACAACTAGAATATATAACAAAATAAACTGCATAATAATAAACCCTCCCCCTTTGTCTAACAATCCCTACCTAAGTTAGGACGTCTCCCCCCAAGACAAAAATCTCCTTCGGACCATAAAGATTGAGATAACATTTTCTCCCTTTTGTTCCAGAATAGACAAAGACAAAGATGCATAATAAAACTATTTCTCCTAAATATAACCCAATATCCCCCTAAATTAAATATGGGTAGGTATAAAGGAAAAATCAAGTATATCATACAATGATTTGTAGTGCAACACGTAACAACAAATAATTTGGCAATAGAGGTATAAATAATCTAAACAATGATCAATTACCACCAATTTTGATGCAAAAATGATACCAACTTGAATACACAATGAAGCACGAGATACCAATGTAAACAAGTAAAAAGGGATATCAATATGATCATCAATAGCAACTAAGGATTGTTTGGTTGATTTTTAGAATTTTGGAGCATAATGATAGGTTGGATTTGTCTTTAAGTTTATTATAATTGTAGAAGAAAATGCATATATATGTTTTTGAGATTTTGGTTTTTGGTGTTGGTTGGTTGGGTATTTTGACCTTGGTTATATTTTAAGATTTTGGTTTTTGGTGTTGGTTATTTGGGTATTTTGACCTTGATTCTTTTGAAGGGGTTGAATTGAATTTGTGGTCTTGATTTGCAAAATCCAGGAGTAAGATGGATTGTTACATGCGATTTTATAAGTTTCGAAAATTGAGTTATCTGGTCAGATTAGTTAGGGTTATCACGAGATTTTAGTAGGACGTGTATCCTTCGGGAGGCAAAGATTTAGTCAAAAATCCTAGAGTAGGGTAACTAATATATTTGATGTTCATATATAAGTTAAGAATGGATGATTCCTAGACACGGAATCTTGGGAGACTGCGTTAGGGTTATAAAATTGCCTATAGTTATGTTGCGTGTTTCTAGTGTAGGTTAGGTGTAAGACTATACCTAGATTTGGGAACCCTGTGAGTTAGGGTTATTGATGTATGAGATCGATGTAAGGTTAAAGTGTGATTCACCTTTTTATAATAGTGATGCTAAGTGTGACTCGATATTGTTGGGTGTTCATGTGTTTATTTCAACCTGTTAGCGAGGGTTATATATATTTTTTCTGTTTTGTGTGCAATTCATACCATGTGTGAGTGCTCACAGGTAGTGTAATAGAGGGAATATAATTTATGGGGAGTGTACGATGTTAACCACACTAGTACCCCGGTGATAGCGATTGGCTTTACTTTGGTCATTTTACCCCGAACATTATTGCTTACGTAGAATATAAGGGGGTTGCCAACGTATAGTCATTGGATTTGCTGGATGGTCATCGTATATGCTTGGGTACGGTAGTCTAGGTAGTTGACGGGAAAACATAATGATTATCCCCTGTTGATTCTTTGAGGTTATATGGGTGTGATTACGTATAACTATGCCTAGTGCGCGCAAGAGATTCCAAAGGCAATAGAGATAGGCCTTCGTTATATGCGAGCGTGCGAGTAGTCCATTTACTTGTACATGATGGGTATTGTACCTATGTGTGGATGTTAGATGTAGAGATAGTATTACTCCTATTATATGTGATTTAGTGTTGCGGTATTGGAGATGGTTGTGCCAATTATTGTGTTATAGTAGAGATGTATATGATTTATAGTAGGGATGCATAGGTACATGTTTATGACTGTGGATTCTTATATTCTATATATTAGAGGTGCATATTATATTACGACATGAGATAACCTGGATTGATAGACTTGAGATATAAGATAGTTAATAGTACCTTGGTTATTTAACGATATGTACTTTAGGTTTGAGACCACCGTACAATACAAGATTCGTAATGTTAGTGATTAACCTAATACAGTGATATTAAGGAATAAAGAATTAAGAGATAAACTTTATTCATATGGGTTGCATATGGGCTTAGGATTAGAACCGCATGTTAGTATAGGTTATTGGGTTGGGTATTTAATAACCTAAAATTCACTCAAGGACGAGCGGACGATGTGTAGTTATATTGTAGCCCAAATTCAACTATAATCTTATTCTTCATAAATTTGTTATTTATGTTGTTGTTATACCTATTTTTCACATGTTTTAGACTGCAATAGTTGCCGTAAACTTGGGTTCGTTAGAGGAGCACCTCTAGTGGCATTGTACTCTTCATTCCTAGGATGTTGGAGTCGAGCACTGTAGCTCACCCACCCTATGTATTTATTTGGATTCAGCAAGTCGTTGTATTTTATTGTTTATTTTCTTTATCATTCTGAACCATAAATTGTATGAGATACATTTGTAATCTAGAGTTATATTATTATATTGGCAGTGATTGGTATGAGATATGATTTTAGTTTGTTAAACATTTATTATCTCATCATGTTATTAATTTATTTTTACGTATTTCATTATGGTGAGAATGCTACCAAATATGTTTTATTCTCGTGATTTTTGTATTAGACTAGATCAATCTATTTATGAATTTTACATAATATAAACAAACAAAAACACATGTATATTAGTAAAATTTACATATACATTCTAAAATTTCATGTATAAATTATAAAAATATGTGTATATCTTTATTATACCTCTAATACGATATTATTAGAGGTTTAACGAGGCTTTAATGCTCTCTCAATATTAGTATATCCAAATGGCATTCATTATATCCCAAAAAATGTGTTGTATGATAATACCCATTTGGTCTCCTTCTTTATCTCTTTGTATTCCCATATGTTCAATGTTTCATTTTTATTTCATTGTACCACCCAAGTTTCAAGTATCTAAAATGCACAACCCAAATCATCAAAAAAGATCAACAGTCTCTGAAATACATTAAAATAAATAAATTCTCATTTACTCAAACCTTGAATCTCAAAGTTCGTCTCTCTCACTCTCTCTCTCTCCTTACAAACACATGTTTTTAAGGCACAATATAGGACTCAATATTGTTAGTAATTAAATAATTGTGAAAGATTTTGACTTAATATTGTTAGTAATTAAATAAATATGTTGGTAAAATTTAGTATATTGCAAGTATATTTTATTTGTAACAAATATGAAACTCATATTTATACCTTAGTCTTTATGTATTTGATTAGTGTGAAAAGTTTATTATAATCTATTTTTATTAATTCTATGCAATTAAATAAATTAAAATTGTTCCTATTACGAATGTTGTTGGGTTGTTTATGATCTTTATATAGTGAGAGATATTGTTGATGTAGTGAGAGCTTTTGACTTAATATTGGTATTAATCAAATAAATTTGTTGGTAAAATTTAGTATAATATAAGTAGATTTTGTTTGTAAGAAATATGCAACTCATATACATATCTTAGTCTTTTTGTAGTTGATGAAAATCAAAAGTCTAATAATATAATCCATTTTTTTCTTAAAATCAAACGTATAGATATTCTGCCTCCGATTCTTTGTCGCGGTGGTTCAATTTCCCCAACTGCGATTACAAGGGAAATGCACTAAGCAACTACAACACCAAGGTGAATGCTCGAGAGACGAAGTGGTCACGTAACAGGGCGAGTTATTTGGTCGATGGTGGTGACGCACTTCCCCTGACACGTCTTAATCTTGTGTAGATGGTCACCACAAAAATTGAGGTTAGTTAGCAGACATTACAAGAAATAACAAGTAATTCTCTCCCCTATTCAATGGAAAAATTGACTAGTTATTGACATAAGCATAATCCACGTCGTCCAATAAGTTTATTTGAGATCTCGCTATTAATCTCGGGCATGAAAAATTAATCCTTGTTTATTAGGGTAAAATTGTATCCTTAGGAATAGTATAGGCACCTTTTCACGCATGCGATTCATGAATTAAATTGTGAACAGTACATCTGTTAACAGACTATTTCAAAAAGAGTAATGCTATGTGTCCCAAATAAATCCCCCCAAACCTCCCTAAAATGTATCAAGCATTTGATTCATTTTGGGGGATGTATTTGGGGTATGTAGCATTACTCTCTGAAAACATCCCTCCGTCAACATATCTTTTCTTATAAAAATTCTAGTATGCTATGAAAAATGGATTTGAATTTCGTGATAGTTTAGTTTTTACATACTTGAAAATTGATACGTTTCTCACCATTTGAATTATAATTGAATACGTTCTGAAATATTTATCTATGTTGGATTATAAATTACAGGCATCCACTTGTGCATATATATATATATATATATATACAGTCCTGGAGGTGAACCCAGAAAAAGAGAGAGAGTGTGCCTATAATTTAGGCGATAATTTCTGGGCTCACCACCAGGTGACACATGTCCGGTCCGCATTCTTAAAATGCGGACTAGTCCGCACAAGAGCAGGACTATATATATATATATATATATAATTGTTACGTGATGCACCCCCATGAACATTAGCAAATTTTTTGTACCGCTGCACTTTTATAAATTTTTAATAGATAATATTAAAATTAGAGGATCAATAGTTAATAATCTGTGTATTGGAGATCATTGATATGTTGCAGCCTTACCCGTGCCTTTCCTTAGAGTAGTTGCAAGAGTTACATAAATTCACAAATAGATATGTCAATAAAAAGACAGTTCATTACGTATTCGCCTAGTGTTTATTTTATATAATTAGTGTAAATTTATAATTAACTTAGTTCTGCATTTATAAATAATCAAGTTTTCAGTCTCAGGATGAATGTTGATATTGTTAAATGCAGAGGAATATGATACTGCAACAAGAGGACACCGACACAATTATCCCACGAGGGCATTAGGCGAAGGCATATACCGCATCCTAAAGCACCACGCTGCCAATTCAAAAGGAATGGAAAATAAAATGCACACTAATTTGGTTTACAAACTCGAACTCCCAATCGAACACCAAAAAAATGAACCCAAAGAGTCACTCAACATAAAATGCAAAGGCTCATTCGTAATTCAAATAAAGAACCCCGATCAACACCAACACTCTTCGTCTTCGGGCTCATCGTTTAGGGGACTTCAAATCAAGCGTAAGGCCAAATTTTCGGCCCACCTGCAGGGGCGGTTTGGCAAATTGAGGTATAGATCGGCGAACCCGTCGGACTTATTGAACTACGAGGGGTACGAGTTTTTGCTCATATTGGCGTCGTATGACGTAAGGGAGGAGCTCGGGTTGGAAATGAAAACAAAAGAGGAAGGTGAAGAGGAGGAAAAAGCATACTCTTGTTCTGATTTGATACATACTTTTGGGGAGGCTGCTTCAGCTGCTGCCCTTCTCAAAGGCACTTGGGTTTAAGAAATATTTATGTATAATGATTTTCCATCCTACTAATTATTAGTAGTACTTCTAGTGAATAGGCTTTAGTTTTTGTGTTTTATATGATGTGGACGTTTGACTCTACAAGGACTTCGTAAGTTCATGTTTGTTTGATATTGTGTAATATAGTATGGCTTGCAAAAAATGGTTTTTATATATGGTTCATGCATTTTGGTTTGGGATATTAAGGCTCTGTTTAGTTTTGAAAAATAAAGGTTGTTTTTAAAAAAAAAATCAATTTTTCTAAATAATATAGAAAATTAGAAAATGAATGCAAGTTTGATATTTATTTAAAATAGAAAATTGAAAAACGGTTTTCAAAATTTTCAGGAAATTAGTTTAACAAGTCTTCATCATTTTTAGTACTCTTAAAATTATATTTTCCTCTTGAACTTTCTATAATGTATATTTAGATTCTTGACTTTTTAGTAAATTACATTTTAATTTCTTTGTTTTTTTTAAAAGATATTTTGGTTGAAAATTTTGAGAAGTGCATTTTGGCCTGAAGTTTCTGTAAATCTTCTTTTATCCCTTTTGATTGTTTATATATTATATATGAACTTTGAACTTTCTATAATTATAAATTTTGTTTAAATTACATTTGACCCTTAATTTTTTTTTATAAAACTTATTTTGGGGAAAAAATAATTTAGTTATCATATAAATGCATTTTCTAGTTTTCTAAAAAAAATTATGGAAAAAGAAAATTGTAATAGAGATAAAAAATCTAAATAGGAAATATAAAACAATTTTCTACAACTAAACAGGGTCAAGGTATTTAGGCCCATGTGGAATGATTTATTTACGTATGATCTTATGTTTTTATTTTTAGTTGTTGCTTTGTTATGTGGTGCCTAAAATTTCAACGAATGTGTCAATATTTAAGGAAATGAAAAAGGGAGTTTGATGTTGGTTATGAGATGTTATGACACTAATTGAAATTATAGAAATATATGGGATGGATGAGAATTAAAACTTTCAAAGTGGGATTAAATCCAAAAAAACTGTTTTTGTTTTTGCATGATGTAAATGGAGGTGTTTGGCGCAACCTACCAACATCCTCTAATCATTCTATATAGGCACACAACAGTCATGTCATGTTGACTTTTTGTAGCATTTTATCGATTTTGTATCTATTTTTGTTTATATATATATTCAGATAGACTCATGTATATATATATATATATATCTATTTTTTCAAAATAGTAAAAAAATAATATTTCGGTTTACCTTTTTTATATAACTATTAAACATTTCAGTGGACTCGTATAAGAAAAAATCAGCTCATAATTACCTTTTTGTCTATTATAAAAAAATGGGTCAAAATTTCGTAGTACCACACCAAAAAACTCAACTAAAAAATATGTTTGCGCAAGCAAGTATGTATGAGTTTCTCTCTCTCTCTCTCTCTCTCTCTCTCTCTCTCTCTCTCTATATATATATATATATATATATATATATATATATATATATATATATATATATGGAGGATTTCCAACGTACTTCAAAGAGAGAACTAGAAAAACGGATCATTTCTTTTAATAGTAAAAAAATATTATTTTAAGTTGATTTTTTTGTACGGTATTTAAATATGTGAGGGAACCTACGAAAAAATTAGAAAAATTTATTTTGAGCTAATGTTTTTTTGTTGTTTCATTGAAATGTTTATATATCGTACAGAAAATAAACTAATTTTTTTTTAGTATTTTCAAAAAATGGTTCATTTTTTGGTCCTCTCGTTGAGGTATGTTGGAGATCCTCCCTGATATATAGTGAGGATCTCCAACATACCTCCTATCAACATACATATGAATATATCCATTTAAAAAAATAGTATAAAAATATATTTTTTGACCAAATTTGATATACATAATCTTCATAATGACGAGATCATCTACAAAAAGATTCATCAAAAAATACAACTTGGAAGTGGGTGATTTGAAAATTGGATGAATACGTGCAATTTCAACCATTGAAATTTGTTATCATCATCTCACCTACTTCAAGTTACAACTTGGAAGTGGGTGATTTTGAAAATTGGATGAATATGTGCAATTTTAACCATTGAAATTTGTTATCATCATCTCACCTACTTCAGGTTATATTTTTAGATGATCTCCTCATTATGTAGATCATGTAAATCATATTTGGTTAAAAAATATTTTTTTTTGCTATTTTTGAAAATTAGTATGTTCATAGGTATATTGAAAACTGTCACTATATATATATACTTTTTTTTTAATAGTAAAAAAATAATTTTTTTATGAAACTTCATGGATATGGTATCCACGGTGAGAAGACCATCTTCAATTTTTTTCATCCAAAAATTCAATAAAAAATCGTTGAGGTGAGGTGATATGTAAGAAAAGGGTATAAATATACATTTTCGACCGTTGAAATTTTGGGTCTGCGCCCGCCACTTGATTGATTGAATGTGTAGATGAAACTTCATAGATATGATCTTCTCACTGTCGAGATCATATCCATGAAGTTTCATAAAAAAAATCAATCAAAAAGTGAGTGAGATGATCGTCAAAATTTCAACGGTCAAAATGCATATTTATACCATTTTTTAACAAATCACCTCATCTCAATGATTTTTTATTGAATTTTTTGATGAAATTTTTTTTGGAGATGATCTTCTTACCGTGGAGATCATATCCATGAAGTTTTATAAAAAAAACTCATGTTTTTACTATTTAAAAAAAGAGAGTATGTATCGGGGTCTGTACCATTAGGAGTCCTTATACACTACACCAAAAATGCTAATCTGGCACGCTGTGGCAAGGAGATTCTGGCACGGTTTAATGACAATCTGGCACACTTTAAAACAGTGCCAAAATTTGGTACTGCTTTAAAGTGTGCCAAAATTGAGTACACTTCACTAAAATATAAATAACCAAAAAAAAAAATTATCCCCCTTAATTTTTTAGCCTCCCGCTCTCTCCCTCTCTCGATCGCTCAGCCCCCGCTCTCTCTATCTCTCTCTCCCTCTCACACGCTCAACAAATTCTCCATCCACCATCGTCGCCGACCTTCGCCATCCTCCACCATCGTCGCCGTTCATGGGTTGAAATGGTCTTAGCATTTGGTTTATGGTTAAAAACGATTTTGCCTTGTGGGAGATGGGTTTGTCTTTGGTTTAACTTGGTCTTGCACAGGTGAGGAAATCGATTGGCTGAAATGGGGGCAGGAGATGTCCGGGGGGTTCGGGTATGGGTGGTTCCGTGTTGTGGAGATGGAGTCGTGGATGGAGCAGAGAAGGGTACAAACCGGGTAGGTTCGGAAAGCAATAAGGTCATGTTGTTTTACCTCCTTTAATATTAGTATAAATGTTGTTATTAGTTTGTAGTATTTATTTTTTAGGCATGAGGTAAGGAAAAACAAAAGTGTACCTGAGCGGCGAATGAGTTGAGAAGAGCTTAATAATACAAGTTGTGCTAAATCCATGCTCAGGCAGCCCTATTGCCACTCTGAGGCCGGCACCACCTGCACCTACCACCACCGCATCGTACGTATGCTCTACTATAGTATATGATGACCCTCCAACAATCTCTTACATTTTATTCAAATAATCAAATGTTTAATCAATAACAGGTTCTTAAATGAAATGACATAAGATCAGAAGATGATTTAGACATACAGATTCGGAAGAGAAGAGTCTAGGTTTGACGGAGATGAATCTCTTTGATCAAATGCTAAGGCCATGAGCAACGGAACTCCGTAGCAACCCTCACACAACCCACGAACCTTAATCAGGTATTACGAAACACTAATATCTAATTTATTATTTGTGTTGAAAGATCGATATTCACGGATCTGAGTTAATGTACCTATATAGGTTATTTTGACATTTATTTGCTTTATTTGCAGTTACCAATCTTATGCACCCTTTTTTGCACTTCAAAAGCCTAACAATGGTGCCCGGGGTTCTAGAGCTACTAATATTCCATTTTATCTTTTAGTTTTTGCCCCATGATAAGTAATTTCTAACTAATTTGACATGTATTTTATTCTTTCACTTGTTATTAACCTACAAGATGTTCTGTAATTTAACATGTATTTTGTTATGACAATATTGTGTTATGCATACTAGACGGACAGTAAAAAACATTCCCAAGTATGCTCCATCACAGTTCTACATTGCAATGTGTTTCCTCGGATCAAGGAGAAAAAGATAATGTCCCTAAAACCTTTTGTTGAACGCCTTCGGTAAGTTTAAGGATGTTATTCAGAATGTTATGTTTTCAATTTAGTACATTTTTTAAAAGTTCAAGTTTGTGTTAGTTTTTTAATCTATTTTTCATCTCATGGCTTGAAATCATCGTAACTGCAATTGTATATTATAATGTGCCCATACATTTTTCAGATTCTTAGCTCTGGAGTGGAAATGAGAGAAGGAATAAGGTTTGTAGCTACACTACTAAAGATGGTAGTTTGGTCTTCTGTAAGTTGTTTCTTAAATAATCCCACAATATGATTAATAACGTCTTGATTATTCTCCCAAGTATTACCCTCTTCATCTTTAATGGAGTGAATCCTAAGCTTTTAGTGCTTGGTTTTAACACTAGCGTGGCCATTACCAAACTTACCTCATCTCTGTTGTTACATCAAGTTTGTATTGTCCCCTATAGCCTGGCCATTACCAAACTTACCTCATCTTTGGTTTGGTTTATTTGTATTTCAATATGAGTTGAAATTGATAGATTATGTATATGAATTGACTTCTACTATGAATCATTCATAAACCCCTTGAATATATGCGTAAATATTTAGAGAATGGGATCAAATTGATTAAGATTGAATTTTTAGGGTTCTTGATACAGAATTGGGTTTTATCATTAAATCTTGAATTAATATTGTGTTTTTGATGTTTTAAGCATGTTTAAATCATAGTTACTTTACTTAGATGCTATACCAATTTAAGTAAGATCCTACTTCTATGGTAACATTATAGTTCATGCTTATAGACTTTATGACCGTCTTATTTATTTTGTACACTTGCAATTATTTAGTATAATGAATAGGACCCATGGTGAGGACAATACTCAATATTTCACAATAGGACTCGGAATAAATCGACAAATCGATAGGACCCACATCGAACACATGTGCTTGGTTTGTGGCCTTTCTCAATTACTTACGCATTTTCACTAATTCTTCATGTATGCCAAAATTGAAAAACTGGGAAATAAAACAAAAAACCAAGAACATTTCACAAGTCAGAAAATTAAGTCACATGTTGTAAAATGACTACTTTCCCTACATAATGGTTAATATATCTTTTTAAAATATAATTTTGGTATTGCAGGACCTCTTTGTGCCGGGACTGATACAACATCAGCACACTGGTGAAAGCCAAAGCGGAACTCGAAGAAGTGATTGGAAAAGGGAAGATCTCAAGTTGTTTGCACAAATACGCAAGGATCAAGAATGAGGGAGCTTATTCGGAGGATCTCAAGTTGCGAATAAATTTGGTAAGTATTTTATATTGATGATAGAAGATTTTATAATGTAGTGCACCTTTACCAAAGTAAATTCTTGATTTAATTGTGTGCGCATGTGTGTGTTGTGTAAGATGTGTGTGTTAAGGCCTTAATAAGTGGTTGACATGGAGGAAGGGGCTATATGGATTTATATACTATTTTTAGATGTTAAATTGGTGGAAGGGATTTATTGGCGGTTTAGCTGCGGCTTTTGTGCTTGTTGTTGTTGTTGGGCTTATGTTAATATTAAAATAAGTTGGATTTCATGAATAAACAAAGGAAACTCTGTCGAAATTTTATGAAATAAGTAAGTGTTCTAAATTGATTAAGGCTAGCATACAACATTTGAAAATTGAACATTGGTGAATGAAAACGTAAAACAACTAATAAACATACCAGAATGAGACACGCGTAGTCACGAACACCTCGCACGGAACCAATGTAACTTGTAGGAACTGACCGCGTAGTCCCGGGTCTCTCGGTTTGTGAGTATGACGATAATTTGCAAAAATCAACACTTACACTTAAAAACAAGTCGTTAAAGGGTGAAAACCCAAACCACCCCCCAAACGACCCCGTAGGGGGCACGAACACCTCGCACGGGACCAATGTAACTTGTAGGAACTGACCGCGTAGTCCCGGGTCTCCCGGTTTGTGAATATGAAGATAATTTGCGAAAATCATACTTAGTTAAAAACAAGTCGTCAAAGGGTGAAAACCCAAACCACCCCCCAAACGACACGAACACCTCGCACGGGACCAATGTAACTTGTAGGAACTGACCGCGTAGTCCTGGGTCTCCCGGTTTGAGAGTATGACGATAATTTGCAAAAATCACACTTAGACTTAAAAACAGGCCGTTAAGGGGTGAAACCCGAACCAGCCCCCAAACGACCCCGTAGGGAGCACGAACACCTCGCACGGGACCAATGTAACTCGTAGGAACTGACCGCGTAGTCCCGAGACTTTCGGTTTGAGAGTATGACGATAATTTGCAAAAATCACACTTAGACTTGAAAACAGGCCGTTAAGGGGTGATAACCCAAACCAGCCCCCAAACGACCCCGTAGGAGGCACGAACACCTCGCACGGGACCAATGTAACTCGTAGGAACTGACCGCGTAGTTCCGGGATTCTCGGTTTGAGAGTATGACCCGAATTTGCAAAAATCACACTTAGACTTGAAAACAGGCCATTAAGGGGTGAAACCCCGAACCAGCCACCAAACAACCCCGTAGGAGGCACGAACACCTCGCACGGGACCAATGTAACTCGTAGGAACTGACCAAGTAGTCCCGGGTCTTCCGGTTTGAGAGTATGACGATAATTCGCAAAAATCACACTTAGACTTGAAAACAGGCCGTTAAGGGGTGAAAACCCGAACCAGCCCCCAAACGACCCCGTAGGAGGCACGAACACCTCGCACGGGACCAATGTAACTTGTAGGAACTGACCGCGTAGTCCCGAGACTCCCGGTTTGAGAATATGACGATAATTTGCAAAAATCACACTTAGACTTGAAAACAGGCCGTTAAGGGGTGAAAACCCGTACCAGCCCCCAAACGACCCTGTAGGAGGCACGAACACCTCGCACGGGACCAATGTAACTCGTAGGAACTTAACGCGTAGTCCCGGGACTCCCGGTTTGAGAGTATGACGATAATTTGCAAAAATCACACTTAGACTTGAAAACAGGCCGTTAAGGGTGAAAACCCGAACCAGCCCCCAAACGACCCCGTAGGAGGCACGAACACCTCGCACGGGACCAATGTAACTCGTAGGAACTGACCGTGTAGTCCCGGGTCTCCCGGTTTGAGAGTATGACGATAATTTGCAAAAATCACACTTAGACTTGAAAACAGGCCGTTAAGAGGTGAAAACCCGAACCAGTCCCCAAACGACCCCGTAGGAGGCACGAACACCTCGCACGGCACCAATGTAACTCGTAGGAACTGACCGCGTAGTCACGGGACTCCCGGTTTGAGAGTATGACCCGAATTTGCAAAAATCACACTTAGACTTAAAAACAGGCCGTTAAGGGGTGAAACCCGAACCGGCCCCCAAACGACCCCGTAGGGGGCACGAACACCTCGCATGGGACCAATGTAACTCGTAGGAACTGACCGCGTAGTCCCGAGACTTTCGATTTGAGAGTATGACGATAATTTGCAAAAATCACACTTAGACTTGAAAAGAGGCCGTTAAGGGGTGAAAACCAAAACCAGCCCCCAAACGACCCCGTATGAGGCACGAACACCTCGCACGGGACCAATGTAACTTGTAGCAACTGACCGCGTAGTCCAAGGTCTCCCGATTTTTAGAGTATGACCCGAATTTGCAAAAATCACACTTAGACATGAAAACAGGCCGTTAAGGGGTGAAAACCCGAACCAACCGCCAAACGACCCCGTAGGAGGCACGAACACCTCACACGGGACCAATGTAACTCGTAGGAACTGACCGCGTAGTCCCGGGACTCCCGGTTTGAGAGTATGACCCGAATTTGCAAAAATCACACTTAGACTTGAAAACAGGCCGTTAAGGGGTGGAAACCCGATCCAGCCCCCAAACGACCCCGTAGGAGGCACGAACACCTCGCACGGGACCAATGTAACTCGTAGGAACAGACCGTGTAGTCCCGGGTCTCCCGGTTTTAGAGTATGACGATAATTTGCAAAAATCACACTTAGACTTGAAAACAGGCCGTTAAGGGGTGACAACTCGAACCAGCCCCCAAACGACCCCGTAGGAGGCACGAACACCTCGCACGGGACCAATGTAACTCGTAGGAACAGACCGTGTAGTCCCGGGTCTCCCGGTTTGAGAGTATGACGATAATTTGCAAAAATCACACTTAGACATGAAAACAGGCCGTTAAGGGGTGAAAACCCGAACCAACCCCCAAACGACCCCGTAGGAGGTACGAACACCTCGCACGGGACCAATGTAACTCGTAGGAACTGACCGTGTAGTCCCGGGACTCCCGGTTTGAGAGTATGACCCGAATTTGCAAAAATCACACTTAGACTTGAAAACAGGCCGTTAAGGGGTGGAAACCCGATCCAGCCCCCAAACGACCCCGTAAGAGGCACGAACACCTCGCACGGGACCAATGTAACTCGTATGAACAGACCGTGTAGTCCCGGGTCTCCCGGTTTGAGAGTATGACGATAATTTACAAAAATCACACTTAGACTTAAAAACAGGCCGTTAAGGGGTGAAACCCGAACCAGCCCCCAAACGACCCCGTAGGGAGCACGAACACCTCGCACGGGACCAATGTAACTCGTAGGAACTGACCGCGTAGTCCCGAGACTTTCGGTTTGAGAGTATGACGATAATTTGCAAAAATCACACTTAGACTTGAAAACAGGCCGTTAAGGGGTGAAAACCTGAACCAGCCCCCAAACGACCCCCTAGGAGGCACGAACACCTCGCACGGGACCAATGTAACTCGTAGGAACTGACCGAGTAGTCACGGGACTCCCGATTTGAGAGCATGACCCGAATTTGCAAAAATCACACTTAGACTTGAAAACAGTCCGTTAAGGGGTGAAACCCGAACCAGCCCCCAAACGACCCCGTAGGGGGCACGAACACCTCGCACGGTACCAATGTAACTCGTAGGAACTGACCGCGTAGTCCCGAGACTTTCGATTTGAGAGTATGACGATAATTTGCAAAAATCACACTTAGACTTGAAAACAGGCCGTTAAGGGGTGAAAACCCGAACCAGCCCCCAAACGACCCCGTAGGAGGCACGAACACCTCGCACGGGACCAAATTAACTTGTAGGAAATGACCGCGTAGTCCCGGGACTCCCGATTTGAGAGTATGACGCGAATTTGTAAAAATCACACTTAGACTTGAAAACAGGCCGTTAAGGGGTGAAAACCGGAACCAGCCCCCAAACGACCCCGTAGGAGGAACGAACACCTCGCACGGGACCAATGTAACTTGTAGCAACTGACCGCGTAGTCCCGGGTCTCCCAGTTTGAGAGTATGACGATAATTCGCAAAAATCACACTTAGACTTGAAAACAGGCCGTTAAGGGGTGAAAACCCGAACCAGCCCCCAAACGACCTCGTAGGAGGCACGAACACCTCGCACGGGACCAATGTAACTCGTAGGAACTGACCGCGTAGTCCCGGGACTCCCGGTTTGAGAGTATGACCCGAATTTGCAAAAATCACACTTAGACTTGAAAACAGGCCGTTAAGGGGTGAAAACCCGAACCAGCCCCCAAACGACCCCGTAGGAGGCACGAACACCTTGCACGGGACCAATGTAACTCGTAGGAACTGACCGCGTAGTCATGGGAGTCCCGGTTTAAGAGTATGACGATAATTTGCAAAAATCTCACTTAGACTTGAAAACATGCCATTAAGGTGTGAAACCCCGAACCAGCCCCCAAACAACCCCGTAGGAGGCACGAACACCTCGCACGGGACCAATGTAACTCGTAGGAACTGACCAAGTAGTCCTGAGTCTTCCGGTTTGAGAGTATGACGATAATTCGCAAAAATCTCACTTAGACTTGAAAACAGGCCGTTAAGGGGTGAAAACCCGAACCAGCCCCCAAACGACCCCGTAGGAGGCACGAACACCTCGCACGGGACCAATGTAACTCGTAGGAACTGACCGCGTAGTCCCGGGACTCCCGGTTTGAGAATATGACGATAATTTGCAAAAATCACACTTAGACTTTAAAATAGGTCGTTAAGGGGTGAAAACCCGAACCAGCCCCCAAACGACCCCGTAGGAGGAACGAACACCTCCCACGGGACCAATGTAACTCGTAGGAACTGAACGTGTAGTCCCGGGACTCCCGGTTTGAGAGTATGACGATAATTCGCAAAAATCACACTTAGACTTGAAAACAGGCCGTTAAGGGGTGAAAACCCGAACCAGCCCCCAAACGACCCCGTAGGAGGCACGAACACCTCGCACGGGACCAATGTAACTCTTAGGAACTGACCGTGTAGTCCCGGGTCTCCCGGTTTGAGAGTATGACGATAATTTGCAAAAATCACACTTAGACTTGAAAATAGGCCGTTAAGGGGTGAAAACCCAAACCAGCCCCCAAACGACCCCGTAGGAGGCACGAACACCTCGCACGGGACCAATATAACTCGTAGGAACAGTCCGCGTAGTCTCGAGATTCTCGGTTTGAGAGTATGACCCGAATTTGCAAAAATCACACTTAGACTTGAAAACAGGCCGTTAAGGGGTGAAAACTCGAACCAGCCCCCAAACGACCCCGTAGGACGCAAGAACACCTCGCACGGGACCAATGTAACTTGTAGCAACTGACCGCGTTGTCCCGGGTCTACCGGTTTGAGAGTATGACGATAATTCGCAAAAATCACACTTAGACTTGAAAACAGGCCGTTAAGGGGTGAAAATCCGAACCAGCCCCCAAACGACCCCGTAGGAGGAACGAACACCTCGCACGGGACCAATGTAACTTGTAGCAACTGACCGCGTAGTCCCGGGTCTCCCGGTTTGAGAGTATGACGATAATTCGCAAAAATCACACTTAGACTTGAAAACAGGCCGTTAAGGGGTGAAAACCCGAACCAGCCCCCAAACGACCTCGTTGGAGGCACGAACACCTCGCACGGGACCAATGTAACTCGTAGGAACTGACCGCGTAGTCCCGGGACTCCCGGTTTGAGAGTCTGACCCGAATTTGCAAAAATCACACTTAGACTTGAAAACAAGCCGTTAAGGGGTGAAAACCCGAACCAGCCCCCAAACGACCCCGTAGGAGGCACGAACACCTTGCACGGGACCAATGTAACTCGTAGGAACTGACCGCGTAGTCATGGGAGTCCCGGTTTAAGAGTATGACGATAATTTGCAAAAATCTCACTTAGACTTGAAAACATGCCGTTAAGGGGTGAAACCCCGAACCAGCGCCCAAACAACCCCGTAGGAGGCACGAACACCTCGCACGGGACCAATGTAACTCGTAGGAACTGACCGTATAGTCCCGGGTCTCCCGGTTTTAGAGTATGACGATAATTTGCAAAAATCACACTTAGACTTAAAAACAGGCCGTTAATGGGTGAAACCCGAACCAGCCCCCAAACGACCCCGTAGGAGGCACGAACACCTCGCACGGGACCAATGTAACTCGTAGGAACTGACCGCGTAGTCCCGGGACTCCCGGTTTGAGAATATGACGATAATTTACAAAAATCACACTTAGACTTGAAAACAGGTCGTTAAGGGGTGAAAACCCGAACCAGCCCCCAAACGACCCCGTAGGAGGAACGAACACCTCGCACGGGACCAATGTAACTCGTAGGAACTGACCGCGTAGTCCCGAGACTTTCGGTTTGAGAGTATGACGATAATTTGCAAAAATCACACTTAGACTTGAAAACAGGCCGTTAAGGGGTGAAACCCGAACCAGCCCCCAAACGACCCAGTAGGGGGCACGAACACCTCGCACGGGACCAATGTAACTCGTAGGAACTGAACGTTTAGTTCCGGGACTTTCGGTTTGAGAGTATGACGATAATTTGTAAAAATCACACTTAGACTTGAAAACAGGCCGTTAAGGGGTGAAAACCAAAACCAGCCCCCAAACGACCCCGTATGAGGCAGGAACACCTCGCACGGGACCAATGTAACTTGTAGCAACTGACCGCGTAGTCCCGGGTCTCCCGATTTTTAGAGTATGACCCGAATTTGCAAATATCACACTTAGACATGAAAACAGGCCGTTAAGAGGTGAAAACCCGAACCAACCCCCAAACGACCCCGTAGGAGGCACGAACACCTCGCACGGGACCAATGTAACTCGTAGGAACTGACCGCGTAGTGCCGGGACTCCCGGTTTGAGAGTATGACCCGAATTTGCAAAAATCACACTTAGACTTGAAAACAGGCCGTTAAGGGGTGAAAACACGAACCAACCCCCAAACGACCCCGTAGGAGGCACGAACACCTCGCACGGGACCAATGTAACTCGTAGGAACTGACCGTGTAGTCCCGAGTCTCCCGGTTTGAGAGTATGACGATAATTTGCAAAAATCACACTTAGACTTGAAAACACGCCGTTAAGGGGTGAAAACCCGAACCAGCCTCCAAACGACCCCGTAGGAGGCACGAACACCTCACACGGGAACAATGTAACTCGTAGGAACTGACCGCGTAGTCACGGGACTCCCGGTTTCAGAGTATGACCCGAATTTGCAAAAATCACACTTATACTTGAAAACAGTCCGTTAAGGGGTGAAACCCGAACCAGCCTCCAAACGATCCCGTAGGGGGCACGAACACCTCGTACGGGACCAATGTAACTCGTAGGAACTGACCGCGTAGTCCCGAGACTTTCGGTTTGAGAGTATGACGATAATTTGCAAAAATCACACTTAGACTTGAAAACAGGCTGTAAAGGGGTGAAAACCCGAACCAGCCCCCAAACGACCCCGTAGGAGGCACGAACACCTCGCACGGGACAAATGTAACTCGTAGGAACTGACCGCATAGTCCCGGGACTCCCGATTTGTGAGTATGCCCCGAATTTACAAAAATCACACTTAGACTTGAAAACAGGCCGTTAAGGGGTGAAAACCCGAACCAACCCCCAAACGACCCCGTAGGAGGCACGAACACCTCGCACGGGACCAATGTAACTCGTAGGAACTGACCGTGTAGTCCCGGGTCTCCCGGTTTGAGAGTATGACGATAATTTGCAAAAATCACACTTAGACTTGAAAACAGGCCGTTAAGGGGTGAAAACCCGAACCAGCCCCCAAACGACCCCGTAGGAGGCACGAACACCTCGCACGGGACCAATGTAACTCATAGGAACTGACCTCGTAGTCACGGGACTCCCGGTTTGAGAGTATGACCGGAATTTGCAAAAATCACACTTAGGCTTGAAAACATGCCGTTAAGGGATGAAACCCGAACCAGCCCCCAAACGACCCCGTAGGGGGCACGAACACCTCGCACGGGACCAATGTAACTCGTAGGAACTGACCGCGTAGTCCCGAGACTTTCGGTTTGAGAGTATGACAATAATTTGCAAAAATCACACTTAGACTTAAAAACAGGCCGTTAAGGGGTGAAAACCAAAACCAGCCCCCAAACGACCCCGTATGAGGCACGAACACCTCGCACGGGACCAATGTAACTTGTAGCAACTGACCGCGTAGTCCAAGGTCTCCCGGTTTTTAGAGTATGACCCGAATTTGCAAAAATCACACTCAGACATGAAAACAGGCCGTTAAGGGGTGAAAACCCGAACCAACCCCCAAACGACCCCGCAGGAGGCTCGAACACCTCGCACGGGACCAATGTAACTTGTAGGAACTGACCACGTAGTCCCGGGACTCCCGGTTTGAGAGTATGACCCGAATTTGCAAAAATCACACTTAGACTTGAAAACAGACCGTTAAGGGGTGGAAACCCGATCCAGCCCCCAAACGAACCCGTAGGAGGCACGAACACCTCGCACGGGACCAATGTAACTCGTAGGAACAGATCGTGTAGTCCCGGGTCTCCCGGTTTGAGAGTATGACGATACTTTGCAAAAATCACACTTAGACTTGAAAACAGGCCGTTAAGGGGTGAAAATCCGAACCAGCCCCCAAACGACCCCGTTGGAGGCACGAACACCTCGCACGGGACCATTGTAACTCGTAGGAACAGACCGTGTAGTCCCGGGTCTCCCGGTTTTAGAGTATGACGATAATTTGCAAAAATCACACTTAGACTTGGAAACAGGCCGTTAAGGGGTGAAAACCCGAACCAGCCCCCAAACGACCCCGTAGGAGGCACGACCACGTCGCACGGGACCAATATAACTCGTAGGAACTGACCGTGTAGTCCCGGGACTCCCGGTTTGAGAGTTTGATGATAATTTTCAAAAACCACACTTAGACTTGAATTCGAGCCGTTAAGGGGAGAAAACCCGAACCAGCCCCCAAACGACCCCGTAGGAGGCACGAACAGCTCGTACGAGACCAATGTAACTCGTAGGAACTGACCGCGTAGTCCCGAGACTTTCGGTTTGAGAGTATGACGATAATTTGCAAAAATCACACTTAGACTTGAAAACAGGCCGTTAAGGGGTGAAAACCCGAACCAGCCCCCAAACGACCCCGTAGGAGGCACGAACACCTCGCACGCGACCAATGTAACTTGTAGCAACTGACCGCGTAGTCCCGGGTCTCCCGGTTTGAGAGTATGATGATAATTCGCAAAAATCACACTTAGACTTGAAAACAGGCCGTTCAGGGTTGAAAACCCGAACCAGCCCCCAAACGACCCCGTAGGAGGCACGAACACCTCGCACGCGACCAATGTAACTTGTAGCAACTGACCGCGTAGTCCCGGGTCTCCCGGTTTGAGAGTATGATGATAATTCGCAAAAATCACACTTAGACTTGAAAACAGGCCGTTCAGGGTTGAAAACCCGAACCAGCCCCCAAACGACCCCGTAGGAGGCACGAACACATCGTAAGGGACCAATGTAACTCGTAGGAACTGACCGTGTAGTCCCGGGACTCCCGGTTTGAGAGTATGATGATAATTTTCAAAACCCACACTTAGACTTGAATACGAGCCGTTAAGGGGTGAAAACCCGAACCAACCCCCAAACGACCCCGTAGGAGGCACGAATAACTCGCACGGGACCAATGTAACTCGTAGGAACTGACCGCGTAGTCCCGAGACTTTCAGTTTGAGAGTATGACGATAATTTGCAAAAATCACACTTAGACTTGAAAACAGGCCGTTAAGGGGTGAAAACCCGAACCAGCCCCCAAACGACCCCGTAGGAGGCATGAACACCTCGCACGCGACCAATGTAACTTGTAGCAACTGACCGCGTAGTCCCGGGTCTCCCGGTTTGAGAGTATGATGATAATTCGCAAAAATCACACTTAGACTTGAAAACAGGCCGTTAAGGGTTGAAAACCCGAACCAGCCCCCAAACGACCCCGTAGGAGGCACGAACACCTCGCAAGGGACCAATGTAACTCGTAGGAACTGATCGTGTAGTCCCGGGTCTCCCGGTTTGAGAGTATGACGATAATTCGCAAAAATCACACTTAGACTTGAAAACAGGCCGTTAAGGGGTGAAAACCCGAACCAGGTCCCAAACGACCCCGTAGGAGGCACGAACACCTCGCACGGGACCAAAGTACCTCGTAGGAACTGACCGTGTAGTCCCGGGTCTCCCGGTTTGAGAGTATGACGATAATTTGCAAAAATCACACTTAGACTTGAAAACAGGCCGTTAAGGGGTGAAAACCAGAACCAGCCCCCAAACGACCCCCTAGGAGGCACGAACACCTCGCACGGGACCAATGTAACTCGTAGGAACTGATCGAGTAGTCACGGGACTCCCGGTTTGAGAGCATGACCCGAATTTGCAAAAATCACACTTAGACTTGAAAACAGGCCGTTAAGGGGTGAAACCCGAACCAGCCCCCAAACGACCCCGTAGGGGGCACAAACACCTCGCACGGGACCAATGTAACTCGTAGGAACTGACCGCGTAGTCCCGAGACTTTCGGTTTGAGAGTATGACGATAATTTGCAAAAATCACACTTAGACTTGAAAACAGGCCGTTAAGGGGTGAAAACCAAAACCAGCCCCCAAACGACCCCGTATGAGGCACGAACACCTCGAACGGGACCAATGTAACTTGTAGCAACTGACCGCGTAGTCTCGGGTCTCCCGGTTTTTAGAGTATGAACCGAATTTGCAAAAATCACACTTAGACATAAAAACAGGCCGTTAAGGGGTGAAAACCCGAACCAACCCCCAAACGACCCCGTAGGAGGCACCAACACCTCGCACGGGACCAATGTTACTCGTAGGAACTGACCGCGTAGTCCCGGGACTCCCGGTTTGAGAGTATGACCCGAATTTGCAAAAATCACACTTAGACTTGAAAACAGGCCGTTAAGGGGTGAAAACCCGAACCAGCCCCCAAACGACCCCGTAGGAGGCACGAACACCTCGCACGGGACCAATGTAACTCGTACGAACTGATCGCGTAGTCATGGGAGTCCCGGTTTAAGAGTATGACGATAATTTGCAAAAATCTCACTTAGACTTGAAAACAGGCCGTTAAGGGGTGAAACCCCGAACCAGCCCATAAACAACCCCGTAGGAGGCACGAACACCTCGCACGGGACCAATGTAACTCGTAGGAACAGACCAAGTAGTCCCGAGTCTTCCGGTTTGAGAGTATGACGATAATTCGC
The DNA here is from genome assembly GCA_949130495.1 of Sambucus nigra. Lineage (NCBI taxonomy): Eukaryota > Viridiplantae > Streptophyta > Magnoliopsida > Dipsacales > Adoxaceae > Sambucus > Sambucus nigra. The sequence continues at coordinate 185,281,232 of OX422214.1, read as the reverse complement.
AAAAATCACACTTAGACTTGAAAATAGGCCGTTAATGGGTGAAAACCCGAACCAGCCCCCAAACGACCCCGTAGGAGGCACGAACACCTCGCACGGGACCAATGTAACTCGTAGGAACTGACCGCGTAGTCCCGGGACTCTCGGTTTGAGAGTATGACGATAATTTGCAAAAATCACACTTAGACTTGAAAACAGGCCGTTAAGGGGTGAAAACACGAACCAGCACCCAAACGACCCCGTAGGAGGCACGAACACCTCGCACGGGACCAATGTAACTTGTAGCAACTGACCGCGTAGTCCCGGGTCTCCCGGTTTGAGAGCATGACGATAATTCGCAAAAATCACACTTAGACTTGAAAACAGGCCGTTAAGGGGTGAAAATTCGAACCAGCCCCCAAACGACCCCATAGGAGGAACGAACACCTCGTACGGGACCAATGTAACTAGTAGGAACTGACCGTGTAGTCCCGGGTCTCCCGGTTTGAGAGTATGACGATAATTTGCAAAAATCACACTTAGACTTGAAAACAGGCCGTTAAGGGGTGAAAACCCGAACCAGCCCCCAAACGACCCCGTAGGAGGCACGAACACCTCGCACGGGACCAATATAATTCGTAGGAACTGTCCGCGTAGTCCCGAGACTCCCGGTTTTGAGAGTATGACCCGAATTTGCAAAAATCACACTTAGACTTGAAAATAGGCCGTTAAGGGGTGAAAACTCGAACCAGCCCCCAAACGACCCCGTAGGAGGCACGAACACCTCGCACGGGACCAATGTAACTTGTAGCAACTGACCGCGTAGTCCCGGGTCTCCCAGTTTGAGGGTATGACGATAATTCGCAGAAATGACACTTAGACTTGAAAACAGGCCGTTAAGGGGTGAAAACCCGAACCAGCCCCCAAACGACCCCGTAGGAGGCACGAACACCTCGCACGGGACTAATGTAACTCGTAGGAACTGACCAAGTAGTCCCGGGTCTTCCGGTTTGAGAGTATGACGATAATTCGCAAAAATCACACTTAGACTTGAAAACAGGCCGTTAAGGGGTGAAAACCCGAACCAGCCCCCAAACGACCCCGTAGGAGGCACGAACACCTCGCACGGGACCAATGTAACTCGTAGGAACTGACCGCGTAGTCTCGGGTCTCCCGATTTGAGAATATGATGATAATTTGCAAAAATCACACTTAGACTTGAAAACAGGTCGTTAAGGGGTGAAAACCCGAACCAGCCCCCAAACAACCCCGTAGGAGGCACGAACACCTCGCACGGGACCAATGTAACTCGTACGAACTGACCAAGTAGTCCCGGGTCTTCCGGTTTCAGTGTATGATGATAATTCGCAAAAATCACACTTAGACTTGAAAACAGGCCGTTAAGGGGTGAAAACCCGAACCAGCCCCCAAACGACCCCGTAGGAGGCACGAATACCTCGCACGGGACCAATGTAACTCGTAGGAACTGACCGCGTAGTCCCGAGACTTTCGGTTTGAGAGTATGACAGTAATTTGCAAAAATCACCCTTAGACTTGAAAACAGGCCGTTAAGGGGTGAAAACCAAAACCAGCCGCCAAACGACCCCGTATGAGCCACGAACACCTCGCACGGGACCAATGTAACTTGTAGCAACTGACCGCATAGTCCAAGGTCTCCCGGTTTTTAGAGTATGACCCGAATTTGCAAAAATCACACTTAGACTTGAAAACAGGTCGTTAAGGAGTGAAAACCCGAACCAGCCCCCAAACGACCCCGTAGGAGGCACGAACACCTCGCACGGGACCAATGTAACTCGTAGGAACGGACCGCGTAGTCCCGGGACTCCCGGTTTGAGAATATGACGATAATTTGCAAAAATCACACTTAGACTTGAAAACAGGTCGTTAAGGGGTGAAAACCCGAACCAGCCCCCAAACGACCCCGTAGGAGGAACGAACACCTCGCACGGGACCAATGTTACTCGTAGGAACTGAACGTGTAGTTCCGGGACTCCCGGTTTGAGAGTATGACCCGAATTTGCAAAAATCACACTTAGACTTGAAAACAGGCCGTTAAGGGGTGAAACCCGAACCAGCCCCCAAACGACCCAGTAGGGGGCACGAACACCACGCACGGGACCAATGTAACTCGTAGGAACTGACCGCGTAGTCATGGGAGTCCCGGTTTAAGAGTATGACGATAATTTGCAAAAATCTCACTTAGACTTGAAAACAGGCCGTTAAGGGGTGAAACACCGAACCAGCCCCCAAACAACCCCGTAGGAGGCACGAACACCTCGCACGGGACCAATGTAACTCGTAGGAACTGACCAAGTAGTCCCGGGTCTTCCGGTTTGAGAGTATGACGATAATTTGCAAAAATCACACTTAGACTTGAAAACAGGTCGTTAAGGGGTGAAAACCCGAACAAGCCCCCAAACGACCCCGTAGGAGGAATGAACACCTCGCACGGGACCAATGTAACTCGTAGGAACTGAACGTGTAGTCCCGGGACTCCCGGTTTGAGAGTATGACGATAATTTGCAAAAATCACACTTAGACTTGAAAACAGGCCGTTAAGGGGTGAAAACCCGAACCAGCCCCCAAACGACCCCGTAGGAGGCACGAACACCTCGCACGGGAGCAATGTAACTTGTAGCAACTGACCGCGTAGTCCCGGGTCTCCCGGTTTGAGAGTATGACGATAATTCGCAAAAATCACACTTAGACTTGAAAACAGGCCGTTAAACGGTGAAAATCCGAACCAGCCCTCAAACGACCCCGTAGGAGGCACGAACACCTCGCACGGGACCAATGTAACTCGTAGGAACTGACCGTGTAGTCCCGGGTCACCCGGTTTGAGAGTATGACGATAATTTGCAAAAAACACACTTAGACTTGAAAACAGGCCGTTAAGAGGTGAAAATCCAAACCAGCCCCCAAACGACCCCGTAGGAGGCACGAACACCTCGCACAGGACCAATATAACTCGTAGGAACTGTCCGCATAGTCCCGAGACTCCCGGTTTGAGAGTATGACCCGAATTTGCAAAAATCACACTTAGACTTGAAAACAGACCGTTAAGGGGTGAAAACCCGAACCAGCCCTCAAACGTCCCCGTAGGAGGCACGAACACCTCGCACGGGACCAATGTAACTCGTAGGAACTGACCGCGTAGTCCCAAGGCTTTCTGTTTGAGAGTATGACGATAATTTGCAAAAATCACACTTAGACTTGAAAACATGCCGTTAAGAGGTGAAAGCCCGAACCAGCCCCCAAATGACCCCGTAGGAGGCACGAACACCTCGTACGGGACCAATGTAACTTGTAGCAACTGACCGCGTAGTCCCGGGTCTCCCGGTTTGAGAGTACGACGATAATTCGCAAAAATCACACTTAGACTTGAAAACAGGCCGTTAAGGGTTGAAAACCCGAACCAACCCCCAAACGACCCCGTAGGAGGCACGAACACCTCGCACGGGACAAATGTAACTCGTAGGAACTGACCGTGTAGTCCCGGGTCTCCCGGTTTGAGAGTATGACGATAATTCGCAAAAATCACACTTAGACTTGAAAACAGGCCGTTAAGGGGTGAAAACCCGAACCAGCCACCAAACGCCCCCGTAGGAGGAACGAAAACCTCGCACGGGACCAATGTAACTCGTAGGAACTGACCGTGTAGTCCCGGGTCTCCCGGTTTGGGAGCATGACGATAATTTGCAAAAATCACACTTAGACTTGAAAACAGGCCGTTAAGGGGTGAAAACTCGAACCAGCCCCCAAACGACCCCGTAGGAGGCACGAACACCTCGCACGGGACCAATGTAACTCGTAGGAACTGACCGCGTAGTCACGGGACTCCCGGTTTGAGAGTATGACCCGAATTTGCAAAAAATCACACTTAGACTTGAAAACAGGCCGTTAAGGGGTGAAACCCGAACCTGCCCCAAAACGACCCAGTAGGGGGCACGAACACCTCGCACGGGACCAATGTAACTCGTAGGAACTGACCAAGTAGTCCCGAGACTTTCGGTTTGAGAGTATGACGATAATTTGCAAAAATCACACTTAGACTTAAAAACAGGCCGTTAAGGGGTGAAAACCAAAACCAGCCCCCAAACGACCCCGTATGAGGCACGAACACCTCGCACGGGACCAATGTAACTTGTAGCAACTGACCGCGTAGTCCCGGGTCTCCCGATTTTTAGAGTATGACCCGAATTTGCAAAAATCACACTTAGACTTGAAAACAGGCCGTTAAGGGTTGAGAACACGAACCAACCCCCAAACGACCCCGTAGGAGGCACGAACACCTCGCACGGGACCAATGTAACTCGTAGGAACTGACCGTGTAGTCCCGAGTCTCCCGGTTTTAGAGTATGACGATAATTTGCAAAAATCACACTTAGACTTGAAAATAGGCCGTTAAGTGGTGAAAACCCGAACCAGCCCCCAAACGACCCCGTAGGAGGCACGAACACCTCGCACGGGACCAATGTAACTCGTAGGAAATGACCGCGTAGTCATGGGAGTCCCGGTTTAAGATTATGACGATAATTTGCAAAAATCTCACTTAGACTCGAAAACAGGCCGTTAAGGGGTGAAACCCCGAACCAGCCCCCAAACAACCCCGTAGGAGGCACGAACACCTCGCACGAGACCAATGTAACTCGTAGGAACTGACCAAGTAGTCCCGGGTCTTCCGGTTTGAGAGTATGACGATAATTCGCAAAAATCACACTTAGACTTGAAAACAGGTCGTTAAGGGGTGAAAACCCGAACCAGCCCCCAAACGACCCCGTAGGAGGCACGAACACCTCACACGGGACCAATGTAACTTGTAGCAACAGACCGCGTAGTCCCGGGACTCTCGGTTTGAGGGTATGACCCGAATTTGAAAAAATCACACTTAGAGTTGAAAACAGGCCGTTATGGGGTGAAAACCCGAACCAACCCCCAAACGACCCCGTAGGAGGCACGAACACCTCGTAGGGGACCAATGTAACTTGTAGGAACTGACCGTGTAGTCCCGGGACTCCCGGTATGAGAGTATGGCGATAATTGACAAAAATCACACTTAGACTTGAAAACAGGCCGTTAAGGGGTGAAAACCCGAACCAGCCCCCAAACGACCCCGTAGGAGGAACGAACACCTCGCACGGGACCAATGTAACTCGTAGGAACTGAACGTGTAGTCCCGGGACTCCCGGTTTGAGAGTATGACGATAATTTGCAAAAATCACACTTAGACTTGAAAACAGGCCGTTAAGGGGTGAAAACCCGAACCAGCCCCCAAACGACCCCGTAGGAGGCACGAACACCTCGCACGGGACCAATGTAACTTGTAGCAACTGACCACGTTGTCCCGGGTCTCCCGGTTTGAGAGTATGACGATAATTCGCAAAAATCACACTTAGACTTGAAAACAGGCCGTTAAGGGGTGAAAATCCGAACCAGCCCCCAAACGACCCCGTATGAGGCACGAACACCTCGCACGGGACCAATGTAACTCGTAGGAATTGACCGTGTAGTCCTGGGTCTCCCGGTTTGAGAGTATGACGATAATTTGCAAAAATCACACTTAGACTTGAAAACAGGCCGTTAAGGGCTGAAAACCCGTACCAGCCCCCAAACGACCCCGTAGGAGGCACGAACTCCTCGCACGGGACCAATATAACTCGTAGGAACTGTCCGCGTAGTCCCGAGACTCCCGGTTTGAGAGTATGACCCGAATTTGCAAAAATCACACTTAGACTTAAAAACAGGCCGTTAAGGGGTGAAAACCCGAACCAGCCCCCAAACGACCCCGTAGGAGGCACGAACACCTCGCACGGGACCAATGTAACTTGTAGCAACTGACCGCGTAGTCCCGGGACTCCCAGTTTGAGAGTATGACGATAATTCGCAAAAATGGCACTTAGACTTGAAAACAGGCCGTTAAGGGGTGAAAACCCGAACCAACCCCCAAACGACCCCGTAGGAGGCACGAACACCTCGCACGGGACCAATGTAACTCGTAGGAACTGACCGTGTAGTCCCGGGTCTCCCGGTTTGAGAGTATGACGATAATTTGCAAAAATCACACTTAGACTTGAAAACGGGCCGTTAAGGGGTGAAAACCCGAACCAGCCCCCAAACGACCCCGTAGGAGGCACGAACACCTCGCACGGGACCAATGTAACTCGTAGGAACTGACCGCGTAGTCCCGAGACTTTTGGTTTGAGAGTATGACGATAATTTGCAAAAATCACACTTAGACTTGAAAACAGGCCGTTAAGGGGTGAAAACCCGAACCAGCCCCCAAACGACCCCGTAGGAGGCACGAACACCTCGCACGGGACCAATGTAACTTGTAGCAACTGACCGCGTAGTCCCGGGTCTCCCGGTTTGAGAGTATGACGATAATTCGCAAAAATCACACTTAGACTTGAAAACAGGCCGTTAAGGGTTGAAAACTCGAACCAGCCCCCAAACGAACCCGTGGGAGGCACGAACACCTCGCACGGGACAAATGTAACTCGTAGGAACTGACCGTGTAGTCCCGGGTCTCCCGGTTTGAGAGTATGACGATAATTCGAAAAAATCACACTTAGACGTGAAAACAGGCCGTTAAGGGGTGAAAACCCGAACCAGCCCCCAAACGACCCCGTAGGAGGCACGAACACCTCGCACGGGACCAATGTAAGTCGTAGGAACTGACCGTCTAGTCCCGGGTCTCCCGGTTTGAGAGTATGACGATAATTTGCAAAAATCACACTTAGACTTGAAAACAGGCCGTTAAGGGGTGAAAACCCGAACCAGCCCCCAAACGACCTTTAGGAGGCACGAACACCTCGCACGGGACCAATGTAACTCGTAGGAACTGACCGCGTAGTCACGGGACTCCCGGTTTGAGAGTATGACCCGAATTTGCAAAAATCACACTTAGACATGAAAACAGGCCGTTAAGGGGTGAAACCCGAACCAGCCCCCAAACGACCCAGTAGGGGGCACGAACACCTCGCACGGGACCAATGTAACTCGTAGGAACTGACCGTGTAGTCCTGGGTCTCCCGGTTTGAGAGTATGACGATAATTTGCAAAAATCATCCTTAGACTTGAAAACAGGCCGTTAAGGGGTGAAAACCAAAACCAGCCCCCAAACGACCCCGTGTGAGGCACGAACACCTCGCACGGGACCAATGTAACTTGTAGCAACTGACCGCATAGTCCAAGGTCTCCCGGTTTTTAGAGTATGACCCGAATTTGCAAAAATCACACTTAGACATGAAAACAGGCCGTTAAGGGGTGAAAACCCGAACCAACCCCCAAACAACCCTGCAGGAGGCACGAACACCTCGCACGGGACAAATGTAACTCGTAGGAACTGACCGCGTAGTCCCGGGACTCCCGGTTTGAGAGAATGACCCGAATTTGCAAAAATCACACTTAGACTTGAAAACAGGCCGTTAAGGGGTGGAAACCCGATCCAGCCCCCAAATGACCCCGTAGGAGGCACGAACACCTCGCACGGGACCAATGTAACTCGTAGGAAATCACCGTGTAGTCCCGGGTCTCCCGGTTTGAGAGTATGAAGATAATTTGCAAAAATCACACTTAGACTAGAAAACAGGCCGTTAAGGGGTGAAAACCCGAACCAGCCCCCAAACAACACCGTAGGAGGCACGAACACCTCGCACGGGACCAATGTAACTCGTAGGAACAGACCGTGTAGTCCCGGGTCTCCCGGTTTTAGAGTATGACGATAATTTGTAAAAATCACACTTAGACTTGAAAACAGGCAGTCAAGGGGTGAAAACCCGAACCAGCCACCAAACAACCCCGTAGGAGGCACGAACACCTCGCACGGGACCAATGTAACTCGTAGGAACTGACCAAGTAGTCCCGGGTCTTCCGGTTTGAGAGTATGACGATAATTCGCAAAAATCACACTTAGACTTGAAAACAGGCCGTTAAGGGGTGAAAACCCGAACCAGCCCCCAAACGACCCCGTAGGAGGCACGAACACCTCGCACGGGACCAATGTAACTTGTAGGAACTGACCGCGTAGTCCCGAGACTCCCGGTTTGAGAATATGACGATAATTTGCAAAAATCACACTTAGACTTGAAAACAGGCCGTTAAGGGGTGAAAACCCGTACCAGCCCCCAAACGACCCTGTAGGAGGCACGAACACCTCGCACGGGACCAATGTAACTCGTAGGAACTTAACGCGTAGTCCCGGGACTCCCGGTTTGAGAGTATGACGATAATTTGCAAAAATCACACTTAGACTTGAAAGCAGGCCGTTAAGGGTGAAAACCCGAACCAGCCCCCAAACGATCCCGTAGGAGGCACGAACACCTCGCACGGGACCAATGTAACTCGTAGGAACTGACCGTGTAGTCCCGGGTCTCCCGGTTTGAGAGTATGACGATAATTTGCAAAAATCACACTTAGACTTGAAAACAGGCCGTTAAGAGGTGAAAACCCGAACCAGTCCCCAAACGACCCCGTAGGAGGCACGAACACCTCGCACGGCACCAATGTAACTCGTAGGAACTGACCGCGTAGTCACGGGACTCCCGGTTTGAGAGTATGACCCGAATTTGCAAAAATCACACTTAGACTTAAAAACAGGCCGTTAAGGGGTGAAACCCGAACCGGCCCCCAAACGACCCCGTAGGGGGCACGAACACCTCGCATGGGACCAATGTAACTCGTAGGAACTGACCGCGTAGTCCCGAGACTTTCGATTTGAGAGTATGACGATAATTTGCAAAAATCACACTTAGACTTGAAAAGAGGCCGTTAAGGGGTGAAAACCAAAACCAGCCCCCAAACGACCCCGTATGAGGCACGAACACCTCGCACGGGACCAATGTAACTTGTAGCAACTGACCGCGTAGTCCAAGGTCTCCCGATTTTTAGAGTATGACCCGAATTTGCAAAAATCACACTTAGACATGAAAACAGGCCGTTAAGGGGTGAAAACCCGAACCAACCGCCAAACGACCCCGTAGGAGGCACGAACACCTCACACGGGACCAATGTAACTCGTAGGAACTGACCGCGTAGTCCCGGGACTCCCGGTTTGAGAGTATGACCCGAATTTGCAAAAATCACACTTAGACTTGAAAACAGGCCGTTAAGGGGTGGAAACCCGATCCAGCCCCCAAACGACCCCGTAGGAGGCACGAACACCTCGCACGGGACCAATGTAACTCGTAGGAACAGACCGTGTAGTCCCGGGTCTCCCGGTTTGAGAGTATGACGATAATTTGCAAAAATCACACTTAGACTTGAAAACAGGCCGTTAAGGGGTGACAACTCGAACCAGCTCCCAAACGACCCCGTAGGAGGCACGAACACCTCGCACGGGACCAATGTAACTCGTAGGAACAGACCGTGTAGTCCCGGGTCTCCCGGTTTGAGAGTATGACGATAATTTGCAAAAATCACACTTAGACATGAAAACAGGCCGTTAAGGGGTGAAAACCCGAACCAACCCCCAAACGACCCCGTAGGAGGTACGAACACCTCGCACGGGACCAATGTAACTCGTAGGAACTGACCGTGTAGTCCCGGGACTCCCGGTTTGAGAGTATGACCCGAATTTGCAAAAATCACACTTAGACTTGAAAACAGGCCGTTAAGGGGTGGAAACCCGATCCAGCCCCCAAACGACCCCGTAAGAGGCACGAACACCTCGCACGGGACCAATGTAACTCGTATGAACAGACCGTGTAGTCCCGGGTCTCCCGGTTTGAGAGTATGACGATAATTTACAAAAATCACACTTAGACTTAAAAACAGGCCGTTAAGGGGTGAAACCCGAACCAGCCCCCAAACGACCCCGTAGGGAGCACGAACACCTCGCACGGGACCAATGTAACTCGTAGGAACTGACCGCGTAGTCCCGAGACTTTCGGTTTGAGAGTATGACGATAATTTGCAAAAATCACACTTAGACTTGAAAACAGGCCGTTAAGGGGTGAAAACCTGAACCAGCCCCCAAACGACCCCCTAGGAGGCACGAACACCTCGCACGGGACCAATGTAACTCGTAGGAACTGACCGAGTAGTCACGGGACTCCCGATTTGAGAGCATGACCCGAATTTGCAAAAATCACACTTAGACTTGAAAACAGTCCGTTAAGGGGTGAAACCCGAACCAGCCCCCAAACGACCCCGTAGGGGGCACGAACACCTCGCACGGTACCAATGTAACTCGTAGGAACTGACCGCGTAGTCCCGAGACTTTCGATTTGAGAGTATGACGATGATTTGCAAAAATCACACTTAGACTTGAAAACAGGCTGTTAAGGGGTGAAAACCCGAACCAGCCCCCAAACGACCCCGTAGGAGGCACGAACACCTCGCACGGGACCAAATTAACTTGTAGGAAATGACCGCGTAGTCCCGGGACTCCCGATTTGAGAGTATGACGCGAATTTGTAAAAATCACACTTAGACTTGAAAACAGGCCGTTAAGGGGTGAAAACCGGAACCAGCCCCCAAACGACCCCGTAGGAGGAACGAACACCTCGCACGGGACCAATGTAACTTGTAGCAACTGACCGCGTAGTCCCGGGTCTCCCAGTTTGAGAGTATGACGATAATTCGCAAAAATCACACTTAGACTTGAAAACAGGCCGTTAAGGGGTGAAAACCCGAACCAGCCCCCAAACGACCTCGTAGGAGGCACGAACACCTCGCACGGGACCAATGTAACTCGTAGGAACTGACCGCGTAGTCCCGGGACTCCCGGTTTGAGAGTATGACCCGAATTTGCAAAAATCACACTTAGACTTGAAAACAGGCCGTTAAGGGGTGAAAACCCGAACCAGCCCCCAAACGACCCCGTAGGAGGCACGAACACCTTGCACGGGACCAATGTAACTCGTAGGAACTGACCGCGTAGTCATGGGAGTCCCGGTTTAAGAGTATGACGATAATTTGCAAAAATCTCACTTAGACTTGAAAACATGCCATTAAGGTGTGAAACCCCGAACCAGCCCCCAAACAACCCCGTAGGAGGCACGAACACCTCGCACGGGACCAATGTAACTCGTAGGAACTGACCAAGTAGTCCTGAGTCTTCCGGTTTGAGAGTATGACGATAATTCGCAAAAATCTCACTTAGACTTGAAAACAGGCCGTTAAGGGGTGAAAACCCGAACCAGCCCCCAAACGACCCCGTAGGAGGCACGAACACCTCGCACGGGACCAATGTAACTCGTAGGAACTGACCGCGTAGTCCCGGGACTCCCGGTTTGAAAATATGACGATAATTTGCAAAAATCACACTTAGACTTTAAAATAGGTCGTTAAGGGGTGAAAACCCGAACCAGCCCCCAAACGACCCCGTAGGAGGAACGAACACCTCCCACGGGACCAATGTAACTCGTAGGAACTGAACGTGTAGTCCCGGGACTCCCGGTTTGAGAGTATGACGATAATTCGCAAAAATCACACTTAGACTTGAAAACAGGCCGTTAAGGGGTGAAAACCCGAACCAGCCCCCAAACGACCCCGTAGGAGGCACGAACACCTCGCACGGGACCAATGTAACTCTTAGGAACTGACCGTGTAGTCCCGGGTCTCCCGGTTTGAGAGTATGACGATAATTTGCAAAAATCACACTTAGACTTGAAAATAGGCCGTTAAGGGGTGAAAACCCAAACCAGCCCCCAAACGACCCCGTAGGAGGCACGAACACCTCGCACGGGACCAATATAACTCGTAGGAACAGTCCGCGTAGTCTCGAGATTCTCGGTTTGAGAGTATGACCCGAATTTGCAAAAATCACACTTAGACTTGAAAACAGGCCGTTAAGGGGTGAAAACTCGAACCAGCCCCCAAACGACCCCGTAGGACGCAAGAACACCTCGCACGGGACCAATGTAACTTGTAGCAACTGACCGCGTAGTCCCGGGTCTCCCGGTTTGAGAGTATGACGATAATTCGCAAAAATCACACTTAGACTTGAAAACAGGCCGTTAAGGGGTGAAAACCCGAACCAGCCCCCAAACGACCCCGTAGGAGGCACGAACACCTCGCACGGGACCAATGTAACTCGTAGGAACTGACCGTCTAGTCCCGGGTCTCCGGTTTGAGAGTATGACGATAATTTGCAAAAATCACACTTAGACTTGAAAACAGGCCGTTAAGGGGTGAAAACCCGAACCAGCCCCCAAACGACCTTTAGGAGGCACGAACACCTCGCACGGGACCAATGTAACTCGTAGGAACTGACCGCGTAGTCACGGGACTCCCGGTTTGAGAGTATGACCCGAATTTGCAAAAATCACACTTAGACATGAAAACAGGCCGTTAAGGGGTGAAACCCGAACCAGCCCCCAAACGACCCAGTAGGGGGCACGAACACCTCGCACGGGACCAATGTAACTCGTAGGAACTGACCGTGTAGTCCTGGGTCTCCCGGTTTGAGAGTATGACGATAATTTGCAAAAATCATCCTTAGACTTGAAAACAGGCCGTTAAGGGGTGAAAACCAAAACCAGCCCCCAAACGACCCCGTGTGAGGCACGAACACCTCGCACGGGACCAATGTAACTTGTAGCAACTGACCGCATAGTCCAAGGTCTCCCGGTTTTTAGAGTATGACCCGAATTTGCAAAAATCACACTTAGACATGAAAACAGGCCGTTAAGGGGTGAAAACCCGAACCAACCCCCAAACAACCCCGCAGGAGGCACGAACACCTCGCACGGGACAAATGTAACTCGTAGGAACTGACCGCGTAGTCCCGGGACTCCCGGTTTGAGAGAATGACCCGAATTTGCAAAAATCACACTTAGACTTGAAAACAGGCCGTTAAGGGGTGGAAACCCGATCCAGCCCCCAAATGACCCCGTAGGAGGCACGAACACCTCGCACGGGACCAATGTAACTCGTAGGAAATCACCGTGTAGTCCCGGGTCTCCCGGTTTGAGAGTATGAAGATAATTTGCAAAAATCACACTTAGACTTGAAAACAGGCCGTTAAGGGGTGAAAACCCGAACCAGCCCCCAAACGACCCCGTAGGAGGCACGAACACCTCGCACGGGACCAATGTAACTTGTAGCAACTGACCGCGTAGTCCCGGGTCTCCCAGTTTGAGGGTATGACGATAATTCGCAGAAATGACACTTAGACTTGAAAACAGGCCGTTAAGGGGTGAAAACCCGAACCAGCCCCCAAACGACCCCGTAGGAGGCACGAACACCTCGCACGGGACCAATGTAACTCGTAGGAACTGACCGTGTAGTCCCGGGTCTCCCGGTTTGAGAGTATGACGATAATTTGCAAAAATCACACTTAGACTTGAAAACAGGCCGTTAAGGGGTGAAAACCCGAACCATCCCCCAAACGACCCCGTAGGAGGCACGAACACCTCGCACGGGACCAATGAAACTCGTAGGAACTGACCGCGTAGTCACGGGACTCCCGGTTTGAGAGTATGACCCGAATTTGCAAAAATCACACTTAGACTTGAAAACAGGCCGTTAAGGGGTGAAACCCGAACCAACCCCCAAACGACCACGTAGGGGGACGAACAACTCGTACGGGACCAATGTAACTCGTCGAACTGACCGCGTAGTCCCGAGACTTTCGGTTTGAGAGTATGACGATAATTTGCAAAAATCACACTTAGACTTGAAAGCAGGCCGTTAAGGGTGAAAACCCGAACCAGCCCCCAAACGACCCCGTAGGAGGCACGAACACCTCGCACGGGACCAATGTAACTCGTAGGAACTGACCGTGTAGTCCCGGGTCTCCCGGTTTGAGAGTATGACGATAATTTGCAAAAATCACACTTAGACTTGAAAACAGGCCGTTAAGAGGTGAAAACCCGAACCAGTCCCCAAACGACCCCGTAGGAGGCACGAACACCTCGCACGGCACCAATGTAACTCGTAGGAACTGACCGCGTAGTCACGGGACTCCCGGTTTGAGAGTATGACCCGAATTTGCAAAAATCACACTTAGACTTAAAAACAGGCCGTTAAGGGGTGAAACCCGAACCGGCCACCAAACGACCCCGTAGGGGGCACGAACACCTCGCATGGGACCAATGTAACTCGTAGGAACTGACCGCGTAGTCCCGAGACTTTCGATTTGAGAGTATGACGATAATTTGCAAAAATCACACTTAGACTTGAAAAGAGGCCGTTAAGGGGTGAAAACCAAAACCAGCCCCCAAACGACCCCGTATGAGGCACGAACACCTCGCACGGGACCAATGTAACTTGTAGCAACTGACCGCGTAGTCCAAGGTCTCCCGATTTTTAGAGTATGACCCGAATTTGCAAAAATCACACTTAGACATGAAAACAGGCCGTTAAGGGGTGAAAACCCGAACCAACCGCCAAACGACCCCGTAGGAGGCACGAACACCTCACACGGGACCAATGTAACTCGTAGGAACTGACCGCGTAGTCCCGGGACTCCCGGTTTGAGAGTATGACCCGAATTTGCAAAAATCACACTTAGACTTGAAAACAGGCCGTTAAGGGGTGGAAACCCGATCCAGCCCCCAAACGACCCCGTAGGAGGCACGAACACCTCGCACGGGACCAATGTAACTCGTAGGAACAGACCGTGTAGTCCCGGGTCTCCCGGTTTGAGAGTATGACGATAATTTGCAAAAATCACACTTAGACTTGAAAACAGGCCGTTAAGGGGTGACAACTCGAACCAGCTCCCAAACGACCCCGTAGGAGGCACGAACACCTCGCACGGGACCAATGTAACTCGTAGGAACAGACCGTGTAGTCCCGGGTCTCCCGGTTTGAGAGTATGACGATAATTTGCAAAAATCACACTTAGACATGAAAACAGGCCGTTAAGGGGTGAAAACCCGAACCAACCCCCAAACGACCCCGTAGGAGGTACGAACACCTCGCACGGGACCAATGTAACTCGTAGGAACTGACCGTGTAGTCCCGGGACTCCCGGTTTGAGAGTATGACCCGAATTTGCAAAAATCACACTTAGACTTGAAAACAGGCCGTTAAGGGGTGGAAACCCGATCCAGCCCCCAAACGACCCCGTAAGAGGCACGAACACCTCGCACGGGACCAATGTAACTCGTATGAACAGACCGTGTAGTCCCGGGTCTCCCGGTTTGAGAGTATGACGATAATTTACAAAAATCACACTTAGACTTAAAAACAGGCCGTTAAGGGGTGAAACCCGAACCAGCCCCCAAACGACCCCGTAGGGAGCACGAACACCTCGCACGGGACCAATGTAACTCGTAGGAACTGACCGCGTAGTCCCGAGACTTTCGGTTTGAGAGTATGACGATAATTTGCAAAAATCACACTTAGACTTGAAAACAGGCCGTTAAGGGGTGAAAACCTGAACCAGCCCCCAAACGACCCCCTAGGAGGCACGAACACCTCGCACGGGACCAATGTAACTCGTAGGAACTGACCGAGTAGTCACGGGACTCCCGATTTGAGAGCATGACCCGAATTTGCAAAAATCACACTTAGACTTGAAAACAGTCCGTTAAGGGGTGAAACCCGAACCAGCCCCCAAACGACCCCGTAGGGGGCACGAACACCTCGCACGGTACCAATGTAACTCGTAGGAACTGACCGCGTAGTCCCGAGACTTTCGATTTGAGAGTATGACGATGATTTGCAAAAATCACACTTAGACTTGAAAACAGGCTGTTAAGGGGTGAAAACCCGAACCAGCCCCCAAACGACCCCGTAGGAGGCACGAACACCTCGCACGGGACCAAATTAACTTGTAGGAAATGACCGCGTAGTCCCGGGACTCCCGATTTGAGAGTATGACGCGAATTTGTAAAAATCACACTTAGACTTGAAAACAGGCCGTTAAGGGGTGAAAACCGGAACCAGCCCCCAAACGACCCCGTAGGAGGAACGAACACCTCGCACGGGACCAATGTAACTTGTAGCAACTGACCGCGTAGTCCCGGGTCTCCCAGTTTGAGAGTATGACGATAATTCGCAAAAATCACACTTAGACTTGAAAACAGGCCGTTAAGGGGTGAAAACCCGAACCAGCCCCCAAACGACCTCGTAGGAGGCACGAACACCTCGCACGGGACCAATGTAACTCGTAGGAACTGACCGCGTAGTCCCGGGACTCCCGGTTTGAGAGTATGACCCGAATTTGCAAAAATCACACTTAGACTTGAAAACAGGCCGTTAAGGGGTGAAAACCCGAACCAGCCCCCAAACGACCCCGTAGGAGGCACGAACACCTTGCACGGGACCAATGTAACTCGTAGGAACTGACCGCGTAGTCATGGGAGTCCCGGTTTAAGAGTATGACGATAATTTGCAAAAATCTCACTTAGACTTGAAAACATGCCATTAAGGTGTGAAACCCCGAACCAGCCCCCAAACAACCCCGTAGGAGGCACGAACACCTCGCACGGGACCAATGTAACTCGTAGGAACTGACCAAGTAGTCCTGAGTCTTCCGGTTTGAGAGTATGACGATAATTCGCAAAAATCTCACTTAGACTTGAAAACAGGCCGTTAAGGGGTGAAAACCCGAACCAGCCCCCAAACGACCCCGTAGGAGGCACGAACACCTCGCACGGGACCAATGTAACTCGTAGCAACTGACCGCGTAGTCCCGGGACTCCCGGTTTGAGAATATGACGATAATTTGCAAAAATCACACTTAGACTTTAAAATAGGTCGTTAAGGGGTGAAAACCCGAACCAGCCCCCAAACGACCCCGTAGGAGGAACGAACACCTCCCACGGGACCAATGTAACTCGTAGGAACTGAACGTGTAGTCCCGGGACTCCCGGTTTGAGAGTATGACGATAATTCGCAAAAATCACACTTAGACTTGAAAACAGGCCGTTAAGGGGTGAAAACCCGAACCAGCCCCCAAACGACCCCGTAGGAGGCACGAACACCTCGCACGGGACCAATGTAACTCTTAGGAACTGACCGTGTAGTCCCGGGTCTCCCGGTTTGAGAGTATGACGATAATTTGCAAAAATCACACTTAGACTTGAAAATAGGCCGTTAAGGGGTGAAAACCCAAACCAGCCCCCAAACGACCCCGTAGGAGGCACGAACACCTCGCACGGGACCAATATAACTCGTAGGAACAGTCCGCGTAGTCTCGAGATTCTCGGTTTGAGAGTATGACCCGAATTTGCAAAAATCACACTTAGACTTGAAAACAGGCCGTTAAGGGGTGAAAACTCGAACCAGCCCCCAAACGACCCCGTAGGACGCAAGAACACCTCGCACGGGACCAATGTAACTTGTAGCAACTGACCGCGTAGTCCCGGGTCTCCCGGTTTGAGAGTATGACGATAATTCGCAAAAATCACACTTAGACTTGAAAACAGGCCGTTAAGGGGTGAAAATCCGAACCAGCCCCCAAACGACCCCGTAGGAGGAACGAACACCTCGCACGGGACCAATGTAACTTGTAGCAACTGACCGCGTAGTCCCGGGTCTCCCGGTTTGAGAGTATGACGATAATTCGCAAAAATCACACTTAGACTTGAAAACAGGCCGTTAAGGGGTGAAAACCCGAACCAGCCCCCAAACGACCTCGTTGGAGGCACGAACACCTCGCACGGGACCAATGTAACTCGTAGGAACTGACCGCGTAGTCCCGGGACTCCCGGTTTGAGAGTCTGACCCGAATTTGCAAAAATCACACTTAGACTTGAAAACAAGCCGTTAAGGGGTGAAAACCCGAACCAGCCCCCAAACGACCCCGTAGGAGGCACGAACACCTTGCACGGGACCAATGTAACTCGTAGGAACTGACCGCGTAGTCATGGGAGTCCCGGTTTAAGAGTATAACGATAATTTGCAAAAATCTCACTTAGACTTGAAAACATGCCGTTAAGGGGTGAAACCCCGAACCAGCGCCCAAACAACCCCGTAGGAGGCACGAACACCTCGCACGGGACCAATGTAACTCGTAGGAACTGACCGTATAGTCCCGGGTCTCCCGGTTTTAGAGTATGACGATAATTTGCAAAAATCACACTTAGACTTAAAAACAGGCCGTTAAGGGGTGAAACCCGAACCAGCCCCCAAACGACCCCGTAGGAGGCACGAACACCTCGCACGGGACCAATGTAACTCGTAGGAACTGACCGCGTAGTCCCGGGACTCCCGGTTTGAGAATATGACGATAATTTACAAAAATCACACTTAGACTTGAAAACAGGTCGTTAAGGGGTGAAAACCCGAACCAGCCCCCAAACGACCCCGTAGGAGGAACGAACACCTCGCACGGGACCAATGTAACTCGTAGGAACTGACCGCGTAGTCCCGAGACTTTCGGTTTGAGAGTATGACGATAATTTGCAAAAATCACACTTAGACTTGAAAACAGGCCGTTAAGGGGTGAAACCCGAACCAGCCCCCAAACGACCCAGTAGGGGGCACGAACACCTCGCACGGGACCAATGTAACTCGTAGGAACTGAACGTTTAGTTCCGGGACTTTCGGTTTGAGAGTATGACGATAATTTGTAAAAATCACACTTAGACTTGAAAACAGGCCGTTAAGGGGTGAAAACCAAAACCAGCCCCCAAACGACCCCGTATGAGGCAGGAACACCTCGCACGGGACCAATGTAACTTGTAGCAACTGACCGCGTAGTCCCGGGTCTCCCGATTTTTAGAGTATGACCCGAATTTGCAAATATCACACTTAGACATGAAAACAGGCCGTTAAGAGGTGAAAACCCGAACCAACCCCCAAACGACCCCGTAGGAGGCACGAACACCTCGCACGGGACCAATGTAACTCGTAGGAACTGACCGCGTAGTGCCGGGACTCCCGGTTTGAGAGTATGACCCGAATTTGCAAAAATCACACTTAGACTTGAAAACAGGCCGTTAAGGGGTGAAAACACGAACCAACCCCCAAACGACCCCGTAGGAGGCACGAACACCTCGCACGGGACCAATGTAACTCGTAGGAACTGACCGTGTAGTCCCGAGTCTCCCGGTTTGAGAGTATGACGATAATTTGCAAAAATCACACTTAGACTTGAAAACACGCCGTTAAGGGGTGAAAACCCGAACCAGCCTCCAAACGACCCCGTAGGAGGCACGAACACCTCACACGGGAACAATGTAACTCGTAGGAACTGACCGCGTAGTCACGGGACTCCCGGTTTCAGAGTATGACCCGAATTTGCAAAAATCACACTTATACTTGAAAACAGTCCGTTAAGGGGTGAAACCCGAACCAGCCTCCAAACGACCCCGTAGGGGGCACGAACACCTCGTACGGGACCAATGTAACTCGTAGGAACTGACCGCGTAGTCCCGAGACTTTCGGTTTGAGAGTATGACGATAATTTGCAAAAATCACACTTAGACTTGAAAACAGGCTGTAAAGGGGTGAAAACCCGAACCAGCCCCCAAACGACCCCGTAGGAGGCACAAACACCTCGCACGGGACAAATGTAACTCGTAGGAACTGACCGCATAGTCCCGGGACTCCCGATTTGTGAGTATGCCCCGAATTTACAAAAATCACACTTAGACTTGAAAACAGGCCGTTAAGGGGTGAAAACCCGAACCAACCCCCAAACGACCCCGTAGGAGGCACGAACACCTCGCACGGGACCAATGTAACTCGTAGGAACTGACCGTGTAGTCCCGGGTCTCCCGGTTTGAGAGTATGACGATAATTTGCAAAAATCACACTTAGACTTGAAAACAGGCCGTTAAGGGGTGAAAACCCGAACCAGCCCCCAAACGACCCCGTAGGAGGCACGAACACCTCGCACGGGACCAATGTAACTCATAGGAACTGACCTCGTAGTCACGGGACTCCCGGTTTGAGAGTATGACCGGAATTTGCAAAAATCACACTTAGGCTTGAAAACATGCCGTTAAGGGATGAAACCCGAACCAGCCCCCAAACGACCCCGTAGGGGGCACGAACACCTCGCACGGGACCAATGTAACTCGTAGGAACTGACCGCGTAGTCCCGAGACTTTCGGTTTGAGAGTATGACAATAATTTGCAAAAATCACACTTAGACTTAAAAACAGGCCGTTAAGGGGTGAAAACCAAAACCAGCCCCCAAACGACCCCGTATGAGGCACGAACACCTCGCACGGGACCAATGTAACTTGTAGCAACTGACCGCGTAGTCCAAGGTCTCCCGGTTTTTAGAGTATGACCCGAATTTGCAAAAATCACACTCAGACATGAAAACAGGCCGTTAAGGGGTGAAAACCCGAACCAACCCCCAAACGACCCCGCAGGAGGCTCGAACACCTCGCACGGGACCAATGTAACTTGTAGGAACTGACCACGTAGTCCCGGGACTCCCGGTTTGAGAGTATGACCCGAATTTGCAAAAATCACACTTAGACTTGAAAACAGACCGTTAAGGGGTGGAAACCCGATCCAGCCCCCAAACGAACCCGTAGGAGGCACGAACACCTCGCACGGGACCAATGTAACTCGTAGGAACAGATCGTGTAGTCCCGGGTCTCCCGGTTTGAGAGTATGACGATACTTTGCAAAAATCACACTTAGACTTGAAAACAGGCCGTTAAGGGGTGAAAATCCGAACCAGCCCCCAAACGACCCCGTTGGAGGCACGAACACCTCGCACGGGACCATTGTAACTCGTAGGAACAGACCGTGTAGTCCCGGGTCTCCCGGTTTTAGAGTATGACGATAATTTGCAAAAATCACACTTAGACTTGGAAACAGGCCGTTAAGGGGTGAAAACCCGAACCAGCCCCCAAACGACCCCGTAGGAGGCACGACCACGTCGCACGTGACCAATATAACTCGTAGGAACTGACCGTGTAGTCCCGGGACTCCCGGTTTGAGAGTTTGATGATAATTTTCAAAAACCACACTTAGACTTGAATTCGAGCCGTTAAGGGGAGAAAACCCGAACCAGCCCCCAAACGACCCCGTAGGAGGCACGAACAGCTCGTACGAGACCAATGTAACTCGTAGGAACTGACCGCGTAGTCCCGTGACTTTCGGTTTGAGAGTATGACGATAATTTGCAAAAATCACACTTAGACTTGAAAACAGGCCGTTAAGGGGTGAAAACCCGAACCAGCCCCCAAACGACCCCGTAGGAGGCACGAACACCTCGCACGCGACCAATGTAACTTGTAGCAACTGACCGCGTAGTCCCGGGTCTCCCGGTTTGAGAGTATGATGATAATTCGCAAAAATCACACTTAGACTTGAAAACAGGCCGTTCAGGGTTGAAAACCCGAACCAGCCCCCAAACGACCCCGTAGGAGGCACGAACACATCGTAAGGGACCAATGTAACTCGTAGGAACTGACCGTGTAGTCCCGGGACTCCCGGTTTGAGAGTATGATGATAATTTTCAAAACCCACACTTAGACTTGAATACGAGCCGTTAAGGGGTGAAAACCCGAACCAACCCCCAAACGACCCCGTAGGAGGCACGAATAGCTCGCACGGGACCAATGTAACTCGTAGGAACTGACCGCGTAGTCCCGAGACTTTCAGTTTGAGAGTATGACGATAATTTGCAAAAATCACACTTAGACTTGAAAACAGGCCGTTAAGGGGTGAAAACCCGAACCATCCCCCAAACGACCCCGTAGGAGGCATGAACACCTCGCACGGGACCAATGTAACTTGTAGCAACTGACCGCGTAGTCCCGGGTCTCCCGGTTTGAGAGTATGATGATAATTCGCAAAAATCACACTTAGACTTGAAAACAGGCCGTTAAGGGTTGAAAACCCGAACCAGCCCCCAAACGACCCCGTAGGAGGCACGAACACCTCGCAAGGGACCAATGTAACTCGTAGGAACTGATCGTGTAGTCCCGGGTCTCCCGGTTTGAGAGTATGACGATAATTCGCAAAAATCACACTTAGACTTGAAAACAGGCCGTTAAGGGGTGAAAACCCGAACCAGGCCCCAAACGACCCCGTAGGAGGCACGAACACCTCGCACGGGACCAAAGTACCTCGTAGGAACTGACCGTGTAGTCCCGGGTCTCCCGGTTTGAGAGTATGACGATAATTTGCAAAAATCACACTTAGACTTGAAAACAGGCCGTTAAGGGGTGAAAACCAGAACCAGCCCCCAAACGACCCCCTAGGAGGCACGAACACCTCGCACGGGACCAATGTAACTCGTAGGAACTGATCGAGTAGTCACGGGACTCCCGGTTTGAGAGCATGACCCGAATTTGCAAAAATCACACTTAGACTTGAAAACAGGCCGTTAAGGGGTGAAACCCGAACCAGCCCCCAAACGACCCCGTAGGGGGCACAAACACCTCGCACGGGACCAATGTAACTCGTAGGAACTGACCGCGTAGTCCCGAGACTTTCGGTTTGAGAGTATGACGATAATTAGCAAAAATCACACTTAGACTTGAAAACAGGCCGTTAAGGGGTGAAAACCAAAACCAGCCCCCAAACGACCCCGTATGAGGCACGAACACCTCGAACGGGACCAATGTAACTTGTAGCAACTGACCGCGTAGTCTCGGGTCTCCCGGTTTTTAGAGTATGAACCGAATTTGCAAAAATCACACTTAGACATAAAAACAGGCCGTTAAGGGGTGAAAACCCGAACCAACCCCCAAACGACCCCGTAGGAGGCACGAACACCTCGCACGGGACCAATGTTACTCGTAGGAACTGACCGCGTAGTCCCGGGACTCCCGGTTTGAGAGTATGACCCGAATTTGCAAAAATCACACTTAGACTTGAAAACAGGCCGTTAAGGGGTGAAAACCCGAACCAGCCCCCAAACGACCCCGTAGGAGGCACGAACACCTCGCACGGGACCAATGTAACTCGTACGAACTGATCGCGTAGTCATGGGAGTCCCGGTTTAAGAGTATGACGATAATTTGCAAAAATCTCACTTAGACTTGAAAACAGGCCGTTAAGGGGTGAAACCCCGAACCAGCCCATAAACAACCCCGTAGGAGGCACGAACACCTCGCACGGGACCAATGTAACTCGTAGGAACAGACCAAGTAGTCCCGAGTCTTCCGGTTTGAGAGTATGACGATAATTCGCAAAAATCACACTTAGACTTGAAAATAGGCCGTTAATGGGTGAAAACCCGAACCAGCCCCCAAACGACCCCGTAGGAGGCACGAACACCTCGCACGGGACCAATGTAACTCGTAGGAACTGACCGCGTAGTCCCGGGACTCTCGGTTTGAGAGTATGACGATAATTTGCAAAAATCACACTTAGACTTGAAAACAGGCCGTTAAGGGGTGAAAACACGAACCAGCACCCAAACGACCCCGTAGGAGGCACGAACACCTCGCACGGGACCAATGTAACTCGTAGGAACTGACCGCGTAGTCCCGGGACTCCCGGTTTGAGAGTATGACCCGAATTTGCAAAAATCACACTTAGACTTGAAAACAGGCCGTTAAGGGGTGAAAACACGAACCAACCCCCAAACGACCCCGTAGGAGGCACGAACACCTCGCACGGGACCAATGTAACTCGTAGGAACTGATCGTGTAGTCCCGAGTCTCCCGGTTTGAGACTATGACGATAATTTGCAAAAATCACACTTAGACTTGAAAACACGCCGTTAAGGGGTGAAAACCCGAACCAGCCCCCAAACGACCCCGTAGGAGGCACGAACACCACGGACGGGACCAATGTAACTCGTAGGAACTGACCGCGTAGTCACGGGACTCCCGGTTTCAGAGTATGACCCGAATTTGCAAAAATCACACTTAGACTTGAAAATAGGCCGTTAAGGGGTGAAAACTCGAACCAGCCCCCAAACGACCCCGTAGGAGGCACGAACACCTCGCACGGGACCAATGTAACTTGTAGCAACTGACCGCGTAGTCCCGGGTCTCCCAGTTTGAGGGTATGACGATAATTCGCAGAAATGACACTTAGACTTGAAAACAGGCCGTTAAGGGGTGAAAACCCGAACCAGCCCCCAAACGACCCCGTAGGAGGCACGAACACCTCGCACGGGACCAATGTAACTCGTAGGAACTGACCGTGTAGTCCCGGGTCTCCCGGTTTGAGAGTATGACGATAATTTGCAAAAATCACACTTAGACTTGAAAACAGGCCGTTAAGGGGTGAAAACCCGAACCATCCCCCAAACGACCCCGTAGGAGGCACGAACACCTCGCACGGGACCAATGAAACTCGTAGGAACTGACCGCGTAGTCACGGGACTCCCGGTTTGAGAGTATGACCCGAATTTGCAAAAATCACACTTAGACTTGAAAACAGGCCGTTAAGGGGTGAAACCCGAACCAACCCCCAAACGACCACGTAGGGGGACGAACAACTCGTACGGGACCAATGTAACTCGTCGAACTGACCGCGTAGTCCCGAGACTTTCGGTTTGAGAGTATGACGATAATTTGCAAAAATCACACCTAGACTTGAAAACAGGCCGTTATGGGGTGAAAACCCGAACTAGCCCCCAAACGACCCCGTAGGAAGCACGAACAACTCGCACGGGACAAATGTAACTCGAAGGAACTGACCGTGTAGTCCCGGGTCTCCCGGTTTGAGAGTATGACGATAATTTGCAAAAATCACACTTAGACTTGAAAACAGGCCGTTAAGGGGTGAAAACCAGAACCAAACCCCCAAACGACCCCGTAGGAGGCACGAACACCTCGCACGGGACCAATGTAACTCGTAGGAACTGACCGCGTAGTCCCGGGACTCCCGGTTTGAGAGTATGACCCGAATTTGCAAAAATCACACTTAGACTTGAAAACAGGCCGTTAAGGGGTGAAAACACGAACCAACCCCCAAACGACCCCGTAGGAGGCACGAACACCTCGCACGGGACCAATGTAACTCGTAGGAACTGATCGTGTAGTCCCGAGTCTCCCGGTTTGAGACTATGACGATAATTTGCAAAAATCACACTTAGACTTGAAAACACGCCGTTAAGGGGTGAAAACCCGAACCAGCCCCCAAACGACCCCGTAGGAGGCACGAACACCACGGACGGGACCAATGTAACTCGTAGGAACTGACCGCGTAGTCACGGGACTCCCGGTTTCAGAGTATGACCCGAATTTGCAAAAATCACACTTAGACTTGAAAACAGGCCGTTAAGGGGTGAAACCCGAACCAGCCCCCAAACGACCCCGTAGGGGGCACGAACACCTCGCACGAGACCAATGTAACTCGTAGGAACTGACCGCGCAGTCCCGAGACTTTCGGTTTGAGAGTATGACGATAATTTGCAAAAATCACACTTTGACTTGAAAACAGGCTGTTAAGGGGTGAAAACCCGAACTAGCCCCCAAACGAGCCCGTAGGAGGCACGAACACCTCGCACGGGACAAATGTAACTCGTAGGAACTGACCGCATAGTCCCGGGACTCCCGGTTTGTGAGTATGACCCGAATTTACAAAAATCACACTTTGACTTGAAAACAGGCCGTTAACGGGTGAAAACCCGAACCAGCCCCCAAACGACCCCGTAGGAGGCACGAACACCTCGCACGGGACCAATGTAACTTGTAGCAACTGACCGCGTAGTCCCGGGTCTCCCAGTTTGAGAGTATGACGATAATTCGCAAAAATTACACTTAGACTTGAAAACAGGCCGTTAAGGGGTGAAAACCCGAACCAACCCCCAAACGACCCCGTAGGAGGCACGAACACCTCGCACGGGACCAATGTAACTCGTAGGAACTGACCGTGTAGTCCCGGGTCTCCCGGTTTGAGTGTATGACGATCATTTGCAAAAATCACACTTAGACTTGAAAACAGGCCGTTAAGGGGTGAAAACCCGAACCAACCCCCAAACGACCCCGTAGGAGGCACGAACACCTCGCACGGGACCAATGTAACTCGTAGGAACTGACCGCGTAGTCACGGGACTCCCGGTTTGAGAGTATGACCCGAATTTGGAAAAATCACACTTAGACTTGAAAACAGGCCGTTAAGGGATGAAACCCGAACCAGCCCCCAAACGACCCCGTAGGGGGCACGAACACCTCGCACGGGACCAATGTAACTCGTAGGAACTGACCGCGTAGTCCCGAGATTTTCGGTTTGAGAGTATGACAATAATTTCCAAAAATCACACTTAGACTTGAAAACAGGCCGTTAAGGGGTGAAAACCAAAACCAGCCCCCAAACGACCCCGTATGAGGAACGAACACCTCGCACGGGACCAATGTAACTTGTAGCAACTGACCGCATAGTCCAAGGTCTCCCGGTTTTTAGAGTATGACCCGAATTTGAAAAAATCACACTTAGACATGAAAATAGGCCGTTAAGGGGTGAAAACCCGAACCAACCCCCAAACGACCCCGCAGGAGGCACGAACACCTCGCACGGGACCAATGTAACTCGTAGGAACTGACCGCGTAGTCCCGGGACTCCCGGATTGAGAGTATGACCCGAATTTGTAAAAATCACACTTAGACTTGAAAACAGGCCGTTAAGGGGTGAAAACACGAACCAACCCCAAAACGACCCCGTAGGAGGCACGAACACCTCGCACGGTACCAATGTAACTTGTAGCAACTGACCGCGTAGTCCCGGGTCTCCCGGTTTTTAGAGTATGATCCGAATTTGCAAAAATCACACTTAGACATGAAAACAGGCCGTTAAGGGGTGAAAACCCGAACCAGCCCCCAAACGACCCCGTAGGAGGCACGAACACCTCGCACGGGACCAATATAACTCGTAGGAACTGTCCGCGTAGTCCCGAGACTCCCGGTTTGAGAGTATGACCCGAATTTGCAAAAATCACACTTACACTTGAAAACAGGCCGTTAAGGCGTGAAAACCCGAACCAGCCCCCAAACGACCTCGTAGGAGGCACGAACACCTCGCACGGGACCAATGTAACTTGTAGCAACTGACCGTGTAGTCCCGGGTCTCCCAGTTTGAGAGTATGACGATAATTCGCAAAAATGACACTTAGACTTTAAAATAGGCCGTTAAGGGGTGAAAACCCGAACCAGCCCCCAAACGACCCCGTAGGAGGCACGAACACCTCGCACGGGACCAATGTAACTCGTAGGAACTGACCGTGTAGTCCCGGGTCTCCCGGTTTGGGAGTATGACGATAATTTGCAAAAATCACACTTAGACTTGAAAACGGGCCGTTAAGGGGAGAAAACCCGAACCAGCCCCCAAACGACCCCGTAGGAGGCACGAACACCTCGCACGGAACCAATGTAACTCGTAGGAACTGACCGCATACTCCCAAGACTTTCGGTTTGAGAGTTTGACGATAATTTGCAAAAATCACACCTAGACTTGAAAACAGGCCGTTAAGGGGTGAAAACCCGTACCAGCCCCCAAATGACCCCGTAGGAGGCACGAACACATCGCACGGGACCAATGTAACTTGTAGCAACTGACCGCGTAGTCCCGGGTCTTCCGGTTTGAGAGTATGACGATAATTCGCAAAAATCACACTTAGACTTGAAAACAGGCCGTTAAGGGTTGAAAACCCGAACCAACCCCCAAACGACCCCGTAGGAGGCACGAACACCTCGCACGGGATAAATGTAACTCGTAGGAACTGACCGTGTAGTCCCGGGTCTCCCGGTTTGAGAGTATGACGATAATTCGCAAAAATCACACTTAGACTTGAAAACAGGCCGTTAAGGGGTGAAAACCCGAACCAGCCACCAAACGCCCCCGTAGGAGGCACGAACACCTCGCACGGGACCAATGTAACTCGTAGGAACTGACCGTGTAGTCCCGGGTCTCCCGGTTTGGGAGTATGACAATAATTTGCAAAAATCACACTTAGACTTGAAAACAGGCCGTTAAGGGGTGAAAACCCGAACCAGTCCCCAAACGACCCTTGTAGGAGGCAAGAACACCTCGCACGGGACCAATGTAACTCGTAGGAACTGACCGCGTAGTCACGGGACTCCCGGTTTGAGAGTATGACCCGAATTTGCAAAAATCACACTTAGACTTGAAAACAGGCCGTTAAGGGGTTAAACCCGAACCAGCCCCCAAACGACCCAGTAGGGGGCACGAACATCTCGCACGGGACCAATGTAACTCGTAGGAACTGACCAAGTAGTCCCGAGACTTTCGGTTTTGGAGTATGACGATAATTTGCAAAAATCACACTTAGACTTGAAAACAGGCCGTTAAGGGGTGAAAACAAAAACCAGCCCCCAAACGACCCCGTATGAGGCACGAACACCTCGCACGGGACCAATGTAACTTATAGCAACTGACCGCGTAGTCCCGGGTCTCCCGCTTTTTAGAGTATGACCCGAATTTGCAAATATCACACTTAGACATGAAAACAGGCCGTTAAGAGGTGAAAACCCGAACCAACCCCCAAACGACCCCGTAGGAGGCACGAACACCTCGCACGGGACCAATGTAACTCGTAGGAACTGACTGCGTAGTCCCGGGACTCCCGGTTTGAGAGTATGACCCGAATTTGCAAAAATCACACTTAGACTTGAAAACAGGCCGTTAAGGGGTGAAAACACGAACCAACCCCCAAACGACCCCGTAGGAGGCACACCTCGCACGGGACCAATGTAACTCGTAGGAACTGACCGTGTAGTCCTGAGTCTCCCGGTTTTAGAGTATGACGATAATTTGCTAAAATCACACTTAGACTTGAAAACAGGCCGTAAAGTGGTGAAAACCCGAACCAGCCCCCAAACGATCCCGTAGGAGGCACGAACACCTCGCACGGGACCAATGTAACTCGTAGGAACTGACCGCGTAGTCATGGGAGTCCCGATTTAAGAGTATGACGATAATTTGTAAAAATCTCACTTAGACTCGAAAATAGGCCGTTAAGGGGTGAAACCCCGAACCAGCCCCCAAACAACCCCGTAGGAGGCACGAACACCTCGCACGGGACCAATGTAACTCGTAGGAACAGACCAAGTAGTCCCGAGTCTTCCGGTTTGAGAGTATGACGATAATTCGCAAAAATCACACTTAGACTTGAAAATAGGCCGTTAATGGGTGAAAACCCGAACCAGCCCCCAAACGACCCCGTAGGAGGCACGAACACCTCGCACGGGACCAATGTAACTCGTAGGAACTGACCGCGTAGTCCCGGGACTCTCGGTTTGAGAGTATGACGATAATTTGCAAAAATCACACTTAGACTTGAAAACAGGCCGTTAAGGGGTGAAAACACGAACCAGCACCCAAACGACCCCGTAGGAGGCACGAACACCTCGCACGGGACCAATGTAACTTGTAGCAACTGACCGCGTAGTCCCGGGTCTCCCGGTTTGAGAGCATGACGATAATTCGCAAAAATCACACTTAGACTTGAAAACAGGCCGTTAAGGGGTGAAAATTCGAACCAGCCCCCAAACGACCCCATAGGAGGAACGAACACCTCGTACGGGACCAATGTAACTAGTAGGAACTGACCGTGTAGTCCCGGGTCTCCCGGTTTGAGAGTATGACGATAATTTGCAAAAATCACACTTAGACTTGAAAACAGGCCGTTAAGGGGTGAAAACCCGAACCAGCCCCCAAACGACCCCGTAGGAGGCACGAACACCTCGCACGGGACCAATATAATTCGTAGGAACTGTCCGCGTAGTCCCGAGACTCCCGGTTTTGAGAGTATGACCCGAATTTGCAAAAATCACACTTAGACTTGAAAATAGGCCGTTAAGGGGTGAAAACTCGAACCAGCCCCCAAACGACCCCGTAGGAGGCACGAACACCTCGCACGGGACCAATGTAACTTGTAGCAACTGACCGCGTAGTCCCGGGTCTCCCAGTTTGAGGGTATGACGATAATTCGCAGAAATGACACTTAGACTTGAAAACAGGCCGTTAAGGGGTGAAAACCCGAACCAGCCCCCAAACGACCCCGTAGGAGGCACGAACACCTCGCACGGGACCAATGTAACTCGTAGGAACTGACCGTGTAGTCCCGGGTCTCCCGGTTTGAGAGTATGATGATAATTTGCAAAAATCACACTTAGACTTGAAAACAGGCCGTTAAGGGGTGAAAACCCGAACCATCCCCCAAACGACCCCGTAGGAGGCACGAACACCTCGCACGGGACCAATGAAACTCGTAGGAACTGACCGCGTAGTCCCGGGACTCCCGGTTTGAGAGTATGACCCGAATTTGCAAAAATCACACTTAGACTTGAAAACAGGCCGTTAAGGGGTGAAACCCGAACCAACCCCCAAACGACCACGTAGGGGGACGAACAACTCGTACGGGACCAATGTAACTCGTCGAACTGACCGCGTAGTCCCGAGACTTTCGGTTTGAGAGTATGACGATAATTTGCAAAAATCACACCTAGACTTGAAAACAGGCCGTTATGGGGTGAAAACCCGAACTAGCCCCCAAACGACCCCGTAGGAAGCACGAACAACTCGCACGGGACAAATGTAACTCGAAGGAACTGACCGTGTAGTCCCGGGTCTCCCGGTTTGAGAGTATGACGATAATTTGCAAAAATCACACTTAGACTTGAAAACAGGCCGTTAAGGGGTGAAAACCAGAACCAAACCCCCAAACGACCCCGTAGGAGGCACGAACACCTCGCACGGGACCAATGTAACTCGTAGGAACTGACCGCGTAGTCCCGGGACTCCCGGTTTGAGAGTATGACCCGAATTTGCAAAAATCACACTTAGACTTGAAAACAGGCCGTTAAGGGGTGAAAACACGAACCAACCCCCAAACGACCCCGTAGGAGGCACGAACACCTCGCACGGGACCAATGTAACTCGTAGGAACTGATCGTGTAGTCCCGAGTCTCCCGGTTTGAGACTATGACGATAATTTGCAAAAATCACACTTAGACTTGAAAACACGCCGTTAAGGGGTGAAAACCCGAACCAGCCCCCAAACGACCCCGTAGGAGGCACGAACACCACGCACGGGACCAATGTAACTCGTAGGAACTGACGGCGTAGTCACGGGACTCCCGGTTTCAGAGTATGACCCGAATTTGCAAAAATCACACTTAGACTTGAAAACAGGCCGTTAAGGGGTGAAACCCGAACCAGCCCCCAAACGACCCCGTAGGGGGCACGAACACCTCGCACGAGACCAATGTAACTCGTAGGAACTGACCGCGCAGTCCCGAGACTTTCGGTTTGAGAGTATGACGATAATTTGCAAAAATCACACTTTGACTTGAAAACAGGCTGTTAAGGGGTGAAAACCCGAACTAGCCCCCAAACGACCCCGTAGGAGGCACGAACACCTCGCACGGGACAAATGTAACTCGTAGGAACTGACCGCATAGTCCCGGGACTCCCGGTTTGTGAGTATGACCCGAATTTACAAAAATCACACTTTGACTTGAAAACAGGCCGTTAACGGGTGAAAACCCGAACCAGCCCCCAAACGACCCCGTAGGAGGCACGAACACCTCGCACGGGACCAATGTAACTTGTAGCAACTGACCGCGTAGTCCCGGGTCTCCCAGTTTGAGAGTATGACGATAATTCGCAAAAATTACACTTAGACTTGAAAACAG
This sequence comes from Sambucus nigra, assembly GCA_949130495.1. Taxonomy (NCBI): domain Eukaryota; kingdom Viridiplantae; phylum Streptophyta; class Magnoliopsida; order Dipsacales; family Adoxaceae; genus Sambucus; species Sambucus nigra. The sequence goes on along the minus strand of OX422214.1, from coordinate 185,249,808 downwards.
GCCGTTAAGGGGTGAAAACCCGAACCAACCCCCAAACGACCCCGTAGGAGGCACGAACACCTCGCACGGGACCAATGTAACTCGTAGGAACTGACCGTGTAGTCCCGGGTCTCCCGGTTTGAGTGTATGACGATCATTTGCAAAAATCACACTTAGACTTGAAAACAGGCCGTTAAGGGGTGAAAACCCGAACCAACCCCCAAACGACCCCGTAGGAGGCACGAACACCTCGCACGGGACCAATGTAACTCGTAGGAACTGACCGCGTAGTCACGGGACTCCCGGTTTGAGAGTATGACCCGAATTTGGAAAAATCACACTTAGACTTGAAAACAGGCCGTTAAGGGATGAAACCCGAACCAGCCCCCAAACGACCCCGTAGGGGGCACGAACACCTCGCACGGGACCAATGTAACTCGTAGGAACTGACCGCGTAGTCCCGAGATTTTCGGTTTGAGAGTATGACAATAATTTCCAAAAATCACACTTAGACTTGAAAACAGGCCGTTAAGGGGTGAAAACCAAAACCAGCCCCCAAACGACCCCGTATGAGGAACGAACACCTCGCACGGGACCAATGTAACTTGTAGCAACTGACCGCATAGTCCAAGGTCTCCCGGTTTTTAGAGTATGACCCGAATTTGAAAAAATCACACTTAGACATGAAAATAGGCCGTTAAGGGGTGAAAACCCGAACCAACCCCCAAACGACCCCGCAGGAGGCACGAACACCTCGCACGGGACCAATGTAACTCGTAGGAACTGACCGCGTAGTCCCGGGACTCCCGGATTGAGAGTATGACCCGAATTTGTAAAAATCACACTTAGACTTGAAAACAGGCCGTTAAGGGGTGAAAACACGAACCAACCCCCAAACGACCCCGTAGGAGGCACGAACACCTCGCACGGTACCAATGTAACTTGTAGCAACTGACCGCGTAGTCCCGGGTCTCCCGGTTTTTAGAGTATGATCCGAATTTGCAAAAATCACACTTAGACATGAAAACAGGCCGTTAAGGGGTAAAAACCCGAACCAGCCCCCAAACGACCCCGTAGGAGGCACGAACACCTCGCACGGGACCAATATAACTCGTAGGAACTGTCCGCGTAGTCCCGAGACTCCCGGTTTGAGAGTATGACCCGAATTTGCAAAAATCACACTTACACTTGAAAACAGGCCGTTAAGGGGTGAAAACCCGAACCAGCCCCCAAACGACCTCGTAGGAGGCACGAACACCTCGCACGGGACCAATGTAACTTGTAGCAACTGACCGTGTAGTCCCGGGTCTCCCAGTTTGAGAGTATGACGATAATTCGCAAAAATGACACTTAGACTTTAAAATAGGCCGTTAAGGGGTGAAAACCCGAACCAGCCCCCAAACGACCCCGTAGGAGGCACGAACACCTCGCACGGGACCAATGTAACTCGTAGGAACTGACCGTGTAGTCCCGGGTCTCCCGGTTTGGGAGTATGACGATAATTTGCAAAAATCACACTTAGACTTGAAAACGGGCCGTTAAGGGGAGAAAACCCGAACCAGCCCCCAAACGACCCCGTAGGAGGCACGAACACCTCGCACGGAACCAATGTAACTCGTAGGAACTGACCGCATACTCCCAAGACTTTCGGTTTGAGAGTTTGACGATAATTTGCAAAAATCACACCTAGACTTGAAAACAGGCCGTTAAGGGGTGAAAACCCGTACCAGCCCCCAAATGACCCCGTAGGAGGCACGAACACATCGCACGGGACCAATGTAACTTGTAGCAACTGACCGCGTAGTCCCGGGTCTTCCGGTTTGAGAGTATGACGATAATTCGCAAAAATCACACTTAGACTTGAAAACAGGCCGTTAAGGGTTGAAAACCCGAACCAACCGCCAAACGACCCCGTAGGAGGCACGAACACCTCGCACGGGATAAATGTAACTCGTAGGAACTGACCGTGTAGTCCCGGGTCTCCCGGTTTGAGAGTATGACGATAATTCGCAAAAATCACACTTAGACTTGAAAACAGGCCGTTAAGGGGTGAAAACCCGAACCAGCCACCAAACGCCCCCGTAGGAGGCACGAACACCTCGCACGGGACCAATGTAACTCGTAGGAACTGACCGTGTAGTCCCGGGTCTCCCGGTTTGGGAGTATGACAATAATTTGCAAAAATCACACTTAGACTTGAAAACAGGCCGTTAAGGGGTGAAAACCCGAACCAGCCCCCAAACGACCCTTGTAGGAGGCAAGAACACCTCGCACGGGACCAATGTAACTCGTAGGAACTGACCGCGTAGTCACGGGACTCCCGGTTTGAGAGTATGACCCGAATTTGCAAAAATCACACTTAGACTTGAAAACAGGCCGTTAAGGGGTTAAACCCGAACCAGCCCCCAAACGACCCAGTAGGGGGCACGAACATCTCGCACGGGACCAATGTAACTCGTAGGAACTGACCAAGTAGTCCCGAGACTTTCGGTTTTGGAGTATGACGATAATTTGCAAAAATCACACTTAGACTTGAAAACAGGCCGTTAAGGGGTGAAAACAATAACCAGCCCCCAAACGACCCCGTATGAGGCACGAACACCTCGCACGGGACCAATGTAACTTGTAGCAACTGACCGCGTAGTCCCGGGTCTCCCGCTTTTTAGAGTATGACCCGAATTTGCAAATATCACACTTAGACATGAAAACAGGCCGTTAAGAGGTGAAAACCCGAACCAACCCCCAAACGACCCCGTAGGAGGCACGAACACCTCGCACGGGACCAATGTAACTCGTAGGAACTGACTGCGTAGTCCCGGGACTCCCGGTTTGAGAGTATGACCCGAATTTGCAAAAATCACACTTAGACTTGAAAACAGGCCGTTAAGGGGTGAAAACACGAACCAACCCCCAAACGACCCCGTAGGAGGCACACCTCGCACGGGACCAATGTAACTCGTAGGAACTGACCGTGTAGTCCTGAGTCTCCCGGTTTTAGAGTATGACGATAATTTGCTAAAATCACACTTAGACTTGAAAACAGGCCGTAAAGTGGTGAAAACCCGAACCAGCCCCCAAACGATCCCGTAGGAGGCACGAACACCTCGCACGGGACCAATGTAACTCGTAGGAACTGACCGCGTAGTCATGGGAGTCCCGATTTAAGAGTATGACGATAATTTGTAAAAATCTCACTTAGACTCGAAAATAGGCCGTTAAGGGGTGAAACCCCGAACCAGCCCCCAAACAACCCCGTAGGAGGCACGAACACCTCGCACGGGACCAATGTAACTCGTAGGAACAGACCAAGTAGTCCCGAGTCTTCCGGTTTGAGAGTATGACGATAATTCGCAAAAATCACACTTAGACTTGAAAAGAGGCCGTTAATGGGTGAAAACCCGAACCAGCCCCCAAACGACCCCGTAGGAGGCACGAACACCTCGCACGGGACCAATGTAACTCGTAGGAACTGACCGCGTAGTCCCGGGACTCTCGGTTTGAGAGTATGACGATAATTTGCAAAAATCACACTTAGACTTGAAAACAGGCCGTTAAGGGGTGAAAACACGAACCAGCACCCAAACGACCCCGTAGGAGGCACGAACACCTCGCACGGGACCAATGTAACTTGTAGCAACTGACCGCGTAGTCCCGGGTCTCCCGGTTTGAGAGCATGACGATAATTCGCAAAAATCACACTTAGACATGAAAACAGGCCGTTAAGGGGTGAAAATTCGAACCAGCCCCCAAACGACCCCGTAGGAGGCACGAATACCTCGCACGGGACCAATGTAACTCGTAGGAACTGACCGCGTAGTCCCGAGACTTTCGGTTTGAGAGTATGACAGTAATTTGCAAAAATCACCCTTAGACTTGAAAACAGGCCGTTAAGGGGTGAAAACCAAAACCAGCCGCCAAACGACCCCGTATGAGCCACGAACACCTCGCACGGGACCAATGTAACTTGTAGCAACTGACCGCATAGTCCAAGGTCTCCCGGTTTATAGAGTATGACCCGAATTTGCAAAAATCACACTTAGACTTGAAAACAGGTCGTTAAGGAGTGAAAACCCGAACCAGCCCCCAAACGACCCCGTAGGAGGCACGAACACCTCGCACGGGACCAATGTAACTCGTAGGAACGGACCGCGTAGTCCCGGGACTCCCGGTTTGAGAATATGACGATAATTTGCAAAAATCACACTTAGACTTGAAAACAGGTCGTTAAGGGGTGAAAACCCGAACCAGCCCCCAAACGACCCCGTAGGAGGAACGAACACCTCGCACGGGACCAATGTTACTCGTAGGAACTGAACGTGTAGTTCCGGGACTCCCGGTTTGAGAGTATGACCCGAATTTGCAAAAATCACACTTAGACTTGAAAACAGGCCGTTAAGGGGTGAAACCCGAACCAGCCCCCAAACGACCCAGTAGGGGGCACGAACACCACGCACGGGACCAATGTAACTCGTAGGAACTGACCGCGTAGTCATGGGAGTCCCGGTTTAAGAGTATGACGATAATTTGCAAAAATCTCACTTAGACTTGAAAACAGGCCGTTAAGGGGTGAAACACCGAACCAGCCCCCAAACAACCCCGTAGGAGGCACGAACACCTCGCACGGGACCAATGTAACTCGTATGAACTGACCAAGTAGTCCCGGGTCTTCCGGTTTGAGAGTATGACGATAATTTGCAAAAATCACACTTAGACTTGAAAACAGGTCGTTAAGGGGTGAAAACCCGAACAAGCCCCCAAACGACCCCGTAGGAGGAATGAACACCTCGCACGGGACCAATGTAACTCGTAGGAACTGAACGTGTAGTCCCGGGACTCCCGGTTTGAGAGTATGACGATAATTTGCAAAAATCACACTTAGACTTGAAAACAGGCCGTTAAGGGGTGAAAACCCGAACCAGCCCCCAAACGACCCCGTAGGAGGCACGAACACCTCGCACGGGAGCAATGTAACTTGTAGCAACTGACCGCGTAGTCCCGGGTCTCCCGGTTTGAGAGTATGACGATAATTCGCAAAAATCACACTTAGACTTGAAAACAGGCCGTTAAACGGTGAAAATCCGAACCAGCCCTCAAACGACCCCGTAGGAGGCACGAACACCTCGCACGGGACCAATGTAACTCGTAGGAACTGACCGTGTAGTCCCGGGTCACCCGGTTTGAGAGTATGACGATAATTTGCAAAAAACACACTTAGACTTGAAAACAGGCCGTTAAGAGGTGAAAATCCAAACCAGCCCCCAAACGACCCCGTAGGAGGCACGAACACCTCGCACAGGACCAATATAACTCGTAGGAACTGTCCGCATAGTCCCGAGACTCCCGGTTTGAGAGTATGACCCGAATTTGCAAAAATCACACTTAGACTTGAAAACAGACCGTTAAGGGGTGAAAACCCGAACCAGCCCTCAAACGTCCCCGTAGGAGGCACGAACACCTCGCACGGGACCAATGTAACTCGTAGGAACTGACCGCGTAGTCCCAAGGCTTTCTGTTTGAGAGTATGACGATAATTTGCAAAAATCACACTTAGACTTGAAAACATGCCGTTAAGAGGTGAAAGCCCGAACCAGCCCCCAAATGACCCCGTAGGAGGCACGAACACCTCGCACGGGACCAATGTAACTTGTAGCAACTGACCGCGTAGTCCCGGGTCTCCCGGTTTGAGAGTACGACGATAATTCGCAAAAATCACACTTAGACTTGAAAACAGGCCGTTAAGGGTTGAAAACCCGAACCAACCCCCAAACGACCCCGTAGGAGGCACGAACACCTCGCACGGGACAAATGTAACTCGTAGGAACTGACCGTGTAGTCCCGGGTCTCCCGGTTTGAGAGTATGACGATAATTCGCAAAAATCACACTTAGACTTGAAAACAGGCCGTTAAGGGGTGAAAACCCGAACCAGCCCCCAAACGCCCCCGTAGGAGGAACGAAAACCTCGCACGGGACCAATGTAACTCGTAGGAACTGACCGTGTAGTCCCGGGTCTCCCGGTTTGGGAGCATGACGATAATTTGCAAAAATCACACTTAGACTTGAAAACAGGCCGTTAAGGGGTGAAAACTCGAACCAGCCCCCAAACGACCCCGTAGGAGGCACGAACACCTCGCACGGGACCAATGTAACTCGTAGGAACTGACCGCGTAGTCACGGGACTCCCGGTTTGAGAGTATGACCCGAATTTGCAAAAAATCACACTTAGACTTGAAAACAGGCCGTTAAGGGGTGAAACCCGAACCTGCCCCAAAACGACCCAGTAGGGGGCACGAACACCTCGCACGGGACCAATGTAACTCGTAGGAACTGACCAAGTAGTCCCGAGACTTTCGGTTTGAGAGTATGACGATAATTTGCAAAAATCACACTTAGACTTAAAAACAGGCCGTTAAGGGGTGAAAACCAAAACCAGCCCCCAAACGACCCCGTATGAGGCACGAACACCTCGCACGGGACCAATGTAACTTGTAGCAACTGACCGCGTAGTCCCGGGTCTCCCGATTTTTAGAGTATGACCCGAATTTGCAAAAATCACACTTAGACTTGAAAACAGGCCGTTAAGGGTTGAAAACACGAACCAACCCCCAAACGACCCCGTAGGAGGCACGAACACCTCGCACGGGGCCAATGTAACTCGTAGGAACTGACCGTGTAGTCCCGAGTCTCCCGGTTTTAGAGTATGACGATAATTTGCAAAAATCACACTTAGACTTGAAAATAGGCCGTTAAGTGGTGAAAACCCGAACCAGCCCCCAAACGACCCCGTAGGAGGCACGAACACCTCGCACGGGACCAATGTAACTCGTAGGAAATGACCGCGTAGTCATGGGAGTCCCGGTTTAAGATTATGACGATAATTTGCAAAAATCTCACTTAGACTCGAAAACAGGCCGTTAAGGGGTGAAACCCCGAACCAGCCCCCAAACAACCCCGTAGGAGGCACGAACACCTCGCACGAGACCAATGTAACTCGTAGGAACTGACCAAGTAGTCCCGGGTCTTCCGGTTTGAGAGTATGACGATAATTCGCAAAAATCACACTTAGACTTGAAAACAGGTCGTTAAGGGGTGAAAACCCGAACCAGCCCCCAAACGACCCCGTAGGAGGCACGAACACCTCACACGGGACCAATGTAACTTGTAGCAACAGACCGCGTAGTCCCGGGACTCTCGGTTTGAGGGTATGACCCGAATTTGAAAAAATCACACTTAGAGTTGAAAACAGGCCGTTATGGGGTGAAAACCCGAACCAACCCCCAAACGACCCCGTAGGAGGCACGAACACCTCGTAGGGGACCAATGTAACTTGTAGGAACTGACCGTGTAGTCCCGGGACTCCCGGTATGAGAGTATGGCGATAATTGACAAAAATCACACTTAGACTTGAAAACAGGCCGTTAAGGGGTGAAAACCCGAACCAGCCCCCAAACGACCCCGTAGGAGGAACGAACACCTCGCACGGGACCAATGTAACTCGTAGGAACTGAACGTGTAGTCCCGGGACTCCCGGTTTGAGAGTATGACGATAATTTGCAAAAATCACACTTAGACTTGAAAACAGGCCGTTAAGGGGTGAAAACCCGAACCAGCCCCCAAACGACCCCGTAGGAGGCACGAACACCTCGCACGGGACCAATGTAACTCGTAGCAACTGACCACGTTGTCCCGGGTCTCCCGGTTTGAGAGTATGACGATAATTCGCAAAAATCACACTTAGACTTGAAAACAGGCCGTTAAGGGGTGAAAATCCGAACCAGCCCCCAAACGACCCCGTATGAGGCACGAACACCTCGCACGGGACCAATGTAACTCGTAGGAATTGACCGTGTAGTCCTGGGTCTCCCGGTTTGAGAGTATGACGATAATTTGCAAAAATCACACTTAGACTTGAAAACAGGCCGTTAAGGGCTGAAAACCCGTACCAGCCCCCAAACGACCCCGTAGGAGGCACGAACTCCTCGCACGGGACCAATATAACTCGTAGGAACTGTCCGCGTAGTCCCGAGACTCCCGGTTTGAGAGTATGACCCGAATTTGCAAAAATCACACTTAGACTTAAAAACAGGCCGTTAAGGGGTGAAAACCCGAACCAGCCCCCAAACGACCCCGTAGGAGGCACGAACACCTCGCACGGGACCAATGTAACTTGTAGCAACTGACCGCGTAGTCCCGGGACTCCCAGTTTGAGAGTATGACGATAATTCGCAAAAATGGCACTTAGACTTGAAAACAGGCCGTTAAGGGGTGAAAACCCGAACCAACCCCCAAACGACCCCGTAGGAGGCACGAACACCTCGCACGGGACCAATGTAACTCGTAGGAACTGACCGTGTAGTCCCGGGTCTCCCGGTTTGAGAGTATGACGATAATTTGCAAAAATCACACTTAGACTTGAAAACGGGCCGTTAAGGGGTGAAAACCCGAACCAGCCCCCAAACGACCCCGTAGGAGGCACGAACACCTCGCACGGGACCAATGTAACTCGTAGGAACTGACCGCGTAGTCCCGAGACTTTTGGTTTGAGAGTATGACGATAATTTGCAAAAATCACACTTAGACTTGAAAACAGGCCGTTAAGGGGTGAAAACCCGAACCAGCCCCCAAACGACCCCGTAGGAGGCACGAACACCTCGCACGGGACCAATGCAACTTGTAGCAACTGACCGCGTAGTCCCGGGTCTCCCGGTTTGAGAGTATGACGATAATTCGCAAAAATCACACTTAGACTTGAAAACAGGCCGTTAAGGGTTGAAAACTCGAACCAGCCCCCAAACGAACCCGTGGGAGGCACGAACACCTCGCACGGGACAAATGTAACTCGTAGGAACTGACCGTGTAGTCCCGGGTCTCCCGGTTTGAGAGTATGACGATAATTCGAAAAAATCACACTTAGACGTGAAAACAGGCCGTTAAGGGGTGAAAACCCGAACCAGCCCCCAAACGACCCCGTAGGAGGCACGAACACCTCGCACGGGACCAATGTAACTCGTAGGAACTGACCGTCTAGTCCCGGGTCTCCCGGTTTGAGAGTATGACGATAATTTGCAAAAATCACACTTAGACTTGAAAACAGGCCGTTAAGGGGTGAAAACCCGAACCAGCCCCCAAACGACCTTTAGGAGGCACGAACACCTCGCACGGGACCAATGTAACTCGTAGGAACTGACCGCGTAGTCACGGGACTCCCGGTTTGAGAGTATGACCCGAATTTGCAAAAATCACACTTAGACATGAAAACAGGCCGTTAAGGGGTGAAACCCGAACCAGCCCCCAAACGACCCAGTAGGGGGCACGAACACCTCGCACGGGACCAATGTAACTCGTAGGAACTGACCGTGTAGTCCTGGGTCTCCCGGTTTGAGAGTATGACGATAATTTGCAAAAATCATCCTTAGACTTGAAAACAGGCCGTTAAGGGGTGAAAACCAAAACCAGCCCCCAAACGACCCCGTGTGAGGCACGAACACCTCGCACGGGACCAATGTAACTTGTAGCAACTGACCGCATAGTCCAAGGTCTCCCGGTTTTTAGAGTATGACCCGAATTTGCAAAAATCACACTTAGACATGAAAACAGGCCGTTAAGGGGTGAAAACCCGAACCAACCCCCAAACAACCCCGCAGGAGGCACGAACACCTCGCACGGGACAAATGTAACTCGTAGGAACTGACCGCGTAGTCCCGGGACTCCCGGTTTGAGAGAATGACCCGAATTTGCAAAAATCACACTTAGACTTGAAAACAGGCCGTTAAGGGGTGGAAACCCGATCCAGCCCCCAAATGACCCCGTAGGAGGCACGAACACCTCGCACGGGACCAATGTAACTCGTAGGAAATCACCGTGTAGTCCCGGGTCTCCCGATTTGAGAGTATGACGATAATTTGCAAAAATCACACTTAGACTTGAAAACAGGCCGTTAAGGGGTGAAAACCCGAACCAGCCCCCAAACAACACCGTAGGAGGCACGAACACCTCGCACGGGACCAATGTAACTCGTAGGAACAGACCGTGTAGTCCCGGGTCTCCCGGTTTTAGAGTATGACGATAATTTGTAAAAATCACACTTAGACTTGAAAACAGGCAGTCAAGGGGTGAAAACCCGAACCAGCCCCCAAACGACCCCGTAGGAGGCACGAACCCGTCGCACGGGACCAATGTAACTCGTAGGAACTGACCGTGTAGTCCCGGGACTCCCGGTTTGAGAGTATTACCCGAATTTGCAAAAATCACACTTAGACTTGAAAATAGGCCGTTAAGGGGTGAAAACCCGAACCAGCCCCCAAACGACCCCGTAGGAGGCACGAACACCTCGCACGGGACCAATGTAACTCGTAGGAACTGACCGCGTAGTCATGGGAGTCCCGGTTTAAGAGTATGACGATAATTTGCAAAAATCTCACTTAGACTTGAAAACAGGCCGTTAAGGGATGAAACCCCGAACCAGCCCCCAAACAACCCCGTAGGAGGCACGAACACCTCGTACGGGACCAATGTAACTCGTAGGAACTGACCAAGTAGTCCCGGGTCTTCCGGTTTGAGAGTATGACGATAATTCGCAAAAATCACACTTAGACTTGAAAACAGGCCGTTAAGGGGTGAAACCCGAACCAGCCCCCAAACGACCCAGTAGGGGGCACGAACACCTCGCACGAGACCAATGTAAATCGTAGGAACTGACCAAGTAGTCCCGAGACTTTCGGTTTGAGAGTATGACGATAATTTGCAAAAATCACACTTAGACTTAAAAACAGGCCGTCAAGGGGTGAAAACCAAAACGAGCCCCCAAACGACCCCGTATGAGGCACGAACACCTCGCACGGGACCAATGTAACTTGTAGCAACTGACCGCGTAGTCCCGGGTCTCCCGATTTTTAGAGTATGACCCGAATTTGCAAATATCACACTTAGACATGAAAACAGGCCGTTAAGAGGTGAAAACCCGAACCAACCCCCAAACGACCCCGTAGGAGGCACGAACTCCTCGCACGGGACCAATGTAACTCGTAGGAACTGACCGCGTAGTCCCGAGACTCCCGGTTTGAGAGTATGACCCGAATTTGCAAAAATCACACTTAGACTTGAAAACAGGCCGTTAAGGGGTGAAAACACGAACCAACCCCCAAACGACCCCGTAGGAGGCACGAACACCTCGCACGGGACCAATGTAACTCGTAGGAACTGACCGTGTAGTCCCGAGTCTCCCGGTTTTAGAGTATGACGATAATTTGCAAAAATGACACTTAGACTTGAAAACAGGCCGTCAAGGGGTGAAAACCCGAACCAGCCCCCAAACGACCCCGTAGGAGGCATGAACACCTCGCACGGGACCAATGTAACTCGTAGGAACTGACCGCGTAGTCACGGGACTCCCGGTTTCAGAGTATGACCCGAATTTGCAAAAATCACACTTAGACCTGAAAACAGGCCGTTAAGGGGTGAAACCCGAACCATCCCCCAAACGACCCTGTAGGGGGCATGAACACCTCGCACGGGACCAATGCAACTCGTAGGAACTGACCGCGTAGTCCCGGGACTCCCGGTTTGAGAATATTACGATAATTCGCAAAAATTACACTTAGACTTGAAAACAGGCCGTTAAGGGGTGAAAACCCGAACCAGCCCCCAAACGACCCCGTAGGAGGCACGAACACCTCGCACGGGGCCAATGTAACTCGTAGGAACTGACCGCGTAGTCCCGGGTCTCCCGGTTTGAGAGTATGACGATAATTCGCAAAAATCACACTTAGACTTGAAAACAGGCCGTTAAGGGGTGAAAATCCGAACCAGCCCCCAAACGACCCCGTAAGAGGCACGAACACCTCGCACGGGACCAATGTAACTCTTAGGAACTGACCGTGTAGTCCCGGGTCTCCCGGATTGAGAGTATGACGATAATTTGCAAAAATCACACTTAGACTTGAAAATAGGCCGTTAAGGAGTGAAAACCCAAACCAGCCCCCAAACGACCCCGTAGGAGGCACGAACACCTCGCACGGGACCAATATAACTCGTAGGAACTGTTCGCGTAGTCTCGAGATTCTCGGTTTGAGAGTATGACCCGAATTTGCAAAAATCACACTTAGACTTGAAAACAGGCCGTTAAGGGGTGAAAACCCGAACCAGCCCCCAAACGACCCCGTAGGACGCACGAACACCTCGCACGGGACCAATGTAACTTGTAGCAACTGACCGCGTAGTCCCGGGTCTCCCAGTTTGAGAGTATGACGATAATTCGAACAAATGACACTTAGACTTGAAAACAGGCCGTTAAGGGGTGAAAACCCGAACAGCCCCCAAACGACCCCGTAGGAGGCACGAACACCTCGCACGGGACCAATGTAACTCGTAGGAACTGACCGTGTAGTCCCGGGTCTCCCGGTTTTAGAGTATGACGATAATTTGCAAAAATCACACTTAGACTTAAAAACAGGCCGTTAAGGGGTGAAACCCGAACCAGCCCCCAAACGACCCCGTAGGAGGCACGAACACCTCGCACGGGACCAATGTAACTTGTAGGAACTGACCGCGTAGTCCCGGGACTCCCGGTTTGAGAATATGACGATAATTTACAAAAATCACACTTAGACTTGAAAACAGGTCGTTAAGGGGTGAAAACCCGAACCAGCCCCCAAACGACCCCGTAGGAGGAACGAACACCTCGCACGGGACCAATGTAACTCGTAGGAACTGACCGCGTAGTCCCGAGACTTTCGGTTTGAGAGTATGACGATAATTTGCAAAAATCACACTTAGACTTGAAAACAGGCCGTTAAGGGGTGAAACCCGAACCAGCCCCCAAACGACCCAGTAGGGGGCACGAACACCTCGCACGGGACCAATGTAACTCGTAGGAACTGACAAAGTTGTCCCGAGACTTTCGGTTTGAGAGTATGACGATAATTTGCAAAAATCACACTTAGACTTGAAAACAGGCCGTTAAGGGGTGAAAACCAAAACCAGCCCCCAAACGACCCCGTATGAGGCAGGAACACCTCGCACGGGACCAATGTAACTTGTAGCAACTGACCGCGTAGTCTCGGGTCTCCCGATTTTTAGAGTATGACCCGAATTTGCAAATATCACACTTAGACATGAAAACAGGCCGTTAAGAGGTGAAAACCCGAACCAACCCCCAAACGACCCCGTAGGAGGCACGAACTCCTCGCACGGGACCAATGTAACTCGTAGGAACTGACCGCGTAGTGCCGGGACTCCCGGTTTGAGAGTATGACCCGAATTTGCAAAAAATCACACTTAGACTTGAAAACAGGCCGTTAAGGGGTGAAAACACGAACCAACCCCCAAACGACCCCGTAGGAGGCACGAACACCTCGCACGGGACCAATGTAACTCGTAGGAACTGACCGTGTAGTCCCGAGTCTCCCGGTTTTAGAGTATGACGATAATTTGCAAAAATGACACTTAGACTTGAAAACAGGCCGTCAAGGGGTGAAAACCCGAACCAGCCCCCAAACGACCCCGTAGGAGGCATGAACACCTCGCACGGGACCAATGTAACTCGTAGGAACTGACCGCGTAGTCACGGGACTCCCGGTTTCAGAGTATGACCCGAATTTGCAAAAATCACACTTAGACCTGAAAACAGGGCGTTAAGGGGTGAAACCCGAACCATCCCCCAAACGACCCCGTAGGGGGCATGAACACCTCGCACGGGACCAATGCAACTCGTAGAACTGACCGCGTAGTCCCGGGACTCCCGGTTTGAGAATATTACGATAATTCGCAAAAATTACACTTAGACTTGAAAACAGGCCGTTAAGGGGTGAAAACCCGAACCAACCCACAAACAACCCCGTAGGAGGCACGAACACCTCGCACGGGACCAATGTAACTCGTAGGAACAGACCGTGTAGTCCTGGGTCTCCCGGTTTGAGAGTATGACGATAATTTGCAAAAATCACACTTAGACTTGAAAACAGGCCGTTAAAGGGTGAAAACCCGAACCAGCCCCCAAACGACCCCGTAGGAGGCACGAACACCTCGCACGGGACCAATGTAACTCGTAGGAACTGACCGCGTAGTCACGGGACTCCCGGTTTGAGAGTATGACCCGAATTCGGAAAAATCGCACTTAGACTTGAAAACAGGCCATTGAGGGATGAAACCCGAACCAGCCCCCAAACGACCCCGTAGGGGGCACGAACACCTCGCCCGGGACCAATGTAACTCGTAGGAACTGACCGCGTAGTCCCGAGACTTTCGGTTTGAGAGTATGACAATAATTTGCAAAAATCACCCTTAGACTTGAAAACAGGCCGTTAAGGGGTGAAAACCAAAACCAGCCCCCAAACGACCCCGTATGAGGCACGAACACCTCGCACGGGACCAATGTAACTTGTAGCAACTGACCGCATAGTCCAAGGTCTCCCGGTTTTTAGAGTATGACCCGAATTTGCAAAAATGACACTTAGACATTAAAACAGGCCGTTAAGGGGTGAAAACCCGAAACAATAGCCAAACGACCCCGTAGGAGGCACGAACACCTCGCACGGGACCAATGTAACTCGTAGGAACTGACCGCGTAGTGCCGGGACTCCCGGTTTGAGAGTATGACCCGAATTTGCAAAAATCACACTTAGACTTGAAAACAGGCCGTTAAGGGGTGAAAACACGAACCAACCCCCAAACGACCCCGTAGGAGGCACGAACACCTCGCACGGGACCAATGTAACTCGTAGGAACTGACCGTGTAGTCCCGAGTCTCCCGGTTTTAGAGTATGACGATAATTTGCAAAAATGACACTTAGACTTGAAAACAGGCCGTCAAGGGGTGAAAACCCGAACCAGCCCCCAAACGACCCCGTAGGAGGCATGAACACCTCGCACGGGACCAATGTAACTCGTAGGAACTGACCGCGTAGTCACGGGACTCCCGGTTTCAGAGTATGACCCGAATTTGCAAAAATCACACTTAGACCTGAAAACAGGCCGTTAAGGGGTGAAACCCGAACCATCCCCCAAACGACCCCGTAGGGGGCATGAACACCTCGCACGGGACCAATGCAACTCGTAGGAACTGACCGCGTAGTCCCGGGACTCCCGGTTTGAGAATATTACGATAATTCGCAAAAATTACACTTAGACTTGAAAACAGGCCGTTAAGGAGTGAAAACCCGAACCAACCCCCAAACAACCCCGTAGGAGGCACGAACACCTCGCACGGGACCAATGTAACTCGTAGGAACAGACCGTGTAGTCCTGGGTCTCCCGGTTTGAGAGTATGACGATAATTTGCAAAAATCACACTTAGACTTGAAAACAGGCCGTTAAGGGGTGAAAACCCGAACCAGGTCCCAAACGACCCCGTAGGAGGCACGAACACCTCGCACGGGACCAAAGTACCTCGTAGGAACTGACCGTGTAGTCCCGGGTCTCCCGGTTTGAGAGTATGACGATAATTTGCAAAAATCACACTTAGACTTGAAAACAGGCCGTTAAGGGGTGAAAACCAGAACCAGCCCCCAAACGACCCCCTAGGAGGCACGAACACCTCGCACGGGACCAATGTAACTCGTAGGAACTGATCGAGTAGTCACGGGACTCCCGGTTTGAGAGCATGACCCGAATTTGCAAAAATCACACTTAGACTTGAAAACAGGCCGTTAAGGGGTGAAACCCGAACCAGCCCCCAAACGACCCCGTAGGGGGCACAAACACCTCGCACGGGACCAATGTAACTCGTAGGAACTGACCGCGTAGTCCCGAGACTTTCGGTTTGAGAGTATGACGATAATTTGCAAAAATCACACTTAGACTTGAAAACAGGCCGTTAAGGGGTGAAAACCAAAACCAGCCCCCAAACGACCCCGTATGAGGCACGAACACCTCGAACGGGACCAATGTAACTTGTAGCAACTGACCGCGTAGTCTCGGGTCTCCCGGTTTTTAGAGTATGAACCGAATTTGCAAAAATCACACTTAGACATAAAAACAGGCCGTTAAGGGGTGAAAACCCGAACCAACCCCCAAACGACCCCGTAGGAGGCACCAACACCTCGCACGGGACCAATGTTACTCGTAGGAACTGACCGCGTAGTCCCGGGACTCCCGGTTTGAGAGTATGACCCGAATTTGCAAAAATCACACTTAGACTTGAAAACAGGCCGTTAAGGGGTGAAAACCCGAACCAGCCCCCAAACGACCCCGTAGGAGGCACGAACACCTCGCACGGGACCAATGTAACTCGTACGAACTGATCGCGTAGTCATGGGAGTCCCGGTTTAAGAGTATGACGATAATTTGCAAAAATCTCACTTAGACTTGAAAACAGGCCGTTAAGGGGTGAAACCCCGAACCAGCCCATAAACAACCCCGTAGGAGGCACGAACACCTCGCACGGGACCAATGTAACTCGTAGGAACAGACCAAGTAGTCCCGAGTCTTCCGGTTTGAGAGTATGACGATAATTCGCAAAAATCACACTTAGACTTGAAAATAGGCCGTTAATGGGTGAAAACCCGAACCAGCCCCCAAACGACCCCGTAGGAGGCACGAACACCTCGCACGGGACCAATGTAACTCGTAGGAACTGACCGCGTAGTCCCGGGACTCTCGGTTTGAGAGTATGACGATAATTTGCAAAAATCACACTTAGACTTGAAAACAGGCCGTTAAGGGGTGAAAACACGAACCAGCACCCAAACGACCCCGTAGGAGGCACGAACACCTCGCACGGGACCAATGTAACTTGTAGCAACTGACCGCGTAGTCCCGGGTCTCCCGGTTTGAGAGCATGACGATAATTCGCAAAAATCACACTTAGACTTGAAAACAGGCCGTTAAGGGGTGAAAATTCGAACCAGCCCCCAAACGACCCCATAGGAGGAACGAACACCTCGTACGGGACCAATGTAACTAGTAGGAACTGACCGTGTAGTCCCGGGTCTCCCGGTTTGAGAGTATGACGATAATTTGCAAAAATCACACTTAGACTTGAAAACAGGCCGTTAAGGGGTGAAAACCCGAACCAGCCCCCAAACGACCCCGTAGGAGGCACGAACACCTCGCACGGGACCAATATAATTCGTAGGAACTGTCCGCGTAGTCCCGAGACTCCCGGTTTTGAGAGTATGACCCGAATTTGCAAAAATCACACTTAGACTTGAAAATAGGCCGTTAAGGGGTGAAAACTCGAACCAGCCCCCAAACGACCCCGTAGGAGGCACGAACACCTCGCACGGGACCAATGTAACTTGTAGCAACTGACCGCGTAGTCCCGGGTCTCCCAGTTTGAGGGTATGACGATAATTCGCAGAAATGACACTTAGACTTGAAAACAGGCCGTTAAGGGGTGAAAACCCGAACCAGCCCCCAAACGACCCCGTAGGAGGCACGAACACCTCGCACGGGACTAATGTAACTCGTAGGAACTGACCAAGTAGTCCCGGGTCTTCCGGTTTGAGAGTATGACGATAATTCGCAAAAATCACACTTAGACTTGAAAACAGGCCGTTAAGGGGTGAAAACCCGAACCAGCCCCCAAACGACCCCGTAGGAGGCACGAACACCTCGCACGGGACCAATGTAACTCGTAGGAACTGACCGCGTAGTCTCGGGTCTCCCGATTTGAGAATATGATGATAATTTGCAAAAATCACACTTAGACTTGAAAACAGGTCGTTAAGGGGTGAAAACCCGAACCAGCCCCCAAACAACCCCGTAGGAGGCACGAACACCTCGCACGGGACCAATGTAACTCGTACGAACTGACCAAGTAGTCCCGGGTCTTCCGGTTTCAGTGTATGATGATAATTCGCAAAAATCACACTTAGACTTGAAAACAGGCCGTTAAGGGGTGAAAACCCGAACCAGCCCCCAAACGACCCCGTAGGAGGCACGAATACCTCGCACGGGACCAATGTAACTCGTAGGAACTGACCGCGTAGTCCCGAGACTTTCGGTTTGAGAGTATGACAGTAATTTGCAAAAATCACCCTTAGACTTGAAAACAGGCCGTTAAGGGGTGAAAACCAAAACCAGCCGCCAAACGACCCCGTATGAGCCACGAACACCTCGCACGGGACCAATGTAACTTGTAGCAACTGACCGCATAGTCCAAGGTCTCCCGGTTTTTAGAGTATGACCCGAATTTGCAAAAATCACACTTAGACTTGAAAACAGGTCGTTAAGGAGTGAAAACCCGAACCAGCCCCCAAACGACCCCGTAGGAGGCACGAACACCTCGCACGGGACCAATGTAACTCGTAGGAACGGACCGCGTAGTCCCGGGACTCCCGGTTTGAGAATATGACGATAATTTGCAAAAATCACACTTAGACTTGAAAACAGGTCGTTAAGGGGTGAAAACCCGAACCAGCCCCCAAACGACCCCGTAGGAGGAACGAACACCTCGCACGGGACCAATGTTACTCGTAGGAACTGAACGTGTAGTTCCGGGACTCCCGGTTTGAGAGTATGACCCGAATTTGCAAAAATCACACTTAGACTTGAAAACAGGCCGTTAAGGGGTGAAACCCGAACCAGCCCCCAAACGACCCAGTAGGGGGCACGAACACCACGCACGGGACCAATGTAACTCGTAGGAACTGACCGCGTAGTCATGGGAGTCCCGGTTTAAGAGTATGACGATAATTTGCAAAAATCTCACTTAGACTTGAAAACAGGCCGTTAAGGGGTGAAACACCGAACCAGCCCCCAAACAACCCCGTAGGAGGCACGAACACCTCGCACGGGACCAATGTAACTCGTAGGAACTGACCAAGTAGTCCCGGGTCTTCCGGTTTGAGAGTATGACGATAATTTGCAAAAATCACACTTAGACTTGAAAACAGGTCGTTAAGGGGTGAAAACCCGAACAAGCCCCCAAACGACCCCGTAGGAGGAATGAACACCTCGCACGGGACCAATGTAACTCGTAGGAACTGAACGTGTAGTCCCGGGACTCCCGGTTTGAGAGTATGACGATAATTTGCAAAAATCACACTTAGACTTGAAAACAGGCCGTTAAGGGGTGAAAACCCGAACCAGCCCCCAAACGACCCCGTAGGAGGCACGAACACCTCGCACGGGAGCAATGTAACTTGTAGCAACTGACCGCGTAGTCCCGGGTCTCCCGGTTTGAGAGTATGACGATAATTCGCAAAAATCACACTTAGACTTGAAAACAGGCCGTTAAACGGTGAAAATCCGAACCAGCCCTCAAACGACCCCGTAGGAGGCACGAACACCTCGCACGGGACCAATGTAACTCGTAGGAACTGACCGTGTAGTCCCGGGTCACCCGGTTTGAGAGTATGACGATAATTTGCAAAAAACACACTTAGACTTGAAAACAGGCCGTTAAGAGGTGAAAATCCAAACCAGCCCCCAAACGACCCCGTAGGAGGCACGAACACCTCGCACAGGACCAATATAACTCGTAGGAACTGTCCGCATAGTCCCGAGACTCCCGGTTTGAGAGTATGACCCGAATTTGCAAAAATCACACTTAGACTTGAAAACAGACCGTTAAGGGGTGAAAACCCGAACCAGCCCTCAAACGTCCCCGTAGGAGGCACGAACACCTCGCACGGGACCAATGTAACTCGTAGGAACTGACCGCGTAGTCCCAAGGCTTTCTGTTTGAGAGTATGACGATAATTTGCAAAAATCACACTTAGACTTGAAAACATGCCGTTAAGAGGTGAAAGCCCGAACCAGCCCCCAAATGACCCCGTAGGAGGCACGAACACCTCGCACGGGACCAATGTAACTTGTAGCAACTGACCGCGTAGTCCCGGGTCTCCCGGTTTGAGAGTACGACGATAATTCGCAAAAATCACACTTAGACTTGAAAACAGGCCGTTAAGGGTTGAAAACCCGAACCAACCCCCAAACGACCCCGTAGGAGGCACGAACACCTCGCACGGGACAAATGTAACTCGTAGGAACTGACCGTGTAGTCCCGGGTCTCCCGGTTTGAGAGTATGACGATAATTCGCAAAAATCACACTTAGACTTGAAAACAGGCCGTTAAGGGGTGAAAACCCGAACCAGCCACCAAACGCCCCCGTAGGAGGAACGAAAACCTCGCACGGGACCAATGTAACTCGTAGGAACTGACCGTGTAGTCCCGGGTCTCCCGGTTTGGGAGCATGACGATAATTTGCAAAAATCACACTTAGACTTGAAAACAGGCCGTTAAGGGGTGAAAACTCGAACCAGCCCCCAAACGACCCCGTAGGAGGCACGAACACCTCGCACGGGACCAATGTAACTCGTAGGAACTGACCGCGTAGTCACGGGACTCCCGGTTTGAGAGTATGACCCGAATTTGCAAAAAATCACACTTAGACTTGAAAACAGGCCGTTAAGGGGTGAAACCCGAACCTGCCCCAAAACGACCCAGTAGGGGGCACGAACACCTCGCACGGGACCAATGTAACTCGTAGGAACTGACCAAGTAGTCCCGAGACTTTCGGTTTGAGAGTATGACGATAATTTGCAAAAATCACACTTAAACTTAAAAACAGGCCGTTAAGGGGTGAAAACCAAAACCAGCCCCCAAACGACCCCGTATGAGGCACGAACACCTCGCACGGGACCAATGTAACTTGTAGCAACTGACCGCGTAGTCCCGGGTCTCCCGATTTTTAGAGTATGACCCGAATTTGCAAAAATCACACTTAGACTTGAAAACAGGCCGTTAAGGGTTGAGAACACGAACCAACCCCCAAACGACCCCGTAGGAGGCACGAACACCTCGCACGGGACCAATGTAACTCGTAGGAACTGACCGTGTAGTCCCGAGTCTCCCGGTTTTAGAGTATGACGATAATTTGCAAAAATCACACTTAGACTTGAAAATAGGCCGTTAAGTGGTGAAAACCCGAACCAGCCCCCAAACGACCCCGTAGGAGGCACGAACACCTCGCACGGGACCAATGTAACTCGTAGGAAATGACCGCGTAGTCATGGGAGTCCCGGTTTAAGATTATGACGATAATTTGCAAAAATCTCACTTAGACTCGAAAACAGGCCGTTAAGGGGTGAAACCCCGAACCAGCCCCCAAACAACCCCGTAGGAGGCACGAACACCTCGCACGAGACCAATGTAACTCGTAGGAATTGACCAAGTAGTCCCGGGTCTTCCGGTTTGAGAGTATGACGATAATTCGCAAAAATCACACTTAGACTTGAAAACAGGTCGTTAAGGGGTGAAAACCCGAACCAGCCCCCAAACGACCCCGTAGGAGGCACGAACACCTCACACGGGACCAATGTAACTTGTAGCAACAGACCGCGTAGTCCCGGGACTCTCGGTTTGAGGGTATGACCCGAATTTGAAAAAATCACACTTAGAGTTGAAAACAGGCCGTTATGGGGTGAAAACCCGAACCAACCCCCAAACGACCCCGTAGGAGGCACGAACACCTCGTAGGGGACCAATGTAACTTGTAGGAACTGACCGTGTAGTCCCGGGACTCCCGGTATGAGAGTATGGCGATAATTGACAAAAATCACACTTAGACTTGAAAACAGGCCGTTAAGGGGTGAAAACCCGAACCAGCCCCCAAACGACCCCGTAGGAGGAACGAACACCTCGCACGGGACCAATGTAACTCGTAGGAACTGAACGTGTAGTCCCGGGACTCCCGGTTTGAGAGTATGACGATAATTTGCAAAAATCACACTTAGACTTGAAAACAGGCCGTTAAGGGGTGAAAACCCGAACCAGCCCCCAAACGACCCCGTAGGAGGCACGAACACCTCGCACGGGACCAATGTAACTTGTAGCAACTGACCACGTTGTCCCGGGTCTCCCGGTTTGAGAGTATGACGATAATTCGCAAAAATCACACTTAGACTTGAAAACAGGCCGTTAAGGGGTGAAAATCCGAACCAGCCCCCAAACGACCCCGTATGAGGCACGAACACCTCGCACGGGACCAATGTAACTCGTAGGAATTGACCGTGTAGTCCTGGGTCTCCCGGTTTGAGAGTATGACGATAATTTGCAAAAATCACACTTAGACTTGAAAACAGGCCGTTAAGGGCTGAAAACCCGTACCAGCCCCCAAACGACCCCGTAGGAGGCACGAACTCCTCGCACGGGACCAATATAACTCGTAGGAACTGTCCGCGTAGTCCCGAGACTCCCGGTTTGAGAGTATGACCCGAATTTGCAAAAATCACACTTAGACTTAAAAACAGGCCGTTAAGGGGTGAAAACCCGAACCAGCCCCCAAACGACCCCGTAGGAGGCACGAACACCTCGCACGGGACCAATGTAACTTGTAGCAACTGACCGCGTAGTCCCGGGACTCCCAGTTTGAGAGTATGACGATAATTCGCAAAAATGGCACTTAGACTTGAAAACAGGCCGTTAAGGGGTGAAAACCCGAACCAACCCCCAAACGACCCCGTAGGAGGCACGAACACCTCGCACGGGACCAATGTAACTCGTAGGAACTGACCGTGTAGTCCCGGGTCTCCCGGTTTGAGAGTATGACGATAATTTGCAAAAATCACACTTAGACTTGAAAACGGGCCGTTAAGGGGTGAAAACCCGAACCAGCCCCCAAACGACCCCGTAGGAGGCACGAACACCTCGCACGGGACCAATGTAACTCGTAGGAACTGACCGCGTAGTCCCGAGACTTTTGGTTTGAGAGTATGACGATAATTTGCAAAAATCACACTTAGACTTGAAAACAGGCCGTTAAGGGGTGAAAACCCGAACCAGCCCCCAAACGACCCCGTAGGAGGCACGAACACCTCGCACGGGACCAATGTAACTTGTAGCAACTGACCGCGTAGTCCCGGGTCTCCCGGTTTGAGAGTATGACGATAATTCGCAAAAATCACACTTAGACTTGAAAACAGGCCGTTAAGGGTTGAAAACTCGAACCAGCCCCCAAACGAACCCGTGGGAGGCACGAACACCTCGCACGGGACAAATGTAACTCGTAGGAACTGACCGTGTAGTCCCGGGTCTCCCGGTTTGAGAGTATGACGATAATTCGAAAAAATCACACTTAGACGTGAAAACAGGCCGTTAAGGGGTGAAAACCCGAACCAGCCCCCAAACGACCCCGTAGGAGGCACGAACACCTCGCACGGGACCAATGTAACTCGTAGGAACTGACCGTCTAGTCCCGGGTCTCCCGGTTTGAGAGTATGACGATAATTTGCAAAAATCACACTTAGACTTGAAAACAGGCCGTTAAGGGGTGAAAACCCGAACCAGCCCCCAAACGACCTTTAGGAGGCACGAACACCTCGCACGGGACCAATGTAACTCGTAGGAACTGACCGCGTAGTCACGGGACTCCCGGTTTGAGAGTATGACCCGAATTTGCAAAAATCACACTTAGACATGAAAACAGGCCGTTAAGGGGTGAAACCCGAACCAGCCCCCAAACGACCCAGTAGGGGGCACGAACACCTCGCACGGGACCAATGTAACTCGTAGGAACTGACCGTGTAGTCCTGGGTCTCCCGGTTTGAGAGTATGACGATAATTTGCAAAAATCATCCTTAGACTTGAAAACAGGCCGTTAAGGGGTGAAAACCAAAACCAGCCCCCAAACGACCCCGTGTGAGGCACGAACACCTCGCACGGGACCAATGTAACTTGTAGCAACTGACCGCATAGTCCAAGGTCTCCCGGTTTTTAGAGTATGACCCGAATTTGCAAAAATCACACTTAGACATGAAAACAGGCCGTTAAGGGGTGAAAACCCGAACCAACCCCCAAACAACCCTGCAGGAGGCACGAACACCTCGCACGGGACAAATGTAACTCGTAGGAACTGACCGCGTAGTCCCGGGACTCCCGGTTTGAGAGAATGACCCGAATTTGCAAAAATCACACTTAGACTTGAAAACAGGCCGTTAAGGGGTGGAAACCCGATCCAGCCCCCAAATGACCCCGTAGGAGGCACGAACACCTCGCACGGGACCAATGTAACTCGTAGGAAATCACCGTGTAGTCCCGGGTCTCCCGGTTTGAGAGTATGAAGATAATTTGCAAAAATCACACTTAGACTAGAAAACAGGCCGTTAAGGGGTGAAAACCCGAACCAGCCCCCAAACAACACCGTAGGAGGCACGAACACCTCGCACGGGACCAATGTAACTCGTAGGAACAGACCGTGTAGTCCCGGGTCTCCCGGTTTTAGAGTATGACGATAATTTGTAAAAATCACACTTAGACTTGAAAACAGGCAGTCAAGGGGTGAAAACCCGAACCAGCCACCAAACAACCCCGTAGGAGGCACGAACACCTCGCACGGGACCAATGTAACTCGTAGGAACTGACCAAGTAGTCCCGGGTCTTCCGGTTTGAGAGTATGACGATAATTCGCAAAAATCACACTTAGACTTGAAAACAGGCCGTTAAGGGGTGAAAACCCGAACCAGCCCCCAAACGACCCCGTAGGAGGCACGAACACCTCGCACGGGACCAATGTAACTTGTAGGAACTGACCGCGTAGTCCCGAGACTCCCGGTTTGAGAATATGACGATAATTTGCAAAAATCACACTTAGACTTGAAAACAGGCCGTTAAGGGGTGAAAACCCGTACCAGCCCCCAAACGACCCTGTAGGAGGCACGAACACCTCGCACGGGACCAATGTAACTCGTAGGAACTTAACGCGTAGTCCCGGGACTCCCGGTTTGAGAGTATGACGATAATTTGCAAAAATCACACTTAGACTTGAAAGCAGGCCGTTAAGGGTGAAAACCCGAACCAGCCCCCAAACGATCCCGTAGGAGGCACGAACACCTCGCACGGGACCAATGTAACTCGTAGGAACTGACCGTGTAGTCCCGGGTCTCCCGGTTTGAGAGTATGACGATAATTTGCAAAAATCACACTTAGACTTGAAAACAGGCCGTTAAGAGGTGAAAACCCGAACCAGTCCCCAAACGACCCCGTAGGAGGCACGAACACCTCGCACGGCACCAATGTAACTCGTAGGAACTGACCGCGTAGTCACGGGACTCCCGGTTTGAGAGTATGACCCGAATTTGCAAAAATCACACTTAGACTTAAAAACAGGCCGTTAAGGGGTGAAACCCGAACCGGCCCCCAAACGACCCCGTAGGGGGCACGAACACCTCGCATGGGACCAATGTAACTCGTAGGAACTGACCGCGTAGTCCCGAGACTTTCGATTTGAGAGTATGACGATAATTTGCAAAAATCACACTTAGACTTGAAAAGAGGCCGTTAAGGGGTGAAAACCAAAACCAGCCCCCAAACGACCCCGTATGAGGCACGAACACCTCGCACGGGACCAATGTAACTTGTAGCAACTGACCGCGTAGTCCAAGGTCTCCCGATTTTTAGAGTATGACCCGAATTTGCAAAAATCACACTTAGACATGAAAACAGGCCGTTAAGGGGTGAAAACCCGAACCAACCGCCAAACGACCCCGTAGGAGGCACGAACACCTCACACGGGACCAATGTAACTCGTAGGAACTGACCGCGTAGTCCCGGGACTCCCGGTTTGAGAGTATGACCCGAATTTGCAAAAATCACACTTAGACTTGAAAACAGGCCGTTAAGGGGTGGAAACCCGATCCAGCCCCCAAACGACCCCGTAGGAGGCACGAACACCTCGCACGGGACCAATGTAACTCGTAGGAACAGACCGTGTAGTCCCGGGTCTCCCGGTTTGAGAGTATGACGATAATTTGCAAAAATCACACTTAGACTTGAAAACAGGCCGTTAAGGGGTGACAACTCGAACCAGCTCCCAAACGACCCCGTAGGAGGCACGAACACCTCGCACGGGACCAATGTAACTCGTAGGAACAGACCGTGTAGTCCCGGGTCTCCCGGTTTGAGAGTATGACGATAATTTGCAAAAATCACACTTAGACATGAAAACAGGCCGTTAAGGGGTGAAAACCCGAACCAACCCCCAAACGACCCCGTAGGAGGTACGAACACCTCGCACGGGACCAATGTAACTCGTAGGAACTGACCGTGTAGTCCCGGGACTCCCGGTTTGAGAGTATGACCCGAATTTGCAAAAATCACACTTAGACTTGAAAACAGGCCGTTAAGGGGTGGAAACCCGATCCAGCCCCCAAACGACCCCGTAAGAGGCACGAACACCTCGCACGGGACCAATGTAACTCGTATGAACAGACCGTGTAGTCCCGGGTCTCCCGGTTTGAGAGTATGACGATAATTTACAAAAATCACACTTAGACTTAAAAACAGGCCGTTAAGGGGTGAAACCCGAACCAGCCCCCAAACGACCCCGTAGGGAGCACGAACACCTCGCACGGGACCAATGTAACTCGTAGGAACTGACCGCGTAGTCCCGAGACTTTCGGTTTGAGAGTATGACGATAATTTGCAAAAATCACACTTAGACTTGAAAACAGGCCGTTAAGGGGTGAAAACCTGAACCAGCCCCCAAACGACCCCCTAGGAGGCACGAACACCTCGCACGGGACCAATGTAACTCGTAGGAACTGACCGAGTAGTCACGGGACTCCCGATTTGAGAGCATGACCCGAATTTGCAAAAATCACACTTAGACTTGAAAACAGTCCGTTAAGGGGTGAAACCCGAACCAGCCCCCAAACGACCCCGTAGGGGGCACGAACACCTCGCACGGTACCAATGTAACTCGTAGGAACTGACCGCGTAGTCCCGAGACTTTCGATTTGAGAGTATGACGATGATTTGCAAAAATCACACTTAGACTTGAAAACAGGCTGTTAAGGGGTGAAAACCCGAACCAGCCCCCAAACGACCCCGTAGGAGGCACGAACACCTCGCACGGGACCAAATTAACTTGTAGGAAATGACCGCGTAGTCCCGGGACTCCCGATTTGAGAGTATGACGCGAATTTGTAAAAATCACACTTAGACTTGAAAACAGGCCGTTAAGGGGTGAAAACCGGAACCAGCCCCCAAACGACCCCGTAGGAGGAACGAACACCTCGCACGGGACCAATGTAACTTGTAGCAACTGACCGCGTAGTCCCGGGTCTCCCAGTTTGAGAGTATGACGATAATTCGCAAAAATCACACTTAGACTTGAAAACAGGCCGTTAAGGGGTGAAAACCCGAACCAGCCCCCAAACGACCTCGTAGGAGGCACGAACACCTCGCACGGGACCAATGTAACTCGTAGGAACTGACCGCGTAGTCCCGGGACTCCCGGTTTGAGAGTATGACCCGAATTTGCAAAAATCACACTTAGACTTGAAAACAGGCCGTTAAGGGGTGAAAACCCGAACCAGCCCCCAAACGACCCCGTAGGAGGCACGAACACCTTGCACGGGACCAATGTAACTCGTAGGAACTGACCGCGTAGTCATGGGAGTCCCGGTTTAAGAGTATGACGATAATTTGCAAAAATCTCACTTAGACTTGAAAACATGCCATTAAGGTGTGAAACCCCGAACCAGCCCCCAAACAACCCCGTAGGAGGCACGAACACCTCGCACGGGACCAATGTAACTCGTAGGAACTGACCAAGTAGTCCTGAGTCTTCCGGTTTGAGAGTATGACGATAATTCGCAAAAATCTCACTTAGACTTGAAAACAGGCCGTTAAGGGGTGAAAACCCGAACCAGCCCCCAAACGACCCCGTAGGAGGCACGAACACCTCGCACGGGACCAATGTAACTCGTAGGAACTGACCGCGTAGTCCCGGGACTCCCGGTTTGAAAATATGACGATAATTTGCAAAAATCACACTTAGACTTTAAAATAGGTCGTTAAGGGGTGAAAACCCGAACCAGCCCCCAAACGACCCCGTAGGAGGAACGAACACCTCCCACGGGACCAATGTAACTCGTAGGAACTGAACGTGTAGTCCCGGGACTCCCGGTTTGAGAGTATGACGATAATTCGCAAAAATCACACTTAGACTTGAAAACAGGCCGTTAAGGGGTGAAAACCCGAACCAGCCCCCAAACGACCCCCTAGGAGGCACGAACACCTCGCACGGGACCAATGTAACTCTTAGGAACTGACCGTGTAGTCCCGGGTCTCCCGGTTTGAGAGTATGACGATAATTTGCAAAAATCACACTTAGACTTGAAAATAGGCCGTTAAGGGGTGAAAACCCAAACCAGCCCCCAAACGACCCCGTAGGAGGCACGAACACCTCGCACGGGACCAATATAACTCGTAGGAACAGTCCGCGTAGTCTCGAGATTCTCGGTTTGAGAGTATGACCCGAATTTGCAAAAATCACACTTAGACTTGAAAACAGGCCGTTAAGGGGTGAAAACTCGAACCAGCCCCCAAACGACCCCGTAGGACGCAAGAACACCTCGCACGGGACCAATGTAACTTGTAGCAACTGACCGCGTAGTCCCGGGTCTCCCGGTTTGAGAGTATGACGATAATTCGCAAAAATCACACTTAGACTTGAAAACAGGCCGTTAAGGGGTGAAAACCCGAACCAGCCCCCAAACGACCCCGTAGGAGGCACGAACACCTCGCACGGGACCAATGTAACTCGTAG
This sequence comes from Sambucus nigra, assembly GCA_949130495.1. Lineage (NCBI taxonomy): Eukaryota > Viridiplantae > Streptophyta > Magnoliopsida > Dipsacales > Adoxaceae > Sambucus > Sambucus nigra. The sequence goes on along the minus strand of OX422214.1, from coordinate 185,221,338 downwards.
GAACTGACCGTCTAGTCCCGGGTCTCCGGTTTGAGAGTATGACGATAATTTGCAAAAATCACACTTAGACTTGAAAACAGGCCGTTAAGGGGTGAAAACCCGAACCAGCCCCCAAACGACCTTTAGGAGGCACGAACACCTCGCACGGGACCAATGTAACTCGTAGGAACTGACCGCGTAGTCACGGGACTCCCGGTTTGAGAGTATGACCCGAATTTGCAAAAATCACACTTAGACATGAAAACAGGCCGTTAAGGGGTGAAACCCGAACCAGCCCCCAAACGACCCAGTAGGGGGCACGAACACCTCGCACGGGACCAATGTAACTCGTAGGAACTGACCGTGTAGTCCTGGGTCTCCCGGTTTGAGAGTATGACGATAATTTGCAAAAATCATCCTTAGACTTGAAAACAGGCCGTTAAGGGGTGAAAACCAAAACCAGCCCCCAAACGACCCCGTGTGAGGCACGAACACCTCGCACGGGACCAATGTAACTTGTAGCAACTGACCGCATAGTCCAAGGTCTCCCGGTTTTTAGAGTATGACCCGAATTTGCAAAAATCACACTTAGACATGAAAACAGGCCGTTAAGGGGTGAAAACCCGAACCAACCCCCAAACAACCCCGCAGGAGGCACGAACACCTCGCACGGGACAAATGTAACTCGTAGGAACTGACCGCGTAGTCCCGGGACTCCCGGTTTGAGAGAATGACCCGAATTTGCAAAAATCACACTTAGACTTGAAAACAGGCCGTTAAGGGGTGGAAACCCGATCCAGCCCCCAAATGAGCCCGTAGGAGGCACGAACACCTCGCACGGGACCAATGTAACTCGTAGGAAATCACCGTGTAGTCCCGGGTCTCCCGGTTTGAGAGTATGAAGATAATTTGCAAAAATCACACTTAGACTTGAAAACAGGCCGTTAAGGGGTGAAAACCCGAACCAGCCCCCAAACGACCCCGTAGGAGGCACGAACACCTCGCACGGGACCAATGTAACTTGTAGCAACTGACCGCGTAGTCCCGGGTCTCCCAGTTTGAGGGTATGACGATAATTCGCAGAAATGACACTTAGACTTGAAAACAGGCCGTTAAGGGGTGAAAACCCGAACCAGCCCCCAAACGACCCCGTAGGAGGCACGAACACCTCGCACGGGACCAATGTAACTCGTAGGAACTGACCGTGTAGTCCCGGGTCTCCCGGTTTGAGAGTATGACGATAATTTGCAAAAATCACACTTAGACTTGAAAACAGGCCGTTAAGGGGTGAAAACCCGAACCATCCCCCAAACGACCCCGTAGGAGGCACGAACACCTCGCACGGGACCAATGAAACTCGTAGGAACTGACCGCGTAGTCACGGGACTCCCGGTTTGAGAGTATGACCCGAATTTGCAAAAATCACACTTAGACTTGAAAACAGGCCGTTAAGGGGTGAAACCCGAACCAACCCCCAAACGACCACGTAGGGGGACGAACAACTCGTACGGGACCAATGTAACTCGTCGAACTGACCGCGTAGTCCCGAGACTTTCGGTTTGAGAGTATGACGATAATTTGCAAAAATCACACTTAGACTTGAAAGCAGGCCGTTAAGGGTGAAAACCCGAACCAGCCCCCAAACGACCCCGTAGGAGGCACGAACACCTCGCACGGGACCAATGTAACTCGTAGGAACTGACCGTGTAGTCCCGGGTCTCCCGGTTTGAGAGTATGACGATAATTTGCAAAAATCACACTTAGACTTGAAAACAGGCCGTTAAGAGGTGAAAACCCGAACCAGTCCCCAAACGACCCCGTAGGAGGCACGAACACCTCGCACGGCACCAATGTAACTCGTAGGAACTGACCGCGTAGTCACGGGACTCCCGGTTTGAGAGTATGACCCGAATTTGCAAAAATCACACTTAGACTTAAAAACAGGCCGTTAAGGGGTGAAACCCGAACCGGCCACCAAACGACCCCGTAGGGGGCACGAACACCTCGCATGGGACCAATGTAACTCGTAGGAACTGACCGCGTAGTCCCGAGACTTTCGATTTGAGAGTATGACGATAATTTGCAAAAATCACACTTAGACTTGAAAAGAGGCCGTTAAGGGGTGAAAACCAAAACCAGCCCCCAAACGACCCCGTATGAGGAACGAACACCTCGCACGGGACCAATGTAACTTGTAGCAACTGACCGCGTAGTCCAAGGTCTCCCGATTTTTAGAGTATGACCCGAATTTGCAAAAATCACACTTAGACATGAAAACAGGCCGTTAAGGGGTGAAAACCCGAACCAACCGCCAAACGACCCCGTAGGAGGCACGAACACCTCACACGGGACCAATGTAACTCGTAGGAACTGACCGCGTAGTCCCGGGACTCCCGGTTTGAGAGTATGACCCGAATTTGCAAAAATCACACTTAGACTTGAAAACAGGCCGTTAAGGGGTGGAAACCCGATCCAGCCCCCAAACGACCCCGTAGGAGGCACGAACACCTCGCACGGGACCAATGTAACTCGTAGGAACAGACCGTGTAGTCCCGGGTCTCCCGGTTTGAGAGTATGACGATAATTTGCAAAAATCACACTTAGACTTGAAAACAGGCCGTTAAGGGGTGACAACTCGAACCAGTTCCCAAACGACCCCGTAGGAGGCACGAACACCTCGCACGGGACCAATGTAACTCGTAGGAACAGACCGTGTAGTCCCGGGTCTCCCGGTTTGAGAGTATGACGATAATTTGCAAAAATCACACTTAGACATGAAAACAGGCCGTTAAGGGGTGAAAACCCGAACCAACCCCCAAACGACCCCGTAGGAGGTACGAACACCTCGCACGGGACCAATGTAACTCGTAGGAACTGACCGTGTAGTCCCGGGACTCCCGGTTTGAGAGTATGACCCGAATTTGCAAAAATCACACTTAGACTTGAAAACAGGCCGTTAAGGGGTGGAAACCCGATCCAGCCCCCAAACGACCCCGTAAGAGGCACGAACACCTCGCACGGGACCAATGTAACTCGTATGAACAGACCGTGTAGTCCCGGGTCTCCCGGTTTGAGAGTATGACGATAATTTACAAAAATCACACTTAGACTTAAAAACAGGCCGTTAAGGGGTGAAACCCGAACCAGCCCCCAAACGACCCCGTAGGGAGCACGAACACCTCGCACGGGACCAATGTAACTCGTAGGAACTGACCGCGTAGTCCCGAGACTTTCGGTTTGAGAGTATGACGATAATTTGCAAAAATCACACTTAGACTTGAAAACAGGCCGTTAAGGGGTGAAAACCTGAACCAGCCCCCAAACGACCCCCTAGGAGGCACGAACACCTCGCACGGGACCAATGTAACTCGTAGGAACTGACCGAGTAGTCACGGGACTCCCGATTTGAGAGCATGACCCGAATTTGCAAAAATCACACTTAGACTTGAAAACAGTCCGTTAAGGGGTGAAACCCGAACCAGCCCCCAAACGACCCCGTAGGGGGCACGAACACCTCGCACGGTACCAATGTAACTCGTAGGAACTGACCGCGTAGTCCCGAGACTTTCGATTTGAGAGTATGACGATGATTTGCAAAAATCACACTTAGACTTGAAAACAGGCTGTTAAGGGGTGAAAACCCGAACCAGCCCCCAAACGACCCCGTAGGAGGCACGAACACCTCGCACGGGACCAAATTAACTTGTAGGAAATGACCGCGTAGTCCCGGGACTCCCGATTTGAGAGTATGACGCGAATTTGTAAAAATCACACTTAGACTTGAAAACAGGCCGTTAAGGGGTGAAAACCGGAACCAGCCCCCAAACGACCCCGTAGGAGGAACGAACACCTCGCACGGGACCAATGTAACTTGTAGCAACTGACCGCGTAGTCCCGGGTCTCCCAGTTTGAGAGTATGACGATAATTCGCAAAAATCACACTTAGACTTGAAAACAGGCCGTTAAGGGGTGAAAACCCGAACCAGCCCCCAAACGACCTCGTAGGAGGCACGAACACCTCGCACGGGACCAATGTAACTCGTAGGAACTGACCGCGTAGTCCCGGGACTCCCGGTTTGAGAGTATGACCCGAATTTGCAAAAATCACACTTAGACTTGAAAACAGGCCGTTAAGGGGTGAAAACCCGAACCAGCCCCCAAACGACCCCGTAGGAGGCACGAACACCTTGCACGGGACCAATGTAACTCGTAGGAACTGACCGCGTAGTCATGGGAGTCCCGGTTTAAGAGTATGACGATAATTTGCAAAAATCTCACTTAGACTTGAAAACATGCCATTAAGGTGTGAAACCCCGAACCAGCCCCCAAACAACCCCGTAGGAGGCACGAACACCTCGCACGGGACCAATGTAACTCGTAGGAACTGACCAAGTAGTCCTGAGTCTTCCGGTTTGAGAGTATGACGATAATTCGCAAAAATCTCACTTAGACTTGAAAACAGGCCGTTAAGGGGTGAAAACCCGAACCAGCCCCCAAACGACCCCGTAGGAGGCACGAACACCTCGCACGGGACCAATGTAACTCGTAGGAACTGACCGCGTAGTCCCGGGACTCCCGGTTTGAGAATATGACGATAATTTGCAAAAATCACACTTAGACTTTAAAATAGGTCGTTAAGGGGTGAAAACCCGAACCAGCCCCCAAACGACCCCGTAGGAGGAACGAACACCTCCCACGGGACCAATGTAACTCGTAGGAACTGAACGTGTAGTCCCGGGACTCCCGGTTTGAGAGTATGACGATAATTCGCAAAAATCACACTTAGACTTGAAAACAGGCCGTTAAGGGGTGAAAACCCGAACCAGCCCCCAAACGACCCCGTAGGAGGCACGAACACCTCGCACGGGACCAATGTAACTCTTAGGAACTGACCGTGTAGTCCCGGGTCTCCCGGTTTGAGAGTATGACGATAATTTGCAAAAATCACACTTAGACTTGAAAATAGGCCGTTAAGGGGTGAAAACCCAAACCAGCCCCCAAACGACCCCGTAGGAGGCACGAACACCTCGCACGGGACCAATATAACTCGTAGGAACAGTCCGCGTAGTCTCGAGATTCTCGGTTTGAGAGTATGACCCGAATTTGCAAAAATCACACTTAGACTTGAAAACAGGCCGTTAAGGGGTGAAAACTCGAACCAGCCCCCAAACGACCCCGTAGGACGCAAGAACACCTCGCACGGGACCAATGTAACTTGTAGCAACTGACCGCGTAGTCCCGGGTCTCCCGGTTTGAGAGTATGACGATAATTCGCAAAAATCACACTTAGACTTGAAAACAGGCCGTTAAGGGGTGAAAATCCGAACCAGCCCCCAAACGACCCCGTAGGAGGAACGAACACCTCGCACGGGACCAATGTAACTTGTAGCAACTGACCGCGTAGTCCCGGGTCTCCCGGTTTGAGAGTATGACGATAATTCGCAAAAATCACACTTAGACTTGAAAACAGGCCGTTAAGGGGTGAAAACCCGAACCAGCCCCCAAACGACCTCGTTGGAGGCACGAACACCTCGCACGGGACCAATGTAACTCGTAGGAACTGACCGCGTAGTCCCGGGACTCCCGGTTTGAGAGTCTGACCCGAATTTGCAAAAATCACACTTAGACTTGAAAACAAGCCGTTAAGGGGTGAAAACCCGAACCAGCCCCCAAACGACCCCGTAGGAGGCACGAACACCTTGCACGGGACCAATGTAACTCGTAGGAACTGACCGCGTAGTCATGGGAGTCCCGGTTTAAGAGTATAACGATAATTTGCAAAAATCTCACTTAGACTTGAAAACATGCCGTTAAGGGGTGAAACCCCGAACCAGCGCCCAAACAACCCCGTAGGAGGCACGAACACCTCGCACGGGACCAATGTAACTCGTAGGAACTGACCGTATAGTCCCGGGTCTCCCGGTTTTAGAGTATGACGATAATTTGCAAAAATCACACTTAGACTTAAAAACAGGCCGTTAAGGGGTGAAACCCGAACCAGCCCCCAAACGACCCCGTAGGAGGCACGAACACCTCGCACGGGACCAATGTAACTCGTAGGAACTGACCGCGTAGTCCCGGGACTCCCGGTTTGAGAATATGACGATAATTTACAAAAATCACACTTAGACTTGAAAACAGGTCGTTAAGGGGTGAAAACCCGAACCAGCCCCCAAACGACCCCGTAGGAGGAACGAACACCTCGCACGGGACCAATGTAACTCGTAGGAACTGACCGCGTAGTCCCGAGACTTTCGGTTTGAGAGTATGACGATAATTTGCAAAAATCACACTTAGACTTGAAAACAGGCCGTTAAGGGGTGAAACCCGAACCAGCCCCCAAACGACCCAGTAGGGGGCACGAACACCTCGCACGGGACCAATGTAACTCGTAGGAACTGAACGTTTAGTTCCGGGACTTTCGGTTTGAGAGTATGACGATAATTTGTAAAAATCACACTTAGACTTGAAAACAGGCCGTTAAGGGGTGAAAACCAAAACCAGCCCCCAAACGACCCCGTATGAGGCAGGAACACCTCGCACGGGACCAATGTAACTTGTAGCAACTGACCGCGTAGTCCCGGGTCTCCCGATTTTTAGAGTATGACCCGAATTTGCAAATATCACACTTAGACATGAAAACAGGCCGTTAAGAGGTGAAAACCCGAACCAACCCCCAAACGACCCCGTAGGAGGCACGAACACCTCGCACGGGACCAATGTAACTCGTAGGAACTGACCGCGTAGTGCCGGGACTCCCGGTTTGAGAGTATGACCCGAATTTGCAAAAATCACACTTAGACTTGAAAACAGGCCGTTAAGGGGTGAAAACACGAACCAACCCCCAAACGACCCCGTAGGAGGCACGAACACCTCGCACGGGACCAATGTAACTCGTAGGAACTGACCGTGTAGTCCCGAGTCTCCCGGTTTGAGAGTATGACGATAATTTGCAAAAATCACACTTAGACTTGAAAACACGCCGTTAAGGGGTGAAAACCCGAACCAGCCTCCAAACGACCCCGTAGGAGGCACGAACACCTCACACGGGAACAATGTAACTCGTAGGAACTGACCGCGTAGTCACGGGACTCCCGGTTTCAGAGTATGACCCGAATTTGCAAAAATCACACTTATACTTGAAAACAGTCCGTTAAGGGGTGAAACCCGAACCAGCCTCCAAACGACCCCGTAGGGGGCACGAACACCTCGTACGGGACCAATGTAACTCGTAGGAACTGACCGCGTAGTCCCGAGACTTTCGGTTTGAGAGTATGACGATAATTTGCAAAAATCACACTTAGACTTGAAAACAGGCTGTAAAGGGGTGAAAACCCGAACCAGCCCCCAAACGACCCCGTAGGAGGCACGAACACCTCGCACGGGACAAATGTAACTCGTAGGAACTGACCGCATAGTCCCGGGACTCCCGATTTGTGAGTATGCCCCGAATTTACAAAAATCACACTTAGACTTGAAAACAGGCCGTTAAGGGGTGAAAACCCGAACCAACCCCCAAACGACCCCGTAGGAGGCACGAACACCTCGCACGGGACCAATGTAACTCGTAGGAACTGACCGTGTAGTCCCGGGTCTCCCGGTTTGAGAGTATGACGATAATTTGCAAAAATCACACTTAGACTTGAAAACAGGCCGTTAAGGGGTGAAAACCCGAACCAGCCCCCAAACGACCCCGTAGGAGGCACGAACACCTCGCACGGGACCAATGTAACTCATAGGAACTGACCTCGTAGTCACGGGACTCCCGGTTTGAGAGTATGACCGGAATTTGCAAAAATCACACTCAGGCTTGAAAACATGCCGTTAAGGGATGAAACCCGAACCAGCCCCCAAACGACCCCGTAGGGGGCACGAACACCTCGCACGGGACCAATGTAACTCGTAGGAACTGACCGCGTAGTCCCGAGACTTTCGGTTTGAGAGTATGACAATAATTTGCAAAAATCACACTTAGACTTAAAAACAGGCCGTTAAGGGGTGAAAACCAAAACCAGCCCCCAAACGACCCCGTATGAGGCACGAACACCTCGCACGGGACCAATGTAACTTGTAGCAACTGACCGCGTAGTCCAAGGTCTCCCGGTTTTTAGAGTATGACCCGAATTTGCAAAAATCACACTCAGACATGAAAACAGGCCGTTAAGGGGTGAAAACCCGAACCAACCCCCAAACGACCCCGCAGGAGGCTCGAACACCTCGCACGGGACCAATGTAACTTGTAGGAACTGACCACGTAGTCCCGGGACTCCCGGTTTGAGAGTATGACCCGAATTTGCAAAAATCACACTTAGACTTGAAAACAGACCGTTAAGGGGTGGAAACCCGATCCAGCCCCCAAACGAACCCGTAGGAGGCACGAACACCTTGCACGGGACCAATGTAACTCGTAGGAACAGATCGTGTAGTCCCGGGTCTCCCGGTTTGAGAGTATGACGATACTTTGCAAAAATCACACTTAGACTTGAAAACAGGCCGTTAAGGGGTGAAAATCCAAACCAGCCCCCAAACGACCCCGTTGGAGGCACGAACACCTCGCACGGGACCATTGTAACTCGTAGGAACAGACCGTGTAGTCCCGGGTCTCCCGGTTTTAGAGTATGACGATAATTTGCAAAAATCACACTTAGACTTGGAAACAGGCCGTTAAGGGGTGAAAACCCGAACCAGCCCCCAAACGACCCCGTAGGAGGCACGACCACGTCGCACGTGACCAATATAACTCGTAGGAACTGACCGTGTAGTCCCGGGACTCCCGGTTTGAGAGTTTGATGATAATTTTCAAAAACCACACTTAGACTTGAATTCGAGCCGTTAAGGGGAGAAAACCCGAACCAGCCCCCAAACGACCCCGTAGGAGGCACGAACAGCTCGTACGAGACCAATGTAACTCGTAGGAACTGACCGCGTAGTCCCGAGACTTTCGGTTTGAGAGTATGACGATAATTTGCAAAAATCACACTTAGACTTGAAAACAGGCCGTTAAGGGGTGAAAACCCGAACCAGCCCCCAAACGACCCCGTAGGAGGCACGAACACCTCGCACGCGACCAATGTAACTTGTAGCAACTGACCGCGTAGTCCCGGGTCTCCCGGTTTGAGAGTATGATGATAATTCGCAAAAATCACACTTAGACTTGAAAACAGGCCGTTCAGGGTTGAAAACCCGAACCAGCCCCCAAACGACCCCGTAGGAGGCACGAACACATCGTAAGGGACCAATGTAACTCGTAGGAACTGACCGTGTAGTCCCGGGACTCCCGGTTTGAGAGTATGATGATAATTTTCAAAACCCACACTTAGACTTGAATACGAGCCGTTAAGGGGTGAAAACCCGAACCAACCCCCAAACGACCCCGTAGGAGGCACGAATAGCTCGCACGGGACCAATGTAACTCGTAGGAACTGACCGCGTAGTCCCGAGACTTTCAGTTTGAGAGTATGACGATAATTTGCAAAAATCACACTTAGACTTGAAAACAGGCCGTTAAGGGGTGAAAACCCGAACCATCCCCCAAACGACCCCGTAGGAGGCATGAACACCTCGCACGGGACCAATGTAACTTGTAGCAACTGACCGCGTAGTCCCGGGTCTCCCGGTTTGAGAGTATGATGATAATTCGCAAAAATCACACTTAGACTTGAAAACAGGCCGTTAAGGGTTGAAAACCCGAACCAGCCCCCAAACGACCCCGTAGGAGGCACGAACACCTCGCAAGGGACCAATGTAACTCGTAGGAACTGATCGTGTAGTCCCGGGTCTCCCGGTTTGAGAGTATGACGATAATTCGCAAAAATCACACTTAGACTTGAAAACAGGCCGTTAAGGGGTGAAAACCCGAACCAGGCCCCAAACGACCCCGTAGGAGGCACGAACACCTCGCACGGGACCAAAGTACCTCGTAGGAACTGACCGTGTAGTCCCGGGTCTCCCGGTTTGAGAGTATGACGATAATTTGCAAAAATCACACTTAGACTTGAAAACAGGCCGTTAAGGGGTGAAAACCAGAACCAGCCCCCAAACGACCCCCTAGGAGGCACGAACACCTCGCACGGGACCAATGTAACTCGTAGGAACTGATCGAGTAGTCACGGGACTCCCGGTTTGAGAGCATGACCCGAATTTGCAAAAATCACACTTAGACTTGAAAACAGGCCGTTAAGGGGTGAAACCCGAACCAGCCCCCAAACGACCCCGTAGGGGGCACAAACACCTCGCACGGGACCAATGTAACTCGTAGGAACTGACCGCGTAGTCCCGAGACTTTCGGTTTGAGAGTATGACGATAATTAGCAAAAATCACACTTAGACTTGAAAACAGGCCGTTAAGGGGTGAAAACCAAAACCAGCCCCCAAACGACCCCGTATGAGGCACGAACACCTCGAACGGGACCAATGTAACTTGTAGCAACTGACCGCGTAGTCTCGGGTCTCCCGGTTTTTAGAGTATGAACCGAATTTGCAAAAATCACACTTAGACATAAAAACAGGCCGTTAAGGGGTGAAAACCCGAACCAACCCCCAAACGACCCCGTAGGAGGCACGAACACCTCGCACGGGACCAATGTTACTCGTAGGAACTGACCGCGTAGTCCCGGGACTCCCGGTTTGAGAGTATGACCCGAATTTGCAAAAATCACACTTAGACTTGAAAACAGGCCGTTAAGGGGTGAAAACCCGAACCAGCCCCCAAACGACCCCGTAGGAGGCACGAACACCTCGCACGGGACCAATGTAACTCGTACGAACTGATCGCGTAGTCATGGGAGTCCCGGTTTAAGAGTATGACGATAATTTGCAAAAATCTCACTTAGACTTGAAAACAGGCCGTTAAGGGGTGAAACCCCGAACCAGCCCATAAACAACCCCGTAGGAGGCACGAACACCTCGCACGGGACCAATGTAACTCGTAGGAACAGACCAAGTAGTCCCGAGTCTTCCGGTTTGAGAGTATGACGATAATTCGCAAAAATCACACTTAGACTTGAAAATAGGCCGTTAATGGGTGAAAATCAGAACCAGCCCCCAAACGACCCCGTAGGAGGCACGAACACCTCGCACGGGACCAATGTAACTCGTAGGAACTGACCGCGTAGTCCCGGGACTCTCGGTTTGAGAGTATGACGATAATTTGCAAAAATCACACTTAGACTTGAAAACAGGCCGTTAAGGGGTGAAAACACGAACCAGCACCCAAACGACCCCGTAGGAGGCACGAACACCTCGCACGGGACCAATGTAACTCGTAGGAACTGACCGCGTAGTCCCGGGACTCCCGGTTTGAGAGTATGACCCGAATTTGCAAAAATCACACTTAGACTTGAAAACAGGCCGTTAAGGGGTGAAAACACGAACCAACCCCCAAACGACCCCGTAGGAGGCACGAACACCTCGCACGGGACCAATGTAACTCGTAGGAACTGATCGTGTAGTCCCGAGTCTCCCGGTTTGAGACTATGACGATAATTTGCAAAAATCACACTTAGACTTGAAAACACGCCGTTAAGGGGTGAAAACCCGAACCAGCCCCCAAACGACCCCGTAGGAGGCACGAACACCACGGACGGGACCAATGTAACTCGTAGGAACTGACCGCGTAGTCACGGGACTCCCGGTTTCAGAGTATGACCCGAATTTGCAAAAATCACACTTAGACTTGAAAATAGGCCGTTAAGGGGTGAAAACTCGAACCAGCCCCCAAACGACCCCGTAGGAGGCACGAACACCTCGCACGGGACTAATGTAACTTGTAGCAACTGACCGCGTAGTCCCGGGTCTCCCAGTTTGAGGGTATGACGATAATTCGCAGAAATGACACTTAGACTTGAAAACAGGCCGTTAAGGGGTGAAAACCCGAACCAGCCCCCAAACGACCCCGTAGGAGGCACGAACACCTCGCACGGGACCAATGTAACTCGTAGGAACTGACCGTGTAGTCCCGGGTCTCCCGGTTTGAGAGTATGACGATAATTTGCAAAAATCACACTTAGACTTGAAAACAGGCCGTTAAGGGGTGAAAACCCGAACCATCCCCCAAACGACCCCGTAGGAGGCACGAACACCTCGCACGGGACCAATGAAACTCGTAGGAACTGACCGCGTAGTCACGGGACTCCCGGTTTGAGAGTATGACCCGAATTTGCAAAAATCACACTTAGACTTGAAAACAGGCCGTTAAGGGGTGAAACCCGAACCAACCCCCAAACGACCACGTAGGGGGACGAACAACTCGTACGGGACCAATGTAACTCGTCGAACTGACCGCGTAGTCCCGAGACTTTCGGTTTGAGAGTATGACGATAATTTGCAAAAATCACACCTAGACTTGAAAACAGGCCGTTATGGGGTGAAAACCCGAACTAGCCCCCAAACGACCCCGTAGGAAGCACGGACAACTCGCACGGGACAAATGTAACTCGAAGGAACTGACCGTGTAGTCCCGGGTCTCCCGGTTTGAGAGTATGACGATAATTTGCAAAAATCACACTTAGACTTGAAAACAGGCCGTTAAGGGGTGAAAACCAGAACCAAACCCCCAAACGACCCCGTAGGAGGCACGAACACCTCGCACGGGACCAATGTAACTCGTAGGAACTGACCGCGTAGTCCCGGGACTCCCGGTTTGAGAGTATGACCCGAATTTGCAAAAATCACACTTAGACTTGAAAACAGGCCGTTAAGGGGTGAAAACACGAACCAACCCCCAAACGACCCCGTAGGAGGCACGAACACCTCGCACGGGACCAATGTAACTCGTAGGAACTGATCGTGTAGTCCCGAGTCTCCCGGTTTGAGACTATGACGATAATTTGCAAAAATCACACTTAGACTTGAAAACACGCCGTTAAGGGGTGAAAACCCGAACCAGCCCCCAAACGACCCCGTAGGAGGCACGAACACCACGGACGGGACCAATGTAACTCGTAGGAACTGACCGCGTAGTCACGGGACTCCCGGTTTCAGAGTATGACCCGAATTTGCAAAAATCACACTTAGACTTGAAAACAGGCCGTTAAGGGGTGAAACCCGAACCAGCCCACAAACGACCCCGTAGGGGGCACGAACACCTCGCACGAGACCAATGTAACTCGTAGGAACTGACCGCGCAGTCCCGAGACTTTCGGTTTGAGAGTATGACGATAATTTGCAAAAATCACACTTTGACTTGAAAACAGGCTGTTAAGGGGTGAAAACCCGAACTAGCCCCCAAACGACCCCGTAGGAGGCACGAACACCTCGCACGGGACAAATGTAACTCGTAGGAACTGACCGCATAGTCCCGGGACTCCCGGTTTGTGAGTATGACCCGAATTTACAAAAATCACACTTTGACTTGAAAACAGGCCGTTAACGGGTGAAAACCCGAACCAGCCCCCAAACGACCCCGTAGGAGGCACGAACACCTCGCACGGGACCAATGTAACTTGTAGCAACTGACCGCGTAGTCCCGGGTCTCCCAGTTTGAGAGTATGACGATAATTCGCAAAAATTACACTTAGACTTGAAAACAGGCCGTTAAGGGGTGAAAACCCGAACCAACCCCCAAACGACCCCGTAGGAGGCACGAACACCTCGCACGGGACCAATGTAACTCGTAGGAACTGACCGTGTAGTCCCGGGTCTCCCGGTTTGAGTGTATGACGATCATTTGCAAAAATCACACTTAGACTTGAAAACAGGCCGTTAAGGGGTGAAAACCCGAACCAACCCCCAAACGACCCCGTAGGAGGCACGAACACCTCGCACGGGACCAATGTAACTCGTAGGAACCGACCGCGTAGTCACGGGACTCCCGGTTTGAGAGTATGACCCGAATTTGGAAAAATCACACTTAGACTTGAAAACAGGCCGTTAAGGGATGAAACCCGAACCAGCCCCCAAACGACCCCGTAGGGGGCACGAACACCTCGCACGGGACCAATGTAACTCGTAGGAACTGACCGCGTAGTCCCGAGATTTTCGGTTTGAGAGTATGACAATAATTTCCAAAAATCACACTTAGACTTGAAAACAGGCCGTTAAGGGGTGAAAACCAAAACCAGCCACCAAACGACCCCGTATGAGGAACGAACACCTCGCACGGGACCAATGTAACTTGTAGCAACTGACCGCATAGTCCAAGGTCTCCCGGTTTTTAGAGTATGACCCGAATTTGAAAAAATCACACTTAGACATGAAAATAGGCCGTTAAGGGGTGAAAACCCGAACCAACCCCCAAACGACCCCGCAGGAGGCACGAACACCTCGCACGGGACCAATGTAACTCGTAGGAACTGACCGCGTAGTCCCGGGACTCCCGGATTGAGAGTATGACCCGAATTTGTAAAAATCACACTTAGACTTGAAAACAGGCCGTTAAGGGGTGAAAACACGAACCAACCCCAAAACGACCCCGTAGGAGGCACGAACACCTCGCACGGTACCAATGTAACTTGTAGCAACTGACCGCGTAGTCCCGGGTCTCCCGGTTTTTAGAGTATGATCCGAATTTGCAAAAATCACACTTAGACATGAAAACAGGCCGTTAAGGGGTGAAAACCCGAACCAGCCCCCAAACGACCCCGTAGGAGGCACGAACACCTCGCACGGGACCAATATAACTCGTAGGAACTGTCCGCGTAGTCCCGAGACTCCCGGTTTGAGAGTATGACCCGAATTTGCAAAAATCACACTTACACTTGAAAACAGGCCGTTAAGGGGTGAAAACCCGAACCAGCCCCCAAACGACCTCGTAGGAGGCACGAACACCTCGCACGGGACCAATGTAACTTGTAGCAACTGACCGTGTAGTCCCGGGTCTCCCAGTTTGAGAGTATGACGATAATTCGCAAAAATGACACTTAGACTTTAAAATAGGCCGTTAAGGGGTGAAAACCCGAACCAGCCCCCAAACGACCCCGTAGGAGGCACGAACACCTCGCACGGGACCAATGTAACTCGTAGGAACTGACCGTGTAGTCCCGGGTCTCCCGGTTTGGGAGTATGACGATAATTTGCAAAAATCACACTTAGACTTGAAAACGGGCCGTTAAGGGGAGAAAACCCGAACCAGCCCCCAAACGACCCCGTAGGAGGCACGAACACCTCGCACGGAACCAATGTAACTCGTAGGAACTGACCGCATACTCCCAAGACTTTCGGTTTGAGAGTTTGACGATAATTTGCAAAAATCACACCTAGACTTGAAAACAGGCCGTTAAGGGGTGAAAACCCGTACCAGCCCCCAAATGACCCCGTAGGAGGCACGAACACATCGCACGGGACCAATGTAACTTGTAGCAACTGACCGCGTAGTCCCGGGTCTTCCGGTTTGAGAGTATGACGATAATTCGCAAAAATCACACTTAGACTTGAAAACAGGCCGTTAAGGGTTGAAAACCCGAACCAACCCCCAAACGACCCCGTAGGAGGCACGAACACCTCGCACGGGATAAATGTAACTCGTAGGAACTGACCGTGTAGTCCCGGGTCTCCCGGTTTGAGAGTATGACGATAATTCGCAAAAATCACACTTAGACTTGAAAACAGGCCGTTAAGGGGTGAAAACCCGAACCAGCCACCAAACGCCCCCGTAGGAGGCACGAACACCTCGCACGGGACCAATGTAACTCGTAGGAACTGACCGTGTAGTCCCGGGTCTCCCGGTTTGGGAGTATGACAATAATTTGCAAAAATCACACTTAGACTTGAAAACAGGCCGTTAAGGGGTGAAAACCCGAACCAGCCCCCAAACGACCCTTGTAGGAGGCAAGAACACCTCGCACGGGACCAATGTAACTCGTAGGAACTGACCGCGTAGTCACGGGACTCCCGGTTTGAGAGTATGACCCGAATTTGCAAAAATCACACTTAGACTTGAAAACAGACCGTTAAGGGGTTAAACCCGAACCAGCCCCCAAACGACCCAGTAGGGGGCACGAACATCTCGCACGGGACCAATGTAACTCGTAGGAACTGACCAAGTAGTCCCGAGACTTTCGGTTTTGGAGTATGACGATAATTTGCAAAAATCACACTTAGACTTGAAAACAGGCCGTTAAGGGGTGAAAACAAAAACCAGCCCCCAAACGACCCCGTATGAGGCACGAACACCTCGCACGGGACCAATGTAACTTATAGCAACTGACCGCGTAGTCCCGGGTCTCCCGCTTTTTAGAGTATGACCCGAATTTGCAAATATCACACTTAGACATGAAAACAGGCCGTTAAGAGGTGAAAACCCGAACCAACCCCCAAACGACCCCGTAGGAGGCACGAACACCTCGCACGGGACCAATGTAACTCGTAGGAACTGACTGCGTAGTCCCGGGACTCCCGGTTTGAGAGTATGACCCGAATTTGCAAAAATCACACTTAGACTTGAAAACAGGCCGTTAAGGGGTGAAAACACGAACCAACCCCCAAACGACCCCGTAGGAGGCACACCTCGCACGGGACCAATGTAACTCGTAGGAACTGACCGTGTAGTCCTGAGTCTCCCGGTTTTAGAGTATGACGATAATTTGCTAAAATCACACTTAGACTTGAAAACAGGCCGTAAAGTGGTGAAAACCCGAACCAGCCCCCAAACGATCCCGTAGGAGGCACGAACACCTCGCACGGGACCAATGTAACTCGTAGGAACTGACCGCGTAGTCATGGGAGTCCCGATTTAAGAGTATGACGATAATTTGTAAAAATCTCACTTAGACTCGAAAATAGGCCGTTAAGGGGTGAAACCCCGAACCAGCCCCCAAACAACCCCGTAGGAGGCACGAACACCTCGCACGGGACCAATGTAACTCGTAGGAACAGACCAAGTAGTCCCGAGTCTTCCGGTTTGAGAGTATGACGATAATTCGCAAAAATCACACTTAGACTTGAAAATAGGCCGTTAATGGGTGAAAACCCGAACCAGCCCCCAAACGACCCCGTAGGAGGCACGAACACCTCGCACGGGACCAATGTAACTCGTAGGAACTGACCGCGTAGTCCCGGGACTCTCGGTTTGAGAGTATGACGATAATTTGCAAAAATCACACTTAGACTTGAAAACAGGCCGTTAAGGGGTGAAAACACGAACCAGCACCCAAACGACCCCGTAGGAGGCACGAACACCTCGCACGGGACCAATGTAACTTGTAGCAACTGACCGCGTAGTCCCGGGTCTCCCGGTTTGAGAGCATGACGATAATTCGCAAAAATCACACTTAGACTTGAAAACAGGCCGTTAAGGGGTGAAAATTCGAACCAGCCCCCAAACGACCCCATAGGAGGAACGAACACCTCGTACGGGACCAATGTAACTAGTAGGAACTGACCGTGTAGTCCCGGGTCTCCCGGTTTGAGAGTATGACGATAATTTGCAAAAATCACACTTAGACTTGAAAACAGGCCGTTAAGGGGTGAAAACCCGAACCAGCCCCCAAACGACCCCGTAGGAGGCACGAACACCTCGCACGGGACCAATATAATTCGTAGGAACTGTCCGCGTAGTCCCGAGACTCCCGGTTTTGAGAGTATGACCCGAATTTGCAAAAATCACACTTAGACTTGAAAATAGGCCGTTAAGGGGTGAAAACTCGAACCAGCCCCCAAACGACCCCGTAGGAGGCACGAACACCTCGCACGGGACCAATGTAACTTGTAGCAACTGACCGCGTAGTCCCGGGTCTCCCAGTTTGAGGGTATGACGATAATTCGCAGAAATGACACTTAGACTTGAAAACAGGCCGTTAAGGGGTGAAAACCCGAACCAGCCCCCAAACGACCCCGTAGGAGGCACGAACACCTCGCACGGGACCAATGTAACTCGTAGGAACTGACCGTGTAGTCCCGGGTCTCCCGGTTTGAGAGTATGATGATAATTTGCAAAAATCACACTTAGACTTGAAAACAGGCCGTTAAGGGGTGAAAACCCGAACCATCCCCCAAACGACCCCGTAGGAGGCACGAACACCTCGCACGGGACCAATGAAACTCGTAGGAACTGACCGCGTAGTCACGGGACTCCCGGTTTGAGAGTATGACCCGAATTTGCAAAAATCACACTTAGACTTGAAAACAGGCCGTTAAGGGGTGAAACCCGAACCAACCCCCAAACGACCAGGTAGGGGGACGAACAACTCGTACGGGACCAATGTAACTCGTCGAACTGACCGCGTAGTCCCGAGACTTTCGGTTTGAGAGTATGACGATAATTTGCAAAAATCACACCTAGACTTGAAAACAGGCCGTTATGGGGTGAAAACCCGAACTAGCCCCCAAACGACCCCGTAGGAAGCACGAACAACTCGCACGGGACAAATGTAACTCGAAGGAACTGACCGTGTAGTCCCGGGTCTCCCGGTTTGAGAGTATGACGATAATTTGCAAAAATCACACTTAGACTTGAAAACAGGCCGTTAAGGGGTGAAAACCAGAACCAAACCCCCAAACGACCCCGTAGGAGGCACGAACACCTCGCACGGGACCAATGTAACTCGTAGGAACTGACCGCGTAGTCCCGGGACTCCCGGTTTGAGAGTATGACCCGAATTTGCAAAAATCACACTTAGACTTGAAAACAGGCCGTTAAGGGGTGAAAACACGAACCAACCCCCAAACGACCCCGTAGGAGGCACGAACACCTCGCACGGGACCAATGTAACTCGTAGGAACTGATCGTGTAGTCCCGAGTCTCCCGGTTTGAGACTATGACGATAATTTGCAAAAATCACACTTAGACTTGAAAACACGCCGTTAAGGGGTGAAAACCCGAACCAGCCCCCAAACGACCCCGTAGGAGGCACGAACACCACGCACGGGACCAATGTAACTCGTAGGAACTGACCGCGTAGTCACGGGACTCCCGGTTTCAGAGTATGACCCGAATTTGCAAAAATCACACTTAGACTTGAAAACAGGCCGTTAAGGGGTGAAACCCGAACCAGCCCCCAAACGACCCCGTAGGGGGCACGAACACCTCGCACGAGACCAATGTAACTCGTAGGAACTGACCGCGCAGTCCCGAGACTTTCGGTTTGAGAGTATGACGATAATTTGCAAAAATCACACTTTGACTTGAAAACAGGCTGTTAAGGGGTGAAAACCCGAACTAGCCCCCAAACGACCCCGTAGGAGGCACGAACACCTCGCACGGGACAAATGTAACTCGTAGGAACTGACCGCATAGTCCCGGGACTCCCGGTTTGTGAGTATGACCCGAATTTACAAAAATCACACTTTGACTTGAAAACAGGCCGTTAACGGGTGAAAACCCGAACCAGCCCCCAAACGACCCCGTAGGAGGCACGAACACCTCGCACGGGACCAATGTAACTTGTAGCAACTGACCGCGTAGTCCCGGGTCTCCCAGTTTGAGAGTATGACGATAATTCGCAAAAATTACACTTAGACTTGAAAACAGGCCGTTAAGGGGTGAAAACCCGAACCAACCCCCAAACGACCCCGTAGGAGGCACGAACACCTCGCACGGGACCAATGTAACTCGTAGGAACTGACCGTGTAGTCCCGGGTCTCCCGGTTTGAGTGTATGACGATCATTTGCAAAAATCACACTTAGACTTGAAAACAGGCCGTTAAGGGGTGAAAACCCGAACCAACCCCCAAACGACCCCGTAGGAGGCACGAACACCTCGCACGGGACCAATGTAACTCGTAGGAACTGACCGCGTAGTCACGGGACTCCCGGTTTGAGAGTATGACCCGAATTTGGAAAAATCACACTTAGACTTGAAAACAGGCCGTTAAGGGATGAAACCCGAACCAGCCCCCAAACGACCCCGTAGGGGGCACGAACACCTCGCACGGGACCAATGTAACTCGTAGGAACTGACCGCGTAGTCCCGAGATTTTCGGTTTGAGAGTATGACAATAATTTCCAAAAATCACACTTAGACTTGAAAACAGGCCGTTAAGGGGTGAAAACCAAAACCAGCCCCCAAACGACCCCGTATGAGGAACGAACACCTCGCACGGGACCAATGTAACTTGTAGCAACTGACCGCATAGTCCAAGGTCTCCCGGTTTTTAGAGTATGACCCGAATTTGAAAAAATCACACTTAGACATGAAAATAGGCCGTTAAGGGGTGAAAACCCGAACCAACCCCCAAACGACCCCGCAGGAGGCACGAACACCTCGCACGGGACCAATGTAACTCGTAGGAACTGACCGCGTAGTCCCGGGACTCCCGGATTGAGAGTATGACCCGAATTTGTAAAAATCACACTTAGACTTGAAAACAGGCCGTTAAGGGGTGAAAACACGAACCAACCCCCAAACGACCCCGTAGGAGGCACGAACACCTCGCACGGTACCAATGTAACTTGTAGCAACTGACCGCGTAGTCCCGGGTCTCCCGGTTTTTAGAGTATGATCCGAATTTGCAAAAATCACACTTAGACATGAAAACAGGCCGTTAAGGGGTAAAAACCCGAACCAGCCCCCAAACGACCCCGTAGGAGGCACGAACACCTCGCACGGGACCAATATAACTCGTAGGAACTGTCCGCGTAGTCCCGAGACTCCCGGTTTGAGAGTATGACCCGAATTTGCAAAAATCACACTTACACTTGAAAACAGGCCGTTAAGGGGTGAAAACCCGAACCAGCCCCCAAACGACCTCGTAGGAGGCACGAACACCTCGCACGGGACCAATGTAACTTGTAGCAACTGACCGTGTAGTCCCGGGTCTCCCAGTTTGAGAGTATGACGATAATTCGCAAAAATGACACTTAGACTTTAAAATAGGCCGTTAAGGGGTGAAAACCCGAACCAGCCCCCAAACGACCCCGTAGGAGGCACGAACACCTCGCACGGGACCAATGTAACTCGTAGGAACTGACCGTGTAGTCCCGGGTCTCCCGGTTTGGGAGTATGACGATAATTTGCAAAAATCACACTTAGACTTGAAAACGGGCCGTTAAGGGGAGAAAACCCGAACCAGCCCCCAAACGACCCCGTAGGAGGCACGAACACCTCGCACGGAACCAATGTAACTCGTAGGAACTGACCGCATACTCCCAAGACTTTCGGTTTGAGAGTTTGACGATAATTTGCAAAAATCACACCTAGACTTGAAAACAGGCCGTTAAGGGGTGAAAACCCGTACCAGCCCCCAAATGACCCCGTAGGAGGCACGAACACATCGCACGGGACCAATGTAACTTGTAGCAACTGACCGCGTAGTCCCGGGTCTTCCGGTTTGAGAGTATGACGATAATTCGCAAAAATCACACTTAGACTTGAAAACAGGCCGTTAAGGGTTGAAAACCCGAACCAACCCCCAAACGACCCCGTAGGAGGCACGAACACCTCGCACGGGATAAATGTAACTCGTAGGAACTGACCGTGTAGTCCCGGGTCTCCCGGTTTGAGAGTATGACGATAATTCGCAAAAATCACACTTAGACTTGAAAACAGGCCGTTAAGGGGTGAAAACCCGAACCAGCCACCAAACGCCCCCGTAGGAGGCACGAACACCTCGCACGGGACCAATGTAACTCGTAGGAACTGACCGTGTAGTCCCGGGTCTCCCGGTTTGGGAGTATGACAATAATTTGCAAAAATCACACTTAGACTTGAAAACAGGCCGTTAAGGGGTGAAAACCCGAACCAGCCCCCAAGCGACCCTTGTAGGAGGCAAGAACACCTCGCACGGGACCAATGTAACTCGTAGGAACTGACCGCGTAGTCACGGGACTCCCGGTTTGAGAGTATGACCCGAATTTGCAAAAATCACACTTAGACTTGAAAACAGGCCGTTAAGGGGTTAAACCCGAACCAGCCCCCAAACGACCCAGTAGGGGGCACGAACATCTCGCACGGGACCAATGTAACTCGTAGGAACTGACCAAGTAGTCCCGAGACTTTCGGTTTTGGAGTATGACGATAATTTGCAAAAATCACACTTAGACTTGAAAACAGGCCGTTAAGGGGTGAAAACAATAACCAGCCCCCAAACGACCCCGTATGAGGCACGAACACCTCGCACGGGACCAATGTAACTTGTAGCAACTGACCGCGTAGTCCCGGGTCTCCCGCTTTTTAGAGTATGACCCGAACCAACCCCCAAACGACCCCGTAGGAGGCACGAACACCTCGCACGGGACCAATGTAACTCGTAGGAACTGACTGCGTAGTCCCGGGACTCCCGGTTTGAGAGTATGACCCGAATTTGCAAAAATCACACTTAGACTTGAAAACAGGCCGTTAAGGGGTGAAAACACGAACCAACCCCCAAACGACCCCGTAGGAGGCACACCTCGCACGGGACCAATGTAACTCGTAGGAACTGACCGTGTAGTCCTGAGTCTCCCGGTTTTAGAGTATGACGATAATTTGCTAAAATCACACTTAGACTTGAAAACAGGCCGTAAAGTGGTGAAAACCCGAACCAGCCCCCAAACGATCCCGTAGGAGGCACGAACACCTCGCACGGGACCAATGTAACTCGTAGGAACTGACCGCGTAGTCATGGGAGTCCCGATTTAAGAGTATGACGATAATTTGTAAAAATCTCACTTAGACTCGAAAATAGGCCGTTAAGGGGTGAAACCCCGAACCAGCCCCCAAACAACCCCGTAGGAGGCACGAACACCTCGCACGGGACCAATGTAACTCGTAGGAACAGACCAAGTTGTCCCGAGTCTTCCGGTTTGAGAGTATGACGATAATTCGCAAAAATCACACTTAGACTTGAAAAGAGGCCGTTAATGGGTGAAAACCCGAACCAGCCCCCAAACGACCCCGTAGGAGGCACGAACACCTCGCACGGGACCAATGTAACTCGTAGGAACTGACCGCGTAGTCCCGGGACTCTCGGTTTGAGAGTATGACGATAATTTGCAAAAATCACACTTAGACTTGAAAACAGGCCGTTAAGGGGTGAAAACACGAACCAGCACCCAAACGACCCCGTAGGAGGCACGAACACCTCGCACGGGACCAATGTAACTTGTAGCAACTGACCGCGTAGTCCCGGGTCTCCCGGTTTGAGAGCATGACGATAATTCGCAAAAATCACACTTAGACATGAAAACAGGCCGTTAAGGGGTGAAAATTCGAACCAGCCCCCAAACGACCCCGTAGGAGGCACGAATACCTCGCACGGGACCAATGTAACTCGTAGGAACTGACCGCGTAGTCCCGAGACTTTCGGTTTGAGAGTATGACAGTAATTTGCAAAAATCACCCTTAGACTTGAAAACAGGCCGTTAAGGGGTGAAAACCAAAACCAGCCGCCAAACGACCCCGTATGAGCCACGAACACCTCGCACGGGACCAATGTAACTTGTAGCAACTGACCGCATAGTCCAAGGTCTCCCGGTTTATAGAGTATGACCCGAATTTGCAAAAATCACACTTAGACTTGAAAACAGGTCGTTAAGGAGTGAAAACCCGAACCAGCCCCCAAACGACCCCGTAGGAGGCACGAACACCTCGCACGGGACCAATGTAACTCGTAGGAACGGACCGCGTAGTCCCGGGACTCCCGGTTTGAGAATATGACGATAATTTGCAAAAATCACACTTAGACTTGAAAACAGGTCGTTAAGGGGTGAAAACCCGAACCAGCCCCCAAACGACCCCGTAGGAGGAACGAACACCTCGCACGGGACCAATGTTACTCGTAGGAACTGAACGTGTAGTTCCGGGACTCCCGGTTTGAGAGTATGACCCGAATTTGCAAAAATCACACTTAGACTTGAAAACAGGCCGTTAAGGGGTGAAACCCGAACCAGCCCCCAAACGACCCAGTAGGGGGCACGAACACCACGCACGGGACCAATGTAACTCGTAGGAACTGACCGCGTAGTCATGGGAGTCCCGGTTTAAGAGTATGACGATAATTTGCAAAAATCTCACTTAGACTTGAAAACAGGCCGTTAAGGGGTGAAACACCGAACCAGCCCCCAAACAACCCCGTAGGAGGCACGAACACCTCGCACGGGACCAATGTAACTCGTATGAACTGACCAAGTAGTCCCGGGTCTTCCGGTTTGAGAGTATGACGATAATTTGCAAAAATCACACTTAGACTTGAAAACAGGTCGTTAAGGGGTGAAAACCCGAACAAGCCCCCAAACGACCCCGTAGGAGGAATGAACACCTCGCACGGGACCAATGTAACTCGTAGGAACTGAACGTGTAGTCCCGGGACTCCCGGTTTGAGAGTATGACGATAATTTGCAAAAATCACACTTAGACTTGAAAACAGGCCGTTAAGGGGTGAAAACCCGAACCAGCCCCCAAACGACCCCGTAGGAGGCACGAACACCTCGCACGGGAGCAATGTAACTTGTAGCAACTGACCGCGTAGTCCCGGGTCTCCCGGTTTGAGAGTATGACGATAATTCGCAAAAATCACACTTAGACTTGAAAACAGGCCGTTAAACGGTGAAAATCCGAACCAGCCCTCAAACGACCCCGTAGGAGGCACGAACACCTCGCACGGGACCAATGTAACTCGTAGGAACTGACCGTGTAGTCCCGGGTCACCCGGTTTGAGAGTATGACGATAATTTGCAAAAAACACACTTAGACTTGAAAACAGGCCGTTAAGAGGTGAAAATCCAAACCAGCCCCCAAACGACCCCGTAGGAGGCACGAACACCTCGCACAGGACCAATATAACTCGTAGGAACTGTCCGCATAGTCCCGAGACTCCCGGTTTGAGAGTATGACCCGAATTTGCAAAAATCACACTTAGACTTGAAAACAGACCGTTAAGGGGTGAAAACCCGAACCAGCCCTCAAACGTCCCCGTAGGAGGCACGAACACCTCGCACGGGACCAATGTAACTCGTAGGAACTGACCGCGTAGTCCCAAGGCTTTCTGTTTGAGAGTATGACGATAATTTGCAAAAATCACACTTAGACTTGAAAACATGCCGTTAAGAGGTGAAAGCCCGAACCAGCCCCCAAATGACCCCGTAGGAGGCACGAACACCTCGCACGGGACCAATGTAACTTGTAGCAACTGACCGCGTAGTCCCGGGTCTCCCGGTTTGAGAGTACGACGATAATTCGCAAAAATCACACTTAGACTTGAAAACAGGCCGTTAAGGGTTGAAAACCCGAACCAACCCCCAAACGACCCCGTAGGAGGCACGAACACCTCGCACGGGACAAATGTAACTCGTAGGAACTGACCGTGTAGTCCCGGGTCTCCCGGTTTGAGAGTATGACGATAATTCGCAAAAATCACACTTAGACTTGAAAACAGGCCGTTAAGGGGTGAAAACGCGAACCAGCCCAAAAAACGCCCCCGTAGGAGGAACGAAAACCTCGCACGGGACCAATGTAACTCGTAGGAACTGACCGTGTAGTCCCGGGTCTCCCGGTTTGGGAGCATGACGATAATTTGCAAAAATCACACTTAGACTTGAAAACAGGCCGTTAAGGGGTGAAAACTCGAACCAGCCCCCAAACGACCCCGTAGGAGGCACGAACACCTCGCACGGGACCAATGTAACTCGTAGGAACTGACCGCGTAGTCACGGGACTCCCGGTTTGAGAGTATGACCCGAATTTGCAAAAAATCACACTTAGACTTGAAAACAGGCCGTTAAGGGGTGAAACCCGAACCTGCCCCAAAACGACCCAGTAGGGGGCACGAACACCTCGCACGGGACCAATGTAACTCGTAGGAACTGACCAAGTAGTCCCGAGACTTTCGGTTTGAGAGTATGACGATAATTTGCAAAAATCACACTTAGACTTAAAAACAGGCCGTTAAGGGGTGAAAACCAAAACCAGCCCCCAAACGACCCCGTATGAGGCACGAACACCTCGCACGGGACCAATGTAACTTGTAGCAACTGACCGCGTAGTCCCGGGTCTCCCGATTTTTAGAGTATGACCCGAATTTGCAAAAATCACACTTAGACTTGAAAACAGGCCGTTAAGGGTTGAAAACACGAACCAACCCCCAAACGACCCCGTAGGAGGCACGAACACCTCGCACGGGACCAATGTAACTCGTAGGAACTGACCGTGTAGTCCCGAGTCTCCCGGTTTTAGAGTATGACGATAATTTGCAAAAATCACACTTAGACTTGAAAATAGGCCGTTAAGTGGTGAAAACCCGAACCAGCCCCCAAACGACCCCGTAGGAGGCACGAACACCTCGCACGGGACCAATGTAACTCGTAGGAAATGACCGCGTAGTCATGGGAGTCCCGGTTTAAGATTATGACGATAATTTGCAAAAATCTCACTTAGACTCGAAAACAGGCCGTTAAGGGGTGAAACCCCGAACCAGCCCCCAAACAACCCCGTAGGAGGCACGAACACCTCGCACGAGACCAATGTAACTCGTAGGAACTGACCAAGTAGTCCCGGGTCTTCCGGTTTGAGAGTATGACGATAATTCGCAAAAATCACACTTAGACTTGAAAACAGGTCGTTAAGGGGTGAAAACCCGAACCAGCCCCCAAACGACCCCGTAGGAGGCACGAACACCTCACACGGGACCAATGTAACTTGTAGCAACAGACCGCGTAGTCCCGGGACTCTCGGTTTGAGGGTATGACCCGAATTTGAAAAAATCACACTTAGAGTTGAAAACAGGCCGTTATGGGGTGAAAACCCGAACCAACCCCCAAACGACCCCGTAGGAGGCACGAACACCTCGTAGGGGACCAATGTAACTTGTAGGAACTGACCGTGTAGTCCCGGGACTCCCGGTATGAGAGTATGGCGATAATTGACAAAAATCACACTTAGACTTGAAAACAGGCCGTTAAGGGGTGAAAACCCGAACCAGCCCCCAAACGACCCCGTAGGAGGAACGAACACCTCGCACGGGACCAATGTAACTCGTAGGAACTGAACGTGTAGTCCCGGGACTCCCGGTTTGAGAGTATGACGATAATTTGCAAAAATCACACTTAGACTTGAAAACAGGCCGTTAAGGGGTGAAAACCCGAACCAGCCCCCAAACGACCCCGTAGGAGGCACGAACACCTCGCACGGGACCAATGTAACTCGTAGCAACTGACCACGTTGTCCCGGGTCTCCCGGTTTGAGAGTATGACGATAATTCGCAAAAATCACACTTAGACTTGAAAACAGGCCGTTAAGGGGTGAAAATCCGAACCAGCCCCCAAACGACCCCGTATGAGGCACGAACACCTCGCACGGGACCAATGTAACTCGTAGGAATTGACCGTGTAGTCCTGGGTCTCCCGGTTTGAGAGTATGACGATAATTTGCAAAAATCACACTTAGACTTGAAAACAGGCCGTTAAGGGCTGAAAACCCGTACCAGCCCCCAAACGACCCCGTAGGAGGCACGAACTCCTCGCACGGGACCAATATAACTCGTAGGAACTGTCCGCGTAGTCCCGAGACTCCCGGTTTGAGAGTATGACCCGAATTTGCAAAAATCACACTTAGACTTAAAAACAGGCCGTTAAGGGGTGAAAACCCGAACCAGCCCCCAAACGACCCCGTAGGAGGCACGAACACCTCGCACGGGACCAATGTAACTTGTAGCAACTGACCGCGTAGTCCCGGGACTCCCAGTTTGAGAGTATGACGATAATTCGCAAAAATGGCACTTAGACTTGAAAACAGGCCGTTAAGGGGTGAAAACCCGAACCAACCCCCAAACGACCCCGTAGGAGGCACGAACACCTCGCACGGGACCAATGTAACTCGTAGGAACTGACCGTGTAGTCCCGGGTCTCCCGGTTTGAGAGTATGACGATAATTTGCAAAAATCACACTTAGACTTGAAAACGGGCCGTTAAGGGGTGAAAACCCGAACCAGCCCCCAAACGACCCCGTAGGAGGCACGAACACCTCGCACGGGACCAATGTAACTCGTAGGAACTGACCGCGTAGTCCCGAGACTTTTGGTTTGAGAGTATGACGATAATTTGCAAAAATCACACTTAGACTTG
The DNA here is from genome assembly GCA_949130495.1 of Sambucus nigra. Classification (NCBI taxonomy): domain Eukaryota; kingdom Viridiplantae; phylum Streptophyta; class Magnoliopsida; order Dipsacales; family Adoxaceae; genus Sambucus; species Sambucus nigra. The sequence continues at coordinate 185,193,449 of OX422214.1, read as the reverse complement.
AAAACAGGCCGTTAAGGGGTGAAAACCCGAACCAGCCCCCAAACGACCCCGTAGGAGGCACGAACACCTCGCACGGGACCAATGCAACTTGTAGCAACTGACCGCGTAGTCCCGGGTCTCCCGGTTTGAGAGTATGACGATAATTCGCAAAAATCACACTTAGACTTGAAAACAGGCCGTTAAGGGTTGAAAACTCGAACCAGCCCCCAAACGAACCCGTGGGAGGCACGAACACCTCGCACGGGACAAATGTAACTCGTAGGAACTGACCGTGTAGTCCCGGGTCTCCCGGTTTGAGAGTATGACGATAATTCGAAAAAATCACACTTAGACGTGAAAACAGGCCGTTAAGGGGTGAAAACCCGAACCAGCCCCCAAACGACCCCGTAGGAGGCACGAACACCTCGCACGGGACCAATGTAACTCGTAGGAACTGACCGTCTAGTCCTGGGTCTCCCGGTTTGAGAGTATGACGATAATTTGCAAAAATCACACTTAGACTTGAAAACAGGCCGTTAAGGGGTGAAAACCCGAACCAGCCCCCAAACGACCTTTAGGAGGCACGAACACCTCGCACGGGACCAATGTAACTCGTAGGAACTGACCGCGTAGTCACGGGACTCCCGGTTTGAGAGTATGACCCGAATTTGCAAAAATCACACTTAGACATGAAAACAGGCCGTTAAGGGGTGAAACCCGAACCAGCCCCCAAACGACCCAGTAGGGGGCACGAACACCTCGCACGGGACCAATGTAACTCGTAGGAACTGACCGTGTAGTCCTGGGTCTCCCGGTTTGAGAGTATGACGATAATTTGCAAAAATCATCCTTAGACTTGAAAACAGGCCGTTAAGGGGTGAAAACCAAAACCAGCCCCCAAACGACCCCGTGTGAGGCACGAACACCTCGCACGGGACCAATGTAACTTGTAGCAACTGACCGCATAGTCCAAGGTCTCCCGGTTTTTAGAGTATGACCCGAATTTGCAAAAATCACACTTAGACATGAAAACAGGCCGTTAAGGGGTGAAAACCCGAACCAACCCCCAAACAACCCCGCAGGAGGCACGAACACCTCGCACGGGACAAATGTAACTCGTAGGAACTGACCGCGTAGTCCCGGGACTCCCGGTTTGAGAGAATGACCCGAATTTGCAAAAATCACACTTAGACTTGAAAACAGGCCGTTAAGGGGTGGAAACCCGATCCAGCCCCCAAATGACCCCGTAGGAGGCACGAACACCTCGCACGGGACCAATGTAACTCGTAGGAAATCACCGTGTAGTCCCGGGTCTCCCGGTTTGAGAGTATGACGATAATTTGCAAAAATCACACTTAGACTTGAAAACAGGCCGTTAAGGGGTGAAAACCCGAACCAGCCCCCAAACAACACCGTAGGAGGCACGAACACCTCGCACGGGACCAATGTAACTCGTAGGAACAGACCGTGTAGTCCCGGGTCTCCCGGTTTTAGAGTATGACGATAATTTGTAAAAATCACACTTAGACTTGAAAACAGGCAGTCAAGGGGTGAAAACCCGAACCAGCCCCCAAACGACCCCGTAGGAGGCACGAACCCGTCGCACGGGACCAATGTAACTCGTAGGAACTGACCGTGTAGTCCCGGGACTCCCGGTTTGAGAGTATTACCCGAATTTGCAAAAATCACACTTAGACTTGAAAATAGGCCGTTAAGGGGTGAAAACCCGAACCAGCCCCCAAACGACCCCGTAGGAGGCACGAACACCTCGCACGGGACCAATGTAACTCGTAGGAACTGACCGCGTAGTCATGGGAGTCCCGGTTTAAGAGTATGACGATAATTTGCAAAAATCTCACTTAGACTTGAAAACAGGCCGTTAAGGGATGAAACCCCGAACCAGCCCCCAAACAACCCCGTAGGAGGCACGAACACCTCGTACGGGACCAATGTAACTCGTAGGAACTGACCAAGTAGTCCCGGGTCTTCCGGTTTGAGAGTATGACGATAATTCGCAAAAATCACACTTAGACTTGAAAACAGGCCGTTAAGGGGTGAAACCCGAACCAGCCCCCAAACGACCCAGTAGGGGGCACGAACACCTCGCACGAGACCAATGTAAATCGTAGGAACTGACCAAGTAGTCCCGAGACTTTCGGTTTGAGAGTATGACGATAATTTGCAAAAATCACACTTAGACTTAAAAACAGGCCGTCAAGGGGTGAAAACCAAAACGAGCCCCCAAACGACCCCGTATGAGGCACGAACACCTCGCACGGGACCAATGTAACTTGTAGCAACTGACCGCGTAGTCCCGGGTCTCCCGATTTTTAGAGTATGACCCGAATTTGCAAATATCACACTTAGACATGAAAACAGGCCGTTAAGAGGTGAAAACCCGAACCAACCCCCAAACGACCCCGTAGGAGGCACGAACTCCTCGCACGGGACCAATGTAACTCGTAGGAACTGACCGCGTAGTCCCGAGACTCCCGGTTTGAGAGTATGACCCGAATTTGCAAAAATCACACTTAGACTTGAAAACAGGCCGTTAAGGGGTGAAAACACGAACCAACCCCCAAACGACCCCGTAGGAGGCACGAACACCTCGCACGGGACCAATGTAACTCGTAGGAACTGACCGTGTAGTCCCGAGTCTCCCGGTTTTAGAGTATGACGATAATTTGCAAAAATGACACTTAGACTTGAAAACAGGCCGTCAAGGGGTGAAAACCCGAACCAGCCCCCAAACGACCCCGTAGGAGGCATGAACACCTCGCACGGGACCAATGTAACTCGTAGGAACTGACCGCGTAGTCACGGGACTCCCGGTTTCAGAGTATGACCCGAATTTGCAAAAATCACACTTAGACCTGAAAACAGGCCGTTAAGGGGTGAAACCCGAACCATCCCCCAAACGACCCTGTAGGGGGCATGAACACCTCGCACGGGACCAATGCAACTCGTAGGAACTGACCGCGTAGTCCCGGGACTCCCGGTTTGAGAATATTACGATAATTCGCAAAAATTACACTTAGACTTGAAAACAGGCCGTTAAGGGGTGAAAACCCGAACCAGCCCCCAAACGACCCCGTAGGAGGCACGAACACCTCGCACGGGGCCAATGTAACTCGTAGGAACTGACCGCGTAGTCCCGGGTCTCCCGGTTTGAGAGTATGACGATAATTCGCAAAAATCACACTTAGACTTGAAAACAGGCCGTTAAGGGGTGAAAATCCGAACCAGCCCCCAAACGACCCCGTAAGAGGCACGAACACCTCGCACGGGACCAATGTAACTCTTAGGAACTGACCGTGTAGTCCCGGGTCTCCCGGATTGAGAGTATGACGATAATTTGCAAAAATCACACTTAGACTTGAAAATAGGCCGTTAAGGAGTGAAAACCCAAACCAGCCCCCAAACGACCCCGTAGGAGGCACGAACACCTCGCACGGGACCAATATAACTCGTAGGAACTGTTCGCGTAGTCTCGAGATTCTCGGTTTGAGAGTATGACCCGAATTTGCAAAAATCACACTTAGACTTGAAAACAGGCCGTTAAGGGGTGAAAACCCGAACCAGCCCCCAAACGACCCCGTAGGACGCACGAACACCTCGCACGGGACCAATGTAACTTGTAGCAACTGACCGCGTAGTCCCGGGTCTCCCAGTTTGAGAGTATGACGATAATTCGAACAAATGACACTTAGACTTGAAAACAGGCCGTTAAGGGGTGAAAACCCGAACAGCCCCCAAACGACCCCGTAGGAGGCACGAACACCTCGCACGGGACCAATGTAACTCGTAGGAACTGACCGTGTAGTCCCGGGTCTCCCGGTTTTAGAGTATGACGATAATTTGCAAAAATCACACTTAGACTTAAAAACAGGCCGTTAAGGGGTGAAACCCGAACCAGCCCCCAAACGACCCCGTAGGAGGCACGAACACCTCGCACGGGACCAATGTAACTTGTAGGAACTGACCGCGTAGTCCCGGGACTCCCGGTTTGAGAATATGACGATAATTTACAAAAATCACACTTAGACTTGAAAACAGGACGTTAAGGGGTGAAAACCCGAACCAGCCCCCAAACGACCCCGTAGGAGGAACGAACACCTCGCACGGGACCAATGTAACTCGTAGGAACTGACCGCGTAGTCCCGAGACTTTCGGTTTGAGAGTATGACGATAATTTGCAAAAATCACACTTAGACTTGAAAACAGGCCGTTAAGGGGTGAAACCCGAACCAGCCCCCAAACGACCCAGTAGGGGGCACGAACACCTCGCACGGGACCAATGTAACTCGTAGGAACTGACAAAGTTGTCCCGAGACTTTCGGTTTGAGAGTATGACGATAATTTGCAAAAATCACACTTAGACTTGAAAACAGGCCGTTAAGGGGTGAAAACCAAAACCAGCCCCCAAACGACCCCGTATGAGGCAGGAACACCTCGCACGGGACCAATGTAACTTGTAGCAACTGACCGCGTAGTCTCGGGTCTCCCGATTTTTAGAGTATGACCCGAATTTGCAAATATCACACTTAGACATGAAAACAGGCCGTTAAGAGGTGAAAACCCGAACCAACCCCCAAACGACCCCGTAGGAGGCACGAACTCCTCGCACGGGACCAATGTAACTCGTAGGAACTGACCGCGTAGTGCCGGGACTCCCGGTTTGAGAGTATGACCCGAATTTGCAAAAAATCACACTTAGACTTGAAAACAGGCCGTTAAGGGGTGAAAACACGAACCAACCCCCAAACGACCCCGTAGGAGGCACGAACACCTCGCACGGGACCAATGTAACTCGTAGGAACTGACCGTGTAGTCCCGAGTCTCCCGGTTTTAGAGTATGACGATAATTTGCAAAAATGACACTTAGACTTGAAAACAGGCCGTCAAGGGGTGAAAACCCGAACCAGCCCCCAAACGACCCCGTAGGAGGCATGAACACCTCGCACGGGACCAATGTAACTCGTAGGAACTGACCGCGTAGTCACGGGACTCCCGGTTTCAGAGTATGACCCGAATTTGCAAAAATCACACTTAGACCTGAAAACAGGGCGTTAAGGGGTGAAACCCGAACCATCCCCCAAACGACCCCGTAGGGGGCATGAACACCTCGCACGGGACCAATGCAACTCGTAGAACTGACCGCGTAGTCCCGGGACTCCCGGTTTGAGAATATTACGATAATTCGCAAAAATTACACTTAGACTTGAAAACAGGCCGTTAAGGGGTGAAAACCCGAACCAACCCACAAACAACCCCGTAGGAGGCACGAACACCTCGCACGGGACCAATGTAACTCGTAGGAACAGACCGTGTAGTCCTGGGTCTCCCGGTTTGAGAGTATGACGATAATTTGCAAAAATCACACTTAGACTTGAAAACAGGCCGTTAAAGGGTGAAAACCCGAACCAGCCCCCAAACGACCCCGTAGGAGGCACGAACACCTCGCACGGGACCAATGTAACTCGTAGGAACTGACCGCGTAGTCACGGGACTCCCGGTTTGAGAGTATGACCCGAATTCGGAAAAATCGCACTTAGACTTGAAAACAGGCCATTGAGGGATGAAACCCGAACCAGCCCCCAAACGACCCCGTAGGGGGCACGAACACCTCGCCCGGGACCAATGTAACTCGTAGGAACTGACCGCGTAGTCCCGAGACTTTCGGTTTGAGAGTATGACAATAATTTGCAAAAATCACCCTTAGACTTGAAAACAGGCCGTTAAGGGGTGAAAACCAAAACCAGCCCCCAAACGACCCCGTATGAGGCACGAACACCTCGCACGGGACCAATGTAACTTGTAGCAACTGACCGCATAGTCCAAGGTCTCCCGGTTTTTAGAGTATGACCCGAATTTGCAAAAATGACACTTAGACATTAAAACAGGCCGTTAAGGGGTGAAAACCCGAAACAATAGCCAAACGACCCCGTAGGAGGCACGAACACCTCGCACGGGACCAATGTAACTCGTAGGAACTGACCGCGTAGTGCCGGGACTCCCGGTTTGAGAGTATGACCCGAATTTGCAAAAATCACACTTAGACTTGAAAACAGGCCGTTAAGGGGTGAAAACACGAACCAACCCCCAAACGACCCCGTAGGAGGCACGAACACCTCGCACGGGACCAATGTAACTCGTAGGAACTGACCGTGTAGTCCCGAGTCTCCCGGTTTTAGAGTATGACGATAATTTGCAAAAATGACACTTAGACTTGAAAACAGGCCGTCAAGGGGTGAAAACCCGAACCAGCCCCCAAACGACCCCGTAGGAGGCATGAACACCTCGCACGGGACCAATGTAACTCGTAGGAACTGACCGCGTAGTCACGGGACTCCCGGTTTCAGAGTATGACCCGAATTTGCAAAAATCACACTTAGACCTGAAAACAGGCCGTTAAGGGGTGAAACCCGAACCATCCCCCAAACGACCCCGTAGGGGGCATGAACACCTCGCACGGGACCAATGCAACTCGTAGGAACTGACCGCGTAGTCCCGGGACTCCCGGTTTGAGAATATTACGATAATTCGCAAAAATTACACTTAGACTTGAAAACAGGCCGTTAAGGAGTGAAAACCCGAACCAACCCCCAAACAACCCCGTAGGAGGCACGAACACCTCGCACGGGACCAATGTAACTCGTAGGAACAGACCGTGTAGTCCTGGGTCTCCCGGTTTGAGAGTATGACGATAATTTGCAAAAATCACACTTAGACTTGAAAACAGGCCGTTAAAGGGTGAAAACCCGAACCAGCCCCCAAACGACCCCGTAGGAGGCACGAACACCTCGCACGGGACCAATGTAACTCGTAGGAACTGACCGCGTAGTCACGGGACTCCCGGTTTGAGAGTATGACCCGAATTCGGAAAAATCGCACTTAGACTTGAAAACAGGCCATTGAGGGATGAAACCCGAACCAGCCCCCAAACGACCCCGTAGGGGGCACGAACACCTCGCCCGGGACCAATGTAACTCGTAGGAACTGACCGCGTAGTCCCGAGACTTTCGGTTTGAGAGTATGACAATAATTTGCAAAAATCACCCTTAGACTTGAAAACAGGCCGTTAAGGGGTGAAAACCAAAACCAGCCCCCAAACGACCCCGTATGAGGCACGAACACCTCGCACGGGACCAATGTAACTTGTAGCAACTGACCGCATAGTCCAAGGTCTCCCGGTTTTTAGAGTATGACCCGAATTTGCAAAAATCACACTTAGACATTAAAACAGGCCGTTAAGGGGTGAAAACCCGAAACAATCGCCAAACGACCCCGCAGGAGGCACGAACACCTCGCACGGGACAAATGTAACTCGTAGGAACTGACCGCGTAGTCCCGGGACTCCCGGTTTGAGAGAATGACCCGAATTTGCAAAAATCACACTTAGACTTGAAAACAGGCCGTTAAGGGGTGGAAACCCGATCCAGCCCCCAAATGACCCCGTAGGAGGCACGAACACCTCGCACGGGACCAATGTAACTCGTAGGAAATCACCGTGTAGTCCCGGGTCTCCCGGTTTGAGAGTATGACGATAATTTGCAAAAATCACACTTAGACTTGAAAACAGGCCGTTAAGGGGTGAAAACCCGAACCAGCCCCCAAACGACCCTGTAGGAGGCACGAACACCTCGCACGGGACCAATGTAACTCGTAGGAACAGACCGTGTCGTCCCGGGTCTCCCGGTTTTAGAGTATGACGATAATTTGCAAAAATCACACTTAGACTTGAAAACAGGCCGTCAAGGGGTGAAAACCCGAACCAGCCCCCAAACGACCCCGTAGGAGGCACGAACCCGTCGCACGGGACCAATGTAACTCGTAGGAACTGACCGTGTAGTCCCGGGACTCCCGGTTTGAGAGTATGACCCGAATTTGCAAAAATCTCACTTAGACTTGAAAACAGGCCGTTAAGGGGTGAAACCCCGAACCAGTCCCCAAACAACCCCGTAGGAGGCACGAACACCTCGCACGGGACCAATGTAACTCGTAGGAACTGACCAAGTAGTCCCGGGTCTTCCGGTTTGAGAGTATGACGATAATTCGCAAAAATCACACTTAGACTTGAAAACAGGCCGTTAAGGGGTGAAAACCCGAACCAGCCCCCAAACGACCCTGTAGGAGGCACGAACACCTCGCACGGGACCAATGTAACTCGTAGGAACTGAACGCGTAGTCCCGGGACTCTCGGTTTGAGAATATGACGATAATTTGCAAAAATCACACTTAGACTTGAAAACAGGTCGTTAAGGGGTGAAAACCCGAACCAGCCCCCAAACGACCCCGTAGGAGGAACGAACACCTCGCACGGGACCAATGTAACTCGTAGGAACTGAACGTGTAGTCCCGGGACTCCCGGTTTGAGAGTATGACGATAATTTGCAAAAATCACACTTAGACTTGAAAAGAGGCCGTTAAGGGGTGAAAACCCGAACCAGCCCCCAAACGACCCCGTAGGAGGCACGAACACCTCGTACGGGACCAATGTAACTCGTAGGAACTGTCCGCGTAGTCCCGGGTCTCCCAGTTTGAGAGTATGACGATAATTCGCAAAAATGACACTTAGACTTTAAAATAGGCCGTTAAGGGGTGAAAACCCGAACCAGCCCCCAAACGACCCCGTAGGAGGCACGAACACCTTGCACGGGACCAATGTAACTCGTAGGAACTGACCGCGTAGTCATGGGAGTCCCGGTTTAAGAGTATGACGATAATTTGCAAAAATCTCACTTAGACTTGAAAACATGCCGTTAAGGGCTGAAACCCCGAACCAGCCCCCAAACAACCCCGTAGGAGGCACGAACACCTCGCACGGGACCAATGTAACTCGTAGGAACTGACCAAGTAGTCCTGAGTCTTCCGGTTTGAGAGTATGACGATAATTCGCAAAAATCTCACTTAGACTTGAAAACAGGCCGTTAAGGGGTGAAAACCCGAACCAGCCCCCAAACGACCCCGTAGGAGGCACGAACACCTCGCACGGGACCAATGTAACTCGTAGGAACTGACCGCGTAGTCCCGGGACTCCCGGTTTGAGAATATGACGATAATTTGCAAAAATCACACTTAGACTTGAAAATAGGTCGTTAAGGGGTGAAAACCCGAACTAGCCCCCAAACGACCCCGTAGGAGGAACGAACACCTCCCACGGGACCAATGTAACTCGTAGGAACTGAACGTGTAGTCCCGGGACTCCCGGTTTGAGAGTATGACGATAATTTGCAAAAATCACACTTAGACTTGAAAACAGGCCGTTAAGGGGTGAAAACCCGAACCAGCCCCCAAACGACCCCGTAGGAGGCACGAACACCTCGCACGGGACCAATGTAACTCGTAGGAACTGACCGTGTAGTCCTGGGTCTCCCGGTTTGAGAGTATGACGATAATTTGCAAAAATCACCCTTAGACTTGAAAACAGGCCGTTAAGGGGTGAAAACCAAAACCAGCCCCCAAACGACCCCGTGTGAGGCACGAACACCTCGCACGGGACCAATGTAACTTGTAGCAACTGACCGCATAGTCCAAGGTCTCCCGGTTTTTAGAGTATGACCCGAATTTGCAAAAATCACACTTAGACTTGAAAACAGGCCGTTAAGGGGTGAAAACACGAACCAACCCCCAAACGACCCCGTAGGAGGCACGAACACCTCGCACGGGACCAATGTAACTCGTAGGAACTGACCGTGTAGTCCCGAGTCTCCCGGTTTTAGAGTATGACGATAATTTGCAAAAATCACACTTAGACTTGAAAATAGGCCGTTAAGTGGTGAAAACCCGAACCAGCCCCCAAACGACCCCGTAGGAGGCACGAACACCTCGCACGGGACCAATGTAACTCGTAGGAAATGACCGCGTAGTCATGGGAGTCCCGGTTTAAGATTATGACGATAATTTGCAAAAATCTCACTTAGACTCGAAAACAGGCCGTTAAGGGGTGAAACCCCGAACCAGCCCCCAAACAACCCCGTAGGAGGCACGAACACCTCGCACGAGACCAATGTAACTCGTAGGAACTGACCAAGTAGTCCCGGGTCTCCCGGTTTGAGAGTATGACGATAATTCGCAAAAATCACACTTAGACTTGAAAACAGGCCGTTAAGGGGTGAAAACCCAAACCAGCCCCCAAACGACCCCGTAGGAGGCACGAACACCTCGCACGGGACCAATGTAACTCATAGGAACTGACCGTGTAGTCCCGAGTCTCCCGGTTTTAGAGTATGACGATAATTTGCAAAAATCACACTTAGACTTGAAAATAGGCCGTTAAGTGGTGAAAACCCGAACCAGCCCCCAAACGACCCCGTAGGAGGCACGAACACCTCGCACGGGACCAATGTAACTCGTAGGAAATGACCGCGTAGTCATGGGAGTCCCGGTTTAAGATTATGACGATAATTTGCAAAAATCTCACTTAGACTCGAAAACAGGTCGTTAAGGGGTGAAAACCCGAACCAGCCCCCAAACTACCCCGTAGGAGGCACGAACACCTCACACGGGACCAATGTAACTTGTAGCAACAGACCGCGTAGTCCCGGGACTCTCGGTTTGAGGGTATGACCCGAATTTGAAAAAATCACACTTAGAGTTGAAAACAGGCCGTTAAGGGGTGAAAACCCGAACCAACCCCCAAACGACCCCGTAGGAGGCACGAACACCTCGTAGGGGACCAATGTAACTTGTAGGAACTGACCGTGTAGTCCCGGGACTCCCGGTATGAGAGTATGGCGATAATTGACAAAAATCACACTTAGACTTGAAAACAGGCCGTTAAGGGGTGAAAACCCGAACCAGCCCCCAAACGACCCCGTAGGAGGAACGAACACCTCGCACGGGACCAATGTAACTCGTAGGAACTGAACGTGTAGTCCCGGGACTCCCGGTTTGAGAGTATGACGATAATTTGCAAAAATCACACTTAGACTTGAAAACAGGCCGTTAAGGGGTGAAAACCCGAACCAGCCCCCAAACGACCCCGTAGGAGGCACGAACCCGTCGCACGGGACCAATGTAACTCGTAGGAACTGACCGTGTAGTCCCGGGACTCCCGGTTTGAGAGTATGACCCGAATTTGCAAAAATCACACTTAGACTTGAAAATAGGCCGTTAAGGGGTGAAAACCCGAACCAGCCCCCAAACGACCCCGTAGGAGGCACGAACACCTCGCACGGGACCAATGTAACTCATAGGAACTGACCGCGTAGTCATGGGAGTCCCGGTTTAAGAGTATGACGATAATTTGCAAAAATCTCACTTAGACTTGAAAACAGGCCGTTAAGGGGTGAAACCCCGAACCAGTCCCCAAACAACCCCGTAGGAGGCACGAACACCTCGCACGGGACCAATGTAACTCGTAGGAACTGACCAAGTAGTCCCAGGTCTTCCGGTTTGAGAGTATGACGATAATTCGCAAAAATCACACTTAGACTTGAAAACAGGCCGTTAAGGGGTGAAAACCCGAACCAGCCCCCAAACGACCCTGTAGGAGGCACGAACACCTCGCACGGGACCAATGTAACTCGTAGGAACTGAACGCGTAGTCCCGGGACTCTCGGTTTGAGAATATGACGATAATTTGCAAAAATCACACTTAGACTTGAAAACAGGTCGTTAAGGGGTGAAAACCCGAACCAGCCCCCAAACGACCCCGTAGGAGGAACGAACACCTCGCACGGGACCAATGTAACTCGTAGGAACTGAACGTGTAGTCCCGGGACTCCCGGTTTGAGAGTATGACGATAATTTGCAAAAATCACACTTAGACTTGAAAAGAGGCCGTTAAGGGGTGAAAACCCGAACCAGCCCCCAAACGACCCCGTAGGAGGCACGAACACCTCGTACGGGACCAATGTAACTCGTAGGAACTGTCCGCGTAGTCCCGGGTCTCCCAGTTTGAGAGTATGACGATAATTCGCAAAAATGACACTTAGACTTTAAAATAGGCCGTTAAGGGGTGAAAACCCGAACCAGCCCCCAAACGACCCCGTAGGAGGCACGAACACCTTGCACGGGACCAATGTAACTCGTAGGAACTGACCGCGTAGTCATGGGAGTCCCGGTTTAAGAGTATGACGATAATTTGCAAAAATCTCACTTAGACTTGAAAACATGCCGTTAAGGGCTGAAACCCCGAACCAGCCCCCAAACAACCCCGTAGGAGGCACGAACACCTCGCACGGGACCAATGTAACTCGTAGGAACTGACCAAGTAGTCCTGAGTCTTCCGGTTTGAGAGTATGACGATAATTCGCAAAAATCTCACTTAGACTTGAAAACAGGCCGTTAAGGGGTGAAAACCCGAACCAGCCCCCAAACGACCCCGTAGGAGGCACGAACACCTCGCACGGGACCAATGTAACTCGTAGGAACTGACCGCGTAGTCCCGGGACTCCCGGTTTGAGAATATGACGATAATTTGCAAAAATCACACTTAGACTTGAAAATAGGTCGTTAAGGGGTGAAAACCCGAACTAGCCCCCAAACGACCCCGTAGGAGGAACGAACACCTCCCACGGGACCAATGTAACTCGTAGGAACTGAACGTGTAGTCCCGGGACTCCCGGTTTGAGAGTATGACGATAATTTGCAAAAATCACACTTAGACTTGAAAACAGGCCGTTAAGGGGTGAAAACCCGAACCAGCCCCCAAACGACCCCGTAGGAGGCACGAACACCTCGCACGGGACCAATGTAACTCGTAGGAACTGACCGTGTAGTCCTGGGTCTCCCGGTTTGAGAGTATGACGATAATTTGCAAAAATCACCCTTAGACTTGAAAACAGGCCGTTAAGGGGTGAAAACCAAAACCAGCCCCCAAACGACCCCGTGTGAGGCACGAACACCTCGCACGGGACCAATGTAACTTGTAGCAACTGACCGCATAGTCCAAGGTCTCCCGGTTTTTAGAGTATGACCCGAATTTGCAAAAATCACACTTAGACTTGAAAACAGGCCGTTAAGGGGTGAAAACACGAACCAACCCCCAAACGACCCCGTAGGAGGCACGAACACCTCGCACGGGACCAATGTAACTCGTAGGAACTGACCGTGTAGTCCCGAGTCTCCCGGTTTTAGAGTATGACGATAATTTGCAAAAATCACACTTAGACTTGAAAATAGGCCGTTAAGTGGTGAAAACCCGAACCAGCCCCCAAACGACCCCGTAGGAGGCACGAACACCTCGCACGGGACCAATGTAACTCGTAGGAAATGACCGCGTAGTCATGGGAGTCCCGGTTTAAGATTATGACGATAATTTGCAAAAATCTCACTTAGACTCGAAAACAGGCCGTTAAGGGGTGAAACCCCGAACCAGCCCCCAAACAACCCCGTAGGAGGCACGAACACCTCGCACGAGACCAATGTAACTCGTAGGAACTGACCAAGTAGTCCCGGGTCTCCCGGTTTGAGAGTATGACGATAATTCGCAAAAATCACACTTAGACTTGAAAACAGGCCGTTAAGGGGTGAAAACCCAAACCAGCCCCCAAACGACCCCGTAGGAGGCACGAACACCTCGCACGGGACCAATGTAACTCATAGGAACTGACCGTGTAGTCCCGAGTCTCCCGGTTTTAGAGTATGACGATAATTTGCAAAAATCACACTTAGACTTGAAAATAGGCCGTTAAGTGGTGAAAACCCGAACCAGCCCCCAAACGACCCCGTAGGAGGCACGAACACCTCGCACGGGACCAATGTAACTCGTAGGAAATGACCGCGTAGTCATGGGAGTCCCGGTTTAAGATTATGACGATAATTTGCAAAAATCTCACTTAGACTCGAAAACAGGTCGTTAAGGGGTGAAAACCCGAACCAGCCCCCAAACTACCCCGTAGGAGGCACGAACACCTCACACGGGACCAATGTAACTTGTAGCAACAGACCGCGTAGTCCCGGGACTCTCGGTTTGAGGGTATGACCCGAATTTGAAAAAATCACACTTAGAGTTGAAAACAGGCCGTTAAGGGGTGAAAACCCGAACCAACCCCCAAACGACCCCGTAGGAGGCACGAACACCTCGTAGGGGACCAATGTAACTTGTAGGAACTGACCGTGTAGTCCCGGGACTCCCGGTATGAGAGTATGGCGATAATTGACAAAAATCACACTTAGACTTGAAAACAGGCCGTTAAGGGGTGAAAACCCGAACCAGCCCCCAAACGACCCCGTAGGAGGAACGAACACCTCGCACGGGACCAATGTAACTCGTAGGAACTGAACGTGTAGTCCCGGGACTCCCGGTTTGAGAGTATGACGATAATTTGCAAAAATCACACTTAGACTTGAAAACAGGCCGTTAAGGGGTGAAAACCCGAACCAGCCCCCAAACGACCCCGTAGGAGGCACGAACACCTCGCACGGGACCAATGTAACTCGTAGGAACTGACCGCGTAGTCCCGGGTCTCCCGGTTTGAGAGTATGACGATAATTCGCAAAAATCACACTTAGACTTGAAAACAGGCCGTTAAGGGGTGAAAATCCGAACCAGCCCCCAAACGACCCCGTAAGAGGCACGAACACCTCGCACGGGACCAATGTAACTCTTAGGAACTGACCGTGTAGTCCCGGGTCTCCCGGTTTGAGAGTATGACGATAATTTGCAAAAATCACACTTAGACTTGAAAATAGGCCGTTAAGGAGTGAAAACCCAAACCAGCCCCCAAAAGACCCCGTAGGAGGCACGACCACCTCGCACGGGACCAATATAACTCGTAGGAACTGTTCGCGTAGTCTCGAGATTCTCGGTTTGAGAGTATGACCCGAATTTGCAAAAATCACACTTAGACTTGAAAACAGGCCGTTAAGGGGTGAAAACCCGAACCAGCCCCCAAACGACCCCGTAGGACGCACGAACACCTCGCACGGGACCAATGTAACTTGTATCAACTGACCGCGTAGTCCCGGGTCTCCCAGTTTGAGAGTATGACGATAATTCGAACAAATGACACTTAGACTTGAAAACAGGCCGTTAAGGGGTGAAAACCCGAACAGCCCCCAAACGACGCCGTAGGAGGCACGAACACCTCGCACGGGACCAATGTACCTCGTAGGAACTGACCGTGTAGTCCCGGGTCTCCCGGTTTTAGAGTATGACGATAATTTGCAAAAATCACACTTAGACTTAAAAACAGGCCGTTAAGGGGTGAAACCCGAACCAGCCCCCAAACGACCCCGTAGGAGGCACGAACACCTCGCACGGGACCAATGTAACTTGTAGGAACTGACCGCGTAGTCCCGGGACTCCCGGTTTGAGAATATGACGATAATTTACAAAAATCACACTTAGACTTGAAAACAGGTCGTTAAGGGGTGAAAACCCGAACCAGCCCCCAAACGACCCCGTAGGAGGAACGAACACCTCGCACGGGACCAATGTAACTCGTAGGAACTGACCGCGTAGTCCCGAGACTTTCGGTTTGAGAGTATGACGATAATTTGCAAAAATCACACTTAGACTTGAAAACAGGCCGTTAAGGGGTGAAACCCGAACCAGCCCCCAAACGACCCAGTAGGGGGCACGAACACCTCGCACGGGACCAATGTAACTCGTACGAACTGACAAAGTTGTCCCGAGACTTTCGGTTTGAGAGTATGACGATAATTTGCAAAAATCACACTTAGACTTGAAAACAGGCCGTTAAGGGGTGAAAACCAAAACCAGCCCCCAAACGACCCCGTCTGAGGCACGAACACCTCGCACGGGACCAATGTAACTTGTAGCAACTGACCGCATAGTCCAAGGTCTCCCGGTTTTTAGAGTATGACCCGAATGTGCAAAAATCACACTTAGACATTAAAACAGGCCGTTAAGGGGTGAAAACCCGAAACAATCGCCAAACGACCCCGTAGGAGGCACGAACACCTCGCACGGGACCAATGTAACTCGTAGGAACTGACCGCGTAGTGCCGGGACTCCCGGTTTGAGAGTATGACCCGAATTTGCAAAAATCACACTTAGACTTGAAAACAGGCCGTTAAGGGGTGAAAACACGAACCAACCCCCAAACGACCCCGTAGGAGGCACGAACACCTCGCACGGGACCAATGTAACTCGTAGGAACTGACCGTGTAGTCCCGAGTCTCCCGGTTTTAGAGTATGACGATAATTTGCAAAAATGACACTTAGACTTGAAAACAGGCCGTCAAGGGGTGAAAACCCGAACCAGCCCCCAAACGACCCCGTAGGAGGCATGAACACCTCGCACGGGACCAATGTAACTCGTAGGAACTGACCGCGTAGTCACGGGACTCCCGGTTTCAGAGTATGACCCGAATTTGCAAAAATCACACTTAGACCTGAAAACAGGCCGTTAAGGGGTGAAACCCGAACCATCCCCCAAACGATCCCGTAGGGGGCATGAACACCTCGCACGGGACCAATGCAACTCGTAGGAACTGACCGCGTAGTCCCGGGACTCCCGGTTTGAGAATATTACGATAATTCGCAAAAATTACACTTAGACTTGAAAACAGGCCGTTAAGGGGTGAAAACCCGAACCAACCCCCAAACAACCCCGTAGGAGGCACGAACACCTCGCACGGGACCAATGTAACTCGTAGGAACAGACCGTGTAGTCCTGGGTCTCCCGGTTTGAGAGTATGACGATAATTTGCAAAAATCACACTTAGACTTGAAAACAGGCCGTTAAAGGGTGAAAACCCGAACCAGCCCCCAAACGACCCCGTAGGAGGCACGAACACCTCGCACGGGACTAATGTAACTCGTAGGAACTGACCGCGTAGTCACGGGACTCCCGGTTTGAGAGTATGACCCGAATTCGGAAAAATCGCACTTAGACTTGAAAACAGGCCATTGAGGGATGAAACCCGAACCAGCCCCCAAACGACCCCGTAGGGGGCACGAACACCTCGCCCGGGACCAATGTAACTCGTAGGAACTGACCGCGTAGTCCCGAGACTTTCGGTTTGAGAGTATGACAATAATTTGCAAAAATCACCCTTAGACTTGAAAACAGGCCGTTAAGGGGTGAAAACCAAAACCAGCCCCCAAACGACCCCGTATGAGGCACGAACACCTCGCACGGGACCAATGTAACTTGTAGCAACTGACCGCATAGTCCAAGGTCTCCCGGTTTTTAGAGTATGACCCGAATTTGCAAAAATCACACTTAGACATTAAAACAGGCCGTTAAGGGGTGAAAACCCGAAACAATCGCCAAACGACCCCGCAGGAGGCACGAACACCTCGCACGGGACAAATGTAACTCGTAGGAACTGACCGCGTAGTCCCGGGACTCCCGGTTTGAGAGAATGACCCGAATTTGCAAAAATCACACTTAGACTTGAAAACAGGCCGTTAAGGGGTGGAAACCCGATCCAGCCCCCAAATGACCCCGTAGGAGGCACGAACACCTCGCACGGGACCAATGTAACTCGTAGGAAATCACCGTGTAGTCCCGGGTCTCCCGGTTTGAGAGTATGACGATAATTTGCAAAAATCGCACTTAGACTTGAAAACAGGCCGTTAAGGGGTGAAAACCCGAACCAGCCCCCAAACGACCCTGTAGGAGGCACGAACACCTCGCACGGGACCAATGTAACTCGTAGGAACAGACCGTGTCGTCCCGGGTCTCCCGGTTTTAGAGTATGACGATAATTTGCAAAAATCACACTTAGACTTGAAAACAGGCCGTCAAGGGGTGAAAACCCGAACCAGCCCCCAAACGACCCCGTAGGAGGCACGAACCCGTCGCACGGGACCAATGTAACCCGTAGGAACTGACCGTGTAGTCCCGGGACTCCCGGTTTGAGAGTATGACCCGAATTTGCAAAAATCACACTTAGACATTAAAACAGGCCGTTAAGGGGTGAAAACCCGAAACAATCGCCAAACGACCCCGTAGGAGGCACGAACACCTCGCACGGGACCAATGTAACTCGTAGGAACTGACCGCGTAGTGCCGGGACTCCCGGTTTGAGAGTATGACCCGAATTTGCAAAAATCACACTTAGACTTGAAAACAGGCCGTTAAGGGGTGAAAACACGAACCAACCCCCAAACGACCCCGTAGGAGGCACGAACACCTCGCACGGGACCAATGTAACTCGTAGGAACTGACCGTGTAGTCCCGAGTCTCCCGGTTTTAGAGTATGACGATAATTTGCAAAAATGACACTTAGACTTGAAAACAGGCCGTCAAGGGGTGAAAACCCGAACCAGCCCCCAAACGACCCCGTAGGAGGCATGAACACCTCGCACGGGACCAATGTAACTCGTAGGAACTGACCGCGTAGTCACGGGACTCCCGGTTTCAGAGTATGACCCGAATTTGCAAAAATCACACTTAGACCTGAAAACAGGCCGTTAAGGGGTGAAACCCGAACCATCCCCCAAACGATCCCGTAGGGGGCATGAACACCTCGCACGGGACCAATGCAACTCGTAGGAACTGACCGCGTAGTCCCGGGACTCCCGGTTTGAGAATATTACGATAATTCGCAAAAATTAGACTTAGACTTGAAAACAGGCCGTTAAGGGGTGAAAACCCGAACCAACCCCCAAACAACCCCGTAGGAGGCACGAACACCTCGCACGGGACCAATGTAACTCGTAGGAACAGACCGTGTAGTCCTGGGTCTCCCGGTTTGAGAGTATGACGATAATTTGCAAAAATCACACTTAGACTTGAAAACAGGCCGTTAAAGGGTGAAAACCCGAACCAGCCCCCAAACGACCCCGTAGGAGGCACGAACACCTCGCACGGGACTAATGTAACTCGTAGGAACTGACCGCGTAGTCACGGGACTCCCGGTTTGAGAGTATGACCCGAATTCGGAAAAATCGCACTTAGACTTGAAAACAGGCCATTGAGGGATGAAACCCGAACCAGCCCCCAAACGACCCCGTAGGGGGCACGAACACCTCGCCCGGGACCAATGTAACTCGTAGGAACTGACCGCGTAGTCCCGAGACTTTCGGTTTGAGAGTATGACAATAATTTGCAAAAATCACCCTTAGACTTGAAAACAGGCCGTTAAGGGGTGAAAACCAAAACCAGCCCCCAAACGACCCCGTATGAGGCACGAACACCTCGCACGGGACCAATGTAACTTGTAGCAACTGACCGCATAGTCCAAGGTCTCCCGGTTTTTAGAGTATGACCCGAATTTGCAAAAATCACACTTAGACATTAAAACAGGCCGTTAAGGGGTGAAAACCCGAAACAATCGCCAAACGACCCCGCAGGAGGCACGAACACCTCGCACGGGACAAATGTAACTCGTAGGAACTGACCGCGTAGTCCCGGGACTCCCGGTTTGAGAGAATGACCCGAATTTGCAAAAATCACACTTAGACTTGAAAACAGGCCGTTAAGGGGTGGAAACCCGATCCAGCCCCTAAATGACCCCGTAGGAGGCACGAACACCTCGCACGGGACCAATGTAACTCGTAGGAAATCACCGTGTAGTCCCGGGTCTCCCGGTTTGAGAGTATGACGATAATTTGCAAAAATGACACTTAGACTTGAAAACAGGCCGTTAAGGGGTGAAAACCCGAACCAGCCCCCAAACGACCCTGTAGGAGGCACGAACACCTCGCACGGGACCAATGTAACTCGTAGGAACAGACCGTGTCGTCCCGGGTCTCCCGGTTTTAGAGTATGACGATAATTTGCAAAAATCACACTTAGACTTGAAAACAGGCCGTCAAGGAGTGAAAACCCGAACCAGCCCCCAAACGACCCCGTAGGAGGCACGAACCCGTCGCACGGGACCAATGTAACTCGTAGGAACTGACCGTGTAGTCCCGGGACTCCCGGTTTGAGAGTATGACCCGAATTTGCAAAAATCACACTTAGACTTGAAAATAGGCCGTTAAGGGGTGAAAACCCGAACCAGCCCCCAAACGACCCCGTAGGAGGCACGAACACCTCGCACGGGACCAATGTAACTCATAGGAACTGACCGCGTAGTCATGGGAGTCCCGGTTTAAGAGTATGACGATAATTTGCAAAAATCTCACTTAGACTTGAAAACAGGCCGTTAAGGGGTGAAACCCCGAACCAGTCCCCAAACAACCCCGTAGGAGGCACGAACACCTCGCACGGGACCAATGTAACTCGTAGGAACTGACCAAGTAGTCCCGGGTCTTCCGGTTTGAGAGTATGACGATAATTCGCAAAAATCACACTTAGACTTGAAAACAGGCCGTTAAGGGGTGAAAACCCGAACCAGCCCCCAAACGACCCTGTAGGAGGCACGAACACCTCGCACGGGACCAATGTAACTCGTAGGAACTGACCGCGTAGTCCCGGGACTCTCGGTTTGAGAATATGACGATAATTTGCAAAAATCACACTTAGACTTGAAAACAGGTCGTTAAGGGGTGAAAACCCGAACCAGCCCCCAAACGACCCCGTAGCAGGAACGAACACCTCGCACGGGACCAATGTAACTCGTAGGAACTGAACGTGTAGTCCCGGGACTCCCGGTTTGAGAGTATGACGATAATTTGCAAAAATCACACTTAGACTTGAAAAGAGGCCGTTAAGGGGTGAAAACCCGAACCAGCCCCCAAACGACCCCGTAGGAGGCCCGAACACCTCGTACGGGACCAATGTAACTCGTAGGAACTGTCCGCGTAGTCCCGGGTCTCCCAGTTTGAGAGTATGACGATAATTCGCAAAAATGACACTTAGACTTTAAAATAGGCCGTTAAGGGGTGAAAACCCGAACCAGCCCCCAAACGACCCCGTAGGAGGCACGAACACCTTGCACGGGACCAATGTAACTCGTAGGAACTGACCGCGTAGTCATGGGAGTCCCGGTTTAAGAGTATGACGATAATTTGCAAAAATCTCACTTAGACTTGAAAACATGCCGTTAAGGGGTGAAACCCCGAACCAGCCCCCAAACAACCCCGTAGGAGGCACGAACACCTCGCACGGGACCAATGTAACTCGTAGGAACTGACCAAGTAGTCCTGAGTCTTCCGGTTTGAGAGTATGACGATAATTCGCAAAAATCTCACTTAGACTTGAAAACAGGCCGTTAAGGGGTGAAAACCCGAACCAGCCCCCAAACGACCCCGTAGGAGGCACGAACACCTCGCACGGGACCAATGTAACTCGTAGGAACTGACCGCGTAGTCCCGGGACTCCCGGTTTGAGAATATGACGATAATTTGCAAAAATCACACTTAGACTTGAAAATAGGTCGTTAAGGGGTGAAAACCCGAACCAGCCCCCAAACGACCCCGTAGGAGGAACGAACACCTCCCACGGGACCAATGTAACTCGTAGGAACTGAACGTGTAGTCCCGTGACTCCCGGTTTGAGAGTATGACGATAATTTGCAAAAATCACACTTAGACTTGAAAACAGGCCGTTAAGGGGTGAAAACCCGAACCAGCCCCCAAACGACCCCGTAGGAGGCACGAACACCTCGCACGGGACCAATGTAACTCGTAGGAACTGACCGTGTAGTCCTGGGTCTCCCGGTTTGAGAGTATGACGATAATTTGCAAAAATCACCCTTAGACTTGAAAACAGGCCGTTAAGGGGTGAAAACCAAAACCAGCCCCCAAACGACCCCGTGTGAGGCACGAACACCTCGCACGGGACCAATGTAACTTGTAGCAACTGACCGCATAGTCCAAGGTCTCCCGGTTTTTAGAGTATGACCCGAATTTGCAAAAATCACACTTAGACTTGAAAACAGGCCGTTAAGGGGTGAAAACACGAACCAACCCCCAAACGACCTCGTAGGAGGCACGAACACCTCGCACGGGACCAATGTAACTCGTAGGAACTGACCGTGTAGTCCCGAGTCTCCCGGTTTTAGAGTATGACGATAATTTGCAAAAATCACACTTAGACTTGAAAATAGGCCGTTAAGTGGTGAAAACCCGAACCAGCCCCCAAACGACCCCGTAGGAGGCACGAACACCTCGCACGGGACCAATGTAACTCGTAGGAAATGACCGCGTAGTCATGGGAGTCCCGGTTTAAGATTATGACGATAATTTGCAAAAATCTCACTTAGACTCGAAAACAGGCCGTTAAGGGGTGAAACCCCGAACCAGCCCCCAAACAACCCCGTAGGAGGCACGAACACCTCGCACGAGACCAATGTAACTCGTAGGAACTGACCAAGTAGTCCCGGGTCTCCCGGTTTGAGAGTATGACGATAATTCGCAAAAATCACACTTAGACTTGAAAACAGGCCGTTAAGGGGTGAAAACCCAAACCAACCCCCAAACGACCCCGTAGGAGGCACGAACACCTCGCACGGGACCAATGTAACTCGTAGGAACTGACCGTGTAGTCCCGAGTCTCCCGGTTTTAGAGTATGACGATAATTTGCAAAAATCACACTTAGACTTGAAAATAGGCCGTTAAGTGGTGAAAACCCGAACCAGCCCCCAAACGACCCCGTAGGAGGCACGAACACCTCGCACGGGACCAATGTAACTCGTAGGAAATGACCGCGTAGTCATGGGAGTCCCGGTTTAAGATTATGACGATAATTTGCAAAAATCTCACTTAGACTCGAAAACAGGTCGTTAAGGGGTGAAAACCCGAACCAGCCCCCAAACGACCCCGTAGGAGGCACGAACACCTCACACGGGACCAATGTAACTTGTAGCAACAGACCCCGTAGTCCCGGGACTCTCGGTTTGAGGGTATGACCCGAATTTTAAAAAATCACACTTAGAGTTGAAAACAGGCCGTTAAGGGGTGAAAACCCGAACCAACCCCCAAACGACCCCGTAGGAGGCACGAACACCTCGTAGGGGACCAATGTAACTTGTAGGAACTGACCGTGTAGTCCCGGGACTCCCGGTATGAGAGTATGGCGATAATTGACAAAAATCACACTTAGACTTGAAAACAGGCCGTTAAGGGGTGAAAACCCGAACCAGCCCCCAAACGACCCCGTAGGAGGAACGAACACCTCGCACGGGACCAATGTAACTCGTAGGAACTGAACGTGTAGTCCCGGGACTCCCGGTTTGAGAGTATGACGATAATTTGCAAAAATCACACTTAGACTTGAAAACAGGCCGTTAAGGGGTGAAAACCCGAACCAGCCCCCAAACGACCCCGTAGGAGGCACGAACACCTCGCACGGGACCAATGTAACTTGTAGCAACTGACCACGTTGTCCCGGGTCTCCCGGTTTGAGAGTATGACGATAATTCGCAAAAATCACACTTAGACTTGAAAACAGGCCGTTAAGGGGTGAAAATCCGAACCAGCCCCCAAACGACCCCGTATGAGGCACGAACACCTCGCACGGGACCAATGTAACTCGTAGGAATTGACCGTGTAGTCCCGGGTCTCCCGGTTTGAGAGTATGACGATAATTTGCAAAAATCACACTTAGACTTGAAAACAGGCCGTTAAGGGCTGAAAACCCGTACCCGCCCCCAAACGACCCCGTAGGAGGCACGAACTCCTCGCACGGGACCAATATAACTCGTAGGAACTGTCCGCGTAGTCCCGAGACTCCCGGTTTGAGAGTATGACCCGAATTTGCAAAAATCACACTTAGACTTAAAAACAGGCCGTTAAGGGGTGAAAACCCGAACCAGCCCCCAAACGACCCCGTAGGAGGCACGAACACCTCGCACGGGACCAATGTAACTTGTAGCAACTGACCGCGTAGTCCCGGGTCTCCCAGTTTGAGAGTATGACGATAATTCGCAAAAATGGCACTTAGACTTGAAAACAGGCCGTTAAGGGGTGAAAACCCGAACCAGCCCCCAAACGACCCCGTAGGAGGCACGAACACCTCGCACGGGACCAATGTAACTCGTAGGAACTGACCGTGTAGTCCCGGGTCTCCCGGTTTGAGAGTATGACGATAATATTCAAAAATCACACTTAGACTTGAAAACGGGCCGTTAAGGGGTGAAAACCCGAACCAGCCCCCAAACGACCCCGTAGGAGGCACGAACACCTCGCACGGGACCAATGTAACTCGTAGGAACTGACCGCGTAGTCCCGAGACTTTCGGTTTGAGAGTATGACGATAATTTGCAAAAATCACACTTAGACTTGAAAACAGGCCGTTAAGGGGTGAAAACCCGAACCAGCCCCCAAACGACCCCGTAGGAGGCACGAACACCTCGCACGGGACCAATGTAACTTGTAGCAACTGACCGCGTAGTCCCGGGTCTCCCGGTTTGAGAGTATGACGATAATTCGCAAAAATCACACTTAGACTTGAAAACAGGCCGTTAAGGGTTGAAAACTCGAACCAGCCCCCAAACGAACCCGTGGGAGGCACGAACACCTCGCACGGGACAAATGTAACTCGTAGGAACTGACCGTGTAGTCCCGGGTCTCCCGGTTTGAGAGTATGACGATAATTCGCAAAAATCACACTTAGACTTGAAAACAGGCCGTTAAGGGGTGAAAATCAGAACCAGCCCCCAAACGACCCCGTAGGAGGCACGAACACCTCGCACGGGACCAATGTAACTCGTAGGAACTGACCGTCTAGTCCCGGGTCTCCCGGTTTGAGAGTATGACGATAATTTGCAAAAATCACACTTAGACTTGAAAACAGGCCGTTAAGGGGTGAAAACCCGAACCAGCCCCCAAACGACCCCGTAGGAGGCACGAACACCTCGCACGGGACCAATGTAACTCGTAGGAACTGACCGCTTAGTCACGGGACTCCCGGTTTGAGAGTATGACCCGAATTTGCAAAAATCACACTTAGACTTGAAAACAGGCCGTTAAGGGGTGAAACCCGAACCAGCCCCCAAACGACCCAGTAGGGGGCACGAACACCTCGCACGGGACCAATGTAACTCGTAGGAACTGACCAAGTAGTCCCGAGACTTTCGGTTTGAGAGTATGACGATAATTTGCAAAAATCACACTTAGACTTAAAAACAGGCCGTTAAGGGGTGAAAACCAAAATGAGCCCCCAAACGACCCCGTATGAGGCACGAACACCTCGCACGGGACCAATGTAACTTGTAGCAACTGACCGCGTAGTCCCGGGTCTCCCGATTTTTAGAGTATGACCCGAATTTGCAAATATCACACTTAGACATGAAAACAGGCCGTTAAGAGGTGAAAACCCGAACCAACACCCAAACGACCCCGTAGGAGGCACGAACTCCTCGCACGGGACCAATATAACTCGTAGGAACTGACCGCGTAGTCCCGAGACTCCCGGTTTGAGAGTATGACCCAAATTTGCAAAAATCACACTTAGACTTGAAAACAGGCCGTTAAGGGGTGAAAACACGAACCAACCCCCAAACGACCCCGTAGGAGGCACGAACACCTCGCACGGGACCAATGTAACTCGTAGGAACTGACCGTGTAGTCCCGTGTCTCCCGGTTTTAGAGTATGACGATAATTTGCAAAAATGACACTTAGACTTGAAAACAGGCCGTCAAGGGGTGAAAACCCGAACCAGCCCCCAAACGACCCCGTAGGAGGCATGAACACCTCGCACGGGACTAATGTAACTCGTAGGAACTGACCGCGTAGTCACGGGACTCCCGGTTTCAGAGTATGACCCGAATTTGCAAAAATCACACTTAGACTTGAAAACAGGCCGTTAAAGGGTGAAACCCGAACCATCCCCCAAACGACCCCGTAGGGGGCACGAACACCTCGCACGGGACCAATGCAACTCGTAGGAACTGACCGCGTAGTCCCGGGACTCCCGGTTTGAGAATATGACGATAATTCGCAAAAATTACACTTAGACTTGAAAACAGGCCGTTAAGGGGTGAAAATCCGAACCAACCCCCAAACAACCCCGTAGGAGGCACGAACACCTCGCACGGGACCAATGTAACTCGTAGGAACTGACCGTGTAGTCCTGGGTCTCCCGGTTTGAGAGTATGACGATAATTTGCAAAAATCACCCTTAGACTTGAAAACAGGCCGTTAAGGGGTGAAAACCAAAACCAGCCCCCAAACGACCCCGTGTGAGGCACGAACACCTCGCACGGGACCAATGTAACTTGTAGCAACTGACCGCATAGTCCAAGGTCTCCCGGTTTTTAGAGTATGACCCGAATTTGCAAAAATCACACTTAGACATGAAAACAGGCCGTTAAGGGGTGAAAACCCGAACCAACCCCCAAACAACCCCGCAGGAGGCACGAACACCTCGCACGGGACAAATGTAACTCGTAGGAACTGACCGCGTAGTCCCGGGACTCCCGGTTTGAGAGAATGACCCGAATTTGCAAAAATCACACTTAGACTTGAAAACAGGCCGTTAAGGGGTGGAAACCCGATCCAGCCCCCAAATGACCCCGTAGGAGGCACGAACACCTCGCACGGGACCAATGTAACTCGTAGGAAATCACCGTGTAGTCCCGGGTCTCCCGGTTTGAGAGTATGACGATAATTTGCAAAAATCACACTTTGACTTGAAAACAGGCCGTTAAGGGGTGAAAACCCGAACCAGCCCCCAAACGACCCCGTAGGAGGCACGAACACCTCGCACGGGACCAATGTAACTCGTAGGAACAGACCGTGTAGTCCCGGGTCTCCCGGTTTTAGAGTATGACGATAATTTGCAAAAATCACACTTAGACTTGAAAACAGGCCGTCAAGGGGTGAAAACCCGAACCAGCCACCAAACGACCCCGTAGGAGGCACGAACCCGTCGCACGGGACCAATGTAACTCGTAGGAACTGACCGTGTAGTCCCGGGACTCCCGGTTTGAGAGTATGACCCGAATTTGCAAAAATCACACTTAGACTTGAAAATAGGCCGTTAAGGGGTGAAAACCCGAACCAGCCCCCAAACGACCCCGTAGGAGGCACGAACACCTCGCACGGGACCAATGTAACTCGTAGGAACTGACCGTGTAGTCATGGGAGTCCCGGTTTAAGAGTATGACGATAATTTGCAAAAATCTCACTTAGACTTGAAAACAGGCCGTTAAGGGGTGAAACCCCGAACCAGCCCCCAAACAACCCCGTAGGAGGCACGAACACCTCGCACGGGACCAATGTAACTCGTAGGAACTGACCAAGTAGTCCCGGGTCTTCCGGTTTGAGAGTATGACGATAATTCGCAAAAATCACACTTAGACTTGAAAACAGGCCGTTAAGGGGTGAAAACCAAAACCAGCCCCCAAACGACCCCGTGTGAGGCACGAACACCTCGCACGGGACCAATGTAACTTGTAGCAACTGACCGCATAGTCCAAGGTCTCCCGGTTTTTAGAGTATGACCCGAATTTGCAAAAATCACACTTAGACTTGAAAACAGGCCGTTAAGGGGTGAAAACACGAACCAACCCCCAAACGACCTCGTAGGAGGCACGAACACCTCGCACGGGACCAATGTAACTCGTAGGAACTGACCGTGTAGTCCCGAGTCTCCCGGTTTTAGAGTATGACGATAATTTGCAAAAATCACACTTAGACTTGAAAATA
The DNA here is from genome assembly GCA_949130495.1 of Sambucus nigra. Taxonomy (NCBI): domain Eukaryota; kingdom Viridiplantae; phylum Streptophyta; class Magnoliopsida; order Dipsacales; family Adoxaceae; genus Sambucus; species Sambucus nigra. The sequence continues at coordinate 185,166,065 of OX422214.1, read as the reverse complement.
GGCCGTTAAGTGGTGAAAACCCGAACCAGCCCCCAAACGACCCCGTAGGAGGCACGAACACCTCGCACGGGACCAATGTAACTCGTAGGAAATGACCGCGTAGTCATGGGAGTCCCGGTTTAAGATTATGACGATAATTTGCAAAAATCTCACTTAGACTCGAAAACAGGCCGTTAAGGGGTGAAACCCCGAACCAGCCCCCAAACAACCCCGTAGGAGGCACGAACACCTCGCACGAGACCAATGTAACTCGTAGGAACTGACCAAGTAGTCCCGGGTCTCCCGGTTTGAGAGTATGACGATAATTCGCAAAAATCACACTTAGACTTGAAAACAGGCCGTTAAGGGGTGAAAACCCGAACCAACCCCCAAACGACCCCGTAGGAGGCACGAACACCTCGCACGGGACCAATGTAACTCGTAGGAACTGACCGTGTAGTCCCGAGTCTCCCGGTTTTAGAGTATGACGATAATTTGCAAAAATCACACTTAGACTTGAAAATAGGCCGTTAAGTGGTGAAAACCCGAACCAGCCCCCAAACGACCCCGTAGGAGGCACGAACACCTCGCACGGGACCAATGTAACTCGTAGGAAATGACCGCGTAGTCATGGGAGTCCCGGTTTAAGATTATGACGATAATTTGCAAAAATCTCACTTAGACTCGAAAACAGGTCGTTAAGGGGTGAAAACCCGAACCAGCCCCCAAACGACCCCGTAGGAGGCACGAACACCTCACACGGGACCAATGTAACTTGTAGCAACAGACCGCGTAGTCCCGGGACTCTCGGTTTGAGGGTATGACCCGAATTTTAAAAAATCACACTTAGAGTTGAAAACAGGCCGTTAAGGGGTGAAAACCCGAACCAACCCCCAAACGACCCCGTAGGAGGCACGAACACCTCGTAGGGGACCAATGTAACTTGTAGGAACTGACCGTGTAGTCCCGGGACTCCCGGTATGAGAGTATGGCGATAATTGACAAAAATCACACTTAGACTTGAAAACAGGCCGTTAAGGGGTGAAAACCCGAACCAGCCCCCAAACGACCCCGTAGGAGGAACGAACACCTCGCACGGGACCAATGTAACTCGTAGGAACTGAACGTGTAGTCCCGGGACTCCCGGTTTGAGAGTATGACGATAATTTGCAAAAATCACACTTAGACTTGAAAACAGGCCGTTAAGGGGTGAAAACCCGAACCAGCCCCCAAACGACCCCGTAGGAGGCACGAACACCTCGCACGGGACCAATGTAACTTGTAGCAACTGACCACGTTGTCCCGGGTCTCCCGGTTTGATAGTATGACGATAATTCGCAAAAATCACACTTAGACTTGAAAACAGGCCGTTAAGGGGTGAAAATCCGAACCAGCCCCCAAACGACCCCGTATGAGGCACGAACACCTCGCACGGGACCAATGTAACTCGTAGGAATTGACCGTGTAGTCCCGGGTCTCCCGGTTTGAGAGTATGACGATAATTTGCAAAAATCACACTTAGACTTGAAAACAGGCCGTTAAGGGCTGAAAACCCGTACCAGCCCCCAAACGACCCCGTAGGAGGCACGAACTCCTCGCACGGGACCAATATAACTCGTAGGAACTGTCCGCGTAGTCCCGAGACTCCCGGTTTGAGAGTATGACCCGAATTTGCAAAAATCACACTTAGACTTAAAAACAGGCCGTTAAGGGGTGAAAACCCGAACCAGCCCCCAAACGACCCCGTAGGAGGCACGAACACCTCGCACGGGACCAATGTAACTTGTAGCAACTGACCGCGTAGTCCCGGGTCTCCCAGTTTGAGAGTATGACGATAATTCGCAAAAATGGCACTTAGACTTGAAAACAGGCCGTTAAGGGGTGAAAACCCGAACCAGCCCCCAAACGACCCCGTAGGAGGCACGAACACCTCGCACGGGACCAATGTAACTCGTAGGAACTGACCGTGTAGTCCCGGGTCTCCCGGTTTGAGAGTATGACGATAATATTCAAAAATCACACTTAGACTTGAAAACGGGCCGTTAAGGGGTGAAAACCCGAACCAGCCCCCAAACGACCCCGTAGGAGGCACGAACACCTCGCACGGGACCAATGTAACTCGTAGGAACTGACCGCGTAGTCCCGAGACTTTCGGTTTGAGAGTATGACGATAATTTGCAAAAATCACACTTAGACTTGAAAACAGGCCGTTAAGGGGTGAAAACCCGAACCAGCCCCCAAACGACCCCGTAGGAGGCACGAACACCTCGCACGGGACCAATGTAACTTGTAGCAACTGACCGCGTAGTCCCGGGTCTCCCGGTTTGAGAGTATGACGATAATTCGCAAAAATCACACTTAGACTTGAAAACAGGCCGTTAAGGGTTGAAAACTCGAACCAGCCCCCAAACGAACCCGTGGGAGGCACGAACACCTCGCACGGGACAAATGTAACTCGTAGGAACTGACCGTGTAGTCCCGGGTCTCCCGGTTTGAGAGTATGACGATAATTCGCAAAAATCACACTTAGACTTGAAAACAGGCCGTTAAGGGGTGAAAATCAGAACCAGCCCCCAAACGACCCCGTAGGAGGCACGAACACCTCGCACGGGACCAATGTAACTCGTAGGAACTGACCGTCTAGTCCCGGGTCTCCCGGTTTGAGAGTATGACGATAATTTGCAAAAATCACACTTAGACTTGAAAACAGGCCGTTAAGGGGTGAAAACCCGAACCAGCCCCCAAACGACCCCGTAGGAGGCACGAACACCTCGCACGGGACCAATGTAACTCGTAGGAACTGACCGCGTAGTCACGGGACTCCCGGTTTGAGAGTATGACCCGAATTTGCAAAAATCACACTTAGACTTGAAAACAGGCCGTTAAGGGGTGAAACCCGAACCAGCCCCCAAACGACCCAGTAGGGGGCACGAACACCTCGCACGGGACCAATGTAACTCGTAGGAACTGACCAAGTAGTCCCGAGACTTTCGGTTTGAGAGTATGACGATAATTTGCAAAAATCACACTTAGACTTAAAAACAGGCCGTTAAGGGGTGAAAACCAAAATGAGCCCCCAAACGACCCCGTATGAGGCACGAACACCTCGCACGGGACCAATGTAACTTGTAGCAACTGACCGCGTAGTCCCGGGTCTCCCGATTTTTAGAGTATGACCCGAATTTGCAAATATCACACTTAGACATGAAAACAGGCCGTTAAGAGGTGAAAACCCGAACCAACCCCCAAACGACCCCGTAGGAGGCACGAACTCCTCGCACGGGACCAATATAACTCGTAGGAACTGACCGCGTAGTCCCGAGACTCCCGGTTTGAGAGTATGACCCAAATTTGCAAAAATCACACTTAGACTTGAAAACAGGCCGTTAAGGGGTGAAAACACGAACCAACCCCCAAACGACCCCGTAGGAGGCACGAACACCTCGCACGGGACCAATGTAACTCTTAGGAACTGACCGTGTAGTCCCGTGTCTCCCGGTTTTAGAGTATGACGATAATTTGCAAAAATGACACTTAGACTTGAAAACAGGCCGTCAAGGGGTGAAAACCCGAACCAGCCCCCAAACGACCCCGTAGGAGGCATGAACACCTCGCACGGGACTAATGTAACTCGTAGGAACTGACCGCGTAGTCACGGGACTCCCGGTTTCAGAGTATGACCCGAATTTGCAAAAATCACACTTAGACTTGAAAACAGGCCGTTAAAGGGTGAAACCCGAACCATCCCCCAAACGACCCCGTAGGGGGCACGAATACCTCGCACGGGACCAATGCAACTCGTAGGAACTGACCGCGTAGTCCCGGGACTCCCGGTTTGAGAATATGACGATAATTCGCAAAAATTACACTTAGACTTGAAAACAGGCCGTTAAGGGGTGAAAATCCGAACCAACCCCCAAACAACCCCGTAGGAGGCACGAACACCTCGCACGGGACCAATGTAACTCGTAGGAACTGACCGTGTAGTCCTGGGTCTCCCGGTTTGAGAGTATGACGATAATTTGCAAAAATCACCCTTAGACTTGAAAACAGGCCGTTAAGGGGTGAAAACCAAAACCAGCCCCCAAACGACCCCGTGTGAGGCACGAACACCTCGCACGGGACCAATGTAACTTGTAGCAAGTGACCGCATAGTCCAAGGTCTCCCGGTTTTTAGAGTATGACCCGAATTTGCAAAAATCACACTTAGACATGAAAACAGGCCGTTAAGGGGTGAAAACCCGAACCAACCCCCAAACAACCCCGCAGGAGGCACGAACACCTCGCACGGGACAAATGTAACTCGTAGGAACTGACCGCGTAGTCCCGGGACTCCCGGTTTGAGAGAATGACCCGAATTTGCAAAAATCACACTTAGACTTGAAAACAGGCCGTTAAGGGGTGGAAACCCGATCCAGCCCCCAAATGACCCCGTAGGAGGCACGAACACCTCGCACGGGACCAATGTAACTCGTAGGAAATCACCGTGTAGTCCCGGGTCTCCCGGTTTGAGAGTATGACGATAATTTGCAAAAATCACACTTTGACTTGAAAACAGGCCGTTAAGGGGTGAAAACCCGAACCAGCCCCCAAACGACCCCGTAGGAGGCACGAACACCTCGCACGGGACCAATGTAACTCGTAGGAACAGACCGTGTAGTCCCGGGTCTCCCGGTTTTAGAGTATGACGATAATTTGCAAAAATCACACTTAGACTTGAAAACAGGCCGTCAAGGGGTGAAAACCCGAACCAGCCCCCAAACGACCCCGTAGGAGGCACGAACCCGTCGCACGGGACCAATGTAACTCGTAGGAACTGACCGTGTAGTCCCGGGACTCCCGGTTTGAGAGTATGACCCGAATTTGCAAAAATCACACTTAGACTTGAAAATAGGCCGTTAAGGGGTGAAAACCCGAACCAGCCCCCAAACGACCCCGTAGGAGGCACGAACACCTCGCACGGGACCAATGTAACTCGTAGGAACTGACCGTGTAGTCATGGGAGTCCCGGTTTAAGAGTATGACGATAATTTGCAAAAATCTCACTTAGACTTGAAAACAGGCCGTTAAGGGGTGAAACCCCGAACCAGCCCCCAAACAACCCCGTAGGAGGCACGAACACCTCGCACGGGACCAATGTAACTCGTAGGAACTGACCAAGTAGTCCCGGGTCTTCCGGTTTGAGAGTATGACGATAATTCGCAAAAATCACACTTAGACTTGAAAACAGGCCGTTAAGGGGTGAAACCCGAACCAGCCCCCAAACGACCCAGTAGGGGGCACGAACACCTCGCACGAGACCAATGTAACTCGTAGGAACTGACCAAGTAGTCCCGAGACTTTCGGTTTGAGAGTATGACGATAATTTGCAAAAATCACACTTAGACTTAAAAACAGGCCGTTAAGGGGTGAAAACCAAAACGAGCCCCCAAACGACCCCGTATGAGGCACGAACACCTCGCACGGGACCAATGTAACTTTTAGCAACTGACCGCGTAGTCCCGGGTCTCCCGATTTTTAGAGTATGACCCGAATTTGCAAATATCACACTTAGACATGAAAACAGGCCGTTAAGAGGTGAAAACCCGAACCAACCCCCAAACGACCCCGTAGGAGGCACGAACTCCTCGCACGGGACCAATGTAACTCGTAGGAACTGACCGCGTAGTCCCGAGACTCCCGGTTTGAGAGTATGACCCGAATTTGCAAAAATCACACTTAGACTTGAAAACAGGCCGTCAAGGGGTGAAAACACGAACCAACCCCCAAACGACCCCGTAGGAGGCACGAACACCTCGCACGGGACCAATGTAACTCGTAGGAACTGACCGTGTAGTCCCGAGTCTCCCGGTTTTAGAGTATGACGATAATTTGCAAAAATGACACTTAGACTTGAAAACAGGCCGTCAAGGGGTGAAAACCCGAACCAGCCCCCAAACGACCCTGTTGGAGGCATAAACACCTCGCACGGGACCAATGTAACTCGTAGGAACTGACCGCGTAGTCACGGGACTCCCGGTTTCAGAGTATGACCCGAATTTGCAAAAATCACACTTAGACCTGAAAACAGGCCGTTAAGGGGTGAAACCCGAACCATCCCCCAAACGACCCCGTAGGGGGCATGAACACCTCGCACGGGACCAATGCAACTCGTAGGAACTGACCGCGTAGTCCCGGGACTCCCGGTTTGAGAATATTACGATAATTCGCAAAAATTACACTTAGACTTGAAAACAGGCCGTTAAGGGGTGAAAACCCGAACCAGCCCCCAAACGACCCCGTAGGAGGCACGAACACCTCGCACGGGACCAATGTAACTCGTAGGAACTGACCGCGTAGTCCCGGGTCTCCCGGTTTGAGAGTATGACGATAATTCGCAAAAATCACACTTAGACTTGAAAACAGGCCGTTAAGGGGTGAAAATCCGAACCAGCCCCCAAACGACCCCGTAGGAGGCACGAACACCTCGCACGGGACCAATGTAACTCTTAGGAACTGACCGTGTAGTCCCGGGTCTCCCGGTTTGAGAGTATGACGATAATTTGCAAAAATCACACTTAGACTTGAAAATAGGCCGTTAAGGGGTGAAAACCCAAACCAGCCCCCAAACGACCCCGTAGGAGGCACGAACACCTCGCACGGGACCAATATAACTCGTAGGAACTGTCCGCGTAGTCTCGAGATTCTCGGTTTGAGAGTATGACCCGAATTTGCAAAAATCACACTTAGACTTGAAAATAGGCCGTTAAGGGGTGAAAACCCGAACCAGCCCCCAAACGACCCCGTAGGACGCACGAACACCTCGCACGGGACCAATGTAACTTGTAGCAACTGACCGCGTAGTCCCGGGTCTCCCAGTTTGAGACTATGACGATAATTCGAACAAATGACACTTAGACTTGAAAACAGGCCGTTAAGGGGTGAAAACCCGAACAGCCCCCAAACAACCCCGTAGGAGGCACGAACACCTCGCACGGGACCAATGTAACTCGTAGGAACTGACCGTGTAGTCCCGGGTCTCCCGGTTTTAGAGTATGACGATAATTCGCAAAAATCACACTTAGACTTAAAAACAGGCCGTTAAGGGGTGAAACCCGAACCAGCCCCCAAACGACCCCGTAGGAGGCACGAACACCTCGCACGGGACCAATGTAACTTGTAGGAACTGACCGCGTAGTCCCGGGACTCCCGGTTTGAGAATATGACGATAATTTACAAAAATCACACTTAAACTTGAAAACAGGTCGTTAAGGAGTGAAAACCCGAACCAGCCCCCAAACGACCCCGTAGGAGGAACGAACACCTCGCACGGGACCAATGTAACTCGTAGGAACTGACCGCGTAGTCCCGAGACTTTCGGTTTGAGAGTATGACGATAATTTGCAAAAATCACACTTAGACTTGAAAACAGGCCGTTAAGGGGTGAAACCCGAACCAGCCCCCAAACGACCCAGTAGGGGGCACGAACACCTCGCACGGGACCAATGTAACTCGTAGGAACTGACAAAGTTGTCCCGAGACTTTCGGTTTGAGAGTATGACGATAATTTGCAAAAATCACACTTAGACTTGAAAACAGGCCGTTAAGGGGTGAAAACCAAAACCAGCCCCCAAACGACCCCGTATGAGGCAGGAACACCTCGCACGGGACCAATGTAACTTGTAGCAACTGACCGCGTAGTCCCGGGTCTCCCGATTTTTAGAGTATGACCCGAATTTGCAAATATCACACTTAGACATGAAAACAGGCCGTTAAGAGGTGAAAACCCGAACCAACCCCCAAACGACCCCGTAGGAGGCACGAACACCTCGCACGGGACCAATGTAACTCGTAGGAACTGACCGCGTAGTGCCGGGACTCCCGGTTTGAGAGTATGACCCGAATTTGCAAAAATCACACTTAGACTTGAAAACAGGCCGTTAAGGTGTGAAAACACGAACCAACCCCCAAACGATCCCGTAGGAGGTACGAACACCTCGCACGGGACCAATGTAACTCGTAGGAACTGACCGCGTAGTCCCGGGACTCCCGGTTTGAGAATATGACGATAATTTGCAAAAATCACACTTAGACTTGAAAATAGGTCGTTAAGGGGTGAAAACCCGAACCAGCCCCCAAACGACCCCGTAGGAGGAACGAACACCTCCCACGGGACCAATGTAACTCGTAGGAACTGAACGTGTAGTCCCGGGACTCCCGGTTTGAGAGTATGACGATAATTTGCAAAAATCACACTTAGACTTGAAAACAGGCCGTTAAGGGGTGAAAACCCGAACCAGCCCCCAAACGACCCCGTAGGAGGCACGAACACCTCGCACGGGACCAATGTAACTCGTAGGAACTGACCGTGTAGTCCTGGGTCTCCCGGTTTGAGAGTATGACGATAATTTGCAAAAATCACCCTTAGACTTGAAAACAGGCCGTTAAGGGGTGAAAACCAAAACCAGCCCCCAAACGACCCCGTGTGAGGCACGAACACCTCGCACGGGACCAATGTAACTTGTAGCAACTGACCGCATAGTCCAAGGTCTCCCGGTTTTTAGAGTATGACCCGAATTTGCAAAAATCACACTTAGACTTGAAAACAGGCCGTTAAGGGGTGAAAACACGAACCAACCCCCAAACGACCCCGTAGGAGGCACGAACACCTCGCACGGGACCAATGTAACTCGTAGGAACTGACCGCGTAGTCCCGGGACTCCCGGTTTGAGAATATGACGATAATTTGCAAAAATCACACTTAGACTTGAAAATAGGTCGTTAAGGGGTGAAAACCCGAACCAGCCCCCAAACGACCCCGTAGGAGGAACGAACACCTCCCACGGGACCAATGTAACTCGTAGGAACTGAACGTGTAGTCCCGGGACTCCCGGTTTGAGAGTATGACGATAATTTGCAAAAATCACACTTAGACTTGAAAACAGGCCGTTAGGGGTGAAAACCCGAACCAGCCCCCAAACGACCCCGTAGGAGGCACGAACACCTCGCACGGGACCAATGTAACTCGTAGGAACTGACCGTGTAGTCCTGGGTCTCCCGGTTTGAGAGTATGACGATAATTTGCAAAAATCACACTTAGACTTGAAAAGAGGCCGTTAAGGGGTGAAAACCCGAACCAGCCCCCAAACGACCCCGTAGGAGGCACGAACACCTCGTACGGGACCAATGTAACTCGTAGGAACTGTCCGCGTAGTCCCGGGTCTCCCAGTTTGAGAGTATGACGATAATTCGCAAAAATGACACTTAGACTTTAAAATAGGCCGTTAAGGGGTGAAAACCCGAACCAGCCCCCAAACGACCCCGTAGGAGGCACGAACACCTTGCACGGGACCAATGTAACTCGTAGGAACTGACCGCGTAGTCATGGGAGTCCCGGTTTAAGAGTATGACGATAATTTGCAAAAATCTCTCTTAGACTTGAAAACATGCCGTTAAGGGGTGAAACCCCGAACCAGCCCCCAAACAACCCCGTAGGAGGCACGAACACCTCGCACGGGACCAATGTAACTCGTAGGAACTGACCAAGTAGTCCTGAGTCTTCCGGTTTGAGAGTATGACGATAATTCGCAAAAATCTCACTTAGACTTGAAAACAGGCCGTTAAGGGGTGAAAACCCGAACCAGCCCCCAAACGACCCCGTAGGAGGCACGAACACCTCGCACGGGACCAATGTAACTCGTAGGAACTGACCGCGTAGTCCCGGGACTCCCGGTTTGAGAATATGACGATAATTTGCAAAAATCACACTTAGACTTGAAAATAGGTCGTTAAGGGGTGAAAACCCGAACCAGCCCCCAAACGACCCCGTAGGAGGAACGAACACCTCCCACGGGACCAATGTAACTCGTAGGAACTGAACGTGTAGTCCCGGGACTCCCGGTTTGAGAGTATGACGATAATTTGCAAAAATCACACTTAGACTTGAAAACAGGCCGTTAAGGGGTGAAAACCCGAACCAGCCCACAAACGACCCCGTAGGAGGCACGAACACCTCGCACGGGACCAATGTAACTCGTAGGAACTGACCGTGTAGTCCTGGGTCTCCCGGTTTGAGAGTATGACGATAATTTGCAAAAATCACCCTTAGACTTGAAAACAGGCCGTTAAGGGGTGAAAACCAAAACCAGCCCCCAAACGACCCCGTGTGAGGCACGAACACCTCGCACGGGACCAATGTAACTTGTAGCAACTGACCGCATAGTCCAAGGTCTCCCGGTTTTTAGAGTATGACCCGAATTTGCAAAAATCACACTTAGACTTGAAAACAGGCCGTTAAGGGGTGAAAACACGAACCAACCCCCAAACGACCCCGTAGGAGGCACGAACACCTCGCACGGGACCAATGTAACTCGTAGGAACTGACCGTGTAGTCCCGGGACTCCCGGTTTGAGGGTATGACCCGAATTTGAAAAAATCACACTTAGAGTTGAAAACAGGCCGTTAAGGGGTGAAAACCCGAACCAACCCCCAAACGACCCCGTAGGAGGCACGAACACCTCGTAGGGGACCAATGTAACTTGTAGGAACTGACCGTGTAGTCCCGGGACTCCCGGTATGAGAGTATGGCGATAATTGACAAAAATCACACTTAGACTTGAAAACAGGCCGTTAAGGGGTGAAAACCCGAACCAGCCCCCAAACGACCCCGTAGGAGGAACGAACACCTCGCACGGGACCAATGTAACTCGTAGGAACAGATCGTGTAGTCCCGGGTCTCCCGGTTTTAGAGTATGACGATAATTTGCAAAAATCACACTTAGACTTGAAAATAGGCCGTTAAGTGGTGAAAACCCGAACCAGCCCCCAAACGACCCCGTAGGAGGCACGAACACCTCGCACGGGACCAATGTAACTCGTAGGAAATGACCGCGTAGTCATGGGAGTCCCGGTTTAAGATTATGACGATAATTTGCAAAAATCTCACTTAGACTCGAAAACAGGCCGTTAAGGGGTGAAACCCCGAACCAGCCCCCAAACAACCCCGTAGGAGGCACGAACACCTCGCACGAGACCAATGTAACTCGTAGGAACTGACCAAGTAGTCCCGGGTCTCCCGGTTTGAGAGTATGACGATAATTCGCAAAAATCACAGTTAGACTTGAAAACAGGCCGTTAAGGGGTGAAAACCCAAACCAGCCCCCAAACGACCCCGTAGGAGGAACGAACACCTCGCACGGGACCAATATAACTCGTAGGAACTGACCGTGTAGTCCCGAGTCTCCCGGTTTTAGAGTATGACGATAATTTGCAAAAATCACACTTAGACTTGAAAATAGGCCGTTAAGTGGTGAAAACCCGAACCAGCCCCCAAACGACCCCGTAGGAGGCACGAACACCTCGCACGGGACCAATGTAACTCGTAGGAAATGACCGCGTAGTCATGGGAGTCCCGGTTTAAGATTATGACGATAATTTGCAAAAATCTCACTTAGACTCGAAAACAGGTCGTTAAGGGGTGAAAACCCGAACCAGCCCCCAAACGACCCCGTAGGAGGCACGAACACCTCACACGGGACCAATGTAACTTGTAGCAACAGACCGCGTAGTCCCGGGACTCTCGGTTTGAGGGTATGACCCGAATTTGAAAAAATCACACTTAGAGTTGAAAACAGGCCGTTAAGGGGTGAAAACCCGAACCAACCCCCAAACGACCCCGTAGGAGGCACGAACACCTCGTAGGGGACCAATGTAACTTGTAGGAACTGACCGTGTAGTCCCGGGACTCCCGGTATGAGAGTATGGCGATAATTGACAAAAATCACACTTAGACTTGAAAACAGGCCGTTAAGGGGTGAAAACCCGAACCAGCCCCCAAACGACCCCGTAGGAGGAACGAACACCTCGCACGGGACCAATGTAACTCGTAGGAACTGAACGTGTAGTCCCGGGACTCCCGGTTTGAGAGTATGACGATAATTTGCAAAAATCACACTTAGACTTGAAAACAGGCCGTTAAGGGGTGAAAACCCGAACCAGCCCCCAAACGACCCCGTAGGAGGCACGAACACCTCGCACGGGACCAATGTAACTTGTAGCAACTGACCACGTTGTCCCGGGTCTCCCGGTTTGAGAGTATGACGATAATTCGCAAAAATCACACTTAGACTTGAAAACAGGCCGTTAAGGGGTGAAAATCCGAACCAGCCCCCAAACGACCCCGTATGAGTCACGAACACCTCGCACGGGACCAATGTAACTCGTAGGAATTGACCGTGTAGTCCTGGGTCTCCCGGTTTGAGAGTATGACGATAATTTGCAAAAATCACACTTAGACTTGAAAACAGGCCGTTAAGGGCTGAAAACCCGTACCAGCCCCCAAACGACCCCGTAGGAGGCACGAACTCCTCGCACGGGACCAATATAACTCGTAGGAACTGTCCGCGTAGTCCCGAGACTCCCGGTTTGAGAGTATGACCCGAATTTGCAAAAATCACACTTAGACTTAAAAACAGGCCGTTAAGGGGTGAAAACCCGAACCAGCCCCCAAACGACCCCGTAGGAGGCACGAACACCTCGCACGGGACCAATGTAACTTGTAGCAACTGACCGCGTAGTCCCGGGTCTCCCAGTTTGAGAGTATGACGATAATTCGCAAAAATGGCACTTAGACTTGAAAACAGGCCGTTAAGGGGTGAAAACCCGAACCAGCCCCCAAACGACCCCGTAGGAGGCACGAACACCTCGCACGGGACCAATGTAACTCGTAGGAACTGACCGTGTAGTCCCGGGTCTCCCGGTTTGAGAGTATGACGAAAATTTGCAAAAATCACACTTAGACTTGAAAACGGGCCGTTAAGGGGTGAAAACCCAAACCAGCCCCCAAACGACCCCGTAGGAGGCACGAACACCTCGCACGGGACCAATGTAACTCGTAGGAACTGACCGCGTAGTCCCGAGACTTTCGGTTTGAGAGTATGACGATAATTTGCAAAAATCACACTTAGACTTGAAAACAGGCCGTTAAGGGGTGAAAACCCGAACCAGCCCCCAAACGACCCCGTAGGAGGCACGAACACCTCGCACGGGACCAATGTAACTTGTAGCAACTGACCGCGTAGTCCCGGGTCTCCCGGTTTGAGAGTATGACGATAATTCGCAAAAATCACACTTAGACTTGAAAACAGGCCGTTAAGGGTTGAAAACTCGAACCAGCCCCCAAACGAACCCGTGGGAGGCACGAACACCTCGCACGGGACAAATGTAACTCGTAGGAACTGACCGTGTAGTCCCGGGTCTCCCGGTTTGAGAGTATGACGATAATTCGAAAAAATCACACTTAGACTTGAAAACAGGCCGTTAAGGGGTGAAAACCCGAACCAGCCCCCAAACGACCCCGTAGGAGGCACGAACACCTCGCACGGGACCAATGTAACTCGTAGGAACTGACCGTCTAGTCCCGGGTCTCCCGGTTTGAGAGTATGACGATAATTTGCAAAAATCACACTTAGACTTGAAAACAGGCCGTTAAGGGGTGAAAACCCGAACCAGCCCCCAAACGACCCCGTAGGAGGCACGAACACCTCGCACGGGACCAATGTAACTCGTAGGAACTGACCGCGTAGTCACGGGACTCCCGGTTTGAGAGTATGACCCGAATTTGCAAAAATCACACTTAGACTTGAAAACAGGCCGTTAAGGGGTGAAACCCGAACCAGCCCCCAAACGACCCAGTAGGGGGCACGAACACCTCGCACGGGACCAATGTAACTCGTAGGAACTGACCAAGTAGTCCCGAGACTTTCGGTTTGAGAGTATGACGATAATTTGCAAAAATCACACTTAGACTTAAAAACAGGCCGTTAAGGGGTGAAAACCAAAATGAGCCCCCAAACGACCCCGTATGAGGCACGAACACCTCGCACGGGACCAATGTAACTTGTAGCAACTGACCGCGTAGTCCCGGGTCTCCCGATTTTTAGAGTATGACCCGAATTTGCAAATATCACACTTAGACATGAAAACAGGCCGTTAAGAGGGGAAAACCCGAACCAACCCCCAAACGACCCCGTAGGAGGCACGAACTCCTCGCACGGGACCAATATAACTCGTAGGAACTGACCGCGTAGTCCCGAGACTCCCGGTTTGAGAGTATGACCCAAATTTGCAAAAATCACACTTAGACTTGAAAACAGGCCGTTAAGGGGTGAAAACACGAACCAACCCCCAAACGACCCCGTAGGAGGCACGAACACCTCGCACGGGACCAATGTAACTCGTAGGAACTGACCGTGTAGTCCCGTGTCTCCCGGTTTTAGAGTATGACGATAATTTGCAAAAATCACACTTAGACTTGAAAACAGGCCGTCAAGGGGTGAAAACCCGAACCAGCCCCCAAACGAACCCGTAGGAGGCATGAACACCTCGCACGGGACTAATGTAACTCGTAGGAACTGACCGCGTAGTCACGGGACTCCCGGTTTCAGAGTATGACCCGAATTTGCAAAAATCACACTTAGACTTGAAAACAGGCCGTTAAAGGGTGAAACCCGAACCATCCCCCAAACGACCCCGTAGGGGGCACGAACACCTCGCACGGGACCAATGCAACTCGTAGGAACTGACCGCGTAGTCCCGGGACTCCCGGTTTGAGAATATGACGATAATTCGCAAAAATTACACTTAGACTTGAAAACAGGCCGTTAAGGGGTGAAAATCCGAACCAACCCCCAAACAACCCCGTAGGAGGCACGAACACCTCGCACGGGACCAATGTAACTCGTAGGAACTGACCGTGTAGTCCTGGGTCTCCCGGTTTGAGAGTATGACGATAATTTGCAAAAATCACCCTTAGACTTGAAAACAGGCCGTTAAGGGGTGAAAACCAAAACCAGCCCCCAAACGACCCCGTGTGAGGCACGAACACCTCGCACGGGACCAATGTAACTTGTAGCAACTGACCGCATAGTCCAAGGTCTCCCGGTTTTTAGAGTATGACCCGAATTTGCAAAAATCACACTTAGACATGAAAACAGGCCGTTAAGGGGTGAAAACCCGAACCAACCCCCAAACAACCCCGCAGGAGGCACGAACACCTCGCACGGGACAAATGTAACTCGTAGGAACTGACCGCGTAGTCCCGGGACTACCGGTTTGAGAGAATGACCCGAATTTGCAAAAATCACACTTAGACTTGAAAACAGGCCGTCAAGGGGTGAAAACACGAACCAACCCCCAAACGACCCCGTAGGAGGCACGAACACCTCGCACGGGACCAATGTAACTCGTAGGAACTGACCGTGTAGTCCCGAGTCTCCCGGTTTTAGAGTATGACGATAATTTGCAAAAATGACACTTAGACTTAAAAACAGGCCGTCAAGGGGTGAAAACCCGAACCAGCCCCCAAACGACCTCGTAGGAGGCACGAACACCTCGCACGGGACCAATGTAACTCGTAGGAACTGACCGTGTAGTCCCGGGTCTCCCGGTTTTAGAATATGACGATAATTTGCAAAAATCACACTTAGACTTAAAAACAGGCCGTTAAGGGGTGAAACCCCGAACCAGCCCCCAAACAACCCCGTAGGAGGCACGAACACCTCGCACGGGACCAATGTAACTCGTAGGAACTGACCAAGTAGTCCCGGGTCTTCCGGTTTGAGAGTATGACGATAATTCGCAAAAATCACACTTAGACTTGAAAACAGGCCGTTAAGGGGTGAAACCCGAACCAGCCCCCAAACGACCCAGTAGGGGGCACGAACACCTCGCACGAGACCAATGTAACTCGTAGGAACTGACCAAGTAGTCCCGAGACTTTCGGTTTGAGAGTATGACGATAATTTGCAAAAATCACACTTAGACTTAAAAACAGGCCGTTAAGGGGTGAAAACCAAAACGAGCCCCCAAACGACCCCGTATGAGGCACGAACACCTCGTACGGGACCAATGTAACTTGTAGCAACTGACCGCGTAGTCCCGGGTCTCCCGATTTTTAGAGTATGACCCGAATTTGCAAATATCACACTTAGACATGAAAACAGGCCGTTAAGAGGTGAAAACCCGAACCAACCCCCAAACGACCCCGTAGGAGGCACGAACTCCTCGCACGGGACCAATGTAACTCGTAGGAACTGACCGCGTAGTCCCGAGACTCCCGGGTTGAGAGTATGACCCGAATTTGCAAAAATCACACTTAGACTTGAAAACAGGCCGTCAAGGGGTGAAAAAACGAACCAACCCCCAAACGACCCCGTAGGAGGCACGAACACCTCGCACGGGACCAATGTAACTCGTAGGAACTGACCGTGTAGTCCCGAGTCTCCCGGTTTTAGAGTATGACGATAATTTGCAAAAATGACACTTAGACTTAAAAACAGGCCGTCAAGGGGTGAAAACCCGAACCAGCCCCCAAACGACCTCGTAGGAGGCACGAACACCTCGCACGGGACCAATGTAACTCGTAGGAACTGACCGTGTAGTCCCGGGTCTCCCGGTTTTAGAATATGACGATAATTTGCAAAAATCACACTTAGACTTAAAAACAGGCCGTTAAGGGGTGAAACCCGAACCAGCCCCCAAACGACCCCGTAGGAGGCACGAACACCTCGCACGGGACCAATGTAACTTGTAGGAACTGACCGCGTAGTCCCGGGACTCCCGGTTTGAGAATATGACGATAATTTACAAAAATCACACTTAGACTTGAAAACAGGTCGTTAAGGGGTGAAAACCCGAACCAGCCCCCAAACGACCCCGTAGGAGGAACGAACACCTCGCACGGGACCAATGTAACTCGTAGGAACTGACCGCGTAGTCCCGAGACTTTCGGTTTGAGAGTATGACGATAATTTGCAAAAATCACACTTAGACTTGAAAACAGGCCGTTAAGGGGTGAAACCCGAACCAGCCCCCAAACGACCCAGTAGGGGGCACGAACACCTCGCACGGGACCAATGTAACTCGTAGGAACTGACAAAGTTGTCCCGAGACTTTCGGTTTGAGAGTATGACGATAATTTGCAAAAATCACACTTAGACTTGAAAACAGGCCGTTAAGGGGTGAAAACCAAAACCAGCCCCCAAACGACCCCGTATGAGGCAGGAACACCTCGCACGGGACCAATGTAACTTGTAGCAACTGACCGCGTAGTCCCGGGTCTCCCGATTTTTAGAGTATGACCCGAATTTGCAAATATCACACTTAGACATGAAAACAGGCCGTTAAGAGGTGAAAACCCGAACCAACCCCCAAACGACCCCGTAGGAGGCACGAACACCTCGCACGGGACCAATGTAACTCGTAGGAACTGACCGCGTACTGCCGGGACTCCCGGTTTGAGAGTATGACCCGAATTTGCAAAAATCACACTTAGACTTGAAAACAGGCCGTTAAGGGGTGAAAACACGAACCAACCCCCAAACGACCCCGTAGGAGGCACGAACACCTCGCACGGGACCAATGTAACTCGTAGGAACTGACCGTGTAGTCCCGAGTCTCCCGGTTTTAGAGTATGACGATAATTTGCAAAAATGACACTTAGACTTGAAAACAGGCCGTCAAGGGGTGAAAACCCGAACCAGCCCCCAAACGACCCCGTAGGAGGCATGAACACCTCGCACGGGACCAATGTAACTCGTAGGAACTGACCGCGTAGTCACGGGACTCCCGGTTTCAGAGTATGACCCGAATTTGCAAAAATCACACTTAGACCTGAAAACAGGCCGTTAAGGGGTGAAACCCGAACCATCCCCCAAACGACCCCGTAGGGGGCATGAACACCTCGCACGGGACCAATGCAACTCGTAGGAACTGACCGCGTAGTCCCGGGACTCCCGGTTTGAGAATATTACGATAATTCGCAAAAATTACACTTAGACTTGAAAACAGGCCGTTAAGGGGTGAAAACCCGAACCAACCCCCAAACAACCCCGTAGGAGGCACGAACACCTCGCACGGGACCAATGTAACTCGTAGGAACAGACCGTGTAGTCCTGGGTCTCCCGGTTTGAGAGTATGACGATAATTTGCAAAAATCACACTTAGACTTTAAAACAGGCCGTTAAAGGGTGAAAACCCGAACCAGCCCCCAAACGACCCCGTAGGAGGCACGAACACCTCGCACGGGACCAATGTAACTCGTAGGAACTGACCGCGTAGTCACGGGACTCCCGGTTTGAGAGTATGACCCGAATTCGGAAAAATCGCACTTAGACTTGAAAACAGGCCATTGAGGGATGAAACCCGAACCAGCCCCCAAACGACCCCGTAGGGGGCACGAAAACCTCGCCCGGGACCAATGTAACTCGTAGGAACTGACCGCGTAGTCCCGAGACTTTCGGTTTGAGAGTATGACAATAATTTGCAAAAATCACCCTTAGACTTGAAAACAGGCCGTTAAGGGGTGAAAACCGAAACCAGCCCCCAAACGACCCCGTATGAGGCACGAACACCTCGCACGGGACCAATGTAACTTGTAGCAACTGACCGCATAGTCCAAGGTCTCCCGGTTTTTAGAGTATGACCCGAATTTGCAAAAATCACACTTAGACATTAAAACAGGCCGTTAAGGGGTGAAAACCCGAAACAATCGCCAAACGACCCCGCAGGAGGCACGAACACCTCGCACGGGACAAATGTAACTCGTAGGAACTGACCGCGTAGTCCCGGGACTCCCGGTTTGAGAGAATGACCCGAATTTGCAAAAATCACACTTAGACTTGAAAACAGGCCGTTAAGGGGTGGAAACCCGATCCAGCCCCCAAATGACCCCGTAGGAGGCACGAACACCTCGCACAGGACCAATGTAACTCGTAGGAAATCACCGTGTAGTCCCGGGTCTCCCGGTTTGAGAGTATGACGATAATTTGCAAAAATCACACTTAGACTTGAAAACAGGCCGTTAAGGGGTGAAAACCCGAACCAGCCCCCAAACGACCCTGTAGGAGGCACGAACACCTCGCACGGGACCAATGTAACTCGTAGGAACAGACCGTGTCGTCCCGGGTCTCCCGGTTTTAGAGTATGACGATAATTTGCAAAAATCACACTTAGACTTGAAAACAGGCCGTCAAGGGGTGAAAACCCGAACCAGCCCCCAAACGACCCCGTAGGAGGCACGAACCCGTCGCACGGGACCAATGTAACTCGTAGGAACTGACCGTGTAGTCCCGGGACTCCCGGTTTGAGAGTATGACCCGAATTTGCAAAAATCACACTTAGACTTGAAAATAGGCCGTTAAGGGGTTAAAACCCGAACCAGCCCCCAAACGACCCCGTAGGAGGCACGAACACCTCGCACGGGACCAATGTAACTCATAGGAACTGACCGCGTAGTCATGGGAGTCCCGGTTTAAGAGTATGACGATAATTTGCAAAAATCTCACTTAGACTTGAAAACAGGCCGTTAAGGGGTGAAACCCCGAACCAGCCACCAAACAACCCCGTAGGAGGCACGAACACCTCGCACGGGACCAATGTAACTCGTAGGAACTTACCAAGTAGTCCCGGGTCTTCCGGTTTGAGAGTATGACGAAAATTCGCAAAAATCACACTTAGACTTGAAAACAGGCCGTTAAGGGGTGAAAACCCGAACCAGCCCCCAAACGACCCTGTAGGAGGCACGAACACCTCGCACGGGACCAATGTAACTCGTAGGAACTGACCGCGTAGTCCCGGGACTCTCGGTTTGAGAATATGACGATAATTTGCAAAAATCACACTTAGACTTGAAAACAGGTCGTTAAGGGGTGAAAACCCGAACCAGCCCCCAAACGACCCCGTAGGAGGAACGAACACCTCGCACGGGACCAATGTAACTCGTAGGAACTGAACGTGTAGTCCCGGGACTCCCGGTTTGAGAGTATGACGATAATTTGCAAAAATCACACTTAGACTTGAAAAGAGGCCGTTAAGGGGTGAAAACCCGAACCAGCCCCCAAACGACCCCGTAGGAGGCACGAACACCTCGTACGGGGCCAATGTAACTCGTAGGAACTGTCCGCGTAGTCCCGGGTCTCCCAGTTTGAGAGTATGACGATAATTCGCAAAAATGACACTTAGACTTTAAAATAGGCCGTTAAGGGGTGAAAACCCGAACCAGCCCCCAAACGACCCCGTAGGAGGCACGAACACCTTGCACGGGACCAATGTAACTCGTAGGAACTGACCGCGTAGTCATGGGAGTCCCGGTTTAAGAGTATGACGATAATTTGCAAAAATCTCACTTAGACTTGAAAACATGCCGTTAAGGGGTGAAACCCCGAACCAGCCCCCAAACAACCCCGTAGGAGGCACGAACACCTCGCACGGGACCAATGTAACTCGTAGGAACTGACCAAGTAGTCCTGAGTCTTCCGGTTTGAGAGTATGACGATAATTCGCAAAAATCTCACTTAGACTTGAAAACAGGCCGTTAAGGGGTGAAAACCCGAACCAGCCCCCAAACGACCCCGTAGGAGGCACGAACACCTCGCACGGGACCAATGTAACTCGTAGGAACTGACCGCGTAGTCCCGGGACTCCCGGTTTGAGAATATGACGATAATTTGCAAAAATCACACTTAGACTTGAAAATAGGTCGTTAAGGGGTGAAAACCCGAACCAGCCCCCAAACGACCCCGTAGGAGGAACGAACACCTCCCACGGGACCAATGTAACTCGTAGGAACTGAACGTGTAGTCCCGGGACTCCCGGTTTGAGAGTATGACGATAATTTGCAAAAATCACACTTAGACTTGAAAACAGGCCGTTAAGGGGTGAAAACCCGAACCAGCCCCCAAACGACCCCGTAGGAGGCACGAACACCTCGCACGGGACCAATGTAACTCGTAGGAACTGTCCGCGTAGTCACGGGACTCCCGGTTTGAGAGTATGACCCGAATTTGCAAAAATCACACTTAGACTTGAAAACAGGCCGTTAAGGGGTGAAACCCGAACCAGCCCCCAAACGACCCAGTAGGGGGCACGAACACCTCGCACGGGACCAATGTAACTCGTAGGAACTGACCAAGTAGTCCCGAGACTTTCGGTTTGAGAGTATGACCCGAATTTGCAAAAATCACACTTAGACTTGAAAACAGGCCGTTAAGGGGTGAAAACCCGAACCAGCCCCCAAACGACCCCGTAGGAGGCACGAACACCTCGCACGGGACCAATGTAACTCGTAGGAACTGACCGTCTAGTCCCGGGTCTCCCGGTTTGAGAGTATGACGATAATTTGCAAAAATCACACTTAGACTTGAAAACGGGCCGTTAAGGGGTGAAAACCCGAACCAGCCCCCAAACGACCCCGTAGGAGGCACGAACACCTCGCACGGGACCAATGTAACTCGTAGGAACTGACCGCGTAGTCCCGAGACTTTCGGTTTGAGAGTATGACGATAATTTGCAAAAATCACACTTAGACTTGAAAACAGGCCGTTAAGGGGTGAAAACCCGAACCAGCCCCCAAACGACCCCGTAGGAGGCACGAACACCTCGCACGGGACCAATGTAACTTGTAGCAACTGACCGCGTAGTCCCGGGTCTCCCGGTTTGAGAGTATGACGATAATTCGCAAAAATCACACTTAGACTTGAAAACAGGCCGTTAAGGGTTGAAAACTCGAACCAGCCCCCAAACGAACCCGTGGGAGGCACGAACACCTCGCACGGGACAAATGTAACTCGTAGGAACTGACCGTGTAGTCCCGGGTCTCCCGATTTGAGAGTATGACGATAATTCGAAAAAATCACACTTAGACTTGAAAACAGGCCGTTAAGGGGTGAAAACCCGAACCAGCCCCCAAACGACCCCGTAGGAGGCACGAACACCTCGCACGGGACCAATGTAACTCGTAGCAACTGACCACGTTGTCCCGGGTCTCCCGGTTTGAGAGTATGACGATAATTCGCAAAAATCACACTTAGACTTGAAAACAGGCCGTTAAGGGGTGAAAATCCGAACCAGCCCCCAAACGACCCCGTATGAGGCACGAACACCTCGCACGGGACCAATGTAACTCGTAGGAATTGACCGTGTAGTCCTGGGTCTCCCGGTTTGAGAGTATGACGATAATTTGCAAAAATCACACTTAGACTTGAAAACAGGCCGTTAAGGGCTGAAAACCCGTACCAGCCCCCAAACGACCCCGTAGGAGGCACGAACTCCTCGCACGGGACCAATATAACTCGTAGGAACTGTCCGCGTAGTCCCGAGACTCCCGGTTTGAGAGTATGACCCGAATTTGCAAAAATCACACTTAGACTTAAAAACAGGCCGTTAAGGGGTGAAAACCCGAACCAGCCCCCAAACGACCCCGTAGGAGGCACGAACACCTCGCACGGGACCAATGTAACTTGTAGAAACTGACCGCGTAGTCCCGGGACTCCCAGTTTGAGAGTATGACGATAATTCGCAAAAATGGCACTTAGACTTGAAAACAGGCCGTTAAGGGGTGAAAACCCGAACCAACCCCCAAACGACCCCGTAGGAGGCACGAACACCTCGCACGGGACCAATGTAACTCGTAGGAACTGACCGTGTAGTCCCGGGTCTCCCGGTTTGAGAGTATGACGATAATTTGCAAAAATCACACTTAGACTTGAAAACGGGCCGTTAAGGGGTGAAAACCCGAACCAGCCCCCAAACGACCCCGTAGGAGGCACGAACACCTCGCACGGGACCAATGTAACTCGTAGGAACTGACCGCGTAGTCCCGAGACTTTTGGTTTGAGAGTATGACGATAATTTGCAAAAATCACACTTAGACTTGAAAACAGGCCGTTAAGGGGTGAAAACCCGAACCAGCCCCCAAACGACCCCGTAGGAGGCACGAACACCTCGCACGGGACCAATGTAACTTGTAGCAACTGACCGCGTAGTCCCGGGTCTCCCGGTTTGAGAGTATGACGATAATTCGCAAAAATCACACTTAGACTTGAAAACAGGCCGTTAAGGGTTGAAAACTCGAACCAGCCCCCAAACGAACCCGTGGGAGGCACGAACACCTCGCACGGGACAAATGTAACTCGTAGGAACTGACCGTGTAGTCCCGGGTCTCCCGGTTTGAGAGTATGACGATAATTCGAAAAAATCACACTTAGACGTGAAAACAGGCCGTTAAGGGGTGAAAACCCGAACCAGCCCCCAAACGACCCCGTAGGAGGCACGAACACCTCGCACGGGACCAATGTAACTCGTAGGAACTGACCGTCTAGTCCCGGGTCTCCCGGTTTGAGAGTATGACGATAATTTGCAAAAATCACACTTAGACTTGAAAACAGGCCGTTAAGGGGTGAAAACCCGAACCAGCCCCCAAACGACCTTTAGGAGGCACGAACACCTCGCACGGGACCAATGTAACTCGTAGGAACTGACCGCGTAGTCACGGGACTCCCGGTTTGAGAGTATGACCCGAATTTGCAAAAATCACACTTAGACATGAAAACAGGCCGTTAAGGGGTGAAACCCGAACCAGCCCCCAAACGACCCAGTAGGGGGCACGAACACCTCGCACGGGACCAATGTAACTCGTAGGAACTGACCGTGTAGTCCTGGGTCTCCCGGTTTGAGAGTATGACGATAATTTGCAAAAATCATCCTTAGACTTGAAAACAGGCCGTTAAGGGGTGAAAACCAAAACCAGCCCCCAAACGACCCCGTGTGAGGCACGAACACCTCGCACGGGACCAATGTAACTTGTAGCAACTGACCGCATAGTCCAAGGTCTCCCGGTTTTTAGAGTATGACCCGAATTTGCAAAAATCACACTTAGACATGAAAACAGGCCGTTAAGGGGTGAAAACACGAACCAACCCCCAAACAACCCCGCAGGAGGCACGAACACCTCGCACGGGACAAATGTAACTCGTAGGAACTGACCGCGTAGTCCCGGGACTCCCGGTTTGAGAGAATGACCCGAATTTGCAAAAATCACACTTAGACTTGAAAACAGGCCGTTAAGGGGTGGAAACCCGATCCAGCCCCCAAATGACCCCGTAGGAGGCACGAACACCTCGCACGGGACCAATGTAACTCGTAGGAAATCACCGTGTAGTCCCGGGTCTCCCGGTTTGAGAGTATGACGATAATTTGCAAAAATCACACTTAGACTTGAAAACAGGCCGTTAAGGGGTGAAAACCCGAACCAGCCCCCAAACAACACCGTAGGAGGCACGAACACCTCGCACGGGACCAATGTAACTCGTAGGAACAGACCGTGTAGTCCCGGGTCTCCCGGTTTTAGAGTATGACGATAATTTGTAAAAATCACACTTAGACTTGAAAACAGGCAGTCAAGGGGTGAAAACCCGAACCAGCCCCCAAACGACCCCGTAGGAGGCACGAACCCGTCGCACGGGACCAATGTAACTCGTAGGAACTGACCGTGTAGTCCCGGGACTCCCGGTTTGAGAGTATGACCCGAATTTGCAAAAATCACACTTAGACTTGAAAATAGGCCGTTAAGGGGTGAAAACCCGAACCAGCCCCCAAACGACCCCGTAGGAGGCACGAACACCTCGCACGGGACCAATGTAACTCGTAGGAACTGACCGCGTAGTCATGGGAGTCCCGGTTTAAGAGTATGACGATAATTTGCAAAAATCTCACTTAGACTTGAAAACAGGCCGTTAAGGGATGAAACCCCGAACCAGCCCCCAAACAACCCCGTAGGAGGCACGAACACCTCGTACGGGACCAATGTAACTCGTAGGAACTGACCAAGTAGTCCCGGGTCTTCCGGTTTGAGAGTATGACGATAATTCGCAAAAATCACACTTAGACTTGAAAACAGGCCGTTAAGGGGTGAAACCCGAACCAGCCCCCAAACGACCCAGTAGGGGGCACGAACACCTCGCACGAGACCAATGTAACTCGTAGGAACTGACCAAGTAGTCCCGAGACTTTCGGTTTGAGAGTATGACGATAATTTGCAAAAATCACACTTAGACTTAAAAACAGGCCGTCAAGGGGTGAAAACCAAAACGAGCCCCCAAACGACCCCGTATGAGGCACGAACACCTCGCACGGGACCAATGTAACTTGTAGCAACTGACCGCGTAGTCCCGGGTCTCCCGATTTTTAGAGTATGACCCGAATTTGCAAATATCACACTTAGACATGAAAACAGGCCGTTAAGAGGTGAAAACCCGAACCAACCCCCAAACGACCCCGTAGGAGGCACGAACTCCTCGCACGGGACCAATGTAACTCGTAGGAACTGACCGCGTAGTCCCGAGACTCCCGGTTTGAGAGTATGACCCGAATTTGCAAAAATCACACTTAGACTTGAAAACAGGCCGTTAAGGGGTGAAAACACGAACCAACCCCCAAACGACCCCGTAGGAGGCACGAACACCTCGCACGGGACCAATGTAACTCGTAGGAACTGACCGTGTAGTCCCGAGTCTCCCGGTTTTAGAGTATGACGATAATTTGCAAAAATGACACTTAGACTTGAAAACAGGCCGTCAAGGGGTGAAAACCCGAACCAGCCCCCAAACGACCCCGTAGGAGGCATGAACACCTCGCACGGGACCAATGTAACTCGTAGGAACTGACCGCGTAGTCACGGGACTCCCGGTTTCAGAGTATGACCCGAATTTGCAAAAATCACACTTAGACCTGAAAACAGGCCGTTAAGGGGTGAAACCCGAACCATCCCCCAAACGACCCTGTAGGGGGCATGAACACCTCGCACGGGACCAATGCAACTCGTAGGAACTGACCGCGTAGTCCCGGGACTCCCGGTTTGAGAATATTACGATAATTCGCAAAAATTACACTTAGACTTGAAAACAGGCCGTTAAGGGGTGAAAACCCGAACCAGCCCCCAAACGACCCCGTAGGAGGCACGAACACCTCGCACGGGGCCAATGTAACTCGTAGGAACTGACCGCGTAGTCCCGGGTCTCCCGGTTTGAGAGTATGACGATAATTCGCAAAAATCACACTTAGACTTGAAAACAGGCCGTTAAGGGGTGAAAATCCGAACCAGCCCCCAAACGACCCCGTAAGAGGCACGAACACCTCGCACGGGACCAATGTAACTCTTAGGAACTGACCGTGTAGTCCCGGGTCTCCCGGATTGAGAGTATGACGATAATTTGCAAAAATCACACTTAGACTTGAAAATAGGCCGTTAAGGAGTGAAAACCCAAACCAGCCCCCAAACGACCCCGTAGGAGGCACGAACACCTCGCACGGGACCAATATAACTCGTAGGAACTGTTCGCGTAGTCTCGAGATTCTCGGTTTGAGAGTATGACCCGAATTTGCAAAAATCACACTTAGACTTGAAAACAGGCCGTTAAGGGGTGAAAACCCGAACCAGCCCCCAAACGACCCCGTAGGACGCACGAACACCTCGCACGGGACCAATGTAACTTGTAGCAACTGACCGCGTAGTCCCGGGTCTCCCAGTTTGAGAGTATGACGATAATTCGAACAAATGACACTTAGACTTGAAAACAGGCCGTTAAGGGGTGAAAACCCGAACAGCCCCCAAACGACCCCGTAGGAGGCACGAACACCTCGCACGGGACCAATGTAACTCGTAGGAACTGACCGTGTAGTCCCGGGTCTCCCGGTTTTAGAGTATGACGATAATTTGCAAAAATCACACTTAGACTTAAAAACAGGCCGTTAAGGGGTGAAACCCGAACCAGCCCCCAAACGACCCCGTAGGAGGCACGAACACCTCGCACGGGACCAATGTAACTTGTAGGAACTGACCGCGTAGTCCCGGGACTCCCGGTTTGAGAATATGACGATAATTTACAAAAATCACACTTAGACTTGAAAACAGGTCGTTAAGGGGTGAAAACCCGAACCAGCCCCCAAACGACCCCGTAGGAGGAACGAACACCTCGCACGGGACCAATGTAACTCGTAGGAACTGACCGCGTAGTCCCGAGACTTTCGGTTTGAGAGTATGACGATAATTTGCAAAAATCACACTTAGACTTGAAAACAGGCCGTTAAGGGGTGAAACCCGAACCAGCCCCCAAACGACCCAGTAGGGGGCACGAACACCTCGCACGGGACCAATGTAACTCGTAGGAACTGACAAAGTTGTCCCGAGACTTTCGGTTTGAGAGTATGACGATAATTTGCAAAAATCACACTTAGACTTGAAAACAGGCCGTTAAGGGGTGAAAACCAAAACCAGCCCCCAAACGACCCCGTATGAGGCAGGAACACCTCGCACGGGACCAATGTAACTTGTAGCAACTGACCGCGTAGTCTCGGGTCTCCCGATTTTTAGAGTATGACCCGAATTTGCAAATATCACACTTAGACATGAAAACAGGCCGTTAAGAGGTGAAAACCCGAACCAACCCCCAAACGACCCCGTAGGAGGCACGAACACCTCGCACGGGACCAATGTAACTCGTAGGAACTGACCGCGTAGTGCCGGGACTCCCGGTTTGAGAGTATGACCCGAATTTGCAAAAAATCACACTTAGACTTGAAAACAGGCCGTTAAGGGGTGAAAACACGAACCAACCCCCAAACGACCCCGTAGGAGGCACGAACACCTCGCACGGGACCAATGTAACTCGTAGGAACTGACCGTGTAGTCCCGAGTCTCCCGGTTTTAGAGTATGACGATAATTTGCAAAAATGACACTTAGACTTGAAAACAGGCCGTCAAGGGGTGAAAACCCGAACCAGCCCCCAAACGACCCCGTAGGAGGCATGAACACCTCGCACGGGACCAATGTAACTCGTAGGAACTGACCGCGTAGTCACGGGACTCCCGGTTTCAGAGTATGACCCGAATTTGCAAAAATCACACTTAGACCTGAAAACAGGGCGTTAAGGGGTGAAACCCGAACCATCCCCCAAACGACCCCGTAGGGGGCATGAACACCTCGCACGGGACCAATGCAACTCGTAGAACTGACCGCGTAGTCCCGGGACTCCCGGTTTGAGAATATTACGATAATTCGCAAAAATTACACTTAGACTTGAAAACAGGCCGTTAAGGGGTGAAAACCCGAACCAACCCCCAAACAACCCCGTAGGAGGCACGAACACCTCGCACGGGACCAATGTAACTCGTAGGAACAGACCGTGTAGTCCTGGGTCTCCCGGTTTGAGAGTATGACGATAATTTGCAAGAATCACACTTAGACTTGAAAACAGGCCGTTAAAGGGTGAAAACCCGAACCAGCCCCCAAACGACCCCGTAGGAGGCACGAACACCTCGCACGGGACCAATGTAACTCGTAGGAACTGACCGCGTAGTCACGGGACTCCCGGTTTGAGAGTATGACCCGAATTCGGAAAAATCGCACTTAGACTTGAAAACAGGCCATTGAGGGATGAAACCCGAACCAGCCCCCAAACGACCCCGTAGGGGGCACGAACACCTCGCCCGGGACCAATGTAACTCGTAGGAACTGACCGCGTAGTCCCGAGACTTTCGGTTTGAGAGTATGACAATAATTTGCAAAAATCACCCTTAGACTTGAAAACAGGCCGTTAAGGGGTGAAAACCAAAACCAGCCCCCAAACGACCCCGTATGAGGCACGAACACCTCGCACGGGACCAATGTAACTTGTAGCAACTGACCGCATAGTCCAAGGTCTCCCGGTTTTTAGAGTATGACCCGAATTTGCAAAAATGACACTTAGACATTAAAACAGGCCGTTAAGGGGTGAAAACCCGAAACAATAGCCAAACGACCCCGTAGGAGGCACGAACACCTCGCACGGGACCAATGTAACTCGTAGGAACTGACCGCGTAGTGCCGGGACTCCCGGTTTGAGAGTATGACCCGAATTTGCAAAAATCACACTTAGACTTGAAAACAGGCCGTTAAGGGGTGAAAACACGAACCAACCCCCAAACGACCCCGTAGGAGGCACGAACACCTCGCACGGGACCAATGTAACTCGTAGGAACTGACCGTGTAGTCCCGAGTCTCCCGGTTTTAGAGTATGACGATAATTTGCAAAAATGACACTTAGACTTGAAAACAGGCCGTCAAGGGGTGAAAACCCGAACCAGCCCCCAAACGACCCCGTAGGAGGCATGAACACCTCGCACGGGACCAATGTAACTCGTAGGAACTGACCGCGTAGTCACGGGACTCCCGGTTTCAGAGTATGACCCGAATTTGCAAAAATCACACTTAGACCTGAAAACAGGCCGTTAAGGGGTGAAACCCGAACCATCCCCCAAACGACCCCGTAGGGGGCATGAACACCTCGCACGGGACCAATGCAACTCGTAGGAACTGACCGCGTAGTCCCGGGACTCCCGGTTTGAGAATATTACGATAATTCGCAAAAATTACACTTAGACTTGAAAACAGGCCGTTAAGGAGTGAAAACCCGAACCAACCCCCAAACAACCCCGTAGGAGGCACGAACACCTCGCACGGGACCAATGTAACTCGTAGGAACAGACCGTGTAGTCCTGGGTCTCCCGGTTTGAGAGTATGACGATAATTTGCAAAAATCACACTTAGACTTGAAAACAGGCCGTTAAAGGGTGAAAACCCGAACCAGCCCCCAAACGACCCCGTAGGAGGCACGAACACCTCGCACGGGACCAATGTAACTCGTAGGAACTGACCGCGTAGTCACGGGACTCCCGGTTTGAGAGTATGACCCGAATTCGGAAAAATCGCACTTAGACTTGAAAACAGGCCATTGAGGGATGAAACCCGAACCAGCCCCCAAACGACCCCGTAGGGGGCACGAACACCTCGCCCGGGACCAATGTAACTCGTAGGAACTGACCGCGTAGTCCCGAGACTTTCGGTTTGAGAGTATGACAATAATTTGCAAAAATCACCCTTAGACTTGAAAACAGGCCGTTAAGGGGTGAAAACCAAAACCAGCCCCCAAACGACCCCGTATGAGGCACGAACACCTCGCACGGGACCAATGTAACTTGTAGCAACTGACCGCATAGTCCAAGGTCTCCCGGTTTTTAGAGTATGACCCGAATTTGCAAAAATCACACTTAGACATTAAAACAGGCCGTTAAGGGGTGAAAACCCGAAACAATAGCCAAACGACCCCGTAGGAGGCACGAACACCTCGCACGGGACCAATGTAACTCGTAGGAACTGACCGCGTAGTGCCGGGACTCCCGGTTTGAGAGTATGACCCGAATTTGCAAAAATCACACTTAGACTTGAAAACAGGCCGTTAAGGGGTGAAAACACGAACCAACCCCCAAACGACCCCGTAGGAGGCACGAACACCTCGCACGGGACCAATGTAACTCGTAGGAACTGACCGTGTAGTCCCGAGTCTCCCGGTTTTAGAGTATGACGATAATTTGCAAAAATGACACTTAGACTTGAAAACAGGCCGTTAAGGGGTGAAAACCCGAACCAGCCCCCAAACGACCCCGTAGGAGGCACGAACCCGTCGCACGGGACCAATGTAACTCGTAGGAACTGACCGTGTAGTCCCGGGACTCCCGGTTTGAGAGTATGACCCGAATTTGCAAAAATCACACTTAGACTTGAAAATAGGCCGTTAAGGGGTGAAAACCCGAACCAGCCCCCAAACGACCCCGTAGGAGGCACGAACACCTCGCAAGGGACCAATGTAACTCATAGGAACTGACCGCGTAGTCATGGGAGTCCCGGTTTAAGAGTATGACGATAATTTGCAAAAATCTCACTTAGACTTGAAAACAGGCCGTTAAGGGGTGAAACCCCGAACCAGTCCCCAAACAATCCCGTAGGAGGCACGAACACCTCGCACGGGACCAATGTAACTCGTAGGAACTGACCAAGTAGTCCCGGGTCTTCCGGTTTGAGAGTATGACGATAATTCGCAAAAATCACACTTAGACTTGAAAACAGGCCGTTAAGGGGTGAAAACCCGAACCAGCCCCCAAACGACCCTGTAGGAGGCACGAACACCTCGCACGGGACCAATGTAACTCGTAGGAACTGAACGCGTAGTCCCGGGACTCTCGGTTTGAGAATATGACGATAATTTGCAAAAATCACACTTAGACTTGAAAACAGGTCGTTAAGGGGTGAAAACCCGAACCAGCCCCCAAACGACCCCGTAGGAGGAACGAACACCTTGCACGGGACCAATGTAACTCGTAGGAACTGAACGTGTAGTCCCGGGACTCCCGGTTTGAGAGTATGACGATAATTTGCAAAAATCACACTTAGACTTGAAAAGAGGCCGTTAAGGGGTGAAAACCCGAACCAGCCCCCAAACGACCCCGTAGGAGGCACGAACACCTCGTACGGGACCAATGTAACTCGTAGGAACTGTCCGCGTAGTCCCGGGTCTCCCAGTTTGAGAGTATGACGATAATTCGCAAAAATGACACTTAGACTTTAAAATAGGCCGTTAAGGGGTGAAAACCCGAACCAGCCCCCAAACGACCCCGTAGGAGGCACGAACACCTTGCACGGGACCAATGTAACTCGTAGGAACTGACCGCGTAGTCATGGGAGTCCCGGTTTAAGAGTATGACGATAATTTGCAAAAATCTCACTTAGACTTGAAAACATGCCGTTAAGGGCTGAAACCCCGAACCAGCCCCCAAACAACCCCGTAGGAGGCACGAACACCTCGCACGGGACCAATGTAACTCGTAGGAACTGACCAAGTAGTCCTGAGTCTTCCGGTTTGAGAGTATGACGATAATTCGCAAAAATCTCACTTAGACTTGAAAACAGGCCGTTAAGGGGTGAAAACCCGAACCAGCCCCCAAACGACCCCGTAGGAGGCACGAACACCTCGCACGGGACCAATGTAACTCGTAGGAACTGACCGCGTAGTCCCGGGACTCCCGGTTTGAGAATATGACGATAATTTGCAAAAATCACACTTAGACTTGAAAATAGGTCGTTAAGGGGTGAAAACCCGAACTAGCCCCCAAACGACCCCGTAGGAGGAACGAACACCTCCCACGGGACCAATGTAACTCGTAGGAACTGAACGTGTAGTCCCGGGACTCCCGGTTTGAGAGTATGACGATAATTTGCAAAAATCACACTTAGACTTGAAAACAGGCCGTTAAGGGGTGAAAACCCGAACCAGCCCCCAAACGACCCCGTAGGAGGCACGAACACCTCGCACGGGACCAATGTAACTCGTAGGAACTGACCGTGTAGTCCTGGGTCTCCCGGTTTGAGAGTATGACGATAATTTGCAAAAATCACCCTTAGACTTGAAAACAGGCCGTTAAGGGGTGAAAACCAAAACCAGCCCCCAAACGACCCCGTGTGAGGCACGAACACCTCGCACGGGACCAATGTAACTTGTAGCAACTGACCGCATAGTCCAAGGTCTCCCGGTTTTTAGAGTATGACCCGAATTTGCAAAAATCACACTTAGACTTGAAAACAGGCCGTTAAGGGGTGAAAACACGAACCAACCCCCAAACGACCCCGTAGGAGGCACGAACACCTCGCACGGGACCAATGTAACTCGTAGGAACTGACCGTGTAGTCCCGAGTCTCCCGGTTTTAGAGTATGACGATAATTTGCAAAAATCACACTTAGACTTGAAAATAGGCCGTTAAGTGGTGAAAACCCGAACCAGCCCCCAAACGACCCCGTAGGAGGCACGAACACCTCGCACGGGACCAATGTAACTCGTAGGAAATGACCGCGTAGTCATGGGAGTCCCGGTTTAAGATTATGACGATAATTTGCAAAAATCTCACTTAGACTCGAAAACAGGTCGTTAAGGGGTGAAAACCCGAACCAGCCCCCAAACTACCCCGTAGGAGGCACGAACACCTCACACGGGACCAATGTAACTTGTAGCAACAGACCGCGTAGTCCCGGGACTCTCGGTTTGAGGGTATGACCCGAATTTGAAAAAATCACACTTAGAGTTGAAAACAGGCCGTTAAGGGGTGAAAACCCGAACCAACCCCCAAACGACCCCGTAGGAGGCACGAACACCTCGTAGGGGACCAATGTAACTTGTAGGAACTGACCGTGTAGTCCCGGGACTCCCGGTATGAGAGTATGGCGATAATTGACAAAAATCACACTTAGACTTGAAAACAGGCCGTTAAGGGGTGAAAACCCGAACCAGCCCCCAAACGACCCCGTAGGAGGAACGAACACCTCGCACGGGACCAATGTAACTCGTAGGAACTGAACGTGTAGTCCCGGGACTCCCGGTTTGAGAGTATGACGATAATTTGCAAAAATCACACTTAGACTTGAAAACAGGCCGTTAAGGGGTGAAAACCCGAACCAGCCCCCAAACGACCCCGTAGGAGGCACGAACACCTCGCACGGGACCAATGTAACTCGTAGGAACTGACCGCGTAGTCCCGGGTCTCCCGGTTTGAGAGTATGACGATAATTCGCAAAAATCACACTTAGACTTGAAAACAGGCCGTTAAGGGGTGAAAATCCGAACCAGCCCCCAAACGACCCCGTAAGAGGCACGAACACCTCGCACGGGACCAATGTAACTCTTAGGAACTGACCGTGTAGTCCCGGGTCTCCCGGTTTGAGAGTATGACGATAATTTGCAAAAATCACACTTAGACTTGAAAATAGGCCGTTAAGGAGTGAAAACCCAAACCAGCCCCCAAAAGACCCCGTAGGAGGCACGACCACCTCGCACGGGACCAATATAACTCGTAGGAACTGTTCGCGTAGTCTCGAGATTCTCGGTTTGAGAGTATGACCCGAATTTGCAAAAATCACACTTAGACTTGAAAACAGGCCGTTAAGGGGTGAAAACCCGAACCAGCCCCCAAACGACCCCGTAGGACGCACGAACACCTCGCACGGGACCAATGTAACTTGTAGCAACTGACCGCGTAGTCCCGGGTCTCCCAGTTTGAGAGTATGACGATAATTCGAACAAATGACACTTAGACTTGAAAACAGGCCGTTAAGGGGTGAAAACCCGAACAGCCCCCAAACGACCCCGTAGGAGGCACGAACACCTCGCACGGGACCAATGTACCTCGTAGGAACTGACCGTGTAGTCCCGGGTCTCCCGGTTTTAGAGTATGACGATAATTTGCAAAAATCACACTTAGACTTAAAAACAGGCCGTTAAGGGGTGAAACCCGAACCAGCCCCCAAACGACCCCGTAGGAGGCACGAACACCTCGCACGGGACCAATGTAACTTGTAGGAACTGACCGCGTAGTCCCGGGACTCCCGGTTTGAGAATATGACGATAATTTACAAAAATCACACTTAGACTTGAAAACAGGTCGTTAAGGGGTGAAAACCCGAACCAGCCCCCAAACGACCCCGTAGGAGGAACGAACACCTCGCACGGGACCAATGTAACTCTTAGGAACTGACCGCGTAGTCCCGAGACTTTCGGTTTGAGAGTATGACGATAATTTGCAAAAATCACACTTAGACTTGAAAACAGGCCGTTAAGGGGTGAAACCCGAACCAGCCCCCAAACGACCCAGTAGGGGGCACGAACACCTCGCACGGGACCAATGTAACTCGTACGAACTGACAAAGTTGTCCCGAGACTTTCGGTTTGAGAGAATGACGATAATTTGCAAAAATCACACTTAGACTTGAAAACAGGCCGTTAAGGGGTGAAAACCAAAACCAGCCCCCAAACGACCCCGTATGAGGCAGGAACACCTCGCACGGGACCAATGTAACATGTAGCAACTGACCGCGTAGTCTCGGGTCTCCCGATTTTTAGAGTATGACCCGAATTTGCAAATATCACACTTAGACATGAAAACAGGCCGTTAAGAGGTGAAAACCCGAACCAACCCCCAAACGACCCCGTAGGAGGCACGAACACCTCGCACGGGACCAATGTAACTCGTAGGAACTGACCGCGTAGTGCCGGGACTCCCGGTTTGAGAGTATGACCCGAATTTGCAAAAATCACACTTAGACTTGAAAACAGGCCGTTAAGGGGTGAAAACACGAACCAACCCCCAAACGACCCCGTAGGAGGCACGAACACCTCGCACGGGACCAATGTAACTCGTAGGAACTGACCGTGTAGTCCCGAGTCTCCCGGTTTTAGAGTATGACGATAATTTGCAAAAATGACACTTAGACTTGAAAACAGGCCGTCAAGGGGTGAAAACCCGAACCAGCCCCCAAACGACCCCGTAGGAGGCATGAACACCTCGCACGGGACCAATGTAACTCTTAGGAACTGACCGCGTAGTCACGGGACTCCCGGTTTCAGAGTATGACCCGAATTTGCAAAAATCACACTTAGACCTGAAAACAGGCCGTTAAGGGGTGAAACCCGAACCATCCCCCAAACGACCCCGTAGGGGGCATGAACACCTCGCACGGGACCAATGCAACTCGTAGGAACTGACCGCGTAGTCCCGGGACTCCCGGTTTGAGAATATTACGATAATTCGCAAAAATTACACTTAGACTTGAAAACAGGCCGTTAAGGGGTGAAAACCCGAACCAACCCCCAAACAACCCCGTAGGAGGCACGAACACCTCGCACGGGACCAATGTAACTCGTAGGAACAGACCGTGTAGTCCTGGGTCTCCCGGTTTGAGAGTATGACGATAATTTGCAAAAATCACACTTAGACTTGAAAACAGGCCGTTAAAGGGTGAAAACCCGAACCAGCCCCCAAACGACCCCGTAGGAGGCACGAACACCTCGCACGGGACCAATGTAACTCGTAGGAACTGACCGCGTAGTCACGGGACTCCCGGTTTGAGAGTATGACCCGAATTCGGAAAAATCGCACTTAGACTTGAAAACAGGCCATTGAGGGATGAAACCCGAACCAGCCCCCAAACGACCCCGTAGGGGGCACGAACACCTCGCCCGGGACCAATGCAACTCGTAGGAACTGACCGCGTAGTCCCGAGACTTTCGGTTTGAGAGTATGACAATAATTTGCAAAAATCACCCTTAGACTTGAAAACAGGCCGTTAAGGGGTGAAAACCAAAACCAGCCCCCAAACGACCCCGTATGAGGCACGAACACCTCGCACGGGACCAATGTAACTTGTAGCAACTGACCGCATAGTCCAAGGTCTCCCGGTTTTTAGAGTATGACCCGAATGTGCAAAAATCACACTTAGACATTAAAACAGGCCGTTAAGGGGTGAAAACCCGAAACAATCGCCAAACGACCCCGTAGGAGGCACGAACACCTCGCACGGGACCAATGTAACTCGTAGGAACTGACCGCGTAGTGCCGGGACTCCCGGTTTGCGAGTATGACCCGAATTTGCAAAAATCACACTTAGACTTGAAAACAGGCCGTTAAGGGGTGAAAACACGAACCAACCCCCAACCGACCCCGTAGGAGGCACGAACACCTCGCACGGGACCAATGTAACTCGTAGGAACTGACCGTGTAGTCCCGAGTCTCCCGGTTTTAGAGTATGACGATAATTTGCAAAAATGACACTTAGACTTGAAAACAGGCCGTCAAGGGGTGAAAACCCGAACCAGCCCCCAAACGACCCCGTAGGAGGCATGAACACCTCGCACGGGACCAATGTAACTCGTAGGAACTGACCGCGTAGTCACGGGACTCCCGGTTTCAGAGTATGACCCGAATTTGCAAAAATCACACTTAGACCTGAAAACAGGCCGTTAAGGGGTGAAACCCGAACCATCCCCCAAACGATCCCGTAGGGGGCATGAACACCTCGCACGGGACCAATGCAACTCGTAGGAACTGACCGCGTAGTCCCGGGACTCCCGGTTTGAGAATATTACGATAATTCGCAAAAATTACACTTAGACTTGAAAACAGGCCGTTAAGGGGTGAAAACCCGAACCAACCCCCAAACAACCCCGTAGGAGGCACGAACACCTCGCACGGGACCAATGTAACTCGTAGGAACAAACCGTGTAGTCCTGGGTCTCCCGGTTTGAGAGTATGACGATAATTTGCAAAAATCACACTTAGACTTGAAAACAGGCCGTTAAAGGGTGAAAACCCGAACCAGCCCCCAAACGACCCCGTAGGAGGCACGAACACCTCGCACGGGACTAATGTAACTCGTAGGAACTGACCGCGTAGTCACGGGACTCCCGGTTTGAGAGTATGACCCGAATTCGGAAAAATCGCACTTAGACTTGAAAACAGGCCATTGAGGGATGAAACCCGAACCAGCCCCCAAACGACCCCGTAGGGGGCACGAACACCTCGCCCGGGACCAATGTAACTCGTAGGAACTGACCGCGTAGTCCCGAGACTTTCGGTTTGAGAGTATGACAATAATTTGCAAAAATCACCCTTAGACTTGAAAACAGGCCGTTAAGGGGTGAAAACCAAAACCAGCCCCCAAACGACCCCGTATGAGGCACGAACACCTCGCACGGGACCAATGTAACTTGTAGCAACTGACCGCATAGTCCAAGGTCTCCCGGTTTTTAGAGTATGACCCGAATTTGCAAAAATCACACTTAGACATTAAAACAGGCCGTTAAGGGGTGAAAACCCGAAACAATCGCCAAACGACCCCGCAGGAGGCACGAACACCTCGCACGGGACAAATGTAACTCGTAGGAACGGACCGCGTAGTCCCGGGACTCCCGGTTTGAGAGAATGACCCGAATTTGCAAAAATCACACTTAGACTTGAAAACAGGCCGTTAAGGGGTGGAAACCCGATCCAGCCCCCAAATGACCCCGTAGGAGGCACGAACACCTCGCACGGGACCAATGTAACTCGTAGGAAATCACCGTGTAGTCCCGGGTCTCCCGGTTTGAGAGTATGACGATAATTTGCAAAAATCGCACTTAGACTTGAAAACAGGCCGTTAAGGGGTGAAAACCCGAACCAGCCCCCAAACGACCCCGTAGGAGGCACGAACACCTCGCACGGGACCAATGTAACTCGTAGGAACTGACCGCGTAGTCCCGGGTCTCCCGGTTTGAGAGTATGACGATAATTCGCAAAAATCACACTTAGACTTGAAAACAGGCCGTTAAGGGGTGAAAATCCGAACCAGCCCCCAAACGACCCCGTAAGAGGCACGAACACCTCGCACGGGACCAATGTAACTCTTAGGAACTGACCGTGTAGTCCCGGGTCTCCCGGTTTGAGAGTATGACGATAATTTGCAAAAATCACACTTAGACTTGAAAATAGGCCGTTAAGGAGTGAAAACCCAAACCAGCCCCCAAAAGACCCCGTAGGAGGCACGACCACCTCGCACGGGACCAATATAACTCGTAGGAACTGTTCGCGTAGTCTCGAGATTCTCGGTTTGAGAGTATGACCCGAATTTGCAAAAATCACACTTAGACTTGAAAACAGGCCGTTAAGGGGTGAAAACCCGAACCAGCCCCCAAACGACCCCGTAGGACGCACGAACACCTCGCACGGGACCAATGTAACTTGTAGCAACTGACCGCGTAGTCCCGGGTCTCCCAGTTTGAGAGTATGACGATAATTCGAACAAATGACACTTAGACTTGAAAACAGGCCGTTAAGGGGTGAAAACCCGAACAGCCCCCAAACGACCCCGTAGGAGGCACGAACACCTCGCACGGGACCAATGTACCTCGTAGGAACTGACCGTGTAGTCCCGGGTCTCCCGGTTTTAGAGTATGACGATAATTTGCAAAAATCACACTTAGACTTAAAAACAGGCCGTTAAGGGGTGAAACCCGAACCAGCCCCCAAACGACCCCGTAGGAGGCACGAACACCTCGCACGGGACCAATGTAACTTGTAGGAACTGACCGCGTAGTCCCGGGACTCCCGGTTTGAGAATATGACGATAATTTACAAAAATCACACTTAGACTTGAAAACAGGTCGTTAAGGGGTGAAAACCCGAACCAGCCCCCAAACGACCCCGTAGGAGGAACGAACACCTCGCACGGGACCAATGTAACTCGTAGGAACTGACCGCGTAGTCCCGAGACTTTCGGTTTGAGAGTATGACGATAATTTGCAAAAATCACACTTAGACTTGAAAACAGGCCGTTAAGGGGTGAAACCCGAACCAGCCCCCAAACGACCCAGTAGGGGGCACGAACACCTCGCACGGGACCAATGTAACTCGTACGAACTGACAAAGTTGTCCCGAGACTTTCGGTTTGAGAGAATGACGATAATTTGCAAAAATCACACTTAGACTTGAAAACAGGCCGTTAAGGGGTGAAAACCAAAACCAGCCCCCAAACGACCCCGTATGAGGCAGGAACACCTCGCACGGGACCAATGTAACATGTAGCAACTGACCGCGTAGTCTCGGGTCTCCCGATTTTTAGAGTATGACCCGAATTTGCAAATATCACACTTAGACATGAAAACAGGCCGTTAAGAGGTGAAAACCCGAACCAACCCCCAAACGACCCCGTAGGAGGCACGAACACCTCGCACGGGACCAATGTAACTCGTAGGAACTGACCGCGTAGTGCCGGGACTCCCGGTTTGAGAGTATGACCCGAATTTGCAAAAATCACACTTAGACTTGAAAACAGGCCGTTAAGGGGTGAAAACACGAACCAACCCCCAAACGACCCCGTAGGAGGCACGAACACCTCGCACGGGACCAATGTAACTCGTAGGAACTGACCGTGTAGTCCCGAGTCTCCCGGTTTTAGAGTATGACGATAATTTGCAAAAATGACACTTAGACTTGAAAACAGGCCGTCAAGGGGTGAAAACCCGAACCAGCCCCCAAACGACCCCGTAGGAGGCATGAACACCTCGCACGGGACCAATGTAACTCTTAGGAACTGACCGCGTAGTCACGGGACTCCCGGTTTCAGAGTATGACCCGAATTTGCAAAAATCACACTTAGACCTGAAAACAGGCCGTTAAGGGGTGAAACCCGAACCATCCCCCAAACGACCCCGTAGGGGGCATGAACACCTCGCACGGGACCAATGCAACTCGTAGGAACTGACCGCGTAGTCCCGGGACTCCCGGTTTGAGAATATTACGATAATTCGCAAAAATTACACTTAGACTTGAAAACAGGCCGTTAAGGGGTGAAAACCCGAACCAACCCCCAAACAACCCCGTAGGAGGCACGAACACCTCGCACGGGACCAATGTAACTCGTAGGAACAGACCGTGTAGTCCTGGGTCTCCCGGTTTGAGAGTATGACGATAATTTGCAAAAATCACACTTAGACTTGAAAACAGGCCGTTAAAGGGTGAAAACCCGAACCAGCCCCCAAACGACCCCGTAGGAGGCACGAACACCTCGCACGGGACCAATGTAACTCGTAGGAACTGACCGCGTAGTCACGGGACTCCCGGTTTGAGAGTATGACCCGAATTCGGAAAAATCGCACTTAGACTTGAAAACAGGCCATTGAGGGATGAAACCCGAACCAGCCCCCAAACGACCCCGTAGGGGGCACGAACACCTCGCCCGGGACCAATGTAACTCGTAGGAACTGACCGCGTAGTCCCGAGACTTTCGGTTTGAGAGTATGACAATAATTTGCAAAAATCACCCTTAGACTTGAAAACAGGCCGTTAAGGGGTGAAAACCAAAACCAGCCCCCAAACGACCCCGTATGAGGCACGAACACCTCGCACGGGACCAATGTAACTTGTAGCAACTGACCGCATAGTCCAAGGTCTCCCGGTTTTTAGAGTATGACCCGAATGTGCAAAAATCACACTTAGACATTAAAACAGGCCGTTAAGGGGTGAAAACCCGAAACAATCGCCAAACGACCCCGTAGGAGGCACGAACACCTCGCACGGGACCAATGTAACTCGTAGGAACTGACCGCGTAGTGCCGGGACTCCCGGTTTGAGAGTATGACCCGAATTTGCAAAAATCACACTTAGACTTGAAAACAGGCCGTTAAGGGGTGAAAACACGAACCAACCCCCAAACGACCCCGTAGGAGGCACGAACACCTCGCACGGGACCAATGTAACTCGTAGGAACTGACCGTGTAGTCCCGAGTCTCCCGGTTTTAGAGTATGACGATAATTTGCAAAAATGACACTTAGACTTGAAAACAGGCCGTCAAGGGGTGAAAACCCGAACCAGCCCCCAAACGACCCCGTAGGAGGCATGAACACCTCGCACGGGACCAATGTAACTCGTAGGAACTGACCGCGTAGTCACGGGACTCCCGGTTTCAGAGTATGACCCGAATTTGCAAAAATCACACTTAGACCTGAAAACAGGGCGTTAAGGGGTGAAACCCGAACCATCCCCCAAACGATCCCGTAGGGGGCATGAACACCTCGCACGGGACCAATGCAACTCGTAGGAACTGACCGCGTAGTCCCGGGACTCCCGGTTTGAGAATATTACGATAATTCGCAAAAATTACACTTAGACTTGAAAACAGGCCGTTAAGGGGTGAAAACCCGAACCAACCCCCAAACAACCCCGTAGGAGGCACGAACACCTCGCACGGGACCAATGTAACTCGTAGGAACAAACCGTGTAGTCCTGGGTCTCCCGGTTTGAGAGTATGACGATAATTTGCAAAAATCACACTTAGACTTGAAAACAGGCCGTTAAAGGGTGAAAACCCGAACCAGCCCCCAAACGACCCCGTAGGAGGCACGAACACCTCGCACGGGACTAATGTAACTCGTAGGAACTGACCGCGTAGTCACGGGACTCCCGGTTTGAGAGTATGACCCGAATTCGGAAAAATCGCACTTAGACTTGAAAACAGGCCATTGAGGGATGAAACCCGAACCAGCCCCCAAACGACCCCGTAGGGGGCACGAACACCTCGCCCGGGACCAATGTAACTCGTAGGAACTGACCGCGTAGTCCCGAGACTTTCGGTTTGAGAGTATGACAATAATTTGCAAAAATCACCCTTAGACTTGAAAACAGGCCGTTAAGGGGTGAAAACCAAAACCAGCCCCCAAACGACCCCGTATGAGGCACGAACACCTCGCACGGGACCAATGTAACTTGTAGCAACTGACCGCATAGTCCAAGGTCTCCCGGTTTTTAGAGTATGACCCGAATTTGCAAAAATCACACTTAGACATTAAAACAGGCCGTTAAGGGGTGAAAACCCGAAACAATCGCCAAACGACCCCGCAGGAGGCACGAACACCTCGCACGGGACAAATGTAACTCGTAGGAACGGACCGCGTAGTCCCGGGACTCCCGGTTTGAGAGAATGACCCGAATTTGCAAAAATCACACTTAGACTTGAAAACAGGCCGTTAAGGGGTGGAAACCCGATCCAGCCCCCAAATGACCCCGTAGGAGGCACGAACACCTCGCACGGGACCAATGTAACTCGTAGGAAATCACCGTGTAGTCCCGGGTCTCCCGGTTTGAGAGTATGACGATAATTTGCAAAAATCGCACTTAGACTTGAAAACAGGCCGT
Organism: Sambucus nigra; assembly: GCA_949130495.1. Taxonomy (NCBI): domain Eukaryota; kingdom Viridiplantae; phylum Streptophyta; class Magnoliopsida; order Dipsacales; family Adoxaceae; genus Sambucus; species Sambucus nigra. Next base: position 185,123,909 of record OX422214.1, on the reverse strand, counting down.
TAAGGGGTGAAAACCCGAACCAGCCCCCAAACGACCCCGTAGGAGGCACGAACACCTCGCACGGGACCAATGTAACTCGTAGGAACTGACCGCGTAGTCCCGGGTCTCCCGGTTTGAGAGTATGACGATAATTCGCAAAAATCACACTTAGACTTGAAAACAGGCCGTTAAGGGGTGAAAATCCGAACCAGCCCCCAAACGACCCCGTAAGAGGCACGAACACCTCGCACGGGACCAATGTAACTCTTAGGAACTGACCGTGTAGTCCCGGGTCTCCCGGTTTGAGAGTATGACGATAATTTGCAAAAATCACACTTAGACTTGAAAATAGGCCGTTAAGGAGTGAAAACCCAAACCAGCCCCCAAAAGACCCCGTAGGAGGCACGACCACCTCGCACGGGACCAATATAACTCGTAGGAACTGTTCGCGTAGTCTCGAGATTCTCGGTTTGAGAGTATGACCCGAATTTGCAAAAATCACACTTAGACTTGAAAACAGGCCGTTAAGGGGTGAAAACCCGAACCAGCCCCCAAACGACCCCGTAGGACGCACGAACACCTCGCACGGGACCAATGTAACTTGTAGCAACTGACCGCGTAGTCCCGGGTCTCCCAGTTTGAGAGTATGACGATAATTCGAACAAATGACACTTAGACTTGAAAACAGGCCGTTAAGGGGTGAAAACCCGAACAGCCCCCAAACGACCCCGTAGGAGGCACGAACACCTCGCACGGGACCAATGTACCTCGTAGGAACTGACCGTGTAGTCCCGGGTCTCCCGGTTTTAGAGTATGACGATAATTTGCAAAAATCACACTTAGACTTAAAAACAGGCCGTTAAGGGGTGAAACCCGAACCAGCCCCCAAACGACCCCGTAGGAGGCACGAACACCTCGCACGGGACCAATGTAACTTGTAGGAACTGACCGCGTAGTCCCGGGACTCCCGGTTTGAGAATATGACGATAATTTACAAAAATCACACTTAGACTTGAAAACAGGTCGTTAAGGGGTGAAAACCCGAACCAGCCCCCAAACGACCCCGTAGGAGGAACGAACACCTCGCACGGGACCAATGTAACTCGTAGGAACTGACCGCGTAGTCCCGAGACTTTCGGTTTGAGAGTATGACGATAATTTGCAAAAATCACACTTAGACTTGAAAACAGGCCGTTAAGGGGTGAAACCCGAACCAGCCCCCAAACGACCCAGTAGGGGGCACGAACACCTCGCACGGGACCAATGTAACTCGTACGAACTGACAAAGTTGTCCCGAGACTTTCGGTTTGAGAGAATGACGATAATTTGCAAAAATCACACTTAGACTTGAAAACAGGCCGTTAAGGGGTGAAAACCAAAACCAGCCCCCAAACGACCCCGTATGAGGCAGGAACACCTCGCACGGGACCAATGTAACATGTAGCAACTGACCGCGTAGTCTCGGGTCTCCCGATTTTTAGAGTATGACCCGAATTTGCAAATATCACACTTAGACATGAAAACAGGCCGTTAAGAGGTGAAAACCCGAACCAACCCCCAAACGACCCCGTAGGAGGCACGAACACCTCGCACGGGACCAATGTAACTCGTAGGAACTGACCGCGTAGTGCCGGGACTCCCGGTTTGAGAGTATGACCCGAATTTGCAAAAATCACACTTAGACTTGAAAACAGGCCGTTAAGGGGTGAAAACACGAACCAACCCCCAAACGACCCCGTAGGAGGCACGAACACCTCGCACGGGACCAATGTAACTCGTAGGAACTGACCGTGTAGTCCCGAGTCTCCCGGTTTTAGAGTATGACGATAATTTGCAAAAATGACACTTAGACTTGAAAACAGGCCGTCAAGGGGTGAAAACCCGAACCAGCCCCCAAACGACCCCGTAGGAGGCATGAACACCTCGCACGGGACCAATGTAACTCTTAGGAACTGACCGCGTAGTCACGGGACTCCCGGTTTCAGAGTATGACCCGAATTTGCAAAAATCACACTTAGACCTGAAAACAGGCCGTTAAGGGGTGAAACCCGAACCATCCCCCAAACGACCCCGTAGGGGGCATGAACACCTCGCACGGGACCAATGCAACTCGTAGGAACTGACCGCGTAGTCCCGGGACTCCCGGTTTGAGAATATTACGATAATTCGCAAAAATTACACTTAGACTTGAAAACAGGCCGTTAAGGGGTGAAAACCCGAACCAACCCCCAAACAACCCCGTAGGAGGCACGAACACCTCGCACGGGACCAATGTAACTCGTAGGAACAGACCGTGTAGTCCTGGGTCTCCCGGTTTGAGAGTATGACGATAATTTGCAAAAATCACACTTAGACTTGAAAACAGGCCGTTAAAGGGTGAAAACCCGAACCAGCCCCCAAACGACCCCGTAGGAGGCACGAACACCTCGCACGGGACCAATGTAACTCGTAGGAACTGACCGCGTAGTCACGGGACTCCCGGTTTGAGAGTATGACCCGAATTCGGAAAAATCGCACTTAGACTTGAAAACAGGCCATTGAGGGATGAAACCCGAACCAGCCCCCAAACGACCCCGTAGGGGGCACGAACACCTCGCCCGGGACCAATGTAACTCGTAGGAACTGACCGCGTAGTCCCGAGACTTTCGGTTTGAGAGTATGACAATAATTTGCAAAAATCACCCTTAGACTTGAAAACAGGCCGTTAAGGGGTGAAAACCAAAACCAGCCCCCAAACGACCCCGTATGAGGCACGAACACCTCGCACGGGACCAATGTAACTTGTAGCAACTGACCGCATAGTCCAAGGTCTCCCGGTTTTTAGAGTATGACCCGAATGTGCAAAAATCACACTTAGACATTAAAACAGGCCGTTAAGGGGTGAAAACCCGAAACAATCGCCAAACGACCCCGTAGGAGGCACGAACACCTCGCACGGGACCAATGTAACTCGTAGGAACTGACCGCGTAGTGCCGGGACTCCCGGTTTGAGAGTATGACCCGAATTTGCAAAAATCACACTTAGACTTGAAAACAGGCCGTTAAGGGGTGAAAACACGAACCAACCCCCAAACGACCCCGTAGGAGGCACGAACACCTCGCACGGGACCAATGTAACTCGTAGGAACTGACCGTGTAGTCCCGAGTCTCCCGGTTTTAGAGTATGACGATAATTTGCAAAAATGACACTTAGACTTGAAAACAGGCCGTCAAGGGGTGAAAACCCGAACCAGCCCCCAAACGACCCCGTAGGAGGCATGAACACCTCGCACGGGACCAATGTAACTCGTAGGAACTGACCGCGTAGTCACGGGACTCCCGGTTTCAGAGTATGACCCGAATTTGCAAAAATCACACTTAGACCTGAAAACAGGGCGTTAAGGGGTGAAACCCGAACCATCCCCCAAACGATCCCGTAGGGGGCATGAACACCTCGCACGGGACCAATGCAACTCGTAGGAACTGACCGCGTAGTCCCGGGACTCCCGGTTTGAGAATATTACGATAATTCGCAAAAATTACACTTAGACTTGAAAACAGGCCGTTAAGGGGTGAAAACCCGAACCAACCCCCAAACAACCCCGTAGGAGGCACGAACACCTCGCACGGGACCAATGTAACTCGTAGGAACAAACCGTGTAGTCCTGGGTCTCCCGGTTTGAGAGTATGACGATAATTTGCAAAAATCACACTTAGACTTGAAAACAGGCCGTTAAAGGGTGAAAACCCGAACCAGCCCCCAAACGACCCCGTAGGAGGCACGAACACCTCGCACGGGACTAATGTAACTCGTAGGAACTGACCGCGTAGTCACGGGACTCCCGGTTTGAGAGTATGACCCGAATTCGGAAAAATCGCACTTAGACTTGAAAACAGGCCATTGAGGGATGAAACCCGAACCAGCCCCCAAACGACCCCGTAGGGGGCACGAACACCTCGCCCGGGACCAATGTAACTCGTAGGAACTGACCGCGTAGTCCCGAGACTTTCGGTTTGAGAGTATGACAATAATTTGCAAAAATCACCCTTAGACTTGAAAACAGGCCGTTAAGGGGTGAAAACCAAAACCAGCCCCCAAACGACCCCGTATGAGGCACGAACACCTCGCACGGGACCAATGTAACTTGTAGCAACTGACCGCATAGTCCAAGGTCTCCCGGTTTTTAGAGTATGACCCGAATTTGCAAAAATCACACTTAGACATTAAAACAGGCCGTTAAGGGGTGAAAACCCGAAACAATCGCCAAACGACCCCGCAGGAGGCACGAACACCTCGCACGGGACAAATGTAACTCGTAGGAACGGACCGCGTAGTCCCGGGACTCCCGGTTTGAGAGAATGACCCGAATTTGCAAAAATCACACTTAGACTTGAAAACAGGCCGTTAAGGGGTGGAAACCCGATCCAGCCCCCAAATGACCCCGTAGGAGGCACGAACACCTCGCACGGGACCAATGTAACTCGTAGGAAATCACCGTGTAGTCCCGGGTCTCCCGGTTTGAGAGTATGACGATAATTTGCAAAAATCGCACTTAGACTTGAAAACAGGCCGTTAAGGGGTGAAAACCCGAACCAGCCCCCAAACGACCCTGTAGGAGGCACGAACACCTCGCACGGGACCAATGTAACTCGTAGGAACAGACCGTGTCGTCCCGGGTCTCCCGGTTTTAGAGTATGACGATAATTTGCAAAAATCACACTTAGACTTGAAAACAGGCCGTCAAGGGGTGAAAACCCGAACCAGCCCCCAAACGACCCCGTAGGAGGCACGAACCCGTCGCACGGGACCAATGTAACCCGTAGGAACTGACCGTGTAGTCCCGGGACTCCCGGTTTGAGAGTATGACCCGAATTTGCAAAAATCACACTTAGACTTGAAAATAGGCCGTTAAGGGGTGAAAACCCGAACCAGCCCCCAAACGACCCCGTAGGAGGCACGAACACCTCGCACGGGACCAATGTAACTCATAGGAACTGACCGCGTAGTCACGGGACTCCCGGTTTGAGAGTATGACCCGAATTCGGAAAAATCGCACTTAGACTTGAAAACAGGCCATTGAGGGATGAAACCCGAACCAGCCCCCAAACGACCCCGTAGGGGGCACGAACACCTCGCCCGGGACCAATGTAACTCGTAGGAACTGACCGCGTAGTCCCGAGACTTTCGGTTTGAGAGTATGACAATAATTTGCAAAAATCACCCTTAGACTTGAAAACAGGCCGTTAAGGGGTGAAAACCAAAACCAGCCCCCAAACGACCCCGTATGAGGCACGAACACCTCGCACGGGACCAATGTAACTTGTAGCAACTGACCGCATAGTCCAAGGTCTCCCGGTTTTTAGAGTATGACCCGAATTTGCAAAAATCACACTTAGACATTAAAACAGGCCGTTAAGGGGTGAAAACCCGAAACAATCGCCAAACGACCCCGTAGGAGGCACGAACACCTCGCACGGGACCAATGTAACTCGTAGGAACTGACCGCGTAGTGCCGGGACTCCCGGTTTGAGAGTATGACCCGAATTTGCAAAAATCACACTTAGACTTGAAAACAGGCCGTTAAGGGGTGAAAACACGAACCAACCCCCAAACGACCCCGTAGGAGGCACGAACACCTCGCACGGGACCAATGTAACTCGTAGGAACTGACCGTGTAGTCCCGAGTCTCCCGGTTTTAGAGTATGACGATAATTTGCAAAAATGACACTTAGACTTGAAAACAGGCCGTCAAGGGGTGAAAACCCGAACCAGCCCCCAAACGACCCCGTAGGAGGCATGAACACCTCGCACGGGACCAATGTAACTCGTAGGAACTGACCGCGTAGTCACGGGACTCCCGGTTTCAGAGTATGACCCGAATTTGCAAAAATCACACTTAGACCTGAAAACAGGCCGTTAAGGGGTGAAACCCGAACCATCCCCCAAACGATCCCGTAGGGGGCATGAACACCTCGCACGGGACCAATGCAACTCGTAGGAACTGACCGCGTAGTCCCGGGACTCCCGGTTTGAGAATATTACGATAATTCGCAAAAATTACACTTAGACTTGAAAACAGGCCGTTAAGGGGTGAAAACCCGAACCAACCCCCAAACAACCCCGTAGGAGGCACGAACACCTCGCACGGGACCAATGTAACTCGTAGGAACAGACCGTGTAGTCCTGGGTCTCCCGGTTTGAGAGTATGACGATAATTTGCAAAAATCACACTTAGACTTGAAAACAGGCCGTTAAAGGGTGAAAACCCGAACCAGCCCCCAAACGACCCCGTAGGAGGCATGAACACCTCGCACGGGACCAATGTAACTCGTAGGAACTGACCGCGTAGTCACGGGACTCCCGGTTTGAGAGTATGACCCGAATTCGGAAAAATCGCACTTAGACTTGAAAACAGGCCATTGAGGGATGAAACCCGAACCAGCCCCCAAACGACCCCGTAGGGGGCACGAACACCTCGCCCGGGACCAATGTAACTCGTAGGAACTGACCGCGTAGTCCCGAGACTTTCGGTTTGAGAGTATGACAATAATTTGCAAAAATCACCCTTAGACTTGAAAACAGGCCGTTAAGGGGTGAAAACCAAAACCAGCCCCCAAACGACCCCGTATGAGGCACGAACACCTCGCACGGGACCAATGTAACTTGTAGCAACTGACCGCATAGTCCAAGGTCTCCCGGTTTTTAGAGTATGACCCGAATTTGCAAAAATCACACTTAGACATTAAAACAGGCCGTTAAGGGGTGAAAACCCGAAACAATCGCCAAACGACCCCGCAGGAGGCACGAACACCTCGCACGGGACAAATGTAACTCGTAGGAACTGACCGCGTAGTCCCGGGACTCCCGGTTTGAGAGAATGACCCGAATTTGCAAAAATCACACTTAGACTTGAAAACAGGCCGTTAAGGGGTGGAAACCCGATCCAGCCCCTAAATGACCCCGTAGGAGGCACGAACACCTCGCACGGGACCAATGTAACTCGTAGGAAATCACCGTGTAGTCCCGGGTCTCCCGGTTTGAGAGTATGACGATAATTTGCAAAAATGACACTTAGACTTGAAAACAGGCCGTTAAGGGGTGAAAACCCGAACCAGCCCCCAAACGACCCTGTAGGAGGCACGAACACCTCGCACGGGACCAATGTAACTCGTAGGAACTGAACGTGTAGTCCCGGGACTCCCGGTTTGAGAGTATGACGATAATTTGCAAAAATCACACTTAGACTTGAAAACAGGCCGTTAAGGGGTGAAAACCCGAACCAGCCCCCAAACGACCCCGTAGGAGGCACGAACACCTCGCACGGGACCAATGTAACTCGTAGGAACAGACCGTGTCGTCCCGGGTCTCCCGGTTTTAGAGTATGACGATAATTTGCAAAAATCACACTTAGACTTGAAAACAGGCCGTCAAGGAGTGAAAACCCGAACCAGCCCCCAAACGACCCCGTAGGAGGCACGAACCCGTCGCACGGGACCAATGTAACTCGTAGGAACTGACCGTGTAGTCCCGGGACTCCCGGTTTGAGAGTATGACCCGAATTTGCAAAAATCACACTTAGACTTGAAAATAGGCCGTTAAGGGGTGAAAACCCGAACCAGCCCCCAAACGACCCCGTAGGAGGCACGAACACCTCGCACGGGACCAATGTAACTCATAGGAACTGACCGCGTAGTCATGGGAGTCCCGGTTTAAGAGTATGACGATAATTTGCAAAAATCTCACTTAGACTTGAAAACAGGCCGTTAAGGGGTGAAACCCCGAACCAGTCCCCAAACAACCCCGTAGGAGGCACGAACACCTCGCACGGGACCAATGTAACTCGTAGGAACTGACCAAGTAGTCCCGGGTCTTCCGGTTTGAGAGTATGACGATAATTCGCAAAAATCACACTTAGACTTGAAAACAGGCCGTTAAGGGGTGAAAACCCGAACCAGCCCCCAAACGACCCTGTAGGAGGCACGAACACCTCGCACGGGACCAATGTAACTCGTAGGAACTGACCGCGTAGTCCCGGGACTCTCGGTTTGAGAATATGACGATAATTTGCAAAAATCACACTTAGACTTGAAAACAGGTCGTTAAGGGGTGAAAACCCGAACCAGCCCCCAAACGACCCCGTAGCAGGAACGAACACCTCGCACGGGACCAATGTAACTCGTAGGAACTGAACGTGTAGTCCCGGGACTCCCGGTTTGAGAGTATGACGATAATTTGCAAAAATCACACTTAGACTTGAAAAGAGGCCGTTAAGGGATGAAAACCCGAACCAGCCCCCAAACGACCCCGTAGGAGGCCCGAACACCTCGTACGGGACCAATGTAACTTGTAGGAACTGTCCGCGTAGTCCCGGGTCTCCCAGTTTGAGAGTATGACGATAATTCGCAAAAATGACACTTAGATTTTAAAATAGGCCGTTAAGGGGTGAAAACCCGAACCAGCCCCCAAACGACCCCGTAGGAGGCACGAACACCTTGCACGGGACCAATGTAACTCGTAGGAACTGACCGCGTAGTCATGGGAGTCCCGGTTTAAGAGTATGACGATAATTTGCAAAAATCTCACTTAGACTTGAAAACATGCCGTTAAGGGGTGAAACCCCGAACCAGCCCCCAAACAACCCCGTAGGAGGCACGAACACCTCGCACGGGACCAATGTAACTCGTAGGAACTGACCAAGTAGTCCTGAGTCTTCCGGTTTGAGAGTATGACGATAATTCGCAAAAATCTCACTTAGACTTGAAAACAGGCCGTTAAGGGGTGAAAACCCGAACCAGCCCCCAAACGACCCCGTAGGAGGCACGAACACCTCGCACGGGACCAATGTAACTCGTAGGAACTGACCGCGTAGTCCCGGGACTCCCGGTTTGAGAATATGACGATAATTTGCAAAAATCACACTTAGACTTGAAAATAGGTCGTTAAGGGGTGAAAACCCGAACCAGCCCCCAAACGACCCCGTAGGAGGAACGAACACCTCCCACGGGACCAATGTAACTCGTAGGAACTGAACGTGTAGTCCCGGGACTCCCGGTTTGAGAGTATGACGATAATTTGCAAAAATCACACTTAGACTTGAAAACAGGCCGTTAAGGGGTGAAAACCCGAACCAGCCCCCAAACGACCCCGTAGGAGGCACGAACACCTCGCACGGGACCAATGTAACTCGTAGGAACTGACCGTGTAGTCCTGGGTCTCCCGGTTTGAGAGTATGACGATAATTTGCAAAAATCACCCTTAGACTTGAAAACAGGCCGTTAAGGGGTGAAAACCAAAACCAGCCCCCAAACGACCCCGTGTGAGGCACGAACACCTCGCACGGGACCAATGTAATTTGTAGCAACTGACCGCATAGTCCAAGGTCTCCCGGTTTTTAGAGTATGACCCGAATTTGCAAAAATCACACTTAGACTTGAAAACAGGCCGTTAAGGGGTGAAAACACGAACCAACCCCCAAACGACCTCGTAGGAGGCACGAACACCTCGCACGGGACCAATGTAACTCGTAGGAACTGACCGTGTAGTCCCGAGTCTCCCGGTTTTAGAGTATGACGATAATTTGCAAAAATCACACTTAGACTTGAAAATAGGCCGTTAAGTGGTGAAAACCCGAACCAGCCCCCAAACGACCCCGTAGGAGGCACGAACACCTCGCACGGGACCAATGTAACTCGTAGGAAATGACCGCGTAGTCATGGGAGTCCCGGTTTAAGATTATGACGATAATTTGCAAAAATCTCACTTAGACTCGAAAACAGGCCGTTAAGGGGTGAAACCCCGAACCAGCCCCCAAACAACCCCGTAGGAGGCACGAACACCTCGCACGAGACCAATGTAACTCGTAGGAACTGACCAAGTAGTCCCGGGTCTCCCGGTTTGAGAGTATGACGATAATTCGCAAAAATCACACTTAGACTTGAAAACAGGCCGTTAAGGGGTGAAAACCCAAACCAACCCCCAAACGACCCCGTAGGAGGCACGAACACCTCGCACGGGACCAATGTAACTCGTAGGAACTGACCGTGTAGTCCCGAGTCTCCCGGTTTTAGAGTATGACGCTAATTTGCAAAAATCACACTTAGACTTGAAAATAGGCCGTTAAGTGGTGAAAACCCGAACCAGCCCACAAACGACCCCGTAGGAGGCACGAACACCTCGCACGGGACCAATGTAACTCGTAGGAAATGACCGCGTAGTCATGGGAGTCCCGGTTTAAGATTATGACGATAATTTGCAAAAATCTCACTTAGACTCGAAAACAGGTCGTTAAGGGGTGAAAACCCGAACCAGCCCCCAAACGACCCCGTAGGAGGCACGAACACCTCACACGGGACCAATGTAACTTGTAGCAACAGACCGCGTAGTCCCGGGACTCTCGGTTTGAGGGTATGACCCGAATTTTAAAAAATCACACTTAGAGTTGAAAACAGGCCGTTAAGGGGTGAAAACCCGAACCAACCCCCAAACGACCCCGTAGGAGGCACGAACACCTCGTAGGGGACCAATGTAACTTGTAGGAACTGACCGTGTAGTCCCGGGACTCCCGGTATGAGAGTATGGCGATAATTGACAAAAATCACACTTAGACTTGAAAACAGGCCGTTAAGGGGTGAAAAGCCGAACCAGCCCCCAAACGACCCCGTAGGAGGAACGAACACCTCGCACGGGACCAATGTAACTCGTAGGAACTGAACGTGTAGTCCCGGGACTCCCGGTTTGAGAGTATGACGATAATTTGCAAAAATCACACTTAGACTTGAAAACAGGCCGTTAAGGGGTGAAAACCCGAACCAGCCCCCAAACGACCCCGTAGGAGGCACGAACACCTCGCACGGGACCAATGTAACTTGTAGCAACTGACCACGTTGTCCCGGGTCTCCCGGTTTGAGAGTATGACGATAATTCGCAAAAATCACACTTAGACTTGAAAACAGGCCGTTAAGGGGTGAAAATCCGAACCAGCCCCCAAACGACCCCGTATGAGGCACGAACACCTCGCACGGGACCAATGTAACTCGTAGGAATTGACCGTGTAGTCCCGGGTCTCCCGGTTTGAGAGTATGACGATAATTTGCAAAAATCACACTTAGACTTGAAAACAGGCCGTTAAGGGCTGAAAACCCGTACCAGCCCCCAAACGACCCCGTAGGAGGCACGAACTCCTCGCACGGGACCAATATAACTCGTAGGAACTGTCCGCGTAGTCCCGAGACTCCCGGTTTGAGAGTATGACCCGAATTTGCAAAAATCACACTTAGACTTAAAAAGAGGCCGTTAAGGGGTGAAAACCCGAACCAGCCCCCAAACGACCCCGTAGGAGGCACGAACACCTCGCACGGGACCAATGTAACTTGTAGCAACTGACCGCGTAGTCCCGGGTCTCCCAGTTTGAGAGTATGACGATAATTCGCAAAAATGGCACTTAGACTTGAAAACAGGCCGTTAAGGGGTGAAAACCCGAACCAGCCCCCAAACGACCCCGTAGGAGGCACGAACACCTCGCACGGGACCAATGTAACTCGTAGGAACTGACCGCGTAGTCACGGGACTCCCGGTTTGAGAGTATGACCCGAATTTGCAAAAATCACACTTAGACTTGAAAACAGGCCGTTAAGGGGTGAAACCCGAACCAGCCCCCAAACGACCCAGTAGGGGGCACGAACACCTCGCACGGGACCAATGTAACTCGTAGGAACTGACCAAGTAGTCCCGAGACTTTCGGTTTGAGAGTATGACGATAATTTGCAAAAATCACACTTAGACTTAAAAACAGGCCGTTAAGGGGTGAAAACCAAAATGAGCCCCCAAACGACCCCGTATGAGGCACGAACACCTCGCACGGGACCAATGTAACTTGTAGCAACTGACCGCGTAGTCCCGGGTCTCCCGATTTTTAGAGTATGACCCGAATTTGCAAATATCACACTTAGACATGAAAACAGGCCGTTAAGAGGTGAAAACCCGAACCAACCCCCAAACGACCCCGTAGGAGGCACGAACTCCTCGCACGGGACCAATATAACTCGTAGGAACTGACCGCGTAGTCCCGAGACTCCCGGTTTGAGAGTATGACCCAAATTTGCAAAAATCACACTTAGACTTGAAAACAGGCCGTTAAGGGGTGAAAACACGAACCAACCCCCAAACGACCCCGTAGGAGGCACGAACACCTCGCACGGGACCAATGTAACTCGTAGGAACTGACCGTGTAGTCCCGTGTCTCCCGGTTTTAGAGTATGACGATAATTTGCAAAAATCACACTTAGACTTGAAAACAGGCCGTCAAGGGGTGAAAACCCGAACCAGCCCCCAAACGACCCCGTAGGAGGCATGAACACCTCGCACGGGACTAATGTAACTCGTAGGAACTGACCGCGTAGTCACGGGACTCCCGGTTTCAGAGTATGACCCGAATTTGCAAAAATCACACTTAGACTTGAAAACAGGCCGTTAAAGGGTGAAACCCGAACCATCCCCCAAACGACCCCGTAGGGGGCACGAACACCTCGCACGGGACCAATGCAACTCGTAGGAACTGACCGCGTAGTCCCGGGACTCCCGGTTTGAGAATATGACGATAATTCGCAAAAATTACACTTAGACTTGAAAACAGGCCGTTAAGGGGTGAAAATCCGAACCAACCCCCAAACAACCCCGTAGGAGGCACGAACACCTCGCACGGGACCAATGTAACTCGTAGGAACTGACCGTGTAGTCCTGGGTCTCCCGGTTTGAGAGTATGACGATAATTTGCAAAAATCACCCTTAGACTTGAAAACAGGCCGTTAAGGGGTGAAAACCAAAACCAGCCCCCAAACGACCCCGTGTGAGGCACGAACACCTCGCACGGGACCAATGTAACTTGTAGCAACTGACCGCATAGTCCAAGGTCTCCCGGTTTTTAGAGTATGACCCGAATTTGCAAAAATCACACTTAGACATGAAAACAGGCCGTTAAGGGGTGAAAACCCGAACCAACCCCCAAACAACCCCGCAGGAGGCACGAACACCTCGCACGGGACAAATGTAACTCGTAGGAACTGACCGCGTAGTCCCGGGACTCCCGGTTTGAGAGAATGACCCGAATTTGCAAAAATCACACTTAGACTTGAAAACAGGCCGTTAAGGGGTGGAAACCCGATCCAGCCCCCAAATGACCCCGTAGGAGGCACGAACACCTCGCACGGGACCAATGTAACTCGTAGGAAATCACCGTGTAGTCCCGGGTCTCCCGGTTTGAGAGTATGACGATAATTTGCAAAAATCACACTTTGACTTGAAAACAGGCCGTTAAGGGGTGAAAACCCGAACCAGCCCCCAAACGACCCCGTAGGAGGCACGAACACCTCGCACGGGACCAATGTAACTCGTAGGAACAGACCGTGTAGTCCCGGGTCTCCCGGTTTTAGAGTATGACGATAATTTGCAAAAATCACACTTAGACTTGAAAACAGGCCGTCAAGGGGTGAAAACCCGAACCAGCCCCCAAACGACCCCGTAGGAGGCACGAACCCGTCGCACGGGACCAATGTAACTCGTAGGAACTGACCGCGTAGTCGCGGGACTCCCGGTTTGAGAGTATGACCCGAATTTGCAAAAATCACACTTAGACTTGAAAATAGGCCGTTAAGGGGTGAAAACCCGAACCAGCCCCCAAACGACCCCGTAGGAGGCACGAACACCTCGCACGGGACCAATGTAACTCGTAGGAACTGACCGTGTAGTCATGGGAGTCCCGGTTTAAGAGTATGACGATAATTTGCAAAAATCTCACTTAGACTTGAAAACAGGCCGTTAAGGGGTGAAACCCCGAACCAGCCCCCAAACAACCCCGTAGGAGGCACGAACACCTCGCACGGGACCAATGTAACTCGTAGGAACTGACCAAGTAGTCCCGGGTCTTCCGGTTTGAGAGTATGACGATAATTCGCAAAAATCACACTTAGACTTGAAAACAGGCCGTTAAGGGGTGAAACCCGAACCAGCCCCCAAACGACCCAGTAGGGGGCACGAACACCTCGCACGAGACCAATGTAACTCGTAGGAACTGACCAAGTAGTCCCGAGACTTTCGGTTTGAGAGTATGACGATAATTTGCAAAAATCACACTTAGACTTAAAAACAGGCCGTTAAGGGGTGAAAACCAAAACGAGCCCCCAAACGACCCCGTATGAGGCACGAACACCTCGCACGGGACCAATGTAACTTTTAGCAACTGACCGCGTAGTCCCGGGTCTCCCGATTTTTAGAGTATGACCCGAATTTGCAAATATCACACTTAGACATGAAAACAGGCCGTTAAGAGGTGAAAACCCGAACCAACCCCCAAACGACCCCGTAGGAGGCACGAACTCCTCGCACGGGACCAATGTAACTCGTAGGAACTGACCGCGTAGTCCCGAGACTCCCGGTTTGAGAGTATGACCCGAATTTGCAAAAATCACACTTAGACTTGAAAACAGGCCGTCAAGGGGTGAAAACACGAACCAACCCCCAAACGACCCCGTAGGAGGCACGAACACCTCGCACGGGACCAATGTAACTCGTAGGAACTGACCGTGTAGTCCCGAGTCTCCCGGTTTTAGAGTATGACGATAATTTGCAAAAATGACACTTAGACTTGAAAACAGGCCGTCAAGGGGTGAAAACCCGAACCAGCCCCCAAACGACCCTGTTGGAGGCATAAACACCTCGCACGGGACCAATGTAACTCGTAGGAACTGACCGCGTAGTCACGGGACTCCCGGTTTCAGAGTATGACCCGAATTTGCAAAAATCACACTTAGACCTGAAAACAGGCCGTTAAGGGGTGAAACCCGAACCATCCCCCAAACGACCCCGTAGGGGGCATGAACACCTCGCACGGGACCAATGCAACTCGTAGGAACTGACCGCGTAGTCCCGGGACTCCCGGTTTGAGAATATTACGATAATTCGCAAAAATCACACTTAGACTTGAAAACAGGCCGTTAAGGGGTGAAAACCCGAACCAGCCCCCAAACGACCCCGTAGGAGGCACGAACACCTCGCACGGGACCAATGTAACTCGTAGGAACTGACCGTGTAGTCCTGGGTCTCCCGGTTTGAGAGTATGACGATAATTTGCAAAAATCACCCTTAGACTTGAAAACAGGCCGTTAAGGGGTGAAAACCAAAACCAGCCCCCAAACGACCCCGTGTGAGGCACGAACACCTCGCACGGGACCAATGTAACTTGTAGCAACTGACCGCATAGTCCAAGGTCTCCCGGTTTTTAGAGTATGACCCGAATTTGCAAAAATCACACTTAGACTTGAAAACAGGCCGTTAAGGGGTGAAAACACGAACCAACCCCCAAACGACCCCGTAGGAGGCACGAACACCTCGCACGGGACCAATGTAACTCGTAGGAACTGACCGCGTAGTCCCGGGACTCCCGGTATGAGAATATGACGATAATTTGCAAAAATCACACTTAGACTTGAAAATAGGTCGTTAAGGGGTGAAAACCCGAACCAGCCCCCAAACGACCCCGTAGGAGGAACGAACACCTCCCACGGGACCAATGTAACTCGTAGGAACTGAACGTGTAGTCCCGGGACTCCCGGTTTGAGAGTATGACGATAATTTGCAAAAATCACACTTAGACTTGAAAACAGGCCGTTAGGGGTGAAAACCCGAACCAGCCCCCAAACGACCCCGTAGGAGGCACGAACACCTCGTACGGGACCAATGTAACTCGTAGGAACTGTCCGCGTAGTCCCGGGTCTCCCAGTTTGAGAGTATGACGATAATTCGCAAAAATGACACTTAGACTTTAAAATAGGCCGTTAAGGGGTGAAAACCCGAACCAGCCCCCAAACGACCCCGTAGGAGGCACGAACACCTTGCACGGGACCAATGTAACTCGTAGGAACTGACCGCGTAGTCATGGGAGTCCCGGTTTAAGAGTATGACGATAATTTGCAAAAATCTCTCTTAGACTTGAAAACATGCCGTTAAGGGGTGAAACCCCGAACCAGCCCCCAAACAACCCCGTAGGAGGCACGAACACCTCGCACGGGACCAATGTAACTCGTAGGAACTGACCAAGTAGTCCTGAGTCTTCCGGTTTGAGAGTATGACGATAATTCGCAAAAATCTCACTTAGACTTGAAAACAGGCCGTTAAGGGGTGAAAACCCGAACCAGCCCCCAAACGACCCCGTAGGAGGCACGAACACCTCGCACGGGACCAATGTAACTCGTAGGAACTGACCGCGTAGTCCCGGGACTCCCGGTTTGAGAATATGACGATAATTTGCAAAAATCACACTTAGACTTGAAAATAGGTCGTTAAGGGGTGAAAACCCGAACCAGCCCCCAAACGACCCCGTAGGAGGAACGAACACCTCCCACGGGACCAATGTAACTCGTAGGAACTGAACGTGTAGTCCCGGGACTCCCGGTTTGAGAGTATGACGATAATTTGCAAAAATCACACTTAGACTTGAAAACAGGCCGTTAAGGGGTGAAAACCCGAACCAGCCCCCAAACGACCCCGTAGGAGGCACGAACACCTCGCACGGGACCAATGTAACTCGTAGGAACTGACCGTGTAGTCCTGGGTCTCCCGGTTTGAGAGTATGACGATAATTTGCAAAAATCACCCTTAGACTTGAAAACAGGCCGTTAAGGGGTGAAAACCAAAACCAGCCCCCAAACGACCCCGTGTGAGGCACGAACACCTCGCACGGGACCAATGTAACTTGTAGCAACTGACCGCATAGTCCAAGGTCTCCCGGTTTTTAGAGTATGACCCGAATTTGCAAAAATCACACTTAGACTTGAAAACAGGCCGTTAAGGGGTGAAAACACGAACCAGCCCCCAAACGACCCCGTAGGAGGCACGAACACCTCGCACGGGACCAATGTAACTCGTAGGAACTGACCGTGTAGTCCCGGGACTCCCGGTTTGAGGGTATGACCCGAATTTGAAAAAATCACACTTAGAGTTGAAAACAGGCCGTTAAGGGGTGAAAACCCGAACCAACCCCCAAACGACCCCGTAGGAGGCACGAACACCTCGTAGGGGACCAATGTAACTTGTAGGAACTGACCGTGTAGTCCCGGGACTCCCGGTATGAGAGTATGGCGATAATTGACAAAAATCACACTTAGACTTGAAAACAGGCCGTTAAGGGGTGAAAACCCGAACCAGCCCCCAAACGACCCCGTAGGAGGAACGAACACCTCGCACGGGACCAATGTAACTCGTAGGAACAGATCGTGTAGTCCCGGGTCTCCCGGTTTTAGAGTATGACGATAATTTGCAAAAATCACACTTAGACTTGAAAATAGGCCGTTAAGTGGTGAAAACCCGAACCAGCCCCCAAACGACCCCGTAGGAGGCACGAACACCTCGCACGGGACCAATGTAACTCGTAGGAAATGACCGCGTAGTCATGGGAGTCCCGGTTTAAGATTATGACGATAATTTGCAAAAATCTCACTTAGACTCGAAAACAGGCCGTTAAGGGGTGAAACCCCGAACCAGCCCCCAAACAACCCCGTAGGAGGCACGAACACCTCGCACGAGACCAATGTAACTCGTAGGAACTGACCAAGTAGTCCCGGGTCTCCCGGTTTGAGAGTATGACGATAATTCGCAAAAATCACACTTAGACTTGAAAACAGGCCGTTAAGGGGTGAAAACCCAAACCATCCCCCAAACGACCCCGTAGGAGGAACGAACACCTCGCACGGGACCAATATAACTCGTAGGAACTGACCGTGTAGTCCCGAGTCTCCCGGTTTTAGAGTATGACGATAATTTGCAAAAATCACACTTAGACTTGAAAATAGGCCGTTAAGTGGTGAAAACCCGAACCAGCCCCCAAACGACCCCGTAGGAGGCACGAACACCTCGCACGGGACCAATGTAACTCGTAGGAAATGACCGCGTAGTCATGGGAGTCCCGGTTTAAGATTATGACGATAATTTGCAAAAATCTCACTTAGACTCGAAAACAGGTCGTTAAGGGGTGAAAACCCGAACCAGCCCCCAAACGACCCCGTAGGAGGCACGAACACCTCACACGGGACCAATGTAACTTGTAGCAACAGACCGCGTAGTCCCGGGACTCTCGGTTTGAGGGTATGACCCGAATTTTAAAAAATCACACTTAGAGTTGAAAACAGGCCGTTAAGGGGTGAAAACCCGAACCAACCCCCAAACGACCCCGTAGGAGGCACGAACACCTCGTAGGGGACCAATGTAACTTGTAGGAACTGACCGTGTAGTCCCGGGACTCCCGGTATGAGAGTATGGCGATAATTGACAAAAATCACACTTAGACTTGAAAACAGGCCGTTAAGGGGTGAAAAGCCGAACCAGCCCCCAAACGACCCCGTAGGAGGAACGAACACCTCGCACGGGACCAATGTAACTCGTAGGAACTGAACGTGTAGTCCCGGGACTCCCGGTTTGAGAGTATGACGATAATTTGCAAAAATCACACTTAGACTTGAAAACAGGCCGTTAAGGGGTGAAAACCCGAACCAGCCCCCAAACGACCCCGTAGGAGGCACGAACACCTCGCACGGGACCAATGTAACTTGTAGCAACTGACCACGTTGTCCCGGGTCTCCCGGTTTGAGAGTATGACGATAATTCGCAAAAATCACACTTAGACTTGAAAACAGGCCGTTAAGGGGTGAAAATCCGAACCAGCCCCCAAACGACCCCGTATGAGGCACGAACACCTCGCACGGGACCAATGTAACTCGTAGGAATTGACCGTGTAGTCCCGGGTCTCCCGGTTTGAGAGTATGACGATAATTTGCAAAAATCACACTTAGACTTGAAAACAGGCCGTTAAGGGCTGCAAAACCCGTACCAGCCCCCAAACGACCCCGTAGGAGGCACGAACTCCTCGCACGGGACCAATATAACTCGTAGGAACTGTCCGCGTAGTCCCGAGACTCCCGGTTTGAGAGTATGACCCGAATTTGCAAAAATCACACTTAGACTTAAAAAGAGGCCGTTAAGGGGTGAAAACCCGAACCAGCCCCCAAACGACCCCGTAGGAGGCACGAACACCTCGCACGGGACCAATGTAACTTGTAGCAACTGACCGCGTAGTCCCGGGTCTCCCAGTTTGAGAGTATGACGATAATTCGCAAAAATGGCACTTAGACTTGAAAACAGGCCGTTAAGGGGTGAAAACCCGAACCAGCCCCCAAACGACCCCGTAGGAGGCACGAACACCTCGCACGGGACCAATGTAACTCGTAGGAACTGACCGTGTAGTCCCGGGTCTCCCGGTTTGAGAGTATGACGATAATATTCAAAAATCACACTTAGACTTGAAAACGGGCCGTTAAGGGGTGAAAACCCGAACCAGCCCCCAAACGACCCCGTAGGAGGCACGAACACCTCGCACGGGACCAATGTAACTCGTAGGAACTGACCGCGTAGTCCCGAGACTTTCGGTTTGAGAGTATGACGATAATTTGCAAAAATCACACTTAGACTTGAAAACAGGCCGTTAAGGGGTGAAAACCCGAACCAGCCCCCAAACGACCCCGTAGGAGGCACGAACACCTCGCACGGGACCAATGTAACTTGTAGCAACTGACCGCGTAGTCCCGGGTCTCCCGGTTTGAGAGTATGACGATAATTCGCAAAAATCACACTTAGACTTGAAAACAGGCCGTTAAGGGTTGAAAACTCGAACCAGCCCCCAAACGAACCCGTGGGAGGCACGAACACCTCGCACGGGACAAATGTAACTCGTAGGAACTGACCGTGTAGTCCCGGGTCTCCCGGTTTGAGAGTATGACGATAATTCGCAAAAATCACACTTAGACTTGAAAACAGGCCGTTAAGGGGTGAAAATCAGAACCAGCCCCCAAACGACCCCGTAGGAGGCACGAACACCTCGCACGGGACCAATGTAACTCGTAGGAACTGACCGTCTAGTCCCGGGTCTCCCGGTTTGAGAGTATGACGATAATTTGCAAAAATCACACTTAGACTTGAAAACAGGCCGTTAAGGGGTGAAAACCCGAACCAGCCCCCAAACGACCCCGTAGGAGGCACGAACACCTCGCACGGGACCAATGTAACTCGTAGGAACTGACCGCGTAGTCACGGGACTCCCGGTTTGAGAGTATGACCCGAATTTGCAAAAATCACACTTAGACTTGAAAACAGGCCGTTAAGGGGTGAAACCCGAACCAGCCCCCAAACGACCCAGTAGGGGGCACGAACACCTCGCACGGGACCAATGTAACTCGTAGGAACTGACCAAGTAGTCCCGAGACTTTCGGTTTGAGAGTATGACGATAATTTGCAAAAATCACACTTAGACTTAAAAACAGGCCGTTAAGGGGTGAAAACCAAAATGAGCCCCCAAACGACCCCGTATGAGGCACGAACACCTCGCACGGGACCAATGTAACTTGTAGCAACTGACCGCGTAGTCCCGGGTCTCCCGATTTTTAGAGTATGACCCGAATTTGCAAATATCACACTTAGACATGAAAACAGGCCGTTAAGAGGTGAAAACCCGAACCAACCCCCAAACGACCCCGTAGGAGGCACGAACTCCTCGCACGGGACCAATATAACTCGTAGGAACTGACCGCGTAGTCCCGAGACTCCCGGTTTGAGAGTATGACCCAAATTTGCAAAAATCACACTTAGACTTGAAAACAGGCCGTTAAGGGGTGAAAACACGAACCAACCCCCAAACGACCCCGTAGGAGGCACGAACACCTCGCACGGGACCAATGTAACTCGTAGGAACTGACCGTGTAGTCCCGTGTCTCCCGGTTTTAGAGTATGACGATAATTTGCAAAAATCACACTTAGACTTGAAAACAGGCCGTCAAGGGGTGAAAACCCGAACCAGCCCCCAAACGACCCCGTAGGAGGCATGAACACCTCGCACGGGACTAATGTAACTCGTAGGAACTGACCGCGTAGTCACGGGACTCCCGGTTTCAGAGTATGACCCGAATTTGCAAAAATCACACTTAGACTTGAAAACAGGCCGTTAAAGGGTGAAACCCGAACCATCCCCCAAACGACCCCGTAGGGGGCACGAACACCTCGCACGGGACCAATGCAACTCGTAGGAACTGACCGCGTAGTCCCGGGACTCCCGGTTTGAGAATATGACGATAATTCGCAAAAATTACACTTAGACTTGAAAACAGGCCGTTAAGGGGTGAAAATCCGAACCAACCCCCAAACAACCCCGTAGGAGGCACGAACACCTCGCACGGGACCAATGTAACTCGTAGGAACTGACCGTGTAGTCCTGGGTCTCCCGGTTTGAGAGTATGACGATAATTTGCAAAAATCACCCTTAGACTTGAAAACAGGCCGTTAAGGGGTGAAAACCAAAACCAGCCCCCAAACGACCCCGTGTGAGGCACGAACACCTCGCACGGGACCAATGTAACTTGTAGCAACTGACCGCATAGTCCAAGGTCTCCCGGTTTTTAGAGTATGACCCGAATTTGCAAAAATCACACTTAGACATGAAAACAGGCCGTTAAGGGGTGAAAACCCGAACCAACCCCCAAACAACCCCGCAGGAGGCACGAACACCTCGCACGGGACAAATGTAACTCGTAGGAACTGACCGCGTAGTCCCGGGACTCCCGGTTTGAGAGAATGACCCGAATTTGCAAAAATCACACTTAAACTTGAAAACAGGCCGTTAAGGGGTGGAAACCCGATCCAGCCCCCAAATGACCCCGTAGGAGGCACGAACACCTCGCACGGGACCAATGTAACTCGTAGGAAATCACCGTGTAGTCCCGGGTCTCCCGGTTTGAGAGTATGACGATAATTTGCAAAAATCACACTTTGACTTGAAAACAGGCCGTTAAGGGGTGAAAACCCGAACCAGCCCCCAAACGACCCCGTAGGAGGCACGAACACCTCGCACGGGACCAATGTAACTCGTAGGAATAGACCGTGTAGTCCCGGGTCTCCCGGTTTTAGAGTATGACGATAATTTGCAAAAATCACACTTAGACTTGAAAACAGGCCGTCAAGGGGTGAAAACCCGAACGAGCCCCCAAACGACCCCGTAGGAGGCACGAACCCGTCGCACGGGACCAATGTAACTCGTAGGAACTGACCGTGTAGTCCCGGGACTCCCGGTTTGAGAGTATGACCCGAATTTGCAAAAATCACACTTAGACTTGAAAATAGGCCGTTAAGGGGTGAAAACCCGAACCAGCCCCCAAACGACCCCGTAGGAGGCACGAACACCTCGCACGGGACCAATGTAACTCGTAGGAACTGACCGTGTAGTCATGGGAGTCCCGGTTTAAGAGTATGACGATAATTTGCAAAAATCTCACTTAGACTTGAAAACAGGCCGTTAAGGGGTGAAACCCCGAACCAGCCCCCAAACAACCCCGTAGGAGGCACGAACACCTCGCACGGGACCAATGTAACTCGTAGGAACTGACCAAGTAGTCCCGGGTCTTCCGGTTTGAGAGTATGACGATAATTCGCAAAAATCACACTTAGACTTGAAAACAGGCCGTTAAGGGGTGAAACCCGAACCAGCCCCCAAACGACCCAGTAGGGGGCACGAACACCTCGCACGAGACCAATGTAACTCGTAGGAACTGACCAAGTAGTCCCGAGACTTTCGGTTTGAGAGTATGACGATAATTTGCAAAAATCACACTTAGACTTAAAAACAGGCCGTTAAGGGGTGAAAACCAAAACGAGCCCCCAAACGACCCCGTATGAGGCACGAACACCTCGCACGGGACCAATGTAACTTTTAGCAACTGACCGCGTAGTCCCGGGTCTCCCGATTTTTAGAGTATGACCCGAATTTGCAAATATCACACTTAGACATGAAAACAGGCCGTTAAGAGGTGAAAACCCGAACCAACCACCAAACGACCCCGTAGGAGTCACGAACTCCTCGCACGGGACCAATGTAACTCGTAGGAACTGACCGCGTAGTCCCGAGACTCCCGGTTTGAGAGTATGACCCGAATTTGCAAAAATCACACTTAGACTTGAAAACAGGCCGTCAAGGGGTGAAAACACGAACCAACCCCCAAACGACCCCGTAGGAGGCACGAACACCTCGCACGGGACCAATGTAACTCGTAGGAACTGACCGTGTAGTCCCGAGTCTCCCGGTTTTAGAGTATGACGATAATTTGCAAAAATGACACTTAGACTTGAAAACAGGCCGTCAAGGGGTGAAAACCCGAACCAGCCCCCAAACGACCCTGTTGGAGGCATAAACACCTCGCACGGGACCAATGTAACTCGTAGGAACTGACCGCGTAGTCACGGGACTCCCGGTTTCAGAGTATGACCCGAATTTGCAAAAATCACACTTAGACCTGAAAACAGGCCGTTAAGGGGTGAAACCCGAACCATCCCCCAAACGACCCCGTAGGGGGCATGAACACCTCGCACGGGACCAATGCAACTCGTAGGAACTGACCGCGTAGTCCCGGGACTCCCGGTTTGAGAATATTACGATAATTCGCAAAAATTACACTTAGACTTGAAAACAGGCCGTTAAGGGGTGAAAACCCGAACCAGCCCCCAAACGACCCCGTAGGAGGCACGAACACCTCGCACGGGACCAATGTAACTCGTAGGAACTGACCGCGTAGTCCCGGGTCTCCCGGTTTGAGAGTATGACGATAATTCGCAAAAATCACACTTAGACTTGAAAACAGGCCGTTAAGGGGTGAAAATCCGAACCAGCCCCCAAACGACCCCGTAGGAGGCACGAACACCTCGCACGGGACAAATGTAACTCGTAGGAACTGACCGCGTAGTCCCGGGACTACCGGTTTGAGAGAATGACCCGAATTTGCAAAAATCACACTTAGACTTGAAAACATGCCGTTAAGGGGTGAAAACCCGAACCAGCCCCCAAATGACCCCGTAGGAGGCACGAACACCTCGCACGGGACCAATGTAACTTGTAGCAACTGACCGCGTAGTCCCGGGTCTCCCAGTTTGAGAGTATGACGATAATTTGCAAAAATCACACTTAGACTTGAAAATAGGCCGTTAAGGGGTGAAAACCCAAACCAGCCCCCAAACGACCCCGTAGGAGGCACGAACACCTCGCACGGGACCAATATAACTCGTAGGAACTGTCCGCGTAGTCTCGAGATTCTCGGTTTGAGAGTATGACCCGAATTTGCAAAAATCACACTTAGACTTGAAAATAGGCCGTTAAGGGGTGAAAACCCGAACCAGCCCCCAAACGACCCCGTAGGACGCACGAACACCTCGCACGGGACCAATGTAACTTGTAGCAACTGACCGCGTAGTCCCGGGTCTCCCAGTTTGAGACTATGACGATAATTCGAACAAATGACACTTAGACTTGAAAACAGGCCGTTAAGGGGTGAAAACCCGAACAGCCCCCAAACAACCCCGTAGGAGGCACGAACACCTCGCACGGGACCAATGTAACTCGTAGGAACTGACCGTGTAGTCCCGGGTCTCCCGGTTTTAGAGTATGACGATAATTCGCAAAAATCACACTTAGACTTAAAAACAGGCCGTTAAGGGGTGAAACCCGAACCAGCCCCCAAACGACCCCGTAGGAGGCACGAACACCTCGCACGGGACCAATGTAACTTGTAGGAACTGACCGCGTAGTCCCGGGACTCCCGGTTTGAGAATATGACGATAATTTACAAAAATCACACTTAAACTTGAAAACAGGTCGTTAAGGGGTGAAAACCCGAACCAGCCCCCAAACGACCCCGTAGGAGGAACGAACACCTCGCACGGGACCAATGTAACTCGTAGGAACTGACCGCGTAGTCCCGAGACTTTCGGTTTGAGAGTATGACGATAATTTGCAAAAATCACACTTAGACTTGAAAACAGGCCGTTAAGGGGTGAAACCCGAACCAGCCCCCAAACGACCCAGTAGGGGGCACGAACACCTCGCACGGGACCAATGTAACTCGTAGGAACTGACAAAGTTGTCCCGAGACTTTCGGTTTGAGAGTATGACGATAATTTGCAAAAATCACACTTAGACTTGAAAACAGGCCGTTAAGGGGTGAAAACCAAAACCAGCCCCCAAACGACCCCGTATGAGGCAGGAACACCTCGCACGGGACCAATGTAACTTGTAGCAACTGACCGCGTAGTCCCGGGTCTCCCGATTTTTAGAGTATGACCCGAATTTGCAAATATCACACTTAGACATGAAAACAGGCCGTTAAGAGGTGAAAACCCGAACCAACCCCCAAACGACCCCGTAGGAGGCACGAACACCTCGCACGGGACCAATGTAACTCGTAGGAACTGACCGCGTAGTGCCGGGACTCCCGGTTTGAGAGTATGACCCGAATTTGCAAAAATCACACTTAGACTTGAAAACAGGCCGTTAAGGGGTGAAAACACGAACCAACCCCCAAACGACCCCGTAGGAGGTACGAACACCTCGCACGGGACCAATGTAACTCGTAGGAACTGACCGCGTAGTCCCGGGACTCCCGGTTTGAGAATATGACGATAATTTGCAAAAATCACACTTAGACTTGAAAATAGGTCGTTAAGGGGTGAAAACCCGAACCAGCCCCCAAACGACCCCGTAGGAGGAACGAACACCTCCCACGGGACCAATGTAACTCGTAGGAACTGAACGTGTAGTCCCGGGACTCCCGGTTTGAGAGTATGACGATAATTTGCAAAAATCACACTTAGACTTGAAAACAGGCCGTTAAGGGGTGAAAACCCGAACCAGCCCCCAAACGACCCCGTAGGAGGCACGAACACCTCGCACGGGACCAATGTAACTCGTAGGAACTGACCGTGTAGTCCTGGGTCTCCCGGTTTGAGAGTATGACGATAATTTGCAAAAATCACCCTTAGACTTGAAAACAGGCCGTTAAGGGGTGAAAACCAAAACCAGCCCCCAAACGACCCCGTGTGAGGCACGAACACCTCGCACGGGACCAATGTAACTTGTAGCAACTGACCGCATAGTCCAAGGTCTCCCGGTTTTTAGAGTATGACCCGAATTTGCAAAAATCACACTTAGACTTGAAAACAGGCCGTTAAGGGGTGAAAACACGAACCAACCCCCAAACGACCCCGTAGGAGGCACGAACACCTCGCACGGGACCAATGTAACTCGTAGGAACTGACCGCGTAGTCCCGGGACTCCCGGTTTGAGAATATGACGATAATTTGCAAAAATCACACTTAGACTTGAAAATAGGTCGTTAAGGGGTGAAAACCCGAACCAGCCCCCAAACGACCCCGTAGGAGGAACGAACACCTCCCACGGGACCAATGTAACTCGTAGGAACTGAACGTGTAGTCCCGGGACTCCCGGTTTGAGAGTATGACGATAATTTGCAAAAATCACACTTAGACTTGAAAACAGGCCGTTAGGGGTGAAAACCCGAACCAGCCCCCAAACGACCCCGTAGGAGGCACGAACACCTCGCACGGGACCAATGTAACTCGTAGGAACTGACCGTGTAGTCCTGGGTCTCCCGGTTTGAGAGTATGACGATAATTTGCAAAAATCACACTTAGACTTGAAAAGAGGCCGTTAAGGGGTGAAAACCCGAACCAGCCCCCAAACGACCCCGTAGGAGGCACGAACACCTCGTACGGGACCAATGTAACTCGTAGGAACTGTCCGCGTAGTCCCGGGTCTCCCAGTTTGAGAGTATGACGATAATTCGCAAAAATGACACTTAGACTTTAAAATAGGCCGTTAAGGGGTGAAAACCCGAACCAGCCCCCAAACGACCCCGTAGGAGGCACGAACACCTTGCACGGGACCAATGTAACTCGTAGGAACTGACCGCGTAGTCATGGGAGTCCCGGTTTAAGAGTATGACGATAATTTGCAAAAATCTCTCTTAGACTTGAAAACATGCCGTTAAGGGGTGAAACCCCGAACCAGCCCCCAAACAACCCCGTAGGAGGCACGAACACCTCGCACGGGACCAATGTAACTCGTAGGAACTGACCAAGTAGTCCTGAGTCTTCCGGTTTGAGAGTATGACGATAATTCGCAAAAATCTCACTTAGACTTGAAAACAGGCCGTTAAGGGGTGAAAACCCGAACCAGCCCCCAAACGACCCCGTAGGAGGCACGAACACCTCGCACGGGACCAATGTAACTCGTAGGAACTGACCGCGTAGTCCCGGGACTCCCGGTTTGAGAATATGACGATAATTTGCAAAAATCACACTTAGACTTGAAAATAGGTCGTTAAGGGGTGAAAACCCGAACCAGCCCCCAAACGACCCCGTAGGAGGAACGAACACCTCCCACGGGACCAATGTAACTCGTAGGAACTGAACGTGTAGTCCCGGGACTCCCGGTTTGAGAGTATGACGATAATTTGCAAAAATCACACTTAGACTTGAAAACAGGCCGTTAAGGGGTGAAAACCCGAACCAGCCCCCAAACGACCCCGTAGGAGGCACGAACACCTCGCACGGGACCAATGTAACTCGTAGGAACTGACCGTGTAGTCCTGGGTCTCCCGGTTTGAGAGTATGACGATAATTTGCAAAAATCACCCTTAGACTTGAAAACAGGCCGTTAAGGGGTGAAAACCAAAACCAGCCCCCAAACGACCCCGTGTGAGGCACGAACACCTCGCACGGGAACAATGTAACTTGTAGCAACTGACCGCATAGTCCAAGGTCTCCCGGTTTTTAGAGTATGACCCGAATTTGCAAAAATCACACTTAGACTTGAAAACAGGCCGTTAAGGGGTGAAAACACGAACCAACCCCCAAACGACCCCGTAGGAGGCACGAACACCTCGCACGGGACCAATGTAACTCGTAGGAACTGACCGTGTAGTCCCGGGACTCCCGGTTTGAGGGTATGACCCGAATTTGAAAAAATCACACTTAGAGTTGAAAACAGGCCGTTAAGGGGTGAAAACCCGAACCAACCCCCAAACGACCCCGTAGGAGGCACGAACACCTCGTAGGGGACCAATGTAACTTGTAGGAACTGACCGTGTAGTCCCGGGACTCCCGGTATGAGAGTATGGCGATAATTGACAAAAATCACACTTAGACTTGAAAACAGGCCGTTAAGGGGTGAAAACCCGAACCAGCCCCCAAACGACCCCGTAGGAGGAACGAACACCTCGCACGGGACCAATGTAACTCGTAGGAACAGATCGTGTAGTCCCGGGTCTCCCGGTTTTAGAGTATGACGATAATTTGCAAAAATCACACTTAGACTTGAAAATAGGCCGTTAAGTGGTGAAAACCCGAACCAGCCCCCAAACGACCCCGTAGGAGGCACGAACACCTCGCACGGGACCAATGTAACTCGTAGGAAATGACCGCGTAGTCATGGGAGTCCCGGTTTAAGATTATGACGATAATTTGCAAAAATCTCACTTAGACTCGAAAACAGGCCGTTAAGGGGTGAAACCCCGAACCAGCCCCCAAACAACCCCGTAGGAGGCACGAACACCTCGCACGAGACCAATGTAACTCGTAGGAACTGACCAAGTAGTCCCGGGTCTCCCGGTTTGAGAGTATGACGATAATTCGCAAAAATCACACTTAGACTTGAAAACAGGCCGTTAAGGGGTGAAAACCCAAACCAGCCCCCAAACGACCCCGTAGGAGGAACGAACACCTCGCACGGGACCAATATAACTCGTAGGAACTGACCGTGTAGTCCCGAGTCTCCCGGTTTTAGAGTATGACGATAATTTGCAAAAATCACACTTAGACTTGAAAATAGGCCGTTAAGTGGTGAAAACCCGAACCAGCCCCCAAACGACCCCGTAGGAGGCACGAACACCTCGCACGGGACCAATGTAACTCGTAGGAAATGACCGCGTAGTCATGGGAGTCCCGGTTTAAGATTATGACGATAATTTGCAAAAATCTCACTTAGACTCGAAAACAGGTCGTTAAGGGGTGAAAACCCGAACCAGCCCCCAAACGACCCCGTAGGAGGCACGAACACCTCACACGGGACCAATGTAACTTGTAGCAACAGACCGCGTAGTCCCGGGACTCTCGGTTTGAGGGTATGACCCGAATTTGAAAAAATCACACTTAGAGTTGAAAACAGGCCGTTAAGGGGTGAAAACCCGAACCAACCCCCAAACGACCCCGTAGGAGGCACGAACACCTCGTAGGGGACCAATGTAACTTGTAGGAACTGACCGTGTAGTCCCGGGACTCCCGGTATGAGAGTATGGCGATAATTGACAAAAATCACACTTAGACTTGAAAACAGGCCGTTAAGGGGTGAAAACCCGAACCAGCCCCCAAACGACCCCGTAGGAGGAACGAACACCTCGCACGGGACCAATGTAACTCGTAGGAACTGAACGTGTAGTCCCGGGACTCCCGGTTTGAGAGTATGACGATAATTTGCAAAAATCACACTTAGACTTGAAAACAGGCCGTTAAGGGGTGAAAACCCGAACCAGCCACCAAACGACCCCGTAGGAGGCACGAACACCTCGCACGGGACCAATGTAACTTGTAGCAACTGACCACGTTGTCCCGGGTCTCCCGGTTTGAGAGTATGACGATAATTCGCAAAAATCACACTTAGACTTGAAAACAGGCCGTTAAGGGGTGAAAATCCGAACCAGCCCCCAAACGACCCCGTATGAGTCACGAACACCTCGCACGGGACCAATGTAACTCGTAGGAATTGACCGTGTAGTCCTGGGTCTCCCGGTTTGAGAGTATGACGATAATTTGCAAAAATCACACTTAGACTTGAAAACAGGCCGTTAAGGGCTGAAAACCCGTACCAGCCCCCAAACGACCCCGTAGGAGGCACGAACTCCTCGCACGGGACCAATATAACTCGTAGGAACTGTCCGCGTAGTCCCGAGACTCCCGGTTTGAGAGTATGACCCGAATTTGCAAAAATCACACTTAGACTTAAAAACAGGCCGTTAAGGGGTGAAAACCCGAACCAGCCCCCAAACGACCCCGTAGGAGGCACGAACACCTCGCACGGGACCAATGTAACTTGTAGCAACTGACCGCGTAGTCCCGGGTCTCCCAGTTTGAGAGTATGACGATAATTCGCAAAAATGGCACTTAGACTTGAAAACAGGCCGTTAAGGGGTGAAAACCCGAACCAGCCCCCAAACGACCCCGTAGGAGGCACGAACACCTCGCACGGGACCAATGTAACTCGTAGGAACTGACCGTGTAGTCCCGGGTCTCCCGGTTTGAGAGTATGACGAAAATTTGCAAAAATCACACTTAGACTTGAAAACGGGCCGTTAAGGGGTGAAAACCCGAACCAGCCCCCAAACGACCCCGTAGGAGGCACGAACACCTCGCACGGGACCAATGTAACTCGTAGGAACTGACCGCGTAGTCCCGAGACTTTCGGTTTGAGAGTATGACGATAATTTGCAAAAATCACACTTAGACTTGAAAACAGGCCGTTAAGGGGTGAAAACCCGAACCAGCCCCCAAACGACCCCGTAGGAGGCACGAACACCTCGCACGGGACCAATGTAACTTGTAGCAACTGACCGCGTAGTCCCGGGTCTCCCGGTTTGAGAGTATGACGATAATTCGCAAAAATCACACTTAGACTTGAAAACAGGCCGTTAAGGGTTGAAAACTCGAACCAGCCCCCAAACGAACCCGTGGGAGGCACGAACACCTCGCACGGGACAAATGTAACTCGTAGGAACTGACCGTGTAGTCCCGGGTCTCCCGGTTTGAGAGTATGACGATAATTCGAAAAAATCACACTTAGACTTGAAAACAGGCCGTTAAGGGGTGAAAACCCGAACCAGCCCCCAAACGACCCCGTAGGAGGCACGAACACCTCGCACGGGACCAATGTAACTCGTAGGAACTGACCGTCTAGTCCCGGGTCTCCCGGTTTGAGAGTATGACGATAATTTGCAAAAATCACACTTAGACTTGAAAACAGGCCGTTAAGGGGTGAAAACCCGAACCAGCCCCCAAACGACCCCGTAGGAGGCACGAACACCTCGCACGGGACCAATGTAACTCGTAGGAACTGACCGCGTAGTCACGGGACTCCCGGTTTGAGAGTATGACCCGAATTTGCAAAAATCACACTTAGACTTGAAAACAGGCCGTTAAGGGGTGAAACCCGAACCAGCCCCCAAACGACCCAGTAGGGGGCACGAACACCTCGCACGGGACCAATGTAACTCGTAGGAACTGACCAAGTAGTCCCGAGACTTTCGGTTTGAGAGTATGACGATAATTTGCAAAAATCACACTTAGACTTAAAAACAGGCCGTTAAGGGGTGAAAACCAAAATGAGCCCCCAAACGACCCCGTATGAGGCACGAACACCTCGCACGGGACCAATGTAACTTGTAGCAACTGACCGCGTAGTCCCGGGTCTCCCGATTTTTAGAGTATGACCCGAATTTGCAAATATCACACTTAGACATGAAAACAGGCCGTTAAGAGGTGAAAACCCGAACCAACCCCCAAACGACCCCGTAGGAGGCACGAACTCCTCGCACGGGACCAATATAACTCGTAGGAACTGACCGCGTAGTCCCGAGACTCCCGGTTTGAGAGTATGACCCAAATTTGCAAAAATCACACTTAGACTTGAAAACAGGCCGTTAAGGGGTGAAAACACGAACCAACCCCCAAACGACCCCGTAGGAGGCACGAACACCTCGCACGGGACCAATGTAACTCGTAGGAACTGACCGTGTAGTCCCGTGTCTCCCGGTTTTAGAGTATGACGATAATTTGCAAAAATCACACTTAGACTTGAAAACAGGCCGTCAAGGGGTGAAAACCCGAACCAGCCCCCAAACGACCCCGTAGGAGGCATGAACACCTCGCACGGGACTAATGTAACTCGTAGGAACTGACCGCGTAGTCACGGGACTCCCGGTTTCAGAGTATGACCCGAATTTGCAAAAATCACACTTAGACTTGAAAACAGGCCGTTAAAGGGTGAAACCCGAACCATCCCCCAAACGACCCCGTAGGGGGCACGAACACCTCGCACGGGACCAATGCAACTCGTAGGAACTGACCGCGTAGTCCCGGGACTCCCGGTTTGAGAATATGACGATAATTCGCAAAAATTACACTTAGACTTGAAAACAGGCCGTTAAGGGGTGAAAATCCGAACCAACCCCCAAACAACCCCGTAGGAGGCACGAACACCTCGCACGGGACCAATGTAACTCGTAGGAACTGACCGTGTAGTCCTGGGTCTCCCGGTTTGAGAGTATGACGATAATTTGCAAAAATCACCCTTAGACTTGAAAACAGGCCGTTAAGGGGTGAAAACCAAAACCAGCCCCCAAACGACCCCGTGTGAGGCGCGAACACCTCGCACGGGACCAATGTAACTTGTAGCAACTGACCGCATAGTCCAAGGTCTCCCGGTTTTTAGAGTATGACCCGAATTTGCAAAAATCACACTTAGACATGAAAACAGGCCGTTAAGGGGTGAAAACCCGAACCAACCCCCAAACAACCCCGCAGGAGGCACGAACACCTCGCACGGGACAAATGTAACTCGTAGGAACTGACCGCGTAGTCCCGGGACTACCGGTTTGAGAGAATGACCCGAATTTGCAAAAATCACACTTAGACTTGAAAACAGGCCGTTAAGGGGTGGAAACCCGATCCAGCCCCCAAATGACCCCGTAGGAGGCACGAACACCTCGCACGGGACCAATGTAACTCGTAGGAAATCACCGTGTAGTCCCGGGTCTCCCGGTTTGAGAGTATGACGATAATTTGCAAAAATCACACTTAGACTTGAAAACAGGCCGTTAAGGGGTGAAAACCCGAACCAGCCCCCAAACGACCCCGTAGGAGGCACGAACACCTCGCACGGGACCAATGTAACTCGTAGGAACAGACCGTGTAGTCCCGGGTCTCCCGGTTTTAGAGTATGACGATAATTTGCAAAAATCACACTTAGACTTGAAAACAGGCCGTCAAGGGGTGAAAACCCGAACCAGCCCCCAAACGACCCCGTAGGAGGCACGAACCCGTCGCACGGGACCAATGTAACTCGTAGGAACTGACCGTGTAGTCCCGGGACTCCCGGTTTGAGAGTATGACCCGAATTTGCAAAAATCACACTTAGACTTGAAAATAGGCCGTTAAGGGGTGAAAACCCGAACCAGCCCCCAAACGACCCCGTAGGAGGCACGAACACCTCGCACGGGACCAATGTAACTCGTAGGAACTGACCTTGTAGTCATGGGAGTCCCGGTTTAAGAGTATGACGATAATTTGCAAAAATCTCACTTAGACTTGAAAACAGGCCGTTAAGGGGTGAAACCCCGAACCAGCCCCCAAACAACCCCGTAGGAGGCACGAACACCTCGCACGGGACCAATGTAACTCGTAGGAACTGACCAAGTAGTCCCGGGTCTTCCGGTTTGAGAGTATGACGATAATTCGCAAAAATCACACTTAGACTTGAAAACAGGCCGTTAAGGGGTGAAACCCGAACCAGCCCCCAAACGACCCAGTAGGGGGCACGAACACCTCGCACGAGACCAATGTAACTCGTAGGAACTGACCAAGTAGTCCCGAGACTTTCGGTTTGAGAGTATGACGATAATTTGCAAAAATCACACTTAGACTTAAAAACAGGCCGTTAAGGGGTGAAAACCAAAACGAGCCCCCAAACGACCCCGTATGAGGCACGAACACCTCGTACGGGACCAATGTAACTTGTAGCAACTGACCGCGTAGTCCCGGGTCTCCCGATTTTTAGAGTATGACCCGAATTTGCAAATATCACACTTAGACATGAAAACAGGCCGTTAAGAGGTGAAAACCCGAACCAACCCCCAAACGACCCCGTAGGAGGCACGAACTCCTCGCACGGGACCAATGTAACTCGTAGGAACTGACCGCGTAGTCCCGAGACTCCCGGGTTGAGAGTATGACCCGAATTTGCAAAAATCACACTTAGACTTGAAAACAGGCCGTCAAGGGGTGAAAACACGAACCAACCCCCAAACGACCCCGTAGGAGGCACGAACACCTCGCACGGGACCAATGTAACTCGTAGGAACTGACCGTGTAGTCCCGAGTCTCCCGGTTTTAGAGTATGACGATAATTTGCAAAAATGACACTTAGACTTGAAAACAGGCCGTCAAGGGGTGAAAACCCGAACCAGCCCCCAAACGACCCCGTTGGAGGCATAAACACCTCGCACGGGACCAATGTAACTCGTAGGAACTGACCGCGTAGTCACGGGACTCCCGGTTTCAGAGTATGACCCGAATTTGCAAAAATCACACTTAGACATGAAAACAGGCCGTTAAGGGGTGAAAACCCGAACCAACCCCCAAACAACCCCGCAGGAGGCACGAACACCTCGCACGGGACCAATGTAACTCGTAGGAAATCACCGTGTAGTCCCGGGTCTCCCGGTTTGAGAGTATGACGATAATTTGCAAAAATCACACTTAGACTTGAAAATAGGCCGTTAAGGGGTGAAAACCCGAACCAGCCCCCAAACGACCTCGTAGGAGGCACGAACACCTCGCACGGGACCAATGTAACTCGTAGGAACTGACCGTGTAGTCCCGGGTCTCCCGGTTTTAGAATATGACGATAATTTGCAAAAATCACACTTAGACTTAAAAACAGGCCGTTAAGGGGTGAAACCCGAACCAGCCCCCAAACGACCCCGTAGGAGGCACGAACACCTCGCACGGGACCAATGTAACTTGTAGGAACTGACCGCGTAGTCCCGGGACTCCCGGTTTGAGAATATGACGATAATTTACAAAAATCACACTTAGACTTGAAAACAGGTCGTTAAGGGGTGAAAACCCGAACCAGCCCCCAAACGACCCCGTAGGAGGAACGAACACCTCGCACGGGACCAATGTAACTCGTAGGAACTGACCGCGTAGTCCCGAGACTTTCGGTTTGAGAGTATGACGATAATTTGCAAAAATCACACTTAGACTTGAAAACAGGCCGTTAAGGGGTGAAACCCGAACCAGCCCCCAAACGACCCAGTAGGGGGCACGAACACCTCGCACGGGACCAATGTAACTCGTAGGAACTGACAAAGTTGTCCCGAGACTTTCGGTTTGAGAGTATGACGATAATTTGCAAAAATCACACTTAGACTTGAAAACAGGCCGTTAAGGGGTGAAAACCAAAACCAGCCCCCAAACGACCCCGTATGAGGCAGGAACACCTCGCACGGGACCAATGTAACTTGTAGCAACTGACCGCGTAGTCCCGGGTCTCCCGATTTTTAGAGTATGACCCGAATTTGCAAATATCACACTTAGACATGAAAACAGGCCGTTAAGAGGTGAAAACCCGAACCAACCCCCAAACGACCCCGTAGGAGGCACGAACACCTCGCACGGGACCAATGTAACTCGTAGGAACTGACCGCGTAGTGCCGGGACTCCCGGTTTGAGAGTATGACCCGAATTTGCAAAAATCACACTTAGACTTGAAAACAGGCCGTTAAGGGGTGAAAACACGAACCAACCCCCAAACGACCCCGTAGGAGGCACGAACACCTCGCACGGGACCAATGTAACTCGTAGGAACTGACCGTGTAGTCCCGAGTCTCCCGGTTTTAGAGTATGACGATAATTTGCAAAAATGACACTTAGACTTGAAAACAGGCCGTCAAGGGGTGAAAACCCGAACCAGCCCCCAAACGACCCCGTAGGAGGCATGAACACCTCGCACGGGACCAATGTAACTCGTAGGAACTGACCGCGTAGTCACGGGACTCCCGGTTTCAGAGTATGACCCGAATTTGCAAAAATCACACTTAGACCTGAAAACAGGCCGTTAAGGGGTGAAACCCGAACCATCCCCCAAACGACCCCGTAGGGGGCATGAACACCTCGCACGGGACCAATGCAACTCGTAGGAACTGACCGCGTAGTCCCGGGACTCCCGGTTTGAGAATATTACGATAATTCGCAAAAATTACACTTAGACTTGAAAACAGGCCGTTAAGGGGTGAAAACCCGAACCAACCCCCAAACAACCCCGTAGGAGGCACGAACACCTCGCACGGGACCAATGTAACTCGTAGGAACAGACCGTGTAGTCCTGGGTCTCCCGGTTTGAGAGTATGACGATAATTTGCAAAAATCACACTTAGACTTTAAAACAGGCCGTTAAAGGGTGAAAACCCGAACCAGCCCCCAAACGACCCCGTAGGAGGCACGAACACCTCGCACGGGACCAATGTAACTCGTAGGAACTGACCGCGTAGTCACGGGACTCCCGGTTTGAGAGTATGACCCGAATTCGGAAAAATCGCACTTAGACTTGAAAACAGGCCATTGAGGGATGAAACCCGAACCAGCCCCCAAACGACCCCGTAGGGGGCACGGACACCTCGCCCGGGACCAATGTAACTCGTAGGAACTGACCGCGTAGTCCCGAGACTTTCGGTTTGAGAGTATGACAATAATTTGCAAAAATCACCCTTAGACTTGAAAACAGGCCGTTAAGGGGTGAAAACCAAAACCAGCCCCCAAACGACCCCGTATGAGGCACGAACACCTCGCACGGGACCAATGTAACTTGTAGCAACTGACCGCATAGTCCAAGGTCTCCCGGTTTTTAGAGTATGACCCGAATTTGCAAAAATCACACTTAGACATTAAAACAGGCCGTTAAGGGGTGAAAACCCGAAACAATCGCCAAACGACCCCGCAGGAGGCACGAACACCTCTCACGGGACAAATGTAACTCGTAGGAACTGACCGCGTAGTCCCGGGACTCCCGGTTTGAGAGAATGACCCGAATTTGCAAAAATCACACTTAGACTTGAAAA
The DNA here is from genome assembly GCA_949130495.1 of Sambucus nigra. Lineage (NCBI taxonomy): Eukaryota > Viridiplantae > Streptophyta > Magnoliopsida > Dipsacales > Adoxaceae > Sambucus > Sambucus nigra. Next base: position 185,087,132 of record OX422214.1, on the reverse strand, counting down.
CAGGCCGTTAAGGGGTGGAAACCCGATCCAGCCCCCAAATGACCCCGTAGGAGGCACGAACACCTCGCACAGGACCAATGTAACTCGTAGGAAATCACCGTGTAGTCCCGGGTCTCCCGGTTTGAGAGTATGACGATAATTTGCAAAAATCACACTTAGACTTGAAAACAGGCCGTTAAGGGGTGAAAACCCGAACCAGCCCCCAAACGACCCTGTAGGAGGCACGAACACCTCGCACGGGACCAATGTAACTCGTAGGAACAGACCGTGTCGTCCCGGGTCTCCCGGTTTTAGAGTATGACGATAATTTGCAAAAATCACACTTAGACTTGAAAACAGGCCGTCAAGGGGTGAAAACCCGAACCAGCCCCCAAACGACCCCGTAGGAGGCACGAACCCGTCGCACGGGACCAATGTAACTCGTAGGAACTGACCGTGTAGTCCCGGGACTCCCGGTTTGAGAGTATGACCCGAATTTGCAAAAATCACACTTAGACTTGAAAATAGGCCGTTAAGGGGTGAAAACCCGAACCAGCCCCCAAACGACCCCGTAGGAGGCACGAACACCTCGCACGGGGACCAATGTAACTCATAGGAACTGACCGCGTAGTCATGGGAGTCCCGGTTTAAGAGTATGACGATAATTTGCAAAAATCTCACTTAGACTTGAAAACAGGCCGTTAAGGGGTGAAACCCCGAACCAGCCCCCAAACAACCCCGTAGGAGGCACGAACACCTCGCACGGGACCAATGTAACTCGTAGGAACTTACCAAGTAGGCCCGGGTCTTCCGGTTTGAGAGTATGACGATAATTCGCAAAAATCACACTTAGACTTGAAAACAGGCCGTTAAGGGGTGAAAACCCGAACCAGCCCCCAAACGACCCTGTAGGAGGTACGAACACCTCGCACGGGACCAATGTAACTCGTAGGAACTGACCGCGTAGTCCCGGGACTCTCGGTTTGAGAATATGACGATAATTTGCAAAAATCACACTTAGACTTGAAAACAGGTCGTTAAGGGGTGAAAACCCGAACCAGCCCCCAAACGACCCCGTAGGAGGAACGAACACCTCGCACGGGACCAATGTAACTCGTAGGAACTGAACGTGTAGTCCCGGGACTCCCGGTTTGAGAGTATGACGATAATTTGCAAAAATCACACTTAGACTTGAAAAGAGGCCGTTAAGGGGTGAAAACCCGAACCAGCCCCCAAACGACCCCGTAGGAGGCACGAACACCTCGTACGGGGCCAATGTAACTCGTAGGAACTGTCCGCGTAGTCCCGGGTCTCCCAGTTTGAGAGTATGACGATAATTCGCAAAAATGACACTTAGACTTTAAAATAGGCCGTTAAGGGGTGAAAACCCGAACCAGCCCCCAAACGACCCCGTAGGAGGCACGAACACCTTGCACGGGACCAATGTAACTCGTAGGAACTGACCGCGTAGTCATGGGAGTCCCGGTTTAAGAGTATGACGATAATTTTTCAAAAATCTCACTTAGACTTGAAAACATGCCGTTAAGGGGTGAAACCCCGAACCAGCCCCCAAACAACCCCGTAGGAGGCACGAACACCTCGCACGGGACCAATGTAACTCGTAGGAACTGACCAAGTAGTCCTGAGTCTTCCGGTTTGAGAGTATGACGATAATTCGCAAAAATCTCACTTAGACTTGAAAACAGGCCGTTAAGGGGTGAAAACCCGAACCAGCCCCCAAACGACCCCGTAGGAGGCACGAACACCTCGCACGGGACCAATGTAACTCGTAGGAACTGACCGCGTAGTCCCGGGACTCCCGGTTTGAGAATATGACGATAATTTGCAAAAATCACACTTAGACTTGAAAATAGGTCGTTAAGGGGTGAAAACCCGAACCAGCCCCCAAACGACCCCGTAGGAGGAACGAACACCTCCCACGGGACCAATGTAACTCGTAGGAACTGAACGTGTAGTCCCGGGACTCCCGGTTTGAGAGTATGACGATAATTTGCAAAAATCACACTTAGACTTGAAAACAGGCCGTTAAGGGGTGAAAACCCGAACCAGCCCCCAAACGACCCCGTAGGAGGCACGAACACCTCGCACGGGACCAATGTAACTCGTAGGAACTGTCCGCGTAGTCACGGGACTCCCGGTTTGAGAGTATGACCCGAATTTGCAAAAATCACACTTAGACTTGAAAACAGGCCGTTAAGGGGTGAAACCCGAACCAGCCCCCAAACGACCCAGTAGGGGGCACGAACACCTCGCACGGGACCAATGTAACTCGTAGGAACTGACCAAGTAGTCCCGAGACTTTCGGTTTGAGAGTATGACGATAATTCGAAAAAATCACACTTAGACTTGAAAACAGGCCGTTAAGGGGTGAAAACCCGAACCAGCCCCCAAACGACCCCGTAGGAGGCACGAACACCTCGCACGGGACCAATGTAACTCGTAGGAACTGACCGTCTAGTCCCGGGTCTCCCGGTTTGAGAGTATGACGATAATTTGCAAAAATCACACTTAGACTTGAAAACGGGCCGTTAAGGGGTGAAAACCCGAACCAGCCCCCAAACGACCCCGTAGGAGGCACGAACACCTCGCACGGGACCAATGTAACTCGTAGGAACTGACCGCGTAGTCCCGAGACTTTCGGTTTGAGAGTATGACGATAATTTGCAAAAATCACACTTAGACTTGAAAACAGGCCGTTAAGGGGTGAAAACCCGAACCAGCCCCCAAACGACCCCGTAGGAGGCACGAACACCTCGCACGGGACCAATGTAACTTGTAGCAACTGACCGCGTAGTCCCGGGTCTCCCGGTTTGAGAGTATGACGATAATTCGCAAAAATCACACTTAGACTTGAAAACAGGCCGTTAAGGGTTGAAAACTCGAACCAGCCCCCAAACGAACCCGTGGGAGGCACGAACACCTCGCACGGGACAAATGTAACTCGTAGGAACTGACCGTGTAGTCCCGGGTCTCCCGGTTTGAGAGTATGACGATAATTCGAAAAAATCACACTTAGACTTGAAAACAGGCCGTTAAGGGGTGAAAACCCGAACCAGCCCCCAAACGACCCCGTAGGAGGCACGAACACCTCGCACGGGACCAATGTAACTCGTAGCAACTGACCACGTTGTCCCGGGTCTCCCGGTTTGAGAGTATGACGATAATTCGCAAAAATCACACTTAGACTTGAAAACAGGCCGTTAAGGGGTGAAAATCCGAACCAGCCCCCAAACGACCCCGTATGAGGCACGAACACCTCGCACGGGACCAATGTAACTCGTAGGAATTGACCGTGTAGTCCTGGGTCTCCCGGTTTGAGAGTATGACGATAATTTGCAAAAATCACACTTAGACTTGAAAACAGGCCGTTAAGGGCTGAAAACCCGTACCAGCCCCCAAACGACCCCGTAGGAGGCACGAACTCCTCGCACGGGACCAATATAACTCGTAGGAACTGTCCGCGTAGTCCCGAGACTCCCGGTTTGAGAGTATGACCCGAATTTGCAAAAATCACACTTAGACTTAAAAACAGGCCGTTAAGGGGTGAAAACCCGAACCAGCCCCCAAACGACCCCGTAGGAGGCACGAACACCTCGCACGGGACCAATGTAACTTGTAGCAACTGACCGCGTAGTCCCGGGACTCCCAGTTTGAGAGTATGACGATAATTCGCAAAAATGGCACTTAGACTTGAAAACAGGCCGTCAAGGGGTGAAAACACGAACCAACCCCCAAACGACCC